>CM018684.1:12926006-17726006 GCA_009363875.1 Mikania micrantha | reverse complement strand
GAGAAGAAGCCATGGCCATGCCATGGGAGGATTTCAAGACACTGCTGCGAACAGAGTTCTGCCCCAAGAATGAGCTGCAGAAACTGGAGGTTGAATTATCCAACCATGTGATGAAGGGGGCTGATCACATGGGGTATACAACTCGTTATCATGAGTTGGTTGCTTTGGTACCTGACATGGTACCAACCTTGGAGAAGAGAATAGACAGATATGTGGGTGGACTTCCCGCCTGCATCCAGGGCATGGTTGTTTCAGCCAATCCTACTACTGTTGAGTCTGCAGTGAGACTGTCTGGAAAACTCACTGATTTGATGGTTGCCTCTGGAGTTCTGAAGAAAGAGGTTGACACCGGGAAGCACAAGGAAGAATCTTCAAAGAAGCCACAACATCAGCAACCCCAAAGAAGAAGCAGAAGTTCATAAAGAATTACACTGTGGCTACTCCCCTGAATCAAGTAGCAACAGCACAACAAAATGTGCCCAAGAGACAATATACTGGTCCACATCCTTTGTGTACTAAATGCCAGTATCATCATGCTGCAAACAACCAGTGCCGTCAATGCACGGGTTGTGGAAGAAAAGGGCACTGGGTTCAGCAGTGCAGACTGACACCAAATCCAGCAGTTAACAATGCTGCTCTAGCACTCCCTCCACCAGCCAACCAGAACAATGGTGGATGCTTCAACTGTGGCGAACAAGGCCACTTTGCAAAGAACTGCCCGAAGAAGGCACAACAAGCAGTTCAAACTCCTCGTGGAAGAGCTTTTGTTATTGGAGCACCAGCTGCACGCCAGGACCCGAAGGTGGTCACTGGTACGTTTCTGTTACATGACTTTTATGCATCTGTTCTATTTGACACTGGTGCGGATCAGAGTTTTATCTCTGCCGATTTTGCATGCCAACTAGATTCTATAGAAGAACAGTTAGACTCCCCTTACATTATAGAAGTAGCTAACGGAAAACAGATCACAGTTAGTACAGTTTACAGAAATTGCCCGTTGACACTTAACAGTCATACATTCTCTATCGACTTGATACCGATGGAGTTGGGTAGTTTCGACATCATTGTTGGAATGGATTGGCTTTCCTCTAACCGAGTGGAAGTTGTCTGTTCTGAAAAGCTGCTTCGAGTTCCATTACCAGATGATCGTGTATTGGAAGTCAGAGGGGATCAAGCAAAACGAAGTGTCAAAATCATTTCCTGCATAAAGGCGCGTAAGTGTTTACAGAAGAAGTGTGTAGCTTTCTTGGCTCATGTAGTGGAAAAAGAGAAAGACAAGAAGAAGATACAAGATGTATCAGTAGTGAAGGAATACCCAGAAGTATTTCCTTGAAGATCTACCAGGTTTGCCTCCTGTGCGACCGGTAGAGTTCCGAATTGACTTAGTTCCTGGAGCAACTCCTGTTGCTAAATCTCCTTATCGGTTAGCACCTTCGGAGATGCAGGAATTGTCGAACCAGTTGCAGGAATTATTGGATAAAGGATTCATTAGGCCGAGCTACTCGCCTTGGGGAGCTCCGGTCTTGTTCGTGAAGAAGAAAGACGGATCATTCAGAATGTGCATAGATTACAGAGAGCTGAACAAACTAACCATCAAGAATCGGTATCCATTGCCGAGGATCGATGATTTGTTTGACCAACTACAAGGAGCTCAGTACTTCTCGAAGATAGATCTACGGTCCGGGTATCATCAACTTAGAGTTCAAGACGAAGACATACCGAAGACGGCTTTCCGAACCAGATACGGGCATTACGAATTTTTAGTGATGCCTTTTGGACTGACAAATGCACCAGCGGTTTTCATGGATCTCATGAACCGAGTGTGCAAGCCGTATTTAGATCAGTTCGTTATCGTATTCATCGATGACATACTGATGTATTCCAAGAGCAAAGCAGAACATGAACAACATCTCAGGAAGATCTTGGAACTGTTGATGGAACAGAAACTTTATGCCAAGTTCTCTAAGTGTGAATTTTGGTTAAGGGAAGTTCAGTTTCTTGGTCATGTAGTCAACAGTGAGGGAATTCATGTAGACCCTGCCAAGATAGAAGCAATAAAAAGCTGGGACACTCCGAAGACGCCAACGGAGATACGGTCTTTTCTGGGATTGGCGGGTTATTATAGAAGGTTCATCTCGAACTTTTCTAAGATAGCTTTGCCACTCACTAAATTAACTCAGAAAAGTGAACCGTTTGTCTGGGAACAGAAACAAGAAGATGCTTTTCAGACACTGAAGCAGAAGTTATGTAATGCTCCAATTCTATCACTCCCGGAAGGATGTGATGACTTTGTTGTCTATTGTGATGCATCCCATCAGGGACTTGGGTGCGTACTGATGCAACGAGACAAAGTTATCGCTTATGCATCGAGACAGTTAAAAGTTCATGAGAAGAATTACACTACTCATGATCTTGAACTGGGAGCAGTGATTTTTGCACTGAAAATCTGGAGACATTACTTATATGGCACTAAGTGTACCATATTTACTGATCACAAGAGTCTGCAGCATATTTTTGATCAGAAGGAGCTCAACATGCGACAACGCCGTTGGGTTGAACTTCTGAATGATTACGACTGCGTGATTAAATACCATCCGGGAAAGGCGAATGTTGTAGCTGATGCCTTGAGCCGGAAGGAACGGGTCAAACCCTTACGCGTTAGGGCTATGGGGATGACTGTACAGACCAACTTACAAGACAGGATCATTCAAGCACAACATGAGTTAGTTGACAGAGGAAACTTGAAGAAAGAACTTGACTGCGGAGCAGAGAAACATTTAGAGACCAAGTCTGATGGAATGATCTACTACCAGGATCGTATATGGATTCCGGCGGTAGATGAATTGAGAAGACTTATCTTCGATGAGGCACACAAGACAAAATACTCAGTTCATCCAGGCGCTGATAAAATGTACCAAGACTTGCGTGGATTTTATTGGTGGCCAGGAATGAAGAAAGACATAGCCGAGTATGTCGGTCGATGTCTAACGTGTGCGAAGGTAAAGGCGGAACACCAGAGACCGTCTGGTTTACTGGAACAGCCTGAGATTCCGCTCTGGAAGTGGGAACAAATAGCTATGGATTTCATTACCAAGCTACCCCGCACTTCCAGTGGTCACGATACAATTTGGGTGATCATTGATCGATTAACAAAATCTGCTCATTTCTTGCCGATGCGTGAAACCTTCACGATGGATAAACTGGCGAGATTGTACACCAATGAGATAGTGGTACGTCACGGTGTACCATTATCAATTATTTCTGATAGAGACAGTAGATTTACTTCAAGATTCTGGCAATCACTACAGAAATCTCTAGGGACACAGTTAAATCTGAGTACAGCTTACCATCCACAAACGGACGGCCAAAGCGAACGTACGATTCAGACCCTAGAGGATATGTTAAGGACCTGTATTTTAGATTTCGGTGGGAATTGGGATTCTCATTTGCCACTGATTGAGTTCTCCTACAACAACAGTTACCACAGCAGTATCGGATGTGCACCATTCGAGGCTCTTTATGGTCGGAAATGTCGATCACCGATCTGTTGGACTGAAGTTGGAGACAATCGAATAACTGGGCCAGAACTTATTCAAGAAACCACTGACAAGATTGCGCAGATTCAGAGAATATTGCAAGCTACAAGAAGCAGACAAAAGAGCTACGCTGACAAACGGCGTAAGCCGTTGGAATTCCAAGTGGGAGACCGTGTCATGTTGAAGGTATCCCCATGGAAAGGCGTTGTACGTTTTGGAACAAAAGGCAAGCTAGCACCACGATACGTAGGACCGTTCGAAATCATCGAACGTATTGGTCCTGTGGCGTATAAACTGAGATTACCAGATGAACTCAGTGGTGTGCATGACGTGTTTCACGTTTCGAACTTGAAGAAGTGCCTTGCTGACGAATCACTCGTCATTCCACTCGAAGAAATTCAAGTCGATGATCAGTTACATTTCATAGAAGAGCCTTTAGAGATTATGGATCGTAAAGTCAAACAACTGAGACGAAGCCGTATTCCGATTGTAAAGGTTCGTTGGAATTCAAGACGCGGACCCGAGTTTACATGGGAACGTGAAGATCACATGAAGTTAAAGCATCCCCAGCTGTTTGAAGAGGAAACCGTACCCGATAACAATTCTTAAATTTCGGGACGAAATTTCTCTAACAAGGGGAGACTGTAACATCAGTGCCGGAACCGTTACCGGAACAGTGATCGTAACAGTGCGTGAACAGTAATCAGGTACAATTTTCATGTAATTCAGTGTATTTCATGTTCATATCAAACCTCAGTATCATTTCATGCTAACAAAACAGTGAATTCACAGACATTTCAGAGAGATCAATTCAGAACAATGATTCTTGAGTCAGATAATTATCTGGCAACACAGAATCATCATGCGAGTTATTTGTTAGGATTTTATTATGTATAAACGTATGTGAGCCCTTACAGGACAAAACAACACGAATATTGTTATGTGAATGCTAAACCGACAGATTATTCGTATAGGTGACGATCTGTACGAATAAATCTAAAAGTTTAACGTTCTGAATGATATTCGATTATTAGAAAACAATATTGAAAAGTGTAGTTATCGTCGTATTTGATTCGAACAAATACGCGCGATGACCGCGCGATTCGATTTAAACGTTAAATAAATATTTTTGTAAAATAAATAATTAAAAGATATTTAGTTAATTTATTAGGAATCACAATCTAAAATAATTTTATGACTTCTATTTTAAAACCGAGTCGTTTCGTTACGAGAACGACGCGAAAACGACGTTTCTACGCGAAATCACGCGAAACCGAACGAACCCGAACGAACCCGGGTATTTTCCCCACATTTAATGTGGCAATTAAAGCCACAACAACCACCACCAACCAGCCATTTCTCCACTTTTCTTCTCCAAAAATTCGTCACTTTCTCTCTCTAGAAATCACCATCTTCTCTCTAAGATTTCTCATCCATTTCTCCATGAAATCTTGAGTTCTTGGTGTCAAAATCACCACCATCACTTGTAGATCACGGAAGTACAACAGATCGGGCTTGAATCCGTCGAAAATCGTGGTAAAATCTTGTTCTTGGTTCGGTTTTGGGGTTTTGAAAACCCTAGATCGAGTCCCCTCTAAAACCCGACCCAACCACTTCAAAACTTTAGGGAAATCACTCACGACACCTCTAGAACATGTTAGGAACGAGTCTTGGTTTAAACCCTGGTCATTTACCTCGAAAAGCCATGGCAGCACCTGCGTTTTTCGACCGGCCGAATGGCCAGGATCAGTTCGCCGAATGACCAGGCTCAGTCGCCGAATGGCCAGGCTCAGTCGCCAGACTCATTCGCCGAATGGCCAGGCTCAGTCGCCAGACTCCTTCGCCGAATGGCCAGGCTCAGTCGCCGAATGGCCAGGCTCAGTCGCCTGAACCATATTCGGCATTCACCCCTATTCGGCCATGTAATTTCGGTTATGGCTCCTTCGGCTAAGGGTGGGGTTAGAACTATCAAACACGATCAAGAATTTTGGACGCATAGTATGCATGGGGATAACATAGGGTGCATGGGAAGTGTTAGGGTTTTCCTAACATAAAGCCGACTTTGTATTAACTAAGAGTTAAACATGAGTGTCATTTGGCCTAAGGGTATGAAACCATCTAATGAAATTTTAATGTAGACTCTCATTAAAGAAAGTTTTCATAAATCACTTTATGCTCTATAGATGAATGTCAACATCTTTTGAGATCAACACCTTTATGATTACATTTGAACAAGAAATCATTTGGATGATCAAAGTCGAATAATGGGCCCGAGGGTGGCCCAATGGGCTTAAATTAAGCTCATCATGGTACTTATACTCATCTTTTAAATTAATTATGTTTTAATAAAGATAAATGACTTATAAATCCTATTAAATTAATTAAATGACTTTCCTAAATAAATGTTTAACTTAAAATGAATTAAATTGAAAAGGTGTCTTTAAAGGGTTAATGTGGGACTAGGGTTATTACTGGGTAATAGGTTTGACTAAATTAGACAAAGTCATAGAAAAATCATTAGTAATCTAGGACACTTAGTTGCACACCGAGACCAAAGCCTTAGATACAACGTCTATTATACATACTTATCGTCTACGGACTCTCTTAAAATAACCCAGGTACTGAAGAAACCTAAGCTACAAACAAGAGCGCGCATTTTGTGTAAGATCATTTACAAAGCAACACAAGTGAGTTCATTGCCCCTTTTCTAACATTTTGTTTTAAAACGCGGGGCTGAGAAGCATGCGTAAACTGTTTTTATTTAAACTGTTTATTTAAATGCTTTTATTTATTATATGTTTTTACATATATATGTTTGTTGATACTCCTAGACTCCTGTCTAGGAAAATTATTAAACAGATCAAGTTATCAAATAAATTTAAGTACTCTCATGAGTAATACCTTAAATTTAAACTCTAAATCAACCCTTAGTCCATCAAGTTCAAATTCAAGAATCTAAATTCAAAGTGAAATCAAATGAACAAATCAAGAGATCACATTCAAAAGAATCATAACTCAGTGTGAGATCTGAGAACAAAGAATCATAATCAAAACAATTATCATTGTGAATCATGGGAAATTCAAAAGATCAAGATCAAGAGACTCAGGAAATCAGGAATCATAAATGTGTGTGAATCATTGAAATAATGAAATCATTATGATCTAATGAACTCATTAATACTCAAGTCATGGTGGATGTCAGTTGTATATGGAATCAAGACCACGTGTAACACACATATAAAGTCCCTTCAGGTATAGAAGACTTTTGTAGTCAGGCTATACGGGCAATAACGTGAACAATCATGGAAATCAATATCAAAGTCTAAACTCAAGAGAATCAAGAGATCAAGAAACAAAGGATATCCTTAAAGTCCCCGCATGTACAGAAGACCTTTGGGTCAAGCTGTAAGGGCAAATCATTAAAATCCCGTCACGCCCAGGTATACTCCTTGTGAGTTATGCCTGGTATGGGTCACGTGTGAGAGGTTACAACTTGGACAACCACCAACAACTAAGTCTAACTGATTTAGTAAAATCATACCCAATCATCATGTCTTAGTTGTATTTAAATGTTTTATTTAATTATTTAATTAAATATTTGACATTTTACTATTATCACTGACTTTTGGAAAATCTTTTGTCTATGATCAAAATCAAAAGAATCAAAGGTAAATCAAGCTTTGGGGATCAAAATCTATTTCAGAGGTGTTAGGTAAAAATGCTTAATTATCATTAATATCAATGTCCTATGCGGATTAGTATGTGGTGGGATGGCGTCTGGGCGGGGTTGTAGCCTTGACCCAGGGGTATGCCCTATACATAAGCATACCGATCTGGATGATACAGTTGATGTTAATGAGGTTAGGGTCTTTACCGAAGGAGGTTATCAAATCATTTTCAAATCATAAATCTATATGAACTCACCAACCATGTGTTGACTTTATTTTTGCATGACTTCTCAGGTGACGAACAGGTCAACTAAGGAGTTATTCCTTTTGGATTAGGACTTCAGATAGAAGACTTAACTTTTGGACCTGCATTATTTTTGAAGAAATCATTATGCAAATTATTTTGTATATCTTGTGTAAATACAAGATAGAAATATATGATGTTTATGGTAGATTTACATTGTTAAATTATAAACAATACTGATGTAATTTAACTTTGTAATTCTATTATATTTAGTATTTCTCATTTGTATCATGTGCAATGTAAACAATCTGATCATCACGATTATCACTCCCGATATCGCGCCCCGGGAACCTTCCGCCCGACGGGACAACCGATCCTATCCCGCCGGCTCGGGGTGTGACAGTAAGTCACTAACTTAGGTTAGTTATCTAAGTTTTAGTGAAACACTCAAGTTTATATAAGTTATCATCAGTAAAATATAAAGTTTTAGAAACGTATTAGTTTTAAATAAATAATTGATGATTGGCGACATTTAGGTTCGGCGATCTTTAGGTTAGGCGAACCTGCGGTTCGGCGATCTTTAGTTTTGGCGAACCTGCGATTCGGCGATCTTTAGGTTTGTCGAATCTTTAGGTTTGGCGAACCTGCGGTTCGGCGAACCTTAGATTTGGCGAATCTTCAGGTTTGGCGAACCTTAGGTTTTGGCGAACCTCAGGTTCGGCGATCTTCAGGTTCGCCGAACCTGAGGTTTTGGCGAACCTAAGGTTCGGCGATCCTGAGGTTCGGCGAACCTGAGGTTTTGGCGAACCTTAGGTTCGGCGATCATCAGGTTCGGCGAACCTGAGGTTTTGGCGAACCTGAGGTTCGGCGATCGTTAGGTTCGGCGAACCTGAAGTTCGGCGAACCTTAGGTTTGGCGATCGTTAGGCTCGGCGAACCTTAGGTTCGGCGACCCAGAGGTTCGGCCGCCCTGAGGTTTGGTCGCCTTGAGGTTCGGCTGATCTACTTTCTCACGAACCAGCACTGTTCATCTTCATCATCCTTGCATCAAAACCTGTTGCAGGTCAAAACCCACCGATCCTACCCCTTTCTATCGACTCGTTTTAAGGTTTTAAAGTGATAAAATATATTTACAATCTCAATATCATAACCGATTGTTTAAAGAAGAAAAACCAAAAAGTAAAAGCTTAGATCTACCTTCAAGTAACGTTCCAATGCTTGATTTCTTCGTATCTTCTTGTTCCTCTCGATCATGCGTTCGTTTTGGCACCAAGATCTCGTGATTTCGTTGAGTAACGAAAGAGAAATCTTAGAGAGAAGTTCTAGAGAGAGAAATTGACGAATTTATGATTTTAGAGAGAGAAAGAGTTCTTTCAAATGAAGAAGAAGAGAAGGAAGTGGGTTTTTATACCCCGATCTATCCCCGCGTGCTCGGTCTCGTTTATTACGCGTAAAAAGTATAATATGTTCGGTTTTCGTCGTAAATTATATTTAAAACGTAAAACTTTTAAATAAATAAGTTTCGTTATGATAAAATGATTTTAAATAAATTGTTTCGTAAAATGATTCCGTTTCATTTATTTAATTAAAACGGTTTATTCGGTTCTGTTTTAGGTTGTGATTCCTAATAAACGTTTTTAATTTATTTTTCCTATTATATTATCGTTGAATATTATTTAATTATCTCGTCGAAACGCGTTACTCACGTACGTATTCGTAAAGATCGTCACCTTTCCGAATCCGATGCTCGTATCGTATTTCGATTTGATTTACGTTTTATGGAACATCGTTTCAGAATATTATTCTTAATAATTATATTTGTGTGAATCGTCACCCACGCGAATATATTATTAAGTTAACATTTCTGAATTAATATTCGAATTTAAGTTATGTTCCTAACCTAACCATCGCGTAATTAATTCCCATTATACTTCCATTATTTTATTACTTTAATATTCAAATCCCAATCCAAACTCACTAAACCCAAGTCACTGACACATCCATGATAGACCAAAATATGCATATGTATAGGGCATATTTAGGGGTCAGTCGCAACTGCCCCAGCCACCGTCCCACCGCTATTTCGATAAACCATGACCATGTGTCCTTGACTATGTTTAACAACCAAAACATAACGAACTCTACATTCTTTTCCATTTCAACCAGTAAACCATTTATCTGTGAACTGTGACTGCGATAAACTCTTTGGTTCTGTTTAGTTGGGTTACAACTAAACTTCCCATGGTTTTACGCGTATAATAATATATTCAGAATATGTATACCAATAACAGTGATAATCATCAAATAATGAATCCATTATTAATAATTACAAATCTCGGTTGTAACAGTACAATTATACGGATGTACGGACGACCGGAATTACAGTGATGTTACAGTCTCCCCTAGTTAACGGAATTTCGTCCCGAAATTCAACTTCGAGTGACCGTATTAAACAAATGTGGGTACTTAAGCTTCATTTGATCTTCCCACTCCCAGGTGAATTCTGGACCCCGCTTCGATTCCCAACGTACTTTGACAATTGGAATTCTACTGCGTTTGAGCTTTTTAACCTCACGATCCATTATCCCAACTGGTTTTTTAACAAAGTGCATGGAATCATCGACGCGAATGTCATCGAGTGGTGCCTGAAGATCCTGATTAGCTAAGCACTTTCTTAAATTGGAGACGTGAAACGTCGGGTGAACATTACTAAGTTCAGGAGGCAGTTCCAACTTGTAGGCAACCTTCCCGATCCGTTCAAGGATCTTGAAAGGGCCAACATAACGTGGAGCAAGTTTACCCTTCTTCCCAAATCGTACAACGCCTTTCAAAGGCGACACTTTAAGCCATACCATATCTCCCACTTCAAACTCTTAAGGCTTCCCTCGTTTGTTCGCGTAGCTTTTCTGTCGACTGCGCACAGCTAACAGGTTGTCGCGGATCTGGCGGATCTTTTCAGTCATTTTCTGAATAATCTCGGGATCAGTAATCTATGAATCACCGACTTCGGTCCAACAAATAGGTGACCGACATTTCCTGCCATAAAGAGCTTCAAACGGTGCCATACCAATGCTCGCGTGATAACTGTTGTTATACGAGAACTCAACCAATGGTAAATGGCTATCCCAGTTGCCACCAAAGTCGATGACAGAAGCTCTTAACATGTCTTCCAATGTCTGAATCGTTCGCTCCGTCTGTCCATCCGTTTGAGGATGATAGGCAGTGCTAAGATCCAATCTTGTTCCAAATGCTTCATGAAGTGATTCCCAAAATCGTGCCGTGAAGCGAGCATCACGATCCGATATTATTCTTAAGGGAATACCATGTCGGCTAACGATCTCATCGATGTAGATACGAGCTAATTTCCGCACAAGGTACGTCTCACGTATCGGTAAGAAATGAGCCGACTTGGTTAATCTATCAACTATTACCCAAATGCTATCTTTTCCGTTTGCGGTTCGTGGAAGTTTGGTAATAAAATCCATGGAGATATTCTCCCACTTCCACATGGGTATTTCTGGTTGCAATAATAATCCCAAAGGTCGCTGGTGTTCTGCCTTGACTTTAGCACAGTTAAGGCACTTGGACACATACTCAGCAATATCCTTCTTCATTCCAGGCCACCAGTACAAGCCCCTAAGGTCTTGATACATCTTATCAGAACCCGGATGAATTGAATAACGAGACTTATGAGCTTCATCCATAATCACCATCCTAAGATCACCTCTGTTCGGTATGCACAACCGATTCAAATAATACATTAAACCATCATCCTTAGTTTCCAATAATATCTCAGCCCCGCAAGACATATCATTTTTCAAGTCATCTTGGGCCAATGAGTGTTGTTGGGCTGTGAGAACATCATTACGGAGATTAGTGTGCACTCGGACACTATGAATCTGAACTTGACTTTTGCGACTAAGCGCATCTGCTACTACATTCGCTTTACCAGGATGGTAGCGAATTTCACAGTCATAATCGTTCAACAGTTCAACCCATCTCCGTTGTCTCATATTAAGCTCCTTCTGATTGAGAATATGTTGTAAACTCTTATGGTCAGTGAACACTACACACTTAGTGCCATAAAGATAATGTCTCCATATCTTCAAGGCAAACACTACTGCACCAAGTTCCAAGTCGTGTGTGGTGTAGTTCTTCTCGTGAATTTTCAGCTGTCTTGATGCATAGGCCACAACCTTTCCCCGTTGCTTGAGAACACAACCGAGACCTAGGTTGGATGCATCACACTAAACTACAAAATCATCATTTCCATCTGGCAATGTCAAGACAGGAGCATCACAAAGTTTCTGCTTCAAGGTGTGAAATGCCTCTTCTTGCTTTGGTCCCCACTCATAAGGTTTATTCTTTTGAGTCAAAGAAGTGAGAGGGACAGCAATCCTGGAGAAATTCAAAAGAAACCGCCGATAGTAACCGGCAAGTCCAAGAAACGATCGAATCTCCGTCGGTGTCTTCGGTGTACACCAATTCTTCACCGCATCAATCTTTGCTGGATCCACATGAACACCATTTTCATTGACTATGTGTCCCAAAAATTGAACTTCCTTAAGCCAAAATTCACACTTAGAGAATTTGGCATACAGTCGCTCTTCTCTTAGGATTTCCAAAACCAACTTAAGGTGTTTCTCGTGTTCTTCCTTGGTCTTTGAGTAGATCAAAATATCATCAATGAATACAATCACAAATTTGTCCAAGTATGGCCTGCAGACACGGTTCATGAGGTCCATGAAAACCGCAGGTGCATTGGTAAGGCCGAAGGGCATTACCAGAAATTCATAATGGCCATATCTTGTTATGAAAGCTGACTTTGGAATATCATCATCATGTACGCGAAGCTGATGATACCCAGACCTAAGATCGATCTTTGAAAACCATGCCGAGCCTTGAAGCTGATCGAAGAGATCATCGATGCGCGGCAGTGGATATCGATTCTTAATTGTGAGTTTGTTTAATTCGCGGTAGTCGATGCACATTCGGAATGACCCGTCCTTCTTCTTGACAAACAGGACCGGTGCACCCCATGGCGAATGGCTCGGTCGAATGAATCCTTTGTCAGTTAGCTCTTGCAGTTGGCTCGCCAATTCTTGCAACTCTGAAGGCGCAAGTCTGTAGGGAGCTTTGGCGACTGGATTCGCACCAGGTACTAAGTCAATTCGAAATTCTACTTGACGTTCGGGTGTAAGACCCAGCAAATCATCTGGAAATACTTCAGGAAAATCTCTGATCACAGGAACATCTTCAACTCTCTTTCTTTTCTCCTTTTTCTCCACAATATGAGCTAAAAATGCTATACATTTCTTCCTAAGGTACTTGTGTGCTTTAGTTCATGACATCAGCTTAAGACCTTTGCTAGAAGTTTCCCCAAAAACCCTTAAAGTTTCACCCGAAGGTAAGGGAATACGAATGTATTTCTCATGACAAATTATCTCCGCTTTGTGGGTGGCTAACCAATCCATGCCTATGATAACATCAAAGCTACCAAGATGCATAGGTATGAGATCAATTGGGAAAACGTGATCAGTTAAGTTCACAGTACATCCAATAATAATAGTGTCAATATCGATAGTGTTTCCGTCAGCCACCTCCACGTTAAACGGTTTGGCTAAATATGTACATGTTCTACCAAGCATACATTCAAAATCATATGAAACGAAACTCCTATCGGCACCAGAATCAAATAAGACAGATGGATAAGAGTTGTTGATCAGAAATGTACCGTTGACCACGTCCTCGTTGGGTTGAGCCGCTGGAGCATTCAGTTGAAACGCTCTGCCTCTTGCCACCCTCTGATTGTTTCCAGTCAACTTTAGGCATTGATTCCTGGAATGACCCACTTCGCCACACTCATAACAGGCTCTTGCCTGTGCAGGTACCTGGCGAACGGGTACAGCTGGAATAGGTTGAGTTTGCGGAGCTGGCAGTAAAAACGGTGCATGTTGCATCCTTTGTGCTTGCGGTGCACTCCGACAAACATTAGCAAAATGGCCAAACTTGCCACAGTTGTTGCAAACGCGACAAGGCAAGTTTGGCATGTGATGATATCTGCAAGTATTACATTGGGGAGTATTCCCAGTGTAATTTCTGGAAGTAGTGTTGTTGGATGATTGCTGCGCAGACTTTGCAGCAGGAGTAGTGACCACGAAGTTCCTAGTATTTCTCTTCTTGTTGTTGCTTTAGGATGAGCTGCCTTGTTCAGTCTTGACTTCAATAGAAATCTCCTTGGCAGTTGATTTGGTGTCAGTCTTCTTGAATCCCTTTCGAGTGAGTGTTCCAGCCTTCACATGATTATCAGTAAGTGTAGCAGACAAACGGATTGCAGCCTCCAATGTCTTAGGGTTTCTTCCGTAGACGGTGTCTTGAATCTGCATGGGCAGCCCGCCTATATACTTCTCAATAGCTCTCTCAAGTGGTGTAACTAGATGAGGTACCAGCAGACTATACTCCTGGAAACGAGTATTGTATATCCCATTCTCTCCACTGTCTTGCTTGAGTTCCCAGAACTCAGTCTCAAGCTTCCTCATCTCGCTTCGCGGACAGAATTCAGTGGTCATTAGGTTCTTGACCTCTGTCCATGTCAGTGCTAGGGCAGCATCAACTCCCCTAGTTCGCTTTTCGCCATTCCACCAAGTCATTTCTCTCTTTTGGAAAACACTACTGGCATAGCGCACCTTCAGATTATCGGGGCAATCACCATTGATGAAGGTGTTCTCCATAGTCTCAAACCACTGTAGTAGGCCAGTGGCTGTTTCAGAACCCGTAAACTTCAGTGGATTACAGGAGTTGAAGTGTTTAAATGTGCAAGTTGGCGGGTTTGCACCACCTCTGTTCTAGTTGATGTTCTGATTGGCCTGAGTCAATTGGTTCACCAATCCAGAGATAAGATTTGCTAACTCTTGTATGCCTGAGTTGGCATTTCCGTTAGCATCTCCAGAGTTCGTATCGTCTCCGTTGTGACGGCGTGGCGGCATGTTTTTGAAAAGATTAGAAACATGTTACTACCGTTTACAACGTAAGTCATACAAACTATGATTAGATGAGTTCATCTAAACAGTTAGGATTACATATAGGAACTATATTTTTCTCCTATCTGTTATTAGACTCATAACATTTATAATTTCTTAATATTATACTAAGTGTCCTAGTTGGTCATAACTAATATTAGCTAACTATTCCTAAGTTCCATACATTCCCCATCCTATACCAACACTGACAACTTCCCGATACAATGCAACAAGCTTATATATAGGGCATATGCATAGGTAGATCGCAATCTCCCCTACACCGTCCCACCACCGTTCCATTGCACCACGATTATGCCCTTGTTAGCATTTAGGGTGTATCATGTATCTTACCATAGTCTCACTTCACAAACCTTATCCTAGGTAGGATAATTTTTAGTGAAGTGATCTCTAGTTCCCATGGACAATTAGGTTCGCCTAATGTCTAAGTTCACCTGACATGTAGGTTTGCCTATTTCGAAGTTCACCTAATGTCTAAGTTCACCTGACATTAAAGTTCCCCTAATGTCTAAGTTCACTAAATTCCATACCAAATCTCAATGTCCAAAATTCTCAATAAGGGTTCATATCATCACTGAGTGCTCTTATTGTCACTAAGTGTTCATATCTTCCCTATAATTTATTCTCATCAAGTGTCCATACCATCACTAAGTGTTAGTATCATCACTATGCGTTTATATTATCACCAAGTGTCTATATCATCACCCAAGTCCATATTCCATCACTAATCGCTCATATCGTTCGTTAATCCTATGCACCCTACGTGTCCAATAAGTGTGTTCACAAGTGATTTTATAAGTGTTCATTAAGTGTGGTCATCTATGAGTCAATCCAAACCAATCCAACAAACATACCATCAACATCAACCTTATAACAATTGCTAGTAATGTCCTAAGTTCCTGACACTGACAGACCCCCGATATACTACAAATGGCATATGTATAGGGCATATGTAGGGGTCAGTCGCAACTGCCCCAGCCACCGTCCCACCACCTTTGTAGTATACCATGAGTGTGTCCTTGCCTGTAGTTTATAGATCAAACAAATAATTCCTAAAGCAGATAGTTCCTAAGCAGGTAATTTCCCAAACGGGTAGTTCCCACATTTTTCAATACTGACATCCAACCAATGTACTGTAAATGGTATATATAGGGCATATGTAGGGGTCAGTCGCAACTGCCCCAGCCAACATCCCACCACCTTTACGATACACCACGTGCATGTCCTTACTGAATCATTAGGGCACAATTAAAGAAGTAATACATGCGAATAAGATATATAGCAGGAGTTCAGTTAACATGTAATAAACACATAAGCATGAAATCCTGAATATACTAACTAGTGTATGAAATAGTTCATACTAGGGTATCCTACGGTTATAGACTAGGTCAACCATTTCTAGTAACCTAATTCCCTATAACCCAGGCTTTGATACCAATCTGTAACACCCCGACCGATGGCGGAAACGTCGGGATGCCACGAGGGATGTGTAGATTGTTCAAAGGCTTGTGGGCATCTAAATATATACCATCACATATCAATCAAACCAAATAAATGTTTACACAAAAATCATGTTCATCATGAATTAAATACAACAATTACATAAAAGATTTAGCTAATTTAACTAAACTCTAATCGCCAGAATTTCAGTTAATTAGCTAAGTCCAAGAATCCTATGTGATGATGTCCAAAATAGAAGAGATCATCCTCCTCAACCTACTTGTCTTCGTTACCTGAAACATGTGAAAATCAAGTGTCAACTACGAGGTAGTTGGTGAGTAATCATAAGTTTTTATACTTAAAAGGATTTTATAAAATGAGTATAAAAGTTTGTGTTTGAAAAGAGTTTTATAAAAAGTTTTAGAAAAATGAGTATAAAAACTTATAGTTTATCTGAGAAGATCCACAAGAGTACCTGCGTGAAAATCCAACACATCTCCCGACACAACAATCAAACACATAAACAAACACACATTCACCTATCTCACATATTCATAGATAATCATAGATAATCATAAACAATAATAGATAATCAACCACATAACCATTCAACCAATCTCAACATCCATATTCTCAAATAATATATGTGACTATACATGGAAATTATGTAATTAACATCAGTTAAAGACATGATCCATGGAGTGGAAGCTATCCACGTGGCAATACATGAAACCAATGCAATTAACCAAGGTTAAAGGCAATGATTCACGGAGTTGTGGTAATCCAAGAGGCAATACATGTAATCCTTGTTAATGACCGAAGTCAATAACAATATCACACGGAATATATATTAATAAGTGATAATCCATATACAATGATAATCCATAATATAAATATCATATTGATAAACAGGTATCATCCTTGTGTTATCAAAATAATATCTAAAATTGGTATACATGTTTCACCTCCGAGTTTTAAAACAAAATAGTTTAAAGAAAGGGAGGTTATGAGAACTCACTTGAGTCCTTAGATTCAGTGTTCTCGTATAATGCGCGCGCACGTATGAAATTCCAAAACAACTCAATAACCTGTATTTATCGCGTGTTTTGTGTTCATAAGTATATATGTTTGACCATTATTAAGTATTCGTATGTGTTTCAACTTTAATCTATAAGTATGTCACTAACTTAGGTTAGTTATCTAAGTTTTAGTGAAACACTCAAGTTTATATAAGTTATCATCAGTAAAATCTAAAGTTTTAGAAACGTGTTAGTTTTAAATAAATAATTGATGATTGGCGACATTTAGGTTCGGCGATCTTTAGGTTAGGCGAACCTGCGGTTCGGCGATCTTTAGTTTTGGCGAACCTGCGATTCGGCGATCTTTAGGTTTGTCGAATCTTTAGGTTTGGCGAACCTGCGGTTCGGCGAACCTTAGATTTGGCGAATCTTTAGGTTTGGTGAACTTGCGGTTCGACAAACCTTAGATTTGGCGTACCTTAGATTTGGCGAACCTTAGGTTCGGCGATCTTCAGGTTCGGCGAACCTTAGGTTTTGGCGAACCTTAGGTTCGGCGATCTTCAGGTTCGGCGAACCTTAGGTTTTGGGGAACCTTAGGTTCGGCGATCTTCAGGTTCGGCGAACCTTAGGTTTTGGGGAACCTTAGGTTCGGCGATCTTCAGGTTCGGCGAACCTGAGGTTTTGGCGAACCTTAGGTTCGGCGATCGTCAGGTTCGGCGAACCTCAGGTTTTGGCGAACCTTAGGTTCGGCGATCTTTTGGTTCGGCGAACCTTAGGTTTTGGTGATCCTTAGGTTCGGCGATGTTAGGTTCGGCGCACCTTAGGTTCGGCTACCCAGAGGTTCGGCCGCCCAGAGGTTCGGCCGCCCAGAGGTTCGGCCGCCCTGAGGTTCGGCCGCCCTGAGGTTCGGCCGCCCTGAGGTTCGGTCGCCTTGAGGTTCGGCTGATCTGCTTTCTCACGAACCAGCACTGTTCGTCTTCATCATCCTTGCATCAAAACCTTTTGCAGGTCCAAACCCACCGATCCTACCCCTTTCTATCGACTCGTTTTAAGGTTTTAAAGTGATAAAATATATTTACAATCTCAATATCATAACCGATTGTTTAAAGAAGAAAAATCAAAAAGTAAAAGCTTAGATCTACCTTCAAATAACGTTCCAATGCTTGATTTCTTCGTATCTTCTTGTTCCTCTCGATCATGTGGTCGTTTTGGCACCAAGATCTCGTAATTTCGTTGAGTAACGAAAGAGAAATTGTAGAGAGAAGTTCTAGAGAGAGAAAGTGACGAATTTATGATTTTAGAGAGAGAAAGAGTTCTTTCAAATGAAGAAGAAGAGAAGGAAGTGGGTTTTTATACCCCGATCTATCCCCGCGTGCCCGGTCTCGTTTATTACGCGTAAAAATTATAATATGTTCGGTTTTCGTCGTAAATTATATTTAAAACGTAAAACTTTTAAATAAATAAGTTTCGTTACGATAAAATGATTTTAAATAAATTGTTTCGTAAAATGATTCCGTTTCATTTATTTAATTAAAACGGTTTATTCGGTTCTGTTTTAGGTTGTGATTCCTAATAAACGTTTTTAATTTATTTTTCCTATTATATTATCGTTGAATATTATTTAATTATCTCGTCGAAACGCGTTACTCACGTACGTATTCGTAAAGATCGTCACCTTTCCGAATCCGACGCTCGTATCGTATTTCGATTTGATTTACGTTTTATGGAACATCGTTTCAGAATATTATTCTTAATAATTATATTTGTGTGAATCGTCACCCACGCGAATATCTTACTACTATATATAATACATATTGGTGAGAGAATATGAAATCTCTTAAAATTAAGAGATGTACAAACAAGGTAGCTCTTGGTACAACCCTTCAATCCACACCAGGTTATTTAGGTGGTACATGCTTGACTTCTTTCCCCTATCCCATTACACTTTTTGCCATTTCTTCTCCTTCCCCACCCCCAAACGAATGCATCCACCCTCAATTCAGACCCCTTTTTTCCATAATCGGATTTTCAACCAAAGATGAGATTTCTCAACCTAAGAGATGACCACAAGCAGGAAGACGAAAGAGGGAAGCATCTTATCTTGGATTACACTTCTGAACTGGTTGACACACGAAAACAGGTAAATTGGCTCCAGATTCAAAATTCAAAACCCAAATTTCTCCTTTAAAGAGAGGGGTTGATGTTCGATTGGAGCCACATCGCTCATCCTTTTCGTTTCTGGTCCTATCTGAAGCTGCTCTAGAAACTGGTATTCCTATTCGAAATTTTATTTAACCTAATTTGAATGCATTCGTTAACCTAATTTTATCTTTAGTTCTTTGCTTGGTTGAGAAGTTCTTTGCACCTACACATCATGAGCTTCTATTGTCATTGGTATGCTTCCTCATAATTCGATTTATCTTATTTTTATTTCTTTGCCTGGTTAGTAAATGTGTGTATGTATGTTTGTTCTGGTTTTTGAAACCTGCTAACACCAAGTATATTTTGGTTTTTCAATATGGCTAACAGTTTTGAGTAGGTATGCACTTTGTAGTATTTTAACTTCTCTTTTGTGTTAATTTAATTTCTTGATTCTATGTTATTTAAAACAGGTTTTGAAACATTCATTGGACTCCTTTGATAGCTTCTGTTTAAGCATTTCTCAGAAAATCCAGAACAGGTAAAACCTCCCTTCTTTGGATGCAATTGTATGTTTGTGTTTTTTTATGTATTTATTCAATTAAACGTATATGCATAGTAGTAAGATATGTATATGTCTGTATAAGTATGTATATATGTATGTTTGTTCAGTTATTAAGGTTTGTTTATTTTCAACTCATAAAATATTTTTACTAAAACAATATTATGAGGTCATTGTTATTTTTTCATTTATGTATGTAGCTTAAAACTTTAAAACAGTCAGGTATGTATAAGGTTATGTATGTCTATATAAAAATAATTCATGTATAAAGCTATGTACGTCTATATAAAAATAATTCATGTCTACTTACTTGAAATAGACTTTAGATATAACCAGCTTAAAACCAGTTTATAACCAGTGCTTTATTTATAACCTGTCTTTTTTTATTATAAGAGTGTGTATATATGCCTGTGAATGTATGTATGTAAATATATGATGGCGTTAGAGTATGCATGTATGTATAAGTCCTGCAATTTTTAAATGAGATCCCTATGTATGTATGCATGTTATATGTTTAAATCTGCTAAGCTTAAATCTGTTAAGTATGTATGCATGTATGTTTATTCTGTTATTAAGGTTAGCATATTTTCAACTAATAAAATATTTTTAATAAAACAATATTATAATGCAATTATTCTGTTTTCATTCTGTATATAAGTATGTATCCAGCTTTGTGTATGTCTATCTATAACCGGTACTTTATTTATAAACAGTCTATTTTTATTATAAGAGTGTTTATATATGCCTGCCTATGTATGTATGTATAGGTAAGTGTGTTTATGATTGAAGGTTAATTTTTTAAACTCATAAATTATTTTTAATAATCCGATATTCTGATGTCATCGTTCTATTTGCATGAATGTATGCAGTTTAAAACATTTATAAAGTGAGGTATGTATAAGGTAATGTATGTAGTATGTATGTATCCAGCTCTGAATATGTGTATGTAGTTCATACAGTTAGGTATGTATAAGGTAATGTATGTGTCTACTGACTACATAAAAATAATTCATGTCTACTTACTTGAAATAAACTTTAAAAATAATGCAACTAATATGCAGTTTACAAAACACCTGGTAACATATCCAGTTTACAAAATTTTATAAACCTTTTTATGTATGTAGTATGTAATATGTATGTATGTATGTAGTTTATATATATTTATTATATATGTCTATGTTGTTCTGAATGTTTATGTAGGTAGATATTAGTATAATGTTATCAAAGACTTTATTAGATAAACATTGAATATTTGAATACCACATACTTGTTATCAAGTTTTGTATAAATTATTATCAAGGTTGTTTTAAAAAGTCAGTTAATGTGTAGGTATGCATTTTAATTTGTGTCTATAGTTATATTTTTATACCTACATATATTTATATTTCAATTTGTGAGTTACCCATAAGGCTAACCAGAAGGCTTATACATGTACATACATACTTATACCTACATACATACAGATAGATACACACATACTTCTACATGTTAACAACTTTTTAGCCCTTTTAAAAAATAGGTTATGTATATATGTATGTATCCAGCTCTGTGTATGTATATTTATAACCAGTTTGTAACCAGTACTTTATTTATAAACAGTCTATTTTTATTATAAGAGTGTGTATATATGCCTATGTATGTATGCATGCTTCTGTATGTATGTAAATATATTCAATCTGTTAAGTATGTTATAACCCGTAGTTTATTTATAAATAATCTATTTTGATTATATGAGTGTGTATATATGCCTATGTATGTATATATGCCTATGAATGTATGTATGTAAATGTACAATGGCATTACAGTATCCATGTATGTGTAAGGTATGTAATTTTTAAATAACAAATGTATTTATAAGATCCCTATGTATGTGTGTATGTATGTATGTATGTATGTATGTGTCTACTGGTTATGTATGAAGGCATTATAGCATGTATGTATGTATATTTATGCAATCCCCTGCCCCTGTACAAACAGAAGGTTGCCCTTGTAATTTTTAAATAACAAATGTATTTATAAGATCCCTATGTATGTATGTATGTATGTATGTATGTATGTGTCTACTGGTTATGTATGAAGGCATTATAGCATGTATGTATGTATATTTATGCAATCCCCTGCCCCTGTACAAACAGAAGGCTGCCCTTGTAATTGTTAAAGTGAGATATTTTAAAAAGTTTACTTTGTATAATGTTAAATAAATTACTATTATGGTATGTATATGTATGTGTTAGATAAATAATCTATGTTTATTTCACAAAACTTTAAGTACAACTTAGGATTATTTTAAAAAGTCAGATAATGTGTAGGTATGCATTTCAATTTGTGTCTATATTTATATTTTTATACCTGCATGTGAGTTACCCATAAGGCTAACCAGAAGGCTTATACATGTACATACATACTTATACCTACATACATACAGATACATACACACATACTTCTACATGTTAACAACTTTTTAGCCCTTTTAGAAAATAGTGTTTTCTTTTCAAATATGTGTAAATATACTACTTTCAAGTTGATTAACTAAAAAATAGTGTTTTCTTTTTAGCGCAAGTACTGTTGAAGTTCTATTTGGTTAAAATTGGTCAAATGCTCATTTGTCTTGGAATGTCAAATATAGTTTAGTTCTATTTGGAGTCTAAAGCTACCATTCTTATGTTTTCAAGTTGATTAACTATGAATTTTTAAAAATTTAGTGTATGAATCACTTTATATCAAATATGGCCAGTTTAAGCATTACAATTCAAGTTTACATGCATCCAATTTATACATTCAACTCTAAAGATTGAAGTTAGTAAAATTACTTAAATATGAGTCGAATTGGGTATTGTATGCTGGTATGAAAAATACAAAGCCCCATTCCATTACAATTCAAGTTTACATGCAGCCAATTGTTTTGTTTTCATTTATGTATGTAGCTTATGACTTTTAAAAAGTCAGGTATGTATAAGGTTATGTATATATGTATGTATCCAGCACTGTGTGTGTATATTTATAACCAGTTTGTAACCAGTACTTTATTTATAAACAATATATTTTTATTATAAGAGTGTGTATGTATGCCTATGTATGTATGTATGCTTCTGTATGCATGTATGCTTCAGTATGTATGTAAATGTATTCAATCTATATAAAAATAATTCATGTCTACTTACTTGAAATAAACTTTATAGTGCCTGATTATGATTATGTGTATGTAATAACTCACAAGTGAATCCGAGATCATTATCAAACACTGCTAAGAATGGAATTAGATGATGAAAGAATTCAAATGTTAAAGAAGAATGGAACGGGCCAGCAACCCGTGAAGAATCTGGAACCAGTAGAGGTAAGCACCATTGACCAAATGGTGTTGTTCTTGGATTCATTGAATACCTTCAATAAGAGCATACTGAAGGAAGAATATGTCAAGGTTCGGTTCAACAAAATGGTGAAGTGGTTCAATAAATACATAATAAAGAAGAATGATATTTTGGTTCCGATTATGGAGGGAAATGTAGACCTGTATCAACTTTATATTGCTGTCAAGTTGAATGGTGGAAAAGGAAATGTAACAAAAAATGGTTTTTGGAGATTAATTGCTGCTGACATGAAACTGGATTCAAGAGTAGGGTTCCAATTGATGTTACAATATGGTGAGCACCTTGAACAAATGGATTTGTATTATGCAAACATTAAAAGAAGACAACTTGAAGATACTAAGTTCAACATTGAAGAAGGAATGAGCAGCAACATAAATGAATTTCAAGGACAAAATGAATTACCATTCAAGAAGAGGAAGCTGAGCGCGGCCCGCGATTGGCCTCCTGGTTGTGGCCCTATCACAAGGAACGAATGAAGCTAATAAGGAATATGGATCAACCTTAGGGGAGTGACTGTTGGATCTTTATCTTTAGTCCTAAATGTAGGGGTGTTTTAGTCCTAAATTTTAATGTAATATGTTAGTAGGTAAAAAAATTTGGTGAAAGTAGTTAGTTAATTTCAGTCATGTTAGTGAGACTTATCCTTATATTTGCAGCTACTAAGAAGTCTTTGTCTTATGTCATCATATTTAATTTCTCATTTAAACTCATTGTAACCCTACTACAAGTCATTAAAATTTACAAGTTACTAAATGCTAAAAACAGTAAATAGATTGCAACTTATATTTATTATAATGAAATTCATTTATTATGCAATTCTATGTATTTGTATATATGTTACAATTGTTTAACATTAACTTTTTTGTTGGAATTGCAGGATCGTGTTGACAAAGACAAGGTGCTATACATAAATAAATTAATTCAATAACAAGGAAAAGAAAAATGAATTGAAGAATAAATTTTGCACGGTATGTTTAACAAATTTTGTATGCTTATTTTTTTGATTTGATCTATTAGCCACAAACATGATATTTTTTGTCATTTAAAATGTTTTGTTTATTTATGTATTTAACGTTTTTATGAATAAATCTACCAGTCAATTGTTTTTTAGTTTTATTACTATTTTTGTTAGTTAGTTAATCATACCATTTGGGCTATGATGATCGTATGCATTTAGTAGTATGATTGAAGAGGGATATCCTATCTTGGCATGGCAATCTCTTTGCAGCCATGACATTAGATGCTTTCTTCGTTATAATAAGCTGATGTGATCCGAGCCTCTTTCCTTTTGTTATATATAGTAGTAAGATATAAGTGAGACTCTTTTCTTTTGGGGCTATGATGATCATATGGACATTGCAAAATATAGAAGACGATGTTGTTACTTGGCGAGGCAATCTCTTTGCAGCCATAGTGTTATATACTTTCTTCATTGTTATAATCAACTCACGTAGATCTGAGTCTACCCTTTTTTGCTATGTTGCTTATAAGCTTGTGTTTCAGTCTCTCACCAATATGTATTATATATAGTAGACAACACACGTATACAATTCTGTGTGTTTGTATATGCATTCAGTTACTAAAATGGTTGTCGGGGCTATGATGATATTATAGATATTGGATTATATAGATGATGAATGTCATACCTTGGCGAGGCAATCTCTTTGCAGCCATGTCGTTAGATGTTCTCTTCATTGTTATAATCGTTTGGTTTAGATCTGAGCCAATCCATCGTACTTCGTACTATTGTACTACTATATATAATACATATATGTAAGAGAATACCAAATCTCTTAATTTTAAGAGCTTATGTTACAAATGGACATATTAAATTGGTTGTTGGGGCTATGATGATCATATAGATATCAAAAAATATAGAAGAGGCATGTTGTGTCATGGAGATGCAAGCTCTTGCAACTATGGTTTTACGTGCTTTTTTCATTGTTATGAATTGCTAATACAGATCTGAGCCTATTTAGTTATTTATAATCAACCATTTGGTAGTTATATTCGTATTTACTAAATTTATTTATGACAATCTATGCATGTATTTTTTTGCACCTTGGCATTTTTGAATCCTTGTATTTGTGTGTGTGTTACAAACAGTTATATATGATTTTTATAATATGCTAACCATTGACGGTTTTTTTTTTTGTAGATATATTATTGGCGTTCTACTCTCTTTTATTTTTGGACTTAAGGTACTTAAAACAAGGTTACGACAATGCTTTCTGAATTTCTTTCATGCTCTCTTTTTATGTCCACAAGATCAATATTGCCACATCTTACGTAACCATAACAATAATTGTAAAAATTAACTGGTTGGTTTAGTTAACTGTGTTGTGCTAATTTCCAAATATGCTTTTACCAGCGTTTAATTTAATAATTTGCTAATACAATTGTAAAAATAAAGTGGTTGGTTCAGTTAATTGCTATGGCATCAATATAAACAAAAAATGCAATGTGGTTTGCGAAAGAGTTTACATGGCATCAACATAAACATAAAATGCATGTGGTGTCCTTATATGTGTAGCCTCATTTACTATAATTGTCCCAGGTGTGTGCGATTTAACACGTTCAGGGATTTATCATTCACGATTGAGTTAAGAGATTGCGTGAAAAATTAGAAGGTATGCTTGGTTTTTTAATAATATCAACCCAAAATCATATAGCTAACACAATAATCCAAATTTATTTAAACATAATTTAGAGGTTGTGTCTATTAAATTATTTTTCGGATGGATTTGACATTTTGGTTATTTTTTAACTGTATTTTCATTTCATTTTCCCTTCGTCTTTCATCTTTTTCTACTTCATCTAGCGAACACTTCTAATATCTTTCCTATGCAAAACAATTAGATAACTAAGATATAATTTTTTTTTCTTGAGCCAATAACCATAAAATGCTGGCCTGTGATTCTTATCAAACTGTAGCAACTATTTGCAAATACACAATTTATGGCTAACCTATCATTTAACTATCTGAGTTTGCATTGTTTCTATATATGTCTATTTCAACATTTTTTTTAATATTTTTTAACAATTGAAGGTATAATTGAACATGGATGTGCATTCCATTGTTGACTCAGTTTCTTCACTCATACAGTATGGAGTTTGGTATACCTTGTCTTTTGTTTGGGTTGAGTTCATTTTTCCAATTTGTGAAGACACAACTTCGATTATTTTTATTGACCAACACGTAAGTTTCTTTTTTTATACAAAAAGTTTATATAATATTTTGAGTTCGTTTTGATTTATTTATTTTATACATATTGGTTTTAGAGACATAGGGTACCTGCTTTCATCCCAACACATTTATTGCAATTTTACACCAATATGGATTTGGTCGAGAACATGTTTGTATTAAATCGTTTCCAAATTGAGAGTTTCGATTACAAAGAGTGGCCATAATATGAAAACTACATCTTAATTTGGGCCCAATTTAAGATTGCGATTACCGAACATACTAAACTTCATCCGTTTACAAGTGATGTTCCAAGAGGGTTTCGTTTGTATCCATTAGTGCCTTCTATAATGACTCTTACGCACGACAGACAATCTTTAAAACTACTTATTGGTACGTATAAGTTGTTACAATTCTAAGTAATGTTTTTTTTTATATAAAATAAATACTAATTACAAAACTTCACTTAATTTTACTATTTTATTTTAGATATGGTTGGTAGAATAATAGCAGGTGAACGGTCTCAATATAGTTTTGAGCTTTTTCTTCAAGATTTGACGTAAGTAATCACTTCTATTTAATAAGCAAACATTTTTTTTTTAAAACTTAACACAAAATTTTTATTTACAGTGGCCACATAATACAATTGTTTTTTTACGATTTGGAGTTTACTGATGCCATACGTATTGTACGAGCTATCTCACGAAAGTCTGTGATACATGTATCCCGTGTCAAGTTAGTTCATTTACCGGATAGTACGTTATCCTTTACACCCAAACTTTCTCAAAATTATTTTCATTTAATAGCTCATTTAACTTAATTTGTGTTATCTTTTTTTTTTTGTTACTTCAGTGAACATTTTGAGGTCTACGAATTTGAGTAGAATTATGTTTGAACCAGACATGGTCGAGGCAAGAAATATTAAAATTAAAGATCGTTATCAAAGTTTGTGTTCATGCTAAGATTTTTGAAAGTACACATCAAGATATTAGAATTCTAATTGACATATGTAGTAGTAAGATTATTGTATGATGTTGTGTCATGTTTTCATATGTTTTATGATGCATTAACTTTTCCTATCAGTGTATTAGAAGTATATTTTAGTATGTGTCTTATCTTATTTACATGTAGTTTAGTCACACCTATCTTTTACTAATCTTTAACAATATTAATGATTGAATGATACATTTTGTTATAAAGCTAATCCATTATAATTTGTTGAAAACGAAGGTGTAGCCATGGTTCACGTTTTTTATGAACTAATCGCATTTGAGATCCTAACAAGGGTACCAGCGAGGACTGTAGGTCGTTGTAAGTGTGTTTGTAAGAAATGGAAGGCATTATTGTTAACACAACAATTTGTTAAGATACACTGTTCCCGCTCATTAATTGCTTCTAATCAGAGAGCAGTCTTAGTTGGTGACCTAACATGCTCTGCTCATCCAATTAACTATCAATCCGGTGGTTATGGGCTAGGCACCATCCTTTCTTTCCCATTTAATAATGTCACGATTTATTCGCATTTGGATGGATTGTTGTGTGTTTGCTTAAACCGTACTTCCGAGTTGATTCTCTGGAATCCAGTTACTGGTGCTTACAAATCTTTTACTACACATGATAGGGATGGCTTTTTTGAATATAATGCTGATGCTATTGGGTTGTACATCGATGCTTATCACGATTACAAGGTCTTGCATATAAAACGTAGGTGTGGTGTATTTATTGTTAGCGTGTATTCTAGGAGACTAGAATCTTGGAGAAACATACCATTCATAACAAGACCAGAGTTTGTTAGCCCTTCTTTCTCTTTGTCATCTGGAACTTTCTGCGGTGATAATCTGTATTTCACAGTTTGTGATTGTTGGATCGGAGGTGAAAATGTGTTGATTTGTTTCGAAGTTAATTCAGAGCAGTTTATGGAGATAAATTTTCCACTAGTTACTTCCGCAGGAATGAGTTTTGGAGACTTAATGAATATTAAAGATGAACTCTACATGTTTTTTAGCAACGGCATAGAGTTTATGTGGGTTGAGCTGTGGATGCTTAAAGATGACCATTGGATTAAGAGTTTGTCATTTCCTCCAATCCCTCTTATACCATTGGAATTATTTTGTGAAATAACACATTTTATGACTAACGGTAATTGGTTTTTAGTGACTAACCGTGGGGAACCTTATGTAATCGAAACGAGTATAAAGCCTTTTGAATGCTTCTATGCTTCTAATAGGTTTCGTTGTTTTCAGGGGGCTATGTTTGTAGAGACCATTGTTTCACCAACTATTTAATTTGACTTTCACTTAATGTATCATTATCTATGTTATTGTTTTCGATGTTTTTATTCTATGAATATTTAAGAATCTTTTTTCTATTAAAATTGTTTATTATATTTGTGTCAAATGAACTATATATGATAAGTCTCATTCATTTAATTTACAAGGTATTTCTTAAATTACAATGACTAACGGACGATCAAAGTATGTTAATGGTGCTTCCACCTCAAGTGCATCTACTTCAAGTGAGAAAAGAAAAGAATATAATGCACGATATTATTCATCACTTAAAGAAAATAGACAACCACAAGATCCCAATGTTGTTTCTAGCTCAAATGTATGCAGGTCACGTGAAAAAAGAAAAGAATATAACGCGCGATATTATGCATCACGCAAATAGAGTTACAAGGTAAGTAAAGTTGGTATGGCGGATAACTCTCAAAGTAGTAGATCGACAGAAATGATACCTTGAAGAACCTTACAAGCAAATAGCGGTCAAATTAATCAATTCACAAGACAAGATGTGTCATGCACACAAAATTTGATAGAAAATAGTACACCAACAAGTACACTACCTTATGAAATTGACGAAGTGATGCATGAAATATCAAGAGGTTATTTTTTAATTTAACAACATCTCATTTATTAAAGTTGACATATTTGGTCATTTTCGTCACTTATTGGAATTAAATTCTTAGGTAATCGAATTCAACCGCGCACACTATTACCTCAATTTCGTAACGTGTTTGATCAAGCATCCGTTCAAGATGAGAATATTGAAACCCATCGTCTCTTAAATGAAACCACGACTGTAGGAGTGCAAGGTTATTTTTCTATGACTATGCTATTTTTCTTAAAGTCATATTTTTTATAAAGTGTGGTGTTTAATATAATGAATATGTTATTTATTATAGAGGAGAATGTTGAAGATGATCCATATAATTTTGTTTACGATGGTATACCGAGAGACCATCGTATATTGTGGTGCAAAATTATTTACATTTGAATTTGCTACCTTTTGTTGTATGAGCGGGAAAACAAGGTTAGCAAATTCAGAAATTCCCAATGAATTGTTTTGCCTTTTCACATCACAAGATGAGATTGGAAAAACATTTAGGCAAAATATACGTGCTTACAACACCAATTTTTCTTTTGCCTCAATGGGTGTTACATTGGATGATACAATGAACAATATGAGAGATGGGGTATATGCGTTTCGTGCTCACAAAGGAATATATCACAAAATTGATCAATTAGTTCCGAGGGACGGAAAACCCAAGTATTTACAATTATATTTTTATGATCCTGATACGGAGTTAGATCATAGACTTCAATGGCCAAATCTTGATCGAAGCATTACTGAGATGTTGACACATGTTCTTTCTACAAACCCATACGTCAACACGTTTTGAAGTCTTGGGGAATTAGGACCTCTAGATAACTATAGAGTTACTTTGAATGCTTCGGTGGAACTTGACCAACGAGTGTATAATCGACCAACGACATCTGAGGTTTGACTAATTTTATTTTATTCTTGAACACTTCATACATATAGTAGTAAACTATATTTCTTATTTATGATACTACTACTATATAGGTTGCTGGTATTTGGGTTGAAGGTAATGACAGTATTACTTCGTATAAAAGAAGTATTGTCGTATACGGTAGGTCTGATTATTGTCAAACTATTCAGCCAAACTTTGGTTGTTATGATCCATTGTCTTATCCTTTGTTTTTCCCAAATGGTGAGTCAGGTTGGCATCCTAACATACCGCATGAAGGAGTATCAATCAATGAAGTTCACAATAATCAAGACACCATCGATAAGGAAATGGAAGGTAACAACAATTTACCTTTTTTTTAAGGGAAGATTGTTAATTTAATACCCTAACAAGTTTTTTTTTTTTCTAAACATTGATTTTATTCAGAGCCTAACACACGACGTGGTCGAAAAACTGTGGCTATGCGAGAGTACTACTGTCACAAGTTCCAAATTCGTACTATGGAGAACGTGCTTTTGTTTGGTGGTAGATTGCTACAACAGTTTGTTGTAGATGTTTACATAAAACTTGAGACATCACGTTTACAATTTTGTGAGAAAAACCAGTCTAAGATAAGAGCAGATTTGTACCAAGGTATCGTGGATTGTGTTAATGCGGGTGAGGTTAATACAAACAGAGTCGGACAACGGATTGTGTTGCCTGCATCTTTCATTGAAGGGCCTCAGGACATGCGTCGTCGATATCTAGATGCGATGTCTTTAGTTCAAGATGACGGAAAACCTGACTTATTTCTTACAATAACATGTAATCCTCGATGGCCTGAGATATGTGATAATTTAAAAGCTGGCCAAACTGCACAAGATCGACCATATCTTGTTTCAAGAGTATTTCGTGCTAAATTGGAGGATCTTAAGGAACACTGTTCAAGAAACATGTGCTTGGAAAAGTTAAGGCATATGTTTACGTCATCAAGTTTCGAAAGCGTGGTTTGCCCCATGCACATTTTCTTCTTATTATGTACCCGCAAGACAAAATCAGAAATCCAGACCACTATGATAAGATCGTATGTGCTGAAATCCCTTCTAAAGCAAGACATCCCTAATTGCACGAGCTTGTTGTCAAGCACATGATTCATGGTCCTTGTGGACGTTTACGTGCAAACAGTCCTTGTATGCAGGGTGACCCTCCAATTTGTCGCTTTCGCTATCCTAGACAATTTAATGCACAGACGACCCAAGGAGATAATGCGTACCCATTATATGGAAGGAGAGATGATGGGATAAAAGTGGATGTACGGGGAAAAAATCTTGATAACAGATGGGTTGTCCCTTATAACCCAAGGCTATTGATGATGTTCAACTGCCACATTAATGTCGAGGTTTGCTCAAGTATAAAATCTGTGAAATATTTATTCAAGTACGTTTATAAAGGACATGACAAACAGGTTATTCAAGTTGATCAAGATCAAGATGAGCAACACGTCGTTATCAATGAGATAAAGAAATTTCAAGATGCACGCTACGTATCACCCCCCGAGGCTATGTGGCACATTTTTTCGTTCTCTCTTTCTCAGATTTATCCAGCTATGTTAGCCTTACAACTTCATCTCCCTAATAACCAGATGGTTAGATTTAGTGATAATGATATAATGTCTGAAATTGTTGATAAGGAAAGAGATAAAAGAACCATGTTGACTGCATTTTTTGATGAAAACAGAGCTGATGAATCAGCAAGACAATATTTGTATAAAGATTTTCCCAAACACTTCACTTGGAATGGAAGCACCCGCCGTTGGAATCCACGTTTAAATAAAGCACAAAGAGGTCGTATTGTTTCAGCTAATCCTGCTGAAGGAGAAAGGTACTACTTACGCCTACTTTTGTCAAATGTCAAAGGTCCTACTTCTTTTGATGATCTTTGCACAGTAAATGGTGTAAGGCACTCCACATTTCGAAAAGCGGCTCTTGAGCTATGCTTAATAGAGAACGATGAAAGTTTATCTCAATGTCTCACAGAAGCCTCTTTATTTCAGTTTCCGAATGCCTTAAGGAGGTTATTCGCGACCATAATGATTTTTTGCGAGCCAGGAGACGTTCGAAAATTATGGAATGAGCACTTTGATTCACTATCAGAAGATTATCGTATACATTGTCAAAATGTCGAACGAGTTCGCAATATGGTTCTTACTAATATTGAGGTCTTTCTACGTTCTATGGGTAAAAATCTACATGACTTTGATCTGCCAAACATAACAGCAGATGCTAACTTACAACATGTAAGTCATCGTGAGGTACAAGAGGAGTACGAGATAGTCGTGGATGCTGAACACTTATGTGCTAAGAATATGCTTAATTCTGTCCAGAAAAATGTGTTTGATGAAATCATGATGCATGTGGATAATAATTTACCAGGTGTGTTTTTTATAGATGATCCAAGTGGAACGGGAAAAACATTTTTGTACAAAGCATTGCTTGCTGAAGTTCGTTCACGTGGTTTTATTGCTCTTGCTACAGCTTCATCAGGTGACGCAGCTAATAATATGCCTGGAGGGAGAACGGCTCACTCAAGGTTCAAGATTTCCATTAATCTTGATAATAATTCTTTGTGTAACATTAAAAAACAAAGTGGACCCGCTGCACTAATTAGGTATTCCAAAATAATAATTTGGGATGAAGCATCGATGGCAAAACGACAAGCCATTGAGGCCGTGGATCGAACATTCCAAGACATTATAGGTGTTAGTCTTCCATTTGGAGGAAAGATAATTGTTATGGGTGGTGATTTCAGACAAGTTTTACCAGTTATTAAACGGGGCACTCGAGCACAGATTGTAGACGCCAGCCTACGAATGTCGCCTCTTTGGTCATTAACTAAAAAGATGCGGTTGACCACAAATATGAGAGCGCTTAATGATCCTTGGTTTTCTGATTTCCTTTTATGAGTTGGTGATGGAAACGAAGAGACGATCGAAGGAAGTTTTATTCGCATACCTGATGATATGACCATTCCATTCACCATCCCAGAGAACTCAATCAAAGAGTTGATCAATGCCATCTTTCCATCAATTCAAACAAATTTGTATTCTTCTGATTATATCATCTCTAGAGAAATATTATCTACTACCAATGATAGTGTAAATGAGATTAATGATCAAATGATTGACATTTTTCAAGGGGAGGAAAAGGTTTACTACAGTTTTGATGAAATAGAAGATGATCATAACAACATTTATTCGATTGAGTTCTTAAACTCACTTACTGTTAGTGGCTTGCCTCCTCATAAACTTCGATTAAAACTTGGTTGTCCTATTATTTTGTTGCGAAACATCGATCCCTCACATGGTTTATGTAATGGGACACGATTGATTTGTAAAGGTTTCTAGCACAATGTTATTGATGCAGAGATTGCGATTGGTCAACACACTGGAAAAAGAGCATTTTTGCCAAGAATCCCTCTATGTACTTCAGAGGATGACATGTTTCCGTTCAAGCTTAAAAGGAAACAATTTCCGATTCAACTTAGCTTTTCAATGACAATCAATAAAGCTCAAGGACAAACAATTCCACATGTTGGTGTTTATCTACCAAATTCTGTATTCTCACATGGACAACTTTATGTGGCATTGTCAAGAGGGATCACACGCGAAAATACCAAGGTATTAGCGCATCCTGCCAAGGAGTTTAGCCGAGACGGTGTATACACTTCAAACGTTGTTTTTCGTGAAGTGTTGCATGATGAATGAGATGTACGTATTATTAATCTAAGGTAATTTAATAATATCATACTATTCATTTAAAGTATATTGACTTATTCATTTTTCTCTTACATAAATTAGGATTATGGCTTGGATTTAATGAAGAAAAAGCTGAAGATTTTGACAATCATCAAAGATATGTGCTCGAGCTATGTAGTTGACACTTGGATTTTTAACTTTGGACATCTATGTTTTTCTTACCAACTTTTGTTATGTGTCTGGTGGATTTTTTATTTTCAAGATCATTGTGGTTATAACTATTTTTTAGTAGAGTTGTGTAAAACTCATGGCATAGATAAAACACACCAAAATGCATAAATAAAAGTAAATTGTTAGCAATATTGGTTTCATGAAAACAATGATAAATTCTCTAAAACGAACACCGCGTTCTATATAGTTGTAGCCGCCGCCGCATCGCGCGGGTTTCCTACTAGTATTATTAAGTTAACATTTCTGAATTAATATTTGAATTTAAGTTATGTTCGTAACCTCACCATCGCGTAATTAGTTCCCATTATACTTCCATTATTTTATTACTTTAATATTAAAATCCCAATCCAAACCCACTAAACCCATGTCACTGACACATCCATGATAGACCGAAATATGCATATGTATAGGGCATATGTAGGGGTCAGTCGCAAATGCCCCAGCCACCGTCCCACCGCTATTTCGATAAACCATGACCATGTGTCCTTGACTATGTTTAACAACCAAAACATAACCAACTCTACATTCCTTTCCATTTCAACCAGTAAACCATTTATCTATGAACTGTGACTGCGATAAACTCTCTGGTTCTGTTTAGTTGGGTTACAACTAAACTTCCCATGGTTTTACGCGTATAATAATATATTCAGAATATGTATACCAATAACAGTGATAATCATCAAATAATGAATCCATTATTAATAATTACAAATCTGGGTTGTAACAGTACAATCATACGGATGTACGGACGACCGGAATTACAGTGATGTTACACTTATGCCATTTAATTTGAGTAAATACTCAAAACGATTTTTATCAAAAGCGTTGGTGAGAAGGTTTGCTCGTTGCTCATTGGTATGTATCTTCACCACATCAATAAGTTTCTTTTCATAACAATCGCCTATGAAATGAAATCTAATATCAATGTGTTTAGAACATGAATGATACACAGGATTCTTTGTTATAGCAATAGTAGCCTCATAATCAACATGAATTGGGGTTGTAAGAAAATTCAAACCATAGTCTCTCATATGTTGTTGTATCCACAAAACTTGTGAACAACAACTGGCAGCAGCTACATACTCAGCTTCACAAGTGGAAGTAGCCACAGACGTTTGCTTTTTACAATACCAAGAAACTAATCGTTCCCCCAAGAATTGTTCACCTCCATTTGTGGATTTATCATCTGTCTTACATCCTCCATAATCGGAATCAATGTAGGCATTGAAGGAAAAGTTATCATCCTTAGGATACCACAAACCCGTGTCTGGAGTACCCTTCAAATAACGAAGTATTCTCTTGATTGCAATCAGATGTGACACTTTAGGTTTTGATTGATACCTTACACAGATACTGGTAGCAAACACAATATCTGGTCTTGAGGCAATCAGATACATCAAACTTCCAATAATTCCACGATAAAGAGTAGGATCAATTATCTACCCCTTAATATCAGGCTCAATCCCGTGATTAGGCTGAATGGGCGTGGAAATTCGTTTTGAATCAAGCATGCTAAACCATTTTAACCCATCTTGAATATATTTTGTCTGATGAATGAAAATTCCATCATCAGTTTGATCAATCTATAAACCCGAAAAAATTTGATATCTGACATTGCACTCATCTCAAATTTCTCAATCATCACCTTTTTGAATTCCAAACACATTTGTTCATCGGTAGATCTAAAAATGATATCATCAACATAAATCTGAACAAGAATAATATCCTTGCCTTTTTCCCGATAAAACAAAGTTTTGTCAATCTGACCCCTATTGAACCCGTGTTCAATAAGATGAGTCGATAAAGTCTCCTACCAGGCACGCGGAGCCTGATGAATACAGTGCTTTGTCCAAGAGATAAACCTAATCCCGATGGATAGGATCCTCAAAGCCCGGTGGCTGACAAACATACACTGTTTCCTTCAAAGAACCGTACAAAAATGCAGATTTGACATCCAACTGAAAAACTTTAAATTTCTTGTGAGCAGCAAAAGCAAGAAAAAGTCTAATCGCTTCCAACCGCTCCACATGTGCAAAAACTTCATCATAATCAATTCCTTCAACTTGTTTGAAACCTTGAACCACTAAACGAGCTTTGTTTCGAACAATTACTCCTCAATCATGTCGTTTGCATCTTAGCACCCATCTAGTACCAATTTTCTTCTCGCCTTTTGGCAAATCTACTAAATGCCAAACCCCTAACTTCTGAAACTGATTTAACTCTTCTTGCATCGCCTCCACCCAGGCAGGCTCACGCAACGCTTCAGTCACAGTCTTTGGCTCTATTTGTGAAATAAATGCAGAATGCATCCAGAGCTCTTGACTGCCTTGAGTTCTTTCTAACTCCACATACAAACTCTCCTCATTTGTGACTTGATTTCGTGTCTATACTCCTGCAGTTGGATCTCTTATGATCTGAGAAATCGGATGATGTACATGAACTCTTGTGATAGGCACTTGCGAGACACCCATATTATGATCCAGATTTGTAATATTTTGATAAGTGTCTTGATCTTGAGAAATAGCATCTTCAAAAACATCATTATCATCATCAGATGACCAATCATCATTTATAACTTCTGAAATGCCTTCCTCATGTGGTGTATTATTACCATCTTCAATAGGATGAGAAATACTTTGTTCCTCTAAATTCTGAAAATCATACAACATTTTCAAAGTTATTTCATCATCAGAAACATTTGGAGACATATTAAAAGACTCAAACAGTTTATTATAATCAAAAAGCCAATCTGGACCCTTTCCGTCTGGTATAGGTGTATGTCTTTGAACATCGACATGATACCATAATTCCACAACACCTGTACGTTTATTAAACACACGTTTGTTAGGAAGACTATAGCCAAGAAAGAAACCCTCTTCAACTTTAGAATTGAATTTTGAATCTTTCTTTAGCATGGTACAAGGAGCCCAAAGGGTTCGAAGTGTTCCAAATTAGGCTTTCGATTCTGAAGCAATTCATAATAAGCTTTATTGTGTCTTTTAACAATCAAAACTCTGTTAAGAGTAAAACAAGCTGTAGCCACAGCTTCACTCAAAAATGTAATGGGAAGTTTGGAATCAGCTAGCATTGTTCTTGCAGACTCAATCAACGTTCTATTCTTTCTTTCAGCTACACCATTCATCTGAGGCTCATACGGTGCACTGAACTGCTGCTGAATGCCTTTGGAATTACAAAATTCCTCCATTTGATGATTCTTAAGAATGTGTCTCACTCTAAACTTATACAATGTCTCCAACAAGATGATTCATCTTCTGAATATGAATATGTCCCATCCGTCTGTGCCAAGAACGTGTATCTTGCTCAGTAGCTTTGGACACCAGACATGTTTCCACTTTATTCACCGTCTTCTCCTTAGCCATGTCAAGCACATACAAATCCTTGCTCCGATATGCTGTCATTAGAATCCACTCCTCAGAAATATGAAATCCTTGCTTGAGTACATAACACCTGTCTTTATCAAACATCACTTTATAACCTTTGTCACAAATCTGCGAAACACTCAACAAATTATTAGTTAATTCTTTGCAAAAATTAACATTATCAAATGAAACCTTTCCATTTGCAAACTACCAAACCCTGTAATTTGACCACCTTTGTCTCCTGCAAAATTCACATAACTTCCTTTCACCCAATTTACATCTCTCAACAAATTCAAATCTCCAGTCATGTGCCTGGAACATCCACTATCAACAATCCAGCGACTATTGATATGGCCCATGGATGCAACCTGCACAATAAATTAAAATTCTATGAGTATTCAAAAGGGATGACCCCTGCCATTTCGGCGTCGAGTCTCCCTGAATGGACCCCTGCCATTCTGTTGTGATGTCTTACTCGAAGACCCATCATCACCGTTACCATCCTTTTTCCCAGAAATTTGATCACCTGACCTTTTTTTCAATTTCCAAAATGATTTTGATTTAACATGTTGTTTTGAAAATAATGTTGAAGATACATTTTCAAAAAAATCATCATCAGATGATGTCACAATTTTCACAAGCTTTTTAACATTTCTTTTGTTATCAAAAACTCGTTTCTTCTGATTATTTTCTTCTTTAACCCAAACACAGTCAGGATCAAACTCTCTCAGAATTCTCATTTCATCTTCACTAGGTCTAACTATCCTAGGACTTCCACCTGACCTACTCACCCAACTCTCATCATCCCGAACTCTTTCTGATTTTGTTGTTAGGACAATTAGCAGAAATATGTCCTTTACCACAACAAGTAAAATACTTTCGTGTTTTTCTTGGTGAAAAAGGCTTAAAACTGCTACAATCAGTTGAACTGAAATCCAAATCACAATCAGCAATCAAATGACCAAAGTTAGCACAACGGTAACATTTTCTATCTTTCAAATGATTCTTTGGTGTTGGTTCATCATAATAATGTGATGAACTGAGAGGTTTTGAAACAACCTTTGCAGATGAGAATCTATTTTTCAAACTAGTTGATTTTATCTTTGAATTATTCACTTTATTTTGAAAATTCTTTGATTTGTCTTTATATCCAACCCCAAACTTATCAAAAAAAAATCCACTTTATCAACCTTTTTAGAAACCACATTTTGCTTTCGAAAATTTCCACTAGACTCTACTTGATGTGTAGTAGAAGACTTAACATACACAATCGGTTTAAGTGTAGTGATTGGTTTGACTTTAATCACTGGTTTGGAAACTTGAGTGGTTTTCTTCACCACCTTCTCAACTGGTTTCTTCTCAGCATTTTTTTTCAAAGACTTTTTGTTAACTGTTTTAACTTGGTATCCATTTTGTCTCAAAATATCAGATGAATATTCTGATTCTGTGATATCTTCAATGATTGGAGCATCACTATCAAATGACACCTTTTCATTAGAAGATGAACCTCCAGCAATTGCAACACCTTGTTCATACTCATGTTCATTCAAAGAAACAGGATGAACTTCCAAATTTGGATCAATTTGTGGTCTAGAAACATTACTTGTAGGAGGTGGTACAACATGAAAACCCAAGCCAGTAGTATCATTTGATGATCTTTGCATAGCAACAAAGTAATCAATGACATACTGAGAATTCTGATAATTCTCAAGCTTGCTCTTGTTTATTTCTGCTTCTGCTCTTGATGTTGACAATTCAACTTTTAGCTTTTGCACTGACTCGAGATGCACAGAAACTGCTTGATTATTTTGCAAAACTTTGATTTTTAACTCTTCATTTTGTTTTCCTAAATCAATTATCTTTCTGTCAAAAGTTTTTTCTCTTAAGATTAACTTCTTGTTAGCTTCCGTGCACTCGATCAGTTCAGTAGTCAACTGAGCATTCATCTCTTTCAACTTATCAATGATTTCTAAAAAGTCATCATTTACCTCATCAATCTTTTCTTTGCCTTTTGTTGTGTCTTCATCCAAAGAATCCATGAATGCTCCCATTAACTCATCATATTGCTTTCCCCAATCATATCCTTCATCTGATTGACTGACTAAAGCTTTAGATGATTCTTCAGACTTTTCTTTCTTCTTCTGATAAGCTTCTTTTGGTTTGAAAGGATTTAAATTTCCTTGCTTCTTCGGATTTTTACATTCTCTAGCAAAATGACCTAACTCACCACAATTGTAACATTGTGTGGCCTTTGGATTAAATCCAAACTTGGTGTTTCGATCAAAAGTAAACTTCTTTCTAGTTTTCTTTTCATATCTGTTGATTCTTCTGATTGCACTTGCCAAAGCCCATTGAGTATCAATTAACTCCATCTCATCATCAATTTGCTCATAATCTTCAAAAGTAAGATTTGAGTTTCCAATCTTTCCTGCTATCTGTTCATCATAAGCACTGACTACGCATGACAAAATTGACATATGATCTAAAACATCCTCCATAGTTACTTTTCCAAAATTTGTTGTATTTAACTGAACTGGAGTTGTTGTAGGGTGAGACTTCTTCTCATTAACAGAATAAGATGAACTTGATCCAGCAGATACAGATGATGCAAAAGTACTAAAGGCAGTACTTGACACAAAAGCTGTTTGAATCTTTGCAGAAGAAACATGAGGTGTAACCACAGATGCACCATAGAGAGAAGGATCTTGAGTAACATTAACTCTTCTTGCTTTTCTCTTATCCTTCATTTCCTGTTCTTCTAGCTTTTGGATGAATTCAACTAATGTCATTCCTGGTAAATTTTCTCTCAAAATCAGCACCAATGAATTCCACTTTTCAGGCAAAGCATATGCAAAGCAATCTATCTTCTCCTCTTCAGTATACTCTATTCCACACTTTCTAACTTCAGTCAACAAATGCCTATATGTGGTTATTAAAGCTTTAAGACTCTCATTTCCAATAAAGTTGAAATTCTCAAACTCTTTGCGTATATCAGTGGCTTTCATCTTCTTAAGTTTAGTATTTCTCTCAATTCTTGCCTTGAAAGCATTCCACAAACCATATGAGGTTTTATGTTCCTCAAATTGATGAAGTATCTGATTAGGAATTGCTTGACTCATCATCCAGTAAGCTTTCTTCTCAGAATCATATTTCTTTCTCTGATCAACGTCCAATCTTTCAAGGGTTTGATCCAAATCTGCCCCCACAACCTTACGTCTTTCATAAGGTGACAAAATTCTTTCCCACAAATTAGTGTCAGTTCCATTGAGATGTGTCTCAAACCTTTCTTTCCAATTCTCATAATCAGTCAAATCAAGTAGTTTTGAAACTTTATTTGTACTCCCTGCCTCAGTTTCACTAATCAAAATGCTATGTATCTTAGAATTTTGACTAGCTACAGCAGTAAATATGTCAGCCATGATTCGAAATCTTTATCAGCGAAACTCTTTTGAAAAATTCACTTCACGAACCTAAGAATCAGGCGAACCTTCTTCAAATCTTGAGTTTCATGAACCTGAGACAAACCTCTGTATCTCACGAACCTTGTCAAACGAACCTGAAACAAACCTGAATCTCACGAACCTTGAGACAAACCTTTACCAGCGAACCTCAGTCAAACGAACCCAGATCAGACGAACCTCTGCAGTAGACGAACCTCTTCAGAATCTCTACACGAACCTCAACAAAATTACTTTTAACAGCGAACCTATGCTTCAGAAAATCACAGGTTCGGCCCACGAACCTGTTTTCAGAAATTCAAAAATTTTGGAGGGAAAACCTTCAAAATTTGAAGAAAAATCACCAATTTCAGCCAGAAATCTCTGAAAATTGATGTTCCAAAGCAGTAGATGATGATAGCGCACGTAACACAGAAATCAAACACAACAAAACTCGAATTTTAATTCATCTCTTGATCTTGTTAACTTCAAAATGCTTGTAAATCTTTGAAAAGCTTGTTTAGAACTCCTCCTTGCTCTCATACCACTGTAGATCCACTGGTTTGATCTTGATCGTTCAACGGAATCCTATTAACAATCAATTATATGCGTAATTTATAATTGATCTATATATATCAATGACAAACAATCATCCATAAACATCATTTCATTGAATATATAAGAAACTGATTACAATGAAATGATTAAGAACACACAGTTCTAATACAGAGAAAATCAACACTCAAAACTGCAGAAGCTCAGAAGTTACAAACCTCTAGACAAACCTGCAATATATATAAAGCTCAGACAAACCTAACCTAGCCGAACCCATAGGTTCGCCAGCCGAACCTTGAGGTTCGCTGGACGAACCTATATAGTACATGAACTAGGTTCGCCGAACCTTCTTAGGTTCGTGGGCCAGACGAACCTCAGCCAAAACTCTATACACTTAAACAATTTGACAAGCAATCTATTACACAATGTCCTAACAGCCGGCCACTATTCAAGAAACTTGTCACACCCCCAATTTCCAACTAACGGAATCATACCGTTTGGAAACGTGACAAACCAGGATCTCAGATCATTAGACATAACGAAGACCTCTATATGAATTTCAAAACATACTTTGGTCTAAAACTGTAACATCAAAGCTTTCAATGTTTGCGGAAGCGTTTTAAAACAATAACAAGTGTAAAATGTAAATTACAATGCAAAGTTTTCAAATGTTCAATTTCAAATAACTATAATGTAAAGACATGCATGCGACTCAATCTCCTAGTCCATGCTTGCTTTCTTGTGCACCTTAGCGTCCTGAGAAAAAATCAAGTCAACACAAAGGTTGGTGCATAACACAGGTTTAAGCATTCACAATGTTTTAAACAACAGTTTGAATATCAAGTTTGCAGATAACATAATCACACATTGCATAGTCATGATAGCTAGTCATATATACTATTTACATAAGTGGTCGACACCGAAGCTGACTAGTGCATGCTATCGCATGTTTTGCCTTATCACTATTGTCTAGCACAAACAATAGTAAATGATTGTTTGGTCAGTCAAACACCTGCGTAGATCCCATCTACCAAGTGAGGTTTGTCAAACCTAATAGATCTATTTCCAACTACCACACTTTGCGCTACGGCGAACTAAACGGTTCGAAGTGTAAGGACTTTTAAATGCTATGTTGTCACATAATGTAAACATCTAACTCATGCAAGTGATATGTATCTAAAATGTTTGTTGCACATGTTTTCTCCCCCAAAACAGTTTAAAATAAGAAAGGGGCCGTGTACGCACCTTTGATAGTGAGCAGAATGATCAAATACGTGAACTCGTGTAGATAATCCTCTTACGAAGGATCTGTGTTTAAACAATAACTTTGTGTTATTCGAGATATCGCTTTGTGCTTGAAATCACATACGTGTCAACACACGTATGCTAGAGTGTTAGAATTGTGCATACGTAAATATGTGCGACTTTGAAATCGTTTAAATAAAATCATATCTGATTTTATTTAAATAACCGTAATTATACGCGATTTCGTTTCCGATCTAAAATATGAAATTTATTATTCAATTGTGTTCAGGATAGAATTCTGGTTCTAATGCAATTCGAACGGATCGAATCGGAGTTAAAACGAGTGAGTTATGGTTGAAATACTAAAAATGGTTTAAATTCCAAAAACCAGTAAAGGCCGGGTTCGAACCCGCGACCTCTACCTCCAAACACACCCTCCTTACCATCTCATCCATGCCCAATTTCATTAACAGAAACCCTTTCAAAAGGTTTTAATCAATAAGGGTCGGGTTCCCCTTTGATTAACCGAACCATTTGGGTTCCCAATGGACCGCAGTTAGACCAAAATCGATCTTAGAATCATGGTTCTAATTTGGTTAATACCAACCCACAGTTGCTTAATCTGATATGTTTAGGTTCGAACATGATCAACAAAACTCATCATTCGAATTTGATGAATTCGTTTATCAAAATCTGTAAATCCATAGGGTTCTCTTTGAACAATGATTTTCGAACCTCTCTGTACTAATTAATTAGATTACCAAACACATTCGAGTTACAAACCCTAATTCGTTCTTAACCGAAAACCCTAACTACGGATTCTATACAATTCGATGTTAAGGCCAGAAATTAACATAGGAATCTTGTTAATCGGAGTTTTTAGAAACTTAGGCTAGCAATCAATTTGATTTTAAAACTCATATGAATTGAAACCCCCAAATCGTTTTTGGCTAGGAACCCTAGAACTAGAGACCCACGAATTCGTTATAGTTTCATGAAATCGACATAGGGATGTTATCAATCGGAGGTTTCTAAAACTACCCGTATGGTTTAATTTGATTGCTAACCTCGTTTACACTAAAACCCCCAAACCGCATATTATTATGAACCCTAGAATTCGAACATCTATAATTCGATACTAGAATCATCAATTGTCATGGGGCTAAGATTAGTCGGCCTGTTTAGGTTATGTAAAAGTGGTAACTTACTTGATTCGGTCTTGAATCGAAGGAGATCGACTAAAGAGTTGTTCTTCGGCCGGCTCACGATCGACTTCTCTTTCTCGCTCCTTCTTGCCTCGAATTGGTATATGAAAATCTTCCTAAATGTGCCGACCAGGGTCCTTGTAGGTTCAATTGTGAGGAATGAAGTCGAATTTTGCGGTTTTGATGCTACTATGCAACGGTTACGACTTTTGGCATCATTTGGCCCTTAATTCGACTAATAATTTTGACCATAATGCCTGATAATGGTTACTAATCATTAAGTTAGTGATTATAACTGATTAATTTCAGTTATTACATGGTTTTAATGTCCAATTCGAATTCAATTGCCACTCAAGTCCGAATTTTGACTCATAAAAGTCAAAATTGGTACTTCTACTCCTTTACAAGTTAAAACCTTTTAATTTAGGTATTCTAGACTTGATTTTACTTATTTCGAATCTCTTATATTCGATTTTGTTCGATTACATAACATTTCGGTTTACAAAGTTGAACCAAAAATCCCGAATTGTCACTAATCGGGCCAATTGAACATTATTGGGCTAGGTTAACCCAATTGGGCCTCATAAATACCATTAGGCCTACCTTGGGCCTCATTGGGCCTACCTTGGCCTCATTGGGCCTACCTTGGTCTCATTGGGCCTACCTTGGCCTCATTGGGCCTACCTTGGCCTTATTGGGCCTTCCTTGGCCTTATTGGGTCTACCTTGGCCTTATTGGGCCTTCCTTGGGCCTCATATTTGTGATTTCGTTATTTTCAGTTAACGAGGTTAATTCGAAAAGTCGGATTGTCACAAAACTGCCCAAAAAGAATGCAACCGGCAGTTCAAGCACCACACGAAAGAGCTTTTCCTATAGGAGCTACAGCTGCTCGTCAAGACCTGAATGTGGTCACTGCTACATTTCTTTTGCATGACTTTTATGCATCTATTCTATTTGACACTGGTGCGGATCATATTTTTATCTCGGCCGACTTTGCATGCCAACTTAATCAGGATGAGGAATCTTTACACTCCCCTTATATCATCGAAGTAGCGAATGGAAAACAAAACACCGTAAGAACAATATTTAGAAACTGCCCGTTAACACTTAATGGCCAAACATTCACCATCGATTTGATACCGATGGATTTGGGTAGTTTTGACATCATTTTCGGGAGGGATTGGCTATTTCTCAACACGGTGGAAGCCATCTATTCCGAAAAACTGCTTCGAATTCCATTGGTGAACGATCGTGTGTTTGAAGTTCAAGGGGATCAAGCAAAACCTAGTGTCAAAATTATATCTTGCATAAAGGCGCGCAAGTGTTTACAGAAACAGTGTGTGGATTTTCTGGCTCATGTGGTGGAAAAAGAAAAAGACAAGATTAAGATTCAAGATGTGCCAGTAGTAAGGGAATACCCTGAAGTATTTTCTGATGATCTACCAGGTTTGCCACCAGCACGATCGGTAGATTCCGTACTGACTTAGTTCCTGGAGCAACTCCCGTTGCTAAATATCCTTGTAGGTTAGCACCTTCCGAGATGCAGGAATTGTCAAATCAATTACTGGAATTACTGGATAAAGGTTTCATCCGACCAAGCTACTCACCGTGGGGAGCTCCGGTTTTCTTCGTGAAAAAGAAAGATAGATCCTTTCGAATTTGCATAGACTACAGAGAGCTTAACAAATTAACCATCAAGAATAAGTATCCATTACTGAGGATTGATGATTTGTTTTAACAATTACAAAGGGCACAATACCTTTCGAAGATTGATTTATGATCCGGATATCATCAACTCAGAGTTCAAGAAAAAGACATACCAAAGACGGCTTTTCGAACCCGTTATGGGCATTATGAGATTATGCTAATGCCATTCGGATTGACAAATGCACCTGCATTTTTCATGTATCTCATGAACCGAGTGTCCAAGCCGTATCTGGATCAGTTTGTCATTGTCTTTATTGATGACATACTGATTTATTCCAAGAGCAGAGCTAAACATGAACAACATCTGAAGAAGATTTTGGAGCTGTTGAAAAAAGAACAACTCTATGCCAAATTCTCAAAGTGTGAATTTTGGCAGAGAGAAGTTAAATTTTTGGGTCATGTAGTCAACAGTGAAGGAATACATGTAGACCCGACCAAGATTGAAGCTATAAAGAACTGGGATACTCCAAAAACACCGACAAAGATACGATCTTTACTGGGACTTGTCGACTATCAAAGGAAAGGCCGGTTCGAATTTGTTCTTTCTTTCTTTTTTTTTATCTCGCGGGTTATTACAGAAGGTTCATTTCAAACATTTCTAAGATAGCCTTGCCTCTCACCAAGTTAACTCAGAAAAGTTAGCCGTTTGCTTGGGAGCATAAACAAGAAGATGCTTTCCAGACATTGAAACAGAAGTTATGTGATGCTCCAATCTTATCTCTCCCAGAGGGTACAGACGACTTTGTAGTGTATTGTGACGCTTCCCATCAGGGACTCGGTTGTGTATTAATGCAACGAGACAAAGTTATCGCGTACGCATCAAGACAGTTGAATATTCATGAGAAGAACTACACAACTCATGATCTAGAACTGGGAGCAGTAGTCTTCGTGTTAAAGATTTGGAGACATTACTTGTATGGAACTAAGTGTACCATCTTCACTGATCACAAAAGTCTATAGCACATCTTTGATCAGAAGGAACTAAAAGTGCGACAGCGTTGCCGGCTTGAACTTCTGAATGACTACGACTGTGTGATCAAGTACCATCCGCGTAAGGCAAATGTTGTAGCATATGCCTTAAGCCCTACGTGTAAGAGCAATAGGAATGACTGTGCAGACAAGTCTACGCGACAAGATTGTACAAGCTCAATAGGAATCAGTGGAATGAGGTAATCTGAAGAAAGAACTTGATTGTGGAGCAGAACGACAGTTCGAGATGAAACCAGATAGAGTTATCTACTACCAGAATCGCGTGTGGATTCCTGTGGTAGATGAACTGAGTAAGCTTATTCTAGACGAATCGCACAAGACCAGGCACTCGGTACACCTGGGCGTCGATAAGATGTACCAAGATTTAAGGGGACTTTATTGGTGGCCGGGAATGAAGAAAGATATAGCTGAGGATGTTGGCCGATGTCTGACATGTTCGAAGGTTAAGGCAGAATGCCAGAAACCGTCAGGTTTACTGGAACAACCCGAGATTCCACTTTGGAAGTGGGAATAAATAGCTATGGATTTCCTTTCCAAGCTACCCCGCGCTTCTAGTGGTAATGATACAATTTGGGTTATCATCGATCGGTTAACCAAAACTGCTCACTTCTTACCAATGCGTGAAACCTTCACAATGGATTAACTGGCGATATTATACATCAATGAGATAGTGGTGCGTCAGGTGTACCACTGTCTATCATATGAGATCGGGATAGAAGATTCACATCAAGGTTTTGGCTATCCTTGCAGAAATCTCTAAGGACACACTTGAAGTATATTACAGCTTACCATCCACAAACGGGCAGTCAAAGCGAATGTACTATACAAACCCTAGAGGACATGTTGCGATCATGTGTTTTGGATTTAAGTGCGAATTGGGACTCCAATTTGCCACTGATGGAATTCTCATACAATAACAGCTACCATAGTAGCATTGGATGTGCTCAATTAGAGGCACTTTATGGTAGAAAATTCCGGTCACTGATCTGTTGGACCAAGGTAGGAGTTAACCGCATAACTGGAACAGAGCTGATTCTAGCAAACTACTGATAAGATCGCTCAAATTCGACAAAAGTTACGAATAGCCAGAAGCAGACAAAAGATTTACGCCGACAAACGACGCAAGCCGTTGGAATTTTGAAGTGGGAGACCGTGTCATGTTGAAGGTATTCCCATGGAAGGGCGTAGTTTGTTTCGGAAAGAAAGGCAAATTAGCACCACGATACGTCGGATCGTTCGAGATCATTTAACGAATCGGTCTTGTTGCGTACAGACTGTGATTACCTGATGAACTCAGCAGCGTACCCCACGTGTTTCACATCTCAAACCTCGAGAAATGCCTTGCGGATGAATCACTTGTCATACCCATTGAGGAAATTTAAGTGGACGAACAATTACATTTTATCGAGGAACCTTTAGAGATTTTGGATCGCGAAGTTAAACAACTAAAACGAAGTCGTATTCCGATAGTCAATGTTCGATGGAATTCACGGCGAGGGCCCGAATTTACTTGGGATTGCAAGGATCACATGAAGTCCAAGTATACCCTTTTATTTGCAGAGGAAGCCGTACCTGATAACGATCCTTAAATTTCGGGATGGAATTTCCCTAACAAGGGGAGACTGTAACATCAGTGCCGGAAACGTAATTAGAACGATGACTTGTACAGTAACCCAGGTACGAACTATGTGTTACATTTGTGTTATTATCATTTGATGTTGAATACAGAACTATTACTCATGTGTTTCGGAAACATACTGCAAATCCATGGTTAAACAGTTAGAATTATATCTGACAACACAAAACTGTTATGTGAATGTTAGTTAGGAGTTTAATATGTATAGACGAATGTGAGATTGCACAGAACAAAACAATAACGGACGTCGTTACGTGAATATTAAAATGACGGAATATTCGTGTGGATGACGATTCACACAAACATATCCGAAAGTTTAACATTCTGAATCGTATAGTTGTCGTCGTGTTCGTACGGGTGACGATCCGAACGAATACACGCGAAAACTGTACAATTCGATTTAACTGGATAAATTTAACATTTTCATAAATATAAAAATAAACAAAAGATATCTAGTTAATTTATTATGAATTACCACCTAAAATAATTTAGAAAACCTTACTTTAAAAGATCGTAATGTTTTGTTACAAGAATAAACGAGAACTGACGTTTCTACACGAAACCGAGCGGAACCGAACGAGCCCGAACACACCCGAGTGTTGGAACCATTTATGATGGCAATAAATGCCATCTCTCATCTCCACCAACTCACTTTCTCTCTTCACTCCCGTCCCTCTCTCTACTTTCTCTCTCTAGAATTTCGAACCCTAAAAGCTTCAATTCTTCACCAGACTAAGTGATTTTGGTGTCAAAACAACCACAGTAACGTGTAGATCGTGAATGTACAAAGATTCTAGGCTTGGAACCGTCGAAACAGAGGTAAAATCGAGCTCAAACCCCCGATTTTTAGGGTTTCTTCTTTTCCGATTCATCGACCCTTTCAACGGGTTACCGACTTTCAAAAGCTATAGGAATTGCACGAAATCAACCTTGAGTGATGTAGGAACACATAGAACTCCTTGAATGGTCTAAAATCACAGAAATAATGCCGAAGGTATGCTCAGCAACGGTTCATGCGAATGAACCAAACCTGATTTTAACTCAGGTGAATAGCCCCATACGAACAGGCTGCTAGGCCGAATGGGCATCTATTTCGCATGAGCTGAGGCGACCGAGTGAGTCTTCAAGCAAATGAACCAGCTGCATGCGAAGGAGCCGGCCTTGGAGTTCATTCGCATGGCATTCACATTCATGTTAACATGGGGACCGAATGAAACCATAAATGAATAATCTTAGATGATAACCATTTCAAGAGTGAACAAAACCAAAGATGGTAACAAAGAGCTAATAAGGAACTGGGTGATTAACTTAGTTAGGTTAACTGAAGTTCTAACATGTTTAACATTTTTTTTCTTAAAAGTAGCTTATAATTTTAATAAAATTAAATGATTTATAACACATAACCGTAGTTTTATAAGAATCATCATAACCTATTTCATTAAAATGTTTATGAGTAAATTGAAGGGTTTTCTAGTTAAGTAACTTAAATTTTCTAATTTGAATGAGACGTTACGAACGATGGATTATTTAAATGGTCATGTCTTTTATTGTTGTAAACCTTATGCAAATAGGGTTTGGTTGTCTTTAACAAAGGGATAAGGGTTCATACAAGGTACATCACTTAGAATACTCATACAAAATCCTAGAACACACTAGTAAAGTGTTATGACACATAGTTACACACCGAGACCTCAACCCTATATACGCGAAACTATAAATACTTAAAATATTTAAATCATACTGAATCAACTCAGGTGCTGAAGATACATAGATTACAATCAACGAGCGTGCATATCTTTCGTGATTCATTGTATAACAACTGATGGTTTGGGTAATTTCATGTGATTTAGGTGTGTAATTATGCATTTTTATGATTTAAATCCATGGAATATGGTGATTGTTTGTGTGTTTTGATGATTTGCAGGTTTTCGGGTGAAGAGAATGAGTGTTCGATGTCCAAGAATCAAAGGGCGGCTAAGGAATGGTGCTTGGGAGGCCAAAATATCCAAAAATAAAGGTTTTCATGAAGTGGCATATCAAAATGGTGTATTGGGGGCGTATTACAGAGCCAAACCACCCAAGAGTGCAGGGGGGCGTATGATACGCCAGTATGGGGTGTATCATTCGCCGGGTGTAGCCCAAAATGCGGATTTTTTCCGTTTTGCCACATATTTAAGCCCAAGAACCTAGGGTTTCGACCTATCTTCGACTTTGACGACTTTTGGAGGTTCTAGGGGGTTTCTAAGGCTTAGGAATTCATCAATTAACCATTCTAAACACCACGGAGATTCCCGAAATGATGATAGCACACAACCGATTGAAGATGCAAGGCTAATTCCGTTGAAATCACGCCCGGGTGAATGGTTAGTTAGGTTTAGGGATTTCTATGATTTCAATTGTAATTGACTACAAACAATAGTTGGTTTCTATCTTGTTAATTGTTTGTATGTTGCTTTTCGTATTGAATTGAACGATTTGACTTTTCTGATTCGATTGCATGTTCATCATTTTTCAGTTTACAATTGTGAAACATTGAATGTCAATTGGATTATCACTTTCAAATTGATATTGGTAATTGGTATCCTAGGATTAAACTTAGTTGGTTTTCATCAATTAATTACTAAAATTAGGTTTTCCACTTATGAATGTCCATTCACACGAAAAGTAACAAATCATGTCTATGTGATTGTCTTGAGCAATTAAGTCATAAAGGTTCCTACTTTCCTTCAAATTCAAATCTCGGGTGTGATTCGTTTTCATAATTAATTTAAAATACATTTGCTTTCATTGTTAAATTGCTACAAGATCATTTTCTTACTAAAGTTCAAACACTCATTAATCAATTTTACAATTTCTTGTCTAGTTAAATTAGGTTAAATCAGATAACGATACACCATCCACCTAAAGTCTTCGTGGTTCGACACCCTACTTACCCTACTAGTTAAGGTAGCTAGGAACACACTCATTAACTCTTATTTGATCGGTACTTCGATATCGGTCAAATTTTGGCGCCGTTGCCGGGGAGTTAGTGTGCTTGGTGTTGTTAATTGATTTATTAGGTTTTATTCAATTTTGTCTATCTCTTGTCTTTTCCTTGTTACGTGAGGTTTGTTAGTGTGCAGGTAGCAGGTTGATTGCATGCATACTCGGTTTTCGGGTCGTGACTAGCCATTGGAATTTGATCCAGAGATCGAGAAAACCGGAAGGATAAATCGGACACTACAAAGACTAGACAGGATTGTCACTCCGGGTTCTAGAAACACCAATCAAACCGGAGAGGGTTCAAATCAGTCTGTTCCTATGGCCGATCAGAACAACCAAAACCCACCACCACCACCACCAATTCCACCATTTAACCAGTATGCTCACATACCACCACCAAATCTCAAACCTTTCTTTCCAATTCTCATAATCTTACAAATCAAGTAGTTTTGAAACTTTATTTGTACTCCCTGCCTCAGTTTCACTAATCAAAATGCTATGTATCTTAGAATTTTGACTAGCTACAACAGTAAATATTTCAGCCATGATTCGAAATTTTTATCAGCGAACCTCTTTTGAAAAATTCACTTCACGAACCTAAAAATCAGGCGAACCTTCTTCAAATCTTGAGTTTCATGAACCTGAGACGAACCTCTGTATCTCACGAACCTTGTCAAACGAACCTGAGACAAACCTGAATCTCACGAACCTTGAGACAAACCTTTACCAGCGAACCTCAGTCAAACGAACCCTGATCAAACGAACCTCTGCAGTAGACGAACCTCTTCAGAATCTCTACACGAACCTCAACAAAATTACTTTTAACAGCGAACATATGCTTCAGAAAATCACAGGTTCGGCCCACGAACCTGTTTTCAGAAATTCAAAAATTTTGGAGGGAAAACCTTCAAAATTTGAAGAAAAATCACCAATTTCAGCCAGAAATCTCTGAAAATTGATGTTCCAAAGCAGTAGATGATGATAGCGCACGTAACACAGAAATCAAACACAACAAAACTCGAATTTTAATTCATCTCTTGATCTTGTTAACTTCAAAATGCTTGTAAATCTTTGAAAAGCTTGTTTAGAACTCCTCCTTGTTCTCATACCACTGTAGATCTACTGGTTTGATCTTGATCGTTCAACGGAATCCTGTTAACAATCAATTATATGCGTAATTTATAATTGATCTATATATATCAAAGACAAACAATCATCCATAAACATCATTTCATTGAATATATAAGAAACTGATTACAATGAAATGATTAAGAACACACAGTTCTAATACAGAGAAAATCAACACTCAAAACTGCAGAAGCTCAGAAGTTACAAACCTCTAGACAAACCTGCAATATATATAAAGCTCAGACAAACCTAACCTAGTCGAACCCATAGGTTCGCCAGCCGAACCTTGAGGTTCGCTGGACGAACCTATATAGTACATGAACTAGGTTCGTGAGCCAGACGAACCTCAGCCAAAACTCTATACACTTAAACAATTTGACAAGCAATCTATTACACAATGTCCTAACAGCCGGCCACTATTCAAGAAACTGCCCAAAAAGAATGCAACCGGCAGTTCAAGCACCACGCGAAAGAGCTTTTCCTATAGGAGCTACAGCTGCTCGTCCAGACCTGAATGTGGTCACTGCTACATTTCTTTTGCATGACTTTTATGCATCTATTCTATTTGACACTGGTGCGGATCATATTTTTATCTCGGCCGACTTTGCATGCCAACTTAATCAGGATCAGGAATCTTTACACTCCCCTTATATCATCGAAGTAGCGAATGGAAAACAAAACACCGTAAGAACAATATTTAGAAACTGCCTGTTAACACTTAATGGCCAAACATTCACCATTGATTTGATACCGATGGAGTTGGGTAGTTTCGACATCATTTTCGGGAGGGATTGGCTATCTCTCAACATGGTGGAAGTCATCTATTCCGAAAAACTGCTTCGAATTCCATTGGTGAACGATCGTGTGTTTGAAGATCGAGGGGATCGAGCAAAAAGTAGTGTCAAAATTATATCTTGCATAAAGGCGCGTAAGTGTTTACAGAAACAGTGTGTGGATTTTCTGGCTCATGTGGTGGAGAAAGAAAAAGACAAGATTAAGATTCAAGACGTGCCAGTAGTAAGGGAATACCCTGAAGTATTTTCTGATGATCTACCAGGTTTGCCACCAGCACGATCGCTAGAGTTCCGTACTGACTTAGTTCCTGGAGCAGCCCCCGTTGCTAAATATCCTTATAGGTTAGCACCTTCCGAGATGCAGGAATTGTCAAATCAATTACTGGAATTACTGGATAAAGGTTTCATCCGACCGAGCTACTCACCGTGGGGAGCTCCGGTTTTCATCGTGAAAAAGAAAGATAGATCCTTTCGAATTTTGTCACACCCCCAATTTCCCACTCGTGGTGTCAGTCCACGTGGGTGTGACGTGGCCAGGAATCACAGCTCTTGGTCATATAGAACGACTTCTATATGAGTTACACAATCACACAGTTTGCAAAAACCAAACAAGTTTATATAAGTATGCAGCGGAAAATGTAAATCGTCAAATACATAAGTAGCAGCGGAAAGTAATTGTTGAAATAAACACTACAAATGATTTAATTGTTTTCAAATCATTATTAATGCACACAATGCCTAGGACAAGAGTCTATATGCAAGTCAGACTCCTTAATGTATCCTTGTGCGCATCCTAGCTTGCAGTCCACTAGTTACCTGAGAATACATGCGAAAAAGTGTCAACTATAAAGTTGGTGAGTTCACAGGTTTAAGTATTGGAAAGCAGTAAAACAGTTGTATATACTGGGTATGATAAATAGTTTTGTTGGATCTACGATCCGTAGAGTGTGTCATGTCATCTTACCGAAACTCGACTGTTTCCATTTGCCTCTGCGGGTCATCGCGGAACCCGACATCAACATCGATATTACACTCGTTATGACCGCAGTAAATGTTGTTGCCGAGTGGGGTTGGTCAAACCCAGTAGTACTACGTAATAACGACTCGTTTGTACACAACTAACGGTAAGGGTAGAGAGGACTTGTTGCGATAATAGTACACTCAAAATAGTTTTGTGACATACCAGTCATATATCTAAAGCAGTTGCATAGCATTCTCACCCCAAAAGATTTGTAAAACATTCAATGAGTAAAAGTGGGGCTGTAAACTCACCTGAGTCTGCTTGAGTGCGTTCTTACGAGAACGGAGTAGCTCGCTGGCTAGTAGTTACCTATATCACATAGGTGTTATAAGTTTGTGATCATAATTGTGTGGGTCTCACAGGACCGTATTCATGTCTAAACAACTCCTGGTTGTTATGTGGGTCGCGTTGACCGTGGTTGACCGTGTTGGTCGTGTTGATCGTGTTTGACCCAACGACCCGTTGGTGAATCGTGTGTCGGTTGTGTATCGTGTAACATTCGTGTAAGTGCTCGTCGGGTGCAAAACATGCAAGTCTCGTCTATGGACAACTTACTATTTATAGTAAGTTTCCATTTATGGGAAGTTCACAAAGCATATTGATTTTATAGTTCTAGCATGCTCATTTGTCCTATGTGATCATGTTAACACATAGCGCATCATCATATGAATTCACATAAGTCGTTGATAACATGTTAGCACGTAAAAGTTTCCTAAAATGGAAAGTTCCCATTTTAGCGCACGTGATATCGGAAACCATCTAACTTAGCATCCAATCATCATATTACAACATTTTAAATCACTTAGCATGCATAAATCATACAACATGTTTATAAATTGGCTTTTGTAAAAATAAAGTTACTAAAAATAGTAGCTTTGTAGTTTTGCATAGAAATGATCAATCTAACACTCCTAAACCCATTTTCATGTCACCAATCTTCACAATAAACCATTTACTATCATTTAAACGTGTCAAAACGACCCAAATCATCATTTATCAAGACTTTGACCCGAAAAGTTACTAAATATAGTAACTTTGTTGAAAATGACCATGAACATTATCATAAGCACATTCTAAGTATTCAAATCATCTTTCTAACATCCTAATATCATATTCACATACATGCATGTTTACCATTTTAACCATAGCATTAACTTGTAACTAAAAAGTTCCTATATTTAGCAAGTTTTATCAAAAATAGCTTTTTCAACCATTTCAACATCATCTAATCATGTAGATCATCACTACTAACATCTATAATCATATGGCATTATTCAAGATCATCTAAAATACCTTAGATCATACATGCATGTCAAGGATTTATCGTTTCATGACCAAAACACATATTTCATACAAACACATCATCATGGATCATCATAAATCCTTATCTAATCATCATAGATCATCAATATAAGTTGATTAATCATCAAACCCAGATTAATATCACAAGAAATTCATGCATGTGTGACGATAGTGCTTGCATGTGGGTTTTACCCATTGCATGTGTGTGTAGATGTGAGAAGAGTGTGTGTAAGCTTGTAGTGACTACCTCACAAGCTCTAGATCGTCAAGAAGGTGTTGGAGCATTTCTGGAAGTTCCTGAACAACAGATCCTTCGGTTAACAAGAGGGTGGAGAGGATTCTTTGAGTTCCTTAGCGAGTGACAAGCTTCAATCTTCCAACCTTGAGCTTGAAATTGGTCTTCAATGGTGGAAAGTGGTTGTTTCAGGGTGTAGAAGACGAGTAAAGTCGGGACAAGGCGTGCAAAACCGATTAAAATGATGTGAGATAGTAGCATAGGTATGATTGTCTTGGTTAAATAAAGATTTTGTCGACTGGAGTTGTCGCGTACCGCGGAGAGAGCTCCAGATGCTCTCCGCGTATCGCGGAGAAATTCGGGATTCAAGTCCCCCGATCGCATGTCGCGTACCGCTGTGGGACTCCTGTTGGGCCATCGCGTACCGCGATGGGACCCTGAGAAGCCCAGTAAGCTTAGTTTTGTTGTTTCGAACCGATTTTCGCGTATTTCTCGAATACGATCATCGTTTCTCGACACTTAAGCTTTGTTCTACTAAATTAGGTCCTCCGGAACCTAATTGTGCAGTGTATGTGTACTGTGGTTTGATCCGTTCACCAACGTTCGTCATTCAAGACACGTGCAAGTTCTGTGCGATAATTTCTCGAATTATCGGTGTGTTTGGTCCGTTGTGCCACGTGTCACACTAAATACAATTATTCTAGTGTCACGTATGAAATAATAATACACATTATTATTAAAATTAAATAAATGCTGACCTGGAATTTATGGGGTGTCACATCATCCCCCAGTTAATAGGAATTTCGTCCCGAAATTCAGTTCGTGTTGTCGGTGTTTGGCTAGTTTGTGAACAAGTGAAGATATTTCCCATCATTTGGTCCTATCGTTTCCATGTGTATTCAGGCCCTCGCCGTGAGTTCCATTGGACTTTCACAATGGGTATCTTAATAAGTTTCAACTTCTTGATTTCCCGGTCCATGATTTCCCCCGGTTCCTCAACGTAGTGCAGTTGTTCGTCAATCTGGATTTCCTCTAAAGGAATTGCGAGCGTTTCGTTTGATAAACATTTCTTGAGATTTGAAACGTGAAACACGTTGTGTACACTATTCAATTCTTGCGGTAGCTGTAGTTCGTAGGTCACGGGGCCTATTCGTTTTGTGATCTCGAATGGACAAATGTAACGAGGGTTTAGCTTTCCCAGTTTCCCGAATCGAATCACCCCCTTCCAAAGCGAGACTTTAAGAAGTACTCGGTCTCCCATTTGGAATTCCAAAGGTTTGCGTCTCTTGTCGGCATAGCTCTTTTGTCGGTCTCGAGCTGCTGCCATTTTGTTACGTAATTGCGCGATTTTCTTGGTCGTTTTGTACACAAGTTCGAGGCTTGTCAGTTGGCTTTCACAACTTCCGCCCAACAAACGAATGATCGAAACTTACGTCTCTAGAGTGCTTTGAACGTTGCAGCTTGCATACTCGTGTGATAAGTATTGTTGTACGAGGACTTAACTAACGGTAAGCGAGTCTTCCAGCTATTGTCATAGTCATTGACACATGCTCGAAGTGCGTTTTCCAATCTCTGTATAGTTCGTTCGCTCTGCCCATCAGTTTGCGGATGTTAATGGTTCTCATACCCAAATCTTGTGTCCAATGTCTGATGATAGGATTTCCAGAAATGTGACGTAAATCCGTTGTCGCGGTTAGAGATGATCAAGGTTGGCACTTCACGTCGAGTGGCCACTTCCTTCAGGTAAATTCGATCCTGTTCTTCTAGTTAGTCGGTCTCCTTGACGGGTAGTGAGTGTGCAGGCTTCGTTAGTCGTTCACGATTATTCAAATAGTATCGCAACCACTTGCCGTCCTTGGCAGTTTAGTTATTAAGTCCATAGGAATTTACTCCCATTTCCACGTTGGTATCTTGGGTTGTTGAAATAGCCTTGATGGATTCTGGTATTCAATCTTAACCTTTGGGCACGTTAAACACTTACCCACGTAAGTTGTTAATTCTGCCTTCACGCTCGGCCACCGATGGGTCGTCTTTAGGTCATGGTACATTCTGTCAGAGACCGGATGTAAAGAATGTCGGCTCCTTCGGGCTTCATTAATCACTAAGCCCCTCAGTCCTCCGTAGTGTGGAATCCAGTTCCGATCCATAAGATAGTAGGTTACGTCGGCCTTCGTCTCCATCTGTTTATCCGTGTCACGCAGGGATAAATGAGTGAGGTCCTCGACCTTCAGAGCTTCCTGTTGTGCGGTTCGGATTCTGATTGGGTAGCTTTGAGTGAATCGTAAGTTGTAGTGCACGTACGTTTTTGGGTTGTTTCTTTCCGGCTCATTGCGTCGGCTACTACGTTAGTTTTTCCAGTGTGGTACTTGATAGCACAATCACAATTGCCTATCAACTAGTCCCATCTGAGTTGTCTCATGTTCAGTCCCTTCTGGTCGAAGGTGTGTTGCAGTCTCTTATGATTGATGAATATCGTGCATGTCGTGTCGGATAGGTAGTGTCACTAGATCCTCCGTGCGAACACTACGACTCCCAATTCAAAGTTATGAGACGTGTAGTTCTTTTCGTGCACTTTCAATTGTCGTGACGCATAAGCTATCACCTTCTCGCGTTGCTTCAATACACAACCGAGTCCTTGTTTTGACGCGTCGCAATAAACTACAAAGTCTTCGCACCCGTTCGGTAGTGATAGAATAGGTGCATTGCACAATTTCTGCTTCAACAAGTCGAAAGCAGCTTCTTGTTTCTCTCCCCATTCGGATTTCTTGTCTTTGTGCGTAAGGGAAGTCAATGATTGTGCGATCTTCGAGGATCCCTCAATAGATCGCCTGCAGTACCCGGCCAATCCCAGAAACTGTCGCACCTCAGTCGAAGTCTTTGGTGCTGTCCAGTTCTTAATGGCCTCGACCTTGGCTGGATCTACGTGTATTCCTTTTGCGTTTACTACGTGTCCAAGAAACATGGACTTCGCGAATCCAAATATCGCATTTGGAAACTTTGCGTATTGTTGTTCCCTCTTCAGTAGTTCCAAGGCACGCTTTTAAGTGGTCGGCATGTTTCTTCTTGGGTCTTGGAGTACATCAGGGTATCATCTAGGAACATGATTACGAATTTGTCCAGATACGGCTTACACACCCGATTCATGAGATCCATGAATACTGCCGGTGCGTTGGTCAGTCCGAAGGGCATGACCAAACATTCGTAATATCAATCTTGCGTCCTAAGGATCGTCTTAGGAATGTCCTTTTTCTTGTATCCTCGTTTGATGGTAATCGGAACTCAAAACGATCTTCGGGTAATAGCTTGACCCTTACAACTAGTCTAACAAATCGTCCATTCGTGGTAATAGTATCAATTCCTGTTTGTCACCCTGCTTGACTCTCGGTAGTCGATACACATTTGGGAAGACCTGTCTTTCTTTCTCACAAGCAGGACTGGTGCTCCTCGTGTTGATAATCTTGGTCTGGTTAATTCTTCGTCTAACAACTCTTGCAATTGATTAGTCAGTCTCTTGCATCTTAGTTGGACCAATTGGTATGGCGCTTTGACGGTTAGTGCGGCTTACGGTGTGAGTTCTATCCGAAACTCCACTTGTCTCTTTGGGGTAGTCCAGGTAGATCTTCTAGAAAATTACAAACAACTTCAATATCTACCATTTTTCTTTCCTTCTATGTTTGTCTCGTGATACGAACTAATATCGTTGAGTATCCTTTCTGTAGGTACTTGCTAGCCTATGACGTGGTGTTTCGCGTTATTCTCCGTCGTTCTCTCTGAATAGGAATCTGATTACCCTTTGACAACGTAACATTGATCTATCTTCTTATTGCACACACTCTCTGCTTGGTCTGTAGTTACTAGTCTGTCCCCACCACTGCATCAAAGTTTTCGGGACTTACTGAAATTTGGTCGACCTCAAATTCGTGACCCGTCAACACCAAGGCGTATCCTTTGAAAATGGGTTGTGTCTCAATCAGCTTACAGTCGGCTAACTCTTACAGTCTAAGGATGTTGGGGTAGTGTTAAGCATTTTACTAAATTCGCTAAGCGTCAGGCTACTCTTAGCACCAATATCACATTACATACTAGCATAGGCATTATGTAAAAAGGAACGTACCAGTCACAATGATAGGATCATCTTTTGCTTCTTTGGAGTCATTTACAATTGCAGGGGTCATTGTCACGCTTTCTTTTTCCTTCAGCTGTGGGCAATCCCTGCGCCAATGCCCAGGCTTGCCACACTTATAACATCCTTTAACGACTTTCTGGTTGTCTTTGCTACCAACTGGATTGCTTCTACACTCCTTGGCCATGTGACCGTTTCTTCCGCATTTCCGACATCGATAGCGTTCACACTGGCCGTTGTGATGATATGGGCATCTTTTGCACTTAGGGTATTTCCCTTGGTAGGCATTCTTGCCCTTGGTACTGGATGGCGTAGCAGTACAGTCGCTAGTTGTCGCTGACCGGTTATGGAGTTGCATTTGTTGGGAAGAGGGAGTTTGATTGTGACTAGGCTCCCACTTGCGCTTGCGATCCTGAGGCTTCAGGTGTTCACCCTTCTTGGGTAGCTTACCCTCTGCTACCGCTTGGTTAGTCAGATGATAAGCCAAACAAATAGTGGGTTGAATGAGTGTGGGGTCTGTTGCGGTAATCAGGCTTCGGATTTGTTTAGGTAATCCACTAACGTATGGATCGATCTTTCTGTAGTCCGGAGTCACCATTTCTGGGTATTGTTTACACCATTCGTGAAATCGAGTGGTGTATTGTTCGATTTCAGATCCTTCCATTTTGTGATTCCAAAACCGCTCCAGTTCCTTGGTTTCGTTCTGTGGATGGTATTCTTCCTTCAACATTTTGACGAAGTTTTCCCAGGGAATTGAGTTAGCAGTCCCCAGACTCAGTGTCTGGACATGCGAATTCCACCAAGTGAAGGCTTGTCCTTCTAGAGTCCCGGTAGCAAATTTCACTTTGTCTTCTTCAGAACACTGGCACATGTGGAAGATTGATTCGACCCTCTTAACCCATTGGAGCAGTCCTACCGCTCCTTCTGATCCCGTGTATGGTTGAGGATGGTAGCTGAGGAAAGTTTTGAAGGTGCATCCTCTTGAGCTGTTGTTGTGAGTCTCACTTCCTGTCTCACTGTTTAAGCATGCAGCCTCGTAATCCGTAACGGCCTTGTTAACCAGTTGTTCTACCATGGCCTCGACAGTCGCAGAATCGATTGACAGGTTGTTGGTGCGCACATACGTTCCTTGACCATCCATTTGTTGGTATCTATATACCACAGATATTGTATTACTCACTGTTAGAGTTATTGCGTGTAAGCATGTGTAGGGAGCAAATATATCATAAGTTTAAGGTACCATTTCAAAAGTAGGATCATAGGTTTGACGAGATTACTACTACCAAAATGATTTGTATGAGCACAACTCGCTCATCTCGGTTCTAACAATAGTACAATACTTCATATAGTAAAGAAATGAACTACTCGGTGGAAACGGCGGAGCTCGAATCTCCACTTCCAGAGGTGTACTATACAGTTTCCCAGCTGGTTGTAGCTTATCAATTGAACTTGCCAGAATTCGTATGTACCTATAAATTCACGATTACGTTGGCCACCATAATCGTCAATTTATCTTACACAGTCATTCTAGTTCATTCAATCTCGAGCTACTTAACAATCTCGGGTTCGAAGTTTTGCTTCCTGAGTGTCGATACCAAGGCTACAATCCATAAACATGCGTCTTTTGACTGGGTTTACACTCAAGAAAGAGGTTGGAAAAGGCGTTCGATTTGAGTTGGATCGTGCCATAGGGGTCTTCTTCATAGCATAGAAGAGTTTCCCTTCGGTCTTGAGTTCGCCTTTTCTCTAATCCCCTTGCACAGGTCGCATGTGTAGTTGAGTGTTAACGCCCACTAAGGGTGCTCAAGGCATGATCGTAAGAGTCAGATCAAATCACAAAGCATGTTGTTAAGTTAAGCACATAATGTGTTGTGTGAAACTAGTGTAGTGTCTAATGTAGAGCAGTGGCTATAGTCTAAGTTCACTACATGCAAACCTAGTTCTCTATAACCAAGGCTCTGATACCAGTCTTTCACACCCCCAATTTCCCACTCGTGGTGTCAGTCCACGTGGGTGTGACGTGGCCAGGAATCACAGCTCTTGGTCATATAGAACGACTTCTATATGAGTTACACAATCACACAGTTTGCAAAAACCAAACAAGTTTATATAAGTATGCAGCGGAAAATGTAAATCGTCAAATACATAAGTAGCAGCGGAAAGTAATTGTTGAAATAAACACTACAAATGATTTAATTGTTTTCAAATCATTATTAATGCACACAATGCCTAGGACAAGAGTCTATATGCAAGTCAGACTCCTTAATGTATCCTTGTGCGCATCCTAGCTTGCAGTCCACTAGTTACCTGAGAATACATGCGAAAAAGTGTCAACTATAAAGTTGGTGAGTTCACAGGTTTAAGTATTGGAAAGCAGTAAAACAGTTGTATATACTGGGTATGATAAATAGTTTTGTTGGATCTACGATCCGTAGAGTGTGTCATGTCATCTTACCGAAACTCGACTGTTTCCATTTGCCTCTGCGGGTCATCGCGGAACCCGACATCAACATCGATATTACACTCGTTATGACCGCAGTCAATGTTGTTGCCGAGTGGGGTTGGTCAAACCCAGTAGTACTACGTAATAACGACTCGTTTGTACACAACTAACGGTAAGGGTAGAGAGGACTTGTTGCGATAATAGTACACTCAAAATAGTTTTGTGACATACCAGTCATATATCTAAAGCAGTTGCATAGCATTCTCACCCCAAAAGATTTGTAAAACATTCAATGAGTAAAAGTGGGGCTGTAAACTCACCTGAGTCTGCTTGAGTGCGTTCTTACGAGAACGGAGTAGCTCGCTGGCTAGTAGTTACCTATATCACATAGGTGTTATAAGTTTGTGATCATAATTGTGTGGGTCTCACAGGACCGTATTCATGTCTAAACAACTCCTGGTTGTTATGTGGGTCGCGTTGACCGTGGTTGACCGTGTTGGTCGTGTTGATCGTGTTTGACCCAACGACCCGTTGGTGAATCGTGTGTCGGTTGTGTATCGTGTAACATTCGTGTAAGTGCTCGTCGGGTGCAAAACATGCAAGTCTCGTCTATGGACAACTTACTATTTATAGTAAGTTTCCATTTATGGGAAGTTCACAAAGCATATTGATTTTATAGTTCTAGCATGCTCATTTGTCCTATGTGATCATGTTAACACATAGCGCATCATCATATGAATTCACATAAGTCGTTGATAACATGTTAGCACGTAAAAGTTTCCTAAAATGGAAAGTTCCCATTTTAGCGCACGTGATATCGGAAACCATCTAACTTAGCATCCAATCATCATATTACAACATTTTAAATCACTTAGCATGCATAAATCATACAACATGTTTATAAATTGGCTTTTGTAAAAATAAAGTTACTAAAAATAGTAGCTTTGTAGTTTTGCATAGAAATGATCAATCTAACACTCCTAAACCCATTTTCATGTCACCAATCTTCACAATAAACCATTTACTATCATTTAAACGTGTCAAAACGACCCAAATCATCATTTATCAAGACTTTGACCCGAAAAGTTACTAAATATAGTAACTTTGTTGAAAATGACCATGAACATTATCATAAGCACATTCTAAGTATTCAAATCATCTTTCTAACATCCTAATATCATATTCACATACATGCATGTTTACCATTTTAACCATAGCATTAACTTGTAACTAAAAAGTTCCTATATTTAGCAAGTTTTATCAAAAATAGCTTTTTCAACCATTTCAACATCATCTAATCATGTAGATCATCACTACTAACATCTATAATCATATGGCATTATTCAAGATCATCTAAAATACCTTAGATCATACATGCATGTCAAGGATTTATCGTTTCATGACCAAAACACATATTTCATACAAACACATCATCATGGATCATCATAAATCCTTATCTAATCATCATAGATCATCAATATAAGTTGATTAATCATCAAACCCAGATTAATATCACAAGAAATTCATGCATGTGTGACGATAGTGCTTGCATGTGGGTTTTACCCATTGCATGTGTGTGTAGATGTGAGAAGAGTGTGTGTAAGCTTGTAGTGACTACCTCACAAGCTCTAGATCGTCAAGAAGGTGTTGGAGCATTTCTGGAAGTTCCTGAACAACAGATCCTTCGGTTAACAAGAGGGTGGAGAGGATTCTTTGAGTTCCTTAGCGAGTGACAAGCTTCAATCTTCCAACCTTGAGCTTGAAATTGGTCTTCAATGGTGGAAAGTGGTTGTTTCAGGGTGTAGAAGACGAGTAAAGTCGGGACAAGGCGTGCAAAACCGATTAAAATGATGTGAGATAGTAGCATAGGTATGATTGTCTTGGTTAAATAAAGATTTTGTCGACTGGAGTTGTCGCGTACCGCGGAGAGAGCTCCAGATGCTCTCCGCGTATCGCGGAGAAATTCGGGATTCAAGTCCCCCGATCGCATGTCGCGTACCGCTGTGGGACTCCTGTTGGGCCATCGCGTACCGCGATGGGACCCTGAGAAGCCCAGTAAGCTTAGTTTTGTTGTTTCGAACCGATTTTCGCGTATTTCTCGAATACGATCATCGTTTCTCGACACTTAAGCTTTGTTCTACTAAATTAGGTCCTCCGGAACCTAATTGTGCAGTGTATGTGTACTGTGGTTTGATCCGTTCACCAACGTTCGTCATTCAAGACACGTGCAAGTTCTGTGCGATAATTTCTCGAATTATCGGTGTGTTTGGTCCGTTGTGCCACGTGTCACACTAAATACAATTATTCTAGTGTCACGTATGAAATAATAATACACATTATTATTAAAATTAAATAAATGCTGACCTGGAATTTATGGGGTGTCACAAATTTGCATAGACTACAGAGAGCTTAACAAATTAACCATCAAGAATAAGTATCGATTACCGAGGATTGATGATTTGTTTGAACAATTACAAAGGGCGCAATACCTTTCGAAGATTGATTTATGATCCGGATATCATCAACTCAGAGTTCAAGAAAAAGAAATACCAAAGACGGCTTTTCGAACCCGCTATGGGCATTATGAGATTATGCTAATGCCATTCGGATTGACAAATGCACCTACATTTTTCATGTATCTCATGAACCGAGTTTCCAAGCCGTATCTGGATCAGTTTGTCATTGTCTTCATTGATGAAGGAATACATGTAGACTCGACCAAGATTGAAGCTATAAAGAACTGGGATACTCCGAAACCACCGACAAAGATACGATCTTTACTTGGACTCGCGGGTTATTGCAGAAGGTTCATTTCAAACATTTCTAAGATAGCCTTGCCTCTCACCAAGTTAACTCAGAAAAGTGAGCCGTTTGCTTGGGAGCATAAACAAGAAGATGCTTTCCAGACATTGAAACAGAAGTTATGTGATGCTCCAATCTTATCTCTCCCAGAGGGTACAGACGACTTTGTAGTGTATTGTGACGCTTCCCATCAGGGACTCGGTTGTGTATTAATGCAACGAGACAAAGTTATCGCGTACGCATCAAGACAGTTGAAGATTCATGAGAAGAACTACACAACTCATGATCTAGAACTGGGAGCAGTAGTCTTCGTGTTAAAGATTTGGAGACATTACTTGTATGGAACTAAGTGTACCATCTTCATTGATCACAAAAGTCTATAGCACATCTTTTATCAGAAGGAACTAAAAGTGCAACATCGTTGCTGGCTTGAACTTCTGAATGACTACGACTGTGTGATCAAGTACCATCCGCGTAAGGCAAATGTTGTAGCATATGCCTTAAGCCCTGCGTGTAAGAGCAATGGGAATGACTGTGCAGACAAGTCTACGCGACAAGATTGTATAAGCTCAATAGGAATCAGTGGAATGAGGTAATCTGAAGAAAGAACTCGATTGTGGAGCAGAACGACAGTTCGAGATGAAACCAAATAGACTTATCTACTACCAGAATCGCGTGTGGATTCCTGTGGAAGATGAGCTGAGTAAGCTTATTCTAGACGAATCGCACAAGACCAGGCACTCGGTACACCTGGGCGTCGATAAGATGTACCAAGATTTAAGGGGATTTTATTGGTGGCCGGGAATGAAAAAAGATATAGTTGAGTATGTTGGCCGATGTCTGACATGTTCGAAGGTTAAGGCAGAACGCTAGAAACCGTCAGGTTTACTGGAACAACCCGAGATTCCACTTTGGAAGTGGGAATAAATAGCTATGGATTTCCTTACCTAGCTACCCCGCACTTCTAGTGGTAGTGATACAATTTGGGTTATCATCGATCGGTTAACCAAAACTGCTCACTTCTTACCAATGCGTGAAACCTTCACAATGGATTAACTGGCGATATTATACATCAATGAGAGAGTGGTGCGTCAGGTGAACCACTGTCTGTCATATCAGATCGGGATAGAAGATTCACATCAAGGTTTTGGCAATCCTTGCAGAAATCTCTAAGGACACACTTGAAGTATATTACAGCTTACCATCCATAAACGGGCAGTCAAAGCGAATGTACTATACAAACCCTAGAGGACATGTTGCGATCATGTGTTTTGGATTTCAGGGCGAATTGGGACTCCAATTTGCCACTGATGGAATTCTCCTACAATAACAGCTACCATAGTAGCATTGGATGTGCTCCATTAAAGGCACTTTATGGTAGAAAATTCCGGTCACTGATCTGTTGGACCAAGGTAGGAGTTAACCGCATAACTGGGACAGAGCTGATTCTAGCAAACTACTGATAAGATCGCTCAAATTCGACAAAAGTTACGAACAGCCAGAAGCAGGCAAAAAATTTACGCCGACAAACGGCGAAAGCCGTTGGAATTTTGAAGTGGGAGACCGTGTCATGTTGAAGGTATTCCCATGGAAGGGCGTAGTTTGTTTCGGAAAGAAAGGCAAATTAGCACCGCGATACGTCGGATCGTTCGAGATCATTTAACGAATCGGTCTTGTTGCGTACAGACTGAGATTACCTGATGAACTCAGCAGTGTACCCCACGTGTTTCACATATCAAACCTCGAGAAATGCCTTGCGGATGAATCACTTGTCATACCGATTGAGGAAATTTAAGTGGACGAACAATTACATTTTATCGAGGAACCTTTAGAGATTTTGGATCGCGAAGTTAAACAACTAAAACGAAGTCGTATTCCGATAGTCAATGTTCGATGGAATTCACGGCGAGGGCCCGAATTTACTTGGGATAGCAAGGATCACATGAAGTCCAAGTATACCCATTTATTTGCAGAGGAAGCCGTACCTGATAACGATCCTTAAATTTCGGGTTGGAATTTCCCTAACAAGGGGAGACTGTAACATCAGTGCTGGAAACGTAATTAGAACAATGACTAGTACAGTAACCCAGGTACGAACTATGTGTTACATTTGTGTTATTATCATTTGATGTTGAATACGGAACTATTACACAGGTGTTTCGGAATCATACTGCAAATCCATGGTTTAACAGTTAGAATTATATCTGACAACACAAAACTGTTATGTGAATGTTAGTTAGGAGTTTAATATGTATAGACGAATGTGACATTGCACAGAACAAAACAATAACGGACGCCGTTACGTGAATATTAAAATGACGGAATATTCGTGTGGATGACGATTCACACAAACATATCCGAAAGTTTAACATTCTGAATCGTGTCTGATAATTAGAAAATCACATCGAAAAGTATAGTTGTCATCGTGTTCGTACGGGTGACGATCCGGACGAATACACGCGAAAACTGTACAATTCGATTTAACTGGATAAATTTAACGTTTTCAGAAAAATAAAAATAAACAAAAGATACCTAGTTAATTTATTATGAATTACCACCTAAAATAATTTAGAAAACCTTACTTTAAAAGATCGTAATGTTTCGTTACAAGAAAAACCGAGAACTGACGTTTCTACGCGAAACCGAGCGGAACCGAACGAGCCCGAACACACCCGAGTGTTGGAAGCATTTATGATGGCAATAAATGCCATCTCTCATCTCCACCAACTCACTTTCTCTCTTCACTCCCGTCCCTCTCTCTCTACTTTCTCTCTTTAGAATTTCGAACCCTAAAACCTTCAATTCTTCACCAAACTAAGTGATTTTGGTGTCAAAACGACCACAGTAACGTGTAGATCGCGAATGTACAAAGATTCTAGGCTTGGAACCATCCAAACATAGGTAAAATCGAGCTCAAACCCCCGATTTTTAGGGTTTCTTCTTTTCCGATTCATCAACCATTTCAACGAGTTACTGACCTTCAAAAGCTATAGGAATTGCACGAAATCAACCTTGAGTGATGTAGGAACACATAGAACACCTTGAATGGTCTAAAATCACATAAATAATGCCGAAGGTATGCTCAGCAACGGTTCATGCGAATGAACCAAACCTGATTTTAACTCAGGTGAATAGCCCCATACGAACAGGCTGCTAGGCCGAATGGGCATCTATTTCACATGAGCTGAGACGACCGAGTGAGTCTTCAAGCAAATGAACCAGCTGCATGCGAAGGAGCCGGCCTTGGAGTTCATTCGCATGGCATTCACATTCATGTGAACATGGGGACCGAATGAAACAACAGGCGAATGACCCATTCGTGAGGTCTCATTCGTGAGACCCTTCATTCGCATCAACAACATGAACGAATGGAACTTCATTGGCATAGCAGTCTCAGTCGTGTCCTATGTACATTCGCATGGCTGGTTCGAACGGTTGGGAACCATTGCCCGGCTGTGTTGAGCAAACAAGGATTTATTCGCACGATCCAAGGATGTTAAGGGATAGTGCAAATAACTAGAATATGAGGCCGATAAAAAACCATAAAGAAGGGAGTCCATGGGATGGGTTGGATCGTGAATTAGAGAAGTGAGAAACCAATAGGGTTTTCCAGAGTGTTAACCGGTTTTGGTAACCATCTATGCTAAGGTATGTTAAATGATTATGGGTACAACGAACTAAAGAACTAAGTGAGATCATGTGAATTCAAGGAACTAACTAGGTACGGGTGGTATGGCTTATGTTGTTCACACCCAACACCTAACAAATTCAACTCATGGTTAGGTAGTTAAGGATATTCAAAATGAATAATCTTAGATGATAACCATTTCAAGAGTGAACAAAACCAAAGATGGTAACAAAGATCTAATAAGGAACTGGGTGATTAACTTAGTTAGGTTAACTCCATGGAATATGGTGATTGTTTGTGTGTTTTGATGATTTGCAGGTTTTCGGGTGAAGAGAATGAGTGTTCGATGTCCAAGAATCAAAGGGTGGCTAAGGAATGGTGCTTGGAAGGCCAAAATATCCAAAAATGAAGGTTTTCATGAAGTGGCGTATCAAAATGGTGTATTGGGGGCGTATTACAGAGCCAAACCACCCAAGAGTGCAGGGGGCGTATGATACTCCAGTATGGGGCGTATCATTCGCCGGGTGCAGCCCAAAATGCGGATTTTTTCCGTTTTGCCACATATTTAAGCCCAAGAACCTAGGGTTTCGACCTATCTTCGACTTTGACAACTTTTGGAGGTTCTAGGGGGTTTCTAAGGCTTAGGAATTCATCAATTAACCATTCCAAACACCACGGAGATTCCCAAAATGATGATAGCACACAACCGATTGAAGATGCAAGGCTAATTCCGTTGAAATCACGCCCGGGTGAATGGTTAGTTAGGTTTAGGGATTTCTATGATTTCAATTGTAATTGACTACAAACAATAGTTGGTTTCTATCTTGTTAATTGTTTGTATGTTGCTTTTCGTATTGAATTGAACGATTTGACTTTTCTGATTCGATTGCATGTTCATCATTTTTCAGTTTACAATTGTGAAACATTGAATGTCAATTGGATTATCACTTTCAAATTGATATTGGTAATTGGTATCCTAGAATTAAACTTAGTTGGTTTCCATCAATTAATTACTAAAATTAGGTTTTCCACTTATGAATGTCCATTCACACGAAAAGTAACAAATCATGTCTATGTGATTGTCTTGAGCAATTAAGTCATAAAGGTTCCTACTTTCCTTCTAATTCAAATCTCGGGTGTGATTCGTTTTCATAATTAAGTTAAAATACATTTGCTTTCATTGTTAAATTGCTACAAGATCATTTTCTTACTAAAGTTCAAACACTCATTAATCAATTTTACAATTTCTTGTCTAGTTAAATTAGGTTAAATCAGATAACGATACACCATCCACCTAAAGTCTTCGTGGTTCGACACCCTACTTACCCTACTAGTTAAGGTAGCTTGGAACACACTCATTAACTCTTATTTGATCGGTACTTCGATGTCGGTCAAATTTTGGCGCCGTTGCCGGGGAGTTAGTGCGCTTGGTGTTGTTAATTGATTTATTAGGTTTTATTCAATTTTGTCTATCTCTTGTCTTTTCCTTGTTACGTGAGGTTTGTTAGTGTGCAGGTAGCAGGTTGATTGCATGCATACTCGGTTTTCTGGTCGTGACTAGCCATTGGAATTTGATCCAGAGATCGAGAAAACCGAAAGGATAAATCAGACACTACAAAGACTAGACAGGTGTGACAATCCGATATATTCGAATTAACCTCGTTAACTGAAAATAACGAAATCACAAATATGAGGCCCAAGGTAGGCCCAATTGTAAATATGAGGCCCAAGGTAGGCCCAATTGTAAATATGAGGCCCAAGGTAGGCCCAATTGTATTTATGAGGCCCAAATGGATAGAAGGTAGGCCCAATTATATTTAGGAGGCCCAAAAGGATTAATCTAGCCCAATAATGTTCCAATTGACCAATTAGTGACAATTCGACAATTCGGATTAACTCCGTTAACTCAAGAATAAACCAAAATGGTATGTAATCGAACAAAATCAAACCTGAGGGTTAGAGTTAAGCAAGATCAGTCTTAATAGGCTTAAATTGCAAGGTTAAACTTGTAAAATCATGAAATAAACAATTTTGACTTTTAAAGTCAAAATTCGTTTGACTTTTTGCAATAAAATTCGAATTTCATGATTATTTCAAGTAAAAATTAGAATTGATTGCTCTTAATCATCCTATTGATGATTACTAATGAGTAGAAACCGTTATTAGTCCGTTAATTCGTCGAATTAAACCCAATGGTTAATGGAAAGTCGAAACCGTCCATGATCCATAACAAATTCGTAAAATTCGATCAAATTACTCACAATTTCACATTCCTACATTTCAATCGGTACCTTTAGAGTCTGGTGCATTCAACAATTTTAAGCGAAACACATTGGGCAGAAGACTTGATCGCGAGTTGGCCGAAGAACAACCCGTTAGTCGACCTACTTGATTTCGTCATCCAATCAAGTAAGTAATCGTTCCTAAATCACCTAAAACAACCGAATAGGGGTAATCCTATCTCAATTTTGGCTTTAAGCATCGAATAATAAGAGTTAACATTCTAGGGTTCATATCAAAGACGGTTTTGGGGGTTTTGAGCGAGATGGGTTTAAAAATGAAATCAAATGGTACCATTAGTTTCATAAGGTACCGATTAACAAAACCCATGAATCAATTTCATCACATTGTGACGAATTGGTTAAGTTCAAGTTTCTAGGGTTTATATATAAATGGTTTTGGGAGTTTCTGTTAAATCGAATTTAGGAGTGAAATCAATTGTCACAGAGGGTTTCGAAATCTTTGGTTAAAGGTAATCCATATGTTAATTTCATCAAACAAGTACGAATCATGAGACTTCAAGTTCTAGGGTTCTTAGATAAAAGCTTTTTGGGGGGTTTTGATTTAATCAGATTAGATGTTCAAATTAATGGTTATCACTAGCTTCAGATAGTTCCGACCAAGCATAATTATGTATTAATTCGAAGTTCTAATATCGAATCACAAGAAGTGGGTTATTAGGGTTCTTTAACATAAACATTTTGGGGGTTTTGGTTCAATTGAATGTAATGTTCAAATTTAATGAATCAGATAGCTTCGAAATGTCTTTTAGAATAAAAACCCCATGAATTCGGAACATATTGATTACCAATTCGACTGATTTGAAATGAATTTAAACGAACTTGAGTTCGAATCCGAGGACATTCGATTAAGCAAGTTTTCGATATTTGTTTTCAAATTAAAATCACCTGCATAGTCGTTTAAATCTGTAGAAGCAAAGCCCTAAAGTTTTAGGTTCAGTTGTGATCGAAATAGGGCCAATTTGGGCTCAACTAGTTTGGTTATAATTAAGTAAAGGGAAATAGAGAATTCAAGGCTTAAAACAATTAAATAGGCCTTATTATCACAATTGAGTAGTGGGCTTAGATGGTAGCTTGTGGGGGTTAGGAGTTGGAGGTCACGGGTTCGAACCCGGCCCCAACTGTTTTTGATAACTAAAAACCCTTTTAGTATTTTGATCATATCTCATTCGCTATAACTCCGATTCGACCCGTTCGAATTGCGTTAGAACCAGAATTTCATTTCGAACATGTTAAAATATTAAGTTTCACATTTTAGACCGAAAACGTAATCGCGTATAATTACGTTTATTTAAACAACTTTAAAGTCACGCGTACTTACGTATGCACGATTCTAACACTCTAACATACGTGTGTTGACACGTATGTGATTTCAAGAACAAAACCACATCCCGAATAACACTAGGTTATTGTTACAACACAGGTTCTTCGTAGGAAGACTTTCTACACGAGTTTACGTGTGTTTGATCATTCTGCAACAATCAAAGGTGCGTACACGGCCCCTTTCTTATTTTAACTGTTTTGGGGGAGAAAACATGTGCAAAAAACATTTTTAGATACATATCACTTGCATGAGTTAGCCGTTTACATTATGTGACAACATAGCATTTACAAGTCCTTACACTTCGAACCGTTTAGTTTGCCGTAGCGCAAAGCGTGGTAGTTGGAAATAGATCTATTAGGTTTGACAAACCTCACTTGGTAGATGGGATCTACGCAAGTGTTTGACTGACCAAACACTCATTACTATTGTTTGTGCTAGACAATAGTGGGAAGGCAAAAACATGCGATAGCATGCACTCGTCAGCTTCGGTGTCGACCACTTATGTAAATAGTACAAATGACTAGCTATCATGACTATGCATGTGTGATTATGTTATCTGCAAACATTATATTAAAACTGTTGTTTTTAAACATTGTGAATGCTTAAACCTGTGTTATGCACCAACCTTTGTGTTGACTTGATTTACATGTTTTCTCAGGACGTTAAAGTACACAAGAATGCAAGCATGGACTAGGAGATCGAGTCGCATGCATATTTAACTTTTCTATTATTTAGATTTGAACACTTGGGAATTTGTTTTGTAATTTACATTTTACAACTGTTATTGTTTTAAAACGCTTCCGCAAACTTTCAAAACTTTGATGTTACAGTTTTAGACCAAAGTATGTTTTGAAATTCATATAGAGGTCTTCGTTATGTCTAATGATCTGAGATCCTGGTTTGTCACGTCCCAAACGGTATGATTCCGTTAGTTGAAAATTGGGGGTGTGACAGATTGGTATCAGAGCCATTGGTTATAGCGAACTAGGTTTGCATCTGTAGACTTAGACTATAACTGTTAGACATTAGACACGCATGCTTACACATATTACTTAGAAATTACATATGGCATTATGAAATAGACTTGCTTACACGCTCCATGGCACTGCACTTACATATGGTATTATGTAACAGGCATGGCATCTTCATCATCAGCACCATACATATACATTGATGATTCGGAGGATGAGGAGCCGGTGGTTCCAGCCCCACCATCATCACCAGCACCACCTATCCCATCTCCTCCACCATTTGAGAGAGATGACTCAGACCCGGAGGAGGATCCAGATGAGGACCCGGAGGAGGATCCGGATGAGGACCCGGATGAGGATCCGGAGGAGGAGCCAGTTGAGGGTACTCTGAAGATTCCTGCTGAGGGACCTTCTACTCATCCACCACCTGCACTGGATGTTCCTGAGCCTAAGAGGCAACGGACTGATTCTGAGGAGATTGCCAAACTACGTGAGGACTTTTACTGGGCAAATGATAGGATTGAGTACAATGTTCGGGAACTCTGGGATGCGAACGAAAGACAAGATAACCTTGCCCACCTGGTTAATGAGATGCGAGATGAGATCATCCATCTGACTGGTCGTCTTCAAGCTTCTGAGGACCGAGCTGAGATTCTGGAAGGCAGACTTGAAGCCTTGGAAGACTTGGTGGTCTCGGAAAATGAAGAAGAGGATGAAGAGAATGAAGAGGAGGAAGGGGAGGAACCATCACCAGCTGTTGATTCTGATCCTGAATCCACTATTGAGGATGATTGATTTTCTTTATTTTGTTTAAACTTATTAGGGGCGGGTTGTGTCCCTACATTAGAAGTTTGAAAACTTATGTTTTGATTTTGAAAGTATTGTACTCAAATCAGATTATTATCTATTGAAAGCTATTATTTACTGACAACAGTTGTGTTGATTTCTACATTACATGGTTGTTGTTTCTTGTATTGTTTACACATGTCACATTGGACTTTGATAACACTTTAATGTTTCTTTTAACTAGGAAGATAATGGCCGGTGAGAACGTACAGATGACAGTTGCTGAGCTCAATGAGCTGATCAATAACAGGGTCGCGGAGGCAATCGCGAACTACGTTCAGACACACACTACAGGGCCACAGGGTCCAGCAGGGGGATTGGTGAATCCACCGGTGTGCACGTTCAAGATGTTCTTGGACTGTAAACCACATAACTTCAAAGGATCGGAGGGGGCCATTGGACTCCTTCAATGGATTGAGAAGGCTGAATCGGTGTTTGAGATGTGCAACTGTCCTGATGAGAGTAAAGTAAAGTATGATACGGGAACGTTGGAGGGTCCAGCATTGACTTGGTGGAACTCGAATGTTCAGACTTTGGGATTGGGAGAGGCCAATGCCTTAACCTGGAATGGATTCAAGACTTTACTGCAAGAGGAGTATTGTCCTCGCAGTGAGATGCAGAAACTGGAGGAGGAGTATTGGCATCTCAAGATGGAGGGGTCAAACATCGAGGAGTACACGACTCGATCTCATGAACTGGCCAGACTTCTACCTCACATGGCTACTCCAGCCAGCAAGTGGATAGAGAGGTACATCGGGGGATTGGTGCCTCAGATCCAGGGATTGGTCACTTCTGCAAATCCCACAACAATTCAACAAGCTGTTCGGCTAGCGCACCAACTAACTGATCAGGCAGTGTTACAGGGGACTCTGCCTAAACGAACATCAGCTACTAAGGTAGGTGATCACAAGAGGAAATGGGAAAGCAGCAACGCCAAGAACTATAACCAACAGCCGTTTCAGCAGAATCGAAGGCAGGATTCACACAAGTCTTATCACAACTCGAATAGTGGTCAGCAATCATCATCATCAGGGGGTTATATTGGTAAACATCCAAAGTGCAAAAGGTGTGGATTTCATCATGCGGGAAATCAGTGTAATAAAGTTAAGTGCCAACGGTTTGGTAAAGTTGGACATGCAGCTAAGGATTGCCGTGGGGAGATGCAAAACAATTCCAACAATCAGAATAACAACCAGAACAACGCACAGAAGGGTTGTTTTGAATGCGGTAAGATGGGGCACTTTAAAAAGGATTGCCCACAACTCAAGAAAGGCGGGGATAACAATGTCAATGGCAACGGCAACGGTAACGGCAACGGCACCAATAACAACAACAATAACAACAACAATAACAACAACAATGGTGCTAGGGGCAGGGCGTTTGTGATTGGAGGACGTCAAGCACGGGAGGATCCCAACATTGTCACGGGTACGTTCCTCTTAAATAATCACTATGCCTCTATGTTATTTGACACTGGTGCCGATCGGAGTTTTGTATCTAGTTCACTTGCTAAGTTGCTAAATGTTAGTCCCACTGCCTTAGATAGTCCATACACTGTAGAATTAGCTGATGGCAAGTTAATTGTAGTGGAACATATTCTTAAGGGATGTATCCTTGATTTGATGGGTCAAACATTAGAAATTGATCTTATGCCTATCGCTTTAGGTAGTTTTGATGTAGTCATTGGCATGGACTGGTTGTCCAAACACCAGGCTGAAATAGTATGCCATGAAAAGATCGTTCGTATACCTCTTTCGCATGGAGAGACATTGTACGTACAAGGCGAGAAGAGCAGTACGCCACTGCGTCTCATATATTGTATGAAAGCACATAAATGTCTGCGTAAAGGTCATACGGCAGTTATAGCACTTATAACTGAAAAACCGGTAGCTGAGAAAAAGATTGAAGATATTCCAGTAGTTTGTGAATTTTCCGAAGTATTTCCAGAAGACTTGCCGGGATTACCGCCTATCAGACAGGTGGAATTCCGAATCGACCTTACACCAGATGCAGCACCGATAGCTAGGGCGCCTTATCGACTTGCACCATCAGAGATGCAAGAATTATCTACACAATTGCAAGAGTTGTTGGATAAGGGATTCATACGACCTAGTTTTTCACCGTGGGGAGCTCCAGTCTTATTTGTCAAGAAAAAGGACGGGACTTTCCGTATGTGTATCGATTACCGGGAACTTAACAAGGTTACTATCAAAAACCGGTATCCGTTACCCAGAATTGACGATCTGTTCGATCAGTTGCAAGGTTCGAGTTACTACTCAAAGATTGATCTCCGATCGGGTTATCATCAACTAAGAGTCCAGGAGGAGGATATTCCAAAGACAGCATTCAGGAGGCGCTATGGCCATTATGAGTTCTTGGTCATGCCATTTGGGTTGACAAATGCTCCAGCTGTATTCATGGATCTCATGAATCGTGTTTGTAAACCTTACCTTGATAAGTTTGTCATTGTTTTCATTGATGACATTCTCATCTATTCTCAGACTGAGGAGGAAAACGCTGAACATCTTCGATTGCTGTTAGAGTTATTGAAACAAGAACAACTGTACGCTAAGTTCTCGAAATGTGATTTTTGGATTCGAGAAGTTCAATTCCTAGGTCATATAGTCAATGAAAAGGGTATACATGTTGATCCAGCGAAGATTGAAGCAATCAAGAATTGGGAAGCACCAAAGACCCCTACTGAGGTACGACAATTCCTTGGTTTTGCGGGTTATTACCGACGATTCATTGAGGGTTTCTCAAAGATCGCTCAACCACTTACAACTCTTACGCATAAGGGAACGAAGTATAACTGGACGGATAAACAGGAAGCTGCGTTTCAGTTGTTGAAACAGAAACTCTGCAGTGCACCGATTCTGTCCTTACCGGAAGGGACGGAAGACTTTGTGGTGTATTGTGATGCATTTTCACAGGGTTTGGGATGTGTGTTGATGCAACGTGATAAAGTGATTGCTTATGCTTCAAGGCAACTACGACCACACAAAAAGAATTACACTACTCATGACTTGGAGTTAGGAGCAGTGGTTTTTGCTTTGAAAATTTGGAGGCATTACCTATACGGAACTAAGTGTACTATTTACACTGATCATAAGAGTTTGCAACATATCTTTGATCAGAAGGAGCTTAATATGAGACAACGACGATGGGTTGAATTGTTGAACGACTACGAATGCGCGATTAAGTATCACCCGGGAATAGCTAATGTGGTAGCTGATGCTTTAAGCAGAAAAGATACTTCAACAAAGCGGGTTCGCGCACTTATGATGACGATACATACTGATTTACCTGACAAGGTACGCAGTGCTCAGCTCGAGGCCTTGAAAAAGGAAAACTTGGCACAGGAATCCTTACGAGGAATGGAAGAACAATTGGATGTTAAACCTGATGGGATTCATTATTTCATCAATCGACTGTGGATACCTTTGTACGGAGGTTTAAGGGAACTCGTGATGGATGAAGCACACAAGTCTAGATATTCAGTCCATCCGGGGTCAGACAAGATGTATCATGACTTGAAGGCACTGTATTGGTGGCCTCACATGAAAGCCGACATTGCTAGATACGTTAGCAAGTGTTTGACGTGTTCGAAAGTCAAAGTGGAATATCAGAAACCATCTGGTTTGCTGCAACAAGCAGAAATACCAATGTGGAAATAAGAACAGATTTCGATGGACTTCATTACTAAGTTACCCCGTACACCTAGTGGTTGTGATACGATATGGGTAATTGTCGATCGATTAACGAAATCTGCACATTTCTTAGCAATCAAGGAAACCGACAAGATGGAGAAACTGACTCGTATTTACATCAAGGAAGTGGTAGCGCGACATGGCGTGCCAATCTCTATCATATCAGATCGGGATGCCCGATTTACTTCCAACTTTTGGAAGTCACTCCATAAGTCATTGGGAACTCGTTTGGATATGAGTACCACATATCATCCACAGACAGATGGTCAAAGTGAACGTACGATTCAAACGCTCGAGGATATGTTACGAGCTTGTGTCATTGATTTTGGTGATAGCTGGGAAAATCACTTACCGTTAGTGGAATTCTCTTACAATAATAGTTATCATACAAGTATTCAGGCAGCACCGTTTGAAGCTTTGTATGGTCGCAAATGTCGTTCACCAGTTTGCTGGGCTGAAATTGTTGACAGTCAGATTACAGGTCCTGAACTAGTACACGAAACGACTGAGAAGATTGTACAAATCCGGAACCGTATGGCAGCGGCCCGGGATCGACAGAAGAGTTATGCTGACAAACGTCGTAAGCCGTTGGAATTTAAAGTAGGAGACCGAGTTCTTCTAAAGGTATCACCTTGGAAAGGTGTGATACGATTTGGCAAGCGCGGGAAGCTTACTCCACGGTACGTAGGGCCTTTTGAGATCCTGAAAAGGGTTGGTCCGGTTGCGTATCAACTCAAATTACCGGATGAACTCAGTGGAGTTCATGATGTCTTTCACGTATCGAATTTAAAGAAATGTCTTTCTGATGAGACATTGATTGTACCATTGGAAGAAATACAAGTAGATGAACAGTTACAATTCATTGAAGAACAAGCTGAAATCATGGACCGAGAGGTCAAACAACTTAAACAAAGTATGATTACGATAGTCAAAGTCCGGTGGAATTCAAGACGTGGTCCTGAATTCACATGGGAACGGGAAGACCAAATGATGAAGAAGTATCCTCATCTGTTCAAAACAACAAATACAAACACTGAGAGCGCACGTTAAATTTCGGGACGAAATTTCCTTCAACAAGGGGATGACGTGATGCTTCACACATCAACACTGCAAATTTCAAACTGTAAGCACAAACACTTTATTCAATTGGTTTTATTACAAACATATGTGCTACATTACATTTTATACATTTTATGTGCTACATTTCATATGTTACATGTTATGATAGTACATGCATGATTAGTTACACACATTTTGCTATGTGCGGGGTTGCATAGTACAAACAGTTACAGACACTCACTATGTGTGAGGTTACACAGCACAGTATGATCAAACACAAACAGTCACAGTTAGGTGAACTAACTAGTGTACACGCAAACAGTCACATTGAACGATCACACTTAGTTGTGATGTTGCAAGCATTAGATTTTGTGTGTGAGTACACACAAGCACACAGAATGATCAAACCACACTAACACGTACAATTTAAACTCGTAAGTAGTTTCCTAACTACTCCTAACATTTACTAATTTTCAGGACGAAAATTCTTTCAACAAGGGGATGATGTGACAATCCGGTATTTTCGAATTAACCTCGTTAACTGAAAATAACGAAATCACAAATATGAGGCCCAAGGTAGGCCCAATTGTAAATATGAGGCCCAAGGTAGGCCCAATTGTATTTATGAGGCCCAAATGGATAGAAGGTAGGCCCAATTATATTTAGGAGGCCCAAAAGGATTAATCTAGCCCAATAATGTTCCAATTGACCAATTAGTGACAATTCGGCAATTCGGATTAACTCTGTTAACTATAGAATAAACCGAAATGGTATGTAATCGAACAAAATCAAACCTGAGGGTTAGAATTAAGCAAGATCAGTCTTAATAGGCTTAAATTGCAAGGATTAAACTTGTAAAATCATGAAATAAACAATTTTGACTTTTAAAGTCAAAATTCGTTTGACTTTTTGCAATAAAATTCGAATTTCATGATTATTTCAAGTAAAAATTAGAATTGATTGCTCTTAATCATCCTATTGATGATTACTAATGAGTAGAAACCGTTATTAGTCCGTTAATTCGTCGAATTAAACCCAATGGTTAATGGAAAGTCGAAACCGTCCATGATCCATAACAAATTCGTAAAATTCGATCAAATTACTCACAATTTCACATTCCTACATTTCAATCGGTACCTTTAGAGTTTGGTGCATTCAACAATTTGAAGCGAAACACATTGGGCAGAAGACTTGATCGCGAGTTGGCCGAAGAACAACCCGTTAGTCGACCTACTTGAATTCGTCATCCAATCAAGTAAGTAATCGTTCCTAAATCACCTAAAACAACCGAATAGGGGTAATCCTATCTCAATTTTGGCTTTAAGCATCGAATAATAAGAGTTAACATTCTAGGGTTCATATAAAAGACGGTTTTGGGGGTTTTGAGCGAGATGGGTTTAAAAATGAAATCAAATGGTACCATTAGTTTCATAAGGTACCGATTAACAAAACCCATGAATCAATTTCATCACATTGTGACGAATTGGTTAAGTTCAAGTTTCTAGGGTTAATATATAAACGGTTTTGGGAGTTTCTGTTAAATCGAATTTAGGAGTGAAATCAATTGTCACAGAGGGTTTCAAAATCTTTGGTTTAAGGTAATCCATATGTTAATTTCATCAAACAAGTACGAATCATGAGACTTCAAGTTCTAGGGTTCTTAGATAAAAGCTTTTTGGGGGTTTTGATTTAATCAGATTAGATGTTCAAATTAATGGTTATCACTAGCTTCAGATAGTTCCGACCAAGCATAATCATGTATTAATTCGAAGTTCTAATATCGAATCACAAGAAGTGGGTTATTAGGGTTCTTTAACATAAACATTTTGGGGGTTTTGGTTCAATCGAATGTAATGTTCAAATTTAATGAATCAGATAGCTTCGAAATGTCTTTTAGAATAAAAACCCCATGAATTCGGAACATATTGATTACCAATTCGACTGATTTGAATTGAATTTAAACGAACTTGAGTTCGAATCCGAGGACATTCGATTAAGCAAGTTGTCGGTATTTGTTTTCAAATTAAAATCACCTGCATAGTCGTTTAAATCTGTAGAAGCAAAGCCCTAAAGTTTTAGGTTCAGTTGTGATCGAAATAGGGCCAATTTGGGCTCAACTAGTTTGGTTATAATTAAGTAAAGGGAAATAGAGAATTCAAGGCTTAAAACAATTAAATGGGCCTTATTATCACAATTGAGTAGTGGGCTTAGATGGTAGCTTGTGGGGGTTAGGAGTTGGAGGTCACGGGTTCGAACCCGGCCCCAACTGTTTTTGATAACTAAAAACCCTTTTAGTATTTTGATCATATCTCATTCGTTATAACTCCGATTCGACCCGTTCGAATTGCGTTAGAACCATAATTTCATTTCGAACATGTTAGAATATTTAGTTTCACATTTTAGACCGAAAACGTAATCGCGTATAATTACGTTTATTTAAACAACTTTAAAGTCACGCGTACTTACGTATGCACGATTCTAACACTCTAACATACGTGTGTTGACACGTATGTGATTTCAAGCACAAAACGACATCCCGAATAACACTAGGTTATTGTTACAACACAGGTTCTTCGTAGGAAGACTTTCTACACGAGTTTAAGTGTGTTTGATCATTCTGCAACAATCAAAGGTGCGTACACGGCCCATTTCTTATTTTAACTGTTTTGGGGGAGAAAACATGTGCAACAAACACTTTTAGATACATATCACTTGCATGAGTTAGCTGTTTACATTATGTGACAACATAACATTTACAAGTCCTTACACTTCGAACCGTTTAGTTTGCCGTAGCGCAAAGCGTGGTAGTTGGAAATAGATCTATTAGGTTTGACAAACCTCACTTGGTAGATGGGATCTACGCAAGTGTTTGACTGACCAAACACTCATTACTATTGTTTGTGCTAGACAATAGTGGCAAGGTAAAAACATGCGATAGCATGCACTCGTCAGCTTCGGTGTCGACCACTTATGTAAATAGTACAAATGACTAGCTATCATGACTATGCATGTGTGATTATGTTATCTGCAAACATTATATTCAAACTGTTGTTTTTAAACGTTGTGAATGCTTAAACCTGTGTTATGCACCAACCTTTGTGTTGACTTGATTTACATGTTTTCTCAGGACGTTAAGGTACACAAGAAAGCAAGCATGGACTAGGAGATCGAGTCGCATGCATATTTGACTTTTCTATTATTTAGATTTGAACACTTGGGAATTTGTTTTGTAATTTACATTTTACAACTGTTATTGTTTTAAAACGCTTCCGCAAACTTTGAAAACTTTGATGTTACAGTTTTAGACCAAAGTATGTTTTGAAATTCATATAGTGGTCTTCGTTATGTCTAATGATCTGAGATCCTGGTTTGTCACGTCCCAAACGGTATGATTCCGTTAGTTGAAAATTGGGGGTGTGACAACAGGATTGTCACTCCGGGTTCTAGAAACACCAATCAAACCGGAGAGAGTTCAAATCAGTCTGTTCCTATGGCAGATCAGAACAACCAAAATCCACCACCACTACCACCAATTCCACCATTTAACCAGTATGCTCACATGCCACCACCAAATCTCAAACCTTTCTTTCCAATTCTCATAATCTGTCAAATCAAGTAGTTTTGAAACTTTATTTGTACTCCCTGCCTTAGTTTCACTAATCAAAATGCTATGTATCTTAGAATTTTGACTAGCTACAGCAGTAAATATTTCAGCCATGGTTCGAAATCTTTATCAGCGAACCTCTTCTGAAAAATTCACTTCACGAACCTAGGAATCAGGCGAACCTTCTTCAAATCTTGAGTTTCATGAACCTGAGACAAACCTCTGTATCTCACGAACCTTGTCAAACGAACCTGAGACAAACCTGAATCTCACGAACCTTGAGACAAACCTTTACCAGCGAACCTCAGTCAAACGAACCCTGATCAGACGAACCTCTGCAGTAGACGAACCTCTTCAGAATCTCTACACGAACCTCAACAAAATTACTTTTAACAGCGAACCTATGCTTTAGAAAATCACAGGTTCGGCCCACGAACCGGTTTTCAGAAATTCAAAAATTTTGGAGGGAAAACCTTCAAAATTTGAAGAAAAATCACCAATTTCAGCCAGAAATCTCTGAAAATTGATGTTCCAAAGCAGTAGATGATGATAGCGCACGTAACACAGAAATCAAACACAACAAAACTCGAATTTTAATCCATCTCTTAATCTTGTTAACTTCAAAATGCTTGTAAATCTTTGAAAAGCTTGTTTAGAACTCCTCCTTGCTCTCATACCACTGTATATCTACTGGTTTGATTTTGATCGTTCAACGGAATCCTATTAACAATCAATTATATGCGTAATTTATAATTGATCTATATATATCAAAGACAAACAATCATCCATAAACATCATTTCATTGAATATATAAGAAACTGATTACAATGAAATGATTAAGAACACACAGTTCTAATACAGAGAAAATCAACACTCAAAACTGCAGAAGCTCAGAAGTTACAAACCTCTAGACAAACCTGCAATATATATAAAGCTCAGACAAACCTAACCTAGCCGAACCCATAGATTCGCCAGCCGAACCTTGAGGTTTGCTGGACGAACCTATATAGTACACGAACTAGGTTCGCCGAACCTTCTTAGGTTCGTGGGCCAGACGAACCTCAGCCAAAACTCTATACACTTAAACAATTTGACAAGCAATCTATTACACAATGTTCTAACAACCGGCCACTATTCAAGAAATTGCCCAAAAAGAATGCAACCAGCAGTTCAAGCACCATGCGAAAGAGCTTTTCCTATAGGAGCTACAGCTGCTCGTCAAGACCTGAATGTGGTCACTGCTACATTTCTTTTGCATGACTTTTATGCATCTACTCTATTTGACACTGGTGCGGATCATATTTTTATCTCGGCCGAATTTGCATGCCAACTTAATCAGGATGAGGAATCTTTACACTCCCATTATATCATCGTAGTAGCGAATGGAAAACAAAACACCGTAAGAACAATATTTAGAAACTGCCCGTTAACACTTAATGGCCAAACATTCACCATCGATTTGATACCGATGGAGTTGGGTAGTTTCGACATCATTTTCGGGAGGGATTGGCTATCTCTCAACACGGTGGAAGCCATCTATTCCAAAAAACTGCTTCGAATTCCATTGGTGAACGATCGTGTGTTTGAAGTTCTAGGGGATCAAGCAAAACGTAGTGTCAAAATTATATCTTGCATAAAGGCGCGTAAGTGTTTACAGAAACAGTGTGTGGATTTTCTGGCTAATGTGGTGGAAAAAGAAAAAAAGAAAAGATTAAGATTCAAGATGTGCCAGTAGTAAGGGAATACCCTGAAGTATTTTCTGATGATCTACCAGGTTTGCCACCAGCACGATCGGTAGAGATCCGTACTGACTTAGTTCCTGGAGCAACTCCCGTTGCTAAATATCCTTGTAGGTTAGCACCTTCCGAGATGCAGGAATTGTCAAATCAATTACTGGAATTACTGGATAAAGGTTTCATCCGACCGAGCTACTCACCGTGGGGAGCTCCGGTTTTCTTCGTGAAAAAGAAAGATAGATCCTTTCGAATTTGCATAGACTACAGAGAGCTTAACAAATTAACCATCAAGAATAAGTATCCATTACCGAGGATTGATGATTTGTTTGAACAATTACAAAGGGCGCAATACCTTTCGAAGATTGATTTATGATCCGGATATCATCAACTCAGAGTTCAAGAAAAAGACATACCAAAGACGGCTTTTCGAACCCGTTATGGGCATTATGAGATTATGCTAATGCCATTCGGATTGACAAATGTACCTGCATTTTTCATGTATCTCATGAACCGAGTGTCCAAGCCGTATCTGGATCAGTTTGTCATTATCTTTATTGATGACATACTGATTTATTCCAAGAGCAGAGCTGAATATGAACAACATCTGAAGAAGATTTTGGAGCTGTTGAAAAAGGAACAACTCTATGCCAAATTCTCAAAGTGTGAATTTTGGCTGAGAGAAGTTAAATTTTTGGGTCATGTAGTCAACAGTGAAGGAATACATGTAGACCCGACCAAGATTGAAGATATAAAGAACTGGGATACTCCGAAAACACCGACAAAGATACGATCTTTACTGGGACTCGCGGGTTATTACAGAAGGTTCATTTCAAACATTTCTAAGATAGCCTTGCCTCTCACCAAGTTAACTCAGAAAAGTGAGCCGTTTGCTTGGGAGCATAAACAAGAAGATGCTTTCAAGACATTGAAACATAAGTTATGTGATGCTCCAATCTTATCTCTCCCAGAGGGTACATGCGACTTTGTAGTGTATTGTGACGCTTCCCATCAGGGACTCGGTTGTGTATTAATGCAACGAGACAAAGTTATCGCGTACGCATCAAGACAGTTGAAGATTCATGAGAAGAACTACACAACTCATCATCTAGAACTGGGAGCAGTAGTCTTCGTGTTAAAGATTTGGAGACATTACTTGTATGGAACTAAGTGTACCATCTTCACTGATCACAAAAGTCTATAGCACATCTTTGATCAGAAGGAACTAAAAGTGCGACAGCGTTGCTGGCTTGAACTTCTGAATGACTACGACTGTGTGATCAAGTACCATACGCGTAAGGCAAATGTTGTAGCATATGCCTTAAGCCCTACGTGTAAGAGCAATGGGAATGACTGTGCAGACAAGTCTACGCGACAAGATTGCACAAGCTCAATAGGAATCAGTGGAATGAGGTAATCTGAAGAAAGAACTCGATTGTGGAGCAGAACGACAGTTCGAGATGAAACCAGATAGAGTTATCTACTACCAGAATCGCGTGTGGATTCCTGTGGTAGATGAACTGAGTAAGCTTATTTTAGACGAATCGCACAAGACCAGGCACTCGGTACACCTGGGCGTCGATAAGATGTACCAAGATTTAAGGGGATTTTATTGGTGGCCGGGAATGAAGAAAGATATAGCTGAGTATGTTGGCCGATGTCTAACATGTTCGATGGTTAAGGCAGAACGCCAAAAACCGTCAGGTTTACTGGAACAACCCGAGATTCCACTTTGGAAGTGGGAATAAATAGCTATGGATTTCCTTACCAAGCTACCCCGCACTTCTAGTGGTAATGATACAATTTGGTTTATCATCGATCGGTTAACCAAAACTGCTCACTTCTTACCAATGCCCGAAACCTTCACAATGGATTAACTGGCGATATTATACATCAATGAGATAGTGGTGCGTCAGGTGTACCACTGTCTCTCATATCAGATCGGGATAGAAGATTCACATAAAGGTTTTGGCAATCCTTGCAGAAATCTCTAAGGACACACTTGAAGTATATTACAGCTTACCATCCACAAACGGGCAGTCAAAGCGAATGTACTATACAAACCCTAGAGGACATGTTGCGATCATGTGTTTTGGATTTCAGTGCGAACTGGGACTCCAGTTTGCCACTGATGGAATTCTCCTACAATAACAGCTACCATAGTAGCATTGGATGTGCTCCATTAGAGGCACTTTATGGTAGAAAATTCCGGTCACTGATATGTTGGACCAAGGTAGGAGTTAACCGCATAACTGGGACAGAGCTGATTCTAGCAAACTACTGATAAGATCGCTCAAATTCGACAAAAGTTACGAACAGCCAGAAGCAGACAAAAGGTTTACGCCGACAAACGACGCAAGCCGTTGGAATTTTGAAGTGGGAGACCGTGTCATGTTGAAGGTATTCCCATGGAAGGGCGTAGTTTGTTTCGGAAAGAAAGGCAAATTAGCACCGCGATACGTCGGATCGTTCGAGATCATTTAACGAATCGGTCTTGTTGCGTACAGACTGAGATTACCTGATGAACTCAGCAGTGTACCCCACGTGTTTCACATCTCAAACCTCGAGAAATGCCTTGCGGATGAATCACCTGTCATACCGATTGAGGAAATTTAAGTGGACGAACAATTACATTTTATCGGGAACCTTTAGAGATTTTGGATCGCGAAGTTAAACAACTAAAATGAAGTCGGATTCCGATAGTCAATGTTCGATGGAATTCACGGCGAGGGCCCGAATTTACTTGGGATCGCAAGGATCACATGAAGTCCAAGTATACCCTTTTATTTGCAGAGGAAGCCGTACCTGATAACGATCCTTAAATTTCGGGATGGAATTTCCCTAACAACGGGAGACTGTAACATCAGTGCCGGAAACGTAATTAGAACAATGACTTGTACAGTACCCCAGGTACGAACTATGTGTTACATTTGTGTTATTATCATTTGATGTTGAATACGGAACTATTACTCATGTGTTTCGGAAACATACTGCAAATCCATGGTTTAACATTTAGAATTATATCTGACAAGACAAAACTGTTATGTGAATGTTAGTTAGGAGTTTAATATGTATAGACGAATGTGAGATTGCACAGAACAAAATAATAACGGACGTCGTTACGTGAATATTAAAATGACGGAATATTCGTGTGGATGACGATTCACACAAACATATCCGAAAGTTTAACATTCTGAATCGTGTCTGATAATTAGAAAATCACATCAAAAAGTATAGTTGTCGTCGTGTTCGTACGGGTGACGATCCGAACGAATACACGCGAAAACTGTACAATTCGATTTAACTGGATAAATTTAACATGTTCATCAATATAAAAATAAACAAAAGATATCTAGTTAATTTATTATGAATTACCACCTAAAATAATTTAGAAAACCTTACTTTAAAAGATCGTAATGTTTCGTTACAAGAATAACCGAGAATTGACGTTTCTACGCGAAACCGGGCGGAACCGAAGGAGCCCGAACACACCCGAGTGTTGGAAGCATTTATGATGGCAATAAATGCCATCTCTCATCTCCACCAACTCACTTTCTCTCTTCACTCCCGTCCCTCTCTCTACTTTCCCTTTCTAAAATTTCGAACCCTAAAACCTTCAATTCTTCACCACAGTAACGTGTAGATCGTGAATGTACAAAGATTCTAGGCTTGGAACCGTCGAAACAGAGGTAAAATCGAGCTCAAACCCCCGATTTTTAGGGTTTCTTCTTTTCCGATTCATCGACCATTTCAACGGGTTACCGACTTTCAAAAGCTATAGGAATTGCACAAAATCAACCTTGAGTGATGTAGGAACACATAGAACACCTTGAATGGTCTAAAATCACAGAAATAATGCCGAAGGTATGCTCAGCAACGGTTCATGCGAATGAACCAAACCTGATTTTAACTCAGGTGAATAGCCCCATACGAACAGGCTGCTAGGCCGAATGGGCATCTATTTCGCATGAGCCGAGGCGACCGAGTGAGTTTTCAAGCAAATGAACCAGCTGCATGCGAAGGAGCCGGCCTTGGAGTTCATTCGCATGGCATTCACATTCATGTGAACATGGGGACCGAATGAAACAACAGGCGAATGGCCCATTCGTGAGGTCTCATTCGTGAGACCCTGCATTCGCATGAACAACATGAACGAATGGAACTTCATTGGCATAGCAGTCTCAGTCGTGTCCTATGTACATTCGCATGGCTGGTTCGAACGGTTGGGAACCATTGCCTGGCTGTGTTGAGCAAACAAGGATTTATTCGCACGATCCAACGATGTTAAGGGATAGTGCAAATAACTAGAATATGAGGCCAATTAAAAACCACAAAGTAGGGAGTCCATGGGATGGGTTGGATCGTGAATTAGATAAGTGAGAAACCAAGAGGGTTTTCTAGAGTGTTAACCGGTTTTGGTAACCATCTATGCTAAGGTATGTAAATTGATTATGGGTACAACGAACTAAAGAACTAAGTGAGATCATGTGAATTCAAGGAACTAACTAGGTACGGGTGGTATGGCTTATGTTGTTCACACCCAATACCTAACAAATTCAACTCATGGTTAGCTAATTAAGGATATTCAAAATGAATAATCTTAGATGATAACCATTTCAAGAGTGAACAAAACCAAAGATGGTAACAAAGAGCTAATAAGGAACTGGGTGATTAACTTAGTTAGGTTAACTCAATTTCTAACATGTTTAACTTGTAATTTCATAAAAGTAGCTTATAATTTTAATAAAATTAAATGATTTATAACATATAACCGTAGTTTTATAAGAATCATCATAACCTATTTCATTAAAATGTTTATGAGCAAATTGAAGGGTTTTCTAGTTAAGTAACTTAAATTTTCTAATTTGAATGAGACGTTACGAACGATGGATTATTTAAATGGTCATGTCTTTTATTGTTGTAAACCTTATGCAAATAGGGTTTGGTTGTCTTTAACAAAGGGATAAGGGTTCATACAAGGTACATCACTTAGAATACTCATAGAAAATCGTAGAACACACTAGTAAAGTGTTATGACACATAGTTACACACCGAGACCTCAACCCTATATACGAGAAACTATAAATGCTTAAAATATTTAAATCATACTGAATCAACTCAGGTGCTGAAGATACATAGATTACAATCAACGAGCGCGCATATCTTTCGTAATTCATTGTATAACAACTGATGGTTTGGGTAATTTCATGTGATTTAGGTGTGTAATTATGCATTTTTATGATTTAAATCTATGGAATATGGTGATTGTTTGTGTGTTTTGATGATTTGCAGGTTTTCGGGTGAAGAGAATGAGTGTTCGATGTCTAAGAATCAAAGGGTGGCTAAGGAATGGTGCTTGGGGGGCCAAAATATCCAAAAATGAAGGTTTTCATGAAGTGGCGTATCAAAATGGTGTATTGGGGGCGTATTACAGAGCCAAACCACCCAAGAGTGCAGGGGGGCGTATGATACGCCAGTATGGGGCGTATCATTCGCCAGGTGCAGCCCAAAATGCGGATTTTTTCCGTTTTGCCACATATTTAAGCCCAAGAACCTAGGGTTTCGACCTATCTTCGACTTTGACGACTTTTGGAGGTTCTAGGGGGTTTCTAAGGCTTAGGAATTCATCAATTAACCATTCCAAATACCACGGAGATTCCCGAAATGATGATAGCACACAACCGATTGAAGATGCAAGGCTAATTCCGTTGAAATCACGCCCGGGTGAATGGTTAGTTAGGTTTAGGGATTTCTATGATTTCAATTGTAATTGACTACAAACAATAGTTGGTTTCTATCTTGTTAATTGTTTGTATGTTGCTTTTCGTATTGAATTGAACGATTTGACTTTTCTGATTCGATTGCATGTTCATCATTTTTCAGTTTACAATTGTGAAACATTGAATGTCAATTGGATTATCACTTTCAAATTGATATTGGTAATTGGTATCCTAGGATTAAACTTAGTTGGTTTTCATCAATTAATTACTAAAATTAGGTTTTCCACTTATGAATGTCCATTCACAAGAAAAGTAACAAATCATGTCTATGTGATTGTCTTGAGCAATTAAGTCATAAAGGTTCCTACTTTCCTTCTAATTCAAATCTCGGGTGTGATTCGTTTTCATAATTAAGTTAAAATACATTTGCTTTCATTGTTAAATTGCTACAAGATCATTTTCTTACTAAAGTTCAAACACTCATTAATCAATTTTACAATTTCTTGTCTAGTTAAATTAGGTTAAATCAGATAACGATACACCATCCACCTAAACTCTTCGTGGTTCGACACCCTACTTACCCTACTAGTTAAGGTAGCTAGGAACACACTCATTAACTCTTATTTGATCGGTACTTCGATGTCGGTCAAATTTTGGCGCCGTTGCCGGGGAGTTAGTGCGCTTGGTGTTGTTAACTGATTTATTAGGTTTTATTCAATTTTGTCTATCTCTTGTCTTTTCCTTGTTACGTGAGGTTTGTTAGTGTGCAGGTAGCAGGTTGATTACATGCATACTCGGTTTTCGGGTCGTGACTAGCCATTGGAATTTGATCCAGAGATCGAGAAAACCGGAAGGATAAATCGGACACTACAAAGACTAGACAGGATTGTCACTCCGGGTTCTAGAAACACCAATCAAACTGGAGAGAGTTCAAATCAGTCTGTTCCTATGGCCGATCAGAACAACCAAAACCCACCACCACCACCACCAATTCCACCATTTAACCAGTATGCTCACATGCCACCACCAAATCTCAAACCTTTCTTTCCAATTCTCATAATCTGTCAAATCAAGTAGTTTTGAAACTTTATTTGTACTCCCTGCCTCAGTTTCACTAATCAAAATGCTATGTATCTTAGAATTTTGACTAGCTACAGCAGTAAATATTTCAGCCCTGATTCGAAATCTTTATCAGCGAACCTCTTTTGAAAAATTCACTTCACGAACCTAAGAATCAGGCGAACCTTCTTCAAATCTTGAGTTTCATGAACCTGAGACAAACCTCTGTATCTCACGAACCTTGTCAAACGAACCTGAGACAAACCTGAATCTCACGAACCTTGAGACAAACCTTTACCAGCGAACCTCAGTCAAACGAACCCTGATTAGACGAACCTCTGCAGTAGACGAACCTCTTCAGAATCTCTACACGAACCTCAACAAAATTACTTTTAACAGCGAACCTATGCTTCAGAAAATCACAGGTTCGGCCCCCGAACCTATTTTCTGAAATTCAAAAATTTTGGAGGGAAAACCTTCAAAATTTGAAGAAAAATCACCAATTTCAGCCAGAAATCTCTGAAAATTGATGTTCCAAAGCAGTAGATGATGATAGCGCACGTAACACAGAAATCAAACACAACAAAACTCGAATTTTAATCCATCTCTTGATCTTGTTAACTTCAAAATGCTTGTAAATCTTTGAAAAGCTTGTTTAGAACTCCTCCTTGCTCTTATACCACTGTAGATCTACTGGTTTGATCTTGATCGTTCAACGGAATCCTATTAACAATCAATTATATGCGTAATTTATAATTGATCAATATATATCAAAGACAAACAATCATCCATAAACATCATTTCATTGAATATATAAGAAACTGATTACAATGAAATGATTAAGAACACACAGTTCTAATACAGAGAAAATCAACACTCAAAACTGCAGAAGCTCAGAAGTTACAAACCTCTAGACAAACCTGCAATATATATACAGCTCAGACAAACCTAACCTAGCCAAACCCATATGTTCGCCAGCCGAACCTTGAGGTTCGCTGGACGAACCTATATAGTACATGAACTAGGTTCGTGGGCCAGACGAACCTCAGCCAAAACTCTATACACTTAAACAATTTGACAAGCAATCTATTACACAATGTCCTAACAGCCGGCCACTATTCAATAAACTGCCCAAAAAGAATGCAACCGGCAGTTCAAGCACCACGCGAAAGAGCTTTTCCTATAGGAGCTACAGCTGCTCGTCAAGACCTAATGTGGTCACTGCTACATTTCTTTTGCATGACTTTTATGCATCTATTCTATTTGACACTGGTGCGGATCATATTTTTATCTCGGCCGACTTTGCATGCCAACTTAATCAGGATCCGGAATCTTTACACTCCCCTTATATCATCGTAGTAGCGAATGGAAAACAAAACACCGTAAGAACAATATTTAGAAACTGCCCGTTAACAGTTAATGGCCAAACATTCACCATCGATTTGATACCGATGGAGTTGGGTAGTTTCGACATCATTTTCGGGAGGGATTGGATATCTCTCAACACGATGGAAGCCATCTATTCCGAAAAACTGCTTCGAATTCCATTGGTGAACGATCGTGTGTTTGAAGTTCGAGGGGATCAAGCAAAACGTAGTGTCAAAATTATATCTTGCATAAAGGCGCGTAAGTGTTTACAGAAACAGTGTGTGGATTTTCTGGCTCATGTGGTGGAAAAAGAAAAAGACAAGATTAAGATTCAAGACGTGCCAGTAGTAAGGGAATACCCTGAAGTATTTTCTGATGATCTACCAGGTTTGCCACCAGCACGATCGCTAGAGTTCCATACTGACTTAGTTCCTGGAGCAACTCCCGTTGCTAAATATCCTTATAGGTTAGCACCTTCCGAGATGCAGGAATTGTCAAATCAATTACTGGAATTACTGGATAAAGGTTTCATCCGACCGAGCTACTCACCGTGGGGAGCTCCGGTTTTCTTCGTGAAAAAGAAAGATAGATCCTTTCGAATTTGCATAGACTACAGAGAGCTTAACAAATTAACCATCAAGAATAAGTATCCATTACCGAGGATTGATGATTTGTTTGAACAATTACAAAGGGCACAATACCTTTCGAAGATTGATTTATGATCCGGATATCATCAACTCAGAGTTCAAGAAAAAGACATACCAAAGACGGCTTTTCGAACCCGTTATGGGCATTATGAGATTATGCTAACGCCATTCGGATTGACAAATGCACCTGCATTTTTCATGTATCTCATGAACCGAGTGTCCAAGCCGTATCTGGATCAGTTTGTCATTATCTTTATTGATGACATACTGAATTATTCCAAGAGCAGAGCTGAACATGAACAACATCTGAAGAAGATTTTGGAGCTTTTAAAAAAGAACAACTCTATGCCAAATTCTCAAAGTGTGAATTTTGGCTGAGAGAAGTTAAATTTTTGGGTCATGTAGTCAACAATGAAGGAATACATGTAGACCCGACCAAGATTGAAGCTATAAAGAACTGGGATACTCCAAAAACACCGACAAAGATACGATCTTTACTGGGACTCGCGGGTTATTACAGAAGGTTCATTTCAAATATTTCTAAGATAGCCTTGCCTCTCACCAAGTTAACTCAGAAAAGTGAGCCGTTTGCTTGGGAGCATAAACAAGAAGATGCTTTCTAGACATTGAAACATAAGTTATGTGATGCTCCAATCTTATCTCTCCCAGAGGGTACACACGACTTTGTAGTGTATTGTGACGCTTCCCATCAGGGACTCGGTTGTGTATTAATGCAACGAGACAAAGTTATCGCGTACGCATCAAGACAGTTGAAGATTCATGAGAAGAACTACATAACTCATGATCTAGAACTGGGAGCAGTAGTCTTCGTGTTAAAGATTTGGAGACATTACTTGTATGGAACTAAGTGTACCATCTTCACTGATCACAAAAGTCTATAGCACATCTTTGATCAGAAGGAACTAAAAGTGCGACAGCGTTGCTGGCTTGAACTTCTGAATGACTACGACTGTGTGATCAAGTACCATCCGCGTAAGGAAAATGTTGTAGCATATGCCTTAAGCCCTACGTGTAAGAGCAATGAGAATGACTGTGCAGACAAGTCTACGCGACAAGATTGTACAAGCTCAATAGGAATCAGTGGAATGAGGTAATCTGAAGAAAGAACTCGATTGTGGAGCAGAACGACAGTTCGAGATGAAACCAGATAGAGTTATCTACTACCAGAATCGCGTGTGGATTCCTGTGGTAGATGAACTGAGTAAGCTTATTCTAGACGAATCGCACAAGACCAGGCACTCGGTACACCTGGGCGTCGATAAGATGTACCAAGATTTAAGGGGATTTTATTGGTGGCCGGGAATGAAGAAAGATATAGCTGAGTATGTTGGCCGATGTCTGACATGTTCGAAGGTTAAGGCAGAACGCCAGAAACCGTCAGGTTTACTGGAACAACCTGAGATTCCACTTTGGAAGTGGGAATAAATAGCTATGGATTTCCTTACCAAGCTAACCCGCACTTCTAGTGGTAATGATACAATTTGGTTTATCATCGATCGGTTAACAAAAACTACTCACTTCTTACCAATGCGTGAAACCTTCACAATGGATTAACTGGCGATATTATACATCAATGAGATAGTGGTGCGTCAGGTGTACCACTGTCTCTCATATCAGATCGGGATAAAAGATTCACATCAAGGTTTTGGCAATCCTTGCAGAAATCTCTAAGGACACACTTGAAGTATATTACAGCTTACCATCCACAAACGGGCAGTCAAAGCGAATGTACTATACAAACCCTAGAGGACATGTTGCGATCATGTGTTTTGGATTTCAGTGCGAATTGGGACTCCAGTTTGCCACTGATGGAATTCTCCTACAATTACAGCTACCATAGTAGCATTGGATGTGCTCCATTAGAGGCACTTTATGGTAGAAAATTCCGGTCACTGATATGTTGGACCAAGGTAGGAGTTAACCGCATAACTGGGACAGAGCTGATTCTAGCAAACTACTGATAAGATCGCTCAAATTCGACAAAAGTTACGAACAGCCAGAAGCAGACAAAAGGTTTACGCCGACAAACGACGCAAGCCGTTAGAATTTTGAAGTGGGAGACCGTGTCATGTTGAAGGTATTCCCATGGAAGGGCGTAGTTTGTTTCGGAAAGAAAGGCAAATTAGCACCGCGATACGTCGGATCGTTCGAGATCATTTAACGAATCGGTCTTGTTGCGTACAGACTGAGATTACCTGATGAACTCAGCAGTGTACCCCACGTGTTTCACATCTCAAACCTCGAGAAATGCCTTGCGGATGAATCACTTGTCATACCGATTGAGGAAATTTAAGTGGACGAACAATTACATTTTATCGAGGAACCTTTAGAGATTTTGGATCGCGAAGTTAAACAACTAAAACGAAGTCGGATTCCGATAGTCAATGTTCGATGGAATTCACGGCGAGGGCCCGAATTTACTTGGGATCGCAAGGATCACATGAAGTCCAAGTATACCCTTTTATTTGCAGAGGAAGCCGTACCTGATAACGATCCTTAAATTTCGGGATGGAATTTCCCTAACAACGGGAGACTGTAACATCAGTGCCGGAAACATAATTAGAACAATGACTTGTACAGTAACCCAGGTACGAACTATGTGTTACATTTGTGTTATTATCATTTGATGTTGAATACGGAACTATTACTCATGTGTTTCGGAAACATACTGCAAATCCATGGTTTAACAGTTAGAATTATATCTCACAACACAAAACTGTTATGTGAATGTTAGTTAGGAGTTTAATATGTATAGACGAATGTGAGATTGCACAGAACAAAACAATAACGCACGTCGTTACGTGAATATTAAAATGACGGAATATTCGTGTGGATGACGATGCACACAAACATATCCGAAAGTTTAACATTCTGAATCGTGTCTGATAATTAGAAAATCACATCGAAAAGTATAGTTGTCGTCGTGTTCGTACGGGTGACGATCCGAACGAATACACGCGAAAACTGTACAATTCGATTTAACTGGATAAATTTAACATTTTCATAAATATAAAAATAAACAAAAGATATCTAGTTAATTTATTATGAATTACCACCTAAAATAATATAGAAAACCTTACTTTAAAAGATCGTAATGTTTCGTTACAAGAATAACCGAGAACTGACGTTTCTACGCGAAACCGAGCGGAACCGAACGAGCCCGATCACACCCGAGTGTTGGAAGCATTTATGATGGCAATAAATGCCATCTCTCATCTCCACCAACTCACTTTCTCTCTTCACTCCCGTCCCTCTCTCTACTTTCTCTCTCTAAAATTTCGAACCCTAAAACCTTCAATTCTTCACCAAACTAAGTGATTTTGGTGTCAAAACAACCACAGTAACGTGTAGATTGTGAATGTACAGAGATTCTATGCTTGGAACCGTCGAAACAGAGGTAAAATCGAGCTCAAACCCCAGATTTTTAGGGTTTCTTCTTTTCCGATTCATCGACCATTTCAACGGGTTACCGACTTTCAAAAGCTATAGGAATTGCACAAAATCAACCTTGAGTGATGTAGGAACACATAGAACACCTTGAATGGTCTAAAATCACAGAAATAATGCCGAAGGTATGCTCAGCAACGGTTCATGCAAATGAACCAAACCTGATTTTAACTCAGGTGAATAGCCCCATACGAACAGGCTGCTAGGCCGAATGGGCATCTATTTCGCATGAGTTGAGGCGACCGAGTGAGTCTTCAAGCAAATGAACCAGCTGCATGCGAAGGAGCCGGCCTTGGAGTTCATTCGCATGGCATTCACATTCATGTGAACATGGGGACCGAATGAAACAACAGGCGAATGGCCCATTCGTGAGGTCTCATTCGTGAGACCCTTCATTCCCATGAACAACATGAATGAATGGAACTTCATTGGCATAGCAGTCTCAGTCGTGTCCTATGTACATTCGCATGGCTGGTTCGAACGGTTGGGATCCATTGCCCGGCTGTGTTGAGCAAACAAGGATTTATTCGCACGATCCAAGGATGTTAAGGGATAGTGCAAATAACCAGAATATGAGGCCGATTAAAAACCATAAAGAAGGGAGTCCATGGGATGGGTTGGATCGTGAATTAGATAAGTGAGAAACCAACAGGGTTTTCTAGAGTGTTAACCGGTTTTGGTAACCATCTATGCTAAGGTATGTTAAATGATTATGGGTACAACGAACTAAAGAACTAAGTGAGATCATGTGAATTCAAGGAACTAACTAGGTACGGGTGGTATGGCTTATGTTGTTCACACCCAACACCTAACAAATTCAACTCATGGTTAGCTAATTAAGGATATTCAAAATGAATAATCTTAGATGATAACCATTTCAAGAGTGAACAAAACCAAAGATGGTAACAAAGAGCTAATAAGGAACTGGGTGATTAACTTAGTTAGGTTAACTCAAGTTCTAACATGTTTAACTTGTAATTTCATAAAAGTAGCTTATAATTTTAATAAAATTAAATGATTTATAACATATAATCGTAGTTTTATAAGAATCATCATAACCTATTTCATTAAAATGTTTATGAGTAAATTGAAGGGTTTTCTAGTTAATTAACTTAAATTTTCTAATTTGAATGAGACGTTACGAACGATGGATTATTTAAATGGTCATGTCTTTTATTGTTGTAAACCTTATGCAAATAGGATTTGGTTGTCTTTAACAAAGGGATAAGGGTTCATACAAGGTACATCACTTAGAGTACTCATAGAAAATCGTAGAACACACTAGTAAAGTGTTATGACACATAGTTACACACCGAAACCTCAACCCTATATACGCGAAACTATAAATACTTAAAATATTTAAATCATACTGAATCAACTCAGGTGCTGAAGATACATAGATTACAATCAACGAGCGCGCATATCTTTCGTGATTCATTGTATAACAACTGATGGTTTAGGTAATTTCATGTGATATAGGTGTGTAATTATGCATTTTTATGATTTAAATCCATGGAATATGGTGATTTTTTGTGTGTTTTGATGATTTACAGGTTTTCGGGTGAAGAGAATGAGTGTTCGATGTCCAAGAATCAAAGGGTGGCTAAGGAATGGTGCTTGGGGGGCCAAAATATCCAAAAACGAAGGTTTTCATGAAGTGGGGTATCAAAATGGTGTATTGGGGGCGTATTACAGAGCCAAACCACCCAAGAGTGCAGGGGGGCGTATGATACGCCAGTATGGGGCGTATCATTCGCCAGGTGCAGCCCAAAATGCGGATTTTTTCCGTTTTGCCACATATTTAAGCCCAAGAACCTAGGGTTTCGACCTATCTTCGACTTTGACGACTTTTGGAGGTTCTAGTGGTTTCTAAGGCTTAGGAATTCATCAATTAACCATTCCAAACACCACGGAGATTCCCGAAATGATGATAGCACACAACCGATTGAAGATGCAAGGCTAATTCCGTTGAAATCACGCCCGGGTGAATGGTTAGTTAGGTTTAGGGATTTCTATGATTTCAATTGTAATTGACTACAAACAATAGTTGGTTTCTATCTTGTTAATTGTTTGTATGTTGCTTTTCGTATTGAATTGAACGATTTGACTTTTCTGATTCGATTGCATGTTCATCATTTTTCAGTTTACAATTGTGAAACATTGAATGACAATTGGATTATCACTTTCAAATTGATATTGGTAATTGGTATCCTAGGATTAAACTTAGTTGGTTTTCATCAATTAATTACAAAAATTAGGTTTTCCACTTATGAATGTCCATTCACACGAAAAGTAACAAATCATGTCTATGTGATTGTCTTCAGCAATTAAGTCATAAAGGTTCCTACTTTCCTTCTAATTCAAATCTCGGGTGTGATTCGTTTTCATAATTAAGTTAAAATACATTTGCTTTCATTGTTAATTTGCTACATGATCATTTTCTTACTAAAGTTCAAACACTCATTAATCAATTTTACAATTTCTTGTCTAGTTAAATTAGGTTAAATCAGATAACGATACACCATCCACCTAAACTCTTCGTGGTTCGACACCCTACTTACCCTACTAGTTAAGGTAGCTAGGAACACACTCATTAACTCTTATTTGATCGGTACTTCGATGTCGGTCAAATTTTGGCGCCGTTGCCAAGGAGTTAGTGCGCTTGGTGTTGTTAATTGATTTATTAGGTTTTATTCAATTTTGTCTATCTCTTGTCTTTTCCTTGTTACGTGAGGTTTGTTAGTGTGCAGGTAGCAGGTTGATTGCATGCATACTCGGTTTTCGGGTCGTGACTAGCCATTGGAATTTGATCCAGTGATCGAGGAAACCGGAAGGATAAATCGGACACTACAAAGACTAGACAGGATTGTCACTCCGGGTTCTAGAAACACCAATCAAACCGGAGAGCGTTCAAATCAGTCTGTTCGTATGGCCGATCAGAACAACCAAAACCCACCACCACCACTACCAATTCCACCATTTAACCAGTATGCTCACATGCCACCACCAAATCCAAACCCAGTCATTCCACCAAATCCATTCAACCAGAACAACCCACCACCAAACATACCACCTAATGCCATGCCTAATCTTAGAATAGCACAAAACCCACTGTTCCACAATCCAAACCATGGGGTTAATCCGGGAAACAACTTGCATGAGGAAGACCATATTTCAGGTGGCGGGAGTAATTCGGGGGAACACAGATCTTGGCATGAAGAATTACATGAAGAAGAAGACAATAACAACTACCCACCTCATGGGTAATATAATGATGAAAATTGGCAACCACAAGTCCCACCGAATCATCCAGTTCACAACAACTATGGGCATGGTGGATGGAACAGACAAGGGGGTGGAATAGGCAACAACCCATGAATAATTACAATGGGAGATGGCGCTACAATAACCCTGGTTAAGGATGGCATCATAGAGCTCCTGTTCATGGAGTTGACAGTCACTTCAGACCAACGGTGACTCAAAATCCTTCACCTATTGTACCTCCATTGTTGAGGGGACGATCATTTGAGATCATGCCACAATACTTGGCCATTATTTCTAATTTCAGAGGGACTGCAACTGAAGAACCATATGTCCATCTCCCTGAGTTTGGTGCCATCTGTAGCACCATTGGTGGCCAGGGATTCACCCCAGATGAAGTTAAGTTAAATTTGTTCCAATTCTCCTTAAAGGAAAGAGCAAAACAGTGGTTTCACACACTACTATCTGGTAGTATCTACACATGGGAGGAGATGCAACAGTTGTTCTTAGATGAGTACTATCCCATGAGCAAGACAAGTGAAGCTCAAAACGCCATCAGAACTTTCCAACAACAATCGGGTGAGTTGCTACATGACGCCTTCACACGGTTTAAGGAATTGCTCATATTTTGCCCACACCACTAGATTCCTATGTGGGAGTTAATCAAGGCCTTTTATGATGGTTTAACACCAGAAGACTTAAAGTTTGTCAGTTCCAGCAGTAATGGAACATTCTTAACCAATTCAGAGGATGATGATTGGGAATTGCTTGAAAGGTTAAGTAAAGGCTTGAAGACACAAGCTTCAGCAAGCAGGAAGGCCAAACATGTTATTGGGAAGCCAGGAGGGGAGTATGTGACAAAAGAAAGATTTGAAGCTCTCGAAAGACAAATTACAAACTTCAACCGAAATTCAGGTAAGAACAATTCTAATGTGTGTAATGTTTATGATGTTTGCAATTTTTGTGGTGACATAGGTCATTTGGAGTCGGAGTGCATGATGAACATGAACAGGAATGAGGAGATGAACCAAGTCCAAGGCTCGTTCCAGAATGACAAGAGAAACAATGACATGAACTCCAACACATATCACCCGGGTTTGTGTAATCACCCTAATTTTAGGTATGGTAACTCATCTAACCAATTGAATCCAAATTTTCAGGGTAGCAATCAACAAGGTGGGAGTCAAGAATCATCTTATCAGAACCGTCAGCATAATTACAATCAAAATAACTACCAAAGAGGGAATTACTATCAATGAGCACAAGGTAGTGGTCAAGGTGGTTTCCAACAAGGAGCATCAAGAAACTTCCAACAAAGTCAAGGAAGTCAAAATCAATTTCATGGAGGTCAACAAGGAAACAACATCTCAATGGAAGATATTGCCAATCAAATCAATGAGTTAAGGTTGATGCTAATTGGGGTTGTACAAAAACAGGAGTTGCAACAGAAGACTAGTGAATCACATGCCAAGAAATTGGGACAATTGGCAGAGCAAGTTGCAACACGAGATAAAGGTAAACTGCCAAGTGATACAAAAATCAACCCACAACATCAAGCTTCCGGATCAAAGAATACAAGCAATGTGCACATTAGTGCAGTGAGCACATGTCAAGATGTAAAGGATAATGAGTTAGAAGAAGAGCAAGATGTTGGAGTACCCCTCATCCCAATCCAAATTGGGGAACTAAAAGTTAGCAAAGCACTTCTGGATTATGGAGCTAGTGTCAGCATTCTTCCTGGGATCTTATATGACCGGTATGAATTTGGTCCCTTACAACCGGTTGACACCACCGTGGTGTTAGTAGATATGACACGTAAACGCCCTCGAGGTATGCTGATTGGAGTCGCTGTGAAGATTGGGGAATTCTATTACCCTGAGGATTTCTTGGTGCTTGACTATGCACCAACTATGCAGAAGGAGCAAGTTATTGTCATACTTGGAAGACCATTCTTGGCAATAGCGAATGCACAAATCAATTGCCGAGATAGTTTGATCAGCATGACATTTGGGAACCGTAAGTTGAGTTTAAATATACTGTCAAAAGATTTCACTTATGTTATTGAAAATAAATGTTCTATGATAGGTACTACTAACAAGTGTCCCCTTATTTACAATGTGAATGAGGGTGACACCATAGAGAAAGAATTCATGTTTGATAGGTCCCATGTGAAGAATGACAATAAGGTGAAGAAGGAAGAACACAAAGTTGGGGAATCAAATGTTAAAAAAGAGAAATCACCAGAGAGGCCTCAAGTAGAAAGCTCAAAAGACCACATCAAGTTAGAGGCAATGTCACCAAAAGCATCAATCAGCTTAAAGAAACCCTCCAAGTTTGTTAAGCATTCATATGAAAACGGGGAATTTGTGAACAAGAGAGAAGAAGACAAGGAAGCTAAGATGGAAAGCGAAGGATATGAAACTTCGAGTTGGGTGGATAAAAACCGAATTGGTCACGATACCATGGATAGCAAATTCACCTTTCGACCACCATAAACACTAGATCAGGTTAGGCAATGTGGGGCGGAGGATATTAAACTTAGCGCTTTCGAGAGGCAACCCGAGAACTTATGGGTGTGTTTACTAAAAACCCTCACGAGACTTCACTCATCCACCCGGGCTACCGGGGGGTTTAAAAGGCTTGTTGCATATGCTAAATGCAACCGTGTTTCCTACGAAAGTGAGTTAGGTTTTGTTTGTTTGTTTTGTTTTTCTTGTTTTTTGCTGTCTTGTTTTGTATAGGTTTAACTATTCCGTTCAAACACTCAAGTGGGTGGAAGAGAAATGGACTATCATGTTGACACATCCATCATGTGCCTCGGGGGTGAATCACCAAAAATCCAAGGGTTGCCAATCACGGTTGTTTAACTTATCAGGTCCATGTGTTTTTCCTACCTCATTTTTATTATGATTTGGTTGATGAATTAATGTTGGTTTGAAATATGGATTCGGGTGGATCATCCCATTACCCTCATTTGACACTCGGACTTAGTATAAAACTACATTGGGGATATTGTAAGACTAAATGTGGGGATGGGGGAAATATTGGGTAATTTTGAAATTTTTTTTTTTCAAATGTTCCAATGCAAGTTGATATGTGCATGAAAACATGATTTGAATACAAAATGGGGAAATCATGAGCAAACCAAATAAGGAAGCAAATTCTTAAGTTGTGATTTATCTTTTAAGTTGTGGAATAAAGTATTCTTGACAACCAATCGGTAAGTGTTAGTACCAATACATGACTAAGGATAGGAAGTGGATAATGAGTTGTTAGATGTGTCACATGTAACCCCTAACCACCGTTTTCGTGAGATATTGAGCATATGTTGAGCAAAGATGGTAATAGAAATAAATGCTCAGTTTCTTTGATGTATGATGACTATAGTGAACACCTAAGGTAGAACTTCATTGTCAATGCAACTTAAGACCACAACCTAAGATATGCATGAAAATGATAGAGGCACTAGAAAACCCATTGTTTTAGCCTATGTTGTTTGTTTCACTTACCCACAATAAATTCCCTTAGTCACCCCGTTGAGCCAAAGAACCATTCATTTGTTAACCCATGAATTTAGTCACAATTAGCCTTGTTAGCCGTTTGATATTTTAACACATGTGGTGGATCCAAAGGAAGTGTTAACATTTTGATATGAAAAAAAAGAGAGAAAAAGAAAGGGAAATAAAATGAATACAGATTGTGCGAAAGAAAGAATAAAAGGAGAGGCAAGTGCAATACAAAACATGTGCACAAGTTAATTATGTCAAAGTGTTGGACTATCTAGTTGGATTCACCCATTGTCACCTATAACAACACCAACCACACCTACCCTAGCCAAAGCCAACCCGAAAAAGTCCTCTTGATTTGTGTATGACTTAGTAATCAGTGGTGGAGAGTTGATTGCCTTGCAAGCTTATGCTAAGGGTGTTTCACTATAGGAGTGAGTGCCATAAACATACAAGTTCATAACTACTAGTCCATATATGAACCGAGTGGAGTGTGCATTCTGAGAAATGTGAACGCATGTAATGATTCATTCAAAATGGAATAAATGTAGTTGTGTAGGGTGTTGGCCCTTGTGGATTGTTTGATAGATGTAAATCTATTGCACGTTGTAAGTCTTGGAGATTCATCATGATTTTTGAATTCCTGGTTATTGGGGGGGCTATGGATAATCCATTTGTTGAATAATCATTGTTGGATTGTACACGAAGCTTTGCTTGGGGCAAGCAAAGGGCAAATGTGGGGATGTGATGGTTTAGGTAATTTCATGTGATTTAGGTGTGCAATTATGCATTTTTATGATTTAAATCCATGGAATATGGTGATTGTTTGTGTGTTTTGATGATTTGCCGGTTTTCGGCTGAAGAGAATGAGTGTTTGATGTCCAAGAATCAAAGGTGGCTAAGGAATGGTGCTTGGGAGGCCAAAATATCCAAAAATGAAGGTTTCACAAAGTGGCGTATCAAAATGGCGTATTGGGGGCGTATTACAGAGCCAAACCACCCAAGAGTGCAGGGGGCGTATGATACGCCAGTATGGGGCATATCATACGCCGGGTGCAGCCCAAAATGCGGATTTTTCCCGTTTTCCCACATATTTAAGCCCAAGAACCTAGGGTTTCGACCTATCTTCGACTTTGACGACTTTTGGAGGTTCTATGGGGTTTCTAAGGTTTAGGAATTCATCAATTAACCATTCCAAACACCACGAAGATTCCAGAAATGATGATAGCACACAACCGATTGAAGATGCAAGGCTAATTCCGTTGAAATCATGCCCGGGTGAATGGTTAGTTAGGTTTAGGGATTTCTATGATTTCAATTGTAATTGACTACAAACAATAGTTGGTTTCTATCTTGTTAATTGTTTGTATGTTGCTTTTCGTATTGAATTGAACGATTTGACTTTTCTGATTCGATTGCATGTTCATCATTTTTCAGTTTACAATTGTGAAACATTGAATGTCATTTGGATTATCACTTTCAAATTGATATTGGTAATTGGTATCCTAGGATTAAACTTAGTTGGTTTTCATCAATTAATTACTAGAATTAGGTTTTCCACTTATGAATGTCCATTCACACGAAAAGTAACAAATCATGTCTATGTGATTGTATTGAACAATTAACTCATAAAGGTTCCTACTTTCCTTCTAATTCAAATCCCGGGTGTGATTCGTTTTCATAATTAAGTTAAAATACATTTGCTGTCATTGTTAAATTGCTACAAGGTCGTTTTCTTACTAAAGTTCAAACACTCATTAATCAATTTTACAATTTCTTGTCTAGTTAAATTAGGTTAAATCAGATAACGATACACCATCCACCTAAACTCTTCGTGGTTCAACACCCTAGTTACCCTACTAGTTAAGGTAGCTAGGAACACACTAATTAACTCTTATTTGATCGGTACTTCGACGTCGGTCAGCAACACAGGTGAGTTCATTGCCCCTATTCTAAACATTTTTGTTTTACAAACGCGAGGCTGAGAATCATGCGTAAATTATTTTTCTTGGATTATATTTACTTAAATGCTTTTACTTCATATATGTTTTACATGAATAATTATTAGCCTAGATTTTGTCTAGGTAAACTATCTATAGGTTTTCAAAATGGGTTGTTTATTCATCAAGAATAGACACTATTTTAAATCAAAGAACTATTTCCAACAGTCGATTTTCAAAGAAATAATGATCTATTCTAATGAACTAACGATTTAATTCAAAGAACATGTTTTCAGTGGGGTGTTCAGTGGTGTGTTTTCAAAGAACTAAAGATCTATTTCAAAGAACTGTATACAACGATCTATTTTCAAAGAATTAAAGAACTAGTACATAGAAATGTTTTGAAGATCTATTTTCAGAGGAATGTCTGGAAAATTTTCAAAGATAAATTGTGCCAAAGAATTAACGATCTATACGAACAAGAACGAACATGGACGATCTAGAACTAACTCTAAAATCCGATACATCAAAAGACGTCCTAGCTAGACTGGTTGCTTATAGATCGCATGATTGATGATATTTACAGATTTCCTCAACTACTAAGCATCTTGATTGCTAGACTAGTCTACTAGAGTATGACCAAGGCCCAATCTTTAGGTCTTAGATTTTATTAAATGTTTACGTATATGTTTACTTAAGCATTTTAGTTAAATATTTCTACAAATACCATGGGTGTTCATATGTATATGAGGAGCTTAAGGAATCAATGGAATTCCAACATTTTCTTGAAACTAACAAGAACTGGTGTGTTGATAAGGAGGAATGAAATGCTTAATTATCATTGAAAACAATGTGTTATGCGCCTTGGTATGTGGTGGGCTGGAGGCTGAGCTGGCAGTAAGCATGACCCTACGTATGCCCTATACATAAGCATACTTGGCTGGATAATTTAGGTGGTTGTTGATGAGGTTAAGGTTATCATTACGTATGTTCAGTGACAACAATTTCAGGTTTTTCAAAGGTTTTGAATTGAATTTGAGGCATGAAACGCTTAATTATCATTAACAACAATATACTATTTGGTTTGGTATGTGGGGGGATGTCGACTGGGGCATGCTGTGACACCCGGCAATTTCAGGTAAAATTGCAACTCTTATATTCTTTACATTTCACATTCATACTTGTTGCGTTTCATTTAACTATGTTTAATTAGATGAGTTGAACACAAACAACTACGAAACGATAGTTCGTGGAACTATCGAATCGTACATTGCACATTGGTTTTGGAAACCAAGAGTGGCAACCACAACACTAACACAAAACAATAGTTCGGGGAATTATTGAATTGTGCATCACACGTTGATTTGGATTAATCAAGCGTGCAAACACTTCGTTAGACACAAACACAAACTATTGAAGATAATTCGAGGAATTATCGAAACACACACGAGTCTCACGAACGTTGGTGATCAATCAAACTTATGTGCTATTTGTATTTACGTGCTTAAACGAGCATTAGATGCTTTAGATAAACGTTAGGAATCGAGTACGAGCGAAACCATATCAGCGAAATCGAAAAGCAATGAAGTAGGCCCGTCGCGGTACGCGATACCCCCTTCGGCGAAAATCTTCGCGGTACGCGAAGCAAACCGGGAGTCGAGACTCCCGAATTACATCGCGGTACGCGATGATGATTTTTGATCGGCCTCCGCGGTACGCGAAGGCCATGCAGATCAAAATTTCAATATAAACAAACCCATATCATTTCAGTCGAACTCCTTCCCATTTTCTCCGAGTTTCCACCCACTGTTGCGACCAAAAACCACCTGAAAGCAAGCTTAAACCTCTGCTAACACCATTAGAAGCCATTGTTGGTGATTGGAAGCCATTGGAGCACCAAAGGGAGTTCTTGGAGGCCACCGACAAGCAAGACGATCCATACCAGCCTTCATTTGAGCTTCCAGAACCTGTCACACCACGAATTTAAGCTCCTAAGGTAGTCTCTTGTGTTTATCTTTAGTTAGATTATACATGCAAAGGGTTAAAACCCACATGCAACTCCATGAGATTATTATGCACAAAATCGTTGGTGATTTGTTGAATAGATATTATAGATTACTGGTTTTAGTGTTTATCGGTGTTGGAATTGAGTTTTGATTAAGTTAGGTTTGAATTGATGATGATTTGGTGCACTTGCCATAAAAGGAAACTTTTATGTTGCAAGTCTTGGATTTGTGACGATCTAGACATGTTAGACATGTCTAGATATTGTTAAATGTGTATTGGAGTGTTTAGAATCACATTGGAATATTTGATTTTGTCAAAAACTTGGTTTTATAGAAACTTACTAAAAATGGAAACTTTTAGAAATCAAAAGAGGACTTTTGATGTTTTAAAGTGTTTTGATAAACTTGGGATATTGAAATATGTTTAGAAATGATTTCTAAGCATATTGGGAACCTTGATTTGCGAAAACGAGCTTTTAAACGGAAACTTTCCAAATAAGGAAACTTTACTTAGGCAAAAAGGCATAAATGGTGATTTATGCACAAACGACATGTTTTAGGAATTTAAACGTGTTTTATAAACATAATGGAAGTCATTAGTTTTATGAAATGGGATTTCGTAACCACACTTTCCTAAATTGGAAACTTTCTAAAAATAGCAACTTATGTGTTTAGAGTCATAGGATGCATTTTGGTGTCCTATGTGCATCAAGGCACATGAACACAACAATCGTGTCACCAACGATTCGTCGAGACAACACTAGTCAAAACACACTCGGTTGAGCACACCGACACTTGGAGTTGTATGGGATACAACGCACCACAAAACACATACTCACACCTATATGGTTATAGGTGCATACTAGCAGGTGCTAGCACTCGCAGACGCGAACACATACACACCGGGACTACTGTAACAGGTGAGTTCACGGCCCCTTTTTACTTTTTCTACCTTTGGGGGAGAGAACATTGCATGATAAACTGTTTTTGGAAAACAACTCATTTCATTTATGTATGGACATGCTTTATCATTATATGTATATGTGTGGGCCCCTATCACAACTAAAAGTCCTCGCGATACTCCTCGGACCGTTAATAGCTTAACACCTAGCATGGTAATCTTGAATAGTACTATTTGGGCCTGACAAGCCCCACCCATCGCGCCTGGGAGGCCAACCCGACTTGAGGTCGGAATGGGTGCAATATTGACCAACACTTTGCCATTGTCTTGTGATAACGTGGCGGGAGGCACAATCTGTCAGCTTCGGTACCATCCACAATATAATATAACTGTATTGACTAGCTATCAATCGATACTGCATTGTCGTGAAATGTAAATCTGCTGAACACTTACTTTAAACATTTGATGTTTACTACTTATGGAAAAACCTGTGCTCTCACCAACCTTTGTGTTGACCCTTTTACTCGCATGTTTTCTCAGGTAGCTAAGGCACACGCACAAGGATAGGATGCTAGGATGGAGTCCCATGCATCAGCTTTTGTGTCTTAGATCATCGAAAACATTTAATATTTGTACTTGATTATGTCTTGTATTGATAAACATCTTTTAATCGCTTCCGCAAACTTTAAACTTATGATGTTTTGAAAACTGTTTTAAATAACGCTTCCGCAATTTGTTAACAGTTATTGTTTTGAGATTGCATAACTTCCGCAACTCTGATACTTCTAAAACTGTTTTATCCAAAACATTGGATGTACGTACTTAACCAGACATATAGGTCTCGCTTGTTGTGTGACCGGAGACTGCGATCCTGACAATCTGCCGCCGTTCGCGCCCCGGAAGGGACGGGATTTCTCGGGGTGCGACAGATTGGTATCAGAGCCTCCGGTTATTGCGAATTAGGTTTGCATTTAGTGAACTTAGTCTATAACCACTAGTCTCCACACAACACATAGTGCTTAGTATTGTGGTACTTGCACACACGTTACATCTTTTATGCATGACGTTCGTCACTGCACGTGACCACCCATGACGAGGAAGAGCCGATAGCTCTAACACGTTCCTTACAGTACCTACCGCATACACTACATTAGTCATTAGACAAACACTAACACGTATTCTCACTATGAAGATCATGGCTGGGAGACGTGGAGGACGCAGGAACGCGGGTGGACACGGAAACATCAACCTGACCCAAGCGGAACTGAATGCACTCATCAACGAACGAGTTGAGGAGGTACTTGCTGCACGGGAAGCTGCCCGTAACCAAAACCCACTGAACCAAGGTGATGAATCTATTCATACTCACCTTGCATCACAATCACTTGTTTCAAATTCAACACGTTTAACCGATACTTAACCCAACTCTACTCTTTGCATATCACAGGAGCAAATCCTAACCCACCTCTCTGCACGTTCAAGATGTTTCTAGACTGCAAACCCCACTCCTTCAGCGGTACAGAGGGTGCCGTTGGACTATTACGCTGGATCGAGAAGGCGGAATCGGCCTTTGCCATGAGCAACTGCAGGAACGAGGACAGGGTCAAGTTCGCTGCAGGGACATTCGAGGGAGCTGCCCTCACTTGGTGGAATGCCAATGTCCAGAATCAAGGGCTCGATGCAGCCAACGCCCTACCTTGGGATGACTTTAAGAGGATGTTGAACCGCGAATACTGTCCTCGCGGCGAAGTGCAGAAACTGGAAACAGAATTCTGGAACCATAAGATGATTGGTTCCGAGGTCGAGGCTTACACAGCTCGATCATATGAGCTGGCAAACTTGTGCCCGGAAATGGCAACCCCACCCTTCAAACATATAGAAAAATACATTGATGGACTGCCACCTCAAATTCAGGGCATGGTGCTCTCTGCTGACCCCATCACCATGCAACAAGCCGTGCGACTTACCCACAAACTCACTGACTCGGCGGTTGCACAAGGACTCTTACCACCACGTGGTGCTGTGACCACAACCAATGACAAGGGCAAACGCAAATGGGATGACACCCAGAGTAAAGCTTCCACTCTCCAACCACCACCACAGCAACGTAAGTTTGGAGCAATCCAAGCTTACGCACCACCCATCCCAACCAACCAAGGCTCAGGATCCTACGCAGGCAAACATCCTAAGTGCAACAAATGTAATTTACACCACGTTTTGGGACAATGCGGTTCTATCCGATGCCAACGTTGTGGCAAGGGGGGACATCTCGCCAAAGACTGCAGGGGTGAGTTGCGTACAAAGACCCCACAGCCACAGCAACAACAACTCGAGGCGCCGAAAGGCTGCTTCGAATGTGGAAAGCCAGGGCATTTCAAGAGGGACTGCCCGTACCTGAAGAACAATGACAATAACGGGAACAACAACGGTCCGAAGGGACGAGCCTTCGTGATCGGGGCGAAGGAGGCCAGGAAAGATCCCAACCTTGCAACCGGTACGTATCTCTTAAACAATAATTATGCTTCTGTACTGTTTGATACTGGAGCTGAGAAAAGTTTTATATCTAAGGATTTTAGTGAGATACTTGCCATTACCCCAACACCCTTAGAGGTTGAATACACAGTAGAGCTAGCTGATGGTAAATTGATTATGACTAAACACATTCTGAAAGAATGCACTTTAGAGCTAGCAGGTCATAAGTTTAGAATTGACCTCATGCCGGTTACACTAGGCAGTTTTGATGTCGTAGTGGGTATGGATTGGTTGTCTGAAAACCAGGTGGAAATCATCTGCCACGACAAGGTTGTGCGCATACCACTCTCTGACGGAGAGACTCTAGACATAAAGGGCGAAAGGAGTGACACTCCTCTGAACATCATCTCGTGCATGAAAGCTCACAAATGCTTACGAAAGGGATACACAGCCATATTGGCACTTATCACTGACAAGACGGAAGAGGAGAAGAAAATAGAGGACATCCCAGTCGTATGCGACTATCCCGACGTATTTCCTGAGGATCTACCAGGACTTCCACCACCTCGACAAGTGGAGTTCCGCATAGATCTTGTGCCGGGAGCAGCACCTATCGCACGAACACCTTATCGACTTGCACCTTCGGAGATGCAGGAACTGTCCAATCAACTGCAAGAGCTGTTGGACAAGGGTTTTATTAGACCAAGCTTCTCACCCTGGGGAGCTCCGGTCTTATTCGTAAAGAAAAAGGATGGCACGTTTCGAATGTGCATTGACTATCGGGAATTGAACAAAGTGACGATCAAGAACCGTTACCCCTTACCTCGGATTGACGATCTGTTCGATCAACTGCAAGGATCAAGTTACTACTCTAAGATCGATCTGCGATCTGGGTACCATCAACTGAGAATACAAGAGGAAGATATACCCAAGACTGCTTTTCGCACTCGATATGGCCACTACGAGTTTTTGGTCATGCCGTTTGGGCTAACCAATGCACCTGCAGTATTCATGGACCTCATGAATAGAGTGTGCAAACCCTACCTGGATAAGTTTATCATTGTCTTCATAGATGATATTCTCATCTACTCCAAAACCGAGGAGGAACACAAAGAGCATCTTCAATTGGCTCTCGAACTGCTACGGAAAGAGAAGCTGTACGCTAAACTCTCAAAATGCGACTTCTGGATTCGAGAAGTCCAATTCTTGGGACATGTTGTTAATGAACAAGGGATTCATGTGGATAAGTCTAAGATAGAGGCAATCAAGAACTGGGAAGCACCGAGGACCCCAACTGAGGTGCGACAATTCCTAGGATTGGCCGGCTATTATCGACGATTTATCGAAGGATTTTCGAAAATAGCCCAACCCCTTACAGCCTTAACTCATAAGGACAAGAAGTATCTCTGGACTGACAAACAAGAAGCTGCATTCCAACTTCTCAAGCAGAAGCTCTGTAGTGCACCTATCTTATCACTTCCTGATGGAACGGATGACTTCGTAGTATATTGCGATGCCTCAATACAAGGACTCGGCTGCGTGCTGATGCAGCGCGACAAGGTGATCGCATATGCTTCGAGACAACTAAAAGTCCATGAGAAGAACTACACCACCCACGACTTAGAACTTGGAGCCGTGGTATTCGCACTCAAGATCTGGAGACACTACATGTACGGTACAAAGTGTACGATATACACTGATCACAAGAGTCTCCAACACATATTCGAGCAGAAGGAACTGAACATGCGACAACGTCGCTGGCTCGAGCTCCTAAACGACTATGAGTGCGCTATCAAGTACCACCCGGGGAAGGCCAATGTAGTGGCCGATGCCCTAAGCCGGAAAAACACATCGAAACCCAAGAGGGTACGAGCTTTACAACTCACCATCCTTCCCAACCTTCCTGAGCAGATACGCGTTGCCCAAGTGGAGGCACTTAAAGCAGAAAATCTAGCGGCTGAATCACTAAGGGGAATGGAGCAACACCTTAAAGTAAAAGCCGATGGCTTACACTATTTCATGGAACGCGTATGGGTTCCACGCCACGGAAACCTACGAGACCTTGTGATGGACGAGGCACATAAATCCCGATACTCCGTTCACCCTGGATCTGATAAGATGTATCATGATCTGAAGATACTTTACTGGTGGCCGCACATGAAAGCCGACATCGCTACTTACGTAGGCAAATGCTTGACTTGTGCCAAAGTCAAGATCGAGTACCAGAAACCATCTGGATTACTCACACAACCCGAGATCCCCATGTGGAAATGGGAACAAATCTCCATGGATTTCATCACCAAATTACCCCGTACCCCAAGTGGATGTGACACTATCTGGGTAATTGTTGATCGACTGACTAAGTCAGCACATTTCCTCGCAATCAAGGAAAATGACAAGATGGAAAAACTGGCCAGAATCTATGTCAAGGAAGTGGTCTCGCGACATGGAGTGCCGATCTCCATTATTTCGGATCGGGACGCCAGATTCACTTCTAACTTCTGGAAATCACTACAAAAGTCGCTTGGCACGCGGTTGGATATGAGTACAGCGTATCACCCACAAACTGATGGCCAGAGTGAACGCACGATACAAACTCTTGAAGATATGCTACGAGCGTGCGTAGTGGACTTTGGAAACAGCTGGGAAACTCACCTACCGTTGGTGGAGTTTTCTTACAACAACAGCTATCATACAAGCATAAAGGCAGCGCCTTTTGAGGCACTCTATGGCAGGAAATGCCGATCACCCATCTGTTGGGCGGAAGTGGGCGACAGTCAACTCACTGGCCCGGAACTTGTGCATGAAACAACCGAGAAAATCGTGCAGATAAGAAACCGCATGGCAGCAGCTCGAGATCGTCAAAAGGTAAAATTGCAACTCTTATATTCTTTACATTTCACATTCATACTTGTTGCGTTTCATTTAACTATGTTTAATTAGATGAGTTGAACACAAACAACTACGAAACGATAGTTCGTGGAACTATCGAATCGTACATTGCACATTGGTTTTGGAAACCAAGAGTGGCAACCACAACACTAACACAAAACAATAGTTCGGGGAATTATTGAATTGTGCATCACACGTTGATTTGGATTAATCAAGCGTGCAAACACTTCGTTAGACACAAACACAAACTATTGAAGATAATTCGAGGAATTATCGAAACACACACGAGTCTCACGAACGTTGGTGATCAATCAAACTTATGTGCTATTTGTATTTACGTGCTTAAACGAGCATTAGATGCTTTAGATAAACGTTAGGAATCGAGTACGAGCGAAACCATATCAGCGAAATCGAAAAGCAATGAAGTAGGCCCGTCGCGGTACGCGATACCCCCTTCGGCGAAAATCTTCGCGGTACGCGAAGCAAACCGGGAGTCGAGACTCCCGAATTACATCGCGGTACGCGATGATGATTTTTGATCGGCCTCCGCGGTACGCGAAGGCCATGCAGATCAAAATTTCAATATAAACAAACCCATATCATTTCAGTCGAACTCCTTCCCATTTTCTCCGAGTTTCCACCCACTGTTGCGACCAAAAACCACCTGAAAGCAAGCTTAAACCTCTGCTAACACCATTATAAGCCATTGTTGGTGATTGGAAGCCATTGGAGCACCAAAGGGAGTTCTTGGAGGCCACCGACAAGCAAGACGATCCATACCAGCCTTCATTCGAGCTTCCAGAACCTGTCACACCACGAATTTAAGCTCCTAAGGTAGTCTCTTGTGTTTATCTTTAGTTAGATTATACATGCAAAGGGTTAAAACCCACATGCAACTCCATGAGATTATTATGCACAAAATCGTTGGTGATTTGTTGAATAGATATTATAGATTACTGGTTTTAGTGTTTATCGGTGTTGGAATTGAGTTTTGATTAAGTTAGGTTTGAATTGATGATGATTTGGTGCACTTGCCATAAAAGGAAACTTTTATGTTGCAAGTCTTGGATTTGTGACGATCTAGACATGTTAGACATGTCTAGATATTGTTAAATGTGTATTGGAGTGTTTAGAATCACATTGGAATATTTGATTTTGTCAAAAACTTGGTTTTATAGAAACTTACTAAAAATGGAAACTTTTAGAAATCAAAAGAGGACTTTTGATGTTTTAAAGTGTTTTGATAAACTTGGGATATTGAAATATGTTTAGAAATGATTTCTAAGCATATTGGGAACCTTGATTTGCGAAAACGAGCTTTTAAACGGAAACTTTCCAAATAAGGAAACTTTACTTAGGCAAAAAGGCATAAATGGTGATTTATGCACAAACGACATGTTTTAGGAATTTAAACGTGTTTTATAAACATAATGGAAGTCATTAGTTTTATGAAATGGGATTTCGTAACCACACTTTCCTAAATTGGAAACTTTCTAAAAATAGCAACTTATGTGTTTAGAGTCATAGGATGCATTTTGGTGTCCTATGTGCATCAAGGCACATGAACACAACAATCGTGTCACCAACGATTCGTCGAGACAACACTAGTCAAAACACACTCGGTTGAGCACACCGACACTTGGAGTTGTATGGGATACAACGCACCACAAAACACATACTCACACCTATATGGTTATAGGTGCATACTAGCAGGTGCTAGCACTCGCAGACGCGAACACATACACACCGGGACTACTGTAACAGGTGAGTTCACGGCCCCTTTTTACTTTTTCTACCTTTGGGGGAGAGAACATTGCATGATAAACTGTTTTTGGAAAACAACTCATTTCATTTATGTATGGACATGCTTTATCATTATATGTATATGTGTGGGCCCCTATCACAACTAAAAGTCCTCGCGATACTCCTCGGACCGTTAATAGCTTAACACCTAGCATGGTAATCTTGAATAGTACTATTTGGGCCTGACAAGCCCCACCCATCGCGCCTGGGAGGCCAACCCGACTTGAGGTCGGAATGGGTGCAATATTGACCAACACTTTGCCATTGTCTTGTGATAACGTGGCGGGAGGCACAATCTGTCAGCTTCGGTACCATCCACAATATAATATAACTGTATTGACTAGCTATCAATCGATACTGCATTGTCGTGAAATGTAAATCTGCTGAACACTTACTTTAAACATTTGATGTTTACTACTTATGGAAAAACCTGTGCTCTCACCAACCTTTGTGTTGACCCTTTTACTCGCATGTTTTCTCAGGTAGCTAAGGCACACGCACAAGGATAGGATGCTAGGATGGAGTCCCATGCATCAGCTTTTGTGTCTTAGATCATCGAAAACATTTAATATTTGTACTTGATTATGTCTTGTATTGATAAACATCTTTTAATCGCTTCCGCAAACTTTAAACTTATGATGTTTTGAAAACTGTTTTAAATAACGCTTCCGCAATTTGTTAACAGTTATTGTTTTGAGATTGTATAACTTCCGCAACTCTGATACTTCTAAAACTGTTTTATCCAAAACATTGGATGTACGTACTTAACCAGACATATAGGTCTCGCTTGTTGTGTGACCGGAGACTGCGATCCTGACAATCTGCCGCCGTTCGCGCCCCGAAAGGGACGGGATTTCTCGGGGTGCGACACATGCCCCTATGTATGCCCAATATATAAGCATATTTGACTGGATAGTATAGGTGGTTGTTTGTGAGAATAAGGTTGTCATTCGGACAGGTTTTGTACAAATTCATTTTCAAACGAAATTATATGAACTCACCAACCATGTGTTGACTTGATCTTTATGCATGACTTCTCAGGTGACGAACATATTTAACTAAGAAGTTTGTGCTTTTGACTAGGATGCCCAGATAGAGGACCTAATATTTTGGACATGCATATTTTTGAACATCATTATACATATTATTTTGTATATCTTGTGCAGATACAAGATAGAGGAATTATGATGTTGATAGGAGATTTACTTTGTTAAATTATGAACGATACTGATGTAATTTAACTTTGTAATTTAATTTCTTTTTGTATTTTCACATTATATATTATGTGCAAAGTAAACAATGTGATCACCTCGCTTATCATCATGATGTCGCACGCCAGGACCATTCCTCCTGACGGGACACACTGTTACGACATTATGTAATAGTTTGCTTTTCAAAATGTATAATTTAGTAGAGGTTTGGCTAAGGTTCGTCTAGCCCACGAACCAAAGCAGGTTCGGTGAACCTAGTTTGTGTCTTGTACAAGTTCGTCCAGCGAATCTCAAGGTTCATCTGGCGAACCTATGGGTTCAGCTAGGTTCATCTGAACATTTTGTATATGTAGTAGGTTTGTCTAGAGGTTTGTAACTTCTTGAGTTTTTTTGTGTGTGTTAGACAGATTTGATAGAAAGAGTTTCTCTGTGTGAGATTGTAAGACCTGTGTCTTCTTTTTCATTTCATTGCAATCAGATTGTTATATTCAATGAAATGATGTTTTTATAAATGATTTTTTATCTTTGATTCATATAGATCAAATCTAGATTCCGCATAGATTTGATTGTTAATAGGATTCCGTTGATCGATTGAGAGCTAATCTACAGTGGTATCAGAGCCAAATGAGGAGTTCTATACAAGTCAATTGAAGATTTTCAATCATTTTGAAGATAAAGAGATCAAGAGATGGATTAAAATTCGTTTTTCTTTGTATTTGATTGCTGTGATGATAGTGTGGATTTTGAAAGGTTTTCTCTAGAAATTTTGAAGGTTTTTCCCTCCAAAATTGTTGAATTCTAAAGACAGGCTAGTGAGCCGAAACTTGGGTTGTTTGAAGCATAGGTTCGCTGTAATTAGTGTTTTTGTTGAGGTTTGTCTCAAGGGTTTTCCTAGTGCTGAGGTTCGTTTGATTAGGTTCGTTTGACTAAGGTTAGTTGGTCAAAGTTTTATTGAAGAGGTTTGTTGGTCAAGGTTTGTCTCAAGGTTCGTTGGATAAGGTTCATGTGATCAAGGTTTGTTTCAGGTTTGTGAGACAAGGTTCGTGAAGATCAAGGTTTGGAGAAGGTTCGTCTATCATTTAGGTTCGTGAAGTTCAAATTTAAGTGGAGGTTTGCTGATAAAAAAAAACTTAGAATCATGGACGATATGCTTGCTGCTATTGCTAATCAAAATTCTAAGATGCAAAGTATTTTGATTAGTAAAACTGAGTCAGGAAGCACAAATAAAGATCCCAAACTACTTGATTTGACCGATAAGAAAACTGGAAGGGTCGGTTTGAGACACATCTCAATGGAACTGACACAAATCTATGGGAAAGAATTTTGTCACCTTATGAAAGACCAAAGGTGGTGGGAACAGATCTGGATCAGACTCTTGATAGATTGAATGTTGATCTAAGAAAGAAATATGATTCTGAAAAGAAAGCATATTGAATGTAGAGTCAATCAATTCCTAATCAGATTCTTCATCAATTTGATGAACATAAAACTTCATATGGTTTATGGAATGCATTAAAGGCAAGAATTGAGGGAAATATCAAACTTAAGAAGATGAAAGCCACTGATATACGCAAAGAGTTTTAGAATTTCAATTATATTGGAAATGAGAGTCTTGAAGCTTTAATAACCAGATATAGGCATTTGTTGACTGAAGTTCGCAAGTGTGGAATTGAGTATACTGAAGATGAGAAAATTGATTGTTTTGTAAATGCTTTGCCTGAAAGATGGAATTCATTGGTGTTGATTTTGAGAGAAAATTTACCAGGAATAAAACTGGTTGAGTTTATCCAAAACTTAGAAGAACAGGAAATGAAAGATAAGAGAAAAGCAAGAAGAGTTAATGTAACTCAGGATCCTTCAGTATATGGTGCAAGTGTGGTTACACCTCCTGTTTCTTCTGCAAAGATTCAAACAGCTTTTGTTTCAAGTACTACTAATAGTACATCTGTACCATCTGCATCTGCTAGTTCAAGTTCATCTTATTCTGTGAATGAGAAAAAGTCTGATTCTACAACTAATCCAGTTCAATTGAATACAACAAATTTGGGAAAAGTAACTGTGGAGGCAGTTAGAGATCATATGTCTATTTTGTCATGTGTTGTCAGTGCTTATGATGAACAGATAGCTGGAAAGATTGGAAATTCAAATCTTACTTTTGAAGACTATGAGCAGATTGATGATGATGAGATGGAGCTGATTGATACTCAATGGGCTTTGGCAAGTGCAACTTGAAGAATCAACAGATATGAGAAGAAAACTGGAAAGAAGTTCACTCTTGATCGTAACACAAAGTTTGGATTTAATCCAAAGGCCACACAATGTTACAATTGTGGTGAATTGGGTCATTTTGCTCGAGAGTGTAAAAATCCAAAGAAGCAAGGAAATTTGAATCCTTTCAAGCCAAAAGAAGCTTATATAAAGAAGAAGGAAAGTCTGAAGAATCAACAAAAGCTTTAGTTAGTCAAGCAGATGAAGGGTATGACTAGGGAAAGCAATATGATGATTTAATGGGTGTATTCATGGCTTCTCTAGAAGAAGAAACAAGCAAAGGCAAAGAAAAGGTTGAAGAGGTAAATAATGATCTTTTAGAGATCATTGATAAGTTGAAAGAAATGAATGCTCAATTGACTGCTGAACTGGTCGAGTGCACTGAAGCTAACAAGAAATTGACAGAAAAAGCTTTTGATAAAAAGATTATTGATTTGGGAAAAGAAAATGAAGAATTAAAAATTAAAGTTTTGCAAAATAATCATGCAGTTTCTGTGCACCTCGAGTCAGTGCAAAAGTTGAAAGTTGAATTGTCAGCAGCAAGAGCAGAAGCAGAAATGAACAAGAGTAAGCTAGCGAATTATCAGAATTCTCAGTATGTTATCGATTACTTTGTTGCCATGCAAAGATCATCGAATGATACTACTAGCTTGGGATTTCATTCTGTACCACCTCCTTCAAACTATGTTCCTAGACCACAAATTGATCCATATTTGGAAGTTCACTCAGTTTCTTTGAATGAACATGAGTCTGAGGAAGTTGCTGAAAATGCTTGAGGTTCATCTTCTGATGAAAAGGTGTCACTTGATAGTGATGCTCCAATCATCGAAGATATCACGGAGTCATAATATTCATCTGATATTTTGAGACAAAAGGTTACCAATTTAAAACTGTTGATAAAAAGCCTTTGAAATCTCAGAAGTCAAAAGCAGAGATGAAATAAGTTGAGAAGGTGGTGATGAAAACCACTCAAGTTTCCAAACCAGTGATTAAAGCAAAATCAAGCACTACTCTTAAACCGATTATGTATGTTAAGTCATCTACTACACATCAAGGATAGTCTAGTGGAAATTTTCGAAAGCAAAATGTGGTTTCTAAAAAGGTTGAAAAAGTGGATTTTTTCTTTGACAGGTTTGGGGTTGGACATAAAAAAAATCAAAGAATTTTCAAAATCAAATGAAAAATTCAAATATAAAATCAAATGGTTTGAGAAACAAAATCTCATCTGCAAAGGTTATTTCAAAACCTTTCAGTTCATCAAAGTATTATGAAGAACCCACACCAAAGAATCATTTGAAAGATAGAAAATGTTACCGATGTGGTGATTTTGGTCATTTGATTGATACTTGTGATTTGGATTTCAGTTCAATTGATCGTAGCAGTTTTAAGTCTTTTTCACCAAGAGAAACACGAAAGTGTTTTACTTGTTGTGGTAAAGGACATATTTCTGCTAATTGTCCAAATAACAAAATCAGGAAAAGTTCTGATGAGGAGAGTTGGGTGAATGGTTCAGGTAGAAGTCCTAGGAGAATGGAAAGGTTTCGTTTGATAATATTAATTTCTACAAAGAATTAACTAACAATTTGTTGAGTGTTTCACAGATTTGTGATAAAGGTTACAAAGTGATGTTCGACAAAGACAGGTGTTATGTACTCAAGCAAGGATTTCAGATTTCTGAGCAGTGGATTTTGATGACAGCTGATCGGAGAAAGGATCTTTACGTGCTTGACATGGCGAAGGCGGAGACAATGAATAAAGTGGAAACTTGTCTCGTGTCCAAGGCTACTGAGCAAGATACACGTTCATGGCACAGGAGAATGGGACATATTCATATTCGGAAGATGAATCATCTCGTGCACAATCATTTAGTTGAGGGTGTACCGGTTAAACATTTTAAGCTTCCGGATGTGTGTGTTTCATGTAAAAAGGGTAAATAGAAAAGGAATTCTCACAAAACTAAGAAAATCTTTTCTATTAATATGCCACTTGAACTTCTTCACATGGACTTGTTTGGACCAATCAATGTGAAAAGTATAGGTGATGAATCTTTTTGTTTTGTGGCGACTGATGACATTTCAAGATTTTCATGGGTCATGTTTTTAAAGCATAAATCAGATACTTATGAAATTTTTTTGTTGTTGATTAATATGTTGGAGACGTTATATAAGTTGAAAGTGAGACGTGTAAGATTGGATAATGGGATTGAGTTTAAGAATCACCAAATGGAGGAATTTTGTAATTCCAAAGGCATTCAGCAGCAGTTCAGTGCACCGTATGAGCCTCAGATGAATAGTGTAGCTAAAAGAAAGAACATGACTTTGATTGAGTCTGCAAGAACAATGCTAGCTGATTCTAAACTTCCCATTACTTTTTGGAGTGAAGCTGTGGCTACAGCTTGTTTTACTCTTAACAGAGTTTTGATTGTTAAAAGACACAATAAAAACTGTTATGAATTGCTTCAGAATCGAAAGCCTAATTTGGAACACTTGGAACCTTTTGGGGCTCCTTGTACCATGCTAAAGAAAGATTCAAAATTCAATTCTAAAGTTGAAGAGGGTTTCTTTCTTGGCTATAGTCTTCCTAATAAACGTGTGTTTAACAAACGTATGGGTGTTGTGGAATTATGGTATCATGTGGATGTTCAACGACATACACCTATACCAGACGGAAAGGGATCAGATTGGCTTTTTGATTACAATAAATTGTTTGAGTCTTTTAATATGTCTCCAATTGCTTCTTATGATGAAACAACCTTACAAATGTTGTATGATTTGCAGAATTCTGAAGAACAATGTGTTTCTCATCATTTTGAAGATGGTATTACTACATCACATGAGGAAGGCATTTCAGAAGTAATTAATGATGATTGGTCATCTGATGATGAAAATGATGTTTTTGATGATGCTATTTCTAATGATCAAGACATTGATCAGAATATTACATATCTGGATCATAATATGGGTGTACCGCAGGTGCCTGTCACACGTGTTCATGTGAATCATCTGATTGCTCAGAATATAGGAGATCCAACTGCAGGAGTACAAACACGAAATCAAGTAAGAAATGAGAAAAGTTTGTACGTGGAGTTAGAGAGAACTCATGGCAGTCAAGAGCTCTATATGCATTCGACATTTATTTCACAAATAGAGCCAATGATTGTTAATGAAGCTTTACGTGAGCCTGCTTGGGTGGAGGCAATGCAAGAAGAATTGAACCAGTTTCAAAAGTTGGGAGTTTGGCATTTGGTTGATTTGCCAAAAGGAGAGAAAAAGATTGGTACTAGATAGGTGCTGAGATGCAAACAATATGACCGAGGCGTAATTGTCAAAAACAAAGCTCGTTTATTGGTTCAGGGTTTCAAACAAGTTGAAGGAATTGATTACGATGAAGTTTTTGCACCTGTGGCGCGGTTGGAAGCAATTAGACTTTTTCTTGCTTTTGCTGCTCACAAGAAATTCAAAGTTTATCAGTTGGATGTAAAATCTGCATTTCTGTGTGGTTCTTTGAAGGAAACAATGTATGTTTGTCAGCCACCGGGCTTTGAGGATCCTATCCATCGGGATCAGGTTTACCTCTTGGACAAAGCACTGTATGGTCTTCATCAGGCTCCGCGTGCCTGGTAACTCATGAGGTTTGGTTACTAAATATAGTCAAAGACACATGGTCATGGTTTATCGAAATGGTGGTGGGAATGCGGTTGGATAGGTCGCCACCGACACCTACGTATGCCCTATACATAAACTTGTTTCGATCTATCATGGATGTGTCGATGATATGATTTAGTAGGGTTGAGGATTGGGAAATGGATAATTGATAAATATATTTTTATTAAAATAATGAAAAAGGATATTGGAAAATAGTTACGCGATGGTGAGGTCACGAATATAATTAAACGTGAATGTTATTTCAGAAATGTTAACTTAATAATGTATTTGTGTGGGTGACGATTCACACGAATACAATTATTAAGACTAATATTCTGAGACGATATTCCGTAAATGGTAAATCGAGTTAGAATACGATGCGAAGGATGAATTAGAAAAGGTGATGATCTTTACGAATGCATACGTGTGTAATGCGTTTCAACGAGATAACCGAAATAATAATTATGATATTAAATTAATAAAAAGAAGTTAAAACGTTTATTAGGAATTACTACCTTTAACAGATTTAACTAAAATTATTTTATTAAATGTTTCGTATTGAAAATATAAGTTTCGTGAAAACTGAGCAAATAAAAATTATTAACGCTTAAATAAACATAACCAAGCGAGCGGGAATGACTCGGGGTATATAAAGGGAAGAACTCCCTTCTTCCCCATTTTGCAAGACGTTATCTCACTCTCTAAAAAACCACAATTCCCGTTCGTTTATCTCTCTTCAAAAACCCAAAAAGTGAACTTCTTCAATTCTTCACCATTTGGATTGAAATTGGTACCAAATCGTTTCTTCACTCGCGTAGAACACGAAAGTATGAGCCGTTCGAGCTAAACATTAAGATTTGAGGTAAATCTATGAATTTATTTGATTTTTGTTTAGGGTTTTTAGCTTAAACGTGAATCATATGTTTATTCACATTTAAATGAGTTTTATGAATAAATTGGGTATAAACAACTTGAAATATAAGGTTTTAGGATACATTAGAGTATAAATAATGTGGAGAATAGAATTTTTTTAAGGAACATGCAAGTTACGGGAAACCTAGGAACGAAGTAGATCTAAGATGAATAACTCGAGAAAGCCGCAAAGGAACTCGAGAATCCTTTTTCTTCGTTATTCGAGAAACCCTTTTGCTACTAGAGAACCTCCTTATTTTTGTGAGAATTCGAAAACATTAATTTGAGATGCCTCCAAATTCTAGAACCCTATTTAGGAATAACCCAAAACTAGAGAACCTCCAAATTTAACTCTAAGTGTTCGAGAACCATATGTTGGACATCAAAAATTCGAGATCCTCCATTTTAAAACATAAAAATTCAAGAACCTAAATTTTTGATCATAAAATTAGAGAACCTCCCTTTATGGAACTTCAAAAATTTGTGAATGTCACCAAGGGAAATTAGAGAACCCAACCATGAATTTGAGAAACCGTTAATTGGTAACTTATCAATCCGAGAAACCTTTCTGTGGTCGAGAACACCTCCTTTGTCGAGTATATAACTTGAGAACACTTAATCTAGTGATAATCGAGAACCATTGGGGTTTTGGTGCAACAGGTTAAACATTAGATAAACCTTATAATAAGTGTTTTAAATTATGTACATGATTTTAAGGCATATCAAAGGTTTATAACACATTCATGGTTGATCAAAATAACATAAGATGATACATAGAAATAAACTAGTCAACTTTACTATAAAGTTGATGAAATATTTTAAGTTAACAAGATATAATTTAAACATTCGACTGTAATATTAAAGGTTATGTTTTATAACATAATACTTAATTAAAAACACTCAAGTGATAATAACTATTTTAAGTTCATTAATGGACCATATTTTAAGTATAAAACATGTAAACAAGGAATATGAAGACATAACAATATACTAATGTTTAACCTATATTGGTTAAGTGTTATTGTATTACATCACAAGTAAGTTAGATTAAATTAAATAACAAAGAGTTATAAAAGTTAACTAACTTTAGAGTTAACATACGAAATCATAAATCATACTTATAAGTCGCAAATAATATTGAATATACCACAGGTTGTTGAGTCATTATTGATTCTACAATAATGAACGCTCGTTCTACAATATAATGAAACATAAGACATCACTGTGAGTTCTCATAAACCCCTTTTTTTATTCTTTTGCTTTTAAACTCGGGGGTGAAACATGTATACCAAAATACACTGATTTTGTTATAACAAGTGTGGAACCATGATTATATTGAGATATGATTAATGAGATAAATTGTGATTATGGGATGATACGCTTTGAGTGAGTCATTGTTGGTTGATTTGACTTCGTTGCTCCACGATGATTGAATTGTTGTTGATTGAGTTGACTACGGTCCTCCGCGGTGATTCCATTGTTGATTAAGTTGACTTTGGTCCTCCGCGGTGCACAATCTTGATAATTATGATTTTAGTAATATCGTTGATTGAGTTCACAGCGGTCCTCCGCGATGATTCCGCCGTTGATTGAGTTGACTGAGGTCCTCCGCGGTATCTTGTATTGAGAATATTGTGGTGATTGATGGGTTGTTGATTGGATATGCCTGATTGAGATTGATTCAGTGTATTTGGATGATTATTTAGGAATATTTGAGTTAGTTGACTTATTTGACTTGATGTGTTGTTGTTGTAGTTATACAAATTGGTGTCATTAAACAGGTTCACACGAGTTATTCTCTAAACTTTTAAAAATGTTTTGAAGAATATAAAACTTATGATTACTCACAAACTACTTCGTAGTTGACACTTGATTTTTGTACATGTTTCAGGGAATGAAGAGAAGCAGGTAGAGGATGGTAGCTCTACATCTTTTGGGCTCATCACATAAGGTCTTGGACTTAGCTAAATTAACTGGTTAAATGAAAATTAGGGTTTAGTTAGTTTAGCTATATCTTTTGATTAATCATTGTAATTGAATCATGACGAACATGATTTTTGTGTAAATACTTTACATGCTTTAATTGTTATGGGATGATACTTTAGATGCCCATGAGGTTGTGAACAATCTACACGTCCCTCGTGGCATCCTGACGTTTCCGCCATCAGTCGGGGCGTTACAATTTCCACCTAAAATAAATTAGACATATCTATTTTAAAGGATCGTAACGTTTTGTTGCGAGAAAACTGAACGAAACCGAACGAACCCGAACACACCTGAACGTTAAAAAGCATAAACATGTCATTAAATGACAATAAATATCACGACCAACCCACTTTTTCTCTCTAACCGAGCTCTCTTTCTCTCTACAAATCGTTTTCTCTCTCTACATTTCCCTCTCCCAATAAATCTCACATATCTCGCTCAAATCTGCACCAAATTAAGCAAATTTGGTGTCAAAACGACCGTAGAAACGAGTAGATCGTGAAGAAATGAAGAAATAGAGCTTTGGATAATCGAATTACGTAATGTTGGCCCTTTTAGGATTCTTGAACGAATCGGGAAGGTTGCTTACAAGTTGCAACTTCCTCCTGAACTCAGTAATGTGAACTCGACCTTTCATGTGTCGACTTTGTTTAGCTGATCAAGATCTTCAAGTAACGCTCGATGATATCCGCATCGACGATACTATGCACTTCGTTTAAAAACCAGTCGAGATCATGGACCGTGATGTTGAGAAACTCAAGCGCAGCCGGATCCCAATTGTCAAAGTACAATACGAGTCAAAACATTGTCCAGAGTTCACCTGGGAACGAGAAAATCAGATAAAGCCTAAGTATCCACACCTATTCGCTATAGTTACTCTTAGTTGAATTTCAGGATGAAATTCCTTCAACTAGGGGAGACTGTAACATCACTATATTAGGTATTGTCATTACATATATACTTGTATTGATAGAGCTTCATATGTTAATTGAATGTTTTGAGAATATAGTTATGATATTATCATTGGTATGCATTAATGAGAACATATGATTAATATGCATAAACCATGGGGAAGTTTAGTTTTGAATACAACTAGACTGAACCACAGTGTTTATTAAAGTTGAATGTATATGAAATGAGTTGATTTAATTGGGATTGGTAGTTGTGTATGATTCTATCACCAAATATAGGCAAGGTATAGTCATGGATAAGTTGCAACTGACTCCTACGTATGCCCTGTACATAAACTTTCTTCGGTTTATCATGAGTATGTCAATGTTGAGGCTTTGGTTAGGAGAATATGAGTTTTTGTTTAGAGTTGGTAAAGGTTAATGGTTTGGTCATGAAATATAGTCAAGGACACAAGGTCATGGTTTATCAAAATGGTGGTGGGACAACCGATGGATAGGTTGCGACCGACTCCTATGTATTCCCTATACATAAACGTATTTCGATCTATCATGGATGTGTTAGCGATATAATTTAGTGCTGATAAGGATTGGGAAATTAATATTTGATAAACATATTTAATTAAAATAATGAAAGTGATATTGAAAACATTTATGCGATGGTAAGGTCACAAATATAACTTATAACGTGAATGCTATTTCAGAATTTTTAGTCTAATAGGGTGTTCGCATGGGTGAAAATTCACACGAATACAGTTATTAGGAACAATATTGTAAAACGATATTCCATAAATAATAAATCAAGTTGAAATATGATACGAACATTGTAATTGTAAAGATGATGATCTTTATGAATGCAAACGTAAGTAACGCGTTTCAACGAGATAACCAAAATAATATTTTTACGATACTTAAATTAATAAAAAGATTTTAAAACGTTTACTAGGAATAAAAACCTTAAACGATGTTAAATAAAATCATTTTATTAAACGTTTCGTAATTAAAGATAATTTCATAAAACCGAGCAACTTAAAATTGTTAACGCGTAAAAGATCGTAACCGAGCACACAGGATTAAACCGGAATATTAAAGGTAGGAATTTCTTCTTCTTCCTCATTTTTCACCTACACACACTCTCTCTAAAACAAGAAATCCGGCTCTCTCTCTCTCTCTCTCTCTCTCTACAACTTCTCTATAATATTTCTTCACCATTTCTAAACCATTTTGGTTGATTCTTTTTGCAAATCGTTGCTATAAACGAGTAGAACACTAACCCACAAAGATTTCAAGAGTTTGATCGAGATTTAAAGGTAGATCTTACGTTTTACTTTTTGAGTTTTGATAAAATGGCAACCGGTTGTAGATATCATCCTATAAAACGATTATAACTCTTTAACCCCTTGAACCGACCCTGTATGAACGAGTTGGAAACAAGGGGAGGACCTGAAACTGGACTTGATCAACGATGGCTGCTAGGAAAGGATGCTCCCATCGACATTTATAATGTCGACGAGGAGGGAACCTTCGAACTTAGTCGGGTGTCGTGACTAGTTTCAATCGACATTAGGTGTCGATAATTTTTGAACTACAGAAACCTCGAGGAGTAGCTGTTTCACCAGGAACAAGGCTTTAGACACTTATTCAAAGCTTTGGTTTTAGGTCCCTCTAAATTTTTGCACAAGGTTATTTTCGTTGTTTAGTTTTCTTGCTTAGAAAGAGAGAAGAGAACAGATAGAAAGCACAAGGAATTCTGGGGGAAGTAATTCATTTTATTCAGAGAATGTTGGGATATAAATACCCAAACATTCTGACATACAAGACAAGAAATAATAAGACAAATAGCTGACATTGTTATAGACACTGAAATAACAGACTAGTACAAATACAAAGTCAACAACAACGGAAACAAGTGTCTTCAGGAGTCTTCAGATTTTCCGAGGTTGAAGTAGTTGTACTAAGGATCAGTGGTTATTCTTTCGGAAGATGTTCATCAGAAGCTGATTAAATAATCAGTTAATTGGGAAGAGGATATTGTCTTCCGAGTGATTTGACTTCTTTCGACGAATTGGTTGTCTTCTGAAGATGTCAAGATCAGCTAGTGTCTTCTGAGGTAGATAGGTTCAGCTGTAGTTCTTTTTGGCCAAGCTTCCGCTGATGGTCTTCTGATACTAAAGCAGTTCTTAAATCGGAAGAGAAGCATCCGCGGCTTGTCATTCCGCGGTTTTATTCAGGTGTCTGGCTTCAGTGGTTTTGCTCATCAGTCCTTTATTTCCAGCAATCTCACTATGTACTGATGAAGCCAAAACGTATTTATTTTGTTTTAAAGCAAGACCAATTTTATTCCTAAGAGTTCGAACATAGTTCAGAACTTCATACTCTGTATCAACATTGTTCAGAGTCTTGTGCTGTAGTTCCTTTAGATCATCAGTTGGTATGGTGAGAATCTCATCCCAATTTGAGAAGAAAGTTCTCGAGCCATTATATCTTTCAATGGCCATACTCTTGGAGACAGAGTCATAGAACAATCTCTTTATTCTTATTCTTGAGTTGTTGATCTGTGGAGACTGGGATTTAGAATGTAGACCGAAAGGAAGAGGAGCTCCAACTGGCCAATGTATTATTTCTCTCCTTATCACTTGATCTTTTGAATCAAGTACCTTCTTTACTACAGCATGCTGATGAGGCTCATAGTTCAACAGAAGATCTGGAAGGATTTCCTTATTAACATCAACCCAGGGTCTGAAATTGACAGCAGATGGAGATTCTACAGACCCAACACCTAGGCTTCCCATAGGTGCATTTAGCAAATGATCAAGCATTGTGCTTGAGTTGGCATCCTTGAGCTGAGTCACTATATAAGGAGAAGAAGGAGTGACTTCTTTCCAAAGGTCAGGGTGGTCTTTGTTCTCTCTTTTGAACTTTGACAATTCATCAAACTGAAAATCATCTCTCCATCTTGTTATTGTGTTCTTTGGTCCCCATTGATTTTGGATGAGGATGTGCTTTATTATTTTCCTCTACTCAGTGGTCTTTTTCTTCTTGACTTCAGCTTTTATTCTTTTGGACAAAACTTCAGCTTCATTTCTGCGGCTAGTGATATCCTAGTTGCTGAAGTTTTCAACCTTGTATTTCCCTTCATCCAACAAGTACTTGATCAACTGTTCCCTCTCAGCCTTATAGGCTTTATCTTACTGCTGATCCAATCTGGCTATTTGTTCTTGATAGGTCCTTACTAGTTCATCTCCTGAGAGACCATTGGCTTCTAGACCATCCAGAATCAGGTTTTCCTTCTCCGTTTCTTTATTCTTTATCTTTCGAAGGTCTTCATCGGAAGGGAAGGTCCTAACAGGTGAGTAGGATTCCTTTATTGGAGAGGTTTGTGGTTTCTCAGCATCTTCTGATCTTATTGGTGAGGGAGCTGTGGTGGTGTTTGGAGGATCAGACTCATCATCGTCAGCCAATATGACCCTTCTCTTTCTTGAAACAAGAGAGGCAATGGGCTGATCATGATTTAAGTCTGAGGTGGGTTTTGAGCAGGGGTTGGGGTTTATGAGATAGGTTATTGAGTGATTTGGTTTTTCTGTCCACACTCTTTTGTCTTCTTGAGAAAGACTGAGTGATTATTGGTGTTGGTTTTTGGCCAATTTTGGAGGCATTGAGAGTGATAGGAAGAGAAGATATTTCTAGGAGGGTTTGAGAGGCAAAATTTGGAGAAAGAGTGGGTGAGTTTTCTTTATTTGTGTGTATGGGTGAAGAGGGGATAGATACGGTGGGAGAAACATGTTTAGAAGGGATGGGGTTGTGCTCAGATTGGACAGAACCAGTTGGAATTGGAATGTCCTGAGTGGTTGACGCAAAAGAAGATGGGAAGTGATTGTGGGCTTTATTTGCTCACTGGGAGCTGATTTAGAAGGTCTAGGTTTTCTGGATACTCCAGATGTTCTAGTCCAGTGTTTATTTTAGCTTTAGCTTCCTTTTTCTTTTGCTTTGAGCTAGCCTTAGCAGCTTCAGTTTGGAATTGTTGATCCAATGCTGCTTTGAGGAGTGCCTCTTGATTTTGCAGCCTTATTTGCTTCATCCTCCTTTGCTCAGTCTTGTCTTCTGCCCTTTTGGCATCTTGGGCAGCAGACAGGAGCCGTTCATTCTCCCCTTTTTGGCTTCATCAGCCTGTTCTATGAACCAGGGAGAAGGATGAGCAATCCCAGTAAGGGACTCAAGAAATCTGGTATGGTTAAAGAATTCATGTTGTAAGGAGGAGACTTTGGTATCTACTGAAATTTTCAGCAGATCCAGTTCGATTTTTTGAGTGGTGAGGAATTGGTGGGTAAAGGATTGAAGCAGGGTAGTAAGTTGGGTAGCAAGAAGATGGTTTAACACTTCTAGAAGAACCGGAGGTGAGAAGGTGGGAGCAGTGGAAGTAGGTGGATTGTTTGAAGTACCTTCAAGTGAAGGTGCCTGCATGGGGATGGATTTGGGTTGCAGGACTTGGTTGCTCAAGACTGTTGAGACAAGCTCAGTAAGCTTAGTCACATCAGCCTGAATGTGAGCAACAGAATCCGTCAATTCCTTTATTTTAAGATCTAATTCGTCCAATCTTTTAAGGATATCATCCGAATCCCTAACGAATGAGTCAGTTTTATCATGACCTGAGTCCATCTCAGGAATCTCATGAACCCCTTTTCTTGGTTCTGGGGATTTCCAGCCTTAGTTTCAAGAACTTCATAGGCTGTTGCCATACCTGGAGTCTTATTGCCTGATCAATTCAAATGAGAGCCCAGTGGATTTTCAAGTGAAATGGATGCTCCAGATATATGATCAAGATGTCTAGATGGACAGGACATCCTAATCTCATCCTCTTCTCCATGGGTGGGAGACTGATGAGTTTGAGCAAAGGTTTGATGTGGTTGTTCCTCTATTGGGGATGGGGGAGGAGAACCAAGTTGCTTGAACACATAATGAATCTCATGGAGAACATGGTTAGGAGAGTTAGTAGCTATATGTGGGGAGGAAAAGAGATGTCCTTAGGAGAGTGGACTGCCATCTGAATGTCAAGTGACATTTCAGTGGTTAGAGAAGGTTCCCTTTGAACTACAACATTGTCCTGTTGAGAGGATTGATGAGGAGCTAGGTGGGGTGGAGATGCTTGATTCATCTGTGAGGATGGAATAGATGTATCCAATTGCCCAGTGGGGGCAGAGACATGTTCAGGGATCTCATCTTCCTGGACAGTCTTTCTGGGCTTCTTAGGTTTAGAGGCTTTGGTAGAAGCTTTTCTTTTGGCCGGTACCTGTACAAGTGTGGAAGAGGAGGTGGATGTGGGTTCACCAAGGATTGGTGTTTCCTCGGTGTCATCCATTTGTCTAGCATCAGTGTTCAATCTAGTGAACACCTGTTTGTCAATGCCCTTGATATAGTGGTAAGAGGAGCAATGTGACAAACCTTATTAAGGTCAGCAAAGAGATAGGCCATTACAGATCTAGGATACAGCAGAAACTTGGGACTATTCTGGTAATGTACCAAGTGGTCAAAAATTATTTGAGACAAGTTGGCCTTTTCGTTGGATAGAACTGCATACATGACATATTGCAAGTCATATGGCAAGTCTCCCCAACTCGTCGACTTTTGACATATTTCAGATTTAGGGTAACGCTTATTTTTGTGGGGGTGACGGTGACTTGTTGACCTGCGACCACCAAGGCGATGCTTTCAACAGAGTCATCCTTTATCACCAAGGATGAGTTTGCCCAAAACTGGTTTAGAGCAGTTTCCGAAATAGGAGGGTTTAGAATGAGAGCAGTATGAACGAAGGAGTTTACCAGAGAGTCGATTACTTCGTTGTAGTGAGGGTACTCAGAAGATTTGACAAGGTAAGCTCCGAGGTTATGGATCGGCTTGATTTTGAAGGCCATTTTTGTGATAAAGAACATCGAGCAGTTATGAACGCAAAGTGTGAGTACAAACTTTGCTTTTTAGAGAAAAAAGAATGAGGAAGTTTAACCGTTCACACACAAAGGCGGTTTCAAAAATAAAAACTTCCACTACTTGTAACATATCAAAAGCTTTACCTTAGGGTTTTTACCCATTGACAAACCTGTGATCATGAGAGAGAAGAGCAAACGACAAAGAAGTACGTTCATGCACACCCTGAAGTACAGACAAAGCTTTTCTGGAATGAAGCCTGGTCCGATGTCGTTACACCATCATCATGAGCATCAAGCTCAGATGGGATCACTGTAAATGCAACGTGCCATGTGACATGCCTGAGAAACAATTGTCCTTCGCCAGACGACATGCCTGGCAAGCAGTTGTCCTTCGTTGAGTTATTGTGAAAGAACTGAAGAATTAAAGAAGATAAATACTGATATAAATAAGGAAAGAATGATCAGTGGTCATTTGAGGTAAGAGGGATATAAATGGAAAGAAATATATCATCAAGCCGTGAGAACAATTAATGAGTGTCAAGTCAATTGACTGTGAGGGGTCTTATCTTGCAGAGTGATTAGTGACAGCCGAATAGGACGTAATTATCAAGAGATTTGATAACCACTCAGACAAGCAAGATTTAACCATGAAGGATTATTTAACCTCGGAAGAGTCTTATCTTCGGAAGAGGTTTAACCATGGATAAATTGCACAGTTAGAAGTCTCGGATGTCAATCATCCACTTTGGTATCTTATTGAACAAAAATGGTGATATTGTTCATTGATCACGAATTTCGAATTTTTGGGTCTCATGATCATCTAAAAAGAAGGGTTTCAATTTTTTCAAATGAACAATTTGAAACCTATTGATTCTAAAAACTGTGGATCGTTCGAACCTTTCAATTCATAGATGTAAATCTCGGACCTATGAATGGGGATATTCCCGAAGAAGAGACGTCGGAAGAGAAATAAACCACGAAAGGTTTAAAGTGTAACAACGGAAGTTGTAACCGCGGATAGATATGAAACGATGGTTATAGTAACCACTGATCCTATCCGTGTTATGAGATAACCACTGAGAGAGAACAAGGTTTCTTCATCGGTGGTTTATCAAATATCCGTTGTTAGGATTATCATTAAAGATTATCCTTTTATGTATTTATTTTAAAGGTTTATGAAACACATTCTTAACCATGTTTATTAGCTCATATTTATCATTCCCAATTTGACAACAAACTTAGAAAAGGTTGAAGAGTCCAAGGGTTTGGTAAATATATTAGCTATTTGGTCACTTGTAGAGACATGTTTTAGGACAATTAGTCCCTTTTCAAAACAGTCTCTAATGAAATGATGCCTTATTTCTCTGTTTTTGGTTTTTGAATGTTAGACAGGATTCTTTATTGTATTTTTTGCAGCATCGCTGTCTATTAGCTGAGGGGTTTTTAGTTCACTTATTCTAAAATCCAGCAGTTGGTATTGCAACCAAATGATTTGGGCAGTGCAATGGGCTGCTGCAATGTACTCAGCTTCAGCATTTGAATTTGAAATCGACGTTTGCTTTTTGCTTTGCCATGACACTAAGCAATTTGTGAAGAACTGACATCCTCCCGAAGTAGACTTTCTTGTGAGCGAGCATCCAGCATAATCACTTCCTGAAAAACCAACAAGCTTACAAGTTTGGTTAGCAGGATACCAGATACCTAGCACATGAGTGCCTTTAAGGTATCTGAGTATCCTCTTCACGAATGACAAATGGGATTGTTTGGAGGCTGATTGGTATCTTGCACAGACACAAGTTGCATACATTATGTCTGGCCTCGATGCAGTAAGATACATCAAAGATCCAATCAGGCACCTGTAGAGGGTTTGATCTACGGGTTCACCATTTTCATCTGGACTTATTCCTAGACTTGTAGCCATGGGGGTAGAAATTATTTTGCAATCATTCATATCAAATTTATTGAAAAGATCCTTTACAAATTTAGATTGATGAATGAAAGTCCCATTGGGGGTTTTTTGACTTGGGGTTTTTTGCAATCATTCATATCAAATTTATTGAAAAGATCCTTTACATATTTAGATTGATGAATGAAAGTCCCATTGGGAGTTTTTTGACTTGGAGTCCTAAAAATGTTTTTAGTTCACTTAAAGCACTCATTTCAAACTTAGAAGACATTAATTTAGAAAATTGTTCACACAAGGAAGGTTTTGTTGATCCAAAAATGATGTCATCGACATAAATTTGGACCAGCAAAAGTTCCTTGTCTACCCTCTTGATGAACAAAGTCTTATCAATGGTTCCCCGAGAAAATTTATTGGAAAGAAGAAATTGAGAGAGTGTATCATACCGTGCTCTAGGTGCCTGTTTCAGACCATAAAGTTCTTTGTCTAGTCTGTACACCCAATCAGGATGATGAACATCATCAAATCCTGGAGGTTGACACACATAGACTTCCTCCTTTATTGTCCCATACAGGAACACACTTTTTATATCCATTTGATATACCTTTATATTATGGGATATTGCAAATGCTAAGAAGAGTCTGATGGCTTCTAGTCTGGCCACGGGAGCAAAGGTTTCATCATAATAGATGCCTTCCTCTTGGCAGTACCCTTGCACTACCAATCTAGCTTTATTTTTGATCACGATGCCTCTGTCATCTGTTTTATTTCTGAATACCCATCTAGTTCCGATAGGGTATTACCTGCTGGTAAGGGGCAAAGAGTCCAAATGTTTTGCCTTTTGAACTGTAATAGTTCATCTTGCATAGCCTCTACACACTTATTATCTTTAAGAGCTTCATGATATTTGGAAGCCTCAACTTGGGACAAGAAGGCTGCATGAAGGCAGGAGTTAACTTGGGACAAGAAGGCTGCATGAAGGCAGGAGTTCGAAATCTGGTTCCTAGTTTGAACACCTTTATTTAAGTCACATAAGATTTGTTCTAGAGGATGATTTCTACTGAAGGGAATGATGTCCAAACAATTATTTAAAGAGGCAGCATCGGAAGAAGGTGAGTTTTCAGTGGGGCCAGGAGAGTTTTCTGAAGGGGAAGCGAGAACATGTTCAGGAACATCTATGGGTACATTATCCAAAGCTGGGGATAAATGAGTAGATATTTGTTCATCTTGGTCTTGAGAATTTATTTGATAAGAAGGAATGGAGGTAAACAATTTAGAGACAGAATATTTCTCAAGAGAGGATAGATCTTCATATGTTTGACATGATTCTGAAGAAGGAGAAGAAGAAGAAGAAGAAGAAGGGGTAGAAGAGATGTAGGTGAAGATTTCAAGATCAAAGAGGTCAGCAGGAGTAGAAGGGAAACATCAAGTTGATGCAGTTGAATTTGACATCAATAGTTTCCTCAACAATTTTGGTCCTGAGATTGAAAGCTCGGTAAGCCTTAGAGGTCTGAGAATATCCAACAAAATATCCAGAGTCAACTTTACAGCAAACTTGGATAAAGAGTCTTTTGTGTTCAGAATGAAACACGGACACCCAAAGACTTTAAAGAAATAGATGAGAGGCTTTATGTTATGAAGGACTTCATAGGCAGTCTTGTTATGTCTTTCACAATGTGAACTATGTTTAAGACATAGCAAGCAGCCTCAGCCCAGAAGGATAAAGGTAATCATGAATTTGCAAGCATAGTTTTTGCAGCTTTAATAAGTGTCCTATTCCTTCTTTCCACAACTCCATTTTGAGCGAGAGTTCTAGGAACACTGTATTGTCTGAGGATTCCTTTAGATATGCAGAACTTATCATGAACCTGGTTCTTGAATTCAGTCCCATTATCACTCCATATTGTTTTGATAGGAAGACCAAATTGTCTTTCAAGTCGGGTGATAAGGGCTATTATTTTATCAGAAGTCTCATCTTTGCTGAAGAGAAAGAAGGTCCAGCAAAATCTTGAGTAGTCATCCACAACAACTAAACAATATCTCTTTATTGCCAAACTGGCTACCTTCACTGGACCAACAAGATCCATATGAAGTAAATTGAGACAGTTAGTTGTTTTGGACTCCTCAATAGACTTATGTGATGTTTTATGTTGCTTTCCCTTTAAGCAAAATTCACATTGACCTTCAAAGTTAAATTCTTTGGAAGGTAATCTTCTTATTAAAGAAAGGGTAGAAATCTTATGAAGTGATTGGTGGTTAAGGTGACTGAGTCTTCTGTGCCAGAGGGCAGTTTAAGAAGAAGATGCTTTGGCTATCAAACAAGTAGGAGAGGATGTTTGAGAATCAGTGGACATATCTACAATGTAGAGATTTCCACTTCTTTTAGCCGTTAGCAAGGTGTATTGATCAATTAATATCTTTATTCTTTAATGTATTTCAGGAGAGAGAATTTTGCAACTGTCCTAGGTGAAAAATGAACTAAAGTTCTTGTCAGCTAGTTGAGAAACACTCAAGAGATTAAGCTTGAAGTTTTCAACCAAGCTTACATCTTTAAAGTGCAGTTTTCCACTCTAGACAAAACCACACCCTACTATCCAACTTTTTGCATTATTTCCAAAGGAAACAGATCCTCCATTCTTTGAAATGAAGTTATTTAAAATGGATTTGCATCCTGTCATGCGCCTAGAGCCTCCACTGTCAACATAAACATAGATGAATTTGGTTTGAAGAAGGTCTCTGCACATGAGAATTAATTGCAATAGGTTAGATATGGGTCTTGTTTTATTTTCAGAAGAAATAGACGAGGTTTATTTGTTTTGCTTAGCGTTATACATCAACTTCTGCAACATCAGTATCAGCTGTTGCTGATTTTGATGCAAAATATTGATTTATGAATCCACGGAAGAAGAATTCACATCAGCAGGAGAATGGGCAGCAGGAGTCACCATAAGATGAGAAGGTGGTGTTCCAAGGATGGATGGCCCGAGTGAAGCAGATGGAGGGGAAGAAAAGCGAGGAGATGGATGGGAGCTAGATCTTATTGAACTATTCGTTGAAGATCTATTAGCCTTCTTTGATTTCTTCATCTTATTAGGGAGGTTCGCTTTAGATGAGAAACCATGTTCGGCTTTCAATCTTTCAGCATTCAGTTTTTCTCTCGTTTTATCCAAGGGAGTTTTTTTCCCATAGTTTTCCGTAGTGATCATACTTGAAACACTTTAGACAAGCTGGAGATTGAGTGGAATAGTTGGGGATGAAAGGCTTATTTCCCTTCATTATTGGATTGGGGGATGGGGATGAGGATGAGAAGGAGGAAATCTGACGTCAATCATGGGCCTCTTTCCTTTGTCAATGTGGGCAGCATGATTGTCAAAGGTTTGAAGAAAACTTGTATCTTACGAACTTTGAGTAGAGCTCATGGTTGGAGCAATCTCATTATGTTCAGAAACATTATTATTTTGATCACTTTCCAAAGGTGTTTCCTCCAGTGTCTCAATGTTAGTTTCAGTGGGATAAACAAACGTAAGAAACTTCGGAGGTTGGTACACTCTTAGAGGTGTGATTGTTATGGATGGAATTTCATCCGGAAGAAAGGTGGGAGAGATGGCCTCAGAATAAGTCTCTTTTATTTCATTGTCAATCGGGGTGTAGTCCTCTGGAGGACTAGTATGATTAAACCAGATTCCAAATTTGGCCTTGTTGTGAACTTGCTTAGTTAAAAGCATTTTTGAACCCTTTGGAGGATTCAACCCACTTGTCACAACAGACCTTGGTCTGAGACAATTCATGACTAAAAGCTGCATATTTTTCATTTTACAAATCAATAGAGCTTGTAGGTTGGATTTTTCAGTCATTAGGATAGAGATTTGACTGTCTTTATTCTTTATTAATTTTCTATTTTAGAATTTTTATTATCTAACAGTTGCTGCAACTCCTGATTTTGTTGTTGAGGCAACATATTGGCTTTCTTTATTTTAGCAAAAGCCTCTATGCACGCATCGGTACACAGTTTTTCTAGAGTAGAGGAAGATATATGTGCATCAGGAGCGTCTGCAACAGGTTGTTCAAAAGAAGAAGAGTCGTCACCAACAGCCATGAGAGCGAAATATGTTGGTTCATAGGTGATGAGGGCATAGCCTACATCTTCAGGCAGGCTACTCTAATCTACGTACTCTTGGGGTGAAAAGAGCAGGTTGACTAGAAGAAGGGGACTGGACAGCAGGGCCTGGTATATTTATTTGAGAAGGTGATGGAGCAATAATTTGAAGAGGTGTAGGAGTAAGTTGATACATGTTACCATTGGTAGCTTGTACAAATTGTACATTGGTAGGAAGAGGGGTCTGTACAATGTGTGCTGACTCTTGAGAATTGTTGTGCCTTATGAAAGATGAGGAAGAAGAAAAAGGAGAAAAAGAAAAAGGTGCAGAAGAAGTATGTGATTATGAGTTAGGGAAAGTCACATATAGTCCTCTTGTTGAACTTATTCGTTCTAGTGCTCAAGAGGGCCAGTTGGTAAAAAATGTCCATCTCTTACAAGTCATCACTTGGAACTTGATGAAGATCATCCACGATAAAGCACAGATGATCAAAGATAGGAGAGTGGTCATCACAGGAAGTAGAAGAAGTGATGCTAGTGGTTAAGTCTATGTATTCATCATAACCCTGATCATTTGATTCAGAGGTATGACTCAGAAGACGTGGGTTCCCTTGAACATACTCTTCAGTTGATTTACCAGACTTTGTTAGTTTTCTTTTCTGGTCAATATCTCGCTCAAAGGTGAGAAACTTACCCTGAAGTTGGGTAAGTGAGAGTTTGCCAAAGTTTGGAGAGGATCTCATGACAATTGAGTAAGTTTCCCATTTTTCAAGTAGAGATCTCAAGAAGCGATTCAGAACAGAGATAGGGGGTACACTTGACCAGCTAGTTTTAATTCACTTAAGAGAGAAGTGAATCGTTCAAACTGCTGAGTCAGTGACTCATTATTTCGTTGGGAGAATGTCTCGTATTGTTGAGCTAATATCTCCCTGGTATTATCCACAACATCATCGATGCCACCGAATTGCTATTTTAGAGCATCCCACAAGTCTTTAGCAGACTCATGGTGAAGAAGACCAGAGTATATTTCATTAGGAAGGGCCATAGCCAATTGAGCATGTGCCTTTGCATCAAGCTCCAACTTCTGGTAATCTTCTTCGGTATAATTCCGAGGATCTTTCAGGACATTGTCTCCAGTCTACGTGTCTAGGACCGTTGGTTTATGCGGTCCGAACATCACATACTTCCAACATCCTGTTTGATTATTGGATAGGAAGTGTAACATACGCCTCTGCCAAATGCTATACTGGTGCCTAACCAAGATCGGTGGCTTCGTGACAGAACCGGTGTTATGAGGGTCCAGGGTGAATTTTTCTGCCATTGGTTCACAAATTATTATGAGCAAATCAACGAGTGATGAGTTCTCAAAGTGATTTGTTAGAATGATTTTTGTACACAGTTTAGTACAAAAACCAAACTCTTACAGATTTACGGAAAATCGAAAGACAGAAAAAACAGAATGTAGAAAACTAAAACAACAAGATATCAGTGAGAGCTTTGAGTTTTAGTCTTGATGGTTAAACCAAGACTAAGGACAGTGCTCTGATACCAATTGTTGAACTACAGAAACCTCGAGGAGTATCTGTTTCACCAGGAATAAGGCTTTAGACACTTAGTCAAAGCTTTGGTTTTAGCTCCCTCTATAGTTTTGCACAAGGTTATTTTCTTTGTTTTAGTTTTCTTGCTTAGAAAGAGAGTAGAGAACAGATAGAAAGCACAAGGAATTTTGGGAGAAGTAATTCATTTTATTCAGAGAATGTTGGTATATAAATACCCAAACATTATGAGATACAAGACAATAAATAATAAGACATATAGTTGACATTGTTACAGACACTGAAACAACAGACTAGTACAAATACAAAGTCAACAACAACGGAAACAATAGTCTTCGGGTCTTCCGAGGTTGAAGTAGTTGTACTAAGGATCAGTGGTTATTCTTTCGAAATAAACATGCTCATTGATATTAGTCTTGGGTTGTCGATACTAGCTATCGAGGTTGATAGTCTTGATGGTGGTACATGGATCGATATTAGCACCGGAGAATCTGATAAGTTCTATCAGTTGTTTGTCGATATTATTTTCGTTAATAATTGTCTAACTTGTTAAAATCGATGGCCGTATGTTCGGGAATACTAAGTTCGATGATGGATGTATACAAACATGATATTAACTAACCTAAGGGATGTAATTGCATGCATCCATGCATGCACATGTATGTATTCCAAGTTACCACCTTTTATAAAATACATATATACATACATTTATAAGTTTACATATTTTAGATTTTTATGTGAATAAAGTCATTATCATTTATTCAAACTTAACTAAGTTTTTAAAACCTACGTTATGATGATTCACTTGAATGATGTTTTATACAACAATTATAACACATGCATGGATTTATGCATGTATGAACATACGTGTATATATATATATAATGAATAAGATCACCACCATGTCAATACTTCTATATATATATATACACACATACAATTTAACCTAATTCGAATTGTTTAAGTAAAGTCATCATCATTAATTAGTTAAAACAAATGAGTTTTAAAACTAATATTGTGATTATTATAACTATTGTAAAGCATAAGAATTTCATTATAACTTGGATAATGTCAAATAATTAATGACATGTGTTCAAACTAAAAGTTAAAAATGATAAGCATTACATGATGATAAAAACACATATATTTGGTTCCATCAAGAATCTCCTGTTGCTGATCAAGCATAGAGCTCTGATGAACAACCGGTTCAATCGGCTATAGCTGAACCTGTACCTCAACAAACATCATTTATACTTCAATATAATGATGTGGTCCAATTATTGTGCAACATGAGCTTGAGGCTGTTCAGAAAGGAAGTGAGGAGGCTGTTCCAGTTGATGAAGGAAAGTTTGCTGATGTTGCTACTTCCGATTCTGATTCTGATTCAGATGATGATAATTTTGATGATTCTTTTGCTACAAGCAAAATGGTGTCTGGTAAAAGGAAAGTTGATACTCTGTCAAGTTCAAGACAAAAGACACAAAGAAAAATGTTAATGGTGAGGAATCAGAGTATGTTTCTTCAGACATAGAGTTTCACTTTGAGTCACCTGTAAATGCTACACCATCTTCATCATCACCTTCACCAATTTCTCCAGCTCCTGTTATTATTACTCCACGAGTAACTCCTGATGCACCTTCATCTTCTACACCAGACTTCAATTATTTGCTTATTGATAGTTTTGCTACATAGTTTTCACAGTTCCGAAGTCTTCAAACTACAATTTTTGAATTACAAGAGGAGATTGTGCAACTCAAGTCAAAGGTGAATGCTTTAGAGTCAAAGTTGATGAATTGACAAAGAAAACTTCCTAGATTACTCTTGTAGAGCCCAATTTAGGGACAAAGATTGACAAAATCATTGCGTCACAAGACGAAGACCCAGTTTTGTAGATTTTGTGAACTTATACATTTTCGTGTACTTAACCACTTCGTTTACATAGGTTCGAGTACACCTAGTTGTAGTATAAATAGACGCATTTTGTACTGCACTAGGGTTGGATTCCCGTGGCATAATTCTCTAGACGTATTGAGGCTTGTCTTGGAGTGTTACAAGCATTTGATGTCGATTGGAGTGTTAAAGCTCGAGTCTTGTCACACCCCGAGCCGGCAGGACGGATCGACTTCCCCGTCGGGCGGAAGGTTCTGGGGGCGCGATATCGTGAGTGATAATCGTGATGATCAAATTGTTTACATAGCATCAACATTGAGAATAACTAAAGCACAATAACATTAAACTAGGATTACAAAGTTAATTTACAACTGTTAATGTTTGATAATTTAACTAAGTAAACCTATCAAAAGAATCAAATGTTTTCTATCTTCTATCGGTACAAGATATCAAAATAGCTTCACAGCCTTCATCAAGACATGTGCCTTTCAAAATATACTAGGTCCTCTAACTAGGCATCCTAGTATGCATTCCTTAGCCTTAGCTTATTCCTGTACGTCACCTGAGAAAGTATTGAAAAATAACTTTAGCAAACCTTTTCGGTAACAACCTTAACCTCATTAACATCACCTGTAATATCCGATTCGGTATGCTTATATATAGGGCATATGTAGGTCGAACTTACCGCCCGCCCAGCCACCGTCCCACCACATACTAAATCACATATGACATTGTCGTTAATGATAATTAAGCATTTTACCTACAACCCAATCCAGTCTTCATAATAGCTTTAGCGTACTGTTTAAAAGTTTACAAATTTATAGCGTTCATATAGCTTAGCCTTTAAGTATACTGTACGAGGATAATAGCTTCGCAGAATCGTAGTTTAGCATTTACGAATCTCATGCATGGGTACAAGCTTTGCTCTAGCATAGTTTAGCATTCACGTAGCCCATGATTAAATACAAGCTTTGCTCTAGCATAGTTTAGCCATTACGTATCTCAAGAATTGATTCTAGCTTTGCATCAGAATAGTTTAGCATTCACGTATCTCATATATGTAAATACAAGCCTTGCTCTAGCATAGTTTGGCATTCACGTATCTCATATATAGATATAAGCTTTGCATTAGCATAGTTTAGCATTCACATATCTCCTACATAGATACCAGCTTGCAATAGCATAGTTTCGCATTCACATACCTCATGCATAGATACAAGCTTAGCATTTAGCATATAATCATAGCTTGTAGCATTTAGCATCTAGTATTAGCATATAGTTCATAGCATTCGCATCAGCATATAGTTTAGCATGTAGCTTGTAGCATTAGCTTTAGTATATAGTTTAGCATGTAGCCTGTAGCATTAGCTTTAGCATATAGTCTAGCGTGTAGCTTGTAGCATTAGCATTAGCTTTAGCATATAGTTTTAGCATATAGTTTGTAGCATTAACCTTAGCATATAGTTTATAGCATTACCCTTAGCATATAGTTTGAGCATATAGTTTATAGCATTAACCTTAGCATATAGTTTGAGCATGTAGCTTGTAGCAATATCACATAGGTTAAAGTCTTAGCTTTTAGCTTTCAGAATAAGTGTAACAAGCATAAGCATTAGTACTAGCATTATGTATAAGTGTAAAAGCATTTATAAAAAATTTCAATACTTGTTTAAAATGTATAACATGCTTCTCAGTCCCGAGGTAAAACAAATTAGTTTGAAAAAGGGAAAAATGAACTCACCTTATTGTTGAAGTGGTTGACTAATTATAAACAGGAAATGCACACGCTCGTTGTTGTACTTGTGGTTGTTTTCAAGATCATGTATTGATTTCACGTTGTATGTAACTCATAAGTATAAGTTGTAGTGACTTGTGTGCGTGTGTGTGTTAACCATAAATTGGCTAACACCCGTGAGTCTCGGTCCTCATTCGACCCTGGTTAAATTGTAATATATTTTCCAACACTTAACTATTTTGAGTTAAAGCTTTGTATGTAATGCCATGTTGCACTTGTCTTAACCATAATCAATCTTGTAGGTTTGAAATCCAAAATAGTTCCTAGATAACACTTAGATCTTGCATCAAACTTGTATATTACCCTCAACATTCTTTGTTATCATGTTTGAAGAACAAAACTTTATGATGTATGAGGTTCATTAAACCAAAGAAATTTCACCACCTTTGTAGTAATAAACCATCATAACCATGCATATGTTCATTAAATAAATGTTAGAGATGTTTGTTAACTTTGTAATTATGTGGGCCGATTCCATAATTATTGGGCCGGATGATATGGGCTAAGTGTTTGCTAATTGGGCCGAGCCAGGAGTGGGCTAAGGCTTACTAGGTCGAATGAGGGTAGGCTAAACCTTGGGCCAATTAACTTTGTCGAATGGAAAAGGATTTGGGCCGGCTAACTTTGGTTGTCCGAATAGATGGTCTGAGTTCGGTTCAAGTTTTCCAGCGAACCTCCTAGTTAAATTGGCTGAGGTTCGGCCCTCCTATTGGTTCGGTGGTTCTCTGGTTCGGCCAAGGGTGGTTCGTAGCATCATGCACTGGTTCGCGAACATGAAGGTTCGGCTGAGATCAAAGGTGGTTCTAGCATGGGTTCGTGACTAGTAAGGTTCGCAGTCATCATGATGCTAGGTTCGGCAACAGTAAGGTTCGCCTTATGTTGGATCGTGGATGGTATCAGGTTCGTCGATGGTAGTTGCAACCACGCAAGCTTTGCCGGATAGCCTAGGTTCGTTCAGATTAGGGTTCGTGGAGATTAGGGGTTCGGTTAATGGGTTGTTGCGCATAGGTTCATAGTGACATAACACTAAGTTCGTGGCTCCTCAGGTTCGGGCATTAGGGTTCGCAGCTCAAACCTGGGTTCGGTGATGAGGGTGCGTGTCCAGGCTGGGTTCGTGGCAGCAGGGTTCGCCCATGCATGCAAGATTCGGCTATGTCAGAGCCGATTATCCTTTGCCCAGCTCGACACAGGTTCGGCTGTCACGAACCAACATGTTTTTCATCATCACTCTCGAAATCAAGCTGCTCCAGGTTGTTCCTAGATTAAGGTGGTGTGGTGGGAGGTCCTCGAAGGTGTGGGGCTCGACGGGGTTGGCTAGAACCGGCCAAAGTGATGGGTCGAACTAGAGTGACAAAAACCCTAATTTTCGTGTGATTCAAGCCTCATTACCTCGAATTTCGCTGGACAACTTCGTAGATATGTTGTACTTCTAGGTAGAGGATGATTGTAGCTACGTGTGGACACCAAGAACACGAGATTTCACCAAGAAATGAGCAAAATATGGAGTTTTGAAGATGATTCTTCTAGAGAGAGAGAGAGGAAAACGAGTTGGTGAGTTTAGAGAGAGAGAAAGGGTGAATTAAATGAAGAAATGGTTCATTTAGCGTATATATACCCCGTGCGTGTTCGGGTTCGTTTCGGTTGCTCGTTTTTTCGTCTCCGTTGCGTTTCCGAATCGTTTCGCGCATTTTACATAATTTTAAATGAAATGGATTTATTTTTAAGTTTTGAAAGGTTGTGATTCCTAATAAATATTAAATATTTAATTTTCTTGAATTATTATCGTTTGATTCGTCGTTTTTTTTCGTTTTGCGTTTCGTAAAAACGCGTCACCTTCGCACGTATTCGTTCGAATCGTCACCCGAACGAACACGACGTTGGTTTCACTTTCTGATTTTTTTTTCTACTTTTCAGTCATCATTTCAGAACGTTAAACTTTCAGATGTATTTGTACAGATCGTCACCTATACGAATAATCCGTCCATTTAACATTCCTGTAACGACGTCCGTTATTACTTTGTTTTGTTCAACCTCGCATACGTTTATACAAAATAGCATTAAATCAAGCATTTATGTGTCAGTTCTGTGTTGTCTGATGTGTTTCTGACTGTTAGACCATGAGATTTAATCAAATTTCAGAAACAGTTGCATAATAGTTTAGTGTCAAGGATCACAATGTTAATAGCATATACATAGTTCACGTAGTTTGTACCTGAGTTACTGTGCAAGTTACTATGCAGATCACTGTTCCGGTAACGTTTCCGACACTGATGTTACAAGTCTTCATCAGGATCTGGACCTACATGTGGTATCAGAGCGGAGCTAGCTTGAATTGAAGTAGGGGTGGAATCGAAGCGAATCAATTCTGAGTTCATGCCACGACGAGGCTGTTTTCAACACCAAGGTAACGGCTTTTTCAAGCAAGATTGCTACTTTCGTGATCATCTTCATCTCATATAGCTGATGTATCAATTTGCAGCTCCGATTCTTGAAGAACTTTTCTCTGGAATTTTTCAAGTATTTTACAGTTCTTAATTTCGAGTACACAGTCTCGGGAACTTGTGTCACACCCCAGGCCGGCGGGCCAGATCGGAGACCCGGCGGGCCAGATCGGAGACCCATCGGGCGGAAAGGTCCCGATGCGTGATTAAATCAAAGTGATCAGATTGATTATACAACACATGACATAAAAAGAAAGATTTAACATTAAACGCCACTACATGTTCCAAAATATCACATGACAATTGTCTTAGTACAATACATCATCAAAAAAAATCAGTTTCACTAAATAGTCTTCTCAAATCATTAGGTCAACTAGTCTGCATTCCACTAGACTGCTATCCTGATATGCTAACACATTTCACCTTCGCCATCCTAGAGCATAATCATACATGTTCATCTCCAGAGAAGCACGTAAAAATAAGGTCAACAATATGTTGGTGAGTTCATAATTTATTATAAGTAAAACAGGGTTTGTCACAAATTAAAGATTCAAGGAATTAGTGGACTACATGAATAATAACCTTCCAATGTCACATATATTATCCCGAACCAGCTAGTATTGTTTATGTATAGGGCATACCTAGGGCCCAAGACCCAGCCACTAGCCCACCACGCCCTACCTGATTCTCGACTGTATACCTGACATGGATAGGAGGTTTCATCACACATGCACTACGTTCTTCCTCTTGAACTCAGATTCCTGATTTAACTAGTTGATCAATAGATTTAGGTAGTATTGCATGGGGATTCTGTCTATTATATTCTGCACATGTCCATTTAACAAACCTAACCTTGTGTTGCCCTTGTTGATTAGATCACACAGATCCAATCCTAATGATGATGTAGACATCTTGTCGCGTAACGTACCGACATCGGCGCCAGAAGTATGTCAGACTAATAGTACTATCTACGTTACAGCCGGTTGACACTCGTCAACTAATGGTAAATAAATGATTGATGAAGGGTCTTACTGAAATGTGTATGTACATGTAACTCTCACGTGCCTCAATGATTATGCAAAACAGACCCTCTCATTTGAGGGGTCAATATGTGAAGTTTTAACATTTACATCATAATACTCACATATATGAGTGTGAGAAAATAATATTTGAAAATTACCGTTTCATGGTCTCAGCCCCAAAAGTGTTGAGGAAATGTTTAATTGAAAACGGGGCTATGAACTCACCTATGGTTTTTTAAGTTGCTCGAAATGGTGTGTATTGCTTGAAGATGTTTCTAATCAAATACATGTGTTTTCAGTTAATGGGATTCAATAATGTATTTATGTCTTGATCATCTGATTGGTTTCTTATGGTTTATATTCTTTGTATCATTTAGATTTGTTTGGTTTCCAACACTTAGTCTTTTTATGTAGACAGTTAGGGCCAACGGGCTATGAGTACGAATGGACCATGTTTCGTGCGAAAGGATTTAATCTCATTCGCTCGACAGTTCCAACGCCCGACTCACACGTGGGAATGTGATGCGACTAACGTCGTTGTATACTTCTACGACCGATCTGTTCATTCGCACGAAGGAGACAATCGGAGATCTCATTCTTCTGCAACTCGACCGAAAACATTTGTATTGATTTTCGGCAGCGTTGCTAACGATTTTGCCGATCGACCTTGTGAGTGTGTTAGGGAACTCGTCGGCGCGATTATTTGAGCGAAACGCTCACCGGAAACTTTGGAAGGGTCGTGGGGTGAGTGTTGATGGTGAAAAAGTAGAAAAATAGAGGGAGAAGATGATGGGGAGGTGCTAGAAGTGATGATTTGCAAGCGGAAAAAGACGAAATCGTGAGTCGAACGTACGAAGAACCGAGCATTCTCCGTTCGTGGGTGTGTGGGGGTATTTTTTTAAAACTGATGAAAATTTGGCTGAAGTGTGGCTTATATTACAGCTTTGCTGCACAAATGTCTCATTCGCACGAATGGCCTCCAGTTGGCCGAACGTGCTTGACGATTGGGATGTTTGATTTTTTTGAGTTACATTCGTACGATTGCATGAGTTCATTCGTACGAGTGACTTTCAGCATCAAAATTCTTTACTTATTTTCAAAGATTTTTACGTAACGATCTACGTATGTTAAGGCATTGGTTCAAGTTACAATTCTTTAACTAGTTCCTTTTCTTAAGACCAGACGACTTAATTCGTATCTGCAACTGTAAGAATCGTCACCCAAACAGTTGCATCAGCAGTTATGTCTAATGGTGGTTTGAATTTAGCTTTTAAATCAGTAAGGGCATCGTTTCAGGTTCATATCTCCATGGATCGTCACCCATCCAAATATATCCCTGATCCGATGATCCGTTACATAAATGTTTATCGTTTACTGTAGAAGAGTTTTGTTAAATATTTAAAGGCATTTGTAATTTACGTTGAAGGTACCAGTTGTTACAGTCTCCTTCTGTTGAAGAAATTTCGTCTCGAAATTTTCGTTTGCTGGTCGGGACTTGACCTGCTACGTGAACAAGTGGGGGTACTTCTTATTCATTTAGTCCTCCTGTTCCAAGGTATATTCTCGTCCGCGTTTGGAATTCCATCAAACCTTAACGATTGGTATGCGGCTTCGCTTCAGTTGTTTAACTTCACGATCCATAATTTCTGAAGGTTCTTCGATAAAATTTAGTTGTTCATCCACTTGAGCTTCCTCAACCATTATGACTAATGATTTGTCCGTTAGGCATATCTTAAGGTTTGAGACGTGAAACACGTCATGCACGCCACTGAGTTCATCTGGTAATCTCAGCCTATACGCAATAGGGCTAATTCGTTGAATGATTTCAAACGGTCCAACGTATTGCAGTGCTAATTTGCCCTTCTTTCCGAACCCAACTACGCCCTTCCATGGGGATACCTTCAACATGACTAGATCTCCTACATGGAATTCCAATGGCTTGCGTTGTTTATCGGCGTAGCACTTTTTTCTACTTTTGGCTGTTTGTAAGCTTTGTTGTATCTGGGCGATCTTATCTGTGGTTTCATGAATAAGCTCAGGCCCCGTTATCCTGTTATCTCCTACCTCGGCCCAACAAATTGGTGACCGACATTTTCTGCCATACAGAGCCTCGAATGGGGCACATCCGATGCTACTATAGTAACTGTTGTTGTATGAGAATTCTATCAGTGGCCAATGGGAGGACAATTCCCACCGAAATCCAAAACACAGGTCCGTAACATGTCCTCTCTGGTTTGTATAGTATGATCCCTTTGACCATCCGTTTGTGGATGGTAAACTGTACCCAAGTTCAAGTTCGTTCCTAGATATTTCTTCAACGGCTGCCAGAATCTTGAGGTGAATCTTCTGTTTTGATCTGAGATGATAGACAATTGTACATGGTGAGGCACCACTACCTCATTGATGTACAACCTTGCCAGTTTATCCATCGTGAAAGTTTCGCGCATTGGCAATAAATGAGCAGATTTGGTTAAACGATCAATTATAACCCAGATTGTAACATGACCACTGGAAGTACGGGTTAGCTTGGTAATGAAGTCCATAGCTATTTGTTCCCTCTTCAAGAGTGGAATCTTAGGCTGTTCCAGTAAACCAGACGGTTTTTGGTGCTCCGCCTTAACTTTCACTCACGTCAAGCATCAACTGAAATGCGTAAATCTTGGAACATCTTATCGTCGCCCGGGTGTAGCGAGTATCTAGTCTTGTGTACTTCATCGAAGATAAGCTTCCCTAGTTCATCTACTTCAGGAATCCACATGCGTTCCTGATACTAGATAAACCCATCTCAAACTGCCACTCTGCTCCACAATCAAGTTCTTTCGTCAAATTGTTTCTTCCCATTGCTTCATGTTGTGCTTGCACGATTTGATATTTTAGACTTGTTTGTACCATCATTCCCATTTCCCTAAAACGCAAGGGTTGGACTCTATCCTTTCGGTTCAGGCATCAGCAACAACATTTGCTCTGCCTGGATGATATTTGATCACACAATCATAGTCATTTAGGAGCTCAACCCAGCATCTCTATCGCATGTTAAGCTCTTTCTGATCAAATATGTGTTGCAAGCTCTTGTGATCCGTAAAGATTGTGCATTTCGTACCGTACAGGTAATGTCACCATATCTTTAAGGCAAAAATGACAGCTCCCAGTTCTTAGTCATGCGTCGTGTAGTTTTTCTCATGTATTTTCAGTTGTCGTGATGCATAGGCAATGACTTTGTCTCATTGCATCAAAATGCAACCGAGTCCTTGATGGGACGCATCACAATATGCTACGAAATCATCATTGCCTTCCGGGAGTATCAAGATAGGAGCATTGCACAATCTTTGTTTTAAAGTCTGAAACGCCTCCTCCTGTTCCTTCTTCCACATGAACGACTCACTTTTCTGGGTTAGTTTGGTAAGTGGCAAAGCTATTTTGGTGAAATTTGAAATGAATATCTGGTAGTAACGTGCCAAACCTAGAAATGACATGATCTATGTAGATTTTGTGGGAACATCCCAGTTCTTGATTACTTCAATTTTGGCAGAGTCCACATGAATTCCATCACAGTTAATCACATGACCCAAGAACTGAACTTTTCCTAGCCAAAATTTACACTTAGAGAATTTTGCATTGAGTTGTTCATTCTTCTATAGCTCCAAGATTGTCTTGAGATCCTGCTCATGTTCCTTCTCACTCTTGGAGTAGATAAGTGTGTCGTCAATAAAGACAATAATGAATTGATCCAGATACGGCTTGCATACCTGGTTGATCATATCCATGAACACAGCTGGTGCGTTAGTCAATCCAAATGGGATCACCATGAATTCGTAATGCCCGTACCTTGTTCGAAAAGCCATTTTTGGTATATCCTCATCTTGAATCCTTAGCTGATGGTATCCAGACCGTAAATCAATATTTGAGAAGTATTGTGCTCCTCGCAATTGATCAAACAAGTCATCAATCCTTAGCAAGGGATACCGATTCTTGATGGTCAGCTTGTTCAACTCCCTGTAGTCTATGCACATATGAAAAGATCTATCCTTCTTCTTCATGAATAAAACTGGAGCTCCCCACAGCGAGTAGCTCGGTCGGATGAAACCTTTATCCAATAATTCATTTATTTGATTTTACAATTTCTGCATTTCTGAGGTTGCCAATCTATAGGGAGATTTAGCAACAGGAGTTGATCCAGGAATCAAGTCTATGCGGAAATCTGCTGGACATGCTAGAGGCAAACTAGGTAAGTCATCACGTAACACTTCTGGATACTCCCTCACTATCGGTACACCCTATATTTTGGCCATATCTCTCCCTTTCTCCACCACATGAGCTAGGAACGCCACGCACTACTTTAGTAAGCACATGCATGCCTTTATACAAGATATGATTTTCAAACCTTCTTTTAGGGATGCGAAGGAGCTTCTCTGAGCAGATGAGTTCAAAACCATGTTGTGACAGCCAGTTCATCCTGATAATCACATCAAAGTTGCCCAACTCCATCGGAATCAGTTCAATTAAGAAGGGTAGCTCATTCAAGATCAATGAACAATCCTTGAACATTATATGTACCGTATGACCACCAATTGTGGTTTCTAGTTCGGAAGAGATAAAACTCCTATCGGCACCTATGTCGAATAAAGCAGATACATAGTTGTTGTTTAGAAGAAACGTACTAGTGATAACATTGGGATGGAGATCCTGGTGTGCAACAGGTGTTCCCAAAGCAGATACAGGAGTAGCAGGCATTTTGGTTGATGGGGGTCGCCATAGCATAACCATTCACAGTTTTCTGCTTCTTGTTTCGGTATGGTTATGGCTTCCTGACCAATTCTTCCTTGACTGGTGTAGGTTCATCTTTCAGCACCCCAGTTTGCAGCATGATATCTGTCTGGGTGGAGGAGAGAGCTAAGGCTGAATCCAATGTAGGTGGATTCCCTGTGAGAACATGCGTGCAGAATGTAAAGTGGCAGTCCATGGATGTACTGATCAATGATTTTCTCCGGGGTAGGAAAAAGGTACCGTACTAGGGATACCAACTCGTGGAACCGAGTAGTGAAAGTGAGATGATCTGCCCCAACCATCTCCAGGCTCCATATTTTTTGTTCCACCTTCTGCACTTCATTCTTCGGACAAAAATTTCGGAGTAACAGGCTCGTGAACTCGGCCCATGGCATAGACAAGGCTGCTTCCCTTCCCCTTGTTTGAATTTGGGAATTCCACCATGTTAATGCCCGTTTGTCAAACGAACCAGCCGCATACGAGACTCGGTGTGGTTCCAGAAAGCTACTAATCTCGAGTGTATGCTCCATCTTACTAATCCATTGGACCAACCCCACAGCACCCTCGGTGCTCTAAAATGCAGGATGTTTGCACCCTACGAATTTGCGTTAAACATATTCGGTGGTAGCCCCGGTAGTGGCACTTCCCGAACTGGACGAAATTTTCGCATGACTAGTGCTGCCGCTATCGCGTTTGAGTTCATTGATAATATCCGGAATGGCAGTCTGCTGCTGCCAAGTGATAAATATTGCAAGTGCAGCCATAGAGGGGTCCACTTACATTTCTTTTCTAGGTTGGGTTGTTGCCCCTCCAAATGGAGTGTTTGTTCCACCTGGCCGAGTGTTTGACACATCAGGTTGAGTGTATGCCCCCTCAGGCTGGGTATTCTTCTGGCTTCTTCTTCATGGTGGAATTTTATTAAGACAAGGGCATAGATTAGTATCTAGGCTAACACATAATATACACACGTAATATTCTTCCTATCCGATTTCCCCTACGTGCTGGTCCCTAGGTAATAGTCTAAGTTAATCCTTAAATGTGGCCTAATTTCTCTATAACCATGGCTCCGATACCAATCAGTCACACCCCGGGCCGGCGGGCCGGATTGGAGACCCATTGGGAGGAATGGTCCCAAGGCGTGATGAAATCAAAGTGATCAGATTGATTATACAACACATGATATAAAAGAAAGATTTAACATTAAACACCACTACATGTTCTAAAATATCACATGACAATTTTCTTAGTACAATACATCATCAAAATATATCAGTTCCACTAAATATTCTTCTCAAATCATTAGGTCAACTAGTCTACATTCCACTAGACTGTTATCCTAATACGCTACCCCATTTCACCTTCGCCATCCTAGAGCATAATCATACATGTTTGTTGTCACACCCCAAGCCGGGGGGTGGATCAACTTTCCCGTCGGACGTAAGGTTCCCGGGGCGCGATATCGGGTGATAATCATAGTGATCAGATTGTTTACATGGCACATGATATATAATGAGAAATGCGAGCATGAAATTCAATACATAGAATTACAAAGTTAAATTACACAGTACGTGTTCATAATTTAACTAGGTAAATCTACTCAAAAGAATCATATAGTTTCTATCTTGTAGCTGCACAAGGTATACAAAAGAGATTCAGAATGTCATCAAAATATATGCATCCAAAAAGAAAGCTAGGTCTTCTAAAAAGTCCTCTAGCTTAATCACTGATGCTTGGTAACTAGACCAGTTCGTCACCTGAGAAAACATGCATTTAAACAAAGTCAACACTAGGTTGGTGAGTTCATAAGTTTAGTTATTTAAAAGCTTTCAGAGTTATTTACACAACATCTTGTAATACTCAAGTCTTAGTTATTCTCATTTGGCGTTAAGTCATCCCCATGTCCTCTCTATAGATACACCTACAGATAGGATATTGTCCGGTCAAGCATGCTTATATATAGGGCATACGTAGGGGACAAGCCCCAGCCGGCATCCCACCACACACTTGACAGAACTCAATACCACCTGTATTGTAGCTATAGATTACCATTTTATCGCCCATAAGTTTAATCACAATCACAATCCCCAATATGACATACCATTACATTATCATGCTATTAACATAACACAATAGGTTTCTAATTCATCCAATTCTCCACGGTTATAAATGGTGGTATTACTCTTTGACTTACTATTACTCACATATGTTTAGGAAGTGAGAGCAAGTCTGACACGTTGTCATATCCCAATAGATGATCAGAATTTAATTGACCACATTGCAGCCACCACAAAGGCAAACCACAATGTTCTCAATTAAATCCGGATTCATTAGTTTTCACAGGACCTCACAACTATCTGCCACCAGCTTATGACATGAGTGAAGTCAATCGCTCAGTCTGCCAGTCCACAAAATAGAAGTGGTGAGATAATTAGCAGACACTATCATACTCTCATCACCCATGTCAGAAATGATAGAGTGGGAATAGGCTGACTAAAAATCAAAAGAGTTCTCATGGTTATCAACCCATAGTCATCAACTCATAGCAATCCAATAGGCATAACACACATGTTCTCATAGGTATAACAGATCAATTCGCTCAGAATTAATTTGCAATTATTCCCAAAGACTTAACAGTTATGATTTTCCTTAGAATTAATAAAATAATTCAATAGGAATAGCATGTATTCCTCATGAGAATTACAGTGTAATCACATAGAAATAATAGTTTTATCGCTTAGAAATCGTAGATATTGTCTAACAGAAATAACCGTTATAAACTCACAGTCATCAACTTTTACATAATAAGGCATATAGTTGTAATAATAAAGTAAAAACCTTATTCGTTTCAGTCTCTTGACTTCACATTCCATAATCTCTACAGGTTCTTCAATGAAATGTAGTTGTTCATCCACTTGTATTTCTTCCAAAGGTATGACTAACAATTCGTCAGCGAGACATTTCCTAAGATTGGATACATGAAACACATCGTGTACCCCGCTGAGTTCATTAGGAAGTCTGAGTCTGTATGCCACAGGACCAGTTCGTTGAGTTATCTCAAACGGTCCGACATACCTTGGTGCTAACTTGCCCTTAGCCCCAAAACGAACCACGCCTTTCCACAGGGATACCTTCAACATGACTCGGTCACCCACTTGGAATTCCAAAGGCTTTCGTCATTTGTCTGCGTAACTCTTTTGGCGAATGCGTATTGCGTGTAATCTTTGTTGGATCTGGGCTATCTTATCAGTTGTTTCCTGAATAAGTTAAGGCCCAGTGATTCTATTATCTCCCACTTCGGTCCAACAAATTGGAGACCGACATTTTCTACCATATAATGCTTCGAATGGAGCACATCCGATACTGCTACGGTAGCTATTGTTGTATGAGAACTCAATGAGTGATAGATGATTATCCCAACTTCCATCGATATCCAGGACACATGTCCTCAACATATTCTCCAGAGTTTGAATTGCTCACTCGTTTTGACTGTCCGTTTGTGGATGGTGAGCGGTGCTCAAGTTTACGCTTGTCCCTAAGGATTGTTGCAATGATTGCCAGAACCGTGATGTAAATCGACTGTCTCGGTCTGAAATAATAGACAGTGGCACACCATGACGTAGTACTATTTCATTTACATAAAGTCTTGCTAGTTTTTCCATCTTGTAGTTTTCTCTAATCGGAAAGAAATGAGCGCACTTAGTCAATCGATCGATGATGACCCATATGGAATCATGTCCGCTGGAAGTACGGGGTAGCTTGGTAATAAAATCCATAGCTATTTGTTCCCACTTCCATTGTGGTATTTCTAGTTGCTCCAACAAACCTGACGGTTTTTGGTGTTCAACTTTGACTTTTGCACATGTTAGGCACTTACTAACATAAGTAGCCACATCCTTCTTTATACCTGGCCACCAATAAAATGACCTAAGATCTTGGTACATCTTATCAGCACCAGGATGAACAGAATAACGAGTTTTGTGTGCCTCGTCAAGAATGAGCTTCCGAAGTTCATCGACTGCCGGGATCCATACACGATCCTGGAAATAGATAACTCCGTCTGGTCTTGTATCAAACTGTTTCTCGGCTCCACAATCGAGCTCGTTCCTCAATTTGTTCCTTTCCACTGCTTCTTGTTGCGCTTGTAGTATTTGATCTCTCAGGCTTGTTTGCACGGTCATTCCCATTGCTTGAACGTGCGAGGGTTTGACTCTTTCCTTCCGGCTCAAAGCATCAGCCACAACATTAGCTTTGCCTGGATGGTATTTGATCACACAGTCATAATCATTCAGGAGCTCGACCCAACGTCTCTGCCACATGTTCAGCTCCTTTTGATCAAATATGTGCTGTAAACTTTTGTGATCCGTGAAAATCGTGCATTTAGTAACATAAAGGTAATGCCTCCAACTCTTTAGAGCAAAAACAACAGCTGCCAATTCCAAGTCATACGTCGTGTAATTCTTCTCATGGATCTTCAACTGCTGTGATGCGTAGGCAATCACTTTGTCTTGTTGCATTAAAATACAACCGACTCCCTGATGGGAAGCATCACAATAAACCACAAAATCATCATTGCCTTCTGGGAGTGTTAAGATTGGAGCATTGCACAATCTTTGTTTCAGTGTCTGGAATGCTTCTTCCTGTTTCTGAGTCCACACAAATGGTTCGCTTTTCTGAGTTAGCATTGAGAGTGGCAAGGCTATCTTAGAGAAATTAAAAATGAATCTCCTATAATAACCAGCCAAACCCAGGAACGATCTGATCTCAGTAGGTGTTGTGGGCACGTCCCAGTTCTTGATTGCTTCAATTTTTGCAGGATCCACGTGAATTCCATCACTGTTAATCACGTGACCCAAGAACTGAACTTCTCTCAACCAAAATTCACACATAGAGAATTTGGCATAGAGTTGTTCATTCTTTAAGATTTCCAAGATTGTCTTGAGATTGTAGGACCTTATTGGAGCTCAGAAACAATCCGGTTCCAAGGGAAATCTGCTTGACAGCCTCTGGAATAGTGTGGAATCCTATTCCAGGGTTTTCCAATCGAAATCAATAGCAACCGTGGTGAATCGAGTGAGTAGAATCAACGTGCGAGTAAGAATCGATCACCATGGGTTGAGAATCGAAGTTAGGTTTCAAACGATTTGAAGTAGTATTTATAGACTGTAGTCATTCGGCCGAATGAGTGGCCGAAGCAGCTCATTCGGCGAATGACTATGTCGAATGGACATGTCATTCGAATGAGACATTCGGCGAATGACTCATTCGATCGCCTGTCATTCGTTAGAGTCATTCGCCCGAATGGCCAAAACATATAATTAAACATAAAAAATTACTAAATCAGATCAAACAAACATATAATCAACATTAAACATTAAGATCAACGTATAAAGACAACTTCCATTAATATAACTTGAACTTTACATGATGGTTAAAACAAAAATTGAACTAGGGACATATAATGCATCTACAAACTCCCCCTTGGACCTAGTTCATTCCTTGGAAGTGTCTTTCTTGAAATACTTTTCAGAAATGGCTTTCCAGTCAGCACCAGCATGAATCTTGAATATACTGCAGAGACAGATCACCCTCATGAACTGTAGTGCCTGTATCATGTCCTGTACATCGAAGAAACTCTGATGACGATAAAGTGCTAGGACATCTTTGTGGGACAAGTTAGTCAACCATATCGGCTCAAAAATTCGTACTGTCTCCCACTTCTTATCCTTGCACAGAACAATCACTGCCTCTCCAGTCCTTCCATCATAATACCACCATCGGAAGCCCTCCATAAAGTCTTGTCGCATCTTCCTTAACGGAATCTTCTTCAAAACTCTCGGAGGTAGCCACTTCAGGAGAACTTTGTGCTTCCTTGATTGACCGTCAATCTCAGGCAGATAGTATCTTTCAGGCTGTTGTGGTTGGAAGTTCACCCATTTCTTCCTGTACTCATACTGAATTTGTCGAGAGAACCAGGCTGACGTTCCAGAATCTTCAGAATATAGCATCCTCAGACGTGCTAACTGATTGACTTCAAAACCTGGCAACGTCTTAAAATCGTGAGGATGCTTGAAATAGTCAATGCCTCTTTCTCTTTTCACAGCATAGCACCCAAGATCATGAAAGTATGCCCAGCTTAAGATTTGACGTCCAGCCTTGTAGCCTTTGGTCCTGTATACTTTCTTGTGCGTAGCTGGCATCTTTATCGTGCTTTCCTTCTTCAGGACCTCCCAGTAGGCCTTCCATTCCTCTTTTCTTTTCTTTTGATCATCTGCTTCGGCTTTGCTAACCTCAACTTGTTCTTCAAAGTATCGGATCAGTAGATCTTCAGTGGCTTGATCAAACTGATCAGTGAAAGTTGGCAGCTCGTCCTCAGCTGATGTATACTTTGGGTATTCTTCATCCGTAATATCTTCTAGGATGACCTCATCTACATCATCAAATGTCTCAGGAGTAGGCTCATCAGTAACAGGAACAGAGGTATCCTCAGTGATAACCTCATCAGGATTTAACCTGAATAACTCAGCAATTTGCTCCTTTGATAAGCAATGTATAATCTCTCCCTCCTCCTTGTCGTAGCTAACTGAGTGTTGTATAATGCCTTGATCGTCAAGAATCATAGTAAGAGTTTCGTCCAGTTGATGTCTCACAGGCACAGCATCTACTTCCTCAGTAGCATCTGGTTCAATAGACTGTGTGGGAGGAGATGGAGGAGGAGCCTTTTTCTTCTTGTCATTTGCACTTTTGGACCGGATCTTAGATGTAGAAGGGGCTTGATCATCATCATCATCATCATCAGAACTTGATGAACCAGAAGACCCACTTACTGATCCTTCCTGATCATCATCTTTATCAGATTCTTCATAGTCAAATTTCTCCTCATCAGATTCTTCTTCCTCTTCTTCCTCTTCCTTTTCTTTCTCAGAATCTGAATCATCAGAGTGAGCAACAGTGCCTTCGATCCTGGGAGTGCTATCCTTGAGACTATCAACCTGATCAGCTAGCCTAGCATTCTCAGTCTCTAGGGGCAGAATCCGGTCACTGAAATCATTGACAGTCAATGCCAACTGATGATCCTCATCAATATACTTCAAGAGCTGCTCCTCTTGCTGAGCAGATCTAGCTCTTAGATCAGCTCTTTGATCATCAGCTTGAAGAAGCAAGGTATCTTGCCCCTCTACCCGCTGTGTGAGTTGGGCAATAATCAGTTCCACATCTTTATTCTTCTTTTCTTGTTCCATGCTCCTCTCCATCAATCTAAGTACCATACTGTTCAGTGTGCTCAGCTGATCAACAACTGAAATAGTAGGTATGAACGTGTCAGCTCGTGAAGTGGAGGGACCAGTAGGTATGAACGTGTCAGCTCGTGAAGTTGGGCAATAATCAGTTCCTGATCTTTATTCTTCTTTTCTTGTTCCATAGCCCTTGACCTGGTCAGTGAAGAAACTGAGACAGCTGCTACTGATGTAACAGTAGTTGTAGCAGCTGTTGTCAGTTCTGACCTCCTCTGAAAGAGGAACCTCAATCTCTTCCTCCTGCCAGCTGGAGAAGATGTAGACTGAACAGCCGCAACAGATACAGCTGCAGTGATAGGAGCAGAGGAACGAGGAGGTGGAGAAATCTCAAACTCAGGAATAAATGAAGGATCAGTAATTTCCTCCATCTCAGCTTCACTCCTTTTCCTCTTCCTCTTTATCAGCCTGCCACTAACCCAAACACTCTCAAACTCCTCATCTGGTGTATCTTCTGAATCAGAACTACCAGCGTCATCAGACCAGCTTCACCTTCACCATCACTTGATTCCTCTAACTCATCTCCATTAGCAGCAGATGTGGTGCCTGTTGTATCGAGAGGAGTAGTCACTATGGAGGTAGTAGTAGCCATGAAATCCAGCTCCAATAGTGAATCAATATCTACATCCTCATCAGCAGCTATAGAGGTACTAACACCAGCACCAGCAGACACACCAACAGCCTCAACTAGGATAGCATCAGCAGTAGTAATGGGATCATCAACATCAGCACTTACACCAACAGTGCTAACTGCTACAGTGCTCACAGCCACTGAGCTCTCACCAGCACCCCTCCCACCTGCACCACTAGCACCTGCACCAGTATCATCATCACCACCATCATCAGGTACAACTATATCTACCATATCAGAATCGTCATGTCTCCATCTCCGACCAATAGGAGCTATGTAATCTGGCCTAGAAAGATGACCAAATAAAGATCGAGCTGCAGGCTTCCTTTCCTTTCCTCTGTATGACATCACTCTGTTGAGAGTGATGTCATTCATGTGCTCCAACCTGATGATGTCTGCATTGATCTTGGGCAAGTCAGGTAACTGTGCATCTATCAACTGCTACAGGAATCTTGGATACATCAAGAATTTCTTGTCTCCCTTCAAATACACATTCTCCTTCATATGAGAGAAGACCATCTCAGAGAAGTTGAATGGTCTATTTGGCACCAGGGCGACAAAAGCACACTGTATCGTCTCTCGCGTATCATCAAAACCTCCTCTCCTGGATCCAAGACAGAGAATCAGTACATGAGCAAGGTACTTGAACTGCGGAGACATGAACGCTTTGTTGAGGATCCCTGCTCCAAGATCACCCTCGTACTTGCACCTCATAAAGTATCCACGAACTAAGTAACGGTCCAGCAGATATGGCTGATCAGGTGTATCCTGGAAACCACAAACCCTCCTGATGTGCTCAGCCGACACAACAACATCATGTCCCATCACCTTGCCTCTAATAACAGGAGGTTCAACCTCACAATCAATATCTGCAGAAGCCCAGAAATCTTGCTGGTGAGAGTGATATGGCACATGTATAGTAGAAATGGTTGTAAAGATCCTCGAACGCCTCAGAAATGTGATGATCTCTGTGTAGTGTTTGGCGTTCTGAGTGGTGAGATCCAAATGAGCACAGATATTGTTCTTCGTCACTGATTTATAACCTGCCATACTGAACACCAAAGAATATACATGTTAGTTAATTTCAGTTGAACAAAATATATAAATCAGATCATAGAATCAATTGCAACAATTTGGTCGAATGAGACTGATTTAGGCGAATGGGTTCTTTGACCGAATGAACTTCATTCTCCGAATGAACTTCATTCGCCGAATGGCGTCGTTCGGCTGACTGTTCAAGTTCCAACCCCTTTTGACAAAAAAGTTCAAATCAGCTTCAAAAATTCACACATTCATGTTCAGACATGACCGACTAAGGGTTTTAAAACATGATATTTGTGATAATAAGTCCATTTCGACCATTTATTTCAAAGGCGAAAGCAAAAACCCTAAAACCCTAAAATCAGTTCCATTTTAGATGATTTCACGGTCAAAATTGGTCGATCTTTGATCCACATGTACCTGAGATGATAAGAAGCAAGATTATCAGTAGCAGGATTAAAGAAACTCACTAAAAATTGGTGGACCGAAGAGAGAAGTTGTTTCGGGCGAATGTGAACACACAGTAAAGGGCGAAAGTGGTTTTTGTCGAATGAGGTAGTTCGCCCGAATTACTGTTTATATAGGGTCACTCATTAGCCGAATGTGAATGGTGGATAGGTCATTCGACATTAGGTCATTCGCCTAATGAGACTGACGAATGAGTATATCAAATGGGTCATTCGATATGATTCATTCGCCGAATGAGTATGTCGAATGGGTCATTCGACACAACTCATTCACCGAATGAGACTGATTCTGCCATGAGTGATTCGGTCTAATGACTCATTCGCCGAATGAAGTCATTCGGACGAATAAGGACTTTCACTCACAAAACAAAAGAAGATTCCAGAATTTAACATTTTGAGGAATGAGAATGATGCTAATTATGAAGATATGTCTGATTGGTTCTGGATTCAGATGAGACAGACATCTGAACCTACAAATGATCATTTAAACTGAAGTTGAACATGTAAAATCTTTTTGTAATTTTCTGAAACAAAATACGACTGTACAACTAGCAGCTATATACAAAGAAACACATGTTTTTGTGAGACGTCTATTGAGAAACTAACACACACATCTAATCATATTATATCAGCATCACTGAATGTTTACTTCAAACACACTTGTCCTATAATCATGATTACTGATATATTTGTCCAATCTTAAGCCTGACTTTACATAACTTCTAAACAAGATTTATGATCACTCATGTTTTCTGATTGAGTTACCAATTTCATTTTACCATTTAAAGATCAAAATCAGTTTATAACTCATTTCAGCACATCTTAATACCAGTCATCATAAATTCTATAAGATTCAAATTTTATTATCTTTTTGTATTTTTCTTGTTCTATCCAAATGGACGGCTTCAGCTAGGTTCGTCCCAGCAATATGGCACGTGTATGGAATCGAACTTATTTTATTTTAGTATTTCTCAAGCTTAATACCAGCTTGCTTTTATTTTTCTTCAAGCTTAATACCAGCTTGTTTTTGTTTGTCTTCAAGCTTAATACCAGCTTGTTCTTATTTTTCTTCAAGCTTAATACCAGCTTGTTTATATTTGAAACCTCATTTGATTCTATGATGACCGGTGTATGCTTGATTTGAGTCAAAAACTATTTCTCACTCAACTGGTTTTCTAAAACAGATCCCACAAATCAAACTTTCAAAGTCATCACAAATTGTCTATCCATTTTGTAAAATCGGCCTATCAGTACATCACATTATAATTCTCATGTGTTTTCAGCTTTCACATTCACTTTAGCTTCTATGACATGATAGATTAGTGTATTACTTTCTTAAAGAAGACTTTCTCATTTTTCGTAAAATTTTTTTTTTAATGTTTTTGGTTTTTCAAATTTTTGATGTTTTTGGTTTTTCAAATTGCATACTTTTTCTCCCCCTAAAAACCTAAAACAGAAAATCTTTTGAGTTTTTGATTAATATAAAGAAATAGACAAAAACAGAAACTACCTAAGAAAGACGATGATCATTTGTTAGATTCAGATGAAGGTAGGACTTCATCCTTTTGAAAAACACCATTGGCCGATAACAGATATAAAAATCTGGGTTTATCAAAAGCTTTTGTGAAAAGATCGGCTTTCTGGTGATCGATGTGGATTTTAACAACATCGATTAGTTTCTTTTCAAAACAATCACGTATGAAGTGATATTTAATGTCGATGTGTTTTGTTTTTGAGTGCTGAACAGGATTCTTAGTGACAGCTATGGCAGTAGTATTATCAACAAATATAGGAGTGTTAAAATAATGTAACCCATAGTCCCTGAGTTGCTGTTGGATCCAGATGATCTGAGAACAACAACTAGCAGCAGCAATGTATTCAGCTACACAGGTTGAAGTAGACACTGACGTCTGCTTCTTGCACTGCCAGGTAACTAATCAGGTTCCAAAGAACTGACATCCCGCAGATGTTGACTTGAAATCTCTCTTGCAGCCACCATAATCCGAGTCATTGTATGTAGTAAGTTCAAAATTATCATCATTAGGGTACCATAAACCAAGATCCGGTGTACCCTTCAGATAACGCATAATCCTTTTCACAGCAATCAGATGAGACACTCTTGGTTTTGATTGCCCGAGAAGCAGTAAGATACATAAGAGAACCAATCATTCCTCGGTACAGAGTGGCATCAATTAACTCCCCCTTTTCAGCTGGTGTAATCCCGTGATTGACAGCCAGTGGGGTACCAGCAGGTTTTGCATCTGACATACTGAACCGGCTCAGTATATCACCAACATATTTAGTCTGATGAATAAATATTCCTGCCTCAGACTGATCCACTTGTAATCCTAGAAAAAATTTCATCTCTCCCATTGAGCTCATCTCAAACTTCTCTTTCATAACCTTCTCAAACTCTTTGCACAGACCATCATTTGTTGAACCAAAAATGATATCGTCCACATAAACTTGTACCAAGAGTAGATCACCATCCTTTTCTCGAATAAACAGTATACAGTCAATGAAACCTCTTCTAAACCCGTTGTTCAGACAGTGTCTCATACCATGCTCGCGGTGCTTGATGCAATCCATATAAGGCCTTGTCTAACTTATAGACTTGGTCTCGATGCAATGGATCCTCAAATCCGGGAGGTTGACTGACATACACTGTTTCACTTATCACACCATGAAGAAATGCACTCTTGACATCCATTTGATAAACTTTAAACATTTTGAAGGATGCATAAGCCAAGAAAATGCGAATTGCTTCAAGTCGAGCAGCCGGTGCAAATACTTCTTTATAGTCCAAACCTTCAACTTGTCTAAATCCTTGAACAACCAGACGTGCCTTGTTTCGCACGATGATCCCATGATCATCCTTCGTGCAACGAAGAACCCATCTGGTGCCTATGACTTTCACACCTTTTGGTCTGTCAACAAGTTGCCAGACACCTAACTTCTTGAATTGTAGGAGTTCTTCTTGCATTGCATCAACCCATAATTCTTCCTTGAGAGCTTAAGTGACAGTACGTGGCTCAACTTGGGAGATGAAGCATGAATGGGCACAAAAGCTTACATCTGCAAAATCAAGAATGTCTGCAAGTCCCCCTGAAGAAAGTTGTTTTCCTGTCTTAACCCCATCTAGTGGACTTCCAATAATGTTTTCTTGAGGATGAATCCGATTAATTCTTCCAACAGGTTGAGCAGGAACTTCAACCTGTGGATCAAGATTGTTCAGATTCAGATCCTCAAGACCTGGTACAAGATTGTCAACATTTGGTTCAGGGGCAGCTGGAGGAACTGGGTTGTCGTCTGTGTCTGAGCTGTCATCATGTGTCTGTCCTGTAGGAATTGAAGTGGATGAAGGTTGCACTGGTTCATCAGGTGCATTTTGTGCATCATACATCATCTGAACAACAATATCTTCATCAGTATACATGGGAGACATATTGAAGGAGTCAAATAGATCAGAATAGTTGAACATCAAATCAGGACCCTTCCCAGACGGGGGCATAGAATATCTCTGAACATCAACATGGTATGACTCTTCCACATTTTGAGTTGATCTGTTATAAACTCTTTTATTTGGAGTGCTGTACCCAAGAAAGTACCCTTCTTCCACCTTTTCATTAAACTTGCCTTGCTTATGTTTCTTAAGCATAGTGCATGGTGCACCAAATGGCTCAAGATACTTAAGATTTGGCTTTCTGTTATGGAGCAATTCAAAGCAAGTCTACCCATGTCTCTTCACTATCAACACCCGATTCAGAGTGTAACAAGCATTTGCTACAGCTTCATTCCAGAATTGAACTAGAAGAGACGAATCTGCAAGCATAGTCCTAGCAGCCTCAACCAAAGTCCTGTTCTTTCGCTCAGCAACACCGTTCATTTGGGGAACATATGGATCACTAAATTGTTGAACAATACCTCGTTCATTACAAAAATTCTCCATGTTGTGATTTTTGAACTCTGTCCCATTGTCGGTTCTGAGTATGCGAATCTTGAGCTTATAAAGAGATTCAAGTTTGGTAACTAACACTTGAATGCAGTCAAACGTTTCAGATTTCTCCTTTAGAAAGAAAACCCAAGAGTATCTGGAATATTCATCAGTGATGACAAGACAATATTGATCCCCAGCTATACTCTTGCAGTTAATAGGACCAAAAAGATCCATATGGAGTAGCTCAAGTGGAACAGTGATTGAGTGATACTTCTTTGGTTTGTGAGACTGCTTGACTTGCTTGCCCTTTTTGCAGGATACACAGACATCAGACAGCTTGAAATTCTTCAGACTAACCCCTTCAACCAAATTGTTGTGTATCAGGTGATTCATCTTGCGCAGACTTAAATGACCCATCCTCTTATGCCAAAGAATTGAATCTTTCTCCGTTGCCTTTGACATAAAACATGAAGCTGTGGAGGATGTAGTTGAAGCTGTGGCCATATTGAGTACATACAAGTCTTGCTTCCTGGGGGCAGACATCAAGATCCAATCTTCAGGGATAACAACACCTTGCTTTAGAATGTAGCATTTGGAGTCATCAAAAAGAACTTTGTAGTTTTTATCACAAATCTGTGATACAGAAAGAAGATTATTCTCCAATTGCTTGACATATCTGACTTTGTCAAACGAAACTTGCCCATTTGATAAAATTCCCTCTCCCGTGATAAAACCACCTTTGTCACCGGCAAAAGCTATATATCCACCATGAACAGATTGAACGTTTGAGAGCAGAGAAATATTTCCAGTCATATGCCTTGAATCCCCACTATCGACAATCCAATAGCTGTTTAGAGCAGCTGTTGGGGCATTCCGCACAAAAAATAAAACAATTATTTCAATTTGGGAACCCAAGCCTTTACAGTCTTGGGTTGACCCAATGAGTCTCGGATCAAAACATCGATCCATTTACCATCTGAAACAGCCTTGTCTGAAATAGGTGGAACTGAAGTCTCAGACTTTACTTTCCAGACTGTATTTTTACTGAAAGAATTTTTCAGATAAATGGATGATGATTTAACTTGATCAGCATTTACCATCTTGGGAACATTCAAGTCCACCAGTCTCCCTTTACCCTTGTTCAAAGATTGAACCTGAGTTGGTTGTTTGGATTTTTTCTGAATTGACTTGGATTCAGATTTGACAGCTTTAACAAAAATTTTATTTGGTTTTCTGGATGGTGCAACCTTTGGTCTAAGCAATTGTGGGCATGATCTAACAAAGTGCCCAGGTGCACCACACTCGAAGCAAATTGTTTCTCCTTTTTTATGAAAATGTTTTAATTCAGAAAAAGATTGCCTTTTTGGTTTGAAAACATTTGTATTAGGCGTGTTCTGGTTAAAACCCAAACCCTTTTTCTCATTTGGAACAAGATTGTCAATCTTGTTCAACACACACGCTTCATTTTCTTTTGAAGCTTTCACAAGACCTAAGGCTTGATAAATTTTTGAAGATGAGATTGGGTCACCTTTCTTGATAACAGGGAGTGGATTCTGAGCGGTAACACAATCAGATGAATCATCAGATTCATCCTCAGAATCGGAGACCCAATCCTCTACAAGTCCATCCACCGAAGACTCCTTTGACAAAGAGGAACCCTGATCAGTAATCATCCCAATTGGATCAATTACTAATGGAGTTGTAACTTGAAAATCTTTAACATCTTTGTCATTTGGTGAATTGACAAAGCTGTTTAAGATTGGTGGAGGACATCTTTGATAACTCACTGTTCCCTTACCCTTATGATCAGCTCCTTTGCTGATCATGTGCTCAATGATATAAGATGCACTCTCATAGCTCTTGAGCTTTTGTCCTAGGGTCTCATAATCACACTCAACTATTGCTAACTTCTTCTTTACCTCATTAATGGTATTGAGATAAGAAGTAATAGCATCCTGCTTATTCAGAACAGCAATCTCAGCCTCATGAAGTTGTCTGTTTAAAAGTTCAATTTTACCTTGAAAATCTTTTTCATTAGCTTTTAAAACTTTGTTAGCATCAATACACTGGTTGAGATCACTGATCAAAGTATCATTGTGATTTTGATAGGAAAGGACCTTGCTTTTAAGGTCAACACAATTAAAACAACTAGAACAAGAAGATGAACAATCATCAGATACCTGATCAGACTGTGAAGTTGCAGCAGGAGTAGCAGATGAGTTTATCATAAAAGCAAACTGAGTAGGAGATTCTTCAATATCAGCATCAGAATCAGATTGAGTGTCAGAATCAGACAAGCTTTCAGACTCTGATCCAGAGGTTTCTTCTATCTTGAGTTGTGCTCCTTCAGAAGTACTCTCTTCATGTTGATCATCTAACTTCTGGATCTCAGCAACACATGCTTTATCTTGTCCTCCTTGTTCATAATTGAATCTGAAATCCCAATTTACACCTTCATCTTGTTGGACCATCAATGCTTTGCTTCCTGATGAAGAACCAGCCTGAGTAGGAGAATCAATAGGAACCAATCTCCTTTCTGGATTTACCGTAGAGGATTTCTGATGTTGAAAGGGATTTTTGTTACCTGCTTTCTTTGGCTGCTTGCACTGTCTAGCAAAATGACCTTTCTCTCCACAATTGTAGCATGTCACTAATGCCATATCAAATCCAAATTAGACTCCTTGTTTAAATTGATGTCTTTGCCAGTTCTCTTCACAAACTCCTTAGCTCTCCTCACAGCACTTGCCAAAGCCCACATGATGTCAATTCTTTCCATGTCATCTGGATCTATCTGAGAGTAGTAATCATTTGTCAGATAAGGATTTCCAATTTTTCCAGCTACCAGTCCATCATAAGAACTAACCAAAGTGGACAACAGCCCCATATGCTCCTTAGCAATCTCAACTGTAACTTTATCAAAGTTTTCTGTCTTCAAACTTGTAACTTATTGATGATGTTCCTTCTGAGAACTTGAAGAGGAGGATGACTGACTGAAATGAATCTGATTGGAAGATGGAGCTTCAGTAGTCTTAGAAACAAAAGCAGTCTTCAGTGGAGCATGTGAAGAGGCTTTCTCTACAGTAGGTGTAGAATAGTACAATGAAGGATCCTGAACTTGAGCAACCCTCTTAGCTTTCCACTTGTTTTCAATTTCCTGCTCCTTCAATTTCTGGATAAAATCATTGATATCCATATGTGCCATCATCTCATTCTGCTTAAGTACCATCAAAAATGACTCCCATTTTGGAGGAAGAGCATCTGCTAAACACTGAATCTTCTCCTGAGTAGTAGTCTTGACTTCATGATTAAACAACTCACTCAACAGACGGTAGAATCTGGCAATCAAATCATCCAATGATTCATTCCCCACATACATAAAGCTGTTGAATTCCTTCCTCAATGCCTTTGACTTGATGTTCTTCAAAGCATCATTGCCCTCATAACGCTGTTGCAAAGCATCCCACAAATATTTAGAAGATGTGAGCTGTCTGAACTGATGGAAAATATCAGTAGCAATGGACTGAGATAAAATAGCATAAGCCTTCTTCTCATAATCATAAAGCTTCCTTTGAGGCTCAGTCATCCGTGTGACTAGCATAGGAGTTCCATCCTCATTCAGAGGCCTCAGATAACCTCCTTCAATCATCATCCACAAGTTAGTATCCACTCCATTGATGTGAATCTCAAATCTATATTTCCAGTGTGGATAATCATCTAAAGAAAGCAGCTTGGGAGCTTTGTTGGAATTTCCTGTCTCAGTTTCAGTCAACAGTAGAGTCTGAATGCGATGATTCTGATTATCCATCAATGCTAAATCCCCCATTTAAACAAGAACAACAAGATTTGACACTTAGAAAAATTGGCAGACTGATGGCCGAATGAAGATACTTGAGGCGAATGTCGAGGCCCGAATGAACAGATTCTGGCGAACGAGGATTTGAGTATGACTATAAGGGCGAAATAACCTATTCGGCGAACGAAGATTCGAATGAAGCTATTCGCCGAATGTCGGTTGAGTATGAAGCTATTCGGCGAATGACACTGGCGAATGGTGCTATTCGGCGAATGAGACTTATTCGGCCAAACTTATTAGGCCGCCATGCGCATTCGGCCGATCTGAGGGTTTTAGCAACTAAAATCGCAATAAATTTCGATTTAGACCAGATCTAAGTACCAAATTTGGTACAGAACACCATGATATGATTATGAACCAATTGGGATTGAAGCTTGGACAAAAAACACCACAAAAATCCACGGATTTGGAATGTAACAGTAACTTTTCAGCCAAGGCAATCAGGGTTTTGTAGGTTTCGAAAATACAGACTAAGATCTGATGATTTTGAATGGAAATCAAGCAGAATCAAGAGCCAAAGCTCTGATAGCACTTTGTAGGACCTTATTGGAGCTCGGAAAGAATCCTGTTCCAAGGGAAATCTACTTGACAGCCTCTGGAATAGCGCGGAATCCTATTCCAGGGTTTTCCAATCGAAATCAACAGCAACCGTGGTGAATCGAGTGAGTAGAATCAACGTGCGAGTGAGAATCGATCACCACGGGTTGAGAATCGAAGTTGGACGGCAAGAATCGCCCAAAACTTCAAGGGTTTGTCACTAGAGTGCACTAGGAAGAATGAGGACTCGGAAAAGTTAGGTTTCAAATGATTTGAAGTAGTATTTATAGACTGTAGTCATTCGGCCGAATGGACATGTCATTCGAATGAGACATTCGGCAAATTACTCATTCGATCGCCTGTCATTCGCTAGTGCGTTCATTCGGCGAATGACTTCATTCGTTAGAGTCATTCGCCCGAATGGTCAAAACATATAATTAAACATAAAACATTACTAAATCAGATCAAACAAACATATAATCAACATTAAACATTAAGATCAACATGTAAAGACAACTTCCATTAATATAACTTGAACTTTACAAGATGGTTAAAACAAAAATTGAACTAGGGACATATAATGCATCTACAGAGATGTTGCTCATGTTCCTTCTCACTCTTTGAATAGATCAGTATATCATCAATGAAAAAGATGACGAACTGATCCATATGCGGCTTACGCACCCGGTTCATAAGATCCATGAACAACGCAGGTGCGTCGTCAACCCAAATGGCATCACCAAAAACTCATAGTGTCCATATCGAGTACGAAAGGCCGTCTTGGGTATATCCTCTTCTTGAACCCTGAGCTGGTGATAACCTGAACGCAGATCTATCTTCGAGAAATATTGAGCTCCTTGTAGTTGATCAAATAGATCATCAATCCTCGGTAATGGATACCGAATCTTGATGGTAAGTTTGTTAAGCTCTCTGTAATCAATATACATTCTGAAGGATCCATCCTTTTTCTTGACAAACAATACCGGAGCTCGGTGAGAAAATCGGTCTGATGAACCCTTTGTCTAGTAATTCTTGTAATTGATTGGACAGTTCCTGCATTTCTAATGGTTCGAGTCTGTAGGGAGACTTAGCCACATGAACCGCTCCCGGAATTATGTCGATTCAGAATTGCACCGATCGTTCAGGTGGCAATCCTGGTAAATCATCCGGAAACACGTCCACAAAGTCTTTCACAATCGGTACATCTTGAATCTGGATTGTCTTCTTGTCTTTCTCCACTACGTGAGCTAGGAATGCGATGCACTATTTCCTTAGGCACTTGTGTGCCTTCATGCATGATATTAATTTGACACTGCAATTTGCTTGATCTCCAAGAATTTCCAACACCTGATTGTTCTCCACTGGAATACGTAATAGCTTTTTGAAACAGATAATTTCAGCCATGTTAAGATATAACGAATCCATTCCGACAATGATATTGAAACTGCCCAATTCCATTGGTACCAAATCAATGGAAAATGTGTGCTCCACAAGTGTCAATGGACAATTCCTAAGAACTTTGCTAACTGTTATCTGTTTGCCATTTGCTACCTCAATGATATAAGGGGAGTCCAAAGATTCCTCAACGTGATTGAGTTGGCATGCAAAGTCAGACAAGATAAAACTCTGATCCGCACCAGTGTCAAATAATATAGATGCATAAAAGTCAGATAGGAGAAATGTACCAGTGACCACATTCGGGTCTTGTCGTGCAGCAGCAACTCCTATCTAAAAGGCCTGTCCTCTAGCTGTCGGAGCCCTTTGTGGGATTTTCTTGGGGCAATCCCTTGAGAAATGTCCAGGTTCGCCACAATTGTAGCAAGACCTGTTGTCAGTAGTAGTAGCCATCACTACTACGTTGTTGTTACTGTTTTGAGGAGTTGGGGTTCTGCAGTGAATCACCCAGTGACCCAATTTTCCACATTCAGTGCATTTTCTGCATGGGATCCCAGGTTGATGATGAAACTGACAGTTGTTGCAGAGAGGAGCCGTGCCAGTATACGGCTTCTTGATTTGCAGTGTTTGTGGCTGTGTGGTTGTTGTAGTATGAGTGATCGCAGCAAAGTTCCTGACCACTTTTTGCTTCTTGGCCGGGCGTTTATCCGGCTTCTTTGAGCTTCCTGTAACATCAGTGCTAGAACCTTACCAGAACAGTGATCTCAAACAGTAACATGAAAAGTAATCAGGTATAAACTTTACGTATTTCAGTGTATTTCATATTAGTATCATATATCATTATCAATTTGTGTTATCAAACAGCAAATTCTGAATCAATACAGAGAAACAAAACTCAGAAAGCATGGTTCATCAGTCAGATAATTATCTGACATTACAGAACCATCATGTGATTATGTGTTAGGATTTTATTATGTATAAACATATGTGAGGCTTTACAGAACAAAATAACCCGAATGTCGTTACGTGAATGCTAAACCGACGGATTTTTCGTATAGGTGACGATCTGTGCGAATAAATCTGAAAGTTTAACGTTCTGAATGATATCCGATAATTAGAAAAGAACATTGAATAGTATTGTTATCGTTGTGTTAGTACGGGTGACGATTCGTACGAATACGCGCGACGGCTGTACGATTCGATTTTAAACAGTAAATTTAATATTTTGAAAATTTAAAATAAACGGAAGATATTTAGTTAATTTACTAGGAATAACCACCTAAAATAATTTTATAAACCTTACTTTAAAGATTGGGCCGTTTCGTTACGAAAACCACGAGAAAACCGACTTTTTACGCGAAACCGAGCAAAACCGAACCACCGGGGATCTTGAGACATTAAAGAGGGGCATTTAGTGCACAACAACCACTCACCTACCACTTTATTCACCAAAATTTCGGCCTCCCCTCTCTCTCTAAAATCCCAAACTTCCCACTAAGATTTCTTGATCAATTCTCCTTGGATTCGAGTGTTCTTGGCGTCAAAACGTTCATCTCATCGCGTAGATCACGAAAGTACAAGATATTCAAGCTTTTATCCACTGATTTTGAGGTAAATCTTAGTTTTTAGTTCGGTTTTAATGTGAATCACGAACCCTTTGAGTTTGTTGTTGTTTAACTGATATAACCCTTAGAAAACACTTAGATAAACAATTATGAACTAGGAAGCTCTAGGAACTAAACTGTAACAGATTTGGATCGAAAATGAAGACGATGATGCAGGTTCGTGAACCAAATCGATCGGCCGAACCTATGCCAGGTAGCCGAACCTGTCACCTTCGACCAACCAACAGGGCCAAACCTATGTACTCCTGCCTCACGAACCTGGACTAGCCGAACCCTACATCATCCGAACCTCCATTGCCATGAACCAATTTGTGAGGAACCTGATGACCACGAACCCTTGATCAACGAACCTGCACATTGCCGAACCTGTGACTTGCGAACCTATGCTATTACCGAACCTGTGCATCCACGAACCCCAGGCGGGCCGAAGCTAATGTACTAACCGAACCCTAAAGGTTCGCCGAACCTATCCCCAATATCAAAAGGTTCGCTGCCTCAATGGTGATTGAACCTAAAGCTTTGGCTAATTAGGGAAATTCTGGACCTAGAGCTGTTGAACTTATTTATAAAAACAAGGAAATGAATATACGAGTACTCAAAGCCTGGAACGAACTAAGGAACATGCATTAGTGGATGTTATAGCCTAAGGTTATGGTGTTAATTCCAACATTAACATCTAACACTTAGAAAAAATTTCATACGAATATATATAACTAAATTAGATTGTTCAATTGAACACTCTAAGCTAAGTTATACACACGGATGAACAAAGAACTATCGGAAACAAAGATCTAGTAACAGGTTTAAGGTTAATTGAATGTGATTAACCTAAGCCTAACTTGTTGATCATAATTTTTTAAATTAAATTATAAGTTTTTATTAAGATATTCTTTAAATTAAATAAAATGATTTCTAACTTACGATGTAAAATGAAGTGTTTAAAATGTTCTAATTGAGAGATATTGAAGATGGACAACGTGAACCATACATCACTAAGGTGTAATGGTCATTACTTATGAGATCTGGATTATGATTGAGTAATAAGTTAGACTAGTTAGATTAAATCTTAGAATCACATTAGCAACATAGGACACTTCGTTGCACACCGAGACCAAACCTTAGATACGACGACTAATACGTATACCTATCGTATTCGAACTCTCTTAAAACAACTCAGGAACTGAAGATACTTAGTCTACAACAAAGAGCGCGCATTTTGTGGTAGTACATTACACAGCAACACATGTGAGTTCATTGCCCCTTTTCTAAAAATTTTTGTTTTCAAACGCGGGGCTGAGAAGCATGCGTAAATTATTTTCGTAAGATTATATTTGCTTAAATGCTTTTACTTAACATATGTTATAAGTATAATTGTTATCCTAGATTCTGTTTAGGTAGACAATATACAGAAATTCAAAGTGAGTTATTTATTAATTATGAGTAAATAACTATTTCAAGTCAAAGAACTATTTTCAAATGGCTGTTTTCAAAGAACTAAGAATCTTAAACAAAGAACTATTTCAAAGATATAATTTCAAAGAACTAAAGGTCTAATCAAAGTACTATTTTGGGAGTTTCGTTGTCAAAGAACTAACGATCTATTTCAAAGAACTATGTACAAAGAACTATTTTGAGGGTCTGACTGGGAAATATCAAAGATAGCATGTGCCATTCTCAGGTTTGAAAGATGTCCTAGCTAGACTGATCGAATATGAGACGCATGCTTGATGATATTTACAGTATTCCCTAACTGTTTTGAGGAACATCTCGGAAATGCTCAAAGATAACATGTGTCAAAGAACTAAAGAACTATACGAACTATGGACAGTCTAAAGAACTGGAGTCAGCTGTTAGTCTATCAGGGAAGCTTACTGACCTGATGGTAGCCACTGGTACTTTGAAGAAAGAGGTTGACTCCGGCAAGCACAAGGAGGAGCCATCAAAGAAACCCCACCATCATCCCAAGAAGAAGCAAAAGGTCATCAAGAACTATACGATGGCCACTCCTCTCCAACAAGTAGCAGCTGCACCACAAAACCCTAACAGAAGGCCGTGTGCGAAGTGTCAATATCATCATGCTGATAATACTCCCTGCCAGCAATGCACGGTATGTGGACGAAAGGGTCATTGGGTCAGACACTGCCGGATGACACCTAACCAAGGAGTCAACAATGTTGCTTTAACTCTCCCTCCACCAGCCAATCAGAACAATGGTTGATGCTATAACTGTGGCGAACATGGCCACTTTGCAAAGAACTGTCTGAAGAAAGCACAGCAGGCAGTCCAAGCACCCCGTGGAAGAGCTTTCGCTATAGGAGCTCCAGCTGCACGCCAAGACCCTAATGTGGTCACTGGTGCGGATCAGAGTTTTATCTCTGCCGATTTTGCATGTCAACTAAATTTTGTAGAAGAACAGTTAGATTCTCCTTATATCATAGAAGTAGCTAACGGGAAACAGATCACAGCTAGTACAGTATATAGGAATTGCCCATTGACCCTTAATAGTCATACTTTCACCATCGATTTGATACCGATGGAGTTGGGTAGTTTCGACATCATTGTTGGAATGGATTGGCTTTCCTCTAATCGAGTGGAAGTCATCTGTTCTGAAAAGCTACTTCGAATTCCATTGTCGATTGAGCGTGTATTGGAAGTCAGAGGGGATCAGGCGAAATGAAGTGTCAAAATCATCTCTTGCATAAAGGCACGTAAGTGTCTACAGAAGTAGTGCGTAGCTTTCCTGGCTCATATGGTGGAAAAGGAAAAGGATAAGAAAAAGATTCAAGACATACCAGTAGTGAGAGAATATCCGAAAGTATTTCCTGAAGACTTACCAGATTTGCCTCCTGCGCGACCGGTAGAGTTTCATATTGACTTAGTTCCTGGAGCAACTCCTATTGCTAAATCTCCTTACAGGTTAGCACCTTCAGAGATGCAGGAATTGTTAAACCAATTACAGGAGCTACTTGATAAAGGCTTCATCAGACCGAGCTACTCACCTTGGGGAGCTCCAGTCTTGTTAGCGAAGAAGAAAGACGGATCGTTTCGGATGTGCACAGACTACCGTGAGCTGAACAAGCTAACCATCAAGAATCGGTATCCATTGCCGAGGATTGATGATTTGTTTGACCAACTGCAAGGAGCACAGTATTTCTCGAAGATTGATCTAAGGTCCGGATATCATCAACTCAGAGTTCAAGACGAAGACATACCGAAGACAGCATTTCGAACCAGATACGGGCATTACGAGTTCATGGTAATGCCTTTCGGTTTGACGAATGCACCCGCGGTTTTCATGGACCTCATGAACCGAGTGTGCAAGCCGTATCTAGATCAGTTTGTCATTGTTTTTATTGATGACATACTGATATATTCTAAGGGCAAAGCGGATCACTAGCAACATCTCAGGAAGATCTTAAAGCTGTTGAAAAAAGAGAAACTGTATGCCAAATTCTCTAAGTGTGAATTTTGGCTAAGAAGAGTTCAATTTCTCGGTCATGTGGTCAATAGCGAGGGAATACACGTAGATCCCGCCAAGATTTAAGCAATAAAGAACTGGGATACTCCGAAGACACCGACGGAGATATGATATTTTCTGGGATTGGCAGGTTATTATAGAAGGTTCATCTCAAACTTTTCTAAGATAGCCTTGCCTCTCACCAAACTAACTCAGAAAAGTGAACCGTTTGTCTGGGAGCAGAAACAAGAAGATGCTTTTCAGACACTGAAACAGAAATTATGTGATGCTCCAATTCTATCTCTCCCAGAAGGATGTGATGACTTTGTTGTTTATTGTGATGCCTCCCATCAGGGACTTGGTTGTGTACTAATGCAACGGGACAAAGTCATCGCTTATGCATCAAGACAGTTAATGGTTCATGAGAACAACTACACTACTCATGATCGTGAACTGGGAGCTGTAATCTTCGCATTGAAGATTTGGAGACATTACTTATATGGCACCAAATGTACCATATTCACTGATCACAAGAGTCTGTAGCATATCTTTGATCAGAAGGAGCTCAACATGCGACAGCGTCGTTGGGTTGAACTTTTGAACGATTACGACTGCGTGATCAAGTACCATCCGGGAAAGGCAAACGTTGGAGCTGATGCCTTGAGCCGGAAGGAACGAGTCAAACCCTTGCCCGTCAGAGTAATGGGAATGAATGTGCAGATGAGCTTACGAGACAAGATAATTCAGGCACAACAAGAATCAGTTGACCGAGGTAACTTGAAGAAAGAACTAGTCTGCGGAGCAGAGAAACAATTTGATACTAAACCTGATGGAGTGATCTACTACCAGGATCGTATATGGATTCCAGCGGTAGACGAATTGAGAAAAATTATCTTCGATGAAGCACACAAGACTAAAAACTCTGTTCATCCAAGCGCTAATAAAATGTACCAAGACTTGCGTGGGTTTTATTGGTGGCTAGAAATGAAGAAAGGCATAGCCGAGTACGTCGGTCGATATCTTACGTGTGTGAAAGTAAAGGCGGAACACAAGAAGCCGTCAGGTTTGCTGGAACAGCCTGAAATTCCGATCTGGAAGTGGGAACAAATAGCTATGGATTTCATTACCAAGCTACCCCGCACTTCCAGTGGTCACGATACGATTTGGGTTATCATTGATCGTTTGACAAAATCCGCTCACTTCTTGCCAATGCGTGAGACCTTCACGATGGATAAACTGGCAAGACTGTACATCAATGAGATAGTGGTACGCCACGGTGTGCCATTGTCCATTATTTCTGATAGAGACAGCAGATTCACATCAACGTTCTGGCAATCATTACAGAAATCTCTAGGGACACACTTGAATTTGAGTACAACTCACCATCCACAAACGGATGGTCAAAGCGAACGTACTATTCAGACCCTGGAGGACATGTTAAGAACCTGTGTGTCGGATTTCGGTGGAAATTGGGACTCTCATTTGCCACTGATTGAATTCTCCTGCAACAACAGTTACAATAGTAGCATCGGATGCGCATCATTCGAGGCTTTGTATGGTCGAAAATGTCGATCACCGATCTGTTGGACTGAAGTGGGATATAACTGTATAACTGGGAAAGGTGTAGTACGTTTTGAGAAGAAAGGAAAATTAGCACCACGATACGTGGGACCGTTCGAGATCATCGAGCCTATTGGTCCTGTGGCGTATAGACTGAGATTACCAGATGAACTCAGTGGTGTGCATGACGTGTTTCACGTCTCAAACTTAAAGAAATGCCTTGCTGACGAGTCACTCGTCATTCCGATCGAAGAAATTCAAGTGGATGAACAGTTCAATTTTATAGAAGAACCTTTAGAGATTATGGATCGCAAAGTTAAACAACTAAGGCAAAGTCATATTCCGATTGTAAAGGTTCGATGGAACTCAAAACGCGGACCTGAATTTACTCGGGAACGCGAAGATCACATGAAGTCCAAGTATCCCCAACTGTTTACAGAGGAAGCCGTACCTGATAACAATTCTTAAATTTCGGGACGAAATTTCTCTAACAAGGGGAGACTGTAACATCAGTGCCGGAACCGTACCGGAACATGATATATAATGAGAAATGCGAACATGACATTCAATTCATTGAATTACAAAGTTAAATTACACAATACGTGTTCGTAATTTAACTAGGTAAATCTACTCAAAAGAATCATATAGTTTCTATCTTGTAGTTGCACAAGATATACAAAAGAGATTCAGAATGTCATCAAAATATATGGATCCAAAAAGCAAGCTAGGTCTTCTAAAAAGTCCTCTAGCTTAATCAGTGATGCTTGGTAACTAGACCTGTTCGTCACCTGAGAAAACATGCATTTAAACAAAGTCAACACTAGGTTGGTAAGTTCATAAGATTAGTTATTTAAAAGCTTTCAGAGTTATTTACACAACATCTTGTAATACTCAAGTCTTAGTTATTCTCATTTGGCGTTAAGTCATCCCCATGTCCTCTCTATAGATACACCTATAGATAGCATATTGTCCGGTCAAGCATGCTTATATATAGGGCATACGTAGGGGACAAGCCCCAGCCGACATCCCACCGCTCACTTGACAGAACTCAATACCACCTGTATTGTAGCTATAGATTTCCATTTCATCACCCATAAGTTTAATCACAATCACAATTCCCAATATGACATACCATTACATTATCATGCTATTAACATAACACAATAGGTTTCTGAGTCGTACAATTTTCCAAAGTTATAAATGGTGGATTACCACAGTTATTAATGGTGGTATTACTCTTTGACTTACTATTACTCACATCTGTTTAGGAAGTGTGAGCAAGTCTGACACATAGTCATATCCCAATAGGTGATCAGAATTTAATTGACCACATTGCAGCCACCACAAAGGCAAACCAGAATGTCCTCAATTAAATCCGGATTCATTAGTTTTCGCAAGACCTCACAAAAATCTGCCACCAGCTTATGACATGAGTGAAGTCAATCTCTCAGTCTGCCAGTCCACAGAATAGAAGTGGTGAGATAATTAGCAGACACTATCATACTCTCATCTCCCATGTCAGAAATGATAGAGTTGGAATAGGCTGACTAAAAATCAAAAGAGTTATCCTAGTTATCAACCCATAGTCATCAACTCATAGCAATCCAATAGGCATAACACACATGTTCTCATAGGTATAACAGATCAATTCGCTCAGAATTAATTTGCAATTATTCCCAAAGACTTAATAGTATGATTTTCCTTAGAACTAATAAAATAATTCAATAGGAATAGCATGTATTCCTCATGAGAATTACAGTGTAATCACAGAGAAATAATAGTTTTATTGCTTAGTAATCGTAGATATTGTCCAACAGAAATAACAGTTATAAACTCACAGTTATCAACTTTTATCTAATAAGGCATATAGTTGTTATAATAAAGTAAAAACCTTATTACCGTACAGTGTACTAAAACATTTAATAAAAGTTTTAGCATGTTCTCAGCCCTGCAGTTAAAACCAAAAGTTTATTAAAAAGGGGCATATGAACTCACATGGTAGTTAAAGCGGTTGACAAGAACTCAAGAAATGCACGCGCTCATACTGTTGTTGTGATGATCTTGTTATTCGCTATCCTTTGTTTGATTCACTCTTATTCATAACTTATATGTATAAGTTATTGTTTAGGAGTTAGCTCTAAGGTTGGTTAATTTGAGAGATTCCTTGTTATCTGATTAATCTTAGCTCACTTTGTTGTATAACATACCAATACTTAACCTTTTAGGGTTAAGCTTGATAAATCATACTATTCTTGGTTTACATGTCTTAACCTGTTATGAACTTTAACACATTGTATATGTGTTTTGAACCCCTAATTATTTTCAATGTTATACCTAGGTTTATTAGGCTGGACATCATTATCCATTTCTTGTTGTAACTATGTTTGTATTAAGCCATTTAAGTGTGTTATTATACGGAATAGGTTATCAAGATTTAATCACTTGCTATGTTATTAAACTAATATAGAAAAATTTATATCATAATATTTATAAAGCATTATTGACTTTGTTTTAAAACTCCTTAACACCTTTTTAAGAATCCTAGCAACACTTAATCAAGAGATGCTTGAGCTATAACATTCTGATGCAATTTAAATCCATATTTGGTTATTAAAGTATTGGTTTTCATGATTTGTAAATGTTTAGAATATTGCCAGAGTTGATTTCGAGGATCCCTACCCTCAATATCGATGTAATGCCACTCACGCAACCCTTTTCAGCCTTAATAATTTCGATGAACTTGAAACCCAGCACCTACTCATCGATGTTGCTGCTATTAATCAGTTTGTTCCTCCATGTTGAGAGAGGCTTGTGCCAATACTATCTTGTCCCTACCCAAAACCTTCTTGTGATGTTATTTAAACATCATGATACCATTTTGTTGTTCTAGATTATATTCTTACTGTTTAAACCCCTTAGTTTATGGTTTACATAAGTCTTGAATAAATTTTAGTTAGTGTTAATGAACACATAGTTAATATCGATGGTTACTTCTTAAACCGGTTAGCCTTATTCAGCCCCTCATCATGACCATGTTCCCTTTGAGATTGTGACTAAGTTTCTAGAACATCTCAGCTATTTCTTGTTTTAATTTACTTGACTCACAACTAGGGTCAAATAGATGGATTTGGGACTGAACAGGAGCATCGAATATGAGGCTATCCATGAAGAAAGCGAGCTGGGGCCTGTTTGAAACCACCAACCAGCCTCCCCAAGTGGTTCTATCGACAGCCTTGACTTGTTTTAACCCTTGGGTTTGTCGACACTAACAGTGTCTAAGACGAAGGACTGTTGTTGACCATCAAACCCCACCTGTTCAATGGTTTCTTGGCTGCTACAACATAGTAGTTGCTGCTATACGTTCTTCCTCATCCCCACCATTGATAATAATTTGTTTCCATAATCTATAGCCTCTCAAGTATTTCTATTCTTAATCCAACATATCCCAGACATTCTAAGACATATAAAATGAAATTTCGAAGTGATTAAGAGCTGTAAAATGGACTTACATATGAAGAAGATGATGAATAGTGAACAAACCTTCAGCACCATAACTTCTCTCTAAGATTCCGAACGATTTAGTTCGAACTAGCTCCGATCCCTTGTACTTTCAAATTCCTCTCGTCGAGAGAGTCGTTTCGATATATTATACGCGTGATTTGGTCAAGGAATGAAGAAGTTATGAAGCTTTTTGTGTGGTTTTCTTGGGTAGGAATCCAAAACCGGGACTTTCTTGAGTTTGAGAGAGAGAGGGTGTAGGGCTGTCAATTAGGAAGAAGATGATGAGAATAAATGGGTTTTTATACCCTGAGTGGTTCCCCGTGTGTTCGGTCTCGCTTGGTGTCGCTTTCGCGTATTTTTACGCGCGTTTTATTACCGTTACGTAATTAAATTTTTTAGATTGAAATTTAGATTTCTTTGATTATTTTTGATGAGTTTCAAAATTGTAAAACGTAAAATATTATATGTTACTTATTTTACTATTTCGTTCGCGATCAGACCGTTAAATCTCGTTGTTATGTTATTTAACGTTAATTACGTATTGTTTTAGTAAAATAGTTTTATAAAGTTCTTTTTAGGTTGTAATTCGTAATAAATATTATTTTTTTTTATTTTTATTATTATTTTAACGTTCGTAATCGTTTATTTTGTCGTTTCCTCAGAAAACGTAACTTACGCGCGTTTACGTACAGAGCGCTAACTGTACGAAAACGATCGTACGTTTCACCATCTGATTTGGTTTTCTACTTTTCAGTTGTCATTCAGAACGTTAAACCCGCATATATGTTTGTGTGAATCGTCACCCACGCAAACACTCTTTCAGTTCATCGTTCGTAAATGATACTGAACTGTTGTTTGAATTGTACATTCTCACAGTCGGACTCAACTAATCCTAACTGTTTTCACATTGTTATGAATAGTTTCACATTGTTTTCTCACTAATTTTGTCGGTTATCTGATTTCTGCTATTTGTGGAACTCAGATCACAACCGATTGGTATTTCTCATTTGTTTTCACCTGTGTTATTTCTTGTGATTTGTTGTATTTTTGTACCTGAATTTTCATTCAAATACATACAACTGATATACTGTTCTTTAGCCCTGTTTTCACCGAATTGTTTATCAAATAGTTATTCACGCATAGTTATATACACATAGTTATTTACACATAGTAATGGTGTATGTACACATACCGCACGGATTGCCAGACGATCTGGTACTAGTTGTCGCATTTGTCTCCTGAGAAGCACATAAAAATAAGGTAAAAAATATGTTGGTGAGTTCATAATTTTTTATAAGTAAAACAGGGTTTGTCATAATATAAAAGTTCAAGGAATTAGTGTATTGCATGAATAATAACCTCCCAAATGCACATATATTATCACGAACCAGCTAGTATCGTTCATGTATAGGACATACGTAGGGCCCAAGACCCAGCCGCTGGCGCACCATGCTCTAGCTGATTCACGACTGTATGCCTAACATGGATAGGAGGTTTCAACACACATGCACTACACTATTCCACTTGAACTCATATTCTCGTTTTAACTAGTTGATCAACAGATTTAGGTAGTATTGCGGGGGGGGGGGGGGGGGGTTCTGTCTATTCTATTCCACACGTGTCCATTTACCAAACCTAACATTGTGTTGCACTTGTTTATTAGATCACACAGATCAAATCCTAACGATGATGTAGACATCTTGTCGCGTAACATACCGGCCTTGGCGTTGGAAGTTTTTCAGACCCTCTTCAACTAATGGTAAATGAATGATTGATGAAGGGTCTTACTGATATGTGTATGTAACTCTCACTTGCCTCAATGAATATGCAAAATAGACCCTCTCCTTTGAGGGTGAATATGTGAATTTTTAACATTTACATCATAGTACTTACATATATGAGTGTGAGAAAATTGTATTTGTAAACAACCGTTTCATGCTCTTGCCCTAAAAGTGTTGAGGAAATGTTTTATTGAAAAACGGGGCTATGAACTCACCTATGGTTTGTAAGTTGCTCGAGATGGTGTTGATTGCTTGAAGATGCTTCTGATAAAATACCTGTGTTTTCTGTTAATGGGTTTCAATAATGTATTTATGTCTTAATCATCTGATTGGTTTCTTATGGTTTATATTCTTTGTATCATTTAGATTTGTTTGGTTTCCAACACTGTAGACTGTTAGGGCCAATGGGCTATCAGTACGAATGGACCATGTTTCATGCGAATGAAGCTCCATGAATGACCAGAGTCATTATTACCCTTCATTCGTACGAATGGACTATCATTCGCACTGCCCCAGGCACGAATGGATTTCCTCTCATTCGCTCGGCAGTTCCTTCGCCCGACCCACTCGTGCGATTGTGATGCGACTAACATCGTTGTACACTTATACGACCGATCTGTTCATTCGCATGAACGACACCATCGGACGTCTATTTTGTCTGCAAATCGAGTGAAAACACCTTTATTGACTTTCGGCCGCACTGGTGACAATTTTGCCGATCGAAACTTATGAGGGTGTTAGGGAACCCGTTGGCGCGATTATTTGAGCGCTATACTCACTGGAAACTTCGGAGGGTTTGTGGGGTGAGTTTTTATTGTATAAATGTAGAAAAAGAGACGGGGAAGATGATGGGGAGGTGCTAGAAGTGATTTGCAAGTGGAAAAAGTCGATATTGTGTGTCGATTATTCGAAGAACCGTGTGATCGCCGTTCGTGGGTGTGTGGTGGTATTTTTTGAAAAGTGATGAAAATTTGGGTTAAATTTTGGCTTATGTAGCAAATCTGCCGCACGAATGGCTCATTCGCACGAATGGGCTCCTGCCGGCCAAACGGGCTTGCCGATTGGGATGTTTGATTTTTTTGAGTGACATTCGTACGAATGAATGAGTTCATTCGTACGTGTTACTTTTAGCTTCAAAATTCTTTACTTATTTCATAAGATTTTTACGTTATGATCTACGTATGTTAAGGCGTTGGTTCAAGTTACGATTCTTTAAATAGTTCCTTTAGTTAAGACCAGATGACTTAATTCGCGTATGCGATTGTATTAAACGTCACCCAAACAGTTGAATAAGCAGTTATGTCAAATGGTGGTTTGAATTTAGCTTTTAAATCAGTAAGGGCATCGTTTCAGGTTCATATCTCCATGGATCGTCACCCATACAGATATATCCCTGATCCGATGATACGTTACATAAATGTTTTTAGTATAGTGATTGGTTCTTAGTTGTATTTCTTTGTTAAAATTTTATCATTTATTGTAGAAGAGTTTTGTTAAATATTTAAACGAATTCGTAATTTACCTTGAAGGTACCAGTTGTTTTAACTTGCGTTGGAGTACTTCATTCCGGGAACTTCTCTTCGAGTACATTAGTTCAAGCTCTTCGTCTTTAGTCAACAAAGTTTCAAGCATTGGAGTTCAAGTACTTGAATTTGGCAACTTATCTTTGAGAACCTGATTTCGAGTACTTTGGTTCATGCTTTTTGGTTCGCATACTCGGTCTTCGAGAACTCTGGTTCGAATACAATTCTTGGAGTACAGGATCTTCGGGTACTGCTCTTCGAGTACTAGACATCGGATACTACTCTTTGGTTAATCAAACTTCGATTACATATGGAATTCATGAACTACTTGGGTTTCGTGTACTCATTGGACTTCGGATACTTAAAGACTCTGTGAAAACTAGGATTTCATATACCTCTTGAATTCTTAAACTGTTACTTAGAGATTTTTCTGGACATGGCTTCCAAGAACTTGATAAAACTTTCGAACATGTTGAACCTGGACGACGAGATAGGGACTGGTACCAAGGCACAAGGCTTGTTTCAGGCGATAATTTCCAAGACTGGAAGTTGAGATTTCAATAATTCATCAAGTACACTGATCCCAAGCTATGGAGGTCAATCTAGGAAGGGCGTTACGTGCCCATGTACGAGAGAGAGCTGAATGGGTTAATTCCTAAGGATCCGGAGTTTTTTACTGAAAACGAAATCCTACTGAGAGAAAAGGATGACAAGGCTTATGACTCCATTACTATGGCATTGTAAACTGAAGTCGTTCACTGGCTTAAAGAGCACAAGACTGCCAAACAACTTTTGGATGCGTTAGTTGAACGCTTTGAGGGGAATGAAGACACAAGGGAGAATCAAAAGGACATGTTGAGACATAAGATTCAACATGTTCAATCATATCAAAGAGGATCTTTGGAAGCACAGCTTAACCATTTTACTCACCTTATGACTGAACTTACAAGTACCGGAGTGGAGTTGACAAAAGGGGACGTCAACAAGAAACTCTTGAACTCTTTACCGTAGAACTGGAACTCATATTGTATGACAATCAAGTGGACTAGGGATATATACAAGACTACCCTTAGTGAGTTGATATACATCATCAACTCGTATGACATGGATGATAAACAAAGGGCACTCAATCATGCCAGATCCATGGGCATCACCCCATCCACTAAGAATGTTGCACTTCAGTCTTCAGTTAACTACCAAGCCTCTGGTTCTTATACATACCAGGCTTCAGTATTTCAGCCATCTCCCTATGAGACTACGTTTCTCCCCTCTGGGCAAGCTTATTAAGTGCCCAAGATTAGCCCTAAAAGTGAAGAAAACCTGCTACTATTCAAGTGGTTTATGAACAGTTATAATGCGTTTATTGTAGGAGAATTAGCACCGGCAAATATAAATTAGGATAATCTGGAGCAGATTAATCCTACTGATGTTGAGGAGATGGACATCGCTTGGCAGATGGCCATGGCAGCCTTCCGAGCCAAAAATTTTATCAAGAAGTATGGGATAAATATAGCTTCGGGAACAACCCTGGAAGGAAGCTTGGGTTTGACAAGTCCAAGCTCATATGTTACAACTGTGACCAACCGAGTCACTTTTTTTTATTTCTTGTAGGTCCAGATCTAGATCAAGACTAAAGCTTTAACACTCCAATCGACACCAAATGCTTCTAACGAGTGCGTAATCCAAGATAGAAGCAAGAGAAGAGATGGAAAAATGATAACTTTGATTATACACGTGAACTTTACAAGACAGAGACAAAGACTGAAAAAATCAATGTGTGACCAGACGATGACCCAGTTTTGTAGATTTCGTGAACTTATACATTTTTGTGTACTTTAGATTTTCGTGTACTTGACCACTTCGTGTACATAGGTTCGAGTACACCTAGTTGTAGTATAAATAGAAGCATTTTGTACTGCATTAGGGTTGGATTCACAAGGCATAGTTCTCTAGACGTATTGAGGCTTGTCGTGTAAAGTTCATATTTTTAATTAAAGTTATCATTTTCCATCTCTTATGTTGCTTCTATCTTGGATTCCACACTCGTTAGAAGCATTTGGTGTCGATTGGAGTGTTAAAGCTCGAGTCTTGATCTAGATCTGGACCTGCAACTCCTCTTCAATATTAACTTAGCTTGTTACAAGCTCAAGCTGAATCTCATAACAAGACTCAAGCTGAACTCAATAGAACCTAGTTAGCTTCATTTCATCTTCTAAATAAAAAGATTACTGACTTGATTCGTAATTCGTTTGCTGTCTTCAAGGATCATGATATGTAGTTGAAAAGCATAAATGCTAAATTGGCTAGTTCTTCAACTCAGGGGGAGATTACATGTCGAGTTAAAGCAACTAGGCTGTTTCAAGGCAATGATGATGTGAACAAGATCAAGACCCAGCTAGTGGTCCTAGTGGTAATTATCCCATGAGTGGAAGTAACGATATGAAAACTACAGGTCAATCTATAACACAGGAGGAGCATCAGGGAAAACAACCACAACTAACAAAGGGAAAGATAAGGTACAACATCAAGATCAAGATAGTTTGATAATTGATGATCAAGATAATATTCAAGATGATTTGATGATAGATACTTTAATGGACATTGATGAAGATGTTGACTTTGATAATCAAGATTATGGAGAGTTTGTTTTAGATGTTGAAAAAAGTCTGAATTATAAAGAATATCAAATTGCACCAAGTCTTGAAGAATTAAATGAAGTGCTTGATGTGGAACTAGAAGAGGGAGAATGGTTCCCTAGGAAAGAAATCAGAGATTTATTCATGGATTTGGATTGGGAAGAATGAATGATCAAAGAAAAGATAGAAAAGATTGTTAATGATTGTGTCGCTTAGGTTTTTGAAGATGAATTGAAAGAAAAGAAAGTTGCAAAGTCTGATATTGAAGATGTACATGAAGCTTTGACAACAGTTGAGGTGACACAAATGACTAAAGATTTACTAGATTCAACTCCTAAAAGTCAAACATTGAAGAAACAATACAAGAACAAAGCTGAATGTAAAGGAAAATCATTATTGGAAATTTGAGATTGAAAGTAATTTGTTTATAATAAGGAGACAAGATGGAGTCTAGTACTTCAAGAAAACAATAAAGCGTTTACAACAATTCCCTCTGTGTCAGCTAAGGGTTTTGGCTGAACTTTTTTTTGATAAACCCAACTAATGACTATATGGTGAATATGATAGAAAGAATAATAAGGAAAGAGGTTCGATGTATGATGTTTGAGTTGATAAAACCACAGAAACTAAAGAAGATTCCTATCATTGGAAATTTAGATTGGATTACCCGAAAGTGGAAGGTTCGATACGAATTCAAACCTGTTAAATCTTTAAAGAGGACTCCTCTTTTAAAGTTTAACTTAGGTATTATGAATAACCTCCACCTATGGTATTTAGATGGTTATTCTTCTGAAGCTGTTTTCCAAGATGTAAATAAAGTGGAGCTATGCCGAATTTTTGATCCTATAAACGTAATTAATCATTCAGAAGATGACCAGAGAAAGTTACAAATAAAGCAAATACATTTTCATAAGATCACAAAGATGAAGCAATGCAATTCAAGAAAGTTATATATGTATGTGTCAAGCACACAATATTTGCTGGCAGTCATCTACCTTCGATGTGGGTAGAATGAAGATCAGCACAGAGTTGTTGCTAAGGAGGAGTCTGTTAGTACCCTGATAGCATCAGCCTAAGATGTTTAATAGAAGATTGAAGATGTTGCTGATTTGTATTGAAGGCTTTTGATTTTTCATTGTAGTTTTGTTTTGTTTTAATTTGTAAGGTGTTTGTTTTTAGTTTTGTGAGAATTGACGAGGTGTTAGGATTTTTGATACTAATAGTATCGACACTGTTGTCATCGATACTAGTAGTATCGATGGCATATCGATGGTGCTGCACTTTTTGTCAATAAATAGGTTGTGTCGAACATAGTTAGATCGACTTCTGAGATTTAAATTTTGTCTAATAGAATATTCTCTCTACTTGTACAAGCATAATTCATAGCAATTAATACAAGTTAACTCGAATTTCTATTTTTTTTGTTCTATTTCTACTCACACACTTTTGATATGAATTTCGAACGTTCTTGAGTGTGATACTGATTCATTAAGATCCTATAAACGAACCATCAAAGGCTTCAAACTGTTCGACCCTCATCCTTTCACTCACCAATAGTTACACCATCACATTATTCCCCGGTTGTAGCAAATTCACCATATGTGAACTCACAGATTGATATCTTAAGTCCAAATCAGTTGATTTTGGTAATGAAACAACTGATGAATAAGGTGAAAAATAAATTCACCCTTAAAATCTCTTCCTCCTCTTAACCAAATAATAGACCCAAATCTAGGCAAATCACAGGATGCAAGTCCATCTTAAATAACTTTACTCCAACAAATGGAGGATCTGTCTCCTTTGGGAATGATGCAAGGGCTAGATAGTCGGTTCTGGGTTTGTTTAGAGTGGAAATATACACTTCAATGATGTGAGCTTAGTTGAGAATCTCAAGTTGAATCTCTTGAATGTATCTCAATTAGCTAACAAAAATTATTGCTCGTTTGTACGAAAGATATCTACAAAATCCTTTCTTCTTAATAAATTACAAAATAAAGGTCTTAGTTGAGCAACAAACTCTTTTGATTTCCAAGAGAAGTGGAAATGTCTATATTGTCAACATGGAAACTGACATCAGTCCTTAACTCCCACCAACTTTATTGAAAAAGCTTCATCTTCTAAAACTACCTTATCGAACAAGAGATTTAGCCATTTAAATCATCAATCCCTCAATAAGCTTTCCACTATATCACTTGTAAGACGATTACCTTTCAAAGAATTTCACATTGAAGGTCAATTTGAATCTTGCATAAAAGGGAAGCAACATAAATCTATAGAGGAATCAAAAACAATATCATGCCTTCATATGCTTCACATGGACTTATTTGTTCCAGTAAAGGTTGCTAGCTTAACTAGAAAAAGGTACTGCCTAGTTGTTGTAGATGATTACTCTAGATTTTTTGGAACATTCTTTCTATTCAGCAAAGATGAGACTGCTGACAAAATAAAGGCTATAATCACTCAGATTGAAAGACAATTTGATCTTCCAGTCAAAATTAATATGAAGTGACAATGGAACAGAATTCAAGACTCATGTTCTTGATGGATTTTGTACATCTAAGGGAATTTGAGACAATATAGTGTTCCTAGGACTCCTGCTCAAAATGGAGTTGTAGAAAAAAAATTAGAATACTCATTGAAGCAGCTAGAAAAAAGCTAGCTGATTCAGGATTCCCCTCATCTTTATGGGCTAAAGTAGTAAACATTGCTTGTTATGTTTTGAGCATAGTTCATATTGTGGAAAGAAATAACAAGACTACTCATGATGTTCTTTATAAATTAAAGCCTCTCATCTCATTCTTCAAAGTATTTGGATGTCCTTGCTTCATACTTATCACAAGAGATTCCTTGTGCAAGTTTGCTGCAAAAGTGGACTCTGGATATTTTGTGGGATACTCTCAAACCTAAAAAGCTTATAGGTCTTTCAATCTTAGAAAAAACATTTTTTAGGATACTATTGATGTAAAATTTAATGAGTTCTCATCCCCCCTTCATTTCCTACAACTCCTGACGATCTGTTTGATCTTGACAATCTAATCTACGTTCCTTTAGTGTCGTCCTTGCCCAATACTTCCGAATCATGTCAAACTTCAGAAGATATGTCCTCAGTTGATGATTTCTCAAGATCTTCTTCACTATTTTATATAACTCCTCATATGAGAAATCTTTCAAACCATGTTGAACAAGTCTCAACATCTTCTGCTCCCATAGTTGAGCACAATTCAATTCTTTCTACACAGGAACCTTCTCCTTTACTTACCGAACCTCCTTCTCCAATTGAGAATTTTCTATCATCTAATGTTTCTTCTATAAATAACTGTCTAGAGATCATTCCTTATGACAAAAATCACCCTATAGAACAAATCTTAGGTGATTTGAACAAAGCTGTTTAAACCAGAGGCCAAATTGCCAACATTTTTCTTCATGTTGTCTTCTTGTCTCAAATAGAGCCATCAAAATATCCATAGTCTCTAAAAGATAGGAATTGGGTTGAAGCTATGCAAGAAGAACAACTTCAATTTAAAAGACAGAATGTTTGGACACTATGTCCCTTGTCTAATGACATATAACCAATAGGGACCAGATGGGTATTTGGAAATAAAACAGATGCCACATGCATTGTAGTCAAAAATAGAGCCAGATTGGTAGCTCAAGGTTCAAGCCAGGAGGAAGGCAAAGACTCTGATGAAACCTTTGCTCCTGTAGCTAGATTATAAGCTATCAGACTCTTCCTTGCCTTTGCAATATCTCATAAGATAAAGGTGATTCAAATGGATATCAAAAGTTCCTTTCTATATGGTAAAATAAAAAAAGAAGTCTACGTTTATCAGCCACCAGGATTTGATGATCTTCATCATCCTGAATGGGTGTACAGACTGGACAAGGCACTATATGGACTAAAACAAGCTCCAAGAGCCTGGTATGATACTCTATCTCAATTTTGTCTCTCAAATAAATTTAATATATGTTAATGACATTTTATTTGGATCAACAAATCCTTTCTTATGTGAAAATTTTTCAAATCTCATGTCTTTAAAATTTGAAATGAAGTGAATTAAAAACATATTTAGGTCTTCAAATTCAACAAAAACCAAATGGTATTGTTTTTCATCAATGAAAGTACATAAAAGATCTTTTGAATAAATTTGAAATGAATGATTTTAAAACATTTTCTACCCCTATAGCAGCTGCTCCTGGAGTTGCACCAGATGAAAATGGTGAACCTGTAGATCAAACTCTTTACGGATGCATGATTGGATCATTGATGTATTTAACTGCATCAAGACCTTGACATTATGTATGCAACATATGTTAGAGCAAGATACCAATGTTCTCCAAAATAACCTCATTTATCCTTTTTAAAAAGGATATTCAGGTACCTAAAAGTTAATTCTGCACTAGGTATCTGGTATCCTGCTAATCAACCTTTTAAGTTTGTATCTTTTTTAGATAGTGATTATGTTAGATGCACTCTCACTGGAAAATCAACTTCAGGAGGATGTCAATTCTTTGCAAATTGTTTGGTATCATGCAAAACAAGAAACAAACTTCCTTTTAAAACTCAACTGCCAAAGCTAAGTACATTGTTGTCGCTCATTACACAACACAAGTCCATGGCTTCAATATTAGTTATTGGACTTTGGAATTGTAACATCACTGTATTTCCGGTCGTCCGTACATCCGAACGATTGTACTGTTACGACCTGAGATTATTATTACTAATGAAAATGAATTATTTGTGAATATTATTGATTATTGGTATGCATTGTGAATATATTATTCTCTGCATAAACCATGGTGAGTTTAGTTGAAACCCAACTAAACAGGACCAGAGAGTTTATTGCAGTTACATTTCACAGATCATGGATGTTGATGTGGAATGGAATGGAATTGGGAGTTGGTTATGTTTTGGTTGCTAAACATAGTCAAGGACACATGGTCATGGTTTATCGAAACAACGGTGGGACGGTGTTGGGGAGGTTGCGATCTACCCCTGCATATGCCCTATACATATGCATATTTTGGTCTATCATGGATGTGTTAGTGACTTGGTTTAGTGGGTTTCGGATTGGGAATTTAATATTAAAGATAATAAGATAATGAAAACAATATTGAAAATTGTTGATACATGTTTTGTCCCTAGTTCAGTTTTGTAACTCTTATCATGTAAATGTTCAAAGTATTAATGGAAGTTGTCTTTATTTCTATTTCTTAATGTTTGTTACTATTCCTTAATGTCTATTAATGCTTATCTATTTAGTTGATTTGATTATAAACTGAATTGAGTATGAAGGTTACTCATTCGGCGAATGACTCTAGAATGAAGTCATTCGCTGAATGAAGGTTATAGCGAATGTCTGGATTGAGAATGAGTCATTCGCCGAATGACTCATTGGAATGATAGCTCATTCGAGCTTAGTCATTCGCCGAATGAGCTGCTTCGGCCACTCATTCGGCCGAATGACTACAGCTTATAAATAGAAGTTCAAATCATTTCAACTTTAACTTTCCAGAGCCCTTCTTCTTCCCAGAGACTCCAGTGTCAAAACCCTAGAAGATTTGAGCGGTTCTTGATCATCCAAGTTCGAATCTCAACCCGTGGTGTTCGATTGTTGCTTCCACGTTGTTCCTACAACCTCGGATCACCACGGTTTCTGTTGGTTTCGATTGGAAAACCCTGGAATAGGATTCCGCACTATTCTAGAGGCTGTCGAGTAGTTTTCTATTGGATTCGGATTGTTTCCGAGCTCCTGATCGGTCCAACAAAGTGGTATCAGAGCTTTGGCTCTTGATTCTATTCGATTTCAACTCAAAATCAACAGATCTGAGATTCCCAAAACCCTGATTTTCGTATCTATCAAAAACCCTAAGTTTCTTGCTCTCCAAGTCACTATTTCATTGAAAATTGGTGGGTTTTTGTGGTGTGTTTGTCAGAACCTTTTCCCAATTGGTTGATTATCATGTCTTGAACTTCTGTACCAAATTTGGTGCATAGATTTGGTCAAAATCGCAAGTTATCACGATTTTTGTTGCTGAAAACCTCAGATCGCCCGAATGGCAATTGCGGCCGAATAAGTTCAGCCGAATCAGCCCTCATTCGCCGAATAGCACTCATTCGGCGAATAGCTTCATACTCCACTCTCATTCGGCGAATAGCTCCTTCGCCAGTCTCATTCGCCGAATAAGCCTCATTCTCACACTCATTCGGCGAAAGAACTCATTCGATCTGCCATTCGCCGAATAGGTCATTCGACTAACCCATTCGCCAGTTGTCATTCTCAGCCTCCATTCGCCAGTTTCAAGACATTCGGCCCCCGACATTCGCCCAATATCAGTTCATTCGCCAGTCACTTCTGAAATTTTCTAAGTGTTGAATCTTATTACTTCTGATCAAATGGAGGATCTAGCACTCATGGCTAACCAAAACCATCGCATTCAGACTCTCTTGTTGACAGAAAATGAAACCGGGAATTCAAACAAAGCTCCTAAGTTGTTGACTTTAGATGACTACCCTCACTGGAAGTATAGATTTGAAATCCACATCAATGGAGTGGATACAAATCTGTGGATGATGATAGAGGGAGGTTACTTGAGGCCTTTAAACGAGGATGGTACTCCTATGCTTGTTACAAGGATGACCGAGCCTCAAAGGAAGCTGTATGACTATGAGAAGAAAGCATATGCCATTCTGTCACAGTCCATTGCTACAGATATCTTTCATCAATTTAGACAGTTTACTTCGGCTAAGCTACTATGGGATGCCTTGCAACAAAGATATGAGGGGAATGATGCATTGAAGAGCATTAAGTCTAAAGCTTTAAGGAAAGAGTTCAATAGCTTTATGTATGTGGGTAATGAGTCCCTTGATGAGCTGATTGCCAGGTTCTATCATCTGTTGAGTGAGTTGTTCAACCACGAGGTCAAAACTACAACTCAAGAGAAGATTCAGTGTTTAGCAGATGCCTTACCTCCAAAGTGGGAGTCCTTCTTGATGGTACTTAAGCAAAATCAGATGATGGCTCATATGGACATCAATGATTTCATTCAGAAGTTGAAGGAACAGGAGATAGAGAACAAGTGGAAAGCCAAGAGGGTTGTGCAAGTTCAAGATCCTTCTCTTTACTACTCCACTCCTACAGTTGATAAATCTACAACTCATGCTCCTTTGAAGACTGCTTTTGTTTCTAAAGCATCTGAAGCTCCATCTGCAGCTCAGATGCATTTCAGTCCATCTTCTTCATCAAGCTCACAACAAGAGCATCATCAGCCTACTGCAAGTCTGAAAACAGAGAATTTTGACAAGGTCACAGTAGAGATTGCTAAAGAGCATATGGGTCTTCTGTCAACATTGGTTAGCTCATATGATGGATTAGTTGCTGGTCAGATCGGCAATCCATATTTGACCAATGATGATTACTCTCAGATTGATCCTGATGATATGGAGAGAATTGACATTATGTGGGCATTGGCTAGTGCAGTTAGAAGAGCAAAGGAGTTTGTAAAAAGGACGGGGAAGGATATCAATCTAAACAAGGAGTCCAAGTTTGGATTTGATATGGCATCTGTCACATGCTACAACTGTGGTGAAAACGGTCATTTTGCCAGACAATGCAAGCAGCCGAAGAAAGCTGGCAACAAGAATCCATTTCAGCATCAGAAATCCTCTACAGCCAATTCAGAAAGGAGATTAGTTCCCATTGATTCTCCTTCTCCAGCTGGATCTTCATCTTCTGGTAGTAAAGCTTTAATGGTTCAACAAGATGAAGGGGTGAACTGGGACTTCAGATTTAATGCTGATAAGGAAGATCAAGATAAAGCTTGTGTGGCAGAAATTCAGCATTCTGAAGATCATGATGAAGCAAGCAGTCAGGAGGATTCTTTGGTGATTGATGATAAGATATCAAGTTCAGAATCAGACAGTCTGACAGATTCTGAAACTCAAGAATCTGATGGTGAAGCTGATGACTCTTCAACTCAATTTGCTTTGATGGCAAATTCTTCTGCTTCTACAGACTCTTCTGAGCAGGTATACACTGACTGTTCATCTTCACATTCAGAGTGTTTTCATTGTGTTGATCTTAGAAGTAAGGTCCTTGCTTATCAAACACATAACAGTGTTTTGATGAACGATCTCGACTTATGCATTGAAGCTAACAAAATTTTAAAATCTAATGAAAAAGATTTTCAAGCTAAAATTGATCTTTTAAACAGACAATTACATGAAGCCGAGATCGCAGTGCTGAATAAGCAAGATGCTATCACTTCTTATCTCAATACCATCAATGAGATCAAGAAGAAGTTAGCAATAGTCGAGTGTGACTATGAGACCTTAGGACAGAAGCTCAAGAGCTATGAAAGCTCATCTTATATCATTGAGCACATGATCAGTAGGGGTACTGATCAGGGGAAGGCACAGGTTAATTATAAAAATTGTCCTCCACCAATCCTCAATGCCTTTGTCAATACGCCAAATGACAAAGATGTTAAGGATTTTCAAGTTACTACTCCGTTAGTAATTGATCCAGTTAGTCTGAGTGAAAATCAGAGTTCATCTCAGACTAAGGAGTCAAGGGTGGATGGAGTTGTTGAAGATTGGGTTTCCGATTCCGAGGATGAATCAGAGTATTCACCTAAGCATAGCATTCCTCGGAATCAAACTTCTGTTGTCATGAAAGGTGACCCAATCTCCAAATCAAAAATTTACAAAGAATTATGCTTTGTTAAAGCTTCATAGGGGTCTGAAGCTGACTGTGTTACCAAATCAGCTCAGTTTGGTAACAAAGGAAGAAAGGGTTTGGGTTTTGAGCCAGATTATCAGAAATTAAATGTTTTTAAATCAACTAAAAAATCATTTTCTGATTTAAAACATTTTCATAAAAAAGGTGATAAAGTTTGTTTTGAATGTGGTGAGTCAGGGCACATTGTGAGATTTTGCCCTCAGTTGATTAGACCTAAAGTTGTGCCTTTCAAAAACTTAAAATCTGCTTTACCAAAACCGGTAAAGTCTGTATCTAAGTCTTTTCAGCAAAAGTCTAAACCACCCATTCAGTCTAAAAATTCAGACAAGGGAAAAGGAAAATTGGAAACTTTGGAATTTCCAAATGTAGTCAAAGTTAATCAATCAAAATCATCATCCATCTATCTAAAAACCTCTTTTGATAAAAATGCAATTTGGAAAGTAAAATCATCTGAGGAGTCTGTTCCCCAAATTTCAGATAAACCTATTCCTAAGGGAAAATGGATAGATGTTTGGATCCGAGACTCTATGGGTCAACCCAAGACTGTAAAGGCTTGGGTTCCCAAAGTAAACTGATTGTCTCTTTATTGTGTAGGTTGCCCCAAAAGCTGGAGTGAACAGCAATTGGATCTTTGATAGTGGGGCTTCCAGACACATGACTGGTGATATTTCTCTGCTCACCAATGTGAATGCAGTTCGAGGTGGCTATGTTGCCTTTGCTGGAGACAAAGGTGGTTTTATTACTGGAGAGGGAATTTTAACAAATGGACAGGTTTCGTTCGATAATGTCAGATATGTCAAACAGTTGGAAAACAACCTCCTGTCCGTCTCTCAGATTTGTGACAAAGAGTACAAGGTTCTATTTGATGACTCCAAGTGTTACATTCTCAAGCAAGGTGTGCAGATACCTGAAGATTGGATTTTGATGTCTGCTCCGAGGAAGCAAGACTTGTACGTTCTCAATATGGCCACAGCTTCAACTACATCCTCCACAGCTTCATGTTTTATGACAAAGGCAACTGAGAAAGATTCAATCCTTTGGCATAAGAGGATGGGCCATTTGAGTTTGCGCAAGATGAATCATTTGGTACACAACAGTCTGGTTGAGGGAGTTAGCTTGAAAAATTTTAAGCTGTCTGATATCTGTGTTTCGTGCAAGAAGGGAAAACAGTCTAAGCAGTCTCATAAGCTGAATAAGTATCATTCAATCAATGTTCCTCTTGAGCTTCTCCACATGGATTTGTTTGGTCCAGTGAATAGGAAGAGTATAGCTGGAGATCAATACTGCCTTGTCATCACTGATGAATACTCCAGATACTCTTGGGTCTTCTTTTTGAAAGAGAAATCAGAAACGTTTGATTGTATTCAAGTTCTGGTTACTAAACTTTAATCGCTTTATAAGCTCAAGATTCGTCAGTTTAGAACTGATAATGGAACGGAGTTCAAAAATCACAACATGGAGAATTTTTGTAATGCAAGAGGCATTGTGCAACAATTTAGTGCTCCATACGTTCCACAGATGAATGGTGTTGCTGAACGCAAGAATAGGACATTGATTGAGGCTGCTAGAACTATGCTTGCTGATTCTTCTCTGCCGGTTCAATTCTGGAATGAAGCTGTTGCTAATGCTTGTTATACATTGAACCGGGTTCTTATTGTGAAGAGACATGGGAAGACTTGCTTTGAACTGCTCCACAACAGAAAGCCAAATCTTAAGTATCTAGAACCGTTTGGTGCTCCATGCACTATGCTTAAGAAACATGAGCAGGGCAAGTTCAATGAAAAGGTGGAAGAAGGGTACTTTCTTGGGTATAGCACTCCAAACAAACGAGTTTACAACATTGCAACTCATAATGTGGAGGAGTGGTACCATGTAGACGTTCAGAAGTATACAATGCCCCCTCCTGGAAAAGGGCCAGATTGGATGTTTGATTATTCCAGTCTTTTTGATTCATTCAATATGCCCCCCATGTATTTAGATGAAGATGTTACTGTTCAGATGTTGTATGATGTACAAAATGCACCTGATGAACCTATGCAACCTTCATCTGCATCTGTTCCTACTACACAGATAAATGATGACAGCTCAGACACAGATGACAATCCTCCAGCTACTCTTGAACCAGTTGTTGATAATCTTGTACCTGGTCTTGAGGATTTGAATTTGAATAACTTAGATCCTGAGGTTGAGGTTCCAACTCATCCTGTTGGAAGAATCAATCGTATTCATCCTCAAGATAACATTATTGGGAGTCCTCTAGATGGGGTGAAGACTCGAAGTCAGATTTCTTCAGGTGGTCTTGCAGACATTCTTGATTTTGCAGATGTAAGCTTTTGTGCTCATTCCTGCTTTATCTCTCAAGTTGAACCGCGTACAGTCACTGAAGCCCTCAAAGAAGAATCATGGGTCGATGCCACGCAAGAGGAACTTTTACAGTTCTAAAAAATTGGGGGTCTGGCAATTAGTTGATAGACCCAAAGGTGCAAAAGTCATCGGTACAAGATGGGTTCTTCGGTGCAAGAAAGATGATCACGGGATTATTGTGAGAAATAAGGCTCGTCTGGTGGTTCAGGGATTCAGACAGATAGAAGGATTGGATTATAATGAGGTGTTTGCTCCAGTTGCTCGACTGGAAGCCATTCGTATTTTCTTGGCGTATGCATCTTTTAAAAAATTCAAGGTTTATCAAATGGATGTAAAGAGCACGTTCCTTCACGGAGTTATTAGTGAAACAGTGTATGTCAGTCAACCTCCCGGATTTGAGGATCCATTGCATCGTGACCAAGTCTACAAGTTAGACAAAGCCCTGTATGGATTGCATCAAGCTCCGCGAGCGTGGTACGAGACACTTTCCACTCACCTTCTGAACAACGGATTCATAAGAGGTGTCATTGACTGCACTTTATTTATCCGTGAGAAGGACAGTGATTTACTCTTGGTGCAAGTGTATGTGGACGACATAATTTTTGGTTCCACAAATGATGATCTGTGCAAAGAATTTGAGAATGTTATGAAAGAAAAATTTGAAATGAGTTCGATGGGAGAAATGAAGTTTTTCTTGGGTTTGCAGGTGGATCAGTCTGAGGCAGGGATTTTTATTCATCAAACCAAATACGTTGGTGACATTCTGAGCCGGTTCAGTATGTCTGATGCAAAGCCTGCTGGTACCCCTCTAGCGATTAATCACGGGATTACTCCAGATGAAAAGGGGGAGTTAATTGATGCCACTCTGTACCGGGGAATGATCGGATCTCTCATGTATCTTACTGCTTCTCGGCCAGATATCATGTTCGCCACTTGCTTGTGTGCACGTTATCAATCCAAACCAAGAGTATCTCACCTTATTGCTGTCAAAAGGATTATGCGTTATCTGAAGGGTACACCGGAACTTGGCTTATGGTACCCTAATGATGATAACTTTGAGCTTACTGCCTACAGTGATTCAGATTATGGCGGATGCAAAAGAGATTTCAAATCAACATCTGCGGGATGTCAGTTCTTTGGAACCCGATTGGTCACCTGGCAGTGCAAGAAGCAGACGTCGGTGTCTCCTTCAACCTGTGAAGCTGAATATATTGCTGCTGCTAGTTGTTGTTCACAAATCATCTGGATTCAACAGCAACTCAGGGACTATGGGTTACATTTTTCTAACACTCCTATTTATGTTGATAATACTGCCGCCATTGCTGTCACTAAAAATCCAGTTCAGCACTCCAAGACCAAACACATCGACATAAAATATCACTTCATACGTGATTGTTTTGAAAAGAAATTAATCGATGTTGTTAAAATTCACACCGATCACCAAAAAGCCGATCTTTTTACAAAAGCTTTTGTTGGACTAAAAGAACCAATGAGCCTGATCAGAAAAATCTCTAAGTCTCACAACACTTATAACGACTGAAGAAGAACACAACAGCTGACATTCAATGTACTGAAGACACAAGATCTGAAGTGATATACAACAGCTGAAGTGCAATTCATCAGATGTTGTAATGTGAAGTTTAGTCTTCAGTAGTTTTCTTTCAGTTCTTGTAAAAGTCTGATGAGTAGTTTACTCATCAGATGTTTTAGTGTTTTTACTTCAGTAGTTTTAATACTTCAGTAGTTGTAAGAGAATGTCTTCAGATGTTGTAGACATTCTCAGTAGTTTAGTTATTTTTCAGTTGTTTTGTTTTGTCTGTTAGGTGTCAACATCATGTGACATCATCAGACGTCACTGTCTCTATATAAGGGCAGTTGACATGTTTGTAATGTAATGAAGTTAATGAATTGAATGAAATATTCCTTTGCAGAAACCTTCTCTCTCTATAACAAATTTGAGTTTACTGTTTGATTAACTTTGTTCTTACGATGATTATGCTAATTCTGTGTTGAATTCCGCTGCTATACTTTAATATTGAATCAATTGAGAACATCTGATCCTACAATTGGTATCAGAGCTGGTTAATCATTGATCGATTAAACAATTGATCTCTGAAACTGCTCAAATTTGTTCTCTAATTGATCGAATTAGCTGATTAAGTAAGAATTTGTTATAGATTGAAGTTTTCTGTTAACTTCTGTTGATTTGTCCTTCAATATTAATTTGTTTTGAATCAATTGATCGAAATTTGCATTAGCTTGTGTCTAATTGCTTGAATCTGTGATCATGACGACTCCAAACAATGATCCGCACAATACAGGCTCCGCAACCAAGCCTCCGATGCTTGTGCGGAGTGAGTACAACATTTGGCAACGTAGAATGCTACATCACCTGTCGATTAACAGCGCAGGATGTTGGAAATCTGTAGTGCATGGTCCGTATAAACCCATGATCACTGATCCTGAAACTAAACTAATGATTCCGAAACCTTCGGATATGTATTCGGATGAGGATATTAAATTGTTTGAAATTGATGCTAAAGCTCATGGTATTCTGGCCATGGCCTTGCCGAATGAGATTTACTCTGGCTTGATGCATCATGATACTGCTCATGATCTCTGGGTTGCACTGAAAGAACAATTTGGTGGAACCGATGAGGTTTTAGCAAACACAAGAGAAATTCTCGCCCAACAGTATGAGACGTTCTCTCATAGGAAGGGTGAATCATTGACTCAACAATTTGAGCGTTTCTCATGTTTAATTTCTGAGTTGAAAATGGTTAAGCAAGAATATACTAATAGCCAGATGAATAACAGATTTCTCAGATCACTGCCTGAGAGATGGGATACTTATACTATTATCCTACGCTCTAGTGCAACTCTAGAACATCTATCTCTCACCCAACTTCATGGGAAACTCTTAACATTTGAGAGAGAGGTAGAACAAAAGAGAAAACTGTCTTCATCTGGAAAACTTGCTGATGATTTTGTTCCTGGTAACACTGCTTTGATAGGTCAGGAGTCAGAGTTTAATGGGTCTGAATGTTCTTATGATGAACATATTGATTTTTCTACTAACAATTCTGAACATGCTTTTGTGGGAGTTGATGGTAATGCAGGAAATTATGGTGATAACTTGTGTTTTGTGATGGATGATTTGAAAGGAATCCCGGATGATGATCTAGAGGAGATGGACATTTTGAGTCAAATGGCACTGATCAATATCAGATCACAAAAGTTTTATAAAAGAACAGGAAGAAAGTTCCCTGGATTATCTGGCAAAACCAAGGTTGGATTTGACAAAGGGAAGCTGAGGTGCCATAAGTGTCATAGGCTTGGTCACTTTGCTAGGGAGTGCAAATCTACTGGTTCTAACCCTGCTGCACCCTTTGTGACTTTTCCAAGCAACAACCCATCAAGCAAAGGACCACAATCCTCTGGTACTAGTCAACAACAATTCTATCCAGCTCACTTTGTTCAACAAAATCCTATGCCATATCCATATCCTTGTTTCTACATGCCTCAACCTACACACACTCCAGCATTAATTCCTTTACAATCACCTGCTCTTCCTGATCCCAGCAAATCACAAACCAATCAACAGCCTCAACAACAACATCATCAGAGTTTCTTTACTCCTGGAGTAGTTGATTGGAGTAGCTTACCTGACGATTTATCTGACTTCAACATGCAGCCTTACTCTGAAAATGGTCCACATGGTGGAGACAATCCTTTTGGAAATCTTGCATTGATGGCTATTGACTCAACTGACAAATCTTGTCAATCTTCTTCAACATCACAGGTATCCTCTGAATCCAAAGCTAAGTTGTGTTCAGAGTCTTGTGTTTCAGCATTTGCTTCCATTAGAGAAATCAATGTTGAGTTAATCAATGAGAAGTTGGCTTTTGAAAGGGTCATGACAAAGAATAAAACTGAATTTGAGAAAGTTTTGAATGAAAAAGAGTCTGAAATTTACAAACTCAAGTGTCAATTGTCTGATGAAAAGGCTAGGGTGGAAGTCATGCTTGTAAAACACAATGATTTGAAACAAACACTTGCAGCAACCCAAGTAGAATGTGCAAGATGGGTTGAATCTTGCAAGGGGTTTGAGTTGCTGTTAAACAAGCAAACAACATCAAATGTGAAGTTTGGTATTGGATACAATCACACTGCTCCTCTAACTGATTTTACACCAAAAAATCTTAACTGTGAGTCTGAAGGAGACAGTGTATACCAATCCACCAAATCTTCAGAAAAGTCTGATGCTGAAGAATCATTTGAAAGTGATTCAAGTGTCTGCAAATCTGTGTCTGAAACTATTGACATTGAAACTTATTCTTATTCTCTTGGATGTACAAATGTTATCCAGGATGAAACATGTCAGGATAGTGTTTTAATTGAGATTAACCCTGATGAAAAGGTTTCAAATGAATTAAATTTAAAACTGGTTAAGTTAGATGGGCATGGCACTGGAGAGAAAGATGCACGGCTTCTGATACGTCAAAATCACTCATCAGTAGTTGTTGAAAAAGCTGATGCCACAACTACTGATAAGTGGAAAAGGATTGACAGACAAGTGCTGAAGAATACCTCTTCAGAGGTTGTCAGCACATCAGCTGTTATCAATTTGTCTACAAATACTGATGTTCCAAATGTGCTGAAGAACAAAAACTCAGTATCTAAGTCATCAGTACTTGTAGATAATCACAAGGGAAAGCAAAAGAGGGTGCCTTGTGATATTTGTAGGCTGTTTAATCATTCAACTGATGAATGCTGGTACAGAAAAGGTTCTAAATTCAACAAAATCAAGAATAAAAACAAGAACATACTCAAAATGAAAAATGAATTTAGTTCAAAATTTGTACCTGAATCATCAGTTGTTTCAAAATCTGGAAAATCCTTACAAGGAAATACCTCCAGTAAATCCAAGAAAGGAAAAGGGATTGTTCCAGATTCAGGGAAACAACACTTGACAGCATCTCATTTGATTAAAGACACTAAAATGATCAAACACAAAAATAAAAAATCAAGTTCTGATGTGTCTGATGAAATCAAAATTTTAACTCAAAATCATAATCAACTGATGCTAATGATGCAACAACTGATAGGAAAAGTCAATCTGGCAGAGGCATCTGTTGATTCATTTCATAAAAAGAAATCAAAATCAAAAGTCAAAGCAAAATCTTTTGATAAGAATGCTTCAAGTGTTGCTTCAACTGACAATGTTACTTTTGTTTCATCATGTGTTAACAGACCCAAAACCAAAATGGTTTGGGTCCAAAAGTCTAACTAAGTGTGTTGTTGTATGCAGGGTCCTTCAGCATGCCAAAATAGCATCTGGTATGTTGACAGTGGAGGATCCATGCATATGACTGGGAGCAGATCTCTCCTTCAAAATTATTTTACTGGAAGGAAGGGATTTGTATCCTTTGGAAATGATGCTAAGGGTTACATTATAGGTAAAGGTGTGGTAACAAATGGTGAGATTAGGTTTGATGATGTGAATCATGTTGAGAATCTTAAGTATAATCTTCTGAGTGTTAGTCAAATGTGTGATAAGGGTCATGTTTCTCTGTTCACTAAGCAAGATTGTAGGATTTTATCTTCTGATGTGATGCCTTTGATTGGCAAAGTCTTAGATGAGTATACACTCCTTAAGGCTAACAGAGTGGGAAAGGTATATGCCTTTGATTTATCTAAGAAAATCTCTGTCAAGGGTCATCCTTGTTTATTTTCTAAGGCCTCTTTCCAGGAGTCCAATCTGTGGCATAGAAGATTAGGTCATGTGAACATCAAAAACATGAATCAATTGGTGAAGCATGGATTGGTTAGAGGTCTTCCTTTAAAGGATTTTAGTTGTGATGAGAATTGCACTGCATGCTTGAAAGGAAAGCAACACAAAGTCTCTTTTCCTCCAATTGGAGATTCCAAATCCACTAGTTGTTTACACATGCTGCACATGGATTTATTTGGGCCAGTTCAGATAATGTCTATGGCAAAGAAGAAGTATTGTCTAGTCATTGTAGATGACTACTCCAGGTTTGTCTGGACTTTCTTCTTGCACTCAAAAAGTGAGGTTGCCAAGGCTATTATGGACTTTGTGTTGTATGTTGAAAAGCAATATTCTATACCTGTCAAGTGTGTAAGGAGTGATAATGGCACAGAATTTAGAAATCACATTTTAGATGAATTCTATCTATCAAAGGGAATTCAGAGGCAGTACAGTATTCCCAGGACTCCTGAACAAAATGGAGTTGTAGAAAGGAAAAATAGAACCTTGATTGAAGCTGCCAGAACAATGCTGGCTGACTCTGGTCTGCCTTTGACCTTCTGGGCAGAAGCCATCAACACAGCTTGCTATGTGCAAAACAGGGTTCTAGTCAATCAAAGATGGTTGAAAACTCCATATGAAATACTTCACAATCTAACTCCTTTGATTTCCTTCTTCAGAGCTTTTGGGTGTCCATGTTATATCCTTAACACCAAAGATCAACTCACAAAGTTTGATTCCAAAGTTGATGCAGGATACTTTGTTGGATATTCTTCAACTTGCAAAGCTTATAGAGTGTTCAATTGTCGAACAAAGATTGTTGAAGAAACTCTTCATGTTAAATTCAATGAATGTCCCAAAGATCCCATTCCTCAAAATCCTGCTGAGATGTTTGATCTTAACATCTTGCAACATGAATTTCATGTTGAGCCTAATGTTGAAGAACATGAGGTACTTCCAGCAAATCCACCACAAGCTTCTACAGAAACCACACAAGGAAGTCCTGATGATGAAGATGAAAGCACTCATCTGTTCAGATTTAGTGATAATCTGCCACTATCTGCTAAATCTTATGCTCCTCCTGCTCCAGTTGCTGCTCCAAATACAAATGCTGATGAGATTCTGGCATCTTCTAAATCCTTTGAAATTCCTGCTGCTGTATTTCCTGAATCTTCTTCAACTGCAGCATCTGTTCCTCCAGCAAACACTTGCACTGATCTTATTCCATATCAAGAACTGAAGGATCATCCATTATCTCAAGTTCTTGGTGATATTTCTGCTGGTGTTTCCACAAGAAGTCAATTATCCAACTTTTGTCTTTATGCTCTATTTGTAAGTCAACAAGAGCCAAAGAACTATCACATAGCACTTAGAGACATTGGCTGGGTGGAGGCAATGCAGTTGGAGTTGTTGCAGTTCCAGAAACAACAAGTTTGGGAGTTGGTTTCTCTACCTCCAGGTAAGTGTGCAATAGGCACAAAATGGGTGTTTAGGAATAAAACAGATGAAAATGGTCAAATCATTAAAAACAAAGCTAGACTGGTTGTACAGGGGTTTTCTCAGGAAGAAGGTATTGATTATGATGAAACTTTTGCCCCTGTAGCCAGACTAGAAGCAATTACGTTGTTCTTAGCATATGCTGCCTTACATAAACTTAAAGTTTTTCAAATGGATGTCAAAAGTGCTTTCTTATATGGTAAAATAAAAGAGGAAGTGTATGTGTGTCAACCTCCAGGCTTTGAGGACAATAAACATCCTGATTGGGTGTACAAGCTTGATAAAGCTCTTTATGGGCTGAAACAAGCACCTAGAGCCTGGTATGACACTTTATCCACTTTTCTACTAAAAAAATAATTTCACTAGAGGCTCCATTGATAAAACTTTATTCATAAAGAATGTAGGCCAGCATAAGCTACTTGTTCAAATTTATGTTGATGACATTATATTTGCTTCATCTGATCTAAAGTTGTGTGATGCTTTCACTGAGCTTATGACCAAAAATTTTGAAATGAGTGCCATGGGGGAACTACAGTTTTTCTTGGGTCTTCAAATTAAACAAAAACCTGATGGAATTTTCATTCACCAATCAAAATACTCAAAAGAGCTATTAAAGAAATTTGATTTGCAAAACTGTAAACCATGTTCTAACCCCATGAGCAGCACCACACAACTTGATGCTGATCTGAAAGGTACTTCAGTGGATGAAACTCTTTATAGATGTATGATTGGCTCTTTGATGTATCTAACTGCATCAAGGCCAGACATTATGTTTGCCACATGTGTTTGTGCTAGATTTCAGGCTGCACCCAAAGAATCTCATTTGATTGCTGTAAAAAGAATTTTCAGATACCTGCAGGGTTCTCAATCCCTGGGCATATGGTACTCCACTGGACATTCCTGCAAGCTGGTTGCTTTTTCAGATAGTGACTATGCAGGATGCAAACTCTCAAGAAAATCTACTTCTGGTGGGTGTCAGTTTCTAGGAAATTGCCTGGTTTCTTGGCAAAGTAAGAAACAAACATCTATAGCCACCTCCACTGCTGAAGCTGAGTACATTGCTGCTGCAAGTTGTACTTCACAAATTCTATGGCTTCAGAATCAACTCTTGGATTATGGCATCAAAGAACTGAAGACACCATTGTTAATGGATAGTGCTTCAGCTCTTTGTATTGTCAAGAATCCAGTTCAGCACTCTAGGACTAAACACATTGAGATCAGACATCACTTTATAAGAGATTGTTTTGAAAAAGGTCTGATTGATCCCAAATTTGTTCCTAGTGCTGATGAGCTTGCAGACATCTTTACTAAGCCTTTAGACACCTCAACTTTTCAAAATTTAGTTCTAAGGCTTGGTATGCTGCAACTTGAATAGGTTGGTTTTTTATTAACTAAACTTTAAATTTCTTTTCAAAAACCCAAAAATATTTTAAATTGTTCTTTTCAAATAAATTTTTTTTCCTTGACACTTTTTGATATTTTCAGTATATACTGATACATATCAAAAGTACTGATTCAAGGAAAGATATGACCTTTTCCAATACTCTAAGTTACAAGTACTGATGAGTATTGATTCACTAAGTACTGAAGGTCAAACAAATTGTTTACAAGTTCTGATGAACAAATTGTTTACAAGTTCTGATGAACAAATTGTTTACAAGTTCTGATGAACAACTTGTTTACAAGTGCTGATGCACACATTGTTTACAAGTTCTGATGAACAAAATTTCCACAAAGTTCTGATGAACAACTTGTTTACAAGTGCTGATGAACACATTGTTCACAAGTTCTGATGAACAAAATTTCCCCAAAGTCTGATGAACAACTGATGAAAACAACTGCTGAATAAAATTGTCGACAACATCTGATGAGTAATTTTAACTCATCAGTTGTTTTAACCTCTGTTGTTTTCTCTATTTAACTCAATCTTCTTCAGTTGTTTCATTATCACTTTCTCAGAACTTTCCATCTTTTTCAAAAACCTATTTTCCCTCTCCAGTCGTTGCATCCATGGCGTCAATCACCTTGAAACCGCGACACAATTCCATTGCTTATCTGACCAAATCCTCTTTCTGGTCAAAGTTTGATGAAGCTGTGGATTTGATGAATGCTTCTCAATTCAAAACTGCCTTTCTCATCAATCCAACTCTGTATGTCGACTCTATTCATCAATTTTGGATGAACGTTGAACTGATCAACGTAGGCACAGGAGTCATCTCCCTTCGATCCACAGTTAATGGTCATAATGTGCACATCAGCCCCGCTGAACTCAGGGAGGTTCTTCAGCTCGATGATGCTAATCTGGTCACCCAATTCCCAAAGAATCAACTTGACCTCTGTTTCACAAGTCATGAATACCAAGGTGACCTAAGTGATTCCACTCTGTACAAGAAGAACTTCAATGACCCAGAGCGCTTGATATTCCATATGATCAACATTTGCTTGGCTCCGAAGTCTTCCTCATGGGACCAAATGTCCTCTCGATGGCAACAGGTATTGTATTCTATCCTTGAATCTCAAAAGCTAAATTTTTCTCAAATACTATTTTCTGAATTAACTGAACATGCTGCTAAGCCTGTTTCCTCTAGATGGTTACTCTATCCACGTTTTATCATGGCCATCATAGAGAAACAGCTTCAGCAAAATGGCCTTGTTGGTCAGGGGATCTCTGCTCCAGCAGTTTTGTTGGAAGTATATTCCCGACACAACTCTAACCCTACTCTCAAAGAGGCTGCCCGAAAGCTAAAACCCAAGCAGAGGGAACCCACAGCCTCCACCACAAAATCCAAATCCAAAGTCCCCACTAAACCCAAATCCACAAAGCCCAAAAAGGCTGCTCAGGGAAATGAGTCCCCTAAGTCTGCCCATGCCTCACCAAGGCATGAAATGGTCACTGGGAGTAGTCAACCAGTGGTCCATCAGACTCCACCGGCTCAAACTGCCCAGGATTCCTCTCAACAGGAACCTGGTGCAACCTTTGAAGGGGCAGACACATTTCTAGAACCTCTTTCAGTTGAAAAGGTTTCTATTGAACAGCACCAATCTCCCCGGGTGCATTCTCTTTCAAAGCCAATTTCTATGGAAACCACCCCAGATAGCCCTACTTTTGTTATTGACAACATCCTGAATCAGTTGAACACTCCTATCCCCTCCCAGACACCTATCACTACTGGGATTAGCTCCAACATTGAGGGGGAGGAACAAAGTGTCTCTGATATCCCACAGGATCATGACTACCACATCAGATCTCCTAGTGTGGAAAGAGAGATTCTGATATCTGACAAGGCTGCTACTTCATCACCTCCATCATTTGGAGTGATTGATAGTGGTACCATTACTAAGCCCTTGTCAGAGGCAACAACTGATGAAGGGGTTACCCCTGAGGTTGGAAGTCCCCAGTACCAAGAAAAAGGGGCACCTGATCATGTTGAGCCACACTCACCTCAGGTCGATCCTGATATTCTCAGGAGGTCAGATGATTCAGCTAAGGCTGATGATGACCAAAGCACACTTGCTGAGGTTCTGAAAAAGAATCAAATCCTTGAGGCTGAGGTTTGTAGACTCAATGAGCTACTCACCAAAATGTCCAAGGACAAAAGTCCATCTTCCCCACTTAACCCACAGATGGCACCTTCTCATTCTGAAGGTCACCCAAACACTTCAACCACTACTTCACAATTTCAAATGCCACCAGCCTTTGCTTCAGGCACTAATCCTTTGGGTTCTAGCCCCCCAGAGGCATTAGCTGCTGCCTTTCTAAATATCCTCCCTCTCATCACTCCATTACTGAAAACAATTATTGTTCAAGCCCTTGATGAGAGGTTACCCTCCAAATCTCAAATTCAACAAATGGTTGATGAGGCTGTGACTGCTAGACTTACCACTCTACGTCCTCCTTCTTCCCCTGCAGCCAAAAAGGGGGAGTTAGGAACAGAGTCAGTCACAACTTCAGCTTCCAAAAGGCCAAGATCTGAAGATGTTGCTTCTGAAAGGTCTCCTGCAATTCAAGTGACTTATAAGAGACAGAAGAAGAAACCTGTTGAGGTTATCAACAGAGCTGATGAGGAGGTTGAGCAGGAAATGGCTGAGAAAGTAATTGAAGCAAGTGTAGCACAAGTGGAAGTTACAACATCTGATGTACAAAAACAAGCTACAACATCTGATGTACAAGAAACTGAACCAAAGGAGATACAAAATCAAGAGGTTCAAACTCAGATTGTTGAGGTAAGGGCTCCTCCAAAGAAGAGAAGGCAACTTAGAATTCAAGAAGAAGAGAGTTCTGATGAAGAAGACAGGATGCCTATCTCTACAGTTATCAAGTCAAATGTTCAAAAGCCTGCATCATCAACAACTGGGTTGGTTCTGTCAATTCAAAAGAAGAAGGTATCTCTTCCTGCCAAATATGTACCTGAGAAGCCACTGGTGTTTGGTCAACAACCAATGATCACACCAGAGTCTAGAATGTTGGCAGTCAAAGTGAAGATTGAAGAAGAAGAGAACCAAAGGAAACATGATGAGCAGATCTTAAAGTTGGTTGACAAAGATTATCCTCAGACATCAACCATTACTGCAATGAAGAAAGAAGCTCAAAGGTTGTATGCTTTGAGATGCACATTTCAGTATATGAAGGATCTGATTAGGATGTGGCCTGATCCAAGAGTCATTCATAGGATTCACAAGAGAGAAGCCCCAGCAGCTTATGCCAGAAGAATCAGAAGGGTATTAAGTGCTGAAATTATGCTGGGGACAGTGCTTGATCCTTGGGAGATAATAAGTGATTTCAAGAGTGTGTACAACTCTGGTGCAAAAGCTCCAAATTTCATAGAGAACAAAATGATCAAGAAAGGACTAGTATATAGGAAGCTTGAACATGTTCTGCAAGAAGAACTTTATTTGTTTTTGGAAGGAAAGCACCCTGATGAGTTTGTTTACAGGGAAATTACCAGAGTAGAGCTGAATGATGGGACAACGGCCAGGTACTTGTCTGAGTATTATGGACCTGAGTCCTTCTTTGAAGGAGAACCTGAAAAACTGACTCCACAAGAGAAGATGATATTACTTGAAGCTTATGTCAGGGAGTCCTTCAGGTTAGTTTATAATCAATAGCTTTAATGAGAGGGGTTAATGCTCATAGTCCATTTCCCCAATGGAGTTCCCTCTCATATTTTGCTTGTTAGAATTTTTGGAAGCTGTTGATTATCAGGCATACACTTTAACTGGTCATTTTGATACTGATCTCAAAGAAAAAGACTTATCTTTCAGCCTGGGAATGAATAAGTGAGACCATCAATAAATTAGAGATTTTTGGCTGCATTGGTTCAGGGGGAGTTTGTTGGACTAAAAGAACCAATGAGCCTGATCAGAAAAATCTCTAAGTCTCACAGCACTTATAACGACTGAAGAAGAACACAACAGCTGACATTCAATGTACTGAAGACACAAGATCTGAAGTGATATACAACAGCTGAAGTGCAATTCATCAGATGTTGTAATGTGAAGTTTAGTCTTCAGTAGTTTTCTTTCAGTTCTTGTAAAAGTCTGATGAGTAGTTTACTCATCAGATGTTTTAGTCTTTTTACTTCAGTAGTTTTAATACTTCAGTAGTTGTAAGAGAATGTCTTCAGATGTTGTAGACATTCTCAGTAGTTTAGTTATTTTTCAGTTGTTTTGTTTTGTCTGTTAGGTGTCAACATCATGTGACATCATCAGACGTCACTGTCTCTATATAAGGGCAGTTGACATGTTTGTAATGTAATGAAGTTAATGAATTGAATGAAATATTCCTTTGCAGAAACCTTCTCTCTCTATAACAAATTTGAGTTTACTGTTTGATTAACTTTGTTCTTACGATGATTATGCTAATTCTGTGTTGAATTCCGCTGCTATACTTTAATATTGAATCAATTGAGAACATCTGATCCTACAGCTTTTGACAAACCCAGATTTCTATATCTGTTATCGGCTAATGGTGTTTTCCAAAAGGATGAAGTTCAATCCTCATCTGAGTCTCACAAATGATCATCATTTTACTTAGATAGTTTTTGCTTTGTTTATTTGATTTCAGTATTTTCATTTTCTCTTGTACAGTTATTTTTTTTATTACCAAAAACACAAAAAGATTTTCTATTTTTAGGTTTTTAGGGGGAGAAATAGAAAATTTGAAAAACCAAAAACATTAGAAAAATTAAAAAATGAGATGGTCTTGTTTAATAAAGTAGTACATTGATTTCATTATGTCATAGAAGCAGAAATGAATGTGTGAACTAAAATCACAAGAGAATTGTGATGGGATGTACTGATAGGCTGGCTATACAAAATAAATAAACAACTTATGATAACTTAGAAAGTTTGATTTGTGGAATCCATTTTATTAAATCTTTTGAGTGAAAAACGGTTTTTGACTCAAATCAAGCATACACCTGTCATCATGGAATCAAATGAGGTTTCATTCAAAGAAAAATTAAAGACAAGCTGGTATTAAGCTTGAGGAAAATAAAAAAAAAAAAACAAGCTGGTATTAAGCTTGGTGAAAAACTAAAAACAAGCTGGTATTAAGCTTGAAGAAAACCTAATGCAAGCTGGTATTAAGCTTGAGAAATACTTAAACAATTAAAGTTCGATTCCATACATGTGCCATATTGCTGGGACGGACCTAGCTGAAGGCATCCATTTGGATAGAACAAGAAAAACACAAAAAGATAATAAATGTCTGAATCTTATTGAATTCATGATGACTGGTTTTAAGATATGCTGAAATGAGTTTTGAACTGATTTTGATCTTGATTGATGAAATGAATTGGGGAACTCAATCAGGAAATATGAGTGATCATATAGTTTGTTTAGGAGTTATGTATTGTTCAGTTTAAATTTGGACAAATATATCAGTAATCGTATCAAAATGAAATTGTGGATGAAGTGAAGCATTCATTGAAGGCAATATGATGTGATTAGAGATATGTGTTATCTTATTAATGGACTTCTCACAAAAATATGTGTTTATGTGTTTTAAATTCTTGTTTGTACAGTTGTAGTGGTTGCTTCAGAAAAATACAAAAAGATTTTCTATTTTCAATTTTGTTTTAGATGATCATTTGTAGATTCGGATGTCTGTCATATCTAAATCCTGAACCAACCAGACATATCTTCATAAATTGTTAAAAGGTTGCTGCTCAAAATGTCAAATGTTGAAAAAGTTGAGGTTTGGAAGTTTTCATCTCTCATTCGTCCGAATGAGAGGAAGAATGAAGTCATTCGGCCGAATGAACTCATTCTGCGAATGAGTCATTCGACCGAATCAGTTACACACAATGAACTTTATTCGACGAATGAAGAGTGTCGAATGTCTCATTCGACATTCTCATTCGGCGAATGAACATTGTTGAATGACTCAGTCGTCACTTTCATTCGGCGAATGAGACAGAAAGTAATATGACCTTTCGCCTAGCTCATTCGGCGAATGAGAAGAGGTTATATAACTGTGTTTCGGCCGAATGAGAGTCATTCGACCAAAATTCTCTTTCGTGACATCAGATAGAAAGTCATTCGGCGATTCACACACAGTGACACCTTCTTTGATTTCCCTTGATTGATATTGATCCTGCTTCTGATAATCTGTTTATACTTCTTCTCAGGTATATGGGGATCAAATTTCAGATCATTCCAACCATGAAATCATGTCTAACAGATCATCTCTTAGGGTTTTAGGGTTTTAAATTTCACCCTGTAAATAAACAATTGAAATGGACTTGAATCGAACTTAGTCAAGTATTAAAAGTGTTAGTCGGTTGATTCTGAGAGTCTATGAGCAGGTTTTATGGACTGATTTGTGGTTTTGAAAAAGAGGGATTTTGAATTCAAATAAGACGCCGAATGTAGTCATTCGACGAATGACCAGTCATACTCATGTCTCATTCGACGAATGAGAGTCATTCGACGAATAAATCTCATTCGACAAATGACCCATTCGATCCTTTATCTCATTCGGCGAATGTCTTTCATTCGGCATATCAGTTAAACAGTTAATCTGATTTTTGATAAATTTCAGTTTATTGATTGAATATCTCGTACTGACATGTTTATTTCTTGTGATATGCAGTATGGCAGGATACAAATCTGTTCCTAAGCACAACATATGTGCTCATCTGGACTTGACTACTCCGAACGCGAAGCACTACTCAGACATCATCACATTTCTGAGGCGTTCTAGGATCTTCACAGCTATATCTACAGTTCATGTGCCCTATCTATCACATCAGCAGGATTTTTGGTCATCGGCTGATATAGATTGTGAAGTAGAGCCTACAGTCATACGGGGCAAAGTACAGGGACATGATGTGGTTGTCTCAGCTGAGCATATCCGGAGAATCTGTGGATTTCAAGACTCTCCTGATCAGCCTGCATTACTTGATAGATTTTTGGTTCGTGGATGTTTCATGTCTCCTCAGTTCAAGTATTTGGCACATGTATTGGCTCACTGCCTTGGATCGAGGAGAGGGGGTTTTGATGATATGCGTGAGACCACTCAGTGCGCATTTGCTGCTTTGGTGCTCAAAAAACCCTTCAACTTCTCAGAGATGGTCTTCATACACATGAAGGAGAACGTGGTTCTCAAGGGTGACAAGAAGTTCATTATGTACCCTAGATTTCTACAGCAGATCATAGATGCTCAAGTTCCAGATCTTCCGAAGATCAATGCTGATGTCATTCGATTAGAGCATATGAATGACACTACTCTTAACAGAGTTTTGTCATACAGAGGGAAGGAGAGGAAGCCCACCACCAGGTCTTTATTCGGACACCTCTCTCGACCTGATTATAGAGCTCCTGCCGGACGGAGATGGAGGCATGATGACTCCGATTCGGATGTGGAAGACATCGTTGTACCGGCTGGTGGAGATGATAGTGATGGAGGTGATGGAGGTGATGGTGCAGGCCCTAGTGGTGCTGGAGCTGGTGAGAGCACAGTGATTGTGGGCACTGCTGCTATGGTGAGTTCTGGTGGTGCTGAGATGAGTTCTGTACACATGACCACTGCTGCTTCTGTGAGCATGGTTGATGTTAGTGGTACTGTTGCTGGTGGTGATGCTGTTGTGACTACAGCACAGGAAGAGGATGTAGATATTGATTCTTTGATGGATCTAGACTTCCTGACCACCACTACTACTACTGTTTCCACCTCTACTGTTGCTGATACTTCAGCTCCTCATTTGTCTGATGATGATGATGAGTCTGATGACTCTGGTGATGAGGGTGTTGTTGGTGATGGGGATGAGGAGAGCACTGATTCTGATGATTTCATGGAGGAGGGGTATGAGAAGGTGATGGTGGCCGGGAAGATGGTTGTTAGAAAGAGGAAGAGGACAGAGGAAGAGAGAGAGGAGATCACTGATCCTTTATTCGTTCCAGAGTTTGATCTATCTCCTCCACCTCGATCTTCTGCTCCTGCTTCAGCAGCTGTGGTTGCTGCTGCTTCTCAGGCCATTTCCTCCAGAGCTGGAAGGGGAAAGAGATCACGATTCTCTTTCCAGAGGAGGTCAGAACTGACTTCAGCTGCTACAACTACTGTCACATCAGTAGCAGCTGTGTCAGTTTCTTCACTGACACGGACAAGGGCTATTCCTACTCAGTTTACTACTGCCCCTCTCTCCACTCCTTTTATTAGAGAGCCTGTTTATGTTGATGCTTCTTCCGGCCCATCTACAGTCCGAGCTGATGTGCACATACCTACTGTGTCAGTTGTGGATCAGCTTAGCACTCTGAACAGTATGGTCCTCAGACTGATGGAGAGGAGCATGGAGCAAGAAAGAAAGGCTAAAGAGCAAGAGTTGATTATAGCTCAACTCACGAGGAGGGTTGAAGAGCAGGATACTCTGCTTCTTCAAGCATCAGACCAGAGAGCTGATTTGAGAGCCAGGTAAGCTCAACAGGAGGAGCAGCTCCTAAAGTATATTGACGAGCACAACCAGTTGGCCTTGACTGCTACTGGTTTCAACGAGAGGATCCTTCTACTGGAAGCTGAGAATGCTCGCCTTGCTGAACTTGTCGAGAGTTCCAAGGAAGGCACTCCCAGGCTCGAAGGTGGGGAAGTCCATTCCGATGATTCAGACAAAGAAGAAGAAGAAGAAGAGTCTGATGAGGAACAAGTGGACTATGAAGATTCTGAGAAGGATGAAGAATCTGATGAAGATGATGATGCTGAAGATGATGACAAAGACGGATCTGGGAGTGGGTCTGCTGAATCATCTGGTACTGATGACGATGATGATGATGGCAATGATGATCAAGCCCCTCCCTCGTCTGAGATCCGGTCTAAGAAGACAAATGACAAGAAAGCTCAAGCTCCTCCTCCTTCGTCTCCATCGAAGACAACTGAGCCAGAAGCTACTGAGGAAGTTCAAGCTGTGCCTCTGAGACGTCAGCTTGATCAGACACTTACCATGATTTTGGACGCTCAGGGCATTATACAGCACTCAGTGAGCTATGACAAGGAGGAGGGAGAAATCATACACTGTCTATCAAAAGAGCAGATAGCCGAGCTATTCAGGTTGAATCCTGACGAGGTTGTTACTGATGACACCTCTGTTCCCAGTACTGAAGAGCCTGAACCTGAACCTTTTGACGATGTTGATGAAGTTATTTTGGAAGACATCACAGACGAAGAATATCCAAAGTATACATCGGCCGAGGACGAGCTGCCTACCTTTACTGAACCATTTGATCAAGAAACGGAGGATCTCTTGGTCAGATATCTGGAGGAACAAGTCGAGGAAAGCAAAGCTGAGGCCGATGATCAAAAGAAAAGAAAAGAGGAATGGGCTGCCTACTGAGAGGTATTAAAGAAACAGAGCACAGAGAAGATGCCAGCCACGCACAAGAAAGTGTACCGGACCAAAGGCTATAAAGCCGGAGGTCAGATACTTAGCTGGGCATACTTCCATGATCTTGAGTGCTATGCCGTAAAGAGAGAAAATGGGATTGATTACTTCAAACACCCACATGATTTCAAGACGTCTGAACATGCTCTACAGTGAAGACTCTGGGATGTCTGCTTGGTTTTCTCGACAGATCAAGTATGAATACCGGAAGAGATGGGTGAACTTTCAACCGCAGCAAACAGAACGATACTATTTGCCAGAGATTGATGGTGATACCCGCAAGCACAAATTTATCCTGAAGTGGCTTCCCCCTAAAGTTTTGAAGAAGATTCCCCTGCGGAAGATGCGTCAAGACTTTATGGATGGCTTCCGATGGTGGTACTATGACGGGAGAACTAGTGAAGCTGTGATAGTTCTTTGCAAGGATAAAAAGTGGGAAACTGTCAGAATTTTTGATCCTATGTGGCTGACGAACCTGTCTCAGAAAGATGTCCAAGCTTTATTCAGGAATCAGATTTTCTTTGATGTTCCTGATATGGTTCAAGCCTTGCAGTTTATGAGAGTTATCCGTCTCTGCAGCATTTTCAAGATACACGCTGGAGCAGATTGGAAAGCTATTTCAGCAAAGTATTTCAAGAAAGAAACTTCCAAGAGTTGAACTAGGTCCAAGGGGGAGTTTGTTGATACATGTTTTGTCCCTAGTTCAGTTTTGTAACTCTTATCATGTAAATGTTCAAAGTATTAATGGAAGTTGTCTTTATTTCTATTTCTTAATGTTTGTTACTATTCCTTAATGTCTATTAATGTTTATCTATTTAGTTGATTTGATTATAAACTGAATTGAGTATGAAGGTTACTCATTCGGCGAATGACTCTAGAATGAAGTCATTCGCCGAATGAAGGTTATAGCGAATGTCTGGATTGAGAATGAGTCATTCGCCGAATGACTCATTCGAATGATAGCTCATTCGAGCTTAGTCATTCGCCGAATGAGCTGCTTCGGCCACTCATTCGGCCGAATGACTACAGCTTATAAATAGAAGTTCAAATCATTTCAACTTTAACTTTCCAGAGCCCTTCTTCTTCCCAGAGACTCCAGTGTCAAAACCCTAGAAGATTTGAGCGGTTCTTGATCATCCAAGTTCGAATCTCAACCCGTGGTGTTCGATTGTTGCTTCCACGTTGTTCCTACAACCTCGGATCACCACGGTTTCTGTTGGTTTCGATTGGAAAACCCTGGAATAGGATTCCGCACTATTCCAGAGGCTGTCGAGTAGTTTTCTATTGGATTCGGATTGTTTCCGAGCTCCTGATCGGTCCAACAAAAATGATTACGCGATGGTGAGGTTACGAACACAAATTAAACGCGAATATTAATTTGGAAATACTAACTTAATAGTGTATTCGCGTAGGTGACGATTCACACGAATATAATTATTAAGAATAATATTCCGAAACGATATTCCATAAATAGTAAATCGAATCGAAATACGGTACGAGCGTTGGACTCGCAAAGGTGACGGTCTTTACGAATCCGTACGTAAGTAATGCGTTTCGACGAAATAATTAAATAATATTTAACGATATTAAAACAAGATAAATAAATTAAAAACGTTTATTAGAAATTAAAAACCTAACACGAAAACGAACGAATTCTTTAATTAAATAATTAATTTAACGAAAATGAACGGATACATTTTATTTAAACGATTTTATTTAAAAACCATTTTCATTAAAACAAAACTTATTTATTTAAATGTTTTATGCTTTGACTACGTTTTACGTTAAGAACCGAGCATTTATTATAATTTAGCGCGAAATAAACGAGACCGAGCATGCAGGGATCGACCGGGCTATAAAAGCCCATCCCTTTCTCTTTTTCTTCATTTCACAAGAACACTCTCTCTCTCTAAAACCATAGATTCGTCACTTTCTCTCTCTAGAAACTTCTCTCTACGATTTCTCCCTCGTTGCTTAACGGATTTGCAAGATCTTGGCGTCCACGCGTTCGGGTGATTGAGAGGAACAAGAAGATACGAAGAAATCCTACTGTTGGCTGACTTTTCGAGGTACATCTAGAGTTTTATTTTCAATTGTGTGTGAACCACGACTTCCTTAGATTTTTGTTGTTCTAGCCGAGATAAACACATGAAAACACTTAACCGGACCTGTGTAGACGACCTAGAACTTAGATCACAGCCCTGAAATGGTTCAAAATGGGATTTTGCTGATGAAAGGTCGGTGGTTCGTGGGGCAGTGCAGGTCGACGAACCTGTGGTAGGTGAGTGGAAGAGGAGCTGAACCTTTAGGTCTAGACTAACCAAAGGGCTGGCCGAACCTTGGCCAGCCGAACTTAGTTGGGGCCGAACCTTAGAAAGAGCCGAACCTTCTGATGATGCGAACCTTGCATCTCACGAACCCAGCCCTACGAACCTCCCTGGTTAAGCGAACCCTCTAATTGCCGAACCATTTGCATACTAGCCACGAACCTAGTCGAACCTGTGCCAATCATCCTCTACGAACCTAAGTAACGAACCTAAGGATGGTAGACTAAGTTGGAACCGAACCTAAGGGGGAAATTGAAATAGGTTCGCTGGTCTTTGGGGTCAATGAACTTAAGAGTTTGAGCTAGGTTAATGGGAACCAAGGATTATGGGGAACTATGTAAAAATCATGCATGCATGAAAGATAATACTAACCATCACCTTTTCTCTCACTAAAAATATAATATCTATGTTATGGATTTATAAACATTGAGTAGTTTTTACAAGAATAACCTAAGTATGATTTCTTAAACACCATGATATCTTAACAAACTATAAGAGTATGGATTGGCCTACATAGTCATGCATGCATGCAACAAAGAATGTATATACCCAAGTTTATAAGGATAAAATCCTTGCAACTTATATAACTTTGAAATATTGTGAAAAGGTCATCATATATTGGATAACCAACCATAACGAGTTTGAATTATCCTTGTAGGACGATAAATAATATAAATTTGGTGTAGCAATTTAACCTAGAATAAATGAACTAGGTTAATGAAACACAAATTATTTAAAAGTAAACACCTACAGATATGTAATTGTAATAAAACGCATACGCTTATGAACAAGAACATATTATAATTACAGGTGGTTGGGTCATTGGTTGATTGATCTTACGTGAGCACTTATAATACGAAAACACTGAATCTAAGGACTCAGGTGAGTTCTCATACCCTCCTTTTAAACTGTTTTGTTTTAAAAATCTGAGGTGAAACATGTATACCAATTTTAATATTATTTTGATAACACAAGGATGATACCTGTTTATCAATATGATATTCACATTATAGAATTATCATTATTTATGGATTATCACTTATTATCATATATCCGTGTAACATTGTTATTGACTTCGGTTAATAACAAAGAATACATGTATTGCCACTTGGATTATCACAACTCCGTGAATCATTGCTTTTGACTTTGGTTAATTGCATTGGTTTCATGTATTGTCACGTGGTTAGCTACCACTACATGGATCATGTTTTTAACTTATGTTAATTACATAATTTCCATGTATAGTCACAGATACTATTTGAGAATATTGATGTTTGAGAATTGTTGAATGGTTATGTGATTGATTATCTATTATTGTCTACGATTAACTATAATTAAATTGATTATGTGATTATGTGTTTGTTTATGTGGTTGATTGTTGTGTTGGGATATGTATTGGATTTTCACGCAGGTACTCTTGTGGATTTTCTCAGATAAACCATAAGCTTTTATACTCATTTTATCTAAACTTTTTATAAAACCCTTTTCAAACATAAACTTTTATACTCATTTTACAAAAAACTTTTTAAGTATAAAAACTTATGATTACTCACCAACTACTTCGTAGTTGACACTTGTTTTCTCACATGTTTCAGGTAATGAAGCTAAGTAGGTTGATGAAGAAGAATCTACATTTTTGACATCATCATATAGGATCTTGGACTTAGCTAATTAACTGAAATTCTGGCAACGTGAATTTAGTTAAATAGTTAATTCTCTTTTGTAATTGATGTAACTATTTCATGATGAACATGATTTTTGTGTAATTAATTTGGTTGATTGAATGATATATGATGATTTGATTTAGATGCCCATGAGCTTTTGAACAATCTACACATCCCTCATGGCATCCCGACGTTTCAGCCATCGGTCAGGGCATTACAGGAATAACTGAAATAAAAACTACAATTTTGATAAACAGTGAAGCAGCCAAAAACAAAATAAAAAAAATATTGTCTATCATTCTAAAACCAAGGACATAGAAATAAGACACCACTTTATAAGAGATTGTTATGAAAAGGAGCTAATTGTTCCTGATCATATTTCAAAAACTGATCAAGTTGTAAATATTTTTACAAAACCTTTAGACTCAGCCACCTTTGCCAAATTTGTTACAAAATTAGGCATGATCAACATGAGTTAAAGTGCAACCTCTAAATCAAAAATAACTTACTTTTAAAAAAATATATTTTTTTACTTTTATTTAGATTCTCATCAGTATATTAAAGGTTAATCCACTGGTTAACCTATCAACGGATAAAAAGGATATAACCACTAATTGAATTGCTTCCGCTCAACTTTCGAGGTAATATCTAACTACGATAAACTAATGTAAAATATATCAGATGTTATATTTTACTACACTTATATATCAGTGGTTAACATCAATCCGTTGTTACATTCTCTTCCATCTTCTGAGGTCATACTAATAACCCTCAGAGGTTATTAGCTTCCGATGTTTAGATATTCATACCACATGCCGCTCTTTGTTTCTCAGTCTTTTCTCCTATATATAAACGTCGTTCCTGTAGGTCTAGATCTCGATCAAGACTTGTGCTTTATGACTAAAATCCACACCAAATGACTCCAACGAGTGCGGAATCCAAGTTAGAATCAAGAGAAGAAGTGGAAAAATGCAAACTTTGTATAAATCGTGAACTTTAAAAGTACACTGCCTCAATACGTCTAGAGAGCAATGCCTAGGGAATCAAACCCTAGGGTACTACAAATACATCTATTTATAGTAATACCTAGGAGTACTCGAACTTCTGTACTCGAAATGGTTCGAGTACTCGAATATATAAAGTATATGAAAATCTATGTACACGAAAATAAGCAACTGATAGGAAGCGTGACAGAGTGAGGACCGGCTCCGGCAATAGTTTCAGCTCCATAGCAAAAGCATATCAACCTTGTTGAACTTCAGCATGTCCATGAGGTCCAAAATAATGTCCACATCGTTGATGTCACCCTTTGTCTTCAGAATTACAGTTGCGTGTGTCTTTTCATCAGAATACCAGAAGTCAAAGTTTTTCAGCGTGTCATTGGGGACTTTGGTTGATACTAGGATAACATTTTCTGTTGCTGGAGGAGGATGCTTGTAGTAAATCCATGGTTCTTTCTTCACAGGATCAAGAATGCACTACAAGACGTATCATTTCCCTTTAGCTGTCTTCATCGTGGGAAAGTCTTTTTCGCATTGATACTTGATGAAGTTGGCGAACAATTCAGCCTAACTGTCCTTTGATGGGTTGTAAAAGATGGCATTGTTTATGCTTCTAATATCAAACTTTGGCATCGAACAAAAATCTTTCTGTCGCTTGAAGTAGTCAAGCTTTCCGTTCCTTCTTTTGACTATGTACAGCAGCTTGTCTTTATCATACATCTAGCTAGTTACCTCTGATCTTTCATTGTGAATAGAAAACAAATCTCGGGAGAGTCTTTTAAGCTGATTCTTCACCCATCCAACTCTTTTACACTTCTAGAGGAGTAGGAGTCCAATCCCTCTGTTTATCGTACCAGCTATCAATCACATTGCCAAGTGTTGTGACTTCATGTCCGAGTGCGTTGTCATATTTGTGAGCATACAAATAGTCAATGTAGGGGTCTGTGGAGATGTTGCTGAGTATGATGTTTTCAGGTTCTTCTTTTTTGGATGCTACCGCAGAAGATTCGGCTAAGTTTTCATGTTCCTTCTCACACACCGCATCAAACACTGAATCCATGGTTGCATCTGTGAATAGGTCTCCAAGACCAGAATCCTTCAGTTCCTCATCAATTCCTTCAAACATAAAGTTCTCAAGAAGATCCTCAACTAAATCATCATATGTGCCCAGAGGTTTCTCTGAGGATGACGGATTGCCGGAGTCATCACCTCCTTGGTCATCATTGGTGGGTTCATCATTTTTTTGCCCTAAGGAGCTCTTGCCTTGACCAACATCACCGCCAGCATCATCATCATCATTATCATATTTCTTTTCACCATCGTTGTTTCCATCATCATCTTTCTTTTATGTATCTTCCTTATCATCATCATCATCATCTTTCTCATCGTTTTTTTCTTCTTGAACCACATACTTAGATCCTATCAGATATTTGATCACTCTATTCAATTCTCTGTTCTCTTTCTTCAGGAGGCCAGTGTCTTTATTCTGCCTTCTGATCTATTCACAGATCTTGATCATTCCTTCTCGCAGGTTATCGATGATTTTTTCCTTGGTGGCTGAATCTTGTTCAAAAAGGAATACTCTATCTTGCAGCCATATCAAGTCAACTGGAACCTGATCGGGCATGTAAGGCGATGGGGTTTCCAGCGGTGTCTTGCCCTTGTCTTCACTGGATTTGGGTGGTGATGGTGGTTGTTCAGAGAACATGATGGGAGTTGGGGAATGTGGTGTTGAAGTGTGTGTAGGTGGAGGAGATAGTGGTGTGGTTTGGGTGGCTTTAGTGGCGGTGGATGTATGTGGAGGAATGGTGGTTGTGGAAGTGTGAGGTGATTTAGTGGCTTGGGTTGATGTGGCCACTTTAGGATTTGGCGGTGGTGGTTGAGGTTTTGGTGGTGGTGGTTGAGGTTTTGGTGATGATGGAGGAGGCTGTGTCTGAGATGAGGAGGTGGTGCCAGTTTCTTTCTTCTTGAGCCTTGGATCCCTTGAGCGCTTGGACATCATCTTCAGTCGTTTCTTCTTTTGTGGTGACTTGGTAGAGGGAATATAGTATGTGTCTTGAATCTCCTCCCACTCTGCCCGAGATAGTGGAGGAATCACAGGATCGGGCTCACTAATAATTTCTTCCTCTCCAGATGATGATAATGGATCCGATGAAGAGTCTTCTGCAGCTCTGCTGGCTTCTGCTGTTGTGCCTGCGGGAGCATGATCATGCTCTTCAGCTACGAAGGCGATAGGGCTGCCTTGTTCTCCAGCCTCTCCTTCTAATCTCGCAAATAATCTCTCGAACTTCTCTAATGGGCGGGCACCAACGTACTATTTATTCCCTTTCTTGTTCATTTTCAAGTAGGAGAAGATATCTTCCTTCATCCTCTTGATGGGTAGTGTTCCAACGGTTGTGACGAAATTCTGATGCTCTTGTTGATAATAATCTAGATAAATATGGGAAACGCGAGAAATCTCTCTTTTCTATTCCCTATAATGTTGGAGTGCATGTCACGGAAGATCATCCGTGAGTAGTTGAAGTCAAGACCCAAATCTATCACCGTCGTACAAGAGCTGAGGGTTTTATTCAGCACGTCGTATCCTTCCTTACATCCTAAGAGGCATTGAGTGACGATGTGTGCCAAATATCTCCAATACGGGTGAAGAAGTTGTTTCTCCGTAGGAGGGTAAAGACCCTCATTGCCCATCCTGATAAACAGTGCTCTGGATCAGCTCTTGATCAAGCTCCACGGGATAGGTGTCTTTATCCCCAAACTGTAGACATTCCCTGATTATCTGCTCGTTTACGGTCACAGGTTCTCCCTGAACTTTGCCTTTCAAGCTAACATTCTCGTTAGTGTCTGGCTTCTCTGAAATGGAGTTCAAGAAGTCATAGCTGAATGTTGTAATGATCTGAGGATGCTCCATTGTTGTGTAGTTCACTGGCGAGAGTATCAGACTATCCACCGTGCTTTTGAACATCCAGTGCTTTTCTAGAGGATCACCAACATACGCGGACATATTGTGATCCTGAACGAAGCTCAGTTATGCCATCTGAAACAAAAACGAGTTAAGTTAGTTAAAAATTAAAATAAATTAAAAGGCAAAGTCAAATTAAAAGTTAATATCAAAGTCAAAATTCAAAGGGAAAAATCGAAATCAAAGTCAACAGGTCAAATCAGAGTCAAGGTCAATCGATCAAACTGAAGTCAAAAGAAGTTCTTGAAAATTTGAGTTTTCGAAAATATGGAAGCTCTCGAAATTCACGAGTTCTCGAAAGCTTATCAGTTCTCGAAATTTCAAAGGTACTCGACGAACGAGTTCTCGAAAAGGTGTTCTCGAACCGGGGTACTCGAAAGTTGGTACTCGAAAATTTGTTCTCAAACAGGAGTTCTCGAATTTCAAATTTCGAGAACTGAAAAATCTTCATAACTCCTTCAATTTTGCTCCTTAAAACTCCATTTTATACTCGAAATGCTCGGAATTGGGAGACGACCCACATATCCAAGATGGTTTCCAATTTTGAGTATTTCAAGGTGATTTGACCAAGATACCTTTGGTTTACGAACATGAATACTCGAAAGTCAATATTGTTCGATAACTTTTTATTCTACGGGCAAATCCTAAGAAAATATGTACCTTGGTTCATTTAAGTATGATCTATAAGGTAGTCGGAGTGGATTTTCAAAAACAAGTCCAGAACTCGAAATCGCCAGGAGAGAGAAAGAGTCGTACTCGATAGTGATGGTACACGAACTATAGACTTCTCAAAGTATATATAGACAACGGCCAGTACTCGAAGCCAGTTCGAGTACATGACATCGAGTACTATACTTCGAATACTAATTATTTTAAAATTTTTTACCTTAATAATGTAAAATAAAATAAACTTAAGAACTTTGGACGAGTTCAAGGTTGAATAGGATCAATTTTGTGGGGTCAAATCTGTATCAGAAATTTGATAACCTTAAATAATTTCTTGTAGAAACTCAACCTTAAAAATAATTATACCCCACCAATGAGTTCCACTCGTTTATCCATAACTCAAAAATAAGACTTATGATTGAAACTTTTCTAACGGTTTTTCTGAAAATCCTTTTGGGATGTTTATGGGCAACCAGAAAATTAAACCGGATTTACATGCATCCTATTAATTTTTGAGAAATCCTTTGTTTCAAAATTTAATTATGTTTCAACGAATTTAAAACGTTTTGACAGTGTTTAAGGTGAGAAAAGTAAAGAACAGATCCATTAGATTAAAATCAAGAACAAGGAGGGGGTCTATCATCTTTTTGCTCATTGGCATATTTTATTTTACTGATCTGCAGACACATTGGTCTTAACGTCACACATCCAGGTCTTTGCTTACGAAAAATAGAAGATGCTTGAGTAAGTATTTCCCGCTCTTTGTTTCCACAAAACATAGAAAATACCTGAGTTTTCTCAAAACAATTTCAAGTTTATCGAAACAAAATTTTGTTTTGACTTAAAGACTTATACAAAAAGTCAAACAGTTATTGCATCTTTCCGGTTATATGATTCTCCAATACTTCTCACTTATTTACATATATTTTAATTTTTTGAATGATCATGTCAAATCTTCTTATAGGAAAACACGCTTTAATTTCTTAGTGATTTATAGTTATCTAAAGCTGTTATTCTTTTAGATATTACGATAAGGTAGTGAATTTCTGAGTCTCAGAAATCATTTCAATTCCCATAGAACCACTTCACCTAACTGTCCAAATAGATTTTTGTATTTTTCTTAGATTGCACTCCCCCTAATCTTGTAGATCATCTTAAATTACCTAAAAAACCAAAAATATTTTTGTTCTTTTGAAAATTTTCTAAACTTATAAACAGACGCAATAACCAAAAACCTTTTTGTTGTTTTTGTAGATAGACTCAAAAACCGAAAATCTTTCTGTTGTTTTTGTAAATATTCTCTTCCTAAATTTGTGATCTAAAAAATTAAAATAAAACAAAACACAAATTTTAAAGTATTTACGAAAATTGTTTAAATCAAAACTTATTAGTTTGAGAGAGGCAAGCAGATGGTGGAAGCGAGCTGTGTTGAACGGTTTTATGAAAACATCTGCCAGATTGTCTACTGTGTTGACATTTTCAAGATGGATCAACTTCCGTTCGAAACAGTCTCGGATAAAGTGAATCCAGATATCAATATGTTTAGTTTTGGAGTGTTGTACTAGATTGTTGACGATCTGTAGAGCGGCTTCATTATCACAGTATATAGGAGAGTCAAGAAAATTCAAACCGTAATAGAGAATTTGTTGCTGCATCCAGATAACTTGAGAACAACTGGAGGCAGGGACATACTCATCTTCAGCAGTCGAGGTAGACACGGTTGTCCGCTTCTTGCACTGCCACGAGACGAGGCGATCTCCTAAGTACTGACATCCACCTGTGGTTGACTTCCTGTCAAGATTACAACCACCAAAATCACTATCAGAGTTAGAAAACAATTTGAACTCAGAGTTCTTAGGATACCACAAATTGAGACAAGGTTTCCCGACGAGGTAATGAAAGATCCTCTTGACGGCAATCAGGTGAGAAGCCTACGAATCTGCCTGATATCTGGCACATTGACACAAAGAAAACATAATGTTTGGTCTGCTGGAGGTCAGGTAGATCAATGAACCAATCAAAGATCAGTAAAGATGTTGGTCGACGTATTCATCATCTGAATCCAAAGTCAATACAGGACATGCAACCGTAGGAGTGGAGGCGGGCTTTGAGTCCAACATGTTGAACTTGGTGAGAATGCCAGTTACATACTTGCCCTGATGAATCAGCACACCCTTTGGTTCCTACTTTACCTGAAGACCCAAGAAAAAGGTCATCTCCCCCATTGCACTCATCTCAAACTTCTTCTTCATCACAGCCTCAAACTCTTTATAGAGCACCGAGCTTGTGGAACCAAAAATGATGTCATCCACATAGATCTAGACGAGAATCAAGTCATCCTTATCTCTGGGAACAAACAGTTTCTGATCGATGGCTCCACGAGTATAACCATTTGCAAGCAGATGATCTGTAAGTGTTGCATACCATGCTCGGTATGCCTGATGAATATCATATATGGCTTTGTCTAGGTTGTATACATGGTCGGGATATTGCGAATCCTCGAACCCCGAGGTTTGACATACATAGATCTCTTCCTTGACTTTTCCATACAAGAATCTTATTTTCATATCCATCTGATAAACTGTGAAGTTAATGTAGGAAGCATAGGCCAGGAAGATGCGGATAGCTTCAAGTCTTGCAACCAGTGCAAAGACTTTTTCATAGTCAATACCCTTCTATTGGTAGAATCCCTTAACTACCAACCTAGCTTTATTCTTGATGATTACAACCGAATCATCTCTTTTGTTTCGGAAAACCCACCTGGTTCCGATTGGCAGTTTCCCCTTGGGCAATGGAACCAGATTCCACACCTGGAGCTTCTAAAATTGCATCAACTCTTCTTGCATTGTTTCAACCCAGCTTGACTCCTTAAGAGAGATCTTGATATTCTTGGGTTCTACCTGCGAAATAAAGCAAGAATATAAACAAGAATTAATTGGACCTAATGGACTGCGTGTGATAGTTCCTTCAGGAAAGGCCTTCTGAGCTGGAATAGATCTGCTCCTAGTAAGAAATCCTTCCGAAATAGGTCCAATGATGTTTTCCATAGGGTGGTTCTTGTTGATGCTAGAGGTAGGCACTTCCTCCGTAGCCAGATTGTCGAACAGGTTGCTGATGTGAGTTAGTTGATCCTCACTGGAGGAAGTGGTGTTGTCTGCGTGAGTAGTTTCACTTGCCTTAGCTCCAATATCCACACAATGTTCCTCAGGGATGTGGTGTGAGAACAGTGGATTGTCAAACGTCTGGTGGGAAGAGGATGAGGTTTGATATGTCTCCGCAGTTGGTTGAACAGACTGAGAATTGTCTGGATATGATGGGATGACTTCATTGATTGGAGTTGGCTTAGTAGGCGAAACTCGATCATACATGCTTGGCGGGTCAACGGTCGGAAGCTTAGGGTCACATGGAACGTAGTTAACCCGGTATTCCATGCCGTCACTCTTGTAAAAACTATCTTCAGGCTCAAATGGTCCTGCACTCTCAGATAAAGTGTTGAAGGGCTCAAACGTAGAATTATACTCAAATAGCTAGTTTGAATCGATACCGACATCGGTGTTGTTCATGTCTTGCCAATTAATGTAGTACAACTCCACTATCATCCGGGTCTTCTTGTTGTATGCGCGGTAAGCAGCTTTCTCAAAAGACTAGCCCACGAAGTAACACTTATCAGCTTTGTAATCAAACTTGTGATTTGGTTCAGTGTGGAGGAGAGTGCAAGGACATCCAAATGACTTGAAGTGACAGACCTTCGGCTTATGATTGAAGAATTCTCATAGGGAGTATTATGATGACGCTTGTTCAATAGTGCTTGGTTTTGAACATAGCAAGCTGTGTTAACAACTTCAGCCCAGAAGAAGATTGGCAGTTTTGACTTTAATAACATGGTCCGTGCAGCCTCGATAAGCGTTCTTGTTATTTTTCAGCAACGCCGTTTTGCTGAGGAGTACGAGCTACACTGTACTATCGAGAAATTCCCTTCTCATCGCAGAAATTAATAAGTGTCTGATTTCTAAACTCGGTGCCATTGTCAGTTCTGATCACCTTTACCTTCAAATTCTTCTGATTCTCAATAAGGGTGATGAACTTCTTTAGGATCTCTGGTGAATCATCCTTCTTTGCAAAAAAGAACACCAAAGTAAATCTAGAATAATCATATGTTATCACGAGACAATATGACTTCTTCCCGATGCTCATGACATTAACCGGTACGAATCGATCCATATGGAGAAGTTGCAGAACTGATGAAATTGAGTTAAACAGTTTGGGCTTGTGGGGTCTCTTGTGTTGTTTCCCCTTGGCACATGCGATGCACCTCTCATTTGTGGAGAAGTCCTAAGGAGGTAGGCCAATGACATGATCTCCCTTTGTTAGTCGGTTGAGATTCTTCAAGTTGACATGACCTAGTCGGCGATGCCACAGCAAGCAGTCAGTATCTGATGCCTTTGAAAACAAGCAAGTGTTTTCTGTGTATGAATCAGAATTCATGTTGATGATATAGGCGTTTTTTGTTATCGGAGTCCTCGTCATGATCCATTTCTCCGGAACGACAAATCCGGTATTCAAGATAAGACACTCTTTGTTGGTGAAGCGTGTTGAAAACCTCTTGTCACAAATATGAGAAACACTTAACAAGCTTTGATTGAGTTCTTCAACATAGTACACCTCTATAAAACTCAGAGTTCCATTTCCAACAGTGTCTTTCATACTGATCTTCCTGCCTTTGTCTCCAGCAAACGAGACATATCCCTCACTAAACGGCGTGACTTCGTGCAACTAAGAAAAATCCTCAGTCATATTCCAGGAACAACCACTATCCACATACATATTAGGTACTTGTGGAACTTTGGGGCTTTTCTTGTCCTTGCTCTTGGGCTTCTTTGTCTTAGTCCTCACATTTATGGGCTTGACTCCACTGCCATGATCAATTGGTTTTAATGGAGGTTTCACACGTGGTTTATTCTACCACTGTGGTTTACTTTTAGTTTTGGAAACCTTTGATTTTTGTTTATGAAAACCAGATTGATTTTGTTTTGCTGGTATGGCTCTTTTGGCAATGGGAGGATTCTGAGTCATCTTCTGAGGTTTCACCCTACGCTTGAAGGATTGGTTAGTCCTCATTGGTCTATTGGCAGGTCTAGCCTTGGGTGTGACCCTCTGATTCTTCCCATAAATGAATTTAGTAGGTCAGTGTAGACAATGTCTAGCAGTGTGGCTTGGTCTTCCACATGCATAGCAACATACCTTGCCATGAAACTCCTTCGGATCAAATGGCTTTACATCACAATCACTTAGACTAGAGAAAGAACTTGTGGAGGCTTGTTCCAATGACCCAGTTGGAACATAAGGTTCATAGTTAGGGTTTAACTTTGAACCCGTCTCAGTAGTGATTGTGGAATCAGCCCGGAGCACTTGCTTTTTCTTAGATTCTAAGATACATTTGTTTTTAAATCATCATTGATTTTAACAAACTTAGTCTTCAAATTCTTAATCATTTCATTTAATTTAATTGTGACTGATTCAAATCTTCTAACAAAGTCAACTTTTGGAACAAAATGTGATTTGCTATATGAAGTTGAACAATCTGTGCCCCTGCTAGCACTTCTTTCTTCCACATTCTCCCTTCGACCTGTAACACTCAAACTTTCTGCACAAACCTCAGAACTATCAAAATTATTTAGGTAAGTCAAGACATGATCTTCTGTAAGAGGCACTGGTTTGCTAGAACTAGTGGTGAATTCACACCTTCGGTCTGATTTCATTTGCAGAACATCAACAGACTTGTCGATTTTGGGCATGATGGAGTAATTATGCTTAAATGGAGGTTTCACCTCAGTAAAACCAAGCCCTATTGTCTCCTTTCTCCTATTCTCAACATCAACCAATTTAGCCACCACATTACTTGAATATTCATATTTGTCAACTCTGATTTTTTTAGACAACTGAGTCTTAGCTTGTTCTAACTGTGAGGAGAGTTCTATCCGACGCCTGGCATCCCAATAGTTGGACTCTTTGTCACTTAAAAGTTCTTTTGATTTTAAAATTTCACGCCTTTCAGAATCAAGTTTCTTTTTGAAAATTTCCTCATTTTTAAGAAATTCAGAGTTGAAATATTTTAGTTTGGTGACTTCCTTGATTAGGTCCTCATTGTGAGAACGGTATTTAAAGACCTTTTCAATGCAAGAAGTAGAGCAGAGGTTCATTGTTACCTCGTTGCGTTTGTCGTCCACCTCAACCATGAAAGCATGGCTCAACGTCATTTCAAGCTCGTGCACCTGGTCACTCCAGTCATAAGAGTCGGTCTCTTGCTAACCAGTTCTTTGGATGTACCAACTCCAGCTCCAACCTTCTCTTCCGGCTACTTGTCTGCCTCTTTAACAACCTTGGGTAGCTTACATTCATGAGCAAAGTGACCCGGTTGGTCACAGTTGTGGCACCTGAGCTTGGACTTATCGAACCCGAGCTTCCTTCCTAGGTTGTTCCCGAAGTAGTTCCTTCCATACTTCTTGATGAATATCTTGGCTCGGAAGACTGCCATGGCCATCTGCCATGAGATATCCATCTCCTCAACATCAGTAGGGTTGATCTGCTCCAGATTATCCTGAGTAAGATTGGCAGACGCCAATTCTCCTACAATGAATGCGTTATAACTGTTCATAAACCCCTTGAACAGTTCCATATTCTCTTCTCTTTCAGGGCTGATCTTGTGCACTGAGCTAGTTTGCCCATATGAGAGGAATGCAGTCTCGAAAGGAACTGACTAAGATGTCGAAGCCTGGTAAACCTAATAACCAGAGGCTTGATAGTTGATTGCAAATAGATATGCAGCATTTTCAGTAGCTGGAGTAATGCCAATGGAACTGGCATGATTGAGTGCCCTCCGCTTTTTCATCCATGTCATATGAGTTGATGATTGAGATCAACTCACTGAGAGTAGTGTTGTACATATCTTTCAGCCTCTTGATCGTTGTACAGCTAGAGTTCTAGTTGTACGGTAATGAATTCAAGAGTTTCTTGTTGACTTCCTCTTTAGACATCTCTATCCCAGCACTTGTCATTTCAGTGATTGAGGCATAAGCCATGTCATCCTTTTCCTTCAGTAGGATGTCGTTTTCAATATACAACTCTGGGTCCTAGGGAATGAGCTCGTTCAGTTCACTCTAGTACATGGGCACATAAGGCCCTTTCTCTATCGACCTCCATAGCTTAGGATATGTGTACTTGATGAAAAATTGGAATCTGAACTTCCCGTCTTAGAAGTTATCCCCTGACACAAGCCTCAGTGGCTTAGTTCCCGTACCTATCTAATTGTCCAGATTCAGCAGGTTGGACAAGTTGGTCAGATTCTTAGAAGCCATGATGATTAGGAAAATATCTAAGTCCCATTTCTCGAAGACTAGTAGTTCACAAAATGCCTGATGTTCTCGAAATCCTATAGTATTCGGCGTCCATGTAGTATACGAAATCCTAGAGGTACTCGAAGTCCTGTGCCCAAAATACTATTCTCGAACAGATGTTCACGAAAGCCAAGTATCCGATAACAAAAGAATGCTATCACAAGGTGGAAGGATACTCACTTATATAATGAATGGTCTAAGTTCAAATTAAGAACAAGGATCATCATTAGCTTTGGAAAGATTCATATTCCTACGTCACCTTTCACAAATCCTCATCTCCAATAGAATCCTAGCAATTCTGTTGTGATAAAAATGTACAGCGGCTCCACAACCTCCTTCACAAAAATTGATTTTAGCTTCATCAGTCAAGAGGGAGATTGTTGAAAAATAAGGAATGAGGAACCATAACCATCCTTCTCTTATTCTTTCCCTCCTTATGAATAACATCGAAACATATTCTTCCAAATAAAAACTGTCACGCCCCGACTAGTGGGCTGGATCAACTTTCCCGTCCGGCGGAATGGTCCTGGGCTGAGATATCAAGTCATAATCGAAATGATCAGATTGTTTTTACCCCACATGTCATATAATGAGAAATACTAGATTTGAACCGCAATTACAAAGTTAATTACATCAGTCATGTTCCACAATTTAACAATGTAAATCTATCAAAAAGAATCAAAAATAAACTATCTTGTATCTGCACAAGATATACAAAAGTGATTCACTTGAGATATACAAAATATAAGCACACAAAAGTAGCTAGGTGCCACTACAAGGCCCACTAGCTAATCTTGAATCTTGGTGACTAAATCGGTTAGTCACCTGAGAGAGCATGTAAGTAAAACAAGTCAACACGAGGTTGGTGACTTCATATGGTTTGTAGTTTAAAAGATTTTAAATAATTTATCTCAAGTCATATTCCTACTAGTGTCCTCACCTTAGACCTCAACAACGATACTGCCCCATCTAGTCAAGTGATGCTTGTGTAAAGGGCATGCGTACCACGAGTGTAGCCGCCAACCCACCACATGCTTGACTTGATACAACCTTATCGTTATTGGAAACTAAGACTTATACACAACACAAGTACACACCATTGTTTTCCCTTAATTAGTCATAATCAAAAGTTTTAATAGTTATATAGTAATATCCGATTTGAGTAGTGTTTAATACCCGAACCTAAAATCTGGTAAAACATTTGATGTTCAAAAGCTATATTTAGTAATTAGTCCCCATCCATCCCTTCAGTTCTCATTGAATGGATTTACTGTTTTCTCACTTCCATCTGAAAGTGACACTCAACCCATCCTTATGGTTGGTCACAATGTATGAAAGAATTAAATTGATCAGAAATGTGGTTAACACCAAGTCAAACCATTGTGCTAGAAATCTTCATCCTTTCATATTGTACTTATAGTCTTAATGAGCCTTCACAATTATATGTAATTAAGCAACACCATGGTTGACTTACAATCAAATCGACCTTTGTTAGTCTACAGACCAATTGTGTTGATTTAATAGTGGTGTTTGTTTTATTATTTTCACCCATGTAAGAGTTTACCAAGCCTGAATGTTGCCGCCCTGTTACTGGTCATACGATACCAGCCAAAATAGTCTCATAAAATACACATAATGTACTGACCACCTCGCAAGGAGTTTGTCAAACTTATGCTACCACTACATTATCGTCGGTCCTGACCTATGCCACCAAATGGTAAACGCATTAAAAGGGACTTAATGCATTTGAATTATCGTATGGGCACATGTTCACAATGATATAATCTAGAAAATGTTACTAATAATCAAATATAGTCATATATTCATATTGTCACCATATCATGGTTTTAAACATTGTCATTTCCATCCCATGGTTATTTCACCTCATAGTCATATCAATCTCTTTGTTATTCAAAGATTATTTTGTTTCAGCATAAAATATAGTCATACACATTTTCATATTTCACAGCAATATTTATAAACCTTTAAATAGTCTCACTGGCATATAAATAGTTATAACTTACATAGAAATAGATGTAATAACATAGGTATAACCTTTCTTATCACATCTTTATAGATATTTGAGCAAAACCTTTATAAAAATTTAGCATGTTTCTCAGCCCCACATTTATAAATCAACAAGATTAGAAAAGCGGAAAATGAACTCACCTTGATGTTGTATTGATTGACTAATAACAAGAATGCAGGTGCTCGTTGTTGTGTTGTGTAGTTTGTATTCAGAGCCCTGTGTTTGATTGACATGTTGTTCACCATTATAAGTATTTGATGAATTTAGAGTTAAATACTTTTCTAGACTTTAGGAATTTACTCATCGCGTTTGACACGTTAACCTACTTGCTTATAATTTATTAGTCTTAACCATGATTAAACACAGCCTAAGTTATATTAAAGATGTGTGTTCTTGTTATTTAAAAGACAATTTATTTCTTTTAGATACCTTGTATGACATATTGGCCATATAAATGTCAATATTGTTTTAAAAAATTCTTTATTCTTGTTATTTTCTTTCAAAATGTTTCTTTATTAACCTTTATAAATGCATGACAATAAAACTTGTATCGAAGTTATGAAAACATTATCTTTTATGCACTTGATGTTGTGTTGGTTTTCATTAGCCTAACCCGACCCCTTCACTACCGAATATCCTTATTTGATCCTTAAAGCTTGTTATACTTGCTTCTCTTGTTACTAACTTTACTTGTATTGAAGGGTAGGGGTAGTATCGATGGAAATCTCAAGTAGTACCGACAATAATGGGTTCGGCCGAGGCCAAGAGAAAGCCAAATGTTTTTGTTGTTATTATAACATTCAACCCCTCTTTAACCGACCCAAAAGTAGTTAGTTTAAATGGTTTTGATGTTTAAAGCACTTGGATTGATTTTACATAATAATATCGAAGTTCTCCAAGTAGTATCGTTGGCCTATAATCTCGGTAAGGACATGGGATAACCAAAAAGTCCCTTGTCTATACTATCAAGTTCATCTCCTTGTCAGTAACCACTCCATTAGCTTGGGTATGGTTAGTATCGACGAATTCCTGACTTAAACTCCTTGGTTAACATTAGGGTATTAGTATAGATGAGGAGTTTGATGAGCATTAACTCTATTAGTGTTGATGTAGGTCTTGATAATTTCAATTTTAGTGTCGATGGGGATGATTTTCTATGTTAGTAAGTTCGATGGGAACTTGTTGCCATCTTTCTCGTCCATCGCTACTACCCATCTTCATAATTCTTGCGTCGATACTAAAGTCTAGAAACCCCAAGTCTATGTCCAACCTTCCAGATCTTTATTTTCATGCAATCCAAGTATTCCAGATCCATTTCCATGCATACTTTATGAGGTTTAGTGTGTTTAAAATCGATTACATGTTCAATATAGCCGGTTTAGACAAAAACCATAAAACCGTAACTTTGACTTGATCTTTACCTCGTTTTTGATGGTTCCATGTCCCGATCTATTGTACTTTCGTGTTCTTGGTGTTCCAAGGATTGCTTTGACACCAAAAGCTTGAAATTTGGTTCAGTTTTAGTGAGCTTGAGTGTGTAGGTTTTAGAGAGAGAAAGTAGCGAGAGGGTCGTAAATGAGAGAGAGAATGGGTAGGTTTTGCTACAACTTTTAAAATACGCGTCTTGTAAAAATAGTTCTATTTGAATCTTTTTAGATGGTAAATGCTAACAAATATTTTATATTCCTTTTTATCATTTTTATGATTTAGGAAACATTTATTCAAATGGTTTCGTTAGATCTTATCGTAAAATTAGTTATTCACATAGAACTTCGTCATACTTAGCATTCCTGTGGAATTCACAGTATAGTTATCACAAAATTAGTTATTCACAAAAGTAATTACATGTATTAGTTATATAAAACACATACCGTATAGTTGTCGGATGGTCAGATACTAGTTGTCACAACAATGGAATATTTCCCTCTGAATAATATCGGAAGACCTTCCCTTGACCAACAACGAAAGTTCCTCTAAGAATAACTCCGGGAGACCCTTTTTGAAATCATACCTTCGGAAGTTCTAGACTACAAGAATAATTGCAGAATGGCAAACATGGAAAAGACTCTGAAGCAAGTTATGGATAATAACTACCAAAGACTAAGAGTAAAAACTGCTCAAGTCTTTAGTCTTAGGCTTTTACTTTTTCTGTTGTTGTTGACTTTTGTTCATAGCTTGTATGTCTTTCGTATGTATCAGATTCTATAATGTCAGTGTCTTGTCTTATTACTCTTTGTCCTCCTTGTATTAAACGTTTCGGCATTTGTAGCCAAACACTCTATATAATATTTGGATTTGTTTTCCCACCTTTTCTTGTATCATTGTTCCGTTTTCAAAATAAACACAAGACTTAATGAACAAGCTAGGCATCGGATTCTTGACTTGAGAGGGAGCTCTAGCCTTGCTATTGCAAATCGAGTCTAACAATTGAATACGAAAACAAGTGTTGACGATCCAACAATAACCTTTGAGAGAACTATCTCCTAACCTTGGAACACAACCATAGAAGCTCTCTCTCCAAATAAGCGCGGAAAAGAAAACCCGGATCAAGCATTGCACATAATCAATGAAGAAAACCTTGGAAGACTTAAGACTAAAGAACCATAGGAGACTTTAGTCTAGGTTTCTGCTTCTGTTTTTTAACGTAATAATTCAATTCTTATTTATTTCTCTTATTCGGTGCTTGTAATTTACTTTAGTCTATTGTTATATTTTATGTTTGATGCCACTATCAAGTAACATCACCACTTGTACTATTCTCGGGTATTTAATCCCCGACATTCACTGAAATTAATAACGATTATATTTTTAATTTCCTAAATTTCTTAATTGAGTTTTTTTTTATGAAAACCCTTTTCTTCTGTTGAACTACAAGAACCTCGAGTAGTAGCTGTTTAACCAGGAACAACGCTTTAGACACTTAGTTAAAGCTTAGGTTTCAGCTCCCTCTAAAGTTTTGCACAAGTTATTTTCGTTGTTTTAGTTTTCTTGCCTAGAAAGAGAGAAGATAAGAAATAGAAAGCACAAGGAAAATTGTTGAAGGAAATCCTTGATTATTCAGAGAATGTTGGGACTTAAATACCCAAAAATCTGTGATACAAGACAAGAAATAATAAGACATATAGCTGACATTATTACAGACACTAATACGATTCAGACTAGTACAAAGACAAAGTCAAGAACGGAAACAAGAGTCTTCTGTAGTCTTAAGGTCTTCCGATGTTAAAGAATATGTACTTGGGTTCAGCTTTTATTCTATCGGAAGTTATTCATCGAAAGCTGATTAAGTAATCAGATATTTGGGAAGAAAAGATTGTCTTCCGAGTCATTTGACTTCTTCCAATGTAGAGGTTGTCTTCCGATGATGTCAAGATCAGCTATTGTCTTCCGAGGGAAATAAGTTCAGCGGCACTTCTTTTTGACGAAGCTTTCGCTGAGAGTCTTCCGATACTGAAGCATTTCTTCAATCGGAAGAGAAGCATCCGCGGCTTGCCTTTCGGTGATTTTATTCAAATGTCTGGCTTCCGAGGTTTTGCTCATCAGTGCTTATTTTCCAACATCTTCCTCGGCTAGAAAAACACCATAGCTTAACTCTAGAGAGAGATCTTCCAATTAACAAAGACTCTATTCAAATAGCTTGAATATTCTGCTCAAGAATTGCATTTTTTGATCCCAACAAGAATGAAAGAGAAGAAGTGAGAAATTCAAATGAGCAGGAGCCCTCTTATACCTTCGGAAGTCTTCATTTAATATATGAACATATTTAAAGGTTGTGATACGGGGTATCACTATATATTAATTCCAAAACGAATTTACTGGGAAATGAGAGTTATCGGAAGATCAAGGTTCCAAAAGCATGCCTTTCGGAGGGATTTACAAGGCTAAAGGAACCTTTGGAAGAAATTAGTTTCCAATAAGTTTTGGAGGGCTTCCGTGATAGCTGTCAAATATTCATCGGAAGATACATCTTCATAAGATTCTACATTTCAATGAAGACTTAGATTTTTGTGCTTCAGAAGATATTTTCTTCTCATTAGTCTAGAATGCTGATTTAAGAAGTAGTCTATAGTTGTCAAAAGATGAAGCTTCCGAAGGAAAGATATATATCATAAGACAAATCCTCCTTCGTAGAATTAATTTCTTCTGAAGTATAGTTACTTCTGAGTTAGTGTTTAATCTATACTTCTGAAGACTTACAGTGCCTTCGATGAGCAATGTCATAAGTCAAGTTTCTTTTATGAAGAACTTTTAGAAATTATTATCAATTCAACATATTCAAAATTCATCATACCAATAGAAATTATTAAATACTTGAATCCTCCTTCATCGAATGCTTTTGTGAAGAGATCTGCAAGGTTGTTTTTGGTATCAACTTTGACAAAATGAATAAGCTTCTCTTTTGCATAGTCTCTAATGAAATTTTATATGATATTAATGTGCTTGGTCTTGGAGTGCTTGGTAGGGTTTTCTGTGATGAGATTGCGTTGGAGTTGTCTGCTTGTATAGGAATGTTTAAGAAATATACTCCATAGTCTTTCATTTGATTCTGAATCCACATAATTTTTTATTTTGTTCTTTGGTCCCCATTGATTTTGAATGAGGATGTGCTTTATTATTTTCCTTTGCTCAAGGATATTTTTCTTCCTTACTTCAGCTTTTATTCTTTCGGATAACACTTTAGCTTCATTTCTGAGGCTAGTAATATCCCAGTTGCTGAAGTTTTCAACCTTGTATTTCCCTTCATCCAGCAGGTACTTGATCAGCTGCTCCCTCTCAGCCTGATAGGCTTTATCTTGCTGCTAATCCAATCTGGCTATTTGTTCTTGATTGGTCCTTACCAGTTCAACTCCTGAGGGACCAGTGGCTTCAAGACTAGCCAGAATCAAATTATCTTTCTCTGTTTCTTTATTCTTTATCTTCCGATGGTCTTCATTGGAAGGAAAGGTCCTAACAGGTGAGTAGGATTCCTTTACTGGAGAGGTTTGTAGTTTCTCAATATATGCTGATCTTATTGGAGAGGGAACTTTGGTTTTTCTGACCACACTCTTTTGCCTTCTTGAGAAAGACTGAGTGATTATTGGGATTGACTTTTGGCCAATGTTGAAGGCATTGAGAGTGACATGAAATGAAGAAAGTTCAAGGAGGGTTTGAGAAGCAGAGTTTGGAGAGAGAGTGGGTGAACTTTCTTTATTTGGTTGTGTGGAGGAAGGTGGGACATTCGACTTCCTTTTGCTTCTTAACTGAGCTAGCCTTGGCAACTCAGTACAAGATATTAGAGTGTTTACTAACACATATTTTACCTACAATTCTAATGTGTTGGAAATTTACCTACAAATGTGGGTATATGTGTGGGTAATGGTTGGTCATATATTTTCATAATGACCAACACTTAATGTGTTAAAAATATTTTTTAGCTACACTTAATATTGGTGGAAAAATTCCCTCCAAAATTTAGCATCAATTAAATGTTTAATTAGCCACACATGTAACAAATTTATGTTATGTGTAGATAATATATCTACACACATGTAAAACAAATTAAATATGTGTTGATAATTGCTTATGCTTTATTAACACATAATGTGTGTAAACAAATGTGTAGATAAATTATCTAAATTTCTATTTTATTTACTAAAATGACATGGCAAAAGAAATACCTACACATATTTGAAAATTTATAATATGTGTAGATCTTGGATACTCATTATGTATAAATATTATTTTAATGAAAATGTATAGATAAAAATATTATGATATAAAAATAAATATTTATAACAAAAAATAAAATCAAACTAAAAGAAGTAGCGAAACATAATTGCATACACATGTTTGTATATAGGTGATGATATCTTTTTAGAATGACTAAGGGTTGTTTGACAACATTTTAATGATTCTATCAAAACTATAGCTTTTAATCAGTAAAAGTTAATGAGTGTTTGTTTGAATCAAGAGACACCTCTTAATAATCCAATACGCATCTTGAAAATTTATGTGACAACTAGTACCCGACCGCCCGGCAAGTCCGTACGGTATGTGTACTTGCATACAGTAATTATGTGTACATACGTATTTGTAAACAGTTTTTGTATTAACAGGATTCTAAATACAAGAACAGTTGTACGTATTTTCGTGTAAACTTAAATACATTAAGTACAACGTACATTAGAAACATTAGTTGTGTTTATTAAGTGAAAACTTAATTACAGTTAACACAACAAAACATGAGAAACAACGGTGTTCAAACAATTATCAGAAACAAATCGGTTGCGATCTGATGTCCATAGATGACAGGAATCAGATGGCCGACAATTCAATGTGAAAACAAGATGAAAACAGGATGTTTAGTTGAGTCCGACAGTGAGGAAACACAATTTAAACATAAACTGCAGTGTCGTTTCAGAATAACGAACTGACAATGTGTTTGAGTGGGTGACGATTCACACAAACATATCTGTGAGTTTAACGTTCTGAAATGATGACTGGAAAGTAGAAAACAAAAGTCGGAAAGCAAAACCATCGTCGTGTTCGTTCGAATGACGATTCGAACGAATACGCGCGATGGTGACGCGATTCGACGAAACGAAAACGAATTACGACGCGAAACGAATTTTAATTTAATAAAATAAAATAATAAACATTTTTACAATTTTGAAACTCATTAAATTAATTAAATTTACAATTTTATCTATTTATTATTAATTTCGTGTAATTTTCCGGATACGCGACGAATTAACGAACCGAGCAACCGAAATGGACCCGAACACCCCGCGTAATATAAAAACCCAAAAATGAGTCTTTCACCTCATTTTTCACTCACACATCTCATTCTCTCTCTATATTTCCGGCCAAGAACACAACCACCATTTTCACACCTTCAATCCTTGATATCTTCCTCGTTTGTGGACCGATTTGGGTGATTTTCGCGTCCACGCGTAGCTCTTGAAGTCCTCTACACGAAAGTACAGCAGATCGGAAGAAATCCCCACTGAAATCGAAGGTATAACTCTGTGAACATCCACGAAATCAGGGTTTTCTTCCTTGTTTTGGGCTTTTGTTCGATCCAGTTAACACAACCGGCTAACCAGCTTCCCATTTGAACCACACACATAGTCGGTCGATCCTTTCATCCTTGTAGTCACACTCTCGAAACACCATCGACATGGGGGCAGTTCCACGACACCACCAGCCTTGATGGGAGTTGCAGGTTCGTAACCCACCACTGTCAACGAACCCTTCGAAGCTGTGGACGAACCCTTCATCACCACGACGAACCATTTCATCCAGCCATCTGTACAACGAACCCTCAAGGTCCCACGAACCCTTTTCAGTTTACACGAACCCTACTGCATGCCGGCGAACCAGTGACAAGCCACGAGCCTGCTTCCCGAACCCAGGCGAACCATGTGGTGCCACAACCGAACCTTCAGTCAGATTCACTAAGCCGAACCCTCCTCACATGGCTAACCTCAGTTGAACGAACCCATGTCTTAAACCCTAGCTACGAACCTTTGCTGCTGGAAACTTGTCTCAAACGAACCAAGGGTTCGCTGGTTTTTCTTTTCTTTCTTCTTGTTGCATCGAGCAGATCATGTCGGTGTGTGTTCAGGCAAAAGCATGGGTCAAATGAATACATGTTGGCCCAGAATTCCTTCGTGTAATTCAATAGATCAAAAAACCCAACTCTATTCCTTGGCCGTGATACCTGGCTAAGCCCAAACACAACACCTACGGCCCAACTGGAGTTTCTCAGCCCATTAACTAGCCCATAACAACTAAGCTGGCCCAATCCCATGTTATACAGTAGAGGGGACCAACTGGTCCAATAAGCCGGCCCACTTGGGTATAGTCGGCCCAATGAAATGGTTCGGCCCATTTGAGTTAGAGGGAAATCAATTTAAGTGATAATGTGCATGGAATCATGTATAAACCATATTTTACTACCAAGGTGGCAACATGGTTGGTTGTTAACTAGGAAACAATCTACACAAGTTTTACAAAGATAACATATAATGCTTTAAACTTCAAAGCTAGGTTTCATACGTAGAAAAATAATAAAGGGTTCAAGTTTACACAACATGACAAGGTACAAACAAAGTTAAACATAAAACTAACAACGAGATATACTAAGCATAACCTAAAATGGGTTATGTGTTAGCATAACTCATCATGGAAGAACCGAGGGCCGAACGATGACCAAGACCTATAAGTGTTAGCCAATTTAGGCTAACACACCCACGCACACAAATCACCTACGACTTTTACTTGCGAATTTCAAACAAATGTGAAATCAATACAGGAACGTGAAAACACATCAAGAATCAATCAAAGAGCGCGTGTCTTCATTCTTCTTTTAAGCTAAGCCAACCCTACCACTACAAGGTGAGTTCATATGCCCCTTTTACTTTAATCTTTACTGATTTTAACTCTCGGTGCTGAGAAACATGTTTACTTTTATTTATTTAAAAGTTTTGCTTAACATGTTATTTATACTTTGATTTAGATAATATTAAATTGTTTATTATCGTTTATCATTGTATGCATGCTTGTATGATTATGAGATAACAGGGAAACTCAGATGATTATGATAATGTAATTTCTTAATCATCAACACATTAGAATAACTTAGTTATAAGATAATAGCTTATAACACTTAGTTATTTTCACATGAGCAAATACCTAGACAGTTTACATATAAGCATAACGAGAACAATCCCTCATTGAGACTTTGGGATCACACGGATTACAGTAAATGATGATCATGATAACGTAACTTCATGGGATTCTTATCATTTACAGTAAATGATGATCATGATAACGTAACTTCATGGGATTCTTATCATTTACACATAATTAACATAATGTAATAAGACAAGTTCTTATTCGACTTTGTTAAACACACGAGAACATTCCCACACGGATACTTTGGGAACACATGGATTCAGTAAATGACGATTCTTATCATTTACAGTGAATGACGGTCATGATAACGTAACTTCATGGGATTCTTGTCATTTACACCCGATTATCATAACGTAATAAGACAAGTTCTTATTCGACTTTGTTAATCACATGATACAATCCCACACGGAAACTTTGGGATCACACGGCGGGATAGGAGAGAATGGAATGCATTTTAATCTGATTACGTGAGGATTTAAAATGGATTCCATTCGGATTCTATACGCTACATTTGGAGACACATGATGAACAGTTAACTAACACTTTTAATATTTAGAAGTGAAACAACAGTTAACCCCACAACTATAGAATAATTTAAGGAATGGATTTAATAAATCTAATATCCTTAACACATATATTGGTTATCAATACTTAGGTTTGATAATTACCACGTTATCATATTATTATTCTATACATGAGAACACAGGTGATCAAGGAAGAGATAACATGTGAATTGAGAATGGAAATCAATAGTTGTATTACAAGTAGTGTGGAGTTCTAGTGGTGTTGTGGTGGGATGTTGGCTAGGGCTTAGTTCCCTTACATATGCCCTATATATAAGCAACACTACTAGGATGATATAGTACTTGTGACTATAACTATTGAGGAGCCATTGGATGAACAAGTGAATCAGACAATCATACGAGTAACATATTAGCATTGTGAATGTGCATGTGAATGAATCAAGGTTTTACATTAACTTACTTATGAACTCACCAACCTAGTGTTGACTTTGTTTTAAATACATGTTTCTCAGGTGACGAACAGGTGTAGACATATACATGCAAGGATTAAGCTAGTGGACTTTTAGAAGACCTAGCTTTATTTTGTGTTGCATGCTTTTTGGTGACATGAACAATGAATCATCTTTTGTATATCTTGTACATATACAAGATATAGTTACATTGATTCTTTTGGTAGATTTACTTGATTAAATTATGAACGATACGGTGTAATTTAATCTTGTAATTCTATATCATGGATGTGTTAGCATTTCTCATTTATTTATCATGTGCTATATAACAATCTGATCATTTGATTATCTCTCAAAGATATCGTGCCCCGGGAACCTTCCGCCCGACGGGAAAGCCCGATCCGTTCCCGCCGGCCCGGGGTGTGACAGATTGGTATCAGAGCCATGGTTATAGAGAAATATAGATCATATTACTTAAACGGTTTGGCCTAGACTATAACCTAGGGACCCGCATGTAGAGATCATATGATATAGGATTTTATTTGCGTATGTCTTCTGCTTCTGATCACTGCACTAACCGATTTATTCTCGGTTATGATCAGAATGCCGCCGAGAAGACAACCACCTCTGCTACCCTTGACTCAAGGTTCAGCTCTGCACTCATCTACACCGACACCGCCAGACTCTCCTCCACATCTACAACCACCTCCACCTCCTCCTCCGCCACCACCGGCGTATCAGCTGGATCCCGCTACCATTGCACTGGCCACTCTGTTGACCAGCCAGCTGAGGGAGGTAATCCCAGACATGATGAACCGAATCAACACCAACAACAGCAACAACGTTGCCAACTCATCAGGAGAAGGCAGCGGTAACACCAGACAGAGTCAGGACTATGCCTACAAGAATTTTGTAGGTTGCAAGCCACCCAGTTTTAGTGGCAGTGAGGGTGCAGTCGGACTGATCCAGTGGATCGAGAAGATGGAGGCTACCCTCGACATCAGTGGCTGTCCTGAACAGAACAGAGTTAAGTATGCTGCGGGATCATTTAGCAAGCGAGCGTTAACCTGGTGGAACGCTCAGGTGTCAGTCAGAGGTCGGGATGAGGCTCAGGCTATGTCGTGGAGTGAATTCAAGGCCATGCTGCGGGCAGAGTTTTGCCCGAGAAATGAACTAAAGAAGGTTGAGACTGAACTGCTCAACCTGGAGATGATTGGTGCTGGGCATCTGGCCTACACCACCAGATTTCATGAGTTAGCTACTCTGGCACCTGATGTGGTGCCAACACTTGAGAAGAGGATAGAACGGTATGTTGGTGGATTACCGCCCAGTATCCGAGGTCATGTGATTTCTGCTCACCCTACCACCATGGAATTAGCTGTTACACTGTCAGCATCCCTGACAGATATGATGGTTGCCTCTGGAGCATTCAAGAAGGAGGCTGAAACAGCCAAAGCTGGAACTTCCAAGAAGTCGGATAAACGTCCGGCTAAGAAACAGAAAGTGGTTAGAAACTTTGCTACCACTACTCAAGCTCTGATGCACAACCAGCCACCCCCATTGGAGATCAGGAAGCCATACACCGGCACTGCACCTCTGTGCAACTCATGCCAGTTTCATCACTTGCCAAATGTTCCGTGCAGACATTGCACCAACTGTGGAAGATTTGGTCACACTGTAAACTACTGCAGGAACCCGAGAACTCAAAACAGGAACAACAATGCAGCTACTGCTGCTGCTGCAGATCCTAGGTCTTGCTACAACTGTGGCGAACCAGGACATTTCTCTCGGGATTGTCCCAAGAGAAATCAACAAGGGGCTCAAGCACCGCGAGGAAGAGCCTTTCAGATAGGAGCTGCTGCCGCTCGACAGGACCCGAATGTTATTACGGGTACATTTCTCTTATCTGACTTCTATGCATCCACATTATTTGACACTGGTGCGGATCAGAGTTTCATCTCATCCGACTTTGCATGCCATCTTAATTATGATAAGGAATTGTTAGACTCCCCTTATACTATTGAGATAGCAAATGGCAAACAGATTACAGTAGAAACTATATTTAGGAATTGCCCATTGACACTTGGCGATCATACATTTTCCATCGACTTGATACCGATGGAGTTGGGCAGTTTCGACATCATTATCGGAATGGATTGGCTATCTCTTAACCGAGTTGAGTTCATCTGTTCCGATAAGCTACTACGCATTCCAGTGGAGAACAATGAGGTCTTGGAGATTCGTGGAGACCAAGCGAAACGCAGTGTCAAGATAATATCGTGCATGAAGGCTCGCAGATATTTACGAAAACAATGCGTTGCATTTCTAGCTCACGTGATTCAAAAAGACAAGAAGACGATCAAGATTCAGGATGTACCAGTCGTGAGAGATTTTGCAGAAGTCTTTCCGGATGACTTACCAGGACTGCCACCCGAGAGATCGGTGCAGTTTCGAATTGATTTGATTCCAGGAGCAACTCCGGTAGCTAAGTCACCTTATAGACTTGCTCCATCTGAGATGCAGGAGTTGTCTAATCAGTTACAAGAACTTCTCGATAAAGGATTCATCCGACCGAGCTTTTCTCCGTGGGGAGCTCCGGTTCTCTTTGTCAAAAAGAAGGATGGAACTTTCAGGATGTGCATTGATTATCGAGAACTCAACAAACTCACCATCAAGAATCGGTACCCGTTACCGAGGATTGATGATTTGTTTGATCAGTTACAGGGAGCACAGTACTTTTCAAAGATAGACCTGAGATCAGGCTATCATCAACTCCGGATTCAAGAGGATGACATACCAAAGACGGCTTTTCGTACACGATATGGTCATTACGAGTTCATGGTGATGCCATTCGGATTGACGAACGCACCGGCTGTGTTCATGGACCTAATGAACCGGGTGTGCAAACCGTATTTAGATCAGTTTGTTATCGTCTTCATTGATGATATACTGATTTATTCAAAGAACAAGAAGGAACATGAGCAACACCTCAAGACAGTTTTGGAGCTTCTGAAAGAAGAACAACTCTATGCCAAATTCTCTAAGTGTGAATTTTGGTTAAGAGAAGTTCAGTTCTTGGGTCACGTGATTAACAGTAATGGTATTCACGTGGATCCTGCCAAGATTGAAGCAATCAAGAACTGGGATGTGCCTACAACACCAACAGAGATTCGATCATTCTTGGGATTGGCAGGTTATTACAGGAGATTCATTTCGAATTTCTCTAAGATAGCTTTACCTCTCACCAAGCTCACACAGAAGTCTGAACCTTTTGTGTGGACTCAGAAACAAGAAGAGGCATTCCAGACACTGAAACAAAGATTGTGCAATGCTCCAATCTTAACACTCCCAGAAGGCAATGATGACTTTGTAGTTTATTGTGATGCTTCCCATCAGGGACTCGGATGTGTTTTGATGCAACGAGACAAAGTCATTGCTTATGCCTCACGACAGCTGAAGATACACGAGAAGAATTACACAACGCACGATCTCGAACTGGGAGCTGTTGTCTTTGCATTAAAGATTTGGAGACACTACCTGTATGGTACCAAATGCACTATCTTCACAGATCACAAAAGCCTACAACACATATTTGATCAGAAGGAGCTTAACATGAGACAAAGACGTTGGGTTGAGCTCCTGAACGATTACGATTGTGTGATCAAATACCATCCGGGCAAAGCAAATGTTGTTGCAGATGCTTTGAGTCGGAAGGAAAGGGTCAAACCCTTGCGCGTTCGCGCTATGGGAATGACGGTGCAAACGAGTTTGAGAGATCGTATCTTACAAGCACAACAGGAGGCAGTGGCAAGAAACAATCTGAAACGCGAACTCGATTGTGGAGCCGAGAAACATTTCAAGACAAAGCAAGATGGAGTTATCTACTACCTGGATCGTGTTTGGATTCCAGCATTAGATGAACTTCGAACACTCATACTTGACGAGGCACACAAGACACGTTATTCAGTTCATCCTGGTGCTGATAAGATGTACCAAGATCTTAGGTTATTTTATTGGTGGCCAGGCATGAAGAAAGACATTGCGACTTATGTTGGCAAATGTATCACCTGTGCCAAAGTCAAAGCTGAACACCAGAAACCCTCGGGTTTGCTGGAACAACCAGAGATACCACAATGGAAGTGGGAACAAATAGCTATGGATTTCATTACCAAGCTACCCCGCACTTCCAGCGGACACGATTCGATTTGGGTTATCATTGATAGATTAACCAAGTCCGCACACTTTTTACCGATCAGAGAGACGTACAAGATGGAGAAACTTGCAAGACTATACATTGATGAGATAGTAGTGAGGCATGGTGTGCCATTATCTATTATTTCAGATCGGGACAGTCGATTTACTTCGCGGTTCTGGCAATCATTGCAACAATCCTTAGGGACAAGTGTTAACTTGAGCACCGCTTATCATCCACAAACGGATGGACAAAGCGAGCGCACCATTCAGACCCTAGAGGATATGTTGAGAACATGCATCCTAGACTTCGGTGGAAGTTGGGACACACACTTACCACTTATTGAGTTCTCCTACAACAATAGCTACCACAGCAGCATCGGATGTGCTCCTTTTGAAGCACTCTATGGTAGAAAATGTCGATCTCCAATTTGCTGGACCGAAGTGGGAGACAACAGAATCACTGGGCCTGAGCTTATTCAGGAAACCACTGATAAGATAGCCCAGATACAACAACGATTACAAGCAACACGTAGCCGCCAAAAGAGTTACGCAGACAAACGGCGCAAGCCTTTGGAATTCGATGTGGGTGACCGAGTCATGTTGAAGGTGTCCCCATGGAAAGGCGTAGTTCGTTTTGGGGCTAAAGGCAAGCTAGCACCTAATTATGTCGGACCGTTTGAGATTACTCAACGCATAGGTCCTGTGGCATACAGACTCAGACTCCCTGATGAACTCAGTGGAGTACACGATGTGTTTCATGTATCAAATCTCAAAAGGTGCTTAACAGACGAGTCATTGATCATACCATTGGAAGAAATACAAGTTGATGAGCAATTACACTTCATTGAAGATTCTGTAGAGATTATGGAACGTGAAGTTAAGAAACTGAAACGTAGCCGTATTCCTATTGTAAAGGTTCGATGGAACTCCAAGCGTGGACCAGAACTTACTTGGGAACGCGAGGACAACATGAAAGCCAAGTATCCCCACCTGTTCGAGAGGTAAAGACCGATCTTTATGCTTAAATTTCGGGACGAAATTTCTTTAACAAGGGGAGACTGTGACAACTAGTACCCGACCGCCCGGCAAGTCCGTACGGTATGTGTACTTGCATACAGTAACTATGTGTACATACGTATTTGTAAACAGTTTTTGTATTAACAGGATTCTAAATACAAGAACAGTTGTACGTATTTTCGTGTAAACTTAAATACATTAAGTACAACGTACATTAGAAACATTAGTTGTGTTTATTAAGTGAAAACTTAATTACAGTTAACACAACAAAACATGAGAAACAACGGTGTTCAAACAATTATCAGAAACAAATCGGTTGCGATCTGATGTCCATAGATGACAGGAATCAGATGGCCGACAATTCAATGTGAAAACAAGATGAAAACAGGATGTTTAGTTGAGTCCGACAGTGAGGAAACACAATTTAAACATAAACTGCAGTGTCGTTTCAGAATAACGAACTGACAATGTGTTTGAGTGGGTGACGATTCACACAAACATATCTGTGAGTTTAACGTTCTGAAATGATGACTGGAAAGTAGAAAACAAAAGTCGGAAAGCAAAACCATCGTCGTGTTCGTTCGAATGACGATTCGAACGAATACGCGCGATGGTGACGCGATTCGACGAAACGAAAACGAATTACGACGCGAAACGAATTTTAATTTAATAAAATAAAATAATAAACATTTTTACAATTTTGAAACTCATTAAATTAATTAAATTTACAATTTTATCTATTTATTATTAATTTCGTGTAATTTTCCGGATACGCGACGAATTAACAAACCGAGCAACCGAAATGGACCCGAACACCCCGCGTAATATAAAAACCCAAAAATGAGTCTTTCACCTCATTTTTCACTCACACATCTCATTCTCTCTCTATATTTCCGGCCAAGAACACAACCACCATTTTCACACCTTCAATCCTTGATATCTTCCTCGTTTGTGGACCGATTTGGGTGATTTTCGCGTCCACGCGTAGCTCTTGAAGTCCTCTACACGAAAGTACAGCAGATCGGAAGAAATCCCCACTGAAATCGAAGGTATAACTCGTTGAACATCCACGAAATCAGGGTTTTCTTCCTTGTTTTGGGCTTTTGTTCGATCCAGTTAACACAACCGGCTAACCAGCTTCCCATTTGAACCACACACATAGTCGGTCGATCCTTTCATCCTTGTAGTCACACTCTCGAAACACCATCGACATGGGGGCAGTTCCACGACACCACCAGCCTTGATGGGAGTTGCAGGTTCGTAACCCACCACTGTCAACGAACCCTTCGAAGCTGTGGACGAACCCTTCATCACCACGACGAACCATTTCATCCAGCCATCTGTACAACGAACCCTCAAGGTCCCACGAACCCTTTTCAGTTTACACGAACCCTACTGCATGCCGGCGAACCAGTGACAAGCCACGAGCCTGCTTCCTGAACCCAGGCGAACCATGTGGTGCCACAACCGAACCTTCAGTCAGATTCACTAAGCCGAACCCTCCTCACATGGCTAACCTCAGTTGAACGAACCCATGTCTTAAACCCTAGCTACGAACCTTTGCTGCTGGAAACTTGTCTCAAACGAACCAAGGGTTCGCTGGTTTTTCTTTTCTTTCTTCTTGTTGCATCGAGCAGATCATGTCGGTGTGTGTTCAGGCAAAAGCATGGGTCAAATGAATACATGTTGGCCTAGAATTCCTTCGTGTAATTCAATAGATCAACAAACCCAACTCTATTCCTTGGCCGTGATACCTGGCTAAGCCCAAACACAACACCTACGGCCCAACTGGAGTTTCTCAGCCCATTAACTAGCCCATAACAACTAAGCTGGCCCAATCCCATGTTATACAGTAGAGGGGACCAACTGGTCCAATAAGCCGGCCCACTTGGGTATAGTCGGCCCAATGAAATGGTTCGGCCCATTTGAGTTAGAGGGAAATCAATTTAAGTGATAATGTGCATGGAATCATGTATAAACCATATTTTACTACCAAGGTGGCAACATGGTTGGTTGTTAACTAGGAAACAATCTACACAAGTTTTACAAAGATAACATATAATGCTTTAAACTTCAAAGCTAGGTTTCATACGTAGAAAAATAATAAAGGGTTCAAGTTTACACAACATGACAAGGTACAAACAAAGTTAAACATAAAACTAACAACGAGATATACTAAGCATAACCTAAAATGGGTTATGTGTTAGCATAACTCATCATGGAAGAACCGAGGGCCGAACGATGACCAAGACCTATAAGTGTTAGCCAATTTAGGCTAACACACCCACGCACACAAATCACCTACGACTTTTACTTGCGAATTTCAAACAAATGTGAAATCAATACAGGAACGTGAAAACACATCAAGAATCAATCAAAGAGCGCGTGTCTTCATTCTTCTTTTAAGCTAAGCCAACCCTACCACTACAAGGTGAGTTCATATGCCCCTTTTACTTTAATCTTTACTGATTTTAACTCTCGGGGCTGAGAAACATGTTTACTTTTATTTATTTAAAAGTTTTGCTTAACATGTTATTTATACTTTGATTTAGATAATATTAAATTGTTTATTATCGTTTATCATTGTATGCATGCTTGTATGATTATGAGATAACAGGGAAACTCAGATGATTATGATAATGTAATTTCTTAATCATCAACACATTAGAATAACTTAGTTATAAGATAATAGCTTATAACACTTAGTTATTTTCACATGAGCAAATACCTAGACAGTTTACATATAAGCATAACGAGAACAATCCCTCATTGAGACTTTGGGATCACACGGATTACAGTAAATGATGATCATGATAACGTAACTTCATGGGATTCTTATCATTTACAGTAAATGATGATCATGATAACGTAACTTCATGGGATTCTTATCATTTACACATAATTAACATAATATAATAAGACAAGTTCTTATTCGACTTTGTTAAACACACGAGAACATTCCCACACGGATACTTTGGGAACACATGGATTCAGTAAATGACGATTCTTATCATTTACAGTGAATGACGGTCATGATAACGTAACTTCATGGGATTCTTGTCATTTACACCCGATTATCATAACGTAATAAGACAAGTTCTTATTCGACTTTGTTAATCACATGATACAATCCCACACGGAAACTTTGGGATCACACGGCGGGATAAGAGAGAATGGAATGCATTTTAATCTGATTACGTGAGGATTTAAAATGGATTCCATTCGGATTCTATACGCTACATTTGGAGACACATGATGAACAGTTAACTAACACTTTTAATATTTAGAAGTGAAACAACAGTTAACCCCACAACTATAGAATAATTTAAGGAATGGATTTAATAAATCTAATATCCTTAACACATATATTGGTTATCAATACTTAGGTTTGATAATTACCACGTTATCATATTATTATTCTATACATGAGAACACAGGTGATCAAGGAAGAGATAACATGTGAATTGAGAATGGAAATCAATAGTTGTATTACAAGTAGTGTGGAGTTCTAGTGGTGTTGTGGTGGGATGTTGGCTAGGGCTTAGTTCCCTTACATATGCCCTATATATAAGCAACACTACTAGGATGATATAGTACTTGTGACTATAACTATTGAGGAGCCATTGGATGAACAAGTGAATCAGACAATCATACGAGTAACATATTAGCATTGTGAATGTGCATGTGAATGAATCAAGGTTTTACATTAACTTACTTATGAACTCACCAACCTAGTGTTGACTTTGTTTTAAATACATGTTTCTCAGGTGACGAACAGGTGTAGACATATACATGCAAGGATTAAGCTAGTGGACTTTTAGAAGACCTAGCTTTATTTTGTGTTGCATGCTTTTTGGTGACATGAACAATGAATCATCTTTTGTATATCTTGTACATATACAAGATATAGTTACATTGATTCTTTTGGTAGATTTACTTGATTAAATTATGAACGATACGGTGTAATTTAATCTTGTAATTCTATATCATGGATGTGTTAGCATTTCTCATTTATTTATCATGTGCTATATAACAATCTGATCATTTGATTATCTCTCAAAGATATCGTGCCCCGGGAACCTTCCGCCCGACGGGAAAGCCCGATCCGTTCCCGCCGGCCCGGGGTGTGACAATTTAGAAATAAGAAAAGTCAATGCAAAATTAAAAAAATCTATATATTTGGAAAATAAAACTTGGAAAAACTTAATTGTCTTCTCTCCCATCAGCACCCACCAAAACAAAAGGCCTAATTAATAATTTTGCAGTCAAGGTGAAGTAAAAATCAAAAGGCCTTTTCAAATTTTATAAAATCTAGTTTTGATGGTTGAAAATTTAGATTCATTTCTTTTCCCGCTTATTTCTTTAGCCCGATAGAAAAGAAGCGCAATACTTGACCCGTTGTCTTTCTCTACTCATTTGATCATGCATCTCCTTTCTAATCTCTAAGAAACCCTAAATCGTCTTTCTAATCTCTAAGAAACCCTAAATCGTTCTTCCCATTCGCCACTACTACCAAATTTATTCTCTCATTCAAATCTTCATATGCATCAAAATCATATGTTTGTATAACAAATTGTAGTAGTGCGTGAAAGAAGGTAAGCATCTTTCTCTATTCTTGTCTTTGTTACAAACCAAAAGGTAAAACCTAGAATTTGATAAGGTTAAATCTTATTATAATCTTCTAATTACACATTTTTGGTTCTGAACTTCTAGAGTTTTTTAGATTTAATGATAGAGATTTACACATTTTGAAGTCAGTTTTGATTAATAGAGATGTTAAATCACTGCTAGATAGCCAACGTTGCTTGAAAGACTTCAATAGACATGAATCTCTATGTGTTATGCTTGAATGACTTCAAGAGACATGAGTCTCTTTGTGTTATGCTGATAGATTCTAATTGTTTTGGTGCAATTTAATAACCTGCAACTGTGATCCATCAACGCATTATCTTGTCTCATCAAGGTAATTTCTTTTGGACTTTTTTGTATAATGGTTTTCATTTTAACTTAAATTTCTTCGATTCATAAATAGTTTTGTTTAAACTTGTGAATTTGGGACTGAATTGGATAAAATTTCACATGTCCTCATTATATTTACTCTATGAATGCCTCATGCTAGATGAAATGCCTGTGTGAGAATTTCATGATTTTATTAGTTTATTATGTGATTCATGCCGAAATCACTTTGTGTTTTAGTGCTTTGGTTTTTATTCCATTTCATATACACACTCATCATATTCAATTTATGCATCAAAACTTTATATGCACTAGAATTAAACAAAAATACGACCAGAACATATATATTTAACATTCTTTGTTAAAGTGGGTGTTTAATTATTTAACCAAAAACATGTCATGTTTTAATCCTTATTTTATTTCTTCAATTGCTAATCACCTTAAGTTGTTATAATAATTATATAAACCAAAACTTTAAAGTATGTTTTAGCTTTCTAATGATGGTCATCATTTCTTGACAAAAAGTTTTGGAGTTTATAATTCATATGTGAAGCATGAGTAAGTGCTTTTAAGTTTTAATGTTTCTTATAGGGTAAATTTGTTTATGAATATATAATTTAAATTACTTATATGAATAACAGATGATATAGTATTGTCCAAGTGATAAAGCAAAATACAAATCATTAGCATACATGTACTTCAAGATTTTTAGTTGTGTTCATCAGATAAAGCAAAACAGAAAACAAATGAGAACTTTAAGGCCAAATAAAGTTTATTCTTGGTGAATTACTATGATCATTTATGTCTATCGATTATTGTGATTTTGTTTGAATTAAAATAAAGTGAATTTTTTTTATGGAGTGTGATTATATTACACATGAAATTTATTGGGAGGTTGAAGATGCAATTTAGTTTTTGCATAATCTGATTATATCATTTGAATTGTGATAATTTGATGTGTACTTTGGTTCCATTTTTTTTGTTCTTTTCTGGTTTCATTGTGTATCCTAATTGGTTTAAAATTTGTTCGTGTTCTTATAACTTTTGTTTCATGTATGGAGTCCTGAAGTTGTTCGTTTCCATCTAATTTTGTTTGAATTTGAACGTGAAGACGACTGCGGATCTATTGGAGATTCAACCTCAAGAACTTACTATGTAAGCATGTTGTTCTCTTTGATTTTTTGTACTTGCATTGAATTATTAGGTTTAACATAGAATTGATTTTATGAATCTCAATTTGTATAAATTGAATCGAAGCATATTGGTGATATGGATGAATGGATTCATGAAAAGTCATCTGTGGACCCTCACATGAGATTGGATTCATGTTTAAACTTGACACGGTTAGCTTAAAGTTTATTTAGGATTGGTGCAGAGTGCATGAAAAATAATTATCTGTTAATCATTGTATAGTGTGTGAATCCAAGTATTATATAAGTTTATTTAGAAGCCACCAACTATGTGTCTAGTTAGAAGCCACCAAGTATGTATACAAGCATTAGATAAGTTCATTTAGAAGCCGCCAAGTATGTGGTTGTGTTAACCCGAACCCGTCCCTAAATTGCAATTCCCATTAGTCGAGTCAATGCTATTAACCCATATAACATATTTTGACCCGATTTAATCTAACCCTAATTAGCTTATTTAGGTTCGGGTTGGGTTGGGTTAGATTAATCAGGTTCAAATATTTTTGACAACCCTAAGTGATGTTTATAGATTGTGTATTTTAAGTGAATACTTTTTAATGAATACTTTTTAATTGTACGTTAAGGTAAAAAAAGCTAGTTGGAAGGAATCTATGAAATTCTTTTAATAATTAATTTATTGTACTTGTTTTTTTTTTGCTAACAAAATGATATGGTAAAGCTGAGAAATACATATTTTGTACAATCAATGAGTGAATGGTTGATTCTTGCGAAGGTACTTGGATGAAGCTCTGTTTGCTGGCATAAGTGGGGACGTGATCCAGCTCTTGCTAGTAACACCATAGTCAATACTTAGAAATCAAAACTCCCTACTTATGAACTTGTGGATATATTGGCAACACTGAAAGATAAAAGTGCAACAGGCACAAATGGTGAATAATATCATGTAACCTTCACCAAGCACTTCAAAACAATTTAAATGTGATACATCAGAGTTATGAAGATATTAATAAGTAAAGTAGTTTTGGTATTATCTATAAACTCATGATTTATGAATAGTTTATGGTTTGTTAGTTTAAGTATTTTACTTTAGTGGTTTGAAGAATAATGTTTGAACATATTTAATTAAGTGTTGTAATTTTGGTCGCACACATATCTATTTGTACCTACAATTTTGTATTTATTGGTATGGATTTAAATATTATTATCTACATTTATCATGATTAATATTCACACATAAATATATTTTTACCAACACATATATATTTCTTTCTACACATATTAAACTCAATATCTACACATATACCACTTTTACATACACATAATTTATTTTTACCCACAAATTTTTATTTTTACCCACACATATATGTGTACGTATATATTAATATATACCTACACATAAGTGATATGTAGGTAAAGATCTACCTCTACAGTCATGAGGCCAGACATCATGGCACTTAATTTATGTGTAGGTAAACATAATTACATAAACATAAAACGCTTTTACCTACACATACTAAATGTGGGTAAAGACCCAAATTTCTTATAGTGACTTGAGTTTGGAACTGTTGATCCAATGCTGCTTTGAGAAGTGCCTCTTGGTTTTGCAACTTTATTTGTTTCATCCTCCTTTGCTCAGTCTTGTCTTCTGCCATTTTAGCAGCTTGGGCAGTAGCCAAAAGCCTCTCATTCTCCCTCTTTTTGGCTTCATCAACCTGTTCTTTGAACCAGGGAGAAGGAGGAACAATCCCAGTAAGGGACTCAAGAAATCGGCTGTGGTTAGTGATTTCATGTTGTAAAGAGTAGACTTTGGTATCTACTGAAATTTTCAGCAGATCCAGTTGAAGCTTTTAGGTGGTGAGAAACTGGTTGGAAAAGGATTGAAACAGAGTAGTAAGTTGGGTAGTAAGAAGTGGGTTTAACACTTCTTGAAGAACCTGAGGTGACAAGGTGGTGGCAGTGGAAGTATGTGACGTGGTGGAAATACCTTCAAGTGAAGGTGCCTACATGGGGATGAATTTGGGTTGCAGGGTTTGGTTACTCAAGACTGTTGAAACAAACTTGTTAGTACATATTTGTAATAGATTGCTATTCAAAATGTAAATTATAAAAGGTTTTGCATAGGTTCGTCTGGCCCACGAACCTAGGCAAGTTCAGCGAACCTATCACATTGATAGGTTTGGCGAACCTATGACCTTGGAAGGTTCGGCGAACCTATTAGGTTTGGCTACCAAGGTTTGCCCAGCGAACCTCAAGGTTCGGCTGACGAACCTTAGGGTTCGGCTAGGAAATAGGTTTGGCTGACAGTTGTGTATATATAGAAGGTTTGTCTGATTTTCTGGGAACTCTAGAAAAATCTGGGAGAACTTCAGAAACCTGTGTGTGTATTCTCTGTGTGAGAAATTCTTTGTGTGAGAGCTGTAATCAATTGATTGATTAATACAATGAAGATGTTTATGGAAATGCTTGTTGTTCTTTGATTTTTATAGATTAAACATAGATTCCGCATGTGTTGAATTGTTCATAGAGCTTCTTGATACGATCAGATCTATTTCATCAAATCAACAGTGGTATCAGAGCTTTTGGTGGAAATACAAGATTTGTCAAAGAAATTCAAGTATTTGAAGATTTGAAGATTAGAATATCAACAAATGGATCAAAATTCTTCTTATCATTGTGATTGATTGTTGTTTTGAGTGCAAATTCATCTTCAATTGTTGTGGAATATTACAATTCACGATTTGGTGGTGTTTGTCACACCCCGGGCCGGCGGGAACGGATCGTGTTTTCCCGTCGGGCGGAATGTTCCCGGGGCGCGATATCATTGAGTTGATAATCAAATGATCAGATTGTTTACATAGCACATGAGATATAAATGAGAAATGCTAACCATGACATGAATTAGAATTACAAAGTTAAATTACATTGTAGATCATAATTTAACTAAGTAAGTCTAATCAAAAAGAATCAATGAGTTTATATCTTGATCTGTACAAGATATACAAAAGTGATTCAATGTTCTGTCATATCAAAAGTATGCAATCAAAAGAAAGCCAGGTCTTCTATGAGTCCACTAGCTTATCATTTGCATATAGTATCTACACCTGTTCGTCACCTGAGAAAACATGTAATTTAAACAAAGTCAACACTAGGTTGGTGAGTTCATAAGTAAGTAAATTGAAAACCATTGACTGATCATTCACACATTCACAATGATATAATTGTTACTTGTATACTTGTTTCACCGGTTCCACCCAATGGCCTCTCCTTAGTTATATGTACAAGTAGTATATCACCTAACTAAGTATGCTTATATATAGGGAATCACGAAAGGGTCAAGCCCAGACGCTATCCCACCACATACTCAACCAAGTTCCACACCACTTGCGATACAACTAAAGATATCCATTTCCCAACTATCCGAATTGTCCGCTGTATAATCATATGTAGAATAATAATATAGTAAGAGGGGTTTAGTTATCAAACCGAAGTATTGATAAACCCTCGTTGAATTAAGGAATTTAGATTATTTAAATCTGATCCTTGTATTATTCTATTACTTGTGAGGTTAACTTTTATGTTACACTTTTAATTTAATTAAAAGTATTAGTTAACTGATCATCATATGTCTCCAAATGTAGCGTATAGAATCCGAATGGAATCCATTTTAAATCCTCACGTAATCAGATTAAAATGCATTCCATTCTCTCCTATCCCGCCCTGTGATCCCAAAGTTTCCGTGTGGGATTGTCCTCATGTGATTAACAAAGTTGAATAAGAACTTGTCATATTTCGTTATGATAATCAGGTGTAAATGATAAGAATCCCATGAAGTTACGTTATCATGATCATCATTTACTGTAAATGATAAGAATCCCATGAAGTTACGTTATCATGATCATCATTTACTGAATCCATGTGATCCCAAAGCATCCGTGTGGGATTGTTCTCGTGTACTTAACAAAGTCGAATAAGAACTTGTCTTATTACATTATGTTAATTAGGTGTAAATGATAAGAATCCCATGAAGCTACGTTATCATGATCATCATTTACTGTAAATGATAAGAATCCCATGAAGTTACGTTATCATGATCATCATTTACTGAATCCATGTGATCCCAAAGTATCCGTGTGGGATTGTTCTCGTGTACTTAACAAAGTCGAATAAGAACTTGTCTTATTACATTATGTTAATTAGGTGTAAATGATAAGAATCCCATGAAGTTACGTTATCATGATCATCATTTACTGTAAATGATAAGAATCCCATGAAGTTACGTTATCATGATCATCATTTACTGAATCCATGTGTTCCCAAAGTATCCGTGTGGGATTGTTCTCGTGTACTTAACAAAGTCGAATAGGAACTTGTCCTATTACATTATGTTAATTAGGTGTAAATGATAAGAATCCCATGAAGCTACGTTATCATGATCATCATTTACTGTAAATGATAAGAATCCCATGAAGTTACGTTATCATGATCATCATTTACTGAATCCATGTGTTCCCAAAGCCTCATTATGTAACTAAGTGTAAATTGATTAAGTATCTGATCACGTGGAAATAACTAAGTGTTATAAGTTATAATCTTATAACTAAGTTATTATAATGTGTTGATGATTAAGAATTTATCTTATCATAATCATCTGAGTTTCCCTGTTATCTCATAATCATACAAGCATGCATACAATGATACATGATAATAAGCAATTTAATATTATCAAATCAAAGTATAAATAACATGTTAAGCAAACTTTTAAATAAATAAAAGCAAACATGTTTCTCAGCCCCGAGAATTGAAATCAGTAAAGATTTAATGTAAAAGGGGGCATATGAACTCACCTTGTAGTAATTGTGTTTGACTTAGCTTAAACAAGAATATACGCGCTCTTGATTGTACTTGAGTGTATTTTCACGATCCTGTATTGATTTCATGATGTTTATAACTTATTAGTATGAATTATAGGGATTTTATGTGTATGTATGTGTTAGCCATAAGCTTTGGCCAACACTCAAAGTCTTCGGTCTCTGTTGGCCCATCTTTATTTGTTATTGGTTCTTGTAATCCATAGACTTTCCTTGATTTATTCTTGTCTCATCTAGTTTGTATTAAAGCCCAATTGTAGTTTCATGAAGTCATGTTATAAGTTACAAGACTTTGTTGCAAAAATTGACGTTTTGGGCCATTCACTTCCTGTTGGGCCTTGGGCCATTCACTTCCTGTTGGGCCTTGGGCCATTCACTTCCTGTTGGGCCTTCCATAAGTCAATGGACCAGTTGTAGAGGTATTGGGCCTGGAGGGGTGATGTGGGCCTAGCATATGGTGTTTGGGCCCAACTAAATGGACTAGATGTAATCTTGACTATTACTATGACTAGGGTTTTATGTGGCCACTTCATTCAAATCAACCCAACCGAATGGGCCTGGTCATTCTATGGTGGGCCTGGATCAATTTTATTGGCCGATTGGGCCATGATGAGGTTGGTTTGGTCCGTTAAACCTTATGGGCCTGTTGGACCTAGCTGGCCCCAAATTAAGACAATGTTGGGCCACAAGAATTAGTTTAGTTGGGTCACATTAATAGGCCTGGACCACCTTGGGCCGAAGCAGTAAATCTGGGCCAGGTCCTTGGGCCTTCTATTCGAGCCCAACATGTGAATGTAAGTCTTCAACCGTTGTGTGAATCAAAGGGTTGGGTCAAACGGTTGGTTTAAACTAATTAAAAGGTTGTTAGGCCAAATGAAAAAGAGATGGCTTCATTAACGAATCTGGAACTAAATAGTTCCTGGGCCAACCCAATGTACTGTGCCATAATAACCATCCGTGGACCATAAGACATGTGCAGTCAGTTAAACCTAATGGACCAGATATGTTATGTAGGTAGAATGAGAGTAGCAGCAGACTAGGAAGCTTGCGCACAAGGCTTGGTTGATCACCGACTGACATGAGAATGAATGAAAGTGATGGCTGCAGGATGGTTGGTTCCAGCCGAATGAAAGTTGGTCAAGTGATTCGGCGAATGAAGGGGGTGGCTGGCGAATGACTATGGGCGAAGGGGGGCTTCATTCGTCCCTTGAGTCATTCGACTCTAAGACATTCGCCGGTCTGAGCGAGAGCCATTCGGCCGGCCTACCGAGTCGAGCACCACCCTAGAATCGTGGTTGTCTGAAAGAGGTTGTCACGGGTCATGTGGAAGAGTTGTAGATGAGTTGTTTTTTGAAGGTTTGTAGTGAAGAAGGAGCTTAAAAACCGATTAAGTTTCTGGGCGGCCAAATGGGGAGAAAACCCTCTTTTTCGAAACTTTCACCGCTATTTACCTTGGATTTCAGTGGAGTAAAGCTTAGATCCGTTGTACTTTCTTGTAGAGGATGTTGAGGGCTACGCGTGGGCGAAAGAATCACTAAATTTGGTTGAGAAACGAGGGAGATATGGATGAGAGAAGGTGGTTCTTGGTGGTGGTGTGGTGGTAGCCGGAAATGGAGTAGGAGAGAGGGTGGGGAAGATGAAAAATGAAAGAAAACTTTCATTTAAGGGTTTTTATACCCCGGGTGGTATCCGGGTTCGTTTTGGTTGCTCGGTTCGTTACTTCGTCGCGTATCCGGAAAATTACGCGTAATTTAAATGGATTTAAATAAACGGATTTAATTTAATTATTTTGATGAGTTTCAAAATTGTAAAAAGTTATTTATTTGATTTTATTAAATTATTTTCGTTCGTGACGTGTTTTCGTTGCCGTTTCGTCAGATCGCGTAACCTTCGCGCGTAATTCGTTCGAATCGTCACCCGAACGAATACGACGATGGTTTTGCTTTCTGACTTTTGTTTTCTACTTTTCAGTCATTATTTCAGAACTCTAAACTCACAGAAATGTTTGTGTGAATCGTCACTCACGCAAACACACTGTCAGTCCGTCATTCTGAAATAACACTGCATTAATGTTTTAATTGTGTTTCCTCACTGTCGGACTCAACTATACATCATGATTTCACATTGTTTTTGTACTGACTTGTCGGTCATCTGATTCCTGTCATCTGTGGACATCAGATCGCAACCGATATGTTTCTGAATATCGTTTGAATACCGTTGTTTCTCATGATTTGTTGTGTTAAATGTAATTAAGTTTTCACTTAATAAACACAACTAATGTTTCAAATGTACGTTGTACTTAATGTATTTAAGTTTATACGAAAATACGTACAACGGTTTCTTGTATTTAGGATTCTGATAATACAAGTACTGTTTAAGCTTACGTATGTACACATAGAAGAAAGTGAAAGTACACATACCATACGGACTTGCCGGACGATCTGGCACTTGCTGTTACAGTCTCCCCTTGTTAAGGAAATTTCGTCCCGAAATTTAAGCATCAAAGTCGGGCTTCAATTCTCGAACAGATGGGGATACTTTGCTTTCATGTTGTCCTCGCGTTCCCAGGTAAACTCTGGTCCACGCTTGGAGTTCCATCGAACCTTTACAATAGGGATACGGCTTCGTTTCAGTCTCTTGACTTCACGTTCCATAATCTCTACAGGTTCTTCAATGAAATGTAGTTGTTCATCAATTTGTATCTCTTCCAATGGTATGATCAATGTTTCATCTGCTAGACACCTCTTGAGATTTGATACATGAAACACATCGTGTAGTCCACTGAGTTCATCAGGGAGTCTGAGTCTGTATGCCACAGGACCTATGCGTTGAGTAATCTCAAACGGTCCGACATATCGAGGTGCTAGTTTGCCTTTAGCCCCAAAACGAACTACGCCTTTCCATGGGGACACTTTCAACATGACTCGGTCACCCACATCGAATTTCAAAGGCTTGCGCCGTTTGTCTGCGTAACTCTTTTGGCGGCTACGTGTTGCTTGTAATCGTTGTTGTATCTGGGCTATCTTATCAGTAGTTTCCTGAATAAGTTCAGGCCCAGTTATTCTGTTGTCTCCCACTTCGGTCCAACAAATTGGAGACCGACATTTTCTACCGTAGAGTGCTTCAAACGGAGCACATCCAATGCTGCTGTGGTAGCTATTATTGTAGGAGAACTCAATAAGTGGTAAATGTGTGTCCCAACTTCCACCGAAGTCTAGGATGCATGTTCTCAACATATCCTCTAGGGTTTGAATAGTGCGCTCGCTTTGTCCATCCGTTTGTGGATGATAAGCAGTGCTCAAGTTAACACTTGTCCCTAAGGATTGTTGCAATGATTGCCAGAACCGCGAAGTGAATCGACTGTCCCGGTCTGAGATAATAGACAATGGCACACCATGCCTTACTACTATCTCATCAATATATAGTCTTGCAAGTTTCTCCATCTTGTACGTTTCTCTGATCGGCAAGAAATGTGCGGACTTGGTCAATCTATCAATGATAACCCAAATCGAATCGTGTCCGCTGGAAGTGCGGGGTAGCTTGGTAATGAAATCCATAGCTATTTGTTCCCACTTCCATTGTGGTATCTCTGGTTGTTCCAGCAAACCCGAAGGTTTCTGGTGTTCAGCTTTGACTTTGGCACATGTGAGACATTTGCCAACATAAGTGGCAATGTCTTTCTTCATGCCCGGCCACCAATAAAAGGACCTAAGATCTTGGTACATCTTATCAGCACCGGGATGAACTGAATAACGTGTATTGTGTGCCTCGTCAAGAATGAGTGTTCGAAGTTCATCTACTGCCGGAATCCAAACACGATCCAGATAATAGATAACTCCATCTTGTCTTGTCTCAAAATGTTTCTCGGCTCCACAATCGAGTTCGCGTTTCAAATTGTCTCTTGCCACCGCTTCTTGTTGTGCTTGTATAATGTGATCTCTCAAACTTGTTTGCACCGTCATTCCCATAGCGCGAACGCGTAAGGGTTTGACTCTTTCCTTCCGACTCAAAGCATCTGCAACAACATTTGCTTTGCCCGGATGGTATTTGATCACACAATCGTTATCGTTCAGGAGCTCAACCCAACGTCTCTGTCTCATGTTAAGCTCCTTTTGATCAAATATGTGCTGTAAACTCTTGTGATCTGTGAAGATAGTGCATTTGGTACCATAAAGGTAATGTCTCCAAATCTTTAGAGCAAAGACAACAGCTCCCAGTTCAAGATCGTGTGTCGTGTAATTCTTCTCGTGTATCTTCAGCTGTCGTGAGGCATAAGCAATGACTTTATCTCGTTGCATCAAAATACATCCGAGTCCCTGATGGGAAGCATCACAGTAAACTACAAAGTCATCACTGCCTTTTGGGAGTGTTAGGATTGGAGCATTGCACAATTTTTGTTTCAGTGTCTGGAATGCCTCTTCTTGTTTATAGCTCCACACAAAAGGTTCAGACTTCTGTGTGAGTTTGGTGAGAGGCAAGGCTATCTTAGAGAAATTCGAAATGAATCTCCTGTAATAACCTGCCAATCCCAAAAATGATCGGATCTCTGTCGGTGTTGTTGGCACATCCCAGTTTTTGATTGCTTCTATCTTGGTAGGATCCACGTGAATACCATCACTGTTAATCACGTGACCCAAAAACTGAACTTCTCTTAACCAAAATTCACACTTAGAGAATTTGGCATAGAGTCGTTCTTCTTTCAGAAGCTCCAAAACTGTCCTGAGGTGTTGCTCATGTTCCTGCTTGGTTCTTGAATAAATCAGTATGTCATCAATGAAGACGATCACAAACTGATCTAGATACGGCTTGCACACCCGGTTCATCAAGTCCATGAACACAGCCGGTGCGTTCGTTAATCCAAATGGCATCACCATGAATTCGTAATGTCCGTATCGGGTACGAAAAGCCGTCTTTGGTATGTCTTCCTCTTGAATCCGGAGCTGATGATAGCCTGATCTCAGGTCTATCTTTGAAAAGTATTGTGCTCCCTGTAACTGATCGAACAAATCATCAATCCTCGGCAACGGATACCGATTCTTGATGGTGAGCTTGTTGAGTTCTCGATAGTCAATGCACATTCTGAAAGTCCCATCCTTCTTTTTAACAAAAAGAACCGGAGCTCCCCATGGGGAAAAGCTCGGTCGGATGAATCCTTTATCGAGAAGTTCTTGCAACTGATTGGACAACTCTTGCATCTCCGATGGTGCGAGTCTGTAGGGAGACTTAGCTACAGGAGTTGCTCCCGGAATCAAATCGATTCGGAACTGTACTGATCTCTCAAGTGGCAGTCCCGGTAAGTCATCCGGAAATACTTCTGCAAAATCTCTCACAACTGGCACATCTTGAATCTTGATTGCTTTCTTGTCTTTCTGAATCACATGGGCTAGAAATGCAACACATTGTTTCCGTAAGCAGTTGCGAGCTTTCATGCACGAAATTATCTTGACACTGCGTTTCGCTTGGTCTCCACAAATCTCCAAGACTTCATTGTTCTCCATAGGAAAGCGTAATAGTTTATCGGAACAGATGAACTCAACTCGGTTAAGAGATAGCCAATCCATTCCGATGATAATGTCGAAACTGCCCAGCTCCATCGGTATCAAGTCGATGGAAAATGTATGATCACCAAGTGTTAGTGGGCAATTCCTAAGTACTGTGTCAACTGTAATCTGTTTGCCATTAGCTATCTCAATACTATAAGGGGAGTCTAATGATTCCTCAGCATGATTAAGATGGCTAGCAAAATCGGATGAGATAAAACTCTGATCCGCACCAGTATCAAATAATATAGAGGCATAAAAATCAGATAGAAGAAATGTACCCGTAATGACATTCGGGTCCTGTCTTGCTGCAGCAGCTCCTATCTGAAAAGCTCGTCCTCTTGGTGCCTGAGCCCTTTGTTGATTTCTCTTGGGGCAATCCCGAGAGAAATGACCAGGTTCGCCACAGTTGTAGCAAGACCTGTGATCGGTAGCAGCAGTAGTGGCTGCATTGTTGTTTCTGTTTTGAGTCCTCGGACTCTTGTAGTAATTTGCTGTATGACCAAATCTCCCACAGTTGGTGCAATGTCTGCACGGGACATTTGGTAGATGATTAAACTGACATGAATTGCACAGAGGTGCAGTGCCAGTGTATGGCTTCCTGATCTCCAACGGGGGTGGCTGATTGCGCATCGGAGCTTGAGTAGTGGCAGCAAAGTTTCTAACCACTTTCTGTTTCTTAGCCGGACGTTTATCTGACTTCTTGGAAGTTCCAGCTTTGGCTGTTTCAGCCTCCTTCTTGAATGCCCCCGAGGCAACCATCATATCTGTCAGGGATGCTGACAGTGTAACAGCTAATTCCATGGTGGTAGGGTGAGCAGAAATCACATGACCTCGGATACTGGGCGGTAATCCACTAACATACCGCTCAATTCTCTTCTCAAGTGTTGGCACCACATCCGGTGCCAAAGTGGCTAACTCATGAAATCGTGTGGTGTAGGCCAGATGCCCAGCACCAATCATCTCCAGATTGAGCAGTTCAGTCTCAACCTTTTTCAGTTCATTTCTTGGGCAAAACTCTGCCCTCAACATCGCCTTGAATTCGTTCCACGGCATGGCGTGGGCCTCATCCCGGCCTCTGATTGAAACCTGAGCGTTCCACCAGGTTAACGCTCGCTTGCTAAATGATCCCGCAGCATACTTTACTCTGTTCTGTTCAGGACAGCCACTGATGTCGAGGGTAGCCTCCATCTTCTCGATCCACTGGATCAGTCCGACTGCACCCTCGCTTCCACTGAAACTGGGTGGCTTGCAGCCTACAAAGTTCTTGTAGGCATAGTCCTGACTCTGTCTGGTGTTACCGCTGCCTTCTCCAGATGAGTTAGCAACGTTGTTACTGTTGTTGTGGTTGTTGATCCGGTTCATCATCTCTGGAATCACTTCCCTCAGTTGGCTTGTAAGAGGAGTAGCCAGTGCCACAGTAGCAGGGTCCAACTGATACGCTGGTGGTGGCGGAGGAGGAGGTGGAGGTGCTTGTGTAGGAGAGTCTGGCGGTGTCGGTGTCGAAGAGTGCGGAGCTGAACCTTGAGTCAACGGTAATAGAGGTGGTTGTCTTCGTGGCGGCATTCTGATTATAACCGAAAGAAAATCGGTTAGTGCAGTGATCAGAAGCAGAAGACATATGCAAATAGAATCCTATATCATAAGAACTCTACATGAGGTCCCTAGGTTATAGTCTAGGCCAAACCATTTTAGTAATATGACCTATATTTCTCTATAACCATGGCTCTGATACCAATCTGTCACACCCCGGGCCGGCGGGAACGGATCGTGTTTTCCCGTCGGGCGGAATGTTCCCGGGGCGCGATATCATTGAGTTGATAATCAAATGATCAGATTGTTTACATAGCACATGAGATATAAATGAGAAATGCTAACCATGACATGAATTAGAATTACAAAGTTAAATTACATTGTAGATCATAATTTAACTAAGTAAGTCTAATCAAAAAGAATCAATGAGTTTATATCTTGATCTGTACAAGATATACAAAAGTGATTCAATGTTCTGTCATATCAAAAGTATGCAATCAAAAGAAAGCCAGGTCTTCTATGAGTCCACTAGCTTATCATTTGCATATAGTATCTACACCTGTTCGTCACCTGAGAAAACATGTAATTTAAACAAAGTCAACACTAGGTTGGTGAGTTCATAAGAAAGTAAATTGAAAACCATTGACTGATCATTCACACATTCACAATGATATAATTGTTGCTTGTATACTTGTTTCACCGGTTCCACCCAATGGCCTCTCCTTAGTTATATGTACAAGTAGTATATCACCTAACTAAGTATGCTTATATATAGGGAATCACGAAAGGGTCAAGCCCAGACGCTATCCCACCACATACTCAACCAAGTTCCACACCACTTGCGATACAACTAAAGATATCCATTTCACAACTATCCGAATTGTCCGCTGTATAATCATATGTAGAATAATAATATAGTAAGAGGGGTTTAGTTATCAAACCGAAGTATTGATAAACCCTCGTTGAATTAAGGAATTTAGATTATTTAAATCAGATCCTTGTATTATTCTATTACTTGTGAGGTTAACTTTTATGTTACACTTTTAATTTAATTAAAAGTATTAGTTAACTGATCATCATATGTCTCCAAATGTAGCGTATAGAATCCGAATGGAATCCATTTTAAATCCTCACGTAATCAGATTAAAATGCATTCCATTCTCTCCTATCCCGCCCTGTGATCCCAAAGTTTCCGTGTGGGATTGTCCTCATGTGATTAACAAAGTTGAATAAGAACTTGTCTTATTTCGTTATGATAATCAGGTGTAAATGATAAGAATCCCATGAAGTTACGTTATCATGATCATCATTTACTGTAAATGATAAGAATCCCATGAAGTTACGTTATCATGATCATCATTTACTGAATCCATGTGATCCCAAAGTATCCGTGTGGGATTGTTCTCGTGTACTTAACAAAGTCGAATAAGAACTTGTCTTATTACATTATGTTAATTAGGTGTAAATGATAAGAATCCCATGAAGTTACGTTATCATGATCATCATTTACTGTAAATGATAAGAATCCCATGAAGTTACGTTATCATGATCATCATTTACTGAATCCATGTGTTCCCAAAGTATCCGTGTGGGATTGTTCTCGTGTACTTAACAAAGTCGAATAGGAACTTGTCCTATTACATTATGTTAATTAGGTGTAAATGATAAGAATCCCATGAAGCTACGTTATCATGATCATCATTTACTGTAAATGATAAGAATCCCATGAAGTTACGTTATCATGATCATCATTTACTGAATCCATGTGTTCCCAAAGCCTCATTATGTAACTAAGTGTAAATTGATTAAGTATCTGATCACGTGGAAATAACTAAGTGTTATAAGTTATAATCTTATAACTAAGTTATTATAATGTGTTGATGATTAAGAATTTATCTTATCATAATCATCTGAGTTTCCCTGTTATCTCATAATCATACAAGCATGCATACAATGATATATGATAATAAGCAATTTAATATTATCAAATCAAAGTATAAATAACATGTTAAGCAAACTTTTAAATAAATAAAAGCAAACATGTTTCTCAGCCCCGAGAATTGAAATCAGTAAAGATTTAATGTAAAAGGGGGCATATGAACTCACCTTGTAGTAATTGTGTTTGACTTAGCTTAAACAAGAATATACGCGCTCTTGATTGTACTTGAGTGTATTTTCACGATCCTGTATTGATTTCATGATGTTTATAACTTATTAGTATGAATTATAGGGATTTTATGTGTATGTATGTGTTAGCCATAAGCTTTGGCCAACACTCAAAGTCTTCGGTCTCTGTTGGCCCATCTTTATTTGTTATTGGTTCTTGTAATCCATAGACTTTCCTTGATTTATTCTTGTCTCATCTAGTTTGTATTAAAGCCCAATTGTAGTTTCATGAAGTCATGTTATAAGTTACAAGACTTTGTTGCAAAAATTGCCGTTTTGGTAGTAATCCCTTGGTTATCATACTTATTAGTGTTGAGTTAAAGAGTTACAATAGTTCTTTAGTCATGTGGGCCAACAAATTAAGTTGGGCCAATGATATTGGGTGTTGAATCATAAAGGCCTTGCCAAAAGTTACAAGGGCTAGAGTTCAAGTAGCTTTGTGGGCCTTTATCGGGCCCCGATGGAATTAGTTGGGCCAAAGGTGGGCCTAAGCAATACTTGTTGGGCCTAGAGTTATATTAGGCTGTAGGAATTGGAATTGGGCCAGAAGTAGGTTGTTGACCAAGTTAATGACAAAGTGGCTCCATAGTGAAGACAAGGGCCTCAAAATATGCCTTGGATTAGTCTATATGGGCCTCGGGCTGATTTTACTGGGCCCAATAAGTTTTGTCTCGGGCCTTCACCAAAATAGTTCTTGGGCCAAGCTGGGCCTCGCTTACATGGACTGAAACCAATGCGGGCCTACAATTTGGGTTATTGGCCAGAATCTTGGCCTTGGGCCAAAATCAGTGGGCCTCGAGCCATAAGCAGTGGCCCTTGGGCCATTCACTTCCTGTTGGGCCTTCCATAAGTCAATGGACCAGTTGTAGAGGTATTGGGCCTGGAGGGGTGATGTGGGCCTAGCATATGGTGTTTGGGCCCAACTAAATGGACTAGATGTAATCTTGACTATTACTATGACTAGGGTTTTATGTGGCCACTTCATTCAAATCAACCCAACCGAATGGGCCTGGTCATTCTATGGTGGGCCTGGATCAATTTTATTGGCCGATTGGGCCATGATGAGGTTGGTTTGGTCCGTTAAACCTTATGGGCCTGTTGGACCTAGCTGGCCCCAAATTAAGACAATGTTGGGCCACAAGAATTAGTTTAGTTGGGTCACATTAATAGGCCTGGACCACCTTGGGCCGAAGCAGTAAATCTGGGCCAAGTCCTTGGGCCTTCTATTCGAGCCCAACATGTGAATGTAAGTCTTCAACCGTTGTGTGAATCAAAGGGTTGGGTCAAACGGTTGGTTTAAACTAATTAAAAGGTTGTTAGGCCAAATGAAAAAGAGATGGCTTCATTAACGAATCTGGAACTAAATAGTTCCTGGGCCAACCCAATGTACTTTGCCATAATAACCATCCGTGGACCATAAGACATGTGCAGTCAGTTAAACCTAATGGACCAGATATGTTATGTAGGTCGAATGAGAGTAGCAGCAGACTAGGAAGCTTGCGCACAAGGCTTGGTTGATCACCGACTGACATGAGAACGAATGAAAGTGATGGCTGCAGGATGGTTGGTTCCAGCCGAATGAAAGTTGGTCAAGTGATTCGGCGAATGAAGGGGGTGGCTGGAGAATGACTATGGGCGAAGGGGGGCTTCATTCGTCCCTTGAGTCATTCGACTCTAAGACATTCGCCGGTCTGAGCGAGAGCCATTCGGCCGGCCTACCGAGTCGAGCACCACCCTAGAATCGTGGTTGTCTGAAAGAGGTTGTCACGGGTCATGTGGAAGAGTTGTAGATGAGTTGTTTTTCGAAGGTTTGTAGTGAAGAAGGAGCTTAAAAACCGGTTAAGTTTCTGGGCGGCCAAATGGGGAGAAAACCCTCTTTTTCGAAACTTTCACCGCTATTTACCTTGGATTTCAGTGGAGTAAAGCTTGGATCCGTTGTACTTTCTTGTAGAGGATGTTGAGGGCTACGCGTGGACGAAAGAATCGCTGAATTTGGTTGAGAAACGAGGGAGATATGGATGAGAGAAGGTGGTTCTTGGTGGTGGTGTGGTGGTAGCCGGAAATGGAGTAGGAGAGAGGGTGGGGAAGATGAAAAATGAAAGAAAACTTTCATTTAAGGGTTTTTATACCCCGGGTGGTATCCGGGTTCGTTTTGGTTGCTCGGTTCGTTACTTCGTCGCGTATCCGGAAAATTACGCGTAATTTAAATGGATTTAAATAAACGGATTTAATTTAATTATTTTGATGAGTTTCAAAATTGTAAAAATGTTATTTATTTGATTTTATTAAATTATTTTCGTTCGTGACGTGTTTTCGTTGCCGTTTCGTCAGATCGCGTAACCTTCGCGCGTAATTCGTTCGAATCGTCACCCGAACGAATACGACGATGGTTTTGCTTTCTGACTTTTGTTTTCTACTTTTCAGTCATTATTTCAGAACTCTAAACTCACAGATATGTTTGTGTGAATCGTCACTCACGCAAACACACTGTCAGTCCGTCATTCTGAAATAACACTGCATTAATGTTTTAATTGTGTTTCCTCACTGTCGGACTCAACTATACATCATGATTTCACATTGTTTTTGTACTGACTTGTCGGTCATCTGATTCCTGTCATCTGTGGACATCAGATCGCAACCGATATGTTTCTGAATATCGTTTGAATACCGTTGTTTCTCATGATTTGTTGTGTTAACTGTAATTAAGTTTTCACTTAATAAACACAACTAATGTTTCAAATGTACGTTGTACTTAATGTATTTAAGTTTATACGAAAATACGTACAACGGTTTCTTGTATTTAGGATTCTGATAATACAAGTACTGTTTAAGCTTACGTATGTACACATAGAAGAAAGTGAAAGTACACATACCGTACGGACTTGCCGGACGATCTGGCACTTGCTGTTACAGTGTTAATTTGAAGATTTGGAAGGATTTTCTTCAAATTTTGGAAATTTTTCCCTCCAAAATTTCGAATTTGGAATTATAGGTTCGTGAGCCGAACCTGTGAATAGCTGGAACAATAGGTTAGCTGGTATTGGCTTTTTTCTGAGGTTCGTTTGAAGTTTCTGAAGAGGTTCGTTGTTTTTCCAGCAAAGGTTCGTTGCTTTTCAGCTAAGGTTCGTTGAGGTTGTTTGCAAGGTTCGGTGCAAGGTTCGTTGCTTTTCAGCTGAGATGTTCGTTGATTTTCATCAGAGGTTCGTCTGACTTGAGGTTTGTTTGTCTCAAGGTTCGTGAAAATCAGATCTGTTTCAAGGTTCGTTGCATAAGGTTCGTGACTTGAGGTTCGCTGCTTGAGGTTCGTGTGATACAAGGTTCGTCTCACTTCAGGTTCGTGTAATTTGAGGTTCGTGTCTTCAGGTTCGTGACTCAAGGTTCGTTCAGATCCAAGATTGTTGAAGGTTCGTCTGATTGATAGGTTCGTGAAGTGAAAAGGTTCGCTGTTAAAGATCTTGAAATCATGGCGGAGATGTATGCTGTAATGGCTAGTCAGAATTCAAAGATTCATAGCATTATGATTAGTGAAACTGAAGTTGGAAGTGCGAACAAAGTTCCAAAGTTGTTGGATTTATCAGATTATGATAATTGGAAAGGTCGTTTTGAAACACACCTTAATGGAACGGATAGTAGTCTTTGGGAAAGGATTTTGTCTCCATATGAAAGATCTAGAGTGGTGGGAACAGATTTGTATCAACTCCTTGAGAGATTAGATTTTGATGAAAGAAAGAAATTTGATTATGAGAAAAAGGCATATTGGCTATTAAGTCAAGCAATTCCAAATCAGATTTTACATTAGTTTGATGAGCACAAGACTTCTTATAGTCTATGGAATGCTTTGAAAGCTAGAGTTGAGGGAAATACAAATCTGAAAAAGATGAAAGCCACAGACATTCAGAAAGATTTTGAAAACTTCAATTTTATAGGCAACGAAAGTCTTGAAGCATTGATCACTAGATACAGACATCTGCTGACAGAAGTTAGAAAGTGTGGCATTGAATATACTGAAGATGAAAAGATTGATTGTCTTGCAGATGCTTTGCCTGACAAGTGGAACTCTTTGGTGTTAATCTTGAGAGAGAATTTACCAGGAATGACCTTGGTAGAATTTGTTCAAAAGCTTGAAGAGCAAGAGATGAAGGATAAGCGAAAAGCTCGAAGAGTGAATGTTACACAAGATCCTTCATTATACGGTGGATCTGTTGTTACACCACCGGCTTCATCTGCAAAGATTCAGACTGCATTCATTTCTAGTACTTCTGAAAGTACTTCTGCTCCTTCTGCATCTACAAGTTCCATTACATCTTATTCGACAACTGAGAAGAAGTCTGACTCTACACCACCTTCTGTTCAGCTAAATACAACTAATCTGGGGAAAGTAACAGTTGAAGTATCAATCGTTATGAGAGGAAGACTGGCAAGAAATTCACTTTCGACCGCAACACCAAGTTTGGATTCAACCCAAAGACTACTCAATGCTACAACTGTGGTGAGTTAGGTCACTTTGCCAGAGAATGCAAGAATCCGAAGAAACAAGGGAATTTAAACCCATTTAAGCCAAAGGAAACCTATCAGAAAAAGAAAGAAAAATTTGAAGAATCATCTAAAGCTTTGGTGAGTCAAGCCGATGAGGGCTATGATTGGGGAAAGCAGTATGATGAACTGATGGGTGCTTTCATGGCTTCTTTGGATGAGGACACCGGTAAAGGCAAAGAAAAAGTGGATGAGGTAAATGAGGATCTGTTAGAGATCATTGACAAATTGAAAGAGATGAATTCTCAGCTGACTGCTGATTTGATAGAGTGCACAGAAGCAAATAAGAAGCTAATTTTATGAGAAAAATCTTTTGACAAAAAGATAATTGATTTGGGTAAAGAAAACGAAGATTTGAAAATCAAAGTTTTACAAAATAACCATGTTGTGTCTGTGCATCTTGAATCAGTGCAGAAGCTGAAGGTTGAATTATCTGCAGCAAAAGCAGAAGCTGAGTTGAACAAAAGCAAGCTGGAGAATTACCGAAATTCTCAATATGTCACTGATTACTTTGCTTCCATGCAAATGTCATCAAATGATACAACCGGCTTGGGTTTTCACTCTGTTCCACCTCCTCCCAGTTATGTTTCCAGACCACAAATTAATCTGGATTTGGAAGTTCATCCTGTTTCTTTGAATGAACCTATGTCTGAACAAGTGGTTGAGGATGCTGGAGGTTCATCATCCGATGATAAAGTGTTTCTTGATAGTGATGCTCCTATCATTGAGGACGTCACTGAATCAGAATTTTCATCAGATATCTTGAAACAAAATGGGTATCAAGTGAAAAATGTTGATAAAAAGAGTCTGGAATCTCAAAAGTTAAAAGCTGAGATTAAACTAGTTGAGAAAGTGGTGGTTAAATCCAATGTTGTTTCCAAACCAGTAGTGAAAGCAAAATCTACTACTACTCTCAAACCGATTGTGTTTGTAAAATCATCTACTACACATCAAGGAGAGTCTAGTAGTACTTGTAGAAAGCAAAAAGGGATTTTTAAAAAGGTTGACAAGGTTGTTGACAAGGGTAATAAGTTTGGGGTTGGAAATAAAGACAAATCAAAGAATTTTCAAACTCAAAAGAATAATTCTAAGATAAAAACCACTGGTTTGAGGAACACACTCTCATCTGCAAAGGTTGCTTCTAAACCTTTCAGTTCATCTAGGTATTATGATGAACCAAGACCAAAGAGTCATTCACAAAGAAAATGCTACAGATGTGGTAAAATTGGTCATTTGATTTCTGATTGTGACAGCTCTACTGATAGTTGTAGTTTTAGGTCCTTTACACCAAGAGAAACACGAAAGTGTTTTACTTGTTGTGGCAAAGGACATATTTCTGCAAATTGTCCAAACAATAAGATCAAGAAGAGTTCAGATGATAGTAGGGTGAATAAGTCTGGGGGAAGTCCTAGGAAGGTTAAACCTAGTGAAGAGGAGATGAAAGTTCTCAGGAAGTTTGATCCTGACTGTGTTTGGGTAAGGGAAGAAAAGAGTCAGAAAAAAGGAAATTTTTGATAACAAAAAAATGTAAAAAAGTTTCTGAAATTGGTGACATCATCTGATGATGATTTTTATGACAAATTTTCTTCAAAACCATTTTTAAAACAAAATGATAAGTCAAAATCTTTTTGGAAATTGAGATGTAGGTCAGGTGATAAAAGTTTTGAGAAAAAGGATGAAAGCTTTGAAGATGAGTCTTCAAGCAGTTCATCACAACAGAATGGCAGGAGTCCATTCAGGGAGACTCGACATCGAAATGGCGGGAGTCATCCCTTTTGATACTGATTGTCTATTAATTTATTGTGCAGGTGGCATTCATGGGCCATATCAATAATCGCTGGATTGTTGATAGTGGATGTTCACGGCACATGACGGGAGAGATGAGTTTGCTGAAAGAGTTCAGGGATATAAAGGGAAGTTATGTTAATTTTGCAGGTGATAAAGGAGGTCAAATTACCGGGTTGGGTAGTTTGACGAATGGTAAAGTATCATTTGACAATGTTAATTATTGCAAAGAATTAACTAACAATCTGTTGAGTGTGTCACAGATTTGTGATAAAGGATACAAAGTGATGTTCAACAAAGATCGCTGTTATGTACTTCAACAAGGATTCAGATTCCTGAGGAATGGATTCTGATGACTGCTGACAGGAGTAAGGATTTATATGTTCTGGACATGGCGAAAGTGGAGACGGTGAACAAAGTTGAGACGTGTTTGGTGTCTAAGGCAACCGAGCAAGATATGTGGTCTTGGCACAGACGGATGGGGCATATCCATATCAGGAAGATGAATCATTTAGTACACAATCATTTGGTTGAGGGAGTACCTGTTAAACACTTTCAACTTCCTTATGTTTGTGTGTCTTGCAAGAAGGGTAAACAGAAAAGGAGGTCACATAAAACAAAAATAGTTTTTTCCATTGATAAACCACTTGAACTTCTTCACATGGATTTGTTTGGTCCAATCAATGTGAAGAGTATCAATGGTGAATCATACTGTTTTGTGGTGACTGATGATTTTTCTAGATTTTCATGGGTCATGTTATTAAAGTATAAATCAGAGACTTATGAAAACTTTGTGTTGTTGGTTAATAGGTTGGAGACATTATACAAGTTAAGAGTAAGGCATGTTCGTTCAGATAATGGGACAGAGTTCAAGAATCATCAAATGGAAGAATTTTGTGATTCAAAGGGCATTCAGCAGTAATTCAGTGCACCATATGAACCACAGATGAATGGTGTAGCTGAGAGAAAGAACAGAACGTTGATTGAGTCTGCTAGAACCATGCTCGCTGATTCTAAACTCCCCATTACATTTTTGAGTAAAGCTGTTGCGACTGCCTGTTTTACTCTTAATAGAGTCTTGATTGTTAAAATACACAATAAGACCTGCTATGAGTTGCTTCAAAATCGAAAACCTAATTTGGAACACTTGGAACCTTTCGGGGCTCCTTGTACCATGTTTAAGAAAGATTCATAATTCAACTCTAAAGTTGAAGAGGGTTTCTTTCTTGGCTACAGTCTTCCCAATAAACGTGTGTTTAATAAACGCACGGGTGTTGTGGAATTATGGTATAACGTGGATGTTCAAAGACATACACCTATACCAAATGGCAAAGGACCAGATGGCTTTTTCATTATGATAAGCTTTTTGAGTCTTTCAATTTGTCTCCAAATGTTTCTGATGATGAAATAACCTTGCAAATGTTATATGATTTGCAGAATTCTAATGATTGGTCATCTGATGATGATCAAGATGTTTTTGAAGATGTTGTTTCTCATGATCAAGAAGTTGATCAGAATATTACCAATCTTGATCATAATGTTGGGGTCCCGCAAGTGCCTGTTACTAGAATCCATGTCAATCATCCTGTTGATCAGATCATTGGAAATCCATCTGCTGGAGTACAGACAAGAAATCAAGTTGCGAGTGAGGAGAGTTTGTATGTTGAGTTAGAGCGAACTCATGGAATTCAAGAGATTTGGACGCATTCTGCATTCATTTCTCAGATTGAGCCAAAATCTGTTACTGAAGAATTGCGTGAGCCTGCCTGGGTGGAGGCTATGCAAGAAGAGCTTAATCAGTTTCAAAAGCTAGGTGTTTGGCATTTGGTGGATTTGCCAAAAGGCGAGAAGAAAATTGGCACTAGATGGGTGTTAAAGTGCAAAAGAGATGATCGAGGTGTTATTGTTCGCAACAAAGCACGTTTAGTGGTTCAAGGTTTCAAACAAGTCGAAGGAATTGATTATGACGAAGTATTTGTATAACATCACTGTACTTCCGGTCGTCCGTACATCCATACATCCGTACGATTGTACTGTTACGGTCTGAGATTTTATTATTAATGATGAATTATTATTTGATGATTATCACTGTTGTTGGTATACATGCTTAGAACATACTATTATACGCGTAAACCATGGGAAGTTTAGTTGTAACCCAACTAAACAGAACCAGAGAGTTATCGCAGATGATTATACGGATCATGGACTTTGTTTTGGAATGAAAGGAATTAGGAGTTTGTTATGGTTGGATTGCTAAACATAGTCAAGGACACATGGGCATGGTTTATCGAAATAGCGGTGGGACGGTGTAGGGGAGGTTGCGATCTACCTCTGCATATGCTCTATACATATGCATATTTCGGTCTATCATGGATGTGTCAGTGACTTGGTTTAGTGGGTTTTGGATTGGGAATTTAAAATATTAAAAGGAATTAAATAATGGAAGTATAATTGGAATTGGTTACGCGATGGTGAGGTTACGAACGCAAATTAAATGCGAATATTAATTCGGAAATATTAAACTTAATAATGTATTTGCGTGGGTGACGATTCATACGAATATAATTATTTAGAGTAATGTTCCGAAACGATATTCCATAAATCGTAAATCGAATCGAAATACGATACGAGCGTTGGATTCGCAAAGGTGACGATCTTTACGAATACGTACGTGAGTAACGTGTTTCGACGAGATAATTAAATAAGATCTAAGGATATTAAATTAATAAATGAAAACTAAAAACATTTATTAGGAATCACGACCTAAAACAAAACCAAATAAATTAATTTATTTAAATAATTGATTTAACGAAAATAAACGGAGACCTTTTATTTAAACGATTTCATTGAAAACTATTTTATTGAAAACGAAACTTATTTATTTAAATGTCTTACGTTTTAAATATGTTTAACGAGTAAAACCGAACATTTATTATATGTTATCGCGATAAAAACGAGACCGATCACGCGGTGTTAAAACGAGGTATAAAGGGGATGAAAGACTTCATCTTCTTCATTCCTCAAGCTTCTACTCTCTCTCTACTTAGTAAATTTCGTCACCCACATAACACCCAACTTCTCTCTACGATTACACGCTCGTTTCTTGACGGAATCACGTGATTCTTGGCCCTAAACGACCACAAGATCAAGAGGAACAAGAAAGTACAAGAAGATCTCACGTTTGATCCATATTTAGAGGTAAATCTGAGTTTTTGGGTTCGGTTTTTGTTATTGGGTCGTGAGTATTGAAATTGTTTTAGATATAACCGGATAAATCTCTTGTAAAACCCTTAAACGAAGTTATAGAACCATATGGAAGCCATGTATGGTCATGAATCAGTAGGGGCTTGAGGATGATGAGGATGTGAAGAGCTGGTTCGCAACCTAGCCTGGGCCGAACCCTGGATCGGCTGGGCCGAACCCTGCACTACACCTTGGCCGAACCTTCACTCGGCGAACCTTCCTCCTGAATCTACCCAGCTACTGGCCGAACCTTTGAGAGCTAGATGAACCCAGTTCGGTTGGCGAACCCTAGACCAGCCTCACGAACCCTACACCATCATGTCTGGCCGAACCCTGCATGGGAGTAACCGAACCAGATTAAGCTAGCAGCGAACCCTTGCTGGGTTATTTCAGCCGAACCATTTCTTTTCCTCATGGGCCGAACCCCTCTTAAACATGGACCGAACCTTTCTTGAACTTGGCCGAACCATGAATCACGAACCTTGTATAATAGGAGCCGAACCTTAGCCCATAACCCTAATAGGTTCGCTGCCCTAATGGCTAATCAAACCCAAACGAACCAAAGCTAGGGTTAAGAAGAAGATTAAGCGCTAGGAGAAATTAATGATAACCATGCATGCATGAATGATAATAGTCACCACCTTTTTACTTGAATAAATATATTAAATTATGAGGTTTACTTATGAAATGTAAATTGGGTAGAAATAACTTAAATATAAATTTCTTAAATATAGATTAGACTTAAGTGATTTGAATTATGGTGGTTGATTTATTTAGGTCATGCATGTGTGTCTTTAAAGATGGGTATGAATAAAGATAATATATTTTGTTAACATACGGAATTATGAGGATCATACACACAATTTTCAATTAAACATCCTTAATTAATGATTAAAAACTTATAAGTCTAAGATATGTTTTGTGATAATCATTTATTAAGGGTTGAGGTTTACAACTTAAATTAGCTTGAATACACTAAGTTGATAAAACACTTAACGAATAAAGGTAAACAACCATGAGTATGCAATTTAGTGAAATATACATATTTATGAAAACGAACATATGCTAAATTCAGGTTATGGAAGTGTTTTGTATTGTACATACGTGAGCGCGCATCCTACGAAAACACTAAAGCAAGAGACTCAGGTGAGTTCTCATAACCTCCCTTTCTTTTAAACTGTTTTGTTTTAAAACTCGGAGGTGAAACATGTATACCAACTTTAAATATTATTTTGATAACACAAGGGTAGTACCTGTTTATCAATATGATATTCACATTATGTAATTATCAATATTTATGGATTATCACTTATTATCATATATCCGTGTAAACATTGTCATTGACTTCGGTCAATAACAAATATTACATGTATTGCCACTTGGATTATCACAACTCCGTGAAACATTGCCTTTGACCTTGGTTAATTGCATTGGTTTCATGTATTGTCACGTGGATAGCTTCCACTCCATGGATCATGTTTTTAACTTATGTTAATTACATAATGTCCATGTATAGTCACAGATATTATTTGAGAATATTGATGTTGAGATTGTTTGAATGGTTATGTGATTGATTATCTATTATTGTCTATGATTATCTATGGTTATCTATGAATATGTGAGATAGGCGAATGTGTGTTTGTTTATGTATTTGATTGTTGTGTGGGAAGATGTATTGGATTTTCACGCAGGTACTCTTGTGGATTTTCTCAGAAAAATCATAAACATTTATACTCATTTTATCTAAACCTTTTATAAAACCATTTTAAACTTAAACTTTTAAATTCATTTTATAAAACCTTTTAAGTATAAAAACTTATGATTACTCACCAACTACTTCGTAGTTGACACTTGATTTTCTTACATGTTTCAGGTGATGAAGCTAAGTAGGATGAGAAGGATGGTCTCTCATATTTTGGACATCATCATATAGGATCTTGGACTTAGCTAAATAACTAAATATCTGGCAATTAGAATTTAGTTAGATAGCTAAATCTCTTTTGTAATTGTTGTAACTATTTCATGATGAACATGATTTTTGTGTAATTATTTTGGTTGATTGAATGATATATGATGATTTGAATTAGATGCCCACGAGCTTTTGAACAATCTACACATCCCTCGTGGCATCCCGACGTTTCCACCATCAGTCGGGGTGTTACAATTTGCACCTGTGGCGGGGCTAGAAGCAATTAGACTATTTCTCGCTTTTGCTGCCCACAAGAAATTTAAAGTTTTTCAGTTGGATGTCAAGTCTGCATTCCTGTATGGCTCGTTGAAGGAAGCAGTGTACGTTTGTCAGCCACCGGGCTTTGAGGATCCTATCTATCGGGATCAGGTTTACCTCCTTGACAAAGCACTGTACGGTCTACATCAAGCTCCTCGTGCCTGGTACGAGACCTTATCGACTCACCTTATTGAACACGGGTTCAATAGGGGTCAGATTGATAAGACATTGTTTTATCGGGAAAAGGGCAAGGATATTATTCTTGTTCAGATCTATGTAGATGATATTATCTTTGGATCTACCGATGAACAGATGTGTCTGGAGTTTAAAGAGGTGATGATTGAGAAGTTCGAGATGAGTGCCATGTCAGACATCAAATTTTTCTTGGGTTTACAAATTGATCAGACTGATGATGGAATATTCATTCATCAGACAAAATACATTCAAGAAGTGCTAAAACGGTTTAGCATGCTTGACTCAAAACCCATTTCCACGCCTATTCAGCCCAATCACGGGATTGAGCTTGATATTAAGGGGGAGATCATTGACGCTACTTTGTATCGTGGAATGATTGGAAGTTTGATGTACTTGACAGCCTCAAGACCAGATATTGTATTCGCTACAAGTATCTGTGCTCGATATCAATCAAAACCGAAAGTTTCACATCTAACTGCAGTCAAGAGAATTCTTCGTTATCTGAAGGGTACACCAGACACCGGTCTGTGGTATCCTAAGGAAGATAACTTTTCCTTCAATGCCTATAGTGATTCTGACTATGGAGGATGTAAGACAGACGCGAAATCCACAACTGGAGGTGCACAATTTCTGGAGGAGAGATTAGTCTCTTGGCAGTGCAAAAAGCAGACATCTGTTGCTACGTCTACATGTGAGGCTGAGTATGTAGCGGCTGCCAGTTGTTGTTCACAGGTCTTGTGGATACAACAACAGATGAGAGACTACAGTTTGAATTTTATGACTACCCTAATTCATGTTGACAACGAGGCTGCTATTGCTGTCACTAATAATCCATTGTATCATTCACGATCCAAACACATTGATATTATGTTTCATTTCATACGCGATTGCTATGAAAAGAAACTTATTGATGTGGTGAAGATACATACTGATGAGCAACGAGCAGACCTTCTCACCAAGGCCTTTGATAAATCTCGTTTTGAGTATTTGCTCAAATTAAATGGCATTAGGGTCATGGGTGAGGTAATTAAAAATCAATTTCCTTCATAATCAGTTTTTATTGAATTAACATCAAATATTTTATTGTTGTTCTTTTTTGTGTTTTAGTTTTTAGGGGGAGAAAATTTTGAAAAATACAAAAACATTTGAAAAATCAAAAACACAAAAAAATTAAAAAATTAAAATTCTGAGAAATTGATTTGACCAAGTGAGAAATGATAGCACATTGTTCGCAATTGGAAGCATATATGTATCATACAAGAATTTAAACATAAAGAGCAGTTATAATTACTTAGTATGATATGTTGGTAGGTTTATAACTTAGTTAAGATAACATTTGACAAAATTTTGATTATGCTTTATGAAAAACAGATACTTAGAATACAGTACTTAGTTTTGTCCTGAAAGAGTGGTAGTTAATCTTACAAAATGTTTCTTGAATAAAAGTTAAATTACTAGTTTTGATCATGTGTTTAATTTTCAAAAAGAAATTTTAATTTTGTTTTTCTTATTTTAGTTTAAAGCTGAAACATTCTTTGCGTATACTTGCGTATCGACCTGATTGCTATAGCTTTAAACAAGTCAAGTTTGTTTTCTTGGTTATTGATTAAGTTTTGGACAATCTCTACGTATATGAAAATATCGATCTGATTGTTAAAAGCTTAATCCTAAATTATTGTTTCGTTCATTTTCTGGATCATCTGAGAATACGTAAGTATCAACCTTGATTCCATGATCTTGAACAAATTCAAATTGTTTTACATTTTATTATTTTCAAAAGACATTATGATTTGTTTTTGCATGATCAAGCTAGTTAAAATTGAAATATATTATGTCAAGAACATTATTGTTTGATTAATTATTCATAAATCGGGGATGTATTCAAGTAAATGGATATTATAAGGTATTTGAAAGTTTTGTTTTAATTGATATCTTATTTAAGTAATTATACTTAAAGAAGTTTTATACTGACAATCATCTTTGAATTATAATTTGCTGTTAAATATATTCATTAATTCAATCAGATATGTTGATAATTGTATTACAATATGATTTCATGTCTGGATCTTTCTCAAACAAAAAGATGTGATTGTTTTGATATTTTAGTTAGATTTGTTAAATTTGTAGTTTAGTTGTTCTAAAAATTTGAAAAATTACAAAAGGATTTTTTGTTTTTATCTGATGTTAAATCAATAATTTTTTATTATTTGTTTGACATTCAAACATTAAATCATTGTTTTGTTTGAAATTTTTAAATAAAAATCAAATTTTAAAAGGTTCGCCTGAAAAGGTTTGTTGGAGAGGTTCGTTGGACAGGTTCGTCAAACATGTTCGTTGAATAGGTTTGTCGAATAGGTTCTTCCAATTAGTTCGTTAGATAGGTTCGTCCAAAAGGTTCACCTGAGAAGGTTCATTGACAGGTTCGGTCAACAGATTGTTCAAAGGTTCGTGGAAAAAGGTTTATCAAAAGGTTCGCATATAAATATTAGGTTCGTGATGAAGGTTCGTCACTTTCATCAGTTTGTCAGCCGCGAACCTGCAAGATAAAATTTTTCGACTTGTGATTTAGAACCTCCGAAGCATTTTTCTTGATATCAATAGATTCATAGTCTAATTGTGATCATTTTTAGGTATAGATCTTGGATTTTGACAGATTAAATTAGGAGATATGACTGGTTTAAGGAAGTTTTAAGTCGAACCTTGTTTGTTGAGACTAAACCTATTAAAATCTACGTTTTGAACAAATTGCTTTCATTAATATTGTTCATCGTTGAGTTTCGAATCTTGGGATATAAATTTTTTCATCTATTTCGAAGTTTTGAAAATTTGATTTTAAAATTGAATTAGATTCGTTGGATAAACAAGGTTCGCTGGATCTTGAAGGTTCGTCTGAACCTGATAGGTTCGTGGCGAACCTCTGAATTTCAGAAGAACCGAACCTTTGTTGGTCAAGGTTCGTTTGACCAATTGGTTCGTGTGATATGAAGGTTCTTTCAATGAAGGTTCATTCATTGAAGATTCGTTTATTCAAGGTTCGTTCATAAGAAGGTTCGTTCAATTGAATAGGTTTGTCTAAACAACAGGTTCGTCTAGACTTAGGTTCGTCTCAGGGAAGGTTTGCTGGGTTCAACACTTAGAATTTTTTTTGATTTTTTTTAATTTTTTTAAAATTTTGTTTTAATTTTGTTTTCTTTCTGATTATAGAAATGGTGAATCTGACCTTCGGCGACAAGCACAACTTATGTGCATACTTAGATCCTACTACCAGGAATGGCAAAGATTTCAGACCGATGATCGAGTTTCTGAGAGGATCACGGATCTATCATGCCATCTCCAACTCATGCCAGATCTACAGATCACACATACAGAGTTTCTAGGAATCTACCGGATTGATTAGTGTTGATGAAGAATATGTGATAGAGGCGAATGTGCTTGGACAAGCAATTCGTATTACAGAAGCTGATATCAGAAGGGTGTTACAGTTTGGGGGAGAACCTGTTGGTATGACACTTATACCAGAGAGGTGTATTAAAGGATGCTTCTTGAGGATCAAATACTTCGGAGTCTACAATGTGACATCGATCAAGAAAGGCAAACTTCCACTACAGTATAAACTGCTTGCACATGTGTTGTTACATTGCCTAAGCATGAGGAAGGGGACATTTGATGAGCTTAGGGACTTGATGCGATCAGCTATGGTGGCATTGATATTGAACAAACCGTTCAATTTCTGTGCTATGATATTCAGATATATGTCTGATAATATCACCAAAGCTAAAGATCGATTCTACATGTATCCTCGTTTTGTTAAGATGCTGATTGATGAGAGATTGCCAGAGCAGATGTTTCCAAGAGATGCTTCTGATCTTCTCAAGCTTAAACATATGACTGACTCAAGTCTTGGTCAGGTCAGAGTATATCAAAAGAGTGATGATGCTGTGTTAGAAAAGGACTTAATTGGTCACTGTGCCAGGGCTAATTATGTAGCTCCTGAGGATGATGCATGGAGACATGCAGATTCTGGATCTGATACTGAAGTGTTTGATGATGATGATGATCAACCACAACCACCACCTCCTCCTCCAAGACAACAGAATAGGAAAGCACCAGCTCAGTCTTCCCGTTCACAACAACCAAGTCCAGCTAAATCTCAAGGGCCAAGTGTAATTCCTACTACACTGGTACCTCTTCAAGTTATCTTTCCAGATCAACAGAGTGAACAAAGGCAACAAGAAGACATTTCTTCTGTTCAGGTTGATGCTGAGGATGTTTCAGGTGAAGATGAAGGTGAAGAGTCTTCTGATACTGAATCTGAGTTAGAAACTATTGTACAAGGAAGTGTTGTGATTAAGAGATTGAAGAAGAGAGTTCCTCCAGAACAAACTGCAGAAGCACGAGAAGAGAGAGCTGGTCCTGATTTTGTAGCTGAAGAGCCTGAGTCATCTAGACCAAAGAAAAAGAAGAGGATGGCAAAGGGTCCAACAAAGAAGAAGGCTAAATATCCTAAGATCATTGTATCTTCACCTATGATTACTTCTGCAGTTTCTACACCATCTACTTCTGTTTTTGTTACTTCTATAGTTCCTTCTTCATCTGTTCCTGTTGTTACATCTTCTTCACCTGCTATAGTTCAAGGAGGATTTATTCCTGAGTATGTGAACGTAGCTTCTTTTGCTCCTTCTTTCATGGAGACTACTACAGTGACAACTTTGTTTCAAGAAACTTCTTTTCAAGACACTTCATTTCAAGAGGATTTTGCTTCAAGAGGAGGTTTATTTGAAAATTTAGATGATTTGGATCTAAATTTCACTGTTGATTATGATGATACTGAGTTGAGAAGAATAATTTCTATGTTGTCAAGAGATTTTGATAAATACAAAATGGAAAAAGAGAAGGTCAAAGCTGATAAACCATCTTCTTCAGGCACTAGTGAGTTAGATGAGATGAAAAATCAAATTGCTCAACTAATGAAGTGGAGGGAAGAAGATATGGATGAGAAGAAGAAGATTAATGAAAGGATTGCTTCTTTGGAATCTATGATTGATATTCAGAATGTTGATATTGCAGAGCTGCAGAATGAGAATAGAGATTTGAGGCAAAAGATCAATGATATGAAAGTTCAAGATTCTCAGACTGAAGCTTCTGATGCTGTAAAGGTGTTTGTAGATGTGGATGATGAGGAAGAGGAAGAGAAAGAAGAATAAGAGAAAGTGGATTATGGAGATTCTGATATTGATGAACATCCAGGCTTGAATGTTCATGATGATGATGAAGGAGATGATGGTGATATGGGAGGTGTTAGTGGATCTGGTGGGTTGAATACAATGACTGGTGCTATAGTGATATATGATTTTTCTAAGATTACTGTGGATGCTACTCCTGTTACTGCTGTGTCTTCGGATAGGACTACAGATTGTACTGATGTTGATTTTGAAGATTTAATGGAAATGGAACCAAAACAGATTATTGATTATTCTCTGCCTACTTTCCTTGATTTATTTAAACAACATTCTGATGTTGATTTGCAGAGAATAATTATTGAAAAATCTAGAGATGATTTGGAAGAAGGTGAAATAGCTGGAGGTTATTCAACAAAAGATTTCAATGATATGTTTGATGTTGATGCAAATCAAATGTTTGACTATGAGCAAGATGATGAATTGGATTTATTTGACTTTGAGAAAGATGAGCCAATGGATAAAGATTTTTATAATCTGAATACTTTAAAGAAGATTTTTGATCTTGGAGGTGTGTCAAGGACATCATTGGCTAAGGTTAAAGAAAAGACTAACATGGATTTCTAGAAAGAAAATCAAGATGAGATGAAGTACATTGTTGATCATTTGTACATCTTCAAGAAAATGATTGAAGTAATAGACGATAAAGTTCAAGACAACCAAACTAAACAATTCAAAAGATTCAAGATTGGATCCAAGTCGAAAATGATTGGAAGAATTGTTAGTTATGGTTACTTTCACAACATTCTTGGAAGTCTTTCTGATAAAGGATGCTATGTGGTAAAGCGAATTGATGGGTGTCAATATTTTGGAAAGGCTTTAGATTTGATGACTTTGCCATCTTTTGAATGCATGGAGTTGTCCAGACTGAAGATGATCAAGCCTATTCAGACCAAACACAATGAAATTTTTGAGAAGTTATTAAAGAAGGAGGCTAGATCTGGCTGGAGTTTATTAAGTCCTCAAGCAAAAGACAAGATTCATGGATATTCAAAGCCTAAAGTGTTCAAAAGACCAATGTTGAGGATGATAGAACAGAATTGGAATCCGTATTTTAAATTCTGGTTCTATGATGAGAAGACAGCTGAAGCAGTAATTTTGTTGAAACAAGAAGATCAATGTAGGGTCATCAGAATGCTGGATCCTGTTTGGATTGTTAATTGTTCAAAGGATGATATTGATTTGCTTAACATGGCTGAGATTTTTGCATCTGAAGGTTATCATGATGTTGGTATAAGCTACAAGGATATGGCAGTTCAGTTTCAGACCATTGCTCGGATGTGTTACACTCTGGGTATACTATCAGGTTGCAATTGGGAAGATGTGAACTATTTGTATGTAGAGTTGATGAAGGTACAGTAGGAAATGGATGATAGGGAAGCATAGTTGGAAGCAGAAAGATTGTCCAAGATTCCTCGATCGATTGTGATACGAGCGGTTGATAATGTTGTTGGAGAAACAAGTGGAGTTAATGACAAGAATGAAGACAAAGCTGAAGACGAAGACTAAAGATTTTTTATATCAACTATTAAGGGGGAGTTTGTTAGTACATATTTGTAATAGATTGCTATTCAATATGTAAATTATAAAAGGTTTTGTAAAAGGTTTTGCATAGGTTCGTCTGGCCCACGAACCTAGGCAGGTTCGACGAACCTATCACATTGATAGGTTTGGCGAACCTATGACCTTGGAAGGTTCGGCGAACCTATTAGGTTTGGCTACCAAGGTTCGGCTGGTGAACCCCAAGGTTCGGCTAGGAAATAGGTTCGGCTGACAGCTGTGTATATATAGAAGGTTTGTCTGATTTTCTTGGAACTCTAGAAAACTCTGGGAGAACTTCAGAAACCAGTGTGTGTATTCTCTGTGTGAGAAATTCTCTGTGTGAGAGTTGTAATCAATTGATTGATTAATACAATGAAGATGTTTATGGAAATGCTTGTTGTTCTCTGATTTTTATAGATTAAACATAAATTCCGCATGTGTTTAATTGTTCATAGAGCTTCTTGATATGATCAGATCTATTTCATCAAATCAACAAAACTCAGTGAGCTTAGTTACATCAGCCTGAATGTGAGCAACGGAATCCGTCAATTCCTTTATTTTAGAATCTGATTCGTACAACCGTTTAAGGATATCATCCGAATCCCTGACTAATGAGTCATTTTTATCATGACCTGAGTCCATATCAGAAATGTCATAGACCCCTTTTTCTTGGTTCCGGGGATTTCCAGCCTCAGTTTCAAGAACTTCATGGGTTGTTGCCATATCAGGAGTCTTATTGCCTGATCCGTTCACATGAAAGTCCTGTGGATTCTCATGTGAGATGGATGCTCCAGATATATGATCAAGATGTCTAGATGGACTGGTCATCCTGATCTCATCCTCTTCTCCACGGGTAGGAGATCGATTAGTTTGAGGAAAGGTTTGATAGGGCATCTCCTCTGTTGGATAAGGGGGAGGAGAACCAAGCTGCTCAAACACAGCTTCAATCTCATGGAAAACATGGGTAGGATAGTTAAGGGTTGTTTGTGGGGAAGAAACAGAAATGTCCTTAAGAGAGTGGACTATCGTCTGAATGTCAAGTGACATTTCAGTGGCTAGAGAGAGTTCCCTTTGAGGTACAACATCATCATGTTGAGAGGATTGATGAGGAGCCAGGTGGGTTGGATCCTTGATGCATTTGTGAGGATGGAACAGATGTATCCAACTGTCCAGTGGGGATAGAGACATGTTCAGGGATCTCATCTTCCTGAACAGTCTTTTTCGGCTTCTTAAGTGTAGGGGCTTTGGTAGAAGCTTTCCTTTTGGTCGGTACCTTTACAGGTGCGGAAGAGGAGGTGGATGTGAGTTCACCAAGAATGGGTGTTTCCTCAGTGTCATCCGTTTGTTTTGGATCTGTGTTCAACCTAGTGAACACTGTTTGTCAATGCTCTTGATAGTGGAAAGAGGAGCAATGTGACAAACCTTATTAAGGTCAGCAAAGAGACAGGTCATTATAAACATAGGATAGAGCAAAAACTTGAGACTTTTCTGGTGATTCACCAGATGGTCAAAAATTATTCGAGACAAGTTGACCTTTTCATTGGAAAGAACTGCATACATGACATATTGCATGTCATATGGCATTTCTCCCCAACTTGTTGACTTCTGAGACAAGCACTATAGAATGGTGTGATATAAGAACTTGTACTCAGGGTAGAAGAAGGCTTTGTACAATGTTCTATTTTTCAGGGCACCCTATAATCACACTGAATGAAGGTATTATGAAGAAGTTTTAGAGAAAAAGTGGGAGTAGCCTCAGTGTCGTTCAAATTTAGGGCAACACTTATTTTTGTGGGAGTGATGGTGACATGTTGACCATCGACCACCGAAATGATACTTTCAACAGAGTCATCCTTTATCACCAAGGATGAGTTTGCGCAAAACTGGTTTAAGGCAACTTCAGAAATAGGATGGTTTAGAATGAGAGCAGTATGAACGAAGGAATTTACCAGAGTGTCGATAGCTTTGTTGTAGTGAGGATACACAGAAGATTTGACAAGGTAAGCTTCGAGATTATGGATCGGTTTGATTTTCAAAGCCATTGTTCTTTTGTGACGATGAACACCAAGCAGTTATGAATGCAAAGTATGAGAACAAACTTTACTTAAAAGAAAAGAAGATGAGGAAGACTAACCGTTCACACACAAGGGCGGTTTTTAAAATGAAAACTGCCACTACTTTATAACATATCAAAAGTTTTACCTTATGGTTTTTACCTATTGGACAAACATGTGATCATGAGAGAGAAGAACAAAAGACTAGAAAGTACGTTCATGCACACCCTGAAGTACAGACAAAAGCTTTGTCTGGAATGAAGCCTGGTCTGATGCCGTTACAACACCATCTTGAGCATAAAGCTCAGACAGAAGCAGTGGAAATGCATCGTGCCAGACGACATGCCTGACAAGCAGTAGTCCTTCGCCATGAGTAGCAACCGGACAAAGCAAACTTGAAAAAGGAGTGTTCTTGATCAAGAGATGATCAAGAATTGTTATGAAAGAATTGATGGATTAAAGAAGACAACCACTGATATAAATAAGGAAAGAAGATCAGTGGTCATTTAGAGAAAGAGGGACAAAAATGGAAAGAAATATAGCATCGAGCCGTGAGAACAATTAATGAGTGTCAATTCTATTAACTGTGAGAGGTCTAATCTTGCAGAGTGATTAGTGACAGCCGAAACGGGCGTAATTATCAAGAGATATGATAACCACTTATTAAATGTGAAAGATTATTTTAACTTCGGAAGAATCTTATCTTCGGAAGAGGTTTAACCATGGGGAAATGTCATGGTTAAATGACTCGGAAGAAGAAGAGACGTCGGAAGAAGAAAAGACGTCGGAAGAGGAGTAAACCATGGAAGGTTTAAATTGTAACAACGGATATTGTAACCGTGGATAGATGTGAATCAGTTGTTATAACAACCACTGATCCTATCCGAGTTATGGGATAACCATTGAAAGAGACCAAGATGTCTTCATCAGCGGTTTATCAGATATTCGTTGTTAGGATAATTAATGAAGATTATCCTTTTAAGTATTTATTAAAGGGTTTAAGAAAAAAATTCTTAACCACATTTATTAGCTCATATTTATCATACCCAATTTAGCTACAAACTTAGAAAAAGTTGAAGAGTCCAAGGGTTTGGTGAATATATCTGCTATTTGGTCACTTGTAGAGACATGTTTTGGGACTATTAGTCCCTTTTCAAAACAGTCTCTAATGATGTGATGCCTTATTTCTATATGTTTGGTTTTTGAACGGCAGACAGGATTCTTTATTATATTTTTGGCTGCTTCGCTATCTATTAGGATAGGTGTTTTTAGTTCAGTTATTCCAAAATCTAGTAGTTGATATTTCAACCAAAGGATTTGGGTAGTGCAATGAGCTGCTGCAATGTACTCAGCTTCAATAGTTGAATTTGACACCGATGTTTGCTTTTTGCTTTGCCATGACTCTAAGCAATTTGCAAAGAACTGACATCCTCTCGAAGTAGACTTTCTTGTGAGCTAGCATCCTACATAATCACTGTCTGAAAAACCAACAACCTTACAAGTTTGGTTAGCAGGATACCAAATACCTAGCACAGGAGTGCCTTTTAGATATCTTAGTATCCTCTTCACAAATGATAAATGGGATTGTTTGGGGGCTGATTGGTATATGGCACAGACACATGTTGCATACATGATGTCTGGCCTTGATGCAGTAAGATACATCAAAGATCCAATCATGCATATGTAGAGGGTTTGATCTACACGTTCACCATTTTCATCTGGACTTATTCCAGGACTTGTAGCCACGGGGGTAGAAATTATTTTGCAATCATTCATATCAAATTTATTTAGAAGATCTTTTACATATTTTGATTGATAAATGAAAGTCCCATTGGGGGTCTGTTTTACTTGGATTCTTAAAAATGTTTTTAGTTCACTTAAAGCACTCATTTCAAACTTTGAAGACATTAATTTAGAAAATTGTTCACACAAGGAAGGTTTGTTGATCCAAAAACGATGTCATCGACATAAATTTGGACCGGCATAAGTTCCTTGTCTACCCTCTTGATGAACGTCTTATAATTGGTTCCCCGAGAAAATTTATTAGAAAGAAGAAATTTAGAGAGAGTATCATACCATGCTCTGGGTGCCTATTTTAGACCGTAAAGTGCTTTGTCTAGTCTGTACACCCAATAAGGATGATAAACATCATCGAATCCTGGAGGTTGACACACATAGACTTCCTCCTTTATTGTCCCATATAGAAATGCACTCTTTATATCCATTTGATATACCTTTATGTTATGGGAGATCGCAAATGCTAGAAAGAATCTAATGGCTTCCAATCTGGCCACAGGAGCAAAGGTTTCATAATAATCGATGCCTTCCTCTTGGCAGTAACCTTGTACTACCAATCAGGCTTTATTTCTGATTACAATGCCTCTGTCATCTATTTTATTTCTGAATACCCATCTGGTTCAGATAGGGTATTTTCCTGCTGGCAAGGGGCGAAGAGTCCAAATATTTTCCTGCATAGCCTCTATCCAATTATTATCTTTAAGAGCTTCCTGATATTTGGAAGGCTTAACTTGGGACAGGAAGGCTGCATGAAGGCAAAAGTTTGAAATATGGCTCCTAGTTTGAACACCTTTATGTAGATCACCTAGGATTTGTTCTAGAGGATGATTTCTACTGAAGGGAATGATGTCCAAACAGTTATTGAATGAGGCAACATCAGAAGGTGAGTTTTCAGAAGTTTGACAAGATTCTGAAGAAGAAGAGGAAGACGGAGTGGAAGAGATATATGTAAAGCTTTCAAAATCAAAGAGATCATCAAGAGCAGAGGGGAAAGATGAGGTCGAAGCAGATTCATTGAATTTGACATCAATAGTTTCTTCAACGATTTTTGTCCTGAGATTGAAAGCTCGGTAAGCCTTAGAGGTCTGAGAATATCCAACAAAATATCCATAATCAACTTTAGCAGCAAACTTGGATAAAGAGTATTTTGTGTTCAATATGAAGCACGGACACCCAAAGACCTTAAAGAAGGAGATGAGAGGCTTTATGTTATGAAGGACTTCATAGGCAGTCTTGTTATGTCTTTTCACAATGTGAACTCTGTTCAATACATAGCAAGCAGTATTTACTGCCTCAGCCCAGAAGGATAAAGGTAATCCTGAATCTGAAAGCATAGTTCTTGCAGCTTCAATAAGTGTCCTATTCTTCCTTTCCACAACTCCATTTTGAGCGGGAGTTCTAGGAACACTATATTGTCTAAGGATTCCTTTAGAGATGCAGAACTTATCAAGACCCTAGTTCTTCAATTCAGTCCCATTATCACTTCTTATTGTTTTAACTGGAAGACCAAATTGTCTTTCAAGTTGAGTGATAAGTGCAATTATTTTATCAGAAGTCTCATCTTTGAGGAAGAGAAAGAAGGTCCAGCAAAATCTTGAGTAGTCATCCACAGCAACTAGACAGTATCTCTTTCTTGCCAAACTGGCTACCTTCACTGAACCAAAAAGATCCATGTGAAGTAGATTGAGACAGTTAGTTGTTTTGGACTCCTCAATAGACTTATGTGATCTTTTATGTTGCTTTCCCTTTAAGCAAGATTCACATTGACCTTCAAAGTGAAATTCTTTAGAAGGTAATCCTCTTACTAACGAAAGGGTAGAAAGCTTATGAAGAGATTGCTAGTTGAGGTGACTGAATCTTCTGTGCCAAAGAGCGGTCTCAAAAGATGAAGCTTTGGCTATCAAACAAGTAGGAGAGGATGTTTGAGAGTCAGTGGTCATGTCTACAACGTAGACATTTCCACTTCTTTTAGCCGTAAGCAAGGTGTGTTGATCAATTAAGATCTTTATTTTTGAATTTATTTCAGGAGAGAGGATTTTACAACTGTCCTTGGTGAAAAATAAACTAAAGTCTTTGTCAGCTAGTTGAGAAACACTCAAGAGATTAAACTTGAGATTTTCAACTGAGTTAACATCCTTAAAGTGCCGTTTTCCACTTAGGACAAAACCATACCCCACTATCCAACCTTTTGCATTATTTCCAAAGGAAACAGACCCTCCATTCTTTGGAATGAAGTTATTTAAAATGGATCTGCATCATGTCATGTGCCTAGAGCCTCCACTGTCCACACACCATAGATGACTTTGGTTTGAAGAAGGTCTCTGCACATGACAATTTAATTGCAATAGGTTAGATATGGGTCTTATTTTATTTTCAGAAGAATGAGAAGATGTTTATTTGTTTTGCTGAGATTTATTCATCAATTTCTGCATCATCAATATTAGTTGTTGCTGATTTTGATGCAGAATATTGATTTGTGAATCCACGGAAGGAGGTTCACATCAGCAGAAGGATGAGCAGTAGGAATCACCATGGGATAAGAAAGTGGTGTTCCAAGGATAGAAGGCCCGGGTGAAGCAAGTGAAGGAGAAGAGGAGTGAGGTGATGAATGAGAAGATGCTGAAAATCTATTTGCCTTCTTTGGTTTCTTTATTTTATTAGGAAATTTTCCTTTAGTTGAAGAACCCTATTCAGCTATCAATCTTTCAGCATTTAGTTTTTCTCTTGCTTTCTCCAGAGGAGTTTTTGTCCAACAATTTTCAGTAGTATGATTATACTTAAAACATTTTAGACACGCAGGAGACAAAGAGTGTTTGCCTTCATTATTGGATAAGGGTATGAGGATGAGAAGAAGGAAATCTGATGTCAATCATGGGCCTCTTTCCTTTGTCAAGGAGGGCAGCATGATTTTCAGAGGTCTTATGAAGACTTGTACATTCCGAACTTTGAGTAGAGCTCATGGTTGGAGCAGTCTCAGTTTGTTTAGAAGCATTTTTATTTTGATCACTTTCCAAGGGTGTTTCCTCTTGTCTCTCAACGTTAGCTTCAGTGGGATAAAAAAAACGTGGGAAACTGCGGAGGTTGATACACTCTTGGAGGTGTGATTGTAATGGACGGGATTTCATCCGGAAAAAAGGTGGGGGAAATGGGCTCAGAATCAGTCTCATTTATTTTATTGTCAATCGGGGTGTAGTCCTCTGGAGGACTAGTATGATTAAACCTGATTCCAAATTTGGCCTTGCTGTGAACTTGCTTACTTAAAAGCATTTTAAACCCTTTGCAGGATTCAACCCACTTGTCACAGCTAACCTTAGTCTTAGACAATTCATCTCTACAAGCTGCATATTTTTCATTTTGCAAATCAAATAGAGCTTGTAGGTTAGACTTTTCAGTCATTAGGGAAGAGATTTGACTGTCTTTATTCTTTATTAGTTTTTCTACTTCAGAATTTTTATTGTCAAGTAGTTGCTCCAACTCCAGATTTTGTTGTTCAAGCAACACATTGGATTTCTTTATTTTTGCAAACGCCTCTATGCACGCATCGGTACATAGTTTTTCTAGAGTGGAAGAAGATACATATGCATCAGGAGTGTCTGCAGCAGGTTGTTCAGAGGGGGAAGAGTCATCACCAACAGCCATAAGAGCGATAAATGTTGTTTCGGAGGCGATGAGGGCATAGCCTACATCTTCAGGCAAACTGATCCAGTCGACATACTCTTGGGTAAAAAGAGCTGGTTGACTGGGAGAAGAAGTTTGAACAGCAGGACCTGGTATATTTATTTGAGAGGAGGGCGGTGCAACAATCTGAAGAGGTGCAGGAGTAAGTTGATACATGCTACCATTGGCAGTTTTTACGAATTGTACATTATTAGGAGGAGGGGTCTGTACAATATGTGCCGACTCCTGGGGATTGTTGTGCCTTCTGAAGGAAGATGAAGAAGAAGAAGAAGAAGAAGAAGAAGAAGAAAAAGGTGCAGAAGAAGTAGTGAGTTGGGAAAGGTCACATACGGTGAAGAATTTGAGTTGGGTGCATTTTTGCACTCCCTGGCGAAGTGTCCAGTTCCATGGCATCTATATCATTGAACCTTAGCCTTATTTAGACTGAACCTGGTTTTCCCTTGAATACCAGGGCCAGTTGGTGAAAAGGAAGTGATGCCAATGGTATGTCAATATATTCATCATAACTCTGATCATTTGATTCAACGTTATGACTCAGAAGAGCTGTGTTCCCCTGCACATACTCTTCAGTTGATTTACCAGACTTTATGAGTTTTCTCTTCTGGTCAATCTCTCGCTCAAATGTAAGCAACTTACCATGAAGTTGAGTGAGCGAGAGCTTGCCAAAGTCTGGAGAGGATCTCATGACAATGGAATAGGTTTCCATTTTTCAGGTAAAGATCTCAAGACGCGGTTCAAGAAAGAAACAGGGGGAACTCTTGACCAGCAAGTTTTAATTCACTCGAGAGAGAAGTGAATCGTTCAAACTGCTGAGTCAGTGACTCATTATTTAGTTGGGAAAATGTCTCGTATTGTTGAGCTAATATCTCCCTGGTATTAGCCACAACGTCTTCGGTACCACCGAATTGCTATTTTAGAGCATCCCACAAGTCTTTAGCAGACTCATGGTGAAGAACAACAGAGTATATTTCATTGGGAAGGGCCATAGCCAACTGAGCATGTGCCTTTGTATCAAGCTCCAACTTCTGGTAATCCTCTTCGGTGTAGTTCCGAGGATCTTTCGGGACATTTTCTCCCGTCTCCGTGTCCAGGACCGTTGGTTTATGCGGTCCGAACATGACAGACTTCCAACATCCTGTATGATTATTCGACAGGAAGTGTAACTCCACCTCTGCCAAATGTTATATTGATGCCTAACCAAGATTGGTGGCTTCGTGGCAGAACCGGTGTTATGGGGATCGAGAATGAATTTCTCTGCCATTGGTTCACAAATAGTTATGAGCAAATCAACAAGTGATGAGTTCTCAAAATAATTTGTTAGAATGATTTTTGAATACAGTTTAGTTCAAAAATCAAACTCCTACAGATTTAAAGAAACAAGAAAGACAGAAAAGATAGAATGTAGAAAACTAAAACAACAAGATATCAGTGTGAGCTTTAAGTTTTAGTCTTGATGGTTAAACCAAGACTAAGGACAAAGCTCTGATACCAATTGTTGAACTACAAGAACCTCAAGTAGTAGATGTTTAACCAGGAACAACGCTTTAGACACTTAGTCAAAGCTTAGGTTTCAGCTCCCTCTAAAGTTTTGCACAAGTTATTTTCGTTGTTTTAGTTTTCTTGCCTAGAAAGAGAGAAGATAAGAAATAGGAAGCACAAGGAAATTTGGTGAAGGAAATCCTTGATTATTCAGAGAATGTTGGGACTTAAATACCCAAACATCTGTGATACAAGACAAGAAATAATAAGATAAATAGCTGACATTATTACAGACACTGATACGATTCAGACTAGTACAAACACAAAGTCAACAACGGAAACAAGAGTCTTCAGTAGTCTTTAGGTCTTCCGATGTTAAAGTAGATGTACTGGAGTTCAGCTTTTATTCTTTCGGAAGTTATTCATCAGAAGTTGATTAAGTAATCACATATTTGGGAAGAGAAGATTGTCTTCCGAGTCATTTGACTTCTTCCGATGTAGAGGTTTTCTTCCGATGATGTCAAGATCAGATATTGTCTTCTGAGGGAAATAAGTTTAGCAGCACTTCTTTTTGACGAAGCTTCCGCTGAGAGTCTTCCGATACTGAAGCATGTCTTCAATCGGAAGAGAAGCATCCGCGGCTTACCGCTCCCCTTCACTTTCTTTGCTGGACGGGAAGATGCGAATCGGGAAGGCCTTCCCACCACGCGAAGTTCAAACCTCACCGGAAATGTCTGGCTTCCGAGGTTTTGCTCATCAGTCCTTATTTTCCAACATCTTCCTCAGCTAGAAAAACACCATAGCTTAACTCTAGAGAGAGATCTTTTAATTAACAAAGACCCTATTCAAATAGCTTGAATATTCTGCTCAAGAATTGCATTTTTTGATCCCAACAAGAATGAAAGAGAAGAAGTGAGAAATTCAAATGAGCGGGAGCCCTCTTATACCTTCGGAAGTCTTCATTTAATATATGAACATATTTAAAGGTTGTGATACGGGGCATCACTGTATATTAATTTCGAAAAGAATTTACTGCGAAATGAGAGTTATCAGAAGATCAAGGTTCCGAAAGCATGCCTTTCGGAAGGATACAAAAGGCTAAAGGAACCTTTGGAAGAAGTTAATTTCCAATAAGTTTTGGAGAGCTTCCGTGATAGCTATCAAATATTCATCGGAAGATACATCTTTAGAAGATTCTACATTTCAATGAAGACTTAGATTTTTATGCTTCAGAAGATATTTTCTTCTCATTAGTCTTATGTTGTAGCCATTATAATCACTGTTAGCATGTGCCACAAACTAAATTTCTAAATTCACAGGGTACCACAATCCTAGACCTGGTGCTCCTTTCAGATATCTGAAAATTATCTTCTCATCAAGCATGTGTGAAACTTTTGGATTAGCCTGAAATCTTGCATAGAGACAAGTAGCAAACATGATATTAGGCCTTCTTGTTGTGAGGTACGTCAAGGAACCAATTATTTCTCTATATTGGTGATGATCGACATCCTCTCTCTCAAGATCAAGGCTTAAGGAAGATGTCTTGCTCTAGGTGTACCTAAAATTTTGAAATAAATTTCTAAAATATCCTTGGCATACTTGGACTAAATAATGAGTATCCCTGTAGGATTTTACTTTACTTGTAGTCCAAGAATGAAAGTAAGCTCACCCATTGAACTCATTTCAAGCTTGTACTTCATGAGTGTTTCATATTCTTTGCAGAGAATTCAATAGTTGACCCAAATAAAATGTAAACCAACATAAACATGAAGCATAATATTTTGATTGGAATTCTTTCAAAAAAGTGTTTTGTTGACGGTTACCCGCTTGAAACCATTTTCCAATATGAATGAGGATGTGGTTTCGTACCATTGTCTCTTCCCAACTCCTATCTTTCAATTATTCAGCAACTTTCTTTTGTTTTATTAAGGATAAACAGGAAAACAAATATATTTTTTCCTCATGCAAGGAACTTCTGGTTTTTATTTCTTCATCCATGTTTCTAATGATTTTCTCAATTGGATGGGTATTATTAATTCGCAATCTTGGAATTACATCTAGCTGAGAATTGATGTCAAGATTGCCATGTTGTAACTCTCGCAGTATAATTTCAATTTGTATTCCTAGCAGGTCATGAGGTCTTATTGTTTGGATTGTTGTGGGTTGAACGTCCGATTTTTGAGGCTATCCCTACGTTGTTATTTCATAAGGGTCATCATCACCATCCTAATGTTGTTACACTAAGTCGTGGTCACTAAGGATGGTAGGCTGTAGTGTGATGATTGTTTCAGACTGTGAAGCGTAGTGTTGAGATGATGAAGTTTCTACCAAAGGTCGTCTTGAAGCTATTGGTAGCTCAACAGGATAATCTTCCTCTCTTATGTGCTTATTTGATACCAAATAACCTGTCTTATTTGCTGAAGCATATTCTTTGGAAACATTAAATGCAGATGTGAATCCTTCAAGATCAAATAGCTAATCAGGACTAGTTACAGGATTACTAAGAATATATTCATTGAACCGAACATGTGTAGACTCTTCAATGATCCTAGTAGCTTTGATTACACACTAAAGGAACACTCAACATATTATAATTCAATTCCTTAACAAAATTAACATTTTCAAAGCTTACATGTCCATTTGTGATATTTCCCCTGCCTATGATATACCCGTCTACTGGATAACATCCAAAGACAACAGACCCTCCATAGAATCGTCCAAATTTGTGCAAGTGAGCCTTGTTCCTCATCATGTGCCTCGAGCAGCCAATGTCAACTATCCAAATATTACTTCTTGAGTCCTTCTAATCCTGCACACAAAGAAGTGAGTTAATGACTGTTGACCCAAGCCAATGTGATCTTGGGTTTGCCATTTGCATCAATGTATTCAAATTTTCTTTAAGATCATCTTAGGTGGGGTAGATGATGCACTTGTTGACTTGTTCAAAGGTCAGTTTGTCTCTTTTCTCCTCTACACCATTTTGGTCTTGTGAATTGACTTGGTGGTGGTCTTCCTTTGCTTTGGTGCATGAAGTTCACGTTTGAATTTGTTGAGCTTCACAAATTTATCATCATAAGAAACTCATTGTATGCTTTATTAAGACATAGCCAAGTGAGGTTTTTATTGAAACCGATGGTTGTTGTGAGCTTTTATTTTGAACTTTCTTCTTCCAATGTAGGAAGAGTTCTTGTTTTCTTCTTTATCCGAAGCATTCTTTAATTTTGCTTCCAATGGTTTATATCCTTTAAACCATCTTCTTGATGCTAGTTCTTCTTTTGTCAGAAGATGCGGTGACTACCAAAACATTCTTTTGAGAAATTTATTTTCTTATATTAGAAGTTATCCTTTGTCCTTTTGATGAAGAAGATGAGCTTCTCCTTGATGATTTCAAATGTCTAGTGTTTCCTTTGTTGTTCTTGTGGAACTTACTATTGCTTCTAGGATTGTAGAAGCACTCAGCTGCAAGATGGTTGAATCTACCACAAATGAGACATTTAGTAAGAACTTTTCTTTGGGCTTCACTTCTGTTTATGTTGCATCACCTTGTCTTTCCCTTACTCTTGATTCTTAGCATTTTTGGCATCTCTTTGGATTCAAATGTTTGTGTGCATCATCTTCTTATGTGGACATCTTTCTTGCATTTTTGCTTCATGGGAATGCATCTTTGTGCTGATTTTGCCCTTTGTGGCTTGTTCGATGGATAGGTCACACACTCATTAGAAGAGTTTGTGCTCGAAGTTCTAGTAGATTTTACAAAAACATTTTTGTTCATTAAGTTTTTGTTATTCCTTTTGAAATATGATTTTGGTTTCCTCTAATGCAACAAATTACCATCTTCTGATGATTTCACATTTAGAGTGGGGCAATTATCAAATGAGCCAGTCCTATTTACTAGCTTGAGTATGTTAAGCTCCTCATCATACTCAAGTGTGGACTTTGGCTTACATTTAACTTTTACATTCAGGGTGTAAAGATTTGGATTATCCACCTCATTATGACCCAACACAACTATTTTCTTATGCACCAGTTGTGAGGTCTTAGCCATTTTGAGAAATTTCCTAAACTCATCACCTTGATTGAGGAATTTGTCACTTTGGGATTCAGCCAATACTAGTTCAGTTTTAGGAGTTGTTAACCTTTCTAGAAAATTATTGATTTGACATTTATAATTGTTCTCTTCATGTTTGAAAAGAATGGAAACAATTTTCTCTAAGGTTTCAATAGTTTATTTATTAGTTTTTTCAGCCTTATAAAATTCTACTTTAAAAACCTGTATTGACTCAAGTTCCTGACAGACTTGTTCATAGAACCTGCTTGAAAGCTTAGTCTGTAAAATCATAATGCTCAGCTGCATTTGCGTTGTTCGACAGGTTTGTAGTTTTTGGTTGTTGGTTGGCTGGCTGTCGTTCAATTAATGACCGGTTCCTTGGTGATTTACACTCTCTTGCAAAGTGTCTTAGCTGTTGGAATTTGAAACAAACTGGTTTAATTTTATCCAAGCCAAAGCTTGTGTTTATGGTGTGTTTCCTAAATTGTCTACCAGCGCTTTGGTAGAACTTCTTTGCTCGGTATGAGATCATGGTTTTCTGCTAATTGATGTACATTTCTTCTAAGTCATCAACTTAAATACCATCCAAATCCTCCTGTAATAGTTGAAAGTAGTCTGATTCTGCAGCTAAGAATGCTCCTTGGCTATAAGTAATTAAGGGAACATCGTTTGCAAAAGGTGTGGAATGTGATGTGGATGGTGTGGGTGTTTCTGGATAAGCGATGATTGGTTATGTATATGAGTGGTAAACTGTATTTAAGTGGTAAACAGGCTGAAAACTTTGAAATGATTGGTTATGGATAGGGGCATATAGTGCATCTAATTTGAAATGAAAAATGCTGATGGTTTTGCTTCTTGAGAATCAATATCCATTTAGTACGCACCTATCATACCAATAGTTCTCCAAGCTTTAGGGTTCTCAGGTTCCCAATTCTTTTAATTGTTATAGAATAGATGCTCCACACTTGTAGGAGAGACCTTAGAAATTTTCTGTTAACACCTGTAGCAGTCAATTCGTCAACTAGATGGACATACCTCAATTGTTGAGAGGTCATGTTCTCATTGTTCACTTGACAAAAATTATCAAACTTATGCTTGAGCATGTATTTCTTTATTTCCTTGAAATCACGAGAACCTTCATACATCTGCTGCAAAAAATTCCATAGCTCGTTAGTAGATTTCCATGTTTGGAAAAGACATCCGTATTAGCCATAGTGCTTTTGAATCAACCTACATTTTCTTGTAATATTCATGTGAATAGATGGATGTTTCTTTTGGCACTGCCTCTCCACCAGCTCCTGCAGCAACCAGAGTTGGAATGTAGGGATCCTCAAGAACTAACTTTCAAAGCTTTGATACGACTTGTTGGATCAGGTTATGCAATCTACACAATACTTAGACAAGAATTCTTCTACAAGATTGATAGATGCGAAATATTCCATCAATCTTCTAACACACACAATAAAATTTAAAAAAAAAAGATAAACACAAAAATACTTGAAAGAAAATAAAAGTTTATAAATGATTTTATAAATAAAATAAAACAAATAATTTAAAAAATATGTTTAAACATTTTCTTATAAAAAAAATAGTAATCTTAATCATAAAACATTATTAATGATGTACAAATTTATAAAATTATGTCAAAATAAATAAATAATTAGTAATAATACTTACTAAAAGATTTTGTAAATTTTTAAACATTTGAGCATAAAACAATAAATCTTTGAAAGAAAATAAAAGTTTATAAATGATTTTATAAACTTTTAGTTGTTATTGACATGAAATAATAATAGATTAAAAAGGGAAGGGTTAAAACTTTAAAAAAAATATTAAGTAAATGTATGTATGTATGTATTTTCTTTCTGTTTTATCTTAACTATATCATACATACTTTAAAAAAATATTACATTATTGCTTAATCAAGAACCATTTAAACTCTTATTTGTTTAAGTTTAATTTTACGACTATAAATCCTTCTTTAATTTAGCATAAAGTTTTATAGTAAAAACTAAAGAAACAAAAGTTATGATTATATGATAAATGATTAAAATCCATACGTAACCTATAAGTATTAAATAACTTAAAAAAAAAAAAAAAACTTTTGTTATATGAGATAAACTAAACTTATTTATTATTATTCAACTATTCGATCAAGGCTTGAACCCTACAATCTTAAAAGCAATATAAGAACTTCTTAAAGCATGGCAAACTTCATTAGTTGTTGATCATTGGACTATTTAGGTTATTCGTGTGGATGTTTCAATAATACATTGGCTACAAATATTCATCCAAGTTATCACACTCATTAAGGTGAGTAAATCTATACTCCCTTTTTTACATTTTGTACTTTTGGGATGTTACATATGCCAGTATTCAAAATTCAAGTATTCTAGAGTCAAAATCTATAGATGCAATGCCTTTTAGTCTATGTGGTTTGAATCTTTGCTATGTCTTACTACTTGCTTTGTGATACTATGTTATTCTATGTTATTCAATGTTATTTGATACCGAGTAGCCTAAGGTGTGTTAGATACCACCTTCGCTTTGACTTAGGTCAAATGTGTTAAAAGGGCGAAAAGTAGAATCATGGGCAGACTTGTGAAATACTTAGCTTTGTGCTTTGTATTGGAACGCGTTTGGAGACGATATAAACTATTGCAGACTTGTAGATATACTAAGCTTTTTAGCTAAGTATTGATGCGAGTTTGGAGACAAGATATTCTATAAACTTAATTGCAAACTAGTATGATATGCATGCTAGAGTTTAAACTTTGTAGTCTAATCGAATTGCATCAGTATTTCTATGTAAACTATATAAACTGTATGGGTTACTCACCAACTATGCAAATAGTTGACCAAATCTTTATTTTGCATATGTAACAGGCTAAGTGGATGCTTTGGCGACGACATAAGATAGGTTTTACGTTAGTAGACCTAGTTAATTCTTTAAAACAATGTTTATAATTTCATTTGTAATTGTTTGTTTATTCAATTCCTGTAATGTAACTTGAGTGAAATGAATGAAATGTTTGTATTGTTAATAATGAATGCTTTAAATTATTCAAACATATTAATAGCACCATGAGCTAATGAACAGTCGAGCTCGCGCCCCGACGTATTCCGCCGTCGGTTGTGGTGTGACAGCCATATTAGTTACAGTTAATATACATAAGACTTCATTTACTTTTAAATTAAACACTTTGACTACAAAACCCATTAATGAAAAGCATTTTCTACTACTCTAATATATGTACCCTGTTGTTGATTATCATGAGAATGTCTTCCGAGTTGGTTCTCATGTTGGAAAGCATTTTAGAATATTTCTTAAATAGGAAATCGTCATCTATAGTGAATATTTTGGAAAATATATGTATTGGAAGATGTTGAACATTCACCTTTGTGGGACGTTGATCTTCTGAATCATTGGGGCTTGGAATGAGAAATGGTCATTAGAAAACCTAATAATCAAGACATGCAACATGATTTGATCTTCGGAATATTTGTCTTATGTCTTGGGTATCGGAATAATAGAGTTATCTTATGGGAGCATTTACACTACTACAAAACTAGGCAATTGCCACCAAAATTTATCACTAGAAGAAATGGTAGCAAATCTTGCTACTGTTTTCCCACCAAATGCAAACTTAAACTATTTACTACCAAAAGGTAGCTAAGTGGTGAGAAATTTTACCATCTTTTATCTTTGGTAGCAAAATCGTAGGTAAATAACTAAATGATAATTTGCCACCATAAGAACGGTGGCAAAAAACAGAATAAAAATTAGGGGAGCGGACCGTGAAAATTAAGGCACAAAAGAGGAACCTCACATGTTAAACCACACAAAATTGGGAGCTAAGATCGAGCGCTCATTCTAACCCAGAAAGAAAACTTCACTTCTTGCCTCAGTAAACAGAATTCATTGCAACCGTACGTGGTAAATGAACACTGATGAATCTATTGCAGCCGTACGTGGTCATCGAGTTGCACGCTGCCGGCCGGTAGTTCTCTCGATTGATATACGATCGATTGGAGGTGATTTCGATCGATTGGTATCTGTTTGCGTCGTGATATATGATCGATTGGAGGAAGCAACGTTATACGATCGTTGCAGGTAGTTCTCTCGGACACCACTTTTATTTTTTGATTTCATAGCAGGTGATTTCGTGATCGTCTCATGTATGTTTTTTTGTGTAATTTCATGATTTTGAATTGTATAATTTCTTTTGTCGTGGGAGTTGGCAACCAAATGAGATTCTGGTTTAGGAATGAGTTGCTGCTAGGGTTTTGACATGAACTTCTGGTAATGAGTTGCTACATAGAGAATTAGTTTGGGAAGCCTGAAGTGTGATACTTTGGGCACATGCTAATAATTAGCCAAATGCACTAGTTTTAGGTGCACTAGTTGTAGGTGCTACAGGCACCTCATTATCGACATGTTTCTGTCCAAACACACCCTGCATATAAATTGAAACTTTTTTTCACATATAAAACTGGAAGGTAAACCGGTTATCTCACCTGGTTTCTCTTTTTGATGGGCTTCTAGGATTATCGACATGTTTCTATCGCCTTGGCTATGCATGAAGGTGTGCTTGAATTTTTTCTACAATTTAGTTTATTGAGAAGTGGTGGTTAATATGTTGACCTATTTTAAACCCACTTGTCATAATCATAGATATGTATGAGTTTGGTTTGCTTCAGAGGGGGTGCCTTTGGCTAGTGAGCCAACAGATCCTCTAGACCAAAGGCAACAAACAACATATGAAAAAGTGTGGGAGGGTATATTATAAGGTGTAGCAGCAGCATCCAATCTGAAACCTGTCTTGTGTATGCATCCTTATAATAAGCTTTACTAGAAAATGTATTGTATGGGAAATTTTCGGTTCAATCACTAAGTATCATGTTCTGGCCCTATTTGTGGGGCTCCATTGCAGGAATGATGCATGAAGCCTTCATTTACATCTACAGGTAACTCAATCTTCAAGTTCATGCTTCAAGGGAGTGTTTGTATCTATTTTTAGAAATCAAGTTGTTTGGTACCGCAAATTCTTGGTAAATAACTAGCTATTCATGTTTCAATAAACGCCACCTGATATAAATATTCTAAATCATATAGATAAATTTCTTTCACTTTTTTATTTTGGATTTTATTTTAGAGATAAAATCATGAGATAATAACAAGTTTTAATATTTTATCCTAAATATAAAATCATAAAACCATTTAATTTTCATAATTGTCCTACTGTTATCATCTTTTATTATTATTTATAAATGTTACATATTTTCAAATTAGTCAACTTAAATTGAACATGCAAGAAACTTGGTTATTTTTATATTTGCAAACATGAAATATGGAGATCATAAAATGACTCCATTGGAAATTATATACAACGCGATCTCCTTCATTATTGCAATTGTTATGACCGTATGTTTTACATTTTACAGTAAGAAAACTCTAAAAAAATTGAAACCGAAGAAAAAGGTGTAAATATGTTATACGGGAATATACAGCTTGACTAACTTCCAATAGACAGACCGAAGGATCTTGGCCTGCATCCTAGCTTGCAGTCACCATAGAATGTTTGTGCAGATTTTGGGATATGTTACCATTTTTCTAATTGCTTTGTAGTTAGGAAATAGCAGACAGAATATTGACAACAGTTTTGGCATGTGAAGATAACCGAATTGAAATCATATTCATCAAGGCGTCAAAAGTTAGTTGTAGAAGATTCAAGCAACTTAAAGCAAGCAGAATTGAGAGGGGTTAGTGATTTCCAGAAAAAAAAAAAAAGTTGGTTTATGCTTAAGCAATTTAGTGTATCACATTCTTTTGTGTATATAAAAGATCTTATCTACTTGATAAACTTATAGTAACAAAAAATGAAAGCCTTAGAATAAGGATGAAAATTTATACAATGAATTTTTCAAAACCAAAGCTTTCAAGGGCATTTGCTAAAATGATACACATTTGAATTCTGTGATAATTTGTTAAGTGGACAAGTTTATCATTCTTTTGCTTGGAATCTTATCTATTCGTTGTTAAGTGGTTTATCAACTGATTTCGTTAGAAATTCTCAAATGCTATAAAAATTGCAGATACATTTCTAGGGCCAACCGTGCAATAAGCTTGCTTCAAATACAGTTAAGCATCGAGAAGGAAGATCGCGTGATCATTGATAGTAAGAATGCTCATACACTCTAATACACTTTATAAATCTATGCATATACTCAGATACACTCTAAATTAGTGGTCCTTTGCATTAGCATGTTGTATCATACTACTTAGTGATATATTTACATTGACTCACATTACCAGGCCATTTATTGAAAGAAAAGTGATATAGTAATGGCTTGGTATACTGATCGGAAGTGGATGTATGAAAAGATTGATAGTGATGGATTTCTTAATTCTAAATATTGTGACAATGTGGACTTCTTTTTGGACTTCGCATTTTCAAATGATGTAGTTGTTGATACAAGGTTGAATATGCATGGTGAGACAATACGTGAGATAAAATGTCCTTGTTATAAATGTCAAAATATAAGTTATAGAGATAGAGCCACTGTTCAAAAACATTTATATAAGGAAGGTTTCATGCTACGTTATGAAACATGGAGTGAGCATGGTGAAACTTCTATGTGTGAGGTTGGACAATCTTCTAATACAATGGAAGTTGACGATAATGATAACGGTTACAAACAAATGGTGTTAGATAACATGCATGCTCACGGTTACACTTTAAATACTTTGGAAGGAGAAACACCTAATCTAGAAGCAAAAAGATTCTATGACATGTTACAAGCTGCTGATGAACCTTTGTGGGAGGGGGAGAAAGCTACAAGTTGTTCGAAGTTACAAGCTGCCACGAGCTTCTTGACATGGAAATCACTTTTCAACGTGTCTACTGCAGCTTACAACTATAACATTTCTATGGTTAATGCATTGCTTCCTGAAGAGAATAAGCTTCCGAAAAACTTTTATGATACCAAGAAAAGTTTAGAAAAGTTAAGTCTTCCTTATGAAAGAATTGATGTTTGCAAGAATCATTGCATGCTATTTTATAAGCAAGACAAAACATTGACACAATGTAAATACTGTAAGGAATCTCGGTATAAAAGTGACCGGAATAAGGTACCTAATTTGGTGATGTCATACATGCCAATTGGTCCTAGACTTAAGAGGTTATATATGTCTTCAAAAACAGCCAAAGATATGACATGGCACCATGACCATAAAACAACAGAGGGTAGCATGGCACATCCAAGTGATGGCATGGCGTGGAAGCATTTTGACTCGGAGAATCCCGACTTTGCAAAAGAGATTCGAAATGTCCGTCTTGGGTTATGCACCGACGGTTTCAATCCCAATAACTCCAACTCAGTTCCATACTCACTATGGCCAGTGTTTCTTACAATCTATAACTTACCACCTTGGATGTGTATGAAAGACTCGTTTATTGAAGTGTGTTTGATTATTCCTGGTGGAAAAAGTCCAGGTCAAAACATCGATGTCTTTTTACGACCACTAATAGATGAGTTAAAAGATTTGTACGAGGAAGGCGTTGAAGTTTATGATGCTTATCGTAAAGAAAATTTTATTATGCGAGCTATTCTTTTGTGGACAGTTAGTGATTTTCCTGCCTATGCAATGTTGTCAGGCTGGAGCACGCATGGCCGTTTAGCTTGCCCATATTGTATGGGAGACACTCAAGCTTTTCGGCTACAAGCTGGAGGAAAGTCATGTTGGTTTGACTGCCATCGAAGATTTCTACCATCGTCACATCCTTTTCGTAACGATAGAAATGGATTTCTAAGTTCAACAAGATCGTTATTGGGACCTCCGCCTGAGTTAACTGGTTGGGAAATATTTGAACAAGTCTCTAGTATCCCTGTTGTCTATGAAGGTGTAACATCTAACCCAAAGCATAAAGATCCAGAATTTGGAAAAACCCATAACTGGGTAAAGAAAAGCATTTTTTGGGAGCTTGAATATTGGCCTATGTTGTTAATCCGACACAACCTTGATGTAATGCATATTGAAAAGAATGTTTTTGAGAATCTATTTCAAACAATTATGGATACTCATAAAACAAAAGATAATGTCAAAGCAAGGAAGGATATGGAACAGTTATGCAATCGGTCATTATTACATCTTTTGATTGGAAATAATAATAAAATTCTTAAACCAAAAGCATCATACACTTTAACCAAACAGGAGGTAAATAAAGTGTGTAAATGGTTGAAAGAAGTAAAGTTTCCTGACGGCTATGCTTCAAATATAGGGGGATGCGTGAATGTTACGGAGGGCACATTCTACAACTTTAAAAGTCATGATTGTCATGTCTTCATGCAACGGTTGTTGCCCATTGTCTTACGAGGGATGTTACCAAAGCAAATATGGGAATCGATACTAGAGCTTTGCACATTCTTTCGTGTAATGTGCTCAAGGGTATTACACATTGAAGATTTACGAAAATTGAAGAAAAGTATAGTTGTAACAATGTGCAAGTTAAAAAAAGTCTTTCCGCCTGCATTCTTTGACTCAATGGAACACCTTGTTATACATTTGACAAATGAAGCTATTCTTGGTGGTCCGGTGCAATTTAGGTGGATGTATCCCTATGAGAGGTAAGTGTTTTACCTAAATAAAGTATTCTTTGAACATATTAATATTTTCTAACATTTTTGGCCTCATTTTCTAGGAAGTTGGGCCGATTAAAAAGAATGATTAGAAACAAAGGAAAGGTTGAAGGGTCCATCGTTCAATCTCATCTCGTGGATGAACTTTCTTATTATTGCTCTTTGTATCTTGAGCCGACAGTTCGTGAACCACGAAATTTTGCCCCTCATATTCCTTGTTCTTCTAGTACCGATCCTCGGTTAAGTATATTCAAACATACAATGAAAATGAAAACGATTACTACGGATTATTAGATGAGATCTTAGAGTTGGAGTATGATAGCACCATAGGGCGTTGTGTAGTTGTTTTGTTCAAATGTGTTTGGTTTGATCCAGTAAAAGGGGTAAGAGTAGACCCCAAAACTCATATGGTTGACGTTAAACCCACGAAAATCGGATGCATTGACGATCCCTTTATCTTAGCATCACAAGCACAACAAGTGTATTATGTATCATATCCTTCAAAAGCTAAGGAGTTAAAAGGATGGTTAGCTGTTGTAAAGACGGCACCAAAGGGAGTTTACGAACTTTCCCAGGATGTTAGTGAAATGGATGATGATGATATTGCAGATAGAGAGCATTTCTTCCAAGAAAATGAAAGGATAGAATGCACGATAACTGAGGATCTTCTTCCTATTTCTTTTTTACATGATGATGGAATGTTAGAAGAAGTGGAAGACTTTGATGATGAAGATTTTGAGTGATAGGTTAGTTAATTATATATAATGGTTAATATGTTATTAAGATGATGCATAATTTATTTGTTTGTAATTAGCTAGAGTAATAACATTAACTAATTCTAATTATTTGTTAATTTGTTTTTTTTTGTTTTTTTTTTGTAGATATCATGGCACGCACTATGGGCCGAGGTAGTAGTCACCTAGTTGGTGGTCGAGGGGTTGGGCGAGGTAATAGTCAAAGTGTTGATCAAGGTAGTTATCGAGGGGTTGTGCGAGGTGGTAGTCAAGGTGTTGGTCAAGGCAGTTATCGAAGGGTTATGCGAGGTGGTGGTCAAGGTGGTGACCGAGGGTTTAGGCGAGGTAATAGCCTTAGTGTTGGTCAAAGTAGTGATCGAGGGGTTGTTCGAGGCAGTTATCAACATGCTAGTCAAGGTAGTGATCAAGGGGTTGGGCAAGGTAGTAGTCAAGGGGTTGGGCAAGGTAGTAGTCAAGGGGTTGGGCAAGGTAGCAGTCATGGTATTGGACGACGTAGTGGTGTTGATAGTAATGATACCGTGTTGCCATCTTTCATCGAGGGTAATGGTGATGACGAGTCCACTTTTCATGGTGCTCATACTGGGAGGGGACACGCCTCCCAAGTTCAAGTTCCCGAACCAATAAACCGTGAGTGGATTTGGATTGAAGACGGGGAGTAAGTATATAAAAATTAATATTAATTATTTATGTATATAAAAGATGTTACTAATATGTTTTTGCTCTTGTTTTGTAGATTTAGTAATCAGGAGAAGTCTACCAGGATTATTGGAGTGATATTAAAGGCTATGTGGAATGGTCCATGGGATAGTTAGAGAGACGTTCCTAATGAGGACAAAACACTGTTGTTTGAGCGATTTCAGGTATGTGCTCTTTAACAATTTTTCATACAACTTATTGAAAAATTTTACATGTTTACTAAAAAATAATATTTAATAGGGTTATTTTCAATGGGAGGAAAAATGGAATGTACCCATTTATAGGCATTGGGAGAAGTGTATTGCTGGTAAATTTCCTGATTTCTTAAGAAGGGTACGAAACGAAGCTAAGAAACAGCAAGAAAACAAGGCTTGCTAGTTGGGGATGATATGCTAGTTCTTATTGACTATAAACCTCCATGGATAAGAACTGAGATTTGGAAAAAAATGATTGACATTTGGAATACACCTGAATGGAAAGCAAAATCTCAAAGGAACACTGATATTAAAAGTAAATCAATTGGGGGCAAACATACACTTGGATCTCAAAGTTATATGACTGCAAAAAGAAAAGCGGTAAAAATGTTAATCATCCTTTATATATACACACATACATATCAACATTATCATTTTTTTATTAATATTAAATTCTATTTATATTAGGCAAAGATGCTCGGACGTGAACTGCAACCTCATGAGATGTGGAAGCAGTCACATTGCAGAAAAGGAAGTAGGCCGTTGGATAAAGATCTGAGTTCTAGTAGTTCGCATGTTTCAGATGTTGATTCCGAAGAGAACATCGAAGAAGAGAATCTTGTATGGGTTGACGAGAGGGCAAAGGAGACTTGGGTAAGTTGACTTTGTTAATAAATCCATACAACATGTTATAATAGGTTATTGAAGCAACATATTAAGCAGGCAATGGAATTTTGAATAATGTAATTATGTATTTATTTTAATAGGTTAAATATGATGGATATCTTGTGGAGAAGTATGGGGATGAACGTAGCAATCATCCTAAATTTGATGAAGTTTTGTGGTCACGAGCTGCCGGTGGTAAGAATAAAAGAAAAGTGTATGGATTAAGTTGTGTTGATGACTCGAACACACATGGTAGACAGAACCCTGAGGTATGTTAATTTTAACAATAAATTAGAGTTTGATTCCATATGAAACAATGATTGGGTGTTATTATTTAGTTAGTTTTGTAACTTAAGTAGTCAAATTAGATCCGAACCAATGTCATTACCAACATCACCCTCACAAAATGAACTTGACCCATTATGAATTTTATTTGTAAGTTAATCTGAACTTGACCCATCATAAATTTTAATTGGTTTTGTAGAATGAAAAATTGAATGAGATTATCAAGGAAATTCTGAAGGAAAAAGAAGAAGAAAAAGAAATATTAAATGGAATTATTGCGGAGTTGGAGGCTGAAAAGGAAAAACACAAGGAAGAGAAAGAAGCTATGATGAATCGGATGTCAAAAATTGAAGATATGTTGAGAACATTGGTCCGGAAATAGACTATAAAACACTTTTAGTTTAATTGTTTAGACTTTTATTATGTTTGGATTCTTTTTATTATGTTTGATGTGTAATTAGTTTCTATAACTTGAGATTTTATGTTTAGATTTTTGTTATGTTTGGTTATTTGAAATTTAAGTAAATCTATGTTTAGATTTTTTGTTTGGTTATTTGAATTCAATGTGGGAATGAAATGATCACAGCAGGTTGTTAAATATGTATGGTTTTGGTGACAAAATGGTGGTAACTATGTTGGTGTAAAAATATATGGTGGCAAAATGGTTGTAAAAAAAACCATAAAAATGGTGGCAAAATGGTAGGTATAACCACAATATGGTAGCAAAATGGTAGAAACAAATATGGTCACAATATGGTAGCAAAATGGTATATGGTGGGAAAATGGTAGCAATCAATATGGTAGCAAAATGGTAGCAACAAATATGGTCACAATATCATTGCAATATTTTTGACCTTGTTTTTGGTCACAACAATTGGTAGCAAAAAATAATGTGGTAGCAAAACAGTAGCGATAGGTCATTTGCCACCAAGGTTTTTCTCACCATCTTTATGGTAGCAAATTGGTCTCAAAATGGCAATTGCCACCATTTTGCTACCATAATTCTGGTAGCAAATACCTTGTTATGTAGTAGTGTTAATATTCCAAAGGTTAAAACTACCTTCCGAAGGCTGATGGCTTCCGAAGGGTAACTTTAACCTTTTGACACTTTCTTTGGGCTTTTTGGAGTATGTGAAGTTAGGGACTTAAAATATTGATTGGAAGCACTAGCCTTTTTTGATCTTATATTGTAGCCACTTGAGTAGTGGAATCAATTCGACCTGATTGGCTGTGTCTTAAGCATTCCTTTATGACTTATTGTTGGACAAAAGAAGGGGTTTAAGAGTAGAATTTTGAATTTCATGATGTCGTTAAATTGAAGATGCAATGAATTTACAAATCAAAGAATTTTTCTAATTTAGGTAACAAAGGAATTGATATTGCATCAATTTTATGTAATTTATGTCCCTTTCACGTGAAAAATATTGATCGTATTTTCGTGTTTGCTTGATTGCGTGGAAAACATGGAGGTCGATTTCTCTGGTGTGACATCGAACACCCTTAAAATGAAAGTTTGAGTACGATTATGGATTATGCGAATTCTCATAATTATTCTAGGATTGAAAACACTTTGGCCAAGGTCATTTTCTTGATGACTTAATGGTTCCTTTGCAGGCTCAGGAACGATTCTACCTTTGATCGTAGTAAGTAAAAGAAAGAGTATAGTATTTATTTGATTACTTGTAAATAGGAACAGTAATGTTGACTCTTGGGTTGAGCGACATGAAATCCTACCCTCAGTGATTTTTATATTTAACATATTTTATTGTTGGAAAAAATTTTTTTTGATAACTGAGCTCGAATGTTAGGGTCATGTAGTGTGATTATTGATAATGGTTTGATTTATATTAAAGTTTTTTATAATGAGATACTATGCATTCAAGTTCTTAATTTTATTATATAAAATATAAAGAAACGAAATTCTACATGGTAGGGTTAGAGTATTAAGCCTAGTTTGATGAAATTTTGAGAAAAAGAATTTGAACAAATTTTGTTTATTGAAATAGTTCTACTAATTAAAAATTAAAAATTTTTTAGTTTTACAATTTTGGTTTCAAGAAAGACCAATCATAATAAGACACGTGGTATTATTTGCTATTAGCACAATAGTTTACATCTTTTGGCTTTCATTGGCATATAAATAATAACAATTTGCCATCAATGCCTAATGTAAGCATTTTGCAAAAAAAAAAAAAATAACTATTTGTTTAGTTACTTATTTTTTTACCTTTTTAAAAAATAATTTATGCGTTTAGTTTTGATCAGTTTCCTTTTAATTAAAATTTTGGTCACATCATCAATCAATCACAAATTAACTAACATGCACAATAAACGTGAATTTCCTTTGATTATCTCATGGGTGTTAATATTCACACGCTACGTGTATATACACAAGTAAAATAAATCACATCACACATACATAAATTTATCTTACACATATTTCTTTTAACATTAAAAAAATATAATGATATAAATAACCCTTCTCTCATAAATGAATATATAAAAGGTTTTCAGGGTATGTCAATCTTACTTGTAGTTTACGATTTATACCATTAAGCACTTAGCCCTAAATAGTATGTCCTCATAGTAAACAACAAGTTGTTTTACTTTGATAAGACAAAATTTCATGCTATGAAATATTGTTTTTTAAAATTAAGTTCCTCTAGTCACCTTCTTCAACATATTGTCTTACACTACAAGAATCTAAACTTCCAGCGATCGACTCCCACAACGACGAGAATAGTCGCCGCCAGAAGGCGTTAAAGCGACGACATGTCATCGCTAAAAGCCGAGATGATTTTTTTTCTTGGCACATGTCAATAGCCAATTAGTTAGTCAACTGAGAAAAAATAGTTTCTTTTTCCACGAAGACATATCTTCGCTACACGTTGAAAGTATAATTATTTTTTCATTTTCTTTTATCTAGCAAAAATAAAGGAGGGGAAAATTTTCATTTCTTTTATTGTGACGACATAGTCTCGCTAAAAGAAATTCATTATTTTTAATTTCGTTTATCTAGATATTAATTATTGGGTAAATAAAAAAATATAGATAATTGTAAAACTTTTAGCGATGACTAATCGTCGCTCCAACAAATAATACTTAATTTTGATAATCACCTATAATGACTAGTGAATTCCAATTTTTTTTCTTTGTGTAAAAGATAATTTTAACTTATTTTCTTTGTATTAAACTTTTTTTTATTAAAAAAAGTAAACTCAAAATAACTTAAATTTATATGTTAAGAATTAAAATTTATTTTTTTGATTATATATATATATATATACTAGTCGGAAACCCGCGCGATGCGATGGGGGAAACAACAATATACAACGCGGTGTTCGTATTTTACTAATTTATCACTGCTTTTGAGATACTGATAGTTATCTCGATGGTTTCACTTATGTATGAAGTTTGGTGTCAATTATAACACAAAATAAAAAAAGAAAACACACAACAAAGATAGAGTTAAAAATCCACATGTCAACTCAATAGTTTGAGTACATATCTTCATCCTTCATGTCAAAATGTTTCTTCTTTTTCTTCATATTAGCAAACCATAATCCTAATTTATTTAATAGGATAATGAATAAGTAAATATATTATAAATGAATACTATGGTATTATCAAAGACTATTATTAAATTACCTTTATACTAACTTTAAAAAATTCTAATTAAACTATAGATACATACATATAGTAAGTTTTAAAAAATATCATTTTTTTACACAAAAACATTCCTGTATAAAAATTAGCCTCCATAAAGTTTTCAAAATTTTGTTGCTTATAGTATATTGGGTTAACACAACTTAACAAAAGCATTCACACATATACATATGCATGTACATGTACATATACACACAAAATCATTAATATCTAATTGTTTTTAATGAATCAAATATCAATCCTTTTGCCACTAACTACAAACCTAGCCAGCAAATTTACTATTTGACTAATAATTGGAGCTTCCAATTGATATCATAGAGATGAAAATATCAAAAAAGATGCAAAAACAGTAATCAAATAAATAATCTCACAAACTTAAGTAACCATAATATCTAAGAGTAACTTTCTTCTGTACATTGTAACGAATGTTCTTATCAAAGCACCTTTCCTTTCTATTTTCTCTAAACCAACCCAATGAAGTAGCCCTTTGAGGTTGACTTGATCTTCCAGGAAATTCAGTTAAACCATGTATATTCACATAAAAATACCCAATCAAATTAAAATGAGCAAGAATGTAAAAAGCAAGACTTGAGTGGAACAATTTTATGTGTGCATACCCTTTGATTCTATGCATATTAAAACCCTCAGAAGACAAATCAATATTACTCGTAGCCTGATAAATATTTTGCAACATTTTTTGACATGCAAAAAAAATAATAAAAATAAAATAAAAATAGAAAACTTTTCCCCATAATCAAAATTAGATTAAAATATGTTTACCTGCTTAAGCAATTAACCCATCTAGTAATCATGTTAGACACAACTAACAATATATTAATTGTTTAAATTACTTGTTCTTTCTGCACCCTTTCTTCAACAAAGTAGGAGTTTTCTGCACCCCTAGCTGGGAAACTCGGGCGATGCGGCCCCTTAAATGATAAGCACTCAAAAGATCACAAAAGAGATTAACTTGACTTTATGAGAAACTCTATTTAAAATCCATGAACCTGCTACAAAAAGAACATCGTCAAGTTAATGTTGGTTTAGACCTAATGATAATTAAATTCTTTCTTCAAAAAGAAAAACAACCGATACTCGGGTTTGACATAAAAAATGAGGTTTCAGAATTGTTATTTTGAAAAAGTTAGCCTATGAAACATAATTAGAAAAATAAAAAAAAAACATTTACACCCCTTTGTTTAAGACATTGTAGAAACAATTGTATTTGTTGTAACTTTTGTTATTGAATTGCTATCTAAAGAAGCTAGGAATATGCACTTTTGGAGAAAAATAATATGCTTTCGCTTGTAGCTCAATTCTAAGGCTCGCCCTGACAAAAAGGTAGAAACATAATCAACTAAAAAAACCATTCAAGATAACATTAAATCAATATACATCTCAAAGAAATAAAACCTAAATAAATGAAACAAACAACTCGGTTATAGCAACAACTTTGCAATATGTACAGCGTAAAGAGCAACCCCCTTTGCAAATTTAATTGCACAAACAGAGACCATAAGTAATAGGCAATATTTAAATGTAATGTTATTAATATATCAACTTGTAGATAGCTCATAAGTAAATGTAATACTATTAATAAGAGACCATTTGAGAAACTGATCCAATACCCAAGAACTACCAAACCATATTTTACAAATAATCGAAGTTACATAAACCGTGTAAAATAACTCTTAGCACACACACACCCACACCCACATGCATATACGACCACATACTACTTATGTTTAGAAATTAGCATATTACTAACAATGTCAAAATAAACAAACAGATCTCACATGGTTGAAGGCTTGAAGATGTGACCAGAGGTTAGCTTGAGCCTTGTCAATGTTGTGTGGTTCATAAGTTTGGGAGCTTAGCTCTGTATGTTCCAATTCTGCTTTGAAGTCCAAGCATGTGATACTCATCCTCGCAATATTAACTGCATATTTTTTAGGTGTTGATTAGTAATTGAAAAGGAAAATTCAATTAAGAATGTATCTTTTTGTTGTAGGATAACAGGCCAAGGATAATTAGATGATAATATTGAAATAACGATGAATGTATGTACAATATGAAATTAAAATTAGGGTTAGAGCAGAAACTTGCTGGTGGATCCATGTTCGAAGCAACCTTCTTCCATGCCTCAACGAAGGCACTGTCACCGGCAGCGGCGCCGACAGAGTAACTGGTAGTGATGGGTCGGTGATGAGGTGATAAGCTGCTTTCCAGAACATGGTTTCAAATAGTGGTTGGGAGATGAGTCGAATAAGAAGGTGGGTGATCGATTGAATAAGGTTTTAGGAATTGAATCTTGAGATTAGTCGGATCAGAAGGCGGGAGATCAATTGAGGGGTGAATTTGATTTTTGAAATTGGAGTGTTCTTTCACTTAACCGTTGTTCTTTCTTCTTTTAAGTTTCTTCATTCACTGTCAAACAAAAGCAAAAGGATGTAACATTCCTTTTTGAGTCTTGAACATACCCGAACCATTTAACCAAGATCCACAATTTTTTCAGCTGATTATTTAATGCATAAAATACTTGTACATCCTGCTTTGTTTATTGTACAACTCTTAAACTCTTAAAATACATGGATCAACCCATCCAATATGTATTATAAATAGTATATAGATATATATATATATATATATCTTACTACTAATATAATAGATATAAGTGAGAGATTGGGGGATTGTCTTAAATTTAAGAAATGTACAAGTAAGGGAATTATAGTTACAAGTGATTAATGCACAATTGAGGTAAAAACTCTTCTGCTTATCATATGTCGAAGACATCTCTGGTTACCTACTTTCCCATCTCCCTCAAGAATATATGCTGTGTAAGTCTTCTACACACCAGAAGAAGAGAAGGTCACTGCCGTTAATACCTTTTCTATGAATTTGTTTCCTTATTCTGAACGTTTCTCAACCAGATGTGATTTGTCAACCCGTGAAATACTCTGAAGATCGAAGAAGAAAGAGGTAGGTTGTGTATTCTTAGATACATTGTTTCTGAAACCTTCATTCAATAAAGAAGAACAAATGGCTCCAAATTCAAAATTCAATTTTGATTTCACCTTTAAAGACTCCTGGTTCCATTCAATTTACTCTCCACTGCTCCTACCTCTTCTATTGCATTTGCCTCTACCTGCCTCAGAAACCTGGTACACAATTTTAACCTAATTGGTATGTAATTTTGTATGGAATCAACTTTGAATGTCCGTTTAATCGAATTTGTATGTTTACTTCGTTAGCTTCTGTGTTTCGCTCCCTACGATACAAAATGATTTGTGGCTAATTACTTTGGCTTTAAAGAAAAGAAAAAAAATCAAAATGGGATTTTGAAGGACCTAAAAAACCCTCGGAAACAACTCGTTTCCTTACGGATTCTGCTCGGCAGGCCCTTGAATAGTGTGGAATCCTATTCAAGGATTTTCCAATCAAAATCACCAAACCCCGTGGGAATCCGATGATGTAGAATCAACGTTTTGATCGAAATCAAACACCACGGGGTGAGAAACGAAGTTGGACAGGGAAAGGCGGCTCAAACCCTAGGATAATGACAGGGGATGCTCAGGGGTCAGAGAATGATGTAAAACATTCTGTTTCCAGGTCTATATATAGACTGAGCTCATTCGGCCAAATGAGTTGTGCGAAACACTCATTGGGGTGAATGTCTTAGCCGAATGGGCTGATCAACCGAATGAGTCATGCGAGTGACTCATTCGTTTGCCTTAGTCATTCACTAGTCGTTCATTCGTGCGAAATGACTCATTCGTAGGTACCATTCGCACTATGGGTCTGTAACATAGTCAAAGTCAAAGTCAAACATAGTTAAACATATTAAACTCAATTAAACATACGAACAACACAGAATAATCGATTTCATTATGTAACATCACTGTACTTTAGGTTGTCCGTACAATCCGTACATCCGTACGATTGTACTATTACGACCTGAGATTTTGTAATTATTAATATTGACACATTATTTGATGATTATCAATGTTATTGGTATACATGTTCATAACATATTATACGCGAAAACCGGGGAAAGTTTAGTTGTAACGCAACTAAACAGAACCAGAGAGTTTATCGCAGTCATACTATTAATGATGAGATATTATTGGTTTGGGAATAATAATATTAATGTAGTAAATAATGGAAATTTATTTACGCGAAGTGAGGTTACGAACGCAATTTAAACTCGAATATCAATTAGAAATATTAACTTAATAGCTATATTCGCGTGGGTGACGATTCACACGAATATAATTATTAAGAATGATATTCTGAAACGATATTCCATAAATAGTAAATCAAATCGAAATACGATACGAGCGTTGGATTCGAAAAGGTGACGATCTTTACGAATACGTACGCGAGTAACGTGTCTCGACGAGATAAATTAAATAATATTTAACGATATTAAATTAATAAATAAAAACTTAAAACATTTATTAGGAATCACAACATAACATGAATTCGAATAAATTAAATTATTAGATAATTGATCTAACGAAAATAAACGGAGACATTATAATAAGATGAATTATGTTAAAAACCACTTTTATTAAAAACAAATCCTATTTATTTAAATGCTTTGTATTTTAAAACATGGTTACGATTAAAACCGAGCATTTTATAAAATTAATCGCGATAAAAACGGGATCGAGCACGCGTATACGACACGCGATATAAGGAAGACTACTTCCTTCCTTTTCTTCATTTCACGCTAACTCTCTCTCTCACTAAACATTCAAATTCGTCACCCACAATACACCCATCTTCTCTCTAGCCTCTTTCACTCATTTCTTGACGGATTCACGAGATTCCGGCGTCCACGCGTTCGTGAGATCGAGGGGAACAAGGAAGTACAAGAAGATCTTGCATTTGAGCTTTGTTTCGAGGTAAATCCCCAGATTACTTTTCGGTTTTTACTAACAAGGTGATGTAGTTGTGTTGGAACATAGGATCGAGATGTAGACTTTGTTTTTGTGATCAACTGAGTTGTATTAAGTTGAGTGAAGCTATAGGAAACCTGATAATCCACAGATCGTAGAGATGATGATGATGAGATGAACTAACCGACCGACGAACCTGTGTTCACGAGCTGGGCAGGAGCGAATCTATAAGGTTCGTGACCTGAAAACCCTAGTTGCCGAACCATCTTAATCGGCCGAACCTTTTTCTGGTTACTCAGCCGAACCATGTTGGGTCTAGAAGCCATGAACCTTGGACTAAACTCTTGGCAGCGAACCTTAGATGCTTAAGCTTCATGCAACGAACCTAGGGTCTCGGCGAACCTTATAGCATGAACACCGAACCTTCTTGGCCATGCGAACCCTCCTCTGAGCACCGAACCCATGGACCACGAACCTTGTATCATGGGAGCCGAACCTTGGTCCATGGATCCAATAGGTTCGCTGGTTTTGGTGAGTCCAAACCTGGGTTGAGCTAGATTAACGACAACGAACCATAAATCGAATTACTTAGGTCCATTGAAATAGAGATGTAAGGGTAATAAAGAATTCCGGGGCTTGAATACACATGCATGCATGCAAAGATAATTAAGTTGTCATTATTTTTATGAATATGAAATTTGAATCATGAAATTTATATATGTTAAATACTTTATGAAGATGGACTAAGCCTATGTTCTTACAATCGAATAAAGATTTAATTAACTTAATTCTTATAATGACGACCTAACTAAACATGCATGTATGTGTTAAGAAGTATATGATTAAGAATATCATTTTGGGATACATATATATTAATGAAATCACACATAAGATAGCATAAATGGTCACCATTACTAACTAATGTAACTCATAAGTTAAACCATATGTTAATGATGACTAATCATAAGATGTATAACATCTCATTTTAAATTAGGCAAATGAACTGGTTTAGCAAGATCATACTGAGTTTAAAAGTAAACCTAAATGGACACTAAACAGAATTTAGATGCCTATACTTATAAACACAAGCATTATAATAATTACAGATTCTTGAGTTACTTTGAGTTTACATACGCGAGCGCGCATAATACGAGAACCCGGATTCTAAGGACTTCAAGTGAGTTCTCATAACCTCCCTTTCTTTAAATTGTTTTGGTTTTAAAACTCGGAGGTGAAACATGTATACCGGTTTAAATATTATTTTGATAATACAAGGATAATACCTGTTTATCATTATGATATTCACTATTACGAATTATCATTATTATGGATTATCACTGATTATTATACATCCGTGTAAACATTGTTATTGACTTTGGTCGATAACAAAGGTTACATGTATTGTCACATACTCCGTGAATCATTGCTTTTGACTGCGGTTAATTGCTTTGACTTCATGTATTGTCACGTGGATGGTTTCCACATCCGTGAATCCTCGCCTTTAACTCCGGTTAATTGCTTTGGATTCATGTATAGCCACGTGGTTAGCTACCACTCCATGTATCATGTTTTTAACTTATGTTAATTACATAATGATCATGTATAGTCACGGACATTATTTGAGAATATTGGTGTTGAGATTGATTGATTGGTTATGTGGATTGATTATCTATTATTGACTATGATTATTTATGATTGATTATGACTGTTCGGGTATGTGATTATGTGTTTGTGTATGTGCTTGGTTGTTAAGTTTGGGGATTGGTTGGATTATCTCATACAGGTATTATTGTGGATTTTCTCAGGAAATCATAAGCATTTATACTCATTTTATCTAAACCTTTTATAAAAACCATTTTTAAACTTAAACTCTTAAATCCATTTTATAAAACCTTTTTAAAGTATAAAAACTTATGATTACTCACCAACTACTTTGTAGTTGACACTTGATTTCTTACATGTTTCAGGTGATGGAGACAAGTAGGATGAAGAGGGTGATCTCTTCTATTTTGGACATCATCATATAGGGTCTTGGACTTAGCTAAATAACTAAATATCTGGCGACTAGAATTTAGTTAGATAGCTAAATCTCTTTTGTATTTGTTGTAACTATTTCATGATGGACATGATTTTTGTGTAATTATTTTGGTTGATTGATTGATATATGATGATTTGATTTAGATGCCCACGAGCTTTTGAACAATCTACACATCCCTCGTGGCATCCCGACGTTTCCGCCATCGGTCGGGGTGTTACAGATTGGTATCAGAGCCTGGGTTATAGGGAATTAGGTTACTAGAAATGGTTGACCTAGTCTATAACCGTAGGATACCCTAGTATGAAGTAATTTCATACACTAGTTAGTATATTCAAGATTTCATGCTTATGTGTTTATTACATGTTAATCGAACTCCTGTTATACATCTGATTATATATGCTGATTATTAATTGTTTGTTACTTGTGCCCTAATGACTCGATAAGGACATACTCGTGGTGTACTGTAAAGGTGGTGGGACGGTGGTTTGGGCGGTTGCGACATACCCTAATCATATGCCCTATATATATACCATTTACAGTACATCGGGTGGATGTCAGTATTGAGGAATAAGGGAACTACCCGTTTGGGACACTTATCTGTTTAAAAACTTAACTGCTTAGGAATTTATCTGCTTTAGGAATTATCTGTTAGATCTTGTGATCACCAGACAAGGACACACTCGTGGTATACTACAAAGGTGGTGGGACGGTGTAAGGGAGGTTGCGATCTACCCTTGCATATGCCCTATACATATACCATTTGTGGTATATCGGGGGTCTGTCAGTGTCAGGAAACATAGGATATTATTAGGATATGATTAGGAAATATTGTACAGTTGAGTTTGATGGACTGTCGATAGTATGTTTGTTGAAAATGGTTTGGATTGACTCGTGGATGATCACACTTGATAAACACTTATAAATTCACTTATGAAACACACGGATTGGACACGTAGGGTGCATAGGATCAATGAACGACGCGAACACTTAGTGATTGATTGTAGACTTGAATGATGATATAGACACTTGGTGATAATATAACGCATGGTGATGATACTAACACTTAGTGATGGTATGGACACTTGATGAGAATAAACTATAGGGAGGATATGAGCACTTAGTGACAATAAGAGCACTCTGTGATGATATGAACCCTCATTGATGATTATGGACATTGAGATTTGGTATGGAATTTAGTGAACTTAGACATTAGGGGAACTTTAATGTCAGGTGAACTTAGACATTAGGTGAACTTAGAAATAGGTAAACCTACATGTCAGGTGAACTTAGACATTAGGCGAACCTAATTGTCCAAGGGAAACTAGAGACCACTTCCCTCAAAATTATCCTACCTAGGATAAAGTTTGTGAAGTGATACTATAGTAAGATACATGATACACCCTAAACGCTAACAAGGGCATAATCGTGGTGCAATGGAACGGTGGTGGGACGGTGTAGGGGAGATTGCGATTTACCTCTGCATATGCCCTATATATAAGCTTGTTGCATTGCATCGGGAGGTTGTCAGTGTTGGTATAGGGTGGGGAATGTATGGAACTTAGGAATAGCTAGCTAATATTAGTTATGACCAACTAGGACACTTAGTATAATATTAGGAAATTTATAAATGTTATGAGTTTAATGACAGATAGGAGAAAAATATAGTTCCTATATGTAATCCTAACTGTTTAAAATGAACTCATTTGACCATTGTTTGCATGATTTACGTTGAAAACGATAGTAACATGTTTCTAATTCCTCATAAACATGCCGCCCCGCCGTCACAACGAAGATGACTCGAACAATGGGGATGCTAACAACAGTAATGCCAACTCCGGCATACAAGAGTTAGCCACACTTATTTCTGGATTGGTGAACCAGCTTATTCAGGCCAACCAGAATATCAACCAGAACAGAGGTGGTGCAAACCCACCAATTTGCACGTTCAAACACTTCAATTCCTGTAACCCCTTGAAGTTCACGGGCGCTGAATCAGCCACTGGTCTGCTGCAGTGGTTCGAGAGTATGGAGAATACCTTCATCAACAGTGACTGCCCCGAGAACCTGAAAGTTCGTTATGCCACTAGTGTTTTCCAAAAGAGAGCACTAACATGGTGGAATGGGGAAAAACGAACTAGGGGAGTTGAGACTGCTTTAGCACTGACATGGACAGAGGTCAAGAACCTGATGACCACTGAATTCTGTCCTAGAAGCGAGATGAGGAAGCTTGAGACTGAATTCTGGGAGCTCAAACAGGATAGTGGCGAGAACGTCATCTACAATACTCAGTTCCATGAGTATAGCTTACTGGTACCTCATATGGTGACACCCTTGGATAGGGCAATTGAGAAGTATATCGGCGGATTTCCGGTACAGATTCAGGACACAGTCTACGGGAGCAATCCCAAAACACTGGAGGCTGCGATCCGTCTATCTGCAACTCTTACTGATAATCACGTGAAGAATGGAACACTCACTCGGAAGGGATACAAGAAGACTGACACCAAGGCTGCTACAAAGGAAACCAAAACTGAGGTTAAGTCTGAAGCTGCTAGCACTTCTAAGAGCAGCAACAAAAAGAGAAAGACCAGAAACTTCATGGTCACTACTCCTGCTGCTAAGTCTGCGCAGCAATCCTCAAACAACACAACTGCCAGGAATTTCACTGCGAACACTCCCCAATGTAATACCTGCCGATACCATCACGCACCGAACTTGCCATGTCGCGTCTGCAACAATTGCGGCAAGTTTGGTCACTTTGCTAACGTTTTTCGGAGTGCACCGCAAGCACAAAGGATGCAACAAGCACCGCTTGCACTGCCAGCTCCGCACGCTCAACCTATTCCAGCTGTACCCATTCGCCAGGTATCTCAGGCACATGCAAGAGCCTGTTATGAGTGTGGTGAAGTGGGTCACTTCTGAAATCACTGCCCAAAGTTGACTGGAAATTATCAGAGGGTGGCAAGAGGCCGGGCTTTTCAACTGAATGCTCCAGCTGCTCAAGCCAACCAGGATGTGGTCAACGGTACATTTCTGATCAACAACTCTTATGCATCTGTCTTATTTGATTCTGGTGCCGATAGGAGTTTCGTTTCATATGATTTTGAATGCTTGCTTGGTAGAACATGTACATATTTAGATAAACCGTTTAACGTGGAAGTGGCTGACGGAAACACTATTGATATTGACACTGTTATTATCGGATGTACTGTGAACTTGAATGATCACACTTTCCCGATAGATCTTATACCTATGCATCTTGGTAGCTTTGATGTTATCATAGGCATGAATTGGTTAGCCACCCACAAAGCGGAGATAGTTTGCCATGAAAAATACATACGTATTCCATTACCTTCGGGTGAAACTTTAAGAGTCTTTGGAGAAACCTCTAGCAAAGGTATTAAGCTTATGTCATGCACGAAAGCACACAAGTACCTTAGGAAGAAATGTATAGCATTTTTGGCTCATATTGTGGAGAAAAAGGATAAAGGAAAGAGAGTTGAAGATGTTCCTGTGATCATAGATTTCCCAGAAGTATTCCCAGATGATTTGCCGGGTCTTCCACCAGAACGTCACGTAGAGTTTCGAATTGACTTAGTACCTGGTGCGAACCCTGTTGCTAAAGCTCCCTACAGACTTGCACCTTCGGAGTTGCAGGAATTGGCGAGCCAGCTGCAAGAGCTTACTGATAAAGGATTCATTCGCCCGAGCCATTCGCCATGGGGTGCACCAGTCCTGTTTGTCAAGAAAAAGGACGGGTCATTCCGAATGTGCATCGACTACCGTGAGTTGAACAAACTTACAATCAGGAATCGATATCCACTGCCGCGCATCGATGATCTCTTCGATCAGCTTCAAGGCTCGGCTTGGTTTTCAAAGATCGATCTTAGGTCTAGGTATCATCAGCTTCGCGTACATGAGGATGATATTCCCAAGACTGCTTTCAGAACAAGATATGGCCATTATGAATTTCTAGTAATGTCTTTCGGCCTTACCAATGCACCTGCGGTTTTCATGGAACTCATGAACCGTGTTTGCAGGCCATACTTGGACAAGTTTGTGATTGTATTTATTGATGATATTCTGATCTACTCAAAGACCAAGGAAGAACACGAGAAACACCTTAAGTTGGTTTTGGAGATCCTAAGAGAAGAGCGATTGTATGCCAAATTCTCTAAATGTGAATTTTGGCTCAAGGAAGTTCAATTCTTGGGACACATAGTCAACGAATATGGTGTTCACGTGGATCCAACAAAGATTGATGCGGTGAAGAGTTGGGGTACACCGAAGACACCGACGGAGATTCGATCGTTTCTCGGACTTGCCGGTTACTATTGGCGGTTCATCTCGAATTTCTCCAGGATTGCTGTCCTGCTTACTTCTTTAACTCAAAAGAATAAGCCATACGAGTGGGGACCGAAGCAAGAAGAGGCATTTCAGACTTTGAAGCAGAAACTCTGTGATGCTCCTGTCTTGACATTGCCTGATGGAAATGATGATTTTGTGGTTTATTGTGATGCATCTAACCTAGGTCTCGGTTGTGTTCTCATGCAACGGGGAAAGGTTGTGGCATATGCATCAAGGCAACTAAAAATTCATGAGAAGAACTACACCACACACGATTTGGAACTTGGTGCAGTCGTGTTTGCCTTGAAGATATGGAGACACTATCTTTATGGTACTAAGTGTGTAGTGTTCACTGATCATAAAAGTTTGCAACATATTCTCAATCAGAAAGAGCTCAATATGAGACAACGGAGATGGGTTGAACTGTTGAATGATTATGACTATGAAATTCGCTACCATCCTGGTAAAGCGAATGTAGTAGCAGATGCGCTTAGTCGCAAGAGTCAAGTTCAGATCCATAGTGTTCGTGTGCACTCTAGTCTCCGTGATGATGTTCTCACAGCTCAACAACACTCATTAGCTCAAGATGACTTGAAAAATGAGATGTCTTGCGGGGCTGAAATTATATTGGAAACTAAGGATGATGGTTTGATGTAATATCTGAATCGGTTGTGGATACCGAATAGGGGTGATCTCCGAATGGTGATTATGAATGAAGCTCATAAGTCTCGTTACTCAATCCATCCAGGTTCTGACAAGATGTATGAAGACCTCAGGGGCTTGTACTGGTTGCCTGGAATGAAGAAGGACATTGCTGAATATGTGTCTAAGTGCCTTAACTGTGCGAAAGTCAAGGCAGAACACCAGCGACCTTCTGGATTGTTAATGCAACCTGAAATACCGATGTGGAAGTGGGAGAATATCTCCATGGATTTCATTACTAAACTCCCACGAACCGCAAACGGTAAAGATAGCATTTGGGTGATAGTTGATAGATTGACAAAGTCGGCTCATTTCTTACCGATACGCGAAACTTACCCTGTGCGGAAGTTAGCTCGTATTTACATTGATGAGATCGTTAGCCGACATGGTATTCCCTTAAGCATAATATCGGACCGTGATGCTCGTTTCACGGCACGATTTTGGGAATCACTTCATGAAGCTTTTGGAACAAGACTGGATCTTAGCACCGCTTATCATCCTCAAACGGATGGTCAAACGGAACGAACGATTCAGACATTGGAAGACATGTTAAGAGCCTGTGTCATCAATTTCGGTGGCAATTGGGATAGCCATTTACCATTGGTTGAGTTTTCGTATAACAACAGTTATCACGCGAGCATTGGTATGGCGTCGTTTGAAGCTCTTTATGGCAGGAAATGTCGGTCACCTATTTGTTGGACCGAGGTCGGCGATTCGCAGATTACTGGTCCAGAGATTATTCAGGAAACGACTGACAAGATCCGCCATATCCGCGACAATCTGTTAGCCGCTCGCAGTCGACAGAAGAGCTACGTGGATAAACGAAGAAAACCTTTAGAGTTTGAAGTGGGAGATATGGTGTTGCTAAAAGTGTCGCCTTGGAAAGGCGTTGTGCGATTTGGGAAGAAAGGAAAGCTTGCTCCACGTTATGTTGGCCCTTTTAAGATCCTCGAACGGATTGGGAAGGTTGCTTACAAGTTAGAACTTCCTGATGAACTTAGTAACGTGCACCCGACGTTTCACGTGTCCAATTTGAGAAAGTGCTTAGTTGATCAGGATCTTCAGGTACCACTCGATGACATTCGCATCGATAATACCATGCATTTTGTTGAAAAACCAGTGGAAATCATGGATCGTGAGGTTAAACAGCTCAAACGTAGTAGAATTCCAATTGTCAAAGTACGTTGGGAATCGAAGCGGGGTCCAGAGTTCACATGGGAGCGAGAAGATCAGATGAAGCTTAAGTACCCACACTTATTTACTACGGTCACTCCAAGTTGAATTTCGGGACGAAATTCCTTTAACTAGGGGAGACTGTAACATCACTGTACTTTAGGTTGTCCGTACAATCCGTACATCCGTACGATTGTACTATTACGACCTGAGATTTTGTAATTATTAATATTGACACATTATTTGATGATTATCGATGTTATTGGTATACATGTTCATAACATATTATACGCGAAAACCGGGGAAAGTTTAGTTGTAACGCAACTAAACAGAACCAGAGGATTTATCGCAGTCATACTATTGATGATGAGATATTATTAGTTTGGGAATAATAATATTAATGTAATAAATAATGGAAATTTATTTACGCGAAGTGAGGTTACGAACGCAATTTAAACTCGAATATCAATTAGAAATATTAACTTAATAGCTATATTCGCGTGGGTGACGATTCACACGAATATAATTATTAAGAATGATATTCTGAAACGATATTCCATAAATAGTAAATCAAATCGAAATACGATACGAGCGTTGGATTCGAAAAGGTGACGATCTTTACGAATACGTACGCGAGTAACGTGTCTCGAAGAGATAAATTAAATAATGTTTAACGATATTAAATTAATAAATAAAAACTTAAAACATTTATTAGGAATCACAACATAACATGAATTCGAATAAATTAAATTATTAGATAATTGATCTAACGAAAATAAACGAAGACATTATAATTAGATGAATTATTTTAAAAACCACTTTTATTAAAAACAAATCTTATTTATTTAAATGCTTTGTATTTTAAAACATGGTTACGATTAAAACCGAGCATTTTATAAAATTAATCGCGATAAAAACGGGATCGAGCACGCGTATACGACACGCGATATAAGGAAGACTACTTCCTTCCTTTTCTTCATTTCACACTAACTCTCTCTCTCACTAAACATTCAAATTCGTCACCCACAATACACCCATCTTCTCTCTAGCCTCTTTCACTCATTTCTTGACGGATTCACGAGATTCCGGTGTCCACGCGTTCGTGAGATCGAGGGGAACAAGGAAGTACAAGAAGATCTTGCATTTGAGCTTTGTTTCGAGGTAAATCCCCAGATTACTTTTCGGTTTTTACTAACAAGGTGATGTAGTAGTGTTGGAACATAGGATCGAGATGTAGACTTTGTTTTTGTGATCAACTGAGTTGTATTAAGTTGAGTGAAGCTATAGGAAACTTGATAATCCACAGATCGTAGAGATGATGATGATGAGATGAACTAACCGACCGACGAACCTGTGTTCACGAGCTGGGCAGGAGCGAATCTATAAGGTTCGTGACCTGAAAACCCTAGTTGCCGAACCATCTTAATCGGCCGAACCTTTTTCTGGTTACTTAGTCGAACCATGTTGGGTCTAGAAGCCACGAACCTTGGACTAAACTCTTGGCAGCGAACCTTAGATGCTTAAGCTTCATGCAACGAACCTAGGGTCTCGGCGAACCTTATGGCATGAACACCGAACCTTCTTGGCCATGCGAACCCTCCTCTGAGCACCGAACCCATGGACCACGAACCTTGTATCATGGAAGCCGAACCTTGGTCCATGGATCCAATAGGTTCGCTGGTTTTGGTGAGTCCAAACCTGGGTTGAGCTAGATTAACGACAACGAACCATAAATCGAATTACTTAGGTCCATTGAAATAGAGATGTAAGGGTAATAAAGGATTCCGGGGCTTGAATACACATGCATGCATGCAAAGATAATTAAGTTGTCATTATTTTTATGAATATGAAATTTGAATCATGAAATTTATATATGTTAAATACTTTATGAAGATGGACTAAGCCTATGTTCTTACAATCGAATAAAGATTTAATTAACTTAATTCTTATAATGACGACCTAACTAAACATGCATGTATGTGTTAAGAAGTATATGATTAAGAATATCATTTTGGGATACATATATATTAATGAAATCACACATAAGATAGCATAAATGGTCACCATTACTAACTAATGTAACTCATAAGTTAAACCATATGTTAATGATGACTAATCATAAGATGTATAACATCTCATTTTAAATTAGGCAAATGAACTGGTTTAGCAAGATCATACTGAGTTTAAAAGTAAACCTAAATGGACACTAAACAGAATTTAGATGCCTATACTTATAAACACAAGCATTATAATAATTACAGATTCTTGAGTTACTTTGAGTTTACATACGCGAGCGCGCATAATACGAGAACCCGGATTCTAAGGACTTCAAGTGAGTTCTCATAACCTCCCTTTCTTTAAATTGTTTTGGTTTTAAAACTCGGAGGTGAAACATGTATACCGGTTTAAATATTATTTTGATAATACAAGGATAATACCTGTTTATCATTATGATATTCACTATTACGAATTATCATTATTATGGATTATCACTGATTATTATACATCCGTGTAAACATTGTTATTGACTTTGGTCGATAACAAAGGTTACATGTATTGTCACATACTCCGTGAATCATTGCTTTTGACTGCGGTTAATTGCTTTGACTTCATGTATTGTCACGTGGATGGTTTCCACATCCGTGAATCCTCGCCTTTAACTCCGGTTAATTGCTTTGGATTCATGTATAGCCACGTGGTTAGCTACCACTCCATGTATCATGTTTTTAACTTATGTTAATTACATAATGATCATGTATAGTCACGGACATTATTTGAGAATATTGGTGTTGAGATTGATTGATTGGTTATGTGGATTGATTATCTATTATTGACTATGATTATTTATGATTGATTATGACTGTTCGGGTATGTGATTATGTGTTTGTGTATGTGCTTGGTTGTTAAGTTTGGGGATTGGTTGGATTATCTCATACAGGTATTATTGTGGATTTTCTCAGGAAATCATAAGCATTTATACTCATTTTATCTAAACATTTTATAAAAACCATTTTTAAACTTAAACTCTTAAATCCATTTTATAAAACCTTTTTAAAGTATAAAAACTTATGATTACTCACCAACTACTTTGTAGTTGACACTTGATTTCTTACATGTTTCAGGTGATGGAGACAAGTAGGATGAAGAGGGTGATCTCTTCTATTTTGGACAACATCATATAGGGTCTTGGACTTAGCTAAATAACTAAATATCTGGCGACTAGAATTTAGTTAGATAGCTAAATCTCTTTTGTATTTGTTGTAACTATTTCATGATGGACATGATTTTTGTGTAATTATTTTGGTTGATTGATTGATATATGATGATTTGATTTAGATGCCCACGAGCTTTTGAACAATCTACACATCCCTCGTGGCATCCTGACGTTTCCGCCATCGGTCGGGGTGTTACAGATTGGTATCAGAGCCTGGGTTATAGGGAATTAGGTTACTAGAAATGGTTGACCTAGTCTATAACCGTAGGATACCCTAGTATGAAGTAATTTCATACACTAGTTAGTATATTCAAGATTTCATGCTTATGTGTTTATTACATGTTAATCGAACTCCTGTTATACATCTGATTATATATGCTGATTATTAATTGTTTGCTACTTGTGCCCTAATGACTCGATAAGGACATACTCGTGGTGTACTGTAAAGGTGGTGGGACGGTGGTTTGGGCGGTTGCGACATACCCTTATCATATGCCCTATATATATACCATTTACAGTACATCGGGTGGATGTCAGTATTGAGGAATAAGGGAACTACCCGTTTGGGACACTTATCTGTTTAAAAACTTAACTGCTTAGGAATTTATCTGCTTTAGGAATTATCTGTTAGATCTTGTGATCACCAGACAAGGACACACTCGTGGTATACTACAAAGGTGGTGGGACGGTGTAAGGGAGGTTGCGATCTACCCTTGCATTTGCCCTATACATATACCATTTGTGGTATATCGGGGGTCTGTCAGTGTCAGGAAACATAGGATATTATTAGGATATGATTAGGAAATATTGTACAGTTGAGTTTGATGGACTGTCGATAGTATGTTTGTTGAAAATGGTTTGGATTGACTCGTGGATGATCACACTTGATAAACACTTATAAATTCACTTATGAAACACACGGATTGGACACGTAGGGTGCATAGGATCAATGAACGACGCGAACACTTAGTGATTGATTGTAGACTTGAATGATGATATAGACACTTGGTGATAATATAACGCATGGTGATGATACTAACACTTAGTGATGGTATGGACACTTGATGAGAATAAACTATAGGGAGGATATGAACACTTAGTGACAATAAGAGCACTCTGTGATGATATGAACCCTCATTGATGATTATGGACATTGAGATTTGGTATGGAATTTAGTGAACTTAGACATTAGGGGAACTTTAATGTCAGGTGAACTTAGACATTAGGTGAACTTAGAAATAGGTAAACCTACATGTCAGGTGAACTTAGACATTAGGCGAACCTAATTGTCCAAGGGAAACTAGAGACCACTTCACTCAAAATTATCCTACCTAGGATAAAGTTTGTGAAGTGATACTATAGTAAGATACATGATACACCCTAAACGCTAACAAGGGCATAATCGTGGTGCAATGGAACGGTGGTGGGACGGTGTAGGGGAGATTGCGATTTACCTCTGCATATGCCCTATATATAAGCTTGTTGCATTGCATCGGGAGGTTGTCAGTTTTGGTATAGGGTGGGGAATGTATGGAACTTAGGAATAGCTAGCTAATATTAGTTATGACCAACTAGGACACTTAGTATAATATTAGGAAATTTATAAATGTTATGAGTTTAATGACAGATAGGAGAAAAATATAGTTCCTATATGTAATCCTAACTGTTTAAAATGAACTCATTTGACCATTGTTTGCATGATTTACGTTGAAAACGATAGTAACATGTTTCTAATTCCTCATAAACATGCCGCCCCGCCGTCACAACGAAGATGACTCGAACAATGGGGATGCTAACAACAGTAATGCCAACTCCGGCATACAAGAGTTAGCCACACTTATTTCTGGATTGGTGAACCAGCTTATTCAGGCCAACCAGAATATCAACCAGAACAGAGGTGGTGCAAACCCACCAATTTGCACGTTCAAACACTTCAATTCCTGTAACCCCTTGAAGTTCACGGGCGCTGAATCAGCCACTGGTCTGCTGCAGTGGTTCGAGAGTATGGAGAATACCTTCATCAACAGTGACTGCCCCGAGAACCTGAAAGTTCGTTATGCCACTAGTGTTTTCCAAAAGAGAGCACTAACATGGTGGAATGGGGAAAAACGAACTAGGGGAGTTGAGACTGCTTTAGCACTGACATGGACAGAGGTCAAGAACCTGATGACCACTGAATTCTGTCCTAGAAGCGAGATGAGGAAGCTTGAGACTGAATTCTGGGAGCTCAAACAGGATAGTGGCGAGTACGTCATCTACAATACTCAGTTCCATGAGTATAGCTTACTGGTACCTCATATGGTGACACCCTTGGATAGGGCAATTGAGAAGTATATCGGCGGATTTCCGGTACAGATTCAGGACACAGTCTACGGGAGCAATCCCAAAACACTGGAGGCTGCGATCCGTCTATCTGCAACTCTTACTGATAATCACGTGAAGAATGGAACACTCACTCGGAAGGGATACAAGAAGACTGACACCAAGGCTGCTACAAAGGAAACCAAAACTGAGGTTAAGTCTGAAGCTGCTAGCACTTCTAAGAGCAGCAACAAAAAGAGAAAGACCAGAAACTTCATGGTCACTACTCCTGCTGCTAAGTCTGCGCAGCAATCCTCAAACCACACAACTGCCAGGAATTTCACTGCGAACACTCCCCAATGTAATACCTGCCGATACCATCACGCACCGAACTTGCCATGTCGCGTCTGCAACAATTGCGGCAAGTTTGGTCACTTTGCTAACGTTTTTCGGAGTGCACCGCAAGCACAAAGGATGCAACAAGCACCGCTTGCACTGCCAGCTCCGCACGCTCAACCTATTCCAGCTGTACCCATTCGCCAGGTATCTCAGGCACATGCAAGAGCCTGTTATGAGTGTGGTGAAGTGGGTCACTTCAGAAATCACTGCCCAAAGTTGACTGGAAATTATCAGAGGGTGGCAAGAGGCCGGGCTTTTCAACTGAATGCTCCAGCTGCTCAAGCCAACCAGGATGTGGTCAACGGTACATTTCTGATCAACAACTCTTATGCATCTGTCTTATTTGATTCTGGTGCCGATAGGAGTTTCGTTTCATATGATTTTGAATGCTTGCTTGGTAGAACATGTACATATTTAGATAAACCGTTTAACGTGGAAGTGGCTGACGGAAACACTATTGATATTGACACTGTTATTATCGGATGTACTGTGAACTTGAATGATCACACTTTCCCGATAGATCTTATACCTATGCATCTTGGTAGCTTTGATGTTATCATAGGCATGAATTGGTTAGCCACCCACAAAGCGGAGATAGTTTGCCATGAAAAATACATACGTATTCCATTACCTTCGGGTGAAACTTTAAGAGTCTTTGGAGAAACTTCTAGCAAAGGTCTTAAGCTTATGTCATGCACGAAAGCACACAAGTACCTTAGGAAGAAATGTATAGCATTTTTGGCTCATATTGTGGAGAAAAAGGATAAAGGAAAGAGAGTTGAAGATGTTCCTGTGATCATAGATTTCCCAGAAGTATTCCCAGATGATTTGCCGGGTCTTCCACCAGAACGTCACGTAGAGTTTCGAATTGACTTAGTACCTGGTGCGAACCCTGTTGCTAAAGCTCCCTACAGACTTGCACCTTCGGAGTTGCAGGAATTGGCGAGCCAGCTGCAAGAGCTTACTGATAAAGGATTCATTCGCCCGAGCCATTCGCCATGGGGTGCACCAGTCCTGTTTGTCAAGAAAAAGGACGGGTCATTCCGAATGTGCATCGACTACCGTGAGTTGAACAAACTTACAATCAGGAATCGATATCCACTGCCGCGCATCGATGATCTCTTCGATCAGCTTCAAGGCTCGGCTTGGTTTTCAAAGATCGATCTTAGGTCTAGGTATCATCAGCTTCGCGTACATGAGGATGATATTCCCAAGACTGCTTTCAGAACAAGATATGGCCATTATGAATTTCTAGTAATGTCTTTCGGCCTTACCAATGCACCTGCGGTTTTCATGGAACTCATGAACCGTGTTTGCAGGCCATACTTGGACAAGTTTGTGATTGTATTTATTGATGATATTCTGATCTACTCAAAGACCAAGGAAGAACACGAGAAACACCTTAAGTTGGTTTTGGAGATCCTAAGAGAAGAGCGATTGTATGCCAAATTCTCTAAATGTGAATTTTGGCTCAAGGAAGTTCAATTCTTGGGACACATAGTCAACGAATATGGTGTTCACGTGGATCCAACAAAGATTGATGCGGTGAAGAGTTGGGGTACACCGAAGACACCGACGGAGATTCGATCGTTTCTCGGACTTGCCGGTTACTATTGGCGGTTCATCTCGAATTTCTCCAGGATTGCTGTCCTGCTTACTTCTTTAACTCAAAAGAATAAGCCATACGAGTGGGGACCGAAGCAAGAAGAGGCATTTCAGACTTTGAAGCAGAAACTCTGTGATGCTCCTGTCTTGACATTGCCTGATGGAAATGATGATTTTGTGGTTTATTGTGATGCATCTAACCTAGGTCTCGGTTGTGTTCTCATGCAACGGGGAAAGGTTGTGGCATATGCATCAAGGCAACTAAAAATTCATGAGAAAAACTACACCACACACGATTTGGAACTTGGTGCAGTCGTGTTTGCCTTGAAGATATGGAGACACTATCTTTATGGTACTAAGTGTGTAGTGTTCACTGATCATAAAAGTTTGCAACATATTCTCAATCAGAAAGAGCTCAATATGAGACAACGGAGATGGGTTGAACTGTTGAATGATTATGACTATGAAATTCGCTACCATCCTGGTAAAGCGAATGTAGTAGCAGATGCGCTTAGTCGCAAGAGTCAAGTTCAGATCCATAGTGTTCGTGTGCACTCTAGTCTCCGTGATGATGTTCTCACAGCTCAACAACACTCATTAGCTCAAGATGACTTGAAAAATGAGATGTCTTGCGGGGCTGAAATTATATTGGAAACTAAGGATGATGGTTTGATGTAATATCTGAATCGGTTGTGGATACCGAATAGGGGTGATCTCCGAATGGTGATTATGAATGAAGCTCATAAGTCTCGTTACTCAATCCATCCAGGTTCTGACAAGATGTATGAAGACCTCAGGGGCTTGTACTGGTTGCCTGGAATGAAGAAGGACATTGCTGAATATGTGTCTAAGTGCCTTAACTGTGCGAAAGTCAAGGCAGAACACCAGCGACCTTCTGGATTGTTAATGCAACCTGAAATACCGATGTGGAAGTGGGAGAATATCTCCATGGATTTCATTACTAAACTCCCACGAACCGCAAACGGTAAAGATAGCATTTGGGTGATAGTTGATAGATTGACAAAGTCGGCTCATTTCTTACCGATACGCGAAACTTACCCTGTGCGGAAGTTAGCTCGTATTTACATTGATGAGATCGTTAGCCGACATGGTATTCCCTTAAGCATAATATCGGACCGTGATGCTCGTTTCACGGCACGATTTTGGGAATCACTTCATGAAGCTTTTGGAACAAGACTGGATCTTAGCACCGCTTATCATCCTCAAACGGATGGTCAAACGGAACGAACGATTCAGACATTGGAAGACATGTTAAGAGCCTGTGTCATCAATTTCGGTGGCAATTGGGATAGCCATTTACCATTGGTTGAGTTTTCGTATAACAACAGTTATCACGCGAGCATTGGTATGGCGTCGTTTGAAGCTCTTTATGGCAGGAAATGTCGGTCACCTATTTGTTGGACCGAGGTCGGCGATTCGCAGATTACTGGTCCAGAGATTATTCAGGAAACGACTGACAAGATCCGCCATATCCGCGACAATCTGTTAGCCGCTCGCAGTCGACAGAAGAGCTACGCGGATAAACGAAGAAAACCTTTAGAGTTTGAAGTGGGAGATATGGTGTTGCTAAAAGTGTCGCCTTGGAAAGGCGTTGTGCGATTTGGGAAGAAAGGAAAGCTTGCTCCACGTTATGTTGGCCCTTTTAAGATCCTCGAACGGATTGGGAAGGTTGCTTACAAGTTAGAACTTCCTGATGAACTTAGTAACGTGCACCCGACGTTTCACGTGTCCAATTTGAGAAAGTGCTTAGTTGATCAGGATCTTCAGGTACCACTCGATGACATTCGCATCGATAATACCATGCATTTTGTTGAAAAACCAATGGAAATCATGGATCGTGAGGTTAAACAGCTCAAACGTAGTAGAATTCCAATTGTCAAAGTACGTTGGGAATCGAAGCGGGGTCCAGAGTTCACATGGGAGCGAGAAGATCAGATGAAGCTTAAGTACCCACACTTATTTACTACGGTCACTCCAAGTTGAATTTCGGGACGAAATTCCTTTAACTAGGGGAGACTGTAACATCACTGTACTTTAGGTTGTCCGTACAATCCGTACATCCGTACGATTGTACTATTACGACCTGAGATTTTGTAATTATTAATATTGACACATTATTTGATGATTATCAATGTTATTGGTATACATGTTCATAACATATTATACGCGAAAACCGGGGAAAGTTTAGTTGTAACGCAACTAAACAGAACCAGAGGGTTTATCGCAGTCATACTATTGATGATGAGATATTATTAGTTTGGGAATAATAATATTAATGTAATAAATAATGGAAATTTATTTACGCGAAGTGAGGTTACGAACGCAATTTAAACTCGAATATCAATTAGAATTATTAACTTAATAGCTATATTCGCGTGGGTGACGATTCACACGAATATAATTATTAAGAATGATATTCTGAAACGATATTCCATAAATAGTAAATCAAATCGAAATATGATACGAGCATTGGATTCGAAAAGGTGACGATCTTTACGAATACGTACGCGAGTAACGTGTCTCGAAGAGATAAATTAAATAATGTTTAACGATATTAAATTAATAAATAAAAACTAAACATTTATTAGGAATCACAACATAACATGAATTCGAATAAATTAAATTATTAGATAATTGATCTAACGAAAATAAACGAAGACATTATAATTAGATGAATTATTTTAAAAACCACTTTTATTAAAAACAAATCTTATTTATTTAAATGCTTTGTATTTTAAAACATGGTTACGATTAAAACCGAGCATTTTATAAAATTAATCGCGATAAAAACGGGATCGAGCACGCGTATACGACACGCGATATAAGGAAGACTACTTCCTTCCTTTTCTTCATTTCACACTAACTCTCTCTCTCACTAAACATTCAAATTCGTCACCCACAATACACCCATCTTCTCTCTAGCCTCTTTCACTCATTTCTTGACGGATTCACGAGATTCCGGCGTCCACGCGTTCGTGAGATCGAGGGGAACAAGGAAGTACAAGAAGATCTTGCATTTGAGCTTTGTTTCGAGGTAAATCCCCAGATTACTTTTCGGTTTTTACTAACAAGGTGATGTAGTAGTGTTGGAACATAGGATCGAGATGTAGACTTTGTTTTTGTGATCAACTGAGTTGTATTAAGTTGAGTGAAGCTATAGGAAACCTGATAATCCACAGATCGTAAAGATGATGATGATGAGATGAACTAACCGACCGACGAACCTGTGTTCACGAGCTGGGCAGGAGCGAATCTATAAGGTTCGTGACCTGAAAACCCTAGTTGCCGAACCATCTTAATCGGCCGAACCTTTTTCTGGTTACTTAGTCGAACCATGTTAGGTCTAGAAGCCACGAACCTTGGACTAAACTCTTGGCAGCGAACCTTAGATGCTTAAGCTTCATGCAACGAACCTAGGGTCTCGGCGAACCTTATAGCATGAACACCGAACCTTCTTGGCCATGCGAACCCTCCTCTGAGCACCGAACCCATGGACCACGAACCTTGTATCATGGGAGCCGAACCTTGGTCCATGGATCCAATAGGTTCGCTGGTTTTGGTGAGTCCAAACCTGGGTTGAGCTAGATTAACGACAACGAACCATAAATCGAATTACTTAGGTCCATTGAAATAGAGATGTAAGGGTAATAAAGGATTCCGGGGCTTGAATACACATGCATGCATGCAAAGATAATTAAGTTGTCATTATTTTTATGAATATGAAATTTGAATCATGAAATTTATATATGTTAAATACTTTATGAAGATGGACTAAGCCTATGTTCTTACAATCGAATAAAGATTTAATTAACTTAATTCTTATAATGACGACCTAACTAAACATGCATGTATGTGTTAAGAAGTATATGATTAAGAATATCATTTTGGGATACATATATATTAATGAAATCACACATAAGATAGCATAAATGGTCACCATTACTAACTAATGTAACTCATAAGTTAAACCATATGTTAATGATGACTAATCATAAGATGTATAACATCTCATTTTAAATTAGGCAAATGAACTGGTTTAGCAAGATCATACTGAGTTTAAAAGTAAACCTAAATGGACACTAAACAGAATTTAGATGCCTATACTTATAAACACAAGCATTATAATAATTACAGATTCTTGAGTTACTTTGAGTTTACATACGCGAGCGCGCATAATACGAGAACCCGGATTCTAAGGACTTCAAGTGAGTTCTCATAACCTCCCTTTCTTTAAATTGTTTTGGTTTTAAAACTCGGAGGTGAAACATGTATACCGGTTTAAATATTATTTTGATAATACAAGGATAATACCTGTTTATCATTATGATATTCACTATTACGAATTATCATTATTATGGATTATCACTGATTATTATACATCCGTGTAAACATTGTTATTGACTTTGGTCGATAACAAAGGTTACATGTATTGTCACATACTCCGTGAATCATTGCTTTTGACTGCGGTTAATTGCTTTGACTTCATGTATTGTCACGTGGATGGTTTCCACATCCGTGAATCCTCGCCTTTAACTCCGGTTAATTGCTTTGGATTCCTGTATAGCCACGTGGTTAGCTACCACTCCATGTATCATGTTTTTAACTTATGTTAATTACATAATGATCATGTATAGTCACGGACATTATTTGAGAATATTGGTGTTGAGATTGATTGATTGGTTATGTGGATTGATTATCTATTATTGACTATGATTATTTATGATTGATTATGACTGTTCGGGTATGTGATTATGTGTTTGTGTATGTGCTTGGTTGTTAAGTTTGGGGATTGGTTGGATTATCTCATACAGGTATTATTGTGGATTTTCTCAGGAAATCATAAGCATTTATACTCATTTTATCTAAACCTTTTATAAAAACCATTTTTAAACTTAAACTCTTAAATCCATTTTATAAAACCTTTTTAAAGTATAAAAACTTATGATTACTCACCAACTACTTTGTAGTTGACACTTGATTTCTTACATGTTTCAGGTGATGGAGACAAGTAGGATGAAGAGGGTGATCTCTTCTATTTTGGACATCATCATATAGGGTCTTGGACTTAGCTAAATAACTAAATATCTGGCGACTAGAATTTAGTTAGATAGCTAAATCTCTTTTGTATTTGTTGTAACTATTTCATGATGGACATGATTTTTGTGTAATTATTTTGGTTGATTGATTGATATATGATGATTTGATTTAGATGCCCACGAGCTTTTGAACAATCTACACATCCCTCGTGGCATCCGACGTTTCCGCCATCGGTCGGGGTGTTACATATTACTGATATGAACTTTATACAATCCAAGTTATACAAAGTACATAACTAGGGACATTGCATGCACCAACAAACTCCCCCTTGGGCCTACTTCTCTACTTGTCAGCATCAGTCTTCAAAAACTTTTCTGAAAGTGCTTTCCAGCCAGATGACTCTCATAAACTGTAGAGCCTGCTCCATGTCTCCATCATCAAAGAATATCGGACATCTGTATAAGGTCTTCACGTCAGATTTGTCAACCACATAGGATCAAAAATACGAATCGTATCCCATGTATCTTCTTTGCACAAAACAATCACAGCCTCAGAAGTCCTCCCGTCATAGTACCACCATCTGAAGTTGTCCGAAAAGTCCTGACGCATCTTCCGTAATGGAATCTTCCTCATGACATTCGAAGGCAGCCACTTCAGGATCACTTTATGTCTGCGGGTGTTAGCATCAATCTTCGGCTGATAGTACCTTTCCGGTTGCTGTGGCTTGAAGTTTACCCATCTTTTCCTGTACTCGAACTGGATTTGCCTCGCAAACCAGGACGACATCCCCGAATCCTCACAGTATAACATCTTCAACATGCAAGTTCATTTACTTCAAATCCCGACAATGTCTTGAAGTTGTGAGGAAAAAGGAAGTGCTGGATCCCCTTCTCTCTCTTTACTACATAGCAGCGCAAGTCATGAAAGTATGCCCAACTCAGAATCTGACCGCCAGATGTATATCCTTTGGTCCTGTAGACTTTGGTATGCGGAGTTACCATCGGTGGAACACTTTCTTTCTTCAATACTTCCCAGTAGGCTGCCCATTCATCCTTCCTCTTCTGAATGTCTTCTGCTAAAGACTTGCTGCCGCTGACCTTCTCGTATATCTTTATCTTCAGTTCCTCCTCAGTATGTAGACCGAAAAGATCAACAAAAGTAGGCAGCTCCTCTTCAGCTGAAGTGTACTTTGTGCTCTCTTCTTCCATAAGATCCTCCAGAATCACCTCTTCAATATCATCAAATACTTATGGAGTAGGAAGATCTGAAATGGGAACAATATCATCATCCATCACTACCTCATCAGGATTTAGCCTGAATAGCTCTGCAATCAGCTCTTTCGAGAGGCAGTGAATGATCTCGCCTTCCTCTTTGTCATAACTGATAAAGTGTAGAATGATGCCCTGAGCGTCCAGTATCATCGTCAACTTTTCGTCTAGAAGACGTCTCACTGGCATAGCATCAACCTCTTTAGTAGCGTTAGGCTCTTCTGCTTGACTCTGTGGCGGCTTGGCAGCTCTATCATGCCTGGACTTTATTCTGATCTCTGTGGGTGGGGTTGGCTATCCTGAACTGGAGGAACTCACAGAGCCACTCCATGCACCATCATCATCATCACCAGAATCATCATCCTCATCAGTACTATCATAATCCACCTTCTCCTCGTCAGACTCTTCTTCCTCTTCTTCTTCTTCTTCTTCTTCATCTTCATCTTCCTTGTCTGAATCATCGGAGACATGCTCAGAGGCTTCAATCCTTAGTGTGGAATCCTTGAGGCTTTCAACTTGATCAGCAAGACGCAAGTTTTCAGCTTCAAGAGCCAAAATCCTGTCACTGAATCCAACAGCAGTCAAAGCCAGCTGATTGAGCTCATCCATAGACTTAAGCAATCTTTCCTCCAAATCAATAGATTTGGCTCTCAAATCGGCTCTCTGATCGGCAGCCTGTAGCAACAGAGCATCCTGCCCACTGAACCTCTATGTAAGCTGAGAAATAGTCTGATCCTGTTCATGGTTCTTCTCAATCAACCGAAGAACTGGAATGTTCAGTGTGCTAAGCTGATCAGCAACTGAAGAAGTCATAGTGTACAAATCAGAACGTGTGATAGAAGGACCAGAGGAGGCAGTAAACAACTGTAGTGGCCATAGATGAGGTCAGAGGGGCAGTAGAAGCACGTGCTTGACCTGGTCAGTGAAGAAATCGCGACTGTTGCAGCACATGTAATAGTGGTTGCTGCAACAGAAACCGTAAATGTAGTGAAAGTACGAGGAATATGATCAAAATCAAACTCTGGAATAAAAGATGGATCCCTGATCTCCTCCTCATCTATAGAGGCCTGCTCCCTAGACCTTGTCTCAAGAAAGACTACTTCAGATCTGAAGCAGGTAGTCACAACTTCAGGCCCAGTGTCCTCTGAATCAAGATCATCCGTGGCATCATCAGCCTCACCCTCAACATCCTCCATCTGCTCATCCTCCTCCTCATCAGCAGAGGTAGTACCACCTCCCACAGTAACATCAGCAGCACCAGCATCAACACTCACACCTCCAACACCAGCATCAACAGTCATACCAACATCTCCAGCACCACTAGCACCACCACCAACATCACCCTCAGTATCATCATCATCATCACTATCATCTCCATCATCACCTCCTGAAACAATAATATCCACCTGATCAGAATCAGAGTCCTCAGAAACTCCTAGTTACCTGGCAGTGCAAGAAGCAAACGTTGGTTTCTACTTCAACATGTGAAGCAGAATACATTGCAGCTGCTAGTTGTTGCTCTCAAATCATCTGGATTCAGCAACAACTCAGGGACTATTGGTTACAGTTTTCTAACACTCCTATATTTGTTGATAACATTGCTGCCATAGCTGTCACTAAAAATCCTGTCCAGCACTCAAAAACAAAACAAAACACATCGACATTAAATATCACTTCATACGTGATTGTTTTGAAAAGAAATTAATTGATGTTGTTAAAATTCACACTGATAACCAGAAAGCTGATCTTTACACTAAAGCGTTTGACAAACCTAGATTTTTATATCTGTTATCAGCTAATGGTGTTTTTCAAAAAGATGATGTCATTCCGTCATTTGAATCAAACAAATGATCATTGTTTTGTTAGTTAGTTTCTTTTGTTTTATTTTTTTAGTCCTTTTACTGTTTTTCTTTCACTTACTCAAAAACTCAAAAAGATTTTCAGTTTTAGGTTTTTAGGGGGAGAAAAAGTAGTTTAATTGAAAAACCAAAAACATTTGAAAAATTGTAAAAATGAGAAAGTCTTGTGTGAGAAAGTGATGTGTTACCAATCATGTCTTAAATGCAAAATTGAATGCATAAACTGAAAACACATGGGTTTTATGATTGGATGTACTGATAGGCCGACTTTCCAAAGTTTATAGACTATTGGTGATTGCTTTGAATGACTGAATTGTGGGATCCAATTTAGAAAACTAGTTAAGGGATAAACAGTTTTTAACTCAAATCAGGTATACACCTATTATCATAGGATCTGATAAGGTTTCCAATGATTCATGAATTCAAGTCTGTACACGTTCCATATTACTTTCTAAAGACCTAGCTGAAGCCGTCCATTCAGATGAGAATGATTGAATTACATGAAAGTAAAAGTGAATCCGACTCTGTACACGTGCCATATTGCTGGGTTGCAGCCTAGCTGAAGCCGTCCATTCAGATAGGATAAGCTAAGAAAAAAATACAAAAATAAAATAAGTTCGATTCCATACATGTGCCATATTACTCGGTTGCAGCCTAGTTGAAGCCATCCATTTGGATAGAACAAGTTGATCTTGTCAACACAGTTCTGTATACGTGCTGAAGCCGTCCATGAGAATGTGTTGAACTTGAGAAACAAATCAAAAAGAAAAATACAAAAATAAAATAAATTGGAACCTTATAGAACTTATGATGTTAGGTATTAAGCTATGCAAAGATGACTTATAAATTGGTTTTGACATAGATTTGTTGACTATAATGGGTAACTCAGTCAGAAAACATGGGTGATCATTGATTAGTTTAGAAATGAAGTATTGTCAGGTTTAAAATGGACAAGTATGTCAGTAATTGCTTCATAATTCAAATGTTTCAGAAGTATAAACATTCATGAATGTTGATTTGATGTGACCTAGTGCATATGTCATTTTCTTGAAAGACTAGTCACAAAAATATGTGTTTTGATTATCTTAGTTTTAGTTGTACAGTTGTTTTCATATCAGAAAAAGAGTAAAAGATTTTCATTTGAATTTGTTTTAAATGATCATTTGGTCGTTTCAGATATTCAATTTCGTCTTAACCTATCACCAAACCAGACTAAACTTCATAACGATACTCTCTTTTGTGGTCAAAATGTCAAAATCTGAAAACAAGTCATGCAAAAGACTCAATTGACCGAATGAATCCATTCATGCAAATGGGTCATTCGGCTGATCACCTGATGCGAATGGGATCATTCGGTCGAACTCTCATCCTAATGAATCCTCCTATTTAATGAGTTCCTTCAGCCGAATGATTCATTCACATCATTGTTTCTCTTTCGCTCCACTATGTGAACCGTCTTACGCCCGAAATACACACCTGTTCATCTTCTTCGTTTTTCACCACAAATCTGCCATATACTGATCATATTTCACATCGTGATTATTACAGGTACTGTAGGGATCAAGATCATTCGATTTTGACCATTGATTGAACCCTAACTGTTCGAATTTTTGGGGTTATCAAACAAAATGAACTTGGATGCTTCTAAAACCAGTTCTAAAACCTTAATCGGACCTCTCTGAACTAAATGTTACCATTTTTGTGGTCTGATTTGAGATTTTGGGAGTTTAGGATTTCAAAGCTCTTCGGTCGACCGAATGACGTCCTTTCGCATCACAAGGTCGACCGAATGAGGAGATTCGACCGAATGAGAGATTCAACCGAATGAGAGCCTTTCGGTTAAAGGGTGGACTGAATGAGGTCATTTGGACCATCTGGACATGCGAATGAGTGGGTTTAACCGAATGACTTCATTCGTGTGTCATTCGGATGGCATCATTCATTCGGCTTGTTTTCTCATTCGCGTGAGTCTCATTCAGATGGTGTTAGTTCATTCGCACCATTTGAACACTTGATTTTGTTCATTTGTCTACTGAACTGAATTGACTTGTTTTTTTTCTTTTGTGGTTCAGTATGGCAGGCTACAAGACTTTTCCGAAGAACAACATATGTGCTCATTTAGATGCTACTACGAGGAACGCTTGGCATTTTACAGATATCATTGCTTTTCTGAGACGTTCCAGGATATTCACTGCCATTTCTACAGTTCATGATCCCTATTTATCACATTAGAGGGACTTTTGGAGTACAACTGACATTAACTGTGAGGTAGAGTCTCCAGTTATCAGAGGGAAGGTCAGAGGGAAAGATGTTATATTTTGCTGAGCACATCAGACGGGTGTGTGGATTGCACGATTTACCAGATCATCCTTTCACACTTGACATATATTTGTTCCGTGGATGTTTCATCAGGTGCAAGTATGATTGAGCTTTAGAAGCTGGAGTGCTAAACAAGGCCTTCTTATGTCCACAGTTCAAGTACCTGAGTCATGTCCTTATTCATTGCATGGGATGAAGGCGTGGAGGATTCGATGATCTGCTAGAGACTCTGCAGTGTGCCTTTGTAGCTTTGGTGCTAAACATCCCGTTCAACTTCTTCGAGATGGTTTTCACACACATGAAGGAGAACGTGTACCTGAAGGGAGACAAGAAGTTTTTTATGTACCCGAGGTTTCTACAGATGATCTTCGATGCTCGAGTGCCAAATCTGCCCAAGGCCAACTCAGACATCATCAGACTAAAGCACAGGACTGATATTACCCTCAACAGGGTTCTTTCTTATCGGGGAAAGGAGAGGAAGCCTCCTACTCGTCGTCTGTTTGGCCATCTCCTCAATCCTGATTACGTTGCACCTATTGGGAGGAGGTGGAGACACGAGGGCTCTGATACCACTTTGTAGGACCTAAGAAACCCTCGAAAACAACTCAGTTCCTTGCGGATTATGCTCGGCAGGCCCTTGAATAGTGCAGAATCCTATTCAAGGTTTTCCAATCGAAATGACCAAGCCCCGTGGCAATCCAATGATGTAGAATCAACGTTTTAATCGAAATCGAACACCACGGGGTGAGAAACGAAGTTGGACAGGGAGAGGCGGCTCAAAACCCTAGGAGAATGACAGGGGGTGCTCAGGGGTCAGATAAGTGATGTAAAACATTCTATTTGCAGGTCTATATATAGATTGAGCTCATTCGGCTGAATGAGTTGTGCGAAACACTCATTCGGGCGAATGTCTCAGCCGAATGGGCTGATCAACCGAATGAGTCATGCGAGTGACTCATTCGTTTTCCTCAGTCATTCGTTACTCGTTCATTCATGCGAAAGGACTCATTCGTAGGTACCATTCGCACGAATGGGTTTGTAACATAGTCAAAGTCAAAGTCAAACATAGTTAAACATATTAAACTCAATTAAATATACGAACAATACAGAATAATCGATTTCATTACTGATATAAACTTTATACAATCCAAGTCATACAAAGTACGGAACTAGGGACATTACATGCACCAACATATTTTAAAAAGATTGAAACTAATCATCTGGACCTCAAGTCACAATGATTCAGGACTTGAAGTCACAATGATCCAGCTTTATGTGTGATTTTAGGCTCTTTACTTGGTTATCAGAACCAACAAGGCATACTTTATATGTTGTTAAATGTAATGAAATTATTAATATTATGTTTTTATACTCATCTATATGTTGTTGACTTTAGCTTTATTTCAGCTTATATGTTCAACACAACCTTCTATAGCATAACTTTACAGTTTGTTTTAGAAAAAAAAATGTAAAAGAGAAGGAAAGAAAACAATAAATCAAATGAAGTCTATTAGTTGAAATGACTAACATCCTAAAATGACTTCATTTAGTTGAAATATCTATTATCTTTAGATTACATATCCATGTATCTCAGTATTTGTGGTTTTAAAGTGTGAGTAAAACATCAAAATCCAGAATTAGAAAGTTGTATGATTTTAAATTAGTATTTATCCATTAACAAATTAGTCACAATAATTAGATTTTATTCTTTGGATATCATACACTCATTTTTAAACATATTGATTTAGGAGGTATGAAATTGAGGATTATTATTTATAGGGTAAAAAATTAAAATCTTGAATAAATTATCCTAATATTTTTATTTTTTTGGGTATAATTTGGATCCACTACTCAGGAAGATAAAACAGATGTTTCTAGGTGATTAAGAATTAAAAATGGATAGCAGATGGAATTTTTATGTAATCTGCAGTAGAACATAAACTCAACATAAAGTTAAGACCATGTTAGTTGAGTTATAACCCTTGTAAAGCTTCACATATAGTAATCTCAATGTTATAATTTTCTTAAAATTTTTGATTATATATGTTTTGGGTTGTAATTTATCTTAATCTAAAATCTTAGCTAAAAATGTCAACTGGGTTGAAAGATGATTCATGATTGTTGTTTATGCTTTATATTTCACTATGATCTTGTAATGTGAATAGTTCGTCTTTCTTGTTTAACATTTACAAATTTATTTTAGGTGTTACTAAAAAAATATAAAAAAATAAAAAAATAAAATAAAATTTGTTTTTCGAGCCGAGGGTCTCTTATGAAACAGCCTCTCTACCTCATTGTGGTAGCGGTAAGTTTTGTTTCCATCCCCTAACCATACAAAAAGTGGGTTACACTGTGTACGTGTTGTGTTGTGTTGTGTGTGTTACTAAGTATATTTAGACCACAAAGTTTTTTTCATAGATATCTATCATATATGAGATATAAACATAGGTTCTCACCCACTTGAAACTTTTCAGTTGGATGAACATTTGTGACCCATGGTAATAATGATGCACCTTTTATACCATTTTCTATTTTTTTTACACATATTAATCAAATTTATAAATGAATCTCTCATTCTTTGTAGTTCCTTCAGCAATGCGATCTATATGAAAATGATGCAATCTTTGATAAATTTAATGTTGTTTGAGTGGAGATGGACAGCAGGTGGCAATTGGTTCATACAGGCCTGGCTGTGCTTTTCTTTTCATGCAAGGCTATGCCCCTTTCTCGCCTTCTAGCAACTGCTTTCTTTGCTTTTTTTTTTTTCTGGTTCGTAATGTTTCAGATATGTTAGAGTGTCTCTCATTTATAAAAATGATTTATTGGGTTTCAAGCTGACATTTCATGTTTTGGATTGTGGTAAAAGAAAATGTTATGCTAACTAATTGAAATTCGTGGCTTTCTTTGGTACGACAATATCACATTTGGTTTTATTTGGGTTTCAAGCTGAAATTTCTGTTTTGGTTTGTGGTAAAAGAAAATGTTATGCTAACTAATGGATATTCATGGCTTTCTTTGGTACGGCAATATCACGAGGGATTGATATGCTAATAGATAATAAATATGGCGCTTTAAATTGTCTTTGTCGTTGCATCGCGCAGGTTTTTGATTATAGTATCTATATTGTCAATAAACGAACATCGCGTTGTATGTTGTCGTTATTGCCACCGCTTCGTGCAGGTTTGCTACTGGTATACACATATATATATATATATACATATATATATATATACACACATATATATATATATACACACATATATATATACACACATATATATATATATATATATATATATATATATACACACATATATATATATATACACACATATATATATATACACACATATATATATATACACACATATATATATACACACATATATATATATACATATATATATATATATATATACATACATATATATATATATATATACATACATATATATATATATACATACATATATATATATATATATACATACATATATATATATATACATACATATATATATATATATATACATATATATATATATATATATAGAGATATATATACTAGTAGGGAACCCGCGCGATGCGGCTGCGGCAACGACAACACGATATTCGATAGTGCTCTCGGTAGTTTTCTTTTTTGTAACATCGATGTGGTCTATGTATATATATCTCAATAACAAAAAAAAATTAAGAAAACGAAAGTCGTAAAGAAAGTGATCGTAAAATACATGTGATTGAGAACATGAAACAAAATCCAAGAATCATTGTCATAACCTAAAGGAAGCATTGTTATATGTACCTTTAGTGTCATAAGAATACCAAGCTGAACAAAAATGAATCTACAAAAAAGTAAAAAAAGAAAAAAAACATTATATGCATGAATTTAAACAGTTTTATACAATCAAGCTAGTCAAAACTCCAACTTATTTTGCAAGTGGAATAGATAATCTAATTATTTTGGCTACTCAAAGGTATTTATCATGGTTAAATTTATTTTTCAAGTGCAATAGATAATCTAATTATTTTAGCTATTATGTAGTCATCTCTGCTGCACTCGAGACCCAAATCCACAGTTGGGACCACTGCATACATTGCTCCTGAGGTTTTTAAAACAGCATACAGTCACATAAATATATTTTAAATTAATTTTTAAAACAAATACTTTGAGTTTACACATCTACGTCAAATCAAATTAATTTTTAAAAATGGAATTTTGAGTTTTAATAAATACATCTACATGCACATCATAGAAGTGCACAAAACATGACAAAATACTTAAAACATAAAAGTACATACATCTGCATATACATCACACATCTGCATACACATCACACATCTACATATATTAATACAGTTACAAAACCAAAGCATGAATTAATACACGCATGATTTAGAAAACAAAACCAGATACAACCTGTATAAACTGAATACTGTTGTGAAAATAGAGAACAAATGGGATACAAAATACTTTGATCTTATTGAACAAGAAAGAAAAATGACAACTGAACATTAAGGTCTACAATTGAAGAATAAGATCTGACCTATATACTCATTACAGATTGTTAACAAACTCATTAACAACCTAACAACCATTTAACACTAATACTCAATTAACTTTACAACTATAACACTCCTTTTTTTTACGGTTTGACTTTTCCAACATAACAACAAATACAAATACAAAACTTGTGCATTAACCTGTGATGATACTTTCTTGAAAGATTGATTCATAAGTCATCCCTAACCATGATGACACTTTCTTGAAAAGTAAAATTATTGTTTCCTATCTGTATGCAAGGATGTTCTTATAATAAAATGCTTCACCCTTAAAACATTAAAAGTATGATTCAGAAAATGAAAAAAAATATGTAAAAGACACGCGTTACCATGTTTGATGTCAGCATCAGTTTCAACACCTCCACCAATTGTGACTCTAGTTTGACTAAATATGTCTATGTGAAGCCCACAAATAACCCTGACTGTTAGTGTATGATCAAACCCAAATGAATTTCCAATGGCTAAGCACTGCTAGTCCACTTTTAGGAAAGAAGATTGACCTACCCTCATCGGCCTTAGCAGATGTGCAGGTGCGCCCGCCTAGATCAACAATAATGAAAACTTGTATTAAAATAAAAAAAAGGAAAAACTAAAGGGCTATTACGAAAGGAAATTAGAGAAAATAAAATAAAACATACCTTTAAGACAGCAAGGTCATTTGAGCAATCTGCATCAATTAACTTGCCTTCAAAATTCTTTTGTACCCTTTCAAAATGTTACACACAAAGAATGAGGTTAGGCGATGAATAAATACTAAAAATACTTTAATGTTATGGATACCAATCTTACCCTTCCGAAGCAACAATGTTAACACGTGCAACAACTTTTCCACGTTTTGGATTTCTTGATAGAGAATTGCCTATAACCAAAGAACTTTACAAGTAGTTTAGTCTTTGATAACAAAAATAATTTAAAAATATAGATTAAAGGGAAAATCAAGAATGGATGCTTTATCTAAAAACCTAAACATCAATATTTAGAGGCGCTAATCCTAACTATAACATGAAAATGAGTTTCATATTATTGGCACTGGGTGAAATGAGTCAAAAGTCACCCAAAGCATACTCAAGTGTTTAAAACCTCATATATTGCTTTTAGGAAGTAAAAAGAAACATATGATCATTTTGAATCATTAACAATACTCAAACTCGTATAGAATAATTAGCAAAAATCAAGGACTATAACCTAATTAATAAATATTTCCATGGGATCAATTCAAATCAAGGACATCTCCATTCTATCAGTTGCCTGCACCACCTCATTGTAAAAACAATGCCCTAAAAATGAAGCAGCGCAAAGCCTGCAACAAACCCAAAAAAAAAAAAAACCGAGTTGCAATAAAGAATATGAAATTATAGCATAATGAGGGTCGATCTTTACAGTATCATATTACTTTTGAATCCCCTCTTAAGTGTTTCCAGAAAGCTATAAATTGGTTCCAATATCTGTTAGTACAATTGCAAGGCACTCTACTCCTGGTGTATATGATGGATCTATGTCCAAAGCCATCTGGTATGACTGCATTAACAAATAGAAAACTTAACTAATAACCAAAATCATAAGAGCATATAAAATCATTGGAGTGTGTAATCAATTCTTAAGATAGCAGTTCTTTCAACACAATCCCAGTTCCGATCAACAAAGTCAAGAACCGGTTCCAGTTCCGGTTTTTGACCGGTTCCAGCCAGTTCCGGTTTGACCGGTTCTGGTAAAAACCCAAAAACGCCCATACCCACCGGTTATGGTATGACCGGTTCCGGTTCCGGTTGTCGGTTCAGGTTCCTGGTCCGTTGGCCACCTCTATGTATCAGTAGCAATGAAAATTTTCCTAGATCATAGATTTTAAACATGATAGAATCATCCATTTTAGTCAAGTAAAAACAAAAGTGGAAATAAAGGTAATCTATTAAGAATCTAGAATCATGATAGGACACTAAAAATTCCATATAATTTAAATTAAGACGTGAAGACTTGTGAAGACTTTCCAAGGAAGGTATACACACCTAACCAAAACAAATAATATTCCAACTACACGAAAAAACCATAATTGTCACAAAACTCGACTTTAACATCTAACCAAAACAATCCAATTACATGATCTATCACATCTATCTTTGAAATTTAACATGAATCAAGCAAGCACAAAGTCATAACATGTGCCATTTGGGATATCCTTGAGCTGGTCCTACTATTGTTCTTATTTTGGTTGTTTAGCAACTGCAAAATGGCTTGATTAGTGGACTATATCAGCAGAAAATTAATATAAAATAAAGCAGCAAAACATATCTAATATAGCTGCAAAATGAAAGCAAAGATATACCAAAATTATGTACAAAACTTAGCAACATCACAACAACCTTTTGACAGTTAAAATCTTGTAAATTAGCAGCAAATCCATAATTATAAAATACAGAAATAGATAATAAAAGGAATGAATAAGAAAGCATCAAAATGAAATCCAAAACTGTAATATTGTGAATAAGATGCATTTAAACATATAATAATGTCACCAGCTATCTAATATCCTTACTACTTGGATTGTGCGTTGTGAGCTTCCCAAATCTCACTTTGATGTTCTCCTTTCCAACTTCATAGTATACTTCTGTAAAGAAAAAAATAAAGCAGAAATTAGACGCTAAGATGAGCAAGATTTGATCAAATATATGTGCACATGACAAAATTTCTAACATGAGATAACAATTAGTAGCATCTTAACATAAAGTATTTTACTTTCAGATGATATGGATAGACAACTCCATGGATCCAAGTAGGCCCCATATCAATTCTATCATCACCAAAATCTGAGGTGTTAACCCTTCCTATATTTCTATTCCCACCTTCAACAACAGTAAGCTCAAATGCTCCTTTTTGACACCAGATTTGTATAAGCTTGTTAGAAACTGTTAACCCTGTCATTAAAGAAATACAACATAAACTGTTAACCCTGTCATTAAACTGTTAACCCTGTCATTATATAAGTATAAGTTTGTAAGGGTTTGTTGCGCGTGTAAGTGTTAGTGTTAGCCCTAAAGTTGGCTACACTCGTGAGTCTTGTTCGTTATCTGGCCCATATTCACTACTTTGTGTATGAAAAGGTTGAATTTTCTTCATTGTTCACGATTTCCTTACTTGCCCAAAAGTTTCTATTTATCATCTTTATGTAAGGCTTTTAAACCTATATATAGTTTGCTCAAAACTTGTTCTCACATTATAACAACGAAATGGTATTCCATAAATGTTTTATCCTTTGTTTTCATCATTTCTAACGTTTATTCATACGTTTATCAATTACTTAAAATTCATTGGGCCGGATAACTTATTGGACCATTTATGATAATATTGGGCCTACAAATTGTGTGTGTGGGACGGTTATGTGTATTGGGCCGGAATAATCCAAATGGGCCGAGAAGTAGTTGGGCCACTTTAGTTTTATTCAACTAGTTCAATTGTTGTGGGCCAAAGACACCCCATGGGTCAATTAACAGTGGGCCGAAACTCTAAATTGTTTGGGCCGTAGGTTATGGATATGGGCATATAAATCACGTGGGCTAGGACCTGCATGTATATGAGCCGATGGTTGATTATTGGGCCGCTTGTGTGCATGATTAAATCACGGTAACATGTTCGAACATGTAGTGATTCCCGACTCCAGCGAACCCTCAAGGTTCGGCCTCATGTTTCTAAGGTTCGGCCTGTGTCTGGATTTAGGGTTCGGTTGTGGTTAAACGAGCATAGGTTCGTGAACATGTATAGGTAGGTCCAGTAGGTTTGGCAGGTGGGTTGATACAATAGTCCGGCTGGTCTACTAAGGTTCGTGAATCAAGTAACCGCCTAGGTTCGCAAGTCTTGGGCTGGGGTTCGCCAACTTCAGGTAGGTTCGCCTGTTGTTGAGGAGGTTTGGCTTCGGTCAAGGGTTCGTTGCAACCACACATAAAGGTTCGACTAACATGAACGTAGCAGGGTTCGGTTGTTGCTACAAAGGTTCGTTGGTCCAGCACATTAGGTTCGTGGTTTTCAATGCATGAGAAAGGTTCGGGTCCATCATGCAAGTAGAAAGGTTCGTGTGGGAGTCCTGGGTTCGGCTGACAAAGCCCCGACAGGGTTCGTCACCTGTAGTAAGGTTCGAAGATGGTGGGAAGGTTCGGCTAATGAAATGTGATTTAAAGGTTCGGCAGATGAACATCACGAACCTGTACATCAGCATCCCATTTCGAGCTGCTGTAGGACGATCCCCATAATGGTGTACTGCGAGGGTGATGTTTCACAAGTATAGGATTCGAGAAATGAAGCCTAGAGATGGCCTCAAATGATGGTCGAACAAAACAACAACAAAAATGAAAAACCCTAGTTTCTTTCGACTTTCTTTTTCTCGTACCTTCGATTCAGCTGGATAAAACTTCAGATGAGCTGTACTTTCTTGTAGAGAGCTTCAAGATGGTCGTTTAGGTCCAAGAATCATCGAATTTGGTCAAGATTTGAGCTAGTTATGAGGTTTTGAAGATGAGGGTTTCTAGAGAGAAGGAGGTGACGAGTTTGGTGAGTAGAGAGAGAGGGTTTGTGTAAAAATGAAACAAATGCTATCATTTGGTGTTTAAATACCCCGAGGGTATTCGGGTTCGTTTCGGTTGCTCGGTTCGTAGTTTCGTCATGTTTCAGGCACTTTACGCGCGTATGTTGTAACAAAAAATAAAAAGAGTTCATTTTAACTATTTAAGTGGTATTTAATTCTAATAATTATTTTAAATTTCGTTTAAATAATTTATTTATCGAATTCCATCATTTTACGCGTTTCGTTTGTTTGTTTCGTGAATTAATAAAATGGTTCCGTGTAAATTCATTTATGATGAGTTTCAAAATTGTAAAACAGGAAATATTTTATTTCCTTATGTTTATAATCGTTCTTCGTTTTCGTTTTCGTTTCGTCAGAACGCGTCGCCATCGCGCGTGTTCGTTCGAATCGTCATTCGAACGAACACAACGATGGTTTAGCTTTCTGATTCTTGTTCTCTACTGTTCAGTCATTATTTCAGAACGTTACACTTTCAGAATCATTCATACAGATCGTCACCTATACGAATAATTCGTCGGTTTAGCATTCCGTAACAATAACCGTTATGGTTTTGTTCTATTTAACCTCACATACGTTTATACACAATAGTATCAAATCAAGTATCTATGTTTCAACACTGTGTTGTCTGACATGTTTCTGACTGTTAAACCCTAAGGTTTCAGTCAGATTTCAGACAATCGTATTATAGTCTGGTGTAAAGCATCATGTATCAACAAAATAAACATAGTTACACGTAAAGTGTACCTGAGTTACTGTACGAGTTACTGTACGAGTTACTGTTGCGATCACTGTTCCGGCACGCGTCCGGCACTGATGTTACACTTCATTCGGTCGACAGTCCTAAAAATTTGTCTAAGTGTTGGATGAGCTTATTCTTGCAAAGATGGAGGAACTTGCATTGATGACAAATCACAACCACATAATTTAGAACTCATTGCTTACAGAGACGGAGACATGAAATTCCAACAAAGCTCCAAAGTTACTTTCATTGGATGATTATCCACATTGGAAGTATAGATTCGAGATTCACATTAATGGAGTGGATACCAGTCTTTGGATGATGATTGAGGGTGGATATTTGAGACCACTAAATGAGGATGGGACACCTATGCTTGTCACTTGGATGACTGAACCTCAAAGAAAGTTAAATGATTTTAAGAAGAAGGCCTATGCTATACTGTCTCAGTCAATTGCTATTGATATATTTCATCAGTTTAGACAGTTTACTTCTTCCAAATCACTATGGGATGCCTTGGAACAGAGATATGAGGGGAATGATGCACTGAAGAGCATTAAGACTAAAGCTTTGAGGAAAGAGTTCAAGAGCTTTATGTATGTGGGAAATGAGTCTTTGGATGATCTGATTGCCAGAATCTATCATCTTCTCAGTGAGCTATTCAACCATCAAGTCAAGACAACTACTCAAGAAAAGATTCAATGTTTGGCTGATGCATTACCTCCCAAGTGGGAATCTTTCCTTATGGTACTGAAACAGAGTGAGATGATTGCTACCATGGATATCAATGACTTTATTCAAAAACTGAAAGAGCAGGAGATAGAGAACAAGTGGAAAGCTAAACGGGTAACTCAAGTTCAAGATCCATCAATCTACTACTCTACTCCAACTGTAGAAAGTACTCCTTCACATGCTCGTCTGAAAACAACCTTTGATTCACAGACCAAAGAGGCTCCAGTTTCAAATCAGGCACATTTCAGTCAGTCTGCTGCCACTTCAACCTCTCATTCAGAGGATAGCCATTTAGTCATCAATTTGAAGACAGAAAATTTTGATAAAGTGACAGTGGAGGTTGCTAAAGAGCATATGGGCCCCTTATCAACACTTGTGAGCTCCTATGATGGATTGTTAGCTGGACAGATTGGAAATCCACAATTAACCAATGAAGATTACTCACAGACTGATCCAGATGACATGGAAATGATTGATATCATGTGGGCTCTTGCAAGTATAGATGGGTTGCTATGCATGGGAGGCTAGGAAACGACCGGAATTGTACAGAAGCATGATCTCCAAGATTCTGGAAATTTAACCACGTCGATATTAGCTTGGCTGGTCTGGGAAATGTCGGTATTATCACCTATCGAAGGTGTTAATATCGGTGGGCTGGAGTCTTGGTCATAATCTGACTTGGAATCGATATTAAGCAGAAACCTAACCTCGATCTGCTACCCCATATGTTCTAGCTGTAAATATGTTGTGAAGAAGGCATCAAGTTCCATCAGTGATGCCATAATCGAAGCACAGTAACAGCAACCCAGGGACACCGTCGAGATGGGCCACTTGGGAGTTGGCCGACTCTATCAGTATTTTGGCGGCTAGCACTTATCCAAAAAAAACTAAACCATCGGTAATACTAGCACAAAGAAATTAAAATACATGACAAAACATTGGACAACTTACAGCCATGAGATATTACAAAACTATTGTAATGAATTAACATAATGTTAATCAAGTTAATCCAAAGAGTTTATGACAAAGAAACATGTATTTTTGATATTAATACTTGTCATTTATAGTAAGTGTTTTAAGTTTAAGATAATCCAATCCATACCAAAGAATCAATTGTCAATTCATCATTTAAGCTTAAGGGTCAATAAGGGTAATCTAACCCTAACGACTCTAAGTGAATATGTAGTGGTCTCATTGTAGTTAAGTTTAACTTAACTTAAGGATAAGCCCATTTCACAAACTGCAAGGTTTAACACATAAAAGTTTTAAGCATTTATCATAAGAACATAACCCATGTATTTTTTTCAAAGAACATGGTGAACAAGGATAACATATTCATAAACACATGTTACTTGTAAGCATAACAAGTTATGCTTAAAGTGACATGACACATACTCTTGAAGCATAAGTCAATCATTTTACCAGGAAGTCAATCATGTTTTTATAGGATAATATAATGTTCTTAAACATAACAATTATACAAAGCCATATTCATTAACATGTTAAGACGGCTAAATTAATCAACTAAAGTCTACAATACCGTAAATCTTATATTATATATTTGATTTAAATAATACTGCTACCAGTGAGAGGTCTTGTTGATTGCTACTTGTTCAGGTTTAGAGTCTACTGCTGTCAAGTGAGTTTATATGCCCCTTTTTACTAAACTTTTGCTTTAACTACACGACTGAGAACATGCTAAAACTTTTTCTTAAATGTTTTAGTACACTGTATGATAATTAGGTTTTACTTTGTTATTATAATTGTAGACCTTATTATGTCAAAGTTTATTATTTATGTTAGACAATATCTACTATTTATAAGTGATAAAACTGTTAGTCCTCTGTGATTACAACTATAATTATCATGAGAAATACATGCTATTCCTATTGAATTATTTTATTAATTATAAGGAAAATTATAACTGTTAAGTCTTAAGGAAACATTATAATAGTTTCTAAGCCAATAGATCTGTTATTTCTATGATGGCTATGGGTAGAGAACTATAAGAACTCTTTTTATTTTTAGTTAGCCTATTCCTACTCTGTCATTTCTGACATGGGTGATAAGAGTATGATAGTGTCTGCTAATTATCTCACCACTTCTACTCTGTTGACTGGTAGATTAAGTGACTGACCTCACTTAAGTCACAGGCCGGTGTCAGATAGTTGTTAGGCCTTGGGAAAACTAATGGATGGAAATGAATTGAGCACATTATGGTTTGCCTTTGTGGTGGCTACAATGTGGTCAATTCAATTCCATAGATCAATTGGGATATGGCTACATGTCAGACTTGCTCTCACTTCCTAATCAGATGTGAGTAATAGTAAGTCAAAGAGCATACCACCCCTAATAACTGTGGTAACACGACCATTAATATATGTCGTAATTCCACCATTTATAAATGTGGAGAATTGTACTACCTAAAAACCTAATGTGTTATGTTGATATCATGATAATGTAATGGTTTGTCAAATTGGAGATGTTGATTGTGATTAAGTCTATGGGTGATGAAATGGATATCTATAGCTACAATACATGTGGTATTGAGTTCTGTCAAGTGTGTAGTGGGATGTCAGTTGGGGCTTTCCCCCAACGTATGCCCTATGTATAAGCATGCTTGACTGGACAATATCCTATCTGTAGGTGTATCTGTAGAGAGGACATGGGGATGAGTTAATGCCAAATGAAAATAATTGTGGCTTGTGCATTACAAGATATTGTGTAAATAACTCTGAAAGTTTTTAAATAACTAACCTTATGAGCTCACCAAGCTAGTGTTGACTTTGTTTAAATGCATGTTTTCTCAGGTGACGAACATGTCTAGTTACCAAGCATCAGTGCTTAAGCTAGAGGACTTTATAGAAGACCTAGCTTGCTTTTTGGATGCATATATTTTGATGACATTTTGAATCTCTTTTGTATATCTTGTGTAGATACAAGATAGAAACTATATTATTCTTTTGAGTAGATTTACCTAGTTAAATTATGAATTAGCACTGTGTAATTTAACTTTGTAATTCTATGTATTGAATGTCATGTTAGCATTTCTCATTATATATCATGTGCCATGTAAACAATCTGATCACTATGATTATCACCCGGTATCGCGCCCCGGGAACCTTCCGCCCGACGGGAAAGTCGATACAGCCTGTCGGCTCGGGGTGTGACAATATAGCTAAAGATTGCAAAGGCGAGATACTAGTAGAAACCCCACAGCCACAACTTCAACAAATTGAACCACCAAAGGGCTGCTTCGAATGTGGAAAACCGGGGCACTTCAAGAAGTATTGCCCACATCTGAAGAACAACAACAATGGGAACAATAATGGTCTGATGGGACGAGCCATCGTGATCGGGGCGAAAGAAGCCAGAAGGGATCCCAACCTTGCAACAGGTGCGTATCTCCTAAACGATCATTACGCTTCTGTATTGTTTGATACTCGAGCTGAGAAAAGTTTTTATATCTAAGGACTTTAGTGAGATACTTGCCATAACCCCAACACCCTTAGAGTTTGAATATATAGTAAAGCTAGCTGATGATTAGCTTATTGTAACTAAGCACATTCTGAAAGAATGCTCTTTAGAGCTAGCAGGCCATAAGTTTATGATTGACCTCATGCTAGTCACACTAGGTCGTTTTGATGTCGTAGTGGGAATGGATTGGTTGTCTGAAAACCAAGCTAGGATAGTTTTCCACGATAAGATTGTGCGCGTACCCCTCCCTAGTGGAGAAACCTTAAACATCTATGGCGAAAGGAGCGTCACTCCTCTAAACATCATCTCATGCATGAAAGCCCACAAATGCCTATGAAAGGGATACACAGCCACACTGGTGCTTATCACCGACAAGACTGAAGAAGAAAAGAAAATAAAAGACATCCCAGTCGTATGCGACTATCCTGACTTATTCCCTAAGAATCTACCAGGACTACCACCACCTCGACAAGGGGAGTTCCGCATAGATCTCGCGCCGGGAGCAGCACCTATCGCACGAGCACCCTATCGACTTACACCTTCGGAGATGCAGGAACTGTCCAATCAATTGCAAGAGCTGTTGGACAAATGCTTTATTAGACCAAGCTTCTCACCTTGGGGAGCTCCGGTCTTGTTCGTGAAGAAGAAGGATGGCACGTTTCAAATGTGCATTGATTACCGTGAGTTAAACAAAGTGACAATCAAGAACAAATACTCCTTACTCCACATTGACGATCTGTTTGATCAACTGCAAGGATCGATTTACTACTCCAAGATCGATTTTCGATCTGGGTATCATCAACTGAGGATTCAAGAGGAAGATATTCCAAAGATTTCTTTCTGCACTCGGTAAGGCCATTACGAGTTTCTGCTCAAGTCGTTTGGTCTTACAAATGCACCTGCAGTATTCATGGACCTCATGAATAGAGTGTGCAAACCCTACCTCGACAAGTTTATCGTTGTTTTCATCGATGATATTCTCAACTACTCGAAGACTCGAGAAGAACACAAAGAGCATCTTCGTTTGGCTCTCGAACTCTTGCGGTAGGTGAAGCTTTACGTTAAACTCTCAAAGCGCGACCTCTGGATTCGGGAAGTCCAATTTTTGGGAGATGTTGTTAATGAACAAGGAATACACGTGGATAAATCCAAGATAGAGGCCATCAAGAACTGGGAAGCACCAAAGACCCCAAGTGAGGTGCGACAATTCCTAGGCTTGGTAGGCTATTATTGGCGATTTATTGAAAGATTTTCCAGGATAGCCCAGCCACTCACAGCTCTCACTCATAAAGACAAGAAATATCTCTTGACTGACAAGCAAGAAGCTGCATTCCAACTTCTCAAGCAGAACCTCTGTAGTGCACCTATCTTATCTCTTCTTGATGGAACAGACGATTTCGTAGTAAACTGCGATGCCTCGATACAAGGACTCGGTTGTGGGTTGATGCAGCGAGAAAAGGTGATCACATATACTTCTTCACAACAGAAAGTCCATGAGAAGAAATACACCACCCACGACTTGGAACTTGAAGCTATGGTATTTTTACTAAATATTTGGAGACACTACCTACACTGATCATAAGAGTCTCCAACACATATTTGAGCAGAAGGAACTGAACATGCGACAACGTTGCTGGCTTGAACTCCTTAACAACTATGAATGTGCTATCAAGTATCTCCTAGGGAAGGCCAATGTAGTGGCCGATGCCTTATTTCGAAAGAATACCTCGAAACCCAAAAGGGTATAAGCTTTACAACTTACCATCCATCCCAATCTCCTTGAGCAGATACGTTGTGCCCAAGTTGAGACACTGAAAGAGGAAAATCTAGTGGCCGAATCATTAAGGAGAATGGAGAAACAACTTGAAGTAAAAGCCGATGGCTTACATTATTTCATTAAACGCGTCTAGGTTCCACAACATGGAAAATTACGAGACCTTGTGATGAATGAGGGTCATAAGTCTCGATATTCCATTCACCCCTGGATCTGATAAGATGTATCATGATCTGAAAGTCCTTTATTGGTGGCCAAACATGAAAGGAGATATTGCCACTTATGTGAGCAAATGCCTGACTTGCGCCAAAGTCAAGGTTGAGTAACAGAAACCATTGGGATTACTCACACAACTAGAGATCTCCATGTGGAAGTGGGAAAAAATCTCTATGGACTTTATTACCAAATTACCCCGTACTCCTAGTGCATGTGACACTATAGAGGTAATGGTGGATCGACTGAACAAGTCAGCACATTTCCTTGCGATCAAGGAAAGTGACAAGATGGAAAAACTGGCCACAATCTATGTCTAGGACGTAGTCGCGCGTCATGGAGTGCCAATATCAATCATTTTGGATCGAGACGCTAAATTCACTTCGAACTTTTGGAAATCATTGCAAAAGTCGCTTGGTATGCGGTTGGATATGAGTACAACATACCACCCACAAATCGATGGCCAGAGCGGACGCACAATACAAACTCCTGAAGACATTCTACGAGCGTGCATAGTAGACTTCAGCAACAGTTGGGAAACTCATCTACCACTGGTAGAGTTTTCTTAGAACAACAGCTACCACACAAGCATTAAGGCAGCGCCTTTTGAGGCCCTCTATGGCAGGAAATGTCGATCACCCATTTGTTGGGCGAAAGTGGGCGACAGCCAGCTCACTGGCCTAGAACTTGTACACGAAACAACCGAGAAGATTATGCAAATCAGAAACCATATATCAGCAGCTTGCGATCGTCAAAACAACTATGCCGACAAACGCCAAAAACCTCCAGAGTTTCAAGTAGGAGACAGAGTCCTTATGAAAGTTTCGCCTTGGAAAGGCGTTATTCGTTTTGGGAAATGAGGCAAGGTGAACCCATAGTATATTGGATCGTTTGAGATCTTGAAGCGGATTGGTCTGGTGGCATACCAACTTAACCTACCAGCCGAACTCGATGGAGTTCACAACATATTTCATGTCTCGAATCTAAAGAAATGTTTATGTGATGAGACATTGTGATTCCACTGGATTGGATCCAGGTAGATGAACAACAACGGTTCGTGGAAGAGCAGGTAGATATCATGGACCGCAAGGTCAAACAACTCAAGGAAAGTCGGATTCCGATCTTTAGAGTCCGATGGAACTCGAAAGGCAGACATGAATTCCCCACCTCTTCAAACAGACAACTTCGAACGCCGACAACAACGAATAAATTTTGGGACGAAATTTCCTTTCAACAAGGGGATGATGTGACATTCAGAAAATTTTTTTTCTCAAACACTACTAACAACAACCAAATTTCGGGACGAAATTTATTTCAACAAGGGGATGATGTGACACCCATCAATTTCAGGTAAATTGAAATTCTTAAAACTTTGCATTTCACTTTCATACTTGAGGCATTTCATTTAATTATGTTTAATTAGATAAGTCAAACATAAACAACTACGAAACGATAGTTCGAGGAACTATCGAATCGTACATGGCACATTGGTTTTGAAAAACCAAGTATGGAAAACGCAAACGCAAACACAAAACAATAATTTATGGAATTATTGGATTGTCCATTACACGTTGATTATGAGTAAACAAACATGCAATCATTTCGTAAAACACAAACACAAACTATCATCAATAATTTGAGGAATTATCGGAACACACGAGTGTCACGAACGTTGGTGAACAATCGAACAATATTACATGATATGTGAACATAGGACAAATAAACCCAAAAACAAGCCCGAACAAGTCTCGAATCGATAAACCAAGCCTTAACGTCGAACCGGAACGCGAAAACGATCGGAATAAAGACAAAACTGGAACTGAAAAATCTGGGCGGGGTGCCTGAGGCCAGACTTCGGCACCAGGCTATGAGCCCCAACATTCCGGGCGGGGTGCCTGGGCCAGGCGTAGGCGTCAGGCGATGTGCCGCAGACCATCAGATAACAAAAATTGGTCAAAACTCACCCAGCTTGTTTGGAATCACTTCTACCCCATTTTTTCAAACTCCACACGAAATTACTTTGCCAAAACACTACCAAACCAGTTCTCAACCCCCTGCTATCACTCCCTAAGCCATCTCTTGACATTCTCGGTGTTCTTGGAGTCCTTGGAGCTCAAAGAAGATTGCTAGAAGCCATCTACAAGCAAGGAAGCTACCAACAATCATTTCCAGGAACTTGTAGCCTCTATTCAGCTTCAATCTCACCATCTAAGAGCCTCTAAGGTAGTTCTTATGATTTATCAATAGTTAGATCGTACAAGCAAGGGCTAAAAACCCACATGCAAGTGTATTTGATCATATGCAACTCCGATCCGCTCAATGCACGGGTTTTCAGTTGGTCAAGAGTGTTTATTGATGTATTTTGACTAAAATTGATGATAGAAACCATTTAGGATTGGGTCTTGTTGATTGGATGATTTTATTCAACTTACTATATTAGGAAACTTTTCAGTCGCATGTTGGTGACTTGTGATGATCTAGACATGTTAGACATGTCTATATGGTGTCAAATGTATATTGGAGTGTTTACAAACGCATTTGAGTATTTGATTTTGTGAAAATACGGTTTTGTGACAAACTTACTATTTATGGAAACTTTTGTAAATCAAAATAGGGGTTTTGATGTTTTAAGATGTTTTGATGATTTGTGATTATTGAAATGTTTTTAAAAATGATTTCTAAACATATTGGGAACTTTGATTTTTTTAAAACGGATCTCTAAACGAATACTTACTATTTTAGGATACTTTATTTGGGCAAAATGGCATAAATGGTGATTTATGCACAAACGGTATGTTTGAAGTGTTTAAATATGTTTTTACAAATATACTAGAGTTATTAGTTTTATGAAATGGGATTTCATAACTACACTTTCCTAAAATGGAAACTTTCAAAAAATGGTAACTTTTACGATTCTTACACTTTATTTAAGTGAAAGTTGTATGATTAGAGTCATAGGATGCATGTTGATGTCCTACTTGCATTTATGACACATAAACAAACCAAACGCAACAACATGTCACCAAGGATTCGTCGAGTAAACACAAGTCAACACACAAACACTCGGTTAAGCACAACGAGACTTGGAGTTGTATGGGATACAACGCTCACGACCTATATGATTATAAGTGCTCACTAGCAGGTTGCTAGCATGTGCAAGTTGCGAACACACATAACCGGAACAACTTTACCAGATGAGTTCACGACCCCTTTTATCTTTTCTACCTTTGGGGGAGAAAACATTGCATGATAAACTGTTTTTGATAAAATAACTTATTTTGATTACGTATGGACATGCTTTATCACTATAAGTATATGTGTGGCACACATCACAAACTCAAAGTCCTCACAAACTCACCTCGGACCATTAATAGCGCAGACAAGCCCCACCCATCACGCCTGGGAGGCCAAACCGACTGGAGGTCGGAATGGATGCAATATTGACCAACACGTTTTCCATTGTCTTATGACGGATATGGCAGGAGGCACGCAGTCAGCTTCTGTATGAACCCACATATAATGTAACTATATTGACTAGCTATCAATCGATACTGCATTGTAATGATATGTAATCCAACAACATTTACTATAAACATTTTGATGTTTACTGCTTATGAAAAACCTATGCTCTCACCAACTTTTGTGTTGACCCTTTTTTACTCGCATGTTTTCTCAGGTAACTAAGGCATGCACATAAGGGTAGGATGCTAGAATGGAGTCTCATGCATCAGCTTTAGTGTCTTAGGCCATTGAAAACATTGAACATTTAATATCATTTTGTTATGTTTCGTATTGCTAAATAACTTTAATCGCTTCCGCAAACTATTACTCTGTATTTTTTCAAAAAACTGTTTTTTAACTTAAGCTTCCGCAACTTATGAAATCAAAATGCTTTAAAAACTTTTACATTTACTTCAACAACTCTAATTTTACAAGTTGTTTTATCGAATTTATTGGATGTACGTATGCAACCGGACATGTAGGTCTCGCAACTTTATGACCGGAGATTGCGATCCTAACACTCCCGTCGCGCCCTCGGACAGGCCAGGAAGGTCGGAGTGCGATAGTCGCATTATAAACCAGCCTTAGGTTGGCAAATGATTTGACATAGCAAAACTGGGTTAGTAAAAACATTGATTTGTATGACTTCCATATTGCATTCTATTTATTTCCGACAGGGTTAGGAGTACTAGCAAATGACTTTTGATTAACAAGAAGATCCACCCTTTGTCTTTGTATGCATTCAGGCATTTTAGGAAATATTTTTATGCTTGTTTTTTATTTTTACCCAACTATCTTTAATAAGGCTAAAATGTGATTGTGGTGTTTAAATTGTCAAAATAATCCAAACTATCTTTAATAATGTTAAAATATCAAAGTTTAGGTTAAATAGGCCAAATAAGGTTAAAATGTCCAAGTTGTGTTTAAATGGATAAAATAGCCCAAGTTAGATTTAATAAGGTTAATGTGACAATTGCATTTGAGAATTACGTCATCAATGAAAAGAGCACCTTTGGTCGTGCTTGAAATCCACATTGAGTTGGCAATTTTAATTATTACAGGTTGATAGTATGCGAGAAATGGTGAACGCAGACAAAAACAGTGCGCGAAACGGAGTTACGGATTGTCCGGAATCGCAAAACGAAGAAAAGTACAAAAATATCAAAGTTCGTGGTCCCAGGCGGTACGCCTAGCGCCAGACAGTACGCCTGGCGTGTATTAGGTCGGCAGATTGGATTGAAAGATCAGATTGCATGGGAAAATTCAACATCTTTCTTCTTCTCGAATTTCTTTCACCTCCAGACGAGCAAGAATATCATTTGAGCAGCAAATCTCTGTTTTTAAAGCTTCTAACCCCAAGGATTGCACCAAGGAACGTTTCTGCAAGTCCTGATCGTTGTTGTACACTCAGAACTCCGTCTGATTAGGTAACGGTTCATATTAACCTTCTAGGTTGATAATGGTTGATTAGATCTTGATTTTGAACGTAATGATATAGTTAGGGTTGTTGATTATTGCCTAGACGATGGCTAGGCTTGATTATAAATGAAGAACTCAATATGTTAACGGGTAAATCCTTGTTTTGATCCATTGTAATGCCCGGTTTGCATGGGATTATAACAATGGTTATAATGGCTTAAACCATTTGATTGTGACAATGTAGGTGATTAGTTTGGTTAACTTTGAAATGCAAGGTTAGATCCAAGTGTTTCAAACTAATGACAATCATTAACATACTCATTGCAACGATTATCTAATGTTTATGACAACAGTCAGATTAGTATGTTAAACATGGTTATTAAACGTATTCTAATGCTACATTGTGATATTTCATGATAGTTGGGTAATCAATAACAAGGATTGATCATTCTTAAGCCATTAATCTGTCTAGAAACTGTTTTAGTATAATAATCAACAACATTAACTATTTGGTTAATCCGATATTATTCTGATTAATCAAGTGTGTCATCAACCTTGTATTAGGTACCTGAATATGTATAGGTTCCTACATTATCATACATTGTATGATACGACATTAAAATTATTAATTAAAAACCTAATATCGGTTTGATGACTTTCAAGGCAATGTCTTTGACATTGGACATTCAGAAAGATCTAATCAGTAAGTTAAACCATAAATAACTAATTTAACATAAATAAATGCAGAATCATCCTATTATTATTAGTTTGTGTGATATTCTGCTACCAGTGAGATATCAGGTGAGTTTCGTACAACCCCTTTTCTTTTTAAAGTTATATAAACATCGGGGTATTACTGTGGAACTATCTTAAACATATGATACGTGTCACTGTTATCTATGTGATTTCATGTGATTTGTTGAGAACTTGTGGATTTCATGGGATTTTGCCTGTAGAACAGTACCCTATCACAGAACTTAAAAGTCCTTTTGAACTGTATCTAGTGAACCCATGTGGGGCCGAACAGAAAACAATGATAGTACTATCGGCTGACAATCCATTTTCCAGGAGCTTGCAACTCCCCTTGGTGTAAATGTTTGTTGACTATTTCCAGAACTTTTTAATGTAGTGATAGACATTAAGACAATGAGGCATTAAGATAATTACCGACGGGTAGTATCTTTATAGAACAAGAACGGAGTAGTCCGAAAGGAACTAGATGCGGGTCCCATGGTTATCTGGAACTGAACATTTTGAGAATTTGCATATCATATCATATTGTTGAACTTGAACTTTACGATCTCAACAGCTTTGTGCTGACTTTTCAAACTAAAACATTTTGCGGGGAGACAGTGACAAACGGTGAGGATGCACTTCAAACACTTGTAATTAAATAAATCAGATAATGTAATAAACTAAGTTTATATATTGTAATGTTGGTTGTGATTACGAAATCCTTGGTAATGTAATTATTTTAAGTTAATCTGTGTGTTGTGCTACCGGATCAAGTAAGTCACACCTCATCTCTGAGACATCACCACTATGCTTCCGCAACCTTCTCAGAACGACTAATGACATCATCTCAGGTGATGAGAGGTGGGGGCGTGACAGGGTGGTATCAGAGCCACATGTTATAGAATTTAGGTGGACTTAGAGACCTAGACTAGAACATAGGCTCGTATAGTGACACAGAGAGCACCGAACATAATTAATGAACAAAACTTGTTTTGAATTAAGCCAGGATAATCAGGTGGTATGAATTCCAGTTATGAGTGGCTAGCATAACTGCAAATCACAACATGTGTGCATTCTAGTGAATTCCAATGCAAGCAAAACAATAATAACTATAAGGACGAGTAGTTTCTTTAAGATAGGAAAATATATCATATCATGTTTATGTTGAATATTATTATTCAATATCTATCTCATAGTACTGATTTAAAATTTTTGATGTATACAGGGATGGCCAATCCTGGCGAGAGGTACATCTACAAACTGGTACCTGTAGTACCTCACACACCATCACCACCGGTACCAGTTACTCCACCACCACCACCAGCGCCATCCGGATCGCATGGACATTCTCAGCCTCATGCTGAGAATGCTTCAGCTGATAGATGACAGAGCTCATATCCACAGAAAGTCCCCATGTGGGATGGCTTGAGACGAATGCTGGGTCAGGCCCGCAAGACCACTGGATTGCCTCCTAGGCACCAGGTTTCCCAAGATCTACAAGGGGTGAGGCAGGAGTTACAGCAGCAACTCGCCACTATTGAGGATACTCGTAAGATAGTACTGGAGATTCTTACTTCTCATTTGACCCTTATGGATCAGGTGAACACATTAGATATGGATACACGACCACGGGGGGTTACGGTAGAAGAGCGTCTGCGAAGGATTTGGAGGCAGATGATCATTGTTGTGTTCTGGCAGCAGGTTGAGGTGCTGAGAGCAGGGGTAGTGAGGGTGAGAGAGTTTTTGGATTGGTTTGGGATGGTCGGTTTTGAGATCATGATGATCGTGTTGGCTGTAGTTATGGCAGCCGTAGCTGTGATGTTCTCCTGCTTATCGTATTTCTTACGATAAGTATGTTCAGGCGGTTCTTTTGGGATATCATCTGTATAGACAGATAGGTTGATGGTATGTGATATAGAGGGGATGTTTTGATTGTGAAATAGATCCCCAGTAGTTAGTGGTGATGTTATGGTTTTCTGGCAGTCCTTGTAATGAAAAGTTCATGGTTGTACAAAACTTATATCATAGTAATAAAATGGTGGTTTTTGTATTTTTATTTGTGTGTAAAAATATGAACTATATATTAATATCGAAATTATATGAGAACATTCTTGTGTGAGAACATATATTGTCTGTATGGCAATGTATCACAGAACTATGAGAACATTTTTGTGTGAGAACATATCTATTGTCTGTATGGCAATGTATCACAGAACTATGAGAACATATCTATTGTCTGTATGGCAATGTATCATAGAACTATGAGAACATTTTTGTGTGAGAACATGTCTATTGTCTGTATAGCAATGTGTCACAGAACTATGAGAACATTCTTGTGTGAGAACATATCTATTGTCTGTATGGCAATGTATCACAGAACTATGAGAACATTTTTGTGTGAGAACATATTTATTGTCTGTATGGCAATGTATCATAGAACTATGAGTACATTTTTGTGGGAGAACTTATCAGTGTACTATATGATAATATATCAAAAACATGTGTAACAACATATCTATATTACAATGATGTGAGTTGTGTAATACTCTAACATGTTTTTGAAATAACAGGACTAAGTATAACTACAACATCTATATGATTACTGTGTACTGAGAACATATATGGATATTTTCAATGTGGTTATACTATGTTTCTTATAATCATATTTCAACATAAATTTGTTAATATGACTAAATATGATTGAATTTATGTGATCAAACGGGTTATATCTTTAATGTTCTTAAACTGACCTGAGTTTGTTTGCATGTGAGCAGAATAATGGCTCCTAAAAGAGGTCGGCCAGCTAAGAAAGCTACCAAGAATTTTATCAACCCTGAGCGGAATCAAGTCCCACTTTTACAGGCAAAGAAGGAGCGGCTGGACTCATAAGGTGGATTGAGGAGATGGAAACAAAACTTAAGATCAACCAATGTTTGGCGGAGCATACGGTGTCTTATGCTGCTTGTTCTCTGAAAGAATCAGCTCTAACTTGGAAGAATACCCAGGCTAAAACTTTGGGCTCAACTATAGTTGATTGAATGAGCTGGAATGATTTCAAAACTCTGACCCAATCACTGAGATTCTAAATCTTGAGGAGGAATTCTGGAATCATTCGATGATCGGTGCTGATTGTTTAGCTTATACCGATCGGTTTCACGAACTTACTTGCTTACTTCCCAATATGTTTCCTACAGAAGCAACTTTGATTGAAAAGTATATCAAGGGTCTGGTTCCCCAGATTCGGGGAAGGTAACTATAGCTGAACCTACCACTCTTAAACGCACAATTCTTTTGACCACTAAGCTTACCGATGAGGCAGTAAGAAGTGGTACTTTGATCGTAAAAACTCAGACGGCAGCGGGCTGTAGTGATGTCGGTACCTCGAATGTTTCAAAAGGTACCAAACGAAAGTCGTTTGGGAAAAACAAAACGAAAACTCCGGTTGAGACCAGTCAGCACAAACCAACGGTGAAGAACTATGGTGCAACTGTTCCTGAGAGGAAAGTTTACACTGGGCAGGCGCCCAAATGCAACAAGTGTCCATTCCATCGCATGTGTCCTGTTTGTCTGAATTGTAATCTTGTAGGACACTACGCTAAATATTGTAACTTTCCTGCTCAACCATTAAACCAAGCACCAAGACAAACCACTCAAACAAACAGGTCATGCTTCAAGTGTGGAAGTCCTGACCATTTCATGAGAAACTGTCCAAACAATAAGAACACCAATCAAGGGAATGAAGCTAGGAGGAGAGCTTTTCGGATTGGTGCGACCGAGGCGAGGCATGATGCAAATATTGTCACTGGTACGTTTCTTCTTAATAATCTATACGCATCAGTTTTGTTTGATACAGGAGCATATAAGAGTTTTATCTCTCCTGAAATTGCATCATTACTCTCATTGCCTACGGTAAATCTAGAAACTCCGTATGTCATTGAACTTGCTAATGGCAAGTCAATCAAAACTAACAATGTTATTCAAGGATGTTCCTTGAATCTTAATGATCACCTTTTCAATATCAACTTACTTCCTATTGAGGTTCGGAGCTTTGATGTTGTTGTCAGTATGGACTGGCTTTCTGATAACCAAGCGGTAGTTGTATGTCAAAACAAGGTGATCTGCATTCCATTACCGTCAGGTAATACACTGATAGTTCAAGGAGAACGAGCCGGTAGGAAACTTGGTATCATTTCTTGTATGCAAACTCATAAATGTTTACGGAAAGGTTGTCAGGCCTTTCTGGCACAAGTAATTTAGAACTGTTATGCACAAAAACGTATCGAAGATATTCGGGTAGTCAAGGATTTTCCCGAAGTCTTTCCTGAGGATATATCAGGATTACCCCCAGTGAGACTAGTTGAATTTGGAATTGACCTGATTCCAGGTGCAGGACCTGTAGCTAAAGCTCCTTATCGTTTAACACCTTTAGAAATGCAAGAGCTTTCAGGTGAACTACAAGAACTGTTAGACAAAGGTTTTATCAGACCTAGTTTCTCACCCTGGGGAGCACCAATTCTTTTTGTGAAAAATAAAGATGGTTCATTCAGGATGTGTATTGATTTATAGGGAACTCAATAAACTAACAATCCAAAACCGTTTTCCATTACCACGTATCGATGATTTGTTTGACCAACTACAAGGCGCTACGTATTTTTCGAAAATCGATTTAAGATCTGGGTATCATCAATTACGAATTCAGGATGATGATATTCCTAAAACTGCTTTTAGAACTCGATACAAACATTACGAATTTCTAGTAATGCCGTTTGGATTAACGAACGCACATGCAGTTATCATGGATCTGATGAATCGAGTATGTAGGCCTTATTTAGAAAAGTTTGTGATTGTATTTATTGATGACATTCTTACTTATTCTCGGAACCAATAAGAACATGCTTAACACTTGAAACTAATCCTAGAACTTTTGGCACATGAGAAATTATATGCCAAATTCTCAAAGTGTGAGTTTTGGTTAAGAGAAGTTCAATTTCTTGGGCACATAGTGAATGAAAACGGTATTCAAGTAGATCCCAGTAAGATCGAAGCTGTGAAGCAATGGGAAACACCACGAACCCCAACTGAAATACGTCAATTCTTAGGACTGGCAGGTTATTATCGTTGATTTATCAAGAACTTTTCAAAGATTGACTTGCCACTGACCACATTGACACAGAAAAATCAACTTTTTATACGGGGTTCTCAACAGGAGGAGGCATTCCAACTGTTGAAACACAAACTCTGCAATGCACCTATCTTGGCATTACTAGAAGGTATGGATAATTTCACAGTATACTGTGATTCTTCTCTTCAAGGTCTTGGGTGTGTGTTAATGCAGAAAGATAAAGTAAATGCTTACGCTTCTCGACAACTGAAAGTACATGAGAAGAACTATACCACTAATGATCTAGAACTTCGTGCAGTGGTGTTTGCACTCAAGATTTGGAGACATTATCTATACGGAACCAAGTGTGTTGTATACACTGATCACAAAAGTCTTCAACACATTTTAGATCAGAAAATGTTGAACATGCGACAAAGGCGGTGGGTAGAACTTTTAAACGATTATGACTGTGAAATTCGTTATCACCCAGGCAAAGCAAATGTCATAGCTGATGCCTTAAGTCGCAAGGAACGAGTCAAACCTTTACATGTAAAAGCGTTAGGAATGACTATTCAAACCAGTATAATTCCTCAGATCCGAGAAGCTCAGCAACAAGCTTTACAAGCAACAAGCTACCCTTCTGAAGAACTAAAAGGATTAGACAAACAACTCGAACCCAAAACTGAGGGAGTACTGTATTTCAAAACCCGAATTTGGGTCCCTTTATACGGTAACTCTAGAACAATCGTCTTGGATGAGGCACATAAATCAAGGTATTCTATTCTTCCTGGTGTTGATAAAATGTATAAAGATCTTAGAGATTTTTACTGGTGGCCTGGAATGAAGAAACATATAGCAAAATACGTGAATCGATTATTAACATGTCTCAAAGTTTAGGCTGAACATCAACAACCTTCTGGGTTATTACAACAACCTGACATTCCCATGTGGAAATGGGATCAGGTCTCTATGGATTTCATTACTAAACTACCCAGAATATCGCGTAATCATGATTCTATATGGGTTATTGTTGATCGCCTTACTAAATCTGCTCATTTTTTTACCCATCCGAGAAGATTATTCCATGGATCGACTCGCTAAACTTTATGTTAATGAGATTGTATCTCGGCATGGAGTACCAATCTCTATCATTTCTGACAGAGATAGTCGATTTATGTCACGATTTTGGCAAACTCTTCATAATTCTTTTGGCACACAAATCAATATGAGCATAGCTTATCATCCACAAACAGACGGGCAAACCGAACGAACAAATCAGACTCTTGAAGACATGTTCAGAAGTTGTGACTGATTTTGGAGGTAGCTGGGATATTCATCTTCCACTGGTTGAATTTTCATACAATAACAGCTACCATACTTATATTCAATGCGCTCCATTCGAAGCACTTTATGGATGCAAGTGTAGATCACCTATCTGTTGGTCAGAGGTAGGTGAAAGTCAGATTATAGGCCCAGAATTCATTCAAGAAACAACTGCTAATATCGCACTTATTCAAGAACGAATTAAAACTGCTCGCGATTGACAAAAGAGTTATGCTGATAATCGTCGTAGACCTCTAGAATTCCAAATAGGTGATAGAGTAATGCTGAAAGTTTCACCTTGGAAGCGCATTTTTAGATTTGGGAAGAGAGGTAAACTTTCACCAAGATTTGTAGGACCATTCCAAATTCTTAAACGAATTGGATCAGTAGCCTACAGACTTGAGTTACCTTCTGAACTCAGTAACATTCATGATGTTTTCCATATATCAAATCTGAAGAGATGCTTAACTGATGAATCATTAATTGTACCTCTTGAAGATGTCCAAATTAATGAAAAACTTCAGTTCAGTGAAGAAACAGTAGAAGTGATGGATCGAGAGGTTAAAGTATTAAAGCGTAGTCGCATACCAATTGTTAAAGTTCGATGGAACTCACAACGTGGACCTAAGTATACGTGGGAACGTGAAGATCGAATGAAAGCGAAATACCCACACTTGTTTTCATGAATGATTGTCACCAGGTAAGTCTTCAGTAAATTTCGGGACGAAATTTCTCTAACAGGAGGAGACTGTGACAATTCTTTTACAATATAAACATAATGTCACACCCCGAGCCGATGGGCTGGATCGACTTTCCTGTCGGGCGGAAAGTTCTCGGGGCGTGATATCGTTTGATAATCAAAATGATCAGATTGTTTGCATAGCACATGATGTATAATTGAGAAATGCTAACATGACAATGATATAGAATTACAAAGTTAAATTACAATGAATCGTTCATAATTTAACAAGGTAAATCTATCCAAAAGAATCAACGAGTTTCTATCTTATAACTGTACAAGATCTACAAAAGATGATTCATTGTTTTGTCATTCAAAAGTATGCTCGACACAAAATGTAGCTAGGTCTTCTAAAAGTCCACTAGCTATGTTCCTGATGTCTGGTGACTAAACATGTTCGTCACCTGAGAAAACATGCATTTAAACAAAGTCAACACTAGGTTGGTGAGTTCATAAGTTGATAATTGAAAACATTGATTTGTTCACATACACAGTCACAATGTCATACATGATACTTGTTTATGTTTGTTTCAACTGTTCACACAATGGCCTCTCTATAGTTATATTTACAAGTAGTATCTCATCCTATTAGCTATGCTTATATATAGGGCATATGTAGGGGAAGAAGCCCCAGCAAACATCCCACCACATATCTAATAGAACTCAACACCACTTGCAACACAACTATAGATACCCATTTTCATCTCACATGTTCATCCCGTTTGATATTCACCCATCCAATTGTGTTCATCATCCCGTGTGTTATGTGTAGAATAATATAGTAAGAGGGGTTTAGTTATCAAACCGAAGTATTGATAAACCCTCATTGAGTTAAGGAAAACAGATTAATTTAATCTGATCCTTGTTGTTATTCTATCGCTTGTGGGGTTAACTGTTAATCACTTTTAATAATAAGAGTGTTAGTTAACCAATTGATATATGTTCTCAACTTGAAATGCATAGAGCCTAAAAGGAATCCATTAAAATCCTCACGTAATCAGATTTCAATGCATCCGATTTACCTCTACCACTTTGTATTTCCATAGGCCTCATCGAAACTATTACCAGTAATATGACATGAGAGAAAGTCATTTCCTCAGTCTACTAGTCAATAGGAATCGATGGATTAATTACAATTATCACTGCAGATTAATATCACCATGTGTCGCTTCCCAGACCCTAACTGTTCGTCGCCCTGTCACCGGTCATATGTTACCGGCCAAAGTTTAATACGATCAACATACCAGCCCTACAAGCCGGAGGTTTGTCAAACCTATGGTACCACTATGTTATCGTCGGTTTATCCACGTAATACTAACTGGTCAGTGATTTGTGTGAGGGACTTACAATGATCAACTTGAATACATGGCACATGATTGTCGTGATATAATACAAATAGTTCAATAGTAATCAATTGTTTTTGTGTTCACCAATGTTGTTTATTCTCAATGTTGTGTGTTCTCGTTGTTGTTAACAAAGATATATAAGATCTCATCTTATTATACAGCGTTAGTTGTTGTGTGAATGATGTTGTTATCATGAAGGTACGTTATCATGATTATCATTCCTGTTGTTCCATATGGTCACCCTGTTGCCACTACAGTGTTGTAAGAACTAGTCTTACTACACTTAGTCGGCTCAGGTGGTGGATGTTCTTTGTTTCGTGTTATCTTGTAGTCTACACCGAGTTGTAAGCTGAGTGTTATAAGAACTTGTCCTATTACACTTATCTAACTCTGGTGGTGAATGATATTATGAAGATATGTTATCTTCATATCATTCATGTTTGTTGTTGTTGTCATCATGTTCACTTGTGATAATCTCATTGTTTTTTCTTGTAAGAATAATTAAGTGTTATAAGATAGAATCTTACAACTACATTATTCTATTGTGTTGATGATTCATGACGTTACAGTATCATGTTTCATCTTAATTGTCTTAGTCATGTGCTGATCATACAAGCATGCATACAATGATAAGCGATAATAAGTCAAGCAGTATTATCTAAATCACAGTATAAACAATCTGATTTACTAAAGATTTTAAGTAAATAAAGATTTAGCATGTTTCTCAGTACCGAGAGTTTAAAATCAATTAAGATTAGAAAAGGGGCGTATGAACTCACCTTGTAGTTGATGTAGTTGACTAAGTCTAAACAAGAATGCACGCGCTCTTTGTTGTATTTGTTGTTGTTTTCACGATCCTGTGTTGATTTTACAATGTTTGTAACTTATAAGTATAAGTTATAGTCGATTTGTGTGTGTGTATGTGTTAGCCCAAAAGTTTGCTAACACACGTGAGTCTCGGTCGTCATTTGGCCCTTGTTCAATTGTCATAGATTTTACTAACACTTAACTATTTTAAGTTAAGCTTAGTACGTGTTGTTATAGATTTTTATGTTTCAATTTCCTTAACTCATTCTTGAAATACCAAAACCTATATTGATATGTTTATTACTTTTTGTGATAGGATCTTTGCAACCCAACCGAAGTGTTGAACTTAGGTTTATGGTTTAAGACTTAACATGTTATCTTTATTAAATTTGAATTGTTTGTTTCTTGGTTATCAATAAATTAAGCAACAATCCTTGTAAAATTTAGTGGTTTAGGTTTGGTCATTTACACTTAACCAACCACGTCACCACCTTTGTAGTAATCTTGTTTAACCTTCCATGTATATTATAAAACATCTATTTGGTTCAACATACTAGTTACATCTTCCAACATGAGGGCCGAATGAGTTACGTGGACCGCCTAGATTGCCATGAGCCGAATACTAGTCATGGGCCGAATAACAGGTGGGCCGATTTGGTTGGGCCGAATCAGTGGCCGAATGAGATCATGGCCAAATCATATGAGCCGACCGAATGAGGGTGGATTTATGCGACTGGGAAGTGTTAGCCGAATAGGATGGCACTAAGCCATTAAACTTGTTCCTTCGGCCGAATGGAAGATAGACACCCGAATCAGTTCAGGCCCGAATGGGGTTCCATTCTGCCCTACTTCCTTCGGTCGGCACCCAGCTCATTCGATCCCTTGGCTCATGCGGCTCTAGGTCTCTCGGCCAGCTATGGGTTCTAAGCCATTCGACCGAATGGCCTTCTTCGGCTGTTCGCAGATCGGGCCAACTAGGGGGGGTTGAACCAAAATGTATTTGAGATCTAGGGTGTTGATAAAGGTGGGGAACTACTTTCATACGCATGGGATGAAGAAACCATGGGTTTTTTTAACCGGTTAGTGTTGATGATCAACTAAGGGTCTAGAAAACCCTATTTTTCGTGATTTTCATGATCCATTACCTCGAGTTTTGATGGATAAATCTTTAGATCGGTTGTACTTCTAGGTAGAGGAGATCGAGAGTTTCGTTTAGACACCGAGTTTGCAAGATTTCATTAAAATTTGAGGAAGATTCAAGGGTTTTAATGTTGAATTTTCTATAGAGAGAGAGAGAGAAACGAGATTGTAGAGAGAGAGTGAGTAGGTGATTGTGTTTACGAGAATTAAATGCTTGGAAATGGGTTTTTATACCCCGCATGTGTTTGGGTTCGTTTCGTTGCTCGGTTTTGGCTTTCGTTGCGTTTCCAGAACGTTACGCGTTTTTTACGCATTTTTAAATAAATGGTTTTACTTTTAGGTTTTAAAGGTTGTGATTCCTAATAAATGTTTAGTATTTATTTTCCTTATTTTTATTATCGTTTGAATCGTTTATCAGTTTCGTTTCGTCAGATCGCGTCATCTTCGCGCGTATTCGTTCGAATCGTCACCCGAACGAACACGACGATGGCTTCACTTTCTGACCTTTGTATTCTACTTTTCAGTCATCATTTCAGAACGTTAAACTCACAGATATGTTTGTGCGAATCGTCACCCACACAAACACACTGTCAGTTCGTTATCCTGAAACGATACTGCATTTATTTTTTGAATTGTGTTTCCTCACTAACGGACTCAACTAAAGTTGCTATTTTCGCATTGTTTTTCCTTGAATTCATCTTGTTTTCATACTGAATCATCGACCATCTGATTCCTATCATCTGTGGATATCAGATCGCAACCGATATGTTCTTGTCGTTTGTTTGTACACTGTTGTTTCTTTTGATTCGTTGTATTAACTGTACTTAGGTTTTCACCTAGATACATACAACTGTTTTTTATCGTGAGTTATGTTATCACACACACTGTTCATACATTGTATTTACACACAGTTAATACTGAAAGTATACATTCCGTACGGACTTGCCGGACGATCAGGTACTGGATGTCACACATAACTTATTAATAAAACACTTTTTGTATAAAGTAACGGTAACATGTTGTGAAAGCTTAAAAACCTAAAGCCATCTAAGAATTTACAACATGTTTAATTACAAACCCCACCTAGATTTTGTGGGTTAAACGATTAAGGGTAAGGGCTTGTTGGAGAAAAGTTCATAAAAAAAAACCAAAAAAAAACAAATAGTTTTAAACCTAGTAACTCGTTAGAACAGTTTTAGGACACTTAGTCGAGTGCACAATTCTTAACAGGACTATTAAACATATACTAATGTCAAAAATGGTGAACACAAACAAATCAAACACAGGTTGAATACAACATCGGTGCAACAATGAGCGCGTGCATTTCTTGAGTCTTAGTCAACCACTACAACATCCAGGTGAGTTCATATGCCCTGTTTTACTAATATTTTAGTTTTAACTGCGGGGCTGAGAACATGCTAAAACTTTTATTAAATGTTTTAGTACACTGTACGGTAATAAGGTTTTTACTTTGTTATTACAACTGTATGCCTTATTATGTAAAAGTTGATGACTGTGAGTTTATAACTGTTATTTCTGTTAGACAATATCTATAATTACTAAGCGATAAAACTATTATTCCTCTGTGATTACACTGTAATTCTCATGAGGAATACATGCTATTTCTATCAAATTATTTTATTAATTCTAAGGAAAATTATAAATGTTAAGTCTTTGGGAATCATTGCAAATTAATTCTGAGCGAATTGATTTGTTATACATATGAGAACATGTGTGTTATGCCTATTGGATTGCTATGAGTTGATGACTATGGGTTGATAACTAAGAGAACTCTTTTGATTTTTAGTCAGCCTATTCTAACTCTATCATTTCTGACACGGGTGATGAGAGTATGATAGTGTCTGCTAATTATCTCACCACTTCTATTATGTGGACCGGCAGACTGAGAGATTGACTTCACTCAGGTCATAAGCTGGTGGCAGATAGTTGTGAGGTCTTGTGAAAACAAATGAATCCGGATTTAATTGAGGACATTGTGGTTTGCCTTTGTGGTGGCTGCAATGTGGTCAATTCAATCCTGATCACCTATTGGGATATGACTACGTGTCAGACTTGCTCTCACTTTCTAATCGGATGTGAGTAATAGTAAGTCAAAGAGTAATACCACCATTAATAACTGTGGTAATCCACCATTTATAACTGTGGAGAATTGTACTACTCTTAAACCTATTGTGTTATGTTAATATCAAGATGATGTAATGGTTTATCATATTGGAGATTTTGATTGTGATTAAGCTGATGGGTGATGAAATGGATATCTATAGCTACAATACAGGTGGTATTGAGTTCTGTCAAGTGTGTGGTGGGACGTCGGCAGGGGCTTGTCCCATACGTACGCCCTATATATAAGCATGCTTGACTGGACAATATCATATTTGTAGGTGTATCTATAGAAAGGCCATGGGGATGAGTTAATGCCAAATGAGAATAACTAAGACTTGTGTAATACAAGATGTTGTGTAAATAACTCTGAATGTTTTTAAATAACTAAACTTATGAACTCACCAACCTAGTGTTGACTTTGTTTAAATGCATGTTTTCTCAGGTGATGAACAGGGTTAGTTACCAAGCATCAGTGATTAAGCTAGAGGACTTTATAGAAGACCTAGCTTGCTTTTTGGATGCATATATTTTGATGAAATTTTGAATCTCTTTTGTATATCTTGTGCAGCTACAAGATAGAAACTATATGATTCTTTTGAGTAGATTTACCTAGTTAAATTATGAACACGTACTATGTAATTTAACTTTGTAATTATATGTATTGAATTTCAGGTTAGCATTTCTCATTATATATCATGTGCCATGTAAACAATCTGATCACTATGGTTATCACCCGATATCGCGCCCTGGGAACCTTCTGCCCGACGGGAAAGTCGATCCAGCTTGCCGGCTCAGGGTGTGACAAATACCATCCGAGAAGTTGAAGTGAATATTCATCACTAAATTAAAAAAGGCGCAATGAAGTGTCTCACGCATCCGCCACGCCTTGAGCCCAGACAATGTAGCAGAACATGGCACAAATACTTGAAAGGCAGGCTAAGGTTGGCATTGTTGAGGACTCCAACAGACAAATCACCATCATACTTCCACCTCCTGAAACATCCTCTCACCAGGAGCTTGTATAGAATAACAAGATGATCACACGTGTCCTGAAATCTGCATACCCTTAGTATGTGCTCAACAGAGATCACTATATCTCTTCGTCCCACAAATCGTATGATAACTGATGACTCAACTGTGCAATCAATGTCAGCAGATGACTAGAATGAGCACATCACTGAAGTTGAACGGAATGTTCAGCACTAAATTAAAAAAGGCACAATGAAGTGTCTCATCAAATCTAGCACGCCTTGAGCCCAGACAATGTAGCAGAACATGCCACAAATACTTGGAAGGCGGGCTAATGTTGGCTTTGTTAAGGACTCCAACAGGAAAATCACCATCGTACTTGCACCTCATGAAACATCCTCTCACCATGTGCTTGTCTAGAGTAACAAGATGATCACACATGTCCAGAAATCCGCACACCCTTGGTATGTGCTCAACAGAGACCACTATATCTCTTCGTCCCACAGATCCTCTGATAATTGATGACTCAACTGTGCAATCAATTTCAGCAGATGACTAGAATGAGCGCTAATGTGATAGAAACGGATCATGAACTATGGAAATGGCTGTAAATATCCTAGATCATCTCGGAATAGCAATAATGCCTTTAAACCAGTGTAGCATTCTTCGTGGCAGCATCAAGATGGGCACATATGTTGTTCTTCGGAAAAGCTTTAAGATACTCCATTATGTAATCATAAGTAAAGAAACATGTCGGATCAGATTAACAGAAATGTGAATACATTGAGAACATAGTAACAAAAGTGCCTCATTCGTATGATTGGATCGTAGGAATGAGTCCATACAAAATAGATCCTCGGACGAATGTTTCAAAGACACGAATGAACAATTTACGCAAATTAATCTCAAGAATGGAGTCATTCATTTGACTGAATTCATTTGTCTGAAAAGAAGCACGAATAACGTCATTCCTGTGAAATGTCACACGAATGAGTCTTATTCGTATGACCAAAGACCCTTAAACCCTTTTTGACAAAAATCAAGAGTTGGACATGCAAATCTTTCAAATCATGATCAGAAAGGTCTGATTAAATCATTTGAACTGGTTTTAGATTGATTTAAGTCCATTTTAATGGTTTATTCGACCTAGATAAGTCCAAAACTTAAAACCCTTAGGTCTTGATTGGTTTACAACTCAAAGTCGATCCAAAGTCGACGAAACTGATCCCCACGATACCTGAAATGATCACGAATCCGTAAATGAATTAAACGGATAAAGAAAACAAGGAGGATGAAAGATTTTGTTTGAAAAATGATCTCGGGTGAATGGGAGCACACACAGTTAAGCGAAAGAGAAATGAGGATGAATGAGAGAGTCAGACGAGTGATCAGCATATAAATACAAGTTTCATTGATGTGTGGAATTCATTCGTACCGTAGGTTCATTCGCCTGAGAGAACATGCGAATGACCTATTCACTTAGCATGTTGGGCGAATGAGTCACAAAAATAACTCATTCGTATGAATAAGTTTTGACCCATAAGACTTTTGAATTTTTGATTTTAAAACAAGCACTCAAGCACAACAGGCAGTTTAATTTTGACTTTAAGATCATGTTGTGGAGAAAATTATGAAGTCTTTCTAGAAGGATGCAGATTCAGATAACAATTGTAAAACTGATTCAACAAATGATCACTAAAAATTAAAAGGAATTAAAAATATCTTTTTGTATTTTTCTGAGGAATACAACTGTACAAACAAACAAACCTTTTTTTGTGTGAAATATTTCATAGTAGTGATAACTTCAGAGACATATCAATCCTGCATCTATGATTGTTAAACTGTTGTCACTATGAGTTTACGATGCTATTATCGATATATTTTTCCATACTAAGCTTATCTTATCATTAACTTATATCACACTTGTGATTAAACATATCTTTTGTTTGATTTACGTGTTCTAGTTGACTTGTTAAGATCTAAACTAGTCAACAATTCATTGTAGTATTACTTAACACCTCAGATCATAAAATTTAAAAGGTTCCAACCTATTTTATTTTTTTATTTTCTGTTTATAACTGTCAGAAACAACAAAGTCTCATGGACCGCTTCATCTAGCTCTTTAGAAAGCAATATGGCTCATGTAAGAACTGCATTGACTGCGATTTGCTCTATCCAAATGGATATCTTCAACTAGGCTGCAACCCAGTATTTGGCACATGTATGGAATCGAACTTATCATATTTTTGTAATTTTCTAGCTTATCCTATCTGAATGGACAGCTCAACTAGGCTGAAACCCTGTAATATGGCACGTGTACAGAATCAGACTTACTTTATTTTTGTACTTCAATCCACCCTTCTTATCTGAATGGGCGGCTTCAGTTAGGCTGTCAAACAGCATGTGGCACGTATACGAAGTTGAAGTCAAGTATTCTTGGAAACCTCATATACTTTTATGATAACAAGTGTATGCTTAATTTGAATTATAAAGTATTTATTCCTTAGACAAGTTTACTGGACGAGTTCTCACAAATCAAAATTTTGATCAATCACTTTGTATTTAAAGATAAGAGAATGAAGCCTATCAATACATCACATCATGCTACTCGTATGCTTTCAGTTTATGCAATTTTCACGATGCTATCAAGCATATGACTATCAAGTTATCACTTCCTAGTTGGGTTAGTAAATTTTCATTTCCATGATTTTTAATGTTTTTGGTTATTCGACTTTTTTCTTCCCCTAAAATCCTAAAGTGAAAATATTTTTGGGTTTTTGGATTTTTCAAGTAAACTAAAAAGAACTTATGCATAAAATAAAAACAGTGTTTGGAATGACTTCACATTTCTTTGTGACACCATTAGAATATGTCAAATATAAAAATTTGGGTTTATCAAAAGCTTTAGTGTAGAGATCGGCTCTTTGGTGTACGGTGTGACTCTTAACAACATCGAATAAAGTGATATTTAATGTCGATGTGTTTTGTTTGCGAGTGCTGGACATGATTCTTAGTGACGGCAATGGCATCAGTATCAACATAAATAGGAGTGTGAGAAAATTTTAACCCATAGTCCCTTAGCTATTGGTGAATCCAAATGATTTGAGAACAACAGATTGTAGCAGCTATGTACTCAACTTCACAAGTAGAGGTAGACACCGACATCTGCTTGTTGCATTCCCAGGTAACTAAGCGTTTGTCGAAGAAATGACACCCCACAGATGTTGACTTGTAATCTCTTTTGCAACCACCATAATCCGAATCACTGTAAGTAGTAAGTTCAAAATTATGATCATTAGGATACCATAATCCTAGATCTGGGGTACCCTTGAGTTAACAAAATATCCTCTTCACAACAATAAGTTGAGAGACTCTTGTCGTTGATTGGTAACGAGAACACAAACATGTAGCAAACATGATATCCGGTCGAGATGCAGTGAGATATATGAAGGATCCAATCATTCCTCTTTACATAGTAGCATCAATTAACTCCCCCTTTTCATCTGGAGTAATCCTGTTATTAAGAGCCACTAGGGTACCAACAGGTTTTGCATCCAACATATACTTAACCGGCTCATTTTGTCATCAACATACTTAGTCTGATGAATAAAAAATCATGCCTCAATTTGATCCACCTGTAATCCTAGAAAGAATTTCATCTCTACCATTGAGCTCATCTCAAATTTTTCTTACATGATATGTTCAAATTCCTTGCACAGAATATCATTTGTGGATCCAAAGATTATATCATCCACATAGAGTTGTACCAAAATCAAATTTCCATCTTTTTCTTGAATGAATAACGTGCAGTCAATGACACCTTTTCTGAATCCGTTTTTTAGAAAGTAAGTACAAAGTGTCTCATACATTGCTCGTGGAGCTTACGCAATCCATATAACACATTGTCTAACTTGAAGACTTGGTCACGATGTAATGAATCTTCAAAATCGGGAGTTTTGTGGACATACAAAGTTTCTTTAATCACACCATGAAGGAAAGCACTCTGTACATTCATTTGATATTCTTTGAACCTTTTGTAGGATGCATAAGCCAAGAAAATTCTTATTGCTTCAAGACGAGCAACCGGTGCAAACACTTCATTGTAGTCAATTCCTTCAATTTGTCTGAATCCCTGCACCACCAGTCGTGCTTTGGTTTGAACTATAATCCCTTGATCATCGCTCTTGCAGCAAAGAACCCATCAAATGCCAATCACTTTTGCACCCTTTGGTTTATCCACTAATTTCCAGACCCCAAGCTTCTTGAAATGAAGCAGCTCTTCCTGCATAGCATCAACCCATGATTCTTCCTTGAAAGTTTTTATCACCGTTCTGGATTCAACTCGTGAGATAAAACAAGAATGTGCACAGAAGTTTACATCTCCAAAATCAATAATATCAGCAATTCCTCCTGAAGTTAATTGTCTACGAGTTCTGACTTCATCAGTAAAATATCCAATAATGTTATCTTGAGGATGCATGTTTTTTATATTTACGAACAGGATGTGCAAGAACAACAACGTGAGGATTGAGATTGTTAAGATTAAGATCTTTGAGAGAAGGGATTATATTATCAAAATCTTGATTGAAAACATCTGGCTGAGAGTCATGATCGTCTAAGTCTGACTTGTCATCATATGTCTGCAAGTTATTTGGAACAGATGAAGGTTCCACTTGTTCATCAGGTGCATTCTGTGCATCGTACATCATTTGAAACGCAACATCATCATCAGAATATTCAGGAGGCATATTGAAGGAGTCAAAAAGATCAAAATCATTGAACATCCATTCAGGATCTTTTCCTGGAGGCAACATAGAATATCTTTGAACATCAACATGATACCACTCTTCCATAATATGAGATGATCTATTGCACACCCTTTTATTTGGAGTGTTGTACCCTAGAAAATAGTCTTCCTCCACCTTCTCATTGACGTTGCCTTGCTCGTGTCGCTTAAGCATTGTGCATGGATCACCAAATGGTTCAAGATACTTAAGGTTAGGTTTTCTATTGTGGAACAACTCAAAGCAAGTTTTCCCATGTCTCTTTACTATCAATACCCGATTTAATGTATAACAAGCATTAGCAATTGCTTCATTCCAAAATGGATCGGGTAAAGAAGAATCAGCAAGCATAGTTCTAGTAGCCTCAATCAAAGTTCTGTTCTTTTGTTCTGAAATTCCTTTCATTTGAGAGACATATGGAGCAATGAATGATGCATGAATCCACTTTCATTGCAGAAAAGTCTCCATGTTATGATTCTTAAATTCAGTCCCATTTTGTGTTCTAAACATACGAACCTTGAGCGTATAAATAGATTCAAGCTTATTGACTAAAACTTGAATGCATTCAAATGTTTCAGATTTCTCCTTCATAAGAAATACACAAGGCCAAACAGATCCATGTTGAGAAGCTCAAGTGGAATAGTGATTGAGTGAAACTTTTTTTTATGAGGGCGCTTGGTTTGCTTTCCCTTCTTACATGATATGCAGACATCAGACAGTTTAATATTATTTACATTAACACCATCAACCAGACCGTTTGAAAGAATTCCTTCACCAGTAATAAAACTACCTTTGTCACTAGCAAAAGCTACATATCCTCCTCTAACTGGATTGACATTGGAAAGAAGAGATATGTCACCAGTCATGTGCCTTGATGCCCCACTATCAACAATCCAAGTGCTGTTAAGAGCTGGATTTGGGGCAACCAGCACATTCACAAGTCATTTGTTGAAATTGGGAACCCAAGCCTTTACAGTCTTGGGTTGACCCAATGAGTCAAGTATTTTCATTCCAATCCATTGTCCATCCAAAGTCACCTTATCTGGAAGGTAAGAAGATTTTGGAATTTTAAGTGTTGAAGTCTCAGATGACTTTGCCTTCCAGATTATGTTTTTGTTAAAAATATTTTTTCGATAAACTGAAAATGACTTGATGGACGGGACAAGAATAATTTTTTATGTCTCCTGATCAACAATTTTCCCTTTACCCTTATGTAAAGCATAAGTTTAGAGGAGTATGTATCAATATGTGTTATCGGTGACTTAAATGGTTCTCATAGGTTTTTTGATTGTTTAAATGGATATCGGGCAATGATCTGGTTCTCGGTCATCATTCTTTTCGGTGAAGGCTTCTCGGTCTTAGCTTTATATAAATAGGGTTTTTGTTTGTTTTATGGTGTAGACATTCATAATTATTCACAAAGGTTTTTATTTTGTTTGCTCTCAATTGTTCTTATATCAGATGAGTAATTCAAGGTTTAATATAAACTCGTATACAAGTTTTGAATGTTCTGTTTTTGTGTTTAACTATTGATTTCCGTTCATTAGTTAATCATTGATTGATATTGAATTGTTTAGATCCGAGTGTTTGGGACTCAAAATTCGGATAAGAGCCATTCGAATAACTTCGAGGCTCATTCAATATCATAGAATCAAGAAGCGATCAGTTCTTGGTGATATCGGCTGCGCAAGTGTGTGAATTTTGATTTTAGTGCTGGATTTATATTGCTTTGTTTCTAAAGAAGATCTGCATCAAGTTCATCGTGTTCTTCGGATATTTTGATAGTATAATAGGAAAGGAGATGATCTTAGTAAATTCAATTTATTTTGAATTTCCTAGGATCTTGGAATCACTTGACTTGATTGAGAAGTTATCGTAAGAAAAGATTCTCTTGGTTCTCGGTATAAAGTCATTATCGGAAGGATTGAGATTATTTTCGATATTCACATTTCTACTTTGAGAAGTGTTCTCGGTGGTTACGGGTGTTCTCGGTGATTATTGGTGTTCTCGGTGATTGTTGGTGTTCTCGGTGATTATTGGTATTTTCGGTGATTGTTGATGTTCTCGGTGATTATTGGTGTTCTCGGTGATTGTTGGTGATTTTGGTGATTATTGATTTTTTCGGTGATTGTTGGTGTTCTCAGAAGTCGCTTCTTGATTGGATTCATAGTTCTCGATACTACACCGATTCACTTACTATGATGGATCATCAAAATCAAATCCAGAATACCATGTATTTATAACTTGATTCTCAAATGGGTACTACTACTTGCATACCCAGACTGTTACATGCTGATGGGTTCATGAATTGGAAGTGGAGGTTCGAAAATCATGCAAAATTCTCCGATGCAAAGATTTGGAGGTCTATCCAAATGGGAAAAAGAGTTCCCATGTATGTTCCTGAAGGATGTACCACCAGAGTTCCTAAACCAATTGGAGAATATACATATGAGGATTTTGACATGGTAGAGCAGGATGACAAGGCGCTGGCATCATTAACAATGGCATTAGGACCAGATATAGCTCAAGGATTCAAGGAATGCACGTCTTCTAAAGAATTATGGGAAGCATTAACTCAAATGTCTGAGGGAAACAATGACATGCAAGAAAGCCCAAGGGTCATGTTAAATCAAAGGTTTAACATGTTCAATCAGGTCCTCAAAGCATGTTTATACGATTAAGATTAGTACGAAATATGTTCTTTGTTTATTTGATTATCCTTTGTTATTGACTTTATCCTAATTAAAAGTGTTGATCTCATAATTCACCAATAACGTAATAAATCCATCAACTTTGTAGTAAAAGTTGTTAATTCTTAGTATAAATAAGCCTTTGAAATGTTTTAACCAATGGCTTATGATTTAAACATTTGTTTTAAGGTTTATCTATGTTTTTAAACCAAAGTTAAGTTGTATCGATAGAAGTAGCATAACCAGTTGCACCCATACCCACTTGGTTCTCGATTAACACTTGTTTAAGTTGTTCTCGGTTAAGACAACCAAATGTGGTGGTGTTCTCGGCTTCATGGGTGAGTTCTCGAATGTTTGTGATGTTTTCGAATGGTTGGTGCCTCCATAAAGGAGTTTTCGAATTTGTGGTGTCCAAAATAAAGTTTCTCCACCATGCTTAAGAAAAAGAGAGGGGTTATTGAATTTCACATGAGTTTCTTGAATTGCATATGGAGTTCTCGAATTTTTACATTGGGTTCTCGAATTTTTGGTTTGCCAACATGTTCTCGACTTTAGTGCCTTTTCAACATAATGGTACTCGATCAAGAGTGTCAATAAGAAGGAAAAAGGGTTCTCGACTAGAATGGGGTGTTCTCGAATCACTCATTTCATCCTCCCATTCCCAGAACATCGCATATTTTGCGTGTTTCTCAAAATCCCCATTTTTCATATTATTTATGCTCAAATGATTCAGAAAAACCCTTTTAAAGATGCAGAAACACTATAGTTTCAGTTCTAGCTAAAGAAATCCCTAAATGAGACTTGTATATTTACCTCTGCTTGAAATCCTTAGCTCCTTTTTTTCTTGTTTTTCAGCTTCTCATCATCTACAGGGTCATTTTGAGTTTCTAGATCTTCATGTCTGATGATGGATAAATGAATATTGAAGGAGATTAGGAGAGGGTTTTAGTGAGAGAAAATAGAGAGAGAAAGGGTAGAACGTAAATGAGAGAGATGGTGGGTAGGTTGGTGTATTAATGAGTTATTAAAAGCTTTTTCAATGGTTTTATACCCATTCTTATTTCGTGTACGTTTCCTTTGCTCGTTTTACATTTAAGTCACGTTTCGTAACGTAACACAAAATTTACAAATTTAAATAAAAATAGTTTTATTTAATCTTTTTAAGGTAGTTATTCCTAGTAAATGCTTTATGATTCTTTTATTTATTTAATTGTTTTGAAACGTTTATTTTATTTGTTTTGTCAGATCGTTTGATCTTCGCGCGTATTCGTTCAAGTCGTCACCCGAACGAACACGACGATGCTTTCACATTCTGATTTTTGTTTTCTACTTTTCAGTTATCATTTAGAACGTTAAACACACATATATGTTTGTGTGAATCGTCACCCACGTAAACACACTATCAGTTTATCGTTCGTAAATAATTCTGAAGTATTGTTTTGAATTGGACATCCTCACATTCAAACTTAACTAAACTGAACCGTTTTCACATTTTTATGATCAAATTCACGTTGTTTTCTCACTGGATTGTCGGCCATCTGACTCCTGTTATTTGTGGATATCAGATCGCAACCGATATGTTTGTAATTTCAATTCTCATTGAAATATATACAACTATTGATTGTTTTCATAGTCGTGTAGTCACGCAACTATTTATCATGTCATAATTACACATAGTGAATAGTGAAAGTACACGTACCATACGGACTTTGATCCGCACCAGTGTCAAACAATATAGATGCATAGAAACCATGTAAAAGAAACGTACCAGTGACCATATTTGGGTCCTGTCGTGCAACAACTGCTCTAATTTCAAAGGCCCGTCCTCTAGCTGCCGGAGCCCTTGGTTTGAAGTCTCTTGGGACAGTGCCTCGAGAAGTGTCCAGGTTTGCCACAAGTATAGCAAGATCTGTCAAAGAAAGTTTATATGATTAAGATTAGTACAAAATATGTTATTTGTTTATATGATTATGCTTTGTTATTGACTTTATGATATTGTTAAAGTGTTGATCTCATAATTCACCAACAACGTAATAAATCCATCAACTTTGTAGTAAAAGTTGTTAATTCTTAATATAAATAAACCTTTGACATGTTTTAACCCATGGTTTATGATTTAAACATTTTTTTAAGGTTTATCTATGTGTTTCAACCAAAGTTAAGTTGTATCGATAGAAGTAGCATAATCAGTTGCACCCATGCCCACTTGGTTCTCGATTAACACTTGTTTAAGTTGTTCTAAGTTAAGAAAACCAAATGTGGTAGTGTTCTCAGCTTCATGGGAGAGTTCTCGACTGTTTGTGATGTTTTCGAATGGTTGGTGCCTCCATACAGGAGTTTTCAAATTTGTGGTGTCTAAAATAAAGTTTCTCCACCATGCTTAACAAAAAAAGAGGGGTTATCGAATTTCACATGAGGTTCTTGAATTGCATATGGAGTTCTCAAAATTTTACATTGGGTTCTCGAATTTTTGGCTTGCCAACATGTTCTCGAATTTAGTGGCTTTTCAACATTATGGTTCTCTATCAAGAGTGTCAATAAGAAGGAAAATGGGTTCTCGACTAGAATGGGGTGTTCTCGAATCACTCATCTCATCCTCCCGTTCCCAGAACTTCGCATATTTTGCAGGTTTCTCAAAATCCCCATTTTTCATATTATTTATGCTCAAATAAAAAAGAAAAACCCTTTTAAAGATGCCGAAACATTGTTTTAGTTCTAGCTAAAGAAATCCCTAAATGACACTTGTAAATTTACCTCTACTTGAAATCCTTAGCTCCTTTTCTTCGCGTTTTCAGCTTCTCATCATGTAAAGGATCATTTTCAGTTGCTAGATCTTCATGGCTGATGATGGATTGATGAAGATTGAAGGAGATTAGAAGAGGGTTTTAGTGAGAGAAAGTAGAGAGAGAAATGGTAGAACGTAAATGAGAGAGATGGTGGGTAGGTTTGTGTATTAATGAGTTATTAAAATCTTTTTTAATGGTTTTATACCCGTTCTTATTTCGGGTTCGTTTCTTTCCTCAGTTTTACATTTACGTCACGTTTCGTAACGTAACACAAAATTTACGAATTTAAATAAAAATAGTTTTATTTCAATCTTTTTAAGGTGGTCATTCCTAGTAAATGCTTTATGATTCTTTTATTTATCTTATTTATTCTAAACGTTTATTTTAGTTGTTTCGTCAGATCGTTTGACCTTCGCGCGTATTCGTTCAAGTCGTCACCCGAACGAATACGATGACGGTTTCACATTCTGATTTTTGTTTTCTACTTTTCAGTTATCATTTAGAACGTTAAACCCACAGATATGTTTGTGTAAATCCTCACCCACGCAAACACACTATCAGATTATCGTTCGTAAATAATACTGAAGTATTGTTTTGAATTGGACATCCTCACATTCAAACTCAACTAAACTGAACCGTTTTCACGTTGTTATGATCAAATTCACGTTGTTTTCTCACTGGATTGTCGGCCATCTGATTCCTGTTATTTGTGGATATCAGATCGCAACCGATATGTTTTTGTAATTTCAATTCTCATTGAAATATATACAAATATTAATTGTTTTCATAGTCGTGTAGTCACACAACTATTTATCATGTCATAATTACACATAGTGAATAATGAAAGTACACGTACCATACTTTCTGGACGATTTGGTACTAATTGTCACAGTCTCCCCTTGTTAAAGAAATTTCGTCCCGATATTTAAGCATCCTTGTTCGATACTACTTCTTCTATGAATAGATGGGGACAATTTGTTTTCATGTGACCCTCACTCTCCCAGGTAAATTCTGTTCCGCGCTTGGAGTTCCAACGAACCTTCACGATAGGGATACGGCTTCGTTTTAGTCTCTTGACTTCACGATCCATAATCTCTACAGGTTCTTTGATAAAGTGTAGTTGCTCATCAACTTGTATTTCTTCTAATGGTATGACAAGCGATTCGTCAGCGACGCATTTCTTGAGATTGGATACATGAAACACATTACGTACCCCACTGAGTTCATCAGGGAGTCTAAGTCTGTATGCCATGGGACCAATCCATTGTATTATTTCGAATGGTCCGACATACCTCGGTGCTAACTTGCCTTTAGCCCCAAAACGAACAAATACTTTCCACCGGGACCCCTTCAACATAAATCGGTCGACCACCTGGAATTCCAAAGGCTTCCACCGTTTGTCTGGGTGACTCTTTCGGCGACTATGTGCTGCTTGTAATCTTTGCTGGATCTGGGCAATCTTATAAGTACTTTCCTGAATAAGTTCAGGCCCGGTGATCCTGTTTTCTCCCGCTTCGGTCCAACAAATTGGAGACCGACATTTTCTACCATATAGTGCTTCGAACGGAGCACATCCAATACTGCTGTGGTAGCTATTGTTGTAGGAGAACTCAATGAGTGGTAAATGGGTGTCCCAACTTCCGCCGAAGTCCAGGAGGCATGTCCTCAACATATCCTCTAGGGTTTGTATCGTTCACTCGCTTTGTCCATTCGTTTGTGGATGATAAGCGGTGCTCAAATTCACGCTTGTCCCTAAGGATTGTTGCAATGATTTCCCAAACCATGATGTAAATCGACTGTGCAGGTCTGAGATAATAGATAGTGGCACTCAGTGACGCACTACTATTTCGTTGACATATAGTCTTGCTAGTTTCTCCATCTTGTAGTTCTCTCGTATTGGCAAAAAGTGAGCGGACTTGATCAATCGATCAATGATGACCCATATAGAGCATGTCCACTAGAAGTGCGGGGCAGCTTGGTAATGAAATCCATAACTATTTGTTCCCACGTCAATTGTGGTATCTCTGGTTGTTCCAGCAAACCTGATGGTTTCTGGTGTTCAGCTTTGACCTTGGCACATGTGAGGCACTTTACTAACATAAGTAGCCACATCCTTCTTCATACTTGGCAACCAATAAAATGACCTAAGATCTTGGTACATCTTATCAGCACCAGGATGAATGGAATTTCGTGTTTTGTGTGCCTCGTCAAGAATGAGTTTCTGGAGTTTCTCTACTGCTGGGATGCATACACAATTCTGTTAGTAGATAACTCCATCTTGTTTTGTCTCAAAATGTTTCCCGGCTTCACAGTCGAGCTCCTTCCTCAAATTGTTTCTAGCTACTGATTCTTGTTGTGCTTTTAGAATTTGTTCTCTCAGACTTGTTTGCACAATCATTCCTATTGCTCTAACACGCAAGGGTTTTACTCATTCCTTCTAACTCAAAGCGTCATCGACAACATTAGCTTTGCTTGGATGGTATTTAATCACACAATCGTAATCATTCAGGAGCTCAACCCAACGTCTATGTTTCATGTAAAGCTCCTTCTGATCAAATATATGTTGTAAGCTCTTGTGATCTGTGAAGATTGTGCATTTGGTACAATAAAGGTAATGGCTCTAAATCTTTAAAGCAAAGACAACAGCTCCCAATTCTAAGTCATGCGTCTTTTAATTCTTCTCATGTATCTTCAACTGTCGTGACGCGTAGGCAATGACTTTGTCTCGATGCATTAAAACATAACCGAGTCCCTGATGGGAAGCATCACAATATACCACAAAGTCATCACTGCCTTCAGGGAGTGTTAAGATTGGAGCATTGTACAATATTTGTTTTAAAGTCTGAAATGCCTCTTCTTGTTTCTGCGTCCATGCAAATGGTTTGCTTTTCTGGGTTAAGTTTGTGAGTGGCAAGGCTATCTTGGAGAAATGTGAAATGAATTTCATATAATAACCTGCCAACACCTCAAATGATAATCTCTGTAGGTGTTGTGGGAACATCCTAGTTCTTGATTGCTTCAATCTTGGCAGGGTCCACATGAATCCCATTGCTTTTAATTGCATGACCTAAGAAATGAACTTCTATTAGCCAAAATTCACACTTTGAGAATTTGGAGTAGAGTTGTTCATTCTTTAGCAATTTCAATATTGTCTTGAGGTGTTGTTCATGTTCTTCTCACTCTTTGAATAAATCAGTATATCGTGAATAAAGACAATAACGAACTAATCTAGATACGGCTTACACACCCGGTTCGTAAGATCCATAAACATTGTCGGTGCGTTCGTCAATCCGAATGGCATCACCATAAACTCATTGTGACCGTATCAGGTACGAAAAGCCATCTTTGGTATGTCTTCTTCTGAAATCCAGAGTTGGTTATAACCTGAACGCATGTCTATGTTTGAGAAATACTGAGCTCCTTGTAATTGATCAAATAGATTATCAATCCTCGGTAATGGGTACCGATTATTTATGGTAAGTCTGTTAAGCTCTCTATAGTCAATGCACATTCTGAAGGATCCATCCTATTTCTTGACAAAGAAAGCCGGAGCTCCCCATGGTGAGAAACTCTGTCTGATGAAGTAAATCCTGCAATTGATTGGACAGTTCTTGCATTTCTTATGGTACCAGTCTGTAAGGAGACTTAGCCACGTGAATTGTTCCTGGAATCAAGTCGATTCGGAATTGCACCGATCGCTCACGTGGCAATCCCGGTAGATCATCCGGAAATACGTCCGTGAAGTCTTTCACAATATGTACGTCTTGAATCTTGATTGTCTTCTTGTATTTCTCCACTACGTGAGCGAGGAATGCGACACACTGTTTCCTTAGACACTTGTGTGCCTTCATGCATGATATTATTTTGACACTACGATTTACTTGATCTCCATGAATTTCAAACACCTGATTGTTCTCCACGGGAATACGTAATAGCTTTTCGGAACAGATGATTTCAACCCTGTTAAAAGATAACCAATCCATTTCGACAATGATATCAAAACTGCCCAATTCCATTGGTATTAAATCAATGGAAAATGTGTGCTCATTAAGTGTCAATGGGCAGTTCCTAAGTACTGTGTTAACTGTTATCTATTTTCCATTTGCTACCTTGATGATATAAGGGGAGTCCAAAGATTCGTCAACGTAGTTGAGTTGGCATGCAAAGTCGGATGAGATAAAACTTTGATCCGCACCAATGTCAAACAATATAGATGCATAGAAACCATGTAAAAGAAAAGTACTAGTGACCACATTTGGGTCCTGTCGTGCAACAACTGCTCCAATTGCAAAGGCCCGTCCTCTAGCTGCCGGAGCCCTTGGTTTGAAGTCTCTTGGGACAGTACCTCGAGAAGTGTCCAGGTTCGCCACAAGTATAGCAAAACCTGTTATCAACAGCAGCAGTAGACATTATAATTGCTGCATTGTTGTTCCTGTTCTAGGGAGTTGGGTTCCTGCAGTGAGTCACCCAATGTCCCAATTTACACAGCCAGTGCATTGCCTGCACGGGGTTCCAGCATAATGATGAAACTGACAGTTGTTGCATTTAGGGGCTGTCCCAGTATAGGGCCTCTTTATCTGTAGTGATGGGGGTTGCGTGGCTAGTGGAGCATGTGTGGTCACAGCAAAATTCTTAGCCACTTTCTGTTTCTTAGCCGTGCGTTTATCCGGCTTCTTTGAGTTTCCATTCTTGGCTGCTTCAGCCTCCTTCTTCAATGCCCCTAAGGCAACCATTACATCAGTCAATGTTGCTGACAATGTGACAACCATCTCTAAGGCAGTTGGGTGGGCAGAAATCACAGGCCCTTGGATGCAAGCCGACAGTCCACCAACATACTGCTCAATTAGTTTTTCCTGTGTTGGCACTATGTCGGGTGCCAATGTTACTAACTCGTAAAATATGGTGGTGTAGGCCAGATGCCCATCTCCCACCATGACATGGTTGAGTAGTTCATTCTCAACCTTCTTCAACTCATTTCTTGGGTAGAACTCCACCCTTAGCAAAATTTTAAATTCCTCCCAAGGCATAGACAATGCCTCATCTTTGCCCCTAGTCTGAACCTGAGCATTCCACCAGGTCAATGCTCGTTTGTTGAACGAGCCTGCAACATACCTCACTTTATGTTGTTCAGGACAACCACTAATGTCGAGGGTTGTTTCCATCTTCTCGATCTATTGGATCAAGCAGACAGCTCCCTCACTGCCACTAAAGCCAGGTGGTTTGCATCCTACAAAGCTCTTTTAGGAGTAGTCTTTTTGGTTTCTGGTGTTTCCGCTGCCTTCTCCCAATAAGTTGCCAGTGTTGTTGCTGTTGTTGAAGTTGATCCTGTTCATCATGTCAAGAATTACTTCCCTCAGTTGACTGGTCAGCAGAGTGGCCAGTGCGATGGTAGCAGGATCCAACTCATAGTTCGGGTTCTGATTATGAGGTGGGGTATGTGGGGGAGGAGGGGAGGAGGTAGAGGAGGTGGCGGCGGCGGCGGTGGATATAGTAATGGTGGTGGTTGACTCCTCGGCGGCATTCTGATCAAAACTGAAAGAACATTGGTTAGTGCAATGATTTAATTAATAAGACATACACAAATAAGGTCCTAAGTCTTATGTTCTCTACATAAAGGGTCACTAGGTTAGAGTCTAGGCCAAACTGTTTAAGTAAAATGGCCTATATTTCTCTATAACATGGCTCTAATGCCAATCTGTCACACCCCGAGCCAACGGGCTGGATCCACTTTCCCGTCGGGCGGAAGGTTCCTAGGACATGATATCGTGTGATAATCGAAATGATCAGATTGTTTACATCGCACATGATGTATAATGAGAAATGCTAACATGACATTGACATAGAATTAATAATTTAAATTACACAAGTCGTGTTCATAATTTAACTTAGTAAATCTACTTAAAAAGAATCATGGAGCTTATATCTTGTATCTGCACAAGATTTACAAAAGATGATTCACAAATATGTTGTGACACCCCCTCCGCCTCGTGTAGAATCCACAGCGCGGTGATGAACAATGGTTGAATCATGCACAAGTATTGAAAGAAGAAAATCCACAATGCATTACTAGTTTCTTAATGTTAGACATTTATTTAGTTACAGGTATTCTATCTAAATATGAAAAGAATGACAACTATAGACCCAAAAATAATGTTTACAAAACAAGACTCAAACAAGACAATTAAACAATCAGGATTTAATGGGTTTCTAATCCATCCTACCTTGTTTCTTCATCTTGTATTATCTTAACTATGGTCTCCTTAGTTGTCCTTGTACTGCTCTAAACCTGGTTACCAGAAAAACGTGAAAAGTAACTGTCAACTACCGAAGAAGTTGGTGAGAACAATAGGTTCTAACAATTGAGAATATGAATCTGCAGTTATGAAGATATGAATAAAACATTTGTATAAACAAGACATGGATAATTGAAACACAAACTATCACCAAGTAAGAATCACGTGTACAAACAGTCAAATGATTGTCTACTAGAAAACCCAACATACAATCAAGTCCCAAATTACATTTGGAGTAAGAATAGTAGTCAGCAAACGCATTCAACACGAGTTGTACGAATAGTTTTCTCAGAAGAAAACTCCGTGTTGACGTAACCCGGTCAATATGACCTATGCTGCTTAAGTTAATTAGCAGCAAATCCATATTACCGTAACATGTCCAATCTGCAGTTAGGGTTTAAAACATATTTAAACACTAACCACAGCCTTGGTGTAACCAAAACGTGTCCCACTTTCCCTTGTTGTGATCAGTACTAACTTTAAATGATTAAGAATAAGATTGATTGAAGGTGTCTTGATGTGTATAAGTTTGTTAACAATGATGAACACCATGACAATTAGTTGTTGTTAAGATTTAATAAACGTTTACTTGATTGAATACTTGATTTGAAACCATGGTTGAATTCCTTGTTTTGAAAACCAGTGATTGAATACCTTGAGTTGAAAACCTTTGATTTAATCTCATGAATGAATACCTTGTTCGTAAAGCCTTGATTTAATACTGAGAATAGAGTCCTTGTATAATAACAAGGTTTGAAACATAATATTTACTTGAAAACACAAGTTAATTGTAAAAGAGTTTATAAAACTTATTCTTTAAAAGTGTTTAACAATATAAAACCATATGTGTAAAACAGTTGTAAAATAGTTTAGAAAACATTTTATAAAACATTTTAGTAGAAAGGTGTTTAGCAATTGAAAACCCTTTAGCATAAAAGAGTAAATCTTTGATGATTGTAAAAGAGAAATGAATAATGTATTTGAAATGTTGTATAATAAAAAATGGTTGGTCACGTGTTCCACCCCAAATGGGCTAATGTTCTCACCTGATGGCAGTAGACTCAGATCCTGTACAAGTAACAATCATACAAGACCTCTAACTACTTCCTATACCATTGTAATCATACATATAATATAAGATTTATGATGTTGTACACTTTGATGGATTCATTGACTTATGTTAACTGGTTGACTTATGTTAACTTGCTAAGGATTACCTCTTAAATAACTTGTTCTTATGTTTAGAAGTGTCGTATGAATTTGAACATCATGATTGAATCCTTTTATAACACTTGATTTATGAGAAGTGTGTGTCATATTACGTTATGCATTAGGGTTGTTATACATATATGTAACATGTGTTGTGAATTTGATAACTCCTTGTTTTCCATGTAATCTTTGAAAGGTTTATGTGTTGAAGCCTTTGTCATTATGATATGATCTTATCCTTAGTTTAAGTTAAACTTAACAAGAATGAGACCACTCCACAATCACCTAGAGTTAGATTAGGTTGCATCACCCTTTATGGACCCCTTCGGCTTACTTAATCATTTGTTAATCGATTGAATGGCTTTGCTTTGATTTATCCTAAAGTTTAAGACAAAGACATGATGGACATGTGCTAATATCAACGGCCAAGTGATGGGTGTGGGTCGATCTTGATAATATCGAGCATCTAAGGCATAAAAGAGGCCCATCAATATTCGCAATATCGATGGCTCCTTCTTCCTTCGATACTAGGCTTTACATACGTCCATCACCCAAGTTTAATTGTTATAAACTCCTTGGATTACTCTTATCAATGATAGATTAATGCCTTAGAACTATTTTACTGGGTTGCATGGCTGTTATCATCGGAAGAACTCATAATGGAACCACAAAAGGTGGCCATCGATACTATCAATATCGATGGCTCCTGAGCATCGACACTAACAGCCCTTTAACTCGTTAATTTCGATGTTCACTTGTTCCATTACACTTGGGTGATACTATCTTTGTAGTCTCTAAGATTCAAGGTTGTTCTATGAACTGGTCCTAGTTCAATGATCCGAAGTAACTAAATCGAAGCTAATGCAGCACCCATCGATATTATCAATATCCATGGGGTGTTAACTTTGATGGCCTCCTTCAATCCTATCTATATAGACCGATATAATCATGGTAAACTCTTTGATTAATTTCTGGAAGGCATTGCAGGAATGGGATCGTTCTTGGGGTTTTTATCTTGTCATGATGATCACAAAACTCAAGCTTCCTAGTCCATCAAGATTACCGGTTACCACCCGATACTATCCATCGATACTACCCTGTCGACACTAGCAATGTTGACAGATCTGATGGTTCATCGATTCTGGACATCGAAAACCATGACCATACCGATCAACTTCGAGCCCCAACCCTTGTAATATCGACGTAAACGCGGTCCTAGCACTTCAGCCCGTCGATAGTAGTATCCCATGTGTGTTCTTGTACCGATACTATTCCCTTCGACCATTCTTCCCATTCTCAGCCTTCTAACGATTAATTCCAATTGGTTCCAGACTTCCCAAACCAATTTCGAGTCATGTTCTTCAGTCTTGAAGGCTTAGCAACCGATGTAACACCATTTGATGCTGAAACAGTAAAACCCTAAAAAATCATACCTTCTCTCTAAGATTTCTATTGAAGAAGATGGAGAAAGGGCCGATCCTTTGTACTATAAGCTTCCTTTCGTCGAGAGGATCATTTTGATACATTATGTGAACCATTTGATGAAGAATTGAAGGAGATCTTGGTGGTTTTGTGAGAGTTTTCTAATGAAAAGTGGGTTGAACGAAAACGTATACTGAGAAAGAGAAGTGGGATGTCAAAAATGAAGAAAATGGGAGAAAATATGGGTTTTTTATACCCCAAGAGGTTCCCAACATATTCGGTCTCGCTCAGTGTCGGTTTCGCGTATTTCTACGCGCGTGTCGTAACAATTACGTAAATGTATAACTAAACTTGTAAATTACATTTCTTTGATTGTTATTTATGAGTTTCAAAATTTTAAAACGTAAAATATAATATTTTACTAAATTTTATTGTTCGTTCGTTTTCGAAGCGTTAAACGATATAGTTACGTGTATACACGTAATTATATACGTTTTTGGTCATTTTATGTATTTATTGATGTTTACTCGTAATTATAAGTTCGACATTAATATCATTACGAGTCGTCACACATGATGAAAACGATTCTCGCTTACGCATAACAATTTGTTTAAATGATTTGTATGTCATACTATTCGTCATACACTACGCACTAACACCATCCTATTAAATCGAACGCATCATATGTATAGGGCATACGTAGAGTCTAGCTACCAGCCTTATCAGCCGCCAGCCCACCACTGTTTCGATATAATACAATAGTGTTCTTGCCTAGCGTAATCGACTATAGATAAATAATACACATGTGTTCCTAACTAAAGAAAATCCTAAATCACACAAACATGAACACATGACTCACATTGATATATTGAATGTAAATACACATTGTTCTAACCTTGTCTATGACTACCATGACTGCTGTACAGATGTTAAAAAACTATTCAGTTCTTAATACTTTGCAATCAGTAGCTAATGGTTATCAGAGACTGATTAGTGAATGAAAAATCAGTGACGGATACCTAGTTCTAGATAGTGGTCTTCATAACTGAAAATCAATCCCCATTGTGTTGCGCCAATAGAGACCACTAGTCAATATCCAATAACTAAAAATACAGTCCCCAATTTGTCACCCAGTACCACATCATCTAATTGCTTTATACATTCCATTTGCAACTGCAAATCAGTATCGGCTCGGCTCGACTCGATTACAGCCGTAATCAAAAGTTATAATATGCGTTTGGTAGAGACTAAATAATTCTTATGATATCAATAACCCTCTCGAGACTAAATATAGTCCCTAACAACCTTTCAAGAAATTATTTTAAGACGTATTTTAAACCATTGATACTACTTATCATATGTAAATTTTATGTACCAGGATTAATCATCGGTCATTTGCTAACAATATTATATTTAGAACTTAATATTAGTATCTAATTATATTCTTTATGAAAATTTTAAGAAGTAAATTTTAGTACTAATATGTTTCCACTATATTGGACACAAAAAAATTGGTCTCGACCATATTTGCATCATCCTCCATTACGAAGGATACATATTTGAGACTGAAATTCAGTAGCTATAAAATTTACGTCCAAAAAGATCTTTTGCGCAAACAAATTGGCAACTGAAAAACAGTCTTAAATAATTGTTAACATATTAGGGACTAATTATCAGTCACTAGAATTTTCCAAAAATAAATCAGTCCTTAATGAAATAAGGAACCCCTTTTTCTTCAGGTCAAAACCTTCTGATGGTGATTGGAACAAAAACAAAAAACCAACGAAGCATTTTCACAATAGTAAATTCAAAAATCAAAGAAGAAATGTCTGTTAGAATAAACAGGGTTGAGTGTTTGGAACCACTTTTGTCAATACTAAACAATCCTAGAAAATCAAAGTTCCTAAACCACCAGTTTCAAACAAGTCTGTTTTGTCTGCTACTTGTGAAAAACTCAGGTCAAAATTTGCCTGGGTTCCAAAACTCATTAATTCTTTTTCACGTGTAGGGATAATCGAGTAGGTCTATCTACAAACATTGGTACTTGGATAGCTATTGTTCCAGACACATGACGGGAGACATTTCTCAACTGTCTGAAGTGCAAGATGTAGGTGGTGGAAATGTTTCCTTTGCATGAGGAGAAAAAGGCACCATCTCCAAATGGGGAACTGTTACTCAAGGGGCTCTATCATTGACTGATGTAAACTTTGTCGCTGAATTATCCCACAGTCTGCTGAGTGTCTCACAAATCTGTGACAAAAGCTATTCAACTCATTTCTCAAACAAAGAGTGCTTAATTCTTAAGCCAGGATTTGTCATTCCTGAATATTGGATTCTTCTTCGCTCTCAAAGGAAAAGAAACTCATATATCATCGATATGAATATAGCACCATCAACAATTGCAACTTGTCTGTATTACAAAATAGCTACACATGATGCAATGTTGTGGCATCGTAGACTTGGTCATGCAAATATGAAGAACCTTAATCGTTTATCTAAAGGTGGCTTGGATAGAGATCTACCAGTCAAAGATTTCTTCTAAATTGAAAAATGTATCGACTTTGCAAAAGAGAAACAACATGGAAAGCCTCAGAAAATCAAATTAATGAATTCTACTGACTCAGTCTTTCAACTGCTTCATATGGTTCTGTTTGGTCCAATAAATGTCCAGAGTATATCTCACAACTCCTATTGTCTAGTGATCAGTGATGATTACTCAAGGTTTACCCGGGTGTTCTTCTTATCCAACAAAGGCGAGACCTCAGAACTGATAAAGCAATTCATCACTCTCATTGAAAATCAATTAAGTTCAAGAGTAAAAGTGGTCAGGTGTGATAATGGCAAAAAAATTCAAAACTTGTATTGTGAATCATTTCTGTGCTGAAAAGGGAATTGCTCGTTAGTACAGTGCAACTCGTACTCCTCAAAAAAATGGAGTGGTAGAAAGAATAAATCGTACTCTAATTGAAGTAGCTCGCACTTTACTTTGTGACTTAAAATTGCCAACATTCTTCTAGGCTAAAGCAGTGAATACTGCTTGTTACGTGCAAAATAACACCCTGATCAACAAACGCCATATGAAAACTAAATATGAAATTTTATATGGACACAAGTTGTCACACCCCGAGCCGGCGGGATTGGATCGGATTCCCCCGTCGGGCGGAAGGTTCTCGGGGCGCGATATCGTGAGTGATAATCGTAATGATCAGATTGTTTACATAGCATCAATGTTAAGAATAACTAAAGCACAATCAAACATTAAACTAGGATTACAAATGTCACACCCCAGGCCGGCGGGAACGGATCGTGTTTTCCCGTCGGGCGGAATGTTCCCGGGGCGCGATATCATTGAGATGATAATCAAATGATCAGATTGTTTACATAGCACATGAGATATAAATGAGAAATGCTAATCATGACATGAAATAGAATTACAAAGTTAAATTACATTGTACATCATAATTTAACTAAGTAAATCTAATCAAAAAGAATCAATGAGTTTATATCTTGATCTGTACAAGATATACAAAAGTGATTCAATGTTCTGTCATATCAAAAGTATGCAATCAAAAGAAAGCTAGGTCTTATATGAGTCCACTAGCTTATCATTTGCATATAGTATCTACACCTGTTCGTCACCTGAGAAAACATGTAATTTAAACAAAGTCAACACTAGGTTGGTGAGTTCATAAGTAAGCAAATTGAAAACCATTGAACTGATCATGCACACATTCACAATGATATAATTGTTGCTTGTATACTTGTTTGCCTGTTCCACCCAATGGCCTCTCCTTAGTTATATGTACAAGTAGTATATCACCTAACTAAGTATGCTTATATATAGGGAATCACGAAAGGGTCAAGCCCAGACGCTATCCCACCACATACTCAACCAAGTTCCACACCACTTGCGATACAACTAAAGATATCCATTTTCCAACTATCTGAATTGTCTGCTGTGTAATCATATGTAGAATAATAATATAGTAAGAGGGGTTTAGTTATCAAACCGAAGTATGGATAAACCCTCGTTGAATTAAGGAATTTAGATTATTTAAATCTGATCCTTGTATTATTCTATTACTTGTGAGGTTAACTTTTATGATACACTTTTAATTTAATTAAAAGTATTAGTTAACTGTTCATCATGTGTCTCCAAATGCAACGTATAGAATCCGAATGGAATCCATTTTAATCCTCACGTAATCAGAGTAAAATGCATTCCATTCTCTCCTATCCCGCCGTGTGATCCCAAAGTTTCCGTGTGGGATTGTATCATGTGATTAACAAAGTCGAATAAGAACTTGTCTTATTACGATATGATAATCGGGTGTAAATGACAAGAATCCCATGAAGTTACGTTATCATGATCATCATTTACTGAATTCCATGTGATCCCAAAGTATCCGTGTGGGATTGTTCTCGTGTGTTTAACAAAGTCGAATAAGAACTTGTCTTATTACGTTATGTTAATTATGTGTAAATGACAAGAATCCCATGAAGTTACGTTATCATGATCATCATTTACTGTAAATGATAAGAATCCCATGAAGTTACGTTATCATGATCATCATTTACTGAATCCATGTGTTCCCAAAGTATCCGTGTGGGAATGTTCTCGTTATACAATTAAGTGTAGATTATTTAAGTACTTGATCATGTGGAAATAACTAAGTGTTATAAGTTATAATCTTATAACTAAGTTATTATAATGTATTGATGATTAAGAAATTATCTTATCATAATCATATGAGTTTCCCTGTTATCTCATAATCATACAAGCATGCATACAATGATATATGATAATAAGCAAGTTAATATTATCAAATCAAAGCATAAATAACATGTTAAGCAAACTTTTAAATAAATAAAAGCAACATGTTTCTCAGCCCCGAGAGTTAAAATCAGTAAAGATTTAAAGTAAAAAGGGGCATATGAACTCACCTTGTAGTTGTTGTGTTTGACTTAGCTTAAACAAGAATGTACGCGCTCTTGATTGTACTTGAGTGTATTTTCACGATCCTGTATTGATTTCACGATGTTTATAACTTATTAGTATGAATTATAGGGATTTTATGTGTATGTATGTGTTAGCCATAAGCTTTGGCCAACACTCAAAGTCTTCGGTCTCTGTTGGCCCATCTTTATTTGTTATTGGTTCTTGTAATCCATAGACTTTCCTTGATTTATTCTTGTCTCATCTAGTTTATATTAAAGCCCAATTGTAGTTTCATGAAGTCATGTTATAAGTTACAAGACTTTGTTGCAAAAATTGTCGTTTTGGTAGTAATCCCTTGGTTATCATACATATTAGTGTTGAGTTAAAGAGTTACAATAGTTCTTTAGTCATGTGGGCCAACAAATTAAGTTGGGCCAATGATATTGGGTATTGAATCATAAAGGCCTTGCCAAAGGTTACAAAGGCTAGAGTTCAAGTAGCTTTGTGGGCCTCCATTGGGCTTCTAAGGAAATGGTTGGGCCAAAGGTGGGCCCCGACAATATTTGTTGGGCCTAGAGTCATATTGGGCTGTAGGAATCGAAAATGGGCCAGAAGTAGGTTGTTGACCAATTTAATGACAAAGTGGCTCCAAAAGTGAGGACAAGGGCCTCAAAATGGGCCTTAAATCAATTTCTATGGGCCTCGGGTGGATTTTGATGGGCCCTTTGGGATTTGTCTCGGGCCTTTGCAAAAAGGGTTCATGGGCCAAGCTGGGCCTAGCTTACAATGGCTGAAACAATAGTGGGCCTTGAATTTGGACTTTTGGCCAAAATTGTGGCCTTGGGCCAAAGGCAGTGGGCCTTGAGCCCTAAACCGTGGGCCTTGAGCCATTCCTGTCCTGCTGGGCCTTACCAGAGTTAATGGGTCAATTTTAGATGTATTGGGCCTGTAGAGGGTGATGTGGGCCCACTGGTGGCCTAATCCATTATATGTGTGGGCCAACTAAAGAGTCAAATAGGATTCTGAACATCTACACTAGAGCAGTTAGGTCTTTTAGACCAAATAGCATATGGGCTGAACAATAGCCACCTCAAATCACCTTTGGGCTTGTATGTAATTCATGGGCCTGTTTACTCACTATTGGGCCTAAAGGAATTCGGCTCTAGGGTTTTCTTGGCCATCTTTAGATTAATGAAAGTAACCAGACAAGGAAAAAGGAGGTGCAGGTGCTGAGTGTCCTCATGAAGGAGTTAGCCGAATGGGGTTCTCTTGTTCTTTGCCCATATAACACTCCATGGGTCGAATAGAGTTTGACGACTGATAGTTGGTCGAATGGAGGTGCTTATGGCCGAATGTGTGGGTCACGAATGAGGGACCTGTCGAGTGTATAGGCTCCGAATGAGGAGGTTACTGGTCAAATGTGGGACGAATGGATAGCAGCGAATGAGGGTGGCGAAGAGGTTTCATTCGGCGGTTGAGACACTCGGCCAAAGGCCATTCGACATGGGGTTCTCATTCGGCCAGCCGCAAGTGTCGGCCATGGGTCATCCCCATCTCATGGTTCCAGGTCGAGTTCGAAGGTAGGTGCATTAGGGTTGGTTTGCACAAGTGCAGGGTTCAAGGAGAAGGGACTATAACCGGCTAAAAGTGGTGTTTCAACAAAGGGAGTGAAAACCCTAAATTTTCGTGACTTTGCAGCTCGTTTTACCTCGTTTTCAGAAGGTTTGAGCTCCGATCTGTTGTACTTTTGTGTAGAGGGTGTTGAGAGCTTCGTGTAGGTTCGAAAATGGAGTGATTTGGCCAAGTATTGAGGGAGATATGGAGGAGAGAAGGTGTAGAAAACCCTAGAAGGGTGGTGGCCGGGTTTTGGTCTTGGAGAGAGGTTGAAGATGATGGAAATGAGAGAAAAGTCTCATTTGTGGGTTTTTATATCCCGTGTGGTGTTCGGGTTCGTTTTGGTTGCTCGGTTCGCGTTTCGTTACGTTTCCGGAAAATTACGCGTAATTTAAATGGATTTAAATAAAAAGAATTTAATTAAATTTTTGATGAGTTTCAAAATTGTAAAATATTATTTAATTGATTTTATTAAATTATTTTCTTTCGTGACGTGTTTTCGTTTTCGTTTCGTCACATCGCGTAACCTTCGCGCGTAATTCGTTCGAATCGTCACCCGAACGAATACGACGATGGTTTTGCTTTCTGACTTTTGTTTTCTACTTTTCAGTCATTATTTTAGAATTCTAAACTCACAGATATGTTTGTGTGAATCGTCACTCACGCAAACACACTGTCAGTTCGTCATTCTGAAATAACACTGCATTATGTTTTAATTGTGTTTTCTCACTGTCGGACTCAACTATACATCATGATTTCACATTGTTTTCGTACTGACTTGTCGGTCATCTGATTCCTGTCATCTGTGGACATCAGATCGCAACCGATATGTTTCTGAATATTGTTTGAATACCGTTGTTTCTCATGATTTGTTGTGTTAACTGTAATTAAGTTTTCACTTAATAAACACAACTAATGTTTCAAATGTACGTTGTACTTAATGTATTTAAGTTTATACAAAAATACGTACAACGATTTCTTGTATTTAGGATTCTGTTAATACAAGTACTGTTTAAACTCACGTATGTACACATAGTATAAGGTGAAAGTACACATACCGTACGGACTTGCCGGACGATCTGGCACTTGCTGTTACAGTCTCCCCTTGTTAAAGAAATTTCGTCCCGAAATTTAAGCATCAAAGTCGGGCTTCAATTCTCGAACAGATGGGGATAATTTGCTTTCATGTTGTCCTCGCGTTCCCAGGTAAATTCTGGTCCACGCTTGGAGTTCCATCGAACCTTTACAATAGGGATACGGCTTTGTTTCAGTCTCTTGACTTCACGTTCCAAAATCTCTACAGGTTCTTCAATGAAATGTAATTGTTCATCAATTTGTATCTCTTCCAAAGGTATGATCAGTGTTTCGTCTGCTAAGCACCTCTTGAGATTTGATACATGAAACACATCGTGTACTCCACTGAGTTCATCAGGGAGTCGGAGTCTGTATGCCACAGGACCTATGCGTTGAGTAATCTCAAACGATCCGACATATCGAGGTGCTAGTTTGCCTTTAGCCCCAAAACGAACTACGCCTTTCCATGGGGACACTTTCAACATGACTCGGTCACCCACATCGAATTCTAAAGGCTTGCGCCGTTTGTCTGCGTAACTCTTTTGGCGGCTACGTGTCGCTTGTAATCGTCGTTGTATCTGGGCTATCTTATCAGTTGTTTCCTGAATAAGTTCGGGTCCAGTTATTCTGTTGTCTCCCACTTCGGTCCAACAAATTGGAGATCGACATTTTCTACCATAGAGTGCTTCAAAAGGAGCACATCCAATGCTGCTGTGGTAGCTATTGTTGTAGGAGAACTCAATAAGTGGTAAATGTGTGTCCCAACTTCCACCGAAGTCTAGGATGCATGTTCTCAACATATCCTCTAGGGTTTGAATAGTGCGCTCGCTTTGTCCATCCGTTTGTGGATGATAAGCAGTGCTCAAGTTAACACTTGTCCCTAAGGATTGTTGCAATGATTGCCAGAACCGCGAAGTGAATCGACTGTCCCGGTCTGAGATAATAGACAATGGCACACCATGCCTTACTACTATCCCATCAATGTATAGTCTTGCAAGTTTCTCCATCTTGTACGTTTCTCTGATCGGCAAGAAATGTGCGGACTTGGTCAATCTATCAATGATGACCCAAATCGAATCATGTCCGCTGGAAGTGCGGGGTAGCTTGGTAATGAAATCCATAGCTATTTGTTCCCACTTCCATTGTGGTATCTCTGGTTGTTCCAGCAAACCCGAAGGTTTCTGGTGTTCAGCTTTGACTTTGGCACATGTGAGACATTTGCCAACATAAATGGCAATGTCTTTCTTCATGCCCGGCCACCAATAAAATGACCTAAGATCTTGGTACATCTTATCGGCACCAGGATGAACTGAGTAACGTGACTTGTGTGCCTCGTCAAGAATGAGTGTTCGAAGTTCATCTACTGCTGGTATCCAAACACGATCCAAATAGTAGATAGCTCCATCTTGTCTTGTCTCAAAATGTTTCTCGGCTCCACAGTCGAGCTCGCGTTTCAGATTGTCTCTTGCCACTGCTTCCTGTTGTGCTCGTAAAATGTGATCTCTCAAACTTGTTTGCACTGTCATTCCCATGGCGCGAACGCGTAAGGGTTTGACTCTTTCCTTCCGACTCAAAGCATCTGCAACAACATTTGCTTTGCCCGGATGGTATTTGATCACACAATCGTAATCGTTCAGGAGCTCGACCCAACGTCTCTGTCTCATGTTAAGCTCCTTCTGATCAAATATGTGCTGTAAACTCTTGTGATCTGTGAAGATAGTGCATTTGGTACCATAAAGGTAGTGTCTCCAAATCTTTAAAGCAAAAACAACAGCTCCCAGTTCAAGATCATGTGTCGTGTAATTCTTCTCGTGTATCTTCAGCTGTCGTGAGGCATAAGCAATGACTTTGTCTCGTTGCATCAAAACACATCCGAGTCCCTGATGGGAAGCATCACAATAAACTACAAAGTCGTCACTGCCTTCTGGAAGTTTTAGAATTGGAGCATTGCACAATCTTTGTTTCAGTGTTTGGAATGCCTCTTCTTGTTTCTGAGTCCACACAAAAGGTTCAGACTTCTGTGTGAGTTTGGTGAGAGGTAAGGCTATCTTAGAGAAATTCGAAATGAATCTCCTGTAATAACCTGCCAATCCCAAGAATGATCGGATCTCTGTCGGTGTTGTAGGCACATCCCAGTTCTTGATTGCTTCTATCTTGGCAGGATCCACATGGATACCATCACTGTTAATCACGTGACCCAAAAACTGAACTTCTCTTAACCAAAATTCACACTTAGAGAATTTGGCATAGAGTTGTTCTTCTTTCAGAAGCTCCAAAACTGTCCTGAGGTGTTGCTCGTGTTCCTTCTTGTTCTTTGAATAAATCAGTATATCATCAATAAAGACAATAACAAACTGATCTAAATACGGCTTGCACACCCGGTTCATCAAGTCCATGAACACAGCCGGTGCGTTCGTCAATCCGAATGGCATCACCATGAATTCGTAATGACCATATCGAGTACGAAAAGCCGTCTTGGGTATGTCTTCCTCTTGTATCCGGAGTTGATGATAACCTGATCTCAGGTCTATCTTTGAAAAATACTGTGCTCCCTGTAACTGATCAAACAAATCATCAATCCTTGGTAACGGGTACCGATTCTTGATGGTGAGTTTGTTGAGTTCTCGATAATCAATGCACATCCTGAAAGTTCCATCCTTCTTTTTAACAAAAAGAACCGGAGCTCCCCACGGGGAAAAGCTCGGTCGGATAAATCCTTTATCGAGAAGTTCTTGCAACTGATTGGACAACTCTTGCATCTCCGATGGTGCGAGTCTGTAGGGAGACTTGGCTACAGGAGTTGCTCCCGGAATCAAATCGATGCGGAAGTGTACCGATCTCTCAGGTGGCAGTCCCGGTAAGTCGTCCGGAAACACTTCTGCAAAATCTCTCACAACTGGCACATCTTGAATCTTGATCGCTTTCTTGTCTTTCTGTATCACATGAGCTAAAAATGCAACACATTGTTTCCGTAAGCACTTGCGAGCTTTCATGCACGAAATTATCTTGACACTGCGTTTCGCTTGGTCTCCACGAATCTCCAAGACTTCATTGTTCTCCATAGGAATGCGTAATAGTTTATCGGAACAGATGAACTCAACTCGGTTAAGAGATAGCCAATCCATTCCGATGATAATGTCGAAACTGCCCAGCTCCATCGGTATCAAGTCGATGGAAAATGTATGATCACCAAGTGTTATTGGGCAATTCCTAAGTACTGTGTCAACTGTAATCTGTTTGCCATTAGCTATCTCAATAGTATAAGGGGAGTCTAATGATTCCTCAACATGATTAAGATGGCTAGCAAAATCGGATGAGATAAAACTCTGATCCGCACCAGTATCAAATAATATAGAGGCATAGAAATCAGATAGAAGAAATGTACCCGTAATGACGTTCGGGTCTTGTCTAGCTGCAGCAGCTCCTATCTGAAAAGCTCGTCCTCTTGGTGCTTGAGCCCTTTGTTGATTTCTCTTGGGACAATCCCGAGAGAAGTGACCAGGTTCGCCACAGTTGTAGCAAGACCTGTGATCGGTAGCAGCAGTAGTGGCTGCATTGTTGTTTCTGTTTTGAGTCCTCGGACTCTTGCAGTAATTTGCTGTATGACCAAATCTCCCACAGTTGGTGCAATGTCTGCACGGGACATTTGGTTGATGATGAAAATGACATGAATTGCACAGAGGTGCAGTGCCAGTGTATGGCTTCCTGATCTCCAACGGGGGTGGCTGATTGCGCATCGGAGCTTGAGTAGTGGCAGTAAAGTTTCTAACCACTTTCTGTTTCTTAGCCGGACGTTTGTCCGACTTCTTGGAAGTTCCAGCTTTGGCTGTTTCAGCCTCCTTCCTGAGTGCCCCAGAGGCAACCATCATATCTGTCAGGGATGCTGACAGTGTAACAGCTAATTCCATGGTGGTAGGGTGAGCAGAAATCACATGACCTCGGATACTGGGCGGTAATCCACCAACATACCGCTCAATTCTCTTCTCAAGTGTTGGCACCACATCCAGTGCCAAAGTGGCTAACTCATGAAATCGTGTGGTGTAGGCCAGATGCCCAGCACCAATCATCTCCAGATTGAGTAGTTCAGTCTCAACCTTTTTCAGTTCATTTCTTGGGCAAAACTCTGCCCTCAACATCGCCTTGAATTCGTTCCACGGCATGGCCTGGGCCTCATCCCGGCCTCTGATTGAAACCTGAGCGTTCCACCAGGTTAATGCTCGCTTGCTAAATGATCCCGCAGCATACTTTACTCTGTTCTGTTCGGGACAGCCACTGATGTCGAGGGTAGCCTCCATCTTCTCGATCCACTGGATCAGTCCGACTGCACCCTCGCTTCCACTGAAACTGGGTGGCTTGCAGCCTACAAAGTTCTTGTAGGCATAGTCCTGACTCTGTCTGGTGTTACCGATGCCTTCTCCAGATGAGTTAGCAACGTTGTTACTGTTGTTGTTGTTGATCCGGTTCATCATCTCTGGAATCACTTCCCTCAGTTGGCTTGTAAGAAGAGTAGCCAGTGCCACAGTAGCAGGGTCCAACTGATACGCTGGTGGTGGCGGAGGAGGAGGTGGAGGTGCTTGTGTAGGAGAGTCTGGCGGTGTCGGTGTCGAAGAGTGCGGAGCTGAGCCTTGAGTCAGCGGTAGTAGAGGTGGTTGTCTTCGTGGCGGCATTCTGATCATAACCGAAAGAAAATCGGTTAGTGCAGTGATCAGAAGCAGAAGACATATGCAAATAGAATCCTATATCATAAGAACTCTACATGAGGTCCCTAGGTTATAGTCTAGGCCAAACCATTTTAGTAATATGACCTATATTTCTCTATAACCATGGCTCTGATACCAATATGTCACACCCCAGGCCGGCGGGAACGGATCGTGTTTTCCCGTCGGGCGGAATGTTCCCGGGGCGCGATATCATTGAGTTGATAATCAAATGATCAGATTGTTTACATAGCACATGAGATATAAATGAGAAATGCTAATCATGACATGAAATAGAATTACAAAGTTAAATTACATTGTACATCATAATTTAACTAAGTAAATCTAATCAAAAAGAATCAATGAGTTTATATCTTGATCTGTACAAGATATACAAAAGTGATTCAATGTTCTGTCATATCAAAAGTATGCAATCAAAAGAAAGCTAGGTCTTCTATGAGTCCACTAGCTTATCATTTTCATATAGTATCTACACCTGTTCGTCACTTGAGAAAACATGTAATTTAAACAAAGTCAACACTAGGTTGGTGAGTTCATAAGTAAGCAAATTGAAAACCATTGAACTGATCATGCACACATTCACAATGATATAATTGTTGCTTGTATACTTGTTTGCCTGTTCCACCCAATGGCCTCTCCTTAGTTATATGTACAAGTAGTATATCACCTAACTAAGTATGCTTATATATAGGGAATCACGAAAGGGTCAAGCCCAGACGCTATCCCACCACATACTCAACCAAGTTCCACACCACTTGCGATACAACTAAAGATATCCATTTTCCAACTATCTGAATTGTCTGCTGTGTAATCATATGTAGAATAATAATATAGTAAGAGGGGTTTAGTTATCAAACCGAAGTATGGATAAACCCTCGTTGAATTAAGGAATTTAGATTATTTAAATCTGATCCTTGTATTATTCTATTACTTGTGAGGTTAACTTTTATGATACACTTTTAATTTAATTAAAAGTATTAGTTAACTGTTCATCATGTGTCTCCAAATGCAACGTATAGAATCCGAATGGAATCCATTTTAATCCTCACGTAATCAGAGTAAAATGCATTCCATTCTCTCCTATCCCGCCGTGTGATCCCAAAGTTTCCGTGTGGGATTGTATCATGTGATTAACAAAGTCGAATAAGAACTTGTCTTATTATGTTATGATAATCGGGTGTAAATGACAAGAATCCCATGAAGTTACGTTATCATGATCATCATTTACTGAATTCCATGTGATCCCAAAGTATCCGTGTGGGATTGTTCTCGTGTGTTTAACAAAGTCGAATAAGAACTTGTCTTATTACGTTATGTTAATTATGTGTAAATGACAAGAATCCCATGAAGTTACGTTATCATGATCATCATTTACTGTAAATGATAAGAATCCCATGAAGTTACGTTATCATGATCATCATTTACTGAATCCATGTGTTCCCAAAGTATCCGTGTGGGAATGTTCTCGTTATACAATTAAGTGTAGATTATTTAAGTACTTGATCATGTGGAAATAACTAAGTGTTATAAGTTATAATCTTATAACTAAGTTATTATAATGTATTGATGATTAAGAAATTATCTTATCATAATCATATGAGTTTCCCTGTTATCTCATAATCATACAAGCATGCATACAATGATATATGATAATAAGCAAGTTAATATTATCAAATCAAAGTATAAACAACATGTTAAGCAAACTTTTAAATAAATAAAAGCAACATGTTTCTCAGCCCCGAGAGTTAAAATCAGTAAAGATTTAAAGTAAAAAGGGGCATATGAACTCACCTTGTAGTTGTTGTGTTTGACTTAGCTTAAACAAGAATGTACGCGCTCTTGATTGTACTTGAGTGTATTTTCACGATCCTGTATTGATTTCACGATGTTTATAACTTATTAGTATGAATTATAGGGATTTTATGTGTATGTATGTGTTAGCCATAAGCTTTGGCCAACACTCAAAGTCTTCGGTCTCTGTTGGCCCATCTTTATTTGTTATTGGTTCTTGTAATCCATAGACTTTCCTTGATTTATTCTTGTCTCATCTAGTTTATATTAAAGCCCAATTGTAGTTTCATGAAGTCATGTTATAAGTTACAAGACTTTGTTGCAAAAATTGTCGTTTTGGTAGTAATCCCTTGGTTATCATACATATTAGTGTTGAGTTAAAGAGTTACAATAGTTCTTTAGTCATGTGGGCCAACAAATTAAGTTGGGCCAATGATATTGGGTATTGAATCATAAAGGCCTTGCCAAAGGTTACAAAGGCTAGAGTTCAAGTAGCTTTGTGGGCCTCCATTGGGCTTCTAAGGAAATGGTTGGGCCAAAGGTGGGCCCCGACAATATTTGTTGGGCCTAGAGTCATATTGGGCTGTAGGAATCGAAAATGGGCCAGAAGTAGGTTGTTGACCAATTTAATGACAAAGTGGCTCCAAAAGTGAGGACAAGGGCCTCAAAATGGGCCTTAAATCAATTTCTGTGGGCCTCGGGTGGATTTTGATGGGCCCTTTGGGATTTGTCTCGGGCCTTTGCAAAAAGGGTTCATGGGCCAAGCTGGGCCTAGCTTACAATGGCTGAAACAATAGTGGGCCTTGAATTTGGACTTTTGGCCAAAATTGTGGCCTTGGGCCAAAGGTAGTGGGCCTTGAGCCCTAAACCGTGGGCCTTGAGCCATTCCTGTCCTGATGGGCCTTACCAGAGTTAATGGGTCAATTTTAGATGTATTGGGCCTGTAGAGGGTGATGTGGGCCCACTGGTGGCCTAATCCATTATATGTGTGGGCCAACTAAAGAGTCAAATAGGATTCTGAACATCTACACTAGAGCAGTTAGGTCTTTTAGACCAAATAGCATATGGGCTGAACAATAGCCACCTCAAATCACCTTTGGGCTTGTATGTAATTCATGGGCCTGTTTACTCACTATTGGGCCTAAAGGAATTCGGCTCTAGGGTTTTCTTGGCCATCTTTAGATTAATGAAAGTAACCAGACAAGGAAAAAGGAGGTGCAGGTGCTGAGTGTCCTCATGAAGGAGTTAGCCGAATGGGGTTCTCTTGTTCTTTGCCCATATAACACTCCATGGGTCGAATAGAGTTTGACGACTGATAGTTGGTCGAATGGAGGTGCTTATGGCCGAATGTGTGGGTCACGAATGAGGGACCTGTCGAGTGTATAGGCTCCGAATGAGGAGGTTACTGGTCGAATGTGGGACGAATGGATAGCAGCGAATGAGGGTGGCGAAGAGGTTTCATTCGGAGGTTGAGACACTCGGCCAAAGGCCATTCGACATGGGGTTCTCATTCGGCCAGCCGCAAGTGTCGGCCATGGGTCATCCCCATCTCATGGTTCCAGGTCGAGTTCGAAGGTAGGTGCATTAGGGTTGGTTCGCACAAGTGCAGGGTTCAAGGAGAAGGGACTATAACCGGCTAAAAGTGGTGTTTCAACAAAGGGAGTGAAAACCCTAAATTTTCGTGACTTTGCAGCTCGTTTTACCTCGTTTTCAGAAGGTTTGAGCTCCGATCTGTTGTACTTTTGTGTAGAGGGTGTTGAGAGCTTCGTGTAGGTTCGAAAATGGAGTGATTTGGCCAAGTATTGAGGGAGATATGGAGGAGAGAAGGTGTAGAAAACCCTAGAAGGGTGGTGGCCGGGTTTTGGTCTTGGAGAGAGGTTGAAGATGATGGAAATGAGAGAAAACTCTCATTTGTGGGTTTTTATATCCCGTGTGGTGTTCGGGTTCGTTTTGGTTGCTCGGTTCGCGTTTCGTTACGTTTCCGGAAAATTACGCGTAATTTAAATGGATTTAAATAAAAAGAATTTAATTAAATTTTTGATGAGTTTCAAAATTGTAAAATATTATTTAATTGATTTTATTAAATTATTTTCTTTCGTGACGTGTTTTCGTTTTCGTTTCGTCACATCGCGTAACCTTCGCGCGTAATTCGTTCGAATCGTCACCCGAACGAATACGACGATGGTTTTGCTTTCTGACTTTTGTTTTCTACTTTTCAGTCATTATTTTAGAATTCTAAACTCACAGATATGTTTGTGTGAATCGTCACTCACGCAAACACACTGTCAGTTCGTCATTCTGAAATAACACTGCATTATGTTTTAATTGTGTTTTCTCACTGTCGGACTCAACTATACATCATGATTTCACATTGTTTTCGTACTGACTTGTCGGTCATCTGATTCCTGTCATCTGTGGACATCAGATCGCAACCGATATGTTTCTGAATATTGTTTGAATACCGTTGTTTCTCATGATTTGTTGTGTTAACTGTAATTAAGTTTTCACTTAATAAACACAACTAATGTTTCAAATGTACGTTGTACTTAATGTATTTAAGTTTATACAAAAATACGTACAACGATTTCTTGTATTTAGGATTCTGTTAATACAAGTACTGTTTAAACTCACGTATGTACACATAGTATAAGGTGAAAGTACACATACCGTACGGACTTGCCGGACGATCTGGCACTTGCTGTTACAACAAAGTTAAATTACAATATCAATGTTCAGTAATTTAACTGAGTAAACCTAACAAAAGAATCAAATGTTTTCTATCTTGTAATCTGTACAAGACATCCAAAAGTGATTCGTATGAATAACAAAATATGTGCTTCCAAAATCAACTAGGTTCTCTATCTAGGCCACCTAGCATGCAATCCAAAGCCTTAGCTTAACCCTGTTCATCACCTGAGAAAGCATGTAAGAAAACAAAGTCAACACAATGGATGGTGAGTTCATAAAGTTTATAAGTTTAAAATAGCTTTAACAAACCTCTTTCGGTAAAACCTTAATCTTATTAACTCCACATGTGATATCCAAATCGGTATGCTTATATATAGGGCATACGCCTGAGTCGAGCCTACAACCCGCCCAGACGCCGTCCCACCACATACTAATCCACATATGACACTGTTGTTAATAATAATTAAGCATTTTACCTACCATTCAACCCATTCCTCATCATAGCTTTAGTTTACTGTTTCAAAGTTTACAAGTCTATAGCATTCGTAAGTATTAGCTTCAAAGTAAGTTTAATAAGCATCTTTGTTTCACACGCACCATAGTTTAGCTTTCACTAATCTCATGCATGAGTACAAGCCCTGCTATAGCAGAAGTTTAGCAATTAGGTAGCTCACGGCTAGATACAAGCCCTGCTCTAGCAGAAGTTTAGCCATTACGTATCTCATGAATTAGTTAAGGTTAGTCTAGCAATTACGTGTCTCCTATACAAGATACAAGCCCTGCTATAGCAGAAGTTTAGCAATTACGTATCTTATACATAGACACAAGCCATGCATACACAAACAATTCATTAATTAAATATCTCATATAAGCAGACAAAAGCATCAAGTTTATAACTTCTCCATGTATAATAGATTCAAGCATAAGCTTTGTCATAAAAACCATGAATATGTTTAAAAACATTGAATAACATTTCAATATTTTATTAAAATGTTTAACATGCTTCTCAGTCCCGAAGTAAAACAAATAAGTTTGAAAAGGGACATATGAACTCACCTTGTGTCCGTAGTAGTTGACTAAGCAATTCAAGAATACGCACGCTCTTTGTTTGTACTTGTTGTGATGTTCACGATCCTGTATTGATTTCATATAGTTTGTAACTTATAAGTATTCGTTGTAGTGTCTTGTGTGCGTGTACGTGTTAGCCCTAGAGTTGGCTAACACTTGTGAGTCTCGGTATTAATTCGGCCCCATTTTGTTAGAGAAATTTAGTGACTCCTAGCCCAATTGGGTTAGTATTAACCTTTTTGTTCATTTGCATTAATGTTATTACCATGTGATAAAACTTGTATCTCTTAACATTTTAAGTTTGTGAACCATATTAAACCCAACATTTCCATCACCTTTGTAGTATCTTTTAGAATTTTCATGCATATTATAAATTGAACTAGTTTTTAAAGTTTGTTTCGCTTAACCTATGTGGACCGAATAATGCATTGGGCCGATGAAGCCCAATTGGGTCGGTTAGGTATAGTGGGCCGAATAACGGCCATGGGCCAAGTCATTGGGCCGACTAGTGTGTGGATCAATTCACTTGGATCAAAACACCTTATTGGGCCAGCTAACATGCGCCGGTTAGGCCTTGTGGTTTAGTCGAGATTCACACCAAGCCAAGCATCATAACCAGCGAACCCTTGGGTACTTGGTCCTAGGTTCAGCTATGCATCCACTACCATAATAGGTTCGTTTCCACTACATTGGTTCGTCCCTCCCCCACGTTAGGTCGTGAACCAGAAGGTTCGGTTAACATGAAATGATGAAGAAAAAGAATAGGGAAGGTTCGTTGCAGATTCGACATTAAAAAGGGTTCGGTGAGGATCTGATGTGTATGGGTTCATGGGAGGGTTCGCTGGTAGTATAGGTTCCCTGCTCAGCTGGGTTTGGCAACAATGGTTCGCATGAGGTTCGGTTGACCATGGAAGGTTCGTGACCTGCTGGAGGTTCGTGGCTTCGAGGGTTCGTCACCTCGCATGGGTTCGGCCGCATGGTTGGCTAAGCGAGGTTCGTCTCCCAACAAGGTTCGGCTGGTCGGGGCTGTTGACAGGTTCGCAGCCTGCGTGGTTGGAACAGTAGGGTTCGGCCAGCTGAAAGAAATGGTTCGTAGGGTTTCGGGGATAGGTTCGTGTCTCATGCCTGTAGCCGTCGTAGGTTCGGCCAGCCCCCATCCAACGAACCCTGCGTAATCATCATCACTACCACGATCGAACTCTTGAACGTGATGGTTCCCATGGTATTTCCACATGCAGGTCAGTTCCTAGTGATGTAGGGTTTAGGTATTTACAGGTTTACACCGGTTAAATGTGGGTGTATGGCCGAACAAAGAAAGTGACAAGAAAACCTAATTTTCGAGCTTTTTAAGCTCTAATACCTCAATTTTGGCCGGCTAAAATCTCAGATCCACTGTACTTCCTTGTAGAGGGCTTCAAGATCGTCGTTTAGGGTCAAGAATCATCGAATTTCACCAAGATTTGAGGGAGTTATGGTGTTTTGAAGTGTGGAAATCTAGAGGGAGAAAGGGGTGACGGCTTTAAGGGTTAGAGAGAGAAAGGGTTTGTGATAAATGAGGGAAATCACCTCATTTAGGGTTTAAATACTCCGGAGGTGTTCGGGTTCATCTCGGTTGCCCAGTTTGCGTTTTAGTCGCGTTTCCGGCGCGTTACGCGCGTATTTTGTAACTTGAATAAAAGAGTTTATTTTTAACTATTTGGATGGTATTTATTTCTAGTAATTATTTTAAATATCGTTTTATTAAATTATTTATCAATTTATATTATTTTTACACGTTTCGTAATTTCTTTCGTAAATTTACGTATTTAATTAAAACAGTTTCTTTTTAATTTATTTCTGATGAGTTTCAAAATTGTAAAACAGGAAATATTTTATTTCCTTAAATTTATTATCATTCGTATCGTTTTCGTTTTCGTTTCGTCAGATCGCGTCACCATCGCGCGTATTCGTTCGAATCGTCATTCGAACGAACACGACAATGGTTTGGCTTTCCAACTTTTGTTTTCTACTTTTCAGTCATTATTTCAGAACGTTAAACTCTCAGAATCATTCGTACAGATCGTCACCTATACGAATAATTCGTCTGTTTAGCATTCCGAAACAACAATCGTTATAGTTTCGTTCTGTTTAACCTCACATACGTTTATACATAATAGCATCAAATCAAGTATCTGTGTTTCTATACCGTGTTGTCTGATATGTTTCTGACTGTTAAACTCTAAGGTTTTAATCAGATTTCAAACAATCGCATAATATTTTCGTATCAAGTATAATGTATCAATAGCATAAACATAGTTTCACGTAATGTGTACCTGAGTTACTGTACGAATTACTGCAGCGATCACTGTTCCGGCACGCGTCCAGCACTGATGTTACAGTCTCCCCTTTTTAGAGAAATTTCGTCCCGAAATTTAAGACTCGTTATTCGGTACGGCTTCCTCTGTAAAGAGTTGGGGATACTTGTTCATCATGTGATCTTCACGTTCCCAAATAAACTCGGGTCCGCGCTTTGAGTTCCATCGAACCTTGACAATGGGGATACGGCTTCGCCTCAGTTGTTTAACTTTGCGATCCATAATCTCCAAAGGTTCTTCGACAAAGTGTAAGTGTTCATCCAATTGAATTTCTTCCATCGGTATGATAAGAATTTCATCAGTTAAGCATTTCTTCAAGTTTGAGACGTGGAACACGTCATGTACACCACTAAGTTCATCAGGTAGTTTAAGTCTGTACGCCACAGGACCAATACGTTCAACAATCTCGAACGGTCCCACGTACCGTGGTGTTAGTTTGCCTTTCTTTGCAAGACGAACTACACCTTTCCATGGGGATACCTTCAACATGACACGGTCTCCCACTTGGAATTCCAACGGCTTGCGCTGTTTATTGGCATAGCTCTTTTGTCTACTTCGAGTTGCTTGTAGCCTTTGTTGTATCTGAGCAATTTTGTCTGTAGTTTCTTGAATAAGTTCTGGCCCGGTTATACGATTATCTCCCACTTCCGACCAACAGATCGGCGATCGACACTTGCGACCATAAAGAGCCTCGAACGGTGCACATCCGATGCTACTATGATAGCTATTGTTGTAGGAGAATTCAATCAGTGGTAAATGGGAATCCCAATTCCCACCGAAGTCTAGAACACAAGTTCTTAACATGTCCTCCAGGGTTTGTATAGTACGTTCACTTTGACCATCCGTTTGTGGATGATAAGCTGTACTCAAGTTTAATTTCGTCCCTAGAGATTTTTGCAATGATTGCCAGAACCTTGATGTAAATCTGCTATCACGATCTGAAATGATAGACAATGGCACACCATGGCATACCACTATCTCGTTGATGTAAAGCTTCGCTAGTTTATCCATCGTGTAAGTTTCTCGCATCGGCAAGAAATGAACAAATTTAGTTAATCGATCAACGATAATCCAAATAGTGTCATGTCCACTGGAAGTGCGGGGTAGCTTAGTAACAAAGTCCATAGTTATCTGTTCCCACTTCCAAAGTGGAATTTCAGGCTGTTCCAATAAACCCGACGGTTTCTAGTGTTCCGCCTTCACTTTAGCACACGTGAGACATCGACCAACGTACTCGGCTATGTCTTTCTTCATACCCGGCCACCAATAATATGCACATAAGTCTTGGTACATCTTATCAGCACCGGGATGCACAGAGTATTTGGTCTTGTGTGCTTCATAAAAAATAAGCTTCCTTAACTCATCTACTACAGGAATCCATATACGGTCCTTGTAGTAAACGAGTCCATCAGGTTTTGTTTCAAAATGTTTTTCCACTCCGCAATCTAGTTCTTTCTTCAGGTTTTCACGTTCAACAACCTCTTGTTGTGCTTGCATAATGTTATCGTGTAAGCTTGTCTGCACAGTCATTCCCATTGCTCTGACGCGCAAGGGTTTGACTCGTTCCTTCCAGCTCAAGGCATCAGCCACAACGTTTGCCTTGCCCGGATGATATTTGATTACACGGTCGTAATCATTCAGAAGCTCCACCCAACGTCGCTGTCGCATGTTGAATTCCTTCTGATCGAATATGTGTTGCAGACTTTTGTGATCAGTGAATATGGTACACTTGGTGCCATATAGGTAATGCCTCCAAATCTTTAATGCGAATATCACAGCTCCCAGTTCCAGATCATGAGTAGTGTAATTATTCTCATGAATATTCCGTTGTCTCGAAGCATACGTAATAACTTTGTCTCGCTGCATCAACACACAGCCGAGTCCCTGATGGGATGCGTCACAGTAGACTACAAAGTCATCACAACCGTCTGGGAGAGATAAGATCGGAGCATCACATAGCTTTTGCTTCAAAGTCTGAAAGGCTTCTTCTTGCTTCTGCTCCCAAACAAACGGCTCGCTTTTTTGTGTTAGCTTTGTGAGTGGCAGAGCTATTTTAGAAAAGTTTGAGATAAACCTTCTGTAATAGTCGGCTAAGCCTAGAAAAGAACGTATCTCCGTCGGTGTCTTCGGAGTGTCCCAATCCTTTATTGCTTCGATCTTGGGAGGATCAACGTGTATTCCCTCACTGTTAACTACGTGACCTAGGAATTGAACCTCTTTCAACCAAAATTCACACTTAGAGAATTTGGCATAGAGTTTCTCTTCCTTTAACAGTTCCAAGATCGTCCTGAGATGTCGCTCGTGCTCTACTTTACTTTTGGAATAGATCAATATCTCATCAATGAAAACAATAACAAATTGATCTAAGTACGGCTTACACACACGGTTCATGAGGTCCATGAAAACCGCGGGTGCATTCGTCAAACCAAAAGGCGTCACCATAAACTCGTAATGCCCGTATCTGGTACGAAACGCCGTGTTTGGAATGTCTTCGTCTTGTACTTTGAGTTGATGGTATCCGGAACGCAAGTCAATCTTGGAAAAGTATTGAGCTCCTTGCAATTGATCAAACAAATCATCAATCCTCGGTAATGGATACCGATTCTTGATGGTTAGTTTGTTTAGCTCCCTGTAGTTTATGCACATACGAAAAGATCCATCCTTCTTTTTCACGAACAAAACTGGAGCTCCCCAAGGTGAGTATCTCGGTCGGACGAAACCTTTATCAAGCAGCTCCTGTAGTTGATTAGATAGTTCCTGCATCTTCGAAGGTGCTAACCTGTAAGGAGATTTAGCAACAGGTGTTGCTCCAGGAATCAGATCAATACGAAACTCTACTGGTCGCACATGTGGCAAACCAGGTAGATCTTCAGGAAATACTTCAGGGTATTCCTTCACTATTGGCACGTCTTGTATCGTTTTCTTGTCTTTCTCTTTCTCCACCACATGAGCCAAGAAAAGCTATGCATTTCTTTTGTAGACACTTAAGCGCTTTTATGCATGATATGATCCTTACGTTTCGCTTTGTTTGATCCCCACGAACTTCCAATACACGATCACTCGTCACTGGAATCCGAAGTAGTTTTTCAGAACATATGACTTCAACTCTATTGAGTGATAACCAGTCCATCCCCACGATGATGTCGAAACTGCCCAACTCCATCGGTAACAAGTCAATGGTAAATGTGTGATCTGTGAGTGTAAGTGGGCAGTTCCTAAGTATGGTGCTAACTGTAATTTGCTTCACGTTCGCTACTTCGATAATGAAAGGGGAGTCTAAAGTTTCCTCAGTAAGACTTAGTTGTCGTGCAAAATCAGATGAAATAAAACTCTGGTCTGCACCAGTATCAAATAGTATAGATGCATAAGAGTCATGCAAAAGAAATGTACCAGTGACCACATTAGGGTCTTGGCGTGCAGCATTGGCTCCGATAACAAAAGCCTGTCCTCGACGTGCTTGTGCTCCTTGTTGCACTCTCTTTGGACAGTCTCGGGAGAAATGACCCATTTCTCCACAATTGTAGCATCCCCTGTTGTTGTTGTTGTTGTTGCCTGGTGGTGGTGGTGGTGGAGGTAGTGCTCTTGCAGCAGTGTTGGTAGCTTGCATTGCCGGAGCACGGAAATTTGCAACCAGTGGCCAAATCGACCACAATTAGTGCACTTCCTACATTGAGCAGTAGGATGATGATGATACTTGCAATGAGTGCACTGAGGATGCACCCCCCATAGTTATTGGGTGCAGGATTGACAGGTGCTGCAGGAGCCTGTCTCAAAGGGGTGACGGCCGCATAGTTCTTAACTACCTTTTGTTTCTTCTTTTGGTGGTACTCATACTTCTTCTTTGTTGTTGCTTCCTTAGATTTTCCCGCTTCATCTTTTAGAACTCCTGACTTCACCATTACCCCAGTAAGTTTAGCTGAAAGAGCAATGGCTGACTCCAAAGTAGTAGGGTTTGCAACCAACACAATGCTTTGAATGCATGAGGGTAAACCCACTACATATCTGTCAATCAGCTTCTCCAGAGTGGGCACCATTTCAGGCACTAAGGCTACTAATTCATGGTAGCGTGTGGTGAAAGTCATGTGGTCGGCTCCCTTCATCACATGGTTCGAGAGCTCAAACTCTAGCTGCTGCAGTTCATGTTTCGGACAGAACTCGTTCCTCAGCAGAAGTTTAAATTCTGCCCATGGCATTGCCATTGCTTCATCCCTGCCTCGTGCTCTGATATGAGAATTCCACCATATCAAAGCTCGCTTGCTAAATGACTCAGCTGCATAGCGAACTTTGTGGTGTTCAGGACAACTGCTTATGTCCAAGGTGTTCTTCATTTTCTCCAGCCATTGGGCCAGTCCAACAGCTCGCTCCACACCAGTAAAGCTTGGTGGCTTGCATCCTACAAAGGATTTGTAGGAGCAATCTGAAGTATGACTAGTGTTTCCACTAGCCTCTCCTGTAGTATGGACAGAATTGTTTCCATGTCCTTGAATCCGGTTTATCATCTCTGGGATGACATCTTTCAGTTGACTCGTCAGTTGGGTGCTCAGAAGTGTCGCCAAAGCGATAGTGGCAGGATCAAGAACTGGACCCGCATTCGGGTTCGGAGGAGGGTTTAGCGGAGGAGGAGGAGGTGGCGGTGGTGAATCTGGTGGTGATGGTGTCGATGAGTGAGGTGTAGATGTCTTTGTAGTAGGCACCGGGGTCGGTTGTCTTCTAGGCGGCATTCTCATCATAACCAAAAGATATTGGTTAGTGCAGTGATGGAATGTAGAAGACACAATGCAAACATAAATCCTAAGTTCTCTACATGAGGGTCTCTAAGTTATAGTCTAGGCCAAACCGTTTAAGTAAATGACCTATTATTCTCTATAACCTTGACCTCTGATACCAATCTGTCACACCCCGAGCCGGTGGGATTGGATCGGATTCCCCTGTCGGGCGGAAGGTTCTCCGGGCGCGATATCGTGGGTGATAATCGTAATGATCAGATTGTTTACATAGCATCAATGTTAAGAATAACTAAAGCACAATCAAACATTAAACTAGGATTACAAAGTTAATTTACAATATCAATGTTCAGTAATTTAACTAAGTAAACCTAACAAAAGAATCAAATGTTTTCTATCTTGTAATCTGTAGAAGACAATCAAAAGTGATTCGTATGAATAACAAAATATGTGCTTCCAAAATCAACTAGGTTCTCTATCTAGGCCGCCTAGCATGCAATCCAAAACCTTAGCTTAACCATGTTCATCACCTGAGAAAGCATGTAAGAAAACAAAGTCAACACAATGGTTGGTGAGTTCATAAAGTTTATAAGTTTAAAATAGCTTTAACAAACCTCTTTCGGTAAAACCTTAATCTTATTAACTCCACATGTGATATCCAAATCGGTATGCTTATATATAGGGCATACCCCTGAGTCCAGCATACAATGCTGTCCCACCACATACTAATCCGCATATGGCATTGTTGTTAATAATAATTAAGCATTTTACCTACCATTCAACGCATTCATCGTCATAGCTTTAGTTTACTGTTTGAAAGTTTACAAGTCTATAGCATTCGTAAGTATTAGCTTCAAAGTAAGTTTAATAAGCATCTTAGTTTCACACGCACCATAGTTTAGCTTTCACTAATCTCATGCGTGAGTACAAGCCCTGCTATAGCAGAAGTTTAGCAATTACGTAGCTAACGGCTAGATACAAGCCCTGCTCTAGCAGAAGTTTAGCCATTACGTATCTCATGAATTAGTTAAGCTTAGTCTAGCAATTACGTGTCTCCTATACAAGATACAAGCCCTGCTATAGCAGAAGTTTAACAATTACGTATCTTATACATAGACACAAGCCATGCATACACAAACAATTCAGCAATTACATATCTCATATAAGCAGACAAAAGCCCTGCTATAGCAGAAGTTTAGCAATTACATGTCTCTTATATAGATAACAGCTTAGCCTCGTCATGGTTTAGCTTTCACGTATCTCAATACATGGGTACAAGCCCTGCTATAGCAGAAGTTTAGCAATTACGTAGCCCATGATTAGATACAAGCTTAGTATTTCGCGCGCAATCATAGTTTGAAGCATATAGATTCAAGCATTCGCATATAGTTTCATCATGAATTTCATAGCATAAGTATGAAGTCTCGAGTTTAAGCATTTAGTTTCTAACATAAGCATCAAGCCTTAAGTTTAAGCATTTAGTTTCCAACATAAGCATCAAGCCTCAAGTTTAAGCACTTAGTTTCCAACATAAGCATCAATCCTCAAGTTTAAGCATTTAGTTTCCAACATAAGCATCAAGTTTATAGCTTCTCCATGTATAATATATTCAAGCATAAGCTTTGTCATAAAAACCATGAATATGTTTAAAAACATTGAATAACATTTCAATATTTTATTAAAATGTTTAACATGCTTCTCAGTCCCGAAGTAAAACAAATAAGTTTGAAAAGGGACATATGAACTCACCTTGTGTCCGTAGTAGTTGACTAAGCAATTCAAGAATACGCACGCTCTTTGTTTGTACTTGCTGTGATGTTCACGATCCTGTATTGATTTCATATAGTTTGTAACTTATAAGTATTCGTTGTAGTGTCTTGTGTGCGTGTACGTGTTAGCCCTAGAGTTGGCTAACACTTGTGAGTCTCGGTATTAATTCGGCCCCATTTTGTTAGATAAATTGTCACACCCCGAGCCGGCGGGGTAGGATCGGGTTTCCCCGTCGGGCGGAAGGTTCCCGGGGCGCGATATAGTGAATGATAATCGAAAGTGATCAGATTGTTTACATTGCACATGATATAAATGAGAAATGCTAAATTGATTAGAATTACAAAGTTAAATTACATCCGTATCGTTCATAATTTAACAATGTAAATCCAATCATGAACATTATAAATTATCTATCTCGAAACTGCCCAAGATATACAAATAATTGTATAATGATGTTCCAAAAATATGCAGGTCCAAAAATACTAAGTCTTCTATCTGAAGTCCTAGTCCAAAAGCATAAGCTTCCTAGTTGACCTGTTCGTCACCTGAGAGGTCATGCAAAAATAAAAGTCAACACATGGTTGGTGAGTTCATATAGTTTTAGTAGTTGAAAATGTTTTGAAACCTCCTTTGGTAAAGACCTTAACCTCATTAACTCCACATGTAATATCCGGATCGATATGCTTATATATAGGGCATATGTAGGGTCGAACTTACCGCCCGCCCAGCCACCGTCCCACCACATACTAATCCGTATATGACACTGTTGTTAATGATTGTTAAGCATTTTTACCCTTCTCATTAACCCAAAAATCCAACTGTTCTTTGTCCCTGTAATCACAATCATTTGAAATCCATATTGATTTCACAAGTTCATCACACAATATGATCAACTGCAGTAATTGTATAAACAGTTATAAATGCTTAATTAAATAATTAAATAAACATTTAATAAAATCTAAGTCCTTTTGATTGGGGCCTGTGGTCATACTCGAGTAGACTAGTCTGTCAATCTAGGTACTTAGTAGTTAGGGAAACTGTAAATATCCTCAAACATACGACCTACAAGTCAAACGGTCTAGCTAGGACTTCTTGAAATGCAGGATTTTATGTGTCGTCATGTTTTTGGCGTATTCTATCTCTGATATTTCCCAGACTTTCCCTTGAAAATGATTTATTGATTCAACTGATTTTGTCACAAGATGTACCTGATGTGTTGATCATAGAATACAAGATTCATTGATCGATTGTACACTTGATTCATTGTTCAACAAACACTTGATTTGTAGAACATTGAATGTTGTCTTTGCAAAGATTGTTTTGTTTGATTTCTTTGAAGTCCCACACTTGTTTTGTCAAAATGTTTGATTTGATTCCTTGAATTCACCCACTTGATTTGTCAAAATGTTTGATTTGATTCCTTGAATTCACCCATTTGATTTGTCAAAATGTTTGGTTTGATTCGTTTGAAATGTTTTGACTTATTTGAAAAGTTTAGTTTAACTCGATTATTCACTTAATATATAAGTAAATCGGTTAGTAAACCTGCATAAAATCTTCCTAGACATAGTCTAAGATAGTATTTATATATATGTAAAACATATAATTTAAAAGCATTTAAGTAAACAACTAAGTGTATCTAAAATCTAACCTATCTTAGTTACCCTTTTTGGTCCCCAAATCCCATAGTTAGTTACTTAGTTGTAATAACTTACCTTTACATTTTTAGAAATTTCGGCAGAGTTTCCTTTGTTTTCTGTTAAAATCCAGACAATTATATTGCCTCTTTATACTCAAATCCCAACAATTTAAATCAAAATAAGTCTTTAAACCAACCATTACAATTAACTTTTATAACCAAATAAACTTAAAGGAAACCAATGCCATTTAAAATTTCAAATTAAACAAGATTTTAATTGAAAATATTCACACATTTCCATTTCAATATTAAAACATCATTATCAAAATTTAATCAACACGTAATGTATGTTGGGCTTAATTAAGCCCCATTGGGCCTCTTTGGCCCAATTGAATATCTTTTGTTTCTAGTTGATTACCCAACTTGTGTTGTCGATTCTCATGAACTTGTAACCAATTCACCTTAAATGTTAAACTATCTTGGATGGCCAACATTTAGTGTTAGATATGCATGCATTTATGTGATTTCCCATGCACTTATATTCCCATGCACACACATGCATGCAACTTATATGATTAACTCCTCATGAAGTTGTTAGTTTAGTGATCCACAAATCATTTTCCTAGCTTATATCATGAGTTTCATTGATCCTAGATCCATATCAACCTCATTAGACCACTCCTAAGTTCAATGTGTTAGTTAGGGCAGCGAACCTATGGTCTGAACCCATAGGTTCGGCAGGGTTATACACTGCAGAGGTTCGGCTACATCACCTCACTCACGAACCATTAGGGTTCGGCCATAGAGGAGTAACAAGGTTCGCTCATGGTTCGGTGGTTGTACTAGGGTTCGTTAATCACTGTTGGTGGTTGGCTATCATAGTAACAAACCTTTAAGGTTCGGTTATCATGCAATGCAAGCCCATATAAGGTTCGTCTCCTAAGGGTTCGCAGGTGGCAGCCAACTTTGAGGTTCGTTGCAACAATTGAAGGTTCGGCCGGTTAAGGAAGGTTCGCCCCTGGTTAGTTGATGCAATAGGTTCGTTGCAGGTCTAGGGCGGTTTAATAGGTTCGTGACTCAGTGAGCTACAGGGTTCGTTGCAGGGTTCGGCCCTCTCTCCTTTCTTGATCAACAAGGTTCGGCCGACTATTACCCCCCTACGAACCTGTACATTTTCGTGCATCACCAGCCCCATTTTCACAAGCATCACCTGTTGTAACATTAATCTATCCATTCCTATGGGTATTTCTATATGTTTAGTGAAGGTCTTGGCCAATTAGAATCATTAAACAAAATTTCGTGACACACCTTCTAAAACCGAACAAAATCAAAGATTTACCTTAAAATCAGTGGGTAATCCTCGAGAAATTCTTGTACTTCCTTGATCCTTGTAGTGTGATGATCGTTTTGACACCAAATAAGGTTGGATCCGACAAGAGATGACCACGATCTTGTAGAGAGAAGTTGAGAGAAAAACCTTTTAGAGAGAGAAAGGGTTTTGGACGTGAATGAGAGGGAAAGAGGAGAGGGTGGTGGTTGTTGAGGCATTTAATGTCTCATTAATTGTGGTAAAAATACCCGGTCGTTCGGTCTCGTTTGGTTTCGCGTGGAATGTCGTTTCGCGTAGTTTTCGCAACGAAACGATACGATTATAAAATAGAATTTATTTAATTATTCCAGGTTGTGATTCCTAATAAATTAACTAATATCTCCTATTTATATATAAAAAATTTTAAAATATTAACTGTTTAAATCGAAATGTACGGTCGTCGCGCGTATGCGTTCGAATCGTCACCCGTACGAACACGGCGATAACTATACTTTTCAACCTTGTTTTCTAATTATAGAATATCATTCAGAATGTTAAACTTTCTGATATATTCGGACAGATCGTCACCTATACGAATAACCCGTCAATTTAGCATTCACATAACAATATTCGTGTGTTTTGTTCTATAAAACCTCACATACGTTTATACATAATAATTCCTAAGCAAATAATCACATGATGGTTCTGTATTGCCAGATAATTATCCGACTCAAGAACCATTGTTCTGAACTGTGTTTCTGTTAATTGTTTCTGAATTTGTTCTATGAACACACAGAATGACAATGATAAATGATATGAATAATGAAACATATACTGAGATGTATATGATTCGTACCTGTTTTACTGTTCATGTACTGTAGAGATCACTGTTCCGGTTACGGTTCCGGCACTGATGTTACAGTCTCCCCTTGTTAGAGAAATTTCGCCCCGAAATTTAAGAGTTGTTATCAGGTACAGCTTCCTCTTCAAACAGTTGGGGATACTTTAACTTCATGTGATCTTCACGTTCCCAAGTGAATTCGGGCCCGCGTCTTGAACTCCATCGAACCTTTACTATAGAAATACGGCTTCGCCTTAGTTGTTTAACCTTGCGATCCATAATCTCCAAGGGTTCTTCAACGAAATGTAACTGTTCATCGACTTGAATCTCTTCGATTGGAATGACGAGAGACTCGTCAGCAAGGCATTTCTTCAGGTTTGAGACGTGAAACACGTCATGCACACCACTGAGTTCATCTGGTAATCTCAGTCGATAAGCTACAGGGCCTATACGTTCGATGATCTCGAACGGTCCCACGTATCTTGGTGCTAATTTGCCTTTCTTTCCAAAGCGTACAACGCCTTTCCATGGGGATACCTTCAACATTACACGATCTCCCACTTGGAACTCCAACGGCTTGCGCCGTTTGTCGGCGTAGCTCTTTTGTCTGCTCCTTGTTGCTTGTAGTCTTCTTTGAATCTGAGCTATCTTGTCAGTGGTTTCTTGGATTAGTTCTGGCCCCGTTATTCGGTTGTCTCCAATTTCAGTCCAACAGATCGGTGATCGACATTTCTGGCCATAAAGAGCCTCGAACGGTGCACATCCGATACTGCTGTGGTAACTGTTATTGTAGGAGAACTCAATCAGTGGCAAATGGGAGTCCTAGTTTCCACCAAAATCCAATACACAGGTCCTCAACATGTCCTCTAGGGTCTGTATAGTACGTTCGCTTTGGCCATCCGTTTGTGGATGATAAGTTGTACTTAGATTTAGTTGCGTCCCTAGAGACTTTTGCAGTGACTGCCAGAACCTGGATGTGAATCTGCTATCTCGGTCAGAAATAATAGACAAGGGCACACCGTGGCGTACCACTATCTCGTTGATGTATAATCTTGCCAGTTTATCCATGGTGAAGTTCTCACGCATGGGCAAGAAATGAGCAGATTTGGTTAAACGATCAATGATCATCCATATTGTATCATGACCACTGGAAGTGCGGGGTAGCTTGGTAATGAAATCCATAGCTATTTGTTCCCACTTCCAGAGCGGAATCTCAGGCTGTTCCAGTAAACCAGACGGCTTCTGGTGTTCCGCCTTTACCTTCGCACACGTTAGACAATGACCGACGTATTCGGCTACGTCTTTCTTCATTCCAGGCCACCAATAAAATCCACGCAGGTCTTGGTACATCTTATCAGCGCCTGGATGAACAGAATATTTAGTCTTGTGTGCTTCATCGAAGATAAGTCTTCTCAATTCATCTACCGCCGGAATCCATATACGTTCTCTGTAGTAGATCATTCCATCAGTCTTCGTGTCAAACTGTTTCTCTGCTCCGCAATCAAGTTCCTTCTTCAAATTACCTCGGTCAAGTGCTTCTTGCTGTGCTTGAACAATCTTGTCACTTAAACTGGTCTGCACGGTTATCCCCATTGCTCTAACACGTAGGGGTTTGACCCGTTCCTTCCGGCTCAAGGCATCGGCTACAACGTTCGCCTTTCCCGGATGGTATTTGATCACACAATCATAATCATTCAGAAGTTCAACCCAACGGCGCTGTCGCATGTTGAGCTCCTTATGATCAAAGATGTGCTGCAGACTTTTGTGATCAGTGAATATGGTACACTTGGTGCCATATAAGTAATGTCTCCAAATCTTCAAGGCGAAGATTACTGCTCCCAGTTCAAGATCATGAGTAGTGTAATTCTTCTCATGAATCTTTAACTGTCTTGATGCATAGGCTATGACTTTACCCCGTTGCATTAACACACAACCGAGTCCCTGATGGGAAGCATCACAGTATACAACAAAATCATCACAGCCTTCTGGGAGAGATAGGATTGGGGCATCACATAATTTCTGTTTCAAGGTCTGGAAAGCATCTCCTTGTTTCTGCTCCCAGACAAACGGTTCACTCTTCTGGGTTAGCTTAGTGAGAGGCAAGGCTATCTTAGAAAAGTTTGAGATAAACCTTCTGTAATAACCTGCCAATCCCAGAAAAGACCGTATCTCCGTCGGTGTCTTCGGAGTGTCCCAATTCTTTATCGCCTCGATCTTGGCAGGGTCTACGTGAATCCCCTCACTGTTGACTACATGACCCAAAAATTGAACTTCTCTTAGCCAAAATTCACATTTAGAGAATTTAGCATAGAGTTGTTCTTTCTTCAACAGTTCCAAGATCTTTTTAAGGTGTTGCTCATGTTCTGTTTTGGTCTTGGAATAAATCAGTATGTCATCAATAAAGACAATGACAAACTGATCCAAGTACGGCTTGCACACTCGGTTCATGAGATCCATGAAAACCGCGGGTGCATTTGTCAATCCGAAAGGCATCACCATGAATTCGTAATGCCCATATCTTGTTCGAAAGGCCGTTTTCGGTATGTCTTCGTCTTGAACTTTCAGTTGATGATATCCAGACCGCAAGTCAATCTTTGAGAAATACTGTGCTCCTTGTAGTTGGTCAAACAAATCATCAATCCTCGGCAATGGATACCGATTCTTGATGGTTAGTTTGTTTAGTTCCCTGTAATCTATGCACATTCTGAACGATCCGTCTTTCTTTTTCACAAACAAAACCGGAGCTCCCCAAGGTGAGTAGCTCGGTCTGATGAAACCCTTGTCAAGTAACTCCTGTAACTGATTAGACAATTCCTGCATCTCTGAAGGTGCTAACCTGTAAGGAGATTTAGCAACAGGAGTTGCTCCAGGAATTAAGTCAATACGAAACTCTACCAGTCGCGCAGGTGGCAAACCAGGTAGGTCTTCAGGAAATACTTCGGGATATTCTTTCACTACCGGTACATCTTCAACTTTCTTCTTAACCTTCTCCTTTTCCACCACATGAGCCAAGAACGCCACGCACCGCTTCTGTAGACACTTACGCGCCTTTATGCAAGAAATGATTTTGACACTTCGTTTTGCTTGATCCCCTTTTACTTCCAATACACGATCACTCGGCAATGGAATTCGAAGCAGCTTCTCAGAATAGATAACTTCCACTCGGTTAGAGGAAAGCCAATCCATTCCAACAATGATGTCGAAACTACCCAACTCCATCGGTATCAAATCGATGGCAAATGTATGACCATTAAGTGTCAATGAGCAATTTCTATAAACTGTGCTAACTGTAATCTGTTTCCCGTTAGCTACTTCTATAATGTAAGGGGAGTCTAACGGTTCCTCTATGGAATCTAGTTGGCATGCAAAGTCAGTAGAGATAAAACTCTGATCCGCACCAGTATCAAATAGAACAGATGCATAAAAGTCATGTAAGAGAAACGTACCAGTGACCACATTTGGGTCCTGGCGTGCAGCTGGTGCTCCGATAGCAAAAGCTCGTCCAGGGGGTGCTTGAACTGCTGGTTGAGCCTTCTTTGGGCAGTTCTTCGCAAAGTGGCCTTGTTCGCCACAGTTATAGCATCCACCATTGTTCCGATTAGCTGGTGGAGGGAGAGCTAGAGCAGTATTGTTGACTGCTTGATTAGGGGTCATCCTGCAGTACTGGACCCAATGACCCTTTCTTCCACATCCCGTGCAATGCTTGCAGGGAGTGTCAGCAGGGTGATGATACTGACACTTGGCACACAAAGGAAACGTGCCAGTGTAAGGTTTGCGGTTGGGGTTTTGTGGTGCTGCTGTTACTTGTTGGAGAGGTGTGGCCACCGTGTAGTTCTTGATGGTCTTCTGTTTCTTCTTTTGATGGTGGTGGGGTTTCTTTGAAGACTCAGCCTTGTTCTTGCTGGGTTCAGCCTCCTTCTTTAGGACTCCAGAGGCTACCATAAGATCAGTGAGTTTCCCAGACAGTCTCACTGCGGATTCGACAGTGGTAGGGTTGGCTGAAACAACCATACCCTGAATGCAGGCGGGAAGTCCACCCACATATCTGTCTATTCTTTTCTCCAATGTTGGTACCATGTCAGGTACCAAAGCAACTAACTCGTGATAACGAGTTGTATACCCCATGTGATCAGCCCCCTTCATCACATGATTAGATAATTCAACCTCCAATTTCTGCAGCTCATTCTTCGAACAGAACTCTGTTCGCAGCAATGTCTTGAAATCTTCCCATGGCATGGCCATGGCTTCTTCTCTTCCTCGGGCATTGATCTGACCGTTCCACCAGGTCAGAGCCCGTTTATTGAATGTTCCAGCTGAGTAGCGGACCTTGTGTTGTTCAGGGCAGCTGCAGAGATCCAAAGTTGTCTCGATCTTCTCAATCCATTGGATTAATCCAACGGCGCCTTCAGACCCACTGAAACTGGGTGGTTTACATCCTACAAAGGACTTGTAGGAGTAATGAGATGAATCTCCAGTATTTCCACTGGCTTCTCCTGATGTGTTGCCAGTATTGAGGATCTCATTACGAAGACGAAGGAACATCTCCGGTATAGCTTCTTTCATCTGATTCGTCATCTGGCCACTCAGTAACGTCACCAGAGCGATAGTAGCGGGATCCAAAGTCGGTGTTGTGCCCGAACCAGATGCTTGAGTAATCAACGGAGGAGGGGGAGGAGGAGGTGGAGGAGGTGGTGGTGGAAAGTCATTCGGAGACGGTGTGGAGGAATGTGGAGCCATGTCTCGAGGTGGTAGCTGTATCAAGGGAGGTTGTCTTCGCGGAGGCATTCTGATCATAACCAATAAAGTTATCGGTTAGTGCAATGATCGAATACAGAAGACAATATGCAATAAATCCTAATTCTTATGTTCTGTAGATGTAGGGTCCCTAGGTTATAGTCTAGGCCAAACCGTTTAAATAAGTGACCTATATTTCTCTATAACCATGGCTCTGATACCAATCTGTCACACCCCGAGCCGGCGGGGTAGGAACGGGTTTCCCCGTCGGGCGGAAGGTTCCCGGGGCGCGATATCGTGAATGATAATCGAAAGTGATCAGATTGTTTACATTGCACATGATATAAATGAGAAATGCTAAATTGATTAGAATTACAAAGTTAAATTACATCCGTATCGTTCATAATTTAACAATGTAAATCCAATCATGAACATCATAAATTATCTATCTCGAAACTGCCCAAGATATACAAATAATTGTATAATGATGTTCCAAAAATATGCAGGTCCAAAAATACTAAGTCTTCTATCTGAAGTCATAGTCCAAAAGCATAAGCTTCCTAGTTGACCTGTTCGTCACCTGAGAGGTCATGCAAAAATAAAAGTCAACACATGGTTGGTGAGTTCATATAGTTTTAGTAGTTGAAAATGTTTTGAAACCTCCTTTGGTAAAGACCTTAACCTCATTAACTCCACATGTAATATCCGGATCGGTATGCTTATATATAGGGCATATGTAGGGTCGAACTTACCGCCCGCCCAGCCACCGTCCCACCACATACTAATCCGTATATGACACTGTTGTTAATGATAGTTAAGCATTTTTACCCTTCTCATTAACCCAAAAATCCAACTGTTCTTTGTCCCTGTAATCACAATCATTTGAAATCCATATTGATTTCACAAGTTCATCACACAATATGATCAACTGCAGTAATTGTATAAACAGTTATAAATGCTTAATTAAATAATTAAATAAACATTTAATAAAATCTAAGTCCTTTTGATTGGGGCCTGTGGTCATACTCGAGTAGACTAGTCTGTCAATCTAGGTACTTAGTAGTTAGGGAAACTGTAAATATCCTCAAACATACGACCTACAAGTCAAACGGTCTAGCTAGGACTTCTTGAAATGCAGGATTTTATGTTTCGTCATGTTTTTGGCGTATGCTATCTCTGATATTTCCCAGACTTTCCCTTGAAAATGATTTATTGATTCAACTGATTTTGTCACAAGATGTACCTGATGTGTTGATCATAGAATACAAGATTCATTGATCGATTGTACACTTGATTCATTGTTCAACAAACACTTGATTTGTAGAACATTGAATGTTGTCTTTGCAAAGATTGTTTTGTTTGATTTCTTTGAAGTCCCACACTTGTTTTGTCAAAATGTTTGATTTGATTCCTTGAATTCACCCACTTGATTTGTCAAAATGTTTGATTTGATTCCTTGAATTCACCCATTTGATTTGTCAAAATGTTTGGTTTGATTCGTTTGAAATGTTTTGACTTATTTGAAAAGTTTAGTTTAACTCGATTATTCACTTAATATATAAGTAAATCGGTTAGTAAACCTGCATAAAATCTTCCTAGACATAGTCTAAGATAGTATTTATATATATGTAAAACATATAATTTAAAAGCATTTAAGTAAACAATTTAAATAAATAGTTTACACATGCTTCTCAGCCCCGCGTTTTAAAACAAAAATGTTAGAAAAGGGGCAATGAACTCACCTGTGTTGCTATGTAATTTGATCTAACACAAAATGCGCACTCCTGTTTGTAAGCTAAGTATCTTCGGTTCCTGAGTTATTTTATAAGAATTCGAATATAATAAGTACGCGTAATAGTCGTTGTGCCTAGGGTTTGATCTTGTTGTGTGTGTGCAACTAAGTGTCTTAGTGCTAAGTGTATCTAAAATCTAACCTATCTTAGTTACCCTTTTTGGTCCCCAAATCCCATAGTTAGTTACTTAGTTGTAATAACTTACCTTTACATTTTTAGAAATTTCGGCAGAGTTTCCTTTGTTTTCTGTTAAAATCCAGACAATTATATTGCCTCTTTATACTCAAATCCCAACAATTTAAATCAAAATAAGTCTTTAAACCAACCATTACAATTAACTTTTATAACCAAATAAACTTAAAGGAAACCAATGCCATTTATAATTTCAAATTAAACAAGATTTTAATTGAAAATATTCACACATTTCCATTTCAATATTAAAACATCATTATCAAAATTTAATCAACACGTAATGTATGTTGGGCTTAATTAAGCCCCATTGGGCCTCTTTGGCCCAATTGAATATCTTTTGTTTCTAGTTGATTACCCAACTTGTGTTGTCGATTCTCATGAACTTGTAACCAATTCACCTTAAATGTTAAACTATCTTGTATGGCCAACATTAAGTGTTAGATATGCATGCATTTATGTGATTTCCCATGCACTTATATTCCCATGCACACACACGCATGCAACTTATATGATTAACTCCTTATGAAGTTGTTAGTTTAGTGATGCACAAATCATTTTCCTAGCTTATATCATGAGTTTCATTGATCCTAGATCCATATCAACCTCATTAGACCACTCCTAAGTTCAATGTGTTAGTTAGGGCAGCGAACCTATGGTCTGAACCCAAAGGTTCGGCTGGGTTATACACTGCAGAGGTTCGGCTACATCACCTCACTCACGAACCATTAGGGTTCGGCCATAGAGGAGTAACAAGGTTCGCTCATGGTTCGGTGGTTGTACTAGGGTTCGTTAATCACGGTTGGTGGTTGGCTATCATAGTAACGAACCTTTAAGGTTCGGTTATCATGCAATGCAAGCCCATATAAGGTTCGTCTCCTAAGGGTTCGCAGGTGGCAGCCAACTTTGAGGTTCGTTGCAACAATTGAAGGTTCGGCCGGTTAAGGAAGGTTCGCCCCTGGTTAGTTGATGCAATAGGTTCGTTGCAGGTCTAGGGCGGTTTAATAGGTTCGTGACTCAGTGAGCTACAGGGTTCGTTGCAGGGTTCGCCACCCTAACAGGTTCGGCCCTCTCTCCTTTCTTGATCAACAAGGTTCGGCCGACTATTACCCCCCTACGAACCTGTACATTTTCGTGCATCAGCAGCCCCATTTTCACAGGCATCACCTGTTGTAACATTAATCTATCCATTCCTATGGGTATTTCTATATGTTTAGTGAAGGTCTTGGCCAATTAGAATCATTAAACAAAATTTCGTGACACACCTTCTAAAACCGAACAAAATCAAAGATTTACCTTAAAATCAGTGGGTAATCCTCGAGAAATTCTTGTACTTCCTTGATCCTTGTAGTGTGATGATCGTTTTGACACCAAATAAGCTTGGATCCGACAAGAGATGACCACGATCTTGTAGAGAGAAGTTGAGAGAAAAACCTTTTAGAGAGAGAAAGGGTTTTGGACGTGAATGAGAGGGAAAGAGGAGAGGGTGGTGGTTGTTGAGGCATTTAATGTCTCATTAATTGTGGTAAAAATACCCGGCCGTTCGGTCTCGTTTGGTTTCGCGTGGAATGTCGTTTCGCGTAGTTTTCGCAACGAAACGATACGATTATAAAATAGAATTTATTTAATTATTCCAAGTTGTGATTCCTAATAAATTAACTAATATCTTCTATTTATATATAAAAAATTTTAAAATATTAACTGTTTAAATCGAAATGTACGGTCGTCACCCGTACGAACACGACGATAACTATACTTTTCAACCTTGTTTTCTAATTATAGAATATCATTCAGAATGTTAAACTTTCATATATATTCGGACAGATCGTCACCTATACGAATAACCCGTCAATTTAGCATTCACATAACAATATTCGTGTGTTTTGTTCTATAAAACCTCACATACGTTTATACATAATAATTCCTAAGCAAATTATAACATGATGGTTCTGTATTGCCAGATAATTATCCGACTCAAGAACCATTGTTCTGAACTGTGTTTCTGTTAATTGTTTCTGAATTTGTTCTATGAACACACAGAATGACAATGATAAATGATATGAATAATGAAACATACTGAGATGTATATGATTCGTACCTGTTTTACTGTTCATGTACTGTAGATATCACTGTTCCGGTGACGGTTCCGGCACTGATGTTACAGAAATTTAGTGACTCCTAGCCCAATTGGGCTAGTGTTAACCTTTTTGTTCATTTGCATTAATGTTATTACCATGTGATAAAACTTGTATCTCTTAACATTTTAAGTTTGTGAACCATATTAAACCCAACATTTACATCACCTTTGTAGTATCTTTAAGAATTTCCATGCATATTATAAATTTAACTAGTTCTTAAAGTTTGTTTCGCTTAACCTATGTGGACCGAATAATGCATTGGGCCGATGAAGCCCAATTGGGTCGGTTAGGTATAGTGGGCCGAATAACGGCCATGGGCCAAGTCATTGGGCCGACTAGTGTGTGGATCAATTCAGTTGGATGAAAACAGCTTATTAGGCCAGCTAACATGTGCCGGTTGGGCCTTGTGGTTTAGTCGAGATTCACACCAAGCCCAGTATCATAACCAGCGAACCGTTGGGTACTTGGTCCTAGGTTCGGCTATGCATCCACTACCATAATAGGTTCGTTTCCACTACATTGGTTCGTCCCTCCCCCACGTTAGGTCGTGAATCAGAAGGTTCGGTTAACATGAAATGATGAAGAAAAAGAATAGGGAATGTTCGTTGCAGATTCGACATTCAAAAGGGTTCGGTGAGTATCTGATGTGTATGGGTTCATGGGAGGGTTCGCTGGTAGTATAGGTTCGCTGCTCAGCTGGGATCGGCAACAATGGTTCGCATGAGGTTCGGTTGACCATGGAAGGTTCGTGACCTGCTGGAGGTTCGTGGCTTCGAGGGTTCGTCACCTGCATGGGTTCGGCCGCATGGTTGGCTAAGCGAGGTTCGTCTCCCAACAAGGTTCGCCTGGTCGGGGCTGTTGACAGGTTCACAGCCTGCGTGGTTGGAACAGTAGGGTTCGGCCAGCTGAAAGAAATGGTTCGTAGGGTTTCGGGGATAGGTTCGTGTCTCATGACTATAGCCGCCGTAGGTTCGGCCAGCCCCCATCCAACGAACCCTGCGTAATCATCATCACTACCACGATCGAACTCTTGAACGTGATGGTTCCCATGGTATTTCCACATGCAGGTCAGTTCCTAGTGATGTAGGGTTTAGGTATTTACAGGTTTACACCGGTTAAATGTGGGTGTATGGCCGAAGAAAGAAAGTGACAAGAAAACCTAATTTTCGAGCTTTTTAAGCCCTAATACCTCAATTTTGACCGGCTAAAATCTCAGATCCACTGTACTTCCTTGTAGAGGGCTTCAAGATCGTCGTTTAGGCTCAAGAATCATCGAATTTCACCTAGATTTGAGGGAGTTATGGTGTTTCGAAGTGTGGAAATCTAGAGAGAGAAAGGGGTGACGACTTTAAGGGTTAGAGAGAGAAAGGGTTTGTGATAAATGAGGGAAATCACCTCATTTAGGGTTTAAATACTCCGGAGGTGTTCGGGTTCGTCTCGGTAGCCCGGTTTGAGTTTTAGTCGCGTTTCCGGCGCGTTACGCGCGTATTTTGTAACTTGAATAAAAGAGTTTATTTTTAACTATTTGGATGGTATTTATTTCTAGTAATTATTTTAAATATCATTTTATTAAATTATTTATCAATTTATATTATTTTTACGCGTTTTGTAATTTCTTTCGTAAATTTACGTATTTAATTAAAACAGTTTCTTTTTAATTTATTTCTGATGAGTTTCAAAATTGTAAAACAGGAAATATTTTATTTCCTTAAATTTATTATCGTTCGTATCGTTTTCGTTTTCGTTTTCGTTTCGTCAGATCGCGTAACCGTCGCGCGTATTCGTTCGAATCGTCATTCGAACGAACACGACAATGGTTTGGCTTTCCAACTTTTGTTTTCTACTTTTCAGTCATTATTTCAGAACGTTAAACTCTCAGAATCATTCGTACAGATCATCACCTATACGAATAATTCGTCTGTTTAGCATTCCGAAACAACAATCGTTATAGTTTCGTTCTGTTTAACCTCACATACGTTTATACATAATAGCATCAAATCAAGTATCTGTGTTTCTATACCGTGTTGTTTGATATGTTTCTGACTGTTAAACTCTAAGGTTTTAATCAGATTTCGGATAATCGCATAATATTTTTGTATCAAGTATAATGTATCAATAGCATAAACATAGTTTCACGTAATGTGTACCTGAGTTACTGTACGAATTACTGTAGCGATCACTGTTCCGGCACGCGTCCGGCACTGATGTTATACAAGCCCATTGTATGTCACTTCCGAGTCTTTGGATGTCCATGCACCTTGATTCATCAAGAATATCTTCCGTTCGATGCTCGTGGTGCTGAATGCTACTTTGTTGGATACTCCGGAAAGACAACCTATAGGGTATACAATAAGTTGACAAAGCAAGTTGTGGAATCTTATAATGTTCATTTGCTTGAAGAAAATCCTATTGATTCTGGTTTAGGTCCTACTTGGATTTTTGATTATGCAACTCTATTCAAGTCATTCCAATCACTATCTGAAGAGGCTTCTACTTCAAAAGAATATTCTGTGAGTAGTGTGGAGGAAGAAGTCCTTCATTCCAACAAGCCTCGTAAACTTAGCATTGATCCACCAGGCTTGTACTACAAACCACAACCGCCTCCATCATCTTTCTCTCACTCATCTGCTAACAAGAAAGATCCATCACCAACACTGGATACTCCTGACATTGCTTCACTAGATCATATATCTCTTGATTTTCTAGATAATGTGCCTGAACAATATCTAGTGGATCCATTCACCCCTGCTGTCACAACAAATTTGCCAACCTCATCAAATGTTCCAGACACACCAACACCATTTTCAATCCATAAATATCATCCACTCGACAAAGCAATTGGACCCATCGAATCAGGAATTATTACTCGAAGTGCTTCAGAAAATCTGAATGAATGAATGTTCTCCTGCTTTGTCTCCCAAATCAAACCTAAGAATATCTCAATGGCTCTTCAAGATTCCAGCTGGATTGAGTCTATGAAAGAAGAATTAAATCAATTTGCTAAATTGAAAGTGTTGACTTTAGTTGAGCTCCCTGCTGGGAAGAAAGGTCATGGGACTCGGTGGGTATTTAAGAACAAAAAGGATGATTCGGTTGTGATAGTCCTTAACAAGGCAACACTGGTGGTATAAGGATATAGACATGAAGAAGGAATCGACTATGATTAAGTTTATGCCCCGGTGGCTCGTCTTGAAGCAATTAGAATTTTCTTGGCTTATGCATCATATATGAACTTCACGGTTTATCAAATGGATGTCAAGACAACATTCCTGTACGGTGATGTTAGATATGAAATTTATGTTTCTCAGCCACCTAGGTTCATTGATTCACATCATACACAACATTTGTACAAACTTAATAAAGAATTGTACTGTCTACATCAAGCTCCTTGTGCATGGTATGCTACTTTAAAAGAACACCAACTATCCCATGGATATGTTCGGGGTGCCATAGACCGAAATCTGTTCAGGAAACAAGTAGATGATGATTTAATTTTGGTGCAAATTTATGTGGACGACATCATCTTTGGGTCAACTAATGACAAGCTGTGCAAAGACTTTGAACAAATTATGCACAAAAAGTTTGAAATGAGCTCTCTTGGAGATATGATCTTCTTTCTTGGTCTGCAAGTCCGTTAAGACTCTTCTGGGATACTAATTCACCAAGGAAAATATGTTGATGACATGTTGGCTAAATTCAAGTTTCACGATTGTAAAGCCGCAAATACTCCAATGGCAACCCGTCCTGACATGACTATCAATGAAAACGGAACTCCTGTTGATCAAACTCAATATCGCTTCATGATTGGTTCCCTAATGTACCTAACTGCATGCCAGATATCATGTTTGTTGTGTGTCAGTGTGCTCGTTATCAGGCTAATCCTAAACTCTCTCACTTACATGCTGTGAAACGAATCTTTCGATATATAAAGGGCAGGCCTAAGCTTGGTCTTTGCTATCCAAAAAATTCTGACTATAACCTTTATGCCTTTTCTGATAGTGACTATGGAGCTTGTGACATTGACAGAAAATCTACATCGGATGGATGCCAATTTCTGGGGGTCAGACTCATCTCATGGCAATGTAAAAATAGCATATTGTCTCAACTTCAACCGCTAAAGCTAAATACGTTGTTGCATCAGCTTGCTGCTCTCAGGTCATTTGGATACAAAATCAACTGCTGGACTATGGTTTGGAATTTCTTAACTCTCTTATTTTCTGTGATAATGATGTTGTTATACACATTTGTAAAAATCCAATTCAGCATTCAAAAACCAAACACGTAGATATCAAAGTGCATTTTATTCGAGACTGCTTTGATCGAAACCTAATTCATTTAGAACAAATCGATACATCAACAAACATTGCTGATCTGTTCACTAAGGCCTTTGATCGATCTCGATTCAATGTGTTAACTGAACTTTTGAAAATGCTTCGTTTTTTAATTGATTTTCATTGAATTCATAAATTTATTCACAATTTTATTTTATTTCTATTCTACTCTACTCTTATTTTTTAATTTTATTACGCGCAAATTTAAGGGAAGATTATTGTTAGTCGTGTCTAATTGGTAGTGTGCTTTTGTTCTTAGAGTGTTCGTCGAGTCTAATTGGTAGTGTGCTTTTGTCCTTATAGTGTTAGTCGAGTCTAACTGGTAGTGTGTTGTTGGACTTAGATGTAGTTAAGGATCACCTGGGAAGTGATATGAATTCGTGATAAAAGACAAAACAATTACTCAATAAAAGAAGGTTAACGTTTTAAATGACCTACATGTTCATGTGATGTGTCAGTAGGATCAACAACGTTCAAATAAGCTCTAGTAGATTGATAAAACTTAAAGGATGATAAATAAATTTGTTTTTCAGTGTCGCATAAGGTATGCACAAAACTGAGTTCCATCAAAAATGGATTGAGAGTTGAATTCTACACCTCTTAATTATGATCCATAAGACTATCCATGGGTTTTCATAAAGATGAAAACTCAGCGCATCCGCCAAATACATAATATCCATAACGCTATATGCATGAAAGTTCCATTGTACAATAATATCTTGGAATTTCATCGAATCCACAAATTCCATCTAAAATATGCATGAGACTCCTCTGTTATACGATGTATAGACATGGTCATCTCAGTGCATTCAGAAGCAATAATCAATGTGAAAAATTGAATTCTCAATAAATCATGAGGATGGATATGTTTTACCTTGAGACTGAGAAATTTACTTCATGTGTTAATAAAACCAAAACATGATGAATGATCATCTGCTAGGTGCTAAAATGAAATAATAGTTGAGTTTAAGTGGATAAAAATATTCTCAATCACTAAAGTTAAGGGTTTAAAATGGAAATGCTTTTTTGTTTAAGGAGTTGTTTTGTCTCATAATGACATGATCCCAGTTTACTCTGCATTGAAATAACTGCACTTTATTTGATTTAAAATCTTTATGCTCTCAAATTAGTTTTCATTTAATTTTATTTTATTTCATCATTTTTCATTCTATCTTATTTTTTCTTCTTTTGGTATTTTTGTGGTCTTGTTAATTGTTGAGTGTGTTTTGGTGATTCAATAATAAATTAATCAGAAATTATAAAATTTTCATTTTTCAGTAAACACATTTTGAAATTATGGGATAAAGTTGTTCTCGAATGAAATACTGGTTCTCGATCAAGCTGTTCTCGATCAAGTTGTTCTCGGTCAAATGAATTTTTTTTTTGAAATATAACAGGTTCTTGGTCTCTCTTGTGGCCATCCATACATGCGTTTGTTTCAAGAATTGTTTTCTTTTGGAATTCGCGAGTAAAGAATCATACAAGGTAAAGGTTTCTTTTGATTGCTTTATAAATTTTAGTATAATAAAATTCGTAGATGGGTGTGGGGTGTCGAAGCCAAATAGTAGTTCGGTTCAAGATGTTTTGTGTGTTGATTGATCTTGAAAGGAAGAATGAACGATAGAATAGTCGTGGGTGAGGGGAAGTAAACTCTAGACTGGGGCTTGAGTGTTTGATGCAGGAAATGCCTGCTTTAAAGTTTGTGCTTGATCACAATGTTGTGGCTTATTTGTATGATCCTCCACGGAAGCACATGGAGTTCAAATCATTGATTGTAGGATTGAATACATGTCAAATCGCTTATGCTCTCAGGACGAATCCTATCATTTGTGAAAAATCTATTAGAGACTTTTGGGGAACTGCAACTATAAACGGACAAAATGGGAATATTGAAGCAAATGTGCAAGGTTGCAAGATAGTTGTGTCTGAGGAAGTTATCAGATCAACTTTATTATTTGTAGACCACTCAGATCATCCTACCTCTTACTCAAATGATTATGTGTTTAATATTCTAATCAAAAAAAGCTATGAAGGAGAGTACCCACCGCTTGTGAAGAAACTTTTTCATCCTTACTGGCGATTATTGGCTCATATGATTCAAATTGGACTTTCAGGAAATGAAGGAGGTATTGATGTTCTAGGTGCTGAATTGACTTTCGGGATAGTGTCCTTAACCATAGATTGGGACTTTAATTGGTCAAAATTGATATTTGAAGAAATGAAGAAAAATTTGAAGGGAGTAAAGAAAGAGATCTTTTTCATGTACCCTAGATTTGTCCAAATGATATTAGCGAAGACAGTGGATTTTTTGGATGTCAAAACAATGGGACCAAATATGTTTGGTCTGCTCAAACAAACTAGAAAGGGAGCAGAAGTTACTTTTCAAGGATTGAGGCCTTTGGAGAAATTTGGAAGGTTCGGAGAGATTGAGGATTTGGATCAAAGGAAAGATACTAATGTGCTTATTGCTGAAGAGGATGATGTTCAGGCTCAGGTGGCACGTCACGAAGAAGATATAACACCCCGACCAATGGCGGAAATGTCGGGATGCCACGAGGGATGTGTAGATTGTTCATAAGCTCGTGGGCATCTAATTAACTCATCACATATCAATTAATCACCCAAATTAATTACATCAAAAATCATGTTCAGCATGAATTAGTTACATCAAATACACAAAAGATTTAGCTAAACTAACTAAACTCTAGTCTCCAGAATTTCAGTTATTTTAGCTAAGTCCAAGAATCCTATGTGATGATGTCCAAAAGATGTAGAGTTATCCTGCCCTACTTACTTCTCCTCGTTCCCTGAAACATGTATAAAATCAAATGTCAACTACGAAGTAGTTGGTGAGTAATCATAAGTTTTTGTATTTAAAAATGTTTTACAAAATGATTATAAAAATTTTAGTTTCCTGAGAAAATCCACATGAGCACCTGCGTGATAATCCAACACATAACCCAACACACAATCACAAACACACAATCACATATTTCAAGTAATCATAGATAATCAATCACATATACATTCAACCAATCTCAATCATCAATATTTTCAATTAGTATAAGTGACAATACATGCATCATTGTAAATGACCAAGGTCAATGACAATGACACACGGAGTTGTGGCAATCCACATGACAATACATGCAATCATTGCGGATAACCGAAGTCAACCACAACAATCCACGGAGTAGTGACAATACATGCAATCATTGTAGATGACCGAAGTCAACAACAACGACCCACGGAATAGTGACAAAACATGCAATCATTGCCGATGACCGAAGTCAACAACAACGACCCACGGAATTATGAAAATCCAATAATATGAATATCATAACAATAAACAAGTGTCATCCATGTTGAATCAAAATAATATAGATATTGGTATACATGTTTCACCTCCGAGTTTAAAACAAAATGATTTAAAAGGGGGTTATGAGAACTCACCTGAGTCCTTAGATTCAGTGTTCTTGCAGTATGCGCGCTCGCGTACGTAACTCAATGCAACTCAACAATCTGCATTTAATATATGTCCAAATTCGTAAGTTTATGCGTTTTGTTTCAACTAAGTGTCCATACATGTTTATGTTTAATCACTAAGTGTTTCGTTAACTTAATTCATTTAATCCAATTTAAAATGAAATACTTAAGATTTTATATATGATCATCATTACAATATATTTCAAGATTGATAGTTTTCATTATCCGATGATGACAATCAAGTCTTGAGATACTATGTATATCCTCATCAATGGTATGATTTATAGGGTGATGTTCTTGATCACAACATATTCTTACATGCATGCATATTTAATTGTCTTGATCACCATGAATCTAATTTACTTAAAATTTAACTTTGTGTTTAAGAATCCCCACTTAAGTTAATTATATAAAAATATTTTTGATGTATATGGACCATTATTCAATTCCTTATATTCTAGAGAGAGAAAAGATGGGGATCTTTGTAATTTATCTTGCATGTATGTATACACATAGTTTCCCATAATCTTTGATCCCTTATTAACCTTAGTTAGACACTTAGGTTTTTCTAACCACAGACCAGCGAACCTCCACCTATTACACCATAGGTTCGGTTAATTGTCTAATGGTTCGCAAGGTCCAGGGTTCGCCAAAGAAGGTTCGGCTGAGATGGAGGTTGGCCATGCAGGGTTCGACTAAAATAAAGGAAAGGTTCGGCCTCATACCAAGGTTCGGCCAGCCTTTGGGTTTGCCAACTGGTAGGGTTCGTCCCAAGAGCATAGGTACATGAGGCATAAGGGCTCGCTGCTCATCGCCGGTTCGTGGGGAGAGGGATTCGTAGCTGAGAGGTTCGCCCAAGGGAGGTTCGCGACTCCCTTTCCCAGCTTCAACAGGTTCGCCACCCCCTTGCCCAGCTCCAACAGGTTCGCCGAACTGCTGGGTAGCGATTCATTTGTTCTTCATACTCATCTTCAAGCCCCAATCTATTGTAGACTAAATCCTAACTTCTCAATACTCACACACATGCGTTTTAGGGTATTTCCAAGGCGTAGAACTTGTTTAAAAAGTATGAATGTAAACCGATTATATCTAGGTGTAAAACAAAACGTAAAACTCGTTATTTACCTCTAAACGTCGACCAAACTTCAAGTTTCTTCGTGGATTCTTGTTTCCCTTGATTAGATGAACGATTTGGCAAAAAAATCACGCGAGATGGTTGAGAATTGAGGGAGTTCTCTTAGAGAGAAGTTAGAGAGAGAGTAGGGTTACGGGATTTGTGTGCTAGAGAGAGAAAGAGAGAGAGAGAGAGAGAGAGAAAGAAGATGGAAAGTGAGGAAGAAGAAAGAGATCTTCTTTCTTAAAGCGCGTATCATCACCCCGTGCTCGGTCTCGTTTTTATCGCGATAAAATTTATAAAATGTTGGATTTTCCTCGTAAATTATATTTAAAATAAAACTCGTTTAAATAATTATGTTTTATAATAATAAAACGCTTTTAATTAGATTATTTCGTAAAAGCGATTCAGTTTTATCTCGTTAATTAATTTGTTTAAATAAAACGATTTATTCGAATTTGTTTTAGATTGCGATTCCTAATAAATGTTATTAATCTGTTATTCTTATTTTAACATCGTTGGATATAATTTCGTTATCTCGTCGAAACGCGTTACTCACGTACGTATTCGTAAAGATCGTCACCTTTGCGAATCTGACGCTCGTACCGTATTTCGATTCGATTTACGATTTCTGGAATATTGTTTCAGAATATTATTCTTAATAATTATATTCGTGTGAATCGTCACCCACGCGAATACATTATCAAGTTAATATTTCTGAATTAATATTCGCGTGTAAGTTATGTTCGTAACCTCACCATCGCGTATTCATTCTCAATATCATTTCCATTATCTTATTATCTTAAATGTTGAAATTTCCCAATCCGAAACCCACTAAACCATATCACTGACACCTCCATGATGAACCAAAATATGCATATGTGTAGGGCATATGTAGGGGTCAGTCGCAACTGCCCCAGCCACCGTCCCACCGCTATTTCGATAAACCATGACCATGTGTCCTTGACTATGTTTAGCAACCAAACAATAACAAACCCCCTAATTCCTTTCCATTCAAAACCACAACCCATAATCTGTGTATTCATTGCAACAAACTCTCTGGTTCTGTTTAGTTGTGTTCAACTAAACTTCCCATGGTTTATGCATTTAATAAATATGTTCTCACTATGTATACCAATATCAATAATAACAATCAACAATTCATTATCATTAATAATTATCATATCAGGTCGTAACAGTACAGTTACACATGTACGGACAACCTGAAATACAGTGATGTTACAGTCACCCCTAGTTAAGGGAATTTCGTCCCGAAATTCAACATGGAATGACCGTGGTGAATAAATGTGGATACTTAAGCTTCATCTGATCTTCCCGTTCCCAGGTGAATTCTGGACCACGCTTCGAGTCCCAACGTAATTTGACAATCAGAATTCTACCGCGTTTGAGCTTTTTAACCTCACGATCCATTATCTCAACTGGTTTTTCAACAAAGTGCATGGTATCATTGACGCGAATGTCATCGACTCGTACCTGAAGATCGTGATCAGCTAAGCATTTTCTTAAATTGGACACGTGAAACGTCGGGTGTACATTGCTAAGTTCAGGAGGAAGTTCCAACTTGTAGGAAACCTTCCCGATCCGTTTAAGAATCTTAAAAGGGCCAACATAACATGGAGCAAGCTTACCCTTCTTCCCGAATCGTCCCACTCCTTTCCACGACGATACTTTAAGTAATACCATATCGTCAACTTCAAACTCTAAAGCTTTCCGTCGTTTGTCCGCGTAACTCTTCTGTCAACTGCGCGCAGCTAACAGATTGTCACGGATCTAGCGGATCTTGTCAGTCGTTTCTTGAACGATCTCGGGACTAGTGATCTGCGATTCGCTGACCTCAGTCCAACAAATAGGTGACCGGCATTTTCTGCCATAAAGAGCTTCGAATGGCGCCATACCAATGCTCGCGTGATAACTGTTGTTATACGAGAACTCGACTAATGGTAGGTGGCTATCCCAATTGCCACCGAAATCGATGACACAAGCTCTCAACATATCTTCCAATGTCTGAATCGTTCGCTCCGTTTGTCCATCCGTTTGAGGATGATAAGTGGTGCTAAGATCCAATCTTGTTCCATAAGCTTCATGAAGTGATTCCCAAAATCGTGCTGTGAAACGAGCATCACAATCCGATATTATGCTTAGGGGAATTCCATGTCGACTAACGATCTCATCAACATAGATACAAGCTAATTTCCGCACAGGGTACGTCTCGCGTATCGGTAAGAAATGAGTCGACTTGGTTAATCGATCAACTATCACCCAAATACTATCCTTACCGCTTGCGGTTCGTGGGAGTTTAGTAATAAAATCCATGGAGATATTCTCCCACTTCCACATGGGTATTTCTGGTTGTATCAACAATCCCAAAGGTCGCTGGTGTTCGGCCTTGACTTTAGTATAGTTAAGGCACTTGGACACATACTCAGCAATATCCTTCTTCATTCCAGGCCACCAGTATAAGGCTCTAAGGTCTTGATACATCTTATCAGTACCCGGATGGATTGAGTAGGGAGACTTATGAGCTTCATCCATAATCATCATCCTAAGATCATTCCGGTTCGGTATCCACAACCGATTCAAGTAATACATCAAACCATCATCCTTAGTTTCCAATAATATCTCAGCCCTGCAAGACATCTCATCTTTCAAGCTATCTTGAGCCAATGAGTGTTGTTGGGCTGTGAGAACATCATTATGGAGATTAGTGTGCACTCGGACACTATGGATTTGAACATGACTTTTGCGACTAAGCGCATCTGCTACTACATTCGCTTTACCAGGATGGTAGCGAATTTCACAGTCATAATCATTCAACAATTCAACCTATCTCTGTTGTCTCATATTAAGTTCCTTTTGATTCAGAATGTGTTGCAAACTCTTGTGATCTGTAAAGACTACACACTTAGTGCCATAAAGATAATGTCTACATATCTTCAAGGCAAACACGACTGCACCAAGTTCCAAGTCCAGTGTAGTGTAGTTCTTCACATGAATTTTCAGCTATCTTGATGCATATGCCACAACCTTTCCCCGTTCCATGAGAACACAACCGAGACCTAGGTTGGATGCATCACAGTAAACTACAAAATCATCATTTCCATCAGGCAGTTTCAAAACAGGAGCATCACAAAGTTTCTACTTCAAAGTCTGAAATGCCTCTTCTTGCTTCGTTCCCCACTCATAAGGCTTATTCTTTTGAGTCAAAGAGGTGAGAGCGACAACAATCCTGGAGAAACTCGAAATAAACCGCCGATAGTAACCGGAAAGTCCAAGAAATGATCGAATCTCCATTGGTATCGTCGGTGTACTCCAATTCTTCACCGCATCGAACTTCGCAGGATCCACGTGAACACTCTTGTCATTGACTATGTGTCCTAAGTATTGAACTTCCTTAAGCCAAAATTTACACTTGGAGAATTTGGCATGCAGTTGTTCATCTCTTAAGATCTCCAAAACCAACTTAAGGTGTTGCTCGTGTTCTTCTTTGCTCTTTGAGTATATCAGAATATCTTCAGTGAATACAATCACAAATTTATCCAAGTATGGCCTGCAAACACAGTTCATGAGATCCATGAAAACCGCCGGTGCATTGGTAAGGCCGAAGGGCATTACCAGAAATTCATAATGGCCATATCTTTTTCTGAAAGCCGTCTTGGGAATATCATCATCAGGTACACAAAGCTGATGATACCCAGACCTAAGATCAATCTTCGAAAACCATGCCGATCTTGAAGTTGATCGAAAAGATCGTCAATGTGTGGCAAAGGATATCGATTCTTAATTGTCAGCTTGTTCAACTCGCGGTAGTCGATGCACATTCGGAATGACCCATCCTTCTTCTTGACAAACAGGACCGGTGCACCCCATGGCGAATGGCTCGGGCGGATGAATCCCTTATCAGTCAGTTCTTGTAGTTGGCTCGCCAATTCTTGTAACTCCGAAGATGCAAGTCTGTAAGGAGCTTTGGTGACTGGGTTCGCACCTGGTACTAAATCAATTCGAAACTCTACTTGACGTTCTGGTGGAAGACCCGGCAAGTCGTCTGGAAATACTTCAGGAAAATCTCTAATTACAGGAACGTCTTCAATGATCTTTCCTTTCTCCTTTTTCTCCACAATATGTGCTAAAAATGCTATACACTTCTTCCTAAGGTACTTGTGTGATTTAGTGCATGACATCAGCTTAAGACCTTTACTAGAAGTCTCCCCAAAAACTCTTAAAGTTTCACCCGAAGGTAAGGGAATACGAATGTATTTTTCATGACAGACAATTTCCGCTTTGTGGGTGGCTAACCAATCCATGCCTATTATAACATCAAAACTACCAAGGTGCATAGGTATAATATCAATTGGGATAACGTGATCATTTAAGTTCACCGTACATCCAATAATAACAGTGTCAATATCAATAGTGTTTCCGTCAGCCACCTCTATGTTAAACGGTTTGTCTATCTTAGTACGTGTCATTCCAAGCATATATTCAGAATCATGTGAAACAAAACTCCTATCGGCACCAAAATCAAATAGAACAGATGCATAAGAGTTGTTAATCAGAAATGTACCGTTGACCACATCCTGGTTGGCTTCAGCAGCTGGAGCATTCAATTGAAACGCTCTGCCTCGAGCCACCCTTTGATTGTTTCCCTTCAGTCTTGGGCACTGATTTCTAAAGTGACCTACTTCACCACACTCGTAACAGGCTCTTGCCTGTACAGGTACCTGGCGAACGGGTACAGCTTGAACTGGTTGAGCTTGAGGAGCTGGCAGTGCAAGCGGTGCAGGTGGCATCCTTTGAGCTTGCAGTGCACTCCGACAAACGTTAGCAAAATGGCCATACTTGCCACAGTTGTTGCAGACACGGCAAGGCAAGTTATGCATGTGATGATATCTGCAGGTGTTACATTGAGGAGTAGGCCCAACATAATTTCTGGCGGTTGAGTTGTTTGATGATTGCTGCGCAGACTTAGCAGCAGGAGCAGTAACAACAAAGTTCCTGGCCTTTCGTTTCTTGTTGCTGCTTTTTGAAGAGCTTCCATGTTCAGTTTTGACTTCAGTTGAAGCCTCTTTTGCAGCAACTTTGGTGTCAGTCTTCTTGGATCCTTTCCTTATGAGTGTTCCAGCCCTTACATGATTATCAGTTAAAGTTGCAGATAGACGGATTGCAGCTTCCAAAGTGGTAGGGTTGCTACCATAGACTGTGTCTTGAATCTGCATAGGTAGACTGCCTATGTACTTCTCGATCCGTCTCTCCAATGGTGTTACCAGATGAGGTATCAGTAGACTATACTCATGAAAGCGAGTATTGTAGATGACATTCTCCCTGCTATCTTGTTTGAGTTCCCAGAACTCAGTCTCCAGTTTCCTCATCTCGCTGCGAGGACAAAATTCAGTGGTCATCAAGTTCTTGACCTCAGTCCATGACAGTGCTAGGGCAGCATCAACTCCCCTAGTTCGTTTTTCCCCATTCCACCAAGTTAGTGCTCTCTTTTGGAAAACACTGTTGGCATAACGAACTTTCAGATTTTCGGGGCAATCACTGTTAATGAAGGTGTTCTCCATGCTCTCAAACCACTGCAGCAGACCAGTGGCTGCCTCAGAACCCGTAAACTTCAGTGGATTACAAGAGTTGAAGTGTTTAAAGGTGCAGACTGGTGGGTTTGCACCACCTCTGTTATGATTGAGAGTCTGATTGGCTTAAGTCAATTGATTCACCAATCCAGTAATCAGAGTTGCTAACCCTTGTATGCCGGTGTCAGCATTACCGTTAGGATCATCATTGTTCGTATCATCTCCGTTGTGACGGCGTGGCGACATATTAGAAACATGTTACTGAGGATATTAGAAACATGTTACTACCGTTTACAACATAAGTTATACAAACAATGGTCAAATGAGTTCATTTTAACAGTTAGGATTACGTATAGGAACTATATTTTTCTCTTATCTGTCATTAAACTCATAACAAAGCAATAATTTCCTAATATTACACTAACTCCTCCTAGTTGGTCATATCTAATATAAACTAACTAGTCCTAAGTTTCAAACATTTCCCACCCTATACCAACACTGAAAACCTCCCGATGCAGTGCAACAAGCTTATATATAGGGCATACATAGATTTGACCGTAGTCGCCTCATACACCATCCCACCACAGTTGCATTGCACCACGATTATGCCCTTGTTAGAATTTAGGGTGTATCATGTATCTTACCATTATCTCACTTCACAAACCTTATCCTAGGTAGGATAATTTTGAGTGAAGTGGTCTCTAGTTCCCTTGGACAATTAGGTTCGCCTAATGTCTAGTTCACCTGACATGTAGGTTTGCCTATTTCTAAGTTCACCTAATGTCTAAGTTCATCTGACATTAAAGTTCCCCTAATGTCTAAGTTCACTAAAATCCATACTAAATCCCAACGTTCATAATTATCAATGAGGGTTCATATCATCACTGAGTGCTCTTATTGTCACTAAGTGTTCATATCCTCCCTATAATTCATCCTCATCAAGTGTTCATACCATCACTAAGTGCTAGTATCATCACTATGTGTTCATATTTTCACCAAGTGTCTATATCATCACTCAAGTCTGCAGACTATCACTAAGTGTTCGTATCGTTCGTTGATCCTATTCACCCCACGTGTCCAATAAGTGTGTTCATAAGTAATTTCATATGTGTTCATCAAATATGATCATCCAATATGTCAATCCAACCCAAATCCAACCAACATTCCATACACAACATTCCCAGCACTTCCTAATAATATCCTAAGTTCCTGACACTGACAGACCCCCAATATACTACAAATGGTATATGTATAGGGCATATGTAGGGGTTAGTCGCAACTGCCCCTAGCCACCGTCCCACCACCTTTTTAGTATACCATGAGTGTGTCCTTGTCTGGTGATCCTAGATCAAACAAATAATTCCTAAAGCATTTAATTTCCTAAGCAGATAATTTCCCAAATGGGTAGTTCCCTTATTCTTCAATACTGACATCCACCTAATGTACCGTAAATGGTATATGTATAGGGCATATGTAGGGGTCAGTCGCAACTGCCCCAGCCAACGTCCCACCACCTTTACGATACACCATGTGTATGTCCTTATCGAATCATTAGGGCACAGTCAATCAAATGTAATCAACAAGTATCGTATGAATGGTAGATATATATCAGGAGTTCAATTAACATGTAATAAACACATAAGTATGAATCCGAAATATAATAACTAGTGTATGAAATAACTTCATACTAGGGTATCCTACGGTTATAGACTAGGTAAACCATTTCTAGTAACCTAATTCCCTATAACCCAGGCTCTGATACCAATCTTTAACACCCCGACCGATGGCGGAAACGTCGGGATGCCACGAGGGATATGTAGATTGTTCATAAGCTCGTGGGCATCTAATTAATTCATCACATATCAATTAATCAACCAAATTAATTACATCAAAAATCATGTTCAGCATGAATTAGTTACAAGAAATACACAAAAGATTTAGCTAAACTAACTAAACTCTAGTCTCCAGAATTTCAGTTATTTTAGCTAAGTCCAAGAATCCTATGTGATGATGTCCAAAAGATGTAGAGCTATCCTGCCCTACTTACTTCTCCTCGTTCCCTGAAACATGTAGAAAATCAAGTGTCAACTACGAAGTAGTTGGTGAGTAATCATAAGTTTTTATATTTAAAAATGTTTTACAAAATGATTATAAAAATTTTAGTTTCCTGAGAAAATCCACATGAGCACCTGCGAGATAATCCAACACATAACCCAACACACAATCACAAACACACAATCACATATTTCAAGTAATCATGGATAATCAATCACATATACATTCAACCAATCTCAATCATCAATATTTTCAATTAGTATAAGTGACAATACATGCATCATTGTAAATGACCAAGGTCAATGACTACAACACACGGAGTTGTGGCAATCCACGTGACAATACATGCAATCATTGCGGATAACCGAAGTCAACCACAACAATCCACGGAGTAGTGACAATACATGCAATCATTGTAGATGACCGAAGTCAACCACAACGACCCACGGAATAATGACAATACATGCAATCATTGTAGATGACCGAAGTCAACAACAACGACCCACGTAATAGTGACAATACATGCAATCATTGTCGATGACCGAAGTCAACAACAACGACCCACGGAATAGTGACAATACATGCAATCATTGCCGATGACCAAAGTCAACAACAACGACCCATGGAATTATGAAAATCCAATAATATGAATATCATAACAATAAACAAGTGTCATCCATGTGGAATGAAAATAATATAGATATTGGTATACATGTTTCACCTCCGAGTTTAAAACAAAATGATTTAAAAGGAGGTTATGAGAACTCACCTGAGTCCTTAGATTCAGTGTTCTTGTAGTATGCGTGCTCGCGTATGTAACTCAAAGCAACTCAACAATCTGTATTTAATATATGTCCAAATTCGTAAGTTTATGTGTTTTGTTTCAACTAAGTGTCCATACCTATTTACGTTTAATCACTAAGCGTTTCGTTAACTTAATTCATTTAATCCAATTTAAATTGAAATACTTAATATTTTATATATGATCATCATTACAATATATTTCAAGATTGATAGTTTTCATTATCCGATGATGACAATCAAGTCTTGAGATACTATGGATATCCTCATCAATGGTATGATGTATAGGGTGATGTTATTGGTCATAACATATTCTTACATGCATGCATATTTAATTATCTTGATCACCATGAATCTAATTTACTTAAAATTTAACTTTGTGTTTAAGAATCCCCACTTAAGTTAATTATATAAAAATATTTTTGATGTATATGGACCACTATTCAATTCCTTATATTCTAGAGAGAGAAAAGATGGTGATCTTTGTAATTTATCTTGCATGCATGTATACACATAGTTTCCCATAATCTTTGATCCCTTATTAACCTTAGTTAGACACTTAAGTTTTTCTAACCACAGACCAACGAACCTCCACCTATTAAACCATAGGTTCGGCTAATTGTCTAAGGGTTCGCAAGGTCCAGGGTTTGCCAAAGAAGGTTCGGCTGAGATGGAGGTTGGCCATGCAAGGATCGGCTAAAATAAAGGAAAGGTTCAGCCTCATGCCAAGGTTCGGCCACCCTTTGGGTTCGCCAACTGGTAGGGTTCGGCCCAAGGGCATAGGTTCGTGAGGCATAAGGGTTCGCTGCTCATCGCCGGTTCGTGGGGAGAGGGGTTCGTAGCTGAGAGGTTCGCCCAAGGGAGGTTCGCGACTCCCTTGCCCAGCTTCAACAGGTTCGCCACCCCCTTGCCCAGCTCCAACAGGTTCGCCGACCTGCTGGGTAGCGATTCATTTGTTTTTCATCATCATCTTCAAGCCCCAATCTATTGCAGACTAAATCCTAACTTCTCAATACTCACACACAGGCGTTTTATGGTTTTTCCAAGGTGTAGAACTTGTTTAAAAAGTATGAATGTAAACCGCTTATATCTAGGTGTAAAACAAAAAGTAAAACTCGTGATTTACCTCTAAACGTCGACCAAACTTCAAGTTTTTTCGTGGATTCTTGTTCCCCTTGATTAGATGAACGATTTGGCACCAAAATCACGCGAAATGGTTGAGAATGGAAGGAGTTCTCTTAGAGAGAGAGTAGGGTTACGGGATTTGTGTGCTAGAGAGAGAGAGAAAGAAGATGGAAAGTGAGCAACAAGAAAAAGATCTTCTTTCTTAAAGCGCGTATCATCACCCTGTGCTCGGTCTCGTTTTTATCGCGATAAAATTTATAAAATTTTTGATTTTCCTCGTAAATTATTTTTAAAATAAAACTCGTTTAAATAATTTTGTTTTATAATAATAAAACGCTTTTAATTAGATTATTTCGTAAAAGCGATTCAGTTTTATCTCGTTAATTAATTTTTTTAAATAAAGCGATTTATTCGAATTTGTTTTAGATTGCGATTCCTAATAAACGTTATTAATCTGTTATTCTTATTTGAATGTCGTTGGATATTATTTTGTTATCTCGTCGAAACGCGTTACTCACGCACGTATTCGTAAAGATCGTCACCTTTGCGAATCCGACGCTTGTACCGTATTTCGATTCGATTTACGATTTCTGGAATATTGTTTCAGAATATTATTCTTAATAATTATATTCGTGTGAATCGTCACGCACGCGAATACATTATCAAGTTAATATTTCTGAATTAATATTCGCGTGTAAGTTATGTTCGTAACCTCACCATCACGTATTCATCCTCAATATCATTTCCATTATCTTATTAACTTAAATGTTGAAATTTCCCAATCCGAAACCCACTAAACCATATCACTGACACATCCATGATGAACCGAAATATGCATATGTATAGGGCATATGTAGGGGTCAGTCGCAACTGCCCCAGCCACCGTCCCACCGGTATTTCGATAAACCATGACCATGTGTCCTTGACTATGTTTAGCAACCAAACAATAACAAACCCCCTAATTCCTTTCCATTCCAAACCACAACCCATAATCTGTGTATTCATTGCAATAAACTCTCTGGTTTTGTTTAGTTGTGTTCAACTAAACTTCCCATGGTTTATGCATTTAATAAATATGTTCTCACTATGTATACCAATATCAATAATATCAATCAACAATTCATTATCATTAATAATTATCATATCAGGTCGTAACAGTACAGTTACACATGTACGGACAACCTGAAATACAGTGATGTTACAGAAGAACAAGTAAACCCAAACACTGAAGTCACTGTAGGTGAAGATGAGAATGTAGTAGTGGAGATGATTGATCAAGAGTTTGATTCAACATTGAATGAAACAGATGCTTCTGAAAACCTTACTCCAAGGAAGAGATCAAGAAGAGATCCATGATTGAACCACATCATCTGATTTCATATTCTATCGGAATTTCAATCTCAGAGCCAATGCCAGAGAGTCAAATTATATTGTTGAATGAGGTAGATCAGGCTCCAGTCAATGTGCATACATTGCAAGAAAGAGTGTTTGCTTTAGAACAACAACTTGATGATCATGTTCTGCAATTAGTAACAAAAGATATATTGATCAGCGAGCTTCAAGAAAATCACGTGACTCAGAATTTGAAGATTCAAATCTTAGAAGCAAATCTGGGATACCTTACTGCATTGTTTATGGACCTTAAACAAAAACTGAGCAAAGATGATGAGCCCGGTAGTTTTCAAGAACAAAATGATGATGATGATGATGACAAGGACGGTCCAAGTAGCAAAGAAAATGATAAATCTCAAGATTCTGGATTTGGTAAAGGAGAAGCTCGTCCAAGTGTGACCAGATAGCAATGAAAATCAAGATTTTTGAATAGGGAAGGGAGAAGCTGGTTCAAGTATACAAGAAAACGAAGATACGATGTTTGATGTTAATGATCTCCACGAAGAAGAAAATGTTGAGATAGCTGGAGTGAAAGACGCTGGCAAGAGAAATGGAACTTCATCTGCTGATTATGGTTACTTAAATGTTGACAAGTGGGTTGCTGGAAAAAGGATTGATACTTCTGAAAGATTGATTATTCCTAGTGTTCGTCATAAATATTGTTTTAAACAACAACAAGATTTGCAAGAAAAGTATGTGGTTACAACTGGAAGAAACTTTTATGATCAAGTGGGTGACAGATCTGGGATTCACTCTTGGCACTATGATGGATATAAATGTTTGTGGGTTGTTAAAAGGAAAAGTGGAAATTTGGAATATTAGGAGAGTCCTTTAGATTTTGAATTTTGGACTAGAGTTGACCTTGCTGAATTGGAAATAGGTCAAATGATCCAAGAGGAACAGAATTCTATGATTTTCTTCATGGAGAGGCGTGTCTTAACTTTAAAAGGATGAAGAAGGCTGATTCGACGGTTAAGAAACACAAGGGAGTTAGAGATAGTCATACATGCAAAACATTCACTTCAATATGTTGGCCACCAACTAACAAATTGAATAGTATATCAATTCCTCAAAGATTCCCTGATGGGTGTTTGTCAAAGTTTGTCATGTAGGCAATTGATTCAGAATCATCTTAAGCTGTAATAAATTGTGGGGATCATGAATATCGGATTCTGGATAAAAACGACTTGCCGAGATTTGGAGAACATGATATTATGATTTCTGCGCTGCATCAAATGAAGACGGATCCTGTTTTTGAAGTTCATGGCCAGGTTCACAAGTGATGCAGACTTTGCCTATTGAACCGTGAAATAAATTCGATGATATCATAATCATAGGGGAAGATTGTAAAGCATAAGTCTAGAGGATTATGTATCAATATGTATTCTTGGAGACTTAAATGGTTCTCGGAGGTTTTTGATTGTTTAAATGCTTCTTGGGCAATCGTCTGGTTCTCGGTCATCATAGTTTTCGATGATAGCTTCTCGGTCTTAGCTTTATATAAATAGGGTTTTTGTTTGTATTCTGGTGTAGACATTCATAATTATTCAGAAAGGTTTTTATTTTGTTCGCTCTCAATTGTTCTTGTATCAGACGAGTAATTCAAGGTTTAATATAAAAGTTGTAGGATCAGTTGTTCTCATTTGACCAATATTAGGTTATAGCAGCGGAATTCAGAGATGAATTAGCATAAGAACTACCAAGAACACTTGAATATCAATGAAACAGTAAAGCACAGTTATAGAGAGAGAAGTTTCTGCAAAAGGAATAATATCATTCAATTTACAAACTTCATTTTTTAATTACACAATGTCAACTGACCATATATAGAAGTAGTGACGCCTGATGATGTCACTTGATAGCGACATCAAACAGTCTTGTTACAACAACTGAACATCAAGAAACTACTGAAGATGTCTACAAAGTTTGAAGACATCTTCTTACAAAGACTGACTAAATACAACTACTGAAAGAAAACTACTGACGAGTAAAAACATCACAACATCTGAGGACTAACACTTCAGCTACTTCAGATCTTGTAACATGAGTTGGTCTTTAGCTGTTGTATTCTTCTTCAGTTGTTGTGTGCCTGTGGGACTTAAAGGTTTTTCTGATCAGGCTCATTGGTTCTTTTGGTCCAACAAACTCCCCCTGAACCAATGCAGCCAAAACCTTTAATTATTAACTGTCCCACTTATTGTTGAATTCCCAGGCAAAAAGATCTTGTCTTTTTCTTTAGATCAGCTTTTGAGTGTCCAATTCAGCACAGGCCTGGTAGACAGCAGCTTCTGATAATTCGAATGGCAAAGGATGAGAGGGAACTCCATTGGGGAAATGGACTCTGAGCATTAACCCCTCTCATTGAAGCTACTGACCATAGATGAGTCTGAAAGACTCCCTGACATAGGCTTCCAAGAGAACTACTTGATCTTCAGGTGTTAGCAACTCTGGTTCACCTTCAAAAAAGAATTCAGGCCCATAATATTCTGATAAATACCTGGCATTTGTCCCATCATATAATTCAACCCTTTTAATTTCTCTGTAAACAAATTCATCTGGATGTTTGCCTTCCAAGAACAATGGCAGCTCATCCTGTCTTTATTTTTTTTTTATAGAGAGAAAATTCTATAAAAGAACTGGAAGAAAATTCCCCGGATTAACTGGCAAAACCAAGGTTGGTTTTGACAAAGGGAAGTTGAGATGTCATAAATGTCACAAACTTGGACATTTTGCAAGAGAGTGCAAATCTACTGGATCTAGTTCTTCTGCACCCTTTGTGACCTTTCCTAGCAACAACACACAAAACAAAGGGCAACAATTTTCTGGATCTGGTCAACAATAGTTCTATCCAGCTCATTTTGTATCACAAAGTCCCATGCCTTATCCATACCCCTGCTTCTATATGCCACAACCCACACAAACTCAAGCACTCACAACTCCACAATCTCCTGCTCTTCCTGAACCTAGCCAATCACAAACCAATCTACAGCCTCAACAACTACATCAGAGCTTCTTCACCATAGGGGTAGCTGATTGGAGTAGTTTACCTGATGACTTATCTGATTTCAATGAACAGATGTTTTCTGGAGCTGGTCCACATGGTGGAGACAACCCATTCGGGAATCTTGCTTTGATGGCTATAGATTCAAATGAAACCTCATGTCCAACTTCTTCAACTTCACAGGTATCATCTGAATCAAAAGCTAAGTTGTGTTCAGAATCATGTATTTCAGCATTTGCTTCCATAAGAGAAATAAATGTTGAATTAATCAATGAGAAATTTGAGTTAGAAAAGGCTGTGGCTAAAAATAAAACTGAATTTGAGAAAGTTTTAAATGAAAAAGAATCTGAAATTTATAAGCTCAAGTGTCAGTTATCTGATGAAAAGGCTAGGGTGGAAGTCATGCTTGTAAAACATAATGATCTGAAACAAACACTTGAAGCAACCCAAGTAAATTGTGAAAAATGGGTTGAGTCATGTAAGGGGTTTGAGATGTTGTTAAACAAACAATCAGCATCCAATGTTAAGTTTGGTATTGGATACAATCACACTGCCCCCCCCCCCCAGCTGATTATACACCAAAAATTTATGAACGTAAGTCTGAAGGGGACAGTGTATACCAATACACCAAATCTTCAGAAATGTCTGATGCTGAAGATACATCTGAAGGTGAGTCAAGTGCATGCAAATCTGAATCTGAAATCATGGATATTGAAACATATTCTTATTCTATTGGATGTACAAATGTCCTTCAGGGTGAAACAAATGAGGATATTGCTTTAAGTGAGATTAAACCAGATGAAAAAGTTTCTAATGAATTAAATTTAAAGCTGCTTGAGTCAGATGGGCATGGCACTGGAGAGATTGATGCATGGCTTCTGATAAGCCAGTGTGTCTCATCAGAAGTTGTAGAAAAAGCTGAAGAAAAACCACAAATGTCTACAAAGACTGATGGTATACAAGTTCTGAAGAAGAAGTCTTTAGATGTTGCTAAACCATCAGTAGTTGTAATACAATCTACAACTACTGAAGAACCAAAAGTACTGAAAAACAAAAATTCAGTATTTAAGTCTTCAGTACTTGTAGATACTCACAAGGAAAAACAAAAGAGAAAGCCTTGTGAAGTTTGTGGTTTGTTCAATCATACTTCTGAAGATTGCTGGTACAGACGAGGTTCTGAATTCAATAAAACAAAGAATAAAAACAAGAGATTAACAAAAATAAAAAATGAATTCAGTTCCAAATTTGTAAAAGAGTCTTCAGTAGTTTCAGAATCTGGAAAACCTTTGGAAGCTTCAAAATCGAAAAGAGTGTATCAAAACAATCCAAAGAAAGGTAAAAATGGTTTTTCAGATTCAAAGAAAAAGCACTTGAAATCTTCTTCATCACCCAAAGAAGCTAAGGTGATGAAGCACAGAAATCAATAGTCAGGTACTGATGTTTCTGAGGAAATCAGAACCTTGACTCACAACCAGAATCAACTGATTATAATGGTGAAACAATTGCTAGGAAGAGCCAACCTAGCAGCTGCATCTGTTGCTTTTTTTCAGAAGAAGAAACCAAGGTCAAAAGTCAAGGTTAAATCTTCTGAAAAGCCTATTTCAAGTGTTGCTTCAAATGATACTGTCAGTCTTGTTCTTTCATGTGATAACAGACCCAAAACCAAAATGGTTTGGGTCCAAAAATCTAACTGAGTGTTTTATTGTATGCAGGGTCCTTCAGCATGCCAAAAGAGCATCTGGTATGTTGACAGTGGAGGATCCATGCATATGACTGGGAGCAGATCTCTTCTTAATGACTACTTTGCAGGAAAGAAGGGATTCGTCTCATTTGGAAATGATGCTAAGGGTTACATCATAGGAAAAGGATATGTGTCTAATGGTAAGTTAAGGTTTGATGATGTGAACCATGTAGAGAATCTTAAGTATAACTTACTGAGTGTCAGTCAGATGTGTGATAAGGGCCACATTTCCCATTTTACCAAGCAAGACTGCAGAATACTGTCCTCTGAAGTGTTGCCCCTGATTGGCAAAGTCTTGGATGAATATACTCTTCTTAAAGCTAACCGAGTGGGAAAGGTTTATGCTTTTGATTTGTCAAAGACAATTTCTGTTAAGGGTCATCCATGTCTATTCTCTAAGGCCCCTCTCAAAGAATCTAATATGTGGCACAGAAGGTTGGGTCATGTAAATCTCAATAACATGAACCAACTGGTGAAACATGGTTTGGTTCGAGGTCTTCCTGTGAAGAATTTTAGTTGTGATGAAAAGTGTTCTGCTTGCTTGAAAGGGAAGCAACACAAGGTATCCTTTCCTCCAATTGAAGATCCAAAATCAACTGCTTGTTTTCAAGTGTTACACATGGATCTGTTTGGACCAGTGAGGATCATGAGTTTGGCAAAGAAGAATTATTGTTTAGTAATTGTTGATGATTACTCAAGGTTTGTCTGGACCTTCTTCTTGCATTCAAAAGATGAGGCTGCTAAGCCTATTATTCATTTTGTGTTGTATGTTGAGAAACAATATTCCCTTCCTGTCAAGTGTGTAAGAAGTGATAATGGAACAGAGTTCAGAAATTCCATTCGTGATGAGTTCTATCTTTCAAAGGGAATCAAGAGGCAGTACAACATACCTAGAACTCCTGAACAAAATGGAGTGGATGAGAGGAAAAACAGGACTTTGATTGAAGCTGCCAGATCAATGCTTGCTGATTCTGGTTTGCCATTGACTTTCTGGGCAGAAGCTGTCAATACAGCTTGTTATGTGCAAAACAGGGTTTTGGTTAATCAAAGATTGTTGAAGACTCCTTATGAAGTGCTTCATCATTTGACTCCTTTGATTTCCTTCTTCAGAGCCTTTTGTTGTCCTTGTTATATCCTCAATACCAAAGATCAACTACAAAAATTTGATTCCAAAGTGGATGCAGGATATTTTGTGGGCTATTCGTCAACTTGCAAGGCTTATAGAGTGTTTAATTGCAGAACCAAAATGGTTGAAGAAACTCTTCATGTCAAATTCAATGAATTTCCAAGAGATCCTATCCCACAAAACCCTGTGGAGATGTTTGATTTGGATATACTGCAATTTGTTTCATCTCAACATCCAGCTGAGTCTGCTATTATGGCAGATGATGCACCTGAAGCAGTTTCATCAACAGCCGCTAAGGGAAATCCACAAGGTAGTATTGATGATGATGATGATGTGAGTACTCATCAGTTCAGGTTTAGTGATAATCTGCCAGTGTCTGCTAAACCTGATGCTCCTCCTGCTCCAGTGGTTCCTCCCACTACAAATGCTGATGAGATTCTGGACTCCTCTACATCTTTTGAAACTCCTGCTGAATTGTATCCTGAATCCTCATCAACATCTGCAGCCACTGAACCTCCTGCCAACACTTGCACTGACCTTATTCCCTATCAAGAACTGAAAGATCATCCTTTAGCTCAAGTTCTGGGTGACATTTCTGCTGGTGTTTCAACAAGGAGCCAACTGTCAAATTTCTGTCTCTATGCTCTCTTTATCAGTCAGCAAGAGCCAAAGAACTATCATGTTGCACTCAGAGACAATGGCTGGGTGGAGGCTATGCAGTTGGAGCTGTTGCAGTTCAAGAAACAGCAAGTCTGGGAGCTGGTTCCTTTACCCCAAGGTAAGTGTGCAATAGGCACTAAGTGTGTGTTTAGGAATAAAACTGATGAAAATGGTCAAATAGTTAAGAACAAGGCAAGTCTGGGAGCTGGTTCCTTTACCCCAAGGTAAGCGTGCGGAATCCACGGCGCGGTGACGTATGAACAGTTGAATCATGCACAAGTATTGAATAAGAACAACCACAATGGATTACTACATTTCATAATGTTTAGACAGTTGTTTGGTTACAGACAATCTATCTACCAAAAGAAAGACAACTACAGACCCAAAATATAGTTTACAAAATAAGACTTCAAACAAGACAATTAAACAATTAGGATTTAGTGTGTTTCTAATCCATCCTAGCATGTTTCTTCATCTTGTTCTATCTTAGTATGGTCTCCTTAGTTGTCCCTGAGAAAGTCTTAAACCTGATTACCTGAAACACGTGAAAAGTAACTGTCAACTACAGACGTAGTTGGTGAGAACAATAGGTTTAATCATTTGTAAACATGAATATATGATATAAGGCATAGGTATGTTAAAGTAATAAATGATTCACATGGATGAGCTGCAACCCAAACTAACATCAAGTAAGTAAATGAGTGTAAACAGTCCAATCACTGTTTGCACGAGAGTCAACATATAATATCAAGTCCCAAAACCACGTTTGGAGTTAGATAATGTGTCAACAGTTTTGATAAAACCATACGTAACCGAAATCTGCAGTTAGTTTATAAAACAAATTTAAAAACTAACTGCAGCAATCGGTCTGCCCAAATGTGTGTGTCCGCTTTCCCTTGTTGTGATCACCCAGTACTAACGCTAATGAGTATGATACTTGATGCATTCATAAGTTTGTTTACAACAATGGACACCATGTTTCTGAACCTTACTTTAAACGAGCGTGTTAATGCCTTATGTGAAAACATGATTGAAACCTTGATTTAATCCCATGAATTAAATCCTTAGTTTTTGAATACTGTGAAATGAATCCTCTGATTTGAATACCATAAGTGAATCCCTTGATTTGAACATCACCATGAAACCATTGTTTGAATACCATGTTTGAAACCCTTGATTCAAATACCATGAAATGAATCCTTTGGTTTGAATGTCATGAAATGTGACCTTGTATATTAACAAGGTTTTTAACAGAAAAGTTTATAAAATTCATTATTTAAAAGAACATATCATTTATGAAACCTTTTTAGAAGAATAGTTCAATAGTTTTATAATCCTTTAAAACGGTTTTTGGATTTCCTGAAACAGTTGATAAATCCCTTGGATTTGTAACATGAACCTGAAATGTTGATAGGAATACACACATCTTGTGTAATGAAATACAATTGTAAATGAAGAGTTTGATCACGTGTTCCACCCCAAAACAGTTATAAAACAGTAAAAGAGGGGCTAAAGTTCTCACCTGTCTGCAGTAGACTCTGAACTAAAACAGATAGCAAGTAGCAAACAGGACTTCTAATAGGTTCCTATATCATTGTAATAATACATAAGATATAAGATTAATAGTTATATAGACCTTGATTCATTGATTGACTTGTGTTCTCTAGAAATTGATTAACCTTGAATACATGTTCTCATGTTAGAAAGAGTTGTATGAACTTGAAAAAGTCATGTTTGAGTCACTTGATTGATCATGGGTCCAAGAAAAGAATATGAAATGATCTTTTGTGCATAATTCTTATGCATAAAATGATAATTGCTTGCGAATTTGATAACCATTGATTAACATGAAAATGTATAGATATGATCAAGCGTTTAGACTCTTGAGATTATGAATTGATCTCTTTATTAGTTTAGGTTAAACTTAACCAAACTAAGATCAATTCATAAACACTTTGCATTGAAGACCACACCATGGGCCATTTATTGATCTTAATGGGTCGAAAGCCACTACGTGGATCAAAGGGAATAACATGGGCCAAGTATGATTAAATTGGGCCAAATAGGATTGGCTTGGGTCGAAAGACTTGTGGGCTGCCACCTTAGGCAGCGAACCTTCTTTGGTTCTAGCCTAAGGTTCGCCGGTCATGCACACACCACCAAGGTTCGTTGCATGCTAAGCCCATGAAGGTTCGCCTTATGGTTCGGCATGGGTTTGATGATTCCAGAGTTAGGCTGAGTAGAATTTGGGTTCGTGATTTGTCAACCGTTCGTCTCTAACCCAGAAGGTTCGCCCATGCAAACATAAGGTTTGGCGAGACTAGGGTTCGGCTACATCCCTATGGTTCGTGACTACAAGAAGGTTCGTGGGATGCATGAAGGTTCGGGCAACTAGGGTTCGCTACATGGAGATTTCGGCTGGGTTCGGCAACAGCATGCAAGGGTTCGTGACGCTGGTCATGGTTCGGCAAGTCGAGCAACGAACCATGTAGGGTTCGTCTGGGTTGGCTTCTGCATGAAGGCTCGGCTGGGAAGCAGATGATGGTTCGTGAGATAGCTGGTTCAGCAAGGGTTCGCCATACTCAAAAAGGTTCGTCGAGGGAACCCTAATGGTTCGGCCGCCGAACCTGTTACCATCACCATCCTTCTCAGACTGATTCCTTCGATCTAACCACCTGTATGCCATGGACGCTTGCAGAACTCATCTCGAAGTGTTATAGGTTAAATCGGTTAAGCTTATAACCGGTTAAGTCTTGGTTTTAACATACACACATAGAAAACCCTAAATTTCGAACTTTTCAAGCTCAAATACCTCGATCTCAGTTGGACAACAGCTCCGATCAGTTGTACTTCTGTGTAGAGGATGTCGAGAGCTTCGCGTGGACACCGAGAACACCCAAATCCGCTGAGTAACGAGGGAGATACGATCGTTTAAAGTTGTGGATTTTTAGAGAGAGGTGGGAGACGAATTTGTAGAGAGAGAGTGGGTTGTTGGTGACATAAATGATGGATTTAGCCTTGTTCAAGGCTTTTATAGCCCGAGTGGTATTCGGGTTCGTTTCAGTCGCTCGGTTCGCGTTTCCGGAACGTAACGCGTATTTTACGCGGTTTTAAAATAAAATATAGTTGTTAAACTCATTAAAATGATGAGTTTCAAAATTGTAAAAATATAAAATAATCATTTTAATTATTTGTTCGAAAACAGATCGTTAAACAGTAACAATTGCGTGTATACCCACAATCACGTACGTTTTCCGATCGTGTAAAAATAGTTAAAGCCGTTCACTCGTAATTATAAATTCAACATTCGTATCATCATGGATCGTCACCCATAACTATACTCAGTCTCGCTTACGCATTACGATTTTGTTTGATTAATAGTCATAATATTCGTCTTAACACTACGCACTAGCACTATCCTGTTACACCGAACGCAGTATATATATAGGGCTCACTCTCGCTGCCCACCATTGTTTCGATATAACACAATACTGTTCTTGCCTAGTGTAATCGACTGTAAATATTAATACATACTTGTTCCTAAATAAATGAAATCCTGTAACACACAAGCACACATTATGAACACATGAATCACATTGATTAACTGAACATTGACACCCACTTTTCTAACACTGTTTACGACTACCATGACTAAATGTACAAATGTTACAGTCTCCCCTAGTTAAGGGAATTTCGTCCCGAAATTAACTAGCCGAAGATACTGTAAAAAGATGACGGTACTTAAGCTTCATCTGGTCTTCACGTTCCCAGGTGAACTCAGCACCGCGTTTGCCCTCCCATCGTACCTTTACGATCGGGATACGGCTGCGTTTAAGTTTCTTGACCCCATGATCCATGATTTCAACCGGACGTTCTATGAACTGCATGTTATTCTGAATCTGAATGTCTTCCAGTGGAATCTGAACATCATGATCAGCTAAGCATTTCTTAAGATTTATACATGAAAAGTATCATGAACATTGCTTAGCTCCACTGGAAGTTTGAGTTTGTAGGCTACGGGACCAATCCGTTCCAGGATCTCAAATGGTCCAACGTACCTTGGTGCAAGTTTCCCTTTCTTCCCGAATCGGACCACGCCTTTCCAGGGAGAAACTTTGAGTAAGACTCGGTCACCAACTTGAAACTCAAGCGGTTTCCGACGTCGATCAGCATAACTCTTCTGCCGATCTCATGCGGCCTTAAGCCGTGACTGAATGATTGTGATTTTGTCTGATGTTTCCTGAATGAGTTCTGGTCCTACGACCTGTGAGTCACCAACCTCGGTCCAGCAGACCGGTGATCGGCACTTCCTACCATATAAAGCCTCGAATGGTGCACATTGAATGCTCGTATGATAGCTATTGTTATATGAAAACTCAATGAGTGGGAGATGAGTGTCCCAACTTCCACCGAAGTCAATGACACAAGAACGAAGCATGTCCTCGAGTGTTTGGATAGTCCTTTCGCTTTGACCGTCGGTTTGGGGATGATACGCCGTGCTAAGATTAACACGAGTTCCCAAAGCCTTTTGCAATGATTGCCAAATGCGAGAAGTGAAACGACTATCACGATCCGATATGATTGATGTTGGAGTACCATGACGTGCAATGATTTCGTTGATGTACAAAGTGGATAGCTTCTCCATCTTGTAATCCTCTCGGATCGGGAGAAAATGAGCAGATTTGGTGAGTCGATCAACGATCACCCAAATCGAATCGAAACCTCGCGGAGTTCTCGGCAACTTTGTTATGAAGTCCATGGAAATTTGCTCCCATTTCCATTGAGGAATTTCAGGTTGCTGCAGAAGTCCCGAAGGCTTTTGATGTTCTGCTTTGACTTTTGAACATGTGAGACATTTTCCCACATACAGTGCTATGTCCTTCTTCATTCCCGGCCACCAGTAAGATGTACGCAAGTCTTGGTACATCTTATCTGCTCCAGGATGAACTGAGTATCGCGACTTATGAGCCTCATCACAGATGAGCGTGCGCAATTCTTCAGACTTTGGAATCCAAATGCGGCCATTGAGATATAACAACCCATCAGCTCGAGGTTCTAGTTTCTTCTCAATGCCACAATCCAAGTCTGTCTTGAGTTGATTGTCTGTTACTACTTGTTGTTGTGCAATACGAATTAAGTCTTTCAGGTTCGGTTGTGTGTTGATCTCCATGGCTCTTACACGAATTGGTTTAACTGGTTCCTTGCGACTAAGAGCATCCGCCACCACATTGGCTTTACCAGGATGGTAACGAATCTCACAGTCGTAATCAGTTAGAAGCTCAACCCAACGTCGTTGTCTCATGTTGAGTTCTTTCTGATTAAGGATGTGTTGCAGGCTCTTGTTGTAACATTTGTGCATATAGTCATGTAGTTGTAAACAGTGTTAGAACAGTGTCTATTCATGGTTCAGTTCATCAATGTGATTCGTATGTTCATAATGTGTGCTTGTGTGTTACAGGATCTTAGTAATCAGAAAACAAGTATGTATTATTTATTTACAGTCGATTTCACTAAGCAAGAACAGTAACTTGTTATATCGAAACAGTGGTGGGCAGCGAGAGTGAGCCCTATATATATACTGCGTTCGGTGTAACAGGTTAGTGTTAGTGCGTAGTGTTGAGACGAATATTATGACAATTAATTAATTCACAAGAATCGTAATACGTAAGCGAGACTGAGTATGGTTATGGGTGACGATCCATAATGATACGAGTGTTGAACTTATAATTATGATTAAACGACTTTAATTATTTTTAATACGATCGGAAAACGTACGTGATTGCGGGTATACACGTAATTGTGAATGTTTAACGGTCCGACAACACACGAAGAGTAAAAATAATTAAATTAATTATTTTATATTTTACAATTTTGAAACTCATCATTTTAAATGAGTTTAACAACTCTTTTATTTTAAAACCGCGTAAAATACGCGTTACGTTCCGGAAACGCGAACCGAGCGACCGAAACGAACCCGAATACCACGCGGACTATAAAAGCCTTGAACAAGGCTTAAATCCCTCATTTAATTCAGCCAACCACCTCTCTCTCACTAGAAATTCGTCTACCCTCTCTCTCTAAAAATCCACAACTTTAAACGTTCGTAGCTCACTCGATTCTCAACGGATTTCGTCATTCTTGGTGACCACGCGAAGCTCTCAACATTATCTACACGAAAGTACAAGATTTTTGCAGATTTATCCACGGAATCTCGAGGTATTGTAGTTTGAACAATCACGAAATTAGGGTTTTGGTTGTGTATGTGCTTGAAACTTGAGATATAATCGGTTCTAGCACCTTATTCTTATTTTCGCACATATAGTAGCACTCACTGATGTTAGGATAGCATGAATCAAGGGATAGATCCCGGTGGTTCGATGGTGGTGATGAAGCTCGTACAGGTTCGCTGGAGGGTTTCCCGGCCGAACCCTCAACTGGACATGACCGAACCACAAGGAACTTCACGAACCCTGCAATGGTTCGTGTGAGTATCTGCTGAATCTTAGAGAGTTCCACGAACCTTCACGAACCATTTGAGGTCCAACGAACCTGCACGAAGTCATAAGGGATCCCACGAACCCTAGTAGCTTTCACGAACCCGTTACTAGTCTCCATGCATCCACGAACCCCTACTGTGACGAACCATCACTGTGCACAAACCTTCTGCGAACCTACCTGCCCGATCAGCCGAACCCTCCAACCTGATAATGTCTACGAACCTTGCATGCCACCATGTTAGTCGAACCTATGAGGCCATATCCATAAAGGCCGAACCCTGCATGGTTCGCTACCCACTTAGCCGAACCCTTAGTCCATTGGCGAACCCAAAGCCTTGAACTTCATAGGTTCGCTGCCTAAATGGCAGCCCATTAGCCTTTCGGCCCAACTCAATGTTTCAAGGCCCAAATCCACAAAGCAACTTGACCCATAGATGGAACTAAGCCCAATTAAGTTGTACATGACCCAATTGGAATCAAATCGGGTTAATAATGTGTTGGGGTGTTGCAAGGCCTAATTTCATGTTGTTGGGCCAACATCACATCCATTGGGCCTAACACCACATTCATTTGGCCCATCGTGAACCTAAGTGACACATGGACTTGATTCAAGAACCATTGTGGTTACATAGGTTCAAAGCATATTATTGAATCATAACTTGACAATTGTGAATTAATCATTAATGGTTTAAGTGTAACTTAACCGTTCATGGAATTAATTCACAACACAAAGACTTAAACATTTGAACAGCTTTTCACAACTCATGTTAACAAATGGTTTATCAAACACTTAAACAAATGTGAAGCAAACATGTTGTTGTACAAAAGATCATTACACAAGTTTCTTGAACCCATGATCAATCAAGTAATCAAGTTAAACAAGTTCAAGTGAACACAAGTCAATCAACAAATCAAAGTCTATACAATTATAAATCTTATATCTTATGTATGATTACAATGATATAGGAACAAGTTAGAAGTCCTGTTTGCTACTTGCTAACTGTTTAAGTTCAGAGTCTACTGCAGACAGGTGAGAACTCTAGCCCCTCTTTTACTGTTTTATAACTGTTTTGGGGTGGAACACGTGATCAAAACCGCTATTTCAATCTTGTTTCATTACACAAGTTATGTGTAATTCATAAACATTACAGGTTCATCTTACGAATCCAAGGGATTCATCAATTGTTTAAAGAAATTGTCAACTGTTTTAATTTACTTGTCAATTACTAAACTCTTTTCATTAAAAAGGTTTTATAAGGGACTTTTGAACTGTTTTGTAATTGATTTACTCAAATGTATTTATGAAGGATAAACACTTTTTGATAAAGGATTTTACAAACCCTTTTGTTATAAACCTTGTTATTACACAAGGTCATCACATCATGGTATTCAAAACAAGTGGTTCACAACATGGTATTCAAATCAAGTGGTTCAAAACATGGTATTCAAATCAAGTGGTTCAAAACATGGTATTCAAATCAAGTTGTTCACATCATGGTATTCAAATCAAGTGGTTCATTTCATGGTATTCAAAACAAAGGATTTAATTCGTGGAATTAAATCCAGGCTTTTCAATTCATGTTATCAAATAAGGCATTAACACATCCGGTTAAAGTAAGATTCAGAACATGGTGTCAATTTTGTAAACAAAATTGTAAAAGCATCAAGTATCACATTCATTAGCGTTAGTACTGGGTGATCACAACAAGGGAAAGCAGACACATTGTTTCTTATCCAGGATGGAGTTAGCTTTTAAATTTGTTTTAAAAGCTAACTGTAGGTCTGGTGTCATTGTTTTCTTATCCAGGATGGAGTTGGCTTTTAAATTTGCTTTTAAAAGCCAACTGCAGGTCTGGTGTCATATGGTTATCAAAACTGCTGACGTATTATCTAACTCCAAACGTGGTTTGGGACTTGATATTATTGGCTTTCGTGCGAACAGTGATTGGACTGTTTACACTCATTTTCTTACTTGATGTTAGTTTGGGTTGCAGCTCATCCGTGTGAATCTTATGATGCTTTAACTTACCTATGCCTTATATCATATACTCATGTTTACAAATGCTTAAACCTATTGTTCTCACCAACTACGTCTGTAGTTGACAGTTACTTTTCACGTGTTTCAGGTAATCAGGTTTAAGACATTCTCAGAGGCAACTAAGGAGACCATACTAAGATAGAACAAGATGAAGAAACATGCTAGGATGGATTAGAAACACACTAAATCCTAAATGTTTAATTGTCTTGTTTGGAGTCTTATTTTGTAAACTATATTTTGGGTCTGTAGTTGTCTTACTTTTGGTAGATAGATTGTCTGTAACTAATCAACTGTCTAAACATTATGAAATGTAGTAATCCATTGTGGTTGTTCTTATTCAATACTTGTGCATGATTCAACTGTTCATACGTCACCGCGCCGTGGATTCCGCACGCGGCGCAGGGGTGTGACACTTGTGGTCTGTATAGATGACACATTTAGTACCATAAAGGTAGTGCCTCCAAATCTTCAATGCAAAGACCACAGCCCCTAACTCAAGGTCATGAGTAGTGTAATTCTTCTCATGAACCTTAAGTTGTCTTGAAGCATATGCAATGACATTGTCCCGTTGCATAAGTACACAACCGAGACCAAGGTTTGAAGCATCGCAGTAGACAATGAAATCATCACTGCCTTCTGGAAGACTACGGATAGGGGAATTGCACAACTTCTGTTTAAGAAGTTGAAATGCATCTTCTTGTTTCTGCCCCCATATAAAGGCTTGACTTTTCTGAGTCAGTGTGGTAAGTGGCAAAGCAATCTTAGAGAAATTTGCAATGAATCTCCTGTAATAACCTGCCAGACCCAGAAATGAACGAATCTCTGTTGGAGTAGATGGAGTAGTCCAGTTCTTAATCGCCTCAATCTTTGCTGGATCTACATGTATTCCATCCCTGTTTATGACATGTCCTAAGAAGTGAACCTCCTTTAGCCAAAATTCACACTTTGAGAATTTAGCATAAAGTTGTTCTTCTCTTAGTAATTCTAGGACTTTCCTCAAATGATCTTCATGTTCTTGTTCCGACTTTGAATAGATCAGTATATCGTCAATAAAGACAATAACAAACTGGTCTAAGTAAGGCCTGCAGACTCGATTCATCAAGTCCATGAACACTGCAGGTGCATTAGTTAGCCCAAATGGCATAACCACAAACTCATAGTGTCCATATCGAGTCCTAAATGCAGTCTTTGGTATATCCTCATCATTTACTCTTAACTGATGATACCCGGATCGTAAATCAATCTTAGAGAAGCAAGTTGCTCCCTGTAATTGATCAAACAGATCATCGATCCTGGGCAGAGGATATCTATTCTTGATTGTCAACTTGTTCAGCTCACGATAATCGATACACATACGAAATGAACCGTCTTTCTTTTTAACAAAGAGAACCGGAGCTCCCCATGGAGAGAAACTCGGTCTTATGAAACCTTTGTCTAAAAGTTCGTGAAGCTGACTAGACAGTTCTTGCATCTCAGACGGTGCTAATCGATACGGTGACTTCGCCACTGGGTTTGCTCCAGGGACGAGATCAATTCTAAACTCCACTTGTCGAACTGGTGGTAGTCCAGGCAAGTCTTCTGGAAATACGTCTGGATAATCTCTGATAACCGGAACGTCTGCAACTGCTTTCTTATCGGGTTTCTTTTCTACCACATGAGCTAGGAAAGCATAATATTTCTTCTTAAACTACTTCCTCGCCTTGATGCACAATACAATCTTCAATCCGCGGCATGGTTTCTCGCCGTAGACTATCATCGTTTCGCCGGACGGTAGGGGAATTCGGATAAGTTTCTCAGAGCATACGATTTCAGCATTGTTTTTGGATAACCAATCCATTCCTATCACAACTTCAAAACTTCCGAGAGTCATAGGAATGAGATCGATGGAGAAAAGATGGTCATTTAATCTTAATTCACATCCATGCATTATGGAATCTACAACTATAGTCTTACCATTCGCTACTTCTACAGTATAGGGAGCAGTAAGTGTGGATAGTTGCATATCAAGTAAAGAAGCAGTATGAGCAGAGATAAAGCTTTTATCAGCACCAGTATCAAATATGATAGAAACGTAGTGATCATTGATAAGAAATGTACCCGTGATGACTGCCGGATCCTCACGTGCTTCAGCAGTTCCGATAACAAAGGCACGAGCAGTAGCAGTAGTGTTGTTGAGTTTTGGACACTGGTTTCTGAAGTGTCCTTCTGCTCCACAATTATAACAGGCCCTTCCACCTGTAGCAGCTGTGGTAGTGGTAGCAGTTGTTGCAGCAGCAAGATGAGCAGATCTACATGCAGCTGCAAAGTGTCCCATACGCCCACACTTGAGACACTTCTTGCATGGAGTGTTGGGCAGATGATGATACTGGCATTTGGTGCAAAGTGGAAACGGACTAGTATAAGGCTTTCTGGCATTAGCAGGTTGAGGCATAGCAGTAATAGGTGTAGCGTGAGTAGGTGCAGCTGCAGTCAATGCTGCAAAATTTTTGATCGTCTTTTGCTTCTTCTTCTTGTGATGGTGTTGTTCAGGCTTCTTGCCTTCTTCAATCTGTGCTCTCTTGAATCCCTTTCGGGTGAGCACACCAGATTTTACATACTCTTCAGTAAGAGTAGCACCAAGTTGAATAGCTGCTTCCAGAGTAGTGGGGTTATTCCCCATAACAGTTCCTCTAACGACCAGGGGTAAACCCTCAATATATTTCTCTATCCGGCGGAATAGAGGAGTAACCAAGTGTGGTACCAGAATGCACAACTCATGGAAATGAGTTGTATATTTAGCGTTTTCACCACTGTCCTGCACCAAATTCCACATCTCCACCTCCAGTTTCTTCAGTTCATGACGTGGACAAAACTTCTCCACAAGTAAGTTCTTGAAACCGTCCCACGGTAAAGCTAAAGCAACTTCGCGTCCTCTGGTGTTCTTCTCAGAGCTCCACCAGGTGAGTGCGCCCTTATGAAAAGCGCTTGAGGCCATCTTGACCTTCAAGTTCTCAGGGCATCCAGTGAAGTCGAGAATGTCCTCAATGCTCTCTAACCACTGTAGTAGACCAGTAGCTCCTTCAGTACCAGCGTACTTAGGAGGCTTAGCATCATTGAACTGCTTGAAAGTGAAGTTAGCAGTTCCAGTAGTTGTAGCATTTGAGTTATGTGCTGAATCACTAGTACTTCCCCGAAGATTCTGGGTAATATCAGTGACCATGCTCGGGATGACATCTCTCATGTGTATAGCGATGGCTCGGGCAATCTTGTTGATCTCATCGTCGTTGCCACTTGTCGAACCCCCTCCGTTAGGATCACGTCGGGGAGGCATTCTACGAATAGAAGCCACAAGCGGGTCAGTAATGAGGAATGATACAATTGAATTTGCATGATAAAGTTAGTAATATATCCATACTACTAATATTATCATTCAATTGTAGTATGATCCAGTACACGTATAAGTTATCAACTTATCAGCATACTTATCATGTGAATATGTGCGATGTCTCATGATCTCTTTCCACCAAACCTACACACTGACACTTTCCCGATATACAGAAGATAGCTTATATATAGGGCATACGAAAGGGTCAAGCAAACTGCCAGCCCAGACGCCATCCCACCACCGCTTCGATATACCACGATCATGTCCTTGCTAGCATTTGGCAACATGTTTGTACTGATTTCCAAGTGTGTTCCATTGATTAAGAATCCCATAATCTTTGATCAATTTGAACTATGATAGAATCCATGATTGAACTATGATTGTGTTATGTGTGCACCTACTAACCATCGTTAACATGTAGAACTAATCATACGTGTGCTCTACACTTTTCTGTTAACCTATGTTAGTAAGTACTAATCATGTAAAAACACTTAAGAGTTTCACTTAAGGTTTACATTGAAAGAATGTTCACAACTTGATTGATTCACCATAATGTTTGTTTCATCCAAGTTTGAATTGCACTATGATTTGATTCACCACTGATTGTATCTCCAATGTTTGTATCCCATGTGTTTGACTAATGTTCAATGTTCCTAGTTGCTCCCGAATCCTCACTCCAAATACGAACGCCGAATTCCCCCTAACATACTGAAATAAGCTTATATATAGGGTAAGCTCTCACCGACCCACCACTTACCTCAACACGTCAGCGTTAATCAGTCGTCTATATTTGGGGCTAAGATTCCAACTGTTGATTGATTATGATTGTTTCATGATTGCCTCTTGTACTATGGATATGATTATGACTGTGTAAACCACGGTTCCTAATTTACTTGAAATTAAAACCTTAGGTTTCAGCATGTGTGTCCTAGGTTAATTAACCTAGGTTCTCAATACCTACAGTATTGAGTATAATGATCTCCTGTGAGAACTTCAACTAAAGAATACTGTTACACAGATTCTAAGTTATAAAGTTCCTATGATAATGAACACCTGATAATGATAACATGACAAGGATTTCAAATCAAGATTCTAAATTAATAGCTCTTGACCTTTGAATTCCTATAATGAATATGACAAGGATTTCAAATCAAGATTCTAAATTAATAGATCTTGACCTTTGAATTCCTATAATGAATATGACAAGGATTTCAAATCAAGATTCTAAATTAATAGATCTTGACCTTTGAATTCCTATAATGAATATGACAAGGATTTCAAATCAAGATTCTAAATTAATAGATCTTGACCTTTGAATTCCTATAATGAATATGACAAGGATTTCAAATCAAGATTCTAAATTAATAGATCTTGACCTTTGAATTCCTATAATGAATATGACAAGGATTTCAAATCAAGATTCTAAATTAATAGATCTTGACCTTTGAATTCCTATAATGAATATGACAAGGATTTCAAATCAAGATTCTAAATTAATAGATCTTGACCTTTGAATTCCTATAATGAATATGACAAGGATTTCAAATCAAGATTCTAAATTAATAGATCTTGACCTTTGAATTCCTATAATGAATATGACAAGGATTTCAAATCAAGATTCTAAATTAATAGATCTTGACCTTTGAATTCCTATAATGAACTCTGTGTGAGAATTTCAAATCAAGGATACTAAGAATACAGATCCTTGCCTCTGAAATTCTTAAATGAATACGTGCGAGAAATTTAATTCGGTTTCTAAAATTATAGAATTCCGATTCAAATTCCTTGACTCGATATCTAATCTTAGAAAAATGTCCCTAAGATCTTTCAAGCTTAATGTAGACTTAATGCTCACTTAAGTTACTTAGTTCCTAAGTATCCTCAAGCCTGTAGCACTTAGTCCTATTGGGTAGCTTAGGTTATAGTCTAGGTCATTAAGCATTGGGTTTTTCCTCGTTCTCTACAACCTTGGCTCTGATACCAACCTGTCACACCCCTGCGCCGCGTGCGGAATCCACGGCGCGGTGACGTACGAACAGTTGAATCATGGACAAGTATTGAATAAGAACAACCACAACGGATTACTACATTTCATAATGTTTAGACAGTTGTTTGGTTACAGACAATCTATCTACCAAAAGAAAGACAACTACAGACCCAAAATATAGTTTACAAAATAAGACTTCAAACAAGACAATTAAACAATTAGGATTTAGTGTGTTTCTAATCCATCCTAGCATGTTTCTTCATCTTGTTCTATCTTAGTATGGTCTCCTTAGTTGTCCCAGAGAAAGTCTTCAACCTGATTACCTGAAACACGTGAAAAGTAACTGTCAACTACAGACGTATTTGATTACCACAGCATGCAAGGGTTCGTGACGCTGGTCATGGTTCGGCAAGTCGAGCAACGAACCATGTAGGGTTCGTCTGGGTTGGCTTCTGCATGAAGGCTCGGCTGGGAAGCAGATGATGGTTCGTGAGATAGCTGGTTCAGCAAGGGTTCGCCATACTCAAAAAGGTTCGTCGAGGGAACCCTAATGGTTCGGCCGCCGAACCTGTTACCATCACCATCCTTCTCAGCCTGATTCCTTCGATCTAACCACCTGTATGCCATGGACGCTTGCAGAACTCATCTCGAAGTGTTATAGGTTAAATCGGTTAAGGTTATAACCGGTTAGGTCTTGGTTTTAACATACACACATAGAAAACCCTAAATTTCGGACTTTTCAAGCTCAAATACCTCGATCTCAGTTAGACAACAGCTCTGATCAGTTGTACTTATGTGTAGAGGATGTCGAGAGCTTCGCGTGGACACCGAGAACACCCAAATCCGCTGAGTAACGAGGGAGATACGATCGTTTAAAGTTGTGGATTTTTAGAGAGAGGTGGGAGACGAATTTGTAGAGAGAGAGTGGGTTGTTGGTGACATAAATGAGGGATTTAGCCTTGTTCAAGGCTTTTATAGCCCGAGTGGTATTCGGGTTCGTTTCGGTCGCTCGGTTCGCGTTTCCGAAACGTAACGCGTATTTTACGCGGTTTTAAAATAAAATATAGTTGTTAAACTCATTAAAATGATGAGTTTCAAAATTGTAAAAATATAAAATAGTCATTTTAATTATTTGTTCGAAAACAGATCGTTAAACAGTAACAATTGCGTGTATACCCACAATCGCGTACGTTTTCCGATCGTGTAAAAATAGTTAAAGCCGTTCACTCGTAATTATAAGTTCAACATTCGTATCTTCATGGATCGTCACCCATAACTATACTCAGTCTCGCTTACGCATTACGATTTTGTTTGATTAATTGTCATAATATTCGTCTTAACACTACGCACTAGCACTATCCTGTTACACCGAACGCAGTATATATATAGGGCTCACTCTCGCTGCCCACCACTGTTTCGATATAACACATACTGTTCTTGCCTAGTGTAATCGACTGTAAATATTAATACATACTTGTTCCTAAATAAATGAGATCCTGTAACACACAAGCACACATTATGAACACATGAATCACATTGATTAACTGAACATTGACACCCACTGTTCTAACACTGTTTACGACTACCATGACTAAATGTACAAATGTTACACAGGGGTTTTCTCAGGAAGAAGGTATTGATTATGATGAGACTTTTGCCCCTGTAGCCAGACTGGAAGCAATTAGATTGTTTTTAGCATATGCTGCCTTACACAAATTAACAGTTTTTCAAATGGATGTCAAAAGTGCTTTCCTATATGGTAAAATAAAAGAGGAAGTGTATGTGTGTCAACCACCTGGTTTTGAGGACAATAATCATCCTGATTGGGCGTACAAGCTTGATAAAGCTCTTTATGGGTTGAAACAAGCACCTAGAGCCTGGTATGACACTCTATCCACTTTTCTCCTTCAAAATAACTTCACTAGAGGCTCCATAGATAAAACTTTGTTCATAAAGAAAGTAGGACAGCATAAGCTCCTTGTTCAGATTTATGTTGATGACATAATTTTTGCTTCCTATGATCCAAAGTTGTGTGATGCTTTTACTGAGCTAATGACAAAGAATTTTGAAATGAGTGCCATGGGGGAATTACAGTTCTTTTTGGGTCTTCAAATCAAACAAAGTCCTGATGGCATTTTCATTCACCAGTCAAAATATACAAAAGATTTGTTAAAGAAATTTGATCTGCAAAACTGTAAACCCTGTTCTAACCCCATGAGCAGCACCACACAACTGGATGCAGACTTGAAAGGTAAATCAGTTGATGAAACACTTTACAGATGTATGATTGGTTCATTGATGTATCTCACAGCATCTAGACCAGACATTATGTTTGCTACATGTGTCTGTGCTAGGTTTCAGGCTGCACCTAAAGAATCCCATTTGATTGCTGTTAAAAGGATATTTAGATATTTGCAGGGAACTCAATCACTGGGAATTTGGTATTCAACTGGGCATTCCTGCAAGCTGGTTGCTTTCTCTGATAGTGACTATGCAGGATGCAAACTCACTAGGAAATCCACTTCTGGTGGCTGTCAATTTCTAGGCAATTGTTTGGTTTCTTGGCAGAGTAAGAAACAAACATCTGTGGCTACATCCACAGCTGAAGCCGAGTACATTGCTGCTGCAAGCTGTACTTCACAAATTCTCTGGCTTCAGACCCAACTTTTGGATTATGGCATCAAAGAGACTAAGACACCATTGTTAATGGATAGTGCCTCAGCTCTTTGTATTGTCAAGAATCCAGTTCAGCACTCTAGGACCAAACATATTGAAATCACACATCATTTTATAAGGGATTGTTTTGAAAAAGGTTTGATTGATCCAAAGTTTGTTCCTAGTGCTGATGAACTTGCAGACATCTTTACTAAGCCCTTAGAGACTTCAAATTTTCAAAATCTGTTGCTAAGGCTTGGTATGCTGCAATTCGAATAAAATGGATTTTAAAATAAGACAACTCCTAACACATGATTAAATTTTCAAAATCCAAAAACATTCAAATATGCCAAAAATCAAAAATTTGTATCACCTTGAAACTACTGATATTTACAGTAAGTACTGATTCAAGGAAACATCTGACCTTTGCCAATATTATCAGTTACAAATACTGATGTATTTTGGTTGAAAAAGTACTGAAGGTCAAAAATAAGTACTGATGAGTAAATTGGTCGTCAAGTACTGCTGACCAAATCCTGTTCAAAAGTTCTGATGAACAATTTTCAAAACACCTGATGAGTACCTCTGAAGTTAGACAAAGTCTGATGAGCAAATGTTTCAAATCAGAATGAAACAACTGATAAACAAGAACTGTCGACAACACCTGATGAGTAAATTTACTCTTCAGATGTTACAACCACTGTTGTTTCCAATCTGAAACAACTGAAGCCTAAAACCCAAATTTTCAGTATCCTCTATAACCCACACCTTATTCAGTTGTTTCATTACCACTTCTTCAGAATTTTCCATTATTTTTCAAAAACCTAACTTCCCTCCCAAGTCTCTGCTTCAATGGCGAACATGAACCTAAAACCTCGTCACAACTCAGTCGCCTATCTAACAAAATCATCATTCTGGTCGAAATTTGATGAAGCTGTCGATCTTATGAACACCTCCCAATACCAAACAGCCTTCCTTCTCAATCCTAAACTCTATATTGGATCCCTTCATCAATTTTGGACAAATGTTGAACTCGTCAATGTCGGAACAGGAGTAATCACACTCAGATCTACAGTGAATGACAAAAACGTGCATGTGAGTCCAGCAGAACTGAGGGACATTCTTAACTTAGACGATGCTAATCTTGCCACTACATTTCCGAAGAATCTTACCGATCTCTGTTTTACCAATCATGAATATCAGTGTGACCTAAGTGACTCTACTCTCTACAAGAAACATTTCAATGATCCCGAACGTCTCATCTTCCATATGATCAACATCTGTTTAGCTCCAAAATCATCCTCATGGGACCAGATGTCCTCATGGTGGCAGCAGGTATTTTTCTCTATTCTGGAATCACAAAAGCTTAATTTTTCACAAATTTTATTTTCAGAATTAACAGAACATGCTGCAAAACCTGTTGCAAATAGATGGCTTCTTTACCCACGTTTTATAATGGCCATCATAGAAAAACAATTAAAACAAGACGGCCTTGTTGGTCTGGGAATCGATGCTCCTGCAGTTTTGCTTGAGGTATATTCTCGGCACAACACCAACCTTACACTCAAAGAGGCTGCCCGAAAGCTTAAACCCAAGCAGAGGGAACCCACAGCCTCACAATCCAAATCCAAAGTCCCCACCAAGCCACTTCCCAAAAAGCTTAAAAAGGCTACTCAGGGAGATGAGTCCCCTGAGTCTGCCCCTGCCTCACCAAGGCATGTCATGACCACTGGCAGTAGTCAGCCAGTGGTGCTCCAGACTCCACCAACTGAAACCGCCCAAGGTTCCTCTCAACAGGAACTTGGTGCAACTGTTGAAGGGGAAGACACACATCTAGAACCTCTTTCATTTGAAAAGGTTTCTATTGAAAAGCACCATTCTCCCCGGGTGCACTCTGCTTCACAGCCAACTCCTACTTAAACCACCCCACATAGCCCCACATTTGTTATTGAACAAGTCCTGAATCAGCTTAACACTCCAATCCCTACCCAGACACCTATCACTACTGGGAATATCTCCATCATTGAGGGGGAGGATCAAAGTGGTTCTGATAACCCACAGGACTTTGACTACAATTTCAGGTCTCCAAGTGTGGACAAGGAGATTCTGATTTCTGACAGGGCTGCCACTTCATCATTTCCATCATTTGGACTGATTGATAGTAGTAACATCTCTAAGACCCTGCCAGAGGCAACAACTGATGAAGGGTTTATCCCTGAGGTTGGAAGTCCCCAGTACCAAGACAAAGGGGCACCTGAATATGTTGAGCCACACTCAACTCAGGTTAATCCTGATATATTCAGGAGGTCAGATGATTCAGCCACAGCTAATGATGACCAAAGGTCCTTCTCAGATATTCTAACTCAGAACAGACTCCTTGAGGCTGAGGTCTGCAGACTCAATGAGCTGCTCACCAAGATGTCCAAGGAGAAAAGTCCATCTGCCCTTCCAAACCCACAGATGGCACCTTCAACTCTTGAAGGTCCCCAAAATACTTCATCCACTATTCAACAACAAAATAATCCTCCAGCTTCTGCTTCAGGCACTAATACTCTGGGTTCAAACCCCCCAGAGGCATTGGTTGCTGCCTTTCTCACTGCCTTACCTCTCATCACTCCAATTCTAAAGAATATCATTACCCAAGCTCTTAATGAGAGGCTTCCATCCCAAACACAAATTCAGAAGATGATTGATGAGGCTGTTGCTGAAAAACATTCTGGCTTTCAAATACCTTCCCTAACTGCAGCCAAAAAGGGGGAGTCAGTGAAAGAATCAGAGGTTGAGAAAAAGAGGGTGAGAAGTGAGGAGGAGGAGAATGTTCCTGAAAAGTCTCCAAGCATACAGGTTATTTATAAGAGGCAGAAGAAATCAAAACCTGTTGAGATTGAAAAGGTTGTTGAAGAAGAGGTTGTAGTTGAGAAGGAGATTGAGAAAGAATCTGAGATTGAGAATGAATCTGAAAGAGAGGTTGGAAAAGTTGTAGAAGAGGTTGCTGAAGATCAAAATCCTAAGATTGTGGTGGAAAAGGCTGCTGATGTCAAAGAGCCTGAATTGACTGAAATACAGAAGCTGATCCAACAAGCTGATAGAGTCCATTTCAATGCCATGGATGAGATTATCAGTAAGATCTTCAAGCATGGTGTTGAACCAGATGATCTGAATCAGAAAATCAGGGATTTGGAGCTGAAGCATATTGATAGTATATGGGCAAGATATGATTCAGAAGAAAGTGATAGACTGGGTGTGATGGCTAGATTCATTGCAAAATATCTAGGGAGATCAGTTGCTGAGATTAGAGCTTGGAACAGAGAAAATCTCTTGGCCATAGCTACCAAAATCTGTAATTCTGAAAATTTCAACAAAGGAAAAGTTGTAGAGACTATGGACCAGATGGACCAAGGAAGTAGGAAGGAGCTGATTAAATTAGCTTCAATACATATCAAACCATCTACCCAATCACATCAACCCACTGCAGATGATATTCCTCTCAAGAAACGGAGGATGTTGAGGCTTCAAGAAGAAAATAAAGATGAAGAAGACAGGCTACCTATATCCACTATGTTGAAACCAAAATTGAATATGCCTGAGTCTTCAACAGCCTTAAAAATTACTCCAGAATCTCAGAGGCAAGAAGTGAAAATCAAAATTGAAGAAGAAGAAAGTCAAAAGCAACATGATGAGAAGATTTTGAGAATGGTTGATAAGGATTACCCTCAGACTTCAACAATTATAGCAATGAAGAAAGAAGCTCAGAGGTTGTATGCACTCAGGTACACTTATCAGTATAGAAAAGAATTAATCAGAATGTGTCCTGACCCAAGGGTGAAAGACAGAATTCACAAAAGAGATGTACCATCTGCTTACACAAGAAAAATCAAAAAGGTGATAAGTGCTGAGATTATGCTAGATTCTGTGCTGGATCCTTGGGAGATTATAGGAGAATTTAAGAGAGTGTATAATGCTGGATTGAAAGTCCCCAAGTTGTTAGAAAATAAAATGATTAAGAAAGGACTGGTGTATAGAAAATTGGAAGGAGTAAGACAGGATGAGCTGCCATTGTTCTTGGAAGGCAAACATCCAGATGAATTTGTTTACAGAGAATTTAAAAGGGTTGAATTATATGATGGGACAAAGGCCATGTATTTATCAGAATATTATGGGCCTGAATTCTTTTTTGAAGGTGAACCAGAGTTGCTAACACTTGAAGATCAAGTAGTTCTCTTGGAAGCCTATGTCAGGGAGTCTTTCAGACTCATCTATGGTCAGTAGCTTCAATGAGAGGGGTTAATGCTCAGAGTCCACTTCCCCAATGGAGTTCCCTCTCATCCTTTGCCATTCGAATTATCAGAAGCTGCTGTCTACCAGGCCTGTGCTGAATTGGTCACTCAAAAGCTGATCTAAAGAAAAAGACAAGATCTTTTTGCCTGGGAATTCAACAATAAGTGGGACAGTTAATAATTAAAGGTTTTGGCTGCATTGGTTCAGGGGGAGTTTGTTGGACCAAAAGAACCAATGAGCCTGATCAGAAAAACCTTTAAGTCCCACAGGCACACAACTGAAGAAGAATACAACAGCTGAAGACTAACTCATGTTACAAGATCTGAAGTTTATCATTGCCATCTGACTTAATATATCCATCTTCTCCAGGTCATCATCTGGAATTCCCTTCAAATCATCCATCACAAAGCACCAATTGTCTCCATATGTACCTGCATTACCATCAACTCCCACAAAAGCATGTTCAGCATTATTAGTAGAGAAATCAATATGTTCATCATAAGAACACTCAGACGCAGCATACTCTGACTCTTGACCTATCAAGGCAGTATTGCCAGGAATAAAGTCATCAGTGAGCTTGCCAGATGAAGACAACTTTCTCTTCTGTTCTACCTCTCTATCAAAAGTTAAAAGTTTCCCATGGAGTTGGGTGAGTGATAGATTCTCTAGATTTGCATTAGAGCGTAAAACAATAGTATAAGTGTTCCATCTCTTAGGCAATGATCTAAGAAATCTGTTGTTCATCTGACTATTGGTATACTCCTGCTTAACCATTTTTAATTCAGAAATTAGGCAGGAGAACCGCTCAAACTGCTGAGTCAGTGACTCACCCTTTCTATGAGAAAATGTCTCATACTGTTGAGCGAGGATTTCTCTAGTATTTGCTAAGACCTCATCGGTTCCACCGAATTGCTCTTTCAGTGCAACCCAGAGATCATGAGCAGTATCGTGATGCATCAAGCCTGAGTAAATTTCATTAGGCAGGGCCATTGCCAGTATGCCATGAGCTTTTGCATCAATCTCAAATAATTTTATATCCTCATCCGAATACATATCAGATGGTTTCGGAATCATCGTTTTAGTTTCAGGATCACTAATCATGGGTTTGTATGGAACATGCACCACAGATTTCCAACATCCTGCACTATTGATTGACAGGTGATGTAGCATTCTACGTTGCCAAATGTTGTACTCACTCCGAACCAGCATCGGAGGCTTGGTTGCGGAGCCTGTGTTGTGCGGATCATTGTTTGGAGTCGTCATAACCTCAGATTCAATTAATTTCAACTCAATTCAAATGAATTAGACACAAACTCAACAAATTGATTTAAACAAATCAACAGAAGTTATCAGAAAACTTCAAACTATAACAAGTTCTTACTAATCAGCTAATTCGATCAAACGGAGAACTGAAATGAGCAGTTTCAGAGATCAATTGTTTAATCGATCAGTGATTAACCTGCTCTGATACCATTTGTAGGATCAGTTGTTCTCATTTGACCAATATTAGGTTATAGCAGCGGAATTCAGATATGAATTAGCATAAGAACTAGCAAGAACACTTGAATATCAATGAAACAGTAAAGCACAGTTATAGAGAGAGAAGTTTCTGCAAAAGGAATAATATCATTCAATTCACTAACTTCATTTTTTAATTACACAATGTCAACTGACCATATATAGAAGTAGTGACGCCTGATGATGTCACTTGATAGCGACATCAAACAGTCTTGTTACAACAACTGAACATAAAGAAACTACTAAAGATGTCTACAAAGTTTGAAGACACCTTCTTACAAAGACTGGCTAAATACAACTACTGAAAGAAAACTACTGACGAGTAAAAACATCACAACATCTGAAGACTAACACTTCAGCTGATGTGATCAACTTCAGATCTTGTAACATGAGTTGGTCTTCAGCTGTTGTATTCTTCTTCAGTTGTTGTGTGCCTGTGGGACTTAAAGGTTTTTCTGATTAGGCTCATTGGTTCTTTTGGTCCAACAAAAGTGTATGCAAGTTTTGAATGTTATGTGGTCTTGATTGTTTAACTATTGATTTCCGCTCATTAGTTAATCATTGATTGATATCGAATTGTTTAGATCCAAGTGTTTAGGACATACACCTTATCCTGAGTTTTTGAAAGGGATGGTTTTCTTAGCTTGTCTGGACACTGATGTCTGACTGATTTGATCTTGTTTACAAACAACATCCTTTTTTTCGGTATGATGCAGGGTGAGGTCTGATTCTATAAGGATGTTGTATGATAATGTGTCCAGATGCACCACACTCAAAACAAGTTCGGATGTAATTAGCTTTTGAAAAAGACTGTTGTGGTTTGACAAAATTACTTCAAGAGACTAGTTGTTTAACTGCATGTTTCTGATGATTAACAACATTAGTTTTCTTTAAACCACTCAATTTAGTTTCTTCAGTCCTCATACCCAAGCCTCTTGTTCCATTGAAAACAAATTATCAGCCTTTTTGAATAAATTTTCTTCACACTTCTATGAAGGCTTAACAAAGTTTATCGGTTTTGAAAATCTTGAAGTCAAGGAAATAGGCTTTGACTTTGAGAAGATTGGGTCTATTTGCTTGACACAATCCATTTGATTATCAATAGAAGTAGCACTAGAAGATGAAAGTAAATCATCGTCAGAATCAGAGACCCAATCATCAACAATACCCCCCCACAAATGAATTTACAGTAGATAAAAACTCACAACTTGAATTTATTCCAATTGGATCAATTACCAAATGAGTTTTAACTTGAAAATCTTTTATGTCATTATCATAGGTGAGTTTACAAAACTGGTGGAGGAAAATTGTTGTAATTTACTTCTGTTCCTTTCATTTTCTAATCAGTCTTATTGCTGATCATGTGATCAATGATATAAGAACTCTCATAACTCATGAGCTTACGACTCAAAGTCTCATAGTCAAACTCAACGATTGCTATCTTTTTCTTTGTCTCATTGATGGTGTTGTGATAATTGTTAATGGCATCTTGCTTATTAAGCACAATGATTTCAATCTATGTATTTGTTAGTTTAACGTTCAATTTTAGTTGTAAAATCTTTTTCATTTGATTCCAAAACAAGATTTGCTTCAATACACTGATTGAGATCACTAATAAGAGCTGCATTATGCTCTTGATATGCTAGGACCTTACTTTCAAGGTCAACACAATTGAAACATCTAGAATGAGGAGATGAACAGTCATTGTATACCTGAACTATCTGGAATGAAGATGCAGTGTTAACCATCAATGCAAATTGTGTGTTGTGTTGATTTTTAGATTTAGCATATGTTCCCTCTTGAATTTTAGAATCTGATATGCTCTCAAGTACCTAACATGATGAGCCATCCAATCTTGTCTCTTTTACATTTAACTCAGAATCCACTCCAGTTTCTGCTTTTTCCCAAATCTCAACAACACAAGCCTTATCATTGTTCATCTTATCGAAATTCAGTTTGAATTCCCAGTTTTCTCCTTCATCATTTTGAACCACGAGATCCTTGTTTAATTATGAAGAACTTTGATGAGAAGGTGTCTCAATGGTTACTAATCATCTTTCAGGATTTGAAGAGGAAGATCTTTGATTTGGGAAAGGATTCTTGTTTCCCATCTTCTTAGGCTTATTGCATTGCCTTGCAAAGTGTCCCTTATTACCATAATTATAACATGTAACTAAGGACATGTCAAATCCAAACATGGAATCCTTGCTAAGATTAATGTCTTTCCCGGTTCTTCTGACAAAATCTTTAGCCCTCCTCACTGCACTTGCCAAAGCCCACATGATATCAATTCTTTCCATATCTTCTTGATCAATTTGTGGATAGTCTTCAATTGATAAGTGAGGATTCCCAATATGACCTGCAAGTAATCCATCATATGCACTTACAATAGTTGATAATAATCCCATGTGTTCCTCGGCTACTTCTACTGTTACTTTATAAAAATTTTATGTTTTCAAGTTAATAACAGAATGACTATCATCTGCTTGAGACATAGATGTAGAAGTTGTAGCAGATTGAGTAAAATTAACATTGATTGAGCTAGGATCTTTAGTGGTTTGAGAAACAAAAGCAGTCTTTAATGGAGCATGATTGGAAGTACCATTCATAGTTGGGGTAGAGTAGTAAATTGAAGGATCCTGAATTTGGGCACCTATTTTTTGATTTCCACTTGTTTTCAATTTCCTATTCTTTCAGCTTTTGAATGAAATCATTAATGTCTATAGTGGCAAGCATCTCGCTCTGCTTCAAACCATAAGTAAAGCTTCCCATTTTGGAGGTAATGCATGAACAAAACATTGAATCTTCTCTTGAGTTGTTGTCTTGACTTAGTGATTATAACGCTCACGCAAGAGATGATAGAATCTAGCAATTAGATCATCTAAAAATTCATTTCCAACAAACATGAAGCTGTTGAACTCTTTTCGCAAAGCTTTAGACTTTATGCTCTTCAAAGCATCATTTCCTTCATATCATTGCTGCAAAGCATCCTATAGCAATTTTGAAGAAGTAAATTGTCTGAACTGATGAAAGATGTCAGTGGCAATAGATTGAGATAATATGGCATAAGCCTTCTTCTCAAAATCATATGCTTTTCTCTGAGGCTTAGTCGTATCAGTAACAAGAACTGGAGTTCCATCTTCATTTAGTGGCCTAGAATATCCACCTTCAATCGTCATCCATAAATTGGTATCCACTCCATTGATGTGAATCTCAAGCATGTACTTCCAGTGTGGATAGTCATCCAAAGATAACAATTTTGGTGCTTTGTTGGAGTTCCCAGTCTCAGTTTTGATTAGAAGAAGGTTCTGAATTCTGTGATTTTGATTTGCCATCAATGCAGATTCATCCATCTCAGTGAAAACAAGTTGACATAACACTTAGACAAATTTCAGACACTTGGGACAAATGAAACTTAAATACACGAATGACGGTTGCGAATGAGAGTTTTTGATGCAAATAAGAGACACAATGTGTTTTTAAGATGAATGAGTGTTTAGTGAGAATAGTCTGAAGGACGAATGACCCACTAATACGAATGAGAGATCGGCAGAACGAATGATGAGCTATTACTATGAGAATCAGACGAATGAGTAGGCTATTCGCATGAATGAGGGTATTCGTATGGTGCAAATGGGTGAGCTATTCACCTGAATATCCCATTCGTACAATCTGTTGTATATCAGCACAAAAATTTCTTCAAAATGTGTTTTATACCGATTCAATCACCAATTTTGGTAAAAATAACCAAAATAGTGCATCTAAGCTATCGGAATAAACGTTTTGGAAAAAGAACCTTTAAAACACGAGTTTTGGCATTGAAAAGTGAACTTTTAAAGGTGTTAAAACATGGATTTGTAGTTTTTAACCAAAAATAGCCTCAAATTCTCTGAATTCGATGGAAACCGAGGAGAAACAAGAGCCAAAGCTCCGATACCACTTTGTAGGACCTCGGGAATGCTCCTGTTCCACACGAAATCTGCTAGGTGATCCCTCGATAGTGCGGAATTCTACTATGGGGTTATCCAATCGAAACGCAAGCTCCCCGTGATCAATTGATGACCAAGAATCAACTTTTAGTGCTGGAAAGGTCAATCACGGGAGAATTCTCGAAGTTGCAGGCGGGGAATCGCACTAAAACCTAGGAGGGCATAGGGAATGATGAGAATTCTATCAAAAATTCTATTTGTAGGGGTATATATAGTCTGAGGCCATTCGTACAAATGAGTTGTGCTAATGACCCTTCTGAAAGACGAGCCACAGACGAATGGACTGCCCATGCGAATGAGCCATGCTAATGACTCCGTCGCCTGAGCTAGTCATTCGCTAGGCGTTCAATCGTACGAATGGACTCATTCTTAGGTCCATTCGCAAAAATGGAACGGTGATAGATATTAGGGGTGTGCATTAAACCAAAAAAACCGATCCAAAATCGAAAAAACCGAAAACCCAAACAGAAAAAACCGTACCCAAATAGAAACCGGTGGGTTTGAGTTAAGTTTTCCCAAAAACCGAACTGACCCATTATTTATATTTTTATTTTTACTATGTGTAATATATATATGAATTAAATGTGTACGGTAAAAAACTAATAATACCCATTATATATATTTATTTATCTTTCTTATTTATAGAGTTCTCACCCAAAACAAGGATATACGTGAGTACTGAAGATGAAGATTAATTTGAAAACTAGAACGATGCTTTTTTTTTTATTTTACATTTTGTAATCTTCTAACTGCCATACTCATTTGCATCACTTTTTTTATTTTTCCTAATCTTATAGTTTTATATATAAAGAGGTGCATAGTTTAAATATTTTTATACAATATTTTGAGTTGTTTTTATAAATTTAAGTAGAAAAACCGAAAAATTTGAAACCCAAACCGAACCCAAATGGGTTTTAAAAAACGAAAAACCGAAAAATCCGAACCCAACTGGGTTAAAAACCCAAAAACCAAAATTTCGGTTTCGAGTTTGGACTGAGACAAAAACCGACCCAAACCGACCCATGTACACCCCTAAATTAGATACATTCATGCTTAAACTTAATAAATACAATCAAATAATGGATAATACTTGTATTTCATTGATAAGCAAAGCTTTACATACTCACAAAAGTTTATTACAATGAACTAGGGACATAGGATGCATCTACGTTTAGGGCCTTCAAAACCTTAGGGTCCCGTTTTTTAGCAAATTTTATCTATGTATTGAATTTTTGTTGAATTAATCCAAAATAAAAAAATCAGAGCGGAAAAAAAATACTATTTCATATTTAAGATGTGCTAGTATTGAGTTTTTTTTTTTAAATATTTAATCATGCATTCATCAATTTTTCACTCATTTAATTGCTTTTTATTTTTACATTTTCTTTTTTTAGGCTTCCATCTTGATTAATGTGATATTTTGAATTTTTTTTATCGTAGTCATCGAATGAATATTTTAGGTGTATCTTTATCTTAATTTTGTTGATTTTTATTTTTATATATTTATTAATTTGATATTTTGATACCAATCTATTTATTTGATTTTTGAATTATTCACTTTTATTAAATGCTAATTTTATTTTATTTTTTGAACACTTTATTGTATATAGGCTTCTAAGATTGTTTATTACTATATGTTTTGTTAAAATATTTAGTTGTTAGTTGATATGATAATAAAATATGATCATTTTTAGTACTAAAAGAGTCTAATTTTATTACTCACTTTGGTCCTCATAATGCTTCGACCGATCTTGAATTTTACACATCCAACAAATATATAATGGAATAATCATGGATGTGATTTAATTATTTAAATTTTTATTTTGCATTCCATAATTTATTTTCTAGAAAAAAAAGCTAATATTATTTCATTAGAAAAAGGGGATACCGCTGCCAACATACTTGTGACAGAATTATTCAATTACCATAGAAGAATCACTTGTGATCCCCTAGTTACATTATCAATAATCATTGAAGAAAACGACCGTTGGATCTTCGTTATTTCCACTTTCATGGACTGTTGGTTTCCTTATCCTGCAATGGTTGTTCATGGAATGTAAATCAAGAATAATTAGCAGTCTCTTCAAATATGTCATATTCATGCATATGCATGCATTTCGCTTCATGTATTGTATGTCTCTACGTAAAAAAGTTCTATAATTAATTACTTATTCTTTTTTCTTTTTTTTTCTGTTAATTTTGAAGCAAAATATAAAGATTTCAAGAATATTGTTAGCTAAAATAAAATGGAGAGATATGATTCATCCAATATATCATTTTGGACCCAAAATGATATATTTTCAAAACTTACAACAGATGTCATTTTCAAGAACAAAATTTTATAAAGCTTGTAAAATTATCTCGTTTATTTTTTAATGTATTTTTAGATAATAATACGTAGTTTTGTTATTTTCATTAACAACATATTATAATCACAAGTTGAAAACTTGGGACATGTAAATCAATATGATGTGGGGATCGTTTATGTAACTACATCGTTAATCCTGTTATGATACGCTTAGGACCGGGTAAGAAGCTAAATATATACTAGACACAAGAGAGCAAACCAACTCTGATAAGAGCATGATATTTGATGTTACCTTAGCTACGCCCCGCCTTTGGTGGCTCGGTAGTTGGGGAAAGGAGCTAGACCGCTCTCAATGTTGTTGAGATCTTGCACAAGTAGTTCAAAATGCCTCTCCACTTCCTTGGCGGTTTTCCCGGGAACAAATTTGGCAACATTGTGCCAACGGTCGGGGGTGTCCTTGTCAAACACAGCAAGTGCCATCTCAAAGGCCTTATTTTGTTTGGCGGTCCATGAGTCCGTCCCATGTGATTGTGAAGACATTGAGCTAGAAGCCATTAGCAATCAAAACCAACTGAGGTTGTTTCCTACAATGTCACTCTTCTAAGTGTAAGGTGTTTGAGTGTTGATATTATGAATTGGTGGCAATGTGTCTTTTATAGGCTTAAAGATTTGGAGTCCTGCTAGTTGATCTTAAAGGTGGCCAAACAAGAAGAATTTTTGATGATTGGTCTCTCCAAGTACCACGAAATAAGAGGGACAAAACAGTGTCAAATATGGTGGAAGAATCGGAATCTCAAGGACCATTACACTTTCTATTTACCAATAATCAACATATCTTAATTACTGATGTTTTAATGGGATTTGATAACAAAGTGGTTGTTTAATAACTTTTTTACAAATATTTCAGTATAATCATCATTAATATAATTATTAAAATGACGAGTTTGGGATGATCTTAAAAAAAATTGTAGTAGGTAATAAGTGTCTAAATTAAACTAACATGAATGAGATGTGTAAAGAAATTTAAGGTTGGTACACATCAAAATATTTCAACCACTTCTGGAGATCATCTCTCACTTGAGTCTAAATGTTTGGAGGTATTACAACCTTTCGGAAGTAAATAGTCCTTCAGAAGAAGCTTAATTAAACTAAAACATGAACCTGATACTAATAGAATTACAAAAATCATATAGCAAATGATTCCTAAGAATAATTTAAATTTTAACTATGTATCAAGATATCAATAAGTGAGAAAAACATTAATTAATCTAATTTAAACTCAACTGGCCGGCGTATTGCACCGCGGATTTTATAGAAATAAATAAATAATTGAATTTTCCTTTAATTTACCCAAAGGTTTCTGACCCATTTCTTCATTAAAAAAATAATCAAATTAAGTTCTTGATTCATCACAAAATCCCCATTTTACTAAGACTCCTCTACAAAACCCTGTCCCCAGAGCATATTTCAGCCCTATATTTACCATCCTCAAATTCGAAATTCCAAGAACTCAATATTTTGCTTTGAAACATGAATCCATAATGTTCGGTAAGTGTTTCTTCAAACCCTATTATGTCTTTTCCCATCAAAATCCACCAAGATTATAACTTTTTAGCCATACTTTCTGCAAATACTCCATACTCCATCAAAGACTCCTAGCATCACGTGGTTCATCATCATCAGCTCAATTTTGTGTTTGACCCCCTTAATCGATAAAAAAAAAAAAAAAAAAACTCATCATCTTTCCTTCTATCTTATTTATGTGTCATGGATTCTTGATTCAACGGTTATATGTCAAAGTTCATTTCATATTTTGTCATAAAAGTTAAGAAAACAAACTTTTAACTTTGTAAAACTCGAAATCTTGGTGAAAAGTCCTAAAATCATACTCATATATAAAACAAAACAGCTTCTCTTGCATATTTTGGGTCAAATTTTAACGGACCATAATTATCTTAAGACAACCAAAATGGATGAATAAATAGTCTAAAATCAATAGCTTTCCAAAGAGTCCAGATTTTTAATTTTTCTTGCATGTTTGGTCACTCAAATTCACAAAACAAAATCAAAGATCAAACTTAGGATTTCTGTTTGAAAATTTGGTTGAGTTCGGAAGCTTCGAGTCTTACATTTTAAACAAACAAAGACTCATATGTTATTCTAGGAAAAAGGCCATAATTTAATAAGTTTATTTTAGTTACTAAAAATGCACTTGAACTACCCTTCAAATTTTGACGAATGTAGGAAATCTAGTATGGTTCTTATGTATTGAAACTTAACTCCCATGTGTTACAACAAATTGCTCTATCATCAATGGACATGAAATCTTGACACTCGATTCATTAATTAATTGACCAACCGTTGTAAACATTTAAATCCTCAAATCACATCGACCTCTCATGAGACATGATCTCACACCCCGAGCTAGCGGGCTGGATCGAAATTTCCCATCGGGCAGAAAGGTCTCATGTGACAACTACTACCATATCGTCCGATAAATCCGTACGGTATGTGTACTTTCACCATTACTATGTGTAAATACAATGTGCGTAACAGTTGTGTGACAACAGGACTATGAAAACAAGTAACAGTTGTATATGTTTGAATGAAAATTTAAAATCAGAAATACAACATGTAACATCACTGTACTTTCAGGTTGTCCGTACACATGTACGATTTTACTGTTACGACCTGAGATTATTATTATTAATGATGATGCATTATTTGATGGTTATTACTGATATTGGTATACATATTGAGATATAATAACCATGGGAAGTTTAGTTGTAATGCAACGAAACAAAACAGAGAGTTTATCGCAGTTGAATACACGGTTTATGGGTTATGGTTTAGAATGGAAAAGAATGGGAGTTGTTAATGTTTGGTTGCTAAACATAGTCAAGGACACATGGTCATGGTTTATCGAAATAGCGGTGGGACGGTGGCTGGGGTAGTTGTGACTGACCCCTACATATGCCCTATACATATGCATATTTCGGTCTATCACGGATGTGTCAGTGATATGGTTTAGTGGGTTTTGGATTGGGATTGAAATATTAAATAATGAAAATGATATTGAGAATATTTACGCGGTGTGAGGTTACGAATATAATTTAAACGCGAATATCAATTCAGAAATATTAACTTAATAATGTATTCGCGTGAGTGACGATTAACACGAATATAATTATTAGGAATAATATTCTGAAACGATATTCCATAAATCATGAATCAAATCGAAATACGATACGAGAGTTGGATTCGGAAAGGTGACGATCTTTCCGAATACATACGCGAATAACGCGTTTCGACGAGATAATAAAACAATATCTAACGATATTAAAAATAAGAAAAAGGATTTAATAACGTTTATTAGGAATCATAACCTAAAATAAATGCGAATAAATTATTTATTTAAATGAATAATTTAACGAGATTATTTTCGAAACAACAATAGTTAAATAAAATCTTTTTAACAAAACGAAATATAATTCTTTAACACATGTTGTATATTAAATATGTTTTACGAGAAAACCGAGCAAATTCGTAATATTATCGCGATAAAAACGAGACCGGGCACGGGGGAAATGATATGCGCTATAAGGAAGAACACTTCCTCCTTTTTTCTTCATTTTCCATATCCCACTCTCTCTCTACCTAGCCATTTTCGTCACCCACATAACCTCCACCTTCTCTCTACATATCTTCCTCATTCCTTGTCGGAATTCCGAGATCTTGGTGGCTACGCGACCGCACAACCGAGGGGAACAAGAAAGTACAAGAAAATCTCACGTTTGATCCATATTTCGAGGTAAATCTCGAGTTTTCTTTCTGTTTTTACACTTAAACATACACTAACTATCATCATCATCATCTATTTGAAACGGTTCCAAGCTTAAAAACCCTAACCCGCATAAGTATGAGAGAGATGGAACCATGGCTGAACCTGCTAGGGCTTGTTGTCGAGGAAGATGATGAACAGTATCGGGTGCAGTGCTGGTCGCGAACCCAGGGCAGCCGAACCCTGCCCTGGAACGAACCTTCTCTTAAAACATGGGCCGAACCTTCTTGGCTCACGAACCCTTGTGGGCGGGAACAAGGTGGCCGAACTGTAACATGAGTACCTGAACCGTCACCGGAACAGTGATCTTAAATAGTAACATGAACAGTAAATAGGTACGAACTATATATATTTCAGTGCATTTCCTATTCATATCATTTATCATTATCATTTGTGTTATCAAACAACAAGTTCAGAAACATTTAACAGAAAAAAAGTTCAGAACTATGGTTCTTGAGTCAGATAATTGTCTGGCAACACAGAACCATGATGTGATTATGTGTTAGGACTTATTATGTATAAACGTATGTGAGGCTTTATAGAACAAAACAATACGGATGTCGTTATGTGAATGCTAAACAGACGGATTATTCGTATAGGTTACGATCTGTACAAATATGTCTGAAAGTTTAACGTTCTGAATGATGTTCTATAATTAGAAAACAATATTGGAAAGTATAGTTATTTCCGTGTTCGTACGAGTGACGATTCGAACGAATACGCGCGATAACCGTACGATCTGATTTTAAACAAGAAAATATATAAATTTTTAAAATAAATAAAAGATATTAGTTAATTTATTAGGAATCACAACCTGAAATAATTTTAGAATCTTTAATTTAAAAACCGATTCGTTTTCATTATGAAAAATACCAAGAAATAACGTGTTACGAGAAACCAAACGAGGCCGAACGACCGGGTATTTTTCTACGCCTTTAATGATAGCATTTATGTCCCGACAACCTACACCAACCTCATTTTTCATTATCAATTTCGTCACTCTCTCTCTAGTCTCTCTCTACAAACTTCAAGCTTCTCACTACGATTTCTTGCTCGGATTTACGTGGATTGAAGTGTTTTTGGAGTCAAAACGATCCTCTCTTCACTTAGATCACGAAGGTACAAGTTATTCGAGTATTCATCCACAAAATCTGAGGTAAATCTACAATTTTATTTCGGTTTTAGTGGTTATCACGAACCCTTGTAGATTCTTGTAATTTTATTCACATTGAACACTTAGAAACACTTAGATAAACACGTATGAATGACTAGGAAGTTGTAGAAACTGATTTGCAACAGATTTAGATCGAAAAATGAAGAAGATGATGCAGGTTCGCGAACCAGTTCGATCAGCCGAACCTTGGTACAGGTAGCCGAACCTGTACCCTGCCAGCCGAACCTGTCTACCCTGACCAAAAGCTGAAGCCGAACCTGTCTTACTCTGAACGAACCTGTTAAAGTGACGAACCTTGAATCTTAACAGAACCTTCTCTCTGGTTGGCCGAACCTGTGGCCAGCGAACCCTGGGAACCGAACCTATGTTACCACAAACCTACTTATGGCCGAACCTAGGAACTTTGCCAAACCTTTACTCATTAGACGAACCTACTAGCAATGAACCCTAGACCAACGAACCTTGTTGAGCGAACCCTAAAGGTTCGCCGAATCTCCATACACGAATCTCAAAGGTTCATCACACTCAGAGGTTCGCCGAACCTACCCTTACTATCAAGAAGGTTCGCCGAACCTATGCTCAAATACAAATAGGTTCGCTGCCCAGAGGTTGGTTTAACCTAAAGTGTTAGCTAATCAAGGAAATTCAGTACCTAGGGCAGTTGAACTTAATCATAAGAATAAGGAAATGAAAATATGAGTACTAAAAGCTTGGAACGAACTAAGGAACATGCATTAGTGGATGATATTGCAATAGGGTGTTAGTGATAACTTCCATATTTACATCTAACACTTAGAAATCTCATACGAATGTATATAACTAAATTGGATTGTTCAATTTTGCACTCCAAGCTAAGTTATATACACGGACGAACAAAGGACTATGGGAAACAAAGAACTATCAAAGGACTTGGAATTGACGTAAATTTAGTTAACTCAAGTTCTAACACGTTTAACTTGTATTTTTCATAAAAATAACTTATATATTTTTTTATAAAATAGCATGCCATTGGTTTCTTTTAAAGTTAGTTTATTATATTTGATTGGGATTTGGTTGTAAAATAGACAATATAAATTGTCTGGATTTGGACTAAAAACAAAGGAAACTCTGCCCGGATTTCGTAAAAATTTAAGAACAAGTTACTATAACTAATTATGGGATTGGGTTATAAATGGGTATTTAGGCTAAATTAGTTAGACTAAATCTTAGAAGTACTTAGTAAATTAGGACACTTAGATACACATACCAAGACTAAACCTTAGGTGCGACGACTATTACGCATACTTATCGTATTCAAACTCTTATAAAACAACTCAGGACCTGAAGAAACCTAAGCTACAACAAGAGCGCCCATTTTGTGTTAGATCATTTACATAGCAGCACAGGTGAGTTCATTGCCCCTTTTCTAAACATTTTTTTTGTTTTAAAACGCGGGGCTGAGAAGCATGCGTAAACTGTTTTATTTAAATTGTTTACATGAATGCTTTTATTCATTATATGTTATATCTTTATGCTTGTTGATACTCCTAGACTCCTGTCTAGGGAATTACTATGCAGATCAAATTACCAAGTTAATTATATTACACTTATGAGTAATACTTTAATTCTAAACTCTAAACAAACCCTTAGTCCATCAAGCTCAAATTCAAGAATTTAAATTCAAAGTGAAATCAAAGGAACTAAAGCTAAAGATCATTTCAAAGAAACCTAATTCAGTGTGTGATCTGAGAATAAAGGATCATAATTAAGAATCAATTATCATTGTGAAATCATGGGAATTCTAAAGATCAAATCTAGAGACTGAAGGAATCAGAAATCATAAATGTGTGTGAATCATAGAAATAATGAAATCATTAAGATCTAATGAAATCATTAATATTTGAGTTAAGGTGGATGTCAGTTGTATGGAAATCAAGACCACGTGTAACACACATAAAGTCCCGGCATAAATAGTAGACTCTTGTAGTCAAGTTATATGGGCAATAACGTGAACTATCAAATGAAATCAAAATCAAAGTCAATAGAATCAAAGAGTTCAAGAATCAAAGGATATCGTAAAGTCCCGGCATGTACAGTAGACCGTTGTGTTAAGCTGATATGGGCATCATTAAAATCCCGGCACGCTCAGGTAGGCTCCTTGTGAGTCCTGCCTGATATGGGTCACGTGTGAGAGGGTACAACTTGGACAACCACCAACAACTAAGTCTAATTGATGCAAGTATGTGGTTGTGTATATGATTAAGGTCCTTCCTTTTAGAATATACCTACTTAGGGAGGGGGAAGAGTATACCTACGAGCTTATAAATAATTATTGTCATTAGATAATTGAAACGAATAAGTCTAAATCAAATTGTAATGATGATCACCGATAAACCTTAAAGAGTTACAAGCTGACTTAGAATAAATGAGCTAAGTTACTAAACATTTAAGAATCTAAAAAGAACATGTAATTGAAATGAAATGCGTATGCTTATGAACTTTAAAAACATATACACCTAGTTAAAGGATTCAGGTGAGTTCTCATAACCTCCTTTTAAACTGTTTTGTTTTAAACCCAGAGGTGAAACATGTATACCAATTTTTAATACTATTTTGATAACACATGGGTGATACCTGTTTATCAATACGATATTCATATTTTGGATTATCACTGTATATGGATTAACATTGATTATTATACCTCCGTGTGGCATTGCTGATGACCTCGGTTATCCGCAATGATCACATGTATTGTCACGTGGGTTACCACAATTCCGTGTATCGTTGTGTTGACTTCGGTCATCCGAGACGATTACATGTATTGTCACTTGGATTATCATAACTCCATGAGACCTTGTTTGTTGACTTCGGTCATCCACAATGGTCACATGTATTGTCACGTGGTTGGATACCACTCCATGAACCGTGTCTTTAACTTCGGTTAATCACAATGGTTTCATGTATAGTCACTTATATTATTTGAGAATAGTAATGATTGTGATTGGTTGAATGTTTATGTGATTGAGTATCTATGATTATCTATTATTACTTGAGATATATGATTATGTGTTGAGATTGTGTGTTGGAATATGTGTTGGATTATCGCGCAGGTACTCATGTGGATTTTCTCAAGAAAACATAAACTTTTATAATCATTTGTAAAAAACCTTTTTAAATATAAAAACTTATGATTACTCACCAACTACTTCGTAGTTGACACTTGATTTTTACATCTTTCAGGAAATGAAGACAAGTAGGTTGAGGAGGATGGTTTCTTCTATTTCGGATATCATCACATAGGATTCTTGGACTTAGCTAAATAACTGGAATTCTGGCTATTAGAATTTAGTTAGATAGTTAAATCTCTTTTGTATTTGATGTAACTAATTCATGATAGACATGATTTTTGTGTAATTAATTTGGTTGATTAAATGATATGTGATGATTTACATTAGATGCCCACGAGCTTATGAACAATCTACACACCCCTCGTGGCATCCCGACGTTTCCGCCATCGGTCGGGGTGTTACAGATTGGTATCAGAGCCTGGGTTATAGGGAATTAGGTTACTAGAAATGGTTGACCTAGTCTATAACCGTAGGATACGCTAGTGTGAACTATTTCATACACTAGTTAGTATATTCAGGATTTCATGCTTATATGTTTATTACATGTTAACTGAACTCCTGTTATACATCTGCTCTACATTTGTTATTTAATGATTACTTGCTTACTTGTGCCCTAACGATTCGATAAGGACATGCACGTGGTGTATCATAAAGGTGGTGGGACGTTGGCTGGGGCAGTTGCGACTGACCCCTACATATGCCCTATATATATACCATTTACGGTACATTAGGTAGATGTCAGTATTGAAGAATAAGTGAACTACCCGTTTTGGAAATTATATGCTTAGGAAATTAATTGATTAGGAATTTGATTGCTTTAGGAATTATTTGTTTGATCTTTGATCACCAGACAAGGACACACTCGTGGTATACTACAAAGGTGGTGGGATGGTGGCTGGGGCAGTTGTGACTGACTCTTACATATGCCCTATACATATACCATTTGTAGTATATTGGGGGTCTGTTAGTGTCAGGAACTTAGGATACTACTAGGAAATGTTGTAAGGTTGATGTTGATGATATGATGGTTAAGGTTGGTATGGATTGATACTTGGGATGAATCATATTTGATAAACACATATATAATCACTTTTGAACACACTTATTGGACACGTGGGGTGTATAGGATCAACAAACGATACGAACATTAGTGATAGACTAAAGACTTGGATGATGATATAGACATTTAGTGAACATATGAACGCATAGTGATGATACTAACACATAGTGATGGTATGAACACTTGATGAGAACGAATTATAGGGAGGATATGAACACTTAGTGACAATAAGAGCACTTAGTGATGATATGAACCCTCGTTGATGATTATGAATACTGGGATTTAGTATGGACTTTTAGTGAACTTAGACATTAGGGGAACTTTAATGTCAGGTGAACTTAGACATTAGGTGAACTTAGAAATAGGCAAACCTAAATGTCAGGTGAACTTAGACATTAGGTGAACCTAAGTGTCCAAGGGAACTAGAGACCACTTCACTCAAAATTATCCTACCTAGGATAAGGTTTGTTAAGTGAGACTTTGGTAAGATACATGATACACCCTAAATACTAGCAAGGGCATAGTCATGGTGCAATGAAACGGTGGTGGGACGGTGTTGGGGAGGTTGCGACCTACCCCTGCATATGCCCTATATATAAGCTTGTTGCATTGCATCGGGAGGTTTTCAGTGTTGGTACAGGGTGGAAAATGTTTGAAACTGAGGAATTAATTAGTTAATATTAGTATGACCAACTAGGATGCGTTAGTATAATATTAGGAAATTAATACTTTGATATGAGTTTAATGACGGATAGGAGAAAAATATAGTTCCTATATGTAATCCTAACTGTTGAAATGAACTCATTTGACCATAGTTTGTATGACTTACGTTGTAAACGGTAGTAATATGTTTCTAATTTCTTCAGAAACATGCCGCCACGCCGTCACAACGGAGACGATACGAACTCTGAAGATGCTAACGGTAATGCCAACTCCGTCGTACAAGAGTTAGCAAACCTCATTTCTGGATTGGTGAACCAACTAACCCAAGACAATCAGAATATCAATCAGAACAGAGGTGGTGCAAACCCACTGGTCTGCACATTCAAGCACTTCAACTCCTGTAATCCACTGAAGTTTACAGGTTCTGAAACAGCCACCAGTCTGCTGCAGTGGTTTGAGAGTATGGAAAATACCTTCATCAACCATTGCCCCGAGAACTTGAAGGTGCGCTATGCCACCAGTGTTTTCCAAAAGAGAGCACTGACCTGGTGGAATGGCGAAAAGCGAACTAGGGGAGTGGATGCTGCCCAAGCACTGTCATGGACTGAGGTCAAAAATCTGATGACCACTGAATTCTGTCCTCGCAGTGAAATGAGGAAACTGGAGACTGAGTTCTGGCAACTCAAACAAGATAGTGGCGAGAATGTTATCTACAATGCTCAATTCCACGAGTATAGTCTACTGGTGCCTCATCTGGTGACACCCTTGGATAGGGTGATTGAGAAGTACATCGGTGGTCTGCTTACGCAGATCCAAGACACTGTCTACGGAAGCAATCCTAAAACACTGGAGGCTGCAATCCGTCTATCTGCAACTCTTACAGATAATCATGTGAAAGCTGGAACACTCACGAGGAAAGGAGCAAAGAAGACTGAGGGAACGGCTGTTGCAAAGGAAACGAAAACAGAAGTCAAGACTGAGGCTGCTAGTTCTTCAAAAAGCAGCAATAAGAAGAGAAAGACCAGAAACTTCATGGTCACTACTACTGCTGCTAAGTCTGCGCAGCAATCATCAAACAACACCACTGCCAGAAATTATATTGGGAATACTCCTCAATGTAATACTTGCAGATATCATCACATGCCCAACTTGCCTTTCCGCGTCTGCAACAACTGTGGCAAGTATGGTCATTTCGCTAATGTTTGCCAGAGTGCACCGCAAGCACAAAGGATGCAACCTGCTCCGCTTGCACTGCCAGCTCCGCAAGCTCAACCTATTCCAGCTGTACCCGTTCGCCAGGTACCTGTACAGGCAAGAGCCTGTTACGAGTGTGGGGATGTGGGTCACTTCAGAAATCAGTGCCCAAGACTGATGGGAAATAATCAAAGGGTGGCAAGAGGCAGAGCATTTCAACTAAATGCTCTAGCGGCTCAAGCCAACCAAGATGTGGTCAACGGTATATTTCTGATTAACAACTCTTATGCATCTGTCTTATTTGATTCTGGTGCCGATAGGAGTTTCGTTTCATATGATTTTGAATGCATGCTTGGTAGAACACGTACACATTTAAATAAATCGTTTAACGTGGAGGTGGCTGACGGAAACACTATTGATATTGACACCGTTATTATTGGATGTACTGCGAACTTAAATGATCACGTTTTCCCAATTGACCTAATACATATGCATCTTGGTAGCTTTGATGTTATCATAGGCATGGATTAGTTAGCCACCCACAAAGCGGAGATTGTTTGTCATGAAAAATACATTCGTATTCCCTTACCTTCGGGTGAAACTTTAAGAGTTTTTGGGGAAACTTCTAGTAAAGGTATTAAGCTGATGTCATGCACTAAAGCACACAAGTACCTTAGGAAGAAATGTATAGCATTCTTAGCACACATCGTGGAGAAAAAGGAGAAGGGAAAAAGCATTGAAGACGTTCCTATGATAAGAGATTTTCCTGAAGTATTTCCAGATGATTTGCCGGGTCTTCCATGAGAACGTCAAGTAGAGTTTCGAATTGACTTAGTACCTGGTGCGAACCCTGTCGCCAAAGCTCCCTACAGACTTGCGCCTTCGGAGTTGCAAGAATTGGCGAGCCAACTGCAAGAGCTGACTGATAAGGGATTTATTCGCCCGAGCCATTCGCCATGGGGTGCACCCGTCCTGTTTGTTAAGAAGAAGGATGGGTCATTCCGAATGTGCATCGACTACCGCGAATTAAACAAACTTACAATTAAGAATCGATATCCACTGCCGTGCATCGATGACCTCTTTGATCAGCCTCAAGGCCCGGCATGGTTTTCAAAGGTCTGGGAATCATCAGCTTCGTGTACATGATGATGATATTCCCAAGACGGCTTTCAGAACAAGATATGGCCATTATGAATTCCTGGTAATGCCTTTCGGCCTTACCAATGCACCTGCGGTTTTCATGGACCTCATGAACCGTGTTTGCAGGCCATACTTGGATAAGTTTGTGATTGTATTCATTGATGATATTTTGATATACTCAAAGACCAAGGAAGAACACGAGAAAAACCTTAAGTTGGTTTTGGAGATCATGAGAGAAGAGCGACTATATGCCAAATTCTCTAAATGTGAATTTTGGCTTAAAGAAGTTCAATTCTTGGGGCACATAGTCAATGAAAATGGTGTTCACATGGATCCTGTGAAGATTGATGCGGTGAAGAATTGGAGTACACCGAAGACACCGACGAAGATTCGATCATTTCTTGGACTTGCCGGTTACTACCGGCGGTTCATTTCGAATTTCTCCAAGATTGCTGTTCCCCTCACTTCTTTTGTAACATCAGTGCCGGAACCGTACCGGAATAGTGATCTTAAACAGTAACATGAACAGTAAACATGTACGAAACTATATACATTACAGTACATTTCTTAATCATATCATTTGTCACTATCATATGTGTTATCCAACAACAAGTTCAGAAACATTTAACAGAAACAAAGTTCAAAATTATGGTTCTTGAGTCAGATAATTATCTGGCAGCACAGAATCATCATGGGATTATCTATTAGGATTTATTATGTATAAGCGTATGTGAGGATTTACAGAACAAAACAGAACGGATGTTGTTATGTGAATGCTAAATTGACGGATTATTCGTATGGGTGACGATTTGTACGAATATATCTAAAGGTTTAACGTTCTGAATAATATCCAATAATTAGAAAACAATATTGAAAAGTATAGTTATCGTTGTGTTCGTACGGGTGACGATTCGAACGAATACGCGCGACGACCGTACGATTCAATTTAAACAGTTAATTAAATATTTTTAAATTTAAAATAAATAAAAGATATTAGTTAATTTATTAGAAATCACAACATAGAATAATTTTATAAATCTTATTTTATAAATCGAGTCGTTTCGCGACGAAAACCACGCGAACCGGCATTTTACGCGAAACCGATCAAGACCGAATGACCGGGTGTCTTGAAACCATTAATGTGGCATTAATTACCCAAACCACCACCCTCCAACCCTTTCCCTCTCTCCCATTTCGTCTCTCACCCTCTCTCTCTAGAAGAAGAACTCTCCTCCTTCTCTCTACAATTTGGAGCTCAATTCTTGGTGGATTCACGCGTTCTTGGTGTCAAAACGTTCCTTTCATCACGTAGATCACGGAAGTACAAGAATTACAAGCATTCATCTGTATATTTAGAGGTAAATCTTCACTTTAAATTCGGTTTTCAGGGGTATCACGAAACCCATTTTGTTTGATGCTTCTAATCGGTCTAAATACTCCCAAAACACATAGATACACACGTAGGAATAGATAGATGGTTGTTGTAACATGTGATGCTTGCGAGAATGAAGCTGGTGATGCACGAAATTGCACAGGTTCGTGGGGTGTTCAGTCGGCCGAACCCTGATGGGGCGGTGAGGTACCAGCCGAACCTTCATTTAGAGGGCCGAACCTCACTCTGGTCAGCCGAACCCTGAACCGAACCTTTGGGTCTGCAACGAACCTGGGATGTTCTGAGTCACGAACCCTGCATTACTGTCGACTGAACCTTAATTGCCAAACCCTTGGGCGCAAATAAGAAGCAGCGAACCCATCCCATGATAGCCGAACCTTAAAGGTCTGTGAAAGTGATGCTAACCAAACCCTTACAGCATAACATGTCCCTTGCTTCTTGGCCGAACCTATTTGGACTGGGGCGAACCCTAGCTAGATAGCGAACCTGTATCCATGGGTTAGCCGAACCATTACACGAACCTCAACCATAAGCAGCCGAAACCTTAGCAGGCTCACGAACCCAGGTGAACGAACCTTGTTATCTTTGTGCCGAACCCATGCAGGATTTTAGCAGCCGAACCTAACAGCCGAACTATTAAGGTTCGTTGGAGATTGTATGCTAGCCGAACCTTTCCTTCTTCCCTAGCCGAACCTTGGTTTGCATCCGCCCTAGAGGGTGTCAAACCTAATTAAACTTAAAATCCTTAGTATCATGGTTCATAGGGCTTGTATACATGAGCATGCATGAGCTAAATCATATGTGTGTGTGAGAATGGCATAGGACATTCAAATACATGCAAACTTACCCTTATTGTTAATTAAGATATACATTCTTAGATTGATAACGAGGGTATTAGTTAAAATGCTATAACAACTCAATAGGAGTCGTTCATACTTAATGAGTTAAATTGGAAATCTTAATGATATTGCATAAAGTGTTGGTATTCATCTCAATATTTACATCTAACACTTAGAAACTTCATACGAATGTTTATAACCGAATTAGATTGTTCAATAGAGCATTCTAAGCTAGGTTATATATGAGGACGAACAAGGATCAAGTTGGGAAACAAAGAACTATCAAAGGACTTGGGATTGATCTAAATTTGGTTAACTCAAGTTCTAACACGTTTAACTTGCAGTTTTTCATAAAATAACTTATGTTTTAGTAAATAAAATGACTTTAAATAATATCTAATAGTTACATTTTATAAATGTCATGGGTTTCTTTTGAAGTTTATATATAGTTACAAAAGTTGTTTATTATAAATGATTTGGATTTGATTGTAAAATAGACAATGTCAATTGTCTGGGTTTGAACTAAATACAAAGGAAACTCTGCCCAAATTTTGTAAAAATTTAAAAGTGAGTTGTTATAATAAACATGGGAATTGGGGTCATAAAAGGGCAACTAAGTTAGATTAGATCATAGAATCACTTAGTAAAGTAGGACACTTAGTTACACACACCGACAAAACCTTAGACGCGGCGACTAATACGTATACTTATAGTATTCGAATTTCTTTAAAACAACTCAGGAACTGAAGATACTTAGCCTACAAACAAGAGTGCGCATTCTGTGATAGTACATTAGACATCAACACAGGTGAGTTCATTGCCCCTTTTCTAAACGTTTTCGCTTTCAAACGCGGGGCTGAGAAGCATGCGTAAACTGTTTATTTAAATTGTTTACTTAAATGCTTTTAAATTTTATATGTTTTACATGTATGATTGATATCCTAGATCATGTCTAGGTAAATTTTATGCAGGTTTTTACTAAGGTTATCTACTTATACTTCAAGTGGATAATTGGGTTAAACTAAACATTTCAACGAATCAAACGAAACTATTTTGACGAATCAAGCGTGTCATTTCAACGAATCAAACGAAACTATTTTGACGAATCAAGTGTGTCATTTCAACGAATCAAACGAAACTATTTTGATGAATCAAGTGTGTCATTTGAACGAATCAAACGAAACTATTTTGACGAATCAAGTGTGACATTTAAACGCATCAAACGAGACTAATTTGACGAAACAAGTGCGTGAGTTCAACGAATCAAACGAATCAACAAATCATTTTCAGGGAATGTCTGGGAAATATCAAAGATAACATATGCCAACGAAACAATACGAAACAAGGGACGAATCAAGTACGAAACAAGAAATCCTACATTTCAAAAAGTCCTAGCTAGACCGTTTGATTTGTAGGTCATATGTTTGATGATATTTACAGAATCCCTAACTACTAAGAACCTTGATTGCTAGACTAGTCCACTCGAGTTGACCAAGGCCCAATCATTAGGACTTAGATTTTATTAAATGTTTATTTATTTATTTAATTAAGCTTTTATTACTGTTCCTACAATTACTGTGGTTGATCATTATTGTGATGAACTTAAGGAATCAACATAGATTCCAAATTATTGTATATACAGGAACAATGAACTGAAGAATCATTTGGGTTAATGGAAAGGGTGAAATGCTTAATTATCATTAACAACAATATGTTAAGCAGTCCGGTATGTGGTGGGGTGGTGGCTGGGCGGGCGGTAAGTTCGACCCTACATATGCCCTGTATATAAGCATACTTGATTGGATAACATAGGTAGTTGTTGATGAGGTTAAGGTTGTCACTTCGGGGAATCAATGTAAACATTTTCAGGGTGATCAAATGTTAAGAGTCATGTGTCATGGAATCAAAGTAGTGGAATGAAATGCTTAATTATCATCAGGAACAATATATCATGTAGTTAAGTATGTGGTGGGACGGTGGCTGGGCGCCCGTAAGTTCGACCCTACATATGCCCTATATATATGCATACTGAACTGGATGGTATAGGTGGTTAATGGTGAGGTTAAGCTTGTCATTCAAGTTATTCAAACTCATTTTATAAAAACTATATGAACTCACCAACCATGTGTTGACCTTATTTTTGCATGACTTCTCAGGTGACGAACAGGTCAATTAAGAAGCTTATGCTTTTGGACTAGGACTTCAGATAGAAGACTTAGTATTTTTGGACCTACATACTTTTGGAACATCATTATACCAATATTTTGTATATCTTGTGCAGTTACAAGATAGATATTTTATGATGTTATGATAGATTTACATTGTTAAATTATGAACGCTTCAAATGTAATTTAACTTTGTAATTCTATTCTATTTAGCATTTCTCATTTATATCTTGTGCAATGTAAACAATCTGATCACTTTGATTATCCCTCACGATATCCGCCCTGGGAACATTCCGCCCGACGGGGACTCCGATCCAACCCCGCCGGCTTGGGATGTGACACCAGACTTGCCCTCCAATGGATCCTTGTTAAGGGATTTAGATTGTACTCATTCCAATTACCAGACTCGTTTGAGCTCGGTAACATCCTAGGCAAATCCCACATCGGCCATGAACAGGAGAGATTCCTGGCTCATAAGTAACCATCCACCTCTAACATCATCAACGTGTTTTCGGCCTAGCTGATTGTGGAGCACATGAAAACTTCACAGTTAAGCGTTCTTGGGCTGGAGCAATCCAGGGATGGGTGACCTCCCTGGGAAGTTTTCACCCGAGCAGCCGAAGGCAAAACCGTGAGCTCCTAGTGGGCAAAGCGGACAATATTGGTGGTAGACGGGGGCGGATGTTACAGAATGGTATCAGAGACACTCCAGTTCTACACGGGATGGTGGGGTAAACCTCATCGAGGACGATGAGTCTCTAAGGGGGGTGTATGTAACATCCTAGGCAAATCCCACATCGGCCGTGAACAGGAGAGATTCCTGGCTCATAAGTAACCGTCCACCTCTAACATCATCAACGCGTTTTCGGCCTAGCTGGTTGTGGAGCACATGAAAACTTCACAGTTAAGCGTGCTTGGGCTGGAGCAATCCAGGGATGGGTGACCTCCCTGGGAAGTTTTCACCCGAGCAGCCGAAGGCAAAACCGTGAGCTCCGAGTGGGCAAAGCGGACAATATTGGTGGTAGACAGGGGCGGATGTTACATCTTTGACTCAGAAGAATAAACTATATGAGTGGGGACCGAAGCAAGAAGAGGCGTTTCAGACTTTGAAACAAAAACTTTGTGATGCTCCTGTCTTGACACTACCCGATGGAAATGATGATTTTGTAGTATACTGTGATGCATCCAACCTAGGTCTCGGTTGTGTTCTCATGCAACCGGGAAAGGTTGTGGCCTATGCATCAAGAAACCTGAAAATCCACGAGAAGAACTACACTACTCACGACTTGGAACTTGGTGCAGTCGTGTTTGCTTTAAAGATATGGAGACACTATCTTTATGGCACTAAGTGTGTAGTCTTTACAGATCACAAGAGCTTGCAACATATTCTCAATCATAAGGAACTTAACATGAGACAACGGAGATGGGTCGAACTGTTAAACGATTATGACTGTGAAATTCGCTACCATCCTGGTAAGGCGAATGTAGTAGCAGATGCACTCAGTCGCAAAAGTCAAGTTCAGATCCATAGTGTCCGAGTGCACACTAATCTCCATAATGATGTTCTCGCAGCCCAACAACACTCATTGGCTCAAGATAACTTGAAAAATGAGATGTCTTGTGGGGCTGAGATATTACTAGAAACTAAGGATGACGGTTTGATGTACTATTTGAATCGATTGTGGATACCGGACATGGGTGATCTTAGGATGGTGATTATGAATGAAGCTCATAAGAATCGATACTCGATTCATCCGGGTGCTGACAAGATGTATCAAAACCTTCGGGCCTTGTACTGGTGGCCTGGTATGAAGAAGGATATTGCTAAGTATGTGTCCAAGTGCCTTAACTGTGCTAAAGTCAAGGCAGAACACCAGCGACCTTCGGGATTGTTAATACAACCAGAAATACCGATGTGGAAGTGGGAGAATATCTATATGGATTTCATTACTAAACTTCCACGAACCACAAACAGTAAGGATAGTATATGGGTGATAATTGATAGATTAACCAAGTCGGCTCATTTCTTACCGATACGGGAGACGTACCCTATGCAGAAATTAGCTCGTATCTATGTTGATGAGATCGTTAGCCGGCATGGTATTCCTTTAAGCATAATATCGGATCGTGATGCTTGTTTCACGGCACGATTTTGGGAATCACTTCATGAAGCTTTTGGAACAAGACTGGATCTTAGCACTGCCTATCATCCTCAAACGGATGGACAGACGGAGCGAACGATTCAGACATTGGAAGACATGTTGAGAGCTTGTGTCATCGATTTCGATGGCAATTGGGATAGCCATTTACCATTAGTCGAGTTCTCGTATAACAACAGTTATCATGAGAGCATTGGTATGGCGCCGTTTGAAGCTCTTTATGGCAGGAAGTGTCGGTCACCTATTTGTTGGATCGAGGTCGGCGAATCGCATATCACTGGTCCCGAGATTATTCAGGAGATGACTGACAAGATCCGCCAGATCCGCGACAATCTGTTAGCTGCTCGCAGTCGACAGAAGAGTTACGCAGACAAACGAAGGAAACCTTTAGAGTTTGAAGTGGATGATATGGTATTACTTAAAGTATCGCCATGGAAAGAGTGGTACGATTCGGGAAGAAGGGAAAGCTTGCTCCACGTTATGTGGGCCCCTTTAAGATTCTTGAACAGGTCGGGAAGGTTGCCTACAAGTTGGACCTTCCTCCTGAACTTAGAAACGTGCACCCAACGTTTCACGTGTCCAATTTAAAAAAGTGCTTAGCTGATCAAGATCTTCAGGTACCACTCGATGACATTCGCGTCGATGATACCATGCACTTTGTTGAAAAACCAGTGGAGATAATGGATCGTGAGGTTAAAAAGCTCAAACGCAGTAGAATTCCAATTGTCAAAGTACGTTAGGAATCGAAGCGCGGTCCGGAATTCACCTGGGAACGGGAAGATCAGATGAAGCTTAAGCACCCACATGTATTCACTACTGTCGCTCCAAGTTGAATTTCGGGACGAAATTCTCTTAACTAGGGGAGACTATAACGTCATTGTACTTTCAGGTTGTCCGTACACATGTACGATTTTACTGTTACGACCTGAGATTATTATTATTAATGATGATGCATTATTTGATGGTTATTACTGATATTGGTATACATATTGAGATATAATATTATACACGTAAACCATGGGAAGTTTAGTTGTAATGCAACTAAACAAAACCAGAGAGTTTATTGCAGTTGAATACACGGTTTATGGGTTATGGTTTAGAATGGAAAAGAATGGGAGTTGTTAATGTTTGGTTGCTAAACATAGTCAAGGACACATGGTCATGGTTTATCGAAATAGCGGTGGGACGGTGGCTGGGGCAGTTACGACAGACCCCTACATATGCCCTATACATATGCATATTTCGGTCTATCACGGATGTGTCAGTGATATGGTTTAGTGGGTTTTGGATTGGGATTGAAGTATTAAATAATGAAAATGATATTGAGAATATTTACGCGATGTGAGGTTACGAATATAATTTAAACGCGAATATCAATTCAGAAATATTAACTTAATAATGTATTCGCGTGAGTGACGATTCACACGAATATAATTATTAAGAATAATATTCTGAAACGATATTCCATAAATCATGAATCAAATCGAAATACGATACGAGCGTTGGATTCAGAAAGGTGACGATCTTTACGAATACATACGCGAGTAACGCGTTTCGACGAGATAATAAAACAATATCTAACGATATTAAAAATAAGAAAAAGGATTTAATAACGTTTATTAGGAATCATAACCTAAAATAAATGCGAATAAATTATTTATTTAAATGAATAATTTAACGAGATTATTTACGAAACAACAATAGTTAAATAAAATCTTTTTAACAAAACGAAATATAATTCTTTAACACACGTTGTATATTAAATATGTTTTACGAAAAAACCAAGCAATTTCGTAATGTTATCGCAATAAAAACGTGACCGAGCACGGGGGAAATGATATGCGCTATAAGGAAGAACACTTCCTCCTTTTTTCTTCATTTTCCATATCCCACACTCTTTCTACCTTGCCATTTTCGTCACCCACATAACCTCCACTGTCACACCCCGGGCCGGCGGAAACGGATCGGGTTTTCCCGTCAGGCGGAAGGTTCCCGGGGAGCGATATCTTGAGTGATAATCAAATGATCAGATTGTTTACATAGCACATGATAAATAAATGAGAAATGCTAACACATCCATGACATAGAATTACAAGATTAAATTACAATGTATCATTCATAATTTAATCAAGTAAATATACAAAAAAGAATCAATGTAACTATATCTTGTATCTGTACAAGATATACAAAAGATGATTCATTGTTCTTGTCACCAAAAGCATGCAACACAAAATAAAGCTAGGTCTTCTAAAAGTCCACTAGCTTAATCCTTTCATGTATGTAGCTACACATGTTCTTCACCTGAGAAAACATGTATTTAAATAAAGTCAACACTAGGTTGTTGAGTTCATAAGTATATTAATTGAAAACCTTGACTCATTCACATGCACAATCACAAGTTGATTATGTTACTTGTATGTTGTATGTTCACCTGTACACCCAATGGCTTCTCAATAGTTATATTTACAAGTATTATATCATCCTAGTAGTGATGCTTATATATAGGGCATATGTAAGGGAACTAAGCCCTAGCCAACATTCCACCACATCACCACTAGAACTCCACACTACTTGCAATACAACTATTGATTTCCATTCTCATTTCTCATGTTTATCTCCTCTTTGATCACCTGTGTTCTCATGTATAGAATAATATGATGATAGCGTTGTAGTTATCAAACCGAAGTATTGATAACCAATATATGTGTAAAGGATATTAGATTCTCAATCTGTTCCTTGTATTATTCTATATTTGAGGGGTTAACTGTTATTTCACTTTTAAATATTAAAAGTGTTAGTTAACTGTTTGTAATGTAATCTAATTGCAACGTATAGAGCCCAAAAGGAGTCCATTGTGATCCTCACGTAATCAGATTACAATGCACCCGATTCACCTCTATTCCGCCGGGTGATCCCAAAGCCTTCATCGAAACTTTTACTAATAATATGACATGAGAGAAAATAAATTTCTCAGTCTACTAGTCCACAGGTAACGATGGATGATGTACATCTATGTTGTTGTTGTTCTCAATGTGGGATGTTCTCATGTGATTAACAAAGTTGAATAAGAACTTGTGTTATTACGTTATGTTAATCATTGTGTGAATGATGTGGTTATCATGAAGTTACGTTATCATGATTATCATTCATGAATTCCAATGTTCACCATGTAATCCTTAAGCCGTAGTAAGAACTAGTCTTAGTACCCTTAAGTGACACAGGTGGTGGATGATCAATGCGTTCATACTATCACATAGTATGTTTTTAAGTTATAACTAAGTGTTATAAGTACTTGACTTATCACACTTGGTTAATTATAATGTGGAATGATATTTAGAAGATGTTTTATCTTCTAATCACTCATGTGTTGTGTAGTGTCATCATGTTTCACTGTAGTAGTTCTCATTGTTTGTTTGTGTATGAATTGTCTCAATGTTTGCTCATGTAAAAATAACTAAGTGTTATAAGATAAAATATTACAACTATGTTATTCAAATGTGTTGATGATTATGAAATTATATTATCATATTCATCTGAGTTTCCCTGTTATCTCATGATCATACAAGCATGCATACAATGATAAGCGATAATAAACAATTTAATATTATCTAAATCAAAGTATAAATAACATGTTAAGCAAGACTTTTAAATAAATAAAAGTAAACATGTTTCTCAGCCCCGAGAGTTTAAAATCAGTAAAGATTAAAGAAAAGGGGCATATGAACTCACCTTGTGGTTGTAGTGGTTGACTTAGCTTAAAAGAAAGAATGCACACGCTCCTTGATTGTATTTGTTGTATGTTCATGATCCTATATTGATTTCACGTTGGTTTTGACTCATAAGTATCACTTATTGTAATGTGTGTGTGTATGTGTTAGCCTTAATTTGGCTAACACTCGTGAGTCACGATCATCATTCAGCCCAATCCAATTTTAAATACACTTTATTGACTCTCAATCAATTAAATATAAGTGTGGTGTATAATTGTAAATTACAACTAAATACTTGATTTTCATTACCTCTTCGTGTCCCTAGCTTAATCTTGTAATAAATTTAGGGACTTAGTCATCATTAGTTGTTTTAACCCACCAATTCCATTGTGTTTGTATTCTCATTTGTAAAATTTTATATACACTATGTATATCCCATCTCATATGAATTTTCAAGTATTTGTGCTTGTCTTAGTTAATGTGGGCCGAATGTAGGTGGTCTTGGGCCGATCTAGTTTGTTATTGGGCCCAACTACACATGGGCCGGTTGTGAGCTAGTTTTGGGCCGATTAGGTTTTATAACCGGGTCACCAGTTATTGAACAAATGGGCCGGAAATCTCATGAGTCAAACGTCGAGGCTTGGGCCGAGAGTATGGACTGTGAAGTGGCTGGGCCAGGGTCCCATGGTTTCATGGTTGGGCCACTAATTGGGCCTAGTTAATTGGCCTTCAAGGCTTCAACCGGTCGGATGCGTATGCGGCTAAACCATCTAGCGAACCTTAGTTCCTAAGGTAATAGAGGTTCGGCCAAGGGAACTAGCTATCATGGGTTCGGCAGTAGGATGTTCAACTAAACAGGTTCGTATCCCAAAGGTTCGTGAGTCGCTAGGAGGGTTCGCCTGCGTGCATGATTCATAGAGGGTTCGTCTGTTTGAAGTGGGGTTCGGTAAAAGCTCGAGGGTTCGACCATTTGGCAGTGCATGGGTTCGTGACAGCCCCTAAGTTCGGCTCTTAAGTCGCTGATGATGAGATGGTTCGGGATCTATGGATGGGTTCGCCAATTGATCAAAGATTCGTGAGTAATGGCGGCCCTGTAGGTTCGTTGGTCGGCTGGTTCGGCTGAATATACGTCCAAAGGTTCGTCTGTGATGATCGTTTGCCCAAGGTTCGCCTGAGATGTCTTGATCGAGGGGAGGTTCGGCCGTAGGTGCAGCACAGGGTTCGGCCACCTTGCAACCAAGCAAGAAGGTTCGGCCACCATGCAGCTGCGAACCCTGCATGTTTCCCTCCAAATTTCAACTCCAACTCTTGATCTAGCTGTTCCCAGGGTGTGTCTAGACATGGACCGGTCCTCGGTGATGCAAGGAGGGTGTGGGTTGGGGTTTTACACCGGTTATGAGTATGTGCTTCCAACAAAAGGAAGAAACCCTATTTTCGTGGATTTTTACAGCATCATACCTCGAAATTTAGTGGATAATCCTTCAGATCTGTTGTACTTTCATGTAGAGGAGATCAAGAGCTACGCGTGGACACCAAGAACGCCCGATTTCGTCCACAAACGAGTGAGATACGAAGCTTTGAAGGTGAAATATGGTGGTGAGAGAGGGTTGGCCGGATTTTTGGGTTAGAGAGAGAATGGAAGGTGAGGAAATGAGAGGAAACTCTCATTTAGGGTTTTTATACCACCTGTGGTGTTCGGGTTTGTTTCGGTTGCTCGGTTCTTGTTTTTTGTCGCGTATCCAGCATTTTACGCGTATTTTATATCTTTTAAATAAAAAGAAGTTAATTTAATTATTTTGATGAGTTTCAAAATTGTAAAATGTTATTTAATTATTTTCGTTCGTGTCGTGTTTCGTTTCCGTTTCGTCAAATCGCGTCACCACCGCGCGTATTCGTTCGAATCGTCATTTGAACTAACACGTCGATGGTTTGGCTTTCAGACTTTGGTTTTCTGCTTTCCAGTTATCATTTCAGAACGTTAAACTCACAGATATGTTTGCGTGAATCGTCACCCACGCAAACACACTGTCAGTTCGTTATTCTGAAACGACACTGCAACATTGTTTAAATTGTATTTCCTCACTGTCGGACTCAACTAAACAACCTGATATTACATTGTTTTCACATTGAATTGTCGGCCATCTGATTCCTGTCATCTATGGATATCAGATCACAACCGATTTGTTATTGTTATTCGCTTGAACACTGTTGTTTCTCATGATCAGTTGTGTTAACTGTGCTTAGGTTTTCACTTAAATACACACAACTAATGTTTTAAATGTATGTTGTACTTACAGTTGAAAGTACACGTACCGTACGGACTTGCCAGCCGGTCAGGTACTAGTTGTCACAGTCTCCCCTTGTTAAAGAAATTTCGTCCCGACATTTAAACATAAAGGTCGGGCTTTACTTCTCGAACAGGTGGGGATACTTTGTCTTCATGTTATCCTCGCGCTCCCAGGTAAATTATGGTTCACGCTTGGAGTTCCATCGAACCTTTACAATAGGGATACGACTTCGTTTCAGTTTCTTAAGTTCACGTTCCATAATCTCTACAGGTTCTTCTATGAAATGTAGTTGCTCATCAACTTGTATCTCTTCCAATGGTATGATCAATGATTCGTCTGCTAAACACCTTTTGAGATTTGATACATGAAACACATCATGTACTCCACTGAGTTCATCAGGGAGTCTGAGTCTGTATGCCACAAGACCTACGCCTTGAGTAATCTCAAAGGGTCCGACATACATAGGTGCTAACTTCCCCTTAGCCCCAAAACGAACTACAGCTTTCCATGGGGACACTTTCAACATGACTCGGTCACCCACATCGAATTCCAAAGGGTTACGCCTTTTGTCGGCATAACTCTTATGGCGGCTACGTGTTGCTTGAAGTCTCTGCTGTATCTGGGCTATCTTATCAGTAGTTTCCTGAATAAGCTCAGGCCCAGTTATTCTATTGTCTCCCACTTCGGTCCAACAAATTAGAGACCGACATTTTCTACCATAAAGTGCTTCGAACGGAGCACATCCAATGCTGCTGTGGTAGCTATTGTTGTAGGAGAACTCAATGAGTGGTAAGTGTGTGTCCCAACTTCCACCGAATTCTAGGATGCATGTTCTCAACATATCCTCTAGGGTTTGAATGGTGCGTTCGCTTTGTCCATCCGTTTGTGGATGGTAAGCGGTGCTCAAGTTAACACTTGTCCCTAAGGATTGTTGCAACGATTGCCAGAACCGCGAAGTAAATCGACTGTCCCGGTCTGAAATAATAGATAGTGGCACACTGTTCCTCACTACTATTTCATCAACGTATAGCCTCGCTAGTTTCTCCATCTTGTATGTTTCTCTGATTGGTAAGAAATGTGTAGACTTGGTCAATCTATCAATGATGACCCAAATAGAATTGTGTCCACTGGAAGTGCGGGGTAGCTTGGTAATGAAATCCATAGCTATTTGTTCCCACTTCCATTGTGGAATCTCTGGTTGTTCCAGCAAACCCGAAGGTTTCTGGTGTTCTGCTTTGACTTTGGCACATGTGATGCATTTTGCCAACATAAGTGGCAACATCTTTCTTCATACCCGGCCATCAATAAAACGACCTAAGATCTTGGTACATCTTATCGGCACCAGGATGAATTGAGTAACGTGACTTTTGTGCCTCGTCAAGTATGAGTGTACGAAGTTCATCTACTGCTGGAATCCAAACACGTTCCAGATAATAGATAACCCCGTCTTGTTTTGTCTTGAAGTGTTTCTCGGCTCCACAATCGAGCTCGCGTTTCAGATTGTCTCTTGCCACTGTTTCCTGTTGTGCTCTCATGATTTGATCTTTCAAACTTGTCTGTACAGTCATTCCCATTGCTCGAACGCGCAAGGGTTTGACTCTCTCCTTCCGACTCAAAGCATCTGCAACAACATTTGCTTTGCCCGGATGGTATTTGATAACACAATCATAATCGTTCAGGAGCTCAACCCAACGTCTCTGTCTCATGTTAAGCTCCTTCTGATTAAATATGTGCTGTAAACTCTTGTGATCTGTGAAGATAGTGCATTTGGTACCATAAAGATAGTGTCTCCAAATCTTTAAAGCAAATACAACAGCTCCCAGTTCAAGATCGTGTGTCGTATAATTCTTCTCATGTATTTTCAGCTGTCGTGAGGCATAAGCAATGACTTTGTCTCGTTGCATCAAAACACATCCAAGTCCTTTATGGGAAGCATCACAGTAAACTACAAGGTCATCATTGCCTTCTGGGAGTGTTAAGATTAGAGCATTGCACAATCTTTGTTTTAGTGTCTGGAATGCCTCCTCTTGTTTCTGAGTCCACACAAAAGGTTCAGACTTCTGTGTGAGCTTGGTGAGAGGCAAGGCTATCTTAGAAAAGTTCGAAATGAACCTCCTGTAATAACCCGCCAATCCTAAGAATGATCTGATCTCATTCGGCTTTGTAGGTACATCCCAATTCTTGATTGCTTCAATCTTAGCAGGATCCACGTGAATACCATTACTGTTAATCACGTGACCCAAGAACTGAACTTCTCTTAACCAGAATTCACACTTGGAGAATTTGGCATAGAGTCGTTCCTCCTTTAGGAGTTCCAGGACTGTCTTGAGGTGTTGCTCATGTTCCTTCTCGTTCTTTGAATAAATCAGTATATCATCAATGAAGACGATAACAAACTGATCTAAATACGGCTTGCACACCCGGTTCATCAAATCCATGAACACAGTCGGTGCGTTCGTCAATCCGAATGGCATCACCATGAATTCGTAGTGACCATATCGGGTACGAAAGGCCGTCTTTGGTATGTCTTCCTCTTGAATCCGGAGCTGATGATAGCCTGATCTCAGATCTATCTTTGAAAAGTACTATGCTCCCTGTAACTGATCAGACAAATCATCAATCCTCGGTAACGGATACCGATTCTTGATGGTGAGTTTGTTAAGCTCTCGGTAATCGATACACATCCTGAAAGTTCCATCCTTCTTTTTCACAAAAAGAACTGGAACTCCCCACGGAGAAAAGCTCGGTCGGATGAATCCTTTATCGAGTAGCTCTTGTAATTGATTGGACAACTCCTGCATTTCTGATGGTGCAAGTCTATAAGGAGACTTAGCTACAGGATTCGATCCCGGAATCAAATCGATTCGGAACTGCACTGATCTCTCAGGTGGCAGTCCCGGTAAATCATCCGGAAACACGTCCGCATAGTCTCTCACAACTGGTACATCTTGAATCTTGATTGCCTTCTTGTCTTTCTCGATCACGTGAGCTAGGAATGCAACGCATTGTTTTCGTAGATACTTGCGAGCCTTCATGCATGATATTATCTTGACACTGTGTTTCGCTTGGTCTCCACGAATCTCCAAAATCTCATTGTTCTCCACTGGAATGCGTAATAGTTTATCGAAACAGATGAACTTGACTCGGTTAAGAGATAGCCAATCCATTCCGATAATGATGTCGAAACTGCCCAGCTCCATCGGTATCAAGTCGATGGAAAATGTATGATCGCCAAGTGTTAGTGGGCAATTCCTAAATATTGTGTCTACTGTGATCTGTTTGCCGTTAGCTATCTCAATAGTGTAAGGGGAGTCTAACATTTCCTCAACATAATTAAGATGGCATGCAAAGTCGGATGAGATGAAACTCTGATCCGCACCAGTGTCAAATAATATGGATGCATAGAAGTCAGATAAGAGAAATGTAAACGTGATTACGTCCGGGTCCTGTCGAGCATCAACTGCTCCTATCTGAAAGGCTCGTCCTCTTGCTGCTAGAGCCCTTTGTTGATTTCTCTTGGGACACTCCCGAGAGTAATGACCAGGTTCGCCACAGTTGTAGCAGGACCTGTTGTCAGTAGCAGCAGCAGTGGTTGCATTGTTGTTCCTGTTCTGAGCCCTCGGGCTCCTGCAGTGAGTCACCGTGTGACCAAATCTCCCATAATTGGTGCAGTGTCTGCACGGGTGTCACAACCCGAGCCGACGGGGTTGGATCGAAGTCCCCGTCGGGCGGAAGGTTCTCGGGGCGCGATATCGTGAGTGATAATCATGATGATCAGATTGTTTGCATAGCATCAATGTTAAGAATAACTAAAGCACAATCAAGCATTCAAATAGGATTAAAAAGTTAAATTACAATATCAATGTTCTGTAATTTAACTAAGTAAACTTAACAGAAGAATCAATGTTTTCTATCTTGTAATCTGTACAAGACATTCAAAAGTGATTCGTATTATCAACAAAAGATGTGCTTCCAAAATCAACTAGGTCCTCTATATAGGCCACCTAGCATGCAATCCAATACCCTTAGCTTAGCCCTGTTTTTCACCTGAGAAAGCATGTAAGAAAACAAAGTCAACACAACGGTTGCTGAGTTCATATAGTTTTTAAGTTTAAAATAGCTTTTACAAACCTCTTTCGGTAAAACCTTAATCTCATGAACTCCACATGTAATATCCAAATCGGTATGCTTATATATAGGGCATACCCCTGGGTCGAGCCTACAACCCGCCCAGACGCCGTCCCACCACATACTAATCCGGATATGACACTGTTGTTAATAATAATTAAGCCTTTTACCTACCATTCAACTCGTTCCTAATCATAGCTTTTGTTTTCTGTTTCAAAGTTTTCAACTTTATAGTATTCATAGGTATTAGTTTCAAAGTATGTTTAACAAGCATCATAGTTTCACACGCACATAGTTTAGCTGTCCCTAATCTCATGCGTGAGTACAAGCTCTGCACTAGCAGAAGTTTAGCAATTACGTAGCTCACGGCTAGATACAAGCTCTGCTCTAGCAGAAGTTTAGCCATTACGTATCTCATGAATTAGTTAAGCTTAGTCTAGCAATTACGTGTCTCCTATAATAGATACAAGCTCTGCACTAGCAGAAGTTTAGCAATTACGTATCTTATACATAGACATAAGCCATGCATACACAAACAATCCAGCAATTACATATCTCATATAAGCAGACAAAAGCTCTGCACTAAAAGAAGTTTAGCAACTACATGTCTCTTATATAGATAATTGCTTAGTCTCGTCATGGTTTAGTTTTAATCCAGCAATTACATATCTCTTATAAGCAGACAAAAGCTCTGCACTAGCAGAAGTTTAGCAATTACGTGTCTCTTATATAGGTAACAGCTTAGCCTCGTTATGGTTTAGGTTACATGTATCTCAATACATAGGTGCAAGCTCTGCACTAGCAGAAGTTTAGCAATTACGTAACCTATGATTAGATACATGCACAATGTTTCACACGCATACAATAGTTTCAAGCATCCACGTATAGGTTCATCATGAATTCCATAGCATAAGCACCAAGTCTCAAGTTTAAGTATATAGTTTCTAGCACAAGCATCAAGTCTCAAGTTTAAACATATAGTGTTTAGCATAAGCATCAAGTCTCCTGTTTAAGCATCTAGTTTCCCACATAATCATCCAACATATTGTTTCAAGCTTCAAGTTTGAAGTGTAGGCATCAAGTTTATAGTTTCTCATAGTGTACTAGTTTCCAAGCATAAGCATCAATACAAGCATCATGTTTAAGTTTAAAAGCATTAAATAACATTTCAATAGTTTATGAAAATGTTTAACATGCTTCTCAGTCCCGTAGTAAAACAAATAAGTTTGAGAAGGGACAAATGAACTCACCTTGTGTCCGTAGTGTTTGACTAAGTAGAATGAGAATGCACGCGCTCTTTGTTTGCACTTGTTATGATGTTCACACTCCTGTATTAATTTCATAATGTTGTAGTTTATAAGTATAAGTTTGTAAGGGTACGTTCTCTTTGACCATCCGTTTGTGGATGATTAGCTGTAATCAGGTTTAATTGCGTCCCAGAGATTTCTGCAATGATTGCCAGAACCTTGATGTGAATCTGCTATCACGATCTGAAATGATAGACAACGGCACACCATGGCGTACCACTATGTCGTTGATGTAAAGCTTCGCTAGTTTATCCATCGTGTAACTTTCTCGCATCGGCAAGAAGTGAGCAGATTTGGTTAATCGATCAACGATAACCCATATAGTATCATGTCCCCTGGAAGTGCGGGGTAGCTTAGTAATAAAGTCCATAGCTATCTGTTCCCACTTCCAAAGTGGAATTTCAGGCTCTTCCAGTAAACCTGACGGTTTCTGGTGTTCCGCCTTCACTTTAGCACACGTAAGGCATCGACCAACATACTCAGCTATATCTTTCTTCATACCCGGCCACCAATAATACGCACGTAAGTCTTGGTACATTTTATCAGCACCGAGATGCACAGAGTATTTGGTCTTGTGTGATTCATCAAAAATAAGCTTTCTTAACTCATCTACTGCAGGAATTCATACACGATCCTTGTAGTAAACGAGTCCATCAGGTTTTGTTTCCAAATGCTTTTCTACTCCACAATCCAATTCTTTCTTCAAGTTTCCTCGTTCAATCGCCTCTTGTTGTGCTTGCATAATGTTGTCGTGTAAGCTTGTCTGCACAGTCATTCCCATTGCTCTGACGCGCAAGGGTTAGACCCGTTCCTTCCGACTCAAGGCATCAGCTACAACGTTTTCATTGCCCGGATGGTACTTGATTACACAGTCATAGTCATTCAGAAGCTCAACCTAACGTCGCTGTCGCATGTTGAGTTCTTTCCGATCAAATATGTGTTGCAGACTCTTGTAATCAGTAAATATGGTACACTTTGTGCCGTATAAGTAATGTCTCCAGATCTTTAAAGCAAATATCACAACTCCCAGTTCCAAATCATGAGTATTGTAGTTCTTCTCATGAATCTTTAGTTGTCTCGAAGCATACGCGATAACTTTGTCTCGTTGCATCAACACACAGCCTAGTCCCTGATGGGATGCATCACAGTAGACTACAAAGTCATCACAACCGTCTGGGAGAGATAAGATCAGAGCATCACATAGCTTTTGCTTCAAAGTCTGAAAGGCTTCTTGCTTCTGTTCCCAAACAAACGGATCGCTTTTCTGTGTTAACTTTGTAAGTGGCAGGGCTATCTTAGAAAAGTTCGAGATGAACCTTCTGTAGTAGCCTGCTAAACCTAGAAAAGAACGTATATCCGTAGGTGTCTTCGGAGTGTCCCAATCTTTTATTGCCTCGATCTTGGCAGGATCAACATGTATTCCCTCACTGTTTACTACATGTCCTAGGCATTGAACCTCTTTTAACCAAAACCCACACTTAGAGAATTTGGCATAGAGTTTCTCTTCCTTTAATAGTTCCAAGATCGCTCTAAGGTGTTGCTCATGTTCTGCTTTGCTCTTGGAGTAGATCAATATGTCATCAATGAAAACAATAACAAATTGATCTAAGTATGGCTTACACACTCGGTTCATGAGATCCATGAAAACCGCAGGTGCATTCGTCAAACCAAAAGGCATCACCATAAGCTCGTAATGCCCGTATCTGGTACGAAACGCCATTTTGGGTATGTCTTCGTCTTGTACTCTAAGCTGATGGTATCCAGAACGTTGATCGATCTTTGAAAAGTATTGAGCTCCTTGCAATTGATCAAACAAATCATCAATCCTCGGTAGTGGATACCGATTCTTGATGGTTAGTTTGTTTAACTCCCTGTAGTCTATGCACATACGAAAGGATCCATCCTTATTTTTCACGAACAGGACCGGAGCTCCCCAAGGTGAGTAGCTCGATCGGATGAAACCTTTATCAAGTAGCTCCTGTAGTTGGTTGGATAATTCCTGCATCTCCGAAGGTGCTAACCTGTAAAGAAATTTAGCAACAGGTGTCGCTCCAGGAATCAAATCAATACGAAACTCTACCGGTCGCACAGGTGGCAAACCAGGTAGATCTTCAGGAAACACTTCAGGGTATTCCTTCACTATCGGCACTTCTTGTATTTTTTTCTTGTCTTTCCCTTTTTCCACCACGATGGTAAATGTGTGATCTGTGAGTGTAAGTGGGCAGTTCCTAAGTATAGTGCTCACTGTAACTTGCTTTTCGTTCGCTACTTCAATAATATAAGGGGAGTCTAAAGTTTCCTCAGCAAGACTAAGTTGTCGTGCAAAATCAGATGAAATAAAACTCTGGTCTACACCAGTGTCAAACCGTATAGATGCATAAGAGTCATGTAAAAGAAATGTACCAGTGACCACATTAGGGTCTTGGCGTGCAACATTGGCTCCAATGACAAAAGCTCGTCCTCGAGGTGCCTGAGCTCCTTGTTGCACTCTCTTAGGACAGTCGCGGGAGAAATGACCCAGTTCCCCGCAGTTATAACATCCCCTGTTGTTGTTGTTGCCTGGATTCTGTGGTGGTGGTGGTGGAGGTAGTGGTCTTGCTGCAGTGTTGGTAGCCTGATTTACAGCAAAACGACATCTTGCAACCCAATGGCCAAATCGACCACAATTAGTGCATTTCCTACATTGAGCAGTAGGAGGATGATGATACTTGCTGTGAGTGCACTGGGGATGTTCTCCCCCATAGTTCCTGGTTGCAGGATTGACAGGTGCTGCAGGTGCCTGTCTCAAAGGGGTAACGGCCACATAGTTCTTGACGACCTTTTGCTTCTTTTTCTGATGATACTCTGGTTTCTTCGATGTTCTTTCCGTGGCTTTTCCCGAATCATCTTTTAAAACTCAAGACTTTACCATCACATTGGTAAGTTTAGCTGAAAGGGAGATGGCTGAATCCAGAGTAGCAGGATATGCAGCCAGTACGATGCTTTGGATACAAGAAGGTAATCCTGCTACATATCGATCAATCAGCTTTTCCAATGTTGGTACCATCTCTGGCACCAAAGCTACCAGTTCATGATAGCGAGTAGTAAAGGTCATATGATAGGCTCCCTTCATCACATGGTTCGAGAGCTCAATCTCCAGTTGTTGCAGTTCATGTTTCGGACAGAACTCGTTCCTCAGAAGGAGTTTGAATTCCGCCCATGGCGTAGCCATTGCCTCATCTCTTCCTTTAGCCCTGATCTGTGCGTTCCACCATGTTAAAGCTCGCTTGCTGAATGAACCGGCTGCATAGCGAACTTTATGGTGTTCTGGACAACTGCTAATGTCCAGAGTGTTCTCCATTTTCTCTAGCCATTGGATTAATCTAACAACGCCTTCGACTCCAGTAAAGCTTAGGGGTTTGCATCCTACAAAGGATTTGTAGGAGCAGTCTGAAGTATGACTAGTGTTTCCACTAGCCTCTCCAGTAGTATGGCCAGAATTGTTGCCATGGCCTTGAATCCGGTTTATCATCTCTGGGATGACATCCTTCAGTTGGGACGTCAGTTGAGTACTCAACAGTGTCGCCAAGGCGATAGTAGCAGGATCAATAACTGGACCCGCATTCGGGTTCGGAGGAGGGCTATGTGGAGGAGGAGGAGGTGGCGGCGGTGAATCTGGCGGTGATGGTGTCGAAGAGTGTGGTGCAGAAGTCTGAGTAGTAGGTATCGGAGTCGGTTGTTTTCTGGGCGGCATTCTGATCATAACCAAAATATATTGGTTAGTGCAGTGATCGAATGCAGAAAACACAATGCAACTTAAGTCTTATGTTCTCTACATGAGGGTCCCTAAGTTATAGTCTAGGCCAAACCGTTTTAGTAAATGACCTATTATTCTCTATAACCTTGAGCTCTGATACCAATCTGTCACACCCCGAGCCGGCGGGGTTGGATCGAAGTCCCCGTCGGGCGGAAGGTTCTCGGGGCGCGATATCGTGAGTGATAATCATGATGATCCGATTGTTTAGATAGCATCAATGTTAAGAATAACTAAACCACAATCAAGCATTCAAATAGGATTACAAAGTTAAATTACAATATCAATGTTCTGCAATTTAACTAAGTAAACCTAACAGAAGAATCAATGTTTTCTATCTTGTAATCTGTACAAGACATTCAAAAGTGATTCGTATTATCAACAAAAGATGTGCTTCCAAAATCAACTAGTTCCTCTATATAGGCCACCTACCATGCAATCCAATAGCCTTAGCTTAACCCTGTCCTTCAACTGAGAAAGCATGTAAGAAAACAAAGTCAACACAACGGTTGGTGAGTTCATATAGTTTTTAAGTTGAAAATTGCTTTTACAAACCTCTTTTGGTAAAACCTTAATCTCATTAACTCCACATGTAATATTCAAATCGGTATGCTTATATATATGGCATACCCCTGGGTCGAGCCTACAACCCGCCCAGACGCCGTCCCACCACATACTAATCCGGATATGACACTGTTGTTAATAATGATTAAGCCTTTTACCTACCATTCAACTCGTTCCTGATCATAGCTTTTGTTTTCTGTTTCAAAGTTTGCAAGTTTATAGTATTCATAGGTATTAGTTTCAAAGTATGTTTAACAAGCATCATTGTTTCACACGCACATAGTTTAGCTGTCCCTAATCTCATGCGTGAGTACAAACTCTGCACTAGTAGAAGTTTAGCAATTATGTAGCTCACGGCTAGATACAAGCTCTGCTCTAGCAGAAGTTTAGCCATTACGTATCTTATGAATTAGTTAAGCTTAGTCTAGCAATTACGTGTCTCCTATAATAGATACAAGCTCTGCATTAGCAGAAGTTTAGAAATTACGTATCTTATACATAGACACAAGCCATGCATACACAAACAATCCAGCAATTACACATCTCATATAAGCAGACAAAAGCTCTGCACTAGCAGAAGTTTAGCAATTACATGTCTCTTATATAGATAATATCTTAGTCTCGTCATGGTTTAGTTTTAATCTAGCAATTACATTCCTCCTATAAGCAGACAAAAGCTCTGCACTAGCAGAAGTTTAGCAATTACATGTCTCTTATGTAGGTAACAGCTTAGCCTCGTTATGGTTTAGTTTACATGTATCTCAATACATAGGTAAAGCTCTGCACTAGCAGAAGTTTAGCAATTACGTAGCCTATGATTAGATACATGCACAATGTTTCACACGCAAGCAATAGTTTCAAGCATCCACGTATAGGTTCATCATGATTTCCATAGCATAAGCACCAAGTCTCAAGTTTAAGTATATAGTTTCTAGCACAAGCATCAAGTCTCAAGTTTAAACACATAGTGTTTAGCATAAGCATCAAGTCTCCTGTTTAAGCATCTAGTTTCCCACATAATCATCCAACATATTGTTTCAAGCTTCAAGTTTGAAGTGTAGGCATCAAGTCTATAGTTTCTCATAGTGTACTAGTTTCCAAGCATAAGCATCAATACAAGCATCATGTTTAAGTTTAAAAGCATTAAATAACATTTCAATAGTTTATGAAAATGTTTAACATGCTTCTCAGTCCCGTAGTAAAACAAATAAGTTTGAAAAGGGACAAATGAACTCACCTTGTGTCCGCAGTGTTTGACTAAGTAGAATGAGAATGCACGCGCTCTTTGTTTGCACTTGTTATGATGTTCACACTCCTGTATTGATTTCATAATGTTGTAGTTTATAAGTATAAGTTTGTAAGGGTTTGTTGCGCGTGTAAGTGTTAGTCCTAAAGTTGACTAGCACTCGCGAGTTTTTGTTTGTTATCCGACCCAATTTGTCATATTACATAAAATAACATTGATTTCCTTTTATGGTTTAAAAATTTTCCCCAACTTAGAGTTTTGTTTAAAAGTCAAAACCTTCAACTCTAACTTTAAGTATTTTCATGCTTTTTCATAAACGGTTTATCACCACCTTCGCCAACCCCAAAGAATAATTTAACATTTGGTTTCATCCTTTGTTGTTAATCGTTGGGCCGGATAACCCATTGGATCCCTTATGTATAAATGGCCTAGCATGTGTATGTGTATGGGCCAAAAGCAATTGGTTGGGCCAAGTATCACATGTGATTGGGCTGCATGAAACCTAGTGGGCCGAATGGAAATCACACGGGCCAAGTTAAATGGGTGTGATGGGCCGAATTGGGCGGGTTGCAGTGACTATGGGCCTAAACATAATGTAATTTGGGCCGAAACTATTCAACTGGTTCACAATAAAATGAAGGTGGACCGAAAGTAGCCTTGGGCTGCCGAGTTTTACTGAACCGAATGAAGGGTGTGGCTGACCTATTGGACCTGTTGATCATCACAACCAAATTACATGGAGTTGGGCCGATATAGCTACTGTTGGGCCAAACCAGTTGTTATGCGATGAGGATTTAACCCAGCGAACCTACAGGGTTCGGCTAAGTACTAAGTCGCATAGGTTCGGCTAGATGGTATAAGGGTTCGCCTAGGTGTACATCTCACAGGTTCGTCGCATGCTAGCCTCCCCAAGTTCGGTGGTGAAGGATAGATTCGCCCATGCATGGCTGGTTCGTCTTCATGGCCTATGGTTCGTGGACAAAGTAGGTTCGCGAGCAGACATGAGAATGGTTCAGCATAGCTCAGCGAACCTTAAGGATCATGACTGGCATGGTTCGGCTGTATTTGAAGGTTCAGCTAGGGTTTGTCGATCATGAAGGTTCGGCGGTCTTGGATGTGTACGAGGGTTCGGCTCCCGCCTCTCTCACGAACCCATGGTTCGTGACCCAATGGTTCGCCAGTAACCCAATGGTTCGTCCAGGTCTTTGCATGGATGGTTCGTGGCTACAGGGGATGACTGCCATAGGTTCGTAGCCCTGCAAAAAGGGTTCGTCGCACACAGGGTTCGTCCCATGGGCTTAGAATCTGCTTCGAATCCTCATCATCTTCATCGACCATGGTGCGAACATGAGGAAGTTGAGCCTTGATCCGGTTTAAAATGGATGCATCGCCTAGATGGGTGAAAACCCTAATTATTAACAACTTTATGGCTTCATACCTTATAATCGGTCGAGCAAAATCTCAGATCGGTTGTACTTCCTTGTAAAGGGCTTCAAGATGGTCATTTAGGCTCAAGAATCATCCAATTCCACCAAGATTTGAGAGAGTTATAGTGCTTTGAAGGTTTGAATCTAGTGAGAGAGAGAGGTGACGGTTTTGATGGTGTAGAGAGAGAGAGAGGAGATGTAATAAATGAGAAAATGATCTCATTTTAGGGCATATATACTCCGTAGGTGTTCGGGTTGGTTTCGGTTACTCGGTTCGTATTTTCGTCGCGTTTCCGGGTCGTTACGCGCGTTTTTCGTAACTTTAATAAAAAGAGTTGATTTTAACTATTTGGGAGGTATTAAATTCTAAAAATTATTTTAAATTTCGTTTAATTAATTTATTTGTTGAATTTTATTATTTTACGCGTTTCGCAAGTTTGTTCACGAGTTAATAAAGTAGTTTCGTTTATTTTCGTTTATGATGAGTTTCAAAATTGTAAAATAGGAAATATTTTATTTCCTTAAGTTTATGATTGTTCGTTTCGTTTCTGTTTTTGTTTCGTTAGAAAGTGTCGCCATCGCGCGTATTCGTTCGATTCGTCATTCGAACGAACACAACGATGGTTTGGCTTTCTGATTCTTGTTCTCTATTGTTCAGTCATTGTTTCAGAACGTTAAACTTTCAGAATCATTCATACAGATCGTCACCTATACGAATAATTCGTCGGTTTAGCATTCCGTAACAACAACCGTTATTGTTTCGTTCTGTTTACCCTCACATACGTTTATACACAATATTATCAAATCAAGTATCTATGTTTCAACACTGTGTTGTCTGACATGTTCCTGACTGTTAAACCCTAAGGTTTCAGTCAGATTTCAGACAATCGTATAATAGCCTCGTGTTAATCATAATGTATCAACAAAATAAGCATAGTTTCACGTAATGTGTACCTGATTTACTGTACGGTTTACTGTTGCGATCACTGTTCCGGCACGTGTCCGGCACTGATGTTACAACGGGACATTTGGCGGATGATGAAACTGACATGAGTTGCACAAAGGTGCGGTGCCAATGTATGGCTTCTTGATCTGTAGTGGTGGTTGGTTAAGCATTGGGGCTTGAGTGGTGGCAGCAAAGTTTCTAACCACCTTTTGTTTCTTAGCCGGACGTTTGTCCGACTTCTTTGAAGTTCCAGCCTTGGCTGTTTCAGCCTCATTCTTGAAGTGCCCCGCAGCAACCATCATATCTGTTAGAGATGCTGACAGTGTAACAGCCAATTCCATGGTGGTAGGGTGGGCAGACATTACGTGCCCTTGAATGCTGGACGGCAGTCCCCCGACATACCGTTCGATTCTCTTTTCCAGTGTTGGCACCACATCCGGTGCCAAGGTAGCCAACTCGTGATATCGGGTGGTGTAGGCCAGATGCCCAGAGCCAACCATGACTAGGTAGAGCAGTTCAGTCTCAACCTTCTTCAGTTCATTTCTTGGGCAAAACTCCGCCCGCAACATGGTTTTAAAATCATCCCAAGGCATAGCCTGGGCCTCATCCCGGCCTCTGATCAAAACTTGAGCGTTCCACCAAGTTAACGCTAGCTTGTGAAATGATCCCGCAGCATACTTGACTTTGTTCTGTTCAGGACAGCCACTGATGTCAAGGGTGGTTTCCATCTTCTCAATCCATTGGATTAATCCAACGGCGCCCTCACTGCCACTAAAGCTAGGTGGCTTGCAGCCTACAAAGTTCTTGTAGGCGTAGTCCTGTTGCTGACGGGTGTTACCGCTGCCCTCTCCAGATGAGTTGGCCACATTGTTGCTATTGTTGTTGTTAATCCTGTTCATCATCTCAGGAATCACCTCTCTCAGTTGACTGGTCAATAGAGTGGCCAGTGCCATGGTTGCCGGATCCAACTGATGAACAGGTGGCGACGGTGGAGGAGGTGGAGGTGGTTGTGTAGGAGAGTCAGGCGGTGTCGGTGTAGAAGAATGAGGAGCAGAGTCCTGTGGTGGAGGTGGCAATAAAGCTGGTGGTGGTCTTCTCGGCGGCATTCTGATCATAACCGAAAAGAAATCGGTTAGTGCAGTGATCAGAAGCAAAAGACATATGCAAATAGAATCCTATGTGACATGATCTCTATATGAGGGTCCCTAGGTTATAGTCTAGGCCAAACCGTTTCAGTAATATGACCTATGTTTCTCTATAACCATGGCTCTGATACCAGTTTGTCACACCCCGGGCCGGCGGTATCTTGAGTGATAATTAAATGATCAGATTGTTTACATAGCACATGATAAATAAATGAGAAATGCTAACCCATCCATGACATAGAATTACAAGATTAAATTACAATGTATCGTTCATAATTTAATCAAGTAAATCTACCAAAAAGAATCAATGTAACTATATCTTGTATCTGTACAAGATATACAAAAGATGATTCATTGTTCTTGTCACCAAAAGCATGCAACACAAAATAAAGCTAGGTCTTCTAAAAGTCCACTAGCTTAATCCTTTCATGTATGTAGCTACACCTGTTCATCACCTGAGAAAACATGTATTTAAACAAAGTCAACACTAGGTTGGTGAGTTCATAAGTATATTAATTGAAAACCTTGATTCATTCACATGCACAATCACAAGTTGATTATGTTACTTGTATGTTGTATGTTCACCTGTTCACCCAATGGCTTCTCAATAGCTATATTTACAAGTATTATATCATCCTAGTAGTGATGCTTATATATAGGGCATATGTAAGGGAACTAAGCCCTAGCCAACATCCCACCACATCACCACTAGAACTCCACACTACTTGCAATACAACTATTCATTTCCATTCTCATTTCTCATGTTTATCTCCTCTTTGATCACCTGTGTTCTCATGTATAGAATAATATGATGATAGCGTTGTAGTTATCAAACCGAAGTATTGATAACCAATATATGTGTAAAGGATATTAGATTCTCAATCTGTTCCTTGTATTATTCTATATTTGTGGGGTTAACTGTTATTTCACTTTTAAATATTAAAAGTGTTAGTTAACTGTTTGTAATGTAATCTCAATGCAATGTATAGAGCCCAAAAGGAGTCCATTGTGATCCTCACGTAATCAGATTACAATGCACCCGATTCACTTCTATTCCGCCGTGTGATCCCAAAGCCTTCATCGAAACTGTTACTAATAATATGACATGAGAGAAAATAAATTCCTCAGTCTACTAGTCCCCAGGTAACGATGGATGATGTACATCTATGTTGTTGTTGTTCTCAATGTGGGATGTTCTCATGTGATTAACAAAGTTGAATAAGAACTTGTCTTATTACGTTATGTTAATTATTGTGTGAATGATGTGGTTATCATGAAGTTACGTTATCATGATTATCATTCATGAATTCCAATGTTCACCATGTAATCCTTAAGCCGTAGTAAGAACTAGTCTTAGTACCCTTAAGTGACGCCAGGTGGTGGATGATCAATGCGTTCATACTATCACATAGTATGTTTTTAAGTTATAACTAAGTGTTATAAGTACTTGACTTATCACACTTGGTTAATTATAATGTGGAATGATATTTAGAAGATGTTTTATCTTCTAATCAATCATGTGTTGTGTTGTGTCATCATGTTTCACTGTAGTAGTTCTCATTGTTTGTTTGTGTATGAATTGTCTCAATGTTTGCTCATGTAAGAATAACTAAGTGTTATAAGATAAAATATTACAACTATGTTATTCAAATGTGTTGATGATTATGAAATTATATTATCATATTCATATGAGTTTCCCTGTTATCTCATGATCATACAAGCATGCATACAATGATAAGCGATAATAAACAATTTAATATTATCTAAATCAAAGTATAAATAACATGTTAAGCAAGACTTTTAAATAAATAAAAGTAAACATGTTTCTCAGCCCCGAGAGTTTAAAATCAGTAAAGATTAAAGAAAAGGGGCATATGAACTCACCTTGTGGTTGTAGTGGTTGACTTAGCTTAAAAGAAAGAATGCACGCGCTCCTTGATTGTATTTGTTGTATGTTCACGATCCTGTATTGATATCACGTTGGTTTTGACTAATAAGTATCACTTACTGTAATGTGTGTGTGTGTTAGCCTTAATTTGGCTAACACTCGTGAGTCACGATCATCATTCGGCCCAATCCAATTTTAAATACACTTTATTGACTCTCAATCAATTAAATATAAGTGTGGTGTATAATTGTAACTCACAACTAAATACTTAATTTTCGTTACCTCTTCGTGTCCCTAGCTTAATCTTGTAATAAATTTAGGGACTTAGTCATCGTTAGTTGTTTTAACCCACCAATTTCATTGTGTTTGTATTCTCATTTGTAAAATTCTATATACACTATGTATATCCCATCTCATATGAATTTTCAAGTAGTTGTGCTTGTCTTAGTTAATGTGGGCCGAATGTAGGTGGACTTGGGCCGATCTAGTTTGTTATTGGGCCCAACTACGCATGGGCCAGTTGTGAGATAGTTTTGGGCCGATTAGGTTTTATAACCGGGTCACCAGTTATTGAACAAATGGGCCAGAAATCTCATGAGTGAAACGCCGAGGCTTGGGCCGAGAGTATGGACTGTGAAGTGGCTGGGCCTGGGTACCATGGTTTCCTGGTTGGGCCACTAATTGGGCCTAGTTAATTGGCCTTCAAGGCTTCAACCGATCGGATGCGTATGCGGCTAAACCATCCAGCGAACCTTAGTTCCTAAGGTAATAGAGGTTCGGCCAAGGGAACTAGCTATCATGGGTTCGGCAGTAGGATGTTCAACTAAACAGGTTCGTATCCCAAAGGTTCGTGAGTCGCTAGGAGGGTTCGCCTGCGTGCATGATTCATAGAGGGTTCGTCTGTTTGAAGTGGGGTTCGGTAAAAGCTCGAGGGTTCGGCCATTTGGCAGTACATGGGTTCCTGACAGCTCCTAGGTTCGGTTCTTAAGTCGCTGATGATGAGAGGGTTCGAGTGCCTATGGTTCGGGATCCATGGATGGGTTCGCCAATTGATCAAAGGTTCGTGAGTAATGGCGGCCCTGTAGGTTCGCTGGTCGGCTGGTTTGGTTGAGTATACGTCCAAAAGTTCGTCTGTGATGATCGTTGGCCCAAGGTTCGCCTGAGATGTCTTGATCGAGGGGAGGTTCGACCGTAGGTGCAGCACTGGGTTCGGCCACCTTGAAACCAAGCAAGAAGGTTCGGCCACCATGCAGCTGCGAACCCTGCGTGTTTCCCTCCAACTTTCAACTCCAACTCTCGATCTAGCTGTTCCCAGGGTGTGTCTAGACATGGACCGGTCCTCGGTGATGCAAGGAGGGTGTGGGTTGGGGTTTTACACCGGTTATGTGTATGTGGTTCCAACAAAAGGAAGAAACCCTATTTTCGTGGATTTTTACAGCATCATTCCTCGAAATTTAGTGGATAATCCTTCAGATCTGTTCTACTTTCATGTAGAGGAGATCAAGAGCTACGCGTGGACACCAAGAACGCCCGATTTCGTCCACAAACGAGTGAGATACGAAGCTTTGAAGGTGAAATATGGTGGTGAGAGAGGGTTGGCCGGATTTTTGGGTTAGAGAGAGAATGGAAGGTGAGGAAATGAGAGGAAACTCTCATTTAGGGTTTTTATACCACGTGTGGTGTTCGGGTTTGTTTCGGTTGTTCGGTTCGCGTTTTGTCGCGTATCCAGAATTTTACGCTTATTTTATATCTTTTAAATAAAAAGAAGTTAATTTAATTATTTTGATGAGTTTCAAAATTGTAAATTGTTATTTAATTATTTTCGTTCGTGTCGTGTTTCATTTCCGTTTCGTCAAATCGCGTCACCACCGCGCGTATTTGTTCGAATCGTCATTCTAACTAACACGTCGATGGTTTGGCTTCCAGACTTTGGTTTTCTACTTTCCAGTTATCATTTTTGAACGTTAAACTCACAGATATGTTTGTGTGAATCGTCACCCACACAAACACACTGTCAGTTCGTTATTCTGAAACGACACTGCAACATTGTTTAAATTGTATTTCCTCACTGTCGGACTCAACTAAACAACCTGATATTACATTGTTTTCACATTGAATTGTCGGCCATCTGATTCCTGTCATCCATGGATATCAGATCACAACCGATTTGTTATTGTTATTCGCTTGAACACTGTTGTTTCTCATGATCTGTTGTGTTAACTGTACTTAGGTTTTCACTTAAATACACACAACTAATGTTTCAAATGTATGTTGTACTTACAGTATTTAAGTTTACACGAAAATACATACAACTGTTTCTTGTATTTAGAATTCTGTTAATACAAATACTGTTTATTCACATGTAATTACACATAGTTACTGCTGAAAGTACACGTACCGTACGGACTTGCCGGCCGGTCAGGTACTAGTTGTCACATCCACCTTCTCTCTACATTATCTTCCTCATTCCTTGTCGGAATTCCGAGATCTTGGTGGCTACGCGACCGCACAACCGAGGGGAACAAGAAAGTACAAGAAAATCTCACGTTTGATCCATATTTCGAGGTAAATCTCAAGTTTTCTTTTTGTTTTTACACTTAAACATACACTAACTATCATCATCATCTATTTGAAACGGTTCCAAGCTTAAAAATTCTAACCCGCATAAGTATGAGAGTGATGGAACCATGGCTGAACCCGCTAGGGCTTGTTGTCGAGGAAGATGATGAACAGTATCGGGTGCAGTGCTGGTCGTGAACCCAAGGCAGCCGAACCCTGCCCTGGAACGAACCTTCTCTTAAAACATTGGCCGAACCTTCTTGGCTCACGAACCCTTGTGGGCGGGAACAAGGTGGCAGAACCCTGTAGGGTAGCCGAACCATGTTAACCAGCCGAACCCTAGCTGCCAATAGCCGAACCCTATTCAGTGTTTCGCGAACAAAAAGGGGCCGAACCTTCTGTCAGCTTACTTTCTCAACTGCCGAACCCTCCACGAACCTAGGAGCTGGGTGCGCATTGCTGCGAACCTTGGAATTTATTGGCCGAACCCAAATGAGCCAAGCGAACCTTTCTCCACTTAACCGAACCCTTTTAGTTCAGCGAACCTCGGGCTGAGACGAACCTTAAGAGCTGCAAACCTGGGTGCTGCTGAACGAATCTTGTTAATCGAACCATATGGGGCGAACCTCTTAGCGGCGAACCCTTCAAACTTGGTCGATCCTATTTGATGTTTGCAACCTAAGGACCCACGAACCTTGGGCAGCCAAACCATAAGGTTCGCTGATCCCAAGGGCTGATCTCGATCACTATGTGCAGACGAACCCGGAACGATGAACTACGATCTAAGGGGAATAGAAGAACATGGGTACATATATCCATGCACGCATGCGCATCTTAAGTTATTATAATTTTTCATAATAAGCACAAGCTATAAATTATGGATGTTTGTGAATTAAATAAGTTATAGAAATAACATGAGATTAATTGTTTTAAAAGTTGATTAAACATGATAACTTAAGATGCAAAGGTGGTTTCAAATCAACATGCATGCATGCACACGAAAGAGGATATATGTATAAATGAGAATACCACCGTTCTTCTTTAATAATTTAAGTGAGAATTATGAGAACTTACATAATAAGAGGATTTAATTAAACATGCAAGTATGTGGTTGTGTATATGATTAAGGTCCTTCCTTTTAGAATATACCTACTTAGGGAGGGGGAAGAGTATACTTCGAGCTTATAAATAATTATTGTCATTAGATAATTGAAACGAATAAGTCTAAATCAAATTGTAATGATGATCATCGATAAACCTTAAAGAGTTACAAGCCGACTTAGAATAAATGAGCTATGTAACTAAACATTTAAGAATCTAAAAAGAACATGTAATTGAAATGAAATGCGTATGCTTATGAACTTTAAAAACATATACAGGTGATTGAGTTATTTGTGACTTATATTACGCGAGCGCGCATACTACAAGAACACCTAGTTAAAGGATTCAGGTGAGTTCTCATAACCTCCTTTTAAACTGTTTTGTTTTAAACCCGGAGGTGAAACATGTATACCAATTTTTAATATTATTTTGATAACACATGGGTGATACCTGTTTATCAATACGATATTCATATTTTGGATTATCACTGTATATGGATTAACATTGATTATTATACCTCCGTGTGGCATTGCTGATGACCTCAGTTATCCGCAATGATAACATGTATTGTCACGTGGGTTACCACAATTTCGTGTATCGTTGTGTTGACTTCGGTCATCCGAGACGATTACATGTATTGTCACTTGGATTATCATAACTCCATGAGACCTTGTTTGTTGACTTCGGTCACCCACAATGGTCACATGTATTGTCACGTGGTTGGATACCACTCCATGAACCATGTCTTTAACTTCGGTTAATCACAATGGTTTCATGTATAGTCACGTATATTATTTGAGAATAGTAATGATTGTGATTGGTTGAATGTTTATGTGATTGAGTATCTATGATTATCTATGATTATTTGAGATATATGATTATGTGTTGAGATTGTGTGTTGGAATATGTGTTGGATTATCGCGCAGGTACTCATGTGGATTTTCTCAAGAAAACATAAACTTTTATAATCATTTGTAAAAAACCTTTTTAAATATAAAAACTTATGATTACTCACCAACTACTTCGTAGTTGACACTTGATTTTTACATGTTTCAGGAAATGAAGACAAGTAGGTTGAGGAGGATGGTCTCTTCTATTTTGGACATCATCACATAGGATTTTTGGACTTAGCTAAATAACTGGAATTCTGGTGATTAGAATTTAGTTAGATAGCTAAATCTCTTTTGTATTTGATGTAACTAATTCATGATAGACATGATTTTTGTGTAATTAATTTGGTTGATTAAATGATATGTGATGATTTAAATTAGATGCCCAGGAGCTTATGAACAATCTACACATCCCTCGTGGCATCCCGACGTTTCCGCCATCGGTCGGGGTCTTACACAACAACTCATGTGAAACAACAATGTGAAAACAAGTGACAAAAACATAGCGGTTGTGATTTGATTTCCATAAATGACTGAAATCAGATGGCCGATAATTCTATGAGAAAACAATGTGAAAATAGTTATAACAAGGTGAAAATAGGGCAATTTAGTTGAGTCCGTCAGTGAGGAAGTCCAATTCGAAACAGAATTTTAGTATTATTTCAGAATAATAAATTGACAGTGTGTTTGTGTGGGTGACGATTTACACAAATATATCTGTGGGTTTAACGTTCCGAATGATAACTGAAAAGTAGAAAACAAAAATCAGTAAGTAAACCATCACCGTGTCCGTTCGCGTGACAATTCGAACGAATACGCGCGAAGGTGATACGATCTGACAAAATGTTAAAAATAAACGTTTTCGAAACAATAAAATAAGAAAAAGAAATTTAAAAAATTTATTAGGAATTACAATCTTCAAATGGTAAAAATAAAACTATTTTTATTTAAAGTACGAAAAATGCGCGGTTCGTAACGTGACGAAAATGAAAACCAAGCAAACCGAAAGAACCCAAACTTGCTCGGGGTATAAAAAAAACCCTAAACAAGCATTTAATCCCCCATTTATTTCTCATCTTCCCTCTCTCTCTCTAGAAAACGTGGATTACTCTATTTCTAAATATTTCATCACAAATACCTCCATATCTCCTTCAATTCTTGGCCAAATCCTTCAAATTAGATATCAAATCGAAGCTCTCACCATTACCTACACTAAGGTACAAAGGATCAGCCCTATCTCCAGCTCAAACTCCTCGAATCTCAGTGAGAAGGTTCGGAATTTTAGGGTTTTCTACAATCCCGACAAAAACTGAGGTTTAACCGGTTTTAAACATCTTTTTTTCGACCCATACACCTTCTAAATGAGTTTATTCACCTAAACCCACTCAAAATGACTATATAAACGACTAAAAATCGAAATTGCCACATGCCATGGCTGAAACTCATTTCAGGGGAATGAATCATAAGAACGAACCGCTCATTCGTGTGAGCTACTCATTCGTGTGAGTTATTCATTCGTGTAAGCTACCCATTCGTGTGAATGCTCATTAGCATAAGTCATTCATGTGAGCTCCTCATTCATGTAAGCTACTCATTCGTGTGAACACTCATTAGCATGGCTCATTCGTATGAATGGCCATTAGCATGAGTTATTCTTATGAAAATCACAACAATGAGTCATTTTCAATACACGAACTTAGTTAACAACTCAGATCTGAAAAAGATCAATCAAATAAGGGATCATAACTCACATAACATTTAATCAGTCATAGGATTGTGATTACAAGATCAGTACAACAACAGTGAGCACGTGCATTTTTGAGTCTTAGTCAACCACTACAACAACAAGGTGAGTTCATATCACCTATACGGGGCTGAGTAACATGCTAACTGTTTTAAATTATTAAAAGTTTTAGTACATTACTTCAAATGTCATGTGATTTAGACAATAAAGATTTCATCTCTATTATCACACTTATATTAAGATCAATGTGTATGCTTGTGTGTGCATTAACAACAATGACAAATCAAGGATGCTTCATGATAACATAACTTCATGAATTCATCCAAACATTTTAAATAACACAAGTGAAATAACATTTGATCTTATAACAGTTTGTTATTTATAATGAGATAACATGAGACAATTACAAGTGATAACAAGGATGACAATCCTGATAATATAATTTCATGATGATGATATCGTTCACCACATATACTAACATTGTGTAATAAGACTAGTTCTTATAACACTTTGTTAAAGACTATGAGAACACAAAACGCTAAGAACATATGACACTGAGACGATGACAATGGGAGAACACATAACAACAACTAATCACAACAATCAGGTGTTCATGTTTACATGTTCAGTCGTAAGTCCCTTCAACAAAATCGTTTACCATTGATTTAGTGTGACTAAACCGACGTTAGCGTAGTGGTACCAGAGGTTTGACTAACCGCTAGCGAGTGTGGTCGGTACGTTAGTTGTGACATTATCATTGGCCGGTATCGTATGACCGGTAACAGGGCTGCATCAATCAGGTTTGGTAAATGACACATGATGATATTAATCTGCAACACTGATTGTAATTAAATTCTCTATTTCTATTAACTGGTGAACCGAGGAATTGATTTCCTCTAATGTCATAATACTGGTAATAGTTACGTTGAAGGCACTTATTCTATTGATACTACAAATGGGATAGAGGTAAATTGGATGCATTATGGTCTGATTACGTGAGGACTACAATGGATTCCATTTAGGCTCTATACATTCAAGATTATGAACAATAACAATGAGTTAATCGTCACTCCTATTATTAGAAGTGAATTACAGTTAACCTTACAATTGAGTGAACACTAATAAGGATAAGATTAAATTAGTCTATTTTCCTTAAAACAATAAGGGATTACCATAACTTAGGTCATGGTAATTTATGTAGGACCAAGTATGATCTCGGAAACAACACGAAATCAAGGGAAATCTGCTCTACAGCCTTTGGAATAGTACGGAATCCTATTCCAGGGTTTTCCAATCGAAACCTACAGCAACCGTGGTGATCCGAAGGTAAGAGATGAACGTTTGAGTAAGAATCGAACACCACGAGCTATGAATCGAAGTTGGACAACAAGAAACGCTCAAATCTTCAGGGGTTTGACAATGGATCACAAAGGGAAGAATGTGGGTTCTCAGAAGTTAGGGTTGAAATGATTTGAATTTGTATTTATAGGCTGTAGTCATTCGGCCGAATGAGTGGCCGAAGCAACTCATTCGGTGAATGACTCATTCGGTCGCCTATGTCATTGGTAGTTCGTTCATTCGGCCGAATGACTTCATTCGTAGAGTCATTCGCCCGAATGGTCAAAGTCTATTCATAAACATTAATAAACCAAATCAACCAATCATATAAACAATATTAAACATTAAGAACAATATAGAAAGACATCTTCCATTAATATAGTTTGAACTTTACATGATGAATAATACAAAATTGAACTAGGGACATTAAGTGCATCTACAAACTCCCCCTTGGACCTAGTTCAGCTCTTGGAAGTGTCCTTGAAATATTTTGCAGAAATGGCTTTCCAGTCAGCTCCAGCATGAATCTTGAAAATACTGCAGAGACGGATCACCCTAATGAATTGTAATGCTTGCACCATATCTTGAACATCAAAGAAAATTTGGTGCCTGAACAAAGCTTGGACATCTTTGTGGGACAGATTAGTCATTCACATGGGATCAAAAATACGTACTATCTCCCACTTCTTGTCCTTGCATAGTACAATCACAGCCTCTCCATTCCTACCATCGTAATACCACCATCGGAAGCTCTCCATAAAGTCCTGTCGCATCTTCCGTAAAGGAATCTTCTTCATGACTCTAGGAGGTAGCCACTTCAGGATGACTTTATGCTTTCTGGATTGGCCATCAATCTCTGGCAAATAGTATCTCTCAGGCTGTTGAGGCTGAAAGTTGACCCACCTCTTTCTGTACTCGTATTGAATCTGTCGAGAGAACTAAGCAGACATCCCCGAATCTTCACTGTATAACATCTTCAAACGTGCTAACTGATTAACTTCAAAGGCTGGAAATGTCTTGAAGTCGTGGGGGTGCTTGAAATACTGTATTCCGTGTTCTCTCTTGACAGCATAGCACTGTAGATCATTGAAGTATGCCCAGCTGATAATCTGACCTCCAGCCTTGTAGCCTTTGGTCCTGTAGACTTTCTTGTGTGTAGCTGGCATCTTCATCGTGCTCTCTTTCTTTAAGACCTCCCAGTAAGTATGCCATTCTTCTTTTCTTTTCTTCTGATCATCAGCTTCGCCTTTGCTAACTTCAACTTGTTCTTCTAAGTATCGGATCAGTAGATCTTCAGTGGCTTGATCAAACTGATCAGTGAATGTTGGCAGCTCGTCCTCAGCTGATGTATACTTTGGATACTCTTCTTCAGTGATGTCTTCAAGGATAACCTCATCCACATCATCAAAGGCCTCTGGTATAGGCTCTTCATCAACCGGAGCTGAGGTGTCATCAACAACTACCTCATCAGGATTCAACCTGAACAGCTCGGCTATTTGCTCCCTAGATAAGCAATGAATGATCTCCCCCTCCTCTTTGTTGTAGCTAACCGAGTGCTGTATGATGCCTTGAGCGTCTAAAATCATCGTCAAAGTCTCATCTAACTGACGTCTCAATGGCACAGCTTCGACTTCCTCGGTAGCTGTGGATTTTTCTGTCTATGTAGGAGGAGGTGGAGGAGGAGCTTTCTTCTTGTCATGTGCAGACTTGGACCTAATCTCAGAAGGAGAGGGGTCTTGGTCATCATCATCATCAGAACCTAATGAATCAGAAGACCCATTCCCTGATCCCGACTGATCATCATCATCAGAGTCCTCGTCTTTGTCAGTACTCTTATAATCTACTTTCTCCTCCTCAGACTCTTCATCTTCTTCTTCATCGTCCTCTTCTTCTTTCTTGTCTGAGTCTGAATCATCGGAGATTGCTGCAGATCCCTCAATTCTGGGTGTGCCTTTCTTGGAACCTTCAACCAGTTCAGCAAGTCGGGCGTTCTCAGCTTCTAGTGCAAGAATACGATTATTGAAATCAGTGGTAGTAAGAGCCAGCTGATTATGCTCATCAATGTACTTTAACTGCTGCTCCTCTTGCTGAACAGATCTAGCCCTGAGATCTGCTCGCTGATCTGCTGCTTGTAGAAGCAAGGCATCCTGCTCTTCTACTCTCTGAGTAAGCTGAGCACTCATCAGTTCCTGCTCCTTGTTCTTCTTTTCCTGTTCCATGCTCCTCTCCATCAGTATAAGAACCATACTGTTCAGTGTGCACAGCTGATCAACAACTGAAACAGTAGGTATGAACGTGTCAGCTCGAGATGTAGAGGGGCCAGCAGATGCAGCAGTGAATATGGGAGCCTGAATCATAGAGGTGGTCAGAGGGGCAGTAATAGAACTAACATGAATTGCCCTTGACCTGGTCAATAAAGAAACTGAGACAGAAGCTACTGATGTAACAGTGGTTGTAGCAACTGTCGTCAGTTCTGACCTCCTCTGGAAAGAAAACCTGGATCTCTTTCCTCTCCCAACTCTAGAAGATGTAGACTGACTAGCAGCAGTAGTGGCAGGAGCAGAGGACCGAGGAGGTGGAGAGATGTCAAAATCTGGGACGAATGAAGGATCTGTAATCTCTTCGATCTATGCTTCACTCCTTTTTCTTTTCCTCTTTTTCATCCTCCCCCCAAGCCAAACAGTCTCGAACTCTTCATCAGGTGTGTCTTCAGAATCAGGACTACCAGCCTTATCAGCATCAGCTTCACCATCATCTTCACTTGAGTCCTCTGACTCATCTTCATCTGCAGCAGATGTAATGACTGTAGTATCAAGAGGAATAGACATTGTGGAGGTTGTAGTCATCAAGAAATCCAACTCCATCAAAGAATCAATGTCCACCTCTTCATCTGCTGCAGAAGTGCCAACACCAGCACTAACACCACCTGCACTGACCATGCTAACATCTGTAGCAGTAACAACATCCCCAGCAACAGTGCTCTCAATAACACCAACACTAACACCACCAACATCACCATCATCACCATCATCACCATCATCACCAGGTACAACAATGTCCTCTACCTCAGAGTCTGAGTCATCGTGCCTCCATCTTCTACCAGGTGGAGCAACATAATCAGGCCTCGCCAGATGACCAAACAATGATCGTAGAGTCGGCTTCCTTTCTTTGCCTCTATATGAGAACACTCTGTTGACAGTAGTGTCATTCATATGCTATAGCTTGATGATATCAGCAGTGATCTTCGGTAAATCAGGCAATTGAGCATCAATCAACTGCTGGAGGAAATGAGGATACATCAGGAACTTCTTATCTCCCTTGAGTCCCACATTCTCCTTCATATGCATGAATATCATCTCTGAGAAATTGAAAGGCTCGTTCAGCACCAAAGCAACGAATGCACACTGGATAGTTTCCCTCATATCATCAAATCCGCCTCTCCTGGATCCCAGACAATGAATGAGAATGTGTGCCAAATACTTGAACTGGTGAGACATGTATGCCTTGTTGAGAATCCCTGCTCCTAGATCTCCTTCATACTTGCACCGCATGAAACATCCACGAACCAAGTAGCGGTCTAGCAAGTATGGCTGATCATGGGAATCCTGGAAACCACAGACTCTCCTGATGTGCTCGGCTGAGATGACAACATCATGCCCGAGAACCTTTCCCCTGATCACAGTAGGTTCAGCCTCACAATCTATATCAGCAGAGGCCTAGAAATCCTGCTGATGTGAGTGATAGGGTGTATGTAAAGTAGAAATGGCTGTGAAAATCCTCGAACGCCTCAGAAAAGTGATAATCTCAGCAAAATGACGGGCGTTGGGTGTGTTCAGCTCCAATTATGCACAAATGTTATTCTTCGTCATAGATTTGTATCCAGCCATTCTGAACATCAAATAAAAACATGTTAGAACCATTACATAACTGAAAATACAGAAAACAAATTAAAAATCAGAAAACAGATTCAGACTAATCTGTATACCGAATGACTTGATTTTGGCGAATGAATACTTTGGTCGAATGAGCCATTCGCCGAATGAGCTTCATTTGCCAAATAGATCTCATTCGCCGAATGAGCTATGAGCTAATCAAGTCATTCGCCGAATGAGCTATTCGTCGAATGAGTCATTCGCCGAATGACGACATTCGGCAGTCAGTTCAAATTCAAATCCCTCTTTTCAAAATCTTCAAATCAGTTGAAAAAAATCACACATGCAACCTCAGAAACTACCAACTAACACATTTAACAAAGATCATTTGGGTTTTAAGTCCATTTAGACAGATTATTGCAAAGGCGATTAGAAAAACCCTAAAACCCTAAAATGTGTTCGGTTCTTGATGATTTCACGGTCAGAAATTGATGGTATTCAATCCCAAGGTACCTAAGAAGATAATAAACAGGATTATCAGTGACTGGGTGAGTAGAAATCACGAGAAAAAGAACGGCCGAAGAAAGAATGTTTTTCGGCGAATGAAGATGCACACAGTAACGAGCGAATGAGAAGGGGAGAATGAGGGTAGTTGGCCGATTGAAGGCTTATATAGGTTGAGTCATTCGCCGAATGAGACCAGCGAATGAACTCTTCCTTCTCTAAGTCATTCTCCGAATGAGTCCAGCGAATGAACTCTTTCTCCCAAATGCCATTCGCCGAATGAAATCCAAGTCTTAAGTCATTAGCCGAATGACTTGGCGAATCTCTTCTTTCGATCAACATTCATTCGCTGATAGACTCATTCGCCGAATGAGTTTCATTCGGTCGAATGAGACATACTCAACACAAAACACAACCAATTTCAAGATTTAAAATTTTGATCAGTTAAACAGATGCCTTTTATGAAGATATGTCTGGTTGGTTCAGGATTTAGATGAGACAGACGTCTGAACCTACAAATGATCATCTAAACTTAAATTGAAAATATAAAATCTCTTTGTATTTTTCTGAAACAGAATTACGACTGTACAACTAGTAACTAAAAACAAAGAAACACATGTTTTTGTGAGAAGTCTATTGATAAAGTAGCATATACATCTAATCACATCACATCAACTTCATTGAATGTTTCACCTGAGACACATTTATCTTATGATACGATTACTGATATATTTGTCCAATCTTAAACCATACAATACACAACTACTAAACAAACTTTATGATTACTCATGTTTTCTGATTGAGTTCCCCATTTCATTTCACCATTAAAGATCAAAATCAGTTTATAACTCATTTCTGCATATCTTAATACCAGTCATCATAAATTCAATAAGATTTCAAATTTATTATCTTTTTGTATTTTTCTTGTTCTATCCAAATGGACGGCTTCAGCTAGGTTCGTCCCAGCAATATGGCACGTGTATGGAATCGAACTTAATTTCTTCAAGTATTTCTCAAGCTTAATACCAGCTTGCATTTATTTTTCTTCAAGCTTAATACCAGCTTATTTTTATTTTTCTTCAAGCTTAATACCAGCTTGCTTTTCTTTTTCTTCAAGCTGAATACCAGCTTGTTTTTGTTTTTCTTTAATTGAAGCCTCATTTGATTCCATGATGACCGGTGTATGCTTGATTTGAGTCAAAAACTATTTCTCACCTAGGTGGTTTTATAAAACAGATTCCACAAATCAGACTTTCTAAGTTGTCACAAGTTGTTTATTCATTTGTAAAGTTGGCCTATCAGTACATCACATCATAATTTTCTTGTGTGTTCAGCTTACACATTCAACTTAGCTTCTATATCATGATAAATTAATGTGTCACTTTTTCAAACACAGACCATCTCAATTTTAACTTTTTCAATTGTTTTTGTATTTTTGAATTTTTTTAAATGTTTTTTGTTTTTCAATTTTCAAATGTTTTTGGTTTTTCAATATTCAACTATCTTCCCCTAAAAACCTAAAACAGAAAATCTTTTTGAGTTTTTGATTAAGAAAAGAAACTAGACAAGAAAACTGAAATAAAATAAATAGACAAAACAAAAAAAAATCTAAGAAAAGCGATAATCATTTGTTAGATTCAGATGAAGGTAGGACTTCATCCTTTTGGAAAACACCATTAGCCGATAACAGATATAAAAATCTGGGTTTATCAAAAGCTTTTGTGAAATGATCAGCTTTCTGGTGATCGGTGTGAATTTTAACAACATAAATTAATTTCTTTTCAAAACAATCACGTATGAAGTGATATTTAATGTCAATGTGTTTTGTTTTAGAGTGCTGAACATGATTTTTAGTGACAGCTATGGCAGCAGTATTATCAACATTTATAGGAGTGTTAGAAAAATGTAACCCATAGTCCCTGAGTTGCTGTTGAATCCAGATGATCTGAGAACAACAACTAGCAGCAGCAATGTATTCAGCTTCACAAGTTGAAGTAGACACCGACGTCTGCTTCTTGCACTGCCAGGTAACTAATCTGGTTCCAAAGAACTGACATCCCGCAGATGTTGACTTGAAGTCTCTTTTGCAGCCACCATAATCAGAGTCACTGTATGCAGTAAGTTCAAAATTATCATCATTAGTGTACCATAAACCAAGATCAGGAGTACCCTTCAGATAACGCATAATCCTTTTGACAGCAATCAGATGAGACACTCTTGGTTTTGATTGATAACGTGCACACAAGCATGTGGCGAACATGATGTCTGGCTGAGAAGCAGTAAGATAGATAAGAGACCCAATCATTCCTCGGTACAGAGTAGCATCAATTAACTCCCCCTTTTCATCTGGTGTAATCCCGCGATTGACAGCCAGTGGGGTACCAGTAGGCTTTGCATCAGACATACTAAACCGGCTCAGTATGTCCCCAACATATTTGGTTTGATGAATGAAGATTCTTGCCTCAGACTGATCTACTTGTAATCCCAGAAAAAATTTCATCTCTCCCATTGAGCTCATCTCGAACTTCTCTTTCATAACTTTTTCAAAATCTTTGCACAGATCATCATTTGTTGAACCGAAGATGATGTCATCCACATATACTTGCACCAAGAGTAAGTCACCATCCTTTTCTCGAATGAACAGTGTGTAGTCAATGACACCTCTTCTGAACCCGTTGTTCAGAAGGTGAGTAGACAGTGTCTCATACCATGCTCGCGGCGCTTGATGCAATCCATATAAGGCCTTGTCTAGCTTGTAGACTTGGTCTCTATGCAATGGATCCTCAAACCCGGGAGGTTGACTGACATACACTGTTTCATTTATCACACCATGAAGAAATGCACTCTTTACATCCATCTGATAAACTTTAAACCTTTTGAAGGATGCATAAGCCAAGAAGATACGAATGGTTTCAAGTCTAGCAACTGGTGCAAATACTTCATTTTAATCAAAACCTTCAACTTGTCTGAATCCTTGAACAACCAGACGTGCCTTGTTCCGCACAATGATACCATGATCATCCTTTTTGCACCGAAGAACCCATCTGGTGCCTATTACTTTCACACCTTTTGGTCTATCAACTAATTGCCAGACACCTAACTTTTTGAACAGAAGGAGTTCTTCTTGCATTGCATCTACCCACGACTCTTCCTTGAGAGCTTCAGCAACAGTACGTGGTTCAACGTGGGAGATAAAACATGAGTGGGCACAAAAGTTTACATCTGGAAAGTCAAGAATGTCTGCAAGTCCTCCTGAAGAAAGCTGATTTCTTGTCCTGACCCCATCCAAAGGACCTCCAATAATATTTTCTTGAGGATGAATCCGATTAATTCGTTCAACAGGATGCGCGGGAACTTCAACCTGTGGATCAAGATTATTCAGATTCAGATCCTCAAGTCCTGGTACAAGATTGTCAACAGCTGGTTCAGGAGCAGCTGGAGGGACTGAGTTGTCGTCTGTGTCTGAGCTGTCATCATTTGTCTGTGCTGTAGGAGTTGAAGCAGATGAAGGTTGCATTAGTTCTTCAGGTGCATTTTGTGCATCATACAGCATCTGAACAGCAACATCTTCATCGGTGTACATGGGAGGCATGTTGCAGGAATCAAACAGATCAGAATAGTTGAACATCCAATCAGGACCCTTCCCAGGTGGAGGCATGGAATACTTCTGTACCTCAACATGGAACCACTCCTCCACATTTTGAGTTGATCTGTTATAAACTCTTTTATTTGGAGTGTTGTACCCAAGAAAATACCCTTCTTCCACCTTTTCATGAAACTTGCCTTGCTCATGTTTCTTAAGCATAGTGCATGGTGCACCAAATGGTTCAAGGTACTTAAGATTTGGCTTTCTGTTATGGAGCAATTCGAAGCAAGTTTTCCCATGTCTCTTTACTATCAACACTCGATTAAGAGTGTAACAAGCATTAGCTACAGCTTCATTCCAGAATTGAACTGGAAGAGACGAATATGCAAGCATAGTCCTAGCAGCCCCAATCAAAGTCCTGTTCTTTCGCTTAGCAACACCGTTCATCTGGGGAACATATGGAGCACTAAATTGTTGAACTATACCTCGTTCCTTACAAAAGTTCTCCATGTTGTGATTTTTGAACTCTGTCCCATTGTCGGTTCTGAATATGCGAATCTTGAGCTTATAGAGAGATTCAAGTTTGGTAACCAACACTTGAATGCAGTCAAACGTTTCCGACTTCTCCTTCAGAAAGAAAACCCAAGAGTATCTGGAACATTCATCAGTGATGACAAGACAGTACTGATCCCCAGTAATACTCTTGCGGTTAACTGGACCAAAAAGATCCATATGGAGCAGCTCAAGTGGAACAGTGATTGAGTGATACTTCTTCGGTTTGTGAGACTGCTTGACTTGCTTGCCTTTCTTGCAAGATACACAGACATCAGACAGCTTGAAATTCTTCAGACTGACCCCCTCAACCAGATTGTTGTGTACCAAGTGATTCATCTTGCGTAAAATCAAATGACCCATCCTCTTATGCCAAAGTATTGAATCTTTTTCTGTTGCCTTTGACATAAAACATGAAGCTGTGGAGGATGTAGTTGAAGCTGTGGCCATATTGAGTACGTACAAGTCATGCTTCCTGGGGGCAGACATCAAGATCCAATCTTCAGGAATAACTACACCTTGCTTTAGAATGTAGCATTTGGAGTCATCGAAAAGAACTTTGTAGTGTTTATCACAGATCTGTGATACAGAAAGTAGATTATTCTCCAATTGTTTGACATATCTGACTTTGTCAAATGAAACTTGCCCATTTGATAAGATTCCATCTCTCGTGATGAAACCACCTTTGTCACCAGCAAAAGCTACATAACCACCTTGAACTGAGTTAACCTCGGTGAGTAGCGAAATATCACCAGTCATATGCCTAGAAGCCCCACTATCAACAATCCAATTGCCGTTAAAAGCAGCTGTTGGGGCAATCTGCACACAAAAGAAACAATTAGTTCAATTTGGGAACCCAAGCCTTGATAGTCTTGGGTAGACCCAATGAGTCTCGGATCATAACATCAATCCATTTGCCATCTGAAACAGCCTTGTCTGAAGTGGGTGAAACTGTGGTCTCAGACTTTACTTTCCAGATTGCATTTTTACTGAAAGAATTTTTTAGATAAATGGATGATGATTTAGATTGATCAACAGTAACAGTTTTGAGAACATTCGAGTTCATCAGTTTCCCTTTACCCTTGTCCACAGATTTAACCTGATTTGGTTGTTTGGGTTTTGTCAGGATTGACTCAGGAGGAAATTTGACAGGTTTGACAAAAACTTTACTTGGTTTTCTGGGTGGTGCAACCTTTGGTCTAAGCAACTGTGGGCAAGATCTAACAATGTGCCCAGGTGCACCACACTCAAAACAAACTCTCTCACCTTTTTTGTGAAAATGTTTTAATTCAGAAAAAGAAGGCCTTTTTGGTTTGAAAACAGTCGTTTTAGACATGTTCTGATTAAAACCCAAACCCTTTCTACCATTTGGAACAAGATTGTCAAACTTGTTCGACACACAAGCTTCATTTTCTTTTGATGCTTTCACAAAACTTAAGGCTTGATAAATTTTTGAAGAAGAGATTGGGTCACCTTTCATGACAGCAGAAGGTTGATTCTGAGCAGTAATACCATCAGATGAATCGTCAGATTCATCCTCAGAATCTGAAACCCAATCTTCAACAGTCCCATCCACAAGAGATTCCTCTGTTAAGGAGGAACCCTCATCAGTAACCATCCCAATTGGATCAATTACTAATGGAGTGATCAATTGAAAATCTTTAACATCCTTGTCATTGGGTGGATTGACAAAGCTGTTTAAGATTGGTGGGGGACATCTTTGATAACTCACTGTTCCCTTACCCTTATGATCAGCTCCCTTGCTGATCATGTGCTCAATGATATAAGATGAACTCTCATAGCTCTTGAGCTTCTGTCCTAGGGTCTCATAATCACACTCAACTATTGCTAACTTCTTCTTTACCTCATTGATGGTATTGAGATAAGAAGTTATAGCATCTTGCTTGTTAAGAACAACAATCTCAGCCTCATGAAGTTGTTTGTTTAAAAGTTCAATTTTAGCTTGAAAATCTTTTTCATTAGCTTTTAAAACTTTGTTAGCATCAATACATTGGTTGAGATCACTATCAAAGCAGCATTGTGATTCTGATAGGAAAGAACCTTGCTTTTAAGGTCAACACAATTAAAACAGTTAGAATCAGAAGATGAACAATCATCAGATACCTGCTCAGATTGTGAAGTTGCAGCAGGAGTAGCAGATGAGTTTACCATCAATGCAAACTGTGTAGGAGATTCTTCAATATCAGCCTCAGAATCAGATTCAGTATCAGAATCAGTCAAGCTTTCAGACTCTGATCCAGATGTTTCTTCTATCTTGATCTATGCTCTTTCAGCAGTACTCTCTTCAAGTTGATTATCCATTTTCTGGATCTCAGCACCACAAGCTTGATCTTGCCCCCTATTCAGAATTAAATCTGAAATCCCAATTTTCACCTTCATCCTGCTGTACCATCAAAGCTTTGCCTGTATTTGAAGAACTGGTATGAGTAGGAGAATCAATAGGGACAAGTCTTCTCTCTGGATTTACTGTAGAAGACTTTTGATGCTGAAAATGATTCTTGTTTCCAGCTTTCTTAGGATGCTTGCACTGTCTAGCAAAGTGACCCTTTTCTCCACAATTGTAGCAAGTGACAGATGTCATATCAAATCCAAACTTTGAATCTTTGTTCAAGTTGATGTCTTTTCCAGTTCTCTTCACAAACTCTTTAGCTCTTCTGACAGCATTAGCCAAAGCCCACATAATATCAATCCTTTCCATGTCATCTGGATCCATCTGAGAGTAATAATCATTAGTCAGATAAGGATTGCCAATCTGTCCTGCTACTAAACCATCATAAGAGCTGACTAGAGTAGATAGAAGTCCCTTGTGCTCCTTGGCAATCTCCACAGTCACTTTATCAAAATTTTCTGTCTTCAAACTGGTTACAGACTGATGATGTTCTTTCAGAGGATTGGATGAAGAGGATGATTGACTAAAATGAATCTGAGTAGATGATGGAGCTTCACTAGTCTGAGAAACAAAAGCTGTCTTCAATGGAGCATGAGAAGATGATTTCTCATCTGTAGGAGTAGAATAATACAACGATGGGTCCTGGACTTGGGCAACTCTCTTGGCCTTCCATTTGTTCTCTATTTCTTGCTCTTTCAACTTCTGAATGAAATCATTTATGTCCATATGTGCCAACATCTGATTCTGCTTGAGTACCATCAAAAATGACTCCCACGTTGGAGGTAAAGCATGTGCCAAACACTGGATCTTTTCCTGAGTAGTAGTCTTGACTTCATGATTGAACAACTCACTCAAAAGATGATAAAATCTAGCAATCAACTCATCCAGTGACTCATTTCCCACATACATTAAGCTATTGAATTCCTTTCTCAATGCCATTGACTTGATGCTCTTCAAAGCATCATTACCCTCATATCTTTGTTGCAGTGCATCCCACAGTAGCTTGAAGATGTAAACTGTCTAAACTGATGGAAAATATTAGTAGCATTGGACTGGGATAGAATAGCATAGGCTTTCTTCTCATAATCATAAAGCTTCCTCTGAGGCTCAGTCATCCGTGTGACTAGCATAGAAGTTCCATCTTCATTCAGAGGCCTTAGATAACCTCCCTCAATCACCATCCATAAGTTTGTATCCACCCCATTGATGTGGATCTTAAACCGATACTTCCAGTGTGGATAATTATCTAAGGATAACAACTTTTGAGCTTTATTAGAATTTCCAGTCTCAGTCTCAGTCAGTAGTAAAGTCTGAATACGATGATTCTGGTTTGCCATCAATGCTAAATCCTCCATAGAATCAAGAACAACAAGATTCAACACTTAGAAAATTTTTCAGACTGATGGCCGAATGAAGATCCTTATGGCAAATGACGGGGCCGAATGTGCTAGAACTGGCGAATGAGAGGCTGAGTATGACTGATTGACGAACGAGTAAAGAGAATGAACCTATTCGGCGAATGAGAGTTCGAATGAGGGCTAATCTCCGAATGACTTGACCTAATGAGTCTTTCGTCGAATGAATGATCGAATGAGGGCTATTCGCCGAATGAGTAACATGAATGGAGCTATTCGGCGAATGAAGATAGCGAATGAGGCTATTAGGGCGAATGAGGCTTATTCGGCTGAAACTATTCGGCCGCCATGTACATTCGGCCAATCTGAGGGTTTTTGAAACAAAAATCGTGATAACTTGAGATTTTGACCAGATCTAACCACCAAATTTGGTACAGAACATCATGAGATGATAATGAACAAATTGAGATAAACGTTTTGACAAAAATATCACAAAAATCCACGGATTTGCAATGAAACAGTAACTTTTAGGACAATAAGCTTAGGGTTTTTGCAGATCTCGAACGAACAATCAAAGATATTATGATTTGGATTGGAAATCGAGTAGAATCAAGAGCCAAAGCTCTGATACCACTTTGTAGGACCAAGTATGATCTCGGAAACAACACGAAATCAAGGGAAATCTGCTCTACAGCCTCTGGAATAGTGCGGAATCCTATTCCAGGGTTTTCCAATCGAAACCTACAACAACCGTGGTGATCCGAAGGTAAGAGATGAACGTTTGAGTAAGAATCGAACACCACGAGCTATGAATCAAAGTTGGACAACAAGAAACGCTCAAATCTTATGGGGTTTGACAATGGAGCACAATGGGAAGAATGATGGTTCTCAGAAGTTAGGGTTGAAATGATTTGAATTTGTATTTATAGGCTGTAGTCATTCGGCCGAATTAGTGGCCGAAGCAATTCATTCGGCGAATGACTTGCCCGAATGGACATGTCAGCCGATTGAGTCATTCGGCGAATGACTCATTCGGTCGCCTATGTCATTCGCTAGTTCGTTCATTCGGCCGAATGACTTCATTCGTAGAGTCATTCGCCCAAACGGTCAAAGTCTATTCATAAACATTAATAAACCAAATCAACCAATCATATAAACAATATTAAACATTAAGAACAATATAGAAAGACATCTTCCATTAATATAGTTTGAACTTTACATGATGAATAATACAAAATTGAACTAGGGACATTAAGTGCATCTACAATTTATTCCCTGCAAAACGCTATTATTCTGTACACATAACACTTGGAATGAAAACACATCATATGGGATTAATAGGTTATATATCAAATAAGACAAAAACAATGTAAGATAAATATGGGCATCCATAGTTGCATTACAAGTTGTATTGAATTCAGTCAAGTATGTGATGGGCTGGCGGCTTCATTTGTGATAGGTATGCCCTATATATAAGCATGTTTGCTATGGACGATACACTATTTGTAAGGGTAAATATGGAAAGGACATTGGTGAGATAAGATATGGCAATAACAATAAGACTTGTGTGTGACACAATGACATGCGAATGACAAATTACAAGTGTTTTCAATTACAAAACTTATGAACTAACCAACCTATTGTTGACTTTTTTAAATGCATGTTTTCTCATGTAACGAACAGGTTTAGTCACCATACATTAGGTTATATGCTAGTGATACTATATAGAGGACCGATAGCTTACATTATGTGTTGTGCATATTTTGGATGACATATTGGTGAATCGTCATTTGTAAATCTTGTGCAGATACAAGATAGACACTTCGTGATTATTTTTGGGTAAATTTACTTAGTTAAATTATGAACACATACTATGTAATTTAACATCGTAATTCTATTGTAATGTCATGTTAGCATTTCTCATTATATATCAAGTGTAATGTAAACAATCTAATCACTATGATATCGCGCCCCGAGAACCTTCCGCCCGACGGCAAAGTAAATCCAGCCTGCCGGCTTGGGGTGTGACACATTGGTATCAGAGCAATGGTTATAGAGGAATATAGGGCATATCACTTAAACGGTTGGGCCTAGGCTATAACCTAGGGACCCGCATGTAGAGAACATAAAACTTAGGATTTTATTTGCATATGTCCTCTGCATTCGATCATTGCACTAACCGATTTTCTTTCGGTTGTGATCAGAATGCAGCCAAGAAGACCTCCACCTACTACGTCATTTCCACACGAGTCACCCCCATACTCACCACCACCATCACCGCCTCCTCCTTCGCATACTCCACCTCATCAACCACCACCTAACCATGAGTGAGATCCTGCTACCATCGCACTGGCCACTCTGCTGACCAGCCAACTAAGGGAAGTGATTACCGATATGATGAACCGGATTAACTCCAACAATGGCAAAAGTAACAACAATTTAACTGGTGAAGGCATCGGGAACAACAGGCAACAACAAGACTATTCCTACAACAGCTTTGTAGGATGCAAGCCACTGATATTCAGTGGCAACGAGGGGAACTGTTGGCTTGATCCAATGGATCGAGAAGATGGAGACGACCCTCGATCTCAGTGGATGTCCAGAACAACACAAAGTGATGTATGTTGCGGGCTCGTTTAATAAGTGAGCTCTTACATGGTGGAATGCCTAGGTGCAGACTAGGGGCAGAGATGAGGAATTGTCCATGCCTTGGGAGGAATTTAAGCTGCTGCTGAGGGTTGACTTTTGCCCAAGAAATGAACTAAAGAAGGTTGAGACTGAGTTGCTCAATCATGTCATGGTTGGTGTGAGGCATCTGACCTACACCACCAGATTCCACGAGTTAGCAACACTGGCACCGGATATAGTGCCAACACTTGAGAAGCGGATCGAGCGGTATGTCGGTGGATTACCGGCTTGTATCCAGGGGCATGTGATTGCTGCCCACCCAACTACCTTGGTGATGGCCGTTACTCTGTTAGCAACATTGATGGATGTAATGGTTACCTTTGGGGCACTAAAGAAAGAGGCTAAAGCAGCCAAAGCTGGAACGTCAGAGAAGCCGGATAGACACATGGCTAAGAAACAGAAGGTGGTCAAGAAAATTCTGCGACCACTCATGCTCAAAAAGCCATACAACCACAACCACTGCAAAGCAAGAGGCCATATACTGGGACGGCTCCTCAATGCACCAAGTGCCAATACCATCATCAACCAACTTCCCAGTGCAGGAAATGAAATAACTATGAAAGGTTTGGTCACTGGGCCAATCAATGCAAGAGCACAGGGGCTTAGAACAAGAACAACATTGCAGCGGTGATGGCTGCTGCTGCTGCTGATAACAGGTCTTGCTACACTTGTGGCGAATAAGGACACTTCACGCGGGATTGTCCAAGAAAATTCCACAAAGGGCTCCGGCAGCTAGAGGACGGGCTTTCCAAATTGGATTTGCTGCTGCACGAAAAGACCAAAATGTGGTCACTGATACATTTCTCTTATCTGAGTTTTATGGATCTATATTATTTGACACTAGTGTGGATCAGATTTTTATCTTTTCTGACTTTGCATGCCAAGAATGATAATCATGATAACATAATTTCATGATGATGATATCATTCACCACATATACTAACATCGTGTAATAAGACTAATTCTTATAACACTTTGTTAAAGACTGAGAGAACACATAACGCTGAGAACATATGACACTGAGATGATGACAATGGGAGAATACATATCGACAACTAATTACTATTAAGACTGTTTGTATTATATCACAACAATCATGTGTTCATGTTTACATGTTTACATGTTCAGTCGTAAGTCCCTTCAACAAAATCGTTTACCATTGATTTAGTGTGACTAAACCGACGATAGCGTAGTGGTACCAGAGGTTTGACAAACTGCCAGCGAGTGTGGTCAGCACGTTAGTTGTGACATTATCATTGGCCGGTATCGTACGACCAGTAACAGGGCTGCACCAGTCAGGTTTGGTAAACGACAAATGGTGATATTAATCTGCAACACTGATTGTAATTAAATCCTCTGTTTCTATTAATTGGTGGACCGAGGAATTGATTTTCTCTAATGTCATAATACTGGTAATAGTTACGTTGAAGGCACTGATTCTATTGAGACTACAAATGGGATAGAGGTAAATTGGATGCATTATGGTCTGATTACGTGAGGACTACAATGGATTCCATTTAGGCTCTATACATTCAAGATTGTGAACATTAACAATGAGTTAACCGTCACTCCTATTATTAGAACTGAATCACAGTTCACCCTACAATTGAGAGAACACTAATAAGGATAGGATTACATTATTCTATTTTCCTTAAAATAGTAAGGGATTACCATAACTTATGTCATGGTAATTTATTTTCTTCAAAACGCTATTATTCAGTACACATAACACTGTGGAATGAGAACACGTCATATGGGATTAACAAGTTATACATCAAATGAGACAAAAACAATGTAAGATAAAGATGGGCATCCATAGTTGCATTACAAGTGGTATTGAATTGAGTCAAGTATGTGGTGGGCTGGCGGCTTCATTTGTAATACTTATGCCCTATATATAAGCATGCTTGATATGGACGATACACTATTTGTAAGGGTAAATATGGAAAGGACATTGGTGAGATAAGATATGACAATAACAATAAGACTTGTGTGTGACACAATGACATGTGAATGAAAAATTACAAGTGTTTTCAATTGCCAAAGTTATGAACTCACCAACCTAGTGTTGACTTGTTTAAATGCATGTTTTCTCAGGTAACGAACATGTTTAGTCACCAGACATCACGACATATGCTAGTGGGACTATATAGAGGACCGATAGCTTAATTTTTGTGTTGTGCATATTTTGGATGACATATTGGTGAATCATATTTTTTAAATCTTGTGCAGATACAAGAAAGAAACTACCTGATTCTTTTTGGGTAGATTTACTTAGTTAAATTATGAACAGATACTATGTAATTTAACTTCGTAATTCTATTGTAATGTCATATTAGTATTTCTCATTATATATCATGTGCCATGTAAACAATTTGATCACTATGATTATCGCAATGATATCGCGTCCCGAGTTATTCCGCCCGACGGGAAAGTCGATCCAGCCCGCCGTCTAGGGGTGTGACATCTCAGGCCGCAATATCGTATGATAATCCGAATGATCAGATTGTATACATAGCATCAACATTTGAGAATAACTAAACCACAATAATGGTTAAACTAGAATTACAAAGATAAATTACAATTTGTCACTGTTTGATAATTTAACTAAGTAATCATGTCAAAAGAATCATTGGTACACTATCTTGTAACCATACAAGATATCAAAATGACTCACAAGTAAATAACAAAATATGTGCTTACAAAAGCTACTAGGTACTCTATTTGGGCATCGTAGTATGCATCCTGAACCTTAGTCTAGTCATCTCCAACACCTGAGAAACATGTAAGAAAACATAGTGAACACATGGTTCGTGAGTTCATAGAGTTTAGTATTTGGAAATGAGTTTCACAAACCTTTTCGGTAACAACCTTAACCTCATTAATAACTACCTATCCTATCCATTTTGGTATGCTTGTATATAGGGCATACGTAGTGTCAAGCTTACAGCCAGCCCACCACATACTAAACCGCATATGATATTGTTGTTAATGATAATTAAGCGTTTTACCTACCATCCAAATCAACATCCAACATATTTTTTTTAAGAATTCTGATTTAAACCGATTTCCAATTCATTAGAGTTTGAAAACCAAGTTTTGAGTTTACATCTATGGACAACGGAATACTAGAGAGGAGTGACTCCTAGAGAAACTCACGGAGGCATTTAGTATCAATCCGTAGAAATAAACTCGGTGTGACTTTCAACATCGGTGCGTAATTAGAGGGTACCATAACATGACACTCAGTCAACTAAATGGAACCATAATCATCCTATTCACTCATTACAAAACCATGGATAGACAATGAACAACACTGAATGACTAGAGGGTCTTGACCAAATGTCAACGCATAGAGGCCAATCAGTCTGTCTTGCAAGGTCCGGACAACGAAGAACCCTGAACGACTAGAGGGGAGTGCATCCTAGAGACACTCACGGAGGCCAATCAGTCTGTCTTACGAAGTCCGATAGCATATAGAATCAAGTGTTTAGTTTTACCGGTACCATGTAAACATGTACATGCTTCCCAACCAGAAAGAGTCTAGCATTTCAAGTTTTCCTAGCGTTCAAGTATATGAGTTTACAAAGTTTCAGGTGTATAAGAATTCTAAAGAATATAGTTTCAAAAGCATTCAAGAATCATAAAATCATAGGATATTTGTTTAGAAATATTCAATTATTGCAAAGATTATAAGTTTAAAAGATTCAAGCATCAATAGTTTAGAGCATTCAAGAATCATAAGTTTAAAGCATCAGGTATATGAGTATAGGATATTCGCATCAAGAATAAGCATAGAAGATTTAAGAAATGTCTAAACAATTATATAAAATATTTAAACATGTTTCTCAGTCCTGAAGTAGAACAAAGTAGTTTAAAAAGGGACAAACTATTTTATTATATGCACGCTCGTACTTTGTAGACTATGTCGCTTCAATACCTGAGTTGACTTATTATGATTCGGATACGATTAGTATTTAAAGTTGAAGTATATAGGATTTTGGTCTCGGTTTGCGACTATGTGTCCTATATACATACTAATGGGTTACTAGAATTCCTCTAAGTATTGTAAGTTATGTTCCCTCTACAACCCTTACCCTTGCTTATTTGAGATTCAACCTTATTTACATAAGGTTTACAATATTAAAAGATATAACTTTTGAATAAATCATCATTTGTAAAATCTTATTAAGTTACAAAAATTTAAGTTTAGAATATTCTTTAAATTAATTTAAAATATTTTAATAAAACAAGTTATGATGATTTTTATTATATTTTAATAAAATACAAGTAATTTGTATGAAAAATATAAGTTAATCATGTTTGGACTTAAGTTAACCTCACTAGATTAACATCAAGTCGCTTGATCTTGTTTTACTCATGATTTTAATCATTATCTTACGTAATTCAACTTGAATAACTGATGTGCGTGAAACTATATATTTTATATGATGGAATTTTCACAAAGATTTTAGTTTTAAAATGGTCTTTCTTAAGAACTAAATCAAACACTATAGGAAAGTGTACCTATCGTATAGTGATATAGCTAATGGTAAGAATGGGATATCAATACGTGGACACGATATCTCTCAATACTAAACATCGGTCAATGTTTAGCAAAAACATTAAGAAGTGGGGTTTGTTAATTTAAAAAAAAATATCTAAATAAATAGGTTTTAAAATAATCTAAAGTATAAGGAAATTGCATACATTATAAATTCACTTAGTCTAGTGATGAGATTAATATGAATTGGTAAAACAAATGTTGACTAGATTATGGTCAAAGATATTTAATCCTATAATCTTTTGGAAAATTAAAATGACAAACACATTCTAATCACCTAAGATTATTCTATGAAGCCAAAAGTCAAGGTCTATGTCAAGATTTATCCAAGAATTAGTCATCCGTCAAGAATCTTAATTCTACAACTTAAGGAAAACTAATATGACTTATAAACACTAATCACCCTAAGTTGCATAAATTCAACAAAATCACAATTTCTTCCAACTAACAATTTATGAACACAATCATGGAAATGAGGTCATTTGGCCATAATTTCCTAACTTACATGTTAATCATATTCAACAAATCACAATATCACCATGGTTTTTCCAAACTTTAGTGAAAGAAAGTATATTTATGCAAGTTTCGTGATATTCAAGTAACCAATTATCATTCCTAATCTCATGGCATAATCTAAAAAAAGTTGTAAGATTATAAGCAAATCTTTGATCATGGTTTTCCAATATAATATGACTAAACATTAATCATTCTTGAACACTAATCAACCTACACAGGTATACAACATCATTGGAATAAAATCATAGCCTCATCTTGAATCTTGAGATGAACCATTTTAACCAATTCATAAAATCATCATCACAAGAACATAAGTTTCATCATAATCTAGACAATAAAGTGATTAGCCCATAAGGCTTACAAGAACAAAAACAAAGTATGCAAAACTAATAAGAAACCCTATGGAAATAAAAATTTCAAACCAATAGAAAGCAAGGATTGGAAAGTAAATGTTGTTGGATACTTCTTGGATCTTCAAGACCTAAAAAATCTCCTTTGCAAAGCTTGGAAAATTCTAATCAGCGGGTATTTTTGCTCCAGGAAGTCCAGCCCTGTCATAATGGAGAGAAAAAAACTCAATTTATAGAAAGTATAGAATTTGGCACGGTGTTGCCATTTTCAGCTAAGTCTTGAAAATCGACTCGAGGTGTTAGGCACAGTCGTGCCAAAAGTCTCACGGTCGTGAGCATGTCAAAATGGTCGGCACTACCTACATTTGGCTGACATTGCCTTGCCCTGGCCTGGCACTGGCTAGCTGCACGGTCGTGCAAGGCTCATGCACGGTCGTGCATGTGTCAGCACTACCATGCATGGCCTGAAACTACCAGCTGGTTGCATGGTAGTGCAAAGTTTATGCATGGTCGTGTGCATGTCAGCACTGCCATGCATGGCCTTGGCACTATGTTGGGTCCGGAGTAGGGCTGCACTGTACACTGCCAGTGCAAGATTTGGCACGGTAGTGTGCATCTGGGGATTTGCTTAGAAATTGCTCGAATTCCATATAACTCTTGATTTTCTTCCGAGCAAGATCATTGTCCTGCAAATTCACAAAAACCATAATTAGGACTATTTGTGAATTTGCTTGTTATTAACATTAAAACCGGGGAAATTATGTCAAATAATATGCATAATTTAACGTGTATCAATAACCTAGATCGATCAGTCATGATATGCAAGTTCTAGGTATAAATACTTGATACATATGATCAACATACCCGTACTTAGTTGTTCTTCCTTGAATCCACATAAATCTCCTCATGTTCTTTAGTTCCTTTGTAACATCATAACCCTTTATTTTGATGTGAACTACCAAACATAAATTTAGTTTGTTCATTAGTAGAGTTCTTGGATAGTATCGATGGTTCTCGCATCAACTAACACTTTGTTAATCAAAATTTAGATCCCATTGATACTAACCTCTTAGTATATGATTTTTATTTAACAAAACCCAAGTGTTTCAAGCCCAAAGGAGTGTTTACCCATAAGTTTATGTGTTTAATTATTTTAGAGAAGCTTGGGTATTAGAACACCTTAGTATCGATATAAAAACAAACCGATTACTACCCTTGAAAACCCTAATAACCATCAACCCGACATGTTCATGTTCTACCAACTCCCACGATCTTGATTTTCATGGTTATGACTTGGTTCTAGGTTTAAATTAGTTGGATTATGGTCAAGTACTAGTATGAGCAACACCTTCCTAATATCACATAGTTTCTGTTTCAATGTCTGAAAAGCATCTTCTTGTTTCTGCTCCCAGACAAACGGTTCACTTTTCTGAGTTAGTTTAGTGAGAGGCAACGCTATCTTAGAAAAATTCGAGATAAATCTTCTATAATAACCCGCCAATCCCAGAAAAGACCGTATCTCCATTGGCGTCTTCGGAGTATCCCAGTTCTTTATCGCTTCAATCTTGGCAGGATCAACGTGTATTCCCTCGCTGTTGACTACGTGACCCAGAAATTGAACTTCTCTTAGCCAAAATTCACATTTAGAGAACTTGGCATAAAGTTTATGTTCTTTCAACAGCTCCAAGATCTTCCTGAGATGTTGTTCATGATCTACCTTGCTCTTAGAATAAATCAGTATGTCATCAATAAAGACGATGACAAACTGATCTAGATACGGCTTGCACACTCGGTTCATAAGATCCATGAAAACCGCTGGTGCATTTGTCAATCCGAAAGGCATCACCATGAATTCGTAATGCCCGTATCTTGTTCGGAATGCCGTCTTCGGTATGTCTTAGTCTTGAACTCTAAGCTGATGGTATCCAGACTGCAAGTCAATCTTTGAGAAATATTGAGCTCCTTGCAGTTGGTCAAACAAATCATCAATCCTCGGTATTGGATACCGATTCTTGATGGTTATTGTTCAGCTCCCTGTAATCTATGCACGTTCTGAACGATCCGTCTTTCTTTTTCACGAACAGGACCGGAGCTCCCCAAGGTGAATAGCTCGGTCTGATGAAACCTTTATCAAGTAGCTCCTGTAACTGATTAGAAATTCCTGCATCTCGGAAGGTGCTAACCTGTAAGGAGATTTAGCAACAGGAGTTGCTCCAGGAATTAAGTCAATACGAAACTCTACCGGTCGCACAGGAGGCAAACCTGGTAGATCTTCAGGAAATACTTCCGGATATTCTTTCACCACGGATACATCTTGAATCTTTGTCTTGTTTTTCTCCTTCTCCACCACATGAGCCAGGAATGCAATGCATCGTTTCTGTATACACTTACGCGCTTTTATGCAAGAGATGATTTTGACACTACTTTTTGCTTGATCCCCTTTAACTTCCAACACGCGATCACTCGGCAATGGAATTCGAAGCAGCTTTTCAGAACAAATGACTTCCACTCGGTTAGAAGAAAGCCAATCCATTCCAACAATGATGTCGAAACTACCCAACTCCATCGGTATCAAATCGATGGTGAATGTATGACCATTAAGTCTCAATGGGCAATTTCAATAAACTGTACTAACTGTAATCTGTTTCCCGTTAGCTACTTCTTTAATGTATGGGAAATCTAACTGTTCCTCTATAGAATCTAATTGGCATGCAAAATCGGTAGAGATAAAACTCTGATCCGCACCCATGGTTGCAAAAGTCGCTAGGCGTTCCTAGGTCGGAATAGATCCTTGGAGCGAGTAATCGGAGAGTAGTCGGCCCTAGGCGGGAGAACTCGGGTAATACTCAGGAAGTACTCGGCCTTGGAGGCCGACTTTTACAACAGTGTCCGCACCAGTGTCAAATAGAATGGATGCATAAAAGTCATGTAAAAGAAACGTACCAATGACCACATTCGGGTCCTGGCGTGCAGCCGGTGCTCTGATGACAAAGGCTCTTCCACGAGGTGCTTGAACTGTCTGTTGAGCCTTCTTCGGGCAGTTCTTTGCAAAGTGGCCTTGTTCGCCTCAACTGAAGCATCCACCGTTGTTTTGGTTGGCTGGTGGAGGGAGAGCCAAAGCAGCATTGTTGACTGCTGGATTTGGTGTTAGTCTGCACTGTTGGACCCAGTGCCCTTTTCTTCCACAACCTGTGCATTGGTGGCACTGGTTGCTTGCAAAATGGTAGTACTGGCATTTTGTGCACAAAGGATGTGGGCCAGTATACTGTTTCTTGGGCACATTTTGTTGTGCCACTGCTACTTGATTGAGGGGAGTAGCCACTGTATAGTACTTAATGAATTTCTGCTTCTTTTTCTGGTGTTGTTGTGTGAGGCCCCGAAACCGGGCACCTCGCAGAGGTTGGTTTTCATCATAACACATAGCTCTTAAACTAAAAACTTTCATAATCATGCAGCGGAAATGTAAACATAGTTTGATAAACAGAATTTAATAAAGTGTCGGTATCAAATCATATCGAATTGCCAAAACCAACGGATCGTCTGGATTGATGCCCGAGCTCCATGCCTTCTCTTATCATAGCTTTAACTTGACATACATGCTAAATCAAGTGTTGATACATGTTTTGTCCCTAGTTCAGTTTTGTAACTCTTATCATGTAAATGTTCAAAGTATTAATGGAAGTTGTCTTTATTTCTATTCCTTAATGTCTATTAATGTTTATCTATTTAGTTGATTTGATTATAAACTGAATTGAGTATGAAGGTTACTTATTCGGCGAATGACTCTAGAATGAAGTCATTCGCCGAATGAAGGTTATAGCGAATGTCTGATTTGAGAATGAGTCATTCGCCGAATGACTCATTCGAATGATAGCTCATTCGAGCTTAGTCATTCGCCGAATGAGCTGCTTCGGCCACTCATTCGGCCGAATGACTACAGCTTATAAATAGAAGTTCAAATCATTTCAACTTTAACTTTCCAGAGCCCTTCTTCTTCCCAGAGACTCCAGTGTCAAAACCCTAGAAGATTTGAGCGGTTCTTGATCATCCAAGTTCGAATCTCAATCCGTGGTGTTCGATTGTTACTTCCACGTTGTTCCTACAACCTCGGATCACCACGGTTTCTGTTGGTTTCGATTGGAAAACCCTGGAATAGGATTCCGCACTATTCCAGAGGCTGTCGAGTAGTTTTCTATTGGATTCGGATTGTTTCCGAGCTCCTGATCGGTCCAACAAAGTGGTATCAGAGCTTTGGCTCTGGATTCTATTCGATTTCAACTCAAAATCAACAGATCTGAGATTCCCAAAACCCTGATTTTCGTAACTATCAAAAACCCTAAGTTTCTTGCTCTCCAAGTCACTATTTCATTGAAAATTGGTGGGTTTTTGTGGTGTGTTTGTCAAAACCTTTTCCCAATTTGTTGATTATCATGTCTTGAACTTCTGTACCAAATTTGGTGCATAGATTTGGTCAAAATCGCAAGTTATCACGATTTTTGTTGCTGAAAACCTCAGATCGCCCGAATGGCAATTGCGGCCGAATAAGTTCAGCCGAATCAGCCCTCATTCGCCGAATAGCACTCATTCGGCGAATAGCTTCATACTCCACTCTCATTCGACGAATAGCTCCTTCGCCATTCTCATTCGCCGAATAAGCCTCATTCTCACACTCATTCGGCGAAAGAACTCATTCAATCTGCCATTCGCCGAATAGGTCATTCGACAAACCCATTCGCCAGTTGTCATTCTCAGTCTCCATTCGCCAGTTTCAAGACATTCGGCCCCCGACATTCGCCCAATATCAGTTCATTCGCCAGTCACTTCTGAAATTTTTCTAAGTGTTGAATCTTATCACTTCTGATCAAATGGAGGATCTAGCACTCATGGCTAACCAAAACCATCGCATTCAGACTCTCTTGTTGACAGAAAATGAAACCGGGAACTCAAACAAAGCTCCTAAGTTGTTGACTTTAGATGACTACCCTCACTGGAAGTATAGATTTGAAATCCACATCAATGGGGTGGATACAAATCTGTGGATGATGATAGAGGGAGGTTACTTGAGGCCTTTAAACGAAGATGGTACTCCTATGCTTGTTACAAGGATGACCGAGCATCAAAGGAAGCTGTATGACTATGAGAAGAAAGCATATGCCATTCTGTCACAGTCCATTGCTACAGATATCTTTCATCAATTTAGACAGTTTACTTCGGCTAAGCTACTATGGGATGCCTTGCAACAAAGATATGAGGGGAATGATGCATTGAAGAGCATTAAGTCTAAAGCTTTAAGGAAAGAGTTCAACAGCTTTATGTATGTGGGTAATGAGTCCCTTGATGAGCTGATTGCCAGGTTCTATCATCTGTTGAGTGAGTTGTTCAACCACGAGGTCAAAACTACAACTCAAGAGAAGATTCAGTGTTTAGCAGATGCCTTACCTCCAAAGTGGGAGACCTTCTTGATGGTACTTAAGCAAAATCAGATGATGGCTCATATGGACATCAATGATTTCATTCAGAAGTTGAAGGAACAGGAGATAGAGAACAAGTGGAAAGCCAAGAGGGTTGTGCAAGTTCAAGATCCTTCTCTATACTACTCCACTCCTACAGTTGATAAATCTACAACTCATGCTCCTTTGAAGACTGCTTTTGTTTCTAAAGCATCTGAAGCTCCATCTGCAGCTCAGATGCATTTTAGTCCATCTTCTTCAACAAGCTCACAACAAGAGCATCATCAGCCTACTGCAAGTCTGAAAACAGAGAATTTTGACAAGGTCACAGTAGAGATTGCTAAAGAGCATATGGGTCTTCTGTCAACATTGGTTAGCTCATATGATGGATTAGTTGCTGGTCAGATTGGCAATCCATATTTGACCAATGATGATTACTCTCAGATTGATCCTGATGATATGGAGAGAATTGACATTATGTGGGCATTGGCTAGTGCAGTTAGAAGAGCAAAGGAGTTTGTAAAAAGGACGGGGAAGGATATCAATCTAAACAAGGAGTCCAAGTTTGGATTTGATATTGCATCTGTCACATGCTACAACTGTGGTGAGAGGGTCATTTTGCCAGACAATGCAAGCAGCCGAAGAAAGCTGGCAACAAGAATCCATTTCAGCATCAGAAATCCTCTACTGCCAATTCAGAAAGGAGATTAGTTCCTATTGATTCTCCTTCTCCAGCTGGATCTTCATCTTCTGGTAGTAAAGCTTTAATGGTTCAACAAGATGAAGGGGTGAACTGGGACTTCAGATTTAATGCTGATAAGGAAGATCAAGATAAAGCTTGTGTGGCAGAAATTCAGCATTCTGAAGATCATGATGAAGAAAGCAGTCAGGAGGATTCTTTGGTGATTGATGATAAGATATCAAGTTCAGAATCAGACAGTCTGACAGATTCTGAAACTCAAGAATCTGATGGTGAAGCTGATGACTCTTCAACTCAATTTGCTTTGATGGCAAATTCTTCTGCTTCTACAGACTCTTCTGAGCAGGTATACACTGATTGTTTATCTTCACATTCAGAGTGTTTTCATTGTGTTGATCTTAGAAGTAAGGTCCTTGCTTATCAAACACATAACAGTGTTTTGATGAACGATCTCGACTTATGCATTGAAGCTAACAAAATTTTAAAATCTAATGAAAAAGATTTTCAAGCTAAAATTGATCTTTTAAACAGACAATTGCATGAAGCCGAGATCGTAGTGCTGAATAAGCAAGATGCTATCAATTCTTATCTCAATACCATCAATGAGACCAAGAAGAAGTTAGCAATAGTCGAGTGTGACTATGAGACCTTAGGACAGAAGCTCAAGAGCTATGAAAGCTCATCTTATATCATTGAGCACATGATCAGTAGGGGTACTGATCAGGGGAAGGCACAGGTTAATTATAAAAATTGTCCTCCACCAATCCTCAATGCCTTTGTCAATACTCCAAATGACAAAGATGTTAAGGATTTTCAAGTTACTACTCCGTTAGTAATTGATCCAGTTAGTCTGAGTGAAAATCAGAGTTCATCTCAGACTAAGGAGTCAAGGGTGGATGGAGTTGTTGAAGATTGGGTTTCCGATTCCGAGGATGAATCAGAGTATTCACCTAAGCATAGCATTCCTCGGAATCAAACTTCTGTTGTCATGAAAGGTGACCCAATCTCCAAATCAAAAATTTACAAAGAATTATGCTTTGTTAAAGCTTCACAGGGGTCTGAAGCTGACTGTGTTACCAAATCAGCTCAGTTTGGTAACAAAGGAAGAAAGGGTTTGGGTTTTGAGCCAGATTATCAGAAATTAAATGTTTTTAAATCAACTAAAAAGTCATTTTCTGATTTAAAACATTTTCATAAAAAAGGTGACAAAGTTTGTTTTGAATGTGGTGAGTCAGGGCACATTGTGAGATTTTGCCCTCAATTGATTAGACCTAAAGTTGTGCCTTTCAAAAACTTAAAATCTGCTTTACCAAAACCGGTAAAATCTGTATCTAAGTCTTTTCAGCAAAAGTCTAAACCACCCATTCAGTCTAAAAATTCAGACAAGGGAAAAGGAAAATTGGAAACTTTGGAAGTTCCAATTGTAGTCAAAGTTAATCAATCAAAATCATCATCCATCTATCTGAAAACCTCTTTTGATAAAAATGCAATTTGGAAAGTAAAATCATCTGAGGAGTCTGTTCCCCCAATTTCAGATAAACCTATTCCTAAGGGAAAATGGATAGATGTCTGGATCCGAGACTCTATGGGTCAACTCAAGACTGTAAAGGCTTGGGTTCCCAAAGTAAACTGATTGTCTCTTTATTGTGCAGGTTGCCCCAAAAGCTGGAGTGAACAGCAATTGGATCGTTGATAGTGGGGCTTCCAGACACATGACCGGTGATATTTCTCTGCTCACCAATGTGAATGCAGTTCGAGGTGGCTATGTTGCCTTTGATGGAGACAAAGGTGGTTTTATTACTGGAGAGGGAATTTTAACAAATGGACAGGTTTCGTTCGATAATGTCAGATATGTCAAACAGTTGGAAAACAACCTCCTGTCAGTCTCTCAGATTTGTGACAAAGAGTACAAGGTTCTATTTGATGACTCCAAGTGTTACATTCTCAAGCAAGGTGTGCAGATACCTGAAGATTGGATTTTGATGTCTGCTCCGAGGAAGCAAGACTTGTACGTTCTCAATATGGCCACAGCTTCAACTACATCCTCCACATCTTCATGTTTTATGACAAAGGCAACTGAGAAAGATTCAATCCTTTGGCATAAGAGGATGGGCCATTTGAGTCTGTGCAAGATGAATCATTTGGTACACAATAGTCTGGTTGAGGGAGTTAGCTTGAAAAATTTTAAGCTGTCTGATATCTGTGTTTCGTGCAAGAAGGGAAAGCAGTCTAAGCAGTCTCATAAGCTGAAAAAATATCATTCAATCAATGTTCCTCTTGAGCTTCTCCACATGGATTTGTTTGGTCTAGTGAATAGGAAGAGTATAGCTGGAGATCAATACTGCCTTGTTATCACTGATGAATACTCCAGATACTCTTGGGTCTTCTTTTTGAAAGAGAAATCTGAAACGCTTGATTGTATTCAAGTTCTGGTTACTAAACTTGAATCGCTTTATAAGCTCAAGATTCGTCAGTTCAGAACTGACAATGGAACGGAGTTCAAAAATCACAACATGGAGAATTTTTGTAATGCAAAAGGCATTGTGCAACAATTTAGTGCTCCATACGTTCCACAGATGAATGGTGTTGCTGAACGCAAGAATAGGACATTGATTGAGGCTGCTAGAACTATGCTTGCTGATTCTTCTCTGCCGGTTCAATTCTGGAATGAAGCTGTTGCTAATGCTTGTTATACATTGAACCGGGTTCTTATTGTGAAGAGACATGGGAAGACTTGCTTTGAACTGCTCCACAACAGAAAGCCAAATCTTAAGTATCTAGAACCGTTTGGTGCTCCATGCACTATGCTTAGGAAACATGAGCAGGGAAAGTTCAATGAAAAGGTGGAAGAAGGGTACTTTCTTGGGTATAGAACTCCAAACAAACGAGTTTACAACATTGCAACTCATAATGTGGAGGAGTGGTACCATGTAGACGTTCAGAAGTATACAATGCCCCCACCTGGAAAAGGGCCAGATTGGATGTTTGATTATTCCAGTCTTTTTGATTCATTCAATATGCCCCCATGTATTCAGATGAAGATGTTGCTGTTCAGATGTTGTATGATGTACAAAATGCACCTGATGAACCTATGCAACCTTCATCTGCATCTATTCCTACTACACAGATAAATGATGACAGCTCAGACACAGATGACAATCCTCCAGCTGCTCTTGAACCAGTTGTTGATAATCTTGTACCTGGTCTTGAGGATTTGAATTTGAATAACTTAGATCCTGAGGTTGAGGTTCCCGCTCATCCTGTTGGAAGAATCAATCGTATTCATCCTCAAGATAACATTATTGGGAGTCCTCTAGATGGAGTGAAGACTCGAAGTCAGATTTCTTCAGGTGGTCTTGCAGACATTCTTGATTTTGCAGATGTAAGCTTTTGTGCTCATTCCTGCTTTATCTCTCAAGTTGAACCGCGTACAGTCACTGAAGCCCTCAAAGAAGAATCATGGGTCGATGCCATGCAAGAGGAACTTTTACAGTTCAAAAAGTTGGGGGTCTGGCAATTAGTTGATAGACCCAAAGGTGCAAAAGTCATCGGTACAAGATGGGTTCTTCGGTGCAAGAAAGATGATCACGGGATTATTGTGAGAAATAAGGCTCGTCTGGTGGTTCAAGGATTCAGACAGATAGAAGGATTGGATTATAATGAGGTGTTTGCTCCAGTTGCTCGACTGGAAGCCATTCGTATTTTCTTGGCTTATGCATCTTTTAAAAAATTCAAGGTTTATCAAATGGATGTAAAGAGCGCGTTCCTTCACGGAGTTATTAGTGAAACAGTGTATGTCAGTCAACCTCCCGGATTTGAGGATCCATTGCATCGTGACCAAGTCTACAAGTTAGACAAAGCCCTGTATGGATTGCATCAAGCTCCGCGAGCGTGGTACGAGACACTTTCCACTCACCTTCTGAACAACGGATTCAGAAGAGGTGTCATTGACTGCACTTTATTTATCCGTGAGAAGGACAGTGATTTACTCTTGGTGCAAGTGTATGTGGACGACATAATTTTTGGTTCCACAAATGATGATCTGTGCAAAGAATTTGAGAATGTTATGAAAGAAAAATTTGAAATGAGTTCGATGGGAGAAATGAAGTTTTTCTTGGGTTTGCAGGTGGATCAGTCTGAGGCAGGGATTTTTATTCATCAAACCAAATACGTTGGTGACATTCTGAGCCGGTTCAGTATGTCTGATGCAAAGCCTGCTGGTACCCCTCTGGCGATTAATCACGGGATTACTCCAGATGAAAAGGGGGAGTTAATTGATGCCACTCTGTACCGGGGAATGATCGGATCTCTCATGTATCTTACTGCTTCTCGGCCAGATATCATGTTCGCCACTTGCTTGTGTGCACGTTATCAATCCAAACCAAGAGTATCTCACCTTATTGCTGTCAAAAGGATTATGCGTTATCTGAAGGGTACACCGGAACTTGGCTTATGGTACCCTAATGATGATAACTTTGAGCTTACTGCCTACAGTGATACAGATTATGGCGGATGCAAAAGAGATTTCAAATCAACATCTGCGGGATGTCAGTTCTTTGGAACCCGATTGGTCACCTGGCAGTGCAAGAAGCAGACGTCGGTGTCTACTTCAACCTGTGAAGCTGAATATATTGCTGCTGCTAGTTGTTGTTCAAAAATCATCTGGATTCAACAGCAACTCAAGGACTATGGGTTACATTTTTCTAACACTCCTATTTATGTTGATAATACTGCCGCCATTGCTGTCACTAAAAATCCAGTTCAGCACTCCAAGACCAAACACATCGACATAAAATATCACTTCATACGTGATTGTTTTGAAAAGAAATTAATCGATGTTGTTAAAATTCAACCCGATCACCAAAAATCCGATCTTTTTACAAAAGCTTTTGACAAACCCAGATTTCCATATCTGTTATCGGCTAATGGTGTTTTCCAAAAGAATGAAGTTCAATCCTCATCTGAATCTCACAAATGATCATCATTTTACTTAGATAGTTTTTGCTTTGTTTATTTGATTTCAGTATTTTCATTTTCTCTTGTACAGCTACTTTTTATTACCAAAAACACAAAAAGATTTTCTATTTTTAGGTTTTTAGGGGGAGAAATACAAAATTTGAAAAACCAAAAACATTAGAAAATTTGAAAAACCAAAAACATTAGAAAATTTGAAAAACCAAAAACATTAGAAAATTTGAAAAACCAAAAACAATAGAAAAATTAAAAAATGAGATGGTCTTGTCTAATAAAGTAGTACATTGATTTCATTATGTCATAGAAGCAGAAATGAATGTGTAAACTAAAATCACAAGAGAATTGTGATGGGATGTACTGATAGGCTGGCTATACAAAATAAATAAACAACTTATGATAACTTAGAAAGTTTGATTTGTGGAATCCATTTTATTAAATCTTTTGAGTGAAAAACGGTTTTTGACTCAAATCAAGCATACACCTGTCATCATGGAATCAAATGAGGTTTCATTCAAAGAAAAATTAAAGGCAAGCTGGTATTAAGCTTGAGAAAAATAAAAAAAAACAAGCTGGTATTAAGCTTGGTGAAAAACTAAAAACAAGCTGGTATTAAGCTTGAAGAAAACCTAACGCAAGCTGGTATTAAGCTTGAGAAAAACTTAAACAAATAAAGTTCGATTCCATACATGTGCCATATTGCTGGGGCGGACCTAGCTGAAGCCATCCATTTGGATAGAACAAGAAAAACACAAAAAGAGAATAAATGTTTGAATCTTATTGAATTCATGATGACTGGTTTTAAGATATGCTGAAATGAGTTTTGAACTGATTTTGATCTTGATTGCTGAAATGAATTGGGGAACTCAATCAGAAAATATGAGGGATCATATAGTTTGTTTAGGAGTTATGTATTGTTCAGTTTAAATTTGGACAAATATATCAGTAATCGTATCAAAATGAAATTGTGGATGAAGTGAAGCATTCATTGAAGGCAATATGATGTGATTAGAGATATGTGTTATCTTATTAATGGACTTCTCACAAAAATATGTGTTTATGAGTTTTAAATTCTTGTTTGTACAGTTGTAGTGGTTGCTTCAGAAAAATACAAAAAGATTTTCTATTTTCAATTTTGTTTTAGATGATCATTTGTAGATTCGGATGTCTGTCATATCTGAATCCTGAACCAACCAGACATATCTTCATAAATTGTTAAAAGTTCGTTGCTCAAAATGTCAAATGTTGAAAAAGTTGAGGTTTGGAAGTTTTCATCTCTCATTCGTCCGAATGAGAGGTAGAATGAACTCATTCGGCCGAATGAACTCATTCTGCGAATGAGTCATTCGACCGAATCAATCATACACTGTGGTCATCATTCGACGAATGAAGGATGTCGAATGTCTCATTCGACTTTCTCATTCGGCGAATGAACATTGTCGAATGTCTCAATCGCTACATTCATTCGGCGAATGAGACTGAATGTCAGGTGACCTTTCGCCTAGCTCATTCGGCGAATGAGAAGGGACTATATAACAGTCCTTCGGCCGAATGAAGGTCATTCGACAAGATTCTCTTTCGCCATTTCTGACTGAAACCCATTCGGCGATTTTCACATAGTCTCTGCTATTTCGATTTCCTTTGATATTTCTTGACCCTGCTTCTGATAATCTTTTTCTACTTCATCTTAGGTATATGAGGATCGATTTACAGATCTTTCCAACCGTGGAATCGTGCAAACCAGATCAAATTTAGGGTTTTAGGGTTTTGAAAATCGCCATTTGAATAGACTATCAAAATGGGATTGAAACTACCTAAGACCTTTATTAAAAGTCTTAATCGGTTGATTCTGAGTGTGTGTGTGCAATTTTTATGAACTGATTGTTGATTTTTGGATAAAGGGATTTTGAATTCAAAATGGGCCCGAATGTCGTCATTCGGCGAATGACTCATTCGGCGAATGAACCTCATTCGGCGAATGGCTCATTCGCCGAATGAGAGTCATTCGACGAATGAACCTCATTCGACGAATGACTCATTCGACGAATGACTCATTCGATCCTATGACTCATTCGGCGAATGTCTTTCATTCGGCATATCAGATTAACAGTTAATCTGATTTTTTTGGCTAATTTCAGTTTACTGATTGAATATCACGTACTGACATGTTTATTTCTTGTGATATGCAGTATGGCAGGATACAAATCTGTTCCTAAGCACAACATATGTGCTCATCTGGACTTGACTACTCCGAACGCGAAGCACTACTCAGACATCATCACATTTCTGAGGCGTTCTAGGATCTTCACAGCTATATCTACAGTTCATGTGCCCTATCTATCACATCAGCAGGATTTTTGGTCATCGGCTGATATAGATTGTGAGGTAGAGCCTACAGTCATACGGGGCAAAGTACAGGGACATGATGTGGTTGTCTCAGCTGAGCATATCCGGAGAATCTGTGGATTTCAAGACTCTCCTGATCAGCCTGCATTGCTTGATAGATTTTTGGTTCGTGGATGTTTTCTTCGATGCAAGTACGAGGGAGATATTGGAGCTGGCATTCTGAACAAGGCGTTCATGTCTCCTCAGTTCAAGTATTTGGCACATGTATTGGTTCACTGCCTTGGATCGAGGAGAGGGGGTTTTGATGATATGCATGAGACCATTCAGTGCGCATTTGCTGCTTTGGTGCTCAACAAACCCTTCAACTTCTCAGAGATGGTCTTCATACACGTGAAGGAGAACGTGGTTCTCAAGGGTGACAAGAAGTTCATTATGTACCCTAGATTTCTACAGCAGATCATAGACGCCCAGATTCCAGATCTTCCGAAGATCAATGCTGATATCATTCGATTGGAGCATATGAATGACATTACTCTTAACAGAGTTTTGTCATACAGAGGGAAGGAGAGGAAGCCCACTACCAGGTCTCTTTTTGGTCATCTCTCTAGACCTGATTACAGGGCTCCTGCTGGACGGAGATGGAGACATGATGACTCCGATTCAGATGTAGAAGACATTGTAGTTCCAGCTGGAGGTGATGATAGTGATGGAGATTATGGAGATGGTGGTGCAGGCCCTAGTGGTGCTGGAGCTGGTGAGAGCACAGTGATTGTGAGCACTGCTGCTATGGTGAGTTCTGGTAGTGCTGAGATGAGTTCTGTACACATGACCACTGCTGCTTCTGTGAGCATGGTTGATGTTAGTGGTACTGTTGCTGGTGGTGATGCTGTTGTGACTACAGCACAGGAAGAGGATGTAGATATTGATTCTTTGATGGATCTAGACTTCCTGACTACCACTACTACTACTGTTTCCACCTCTACTGTTGCTGATACTTCAGCTCCTCATTTGTCTGATGATGATGATGAGTCTGATGACTCTGGTGATGAGGGTGTTGTTGGTGATGGGGATGAGGAGAGTACTGATTCTGATGATTTCATGGAGGAGGGGTATGAGAAGGTGATGGTGGCCGGGAAGATGGTTGTTCGGAAGAGGAAGAGGACAGAGGAAGAAAGAGAGGAGATCACTGATCCTTTATTCATTCCAGAGTTTGATATGTCTCCTCCTCCTAGGTCTTCTGCTCCTGCTTCAGCAGCTGTGGTTGCTGCTGCCTCTCAGGCCACATCCTCCAGAGCTGGAAGGGGAAAGAGGTCAAGATTCTCTTTCCAAAGGAGGTCAGAAGTGACTACAGCTGCTACAACTACTGTCACATCAGTAGCAGCTGTGTCAGTTTCTTCACTGACACGGACAAGGGCTATTCATACTCAGACTACTACTGCCCCTCTGTCCACTCCTGTTATTCGTGAGCCAGTTTATGTTGATGCTTCTTCCGGCCCATCTACAGTCCGAGCTGATGTGCACATACCTACTGTGTCAATTGTGGATCAACTTAGCACTCTGAACAGTATGGTCCTCAGACTGATGGAGAGGAGCATGGAGTAAGAAAGAAAGGCTAAAGAGCAAGAGTTGATTATAGCTCAACTCACGAGGAGGGTTGAAGAGCAGGATACTCTGCTTCTTCAAGCATCAGACCAGAGGGCTGATTTGAGAGCCAGGTCAGCTCAACAGGAGGAGCAGCTCCTAAAGTATATTGACGAGCACAAGCAGTTGGCCTTGACTGCTACTGGTTTCAACGAGAGGATCCTTCTACTGGAAGCTGAGAATGCTCGCCTTGCTGAACTTGTCGAGAGTTCCAAGGAAGGCACTCTCAGGCTCGAAGGTGGGGAAGTCCATTCCGATGATTCAGACAAAGAAGAAGAAGAAGAAGAGTCTGATGAGGAACAAGTTGACTATGAGGATTCCGAGAAGGATGAGGAATCAGATGAAGATGATGATGATGACAAAGACGGATCTGGGAGTGGGTCTGCTGAATCATCTGGCACTGATGATGATGATGATGATGGCAATGATGATCAAGCCCCTCCCTCTTCTGAGATCCGGTCTAAGAAGACAAATGACAAGAAAGCTCAGGCTCCTCCTCCTTCGTCTCCATCGAAGACAACTGAGCCAGATGCTACTGAGGAAGTTCAAGCTGTGCCTCTGAGACGTCAGCTTGATAAGACACTTACCATGATTTTGGACGCTCAGGGCATTATACAGCACTCAGTGAGCTATGACAAGGAGGAGGGAGAAATCATACACTGTCTATCCAAAGAACAGATAGCCGAGCTATTCAGGTTGAATCCTGACGAGGTAGTTACTGATGACACCTCAGTTCCCAGTGTTGAAGAGCCCGAACCAGAACCTTTTGATGATATAGATGAGGTTATTCTGGAAGACATCACAGATGAAGAATATCCGAAGTATACATCGGCCGAAGACGAGCTGCCTACATTCACTGAGCCATTTGATCAGGAAACAGAGGATCTCTTGGTCAGATATTTAGAAGAACAAGTAGAGGTAAGCAAGGCTGAAGCCAATGATCAGAAGAAGAGAAAAGAAGAATGGGCTTCTTACTGGGAAGTGTTAAAGAAGCAAAGCACTGAGAAGATGCCAGCCACGCACAAGAAGGTTTACAGGACCAAAGGCTACAAAGCTGGAGGTCAGATCCTTAGCTGGGCATACTTCCATGATCTTGGGTGCTATGCTGTGAAAAGAGAGAAAGGGATCGACTACTTCAAACACCCACATGATTTCAAGACGTTGCCTGGATTCGAAGTCAATCAGCTAGCACGTCTGAACATGCTATACAGTGGTGACTCTGGGATGTCTGCTTGGTTTTCTCGACAGATCAAGTATGAATACCGGAAGAGATGGGTGAACTTTCAACCGCAGCAACCAGAACGATACTATTTGCCAGAGATTGATGGTGATACCCGCAAGCACAAAGTTATCCTGAAGTGGCTTCCCCCTAAAGTTTTGAAGAAGATTCCCCTGCGGAAGATGCGTCAAGACTTTATGGATGGCTTTCGATGGTGGTACTATGACGGGAGAACTGGTGAAGCTGTGATAGTTCTTTGCAAGGATAAAAAGTGGGAAACTGTCAGAATTTTTGATCCTATGTGGCTGACGAACCTGTCTCATAAAGATGTCCAAGCTCTATTCAGGAATCAGATCTTCTTTGATGTTCCAGACATGGTTCAAGCCTTGCAGTTTATGAGAGTGATCCGTCTCTGCAGCATTTTCAAGATACACGCTGGAGCAGATTGGAAAGCTATTTCAGCAAAGTATTTCAAGAAAGAAACTTCCAAGAGTTGAACTAGGTCCAAGGGGGAGTTTGTTGATACATGTTTTGTCCCTAGTTCAGTTTTGTAACTCTTATCATGTAAATGTTCAAAGTATTAATGGAAGTTGTCTTTATTTCTATTCCTTAATGTCTATTAATGTTTATCTATTTAGTTGATTTGATTATAAACTGAATTGAGTATGAAGGTTACTCATTCGGCGAATGACTCTAGAATGAAGTCATTCGCCGAATGATGGTTATAGCGAATGTCTGATTTGAGAATGAGTCATTCGCTGAATGACTCATTCGAATGATAGCTCATTCGAGCTTAGTCATTCGCCGAATGAGCTGCTTCGGCCACTCATTCGGCCGAATGACTACAGCTTATAAATAGAAGTTCAAATCATTTCAACTTTAACTTTCCAGAGCCCTTCTTCTTCCCAGAGACTCCAGTGTCAAAACCCTAGAAGATTTGAGCGGTTCTTGATCATCCAAGTTCGAATCTCAATCCGTGGTGTTCGATTGTTACTTCCACGTTGTTCCTACAACCTCGGATCACCACGGTTTCTGTTGGTTTCGATTGGAAAACCCTGGAATAGGATTCCACACTATTCCAGAGGCTGTCGAGTAGTTTTCTATTGGATTCGGATTGTTTCCGAGCTCCTGATCGGTCCAACATCAAGTCAGCTTACGCTGGTGAGTTCTAGTTTTCGTAAAACAACATTAAACATACATATCATAAACATCATTTCATACACATAGTCCATAACCTTAGCACATATCATCATTTCCATCATCGTCTTACGTTCCACTGTCACCATACGAACAGTGGGCTTATGCCGGCACAAGGCTCCATGTTTATAGTCCGATCGACTCTTACATGTTTATAGTCCGATCGACTCTTACCATGTTTATAGCCCGATCGGCTCTTACCATGTTTATAGCCCGATCGGCTCCGTGTTTATAGCCCGGTCGGCTCCATGTTTATAGTCCGGTCGACATTCTTATTTATAGTCCGGTCGACTCCATGTTTATAGTCCGGTCGACTCTCATGTTTATAGCCCGGTCGACTCCCTGTTTATAGTCCGATCGAGTCCCCTGTTTATAGCCCGATCGGCTGTTCGTATCCTGATACAATCAGGTCATCATTCATATTCACCCAGTACAAGTACCGGAGCATCATCATTCTCACATATCCTATAGCACGTATAGGGACATCATTCATTCATCATACATGATACACTAGCATCATACCGTCATTCATCACAATCCTCATACATTTCATGCTAGCATTATAACATCATTCATCGGGTTAATCATGGCATCTTAGGCATGTCATACTAGCATCATTTCATCATACCATCATAACATACTAGCCACCTAGGACCTTGCCATATCCCTCTAACTATTCTCATAGTTATCGTCATGAAGCATGTGATCATAAAGTCATCATCATATCATATGCTAGCATCATTATCATGTCATGTTATTTATCATCATAACTCATTTATCATGCATTCATCATAATTAGCATACTTTCATGCATACACCATGCTAACACATAAACATGCATATATAGTCAGGGCATATCATCATTCATTCATCATCATCATAAGCACATAACATCTTAGACATCACAATAAGCATGCATGTCAGCCCAAAACATCAAACAATAAAAGAGGGCGTCTAGAACTCACCTGATAGTAGACTCCTGTTTTCCTTAGTTGAACTCCTTAGCTAGGACTCAAGGAACCTACATCATTACATTATCTTATCACATTCCATTCTTAGACTTAGAATTTATTCTAAGTCCTCATAACCAACTAGTCCCCATTATAAACTCAAGTTCCCGAATCTTAGCTAAGTATCCAAAACACTGGAGGTTCATTACACACCCCATACTCGAAACCCATGTACACGAAATTCCTGGAGTTCACGAAATGGATTGTACTCGAAATCATTAAGTGTATTCGAAGTAGCATGTGTACACGAAATGGCCCCTGTATTCGAAATGCCCTGTACACGAAGTATCCTTGTATTCGAAACAGTCATGTACTCGAAATAACAATATATTCGAAATAACAATGTATGATTTCGAGTACCCTCTATACCTGATTTCGTGTACTCATTATTTCATCATTAAACATCTCAGAAATTCATCTAAGACTTTGGGAAGCTAGTTCTAGGTTCCTTAGGGTGTTATCTACACACTGGAACCTCAAAGTTCCGAACTTTATGCATAAAGGTGTGAGCTTTATGCATAAGTTCCCTTTTTATATAACTATCCTAACTTTTGTATAAAAATCTAGCTTTATATATATGAATCACTTACTTGAAGGTAGCTGATTCTCCTGGTAGAATCCCGTGCATTTCTTCCTTTGTTTGGTCGAACAAAAGCTAGTTTCTTGGAGTTCTCGAAATCCCCTTCGTATACTCGAGAGACTGTGCTTCCAGACAAAGGTTAGCACGTTTCCCAAGGCACTACTATTTATAGGCAGTGTCTTGTACTCGAAATTGTGGATTTCGAATACTTGGTTTTCGAGAACTAGTGTATTCGAACTCAAATTCGAGTACCCGACTTTGAGACCTGAACTCAGTCATTTTTCGTCCCTTTTATAGCAAGTTTCTTACCCGTTACTCGTACGTAGAATTCAAATACTTGTATTAGAAAATTGGGGTGTTACATGTTGATGATGAGGTATATTTGAAGACTCTTCCTTGCGTTTTCCGGTGTCAGCCTGTTTCTTTAAAACTCCAGAGGCTACCATCAAATCAGTGAGTTTCCCAGATAAACTCACTGCGGACTCCACGGTAACAGGGTTTGCTGCAACAACTAAACCGTGAATGCAGGCGGGAAGTCCACCTACATATCGGTCAATCCTCTTCTCTAAAGTTGGCACCATGTCTGGCACCAAAGCAATCAACTCGTGATAACGAGTAGTATATCCCATGTGATCAGCCCCCTTCATCACATGGTTTGACAACTAAACCTCCAGCTTCTGCAGTTCGTTCTTGGGGCAGAACTCGGTTCTCAGTAAAGCCTTGAAGTCTTCTCAGGTCATTGACATAGCTTCTTGCCGACCTCTTGCATTGATTTGACCATTCCACCAAGTCAAGGCACGTTTGTTGAAAGTTCCAGCAGAATAACGAACCTTGTGGTGCTCTGGACAGCTACAGAGGTCCAGAGTGGTCTCGATCTTTTCAATCCATTGGATTAATCCAACGGCTCCTTCAGTACCGCTAAAGCTTGGTGGCTTGCAACCCACAAATGACTTGTAGGAGTAACGTGATGAGCTACCAGTATTCCCACTGGCTTCTCCTGATGAGTTGCCAGTGTTGTTGATTTCATTTCGAAGACGAAGGAACATCTCCGGTATTGCCTCTTTCATCTGATTTGTCATCTGGCTACTCAGAAACGTCACCAGAGCAATAGTAGCGGGATCCAAAGTCGGTGTTGTGCTCGAGCCTGGTGGTGGGTTGAGTGGAGGAGGAGGAACAAATGGAGGAGGAGGAGGTGGCGGTGGTGAATCAGGTGGTGAAGGAGTAGATGAATGTGGTGCTAAGTCATGGGTGGTGGAGGTAACAAGGGAGGCTGTCTTCTCGGCGATATTCTGATGATAACCAATAAAGTTATCGGTTAGTGCAATGATCGAATACAGAAGACAATATGCAAATAAATCATAAGTCCTGTTTTTTTCTACATGCAGGGTTCCTAGGTTATAGTCTAGGCCAAACTGTTTAAATAAGTGACCTATATATCTCTATAACCATGGCTCTGATACCAATCTGTCACACCCCGAGCCAGCGGGGTTGGATCGGAGTCCCCGTCGGGCGGAAGGTTCCCGGGGCGCGATATCGTGAGTGATAATCGAAATGATCAGATTGTTACATTGCACATGATACATAAATGAGAAACTTGCTAAAATAAAATAGAATTACCAAGTTAAATTACATCAGTTAAGTTTATAATTTAACAATGTAAATCTACTATCATATCATAAATCTTCTATCTTGTATCTGCACAAGATATACAAAATAAACTTTACAATGATTCTTCAAAATATGCAGGTCCAAAAAGCTAGGTCCTCTATCAGATAACCTAGCCCAAAGAAATAACTCTTCAGTTGACCTGTTCGTCACCTGAGAAGTCATGCAAAAATAAAGTCAACACATGGTTGGTGAGTTCATTAAGTTTTATAAAATGAGTTTGAACAACCTTAATGACAACCTTAACCTCACCATTAACCACCTATACCATCCATCTTAGTATGCTTATATATAGGGCATATGTAGGGTCGAACTTACCGACCGCCCAGCCACCGTCCCACCACATACTAAACCACATACTATATTGTTCCTGGTGATAATTAAGCATTTCATTCCACTAACTTGATTCCATAACATATGATTCTTAGCATTTAATTACCCTGAAAATGTTTACCTTGATTCCTGAAGTGACAACATTAACCTCATCAACAACCACCTATGCTATCCAATCAAGTATGCTTATATATAGGGCATATGTAGGGGACAAGCCCCAGCTACCGTCCCACCACATACCGGACTGCTTTACATATTGTTGTTAATGATAATTAAGCGTTTCATTCCATTCACCTTTGATTTAGATTCTTGATTTCCACAAAAAGATTACCTTTAATTATCTGAGTTCACCATGTATTCATGATTACCTCAAATCATTTGTAGAAAAATGATACTAAATGTTTAATTAAATTAATAATAAAACAATTAAATACAACTAAGACATGATGATTGGGCCTTATTTGACTCAATCAATTAGACTTAGTTGTTGGTGGTTGTCCAAGTTGTACCCTATCACACGTGACCCATATCAGGCATAACTCACAAGGAGTATACCTGAGCGTGTCGGGATTTTAATGATGCCCATATCAGCTTGACCCAATGGTCTACTGTACATGCCGGGACTTTACGGATATCTTTTGATTCTTGATCTCTTTGATTCACTTGACTTTGATTTGATTTCATTTGATAGTTCACGTTATTGCCCATATAGCTTGACTACAAGAGTCTACTATTTATGCCGGGACTTTATGTGTGTTACACGTGGTCTTGATTTCTATACAACTGACATCCACCTTAACTCAAGTATTAATGATTTCATTAGATCTTAATGATTTCATTATTTCCATGATTCACACACATTTATGATTTATGATTCCTTGAGTCGCTTGATTTGATCTTTAGAATTCCCGTGATTTCACAATGATAATTGATTCTTAATTAGGATCCTTTGTCTTCAGATCACACACTGAATTAGTTTTCTTTGAACATGATCTTTAGTTTCTTTGATTTCACTTTGAATTTAAGTTCTTGAATTTGTGCTTCATGGACTAGGGGTTTGTTTAGAGTTTAGAGTTAAAGTATTACTCATAAGAGTAATTTAGTTAACTTGATAATTTGATCTGCATAGTAATTACCTAGACAGGAGTCTAGGAGTACCAACAAGCATAAAGATATGACATATAATGAATAAAAGCATTTAAGTAAACAATTTAAATAAAACAGTTTACGCATGCTTATCAGCCCCGCGTTTTAAAACAAAAATGTTTAGAAAAGGGGCAATGAACTCACCTGTGCTGCTATGTAAATGATCTAACACAAAATGCGCGCTCTTGTTGTAGCTTAAGTTTCTTCAGTTCCTGAGTTGTTTTATAAGAGTTTGAATACAATAAGTATACGTAATAATCGTCGCACCTAAGGTTTGGTCACGGTGTGTGTATCTAAGTGTCCTAATTACTAGCGTGATTCTAAGATTTTTTCTCCTAGTCTAACTTAGATACCCATTTACAACCCAATCCCATAATTTATTATAACAACACACTTTTAAATTTTTACAAAATTTGGGCAGAGTTTCCTTTGTATTTAGTTCAAACCCAGACAATTTATATCGTCTATTTTACATCCAATTCTCGAACAATTTAATCAAAACATTTAACCCTTCATTTTACATGTTTAAGTATAAAAATATTATTTCATTTAATTTAAAGAATATTTTAATAAAACTTATAATTAAATTTGAGAAATTATGATCAAGAATTTATGCTTAGGTTAATCACATTTGATTAACCTTAACATGTTACTAGATCCTTGTTTCCGATAGTTCTTTGTTCATCCATGTGTATAACTTATCTTAGAATGTTTCAATTGAACAATCCAATTTAATTATACAACCATATGAAATTTGCTAAGTGTTAGAGGCAAATGTTGAAATTAACACTAGCAACTTAAGTTCTAGCATTCACTAATGCATGTTTCTTAGTTCGTTCTAACTTTGAGTACTCGTATATTCATTTCCTTGTTCTTACAACTAAGTTCAACAGCCCTAGGTACTGAATTTCCTTGATTAGCTAACACTTTGGGTTTTGATCATCCTTGGGCAGCGAACCTATTGAAATATGAGCATAGGTTCGGCGAACCTTTAGGGTTCGGCGAACCTTCTTGATAGTAAGGATAGGTTCAGCGAACCTTTAAGGGTTAGGTTCGGCGAACCTTTAGGGTTCGTTGCTATTAGGTTCGTGATCTAAGGTTCGTCCATCCTAGGTTCGTCTCACTTAGGTTCGTTGATCAGAGGTTCGGTTGATGCAAGGTTCGGCTAGTACAGGTTCGTGAGTCAGAGGCACACAGGTTCAGCCCTGTTGGTTGGTAAAGGACAACAGGTTCGGCTGGCAGAACACAGGGTTTGCCTGTCAGCAAAAGGTTCGTTGCAGGCTAACAGGGTTTGGCTACAGACTTGACAGGTTCAGTGCAGGCTCGTGCAGAGCTACAGGTTCATGAGTCAGAGATGCAGGTTCGTGGCCCAGGGTTCGTCCCAGGGTGAAGACAGGTTCGTCCACCAGATTATAGGTTCGACTACCTGTATGAAGGTTCGGCCGATCGACCTGATTCGCGAATCTGTTCCATCTTCCTCATTTTCAATCCCAAACCTGTTACATATCAGTTCCTACAACATCCTAATCATGCATATGTGTTTATCTGATGTTTTCTAAGTGTTCAATGTGGTTTAAACTACAAAATACAAAAGGGATCGTGATAAGCCACTAAAACCGAAATAAAATGGGGATTTTACCTCAAAATCGACGGATAAAAGCTTGATTTCTTTGTACTCTCTTGCTCTACACTACGAGGGGAACGTTTTGACACCAACTATGCTCGAAATCACCAAGAATTGAGCTCCAAATCTTAGTGAGAAGTTAAGAGAAAATTTCTTAGAGAGGGAGAGAGGTTAAACGAAAATGAGAGGAGGAGAGGGGTTTGGTGTTGGTTGGTGGGGTTTGAATGCATCATTAATTGTTTTGGAAATACCCGGTCGTTCGGTCTCGTTCGGTTTCGCGTAAAAATGCTGGTTCGCGTGGCTTTCGTCGCGAAACGACTCGATTTATAAAATAAGATTTATAAAATTTTTATGAGTTGTGATTCCTAATAAATTAACTAATATCTTTATTTATTTTAATTTATAAAATATTAATTTACTGTTTAAATTGAATCATACGGTCGTCGCGCGTATTCGTTCCAATCGTCACCCGTACGAACACGACGATAACTATACTTTTAAATATTGTTTTCTAATTATCGGATATTATTCAGAACGTTATTTACTTGTACAGATCGTCACCCATACGAATAATCCGCCAATTTAGCATTCACATAACAACATCCGTGTGTTTTGTTCTGTAAATCCTCACATACGTTTATACATAATAAATCCTAACAAATAATCCCATGATAATTCTGTGTTGTTAGATAATTATCTGACTCAAGAACCATAGTTCTGAACTTTGTTTCTGTTAAATGTTTCTGAACTTGTTGTTTGATAACACAAAATGATAATGACAATGGACATGAATAGAAAATATGTAACACCCCGACCGATGGCGGAAACGTCAGGATGCCACGAGGGATGTGTAGATTGTTCAAAAGCTCGTGGGCATCTAATTTAATCATCATATATCATTTAAGCAAACAACATAATTACACAAAAATCATGTTCGTCATGAATCAATTACATCAATTACACAAAAGAATTAGTTAAACTAACTAAACTCTAATCGCCAGAAATTTAGTTAATTAACTAAGTCTAAGAATCCTATATGATGATGCTGTCCAAAATAGAAGAGATCATCCTCTTCATCCTACTTGTCTCCATCACCTGAAACATGTAAAAAAATCAAGTGTCAACTACAAAAGTAGTTGGTGAGTAATCATAAGTTTTTATACTTGAAAATGTTTTAGTAAAATGAGTTTAAAAGTTTGTATTTTAAAATAGTTTTATAAAATGCTTTGTTTAAAACAAGTATAAGACTTATGATCTTCTTGAGAAAATCCATATGAATACCTGTATGAGATAATCCAACACACATCCACCAATTCAACAATCAAACACTTACAAAATCACATAACCACATAACCAAGTCAAACATAGTCAATTTCAAATAATCATAATCATATATAGATAATCAATCCACAACAAATCAACCAATCTCATCAATCATATTCTCAAATAATGTTCGTGACTATACATGATCATTATGTAATTAACATAAGTTAAATACATGATTCATGGAGTGGTCGCTAACCACGTGACAATACATGAAGTCAAAGCAATTAACCGAAGTGAAAGGCAATACTTCACGGATGTGGAAATCATCCACGTGACAATACATGAAGTCAAAGCAATTAACCGAAATCAAAGGCAATGATTCACGGATGTGGAACTCATCCACGTGACAATACATGAAGTCAAAGCAATTAACCGAAGTCAAAGGCAATGATTCACGGATGTGGAAATCATCCACGTGACAATACATGTAATCTTTGTTATTGACCGAAATCAATAACAATATTTACACGGATGAATAATAATGACAATCAGTGATAATTCATAATATGAATATCATAATAATAAACAGGTATTATCCTTGTGTTATCAAAATAATATTTAAACCGGTATACATGTTTCACCTCCGAGTTTTAAAACTAAAACAGTTTAAAGAAAGGGAGGTTATGAGAACTCACCTGAAGTCCTTAGAATTCGGGTCCTCGTATTATGCGCGCTCGCGTATGTAACTCAATCAACTCAAGGATCTGTAGTTAATAAGTGTTCGTGTTTAAAAGTATCCATGTTTTACTTCAATTAAGTATTTTTAAGGGTTTACCGTAACCTTGTAAGTATCTTGTTTACATAGTCTACTTTATCTAAGTTACGGTCAACTCCAAGTGTTTCTATAAATAATCGACATAAAAAAATGTACTTTAACCTGGCCATGTATCTTATAACGATAATTGCTGCTTATTATTAGTTTATGCGTGTTCCCATATCTATGCCCATCCTAAAGTGATAATCCTAATTGAATATAAGTCAATACGTGCACAAATGTTAAGTTTCTTGATCACCAACATTTTAAGCTACATAATTTAAACTTTTTGTTCTCAAAAGTTTGTACTTAGATTACAAGGGTAAAATATTTCAAGATGCGAAATTTACAATATAAGACCTTATTAGCTTTTCTTTATTGTAGAAAGATGATCAATAACATACATGCATGCATCGTATTCTATATGTATGTATAAGTATATCCATAATCTTGCCACCCATGATTCGTTAACCTCTTAATTAACCGAGTTGTGGTTCTTGATCCCCATGGGCAGCGAACCTATTGATTCAAGATCATAGGTTCGGCCAAGTGCATGCTATGGTTCGGCCAAGAAGAGAGATGGTTCGGCCGACTAGTGGGTGGCAGGGTTCGGCTTCATCAGTTGGCCGCATAAAGTTCGGCTAATACCACTCGGGTTTGCCCTCAATATGGTTCGGTTAAGTGGGCCTGGGTTCGTAGTCAAGAGGTTCAGTGTCCCTAAGGCTCGCCACCTTAGGGTTCGTTCCTCACTAGGTTCGGGTATCCCATGCAGATCGGCCAGAGGTTCGCTGGTCAAGTGCTGCATGGTAGGGTTCGCCTATAACATGAAATATTCGGCTGAGTTGCAGGGTTCGTCTGGGTTCACGACAGCTGCTGAAGGTTCGCTCCACTGGTTTCCCGCCCAAGAAGGTTCGTGGGACCAGGGTTCGCCACCACCTACTGGGTTCGTGAAGGTTCGGCCGAACCATACAGGTTCGTTGACCTGTATGTGTTCTGCACGAGCTGAAATGGTTTCATCCTTCTCATCAACATGCCCCCAACTTATAGATTCGTTCACAACCATCATTAAGTTCACTATTAATCCGATTAACACATAACAAATCCAAGAATCATGTAACAAGTTGGTAACCATTTTAAAAAAATAGGGTTTTTAACCAAAAACCGAAAAGTAATATGGGTTTCTTTCCTTCGAATCGTGAGAAAATGATAGCTTTCTTGGTATCTTCGTGTTCCTCTCGATCTCACGAACGCGTAGGCACCGGAATCTCTCGAATCGGTTGAGAAACGAGTTCAAGGAGCTAGAGAGAAGGTAGAGAGAATGTGTGTGTGTGTGTTTTTAGAGAGAGAGTGGTTGTTGTAGAAATGAGGAAGAAAGAAAGAAAACTCTTTCTTATAACGCGTGTTATTACCACGTGTTCGGTCTCGTTTTTATCGCGATAAAATAAAATAAATGATCGGTTATACTCGGTTTTTTAACGCAACATATTTAAAACAATAAATCATTTTAAATAAATTGGTTTTGTTTAAATAAAATAAGTTTAAATAAATTGTTTCGTAAATCGCTTTCGTTTCATTATCGTTAAATAATTATTTAATAAATTTATTTATTCGAAGTTATTTTAGGTTGTGATTCCAAATAAATATTTTTAGTTTTAACTATTAAATTAATATCGTTTGATATTATTTAATTTATCTCGCCGAAACACGTTACTCGCGTACGTATTCGAAAAGATCGTCACCTTTGCGAATCCAACGCTCGTATCGTATTTCGATTCGATTTACGATTTATGGAATATCTTTTCAAAACATTATTCTTAATAATTATATTCGTGTGAATCGTCACCCACGCGAATACATTATTAAGTCAATATTTCTGACTCAATATTCGCGTTTAAATAATCTTCGTAACCTCACTTCGCGTAATCAATTCTCATTATTTAATAATTTTAATATTATCATTTCCCAAACCAAAACCCACTAAACCCCAGTCACTGACACATCCATGATAGACCGGAATATGCATATATATAGGGCATATGTAAGGGTCAGTCGCAACTGCCCTAGCCACCGTCCCACCGCTATTTCGATAAACCATGTCCATGGGTCCTTGACTATGTTTAGTAACCATACTCAAACAAACTCCCAGTTCCATCCCAATACATCCTCAAACCATTAATCCTTCATCATCAATAATGAGTAACTGCGATAAACACTACGGGCCTGTTTAGTTGTATCACAACTAAACTTCCCGTGGTTTACGCGTATAATAAATGTGTTATAACATGCATACCAGTATAGTGATAATATCAGTAATGAAGATCAATAATTTCATAATCATTAATAATTACAAATCTCCGGTCGTAACAGTACAATCGTACGGATGTACGGATGTACGGACAACCGGAAGTACAGTGATGTTACAAAATACACTGAAATGTATATTGTTAGTACCTGTTTACTGTTCATGTTACTGTTTAAGATCATGTTCCGGTATTGGTTCCGGCACTGATGTTACAGTTCTATATGACCAATGTTTGTGATCCTGCCACTTCACACCCAACGGTATGACTACGCAAGTGGTAAATTTGAGGTGTGACAAATGCTTTACTTATGTACTAAACTTGTGTTTTCTTTATGACTGTGTGTTTATTTGGATACATTGTTATTATCTTAAATGTTAATTATATGAGCTTATTTGTGCTTAGGACCCCATGTTAGACTTACACAATCTTTTAACTTATTGGAATAAGATGGTAGGTAGGAATTGAATATTACTATTTTGGATTAATACCCCCTCTCTTTCTTATTGGATTTGCTAGATGCGACTAACAAACGTAACTATATCCGGAAACTGAGTGAATATATCCATGGTCAAAAAATCTTATACTGTTTACTTGTAAACATTCGCTTTGGGGCATCTGTCATCTTGGATGGATTGTGGGTTTAGTGACAATTACACTCTCTACTTGTGTTCTACAATAAATTCAGTCATCTTACCTATTATAAACATGTTTTTGTGTCTCAATACTGTTTAATCACTAAACTAATGTATTTTGACCTTTTTAGACGCAGTTTTCAGGTAATAAGTAGGGACTTATTATGTGACTAATGGGCTTGCATTTGGAGACCTTGCTTTATCTTATTTGAACGTTTTGGTTGAACTGATGTTCTTGCCATCATGTACTAGGATAATATGATGGTTATTTTTGTGGTTTGTTTACCATGCATGTCGCGACACATTTTTACAGAAATCAATTTTGGCATTTCTCTTGTGTTCTGTACTTGTGTTGTGATATGAGATATGTCATGCTCCTGTGATTATACCATCAACGAGTTTGATACATATTAGTACCAGTGCTCTTTGTTATAGAGAATTAAGTGGATTCATATAGACTATAACCTAGAATTATTGCGTATAGACATCAAAAGCATTGTAGTTTTTTTTGTTAAATTTGATTTCTGGTTGATTTTGGAAAAAAGCAACTTTGATTTCTCATATCGAATTATGCCGCCAATGAGTGACAAGACTCAACCTGTACAGTAAAACAACAATAATGCTAAAGATATTCAACAACCATTACATAAATCAATGAAAGCTAGGATCACAATAGCAACAAGTATGTAGCGGGGTTGTTCCAAGGAAAGCCTTTGACCTAGTGGAATACTAAGATCCAAGAAATGGCCAAAATGCTCGTATGCAAATGATTTGGACCAAATTTGTAGACTTGATTATTCGGGACTATTTTTAGAGAAATGAGATGCAAAATATCGAGCAAGAATTTTGGAACCTGATCATGATTCATTCTGAGATTTCAAAATATGTAGATAAGTTTCATGAGTTTTCCAAGAAGGTAACACATTTAGTGGCACCTGAGCCCAAGCAAAATGAACATTTCATATAGGGCTTAGCATCACATATATGCGAGATGATTCAATTTGCAAACCCGATAATCATTCATACAACTATTGAGTTGTCCTTTACATTAATGGATGAGTTGCACTAAACTTGAGTATATTTGAAAGCCAACTCTAAAGAAAAAAGAAAGAGCTATGATTATAATGCAAAGAAGCTGGACTCAGGAACTGATAAACGATACAAAGTGGTAAAGAATTATGATTCAAGCATTAACACATAGAAAAAAAGGAGTTATACTGAACCACATCCCAATTGCAACAAATGAAATTTGTATCAACAAATTCCTAGGAGCTTTCCTCGTTGGAGAATTTGGAATCTTACCGAACACACTATTAAGTTCTGAAGAGTCAATAAAACCAATAATCCTCAACCTCTAAATGTTTTCAACCCAATGGGTAATCTGAAGACATGTTACCAATGTGGAAGCCTTAATCATTTTTGTTATCGATGCCCCCAATTGAACCAAGCCATTGGAAAGTGTTTTTAATGGGTGATAACAATACTCGTGAGGATCCTAACATTGAAATGGTACACTTCTCCATAATAATCGATACGCTTCTATTTTATTCGACACTGGAGCTCTTAATAGGTTTATTCCTACTGAATTTGCGATGTTACTTGTATTAAGCCCTATTAAACATGACACTAAGTAGATACTAGAACTTGCTAATTATAAGGTGATTGAAGCCTGTGCCATAGTTTGAGGTTGTACCCTACAATTAGAAGGTTGCATGTTTAACATTGATTTACTCTCTTTTAAACTTAGAAGCTTTGACGCTGTAGTAGGTATGGATTGGCTAACAAGAAACCGAACTAAGATAATTTTTCATGAGCAGAACATGTGGATTACATTACCCGGTGGCAAGAAACTTAATATCCATGGCAAAAAACCAAGAAAGAAACTAAGACTCATATCTAACAAGAATGTGACAATCCGAAAATTTCTGGTTAACCCCGTTAACCAGAAACTGACAGAAATGAGGCAAAATCGAACACAATCAAACCTGAGGGGTTAGAATTAAGCAAGATCAGTCTTAATAGGCTTAAATTGCAAGGGTTAAACTTGCAACATCATGAAATAAGCAATTTGACTTTTAAAGTCAAAATTCGTGTGATTTTGCAACAAAAAAAACCAATTTCATGTTTATTTAAAGTAAAAATCTGAATTGATTACTCTTAATCATCCTATTGATGATTACTAATGAGTAACAACCGTTATGAGTCCATTAAAATGTCGAATTTAACTCATGGTTCAATGAAAAGTCGAAACCGTAGTTTCTAGTCATCAAACCCACGCAAATCGATTTTGTATCTCACAATTGGAACTTCCAAACACTCAGTCGACATCCTTAGAGTGTTTTCCATATCTCAATTGCGTCGCAGAAGCTGTTGATCGAAGAGTTTGATCGCGAGTGTAGCCGAACTTCAACCGAAGTCAATCTCTTTCAATTAGTCATCAAAACAAGTAAGTTTTCTCTTCTACAACACCTAAAAGTGCCGACTAGGGTTAAACCTAAACCAATTTTGACTGAGAACATCTAATTCTTTGAGTTTCGATTCTAGGGTTCTTGATAAGAACACAATTGGGGGTTTTAATGCAAACGAATTCAAAACTCAAATTGATTCTCACTATCAGTTTCGAAATGGCATGTTAAACGAAAATCCCATATCAATTTCATGTAACAATTTCGATTAAATCGATTTCGAATTCTAGGGTTTCTAGGACAAACGGTTTTGGGGATTTCTATTTAGAAGTATGTTAAAATCAAATTAAATAGCATGAGTGGTTTCAGAAGATTCCGATTAATGTTAATGCTATGTTAATTTCATCATAGAACTAGGACAAATGGTTAGGGGTTTTTATACCAATCGAGCTTTATGATCAAAGAAAACATTTCAGAAAGGTTCAAAACTATCTAGTGATTGAAAAGCACATGTCAATTGCATCGAGTAACAACGGATAGATAGTGTTCGAATTCTAGGGTTCTTAAGATGAAATCGTTTAAGGGTTTTGAATCAATTGGACTTATTATTCAAATTAAAACAATCAGTGAGTTTCGAAATTCCTAGAGTAAGGAAAGCCCTATGATTTAGTGCAATATCAGTATCGAATTTATTGAATTTAGGATTGGGATAGAGAACTTGACTTCGAATCTGTTAACACTCGATTAACCGGGTTATAGGGAATGATAGTTCGAATTAAGACTGGATATAGAGTCGGTTGGATCACAAAAACAAAACCCCTATGGTTTTGGGTTCGATCGGGCTCGAATCGTGGATCAATTGGGGGAAAGTGGGTTCGGTATGGCTAAACAAAAGGGAACCCAGGAAACTAAGGTTAAAACAATTAAATTGGGAACTATATCGCGATACCCTAGCGGGCGAGACTGGTAAGATGCGTGTGTTTGGAGTGGAGGGTCACGGGTTCGAACCCGGGGCTCCACTGGTTTTTGACATTTAAACCAATTTTTGGTATTTTGATCATATCTCATTCGTTTTAACTCCGTTTTGACCCGTTCGAATTGCGTTAGAATCAGAATTTCATTTCGAACATATTAGAATATTAAATTTTGCATTTTAACACGAAAACGTAATCGCGTATGATTACGCTTGTTTAATTAAAATCGTAATCGATGATGTGATTTTATTAAACTATTTTAAAGTCACGGGTACTTCCGTATGCATATTTCTAACAAGTCAAACATACGTGTGTTGACACGTATGTGATTTTGAGCACAAAACTTTCGAATAAAACTAGGTTATTGTTAAAACACAGGTTCTTCGTAGGAGGACTTTCTACACGAGTATAAGAGTATTTGATCATTCTGCTACAATCAAAGGTGCGTACACGGCCCCTTTCTTATTTTAACTGTTTTGGGGGAGAAAACATGTGCAACAAACACTTTTAGATATATATCACTTGCATGAGTTAGCTGTTTACATTAAGTGCAAACATAGCATTACAAGTCCTTACACTCCGAACCGTTTAGTTTGCCGTAGCGCAAAGCGTGGTAGTTGGAAATAGATCTATTAGGTTTGACAAACCTCACTTGGTATATGGGATCTACGCAAGTGTTTGACTGACCAAACACACATTACTATTGTTTGTGCTAGACAATAGTGGCAAGGCAAAACATGCGTTAGCGTGCAACAGTCAGCTTCGGTGTCGACCACTTATGTAAATAGTATAAATGACTGGCTATCATGACTATGCATGTGTGATTATGTTATCTGCAAACATTTTGTTCAAACCGTTGTTTCAAACATTTGTATATGCTTAAACCTGTGTAATGCACCAACCTTTGTGTTGACTTGATTTGCATGTTTCCTCAGGACGCTAAGATACACAAGCAAGCAGGCATGGACTAGAAGATCGAGTCGCATGCATATCTTACATCATAGTTGTTTCTGATCTGAATATTTGAGACATTAGTATTGTAATTTACATTTTGCAAACATGGGGTTGTTTCACTTTTTACAAACGCTTCCGCAATGTTTTAAACTCTGAATTTTTCAATTAAGACCAATGTTATATTTGAAAATCATATAGAGGTCTTCGTTATGTCTAATGATCTGAGATCCTGGTTTGTCACGTCCCAAATGGTATGATTCCGTTAGTTGAAAATTGGGGGTGTGACAGATTGGTATCAGAGCCATTGGTTATAGCGAACTAGGTTTGCATTTGTAGACTTAGACTATAACTGTTAGACATTAGACACGCATACTTACACATATCACTTAGAAATTACATATGGCATTATGTAATAGACTTGATTACACATTTCATGACACTACACTTACATATGGTATTATGTAACAGACATGGCATCTTCATCATCAGCACCATACATACACATTGTGGATTCGGAGGATGAGGAGCCGGTAGTTCCAGTACCACCATCATCACCAGCACCATCTATCCCATCTCCTCTACCATCTGAGATAGATGATTCAGACCCTGAGGAGGATCCGGATGAGGATCCGGAGGATGAGCCAGCTGAGGATTCGGATGAGGATCCGGAGGAGGAGTCAGCTGAGAATACTCAGGAGATTCCTGCTGAGGGACCTTCTACTCATCCACCACCTGCATTGGATGTTCCTGAGCCTAAGAGGCAACGGACTGATTCTGAGGAGATTACCCAACTACGTGAGGACTTGTACTGGGCAAATGATAGGATTGAGTACAATGTTCGGGAACTCTGGGATACGAATGAAAGACACGATAACCTTCACAACATGGTTAATGGGATGCGAGATGAGATCATCCAGTTGATTGGTCTTCTCCAAGCTTCTGAGAACCAAGCTGAGATTCTGGAAGGCAGACTTGTAGCCTTGGAAGATTTGGTGGTCTCGGAGAATGAGGAAGAGGATGAAGAGGAGGAAGGGGAGGAACCAGCCCCAGCTGTTGATTCTGATCCTGAATCCACTATTGAGGATGCTTGACTTTCTTTATTTTGTTTAAACTTATTAGGGGCGGGTTGTGTCCCTATATTAGAAGTTTGAAAACTTATGTTTTGAATTTGAAAGTATTCTACTCAAATCAGATTATTATCTATTGAAAGCTATTATTTATTGACAACAGTTTGTTGATTTCTACATTACATGTTTGTTGTTTGTTGTATTGTTTACACGTTTCACATTGGACTTTGATAACACTTTAACATTTCTTTTAACTAGGAAGATAATGGCCGGTGAGAACGTACAGATGACAGTTGCTGAGCTCAATGAGCTGATCAATAACAGGGTCGCGGAGGCAATCGCGAACTACGTTCAGACACACACTACAGGGCCACAGGGACCAACAGGGGGATTGGTGAACCCACAGGCGTGCACATTCAAGATGTTCTTGTACTGTAAGCCACATAACTTCAAAGGATCGGAGGGAGCCATTGGACTCCTATGATGGATTGAAAAAGCAGAGTTAGTTTTTGAAATGTGCAACTGTCCTGAGGAGAATAAGGTTAAGTATGCCACTGGAACCTTGGAAGGTCCGGCATTGACTTGGTGGAACTCGAATGTTCAGACTTTGGGATTGGGTGAGGCTAATGCCTTGACTTGGAATGGTTTCAAGACCTTATTGCAGGAGGAGTACTGTCCCCGTAGTGAAATGCAGAAACTGGAGGAGGAATATTGGCACCTTAAGATGGAGGGGTCAAACATCGAGGAGTACACGACTCGATCACATGAACTGGCCAGACTCCTACCTCACATGGCTACTCCAGCAAGCAAATGGATAGAGAGGTACATCGGGGGATTGGTGCCTCTGATCCAGGGATTGGTCACTTTTGCAAATCCCACAACAATTCAACAAGTTGTTCGTTTAGCGCACCAACTGACTGATCAGGCAGTGTTACAGGGGACTCTGCCTAAACGGACATCAGCTACTAAGGTGGGAGACCACAAGAGGAAGTGGGAAGGTAACAACTCCAAGAGTTACAACCAGCAGTCGTTTCAGCAAAACCGAAAGCAAGATTCAAACAAGTCTTACCACAATTCGAACAGTGGTCAGCAGTCATCATCATCAGGGGGTTATATTGGTAAACATCCAAAGTGCAACAGGTGTGGATTTCATCATGCGGGAAATCAGTGTGATAAAATTAAGTGTCAACGGTGTGGTAAAGTTGGACATGCAGCTAAGGATTGCCGCGGAGAGCTGCAAAACAACTCCAACAATCAGAATAACAATCAGAACAATGCACAGAAGGGTTGTTTTGAGTGTGGTAAGCTGGGGCACTTCAAGAAGGATTGCCCACAACTAAAGAAAGGCGGGACTAATTATACAACTGGCAACGGCACCGGAAATGGCAATGGCACCAATAACAACAACAATAACAACAACAATGGTGCTAGGGGCAGGGCATTTGTGATTGGAGGGCGTCAGGCACGGGAGGATCCCAACATTGTCACGGGTACGTTCCTCTTAAATAATCACTATGCCTCTATGCTATTTGACACTAGTGCAGACCAGAGTTTTGTATCTAGTTCACTTTCTAAGTTGCTAAATGTTAGTCCAACTGCCTTAGATAATCCATATACTGTAGAATTAGCTGATGGCGAGTTAATTGTAGTTGAACAGATCCTTAAGGGATGTGTGCTTGATTTAATGGGTCAAACATTGGAAATTGATCTTATGCCTATCACTTTAGGCAGTTTTGATGTAGTCATTGGCATGGACTGGTTTCCAAACACCAGGCTGAAATAGTATGCCATGAAAAGATCGTTCGTATACCTCTTTCGCATGGAGAGACATTGTATGTACAAGGCGAGAAGAGCAGTACGTCACTGCGTCTCATACCTTGTATGAAAGCACACAAATGTCTGCGTAAAGGTCATACGGTAGTTATAGCACTTATAACTGAAAAGCCAGTAGCTGAGAAGAAGATTGAAGACATACCAGTGGTTTGTGAATTCCCTGAAGTATTTCCAGAAGACTTGCCAGGATTACCGCCTATCAGACAGGTGGAATTCCGAATCGACCTTACACCAGATGCAGCACCGATAGCTAGGGCGCCTTATCGACTTGCACCTTCTGAGATGCAAGAGTTATCTACACAACTGCAAGAGTTGTTAGATAAGGGCTTTATACGACCTAGTTTTTCACCGTGGGGAGCTCCAGTCTTATTTGTCAAGAATAAGGACGGGACTTTCTGTATGTGTATCGATTACCGGGAACTTAACAAGGTTACCATCAAGAACCAGTATCTGTTACCTAGAATTGACGACCTGTTCGATCAGTTGCAAGGTTCGAGTTACTACTCGAAGATTGACCTCAGATCGGGTTATCATCAACTCAGAGTTCAAGAAGAAGATATTCCGAAGACAGCATTCAGGACGCGCTATGGCCATTATGAATTCTTGGTCATGCCATTTGGGTTGACAAATGCTCCAGCTGTATTCATGGATCTCATGAATCGTGTTTGTAAACCTTATCTTGATAAGTTTGTCATTGTGTTCATTGATGACATTCTCATCTACTCTCAGACTGAGGAAGAGCATGCTGAACATCTTTAATTGCTGTTGGAATTATTGAAACAAGAACAACTGTACGCGAAATTCTTGAAATGTGACTTTTAGATGCGAGAAGTTCAATTTCTGGGTCATATAGTCAATGAAAAGGGTATACATGTTGATCCAGCAAAGATTGAAGCGATTAAGAATTGGGAAGCACCAAAGACCCCTACCGAGGTACGACAATTCCTTGGTTTGGCGGGTTATTACCGACGATTTATTGAGGGTTTCTCAAAAATCGCTCAACCACTTACAACTCTTATGCACAAGGGAACGAAGTATAACTGGACGGATAAACAGGAAGCTGCATTCCAGTTATTGAAACAGAAACTCTGCAGTGCACCGATTCTGTCCCTACCGGAGGGGACGGAAGACTTTGTGGTGTATTGTGACGCATCTACCCAGGGTTTGGGATGTGTGTTGATGCAGCGTGATAAAGTGATTGCTTATGCTTCAAGACAACTACGACCACACGAAAAGAATTACACTACTCACGACTTGGAGTTAGGAGCAGTGGTTTTTGCTTTGAAAATTTGGAGGCATTACTTATATGGAACCAAGTGTACTATTTACACTGATCATTAGAGTTTGCAACATATCTTTGATCAGAAGGAGATTAATATGAGACAGCGACGGTGGGTAGAGTTGTTGAACGACTACGAATGCGCAATTAAGTATCACCCGGGAAAAGCTAATGTGGTAGCTGATGCTTTAAGCAGAAAAGACATATCAACAAGACGGGTTCGCGCACTTATGATGACGATACATACTGACTTACCTGACAAGGTACGCAGTGCTCAGCTCGAGGCCTTGAAAAAGGAAAACTTAGTACAGGAGTCCTTACGAGGAATGGAAGAACAATTGGATGTTAAACCTGATGGAATTCGTTATTTCATTAATCGGCTGTGGATACCTTTGTATGGAGGTTTAAGAGAACTCGTGATGGATGAAGCACACAAGTCTAGATATTCAGTCCATCCGGGATCAGACAAGATGTATCATGACTTGAAGGCACTGTATTGGTGGCCTCACATGAAAGCTGACATTGCTAGATACGTTAGCAAGTGTTTGACTTGTTCGAAAGTCAAAGTGAAATATCAGAAACCATCTGGTTTGCTGCAACAACCAGAAATACCCATGTGGAAATAGGAACAGATTTCGATGGACTTCATTACTAAGTTACCCCGTACACCGAGTGGTTGTGATACGATATGGGTAATTGTTGATCGATTAACGAAATCTGCACATTTCCTAGCAATTAAAGAAACCGACAAGATGGAGAAACTGACTCGTATTTATATCAAGGAAGTAGTAGCACGGCATGGCGTGCCAATATCTATTATATCAGATCGGGATGCTCGATTTACTTCCAACTTTTGGAAATCACTTCATAAGTCATTGGGGACTCGTTTGGATATGAGTACTGCATATCATCCACAGACCGACGGTCAAAGTGAACGTACGATTCAAACGCTCGAGGATATGTTACGAGCTTGTGTAATTGACTTTGGTGATAGCTGGGAAAACCATTTACCGTTAGTGGAATTCTCTTACAACAACAGTTATCATACAAGTATTCAGGCAGCACCGTTTGAAGCATTGTATGGTCGTAAATGTCGTTCACCAGTTTGTTGGGCTGAAATTGGTGACAGTCAGATTACAGGTCCTGAACTAGTGCATGAGACGACAGAGAAGATAGTTCAAATCCGGAACCGTACGGCAGCGGCTCGGGATCGACAGAAAAGTTATGCTGACAAACGTCGTAAGCCGTTGGAATTTCAAGTAGGAGACCGAGTTCTTCTAAAGGTATCACCTTGGAAAGGTGTGATACGATTCGGCAAGCGCGGGAAGCTTAGTCCACGGTACGTAGGACCTTCTGAGATCCTGAAAAGGATTGGTCCGGTTGTATATCAACTCAAATTACCTGATGAACTCAGTGGAGTTCATGATGTCTTTCATGTTTCAAACTTGAAGAAATGTCTTTTTGATGAGACATTGATTGTACCACTAGAGGAAATACAAGTGGACGAACAGTTACGATTCATTGAAGAACCAGCCAAAATCATGGACCGAGAGGTCAAACAACTTAAACAAAGCAAGATTCCGATAGTCAAAGTCCGGTGGAATTCAAGACGTGGTCCTGAATTCACATGGGAACGAGAAGACCAAATGATGAAGAAGTATCCTCATCTGTTCAAAACAACAACTACAAGCACTGAGAGCGCACGTTAAATTTCGGGACGAAATTTCCTTCAACAAGGGGATGACGTGATGCTTCACACATCAACACTTCAGATTTCAAATTGTAAGCACAAACACTTTATTCAATTGGTTTTGTTACGAACATTGTGCTACATTATATTTTATGTACTATATTTCATATGTTACATGTTATAGTAGCACATACATGATTAGTTACACACATTTTGCTATGTGCAAGGTTGCATAGTACAAACAGTTGCAAACACTCATTATGTGCAAGGTTACATAGCACAGCATGATTAAACACAAACAGTCACAGTTAGGTGAACTAACTAGTGTACACGCAAAACAGTTACATAGAACGATCACACTTAGTTGTGATGTTGCAAACATTGGATTTTGTGTGTGAGTACACACAAACACATAGAATGATCAGACATCACACTAACACGTACATTTGTACATTTGAACTCGCAAGTAGTTTCCTAACTACTTCTAACAACTAGCAATTTTCGGGACGAAAACACTTTATTCAATTGATTTTGTTATGAACATTGTGCTACATTACATTTTATGTACTATATTTCATATGTTACATGTTATAGTAGTACATACGTGATTAGTTACACACATTTTGCTATGTGCAAGATTGCATAGTACAAACAGTTGCAAACACTCATTATGTGCAAGGCTACATAGCACAGCATGATTAAACACAAACAGTCACAGTTAGGTGAACTAACTAGTGTACACGCAAAACAGTTACATAGAACGATCACACTTAGTTGTGATGTTGCAAACATTGGATTTTGTGTGTGAGTACACACAAACACATAGAATGATCAGACATCACACTAACACGTACATTTGTACATTTGAACTCGCAAGTAGTTTCCTAACTACTTCTAACAACTAGCAATTTTCGGGACGAAAATTTCTTCAACAAGGGGATGATGTGACAATCCGGAAATTTCTGGTTAACCCCGTTAACCAGTAACTGACAGAAATGAGGCAAAATCGAACACAATCAAACCTGAGGGGTTAGAATTAAGCAAGATCAGTCTTAATAGGCTTAAATTGCAAGGGTTAAACTTGTAACATCATGAAATAAGCAATTTTGACTTTTAAAGTCAAAATTCATGTGATTTTGCAACAAAAAAATCGAATTTCATGTTTATTTCAAGTAAAAAGCTGAATTGATTACTCTTAATCATCCTATTGATGATTACTAATGAGTAACAACCGTTATGAGTCCATTAAAATGTCGAATTTAACTCATGGTTCAATGAAAAGTCGAAACCGTAGTTTCTAGTCATCAAACCCACGCAAATCGATTTTGTATCTCACAATTGGAACTTCCAAACACTCAGTCGACATCCTTAGAGTGTTTTCCATATCTCAATTGCGTCGCAGAAGCTGTTGATCGAAGAGTTTGATCGCGAGTGTAGCTGAACTTCAACCGAAGTCAATCTCTTTCAATTAGTCATCAAAACAAGTAAGTTTTCTTTTCTACAACACCTAAAAGTGCCGACTAGGGTTAAACCTAAACCAATTTTGACTGAGAACATCTAATTCTTTGAGTTTCGATTCTAGGGTTCCTGATAAGAACACAATTGGGGGTTTTAATGCAAACGAATTCAAAACTCAAATTGATTCTCACTATCAGTTTCGGAATGGCATGTTAAACGAAAATCCCATATCAATTTCATGTAACAATTTCGATTAAATCGATTTCGAATTCTAGGGTTTCTAGGACAAACGGTTTTGGGGATTTCTATTTAGAAGTATGTTAAAATCAAATTAAATAGCATGAGTGGTTTCAGAAGATTCCGATTAATGTTAATGCTATGTTAATTTCATCATAGAACTATGAATTTGATGATTTTGAGTTCTAGGGTTATGATATCAATCGGGTTAGGGGTTTTTATACCAATCGAGTTTTAAGATCAAAGAAAACATTTCAAAAAGGTTCGAAACTATCTAGTGATTGAAAAGCACATGTCAATTGCATCGAGTAACAACGGATAGATAGTGTTCGAATTCTAGGGTTCTTAAGATGAAACCGTTTAAGGGTTTTGAATCAATTGGACTTATTATTCAAATTAAAACAATCAGTGACTTTCGAAATTCCTAGAGTAAGGAAAGCCCTATGATTTAGTGCAATATCAGTATCGAATTTATTGAATTTAGGATTGGGATTGAGAACTTGACTTCGAATCTGTTAACACTCGATTAACCGGGTTATAGGGAATGATAGTTCGAATTAAGACTGGATATAGAGTCGGTTGGATCACAGAAACAAAACCCCTATGGTTTTGGGTTCGATCGGGCTCGAATCGTGGATCAATTGGGGGAAAGTGGGTTCGGTATGGTTAAACAAAAGGGAACCCAGGAAACTAAGGTTAAAACAATTAAATTGGGAAGTATATCACGATACCCTAGCGGGCGAGACTGGTAAGATGCGTGTGTTTGGAGTGGAGGGTCATGGGTTCGAACCCGGGGCTCCACTGGTTTTTGACATTTAAACCAATTTTTGGTATTTTGATCATATCTCATTCGTTTTGACTCCGTTTTGACCCGTTCGAATTGCGTTAGAACCAGAATTTCATTTCGAACATATTAGAATATTAAATTTCGCATTTTAACACGAAAACGTAATCGCGTATGAATACGCTTGTTTAATTAAAATCATAATCGATGATGTGATTTTATTAAACTATTTTAAAGTCACGCGTACTTCGGTATGCATATTTCTAACAAGTCAAACATACGTGTGTTGACACGTATGTGATTTTGAGCATAAAACGACATTTCGAATAACACTAGGTTATTGTTAAAACACAGATTCTTCGTAGGAGGACTTTCTACACGAGTATAAGTGTATTTGATCATTCTGCTACAATCAAAGGTGCGTACACGGCCCCTTTCTTATTTTAACTGTTTTGGGGGAGAAAACATGTGCAACAAACACCTTTAGATACATATCACTTGAATGAGTTAGCTGTTTACATTAAGTGCAAACATAGCATTACAAGTCCTTACACTCCGAACCGTTTAGTTTGCCGTAGCGCAAAGCGTGGTAGTTGGAATAGATCTATTAGGTTTGACAAACCTCACTTGGTAGATGGGATCTACGCAAGTGTTTGACTGACCAAACACACATTACTATTCTTTGTGCTAGACAATAGTGGCAAGGCAAAACATGCGTTAGCATGCAACAGTCAGCTTCGGTGTCGACCACTTATGTAAATAGTATAAATGACTAGCTATCATGACTATGCATGTGTGATTATGTTATCTGCAAACATTTTGTTCAAACTGTTGTTTCAAACATTTGTGAATGCTTAAACCTGTGTAATGCACCAACCTTTGTGTTGACTTGATTTACATGTTTCCTCAGGACGCTAAGATACACAAGCAAGCAGGCATGGACTAGGAGATCGAGTCGCATGCATATCTTACATCATAGTTGTTTCTGATCTGAATATTTGAGACATTAGTATTGTAATTTACATTTTGCAAACATGGGGTTGTTTCACTTTTTACAAACGCTTCCGCAATGTTTTAAACTCTGAATTTTTCAATTAAGACCAAGGTTATTTTTGAAAATCATATAGAGGTCTTCGTTATGTCTAATGATTTGAGATCCTGGTTTGTCACGTCCCAAACGGTATGATTCCGTTAGTTGAAAATTGGGGGTGTGACAAAGAAAGCTTGTACGTGTCTAAGGAAAAATGCCATGCTTTTTGGCACACATAGCTGAAAAGAAATGTAAGGTCAAGTAGCTCCAAAATGTCCAATATTTCGAAACTATATGGGGTTTTTCTTAAAGATTTATCGGCATTACCTACTACTCTCCAAGTGGATTTTTGCATTGACTGGATTCCGGGGATGACCCCTGTTGCCAAGGAACCATACCATTTAGAAGCAGCGGAAATGCTAGAATTATTTTATCGACTACAAGACCTATTGGAAAAGGGTTTTAATCAATTGATGTTCTCAGCCTAGGGGAGCATTAATTCTATTTGTTAGAAAGAAAGACAAAATGTTCAGAATTTGTATTGATTTCCGGGAGCTAAGCATGTTGATTATTAGAAATCGGTATTTGCTTCTAAGGATTCATGTTATCTTCAACCAACTACATGGAGCAAAACACTTTTCAATGATCTGCCTACAGTCAGGATATCACCAACTAAGAGTTTAAGAGGATGATATTTTGAGATCAGCTTTTAGAACTTGATACGGACATTATGATTATGAGTCATGCCATTTTGGTAGACTAACGTAGCAGCAGTGTTCATGGACTTAATGAACCATGTGTGAAAACCTTACATGGGAAAATTCTTGATTTTATGCATAGAAAACATCATGATATATTCACGAAATAGGAAGGACCATGAACAAATTGAGTATCTGTATTACATGAAAGGAAGAAACTTTACGTTAAATTCTCAAAATGTGAATTCTGGTTGAACGAAGTTCACGTTGTTGATCACCTGATACATGATGTAGAAATCCATTTAGGTCAAACGAATATTGATGCAATCAAGAATTGGGAAGCCCCAAAGGCACCATCTAAGATCCATCAATTTCTAGATTTTGCCGGTGACTAGAGGCGATTTATTGAAATTTTTTCCAAAATTTGTCAATCCCTAACACTTTTAGGTGGTGACTATGGTACAAAATGCACTATGTTCACCAATCATAAATTATTAAACATATATGTGCTCAAATGAAATTGAACATGCGACAGAGGTGATGGGTCGAGTTACTGAGCGATTATGACTGTGAGGTAAAATATCACCCATGCAAGGCCAATCTTGTAGTTGATGCACGTAGCCGAAAGGAAAAGACTAAACCTCTATGTTCAAGAGCACCAAGAATGACTGTGAAACTAGCCTTAAGTCTCAAATTCTAGAAGAAAAAGAAAAATGAGGTTCTTAAGGAAGTGAACTTGCTAGCTGAATATTTAAGGGAATTGAATAAAAGACTACAACACTAGCACGAAATAGTATTATTTTCCTGATCAAATACGGGTACCATATTTCCATGACCTGCAGTAACTGGTAATAAATGAGGCACGCAATAATAAGTATTATATTCATCCTAGAGCAGAATAGATGTATCATGATTTAAAGGAAATATATTGATGGCCTATTATGAAAAAGGATATAGCATTCTTTATCTAGAAGGGCTTAAGTTGTTCAAAAGTGAAGCCGAACACCAGAGACCATATCGCCTATTACAGCAACCTGAGATTATAGAATGGAAATGGGAAAACATAACCATGGACTTTCTAACTAAGTTACCACGAACATCTAGTGGTTATGATGCTATTTGGGTTATTGATGAGTGCATGACTAAATCAGCACATTTCTTACTGGTTCGTAAGGATTACAAAATGGGAATGCAATCCAAGATCTATGTAACTCACATTGTAGCTAGACCCGAGGTATTTATTTCCTTAATTTATGATTGAGACAGTTTCCTTCCCTTTTGATTTTAAAAAACTCAACAATAAGATTTGGTTACATAATTGGATATTTGCATTACTTATCATTCGCAGTCTGATGGGTAAAATGATCAAAACATTCAAACATTGTTTTACAAGCTATGGGCTTGCGTGATTGATTTCGGCAGAAACTGGGATTCTCATCTGCCATTGATTGAGTTCTCTTACAACAATGATGGCTATCACACTAGTATATGGTTTGCACTATTTATAGCCTTGTGTGAGCGTAAATGTCGATCACTTAAGATGACCGTTGGAATTTAAAAATGGCGATAAAGTCCTTCTAAAGGCATAATCCTGGAAATGTGTGACACCCAACAATTTCAAATTGCAACGTTCACGAACTCTTTAATCATTTTCATGTTTCTTTCATTACACTTAATTATGATTAATCAAGTGTGTTATACATTTCATAAATCATGTACAAACATCTATGAGTCGATAGCTCTGGGAATTATCGGATCGTACATTACACATTGATTCGGATTAATCAAGTGTGTAGACATATACCGAATCGCAGATGAGTCTTGTTACAAGAATGTTTGTGAATTGACAAATCGATAACTTGAGCAAACGAATATGTTTTATACGTGATTATGTGCAATTATGAATTAACCGTTTGGAATAAACAATACGAAATGAACAAGAGAAGAACCAAAAACACAAAATCATAAATCTAAAAACCCTACCCATCGCGATACGCCACCCCACCTGACAAAATTCGTTGCGGTACGAGATCAGCCTAGCAGGACAATTTGAACTTAGCCGAAACTCGTGGCAGCACACCATGATAGTTAGAATTCCTTTGGCGGTACGCGTCAAACCCAAAGCCCAGGACTCGATTATATTGTCCGCCACAGTACGCCTGGGGCCATGCCACAAGCGTTGGTGGTACGTGAGCAGTTCCAGAAACTTGAAAATCCATAAGTAGCACCGATTTCCTCTCACTTTGTTTCCATTATCAACCAACAATTTCTCTGAGATTTAATTTACCCAAACCCTCCACAAATACATCCCAAACCATTGATAATCCATCCATAACGTCATAATTGCATTTTTGGAAGCGCTAGGAGCATTGGAGCTCAAAGGAAGTACTAGAAGGCTTGTAGCAACCATCAACCCAGGTGAAACTATTCACCAGCCACCGTCTAGGCCCTGTTGTCACTGTTTTAGTTAAATCTAAGCACTCAAGACTCTTGTGAGTTACTATTAATGGCACCTACACTTAAAAATCACACATGCATGCATGAATTCACATTGGCAAATCCAAATACATCACATGTACGAAATTTTTGTGATTCCCAGTTGGCTTTTGATGTCTTGTTACTTATTTAGAGCGTAGTAATGATCTGGATTAAGTTTTGGTAACCTGTTGTAGAGATTTATGGTTATTACTATATTTGGAAACTTTGTACATGCAAGATGATGTCTATGATGAGTTTTAGACTTGCTAGATGATCTTGAATGTTGATTTATGTCTGTTGGTATGTATGTAAACCTATTAGGAAGCTCGAATTTGAGAAAATGAAATTTATTTTCATAGGTTACTATCTATAGTAACTTTAGGATTGAAATAATTGATTATGTTCATTTAACATGGTTTGATGAAGTGATAATGTTGGAATGCGCTTAGGAATGTTACAGACACATATTTGAACATACCGGTTAAGTAAAATTTCTTTGGGGTAAAAATTACCAAATGTTAGGTGTTACATACACATTAATGATTTGCATTGCTTGCATACATGTTAAATATGTTCTAGGAACATGTTAGAAGTATTAAATTGATGAAATTGGATATCATGGTTAAACTTTCCAAAAATATAAACTATCCAAAAATATAAACCTTCTAAAAATAGAAAGTTTCCAAAAATAGAAAACTTCTAGAATAGGAAACCTTGTGATTGTTATACATGATTTACAAGAACGATGCTATGATTAGAATCGTAGGGAGTATGATAATGTGTTACTTACGTCTTACGATCGATACAACACAGAAACAAACTTTAACACGTTAAACGTGTCACCAACGGGTCATCGAGTCCACACGAGTCAACATGAACACTCTGTAGAGCACACATATACTAGTATTTGTATGGGATACAACGAAACACCAAATCAACACAAACACATACTTATAGACCTATATTATTATAGGTGGTAACTAGCAGGTGCTAGCAAACATTTTTAAACACGAAATCTGGAACTGCATTATCAGGTAAGTGTCACATCCCGAGCCGGCAGGCTGGATCGACTTTCCTGCCGGGCGGAAGGTTCCCGGGGCGCGATATCGTTTGATAATCGAAATGATCAGATTGTTTACATAGCACATGATAAATAAATGAGAAATGCTAACATGACAATGAAATAGAATTACAAAGTTAAATTACATTGTTTCCTCATAATTTAACTAAGTAAATCTAATCAAAAGAATCAATGAGTTTATATCTTGTAACTTTACAAGATATACAAAAGATGATTCTCTATTTTTGTCACTCAAAAGTATGCAACACAAAAGTAGCTAGGCCTTCTTAAAGTCCACAAGCTATGTCCCTGTAATCTTGGTGACTAAACCTGTTCCTCACCTGAGAAAACATTCATTTAAACAAAGTCAACACTAGGTTGGTGAGTTCATAAGTTTGATATTTGAAAGTCTTGAAATGTTCACATACACAATCACAATGTCATACTTGTTGTTTTTAAGTTGTTTGATTCACCCATTCACACAATGGCCTTTCCATAGTTATATTTACAAGTAGTATTTCATCCTATTAGTTATGCTTATATATAGGGCATATGTAGGGGAACAAGCCCCAGCCAACATCCCACCACATAACTAATAGAACTCCACACCACTATAGATAACCATTTCCATTTCACCTGTTCATTTCGTCTGTTATTCACCCATTGTGTCATATGTAGAATAATATGTTGAGAGAGGTTTAGTTATCAAACCGAAGTATTGATACACCCTCATTGTATTTAGGAAGTTAGATTAGTTTAATCAGTTCCTAATTATTATTCTATTACTTGTGGGGTTAACTATTAATCACTTTTAATCATAAGAGTGCTAGTTAACCATTTGATCTTGTTCTCGACTTGTAGTGCATAGAGCCTAAAAGGAATCCATTGCAACCCTCACGTAATCAAATTACAATGCATCCGATTTACCTCTACCACTTTTTGTATCCATAGGCCTCATCGAAACTGTTACTAATAATATGACATGAGAGAAAATAAATTCCTCAATCTACTAGTCAACAAGAAACGATGGATTAATTACAATTTCACTGTCGATTAATATCACAATGTGTCGCTTTCCAGACCCTGACTGTTCGTCGCCCTGTCACCGGTCATACGTTACCGGCCAATGAGTCAATACGATCAACATACTAGCCCTACAAGCTAGAGGTTTGTCAGACCTATGGTACCACTATGCTATCGTCGGTTTAGTCACATCAAATTAACTGGTCAGCGATTTGTGAAAGGGACTTACAATGATCAAACTTGAGTACATGGCACATGATTGAAATGATATAATGCAGACAGTTCAATAGTAATCAATTGTATTGTGTTCATCAATGTTGTTTGTTCTCAATGTTGTATGTTCTCGTTGTTGTTAACAAAGTTAAATAAGAACTTGTCTTATTTCATTATGTTAATTATTGTGTGAATGATGTTGTTATCATGAAGTTACATTATCATGATTATCATTCCATGTTGTTCCATATAGTCACCATGTTGTCACTAAGTTGTGGTAAGAGCTAGTCTCACTACACTAAGTCGACTCAGGTGGTGGATGATACTTGTTTCATGTTATCTTGTATTATGTGTCGATTTGTATGCTAAGTGTTATAAGCACTTGTCTTATTACACTTAGTTAACTCTGGTGTTGAATGATATTATGAAGATATATTATCTTCATATCATTCATGTGTTTTGTTGTTGTTGTCATCATGTTCATCTGTGATTATCTCAATGTTCGTCTTGTTAGAATAACTAAGTGTTGTAAGATATAATCTTGCAACTATGTTATTCTATTGTGTTGATGAGTTATGAAATTATATTATCATATTCATCCTAGTTATCCCTGTCATATCATGATCATACAAGCATGCATACAATGATAAACGATAATAAGAAAAGCAATATTATCTAATCAAAGTATAAGCAAAATGTTAAACTGGAACCTTTAAATAAATAAAAGTAAGCATGTTTCTCAGCCCCGAGAGTTTAAAATCAGTTAATGATTAGAAAAGGGGCATATGAACTCACCTTGTAGTAGTTGTGGTTGACTTAGTCTAAACAAGAATTCACGCGCTCTTTGTTGTACTTGATGTTGTTTTCTCAATCCTGTATTGATTTCACATTGTTTGTAACTTGTGCATAAGTTGTAGTGATTCATGTGTGTATGTGTTAGCCCTAAAATTGGCTAACACTCGTGGGTCTCGATAGTCCTTCGGCCATTGTTTCAAGTGTCATAGATTGTTATTACCATGTGTCTTTACGTCGTGTGTTTAGCCTTAACTAGTTCTTGTCATTTCAAACTTTTTCCTTATGTGCTAGTTAATTGTGTAGTATATCAACCCAAAAATAGACTTAGGTTTATGTTTTAAAGCTAGTCAAGTTATCTTTATTGGAATTTGATTGGTTGTTACTTGGTTAACCATAAATCAAGCAACCATCCTTGTAAACGCTTAGTGGTTTAGATATTGTGAAATGCCTTAACCCAATATTCTTACCACCTTTGTAGTATTATGCATGATTATCCATGCATGTTATCATCAAAAGTGTATTTGTTAAATTCTTAGTTATGTGAGCCGATCCACATTATGGGACGCGTAGGTCAAGTGTGCTGGACCAAGATCATGGCCCAATTCAGGTTATGGGCCGATTACATGCTGTTGGGCCGATGCAGTTAGTTGGGCCTAGGCCAATTGAACTTGATTCAAGAATGTTTGCCTGGCCGTATGAGTTACATGGGGTAGGCCGAATGGGTCTCACATGAGCCGACCGAATAGGGGTGCTTGGGCCGAATGTAGATAACTTGGTCGAATGAGGAGTCCGGTCGAATAGCTCGTGTCCCGATCGAAAGAAGGTGGCCCGAAAGGGATGCCCATGAGAATGGCTAAATGGCGAATGATGGCAGCCGAGAGAATGAAGGTGACCGAAAGAATGGCCTAGGCCGAATGTAGGTGGATAGGGCGAATGAGTTTGCTCCTTCGGCTAGAGTCATTCGTCCCTAGGCCTTTCGGCCGGGCTGAAGGGGCTCATTCGGCTAAGCAGAGTCGAGTTCCATCCATCCACCCTGGGTCCTCAAATCTCAACACAAGTGTTGTTCCCAAGTTCCTAAGGTAGTCTTAGCGTAAGGCTTGTGGTGGTCAAGAGGTTTCAAACCGGTTTAGGGTGGAGGGGTCGATCATGGGTTTGAAAACCCTAATTTTCGCAACTTTGGCAGCTAAATACCTCGATTTCTGATGGATATTGCTCTAGATCGGTTGTACTTTCATGTAGAGGAGATCAAGGGCTTTGATTGGGTTCAAGAATCACTCAATTTCATCAAGAAATGAGTGAGTTGTGATGACTTGAAGTTCAAAATTCTTAGAGAGAGAGAGTAGCCGGAATAAGGTGTTTAGAGAGAGAAAGAAGGGTGTTAAATGTGGTAGATGAACTAATTTAGGGTATTTATACCCCGAGTGAGTTCGGGTTCGTTTTGTTTGCTCGGTTCGCGTTTTCGTTGCGTTTCCAGAACGTTACCCGTGCGTTTGCGGAATTTAAATAAAAAGAATTTATTTTAATTATTTTAAGGGTGGTTATTCCTAGTAAATCTTTTAATTTGCTTTTCTTAATTTATTTCGTTCGTATCATTTATCGATTTCATTTCGTCAGATCGCGTCGCCTTCGCGCGTATTCGTTCGAATCGTCACCCGAACGAACACGACGATGGCTTGGCTTTCTGAATTTTGTTATCTACCTTTCAGTCATCATTTCAGAACTTTAAACTCACAGATATGTTTGTGTGAATCGTTACCCACGCAAACACACTGTCAGTTCGCTATTCTGAAATAACACTGTATTATGTTCTGAGTTGTGTTTCCTCACTGACGGGCTCAACTAAACTTCCTGTTTTCACATTGTTTTCGTACTGATTTATCGGCCATCTGATTAATGTCATGTATGGATATCATATTGCCACCGACATGTTCTTGTTGTTTACTTGTGCACTGTTGTTTCTCTTGATTCGTTTTCTGAACTGCACTTAGGTTTTCACCTAAGTACAAACAACTATTGGTTATCGTGAGTGTTGTACTTACAGCATTTAAGTTTTCACAAAAATACGTACAACTGTTTACTGTATTCTGAATTCTGTTATTACAAACACTGTTCATGCATTGTATTTACACACAGTAAATAGTGAAAGTACACATACCGTACGGACCTGCCGGACGATCAGGTACTGGATGTCACAGTAAGTTCATGGCCCGTTATACTCTTTTTGACCGTTGTGTGGTTATTTTGTGCTTAAACTCATGGAAATTCTCGGATTTGATGAGAGTATGTCCGATTATGGTGGAAATATTGAAGATGATGATGAGGAAAAATCTCGATGAGAAGAAAAACGTAAGTATGGCTTTTATGTTGTATCGCACTAATGGGTCATTCATGTGAATGACTCATCTCCATGGGAATGGTTTTTATATCATGTGTGGTTCATTTTCTTATAAGATCAATTTAGAAATTATTTAAAAGAAATATTTATTAAATTCTTATCAGAATGTTCAACTCACATATGCATGTGCTCAAATCGTCGCCCATACTGATACAAAGGTTGTTTAACTTTTTGATCAGGCTTTCTGGTTAAAGATATCATTTTGGGTACTAATCCTAAGATTTTATTTCTATGGTCGTCACTCATACAAATACATTGTTACTTTAACACTCTAAATTGTCATATTTTGTGAAAATATTGTTTGAAGTGTTTTATGTGTAATGTTTATTTAACATAGATTTGTGTTTTCCATTGTACATTTTGTGCTACATGCAATTACTCACGTATTTGATTATGTGTTTATCATACAACTAAGAGGTAAATATCCATGCTTTGGTTCCTATTGAGAGCTGGGTCCATTGAATTATATATATATATATATATATATATATATATATCTATGTAGTAGTTTTTTAGTTGTTAGGGATATTTTTAAAGGATTTTGATATGAATATGATGGTTCTTGGCCGACTTAATGATTCTCGGTTAATTTGGTGGTTCTCGGTGGTGTATTGATTCTCAGTTGCTTGGTTGTTCTCAGAAGTTCCTTTTGTTTCATATAAATAGTTGTTTTCTTGGGTAGCACAACATACATTCATTATTTTATTTCAGATAAGTTTTGTTTCTCTTGGTTTTCTTCTTGTTCTTGTATGAGACGAGTTAACTCAAGATCAATATACACTCGTATGCAAGTGTATGAATGTTCATCTGTTTCTTTATTAATTAACTATTGATATCCACTATTTAGTTAGTTTTGATTGATATCGAGTTGTTTAGATCCAAGTGTTTGGGACTTACAATTGGTATCTGAGCCATTCGAATTAATTTGAGGCTTATTTGATATCATAGATCATGAAAAATCGTCATTTTTAGTGATTCGAAGGATTTAAGGGCTAAGTTTTTGAAAGAGAATTTGGGCAGCATTCGTAGTATTCTTCGTGTTCTTCGAAAATTCCACAAGATTAAAAAGGAAAGAAGATAATCTTGGACATTTAGTTTATTTTGAATTTCCTTAATTAGTGGGGTTAGTTGATCTGATTGGTGAAAATATCATAATATACACCTAAGAATCATTCAACAAAAAAGTGGTCTCGGGTGAAGTTATTGTTCTCGGCTGAAGTTGGGAAATCGTTTTCAATCGAAGCACTTCTAGGGTGAAGTTATTGGGTTCTCGACGACGCTCACTGTTTTCTATTGGGTCTTAAAGTTTTTGGTGACTTAGGGTGTTCTCGGTTGTGACCTTTATTAATTTCCGAATCTGGTACTTATACATACAATCATATATTACAAAGGAGTCACAAAACCAAAGTCAAAATACCATGTATTTGCAACTTTATTCTCAAATGGGTACGACTACAAGAATACCGAGATTATTACATGTTGATGGCTTCACTGAATGGAAATGTAGATTTGAAAATCATGCAAAGTTTTCTAATGCTAAGATCTGGAGATCCATTCATTTGGGAAAAAGGGTACCTATGTACATTCCTGAAGTGTGTACTACCAGGGTTCCTAAGCCAATTGAGGAATACATAGATGACGATTTTGATACGGTGGAACAAGATGATAAAGCACTTGCATCATTAACTATGGATTTAGGACAAGATATAGCTCAAGGATTCAAGGAATGCACATCGGCCAAAGAATTAAGGGAAGCTTTAATTCAAATGTATAAAGGAAACAATGATATGAAAGAGAGTCGGAGAGATATGCTAAATCAAAGATTTAACATGTTTAATCATGGTCTTGGAGAAAGTCTGGAGACTCAGCTTCAGAGATTTCTTTGCTTAATTACTGACATGAAGGGAATTGAAATTTTTCTGTCTCATGGAGAAATCATCAAGAAACTGTTGAATTCTCTACCCGAGGAGTTGGGACATGAATGTGCTTTGATCAAGAAAACCAAGGATTTGTATAGAATCAGTTTGACTGAATTGATTTCAATCATTAAATCCTATGACATGGATGATAAGCAGCGCACCCTGAATCATAATTGTAGTTTAAGTGTTGTTGGGGTTGGAAATTCAAACAGTGCCTTTCTGTCTCAAAGAATGACTGGAGCTAATCCATCCAAATAACACACTTCTGTTAGTTCATTAAATGTTCCATCATATGGAGTGAATGCTAGCAAATCTCTAGCATTACCAGTTTCTGAAGAAAATCTAGCACTATTTGCTGCATTTATGAAGAGCTACAATGCTTTTATGGCAGGAGACTTGAACTGGACAAGCATTGTGTCAACTGAGTTAGATCAAATTCATCCTGAAGATGTTGAAGAAATGGATGTTACTTGGCATATGGCCATGGATGTTTTTTGGGCTAAAAAGTTCATCAGCAAAACAGGAAAGAATAAATGGGAAGACAAAAACAAGAAAATCGGTTTCAACAAAGATGATCTTAAATGCTTCAATTGCCTTGAAAAGGGCCATTTTGCGAGAGAATGTAAGAAACCAAAGATAGAAAACTGGAGATTCAAATGCGGCATCATCGTCTGGATCAGAAAATGGCAAGGCTTTAATGGTTCAATAATCTAGAGGATACAGTTGGAGTGATCAACTTCAAACGCTGAACCTTGAAGAACCTCATGCATTCATGGCTGACATTGCGGGATCAGCTACATCTGAGGTACATTCTAATCTTTGTTCTCAATCTTGCATAGATAAAGTTGAACAATATCGCATCCATAACTTTGAGTTAATCAAAGATATCCATGATCTCAAAAGATCTAAAAGTTCTTTAACTAAAAAATGAAAAACTCTTTAAAGAAAAATTTGAAGCTCAAATAAAAGACATTTCTCGATTAAAATCAGAGCTAAGCGAAAAGGGATGTCATCTTAGGGATGCAAAACAGAAAAATCAAGAACTCATTGCTGAAATTGAAAACTTAAAGGAAAGATTGAATGACAAAGATTATTCTTTTAAGAAGTTTGAGATATCTAGTAAGTTAGTAACCGACTTACTAAATTACCAGTTGCATGGAAATAAGAACAAGGGTTTGGGTTATAACAAAATGCGTCCACCATTCAATGACAACTACACTAGCTTGCCTTACATTTGAGAAAGAAAAACATCTTAATTATGGTGTTTTTGTTTCACAATCTAAAAATTGTGATGATATTGTCACTGATCGTGTGAAATTTGCTAATTACTCTACTTCATGTGCAGACAAGATAGATCTTTATAACACTGTGGTGATAGAAGATGTTGATTCTGATTATGATTTGGATAGTGATGTTGATTCGTTTGTTCAAAATCATTTACCAAAAGTTTGTGTTTAGTCTTTTAAAAATGAGGATTGTCTAGTTTCTGAAAAACTTTGTTTGAACTCAAATTTAAATTTGAATGCAATTCCTTTCGTTACAAATGGTTTAATTTTTAAAATTGCTGATGATACCTCAAAGGTTGATGTCAAAGATTAATTACCATTGAATACATTAGCACATCCAACTATTAAAGTTACATGTAATGACTCAATGCGTAAATTATGTTACAACAAACCCTTTGAGAGCAATTGTAAATCAACCAAAACCATCACGTCTAGTGTGAATAATTTTGGTTATGAAAAAAAACAGAGCTACTTTGGTTGTGGTATCCCTAGTCATATAGCTAGAAATTGCAAAAAACAAAAACATTTTGGTATAGTTGTAGTCAATATGTTGTTTACAACTACAAAAGAAAATGAATCTAAGTCAAACAGGTTCACTAAACCTGAGACAAGGAAGTTTTTCTTTTTCATGTCTAAACCTTCTGATGGTGACTCGAACAAAACAAGAAAAAAATAATCATTCTTACATTTATAAAGTCAAAACACAAATGAAAGATCGTAGTTTAAATAAACAGAGAAAAAGGGTTGGAATCACTTTGGGTAATTTTAAACAATTTTGGAAAATCAAAGCTTACAAATCATAAGTTTCAAGTAAATCTGCTCTAACTGCAAGTTGTGCAAAACTCAGGCCTAAATTCGCATGGGTTCCCAAAACTCATTAATTTACTATCATGTGCAGGGACAATCGAGTAACTCTAGCAACAACAGATGGTATGTAGACAGCGGTTGTTCCAGGCACATGACAGGAGACATTTATCAGCTATCTGATGTGCACGACATAAGTGGTGGAAATGTCTCATAGTCTGCTGAGTGTGTCACAAATCTGTTATTTACTGATGTAAATTTTGTTGCTGAATTGTCTCATAGTCTGCTGAGTGTGTCACAAATCTATGACAAAGGATACTCCACTCAGTTTTCAAACAAAGAGTGCTTAATTCTCAAGTTTGGCTTTGTAATTCCTGAAGACTGGATCTTGCTTTGTTCTCAAAGAAAAGGAAATTCATATATCACTGATATGAATATGGCACCATCATCAAGTGCAACGTACCTCTACTCCAAGATAGATACTCATGATGCGATGTTATGGCACCGAGGACTTGGTCATGCAAACATGAAGAATCTTAATCGTTTGGCCAAAGGTCAGTTGGTCAAAGATCTACCAGTCAAAGATTTCTTCTCAATCGAAAAGTGCGTGAATTGTGCAAAAGGGAAACCACATTGGAACCCTCACAAAAATAAAATTAGTGAATTTGGTTGACTCTGTCTTGAAGTTGCTTCATATGGATTTGTTTGGTCCAATAAATGTACGCAATCTATCTTGCAACTCATACTGTTTAGTGATCATTGATGACTATTCAAGGTTTACTAGGGTATTTTTCTTATCCAACAAAGGAGAGACTTCGGAACTGATAAAACAGTTCATCACGTTAATCAAAAATCAGTTGAATTCAGTTGCGATAATGCCATAGAATTCAAAAATGTCGTTCTGAATCATTTCTATGTTGAAAAGGGAATTGCTCGTGAATACACTGTTGCTCGTACTCCTCAACAAAATGGAGTTGCTGAAAGAAGAAATCGTACTCTTATTGAAGTTGCTCGTACTCTTCTTTCTGATTCATAATTTACAACATTTTTCTGGGCTGAAGCAGTCAATACTATTTTTTATGTGCAAAATCGCACTCTGATTAACAAACGCCATATGAAAACTCCATATGAAATTCTATATGGACATTAGCCTAATGTTGGTCATTTTCGAGTCTTTGGATGTCTATGCCCTTTGCTACACCAAGAACCTCTTCCAAAAGTTGATGCTCGGGGTGATGAGTGTTATTTTGTCGGATATTCTGGAAAGATAGCTTACAAAGTATATAATAAACTGACAAAACAAGTTGTGGAGTCTTACAATGTTCACTGGCTTGAAGAAAATCCTACTAACGCTAACTCTAGTCCTGCATGGATTTTTGATTATGCTACATTGTTCAAATCATTTCAATCCTTGTCTGAAGAGGCTTGTATATTCAAAGATTTCTCTAAAAATTGCACAGGGGAAGAAGTTCTACAATCAAATAAGCCCTGTGAACTTAGCATTGATCCACCCGGCATGTATTCAAAACCACAACAACCTCCATCATCATCATTAGATCACGTTGCTGACCAGAAAGATCCATCACAAATATTGGAATCTCCTGATCTAGTTTCACTAGATCATATTTCATTTGATTTTCTAAAATCTGTTCCTGAAGAATATCTGGTGGACCCTGTCACTCCAGGTGCTGCATCAAATCTGCCTACCTCATCAAATGTTCCAGACATTGGAGTTTTGTTTTCCACTCATAAATATCATCCGGTAGACAACGTAATTGGACCAATTAATTCAAGCATTATCACTCAAAATGCAGCAGAAAATCTCAATGAATGTATGTTCTAATGTTTTATCTCACAAATTGAACCCAAAAATATATCAATGGCATTGCAAGATTTCTAGCTGGATTGAATCTATGCAAGAAGAATTAAATCAATTTGCCAAACTAAAGGTGTGGAACTTAGTTGATCTTCCTGCAGGAAAGAAAGCTCTTGGAACTCGTTGCGTATCTAAGAACAAAAAGGATGACTTGGGCGTGACCATTTGTAAAAAAGCTAGAATAGTGGTTCAAGGAGACATACAAGAAGAAGGGATTAACTATGTTGAAGTCTATGCCCCTCTGGCGGGTCTTGAAGCAATTCGAATCTTTTTGGCCCATGCATCATACATGAACTAAACTGTGTATCAAATGGATGTGAAGACGGCTTTTCTATATGGTGATGTTAAAGAAGAAATTTATGTCTCATAGCCACCTGGGTTCATCGATTCAAATCATCCTCAACAGGTATTCAAGCTTGAAAAAGCATTGTATGGTCTACATCAAGCTCCCCGTGTGTGGTATGCTACTCTGACAGAACATTTGTTATCCCATGGATATGTTCATGGAGACATAGATCAAACGTTATTCAGGAAACAAGTGGATGGTGATTTAACTTTGGTGCAAATCTATCTAGATGACATCATCTTTGGGTCACCTAATGATCAGTTATGCAGAGAGTTTGAACAAATAATGCGAAAAGAGTTTGAAATGAGCTCTCTCGGAGAAAGGATCTTCGGTCTTGTTCTACAAGTCCGTCAAGATTCTTTTGGTATACTGATTCATCAGGGCAAGTATGTCAATGACATAGTGGCTAAATTCAAGTTTGGTGACTGCAAAGCTGCAAATACTCCAATTACAACACACCCGGTCATGACTGTTTGATGAAAAAGGAACCTCTGTTGCTCATACTTTATATCGTTCCATGATTGGTTCTTTGATGTACTTAACTCCAAGGAGACCAGATATCATGCTTGATGTGTGTCAGTGTGCTCGTTATAATGCTAATCCTAAACTATCTCACTTACATGCTGTAAAACGAATTTTTCGATATTTGAAGGGCAAGCCTAGGCTTGGTCTTTGGTATCCTAAAAATTATGAATTTAATGTATATGTTTTTTCTGACAGTGATTATGGAGAGTGTGATATTGAAAGGAAGTCTACATCTGGTCGATGTCAATTCCTGGGAAACAGACTCATCTCATGGCAATGTAAGAAACAAAACATTGTCTCAACCTCAACTGCTTAAGCAGAGTATGTTGCTACATCCGCCTGTTGTCTCAACCTCAACTACTGTAATGACATACATTATGCAAATTTTCTTACAAATACACGATGTCCACAAAATAGCCGATGAGGCGATTTTCCCCTACGTAACTTCTCTTTGTCATTTATGATTGCCGCCCAATAATCGATGATGTTTCCATACGCAGGTTTGCCTAGTTCTAAAGGTTGGAGAAAAAAGATTTCAGTCTTCTCTTGAGAGATGGTTTCTAAAATTCAATCCCTGTTCATATATTATAACTGTAACATTTATCCAAGAAAAAAATTTTGACACCTTAAATTACACAGGTGTAAATATTTCTGTCTTCTCTAAATTACACGTGTAAATTTGATTTACTTTAATGCAAACTGAAGTTACACGGATGTAAATATGGTAAATCAGATTGTTACCTTAAATCACATTTTTATAACATTAACATCAATGCAAGAGAAAACTGAAATTCATACATCAACAATAAAACTGGTGTAACTTGAAATTACACATATGTAAATAAGGTATGTTGGCCAACTTACCATATGACTTTTTGTGTCTTCTTTCTTTCATTATCTCCAGCAAAGATTAGATTCCATATAGCCTTTTCTTCAATTGTGTACTGATTTTTAATCACTACCTCTCGTTGCAATAAAGGTGATTTACAGTCTTAGGATACGACTTTCAGTCATTTTGGGTTTCTCCTATGCTCAAGTTTAGCAACATCTAACTCTCCTACTATAACATTTGTACATTTATTCATGGTAATCATTAACAGGAACAAACAATGTGCAATCCTATTCTATGCGTCAATGTGAATTATATGCACATGTGTGCATGTTATAGGAAATTTCTTTAGTTTATGAATAAGTATATATTTATTTATTTATTTATACTCAATTACGCTAGGAAAGAACTCTATTGTATTATATCGAAACGGTGATGGGCAGGCGGCTAGAAAGGCAGGTAGCCGGACTCTATGTATGCCATATACATAAATTGTGTTCGATATAATGGGATAGTGTTTGTGTGTAGCGTTACGAAAAATCGTAGAACAATAGAATCATTTAAAGAAAATCGTAATGTGTAAGAGAGACTTAGTATCATCATGGGTGACGATTGTCACACCCCAACCAACGGCGGAATAACGTCGGGGCGCGACGCGACTGTTCATAACACGTGACGCTAATTAAGTTTCATACTTTAATCATACCAAATTCAATACATGCTCAAATTAACTAGTTTTCAACATTACAAAAGATAACGTAAACATTTTTTTTTCTTATTACACTAGCTCCATAGCATCCTACGTGTAGCATCAACTTGACAATACTCAAACGGCATTTTCCGCAAGATGTATAAAAATAGAGTCAACTAAAAGTTGGTGAGTAATAGAATTGAGACTTTTGCAATTCATATGTCAAGGTAGATTCCTAGCATGTATGTATAAACGTATGTATGATCAGACCTTTGTTGACTTGACACTCGACTCGAAAGTCGCGATTAGCTTGAATTAGTTTCAGACACCCAAATGCCCTCATTAGGGTCAAAACGATGGATGGGCATCACCCAATAGATCTATTATTGTTACCATTGGCTCATAGAGTTAGTGATCACAGTAGAATTAGGCTTCGAATAGCCCACACATAGAATAATAGTTTAACACATATGACATAGTTTCATACACATAGACATAGAGTTTAAATCCGCAAGTTTTATGAAATAGAATTTGATGTTGAAAAGTGTATACATGTTGCACCCAATACTTTGAAATGAAAAGGGCAACGAATAATCACTTAGTATGATTGTTGATCGACTTCTTGATTGTCGTTTATATGAAGACTTGTAACTCGGTTCCTATAACATAATGAGCTTCTTTTGAGTTTGTGAACCTACAATAGCTTATGTAATTGTGTTTGTGTTCTATTTGGCGAGATTTTATTAAAATAATTGTTTATTAACTTATACTTCAAATATTATTTTATAATGCCTTGAAATTACTAAGTGTCGGCTTTTATAAAAATTCCATCATTATAACGACGCCTTTTGGGAAAATTACCATTCTGCTTAGCAACTTCGAAACTTATAAATTATATCAAAATATATAAATATATATTTACAAGTATATACATACATACATCACATCATTCAAGTGTGTATATGAAATATATACACATTTATATATGTGAAAATAATTCATATTTATGTAAAAATGTTTAAGTTTATAAAACTGCTTTTGGACAGATTCTATGCAACTTGTTAGGATGAACTTTAAAAATAGAAGTCATTTGAATAAAATTATGAAACTTCACAGTCTACTATTCTAAGTTGTTTAAACAACTTCCATTTAGAAAACTTTTCATAATTTTGCTTGTAAATGGGTCAAAACAGTCACACAAGTATAAGTCCTTGTAGTTTCTGTTTTAACATATTTAATCCAGTGAGTTTTCATTCGTTTTTGACATAGTAAAACTTTGAGTTAAATTATGAAACTCTCCAGTATACTATTTTCAGATGTTATGAACAACTTTTATTTAGAAAAGTGTTTATGATTCGGAACTTAAGTAGGTCAAAACAGCATGACAAATCAGGGGGTAAAAATCCACCCACTTATCTTGTGAAGGTTGCTTGAGGTATCAGTTGGTCGATTTAGAAACTGTATAAGTAGTTCATGGAAAGCTAACATGACAAAATTAGTCATGGAACTTGAATTTGTTCCATTTGAAGTTGTTATGACTATTTTATGACTTGTTGAAGTCGTTATAACATTCTGTTAGAATTTGCCGAATGTATGTTTGTGTGTGTAGCTAGGTAAAACTTATGAAAAAAAAGGAGCTTGATTCTTATACCTTTAATGGAGCTGAATATTACTAAGAGTAACACAAATGGTGAGAAAGAACAAGCTTTGATTCCCTCCTTGAGCTCCTTTCCACCTTTGTTCTTGCACCAAAGCTCCACAACTCACCAAGATCATTCCAAATCTTGTTAGATGGTGAAATAAAGGGTGAATGAAGTTGTGGTAGGTGATTATATGGTGGGGAGGGGATGTGGACGACAAGTATGGAGAGAGAAAGAGGGAGAGGTGGCGTGTGTAAGTGTATAAAGTGCTTGTGCATGGCCTTGGTTAGAACACCATGACCATGTGGAGATCTGTAGATATTTTTCAAAGATTGTGATGCGATATGCTCTTACAAGATCACACTTGTGTCATATATTTGTCCTATTATGTGCAGTTTAAAATTGGTATGAATTGAGTATTATGGTGGTTAAATATTGTATCAAGTATAAATTTTGGTATCATTTATACGCGGTTGTTTTTCGATAATTAGTAAAGTAATAAAACTAACTAAAATAATTAAATTTTAGAAACTAATAATATTATTAAATGATATGTGACGTACTATGTCAGTATTATCTGACTGTACATGGATATATTCTGTTTTCTGCAACACTACCGCGTAAAATTACGACTTACTGATTTTTCTTCTTATTTAAAATTATTTACTTATGAATTATTATTATTTCAATTTAAATTAGGTATATTGACTAATCTGTCACACCCCGAGCCGGCAGGCCGGATCGTGTGTCCCGCCGGGCAGAAGGTTCCGGGGCGCAATATCGTGAATGATAATCGTGATGATTAGATTGTTTACATTGCACATGATATAAATTAGAAATGCTAAATAGAATAGAATTACAAAGTTAAATTACATCAGTTTCGTTCATAATTTAACAATGTAAATCTACTATCGACATCATAATTCTTCTATCTTGTATCTGCACAAGATATACAAAATAATCTGTAAATTGATGTTCCAAAAGTATGAAGGTCCAAAAATGCTAGGTCCTCTAACTGATATCCTAGCCTGAAAGCAATAACTTCTTAATTGACCTGTTCGTCACCTGAGAAGTCATGCAAAAAGATCAAGTCAACACATGGTTGGTGAGTTCATATAGTTTAGTATTTGAAAAATAGCTTTGCAAACCCTTTTTCGGTAAAAACACTAATCTCATTAACATCACCTATAATATCCAGTTCGGTATGCTTATATATAGGGCATACGAAAGGGTCGAGACTACAACCTGCCCAGACGCCATCCCACCACATACTAAACCACATATGACATTGTTGTTAATAATAATTAAGCATTTTTACCTACCATTCACTTCCATCACATCATAGTTCTAAACATGTACACAAAACATTTGTTCAACTCTCGGGTAACAACCTTAATCTCAATAACATAACATGTAATATCCAGATCGGTATGCTTATATATAGGGCATACCAAAGGGTCGAGCCTACAACTCGCCCAGACGCCATCCCACCACATACTAACTCACATATGACATTGTTGTTAATGATAATTAAGCATTTTACCCCTACCATTAACACATTAGTTATTCAGTTCTTTAGTTCTTTGTTCCCGTAAATACACTTTGAAATCTCTATTGATTCCTTAAGTTCATCACGCAATCATGATCAACCATAACATTTGTAGAAACAATCCAATAAATGCTTAGTTTAATAAATAAATAAACAATTAATAAAATCTAAGACCTAATGATTGGGCCTTGGCCAACTCGAGTAGACTAGTCAAGCAATCAGGGTTCTTAGTAGTAAAGGAGATCTGTAAACCTCATCAATCAGTCTAGCTAGGACATCTTTTGATATACAGGCTTTTATAGTTCTTTAGACCGTCCATAGTTCGTATAGTTCTTTAGTTCTTTAGTTCTTTGATACATGTTATCTTTGAGTATTTCCCAGATGTTCCTCAAAACAGTTAGGGAATACTGTAAATATCATCAAGCATGCGTCTCATATTCGATCAGTCTAGCTAGGACATCTTTCAAACTAGAGAATGGAACATGCTATCTTTGATATTTTCCAGTCAGACCCTTGAAAATAGTTCTTTGTACATAGTTCTTTGAAATGGATCGTTAGTTCTTTGACAACACAACATCGAAAATAGTACTTTGATTAGACCATTAGTTCTTTGAATTTAGATCTTTGAAATAGTTCTTTGTTTTAGATCTTTAGTTCTTTGAAAATAGACATTTGAAAATAGTTCTTTGATTTAAAATAGTTACTTACTCAAAATGAATAAATAACTCTAGGATAACAATTATACATATAAACATATGTTAAGTAAAAGCATTTAAGTAAATATAATCTTACGAAAATAATTTACGCATGCTTCTCAGCCCCGCGTTTGAAAACAAAATGTTTAGAAAAGGGGCAATGAACTCACCTGTGTTGCTAAGAATGAAACCACAACAGATAATGCGCTCTCGTTGTTTGTGGACCATGTTTCTTCAATCCCTGATTTGTTTTAAGAAGATTCGTATACGGTAAGTATTTATAACAGTCATCGTATCTAGGGTTTGGTCTCGGTGTGCGACTAAGTGTCCTACATACTAATGTGCTTCTAAGATTTCATCTAACTCGTCTAACTTATTACCCATTAGTAACCCGAATCCCATAATGTCTGTAATTAAACATTTTTAAGTTATTTCATTTTAAATTAAATCTTTAGTTAAAAATCATTCAATTTAATTTTAAAGAATATTTATAAGTCAATTCTTTTTATTAAACATAACTAATTTTGAGAAAAGTAAATCATAATGGGCTTAGGTTAATCCCACTTGATTACCCTTGGCCCATTACTAGTTCTTTGTTGTTCCATGATTCCTCGATCGTTTCCTTGCACAACCCTACTCTAAACCGCCCAAGGTATTGACGTGTTCTTTTCCCATGCATGCATCCACGTAGGACTCCCATGTACACACATACCATGCGACCACCTTTCATGCCTACTCACATACCATATTCATGAATAACACCATATGGTTCGAACCCACGCTCACAACCAACTACATAAATCCAAATTCGGCCGAAGTGGTTCACCCGAATCAAGTCTTGGCCGATTGAGCTGAGCAGAATGGTCTTGGGGCCGAATCAGTATGGCCGTATGAGGTCTTGGCCGAAAGGATAAATGCTTGGCCGCATGAGGCCTCAACCGAATGATGGTGTGGCCGACTGAGACAAGCCCCGATCGAATGGGTAGAGTGAATGTGGTTTGGTATGAAAGGGGTTGGTCGAATGGTTTCAGCCGCATGAGGGAGCTCGAATGGTGGTTACTCTTGAACCTTTGGCCGAATAGGAAGCCGACCGAATGGATTGGACGGCTGACATAATGGGTTTGGTCCAACAAATAGCACTAAGCCGAAGGGGTTGTGCCGACCGAATAAGCTGGGCCGACTGGGTCTTGGTTCGGCTGAAGAAGGCTAGCCGAATGTGGCCAGAATGCACCCATTCGGCGAGCTGTGTTTAGCCATTCGGCCAGTCGCCCTCTTGGGCTACGAACTCACAAAAATTGGGTTTTAGCACTAGGTTGTGGTATACATTTGTTCTTACAGTTTTCTAAGGGTTTGTGTTGTGTTTTCCCTAAGGTTTGAAGGGTGGTTAGTCCGTTTCAAAGAGTGGCTCGATCTAGGGTTTTCAAAACCCTAAAACCGAGCATAAATCGCGGATTTACCTCGAATCTTCTGGTTGGAAGCTTAGATCCCTTGTACTTTTGAGTTCTACGTGTTGTGGGGGTTGTTTTGACACGAAAATCACTTGATTTTGTGGAGAAATGGAGGTGTTTGGGCTATGGCTTCTAGAGAGAAAAAGTAGAGAGAGAAGACGAAGATGGTAATGGATCTGGTAGGTGGGGAGTGTTGAATGGCCATAAATGCCATTTAATGCTTCCCAAAATGTCCGGGTATGTTCGGGTCCGTTAGGTTTCGCTCGGTTTCGTGAAAAAGCGTCGTTTCCCTTCCATTTTCGTAACGAAACGGCTCGGTTTTAAAACAAAGTTTATAAATTTATTTTCGGTGGTAATTCCTATTAAATTAACTAATTATCCTCCATTTATTTTAAACTTCTGAAATATTAAATTAACCGTTTAAAATCGAATCGTATAGTCGTCGCGCGTATTCGTTAGAATCGTCACCCGTACGAACACGACGATAACTATAATCTTCTATATGGTTTTCTAATTATCAGATATCATTCGGAATGTTAACTTTCAGATATATTCGTACAGATCGTCAGCTATACGAATAATCCGTCGATTTAGCATTCACGTAACGACATTCGTTTTGTTTTGTTCTGTAAATCCTCACATACGTTTATACATAATAAAATCCTAACACATAATCACATGATGGTTCTGTAACGCCAGATAATTATCTGACTGACGAACCATGTTTCAGAGTTCTGTTTCTGAAATGATTCTGAAAATGTTCTATGATAACATGAAATGATGATGATACTTTGTTATAAATCTAGCAAACACTGAACTACATATAGTTCGTACCTGATTACTGTTCATGTTTCTGTTGAGATCGCTGTTCCGGTGACGTTTCCGGCACTGATGTTACAGTCTCCCCTTGTTTGAGAAATTTCATCCCGAAATTCAAGAATCGTTATCAGGTACGTCTTCCTCTGTAAATAGTTGGGGATACTTTGACTTCATGTGATCTTCGCGTTCCCAAGTAAACTCAGGTTCGCGCTTTAAGTTCCAACGAACCTTTACTATCGAAATACAGCTTCGCCTCTGTTGTTTAACCTTATGATCCATAATCTCTAAAGGTTCTTCAATAAAGTGTAATTGCTCGTCCACTTGAATTTCTTTGATTGGGATGACGAGTGACTCGTCAGCAAGGCATTTCTTTAAATTTGAGACATGAAACACGTCATGCACCCCACTGAGTTCATCTGGTAATCTCAGTCGATACGCGACAGGACCAATACGCTCGATGATATCGAACGGTCCCACATAGCGCGATGCTAACTTGCCTTTCTTCCCAAAACGTACTACACCTTTCCATGGGGATACCTTCAACATGACATGGTCTCCCACTTGAAATTCTAACGGCTTGCGCCGTTTGTCGGCGTAGCTCTTTTGTCTGCTCCTTGTAGCTTGTAGTCTTTGTTGAATTTGGGCAATCTTGTCAGTAGTCTCCTGAATAAGCTCTGGCCCAGTTATTTGATTATCTCCAACTTCAGTCCAACAGATCGGTGATTGACATTTTCGACCATAAAGAGCCTCGAACGGTGCACATCCGATGCTAATGTGATAACTGTTGTCGTAGGAGAATTCAATCAGTGGTAGATGAGAATCCCGATTCCCACCGAAATCTACAACACAGGTTCTCAACGTGTCCTCCAGGGTCTGAATCGTACGTTCGCTTTGACCGTCCGTTTGTGGATGGTAAGTTGTACTCAGGTTAAAGTGCGTCCCTAGAGATTTATGCAATGATTGCCAGAACCTTGGTGTGAATCTGTTGTCTCTATCCGAAATGATAGACAATAGTACACCGTGACGTACCACTATCTCATTTATGTACAGTCTCGCCAGTTTATCCATCGTGAAGGTCTCACGCATTGGCAAAAAGTGAGCAGATTTTGTCAAACGATCAATGATCACCCAAATCGCATCATGACCACTGGAAGTGCGGGGTAGCTTGGTAATAAAGTCCTTGGCTATTTGTTCCCACTTCCAGAGCGGAATCTCAGGCTGTTCCAGTAAACTTGATGGCTTCTGGTGTTCCGCCTTTACCTTCGCACACGTAAGACATCGACTAACGTACTCGGCTATGTCTTTCTTCATTCCCGGCCACCAATAAAATCCCCGTAAGTCTTGGTACATCTTATCGGCACCTGGATGCACGGAGTACTTGGTCTTGTGTGCTTCATCAAAGTCTAAAGTCTTCTCAACTCGTCTACTGCCGGAATCCATATACGATCCTGGTAGTAGATAACCCCATCGGGCTTTGTTTCAAACTGTTTCTCTACTCCACAATCTAGTTCTTTCTTCAAGTTTCCTCCATCAACTGATTCTTGTTGTGCCTGAATAATCTTGTCACGCAATCTCGTCTGCACAGTCATTCCCATTGCTCTAACGCACAGGGGTTTGACCCGTTCCGTCTGGCTAAAGGCATCAGCTACAACATTCGCCTTTCCCGGATGGTACTTGATCACACAATCGTAATCATTCAGAAGTTCAACCCAACGTCGCTGTCGCATGTTGAGCTCCTTCAGATCAAAGATATGCTGTAGACTCTTGTGATCAGTAAATATGGTACATTTAGTGCCATATAAATAGTGTCTCCAAATCTTCAATGCGAAGATTACAGCTCCCAGTTCAAGATCATGAGTAGTGTAATTCATCTCGTGAATCTTTAACTGTCTTGACGCATAAGCGATAACTTTGTCCCGCTGCATTAGTACGCAACCAAGTCCCTGATGGGAGGCATCACAATACACAACAAAGTCATCAAATCCTTCTGGGAGAGATCGGATTGGAGCATCACATAACCACTGTTTCAATGTCTTGAAAGCATCTTCTTGTTTCTGCTCCCAAACAAACGGCTCACTTTTCTGAGTTAGCTTAGTGAGAGGCAAAGCTATCTTAGAAACTTTTGAGATAAACCTTCTATAATAACCCGCCAGTCCCAGAAAAGACCGTATCTCTGTCGGTGTCTTTGGAGTATCCCAGTTCTTTATCGCCTCGATCTTGACAGGATCTACGTGCACTCCCTCACTGTTGACTACATGACCCAGAAATTGAACTTCTCTTAGCCAAAATTGACATTCAGAGAATTTGGCAAAGAGTTTCTCTTCATTCAACAGCTCCAAGATCTTTTTGAGATGTTGCTCGTGTTCAGCTTTGCACTTAGAGTAAATCAGTATGTCATCAATAAAGACAATGAAAAACTGATCCAGATACGGCTTCCACACTCGGTTCATGAGATCCATGAGAACCGCAGGTGCATTCGTCAGTCTGAAAGGCATCACTAAAAACTCGTAATGCCCATATCGGGTTCGGAACGCCGTCTTCGGCATGTCTTTGTCTTGAACTCTAAGTTGATGATATCCAGACCGCAAATCAGTCTTCGAAAAATACTGAGCTCCTTGTAGTTGGTCAAACAAATCATCAATTCTCGGTAATGGATACCGATTCTTGATTGATAGCTCGTTCAGCTCGCGGTAGTCTATGCACATACGAAATCATCCATCTTTCTTCTTCACGAACAAAATCGGAGCTCCCCAAGGTGAGTAGCTCGGTCTGATGAAACCCTTGTCAAGTAACTCTTGTAGTTGGTTTGACAATTCCTACATCTCTTAAGGTGCTAACCTATAAGGAAATTTAGCAACAGCAGTTGCTCCAGTAACTAAGTCAATACGAAACTCTACCGGTCACACAGGTGGCAAACCTGGTAAGTCTTCAAGAAATACTTCTGGATACTCTTTCACTACCGGCACATCTTGAATCTTTTTCATGTCCTTCTCCTTTTCCACCACATGAGCCAGGAAAGCTACGCACTACTTCTGTAGACACTTACGCGCCTTTATGCAAGAGATGATTTTGACACTTCGTTTCGCTTGATCCCCTCTAACTTCCAATATATGATCATTCGGCAATGGAACTCGAAGCAGCTTTTCAGAACAGACGACTTCCACTCAATTAGAAGAAAGCCAATCCATTCCAACAATGATGTCGAAACTACCCAACTCCATCGGTATCAAATCGATGGTGAATGTATGACCATTAAGTGTCAATGGGCAATTCCTATATACTGTACTATCTGTGATTTGTTTCCCGTTAGCTACTTCTACGATATAAGGGGAATCTAACTGTTCTTCTATAGAATCTAGTTGGCATGCAAAATCGGGAGAGATAAAACTCTGATCTGCACCAGTGTCAAATAGAACAGATGCATAAAAGTCATGTAAGAGAAATGTACCAGTGACCACGTTCGGGTCTTGGCGTGCAGCTGGAGCTCCTATGGAAAAAGCTCTTCCACGGGGTGCTGAAACTGCCTGTTGTACTTTCTTCGGGCAGTTCTTTGCAAAGTGGCCCTGCTCGCCACAGTTATAGCATCCACCGGTGTTCTGCTTGTTGGGTGGAGGGAGAGCTAAAGCAGCATTGTTGACTGCTTGATTAGGTGTCATCCGACAATGTTGGACCCAATGGCCCTTTCGTCCACATCCCGTACATTGCTTGCAGGGAGTGTTAGTAGCATGATGATACTGATACTTGGCACACAACGGATATGCACCAGTGTAACTGTTAGGGTTCTGGGGTGCAGCTGCTACTTGTTAGAGAGGGGTGGCCATCGTATAGTTCTTGATGACCTTCTGTTTCTTCTTCGGGTGATGGTGGGGTTTCTTTGATGACTCTTCCATGTGTTAGCCGGAGTCAGCCTCTTTCTTCAAAGTTACAGAGGCTACCATCAGGTCAGTAAGTTTCCCTGATAGACTAACAGCTGACTCCACGGTGACAGGGTTTGCAGCAACCACTAGACCTTGTATGCAGGCAGGTAGCCCACATACATTGTCACAACCCAACCAGGGGGCTTGACTAACGATTGATTCAAAACAAAAAGTAGCCGAAGACAAAATAAATAATTTACAATTCAACCAAAGGTTTGGTCTAAATATCTAATTTGTTTACAACAAATCTAAAGACATAATATAACTAGTGGGAAATTTTCTAGAATTATTGGGTCTATCCAGGCATTAGCACACTTTATAAATCTTTAAGCCAAGTTCTTGTTTTCCATGTAGTGTTCTTGTTCAAGCAACCCTGTATCAGAGTCATACCTGTTTTTAATTACCTGAAAGACATTCTAAAATACGTCAACTATATAGTTGGTGAGCTCATGAGTTTTAGTTTACAGACACAATAATAAATAGCATGTGATAATTCAACAACAATACAACCAACCCTGTGCCATGTCGAGCTTTAGCCTCTTATAATGTTAGCCCGTAACATGACATTTTAATCTACTTCCCATTCCAAGACCCGTTCCTGCCCTCGGTGTAAATGTGTCATGATGAATATATGCCACAACAGTTGACATTAACCTCAGTGGGGTTTCAACCGTATTTTTATAAGGCTACCCTTTCGGGGCCACTGTGCGTGGGGGATTCCCCAAGTAGTACTACCCATATACCCACCGGCTCTCCTCCAGAGTTAATGGCTGTAAATTATGTTTCATGTCTAGGGGAAGCAATTATATTTGAAACGGACGTTCATTATCACACAAATATAACTTTTATAATCAGTTTTTGGAGCATGCTTTCAGTATCCCAAAACAGTAAAAAGAAAAGGGATCACATGAACTCACCTGCGCTATTGATGGTGCTTGATTAACTGACTGATGAATGGTTTGTTGGTTAGCCTTGATTGGTTCAGTTGTCTAATTTATGTTTAGACTTTTAGTGAATATTCATGCCATAAAATATTGATGTGCCAATGTTTCTCATGCATTATTTACCGACTCACATCATGAAGATGCATAGTTAATTGTCATAATTCATAAGTTTAAGTTTTAACATGTATGTATATAGATATATACATAAGTGGTTTTAGGTGAACATAGCTTGCAAGAGTTTTAAAAAGTGGTTGTATGATTATTATCATTTTTAAGCCATTATGTTAACTTTAAAAGAAATTTTAAATATCCAATGTCGGCTTTAAAAATTTATAGAAATTTTCCTATTTATTTTTATTAGTAAAGGGTCTGGGTAAATTGATATTTATCCTTTTCCTATTATTTTTTTAGTTGGAAATTGTATAAAAATCCGTTTTTATTTACTTAAAACCTTCAAAAATTCACTGTAAATGATTCGGATCTCTAAAAATTCTAAGCCTTTTTGAACAATATAATAGATGTGTCCTTAGGCTACTGTAAAAATTTGATAATTTTTAGAGGTCGTTTACTATTTTAAATGATTTTTATATTGTTTAATACACTAAATATCAAAATAAATAATTTTCAGTTACTAAAAATTTGCAAATTTTTACTGGATCATTAATACAACATTAGAATTCTGTGAAAAATATTTATTTCATATTTTAAACTGTATTCTATTTAATTCCTATTTTTAGGCTATTTAAAAATATTAAATGGCAAATAATTAGGTTAAACCATTTATTTTTAGTTTCACTAATTTTCTCAGGTTATATACATATATCGTAGCTAAGATAAATTGTAGTTAGAATTTTTATCACTCAGATACCATTTTTTCCGATTTTATCAAGTTTTATAAGGATTTTGTAAAATCTATAACTTATTTTGGGTGTATCAAGAAATACCCCAAATTTTTATGTATTGTCTATACAATATTATAGACCTGTTTTGGTAAACCAACTGTCCAAAAAGGCTGTTTACACAATTTTTACCATTTTATGGCTTTCAAATGTCATAAAACATGTAAGTTTTTTTATTAAACAAACATGCAACCTAAAAAGCTTTGTTCCTAACTTTATATTTATATGAAAACTTATTTTATTACTCAAAATAATCTGACATAATAGATGGTTAAAGAGTTTCTTAGATTATGATAATAAGAGTTCCATTTTTCATAGTTTTAATTACATGCATGGTCTTTAACATATGCATATGAGGTTTAGGTTCTTACCCTTTGATGGATCTCGATTTGATGCTGATTTCCAGAGGTTTAGAGGCTGTGATTTGTGAACAAAAACATATAAGGAAGGTTTAGAATGAGTAGAGATGCAAAAGTGATATTTTTGTGCTTGAAAATCAAGTTTTTATACACGCAACCTTCTTGCATGTATAGTTTTCGACCAAGGAATTAAGACCCCCGATTTTTGGTTGTAAAAGGGGTGTTTATTTCTTGTCTAGAACATTCTCTTGGTCACAACTAAGAAGAAGTAGAAGAACAAGCACACAAGTATGAAGTAAAGTGGGTTTTTGATGCCAAAAACCTTGTTTCCTTACCTAGAGTTTCAAGGATGATGAAGGGTGATGGTTTATGAGGATTTTATGACCTTAAAATGATCCCAAACAATCTTCCATAATGATTCCTTGCAACTGTTTGGGGCCAAAAGCTCAAGAAATCTAGGAATAATGAAGATTCAAGTCTTGCATGTGATGTTGCTGCACTTGTTCAACTTTTTGGATGAATTTACGGTTTCTTCTTGACTCCAATGCTCCTGGGGTTTTGCCAAAAATGAAGTACAATGAAGTCCAAGGATATCAGAAAAAGAAAGGTTCAATTTGGAGTTCATTTGGTACCTTAAAACTCTTGGTGAAGAGAAGATAGAACTGCAGGTCGGTTTTCTGCGCACTTGTGATTTGGAGGATGTTTGGAGGTCGAGTTCTTCATTAAAAAGAATGAGACCACTTGGGATTTTTGTGGAAGACGTTTAAGTTTGTTTTCCAAAAGGAATGAGGAGTTTTTGAGGATGTGGATCGAGATATGCCTCCTGGAAGTTGACAGACACAATCTGCCAAAGTAAAAGAAAGTAAAGGAAAAGAGAGGAAAGGTATGAGGAAGAGGGAGTGCATGCATTGGTCTTGGGCAATGGGTGTGTAAGGTTTGACTAAAGGGTGTTTTTTTGTTTGTGTGCATGGAATCTCTTCCATGCAAGTGTGTGTGATACAAATGCGTATATGTATGTATGCATACGAATTGCATACATGTGTGTATATGCATGTACGCTTGTATGTATGGTGTGTATACTAGCATCATGTATGCATATATGTTTTAAGTATTTTATTTTATTTTTGTTCTTGTTGATTTTATGTATGCATATGTATAAAATTATTGTGTCCAATATGTGTAATATGTGTATGTGTCATGCGAATATATATAAACATGTGTTTTGTAGTGCTTTTAATTTATTTTCTCTGTGTGTGTGTGTGTGTGTATATATATCTAGCCATGGGCATATATTTTATTAAGGTGTTGAGTTTTATTTAAGTATAGTTGCATGTGTGTTTTGTACATAAGTAGTCATATACATATGCATGCACGTTTAATGTTGTTTATTGTTCACATGCGCACATTTCGCATATATTTGTCTAGATAATTATCCTAATAAGTTTTAAAAGTTAATATCAATATCTACCCATCTTTAAATCTTTAATTTTTGTTTTGCCACAATTTCTAATAATTCAAAACTAGATTTATCAACTTTATTAATTTTAAGAATAAGTTTATTTGACGAAATCCATAATGGGCCTAATTGGGCCTAAGTTTCCTTATTGGGCTTTAACATGCCCAATTATTTAATTTATAATAAAATGTTTAAGTTTATGGGATTTTTCACATTTGTTACAGTCTCCCCAACTTAAAAGAATTTCGTCCTCGAAATTAGCTAATACTATGGTTAAGTATGTTATGGTAGTTGTAGGTATTTCTCGTGCACAATACCTAATAGATTTCATGTGGTTTACCATTTCTAAATGTCACCATGTTATAGTTCATCCAAATGGACTACCCTTTAACTAAGCAAGCATACACTTTTACTTATTATTGCATAAGATGTTAATAAAGATCCTAATAATAATAGATAGTAAGGCCTAATAAGAAATGTCAGTTTATAAGCATCGCAACAGTTGTTTAGGAAGCTATCACAATTAAAAGTTCACATAACTAAAATTTATTCTCATTATAAATGTTCCATAAATTACCAAGTTGCATTCTAGTTTCTCACATGTTTCATTACGCATCCTATGCATCAATGGTTTCCAAAACCTGATCATTTTGATCTTGTTTCCAAACATAATGTTTCATCCTATATTGAATATAACCAATAGGTGTCAACGCTCACAGTTCCTTGATTATGTATCTGAATACAATGTTTCCTACAACATGAACATTGAAATCAAGCATACTCGTTATTCATTTAATGTCTCATCCAAGTTATTAATATAATTATCTCACTGATACATGACATTTGGCACAAAATTGTACATAATGTAACTCAATTTGTATTCTTGGTTACTTTCTTTTACACCATACATTTATGATTTCTTATCTGAGTCTACAAAGTTATTTATTGATAAACATATCTTTGATTTCTAAAACCAATAGAGTGAAAGTAACCATTTCAAGTAAACGAAATCTAACGTATAGATTATCAAGGACTAAGGTGTAACCGATATATTTTAAGGAGTTTAGTTAGGATACAAACAAAATTATGATCCTATCGACAGTGTAATTATGAGTAGTGCACAATCACTTTTTATGTTGAATCCAACTAATGTCTTAACTATATACAAATGGGGTTATTGATTTTATAAGCCTTGAATAGCAAAAAATAGGCTCCAATGAGATAACGATGGTACTACTAAAAGAAGCTAAGGATTTTATTGAAATACTTGTGCCGAGAAATCTTCAGACTAAGGATGTTATCTTGACTTAGGGAGTTTAATCGTGATGATGCCTATCTGCTTCGTGGATAAATTCGAGAGGTTGTCGAAGAATCCCTGAATTAAGGTTATTATGGAATTCCAAGGAACAAGTTAACAAAGATAGATGGGTTAGATTTCAACTAGAATCGATAACTTTAGATACGCAAATGATTTTGACTCACTGTTTGTCTCAGAGTATTAATCAGAATTAATTCAGCAATTATTACTTCCTATAAAGCCTTTCAAAACAATAATTAAAGAACAAATCATCATTTGGGAGGACGACATTCTCTTGTTTGTATATGTCCAACTTTCTGATCAATCGGTTTGGAGTATAGGGAATCGAAGGAAAAGATTTAAAGAAGCTTTCATCCTAACCAAGGAAATTCAAGGGGTAGTTCTTCGAAATGTTATCCTATTAGAATGACATTATACAGGGAGTTTTAGAAACACTAATAGTAAGTTGTGGTGTAAAGGAACAAATAGAGTATTAAAAGTCGTACATCATGATTACAAGCGAAATGGACGAGGGTACCTTTGTTCTAGTGTGGTTACAATTTGATCTCTTTCAATAAGTCCTTCTAAATAGTTTTTCAGCACGCATCACCCTAATGATGACTTCTTGAACGAAAACCTCAATTAGTTGCTTTTTAGAGAATGAGTCATTGAATCCTCATTAACAATTCTATGAATGTACCAACTTTGACGAACAAATGGATATGACTTTCGTATATGATACTATCTAATCCAATGACACATTGTCTTTTATTTATTCTCTTCGTTATCGTTACTTGAAGTTAGGAGATGTAGAGGTATAAATTGCTATTGTTTTCACAATAGGTCTGGTAATCAATTTTATTAAGTAGTCCTTCTAGCCAATAAATTTTATTATCCCTTGGTTGTGTTTGTAGGCGTGCATTCCTATGTAGATCCACCCATTGTTCAAAATCTCCAAGTGCCCATCTCCTCAATTTCAGGGCGGATCTCTTCTTCTACTGTGGAGTGATTGGTACTCGACTAGAGTCTTTCTTGTAACTACTCATTACTTTGGTTTGTTGAAATTTTTAAATTTGTGTAACACGAGAATTTTTGTAGTTATTACAATTTTGTTTAAATGTTTTAACTATTCTACTACTTGTCATAACGCTTTGCACTAACACTATCCCAATATACCGAACATAGTTTATGTATAGGGCATACGTAGAATCAGGCTACCTGCCTTATCAGCCGCCAGCCCACCACTGTTTCGATATATTACGATAATGTCCTTGTCAAACGTATTTGACTGTAAATATATACTTAACTATTACTAAATAGTTACCTGTAACATACTACGCATGTTCAAAATATTCACATTGATGCCACGATGCACATACCATTACTTGTAGTTGGTCTTCAATGCTTCTCAAAACATTTATTGGCACTATAAAATCTTCTAATCTAAGATTAAATTGTTCACCATTTATTCTTTCACCTCTTCTTTTTTCGATAATCATCGATTCTAACGGTTTGAAAATCGTCTTTTCCTCTTGGTGTTAATTACCTTCCTTCACCTTGCTATAATTTGGTGGATTTTACCTGATCGTCGTATATCAATGTGTATGGAGGTCTCATTCGCCAAAACAATGAAGTTTCTTCAAGTGATAACAGGATGCCTTGCCCAATCTCATCTATAGTTTTCGATATACCGTACGCAAAATGACCTTCGCGTCTTCCCTTTTACCTTGCTATTAAAGAATATCTTGATCATTCTTATGATACATGGGAATACATTCTTCTCATGACAACCTAACTTCTCAAATTATGTTCTCGGTCTGCAGCTTCATGTTCCATCTATTATATTCACTAGGTGGATCTCCTTTAGGGATTTACAAATTGTTCGCATATGACGTCGTTATTTAGTTTACAATTAGAGTTCGATCGATGGATTGGGTAGGAAAGAGTCTCGATTTTGACTCAGATTGCTTATGAAATAGCATTTCTGGAACAAAAATTCAAGTGGTAGAATAAACTAAACTTCATAATGAAGGTTCACATTCCCGCTGAAGGCATGTTCATCAGAGATGCAATATGTCGTTGATGAAAGTTTGTAGATCAAAGATGAACTATTAAGGATAATAGAAATATCAATTGCGGACAACAGAGAATGCTGCTGTTAGAGATTACTAACATGATATCGATAAGAAAAACGATAAAGTGAAGACTTTATCAAGTATATGAGCATAAGGGTTTGAATCTGAATGTGGAGTGTGTCGCATAAATTCGATGTCATCACATGCTTTCTTCTAGGTCTTCGAGATTGTTCAAACACTCGTGTAGCCTTGTAGTTAGTTGAGGAGTACACATAGTTGATGGCCTTAATCAATACGTCTGGGGTTATAAGCAAGAGTTTGATCAAGAAATACAAAGGAATTTTGGAATTTGTAGATTAAAAACAAAAGACTTTCGGACACCTTAAAAGGATTGGACGTCAACAACATATGTACCTTGGTAACAAAGAAGTCATGATTCCAATAGTATTTGAGGTAAAAAAAAGAAGATGAGAATACGGGAATATTGTTTCCACTTGGATAGAATGAATGAAGGAAGGATATCCTACCATAAAATCATCGTTGACTTCTTGCGACTTAAATCCTATGCTCAACTCCTAATGTCAACTAACGTTTGTTCCAACAGCCATTCACATAACAAGTATTTATACGTATATGCATAAACATTATTTTCAAATTTTAGTTTATGTGTGTCTTAGAACTTCCCATGTAACTTCAAATTCACCATTATGTGTGCACCCATAATCCTGAATTTGATTTACATGATTGTTCTAGTTTAACCATTCGTGTACTTCATATGCATGGGTATTCATGGTCTCACTATTATCATGTTTCTATTTGTTTAGGCCCCTAGATTACTCAGGTTAAAGTCTAGAAACTTATCCTAAGGTCCCTAATTCGCTAAAACCTTTGGCTCTGATACCAACCTGTCACAACCCAACCAGGGGGCTTGACTAACGATTGATTCAAAACACAAAGTAGCGGAATACAAAATAAATAATTTACAATTCAACCAAAGGTTAAGTCTAAATATCTAATTTGTTTACAACAAATCTAAAGACATAATATAACTAGTGGGAGATTTTCTAGAGTTATTGGGTTTATCCAGGCATCAACACACTTTATAAATCTTTAAGCCAAGTTCTTGTTTTCCATGTAGTGTTCTTGTTCAAGCAACCATGTATCCGAGTCATACATGTTTCTAATTACCTGAAAGACATGCTAAAATACGTCAACTATAAAGTTGGTGAGCTCATGAGTTTTAGTTTACAGACACAATCATAAATAGCATGTGATAATTCAACAACAATACAACCAACCCTGTGCCATGCCGAAAGTTAGCCTCTTATAATGTTAGCACGTAACATGACATTTTAATATACTTCCCATTTGGAGACCCGTTCCTGCCATCGGTGTAAATGTGTCATGATGAATATATGCCACAACGGTTGACATTAACCTCAGCGGGGTTTCAACCCTATTTTTATAAGGCCACCCTTTCGGGCCACTGTGCGTGGGGGATTCCCCAAGTAGTACTACCCATATACCCACCGGCTCTCCTCCGGAGTTAATGGCTGTAAATTATGTTTCATGTCTAAGGGAAGCAATTATATTTGAAACGGACGTTCATTATCACAAATATAATTTTTATAATCAGTTTTTGGAGCATGCTTTCAGTATCCCAAAACAGTAAAAAGAAAAGGGATCACATGAACTCACCTGTGCTATTGATGGTGCTTGATTAACTGACTGATGAATGGTTTGATGGTTAGCCTTGATTGGTTCAGTTACTGTCACACCCCAAGCCGGCGGGCCGGATTGTGTTGCCCGTCGGGCGATAGATTCTTGGGGCGCGATATCGTGAGTGATAATCGTGATGTTCAGATTGTTTACATAGCATCAATGTTAAGAATAACTAAAGCACAATAAAACATTTAAACTAGGATTACAAAGTTAAATTACAATATCAATGTTTGGTAATTTAACTAAGTAAACCTATCAAAAGAATCAAATGTTACTATCTTGTATCTGTACAAGATATCAAAATGACTCGTATTGATAATCAAAATATGTGCTTCCCAAAAGTCTACTAGGTCCTCTATTTGGGCATCCTAGCATGTAATCCTAAGCCTTAGCTTAAACCTGTGAATCACCTGAGAAAGCATGTAAGAAAACAAAGTCAACACAATGGTTGGTGAGTTCATACAGTTTTAGTATATGAAAAATAATTTTGCAAACCTCTTCGATAAAACCTTAACCTCATTAACATCACCTGTATCATCCAGCTCGGTATGCTTATATATAGGGCATACCCCTGAGTCGAGCCTACAACCCGCCCAGACGCCGTCCCACCATATACTAAACTGCATAGGACATTGCTGTTAATGATAATTAAGCATTTTACCTACCAGTCAATTCCCTCATAGTTTAAGCATCATGTTTAGAAGTTTAAGTGATCTACCCAATAGCTTTCCCAAATCCCTCCGGTAACAACCTTAATCTCTTTAACACCACCTGTATCATCCAGCTCGGTATACTTATATATAGGGCATACCCCTGAGTCGAGCCTACAACCCGCCCAGACGCTGTCCCACCACATACTAAGCCGCATAGGACATTGCTGTTAATGATAATTAAGCGTCTTACCTACCATCCATTTCATTCATATCTTTAGCATTTCCGTTAAGTTTACAACATTAGTGGAAAATGAGAAATCATTGTATGGCAAGCACTGAGAGGCCATGAGTCTACTCCTCAGAATCCTGACCATGTGGAACACCCTTTTGGCAAGCACTGAGAGGCCAAACGGTCTGATCTACAATGGTCCTAGCAATAAAGAACACCCCCTGGCAAGCACTGAGAGGCATGTTGGTCCATTCTATAATAGCCATTAGCTTTATCATTATGTTTAAGTTTATAGCATGAGTGGACGTTGAGGAATCACTGTATGGCAAGCACTGAGAGACCAACAATCTACTCCTCCAAGTCCTGACTATGAACGTTACCCTATGGCAAGCACTGAGAGGCCAAAGGTCTGTTCCTACAAGTCCCAACTATGAAGAACACCCCATGGCAAGCACCGAGAGGCCAATTTGGTATGTTCTACCATAGTCGATAGTTTTAGCATACAAGTTTATAGCATTCAGATAGCTTAGCATTTACGTATCTTGTGCACAAGTTCTAGCTTCACAACCGGTAAGGCAAGAACTTAGAGGCCAAACCGTTGTTTTAGCATGGCAAGCATATAAGCATTCAAGTGTTTATAACATTCGTATTTGTAAGCAATTAAGATGTATGTATGTAGCATTATCATATAATCATAAGCTTTTAGCAATAACTTTAACATTTCCCCGTAGCATTATTAAATAACATCATCATTTGCTTTTAGCATCAATTTGTAGCTTTAGTGAATAGCATCATCATTAGCTTTTAGTATCAATTTGTAGCTTTCGCATATAGTGTTAGCTTTAGCATTTAGTATTACCATTTAGTATTAGCATTAGCATTTAGTATTAGCATATAGCATTAGAATTTAGTATTAGCGTATAGCATTAGAATTTAGTATTAGCATATAGCATTAGAATTTAGTATTAGCATTTAACATTAACATTGTAGCATTAGCATTTCGTATTAGCATATAGCATTAGCATTTAGTATTAGCATATAGCATTAGCATTTAGTATTAGCATTTAGCATTAACATTGTTGCATTAGCATTTCGTATTAGCATATAGCATTAGAATTTAGTATTAGCGTATAGCATTAGCATTAGCATTTAGTATTAGCATATAGCATTTAAAACAAAGCCTTAGCTTCTAGCATTTAGACTACGTGTAATAAGCATTAGTGTTAGCATTATGACTCAGTATAAAAGCATTTATGAATCATTTAAAACATCTGTTTAAAATGTATAACATGCTTCTCAGTCCCGAAGTAAAATCAAAATAGTTTGAAAAGGGACAAATGAACTCACCTTGTGTTTGAACTGGTTGAGTATGTAAAATCAAGAATGCACACACTCGTTGTAGTATTTTTTATTTTGTCACGATCCTGTATGGATTTCATGTTGTTGTATTTTATAAGTATATGTTGTAGTGCTTTGTGTACGTGTACGTGTTAGTGTTAGCCCGAAAATTTGTTAACATTTGTAAGTCTCGGTCATCATTCGGCCCTGTTAACTTGTTAGTGACTTTAGAATCCTTAACCCAATTAGATTAAACACTTCGTTATAGATCTAAAATTCAATTTGATTTAGTTTTATCACAAAGAGATTCTAAGTACAAAGACTTAGATTTCTTTTGTTTAAATGTTATATGTCCTTAGCATCTTGTAAGAACTTTTTAGTAAATAACCATAAAGTTATCCTTCATGAATTAATTTCATGTGTTTACTACATCTTGGGTCAAGAGGGCCAACCCCATCACATGGGCCGATTACATAAATTTGGGTCGAGGTAAGGGAATTTGGGCCTAATCAGTAACTTAGGCCGAATGAGCGGCCAAGTAATGAGACGTGGCCCGAATGGATGATGTGGGCTAAACCCAACTGTTATAGGCCGGACAGCCCAGTGGGCCGAGCTATGTGTGGGTCCACCTATTGGGCCAACTCAATGCTTTAAACCACCATAGGCCACTAAGTCCATTGGGCTGAAAAACCAAGGTGGGCCTAATCAGATGTCATAGATCAAATAAATGTTGACCGGCCCAACAAGATGTCATGATCATGCATCTAGTCCTCAGCCGAATGGAGAGTTAGACAGCTTGGTTCGGCCGAATGTAACTTGGAACCTGACGAATGAGGTGTTATCCAGCCTAATGAAGTGGCTGGCCTAATGGTGTGGTCTGGGTGAATGAAGGTGATCGAATAGGGTCCCATGCAGCCGGTCTCGACCGAAAGAGGCCTTGATCGAATGGCTCTTGATGCTCGAATTAGGCTACAGCCGAATGTGGTGCGTATGGCTCTCCGACGAATGAAAGCAGGTTGGCGAATGGCCCTTAGGCCGAATGGGACTGATGATCGAATGTATAATGGCGAATGGGAGGGGGTTGGGCCGGCTATGGTGGTTCCACCCAGCTCCCCATCGAGGCTCATAGGGTTTTTCCATGGTGATGATTCGTAAGATCTGAGTTTCGAGATGTATGTGTCGAAGGACGAGCTTGGGGCCGGTAAGGGTGGTGGTCGATCAAGGGGGTTGAAAACCCTAGTTTTCGTGAGTTTCTAAGCTTCATACATCAAATTTCAGTGGATATCACTTCAGATCGGTTGTACTTTCGTGTAGTAGAGGTCAAGAGCTTCGATTTGGTCCAAAGACGGAAAGATTTGGTTGAGCATTGAGGGAGATATGGAGGTTTGAAGGTGAGAAATGGTGGTGGAGGCTTAAAACCGGGATTAGGGTTTTGAGTGGGGAAGAAGAAGAGAGAAATGAGGGAAATACCCTCATTTAGGGTATTTATACCCCGAGAGGGTTCGGGTTCGTTTTGGTTGCTCGTTTTTCGTCTCCGTGGCGTTTCCGGATCGTAACGCGCGTTTTATGTATTTTAAATAAGAAGAGTTTATTTGAATTACTTCAAAGGTGGTTATTTCTAGTATATCGTTTAAATCAATGTTTCTTGAATTATTTATCGTAATTGATTATTTTAAGCGGTTCGTTTCGCGTATTTGATGCATTTTAATTAAAATAGTTTCCTTTTAATTTATTTATGATGAGTTTCAAAATTGTAAAACAGAAATATTATATTTTCTTAAATTTATTATTGTTCGTATCATTTTCGTTTTCGTTCAGTTTCGTCAGAAAACTTCACTTACGCGTGTTTTCGTACAGAGTGCTAACTGTACGAACACGATCATACGTTTCACTTTCTGATTTTGTTTTCTACTTTTCAGATTGTTAAACCCTCAGATTTAATCGTACAGATCGTCATCTATACAAATAGTTCGTCGGTTTAGCATTCTGTAACAACAACTGTTATGGTTTTATTCTGTTTATCCTCACATACGTTTATACATAATTGCATCAAATCAAGCATGTGTGTACCTGTTCATCGTTGTCTGATGTGTTTCTGACTGTTTAAACCGTAAGGTTTAAATCAGGATTTCAGAAACATAGTATAATAGTTTGTGTTTAGCATCAAGTGTCAATAGTATTTACCTAGTTCCCATAGTTTGTACTTGAGTTACTGTGCAATTTACTGTGCAACCTACTGTTCCGGTAACGATTCCGGCACGGATGTTATAGTTACCTAATTTATGTTTAGACTTTTAGTGAATATTCATGCCATAAAATATTGATGTGCCAATGTTTCTCATGCATTATTTACCGACTCACATCGTGAAGATGCATAGTTAATTGTCATAATTCATAAGTTTAAGTTTTAACATGTATGTATATAGATATATACATAAGTGGTTTTAGGTGAATATAGCTTGCAAGAGTTTTAAAAAGTGGTTGTATGATTATAATCATTTTTAAGCCATTATGTTAACTTTAAAAGAAATTTTAAGTATCCAATTTGGGCTTTAAAAATTTATAAAAATTTTCCTGTTTATTTTTATTAGTAAAGGGTCTGGGTAAATTGATATTTATCCTTTTCCTATTATTTTTATAGTTGGAAATTGTATAAAAATCCGTTTTTATTTATTGAAAACCTTCAAAAATTCACTGTAAATGATTCGGATTCTAAAAATTCTAAACCTTTTTGTACAATATAATAGACATCTCCTTAGGCTACTGTAAAAATTTGATAATTTTTAGAGGTCGTCTACTATTTTAAATGATTTTTAAATTGTTTAATACACTAAATATCAAAATAAATAATTTTCAGTTACTAAAAATTTCCAAATTTTTACTGGATCATTAATAAAATATTACCATTATGGAAAAAATATTTATTTCATATTTTAAACTGTATTCAATTTAATTCCTATTTTTAGGCTATTTTAACATATTAAATGGCAAATAATTAAGTTAAACCATTTATTTTTAGTTTCAATAATTTTCTCAGGTTATATACATATTTCATAGCTAAGATAAATTGTAGTTAGAATTTTTATCACTCAGATACCATTTTTTCCGATTTTATCAAGTTTTATAAGGATTTTGTAAAATCTATAACTTATTTTGGGTGTATCAAGAAATACCCCAAATTTTTATGTATTGTCTTTACAATATTATACACCTGTTTTGGTCAACCACCTGTCCAGAAAGGCTGTTTACACAATTTTTACCATTTTATGGCTCTCAAATATCATAAAACATGTAAGTTTTTTTGTTAAACCAACATGCAACCTAAAAAGCTTTGTTCATAACTTTGTATTTATATGAAAACTAATTTTATTACTCAAAATAATCTGACATAATAGATGGTTAAAGAGTTTCTTAGAATATGATAATAAGAGTTCCATTTTTCATAGTTTTAATTACATGCATGGTCTTTAACATATGCATATGAGGCTTAGGTTCTTACCCTTTGATGGATCTAGATTTGAGGCTGATTTCCAGAGGTTTAGAGGCTGTGATTTGTGAACAAAAACATATAAGGAAGGTTTAGAATGAGTAGTGTAAAATCAGTGCCGGAACCGGCATCGGTACAGTGATCGCTATAGTAAAATGAACAGTAATCAGGTACGAACTATATGTGTTTCATTGCTTATCATATTCATATCATGTTTCATTGTCATGTCATGTCATCAACGAACAAATTCAGAATCAGTTCTGAAAACGAAGTTCAGTACTATGGTTCATCAATCAGATAATTATTTGGAAATACAGAACCATCATGTGATTATGTGTTAAGATTTATTACGTATAAACGTATGTGAGGCTTTACAGAACAAAACAACAACGGATGTCTTTATGTGAATGCTAAACTGACGGATTATTCGTATAGGTGACGATCTGTATGAATATATCTGAAAGTTTAACGTTCTGAATGATATCCAATAATTACAAAACCATATTGAAAAGTATAGTTATCGCCGTGTTCGTACGGGTGACGATTCGATCGAATACGCGTGACTATTGTACGATTCGATTTTAAACAGTTGTTTAAATACTTTTGAAAATTTAAAATAAATAAAATATATTAGTTAATTTATTAGGAATCACAACCTAAAATGATTTTATAAATTCTATTTTTTTAAAACCGAGTCGATTCGTTACGAAAACGACGGGAAACCGACGCTTTTACGCGAAACCGAGCGGAACCGAACGAACCCGGACATCACCGGGTATTTCACCCTCATTCATGAGAACATTTAATTCCCCTACCCTCCCCATTTCTTCACCATTTCAAGCCATTTTGGTGTCTAAACAACCATCATCCCTCGTAGAACCTGAAAGTACAACGGATCTAAGCTTCCAACCGATAGATTTGAGGTAAAATTCATGTTTTAGTTCGGTTTAGGGGTTTGAAAACCCTAAATCCGAACCGTCCTCACAAACCGGTTTTTAAGCCATTTCGAGCCATAGGAAACACATCACAACACTTTATAATGAGTTAGGAACTTGTTTTACACCATGGGATAGCCATTTGATTCGAAACCGCGACCGAAGGTAGTGGTGCTCGACAGGCCGAATGGCCACAGGCGGCAGTTGGCCGAATGTCTCCCAACGAACCACCACCCAAACCCATTCACCACTTGGTCCAACCGACTGGGTTCTTTCGCCACTAGCTACTCGTTCGGCCAAGGGGTCTTGTCAATCGACAGACATCATTCGGCCAATGCTTCGAGCAAGCTTACTTTCGGCCGTAACTCATTCGGCCACAACCTTAGGCGGCTAGAGCTATTCGACCAAAAAGCCGTAGGGCCTTTGTTAATCAAACTAATGCATGGGACTCATTAGGGGTGTGTGTATGCATGGGATATTAGGGTTCCCTTGCATGAAACCAACACCCATTCTTGATGATGTAACATGGAAATTGCTTATCAAAAAGGGAAAATCAAGTCAATAAAGGTATTAGAAGGACTTCTAAAACAAGAAATCTCCCGACTTAGTCTAAAAATCGAAACGAGGGTTGGTCAACTTTGAAAGGGGTATCAAAACAAGAACCTAAGGGTTATGGGGTTGACTTAAATGTTAACACCTAAACAATCGGAAATCTATAAAAAACATGTGACTAACCTAAATGGTTTATTGAAATCATCAAGGATTAGTTAAGTAAAGAACTAACAAGAAATCATTTGAAGTGCAAAGTCTAGTAATGGGCCCGAAGTTGGCCCAATGGGCTAAACCAAAGCCCAACATGTGTAAGTTTAAATTTCATAAATCACTTATGTTTTAATAAAAGAAATTAAATGGTGAGCTCTTTCAAATTTAAATAAAGGATCTTTATAATTAAATGTTCACCTTAAAATGTGTTAACTTAAAATAATTGAATAAATACTTATAATTAATAATATGGGATTGGGGATCAATTATAGGGAATGTCTTAGACTACATAGAAGAAGTTTTAGAAGCAAATTAGTAATTTAGGACACTTAGTCGCACATCGAGACCAAGCCCTAGACACAATGCCTATTATAAATATTTATCGTATTCAAATCTCTTAAAACAACTCAGGTGCTAAAGATACATAAGCAACCATCAAAGAGCACGCATTATCTTTTGTGATTCATTTGCACAACAACACAGGTGAGTTCATTGCCCCTTTTCTAAACATTTTTGTTTTCAAACGCGTGGCTGAGAAGAGTGCGTAAATTATTTTTGTAAGATTATATTTACTTTAAATGCTTTTACTTATCATATGTTTATATGTATAAATGTTATCCTAGACTTCTGTCTAGGTAAACTGTTTATTTAACTTAAAACGAGTTATCTATTCATTATGGGTAAATAACTCATCAAATCAAAGAACTATTTGTAACGATCTATTTCAAAGAAATGACGGTCTATTTTTAACGATCTATTTCAAAGAACTGACGGTCTATTTTGAACGATCTATTTCAAAGAACTGACGGTCTATTTTCAACGATCTATTTCAAAGAACTAACGGTCTATTTTCGACGGTCTATCACAAAGAACTACTTTTAAGGAATATCTGGGAAATATTCAGAGATAGCATGTGAACGGTCAATAACGGTCAAGAACGGTCAAGAACGGTCAATAAAATCCTGTATCTCAAAAGATGTCCTAGCTAGACTGATTGAGTATAGGTCGCATGCTTGATGATATTTACAGATCTCCTTTACTACTAAGTACTTGATTGCTATAGTAGTCCACTCGAGTTGACCAAGGCCCAATCATTAGGACTTAGATTTTATTAAATGTTTATTTATTTATTTAATTAAGCATTTATTTAACTGTTTTTACAATTGTTGTGATTGATCATAATTGTGTGATGAACTTAAGGAATCAATAGAGATTTCAAATTGTTGTATTTACAGGGACAAAGAACTGAAGAACAACTGGGTTAGTGGTAGAGGTAAAATGCTTAATTATCATTAACAACAATGTCCTATGTAGATTAGTATGTGGTGGGACGGCGTCTGGGCGGGTCGTAGGCTCGACTCAGGGGTATGCCCTATATATAAGCATATCGATCTGGATGACACATGTGATGTTAATGAGATTAAGGTTGTTACCCAAGGGTTTAACAAATGTTTCGAGTGTACATTAGAACTATAGTGTAATGGAAGTGTATGGTAGGTAAAAATGCTTAATTATCATTAACAACAGTGTCATATGCGTATTAGTATGTGGTGGGACGGCGTCTGGGCGGGTTGTAGGCTCGACTCAGGGGTATGCCCTATATATAAGCATACCGATGTGGATATTACATGTGATGTTAATGAGGTTAGGGTCTTTACCGAGAAAGGTTTACAAATCATTTTCAATTACTAAACTATATGAACTCACCAACCATGTGTTGACTTTATTTTTGCATGACTTCTCAGGTGACGAACAGGTCAATTAAGAAGCTTATGCTTTTGGACTAGGACTTCAGATAGAAGACTTAGTATTTTTGGACCTGCATACTTTTGGAACATCATTATACAATTATTTTGTATATCTTGTACAGTTACAACATAGATATCTTATGATGTTTATGATAGATTTACATTGTTAAATTATGAACGATACGGATGTAATTTAACTTTGTAATTCTATTCTATTTAGCGTTTCTCATTTATATCATGTGCAATGTAAACAATCTGATCATTCCGATTATCACTCATGATATCGCGCCCCGGGAACCTTTCGCCTGACGGGGACTCCGATCCAACCCCGCCGGCTCGGGGTGTGACAAGTAGAGATGCAAAAGTGATATTTTTGTGCTTGAAAATCAAGTTTATACACGCAACCTTCTTGCATGTATAGTTTTCGACCAAGGAATTAATACCCCCGATTTTTGGTTGTAAAAGGGGTGTTTATTTCTTGTTTAAAACATTCTCTTGGTCACAACTAAGAAGAAGTAGAAGAACAAGCACACAAGTATGAAGTAAAGTGGGTTTTTGATGCCAAAAACCTTGTTTCCTTACCTAGAGTTTCAAGAATGATGAAGGGTGATGGTTTATGAGGATTTTATGACCTTAAAATGATCCCAAACAATCTGCCATAATGATTCCTTGCGACTTTTTGGGGCCAAAAGCTCAAGAAATCTAAGAATAATGAAGATTCAAGTCTTGCATGTGATGTTGCTGCACTTGTTCAACTTTTTGGATGAATTTACGGTTTCTTCTTGACTCCAATGCTCCTGGGGTTTTGCCGAAAATGAAGTACAATGAAGTCCAAGGATATCAGAAAAAGAAAGGTTCAATTTGGAGTTCATTTGGTACCTTAAAACTGTTGGTGAAGAGAAGATAGAACTGCAGATCGGTTTTCTGCGCACTTGTGATTTGGAGGGTGTTTGGAGGTCGAGTTCTTTATGAAAAAGAATGAGACCACTTGGGATTTTTGTGGAAGACGTTTAAGTTTGTTTTGAAAAATGAATGAGGAGCTTTTGACGAGTGTGGGTCGAGATATGCCTCCTGGAAGTTGACAGACACAATCTGCCAAAGTAAATGAAAGTAAAGGAAGAGAGAGGAAAGGTATGGGGAAGAGGGAGTGCATGCATTGGTCTTGGGCAATGGGTGTGTAAGGTTTGACTAAAGGGTGTTTGTTTGTTTGTGTGCATGGAATCTCTTCCATTCAAGTATGTGTGATACAAATGCGTATATGTATGTATGCATACGAATTGCGTACATGTGTGTATATGCATGTACGCTTGTATGTATGGTGTGTATACTAGCATCATGTATGCATATATGTTTAAGTATTTTATTTTATTTTTGTTCTTGTTGATTGTATGTATGCATATGTATAAAATTATTGTGTCCAGTATGTGTAATATATGTATGTATCATTCGAATATATATAAACATGTGTTTTTTAGTGCTTTTAATTTATTTTCTCTGTGTGTATATATATATATCTAGCCGTGGGCATAAATTTTATTAAGGTGTTGAGTTTTATTTAAGTATAGTTGCGTGTGTGTTTTGTACATAAGTAGTCATATACATATGCATGCACGTTTAATGTTGTTTATTGTCCACATGCGCACATTTCGCATATATTTGTCTAGATAATTATCCTAATAAGTTTTAAAAGTTAATATCAATATCTACCCATCTTTAAATCTTGAATTTTTGGTTTGCCACAATTTCTAATAATTCGAAACAAGATTTATTAACTTTATTAATTTTAAGAATATGTTTATTTGACGAAATCCACAATGGGCCTAATTGGGCCTAAGTTTCCTTATTGGGCTTTAACATGCCCAATAAGGAAATTTATAATAAAATGTTTAAGTTTATGGGATTTTTCACAGTTGTTACATACGTACCTGTCAATCCCTTTCTCCAGAGTCGGTACCATGCCTGGCACCATGGCAACCAACTCGTGATAACGAGTAGTATATCCCATGTGGTCTTCCCCTTTCATCACATGGTTAGACAGTTCGAGCTCCAGTTTCTGTAGCTCGTTCTTGGGGCAAAACTCAGTCCTCAACAATGTCTTTAACTCTTCCCATGGCATCGCCATAGCTTCTTCCCTGTCTCTAGCATGAATCTGTGAGTTCCACCAGGTCAAAGCTCGCTTGTTGAAAGATCTAGCAGAATAGCAAACTTTATGATGTTCTGGACAACTACTGATATCCAGAGTGGTCTCCATCTTTTCTATCCATTGGATTAATCCAACGACTCCTTCAATTCCACTAAAACTGGGCGGCTTACATCCCACAAATGACTTGTAGGAGTAGTGAGATGAACCGCTAGTATTCGCACTGGCTTCTCCTAATGAGTTACTAGTGTTGTTGCCGTCTTTCCGAATGCGGTTAAGCATATCCGGTATTACCTCCTTCAACTGATTAGTCAGCTGGCTGCTCAGTAGTGTTGCCAAGGCAAGGGTAGCAGGATCGAGAGCTGGGGTCGCATTCGGGTTCGGAGGTGGATTGAGTGGAGGAGGAGGAGGTGGCGGTGGTGAATCAGGTGGTGATGGTGTTGATGAGTGTGGGGCTAAATCTTGTGGTGGTAGTAACAAGGGAGGTTGTCTTCTGGGCGGCATTATGATCATAACCAAAAGAATATTGGTTAATGCAGTGATCGAATGTAGAAGACATAATGCAAACATAAATCCTATATTCTCTACATGAGGGTCCCTAGCTTATAGTTTAGGCCAAACCGTTTAAACAAATGACCTATATCTCTTTAAAACCATGGCTCTGATACCAATCTGTCACACCCTGAGCCGGCGGGCCGGATCGTGTGTCCCGCCGGGCAGAAAGTTCCCGGGGTGCGATATCGTGAATGATAATCGTGATGATCAGATTGTTTACATTGCACATGATATAAATGAGAAATGCTAAATAGAATAGAATTACAAAGTTAAATTACATCAGTTTCGTTCATAATTTAACAATGTAAATATACTATCGACATCATAATTCTTCTATCTTGTATCTGCACAAGATATGCAAAATAATCTGTAAAATGATGTTCCAAAAGTATGCAGGTCCAAAAATGCTATGTCCTCTAACTGATATCCTAGCCTGAAAGCAATAACTTCTTAATTGACCTGTTCGTCACCTAAGAAGTCATGCAAAAAGATCAAGTCAACACATGGTTGGTGAGTTCATATAGTGTAGTATCTGAAAAATAGCTTTGCAATCCCTTTTCGGTAAAAACCCTAATCTCATTAACATCACCTGTAATATCCAGTTCGGTATGCTTATATATAGGGCTTACGAAAGGGTCGAGCCTACAACCCGCCCAGACGCCATCCCACCACATACTAAACCACATATGACATTGTTGTTAATAAGAATTAAGCATTTTTACCTACCATTCACTTCCATCCCATCATAGTTCTAAACATGTACACAAAACATTTGTACAACTCTCGGGTAACAACCATAATCTAAATACATCACATGTAATATCCAGATCGGTATGCTTATATATAGGGCATACGAAAGGGTCGAGCCTACAACTCGCCCAGACGCCATCCCACCACACACTAACCCACATATGACATTGTTGTTAATGATAATTAAGCATTTTACCCCTACCATTAACACATTAGTTCTTCAGTTCTTCAGTTCTTTGTTCACGTAAATACACTTTGAAATCTCTATTGCTTCCTTAAGTTCATCACGCAATCATGATCAACCATAACATTTGTAGAAATAATTCAATAAATGCTTAGTTAAATAAATAAATAAACATTTAATAAAATATAAGACCTTATGATTGGGCCTTGGCCAACTCGAGTAGACTAGTCTAGCAATCAGGGTTCTTAGTAGTAAAGGAGATCTGTAAACCTCATCAAACATGCGACCTATAATAAATCAGTCTAGCTGGGACATCTTTTGATATACAGGCTTTTATAGTTCTTTAGACCGTCCATAGTTCGTATAGTTCTTTAGTTCTTTGACACATGTTATCTTTGAGTATTTCCCTGATGTTCCTCAAAACAGTTAGGGAATACTGTAAATATCATCAAACATGCGTCTCATATTCGATCAGTCTAGCTAGGACATCTTTCAAACCTAAGAATGGCACATGCTATCTTTGATATTTTCCAGTCAGACCCTTGAAAATAGTTCTTTGTACATAGTTCTTTGAAATAGATCGTTAGTTCTTTGACAACACAACACCTAAAATAGTACTTTGATTAGACCATTAGTTCTTTGAAATTAGATCTTTGAAATAGTTCTTGGTTTTAGATCTTTAGTTCTTTGAAAATAGACATTTGAAAATAGTTCTTTGATTTAAAATAGTTACTTACTCAAAATGAATAAATAACTTACTTTAAATTTCTGTATATCGTATACCTAAACAGAGTCTAGGATAACAATTATACATATAAACATATGTTAAGTAATAGAATTTAAGTAAATATAATCTTACGAAAATAATTTACGCATGCTTTTTAGCCCCGCGTTTGAAAACAAATGTTTAGAAAAGGTGCAATGAACTCACCTGTGTTGCTAAGAATGAAACCACAACAGATAATGCGCTCTCGTTATTTGTAGACCATGTTTCTTCAGTCCCTGATTTGTTTTAAGAAGATTCGTATACGATAAGTATTTATAACAGTCGTCGTATCTAGGGTTTGGTCTCGGTGTGCAACTAAGTGTCCTACATACTAACGTGCTTCTAAGATTTCATCTAACTCGTCTAACTTATTACCCATTAGTAACCCGAATCCCATAATGTCTGTAATTAAACATTTTTAAGTTATTTCATTTTAAATTAAATCTTTAGTTAAGAATCATTCAATTTAATTTTAAAGAATATTTATAAGTCAATTCTTTTTATTAAACATAACTAATTTTGAGAAAAGTAAATCATAATGGGCTTAGGTTAATCCCACTTAATTACCCTTGGCCCATTACTAGTTCTTGGTTGTTCCATGATTCGTCGATCGTTTCCTTGCACAACCCTACTCTAGGTAGTTCAATGAACCTCCCAAGGTAGTTTCGTGTTCTTATGAATTGTCTAAGTGTTAGGAATTATTCGTGAGAACAACTCCATAACATTAGACTAGTATTCCTTGTTTCATAATGCATTCGTAAAGGCGTTGATCTCAAAAGATGTTGACACCCAAGTTTAGGCTAATATATGATTCAATAAAAACTCTTGCATCTTAACCCAAACCCATTTCCATAATTACACCCATTACACCAATTATAGATTTTATGTAATTTTCCCATGAATTTAGCCCAACTTATAGCCAACCCCATGTGAAGGCCCTAAAATTGTTTACGAGGCCTTAGTGTATAACTTTAGTATGTTTCTTTTCCCATGCATGCATCCACGTAGGACTCCCATGCACACACATACCATGCGACCACCTTTCATGCCTACTCACATACAATATTCATGAATAACACCATATGGTTTGAACCCACGCTCACAACCAACTACATAAATCCAGATTCGGCCGAAGTGGCTCACCCGAATCAAGTCTTGGCCGATTGAGCTGAGCAGAATGGTCTTGGGGCCGAATCATTATGGCCGTATGAGGTCTTGGCCGAAAGAATAAATGCTTGGCCGCATGAGGCCTCAACCGAATGATGGTGTGGCCGACTGAGACAAGCCCCGATCGAATGGGTAGAGCGAATGTGGTTTGGTACGAAAGGGATTGGTCGAATGGGTTCAGCCACATGAGGGAGCTCGAATGGTGGTTACTCTTGAACCTTTGGCCGAATAGGAAGCCGAACGAATGGATTGGGCGGCCGACAGAATGGGTTTGGTCCAACGAATAACACTAAGCTGGGCCAACTGGGTCTTGGTTCGGCCGAAGAAGGCTAGCCGATGGTGGCCAGAATGCACCCATTTGGCGAGCTGTGTTTAGCCATTCGGCCAGTCGCCCTCTTGGGCTACGAACTCACAAAAATCGGGTTTTAGCACTAGGTTGTGGTATCCCATTTGTTCTTATAGTTTTCTAAGGGTTTGTGTTGTGTTTTCCCTAAGGTTTGAAGGGTGGTTAATCGGTTTAAAAGAGTGGCTCGATCTAGGGTTTTCAAAACCCTAAAACCGAGCATAAATCACGGATTTACCTCGAATCTTCTGGTTTAAAGCTTAGATCCGTTGTACTTTTGGGTTCTACGTGTTGTGGGGGTTGTTTTGACACCAAAATCACTTGATTTTGTGGAGAAATGGAGGTGTTTGGGCTATGGCTTCTAGAGAGAGAAAGTAGAGAGAGAAACCGAAAATGGTAATGGATCTGGTAGGTGGGGAGTGTTGAATGGCCATAAATGCCATTTAATGCTTCCCAAAATGTCCGGGTATGTTCGGGTTCGTTCGGTTTCGCTCGGTTTCGCGTAAAAGAGTCGTTTCCCTTCCATTTTCCTAACGAAACGGCTCGGTTTTAAAACAAAGTTTATAAATTTATTTTAGGTGGTAATTCCTAGTAAATTAACTAATTATCTTCCATTTATATTAAACTTCTAAAATATTAAATTAACCGTTTAAAATAGAATCGTACAGTCGTCGCGCGTATTCGTTCGAATCGTCACCCGTACGAACACGACGATGACTATACTCTTCAATATGGTTTTCTAATTATCGGATATCATTCGGAACGTTAAAATTTCAGATATATTCGTACAGATCGTCACCTATACGAATAATCCGTCGATTTAGCATTCACGTAACGACATCCGTGTTGTTTTGTTCTGTAAAGCCTCACATACGTTCATACATAATAAAATCGTAACACATGATCACATGATGGTTCTATAATGCCAGATAATTATCTGACTGACAAACCATGTTTCAGAGTTTTGTTTCTGAAATGATTCTGAAACTGTTCTATGATAACATGAAATGATGATGATACTTTGTTATAAATCTAGCAAACACTAAACTACATATGGTTCGTACCTGATTACTGTTCATGTTTCTGTTGAGATCATTGTTCCGGTGACGTTTCCGGCACTGATGTTACAGTTTTGGATAGTTCAGCGAAATGTGATAACGTAATTACGAGAATTACTAATTGCAAAACTATACATATTAAATGTTTCTAAACTTTAAACGTGAGCAAACATTTAATTATTACATTTCTGAGAATTCCGTCATAGTCAGCAGTAAATACACTAACGGTGCTAAAAAGTCAAATTTGAAAATTGACGGATGTCACATATGTATCCGTGAAGAGTTGTGTATGTTTTTGTTTCATCTAATCCTCCCATTCCCGGGTGAATTCAGGTCCACGTTTAAATTCCCAATGAACTTTGACTATTGGTATTCGACTTCGCTTGAGTTGTTTCACTCCACGGTTCATTATCTCCATTTGTTTCTCAGCAAAGTGTATCGAATCATCAATGTGAACATCGTCGAGAGGGATATGGAGGTTCTCATCAGCTAAACTCTTCTTGAGGTTGGACACTTGAAATGTAGGATGAATGTTGTTGAGCTCTTCTGGTAGCTCGAGCTTGTAAGCTACTTTCCCAATCCTTTCCAGAATTTTGAATGGTCCTACGTAGCGAGGTGCTAGTTTTACTTTCTTTCCAAATCGGACTCCTCCTTTCGAAGGTGACACCTTGAAAAGTACAAGATCGCCGATATTGAATTCTAGGGGCTTTCGTTGTTTGTCAGCATAACTCTTCTGACGACTTCTAGCAGCAAGTAGGTTCCTACGAATTTGCATAATTTTGTCGGTGGTTCCTTGAATTAACTCTGGACCAGAGATTTGGAATTCACCTATCTTACTCCAACAAGTGGGTGAGCGGCACTTACAACCATAGAGTGCTTCAAAAGGTGCCCTATCGATGCTTGTATGTTAGCTGTTGTTATATGAGAATTTGATTAAGGATAAGTGAGTATCCTAATTGCCATTGAAATTGATGACACAAGACCTCAGCATATCCTCGAGTGTTTGAATTGTTCGTTCTGATCGGACATCTGTTTGAGGATGATATATAGTGCTAAGGTCTAATTGAGTACCATAAGTTGATCGAAGTGATTTCCAAAAGAGGGAGATGTTACGACCATCACGATCGGAGATAATGCTCAAAGGCACGCCATGGCGACTTACTATTTTGTGGATGTAGATTCGAGCTAACTTCTCAACTTGTTAGTCTTCGCGAATAGGTATAAAGTGTACTGATTTGGTAAGACGGTCAACGATCACTCAAATACTGTCATGACTAGTAGAAGTGCGACGGAGCTTTGTCATGAAATCCAAGGCTATTATGATATCAAAACTACATAGTTTCATGGGCATGTGTCCGATGGGGGTAATTATGATCGTTATGGTTTAAGTTGCTATCATGAATGAAAGATTCATTAGTAATGGAACTATCTAGCTTGAGGAGTAGCAAGAAACTGGGCGCAAAAGATTATGAGACTCATTATATATATTTATTTATAGGTTAATGAAACACGATAAGAGTATATTAAAGGGATGAGACTTAAGTTAAGAATGGTAAATCAGTGATAGAGATATCAAGATTGACATATAACAACATATTGTGTGGTGATGAAACATGAAATTGATTATGTTGAGTTAAGAATAGAATATTAGCATTGGAAGATGTAAATATCTAGACTTAACAAAGTAATTTTAGTTCATGTGACTTTTGGTATATATCATATTTTGGGAAAATAGGTTAAGACGTTTTTTCTATGAATCCCGAAAAGCAAGACGGGTCCCTTAGTTGATTGGATATACATAAATTGCTCTCATACTAAAGGAATTCTTTTAGGTGATTAAAAATCATTTTGTTTTGGAGTTTTAAGTTAACATAGTAGGGTAAGGGCGAGTGACAGTGGGTTTAATTTTTTTTTTTGTATAAGATTTGTGTTGATCGTGATTGTTAGAAAATGTTTCAAATGATACGGTCGTCTAACTTCCTTCCTGTCTGTATGAATCTTCAATGAATTTGAAGGTTGAAATTTCATCCTACACGTAAATGGAGTTGGTATTTTGATTCATAGACTGAAAAATTAGAATCATAGCTTATGATTTTAGAATTTGTAAATTATGTATGATGTTTAGAAATATATACCGATGCATTAGAATTGGTGACCTATGTATTAGTATTATAAGCTAGAGTCTAAAGGTCATAGAGTGTTATTTGAACAAATCAAGCCCTTTGAAGAGTTTATAATCATAGGTTTTCATTCGATTTAGAATTTGAAGCTTAAACAAAATTTCAACTGAAGGTATATAGATAACTTATTTGTCATTAGAGTTTGATTACAAATAGTTTACTTGGCTAAAAGTTCTTGAGATAATAATAGTTTATTTGTTTCTGTGTAAAAATATTTACTGAGACCTTTGACTAACTTGGTGTAAGGATACACATCAAGCCTAGCTACAATATTTTAATTGACTCAAATTTGACTAAAGAATATTTTTTTTGATGATGATTGTTGAGTTGATGATTGTTGAGTTGATGATAACTAGTCCTTGGTTAGGCTTTTGGTCCTACTCCCATTGTAACATTGGTAATTATATATAGGGTATGTCATATCCAACCCACCAAAATACCAATACTTTGAAAGCATACCAATCATCTACTAGTACTAACATAAAATGTTAAATATGAGGTTTAAGATTTTGTGTTGAATAGGATTTAATGGTTGAAAAATTAATTTGATGTTGTAATTGAACAAGTGGGTAGGTTTTGAATCTTATACCAAGAGTTGAATGAGTTTAGGATTTGAATTCAAAGATTTTATGAATGTGTCCATTTTCCCGTACAGCAGGATTCACATGTACTGCAAATTATCGTTCCGTGTGCACCTATAACGGTAATTTTTCTTGCATGATTACCCTGCTTCATAAGCGTGGCTCACAAATGAGTTAATTTAGAACTACATAGAATGAAAAACATGTCTTACCATAGTTGTTGTGGTTTACAAGACTTTTGGTTTAACTAACATCAATCAAGAAGAGTGAAGAAGTCTGTCTCGTAAAACCGTCCACTTTGACTCGTTTGGCATTTGTAGGATAGTGGATTAGTTTTTTTTCTTATCCATATGATGTTTTAAGTGACAAGCTTTAACCTACCAGGTTATTATAACTCCGTCACATGATACCCAAACTTGACAACGATAGGTTGCACATTACAGACTATTAGGAATGTTTGTGACATTATGAAACTTAGATTAATATGATAAATATCATAAATCATAGTCTTAGTATCATAAGCTTTGAAATGGCGCCTAGAAATGAGAATTTACATAATAAGACATTTTAGAGCTTTAGAGTAAGATGATCTCAAATATCATCCATCATAGGTCTAATGACTTAGAATTTTAGAGCCATAATATGGAATGAGACATCATATATCTGAATGATATACAATTGTCATAAATCATAAGTATAATGTCTTAGAGTTCTTAGAATTGTAGTTGAAGTATAGGAATATATGAAAATGTGGTGATCTGCATGAGTGGCAAGGTATAAGTTTGTAAATGCTTGAGTTTGAATAGGTTGTATGATATAGAATACAAGTGTGTGACATTAAATAACCTTAGATAAATTTGATAACTAATTATCACTAATCAAGGATATAATATCATAGAATTCTTAAATCATAGTTTGAGTATGCGAGTATGTAACATTGTCTTAGAATAGCATGAATTGTGTGGACTTGATTGATTTTTTTTTGAATGAAATCACTCTTGAAAAATTTCATTAAGTCCATAAGTCACTTTGTTTGAAATAATAATAAGTCATTAAGACTTGGTTAAAATAATCAAATCGGAAATCGTTGTGGCTTGTTTACAAACGATATAGAATGGTATCCAAAGTGGAATATTGTTGACTTATTAGAGTCGTATAGTTTTTATAAGACTTTTGGTGTAACATGCTTTGGCCTATAGGTTAGGATACTCTCTTCAAGATACCCCAAGAAAGCTAGACCGGTCCCACAGTTTATCGAGGATTTATACGAATCGCTTTCCTGGACAGGAGTCCCAACTACCGGTATCCACCCTTCCAGTTAATACATGCCCGTCTTACAACATAACTCTAATGAGATTATGAAATCAAAGATCACATACGTGTGCTTTGAAATTCAACAAAATAACTTAATGAAATTTCATCTTGAAACATATGAATAAGAAAGTAGTCTAAGCATGAAACTTTTAGAATTTAGAGTAATAGCGTAATGAAGAATGATATGAAAGGTATGAGCACATATAGAATAAAGTAAAAATCAAATAGCACGTATATGAACATACATTGTTAGGCATGTAAGGCATGAGTTAACTCATGTTTGGACACCTAAAGCTATAAACTAGGTCACCATTTCTAATAACCTAATTCTCGATAGCCACGGCTCTGATACTAATTTGTCACACCCCAACCAACGGCGGAATAACGTCGGTACGCGATGCGACTGCTCATAACACGTGACGCTAATTAAGTTTCATACTTTAATAATACCAAATTCAATACATGCTCAAATCAAGTAGTTTTCAACATAAAAAAGGATAAAGTAAACATTGTTTTTATTTATCACACTAGGTCCATAGCATCCTACGTGTAGCATCAACTTGACAATACTTAAACGACATTTCCCGCAACATGTATAAAATAGAGTCAACTGAAAAGTTGGTGAGTAGACATAGGTTTAAACTATACGTAATAGAAATGAGACTTTTGCGATTCATATCTCAAGGTAGATTCCAAGCATGTATGTATAAACATATGTATGATCAGACCTTTGTTGACTTGACACTCGACTAGAAAGACGTGATTAGCTTGAATTGTTTTCAATCATCCAAAGGCCCTCATTAGGGTCAAAACGATGATTGGGCGTCACCCAATAGATCTATTATTGTTACCATTGGCTCATAGAGTTAGTGATCATAGCAGAATTACACTTCGAATATCGTACACATATAATCATAGTTTAACACATATGACAATGTATCATACACAAAGACATAGAGTTTGAATTTGTAAGTTTTGTGAAATAGAATTTGAAATTGAATAGAGTATACATGTTGCACCCAATACTTTGAAGTGAAAAGGGCTACGAATACTCACTTAGTATGATTGATGATCGACTTCTTGATTGTCGTTTTTATGAAGAGTTGTAACTCGGTTCCTATAACATAATGAGCTTCTTTTGAGTTTATGAACCTACTATAGTTTATGTGATTGTGTTTGTGTTCTATTTGTCGAGATTTTATTAAAATAATTGTTTATAAATTTATACTTGAAATATTATTTTATAATGCGTTGAAATTACCAAGTGTCGGCTTTTATAAAAATTCCGTCATTATAAGGACGCATATTGGGAAAATTACCATTTTGCTTAGCAACTTCAAAGCTCATAAATTATATCAAAATATGTAAATATATATTTACAAGCATATACATACATCACATCATTCAAGTGTGTATATGAAACATATACACATTTATATATGTGAAAATAATTAAGCACTTGTTCGGATGAACTTTAAAATAGAAGTCGTTTGAATAAAATTATGAAACTTCACAGTCTACTATTTTAAGTTGTTTTAAAAAACTTCCATTTAGAAAAATTTTCATGATTTTGCTTGTAAATGGGTCAAAACAGTCACAAAAGTATAAGTCCTTGTAGTTTCTGTTTTAACATATTTAATCGAGTGAGTTTCGATTCATTTTAGACATAGTAAACCTTTGAGTTAAAATATGAAACTCTACAGTCCACTATTTACAGATGTTATGAACAACTTTCATTTAGAAATGTTTTTATGATTCGGAACTTAATTCGGTCAAAACAGCATCACATATCAGTTGGTACAAATTCACACACTAATCTAGTGAAGGCTGTTTGAGGTACATTTGGTCGATTTAGAAGCTGTATAAGTAGTCCATGGAAAGCTAACATGATGAACTTAGCCATGGAACTTGAGTTTGTTCCATTTGAAGTTTTTATGACTATTTTATGACTTGTTGAATTCGTGATAACATTCTGCCAGAATTTGCAGAATGTATGTTTGTGTGTGTAGCTAGGTAAAACTTATGAAAAACAAGGAGCTTGATTGTTATACATTTAACGGAGCTAAATATTATTAAGAGTAATACAAATAGTGAGAAAGAACAAGCCTTGATTCCCTCCTTGAGCTCCTTTCCACCTTTGTTCTTGCACCAAAGCTCCACAACTCACCAAGATCATTCCAAATCTTGATAGATGGTGAAATAAAGGGTGAATGAAGTTGTGGAAGGTGATTATATGGTGGGGAGGGGATGTGGATGGTAAGTAAGGAGAGAGAAAGAGGGAGAGGTGGTGTTTGCAAGTGTATAAAGTGCTTGTGCATGTCCTTGGTAAGAACACCATGACGATGTGGAGATTAGTAGAGATTTTTCAAAGATTATGATGTGATATGACTCTTACAAGATCACACTTAAAATTGAAATGAATTGAGTATTATGGTGGTTTAATATTGTATCATGTATAAATTTTGGTATTATTTATCTGCGGTTGTTTTTCGATAATTAGTAAAGTAATAAAACTTACTAAAATAATTAAATTTTAGTAACTAATAATATTATTAAATGATATGTGATGTACTATGTCAGTATTATCTGACTGTACACGGATATCTTCTGTTTTCTGCAACTTTACCGCGTAAAATTATGACTTACTGATTTTTCTTCATAATTCAAATTATTTACTTATGAATTATTATTATTATTTCAATTTAAATTAGGTATATTGACTAAATTTATATACTGAGTCGTCATCGACGTTCGTTTTGGATAGTTCAGCGAAATCTGATAACGTAATTACGAGAATTACTAATTGCAAAACTATACATTTGAAATGTTGCTAAACTTTAAACGAGAGCAAACATTTAATTATTACATTTTTTATAACTCTGTCATAGTCAGCGTTAAATACACCAACGGTGTTAAAAAGTCAAATTTGAAAATTGACGGATGTCACAACGATCCATAAAGATATCAATGTGAAACTTATCATTACGAGTGAACTTTAATAAATGCATAAAATGACCAAAAACTTATATAATTACTGGTAGAAAAATAACTATATTTGTTAAAGGTTTAACAACAGACAAACATTTCAAATGCGTAAAATATAACTTATTCTTTATTTTTTGCAATTTTGAAACTCATCAAATACAATTCAAAATCTAAAATGCAAAACTAATGATTTAGTTACGTAACGGTTACATCGCGTATGTAAAAATACTTGAAACCGAAACCAAACAAACCCGAAACACGCGGGAAACCACTTGGGGTATACAAACCCTTAAATCTTCATCTACCTCATAATGAATGCAACCATTTTTCAGCCTCTCTCTCCCAAAAACCATTCAGTCCTCTCTCTACAGATTAACCCACAAAATCAACAAGTTACCTATCTAGTTCTTCACCAAATTGTGCAAAGAAGGTATCAAAACAATCCTCTCGACGAAAGGAAGTGATAGTACAAAGGACTACTCCATCTCGAGCTCAATTGTCCAGAATCTTAGTGAGAAGGTTTGGATTTTCGGAAGCATCCATTAACTTCCCATTACCTTGTCGATGCTTAAATGATCTTGGATTGAACGAGTATAGGCTGGAAAAGAAGCTGAAGTTCGAAGAAACTTGGCCGGTATTGATGGATGCAAGAGCTGTGTATTAGAATCGACGGCTGGAGCTATTGAATAATCCACTTGTCATCTAGATTAGCTCAATTCTACAGGGTCAAAATGAGTCAAAGACCATCGACACTAATGCTTCGATGTTTTCTAAGTGAAACAAACCCACTTAGGTCGATACTAGCAATATCGAAGAAGGCATACCATTGATATTAAAGTCCCACTGATATTGTAGTATCGGTTGTCCCCATTAGGCCAAGTGGAGTTTATCGACTTGAGCTAGCCTCATCAGCTAACTTCTGAATTTAGACCAAGGGTCATCCAAGGGATATGGGTCGAAGGCAAGCTGATGTGGTTAAGTTCGAAGGCTGCCATCGACATTGAACCCATCGATGGGCAAACATGGTTTTATGCCAACTTAACATTCTAAGCCATGTAGGCACCGATATTGTTCTCCTAGGGCCTTGATTCTTTGAAGATAACATTCATCTACTTAATCCAAGTATAATTAAGTCAAGGGTCCATGGATATTGGCACTATCGAAGGCTGCCCGTCGAACTTAAGACCATCAACATTTTAATATCGATGGACATCACTTTGGTGATTAATAAAACATTATTTCGGTGTGGGCAATCATGGAAACCCTTAAAACCAACCTAAACCATTAAAATTGCTTTTATTAAGTTCATCCAAGTATGAAAAGTTTAAAGAACCGATTACCCAATCGTTGGAATCAATGACAACCACGCATCGATATTGATAATATCGATGGGTGAGTTGTTTGAATCGGCTAAGTCTTGCATCTATGGTTAATGATCTTGAATACATTTTTAAGCACTTGTGATGATCACAGGTTTCTAATTCCTAAACATTTTCAATGAATTCAGGGGAAATAAGATTAATCAATCCATAACAACCACATATTGCACCATGCATGACATATGTCATGCATAATGCAATATGACACATATCTTTTCATGAATGATAATTGTTTGTGTAAACATTAAATGTCTAGAATCATCAATATATCAAGAGTGATTGAAATATGTAGGTTAGTATCAATCAGTTGTTCATACCCCCAATTCACATATGTCACTAGAAAATAAACTATCTAGCATGTAATTTCCATCTTTCTTTTGACAATCATTAGCTGACAAGGAGATATATTTTCTATTTCCAAACCCACCACTTGAAATTTCAAGCTCTTCTCACTCATGCAATTTGTCCAACGTCCAGAATTCGATTGCCGTTTTTGTCTGATCCACAACTATACCTTCACATGAAAACCTTTCTACACAATAACTACAAAACAAATAATACTAATTTTAACATAGTTATTTATTTAATTTTAGAGTTTTTATATTAAAAAGTTTTATCAGATTTGATCAAAAACAATGATTGTACCGTTAGTATCGTCAATGCTCCTTTGGAAGGTTTTTTTTTTCAATTGTTTCCATCCATTTTCTTGATGCAATCCAAAACATATGCTGACCAATTAATAACAGAAAGATCTATATAATCATCCAAATAATCTTACATTTCTAATCTACACTTCCCATTGGCATTCTTCCATTGTTGACATAAACAAAACCAAGAAATCCAATTCGAAATCCAACGAATCATCGCTTACATCCACAAATATTCTTGATGCTACATATCATGGTGACATGTATTCCTTACCATATAAATCTCTCCATTGTTGTATCTTGGGAGAAAGCTTTCTTCTTGCAGGCATTGACTTCAGATTCAAGCTCGTTTTATGGATACCAAGCAACCTCTAAATTGCTTCCACATCTATCTTTATAACTCCATTTTGAAACACATTTCCATTTTCACCTCATTAAAGTTGTGCACCACAAAATGTCCAAGGTGTTGAGGTATGCCATCAACTTGTAATGATAATAACTTCCCAAAACCCAAACATTTGATGATTTCTTTCTGTTTGGATGTTAATGATTTAACCATCTTTGTTAGTTGAGTTGGCGAGCATCTATTTCTTATTGAAAACCAACTATCCATGTACTCTGAAGCTTTTTCTTTTTCAACTTTAGAATCCTTTGCTTCAATAACATAATTAAATCACTTAGGTTAGCTTAGTGCAACTTTAAAAATACACAATTTTACTAGATGTAAAAGTATACTGCATCATGTAAAAGAACACAACAATATTAAATGTGCTTACCTTGTTTCTTTTTTGATGCAATGGTTGTATCCACATCAGAATCAGAAACAACAAATCGTTTGCGTTTCTTCCTTCGTCAGACAGAAACATCACCTTGCAATGAACTTTCACAACTTTTTCACGCTTCTTCGTTTTCCTAATCATCCGACTGTCTTCAGCTGTATATTCCTTTTTTCTAAGTTTCTTTTGTCCCTTTACTTTCACCACTTCAGACGCTGGTGCTTCATTAGCCACCCTAAGTCTTTATTGTTTATATGAAATTGAATTCAATTAATAGTTCACTAGCTAGTCATAATTCCTCTAGTTAGGACTAAGTGGTTGTAAAATTGAAAGAACTCTTTTATTTGCACAGTATATATGCAACTGTATCCATACATAGTTACTTAGATGCATCAACAAAAGTATGAGTAGCCTGGTAAGCTATGGACAAAGGTGAACATATATTATTTGCTAACAAGCAAATACAAAGATAAGTGACAAAGTTTCCAATATGTCTAGTTTCAAATTATAGTGCTCCAATATATTAATTTAAAAATTGGACAAAGGTAATAATATCACATAAAATAACATAGGCAAAGTAGAAGGTGTTTACATTGTTTCTTTTTGTCTTCAATGCTAGTATCCTTGTCCTAATTAGAAAGAATCAATTGTTTACCTTTCTTCTTTTGTTGGAAAAAAAATCGTCTTCATTCACATCTAAATCTAATTTTGAAAAAAAAAATACCAGCTTATTGTGCATTTGGTGGATGTCCCTTAAAATTAACATGAAATTAAAACAATTGAATTAAATTTAATTATATTTCAACAATAGATGGATCTTTGCAAATAAAATCAAACTTTGCATCACTATCAACCATTACTGGATTGCTTGATGTATATTTAAACTTACGAAGTGACTTTTTCGCCAAAAGTTCACTTGACCCCCCTAAACGGAATATAATAAACAATATCATTCAAACACCTTTATACAATAATTAAGTTAACCGCCTTTTCTTACTTTTATACAATTGTCGTTTCATTGAGTTCATTTATTTTACTTCCAAATTACTTCCTGAAAATCAAACAAAAATATCGTAGGGTGCAACATTAAGAACCATGAACCATAAAAATAACGGTGCCGGTTGTCTGTGTTGGGGACGAGAGTTGACAGGATGGTGCATGACGCGGTGGTGGGGGTTATTGTGGTTGTATTTCACATTATCAGATTCTAGACAATACATACCGAAAATCTAATTTTACTTCTACTTTTTATCATTGGCAAAGAATGAACGACAATCGAGAACTTAAAACAAAACTGAACCAGACTGAGATAAAATCACTCAACTGAACCAAACGAAGGGAACGATCTTCAAGCTTCTTTGTTCTTCAACCTTCAATGTTTTTCAGCCAGACGAAGAAACTTTTGTGAGAACTTTCTAATGCATCACTAGAATAGAGTATAAGATTCATTTAAATTTTTTTAACGTCTCCAAAAACGATGAAAATTACAGGGTCGTCATTTGAAGGAAATGGAAGTAAATGACCATATTAACCTCCCTACTTTATAAAGTGTCATTAAGTACACAATTTTATATTCAATTAATTAATGACCCTTAGATCAGATTTATTAATTGACACAATTAACTATAGATTGAGTTATTGAGTTACCATTAGAACCTTCCCATATATATATATAGAGAGAGAGATGAGGGCTCCAATGAAAACCTTCATATTTGAGAAAAACTTAGAAAACTAATCTCAGTTGTTATCAATCAATTTTGTTTTTCATTTTTTGTTTTACATTTTGTATTATTATAAATTTAGAATTGTTAACAAAAAATTAAAAAAATATATGTAATTCATGTTATTACATATATGTAACTTGTAAACTACATATATGAGTTACATATACGTAACTTTGTGATTTACGTATTTTTATTAAAAAAATTTTATTGTTTATAACATTTCAAAGCTAATAATGAAAAATCATGACTTTTGTTTTTAAATTGATTACTTAGTTGGAGTTTTCTTTGTTTTCTCCAAAGTGAGTACTTTTCTTTTGAACCCTCCCCTATGATCAAAATCTTGGATGGTTGAGATTAAATGTGAAAAAAATGATTAGATATTCTTAAATTAAAAAATCTGATGATAGTACAATATAGTACAACAAGGGTAGAAATGTAATGTTGTATTTGTACTCATTTTCATTTTTTATTTTGGAAAAGAGTAAACCTGTAGGATCTCAAATTTGGTGTCAGATAGCTTTAAATCTGCAGGATCTCAAATTTGAAATTCATATCTCCATAATCACCTCAAACTAACATCAACAACGAGATAAAGAAACCAAGTTCAACTTATTAGATCTACATAAACCGGATGAAGAAAACTTCATCGTCATCATTATGTTTTTGTTTTCTAGTTTTCTTCATATGATTTTACTTGCAGGTCAAGAAGATGATGTTTTGCTTTCTCCGAAAACTATTTTTCGGCAGCCTGTCATTCTTGTCTTCTTCTTTCTATTTTTACTATTTTTCCAGCATCATGTCGTACTAGTCTTCTTCTTTCTAGTAAGATTCACTTTTATTTATTTATTGTCATTTTAAATTGGGTATATATTATCATTTTTTTTCCCACTTCATCAAAATCTTCTCCTTATTTTCACATAGTGCTTTTGATTCAATCTTTGCAAGAATTAAGTTTTTTGTTTCAACATTTAAGAAATTTTGATAAGTTGAGTGGTGGGAGTAGGTTCTAATCGACAAAATTTATTAAAGTTAAAGAAGATGTGGATGTTCAACAAAATAATTATTCTATTAAACCTAGAAGTAATTTTTGAAATTAATTATGTGCAAAAAAAAATTCCAATTTTAAGATACATCAGACTTTCTAACCCATCGTTTTTTATCTCAGGAGAGCACCACTAAGTGATCAGACCGATTGGTTGATGTAAGAGTATTGGTTGTGTAATGATTTTTCTTAAGGGACATCGAGTTTCTAAGAATTAATTTCAAAAAATGAATTTTGATTACTTTAGCTGGCTATTTTATTTAAGGTTTTGTAGTTATGAGCCTTACAAGAAGTTGACTTAATAAGAACCATTTTCTTTTAATTGTGTAACATTATTGTAACATGCTTATGTAGTATTTGTTTTTAAAATTTTCATTATGCTAATTATATGTTTGCATGAGTTATTGAATAAATTTGAAGTCACTTTCTTTATGTTACATTTATGTAACATTTGTTGTAAAGGAACGTAACATATATGTAACATGATTCCTTATATTAATTTTATATAGGTAATCGACTGTTACATAGATGTTACATAAAAGTTACTATGCATATATGAGCGTTGTCATAAACAATTAATTCTAAGGACATAAGATGTTATGTTATATTTATATTATAAATTAGTGATATGCATATATGCTACATTTAATGGTTATAAGCATTAATATAACACATATGTGAATATTTGAAGTTTAATACGGAAAGAAGATATCTAACAAAGGGTTAGATAAATGTTACAAACATATAATTTAGAATGTCTCTTAGAAATATCTTTTTAACATACATGTAAGACTGCGTTACATATATGTTACGCTAAGTATAATGCTCCAAAAGCTTAGTATGAATATGAGGAAAATAATTATATATATGTGTATGGTTTTATAAACCACCATGTAACACATGTATAACATAATGCTAATTTATGCACATAGCTTTTTGAAATTTTCATTATGCTAATTTATTTATGCATGTGGTCTTGAATAAGGGGTGTCTTCTTATGTAACATTTGTTAAAAGGGAAATAATAAAGCGGGTCGGAATATGATTACTTAGCATTAATATTTTGACAGATTTAATTGGAATATTACCTGAAATATTTCGACAGATATAATCGGAATATTACATTTATGTAACATTCTTTATAAACGTATGTAACATATATGTAACATGATTCCATTTTATTAATTTTATTGTGAGGCCCCGAAACCGGGCACCCCGAAGAGGTTGGTTTTCATCATAACACATAGCTCTTAAACTAAAAAATTTCATAATCATGCATCGGAAATGTAAACATAGTTTGATAAACAAAATACAATAAAGTGTCTGTATCAAAAACATGTCGAATTGCCAAAACCAACGGATCATCTGAGTTGATGCCCGAGCTCCATGCCTTCTCTTATCCTAGTTTTAACCTGACGTACATGCTAAATCAAGTCAGCTTACGCTGGTGAGTTCTAGTTTTCATAAAACATCATAATCATTTAGTGAGTTAACATTTTAACATGTAAGCATCATTTCATACACATAACCATATCACCTAACCATTTCATCATCGTAGCCACATAACCATCGTCATCATCAAAACCACTGTCATCAACATGAGCAGTGGGCTTATGCCGGCACAAGGCTCCATGTTTATAGTCCGATCGACTCTTACAATGTTTATAGCCCGATCGGCTCTTACCATGTTTATTGTCGCACCCCGAGAAATCCCGTCCCTTCCGGGGCGCGAGCGGCGGCAGATTGTCAGGATCGCAGTCTCCGGTCACACAACATGCGAGACCTAAATGTCCGGCTTCATACGTACATCCAATAACTTGGATAAAACAGTTTATAAAATCAGAGTTGCGGAAGTAAGCGTAGGTTATCAAAACAGATCAACGTTTATAAGTAGCGGAAGCATTAACTTAAAACGGTTTTCAAAATGATACGTAACAATAGTTGCGGAAGCGATTAAATATGTTGACTATACATAAGTAACACGATCAAATGATAACAATGTTTAATAGTCTAAGACACTTAAACAGATGCATGCGACTCCAGCCTAGCATCCTATTCCTGGTGCGCGTGCCTTAGTTACCTGAGAAAACATGCGAGTAAAAGGTCAACACAAAGGTTGGTGAGAGCACATGTTTGTAATCAGCAGTAAACATCAAATGTTTAAAGTAAGTGTAAGCAGGTCTACTTTTCAATACAATGCAATATCAATTGATAGATAGTCAATATGTGTTATATCATATGCGGGTTCGCAACCGAAGCTAACATGCTGCCTCCCGCCATATCCATCCAAGATATGGCAAATGTTGTTTGGTCAATTATGCACAGTTCCGACCTCCAGTCGGGGTGGCCATACGGCTCGCAACAGTGGGGCTTGTCAGGCCCAAATAGTACTATTCAGAATTACCACGCTGAGCGCAACGCGCTATTAACGGTTCGAGGTGTGTTTAATGAGGACTTATCAGTTTGTGGATGAATGCCACACATATGCATATACGATATTAGCATGTACAAAAATAACCAAAGGCGTGTAAGTTGTTCAAAAAAAGTTGTACACAATGTTTTCTCCCCCAAAGGTAAAAAATGTAAAAAGGGGCCGTGAACTCACCTATTACAGCAGTCCCGGTGTGTATGTGTTCGCGTCTGCGAATGCTAGCACCTGCTAGTATGCACCTATAACCATATAGGTGTAAGTATGTGTTTTGTGGTGTGTTGTATCCCATACAACTCCAAGTGTCGGTGTGCTCAACCGAGTGTGTGTGTTGACTTGTGTTGTCTCGACGAATCGTTGGTGACACGATTGTTGTGTTTACGTGCCTTAATGCACATAAGACACCAAAATGCATCCTATGACTCTAATCACATAAGCTAGTTACCATTTTTAGAAAGTTTCCAATTTAGGAAAGTGTGGTTATGAAATCCTATTTCATAAAACTAATAAATTCCAATATGTTTATAAAACACGTTTAAACTCTTAAAACATGTCGTTTGCGCATAAATCGCCATTTATGCCGTTTTGCCTAAATAAAGTTTCCTTATTTGGAAAGTATCCGTTTAAAACTCGTTTTCACAAATCAAGGTTTCCAATATGCTTAGAAATCAATTCTAAACATATTTCAACAATCAAAGTTCATCAAAACCCTTTAAAACATCAAAAGCCCTCTTTTGATTTTATAAAGTTTCCATTTTTAGTAAGTTTCTATAAAACCATGATTTTGACAAAATCAAATATCCCAATGTGTTTCTAAACACTCCAATATGCATTTAACAACATCTAGACATGTCTAACATGTCTAGATCATTACCAATCCAAGACTTGCACATAAAAGTTTCCTTTTATGGTAAGTTTGTCCAAATCATCACCAAATCAATCAATGACTAAATCAAAGCTCAATCTAACATTCTAATACTTTAAAATCAGTAAATCTATAGCATCTACACAACAAATCCCCAACAAATTTGAGCACAATAATCGTAAGGAGTTGCATGTGGGTTTTTAGCCCTTTCATGTACGATCTAACACTAGGAAAGCGTTTAAAACTACCTTAGAGCTACAAATCCCTGCAAAGACAGCTTCAGGTGGTGGCAAGCTACTGGCTTGATGGTCGTTTCGAGTTTCTTGACGGTTCTCGACACTCTCCTCGATCTCCAAAGGCTTCCAACACCAACAATGGCTTCCAATGGTGTTAGCAGAGGTTTCAGCTTGATTTCAGATGGGTTTTGGTCGCAACAGTGAGTGGTAACTCGGAGAAAATGGGAAGGAGTTCGACTGAAATGAAGTGGGTTGGTTTATATTGAAATTTTGATCTGCATGGCCTTCGCGTACCGCGGAGGCCGATCAAAATTGTTTGCCGCGTAGCACGATAGGATTCCGGAGTCTCGACTCCCGATTTGCTTCGCGTACCGCGAAGCCTTTCGCCGAGGGACCGTCGCGTATCGCGATGGGTCCATTTCCTTGTTTTTCGATTTTGTTGATACGATTTCGCTCGTACTTGATTCCTACGTTTATCCTAAACATCTAATGCACGTTTAAGCACATAAATACAAAGTAGCACATAAGTTTGATTGATCACCAACGTTCGTGAGACTCGTGTGTGTGTTTTGATAATTCATCGAATTATCTTTGATAGTTTGTGTTGGTGTCTAACGAAGTGTCTGCACGCTTGATTAATCCAAATCAACGTGTGATGCACAGTTCAATAATTCCCGAATTATTGTTTCGTGTTAGTGTTGTGGTTGCCACACTTGGTTTACAAAACCAATGTGCAATGAACGATTCGACAGTTCCTCATACTATCGTTTCGTAGTTGTTTGTGTTCACTCATCTAATTAAACATAATTAAATGAAATGAAACAAGTATGAATGTGAAATGTAAAGAAAATAAGAGTTGCAATTTACCTGAAATTGACGGGTGTCACATCATCCCCTTGTTGGAAGAAATTTCGTCCCGAAATTTGGTTGTTGTTGGTGGTGTTTGAGAACAAAAATTTTCTGGTTGTCACATCATCCCCTTGTTGAAAGGAATTTCGTCCCGAAATTTATTCGTTGGTGTCGGCGATCGACGTTGTTTGCTTGAAGAGATGGGGATATTTGTGCATCATCTGATCTTCACGCTCCCACGTGAATTCAGGTCCGCGTTTCGAGTTCCATCGAACTTTGACAATGGGTATCTTACTCTGTTTGAGTTGTTTGACCTCACGGTCCATGATCTCTACCGGCTCTTCCACGAACTGTAGTTGTTCATCCACCTGGATCTCATCCAGTGGAACTATAAGTGTTTCATCTGATAAACATTTCTTCAGGTTCGAAACATGAAATACGTTGTGAACTCCGTCGAGTTCGGCTGGTAAGTTGAGTTGGTATGCCACCAGACCAATCCTTTTCCAGATCTCGAATGGTCCAATATACCGTGGGTTCAGTTTGCCTCGTTTACCGAAACGAATGACGCCTTTCCAGGGTGAAACTTTCAGAAGGACTTTGTCTCCTACCTGAAATTCCAAAGGCTTTCGGCGTTTGTCGGCATAGCTCTTTTGACGATCACGAGCTGCTGCCATGCGATTTTTGATTTGCACGATTTTCTCTGTCGTTTCGTGTACAAGTTCCGGGCCAGTGAGCTGACTGTCACCCACTTCCGCCCAGCAGATGGGTGATCGGCATTTCCTGCCATAGAGTGCCTCAAAAGGCGCTGCCTTGATACTGGTGTGGTAGCTGTTGTTGTAGGAAAACTCCACCAACGGCAGATGAGTTTCCCAGCTGTTACCAAAGTCTACTACGCACGCTCGTAGCATATCTTCAAGAGTTTGTATCGTGCGTTCGCTCTGGCCATCAGTTTGTGGGTGGTATACTGTACTCATATCCAACCGTGTGTCAAGCGACTTTTGCAATGATTTCCAGAAGTTAGAAGTGAATCTGGCGTCTCGATCTGAAATAATGGAGATTGGCACTCCATTTCGCGAGACCACTTCCTTAACATAGATTCTGGCTAGCTTTTCCATCTTGTCATTTTCCTTGATCGCAAGAAAATGTGCTGACTTGGTCAGTCGGTCCACAATTACCCAGATAGTGTCACATCCACTAGGAGTACGGGGTAATTTGGTAATGAAATCCATGGATATCTGTTCCCATTTCCACATGGGGATCTCGGGTTGTGTGAGTAATCCAGAGGGTTTCTGGTACTCGATCTTGACTTTGGCACAGGTCAAGCATTTGCTTACGTAGGTGGCGATGTCGGCTTTCATGTGTGGCCACCAGTAAAGTACCTTCAGATCGTGATACATCTTATCAGATCCTGGGTGAATGGAATACCGGGATTTGTGAGCCTCGTCCATCACAAGGTCTCGTAGGTTCCCGTGATGTGGAACCCAGACGCGTTCCATGAAAAACTGTAAGCCATCGGCTTTTTCCGTAAGTTGTTGTTCCATTCCCCTTAGTGATTCAGCCGCTAAGTTTTCAGGATTCAGTGCCTCCACCTGGGCATTACGTATCTGTTCAGGGAGATTGGGAAGGATTGTGAGCTGTAAAGCTCGTACCCTCTTGGGTTTCAAAGTGTTTTTCCGGCTTAGAGCATCGGCCACCACATTGGCCTTCCCCGTATGACACTTGATAGCACACTCATAGTCGTTAAGAAGCTCGAGCCAGCGACGTTGTCGCATGTTCAATTCCTTCTACTCGAATATGTGTTGGAGACTCTTATGATCAGTGTATATCGTACACTTTGTACCATACAGGTAGTGCCTCCAGATCTTGAGTGCAAATACCACGGCCTCAAGTTCCAAGTCGTGGGTGGTATAATTCTTTTCGTGGACTTTCAGTTGTCGAGAAGCATATGTGATCACCTTTTCCCGCTGCATCAGCACACAGCTGAGTCCTTGTATCGAGGCATCGCAATATACTATGAAGTCGTCCGTTCCATCAGGAAGAGATAAGATAGGTGCACTACAGAGCTTCTGCTTGAGAAGTTGAAATGCATCCTCCTGTTTGTCAGTCCAGAGATACTTCTTGTCCTTATGGGTTAAAGTTGTAAGGGGTTGTGCTATCTTTGAAAATCCTTCGATAAATCGTCGATAATAGCCTGCCAAGCCAAGGAATTGTCGCACCTTAGTTGGGGTCTTTGGTGCTTCCCAGTTCTTGATCGCCTCTATCTTAGATTTATCAACATGAATCCCTTGTTCATTGACAACATGATCCAAGAATTGGACTTCTCGAATCCAGAAGTCGCACTTTCAGAGTTTAGCATACAGCTTCTCTTTCCGTAGCAGTTCAAGAGCCAATTGAAGATGCTTTTTGTGTTCCTCCTGGGTTTTGGAGTAGATGAGAATATCATCTATGAAGACAATGATGAACTTGTCGAGGTATGGTTTGCACACTCTATTCATGAGGTCCATGAATAATGTTGGTGCGTTTGTCAGCCCAAATGGCATAACCAAAAACTCGTAATGTTGGTGCGTATATCTTCTTCCTGAATCCTCAACTGATGGTACCCAGATCGCAGATCGATCTTAGAATAATAACTCGATCCTTGAAGTTGATCGAACAAATCGTCAATGCGGGGTAATGGGTAACGGTTCTTGATTGTTACTTTGTTCAATTCCCGATAGTCAATGCACATACGGAAGGTGCCATCCTTCTTCTTTACGAATAAGACCGGGGCTCCCCAGGGTGAGAAGCTTGGTCTAATGAAACCCTTGTCCAGCAACTCCTGCAGTTGATTGGACAGTTCCTGCATCTCCGAAGGTGCCAGTGGATATGGTGCTCGTGCAATAGGCGCTGCTCCCGGCATAAGGTCTATGCGGAACTCCACTTGTTGAGGTGGTGGTAGTCCTGGTAGATCCTCAGAGAATACGTCTGAATAGTCGCACACGACTGGGATGTCTTCTATTTTCTTCTCCTCTTCAGTCTTGTCGGTGATAAGCGCCAGAATAGCTGTGTATCCTTTTCGTAAGAATTTGTGAGCTTTCATGCACGAGATGATGTTCAGAGGAGTGTCACTCCTTTCGCCCTTGATATCTAGAGTTTCTCCGCCAGGGAGAGGTATGCGCACAATCTTGTCATGGCAAATGATTTCAGCCTGATTTTCAGACAACCAATCCATGCCCACTACAACATCAAAACTGCCTAGTGTAACCGGCATGAGGTCAATCTTAAATTTATGGCCTACTAGTTCTAAAGTGCATTCCCTTAGAATGTGCTCAGTTACAATCAATTTACCATCAGCTAGCTCTACTGTGTATACAACCTCTAAGGGTGTTGGGGTTATGGCAAGTATCTCACTAAAGTCTTTAGATATAAAGCTTTTCTCAGCTCCAGTATCAAACAATACAGTAGCATAATTATCGTTTAAGAGATACGTACTGGTTGCAAGGTTGGGATCCCTCCTGGCCTCCTTGGCCCCAATCACGAAGGCTCGTCCCCTCGTGCCATTGTTCCCGTTATTGTTGTTCTGTTGGTTATTGTTGTTGTTTTTCAGATGCAGGCAATCCTTCTTGAAGTGCCCTGGTTTTCCACATTCCAAGCAGCCCTTTGGTGCTTCAAGTTGTTGATGTTGTTGTGGCTGTGGGGTCTTTGTCATTAACTCACGCCTGCAGTCTTTGGCTGCATGTCCCCCTTTTCCGCAGCGCTGGCATTGGAAATGGCCACACTGAACCTGTGCATGGTGGAAGTTGCACTTGTGGCATTTTGGGTGTTTCCCAGCATAACCTCCTTGGTTCTGGGTGGTTGGGATGGGTGGGGCATAAGCTTGGGTTGATCCAAACTTACGTTGCTGTGGTGGTGGTTGAAGAGTGGAAGTCTTGTTCAGGGTGTCATCCCACTTAAGTTTGCTCTTGTCGTTAGTTGTGGTCACAGCACCACGAGGTGGCAAGAGTCCTTGTGCGACAGCTGAATCGGTGAGCTTGTGAGTTAGTCGCACTGTTTGTTGCATGGTGATGGGGTCAACAGAAAGTACCATGCCCTGAATTTGAGGTGGTAGTCCCTTAATGTACTTCTCTATGTGCTTGAAAGGTGGGGTTGCCATTTCCGGGCATAGGTTTGCCAGCTCGTACGATCGAGCTGTGTAAGCCTCGACCTCGGAGCCAACCATCTTGTGGTTCCAAAACTCAGTCTCAAGTTTCTGCACCTCACCACGAGGGCCGTACTCGCGGTTCAACATTTGCTTAAAGTTATCCCAGGGTAGAGCGTTGGCTGCATCAAGCCCTAGGTTTTGAACGTTGGCATTCCACCAAGTGAGGGCAGCTCCCTCGAATGTCCCTGCAGCGAACTTGACCATGTCCTCGTTCCTGCAGTTGCTCATGGCGAAGGCTGATTCCGCCTTCTCAATCCAGCGTAATAGCCCAACGGCTCCCTCAGTGCCGCTGAATGAATGGGGTTTGCAATCCAGAAACATCTTGAACGTGCAGAGAGGTGGGTTAGGATTTGCTCCTGAGATATGCAAAGAGTAGAGTTGGGTTAAGTATCGGGCAAACAAGGTGAATATGAAAAGGATTCATCACCTTGGTTCAGTAGGTTTTGGTTACGGGCAGCTTCCCGTGCAGCAAGTACCTCCTCAACCCGTTCGTTGATGAGGGCATTCAACTCAGCTTGAGTCAGGTTGATATTTCCACGTCCACCCGCATTCCTGCGTCCTCCACGTTTTCCAGCCATGATCTTCATAGCGAGAATAAGTGTTAGGGTTTGCCCAAGGACTAATGTAGTGTGTGCGGTAGGTACTCGTAAGGAACATGTATAGCGATCGGCTTCCACCGTCATGTGTAGTCACATGCGGTGACGATGATGACGCCATTTGCTATGGTGCGCGTAATAAGCGTGTGTGTACAATCATGTATGCCAGTATCACAATACTAAGCACTAAGTGTTGTGTGGAGACTAGTGGTTATAGACTAAGTTCACTAAATGCAAACCTAATTCGCAATAACCGGAGGCTCTGATACCAATCTGTCGCACCCCGTGAAATCCTGTCCCTTCCGGGGCGCGAGCGGCGGCAGATTCTCAGGATCGCAGTCTCCGGTCACACAACATGCGAGACCTAAATGTCCGGTTTCATACGTACATCCAATAACTTGGATAAAACAGTTTGTAAAATCAGAGTTGCGGAAGTAAGCGTAGGTTATCAATACAGATCAACGTTTATAAGTAGCGGAAGCATTAACTTAAAACGGTTTTCAAAATGATACGTAACAATAGTTGCGGAAGCGATTAAAGATGTTGACTATACATAAGTAACACGATCAAATGATAACAATGTTTAATAGTCTAAGACACTTAAACAGATGCATGCGACTCCAGCCTAGCATCCTATTCCTGGTGCGCGTGCCTTAGTTACCTGAGAAAACATGCGAGTAAAAGGTCAACACAAAGGTTGGTGAGAGCACATGTTTGTAATCAGCAGTAAACATCAAATGTTTAAAGTAAGTGTAAGCAGGTCTACTTTTCAATACAATGCAATATCAATTGATAGCTAGTCAATATGTGTTATATCATATGCGGGTTCGCAACCGAAGCTAACATGCTGCCTCCCGCCATATCCATCCAAGATATGGCAAATGTTGTTTGGTCAATTATGCACTGTTCCGACCTCCAGTCGGGGTAGCCATACGGCTCGCAACAGTGGGGCATGTCAGGCCCAAATAGTACTATTCAGAATTACCACGCTAAGCGCAACGCGCTATTAACAGTTCGAGGTGTGTTTAATGAGGACTTATCAGTTTGTGGATGAATGCCACACATATGCATATACGATATTAGCATGTACAAAAATAACCAAAGGCGTGTAAGTTGTTCAAAAACAGTTGTATGCAATGTTTTCTCCCTCAAAGGTAAAAAATGTAAAAAGGGGCCGTGAACTCACCTGTTACAGCAGTCCCGGTGTGTATGTGTTCGCGTCTGCGAATGCTAGCACCTGCTAGTATGCACCTATAACCATATAGGTGTAAGTATGTGTTTTGTGGTGTGTTGTATCCCATACAACTCCAAGTGTCGGTGTGCTCAACCGAGTGTGTGTGTTGACTTGTGTTGTCTCGACGAATCGTTGGTGACACGATTGTTGTGTTTACGTGCCTTAATGCACATAAGACACCAAAATGCATCCTATGACTCTAATCACATAAGCTAGTTACCATTTTTAGAAAGTTTCCAATTTAGGAAAGTGTGGTTATGAAATCCTATTTCATAAAACTAATAAATTCCAATATGTTTATAAAACACGTTTAAACTCTTAAAACATGTCGTTTGCGCATAAATCGCCATTTATGCCGTTTTGCCTAAATAAAGTTTCCTTATTTGGAAAGTATCCGTTTAAAACTCGTTTTCACAAATCAAGGTTTCCAATATGCTTAGAAATCAATTCTAAACATATTTCAACAATCAAAGTTCATCAAAACCCTTTAAAACATCAAAAGCCCTCTTTTGATTTTATAAAGTTTCCATTTTTAGTAAGTTTCTATAAAACCATGATTTTGACAAAATCAAATATCCCAATGTGTTTCTAAACACTCCAATATGCATTTAACAACATCTAGACATGTCTAACATGTCTAGATCATTACCAATCCAAGACTTGCACATAAAAGTTTCCTTTTATGGTAAGTTTGTCCAAATCATCACCAAATCAATCAATGACTAAGTCAAGGCTCAATCTAACATTCTAATACTTTAAAATCAGTAAATCTATAGCATCTACACAACAAATCCCCAACAAATTTGAGCACAATAACCGTAAGGAGTTGCATGTGGGTTTTTAGCCCTTGCATGTACGATCTAACACTAGGAAAGCGTTTAAAACTACCTTAGAGCTACAAATCCCAGCAAAGACAGCTTCTGGTGGTGGCAAGCTACTGGCTTGATGGTCGTTTCGAGTTTCTTGACGGTTCTCGACACTCTCCTCGATCTCCAAAGGCTTCCGACACCAACAATGGCTTCCAATGGTGTTAGCAGAGGTTTCAGCTTGATTTCAGATGGGTTTTGGTCGCAACAGTGAGTGGTAACTCGGAGAAAATGGGAAGGAGTTCGACTGAAATGAAGTGGGTTGGTTTATATTGAAATTTTGATCTGCATGGCCTTCGCGTACCGCGGAGGCCGATCAAAATTGTTTGCCGCGTACCGCGATAGGATTCGGGAGTCTCGACTCCCGATTTGCTTCGCGTACCGCGAAGCCTTTCGCCGAGGGACCGTCGCGTACCGCGATGGGTCCATTTCCTTGTTTTTCGATTTCGTTGATACGATTTCTTTCGTACTTGATTCCTACGTTTATCCTAAACATCTAATGCACGTTTAAGCACATAAATACAAAGTAGCACACAAGTTTGATTGATCACCAACGTTCGTGAGACTCGTGTGTGTGTTTTGATAATTCATCGAATTATCTTTGATAGTTTGTGTTGGTGTCTAACGAAGTGTCTGCACGCTTGTTTAATCCAAATCAACGTGTGATGCACAATTCAATAATTCCCGAATTATTGTTTCGTGTTAGTGTTGTGGTTGCCACACTTGGTTTTCAAAACCAATGTGCAATGTACGATTCGACAGTTCCTCAGACTATCGTTTCGTAGTTGTTTGTGTTCACTCATCTAATTAAACATAATTAAATGAAATGCAACAAGTATGAATGTGAAATGTAAAGAAAATAAGAGTTGCAATTTACTTGAAATTGCCGGGTGTCACATTTATAGCCCGGTCGGCTCCATGTTTATAGTCCGATCGACTCTCATGTTTATAGTCCGGTCGACTCCATGTTTATAGCCCGATAGGCTCCATGTTTATAGCCCGATCGGCTCCATGTTTATAGGCCGATCCACTCCATGTTTATAGTCTGGTGGACTATATGTTTATAGCCCGATCGGCTCCATGCTTATAGTCCGATCGACTCGATGTTTATAGTCCGGTCGACTCTGTGTTTATAGCCCGATCGGCTGTTCATATCCTGATATGTTCAGGTCATCGTCCATACTTACTAGTACAAGTACTAGTACATCATGCATACATATCCTATCGCACGTATAGGGTCATCATTCATTCATCATACGGGATATACTACCAGTATATCATCATACATCATAATCATATTATGCTAGCAGTAATTCATAACATTTTAGACTTAGTAACGTCTCATCATCATAACAAGGTCATCACATCATAACATGCTAGCCTATATCATTATCCTACATTTAGGACTTCATCATATCATGTTATCATCCTAACATCTTTCATATTATCCCAACGGCTTAGGAAATTCATTATATCGTTCAATCATCGCATACATAACATGTAAGCAACATATCATCTTAGCATACATCATGGCATCATACATATCATTTGCATCTTTTCATCAATCCTACATCATGTCTTCGTATTATGCTAACATTTATTCATCATTCATACGTCATAGTTTCATACTTACATCCTAGTCATTTAGGATTTCGTTATCATGTTCCATTTCATGTATTCATCATACTTAGCATATTTGCATGCTCATTTCATCATACATAACACATATAATAGCATGCATTATTCATAACATATCATCCTAACATAACATAAGCATGTATGCCAGCCCAAAACAGTGAACATGAAATAGGGCGTCTAGAACTCACCTGATAGTAGACTCCTGTTTTCCTTAGCAAAACTCCTTTGCTAGGGCCTTAAGGACCTACATTAGTTACATCGTCTCATTACATTACATTACATTACATTACATTACATCACATTCTTAGTCTTAGAATTTATTCTAAGTCCTCATAGCCTACTAGCCCCCCTTACGGAATCCAAGTTCTCGAAACTTAGCTAAGTATTCGAAACCCTTGAAATTCATTAAGTTCCCATGTACACGAAATTCCATAATTCATGAAATAGCTAGTACTCGAAACCATCAGTTGTTCTCGAAATAACCTTTGTACTCAAAATGCCATGTACTCGAAATGCCATGTACTCGAAATAACAATGTACTCGAAATAACATGTATGATTTCGATTACCCTTTGTGCATGATTTCGTGTACTCATCACCTTCGTCATTAAACATCTTAGAAATTCACCAAAGACTTTGGGGAGCTAGTCCTAGGTTCCTTAGGTTGTTACCAACACAGTGGAGCCACAAAATTTCGAACTTTATGCATAAAGGTGTGAGTTTTATGCCTAAAGGTGTGAGCTTCATGCATAAGTTCACTTTTTCATAAAAATCCTAACTTTTTGGTTTAGAACACTTACTTGATGCTAGATGATCACTCCTGTAGCTTCCCGTGCGTTCCTTCTTCTTCTAGAGCGATTTACATCCGATTCTTGAGATTCTTGAACTTCTACTTCGAGTACTCGAGAGAAACTGTGCTTCTATGTATGCACGTTTCCCAAGGCATTACTATTTATAGGCACCCTACTCGAATCCTGGGGAGATTTCGATTACAAATTTCGAGTATAGTGTACTCGAAATTTCCATATCGAGTACACGAACTCGGGATTTTAACTTAGTTATTTTTCTCCCATTTTCCAACAAGTAAATTATTCGTTACGCAATCGTAAGTCCAAATAACTCGTATTTAGAAAATTTGGGGTGTTACAAGTCTCCCCTCCTTACAATAGGTTTCGTCTCGAAACCTGACTCGTCTACTACTACTCGAACAACTGAGGGTACAACCTTCTCATTTCGTCTTCCGTCTCCCATGTCGTGTCTGAACCCTTTCGGTGCTTCCATTGAACCTTGACTTAACGAACCGTTTTATTCCGTAGCTTCTTTTCCTTCGTATCCATAATGGAGACTGGCTCTTCAATGTAGTTCAGTCGATCATCTACCTCTATGTCATCTAAAGGAACATGTGCCTACTCATCTGCTAGACACTTCCTAAGATGTGACACGTGGAAGGTAGGATGAATCCCGTTTAGCTCCTCTGATAGGTCTAGTTAATACGCGACTTTCCCTACCCTTGCCTCTATCCGAAACGGTACGATGTACCTTGGACTCAACTTGCCTCGCTTTCTGAATCGAATGATTCCCTTCCATGGTGATACTTTTAGCAACACTCAATCGCCAACATCAAACTCGATCGGTCTTCGACGTTTGTCAGCGTAAGACTTTTGGCTATCTTGTGCAGCTTTCATACGTGCTCTTATCACCCGTAACTTTTCTGCCATATCAACCACCGCAGCTTTGTTTCCCATCTCTTTCTGTCCAACTTCACCCTAGCACACCGGGGTTCTACATCGTCTTCCGTACAACGCCTCGTATGGGGGCATTCCGATACTAGAGTGGTAGCTGTTATTATAAGAAAACTCCACCAATGGCAAGTGGTCATCCCAGCTCCCTCCAAAATCGATAATGCACGCCGTAAGCATATCCTCCAACGTTTGAATAGTCCTTTCAGACTGTCCATCCGTTTGGGGGTGATAGGCGGTACTGATGTTCAGTCTCGTCCCCATCGCATCATGAAACTGCGTCCAGAATCTGGATGTGAACCTCGTATCCCGATCTGACACAATGGAGACAGGAACTCCATGTCTAGTCACGATCTCTTTCACGAACAAATCAGACAACCTTTCGGACGTATACGTTTCCCTGATAGGAAGGAAGTGTGCACTCTTTGTCAGTCGGTCCACAATCACCCATATGGTATCATGCCGTTTAGCTGTCCTCGGTAGCTTGGTGATGAAATCCATGGTGATGCGTTCCCATTTCCATTCCGGTACCTCAAGAGGTTGCACATATCCGTAGGGTTTCTGATGTTCAGCCTTCACTTGTGCGCAAGTGAGGCACCTGTTCACATACTGCATCACATTAAACTTCATGTCCGGCCACCAATAATCTTTCCGAAGATCTTGATACATCTTCGTCGCACCTGGATGAACCGAATAACGTGACTTGTGGGCTTCATCTAAAATTCTCAATCGAATATCCCCATTTCTGGCCACCCACATACGACCGAACCGTACCTTCACACCATGGTCATTGTCTTCCAAGTTCTTGACTTGCTCGAAGACACGTTCAAAACCCACGTTCTCTTCTTTCAACCCTTCCAGTTGCGCCTGTTTGAGCTCGTTCAGAAAGTCTGGCGTTATCACCAAACTATTCGATTTTACCCGTATGGCAGGATGATCAGTCTTGCGACTCAAAGCATCTGCCACCACATTGGCCTTTCCCGGGTGATATAAAATATCACAATCATAATCCTTTAACAGCTCAAGCCGTCGTCTCTGCCTCATGTTCAAATCCTTTTGCTCGAAGAAGTACTTCAAGCTCTTATGGTCAGTATAGATGGTACTCCTTACTCCATACAAATAGTGCCTCCATATTTTCAATGCAAACACTACTGCAGCGAGTTCAAGATCATGGGTCGGGTAGCTAGCCTCATGAATCTTTAGCTGGCGTGAAGCATAAGCTATCACCCTTCCCCTTTGCATCAGTACGCATCCCAACCCTTGTCGTGATGCATCAGCATACACAACAAAATCATCATTTCCATCTGGCAGTGCTAACACAGGATCTTGGGTAAGCTTCTCCTTCAGCACTGAGAACGCTTGTTCTTGGTTCGGGCCCCATTCGTACTTTACATCTTTCTTCGTGAGCTTCGTCAGCGGCGTTGCTATCTTGAAGAAGTCTTGAATAAATCTCCGATAGTAACCGGCCAAACCAAGAAAACTGCGTACTTCTGTAGGTGACTTCGGAGTGCTCCATTTCATAACCGATTCAACTTTAGCTGGATCTACCATAATGCCTTCTAGGTTCACCACTTGACCCAGAAACTGTACATCTCGTAACCAGAAAGCGCATTTGGAGAACTTAGCATAAAGTTTCTCTTTCCTCAGAATCTCCAATACCTCACGTACGTGGCAAGCATGGTCTCCCTCGTTCTTTGAATAAATCAAAATATCGTCTATAAACACTATCACCGATCGGTCCAGCATCGGTCGACATACCCTGTTCATCAAATCCATAAATGCTGCAGGAGCATTCGTCAATCCAAGCGACATAACGAGAAACTCGTAGTGTCCATAACGTGTACGGAAAGCAGTCTTTGGAATATCCTGCTCTCGAACTTTCAACTGATGATAACCAGATCGGATATCTATCTTTGACAACCAGCTTGCACCTTGCAATTAATCGAAAAAGTCATCAATTCTAGGTAGAGGATACCTGTTCTTTACGTTCAACTTATTTAGTTCCCTGTAATCGATACACATACGCATACTTCCATCTTTCTTCTTAACAAACAGCACCGGAGCTCCCCACGGAGAGACACTCGGTCGTATAAAACCTTTATCAAGGAGTTCTTGTAGTTGGTTCATCATTTCCTTCATCTCAGTTGGAGCTAAACGGTAAGGTGCTTTGGCAATGGGTTGTGCCCCCGACACTAAGTCAATTTGGAACTCAATTTCCCGTTCCGGTGGTAATCCAGGAAATTCCTCAAGGAATACATCGGGGAAGTTACGCATCACTGGAACATCATCAATCGTCCTCATATCCGTACGTTCCTCAACCACGTAGACCAAGTAGGCTACACACCCTCGAGGAATACATCAGCCTTGATCATCGAAATGATCTTCGTTGCATACATCACTTTGTCACTATAAACCGTTACGGAGCTCCCATCTATCGCATGTAAACATATCATCCTTCGTCGACATCAATGTGAGCCTCATATTTGGCTAACCAGTCCATACCCAAAACCACATCGAGTCCTCCTAAGGTAATAAGAAACAATCGGACAGGGATCCTATGACCTTCTATCTCAACATAACAATCATCAATAGTCTCAGTCACCCTGGTCATCTTACCATTAGCCGTCTCTACATTAAATACCCGATCTATCTTCTTAACCTTCCCAGGTAACCCAACACAGAAAGTAGAAGATACAAAACTCATACTGGCACCAGAATCAAACAATACAGAAGCAGGAATATTGTTGATAGAAAAGGTACCTGTGACCACATCAGGGTCCTCGATCGTATCATCCTTCGTCATCGTAAAGGCTCGGGCTTTAGCCTTCTACTTCCCTTTACCCTTATCATCTTTCTTTCCAGAGCCCGAAGCATCAGCTCTTGGTTGTCGGCAATCCTTGGACAGATGTCTAACCCCATTACAGTTATAGCATCAGATAGTATCGGGACAGTTGGCTGAAAAATGCCCCACCTTCCCACATCAAAAACATAGATACGTGCCTACCCGGCACGTCCCAGAGTGGCTCTTCCCACACTTGTTGCATAGCCCAGTATTTTCCCGTTTCATCTTCTTGCTTGAGAATTTTCGTTGGTTTGTTCGACCCCTCTTAGTCCCGGAGGACTCTTTTACCCTTGCTTCTTCCTTGGCTGGTTCGGCTGACATAACATCGTCCCAAACTATTCCACTGAGCTCCACAGTGGAATCATAAGTCTTGGGAGCATTCGCCTTCACATGAATCCGAACCTTGGGAGGCAAACCCTCCATGTACAACTTCACTCTGCGTTCCTCAGTGGAAACCAAGTGAGGAACGAGCCTGGCCATCTCATTGAACCTTGACGTGTACTGGCGGTGGTTTAGACTTCCAGCTTTCAGAACCAGAAATTCCCTTTCAACCTTATCAAGTTCATTCTTGGGACGGAACTGTTTAGTGACCAGTTCCTTGAGATCATCCCAAATCATCTTCTCCATATCGGCTGTAGACTTGGATTGCTTAACGGTGTTCCACCAGTGAAGTGCCTCCTCGAAAAAAGAGTGAGCTGCAAACTTAACTGCTTGGTCAACTCGGCATTCACTAATGGAGATAACAGCCTCCATCGCAGATACCCAGTGGCAGGTGGCCACAGCATCCTTCTTACCATCGAAGGTCGGCGGGTTGCATCCTTTGAAGGACCTGTAGTCACAGCCCTTCAGTTTCCCAGTCATAGAGTCACCGCTCTTAGTCTCGATGATCACCACCTCATCTTTTTTGGTGCTCTCCTTATGTCACACCCCGAGCCGGCAGGCTGGATCGACTTTCCCGCCGGCCGGAAGGTTCCCGGGGCGCGATATCGTTGTGATAATCGAAATGATCAGATTGTTTACATAGCACATGCTAATCAAATGAGAAATGCTAACATGACATGAAATAGAATTACAAAGTTCAATTACATTGCATCCTCATAATTTAACTAAGTAAATCTAATCAAAGAATCAATGAGTTTATATCTTGTATCGGTACAAGATATACAAAAGATGATTCATTGTTTTGTTAATCCCAAAATATGCACGACACACAAAATGTAGCTAGGTCTTCTAAAGTCCACTAGCTATGTTCTTGATTTCTGATGACTAAACCTGTTCGTCACCTGAGAAAACATGTATTTAAACAAAGTCAACACTAGGTTGGTGAGTTCATAAGTTTAGTAATTGAAAACCATTGAATTTATGTCAATCATGTTCACGATGATTCACACCAGTTATATTGATAATTGATTCCCATGTTTCACACAATGTCCTCTCCATGGTTATATTTACAGATAGTGTCTCATCCAACCAAGCATGCTTATATATAGGGCATACGAAAGGGCAAGCCCAGACGCCATCCCACCACATGCTCAACTGAACTCAACACTACCTGTAATACAACGATGGATACCCATTTCATTTCACCCATGATTTCCCCGGTATGATTATCCAAATAATGAAAAAGAAAGAGACGTATTTATCTCTGTTAGCCATTCCTTACGGAATAGCCCGGCATGTAAGATAAACCAATAATTGAATAAAGAGACGTAATAATCTCTGTTAGCTATTCCTTACGGATTAGCCCGGCATGTATAAAACCCCAGTAAATAAATTAAGAGACGAAATCGTCTCTGTTAGCTATTCCTAACGGATTAGCCTGGCATGTAAGATATCATACTAGATATCTAGGGCGAAACTTAATAGTTTCTGTAACTAATCATTACTGATTAGCCCGGCGTGTAAAATACCCAAACAATTGAACAAAGAGACATAATTGCCTCTGTTGGCTATTCCTTACGGATTAGCCCGGCGTGTATGATATCATACTCGATATCTATAGCGAGACCTAGTAGTCTCTGTGACTGTCAGTACTAACCAGTTTGGGACATAATAGTCCCAGTAGCTGTTACCCCTGTCCAGCCCGGTGTGTAAAATGTCCTACTCATGATTCCTAGTTTGAGACATAATAGTCTCAGTAGCCGTCATTACTGACCAGCCCGGTGTGTAAGATATCCTCCCACAATATCTATTGGAATGAATACGTTCCCTAGATTTTATGAAGGTTATTAATTCGAATGCTAGCACCTCTCGTGCCTAGCGCGATTTCATTAGATTACCCCAAGCCCTGGTGGTTAGTGTTCGTGAATTACCCGACTGATCTATGGTTGTGTAACTGGCACACTCTGACAGTTATAGGATGTGCTCTAAATAGAGTCTTAATAGGTAGTAATAGTATATGTGGGGAATGCCATCCCGAAAGCGTGTGCTCATAATATCCTCCTCGATATCACGAGTAATTGTCTCAACTGTTATCTCGATGTTGAGTGTTCTTACTAACTTGAACAAAGTGTTATAAGAACTGGTCTTATACACAATGTTAGTAATGTGTGAATGATCTTGTTTTCATGAAGTTACATTATCATGATTATCATTCTTGTTATTTGTAACTGTTATTGGTATGTTATCCCTTGGTTTCCCCGTTGGTCTATCGTGTAAGAATAATGCACAGTTGTAAGATATATTCTTAGCAACTTACATTATTCTATGTGTTAATGTGTCATGATTCTAGGTTAGCATGTAGCATCCTAGATATTTCGGGTATGATAAAATCAAACAAGCAAGCATGTAATGATAAACGATAATAACGATAATCAATTATTATCAAAATCATAATATGAGTAATATATTAATGGTAACTTTTAAATAAATAAAAGTTTAGCATGTTTCTAAGCCTCGAGCTTTGAAATCAGTAAAGATTAGGAAACAGGGGCATATGAACTCACCTTGTAATTGTAGTGGTTGACTTAGTTATAGCAAGATATGCTCGCGCTCCTTGTTGTACTCGATGTTGTTTTCACAATCCTGTATTGATTTCACGTGGTTTGAAACTTATAAGTATAAGTTATAGTTGATTTGTGTGCGTGTATGTGTTAGCCCTAAAGTTGGCTAACACTCGTAAGTCTCGGTCATCATTCGGCCACGATTCTCTTGTTTGGAATCATACTAACACTTAGACAATTTGATTACTTAACTTGTCATATTGTTAAGGTTTTGTGTTTAACTCGACATGAATCTATCTCATGTAGTAAAACCTTGAAACTTACTATTGTGTATAAATACACAACTTAGGTTTTAGCTTAAAGGTTATAAACCCTTAGTATATTGTAAGTGAATTTTGTATGGTCCATGTTCATCTAGTTTCATCCTTCTTGAAGTTCTTTGTATTAATTACAAAGAAAAAGGTTGAAGATATTGTGAAGTTCATTAATTCACAAAATCCACCACCTTTATAGTAATTTTAAAATCCCATGCATGTAATCCATTTTAATTGGTTTCAAGTATTGATTTACTACCCTTATTATGTTGGCCGAATATACGGGCCAAATGAGATGTCATGGGCCGAATATATGCATTTGGGCCGTGTGTGTGTATGGGCCAAGCTATTGGGCCGATTGATGGACTGAAGTAGTCCACATGAGTTACATGCATTTCTGGTCGAATAAGGATGGGGTAGGCCTAATCCTTGGCCGATCGAATGGGGTGGTCCGAACAGCTTGGGTCGGCGAATGGCTATGGCCAATTGACTAGGTGGCCGAATAACTCCTTGGCTGACTAGGTTGGAGTGGCCGACTCACATTGCTGCCGAATGATGGCGAGTTCGAATGGGGATGGCCGAATGGAATGCTTGACCGAATGAAGTGGCTGAACGAGAGAATAGGTCCCGATTGAATAGATGGTCGAATGGGTTGGTTGCTGGCAAATGTGAGCAGGTCGAATGGAGTCATTCGTCTTGGCCATTTGGCCTGCTGGGTTCATCTCCTTCGGTCAGTTGGCCCATGAGTGCAGCCACCATGCTTCAACCCCAATCTCAACAAAAGATATTTGCTTAAGTTTCTAAGGTGTGGATATATGATTTCCTCAAGTTAAAAGGGAGTTTGGACCGGTTAGGGTTAGTGGGTCGATCAAGGGGTTGAAAACCCTATTTTCCGCTGTATATTATCGCAGATTACCTCGTTTCAGTGGTTTCTTGTCTCAGATCGGTTGTACTTTCGTGTAGAGGGGTTGAAGAGCTTCGATTTGGTCCAAAGATCGAGTGATTTGGTGTAGTATTGAGTGAGTTATGGAGGTTTGAAGTTTAGGGTTTTCTAGAGAGAGAAGGAGCCAGAAATTGAGTTTAGAGAGAGAATGGGAAGAGATAAATGAGGAAGAAAGAGTTCATTGAGGGTATTTATACCCCGAGTGAGTTCGGGTTCGTTTTCGTTGCTCGGTTCGCGTTTTTGTCCCGTATCCGGCACGTTTCGCGAGTATTCTACGCAGTTAGGATCATTAACTTTCTTGAACTATTTTGATATGTTTCAAAATTGTAAAACATAAATATTATGTTTCTGTTATTTATACTGTTTCTATCGAGATTAACTCGTTAATCTTTGTTATTTCGTTCCGAGTCGTAGTTTACAAGTTGTTTTACAGAATTAATGATATAAATTAGGGTTTACGTGTAAATTTCTATAAGGTATTATTATTTTTAATTTATTTTAATTATTTTAATGTTCGTAATCGCTTGTTTTCGTTGTTTTGTCAGATAATGTCACCTACGCGCGTTTTCGTACAGAGCGCTAACTGTACGAACACGATCGTACGTTTCCCTTTCTGATTTGTTTTTCTATTTTCCAGTTATCGTTCAGAACGTTAAACCCACAAATATGTTTGTATGAATCGTCACCCATGAAAACATCCTGCCAGTTTATTGTTCGTCTGCAATACTGAATTATTGTTTCACATTGAATATTCTCACCGACGGACTCAACTAAACTGCATGTTTTCACATTGTTATTATTGAATTCACATTGATTTAAAATTGAATTGTCGACCATCAGATTCCTGTTATCTGTGGATATCAGATCGCAACCGATTCATTCTTGTCCTTCGTTTATACACTGTTGTATTTCTTGAATTGTTGTATTTATTGCATTTAAGTTTTCACTTAAACACTTACAACTGTTGTTTGTTTTCTGAGTTCTGTTGTCACACAACTATTTGCGCACTGTATTTACACACAGTAAATAGTTAAATTACACATATCGTACGAACTTGCCGGATGGTGAGGTACTGGATGTCACAGTCTCCCCTTGTTAAAGAAATTTCGTCCCGAAATTTAAACGTCATTGTCGAGTACTACTTTTTCTTTGTATAGGTGGAGATGTTTTGATATCGTGTGTTTATCATGTCCTCCAATTTAAGCGGAGTTGTGTTTGAATTTCATCTAGTCTTTTGATGCGTTACGGATTCGTTTTCAGTCTTTCGACCGCACAATCCATAATGTTGTTTGTATGTGACCTAGTCCTTATAAATGAGTCTAGGCTTTTGTGTATGATTATGTAATGAGTAGGCTTGATTTCATTGTTTACGTCAATTCATTAACATCAAGCCTCTTGGGAGTGTGAGGTAGCTTGGCATTTAAAATCCATAGATGTTTGTGTACACTCCCATCGTGGTATCTCGAGTTGTTACAACAACTTCATGGTTCTTAGCATTTACTATGATTCTTGTACTCGTGTGTCATTGCTTGTCAGAAGGAACCTCTCATTCCTCCCCTTATTGAAATGGATCCATATATTGTCCGGTAGGACAACAGTGACAGATCAAATCGTGAGATTTGCGTGCTTCAGTAATGAGATTTATGAACACATCTCTATTGATCACCGTAATGATATGTAGAAGATTTTATCGGTTCAGATGACTTCCGCCCCATTAGGGGTAAAGCGTCCGTTCTAATGATGATGTTGACAATACTCGTGTCCCTTGACTTGTATTCCCTGGTACGTGTTTGTTCACTAAAAGTAAGTGAACAGCATGTTCGTGTCATTTATACTTGTTCACCTCCAACTACTAAAATAGTGTAAGAGGTATTCTAGAGTTGCCCCAATATGAGTAAGTTATAGAATAACTCTAAATAGGCAAGAGATAATCTATGCCGGTATAAAATATACAACTGCAAAGATTTTAAATGAAAAGCGTACCAGTGTTGGTGTCAGTGTCCTGGCGTGCAGCAGCTGCGCCTATCTGGAATGCACGTCCTCTTGGTGCTTGCCCTCTCGGTAGCACCCTCCTTGGGCAGTCCTTCGCATAATATCCTGGTTCCCCCCTGGTGTAGCAGGAAATGCGATTGATTTGTACAGCGGTCTGTGCCACTGCTTGGTTTGCCCTATGTTGTGTTGTTTGATTCTTGCAGAATTTGGCCCAATGGCCCATTTTTCCACAATAAGTGCATTGCCTACACCTTGTGTCAGGTTGATGATGATAGTTGAACTTATTGCAGAATGGAGCCATGCCAGAATAAGACTTGTGGGTCAGTTGTGGTTGTGTAGGCACTGTTTGTTTGGTAGTGGTGGTCGTTGCGAAATTTTTAGCAACCTTTCGTTTCTTGGTGGAGGGTTGTTCCAGATTCTCAGTAGTTCTAGATTCCCTCTTTAGTACACCAGAGGCAACCATCACATCAGTCAATGTAGCTGACAGTGTGACAGCCATCTCTAGTGTGGTTGGGTGTGCGGCAATCACATGCCCTTGAATGCAAGACGGTAGTCCACCGACATATCGTTCAATCCTTTTCTTGAGAGTGGGCACAATATCCGGTGCCAATGTTGCCAGTTCGTGAAATCTGGTGGTGAACGCCAGATGTTCAGCTCCCACCATCACGTGGTTCAGCAGTTCTGTTTCCAACTTCTTCAGTTCATTCCTCGGGCAGAACTCGCCCCTCAGTAAACTCTTGAAATCCTCCCAAGGCATCGCCAATGCCTCGTCCCTTCCTCGGGTTTGAACCTGGGCATTCCACCAGGTTAGGGTTTGTTTCTCAAACGATCCCGCATCATATCTCACTCGGTGTTGGTCAGGACAACCGCTTATGTCTAGGGTTGTTTCCATCTTCTCGATCCATTGGATCAATCCAACGGCTCCCTCAGTGCCACTGAATGCTGGTGTCTTACATCCTACAAAGTTTTTGTAGGAGTAGTCCTGTTGGTTCCTGGTGTTTCCACTGCCTTCCCCAGATGAGTTGCCAGTGTTGTTGCCGTTCTGACTGTTTATCCAGTTCATCATATCAGGGATCACATCCCTCAGTTGGCTTGTCAGTAGAGTGGCTAAAGCAATAGTAGCCGGATCCAACTCATGAACAGGCGGTGGCTGTGGAGGAGGAACATGTGGAGGAGGAGGTGGAGGTGGTTGTATAGGAGAGTCAGATTGTGATGGTGTAGATGAATGTGGAGCTAAGTCTTGTGGTGGCGGCAGTAAAGGTGGTTGTCTTCTTGGCGGCATTCTGATCATAACCGAAAGAAATCGATTAGTGCAGTGATCAGACGCAGAAGACATACGCAAATAGAATCCTATGTTGTATATTCTCTACATGAGGGTCCCTAGGCTATAGTCTAGGTCAAACCGTTTAAGTAATATGACCTATATTTCTCTATAATCATGGCTCTGATACCAATCTGTCACACCCCGAGCCGGCGGGATGGATCGATTTTCCCACCGAGCGGAAGGTTCCCATGGCGCGGTATCGTTGTGATAATCGAAATGATCAGATTGTTTACATAGCACATGATATTCAAATGAGAAATGCTAACATGACATGAAATAGAATTACAAAGTTAAATTACATTGTTTCCTCATAATTTAACTAAGTAAATCTAATCAAAGAATCAATGAGTTTATATCTTGTATCGGTACAAGATATACAAAAGATGATTCATTGTTTTGTTAATCCCAAAATATGCACGACACACAAAATGTAGCTAGGTCTTCTAAAGTCCACTAGCTATGTTGTAACACCCCGACCGATGGCGGAAACGTCGGGATGCCACGAGGGATGTGTAGATTGTTCAAAAGCTCGTGGGCATCTAAATCCAATCATCATATATCAATCAATCACCCAAAATAATTACACAAAAATCATGTTCATCAAGAAATAGTTACAACAAATACAAAAGAGATTTAGCTATCTAACTAAATTCTAGTCGCCAGATATTTAGTTATTTAGCTAGGTCCAAGACCCTATATGATGATGTCCAAAATAGAAGAGATCACCCTCTTCATCCTACTTGTCTCCATCACCTGAAACATGTAAGAAATCAAGTGTCAACTACAAGGTAGTTGGTGAGTACTCATAAGTTTTTATACTTCAAAAAGGTTTTATAAAATGAATTTAAAAGTTTAAGTTAAAAATGGTTTTATAAAAGGTTTAGATAAAACGAGTATAAATGCTTATGATTTTCTGAGAAAATCCACAATAATACCTGTATGAGATAATCCAACCAATCTCCAAACTCAACAATCAAACACATACACAACCACATAATCACATAACCAATCAGTCATAATCAATCACAGATAATCGTAGTCAGTAAGAGATAATCAAACCACATAACCAATCAATCAATCTAAATATCAACATTCTCAAATAATATCTGTGACTATACATGGTCATCATGTAATTAACATAAGTTAAAAACAAGATCCATGGAGTGGTAGCTAACCACGTGACTATACATGAAGTCAAAGAAATTAACCAAAGTTAAAGGCGATGATTCATGGAGTGGACAACATCCACGTGACAATACATGATGTCAAAGCAATTAGCCGAAGTCAAAAGCAATGATTCACGGAATTTGTGGCAATACATGTAATCGTTGTTATTGACCGAAGTCAATGACAATGTTTACACGGATATATAAATGTAAGAGATAATCCATAAATAATGATAATTTTTAAATGTGAATATCATATTGATAAACAGGTATTAACCTTGCGTTATCAAAATAATATTTAATTTGGTATACATGCTGCACCTCCGAGTTTTTAAAACAAAACAGTTTAAAGAAAGGGAGGTTATGAGAACTCACCTGAAGTCCTTAGGATACGTGTTCTCGTATTATGCGCGCTCGCGTATGTAACTCAAATCAACTCAACAACCTGTATTTATAGTGTATTTGTGTTCATAAGTTTAAGTGTTTTATTGTCCTTAAGTGTCCACACTTGTTTACTTTTACACTCTCAAGTGTTACTTAACTTAGTTATTCCAATCTAAGTTAGGTTGGTATTCTTAAGGTTTTAAGATTTATCAACCTAACAGGGTAATTGAACTTCATTAGTGGTAGTTAAGTCTTGAATTGCTATGTGTTTTCTTGCGCATTAATACGATAAAGAGTAATATCTTGAATCAACATGTGATCACTCTTGCATGCATATCCAACTAATCACCCACCATGTGTCTTCTTTTATAATATTAGATCTTTAGGTCTAAAATCTCTGATTAAGTTATTGCATAAAAATATTGTCCATACATATGTATATTAGCATCATATACTTAGGTTTTTAGAGAGAGACAAGGTGGCGGGTTAAAATTGGTCATGCATGCATGATTATGAGTGACTTCTCGTGTTCGCTAGCTCCTCTAAACCCTAATTTGCCATTTGAACTTTTCTCATCCCGTGGAAGCAGCGAACCTTTAAGCTAGGTTCGGCTCCTTCATGGCCAAGGTTCGGCCTGTTATGGTGTACTAGGGTTCGGCTTAGAGATTGACCGTGGTTTGCTTACCCTAAGAAGGTTCGCACCCCTAGGGTTCGGCAGCCATCTACACTGGTTCGTGAATTTAATAAGGTTCGGTCCACAACAAGAACAAAGGCTCGTCTTTTAGTATTAGGGTTTGGCAAGAAGGCTCGGCCAGCCTAGGTTCGCAGCTCAATTGGTTCGCCGGTCCTTTAACTTGGTACCCAAGGTTCGGCTCAGGGTCAAGGTTCGTGAAGGTTAGTAGATCCGGCTAAGGTGAAGGGTTCGTTGCCCATTTTCCCGCCCAAAGAGTTCGCCCCTGGTTGTATCCACAGGTTCGCCGACCTGTGAAAGGTTCGGCCACCTGCTGAGCATGGTTTCGTGACCTGCTGTTAATCATCTTCATCGTGTGCAGCCTGTAACAGATCTATTCCTAGGGTTTTCCCATGATTTACAAACATTTATCTAAGCAAATTTTAAGTGGTTTTGTTCGATTAAAGCATCACAAGTTCTATGGCTCAAAGTTTGCACAAAACCGAAAATAACAACCTCGATTTACCTCTAAGTGCCGATCAAACTCGAGATCTTCTTGTACTTTCTCGTTCTCCATGATCTTGTGGTCGTTTAGGGCCAAGAATCACGCGATTCCGTCAAGAAACGAGCTCATAATCGTAGAGAGAAGGTGGAGGTCTTGTGGGTGACGAAAATAGAGGTGTAGAGAGAGAAGTGATCTTGTAAAATGAGAAAGAAAGGAAATAGATGGGCTTTTATAGCCCGGTCAATCCCCACGTGCCCGGTCTCGTTTTTATCGCGATAACTTAAAATAAATATTCGGTTTTTCTCGTGAAATACTTTTAAACATAAAACATCTAATGATACTATTTTTATTTCAAATTAATAGTTTTTCAATAAAAATCGTTTAAATAAAAGATCACTATTTATTTTATTAAAATCAATGATTTAAATAATTAGTCTATTCGAATTCGTTTTATGTTGTGATTCCTAGTAAACGTTTTAAGTTTCCTTTAATAATTTAATATCGTTAGATATTATTTAACTATCTCGTCGAAACGCGTTACTCGCGTACGTATTCGTAAAGATCGTCGCCTTTGCGAATCCGATTCTCGTATCGTATTTCGATTTGATTTATAATTTATGGAATATCGTTTCAGTATATTATTCTTAATAATTATATTCGTGTGAATCGTCACTCACGCGAATACATTATTAAGTTAATATTTCTGAATCAACATTCGCGTTTAAGTAATGTTCGTAACCTCACTTCGCGTAATTAATTCCCATTATTTATCAACTTTAATATTATCATTCCCAAACCAAAACCCACTAAACCCTAGTCACTGACACATCCATGATAGACCAATATATGCATATGTATAGGGCATATGCAGAGGTAGATCGCAACCTCCCCTACACCGTCCCACCGCTATTTTGATAAACCATGACCATGTGTCCTTGACTACGTTTAGCAACCAGAACATAACAAACTCCCAGTTCCATCCTAATACAACCCAAATCCATTCTCATTCCAAACCAATAATCCAAATCAGTATAATGTGACTGCAATAAACTCTCTGGTTCTGTTTAGTTGGGTTACAACTAAACTTCCCATGGTTTACACGTATAATATGTTATAAACATGCATACCAGTAACAGTGATAATCATCCAATAATGTATTCATCATTAATAATAATAAATCTCAGGCCGTAACAGTACAATCGTACGGATGTACGGACAACCTAAAGTACAGTGATGTTACAGTCTCCCCTAGTTAAAGGAATTTCGTCTCGAAATTCAACTTGGAGTGACCGTAGTAAATAAATGTGGGTACTTAAGCTTCATCTGATCTTCTCGCTCCCATGTGAACTCTGGACCCCGCTTCGATTCCCAACGTACTTTGACAATTGGAATTCTACTGCGTTTGAGCTTTTTAACCTCACGATCCATTATCTCCACCGATTTTTCAACAAAATGCATGGTATCATCGACTCGAATGTCATCGAGTGGTACCTGAAGATCCTGATCAGCTAAGCACTTTCTTAAGTTGGACACGTGAAACTCGGGTGCACGTTACTAAGTTCAGTAGGAAGTTCAAACTTGTAAGCAACCTTCCCGATCCGTTCGAGGATCTTAAAAGGGCCAACATAACGTGGAGCAAGTTTACCTTTCTTCCCGAATCGTACGATGCCTTTCCAAGGCGATACTTTGAGTGATACCATATCTCCCACGTCAAATTCTAAAGGTTTTCGTCGTTTGTCCGCATAACTCTTCTGTCTACTGCGTGCAGCTAACAGATTGTCGCGGATCTGGCGGATCTTGTCAGTCGTTTCCTGAATAATATCGGGACCAGTGATATGTGAATCACCGACCTCGGTCCAACAAATAGGTGATCGACATTTCCTGCCATAAAGAGCTTCGAACGGTGCCATGCCAATACTCGCGTGATAACTGTTGTTATACGAGAACTCGACTACTGGTAGATGGCTATCCCAATTGCCACCGAAATTGATGACACAAGCTCTCAACAGTCTTCTAATGTCTGAATCGTTCGCTCCGTCTGTCCATCCGTTTGAGGATGATAGGCAGTGCTAAGATCCAGTCTTGTTCCAAAGGCTTCATTAAGTGATTCCCAAAATCGTGCCGTGAAACGAGCATCACGATCCGATATTATGCTTAAGGGAATACCATGTCGGCTAATGATCTCATCAATGTAGATACGCGCTAACTTCTGCACAGGGTATGTTTCGCGTATCGGTAAGAAGTGAGCCGACTTGGTCAATCTATCAACAATCACCCAGATACTATCTTTACCGTTTGCGGTTCGTGGAAGTTTAGTAATGAAATCCATGGAGATATTCTCCCACTTCCACATCGGTATCTCTGGTTGTATTAACAATCCCGAAGGTCGCTGGTGTTCTGCCTTGACTTTGGCACAGTTAAGGCACTTAGACACATACTCAGCAATATCCTTCTTCATTCCAGGCCACCAGTACAAGCCCCTAAGGTCTTGATACATCTTATCAGAACCTGGATGCATTGAGTAATGAGACTTCTGAGCTTCATCCATAATCACCATCCTAAGATCACCTCTGTTCGGTATCCACAACCGATTCAAATAGTACATCAAGCCATCATCCTTAATTTCCAATAAAATTTCAGCCCCGCAAGACATCTCATTTTTCAAGTCATCCTGAGCTAATGAGAGTTGTTGGGCTGTGAGAACGTCATTACGGAGATTAGTGTGCACTCGGACACTATGAATCTGAACTTGACTTTTGCGACTAAGCGCATCTGCTACTACATTCGCTTTACCGGGATGGTAGCGAATTTCACAGTCATAATCGTTTAACAGTTCAACCCATCTCCGTTGTCTCATGTTGAGTTCTTTCTGATTGAGAATATGTTGTAAGCTTTTATGATCAGTGAACACTACACATTTAGTGCCATAAAGATAGTGTCTCCATATCTTCAAGGCAAACACGACTGCACCAAGTTCCAAGTCGTGTGTAGTGTAGTTCTTCTCGTGAATTTTTAATTGTCTTGATGCATAGCCATAACCTTTCCCCGTTGCATGAGAACACAACCGAGACCTAGGTTGGATGCATCACAATAAACCACAAAATCATCATTTCCATCAGGCAATGTCAAGACAGGAGCATCACAGAGTTTCTGCTTCAAAGTCTGAAATGCTTCTTCTTGCTTCGATCCCCACTCGTATGGTTTATTCCTTTGAGTCAAAGAAGTGAGGGGGACAGCTATCCTGGAGAAATTCGAAATGAACCGCCGATAGTAACCGGCAAGTCCAAGAAACGATCGAATCTCCGTCGGTGTCTTCGGTGTACTCCAATTCCTCACCGCATCAATCTTTGCAGGATCCACGTGAATACCGTATACGTTGACTATGTGCCCCAAGAATTGAACTTCCTTAAGCCAAAATTCACATTTAGAGAATTTGGCATACAGTCGCTCCTCTCTTAGGATCTCCAAAACCAACTTAAGGTGTTTCTCGTGTTCTTCTTTAGTCTTTGAGTAGATCAGAATATCATCAATGATTACAATCACGAATTTATCCAAGTATGGCCTGCAAACACGGTTCATGAGGTCCATGAAAACCACAGGTGCATTGGTAAGGCCGAAAGGCATTACCAAAAACTCATAATGACCATATCTTGTTCTGAAAGCAGTCTTGGGAATATCATCTTCATGTACGCGAAGCTGATGATACCCAGACCTAAGATCGATCTTCGAAAACCATGCCGAGCTTTGAAGCTGATCGAAGAGATCATCGATGCGCGGCAGTGGATATCGATTCTTGATTGTAAGCTTATTCAATTCGCGGTAGTCGATGCACATTCGGAATGACCCGTCCTTCTTCTTCACAAACAGGACTGGTGCACCCCATGGCGAATGGCTCGGGCGAATGAATCCTTTATCAGTCAGCTCTTGCAGTTGGCTCGCCAATTCCTGCAACTCTGATGGCGCAAGTCTGTAGGAGCTTTGGCGATTGGGTTCGCACCAGGTACTAAGTCAATTCGAAACTCTACTTGACGTTCTGTTGGAAGACCCGGCAAATCATCTGGGAATACTTCTGGAAAATCTCGTATCACAGGAACATCTTCAACTCTCTTTCCTTTATCCGTTTTTCTCCACAATATGAGCTAAAAATGCGATACATTTCTTCCTATGGTACTTGTGTGCTTTAGTGCATGACATAAGCTTAAGACCTTTGCTAGAAGTTTCTCCAAATACTCTTAAAGTTTCACCAGAAGGTAAGGGGATACGTATGTATTTCTCATGGTAAACTATTTCCGCTTTGTGGGTGGCTAACCAATCCATGCCTATGATAACATCAAAGCTACCAAGATGCATAGGTACAAGATCAATCGGGAAAACGTGATCATTCAAGTTCACAGTACATCCGATAATAACAGTGTCAATATCAATAGTGTTTCCGTCAGCCACCTCCACGTTAAACGGTTTATCTAAATATGTACGTGTTCTACCAAGCAAGCATTCAAAATCATATGAAACGAAACTCCTATCGGCACCAGAATCAAATAAGACAGATGCATAAGAGTTGTTGATCAGAAATGTACCGTTGACCACATCCTGGTTGGCTTGAGCAGCTGGAGTATTCAGTTGAAACGCCCGGCCTCTTGCCACCCTCTGATTATTCCCGGTCAACTTTGGGCATTGATTCCTGAAGTGACCCACTTCACCACACTCATAACAGACTCTTGCCTGTGCTTGAGTTACCTGGAGAACGGGTACAGCTGGAATAGGTTGAGATTGTGGAGCTGGCAGTGCAAGCGGTGCATGTTGCATCCTTTGTGCTTGCGGTGCACTCCGACAAACATTAGCAAAATGGCCATACTTGCCACAGTTGTTGCAAACGCGACAAGTCAAGTTCGGCATATGATGATATCTGCAAGTATTACATTGGGGAGTATTCCCACTGTAATTTCTGGCAGTAGTGTTGTTAGTTGATTGCTGCGCAGACTTTGCAGCGGGAGCAGTGACCATGAAGTTTCTGGTCTTCCTCTTCTTGTTGCTGCTTTTGGATGAGCTGCCTTGTTCAGTCTTGACTTCAGTTGAAGTCTCCTTTGCAGCTGCTTTGGTGTCGGTCTTCTTGAATCCCTTCCGTGTGAGAGTTCCAGCCTTTACATGGTTGTCAGTGAGTGTAGCAGATAAACGGATAGCAGCCTCAAGTGTTTTGGGATTGCTCCCATAGACAGTATCCTGAATCTGCATCGGCAGCCCGCCAATGTATTTCTCAATTGCTCTCTCCAGTGGTGTAACAAGATGGGGTACCAGCAGACTATATTCGTGGAAATGAGTATTGTAGATCACATTCTCCCCACTGTCTTGCTTGAGTTCCCAGAACTCAGTATCAAGCTTCCTCATCTCGCTTCTAGGACAGAATTCTGTGGTCATTAAGTTCTTGACCTCTGTCCATGTCAGTGCTAGGGCAGCATCAACTCCCCTAGTTCGCTTTTCGCCATTCCACCAAGTCAGTGCTCTCTTTTGGAAAACACTGGTGGCATAGCGCACCTTCAAGTTCTCAGGGCAATCGCTGTTGATGAAGGTATTCTCCATGCTCTCAAACCACTGCAGCAGACCAGTGGCTATTTCAGAACCCGTAAACTTCAGAGGATTACAGGAGTTGAAATGCTTGAATGTGCAAGTTGGCGGATTTGCACCTCCCCTGTTCTGATTGATATTCTGGTTGGCTTGAGTCAGCTGACTCACTAATCCAGAAATAAGTGTGGCTAACTCTTGTACGCCGGAGTTGGCATTACTGTTGTTAGCATCCCCATTGTTCGAGTCATCTTCGTTGTGACGGCTAGGCGGCATGTTTCTGAGGAATTAGAAACATGTTACTACCGTTTACAACATAAGTCTTACAAACAATGGTCAACGTAAGTCTTACAACGTAAGTCTTACAAACAATGGTCAAATGACTCTTACAAACATGTTACTACCGTGTGCAGCCTGTTACAGATCTATTCCTTGGGTTTTCCCATGATTTACAAACATTTATCTAAGCAAATTTTAAGTGGTTTAGTTCGATTAAAGCATCACAAGTTCTATGGTTCAAAGTTTGCACAAAACCGAAAATAACAACCTCGATTTACCTCTAAGTGCCGATCAAACTCGAGATCTTCTTGTACTTTCTCGTTCTCCTTGATCTTGTGGTCGTTTAGGGCCAAGAATCACGCGATTACGTCAAGAAACGAGCTCGTAATCGTAGAGAGAAGGTGGAGGTCTTGTGGGTGACGAAAATAGAGGTGTAGAGAGAGAAGTGATATTGTAAAATGAGAAAGAAAGGAAATACATGGGCTTTTATAGCCCGGTCAATCCCCGCGTGCCCGGTCTCGTTTTTATCGCGATAACTTAAAATAAATATTCGGTTTTTCTCGTGAAATACTTTTAAACATAAAACATCTAATGATACTATTTTTATTTTAGTAAACTCAATGATTTAAATACTTAGTCTATTCGAATTCGTTTTATGTTGTGATTCCTAATAAACGTTTTAAGTTTCCTTTAATAATTTAATATCGTTAGATATTATTTAACTATCTCGTCGAAACGCGTTACTCGCGTACGTATTCGTAAAGATCGTCACCTTTGCGAATACGATGCTCGTATCGTATTTCGATTTGATTTATAATTTATGGAATATCGTTTCAGTATATTATTCTTTATAATTCTATTCGTGTGAATCGTCACTCACGCGAATACATTATTAAGTTAATATTTCTGAATCAACATTCGCGTTTAAGTAATGTTCGTAACCTCACTTCGCGTAATTAATTCCCATTATTTATCTACTTTAATATTATCATTCCGAAACCAAAACCCACTAAACCCTAGTCACTGACACATCCATGACAGACCGAAATATGCATATGTATAGGGCATATGCAGAGGTAGATCGCAACCTCCCCTACACCGTCCCACCGCTATTTTGATAAACCATGACCATGTGTCCTTGACTACGTTTAGCAACCAGAACATAACAAACTCTCAGCTCCATCCTAATACAACCCAAATCCATTCTCATTCCAAACCAATAATCCAAATCAGTATAATGTGACTGCGATAAACTCTCTGGTTCTATTTAGTTGGGTTACAACTAAACTTCCCATGGTTTACACGTATAATATGTTATAAACATGCATACCAGTAACAGTGATAATCACCCAATAATGTATTCATCATTAATAATAATAAATCTCAGGCCGTAACAGTACAATCGTACGGATGTACGGATGTACGGACAACCTAAAGTACAGTGATGTTACATATGTTCTTGATGTCTGATAACTAAACATGTTCGTCACCTGAGAAAACATGCATTTAAACAAAGTCAGCACTAGGTTGGTGAGTTCATAAGTTTAGTAATTGAAAACCATTGAATTTATGTCAATCATGTTCATGACGATTCACACCAGTTATATTGATAATTGATTCCCATGTTTCACACAATGTCCTCTCCATGGTTATATTTACAGATAGTGTCTCATCCAACCAAGCATGCTTATATATAGGGCAAGCCCAGACGACATCCCACCACATGCTCAACTGAACTCAACACTACGTGTAATACAACGATGGATACCCATTTCATTTCACCCATGATTTCCCCGGTATGATTATCCAAATAATGAAAAAGAAAGAGACGTAATTATCTCTGTTAGCCATTCCTTACGGAATAGCCCGGTATGTAAGATAAACCAAGAATTGAATAAAGAGACGTAATAATCTCTGTTAGCTATTCCTTACGGATTAGCCCCGCATGTATAATACCCCAGTAAATAAATTAAGAGACAAAATCGTCTCTGTTAGCTATTCCTTACGGATTAGCCCGGCATGTAAGATATCATACTCGATATCTAGGGCGGAACTTAATAGTTTATGTAGCTAATCATTATTGATTAGCCCGGCGTGTAAAATACCCAAACAATTGAATAAAGAGACATAATTTCCTCTGTTAGCTATTCCTTACGGATTAGCCCGGCGTGTAAGATATCATACTCGATATCTAGAGCGAGACCTAGGAGTCTCTGTGACTGTCAGTACTAACCAGTCCGGTGTGTAAGATATCATACTCGATATCTAGTTTGGGACATAATAGTCCAAGTAGCTGTCACCCCTATCCAGCCCGGTGTGTAAAATGTCCTACTCATGATTCCTAGTTTGAGACATAATAGTCTCAGTAGCCGTCATTACTGACCAGCCCGGTGTGTAAGATATCCTCCCACAATATCTATTGGAATAAATACGTTCCCTAGATTTATGAAGGTTATTAATTAGAATGCTAGCACCTCTCGTCCCTGGCGCGATTACCCGACTGATCTATGGTTGTGTAACCGGCACACTCTGACGGTTATAGGATGTGCTCTAAATAGAGTCTTAATAGGTAGTAATAGTATATGTGGGGAATGCCATCTCGAAAGCGTGTGCTCATAATATCCTCCTCGATATCACGAGTAAGTGTCTCAACTGTTATCTCGATGTTGAGTGTTCTTACTAACTTGAACAAAGTGTTATAAGAACTGGTCTTATACACAATGTTAGTAATGTGTGAATGATCTTGTTATCATGAAGTTACATTATCATGATTATCATTCTTGTTATTTGTAATTGTTATTGGTATGTTATCCCTTGGTTTGCCCGTTGGTCTATCGTGTAAGAATAATGCACAGTTGTAAGATATATTCTTAGCAACTTACATTATCCTATGTGTTAATGTGTCATGATTCTAGGTTAGCATGTAGCATCCTAGCTATTTCGGGTATGATAAAATCAAACAAGCAAGCATGTAATGATAAACGATAATAACGATAATCAATTATTATCTAAATCATAATATGAGTAATATATTAATGGAAACTTTTAAATAAATAAAAGTTTAGCATGTTTCTCAGCCCCGAGCTTTGAAATCAGTAAAGATTAGGAAAAAGGGGCATATGAACTCACCTTGTAATTGTAGTGGTTGACTTAGTTATAGCAAGAAATGATCGCGCTCCTTGTTGTACTCGATGTTGTTTTCACAATCCTGTACTGATTTCACGTGGTTTGTAACTTATAAGTATAAGTTATAGTTGATTTGTGTGTGTGTATGTGTTAGCCCTAAAGTTGGCTAACACTCGTAAGTCTCAGTCATCATTCGGCCCCGATTCTCTTGTTAGGAATCATACTAACACTTAGACAATTTGATTACTTAACTTGTCATATTGTTAAGGTTTTGTGTTTAACTCGACATGAATCTATCTCATGTAGTAAAACCTTGAAAGTTACTATTGTGTATAAATACACAACTTAGGTTTTAGCTTAAAGGTTATAAACCCTTAGTATATTGTAAGTGAATTTTGTATGGTCCATGTTCATCTAGTTTCATCCTTCTTGAAGTCCTTTGTATTAATTCCAAAGAATAAGGTTGAAGATATTGTGAAGTTCATTAATTCACAAAATCCACCACCTTTAAAGTAATTTTAGAATCCCATGCATGTAATCCATTTTAATTGGTTTTAAGTATTGATTTACTACCCTTATTATGTTGGCCGAATATTTGGGCCAAACTAATGGCCATGGGACAAATGAGATGTCATGGGCCGAATATATGCATTTGGGCCATGTGTGTGTATGGGCCAAGCTATTGGGCCGATTGATGGACTGAAGTAGTCCACATGAGTTACATGCATTTCTGGTCGAATAAGGATGGGGTAGGCCTAATCCTTGGTCGATCGAATGGGGTGGTCCGAACAACTTCGGTCGGCGAATGGCTATGGCCGATTGACTAGGTGGCCGAATAACTCCTTGGCTGACTGGGTTGGAGTGGCCGACTCACATGGCTGCCGAATGATGGCTAGTTCGAATGGGGATGGCCGAATGGAAAGCTTGATCGAATGAAGTGGCTGAACGAGAGAATGTGTCCCCATCGAATAGATGGTCGAATGGGTTGGTTGCTGGCGAATGTGAGCAAGTCGAATGGAGTCATTCGTCTTGGCCATTCAGCCTGCTGGGTTCATCTCCTTCGGTCAGTTGGCCCATGAGTGCAGCCACCATGCTTCAACCCCAATCTCAACAAAAGATGTTTGCTTAAGTTTCTAAGGTGTGGATATATGATTTCCTCAAGTTAAAAGGGGGTTTGGACCGGTTAGGGTTAGTGGGTCGATCAAGGGGTTGAAAACCCTATTTTTCGATGTATATTATTGCAGATTACCTCGTTTCAGTGGTTTCTTGTCTCAGATCGGTTGTACTTTCGTGTAGAGGGGTTCAAGAGCTTCGATTTGGTCCAAAGATGGAGTGATTTGGTGTAGTATTGAGTGAGTTATGGAGGTTTGTAGTTTAGGGTTTTCTAGAGAGAGAAGGTGCCAGAAATTGAGTTTAGAGAGAGAGTGGGAAGAGAGAAATGAGGAAGAAAGAGTTCATTGAGGGTATTTATACCCCGAGTGAGTTCGGGTTCGTTTTCGTTGCTCGGTTCACTTTTTTGTCGCGTATCCGGCACGTTTCGCGCGTATTCTACGCAGTTAGGATCATTAACTTTCTTGAACTATTTTGATGAGTTTCAAAATTGTAAAACATAAATATTATGTTTCTGTTATTTTTACTGTTTCGATCGAGATTAACTCGTTAATCTTTGTTGTTTCGTTACGATTCGTAGTTTACAAGTTGTTTTACAGAATTAATGATATAAATTAGGGTTTAGGTGTAAATTTCTATAAGGTATTATTATTTTTAATTTATTTTAATTATTTTAATGTTCGTAATCGCTTGTTTTCGTCGTTTTGTCACATAATGTCACCTACGCGTGTTTTCGTACAGAGCGCTAACTGTACGAACACGATCGTACGTTTCACTTTCTGATTTGGTTTTCTATTTTCCACTTATCGTTCAGAACGTTAAACCCACAGATATGTTTGTGTGAATCGTCACCCACGCAAATATCCTAGCAGTTTATTGTCCGTCTGCAATACTGAATTATTGTTTCACATTGAACATTCTCACCGACGGACTCAACTAAACTGCATGTTTTCACATTGTTATTATTGAATTCATATTGATTTAAAATTGAATTGTCGGCCATCTGATTCCTGTTATCTGTGGATATCAGATCTCAACCGATTCGTTCTTGACATTCGTTTATACGCTGTTGTATTTCTTGAATTGTTGTATTTGTTGCATTTAAGTTTTAAGTTAAACACTTACAACTGTTGTTTGCTTTCTGAGTTCTGTTGTCACACAACTGTTTGCGCACTGTCTTTACACACAGTAAATAGTGAAAGTACACATACTGTACGAACTTGCCGGACGGTGAGGTACTGGATGTCACACCTTAGTTCCCTCAGACTTGTCTTTCAGAGCATCCTTCAGTGCCTTAGCAATCAAGGCTGGTAGCTTTTCATCCATGATTCTACAGACCTCATCAGAAATAGCCTTCACCACAATAGGCTCTAGAGTGAACTCGTCTTCATTCTCCGGTTGCTCGTTCTGCTCGTGGTCGTGTTCATTGATGGGTTCTTCATTCTCGACACGTGGTTCGTCAGGTTCCTGTGGTTGCTTACGTGGTCTACCCTTTTGTCCAGCCATCTGACTATCTACAGGATGCAACAATTGATGATTCAGTATAGGAATCAGTTTAGCACAAAATAATCTTTGTAAATCATTAATGACGTTGATCAGGTGTTATTAACCATTTACCCAACTCATAAGCTCTAAACGTTTCCCATCCCATCTCCTCAACGTGCATGACACTAGCTACCTTTCTAACCTTAAATCTACATCTTAACTCGTACATAACATTCAGCTCATGGCATCCGTTCATCCGTGGTTGGCAATCCGCATCATTTAATCTCATTCTCAGTTTAAGTCTTAGCATTTGGGATGCTAAGATCTCTCAAACTATGGCTCTGATACCACACTATTTTATTAATTAACCTCCATCTCTCTCTTCAAATTCAAATCAAAAATAAAAAAATTTTATTTTTAAATATTTTCCCCCTTTTCTTTTCCTACCAGAATTTTAAATGGACTAAAATGTTTTACATTATGTTGGTTGTATTTAAGATCTGCCGTTGTTACATCTATGTTATGTTGTTTAAGGATATTGTGTATATTTATTGTCATACATAACACCCCACATTGCTTAGTCTATATATATCTACATTTTAACATTTTTTTTGCCAACCACTACTTTATTTTCATCATTCATTTTCAAGCATGTCAAACTTTAAAAAAAAAAACTCCAATATTCGTCAAACAAGAAGAACCATAACCTAAAGCAGATAGTAGCCACATATCAAATTTCGCACGTAGATACGTTGCTAAAATTTCGCACAATGATCCAACATCTTCTGATTTAAAGGGCTGGATATATTTAGTTAACTTGATTTTTTTTATATTCTTGTTTTTTTTCAAGTAATATTCCTTTTAACCAACGCATAATTTCATAATAAATTCCCGAATTTTGCATTCTTATTATATTTAAATAAAAAATTTATATATTATTTCATACTAATGTTACTTATAATCAATATTTTTTATGGTTAGTAATATTTTGTAGAACCAGATACTTATAATCCAATATTTCGTAGAACGAGATACTTATAATCCGAAAGTTACGTTTATGTTACATGAGAATTTCTAATTGAACAGGTCTTTTATATACACAGTTACGTTTAGTTTTCACAAGAATGTAGTACCATATAATTTTGTTCAGTAATTTATAATTTTGAAAATATTGATTTTCAAAACTCATTTCCCTCCTTAAAACACTACTTAAAATATGTTAATGAGTTTACATTTTGAAGATACTACACAAAGCATTTAATGTTACTGTTTCCTAAATATATAGTCATACATTTAAATTATACTTGTGCGCTATAAGTTAGAATATTCAAGACACCCTCGTATATTTAAATTGTACTTGTAGACTATAAGTAAAGAAATAAGATTTAAACAACTGATTGATATATGTGTTATTACATTTCAGTTCCAAATTGTTTACGACTTTCATTTCATTGTGTTTTTGTGGCAATATATACGTTGTTACAGTACAAATATGCAGTTAATTTATCACTAAATCGGTCCTAATAATTTGAACATCTTTTTACCTTGTTACATCGATGTTACATAATACAATCTAGGATGTTCGTGTTGCATTGATGTTACATTATATATATATATATATATATGCACGTAATTTATCCCTGAAGCCGATTCTAAAATTTTAATAATTTTTTTACTTTGTTATAGTGATTTTACACAATACAATTCAGCTTTCACGCACGTGAAACATAAAACCGCTTTAAAATCTGGTTTCTAACTTGTGTACATCTTTGTAACATATAGTGTTACATGTATGTTAAAGAAAATATTTATTTATGTCAAAGAAAATATTTCTAAGACATTCAAAATTACATATATGTAACTTTTATGTAACAATTGATTATGTAGATAAAATTAATAAAATGGAACCATGCTACATATATGTTACATACATTTTACAACGAATGTTAAATAAATGTAACAAAAACAAAGTAACTTCAAATTTATTCAAGAACATATGCAAACATAATTAATCATGTAACTTCAATGTAACATAATACAAGTAAAAAATACGTAATTGAAATAATTTTGAATTATTTTGTTCTATTATTAGATTCTAAGAACCATTCACATCATCTACATCAATCTTTTTGTACTATTTTTTAATATTCTCAGATTTTTTATTGAAAAAGAGTACACATGGTAGCATTATAACTTTACCCTTCTTGTACTCTTTTGTACTATCATCAGATTTTTTATTGTAAAATATCTAATCATCTTTTTCATATTTAATCTCATCCATCCAAAGTTTTGATCAATGGTTAACAAAATGGTTTTCAAAGTTTCTTTAACTCAACCAAGTTTCCAAAATAACCTTCCCATGTATATATATATATGTGTGTGTGTGTGTGTGTGTTTATATATGTATGTATATGTAGGGTAAGGATCAATTGGTAACCCACCATAATTGAGTGAACTCAATAACTCTCATCTAATGGTTAGAAAAAATCAAGTTGAATAAGATCATGCCAAGTGTCAACATCTTTTTTTTTTTTAAATGAAAAGGAAATTTTTGACATTTTACCTAGCACCTACTTCTTCTATTTTTTTATAAAAACATACCCCGTATGTTTTTTAAACATCTACAACTTTTTTATACATATTTATTTTTTCATAAAAATTACACCATTAAATTTCTCATATTTTCCTCTTTAATTCTATTATAATTTTGCCAAAAACTAATAATTTCTCCAAATATTTGTAGTTACGTCAATGTATAGTTCCTTTAACAAAACAATCTGGTCTTATAAAAATTACACTATTAAATTTCTCATATTTTTCTCTTTAATTCTATTATAATTACACCAATATTAGATAGTTTTCATCGTAATGTCCGTTATTAGATTGCTAAAATGACGAGTTACATTGATGTAAGGATATAAACGATTACTCTAATACTATAGTAAATGCAAAACAACTTTCATCATGATTTCTAGAAAATTCAATAATAACTTAAATTTAATACATACATTGGTGAATTCAAGTATTACATTGATGTAATGTAGGCGTTCATTAAATAAGTTGCTTCAAAAACTAATTACATTACTATTTACATCAAGGTAAAGAACAGTTACACCACCTTAATCAATTGTTACATTAAGGTAATTTGCTTAAAAACAAATCTAGATTTCCTATTAGTTAGAATACGCGAACGAATTTTATTAAATATTACATTAAAGGGAATTACGTATATGAAATAAAAATGTATTATATTGATGTAATCCATTGTTACATTACGGTAAGTTGCTTAAAACAAGCTAGATTTCCTTTAGGGTATAATAAGTGAAATAAAATGTATTACATTGATGTAATCAATTCTTACTGTACGATAATCTACCTGCTAACCAAGTTTGTCCATGTTGTCCAGATTTATCGACTTTGACTTTCTTAGACCGAGACCCAATTCAAATAAAAACTTCACGATTGTAATAAAAAATGACCAATACTCACAGATCTAGTAAAAACAAGAATGAAATCAACAAAACATCTTAGAAGAAAATGTCACACCCCGGGTCAGCGAGCCGGATCGAAGACCCGTAGGGCGGAATAGTCCCGAGGCTTGATTGTAATCAGAGTGATCAGATTGTTATAAAGCACATGATAATATGAGAAACACTAACATACATTAAATGAATAAAATTAAATTACAACTGTTTATAATTTATTTATATTACAAGTTGACTTGGACATCTGGAATGTGGACCAGTGTCACCCAAAAGTTTCTTGCACAAGTGCAAGTGTTGAATCTTGTATCCTTCATAGCCGGAGAAACTCCATGCAGGAGTTGTAGCTTCCTCTAAGGGATCCTATCTTTCTCTCTCTAAAACTCATTCTGCTTTTACCTGTTATTCACTTGAGAACGTGTAAAATATGTCAACACTAGGTTGGTGATTTCACGTTAGTTTCAAAAATATTAGGTGTTGTAAAAGGTTTAGTGAAAATCTTTCCATTCACAAACGTTTTGAACTACACAAGTACATCAGTCTAAACATCATTACTGACACCATCCCAAATCATTGAAGGTAGTTTATGTATAGGGCATACCAAGAGCCAAAGCTCGGCCGCCAGCCCACCACCCCTTCGGTGATCCCTGAGGATGTCTTTCACGGATATCGGACCTAGTCACTTGTGTATCTCCACCCGACATGACACGACCGATGATTGTAAAAGGAAGGTTTTAAGAAAAAAAGCGTATGCTGTGTCTCCTGATATAGGAGACATGTTTACTTTGTTTGAAATCACACAGTTTACGCTCCTTTCTTGTAACACAATATTGTTTGTTGTGTACTCGTTTGAAAATCATTCAAGACCGGGTCTTGAACATTTGTTTGCTTTGAAAAATAATGTTATTGTTTGTGTGGTCTGTCCATAATATCACCCATGTGATCATTTACCAAACCTAACTTATATGCCCTTGCTGATTAGTTACCCTGAACTAATCCTTGTTGTTGTTTCATGTTGAATGCGTGTAACGTATCAGCCTCGACGCTGGAGGTTGGTTAGACCTATGGCACCATCTATTTTACCGTCGGTTGACCCATGTCAACTAATGGTAAATGACTATAAAGGGACTTACTTGAGAATTCCTCAGAGAATTCTTGGTGTGATTATTGAGTGGACACATGCTTTTTTGAATTATCCTAGACAGATACCATGCAAATATGTTGTTTGTTTGATGAGGTATTCCCATAAAAATGACAGTTCTCAATTTTGCACAACACAATTCCCCGAATCGTGTCCGTTCACCTCTTGGTTGGGCACAAAGTCTCGAACTGCTGTGATCAACGGACATCTCCTCGATAATTTGTTTTTGAACCCTCAAAACTTCTTTGTTTTTGTTGCTTGTTGAAAAGTTAAATGGAGCGATGAATGCTTAGTAAAAATGATTGAAATTACACTTAATCGTATAACATGCGAATAAGAGGTTGAGAGTTGATATTTTTATTGAAATTATTTGAAAATAACTCTTATTCATTGATCGTTCGAATAAGAGGGTTTATGTTCTCACCGCCAAATGATTTGGAAGGCATTAAGTTAAAGAAAAGAAGGGGTCTATGAACTCACCAGAGGTTAAGGGTCGTCGATGCACTCACTTGGTATGTTCTCTCGGTTTGAATCATGTGTTATAATTTAATTTGTTAGATACTGGACGGTTGTGTGTTCTATGTTTTGATGTGATTTTGGAAAATGTGTCTTAATTTCGTTTTATCATGATTAGCTTTAAAATTTGGTCTAAGGTTCGGTTCTGTTGATGCGGATGGTGTTCGATAGGATGTTCAACACACAGCCATTTTTGGGCTCTCCCTGTTGCGAATGGCCTATATGTACGAATGGCCTTCATTCACATGAATGGAAAGATGAGAATGTATAATCTCATTCTTGTGCTCCATTCGTGCGAATGTGTTCTCATTCATGTGATCATCCCATACGACTGAGTCCATGTCATTCGTCTGATTGATCATTCGTTCGGCAGCTCCTTTGGGTGATTTTTCTTTAACGAACGAGGCTTCTAATTCGCACGAATAAGCCCTTCGTGTGGCTTATTCGTCATCAGATTCACCAAGAACGCCATTTTTGAAATCGGTGGTTATTTTCGGTGTCTTTATGGTCGAAATTGATGGTAAAACGTTTTGGAGTGTTTTGGTGCAAACGATCGGTGCTAATACTTACAGTGGTTCAAAGGTAAAGGCTGAACGTTTGAAGCAAGAATGAACAACTCTCCCATTAAAGTCTATGGTGGATGCGATGAAGAAGCTAAGCCTTTCACGTGCACACTTGCTTATGCCATAGAGTTGAAGTTATATGCTAGAGTGTAGGACCGATTAGGAGCCCGGAAACAACCTAGTTCCAATGGAGATCTGCTCGACAGCCTCTGGAATAGTGCGGAATCCTATTCCAGGGTTTTCCAATCGAAACCAACAGCAACCGTGGTGGTTCAAAGGTAAAGGCTGAACGTTTGAAGCAAGAATGAACACCGCGGGTTGAGAATCAAACTTGGATAGCATGAACCGCTCAAAACTTCTAGGGTTTGACACTGGAGTGCTAGACATTATGTAGGCGTTCATTCGGTCGAATGACTTCATTCTTAGAGTCATTCGCCCGAATGCGTCTATAAGTCATATCAAATCAAAGTTAAACATAATCAAACACATATAAACTAAAATAAACATTAAGAACAATATAGAAATACTGATTTCATTAATCAACATAAACTTTATACATCAAAAGATCATATAACACTGAACTAGGGACATTTTGTGCACCAACATGGAGCTGGACCACACTCAGTTACACTTCCCATCGGTTGACTTCACCAGTCCAGGGGGAGTTTGTAGAGCCCAAGATGATGATGAAGCCTGATAAAGCCAACCGAAGAAGACTTGAACCAGATTTTTGATTTTCGTATACATAGTTTTCGATTACTATTGTACTGCGGGTACTCGAAGGCTTTCGTGTATAGTATGTTCGAGTACCCCTAGTATTAGTATAAGACGTATTTTGTACTATTCTAGGGTTGGATTCCCGAGGAATGATCTCTAGACGTATTGAGGCATTTCGTCTTGTACTTCACTGAAATATATTAAAGTTTTGAATTTTCTTCTTATTCATGTGTTTCTATTTCGGATTTCGCACGTTATAGTTACACCTGATGCATAATGGAGGATTAAAGCTTAGTTCTTGAACTGTTTTGGGACCTACAGAATAGTCTGATTTCGTGTGGATATGGTCAAAAAATCGAATAGCCGAGAGTGGGGTTCGGCTGAGAGAGTTGGGTGAAAATGGGTTTGAAAAACGGAAGTGTTGCTTTTATAGCTGTGCTGTTACACGAATGAGTCATTCGTACGAATGGTTCCCATTCGGCTGAATGACTGTGGCTATAAAGCTTCACCTAATTAAACCTATTCGTACGAATTAAGGTCCATTCTTACAAATGGTTGTGTGAGTTAAAATTTTGATTGTTTTTTAAATTGTTTTTCTTTTATATCAGTGTTAAAGACTCATGCTAAAATCTGTTTAAATCGTCACCCATATAAAAGTCGAGTTGTAATTATTTAGTGTTTCAATTTAACCACATATCCATAGAGATCGTCACCCATGCCGATATCTCATTGGACCCATACACCAAACGTTATCCATTCAGATTTTGTTCATTGTTTTCCCTCACAAGGTGTTTTTCTTTTCTTCTTATTCATGTTTGTGTGGTTAAATGGATTTTCCTAACTGTTTTAGGAATAATCCTTGTATTTTGATTGTTGTTTGTTATCATTATCGTCACTCTCGTAACACAATGCCTTACACTGTGGTTGTGTACACCTTTGGATTTCCGACTCATGGCAGCTCAGGTGCCGGTCGTCACAGAAAACTTTGTTTTTAATGCTACCCGATGAGATCGATTCTGGGAAGAAAACATACCTTTCATTTTGTTAGGTAGTTAGCTTCAGCCGGTAAAAAAAAGTTAGCTTAATACCTCACGATGACCTCAGCAGTCCATTAAAAACCCCTTTACATTAACTTCACATCACTATAAATCCACAATCAACGATCCATCCAATTTCCCCAAAATCTTATGTAATTCCTGCAATGCAACCAATGCCGGTACAACCCCGCCTCACCGGAACTTTCTTTGGCCACCCAAAATGCAAATCCTGCCACAGCCGGACACTGGTAGCTGCAACCCTTTAACATGTTGTTGCAGTTGCATCTTCAATCTCATCTTCCAACTCCTAACCGTCGGTAGAGAATGGCATGTTCATCGTCGGTAGCGAAGGGCATGTTCATCATGCTGCAGTTGGAAAGTACCAATGTCCGATGCCAGAGAAGTGCACATATTCCCTTTAGAGGGTGGCCGGAGATCGTCGGAGCACTACACAGTTTCCCCCTTTGAATCTCTCTCTTTCTCTCAATATCTATCAAGTGTGTATTTTTATTGAGATGGTGTGTTAGATTTGACGCTTCTGATTTTGAAGAAAGTGTCTGACACAAAAAGAGATAGAAATAATGTATTTTTACGATTTGTCCCTAATCTAATATTCACCATTAATTTGGAATCTAATATATTTTATATTATATCAAGGGTTAAGGTAGGGTTTATGGGCCACCTCAATTACATTGGGTTATTATATGATCCACTCCTTGTATATGTGTGTATATATAGGGGATGGTTCCATTGGTAACCCACCCCAAGTGTGGTAACCCATTAACTAATTTTGATTGGTAGTTTAAATAAAGTGTTTTAAAATAAGTGGTTCATATTGATTCTGAAAAAAAAAAACAAGTGAATGATATTTGTTTATGGGTATTTTAGACATTTAGTAGGTGTACTTGATTCCATTTCAAAAAAAAAGTTTACCCCACAATTTTTTGAACCTTCATAACTGTTATACACATTATTTTTTTTATAAAAATTTCACCATTAAATTTGTCACTTTTTTATCTTTAATTCAAGTATAGTTTTGTTAAGTTTTTTTTCAAAGTTTTTGTAATTTGCACCGAAATAACGAGTTAATTTTTTCAAAGTGTCCGTAATTACACTGATGCAACGAGATGAATTTTTTTAAAGTGTTCATAACGAGCTGTAACTTATTAATTTTTTTGTAATAAGTTTTCGAAACTTTTTCAAAAAATTTTCCATTTTTAAAAAAAATTATTCTCTTCTAAAAAACCACATAAATTTTTTATTGAAATGTTTTTTTAAGTACATAATAAAATACATAATCTTACATTAATGTAATTACACTGATGTAGCGAGCTGAACTTTTTCAATGGGTTCCAAATTACACTGATGTAACGTGCTGGAGTTTTTAAAGCTTTCATAATTAAACTGATGTAACGAGATGAATTTTTTTAAAGTATTCGTAATTACATTGTTGTAAGGAGCTGGTTTTTTTCAAAGGTGTTCTTAATTTTTTCAAATATTAATGAACTAATTTTGAAATAAAAAATAATTTGTAATGTATATTTAAGATGAGGGAAAAACATTTTAAAGATGAAAAGATTTTGAAAAAATGAGAGAAAATTATTGTATTTATTGCTTGTTACGTTGGTGTAATTACGAATGCTCGAAAAAAATTCAAAAACAAAACTGACATGACTATAATGGAATTAACGTGAATAATATAACGATTTTAATGGTGTAATTTTTATAAAAAAAATAACATAGTATAAAAAAGTTATAATATATAAAAATCAAGGGGGAAACTTTATTTAAAAAAAGGAAAATTAACGGATTTTTAAGAGTGTGACACTTGTCACTTTCTTATCAAATATGACTTTTTTATATTAAGGTAAATGACTTAGATACGCTTTTTAATTAAAAAGTGGTAGGTGACACATGACAACATCTTATTAAATTAGAAAGTTTTAAACCAATGGATTTAAGTTATTGGGTTAACACAATTATGGAAGGCCCTTGTTTCAACTATATCGTGTATATATATATATATACACCATATAATCAAGTAAAACTCGAAGAAAATTTTAAACAAAGGACAGCATTTACATGTTTTGAAGGACAATTTGAATTGAATGATCTTAGTTTTGGATTAAAAAATGCTCCTTCAATTTTTCAAAGATTTATGTATAATATATTTTTAAAATATGAATTTTTCTTAGTATATATTGATGATATTCTAGTAGCAAATAAAACTTTTTTTTTTACTAGAGATATAGTATGAAGAACTAAAAACTAAGGTTATTTGGAGTTAAGAGGTAAGGAGACGAAAGGATAATTTTAGTGTGATATGATTTTTTGAAAGAACAATAAAAAAAAAATGCTTATGCATTTTGTAAAACCGCTATCTATACACCTCAAGCTTATGGATATTATGATAAAAAAAAATAGAAAAAATACTACTTATAAGAAAGAATACAAACAATATTATTAAATAAATATGTAAGACAAACAAGAAGATGTAAATGTTTAATTTGTGGTGATAAAAAAATTTAGCTAATAAATGCCCAAATAAAAACAAAAATACCGAGAGAAGTAACTTAGTAGAACAATTAAAAGAATACAAAATAGAAGAATTAGAAACAGATAATACAGACAATGAATCAATATATAATATATATATATAGTGAAGTAGATGAACCAATCGCAAAAGTTACATACATGTCACACCCCGAGCCGACGAGGTTGGATCGGATTCCCCGTCGGGCAGAAGGTTCCTGAAGCGCGATATCGTGAGTGATAATCGTGATGATCAGATTGTTTACATTGCACATGATATAATTGACAAATGCTAAATAGAATAGAATTACAAAGTTAAATTACATCAGTATCGTTCATAATTTAACAATGTAAATCTACCATCAACATCATAAATTTTCTATCTTGTATCTGCACAAGATATACAAAATATATGGTATAATGATGTTCCAAAAGTATGCAGGTCAAAAAATACTAGGTCCTCTATCTGCAGTCCTAGTTCAAAAGCAATAACTTCTTAATTGACATGTTCATCACCTGAGAAGTCATGCAAAAAGATCAAGTCAACACATGGTTGGTGAGTTCATATAGTTTAGTATTAGAAAATAGTTTTGTACTCCTTTTTCGGTAAAAACCCAAACCTCATTAACTTAACCTGTAATATCCAGTTAGATATGCTTATATATAAGGCATACGAAAGGGTCGAGCCTACAACCCGCCCAGACGCCATCCCATCACATACTAAACCACATATGACATTGTTGTTAATGATAATTAAGCATTTTTACCTACATTCCATATCCATTCCACCAAAGTTCTACATACACACAAAACATTTGTTAAACTCCCGGGTAACAACCTTAATCTCATTAACATCACATGCAATATCCGATTCAGTATGCTTATATATAGGGCATACGTTGGGTCGAGCTTACCGCCTGCCCAGCCAACATCCCACCACATTCTAAACCACATATTGCATTGTTGTTAATGATAATTAAGCATTTTACCCCCATCCTTAACTCAATAGTTCTTCAGTTCTTTGTTCCTGTAAATACAACAAGTTGGGAATCTCTATTGATTTCTTAAGTTCATCACACGATTATTGTCACACCCTGGGCCGGCAGGAACGGATCGGGCTTTCCCGTCGGGCGGAAGGTTCCCGGGGCGCGATATCTTGAGTGATAATCAATTGATCAGATTGTTTACATAGCACATGATAATATAAATGAGAAATGCTAACATATCCATGATATAGAATTACAAGATTAAATTACAATGTATCGTTCATAATTTAATCGAATAAATCTATCAAAAGAATCAATATAACTATATCTTGTATATGTACAAGATATACAAAAATGATTCATTGTTCTTGTCACCAAAAGCATGCAACACAAAATAAAGCTAGGTCCTCTAAAAGTCCACTAGCTTAATCCTTGCATGTAATGTAGCTACACCTATTCATCACCTGAGAAAACATGTATTTAAACAAAGTCAACACTAGGTTGGTGAGTTCATAAGTATGTTAATTGAAAACCTTGATTCATTCACATGCACAATCACAAAGTTGATTATGTTACTTGTATGATGTTTGTTTCACCTGTTCACCCAATGGCTCCTCAATAGTTATATTCACAAGTGATATATCATCCTAGTAGTGATGCTTATATATAGGGCATATGTAAGGGAACTAAGCCCTAGCCAACATCCCACCACATCACCACTAGAACTCCACACTACTTGCAGTAAAACTATTGATTTCCATTCTCATTTCTCATGTTTATCTCCTCTTTGATCACCTGTGTTCTCATGTATAGAATAATATGATGATAGCGTTGTAGTTATCAAACCGAAGTATTGATAACCAATATATGTGTTAAGTATATTAGATTCTCAATCTGTTCCTTGTATTATTCTATATTTGTGGGGTTAACTGTTATTTCACTTTTAAATATTAAAAGTGTTAGTTAACTGTTTGTAATGTAATCTCAATGCAACGTATAGAGCCCAAAAGGAGTCCATTGTGATCCTCACGTAATCAGATTACAATGCACCTGATTCACCTCTATTCCGCCGTGTGATCCCAAAGCCTTCATCGAAACTGTTACTAATAATATGACGTGAGAGAAAATAAATTCCTCAGTCTACTAGTCCACAAGTAACGATGGATGATGTACATCTATGTTGTTATTGTTCTCAATGTGGGATGTTCTCATGTGATTAACAAAGTCGAATAAGAACTTGTCTTATTACGTTATGTTAATCATGGTGTGAATGATATGGTTATCATGAAGTTACGTTATCATGATTATCATTCATGAATTCCATATGTTCACCATATAATCCTTAAGCCGTAGTAAGAACTAGTCTTAATACCCTTAAGTGATGCAGGTGGTGGATGATCAATGCGTTCATACTATCACATAGTATGTTTTTAAGTTGAAACTAAGTGTTATAAGTACTTGACTTATCACACTTAGTTAATTATAATGTGGAATGATATTTAGAAGATATTTTATCTTCTAATCATTCATGTGTTGTGTAGTATCATCATGTTTCACTGTAGTAGTTCTCATTGTTTGTTGGTTTATGAATTGTCTCAATGTTTGCTCATGTAAGAATAACTAAGTGTTATAAGATAAAATCTTACAACTATGTTATTCAAATGTGTTGATGATTATGAAATTATATTATCATGTTCATCTGAGTTTCCCTGTTATCTCATGATCATACAAGTATGCATACAATGATAAGTGATAATAAACAATTTAATATTATCTAAATCAAAGTATAAATAACATGTTAAGCAAAACTTTTAAACAAATAAAAGTAAAAATGTTTCTCAGCCCCGAGAGTTTAAAATCAGTAAAGATTAAAGAAAAGGGGCATATGAACTCACCTTGTTGTTGTAGGGTTGACTTAGCTTAAAAGGAATAATGTACGCGCTCTTGTTTGAACTTGAGTTTGTTTTCACGATCCTGTATTTATTTCAAGTTGTATGTAACTTATAAGTAATTGTCGTAAATATTTGTGCGCGTGTATGTCTTAGCCTTATAAATGGGCTAACACTTGTGGCCTCAGTCCTCATTCGGCCCTTAAGTCGTGTGTTTAGCCTCGGTTACCTAACACGTGTCTTAAGTATACACTTGTTGTAGTTAATTCTTTAAAATGGTGGTTAAGAGTTGTGTCAAAATGTTAATGACTTGGTTACCACCCTTGTATTAACTATGTAGTTATTAATTCACTCTCATGTTTGTTGGATTGGCCTTTGTATTAAAATTGGGCCGAGACACTAAGACTATGGGCCAAGACATGCCACATGGGCCGAATGCAGTAACATGGGCCGAATGATTGGGCTAAACAGATGCGTGGGCCAGTGGATAGGCTTTGGGCCGATTGAGATCTCTTGGGCCGTTAATGGGCTCAACAAATGGACTAGAATAGTCCAATTGAGCCAGAATGAAGGAGTTGGGTCAGAATATATGAAGTTGGGCCGGTTGGATTTCTTTGGGCCGAACAGTTATACGAAATGTGGGGGTGGGCCGATAGAATCAAATGGGCTGCAACTATTCAACTGGAATGGCGGCTTCCCATCCAGCGAACCCTTAGAGCTAAGGTTCGTGGGTCCTGCGGATTAAAAGGTTCGGCCATTAGAGTTCCTAGGTTCGGCTCTGTATAACTGGTGATGGTTCGGCACTAGGGTAGGTTCGGCCATGAGGATTTTCAGGTAGTAGGGTTCGTCTATACACCCATGCATAGTTTGGCTAACAACAGGCAGCCAAGGTTCGTCTTTTAGGTCCAAGGTTCGTTGCTCTTTGTCCCACATAGCCAAGGTTCGCGAGTCACCAATGGTTCGGTTGATGATGTTGAGGGTTCGGGGGAAAACAGCATGCCCAGGTTCGCTTAGGTGCACAAGGTTCGTCGGAATTTGCTACATTAGGGTTCGGCTCTCACTGCTGCTAGGTTCGCTGCTTAGTGGTTCGTGAAAGTCAAAGGCTCGGTCCAGAATCACATGGGTTCGTTTGCATGTTGAGGGTTCGTGAGTGCAGGAGGTGTGGCTGGGAAAGTGGGTTCGGCACCTCAATGTTCAGGAGATCACAAGGGTTCGGCCAGCCCTCAAGGGTTCGGCCATTCTTTTCCCAGGCGAACCTGTCACAACCTCATCATCCCCTCTAGCTGCAACCAGCCATGGTGAGCCTCTTCATCACTGGTGAACCCAAGTGAGTTTTCGAAGGTCTAGAGTTGGTTTATGCTGGTCCTAATACCGGTCACTTGGGTGAGTCGAGAAAATGATGAAAACCCTGATTTCATGGAGTTTCACAGCATCGTACCATGTTTTTGGCTGGACAGTTTCTCCGATCTGTTGTACTTTCACGTAGAGGTCATCAAGAGCTTCACGTGGGTTCAAGAATCACCCAAATCCGTCAAGAAACGAGCAAGTTATGAAGAATTGAAGCTTGGAATTTTAGAGAGAGAGAGGGTGCGGGTTTTGTGAACTAGAGAGAGAGAGAGCTGATTGAAATGAGAGAAAACACCCTCATTTGATGTTTTTATACCTCAGGTGTATTCGGGTTCGTTTCGGTTGCTCGGTTTGCGTTTTCGTCGCGTATCCGGAACTTCACGTATATTTAATTGTAATAAATAAAAGAAGATAATTTTAATTAATTGATGAGTTTCAAAATTGTAAAATGTTATATAATTTTATTTTATTAAATTATTTTCGTTCGTGTCGTGTTTTCGTTTCGTCAGATCGCGTCACCATCGTGCGTATTCGTTCGAATCGTCATTCGAACGAACACGACGATGGTTTTGCTTTCCGACTTTTGTTTTCTCCTTCCCAGTCATCATTTTAGAATGTTAAACTCACAGATATGTTTGTGTGAATCGTCACCCACGCAAACACACTGTCAGTTCGTTATTCTGGAACGACACTGCAATTTATGTTTGAATTGTGTTTCCTCACTGTCGCACTCAACTAAACTCCCTGATATCACATTGTTTTCACATTGAATTGTCGGCCATCTGATTCCTGTCATCTATGGATATCAGATCGCAACCGATTTGTTTTTGTCATTCGCTTGAACATCATTGTTTCTCATGTTTAGTTGTGTTAACTGTACTTAGGTTTTCACTTAAATACACACAACTAATGTATCAATTGCGTGTTGTACTTACAGTATTTAAGTTTACACAAAAATACGTACAACTGTTTCTTGTAAATCTGAATTCTGTTAGTACAAATACTGTGTATACACATGAAATCACACGTAGTTACTGTTGAAAGTACACGCACCGTACGAACTTGCCGGCCGGTCTGGTACTAGTTGTCACAATTATGATCAACCACAACATTTGAAGAAACAATTTAGATAAATGCTTAATTAAATAAATAAATAAACATTTAATAAAATCTAAGACCTAATGATTGAGCCTTGGTCAACTCGAGTAGACTAGTCTAGCAATCTAGGTTCTTAGTAGTGGAGGAAATCTGTAAATATCATCAAGCATGCGAACAATAATCAATCAGTCTAGCTAGGACATCTTTTGATGTATAGGATTTTATAGTTAGTCTAGATCGTCCATGTTCGTTCTTGTTCGTATAGATCGTTAGTTCTTTGGCACATGCTATCTTTGAATATTTCCCAGACATTCCTCTGAAAATAGATCGTTGTGTATAGTTCTTTGAAATAGATCTTTATTTCTTTGAAATCACACCACTGAAAATAGTTGTTTGTTTTAGATCGGTAGTTCTTTGAAATCACTCCACTAAAAATAGTTCTTTGTTTTAGATCGTTAGTTCTTTGAACTCACCACTGAAAATAGTTCTTTGTTTTGAAGAGTTATTCATTCATGATGAATAAATAACTTGTTTTAATCCAATAAACAGTTTACCTAGACAGAAGTCTAGAATAACAGTTATACATGTAAAACATATACCAAGAAAAAGCATTTACGTAAAACAATTTAATTAAAACAGTTTACGCATGCTTCTCAGCCCCGCGTTTGTAAAACAAAAACGTTTAGAAAAGGGGCAATGAACTCACATGTGTTGCTGTGAAATGTACTATCACAAAATGAGCGCACTTGTTTGTAGACTAAGTATCTTCAGTTCCTGAGTTGTTTTACAAGAATTCGAGTACGATAAGTATACGTATCAATCGTCGTATCTAAGGTTTGGTCTTGGTGTGCAACTAAGTGTCCTATGTACTATTGTGCTTCTAAGATGTATTCTAACTAATCTAATTTAGATACCCAATCCTAACCTTTATTCCCCATTAAATCATTACAAGCTTTAAATGAGCATGTTTTAAAGTTAATTTACTTTAACTAAATATAAATTTATAAAAAAATCATTTATTTTAAGTTACTTTAGCTTATAAATCATTTCGTTTTATTAAAATATCATCCACTTTATTTAAAATGACATTTTAACCTTTGATGGGCTTAATTAGGCCCATTGGGCCTAATTTAGCCCCTTTGTAAATCTTTGATAGTCCAATGCCTATTAATCACATTCTTCGCATCAACCAACATAGATAATTCAAATAATTTCTCTATGCTAGTTACATGTCTTATGAAACTTCCCGAAGGTACAAGTGTTAACCTTTAAACTTTTGTTTTGATCCCTAGTTTACCCATCACGTATTGTTTACTATAAGACCTAATGTCCCATGCACTCACAATAGTGTTTTCGTTTTATACATGCACACACACATACATCTTAGGTCAATTCCCATGCACTCACTCCCACCCATTCACCTAAGTTTTGTGTTAATTATGGATAATGGTGACAAATCTCCAAATTTCATAAGTATGCATGAGTACACTAAATTTCGAGTTCTCATTAACCAAGTCCCATCTCAAAATGTCCAATAATTTGATCGTAGGTCTAAACGTGCTGATAGGGAAATAGATTAGCTGCCCATACATTTTTATACACTAGGTTCGGCTAGTTTTATGGGAGGGTCCTAGGTTCACTACTGTCCAAAGGCTGAAGTGGTCTTAGATTCGGCTAACAAGGGTTCGGCTCAATTGCTTCGTGGGTCACAGGTTCGTCTACCGTGAGGTTCGGCTGAAGTCCTATGTTCGGCCAAAGGTTCGGCTGAGATGGGAAAGGGTTCGGCAGTAGGGTCACAGGTTCCTCTACCTTCAACATGACCCGGTCTCCCACTTGGAATTCCAACGGCTTACGCCGTTTGTCGGCATAGCTCTTTTGTTTGCTCCTAGTAGCTTGTAGTCTTCGTTGAATCTGGGCAATCTTGTCAGTGGTTTCCTGAATAAGCTCTGGCCCAGTTATTCGATTGTCTCCAACTTCTGTCCAACAGATCGGTGATCGACATTTTCGACCATACAAATCCTCGAATGGTGCGCATCCGATGCTACTATGATAACTGTTGTTGTAGGAGAATTCAATCAGTGGCAAATGAGAGTCCCAATTCCCACCGAAATCCAACACACAGGTTCTTAACATGTCCTCTAGGGTCTTAATTGTACGTTCGCTTTGACCGTCCGTTTGTGGATGATAAGTTGTACTCAGATTTAACTGCGTCCCTAAAGATTTCTGTAGTGATTGCCAGAACCTAGATGTGAATCTGCTGTCTCTATCAGATATAATAGACAATGGCACACCGTGGCGTACTACTATCTCATTGATGTATAATCTTGCCAGTTTATCCATCATGAAGGTCTCACGCATTGGGAAGAAGTGAGCAGATTTCGTTAAACGATCGATGATCACCCAAATCGTATCATGACCACTGGAAGTGCGGGGTAGCTTGGTAATGAAGTCCATAGCTATTTTTTTCCCACTTCCAGAGCGGAATCTCAGGCTGTTCTAGTAAACCAGACGGCTTCTGGTGTTCCGCCTTTACCTTCGCACACGTAAGACATCGACTGACGTACTCGGCTATGTCTTTCTTCATCCCGGCAACCAATAAAATCCACGTAAGTCTTGGTACATTTTATGAGCGCCTGGATGCACAGAGTATTTAGTCTTGTGTGCTTCATCGAAGATAAGTTTTCTCAATTCCTGTACCGCTGGAATCCATATACGATCCTGGTCGTACATCATACCATCAGGATTAGTATAAAATTGTTTCTTCGCCCCACAGTCAAGTTCCTTCTTCAGATTTCCTCTATCAACTGATTCTTGTTGTGCTTGAATAATCTTGTCTCGTAAGCTCGTCTGCACAATCATTCCCATTGCTCTGACGCGCAGGGTTTGACTCGTTCCTTCCGGCTCAAGGCATCAGCTACAACGTTTGCCTTTCCCGGATGGTACTTGATTACACAGTCGTAATCATTTAGAAGTTCAACCCAACGACGCTGTCGCATGTTGAGCTCATTCTGATCAAAGATATGCTGCAGCCTCTTGTGATCAGTATATATGGTACATTTAGTGCCATATAAGTAATGTCTCCAAATCATCAATGCGAAGATTACAGCTCCTAGTTCAAGATCATGAGTAGTGTAGTTCTTCTCATGAACCTTTAACTGTCTTGATGCATAAGCGATAACTTTGTCCCGTTGCATCAGTACGCAACCAAGTCCCTGATGGGAGGCATCACAATAAACAACAAAGTCATCACAACCTTCTGGGAGTGATAGAATTGGAGCATCACATAACTTCTGTTTCAATGTCTGAAAAGCATCTTCTTGTTTCTGCTCCGAGACAAACGATTCACTTTTCTGGGTTAATTTAGTGAGAGGTAGAGCTATCTTAGAAAAGTTTGAGATAAACCTTCTATAATAACCTGCCAATCCCAGAAAAGACCATATCTCCTTCGGTGTCTTCGGAGTATCCCAGTTCTTTATCGCCTCGATCTTGGCGGGATCTACGTTTATTCCCTCACTGTTAACTACGTGACCAAGAAATTTTACTTCTCTTAGCCAGAATTCACATTTAGATAATTTGGCATAAAGTTTCTCTTCTTTCAACAGCGCCAAGACATTTCTGAGATGTTGCTCGTGGTCAGTTTTGTTCTTGGAATAAATCAGTATGTCATCAATAAAGACAATGACAAACTGATCTAGGTACGGCTTGCACACTCGGTTCACGAGGTCCATGAAAACCGCTGGTGCATTCGTCAATCCTAAAGGCATCACCATGAATTCGTAATGCCCGTATCTGGTTCGAAATGTCGTCTTCGGTATATCTTCGTCTTGAACTCTAAGCTGATGATATCCAGACCGCAAGTCAATCTTCAAGAAGTATTGAGCTCCTCACAGCTGGTCAAACAAATCATCAATCCACGGCAATGGATACCGATTCTTGATGGTTAGTTTGTTCAGCTCGCGGTAGTCTATGCACATTCGAAACGATCTGTCTTTATTCTTCACGAACAGAACCGGAGCTCCCCAAGGTGAGTAGCTCAGTCTGATAAAACCTTTATCAAGTAGCTCCTGTAACTGGTTGGACAATTCCTGCATCTCTGAAGGTGCTAACCTGTAAGTGGATTTAGCAACAGGAGTTGCTCCAGGAACTAAGTCAATACGAAACTCTATCGGTCGCACATGAGGCGAACCTGGTAGGTCTTCAGGAAATGCTTCCGGATACTCTTTCACTACTGGTACGTCTTGAATCTTTTTCTTGTCTTTCTCCTTTTCCACCACGTGAGCCAGAAACGCCACACACCGCTTCTGTAGACACTTACGCGCCTTTATGCAAGAGATGATTTTGACACTTCTTTTTGCTTGATCCCCACACACTTCCAATATGCGATAGTTCAGCAATGGAACTCGAAGCAGCTTTTCAGAACAAATGACTTCCACACGATTAGAAGAAAGCCAATCCATTCCAACAATGATGTCGAAACTGCCCAACTCCATCGGTATCAAGTCTATGGTGAATGTATGACCATTAAGTGTCAATGGGCAATTTCTATATACTGTACTAACTGTGATCTGTTTCCCGTTAGCTACTTCTATGATGTAAGGGGAATCTAATTGTTCCTCTTTAGACTCTAGTTGGCATGCAAAATCGGTAGAGATAAAACTCTGATCCGCACCAGTGTAAAAAAAACAGATGCATAAAAGTCATGTAAGAGAAATGTACCAGTGACCACATTCGGGTCTTGGCGTGCAGCTGGTGCTCCGATAGCGAAAGCTCTTCCACGGGGTGCTTGAACTGCCTGTTGTGCATTCTTCGGGCAGTTCTTTGCAAAGTGGCCATGTTCGCCACAGTTATAGCATCCACCATTGTTCTGATTTGTTAGTGGAGGGAGAGCCAAAGCAGCATTGTTGACTGCTTGGTTAGGTGTCATCTGGCAGTGTTGGACCCAATGGCCCTTTCGTCCACATCCTTTGCATTGCTTGCAGCATGATGATATTGACACTTGGCACACATAGGATATGTACCAGTGTAGGGTCTTCTGTTAGGGTTTTGTTGTGCAGCTTCTACTTGTTATAGAGGTGTGGCCAGAGTGTAGTTCTTGATGACCTTCTGTTTCTTCTTCTGGTGATGGTGGGATTTCTTTGAAGACTCTTCCTTGCGTTTGCCGGAATCAGCCTCTTTCTTTAAAGTTCCAGAGGCTAGCATCAGGTCAGTAAGTTTCCCTAATAGACTAACAGCGGACTCCACTGTGACAGGGTTTGCAGCCACCACTAATCCTTGTATGCAAGCAAGTAGCCCGCATACGTACCTGTCAATCCGTTTCTCCAGAGTCGGTACCATGTCTGGCACCAAAGCAACTAACTCATGGTAACGGGTGGTGTATCCCATGTGATCTACCCCTTTCATCACATGGTTAGACAATTCAACCTCCAATCTCTGCAGCTCGTTCTTGTGGCAGAATTCTGTTCTCAACAGGTTCTTGAAGTCTTCCCAGGTCATTGACATAGCTTCTTCTCTTCCCCTTGCGTTGATTTGGCCGTTCCACCAAGTCAAGGCTCGCTTGTTGAATGTTCCTGCAGAGTAGCGAACCTTTTGGTGCTCTGGACAACTACAGAGGTCCAGAGTGGTCTCAATCTTCTCAATCCATTGTATCAAACCAACGGCCCCTTCATTCCCGCTAAAGCTAGGCGGTTTACATCCTACAAAATACTTGTAGGAGTAATGAGAGGTACTGCCCGTATTACCACTGGCTTCCCCAGATGAGTTCCCAGTGTTGGTGCTGTCATTACGGAGACGGTTGAGCATCTCCGGTATCACCTCTTTCAGCTGGTTAGTCAGCTGACTGCTCAGTAGTGTCGCCAGGGCGATGGTAGCAGGATCCAGTATCTGAGTAGTGCTCAGGCCTGGCGGTGGGTTAAGTGTAGGAGGAGAAGGCTGTGGAGGAGGTGGAGGTGGTGAATGAGCCGGTGATGGTGTCAAAGAGTGTGGAGCCAAGTCGTGCGGTGGTGGTAACAGAGGAGGTTGTCTTCGTGGAGGCATTCTGATCATAACCAACAGAATATTGGTTAGTGTAGTGATCGAATACAGAAGACAATATGCAAATAAATCCTAAGTCATGTGTTCTCTACATGCAAGGTCCCTAGGTTATAGTCTAGGCCAAACCGTTTAATTAAGTGACATATATTTCTTTATAACCATGGCTATGATACCAATCTGTCACACCCCGAGCCGACGAGGTTGGATCGGATTCCCCGTCGGGCGGAAGGTTCCTGAAGCGCGATATGGTGAGTGATAATCGTGATGATCAGATTGTTTACATTGCACATGATATAATTGAGAAATGCTAAATAGAATAGAATTACAAAGTTAAATTACATCAGTATCGTTCATAATTTAACAATGTAAATCTACCATCAACATCATAAATTTTCTATCTTGTATCTGCACAAGATATACAAAATATATGGTATAATGATGTTCCAAAAGTATGCAGGTCCAAAAATACTAGGTCCTCTATCTGCAGTCCTAGTTCAAAAGCAATAACTTCTTAATTGACATGTTCATCACCTCAGAAGTCATGCAAAAAGATCAAGTCAACACATGGTTGGTGAATTCATATAGTTTGGTATTAGAAAATAGTTTTGTACTCCTTTTTTGGTAAAAACCCTAACCTCATTAACTTCACCTGTAATATCTAGTTCGGTATGCTTATATATAGGGCATACGAAAGGGTCAAGCCTACAACCCGCCCAGACGCCATCCCACCACATACTAAACCACATATGACATTGTTGTTAATGATAATTAAGCATTTTTACCTACATTCCATTTCCATTCCACCATGGTTCTACATACACACAAAACATTTGTTAAACTCCCGGGTAACAACCTTAATCTCATTAACATCACCTGCAATATCCAATTCGGTATGCTTATGTATAGGGCATATGTAGGGTCGAGCTTACCGCCCGCCTAGACAACATCCCACCACAAACTAAACCACATATGGCATTGTTGTTAATGATAATTAAGCATTTTACACCCATCCTTAACTCACTAGTTCTTCATTTCTTTGTTCCTGTAAATACAACAAGTTGGGAATCTCTATTGATTCCTTAAGTTCATCACACGATTATGATCAACCACAACATTTGTAGAAACAATTTAAATAAATGCTTAAATAAATAAATAAATAAAAATTTAATAAAATCTAAGACCTAATGATTGGGCCTTGGTCAACTCGAGTAGACTAGTCTAGCAATCTAGGTTCTTAGTAGTGGAGGAAATCTGTAAATATCATCAAGCATGCGAACAATAATCAATCAGTCTAGCTAGGACATCTTTTGATGTATAGGATTTTATAGTTAGTCTAGATCGTCCATGTTCGTTCTTGTTCGTATAGATCGTTAGTTCTTTGGCACATGCTATCTTTGAATATTTCCCAGACATTCCTCTGAAAATAGATCGTTGTGTATAGTTCTTTGAAATAGATCTTTAGTTCTTTGAAATCACACCACTGAAAATAGTTCTTGTTTTAGATCGTTAGTTCTTTGAAATCACTCCACTAAAAATAGTTCTTTGTTTTAGATCGTTAGTTCTTTGAACTCACCACTGAAAATAGTTCCTTGTTTTGAAGAGTTATTCACTCATGATGAATAAATAACTTGTTTTAATCCAATAAACAGTTTACCTAGACAGAAGTATAGAATAACAGTTATACATGTGAAACATATACTAAGTAAAAGCATTTACATAAAACAATTTAATTAAAACAGTTTACGCATGCTTCTCAGCCCTGCGTTTGTAAAACAAAAACGTTTAGAAAAGGGGCAATGAACTCACCTGTGTTGCTGTGAAATGTACTATCACAAAATGCGCGCTCTTGTTTGTAGACTAAGTATCTTCAATTGTCGTATCTAAGGTTTGGTCTTGGTGTGCAACTAAGTGTCCTATGTACTATTGTGCTTCTAAGATGTATTCTAACTAATCTTATTTAGATACCCAATCCTAACCTTTATTCCTCATTAAATCATTACAAGCTTTAAATGAGCATGTTTTAAAGTTAATTTGCTTTAACTAAATATAAATTTATAAACAAATCATTTATTTTAAGTTACTTAAGCTTATAAATCATTTCGTTTTATTAAAATATCATCAACTTTATTTAAAATGACATTTTAACCTTTGATGGGCTTAATTAAGCCCATTGGGCCTAATTTAGCCCCTTTGTAAATCTTTGATAGTCCAATGCCTATTAATCACATTCTTCGCATCAACCAACATAGATAATTCAAATAATTTCTCTATGCTAGTTACATGTCTTATGAAATTTCCCAAAGGTACAAGTGTTAACCTTTAAACTTTTGTTTTGATCCCTAGTTTACCCATCATGTATTGTTTACTATAAGACCAAATGTCCCATGCACTCACAAAAGTGTTTTCATTTTATACATGCACACACACATACATCTTAGGTGATTTCCCATGCACTCACACCCACCCATTCACCTAAGTTTTGTGTTCATTATGGATAGTGGTGACAAATCTCCAAAATTCATAAGTATGCATGAGTACACTAAATTTCGAGTTCTTATTAACCAAGTCCCATCTCAAAAGGTCCAATAATTTGATCGTAGGTCTAAACGTGCTGATAGGGAAGTAGATTCGTTGCCCATGGGTTTTTATACACTAGGTTCGGCTAGTTCTATGGGAGGGTCCTAGGTTCACTGTTGTCCAAAGGCTGAAGTGGTCTTAGATTCGGCAAACAAGGGTTCGGCTCAATTGCTTCGTGGGTCACAGGTTCGTCTACCGTGAGGCTTGGCTGAAGTCCTAAGTTCGGCCAAAGGTTCGGCTGAGATGGGAAAGGGTTCGGCCGTAGGGTTTTCTGCCATGAGGTTCGGTTGATGCAAGGTTCGGCCATGCATGGGTTCAGCTGGGTAGGGTTCGGTGCTAGGGTTTGGCTGGCTCATGCAGGTTTGCCAACCATTGGAGGTTCAGCCAGAGGAGAAGGGTTCGTGGTACCTGAAGGTTCGGCTGCTATTGGATGATTCGGCCTTGGTCACTAGTTCGTGAAGGGTTCGGCCAAGAAATCCCTAGGTTCGCCGGTTGTAGCCTGGTAGTTCGTGAGCCAGAAGGTTCGGCCATGTGAGAAAAGGTTCGGCCGACGTTGCGTGCCCCGAACCTGTACCTTCTTCTTCACCAAACTCAATCCCAGTTAACTGCAGTTCGACCCCATGACTCCTTTACACCCATACCAACTAGATTAATCATAGTAATAACCCTAAAATAGTTTAACACTTGAAATCATGTTCGCATTAAACGTTTAGAAGAAAACCCGAAATAAATCATAACTTTACCTCAAATTTTATGGATGAAAGCTAGAAATTCTTGTACTTCAGTGATCTACATGAAGAGGTGAGCTTTTTGGCACCAAGAACACTTAAAATGATTGAGGAATGAGTGAGATCTTCTAGAGAGAAGGTGGAGAGATGGATTCTAGAGAGAGAAAGTGGAAAAACGAAAATGGGAGAGAGATGTGAGGTTGGTGGTGGTGGGTGGGAGGTTTAAAGCCCCATTAAATGATTTAGAAATACCCTGTTAAGTTCGGTTCCGCTCGGTTACGCGTAAAACGTCATATCTTTGTAATTCTCGTACCGAAACGACTCGGTTTATAACATAAGATTTATAAATTATTTTAAGTGGTTATTTCTAGTAAATTAACTAAATATCTTTTGTTTATTTTAAATTTCCAAAAATATTAAACTTACCGTTTAGAATCGAATCGTACAGTCGTCGCGCGCATTCGTTCGAATCGTCACCCGTACGAACACGACGATAACTACACTTTCCAATATTGTTTTCTAATTATCGGACGTCATTCAGAACGTTAAACTTTCAATTCGTACTCATCGTCACCTATACGAATAATCCGTCGGTTTAGCATTCACGTAACGACATCCGTGTGTTTTGTTCTGTAAAGCCTCACATACGTTTATACATAATAAAATTCCTAACACCTAATCACATGATGGTTCTGTAATGCCAGATGATTATCTGACTGATGAACCATGTTTTCTGAACTTTGTTTCTCTGAAATGATTTCTGAGTTTGCTATTTGATAACACAAATGATTACGATATATGATATGAACATGACATGAACTGAAATATGTATAGTTTGTACCTGATTACCGTTCGTGTTACTGTTGAGATCACTGTTCCGGTGATGCTTCCGGCACTGATGTTACAATACACATAAATGAATACTTAAGAATGTAGTCATAATTGTATACATAGGAAAGGATATAATTACATAAAATGCTATAATTGTGGATATTATCCTAGTATAGAAAAAAGATCGCAGTGTGACATATGTTTCAAAGAAATATGTTATTTATGTATGAAAGATAAATATAATATTGAAATAGATATAAAAAAAGAAAGAAATAAATACAAATTCATACATAGAGAAAATAGAAAAATTAGAACTAATATTAGAATTACATAAAATAAAAATAGAAACACTAGATGATAAAATAACTAAAATTGTAGATATAGTGTAAAAGAAAAAACAAACTGAACAAGAAATAAATTAAATGTCTACAGAATCAGAAAAAAAACATATATACAAACACAAGGAGTAACAAAATATGATAAATATACAATGTATGTTATGGTTAGATAATAACAAATTTTTATACTTCACAGCCCTAGTAGACACAGGTGCAACAAAAAGTTTGATATCATATGATTTAGTACCAATACAATATCATAAACAATTAACATATGAACTGGTAACTAGAACAGTTGAAGACAGATTAATTACTATTACACATTATTTAGAACCAACAGGTATACAATTCCTAGATTTTGCAAGAAATTATAGTATTAAATATGAAATACCTCATGTAAATATAAATCCTTAATATATTAAATCTAAAGATTTTGGATTAGGCTTAAATTTTATATTAGGACTAAATGGACCTATTACAATAACAATAAACTTTATAACATTAAGTAAACAAATATACAGTTTTCCAACGTCAAGATATAATAATACATAAGAGTTTGCACGAAAGCGTGGTGGGCATGGAAATTTAGAATTTCTAAAACAACGAAAAAGAGAAAAACCGCTAGAAAATGAAACAATAAAATTACGTACAGAATTTGAGTCATGAACTAGAAAAAGGAAAAGATATTACAAAAAGTATAAATCATCCAAAAATATTATATTTAGAAAAAATAGGACTAATAGGAGAAGATATTAAAAAATCAACCGTAGAATATATCTGTAAATTTAAATTAAAAAATCCAGATATTACAATTAAAACAACTAATATAGAATATAGTCCTTTAGATAAAAAAGAATTTAAAAATCAAATACCAAAAATGATAGAACAAGGATTAATTAGAAAATCTGAAAGTCCTCATATATCTGCAGCATTTATAGTTAGAAATCATAGCGAAGTTAAAAGAAGGAAAGCAAGGATAGTATACAATTATAAAATATTAAATGATAATACAGAAGATGATGGATATAATAATCCAAATAAAGATAGTTTAATACAATTAATACAAAAGAAAAAGTGTTTTCAAAATTTGATTTAAAATCAGGATATAATCAATTAAAACTCGAAGAAACTTTTAAACCATGGACAACATTTACATGTTCTGAAGGACAGTTTGAGTGTAATGTTCTTAGTTTTGGATTAAAAAATGCTCCTTCAATTTTCCAAAGGTTATGGAAGTTTTTCCTCCCAGAAATAGGCAATATACACAAGGGACAAGCAGCTCACATCTATATAGTACACAAAGTCCAAGTATTACATTTGAAAATTATTCCTTACAAAGGTGTAATGATCCAAATACAAAGTTTCGTCCAACTAATGGAATGAAACTTATAGAAGACAACAGTGTCTAGTTGACAATCTTTGGCATATTCAAATTATGCCTCAAGCTAAACTTTTAAAGTACAGGTCTTAAATGCTCTTAGTCTTTATTTTTATGAGCAAAGTGTTTTAAATCCTGAAAAAACTAAAACAAAATTTACACATTATGTTGTTTTTAGAAGAATAAAAATTGGGATTTTCAATAAATAAGAGACAGTGATTAAATATATAGAATGTCCAAACCCAATTTACGAAGGATATTATTCTTTTGCTCAGGCATTTAAAATATCAAGAGAAACTTTTGGGGTTGATAAATTTTATATAGAACCAGAAGAGGTTTAAACTTTTGCAAAGTTGGCAAAGATTAACCGAGAAAAAGTTATTAAAAATCAAGAGGAGGTAATTTCCAAATTAAATGAACAACTTATACAGAAAGGAAAAAAAAATACCAAGCTTATACAATGCTAAATAGAAAATAGTTTACTAAAAGAAAAATTGGCAATTTGTGAATCAAAAAATAAAATGATATTACAAATGCTAGATAAAAAAGAGGAAAAAGAGAATATAGAAAAACATAGAAATTATGATATTTTCAGAACAAGAATTCTTGATACACCCTGGTGGAAACATTTGAAACCAGTTATAGAAAGATTTCCTAATTTTGGAAAAATAGTTTCACAAAAAGTATGTACAGAATTTCCTATAATTTTGTATGAATTACAACAACTCTTAGATATAGCTTTTGAAATGGACAACATGAATAAATGAGTTAAAATAGTAGAAAGAACAGATGATGAAAGAAATGGACCTGGGCTCCTATTAGTCCAAATCTACCATCCTACACAGCTATCTAATGACCAGATAATTTAATTTTATCATCATGTTATGATTGATTATATGGAATTCAGACTAAACATCAGAACATAACAATTGCTTGAAAGATTTGGAGAAAAATTCCCAATAGTAACAGGGAATATTTCAACCCATTCGGTGAATCCATTAGTGGGATGCAAGATTTTTACATCATTTCCTTACGCAGATTCATACTCTTACAGGCCAGCTAGAAAACGAGTCTTTTTTAGCCACAGAGCACATTTACACAACTATTTAAGAGATCTAGCGGTCACACATAATATTGATTTTTCTAATATGCCATGTATAAATAAAATGGCAAGTGATGAAAGTCGAGAAGAATTTACAAAGTTTGTTATATAACAACAGAAGACCCCTATTTTACCAGAGTAATTTAATTGATCTAATTATTGTCTGTTAGGGGAATGACATTATATACAGATTTATTCTCATCCAAATTGGAGTATGCTTTTTACCATTTGTAAGAGAAGGTGAAACTTTGGAACTCCAACACATAAAAAAAAAGAAGACGACGAAGACATTGATTCAAGTCCCCGCACACCATGTTCAATAGACAGGACACAATGAGATTTCTAAATAATAATATATATCCTTACAGAAGAGAATTTTGTCGATTTCAGCAATAAAAAAGGCATACATGGTGGGAATAAAAACCAGATAAAAACAACAATAATTAGAAGACACACGGAACAAACAGAAGAAATAATGGCATCTATAGTATACCATAAGAGGCCTAAGTATTTTTTGTTGACTAAGTAGTATTTTAATTCTTGTATTCATGCTAGTATTGACTAAGTATTTTTTTTAAATTTTCTTTTCATGCAAAAGTTGACAATTATGTACCCCTAAGAGGCCTATATAAGGAATATGTATCTAGGTTTGAAATCATTCAACAAAGAAATATATATCAAGTTTCTTTCAAAAAATCATGGCATACAAAAATCATCCTTTCGTCTCCCTACCTCTTAACTCCAAATAACCTTAGTTTTACGTTCTTCATACTATATCTCAAGTAAAAAAAAATCGTTTGTTGATTGTAAAGATATCATCAACAATCTATTTGTCCACTTTGTTACTTCACCATTGTAAGTGTTACGTTTACATGTTTAATTATCTATTTAATTTATGTTTACGTCAAAATTTATGTTTATGTTGTCATTCTTGTTTCCTAAGTCTTCTAATATATATATATATATATATATATATATATATATATATATATATATATGTATGGCATGGAATTTTACATAACCCACTAAATGCGCACTAACCCAAATAACTTTGGCAAGATGAAGCCGAATCTTTGATTTTTTTATTTAAACATCATTGTAACACATTTTGAACACCATGTTCTTTTATGAGTTTGTGCTAATTCTTTTTCGTTTGAGATCCTACATCAATGTAGTGTGTGCTACAACACTGTAAATGACAAAATGAAGCCGAATCTTGGATTTTTTTTATTTAAACATCATTGTAACACATTTTGAACACCATGTTCTTTTATGAGTTTATGCTAATTCTTTTTCGTTTGAGATCCTAGATCACTGTAGTGTGTCCTACAACATCATTGGATTTGGGTTAGCATGCATTTAGTGGGTTATTTTTTGTGCCCAACCCTATATATATAGGATATGGTTCAAATAAGAACCCACAATAATTGTGTTAATCCAATAACTCAAATCCAATGGTTTTTATTTTTCAGATTTAATAAGATGGTGACATGAGTTACCTAACCTATTTAAATTAAATTGGGTATCTAAGTAATTTCACTTAATATAAAAAAGTAAGATTTAATAATAGAGTTACAAGTGTCTCACTCTTACAAATCCATCCATTTTTCTTTTTTTAAATCAAAGTTTCACCTTGATTTTTATACACTTATAATTTTTTTATACTATGTTATTTTTTTATAAAAATTACATCATTAAACTCGTTATATATTTCTTGTTAATTCCATTATAGTCATGCAAATTTTTTTAAAATTTTTTTTGTGCGTTCGTAATTACACTAACGTAACGAACAATAAATACAATAACTTTCTTTCATTTTTTCAAAATCTGTACATCTTTAAAATGTTTTACTAATTATTTTGAGCGTTCGTAATTTTCTCTCATTTTTTCGAGCGTTTGTAATTACAGCAACGTAAAATCTTTCTATCACGTTACAAATTATTTTTTATTACAAAAATTAGTTCATTAATATTTTAAAAAGTTAAGAACACTTTGAAAAAATCCAGCTCCTTACATCAGTGTAATTACGAAAACTTTGTAAAAATTCAGCTCGTTACATCAGTGTAATTATTAACACTTTGAAATAATTCAGCTCGTTATGTCAGTGCAAGTGCAAAACGCCATTGCATTAGTGTAAAACATCATTGCATCGTTCTGGTAATGCCTTTCGGCCTTACCAATGCACCAGCGGTTTTCATGGACCTCATGAACCGTGTTTGCAGGCCATACTTGGATAAATTTGTGATTTTGTTCATCGGTGATATACTGATATATTCCAAGAGCAAAGAAGAACACAAGCAACACCTTAAGTTGATTTTGGATATCTTAAGGAACAAGCAACTGTATGCGAAATTCTCCAAGTGTGAATTTTGACTTAAGGAGGTTCAATTGTTGGGACACATAGTCAATGAAAAGGGTGTTCACGTGGATCCTGCAAAGATTGAAGCTGTGAAGAATTGGAATACACCGAAGACACCAATGGAGATTCGTTCATTCCTTGGACTTGCCGGTTAAGATTTTGGGGTTTATTGCGATGCATCCAATCAGGGTCTCGGTTTCTATTCCCATGCAACGGGGAAAGGTTGTAGCATATGCATCAAGACAATTGAAAATTAACGAGAAGAACTACAATACTCACGACTTGGAACTTGGTGCAGTCGTGTTTGCTTTGAAGATATGGAGATATTATCTTTATGGCAATAAGTGTGTAGTCTTTGTTGATCATAAGAGTTTGTAGCATATACTTAACCAGAAGGAACTTAATATGAGACAACGAAGATGGGTTGAACTGTTAAATGACTATGACTGTGAAATTCGCTTCCATCCTTGCAAAGCAAATGTAGTAGTAGATGCTCTTAGTCGCAAGAGTCATATTCAAATACATAGGGGTTCGAGTGCACACTACTATCCACAATGATATTTTGGTAGCTCAACAAACCTTAGTGGCTCAAGGCAGCCCACATGATGAGATGTCTTGTGGGGCTGAATTGCAATTGAAAACGAAAGATGATGGGTTGATGTATTATTTGAATCGGTTGTGGATACTGAACAGAGATGATCTTAGAATGACGATTATGATCAAAGCACATAAGTCTCGTTACTCATCCATCCGGGTGTTGAAAATATGTACCAAGACCTTAGAGTTTTGTACTGGTGGCCCAGAATGAAGAAGGATATAGCTGAATATGTAGCTGAATGCCTTAACTGTGCAAAAGTCAAGGCTGAACACCAACGACCTTCATGATTGTTAGTACAACCGAAAATACCCATGTAGAAGTGGGAGAATATCTCTATGGATTTTATTACCAAAATCCTGCGAACCGGAAGTGGTCATGATAGTAAATGGGTGATAATATATCGGTTAACCAAATCAGCCCTTTTTTGCTGATACGAGAAACTTACCCTGTGCGGAAGTTAACTCGTATTTATGTTGATGATATTCTTAGCCGACACGGGATTCCCTTAAGCATAATATCTGATTGTGATGCTCGTTTCACAACACAATTTTGGGAATCATTGCACGAAGATTTTGGAACACGATCGGATCTTAGCACGGCTTATCATCCTAAAACGGATGTACAGACTGATCTAACAATTCAGACACTTGAAGACATATTAAGAGCTTGTGTCACACCCCGAGCCGGCGGGTTGGATCGACTTCCCCGTCGGGCGGAAGGTTCTTGGGCGTGATATCATTAGTGATAATCGGAATGATAAGATTGTTTACATTGCACATGATATATAAATATAAATGAGAAACTGCTAAATAGAAGTAGAATTACAAAGTTAAATTACATCAGTTTAGTTCATAATTTAACAATGTAAATCTACTGTTAAAATCATAAATCTTCTATCTTGTATCTGCACAAGATATACAAAATAATATGTATAACGATGTTTCAAAAGTTTGCAGGTCCAAAAATGCTAGGTCCTCTAACTGAAATCCTAGCTCAAAAGCAATAACTGCCTAGTTGACCTGTTCATCACCTCAGAAGTCATGTAAAAATATAAAGTCAACACATGGTTGGTGAGTTCATGTAATATTATAAAAATGAGTTTGAATAACTCGAATGACAACCTTAACCTCACCATTAACCCCCTATACCATCCAGTTTAGTATGCTTATATATAGGGCATATGTAGGGTCGAACTTACCGCCCGCCCAGCCACCGTCCCACCACATACTAAACCACATGGTATATTGTTCCTGGTGATAATTAAGCATTTCATTCCACTACTTTGATTCCATAACATATGATTCATAGCATTTGATTACCATGAAAATGTTTACCTTGATCCCCCGAAGTGACAACCTGAACCTCATCAACAACACCTATGCTATCCAATCAAGTATGCTTATATATAGGGAATATGTAGGGTCGAGCTTGCCGCCCGCCCAACCACCGTCCCACCACATACTAGACTGTTTATCATATTGTTGTTAATGATAATTGAGTGTTTCACTCCATTCACCTTCAATTTAGATTCTGATTTCCACAATAGATTTACCTTTGATCTCTTGAGTTCACCATGTATTCATGATTTCCCAAAAGCACTTGTAGAATATAACATTAAATGTTTAATTAAACTAATAACTAAGCATTTAAATACAACTAAGACATGATGATTGGGCCTTATTTGACTCAATCAATTAGACTTAGTTGTTGGTGGTTGTCCAAATTGTACCTTCTCACACGTGGCCCATATCAGGCATGACTCACAAGGAGTCTACCTGTGTGTTCCGGGACTTTAAATGATGCCCATATCAGCTTGAACCACTAGTCTACTGTACATGCCAGGACTTTACGGATATCCTTTGTTTCTTGATCATTTATGATTCTCTTGATTCTGTTTGTTAGTTCACGTTATTGCCCATATAGCTTGACTACAAGAGTCTACTATTTATGCCGGGACTTTATGTGTGTTACACGTGGTCTTGATCTCTATACAAATGAAATCCACCTTGACTCAAGCATTAATAATTTCATTAGATTTTAATGATTTCATTATTTCAATGATTCACACACAGTTCTGATTTCCTTGATGTCCTTGAGTCTCTTGATTTTGATCTTTAGAATTTCCATGATTTCACAATGATTATAGATTAATGAGTAGGATCCTTTGATTTACTGATCCACACACTGGATTAGTTTCCATTGCATTTGATCTTTAACTTATGTTCTTTTGATTCCACTTTGAATTTAGATTCTTGAATTTGAGCTTGATGGACTAAGGGTTCGTTTAGAGTTTTAGAATTAAGTTCTTACTCAAAAGAGTAATTAATTAACTTGTAATTTCTTTCTTCGTAGGAATTTCCTAGACAGGAGTCTAGGAGTATAAACAAGCATATATAATATGCAATTCTAAATAAGTAAAAGCATTTACATAAAACAATTTAAATAAAACAGTTTACGCATGCTCCTCAGCCCCGCGTTTTAAAACAAAAATGTTTAGAAAAGGGGCAATGAACTCACCTGTGTTGCTGTGCAAATGATCTATCACAAAATGCGCGCTCTTTGTTGTAGCTTAGGTTTCTTCGGCTCCTGATTTGTTTTAAAAGAATTCGAATAAGATAAGTATACGTATACGTATTGGTCGTCGTATCTAGGGTTTGGTCTCGGTGCACAACTAAACGTCCTATGTTACTAATTTGCTTCTAAGATTTCTTCTAACTAGTCCAACTTAAATACCCATTTTTATCCCATATCCCACAGTTAATTATAACAAGTCTAAATTAACATGTTTTTAATTAATTTCATTTTAAGTTAAACATAAATTTATAAAATCATTTAATTCAATTTAACAAGTTTGTAAACTATTTTCTTTTATCAAAATATCATTCACTTTGATTAAAATCAACTTTTAACCTATGATGGGCTTAATTAAGCCTATTGGGCCCACTTCTGCCCATTGAACACCTTTGATTTTCCAATTGATTTCAAGACTCTTGTTTTGATCCACGTAAGCTCCTAACAATTTTTCCCAAGTGTTAAACGAGTTTAGAAACCCTTATTATGAAAGATAAGAAATCCATGATCACCTAAATTTCTCATTATCATTTAAAATGACCTTAGTAGATTCCCATGTACATACATTACATTCCATGCATACACATGTAACCCTAACCCCATGCATGCACACACACATAACATAAGATTTCAATAAATTTTTAGCTTTAACAATCTTGAGGGCAGCGAACCTATGGGGAACACCCAAAGGATTCGGCTCTTAGGGTTCGCTCCTCCTAAAGGTTCGGCTAAGTTTTCGGCCACCTTATGCAGGAGGTTCGACCGTTTCATGCAAATGGTTCGGCTCTTCATAGTATGTGAGTCCTAGGGTTTGCATGGCCTTGGTTCGGCTGAGAAGAAACCCTCAGTTTGTTGGCAGCCAAGGGTTGGCCCAACTAGTGAAGGTTCGTGGCCTGGTTTCGCCCAAAGGTTCGGCTACATTATCAAGGAATCCCAGGTTCATGACACTTATGGTTTAAGCATGAGGTTCGGTGGTCATGCATGCAGATTCGTCCTTTTCCAAGGCTCGGCTAATGAGGTTTGGATGAATGTGGGTTCGGCTGCCTTGAGAGGTTCGGTGTTAGCCAGGGTTCGTCCCAAAGGGGTCGGCCAAGGAGGTTCGCCCTTCCCTGGGTTCGGCTGCAGGTTGGCCGCAGGTTCGGCTGCAGGTTGGCTGGTTGATGGCAACAGGTTCGTTCCAGGGATGAAGGTTCGTGCATCTGTGTTTTCATTTGAAAAAGGTTCGGCCAACAGTAACCCCTCACGAACCTGCATCATCAACTTTATCCCAGACCTTAACCTGTTACAAATTAGTCTCTAAAGCTTCCTCGTAGTGTACAAAAGTTTATCTATGTGTTTTCTAGGTGTTAGATCGGGTATAGTAGCAATGGGTTCAAGAAATTGTGGTTCATAACAAGAAAACCGAAACAAACTAGAAATTTACCTCGAATCTGGTGGATAAAAGCCTGAATCCGTTGTACTTCCGTGATCTACGTGACGTGATGGTTGTTTTGACACCAAAAACTCTTGAAATGGTCGAGAATCGAATGAGATGTTGTAGAGAGAAGGTGGAGAGCAACTTTTCTAGAGAGAGATAGAGGAGAAACGAAAATGGGGAAAAAGTGTGAGGTTGGTGGTGGTTGTTGGTCACATAATGATCTCATTAAAGGCTTTAACTCACCCGGGTTCGTTTGGTTCCGCTCGGTTACGCGTAAAATGTCGTTTCTTTGAACTTTCCGAAACAAAACGGCTCGGTTTATAAAATAAGGTTTATAAAAATTATTTTAAGTGGTTATTCCTAGTAAATTAACTAGATATCTTTTGTTTATTTTAAATTTTTAAAAATATTAAATTTACTGTTAAAAATCGAATCGTACGTTCATCGCGCGTATTCGTTTGAATCGTCACCCGTACGAACACGACGATAACTATACTTTTCAATATTGTTTTCTAATTATAGGATATCGTTCAGAACGTTAAACTTCCAGAATTATTCGTACAGATCGTCACCTATACGAATAATCTGTCGGTTTAGCATTCACGTATCGACATCCGTGTTATTTTGTTCTGTAAAGCCTCACATACGTTTATACATAATAAAATCCTAACACATAATCACATGATGGTTCTGTATTGCCAGATGATTATCTGACTGATGAACCATGTTTTCCTGAGTTCTGTTTCTCTGAAATGATTTCGAATTCACTGTTTGATAACACAAACTGATAATGATATATGATAGAAACATGACATAAAATGAAACATATATAGTTTGTACCTGTTTACTGTTCATGACATTGTTGAGGTCACTGTTCCGGTACGATTCCGGCACTGATGTTACAGTCTCCCTTTGTTAAAGAAATTTCGTCCCGAAATTTAAGAGTCGTTATCAGTTACGGCTTCCTCTGTAAACAGCTGGGGATACTTTGACTTCATGTGATCTTCACGTTCCCAAGTAAACTCAGGTCCGTTCTTTGAGTTCCATCGAACCTTTATAATCGGAATACGGCTTCGCCTCAGTTGTTTAACCTTGCGATCCATAATCTCCAAAGGCTCTTCAATAAAATGCAATTTTTCATCCACTTGAATTTCTTCGATAGGAATGACGAGTGATTCGTCAGCAAGGCATTTCTTTAAGTTCAAGACGTGAAACACGTTACGCACACCACTGAGTTCATCTGGTAATCTCAGTCTATACGCTACAGGACCAATACGTTCGATAATCTCGAACGGTCCCACGTATCGTGGTGCTAACTTGCCTTTCTTTCCAAAACGGACTACGCCTTTCCATGGGGATACCTTCAACATGACACGATCTCCCACTTGGAATTCCAATGGCTTGCGCCGTTTGTCGGCATAGCTCTTTTGTCTGCTTCTTGTCGCTTGTAATTTTCCTTGAATCTGGGCAATCTTGTTAGTGGTTTCCAGAATAAGCTCTGGCCCAGTTATACAGTTGTCTCCAACTTCAGTCCAACAGATCGGTGATCGACATTTTCGACCATACAAAGCCTCGAATGGTGCACATCCGATACTGCTGTGGTAACTGTTGTTGTAGGAGAACTCAATCAGTGGCAAATGAGAATCCCAATTCCCACCAAAATCCAACACACAGGTTCTCAACATGTCCTCTAGGGTCTGAATAGTACATTCTCTTTGACCGTCCGTTTGTGGATGGTAAGCTGTACTCATATTTAACTGTCCCTAGAGATTTCTGCAACGATTGCCATAACCTTGACGTGAATCTGCTGTCTCTATCAGAAATAATGGACAATGGCAAACTGTGGCGTACCACTGTCTCATTGATGTACAGTCTCGGCAGTTTATCCATCGTGAAAGTCTCCCGCAGTGGCAAGAAATGAGCAGATTTTGTCAAACGATCAATGCTAACCCAAATCGTATCATGACCACTGGAAGAGCGGGGTAGCTTGGTAATGAAATCCATAGCTATTTGTTCCCACTTCCAGAGCAGAATCTCAGGCTGTTCCAGTAAACCAGACGGTTTCTGGTGTTCCGCCTTTACCTTCGTACACGTAAGACATTGACCGACATACTCGGCTATGTCTTTCTTCATTCCAGGCCACCAATAAAATCCGCGCAAGTCTTGATACATTTTATCAGCGCCTGGATGAATAGAGTATCTAGTCTTGTGTGCTTCATCGAATATAAGTTTTCTCAATTCGTCTACCGCCGGGATCCATATACGATCCTGGTACTAGATCACTCCATCAGGCTTAGTCTCAAATTGTTTCTCTACTCCGCAGTCTACTTCTTTCTTCAAGTTTCCTCGATCAACTGATTCTTCTTGTGCCTGAATGATCTTATCACGTAAGCTGGTCTGCACAGTCATTCCCATTGCTTTAACGCGCAAAGGTTTTACCCGTTCCTTCCGGCTCAAGGCATCAGCTACAACGTTCGCCTTTCCCGGATGGTACTTGATTACACATTCGTAATCATTTAGAAGTTCAACCCAACGGCGCTGTCGCATGTTGAGTTCCTTCTGATCTAAAATGTGTTGCAGACTCATGTGATCGGTAAATATGGCACATTTAGTGCTGTATAAGTGATGTCTCCAAATCTACAATGCGAAGATTACAGATCCCAGTTCAAGATCATGAGTAGTGTAGTTCTTCTCATGAACCTTTAACTGTGTTGATGCATAAGCGATGACTTTGTCACATTGCATTAGTACACAACCAAGATGGGAGGCATCACAATAAACAACAAAGTCATCGCATCCTTCTGGGAGAGATAGAATTGGAGTATCACATAGTTTCTGTTTCAATGTCTGAAAAGCATCTTCTTGTTTCTACTCCCTGACAAACGGTTCATTTTTCTGAGTTACCTTAGTAAGAGGCAGAGCTATCTTAGAAAAGTTCGAGATGAACCTTCTATAAAAACCTGCCAATCCCAGAAAAGATCGTATCTCCGTCGGTGTCTTCGGAGTGTCCCAGTTCTTTATCTCTTCAATCTTGGCGGGATCTACGTGTATTCTCTCGCCGTTGACTACATGGCCCAGAAATTGAACTTCTCTTAGCCAAAATTCACACTTAGAGAATTTAGCATAAAGTTTCTCTTCTTTCAACAGCTCCAAGATCTTTCTGATATGTTGCTCGTGATCTGTTTTGTTTTTAGAATAAATCAGTCTGTCATCGATAAAGACAATAACAAACTGGTCCAAATACGGCTTGCACAATCGGTTCATGAGATCCATGAAAACCGCTGGTGCATTCGTCAACTCGAAAGGCATCACCATGAATTCGTAATGCCCGTATCTGGTCCAAAACGCCGTCTTCGGTAATGGATATCCAGACCGCAAGTCAATCTTCGAGAAGTGTTGGGGTCCTTGCAGTTGGTTAAACAAATCATCAATCCTCGGTAATGGATACCGATTCTTGATGGTTAGTTTGTTCAGCTCTCGATAATCTATGCACATTCGAAACGATCCATCTTTCTTCTTCACGAACAAGACCGGAGCTCCCCAAGGTGAGTAGCTCGGTCTAATGAAACCTTTATCATGTAGCTCCTGTAACTGGTTCGACAATTCCTGCATCTCCGAAGGTGCTAACCTGTAAGGAGATTTAGCAACAGGAGTTGCTCCAGGAATCTTTTTCTTGTTTTTCTCCTTTTCCACCACAAGTGCTAGGAACGCTACGCACTGCTTCTGTAGACACTTACGCGCCTTTATGCAAGAGATGATTTTGACACTTCATTTTGCTTGATCCCCTCTGACTTCAAATACGCGTTTATTCAGCAATGGAACCCGAAGCGGCTTTTCAGAACAGATGACTTCCACTCGGTTAGAAGAAAGCCAATCCATTCCAACAATGATGTCGAAACTACCCAACTCCATTGGTATCAAATCGATGATGAAAGTATGACCATTAAGTGTCAATGGGCATTTCCTGTATACTGTACTAACTGTGATCTGTATCCCGTTTGCTAGTTCTATGATATAAGGGGAATCTAACTGTTCCTCTATAGAATCTAGTTGGCATGCAAAATCGGTAGAGATAAAACTCTGATCAACACCAGTGTTAAATAAAACAGATGCATAAGAGTCATGTAAGAGAAATGTACCAGTGACCACATTCGGGTCTTGGCGTGCAGTTGGAGCCCCTATAGCAAAAGCTCGTCCACAGGGTGCTTGAACTGCCTGTTGTGCCTTCTTTGGGAAGTTCTTTGCAAAGTGGCCAAGTTCGCCACAGTTATAGCATCCACCAGTGTTCTGAGCTGGATTTTTGGGTGGAGGGAGAGCCAAAACAACATTGTTAACTGCTTGGTTTGGTGTCATCCTGCATTGCTTGACCCAATGTCCTTTTCTCCCACAACCCGTGCAATAAGGGCACTGGTTGCTTGTAGCATGCTCATACCGGAATTTGTACACAGAGGGTGAGGGCCAATATACTGTTTCTTGTGCACATTCTGCGGTGCCATGGCTACTTGGTTGAGTGGAGTAGCCATAGTGTAGTTCTTTATGGTCTTTTGTTTCTTCTTCTAATGTTGTTGGTGATGAGGTTTCTTGGAAAACTCTTCCTCGCGTTTGCCAGTGTCAGCCTCCTTCTTCAGGACTCCATAGGCTACCATAAGATCAGTGAGTTTCCCAGACAAATTAACTATAGACTCCACAGTAACAGGGTTCGCTGCAACAACTAAACCCTGAATGCAGGTGGGAAGTCCACCTACATATCTATAAATTCTTTTCTCTAAAGTTGGTACCATGTCTGGCACCAAAGCAACCAACTCGTGGTAACAAGTAGTATAGCTCATGTGATCTGCCCCTTTCATCACATGGTTTGACAGCTCGACTTCTAGTTTCTGCAGCTCGTTCTTGGGGCAGAATTCGGTTCTCAGTAAGGTCTTGAAGTCTTCCCAAGTCATTGACATAGCTTCTTCTCTTCCCCTTGCATTCATTTGGCCGTTCCACCAAGTCAAGGCTCACTTGTTGAATATTCCAGCAGAGTAACGAACCTTGTGGTGCTCTGGACAACTGCGGAGGTCTAGAGTAGTCTCAATCTTTTCAATCCATTGGATTAATCCAATGGCTCCTTCATTCCCGCTAAAACTAGGCTGCTTACATCCTACAATTGACTTGTAGGAGTAATGAGATGTACCGCCAGTATTCCCACTGGCTTCCCTAGATGAATTTCCAGTGTTGGTGGTGTCATTCCGGAGACGGTTGAGCATCTCCGGGATCACTTCCTTCAGCTGGTTAGTCAGCTGACTGCTCAGCAGAGTTGCTAAAGCAATGGTGGCAGGATCCAGTGCTCCAGTCGGGCTTGGGTTTGGAGGTGGAGAGTGTGGAGGAGGATGAGGCGGTGGAGGAGGTGGAGGTGGTGAATCAGCCGGTGATGGTGTTGAAGAGTATGGAGCTAGATCGTGCGGTGGTGGTAACAAGGGAGGTTGTCTTCGTGGCGGCATTCTGAGCAAAACCAAAAGAATATTGGTTAGTGCAGTGATCGAATGCAGAAGACACTATGCAAATAAAGTCTTAAGTCCTATGTTCTGTACATGAAGGGTCCCTAGGTTATAGTCTAGGCCAAACCGTTTAAATAAGTGACCTATGTTTCGCAATAACCATAGCTCTGATACCAATCTGTCACACCCCGAGCCGGCGGGTTGGATCGACTTCCCCGTCGGGCGGAAGGTTCCCAGGGCGCGATATCGTGAATGATAATAAGAATGATCAGATTGTTTACATTGCACATGATATATAAATATAAATGAGAAACTGCTAAATGGAAGTAGAATTACAAAGTTAAATTACATCAGTTTAGTTCATAATTTAACAATGTAAATCTACTGTTAACATCATAAATCTTCTATCTTGTATCTGCACAAGATATACAAAATAATATGTATAATGATGTTTCAAAAGTTTGCAGGTCCAAAAATGCTAGGTCCTCTAACTGAAATCCTAGCTCAAAAGCAATAACTGCCTAGTTGACCTATTCGTCACATGAGAAGTCATACAAAAATATAAAGTCAACACATGGTTGGTGAGTTCATGTAATTTTATAAAAATGAGTTTGAATAACCCAAATGACAACCTTAACCTCACCATTAACCCCCTATACCATCCAGTTCAGTATGCTTATATATAAGGCATATGTAGGGTCGAACTTACCGCCCACCCAGCCACCGTCCCACTACATACTAAACCACATGGTATATTGTTCCTGGTGATAATTAAGCATTTCATTCCACTACTTTGATTCCATAACATATGATTCATAGCATTTGATTTCCCTGAAAATGTTTACCTTGATCCCTCGAAGTGACAACCTGAACCTCATCAACTACACCTATGCTATCCAATCAAGTATGCTTATATATAGGGCATATGTAGGGTCGAGCTTACCGCCCGCCCAGCCACCGTCCCACCACATACTAGACTGCTTAGCATATTGTTGTTAATGATAATTAAGCGTTTCACTCCATTCACCTTCAATTTAGATTCTGATTTCTACAATAGATTTACCTTTGATCTCTTGAGTTCACCATGTATTCATGATTTCCCAAAAGCACTTGTAGAATATAACATTAAATGTTTAATTAAACTAATAATTAAGCATTTAAATACAACTAAGACATGATGATTGGGCCTTATTGGACTCAATCAATTAGACTTAGTTGTTGGTGGTTGTGCAAATTGTACCTTCTCACACTAGGCCCATATCAGGCATGACTCACAAGGAGTCTACCTGTGTGTGCCGGGACTTTAAATGATGCCCATATCAGCTTGAACCACTGGTCTACTGTACATGCCTGGACTTTACGGATATCCTTTGATTCTTGATCGTTTATGATTCTCTTGATTCTGTTTGTTAGTTCACGTTAATGCCCATATAGCTTGACTACAAGAGTCTACTATTTATGCCAGGACTTTATGTGTGTAACACGTGGTCTTGATTTCTATACAACTGACATCCACCTTGACTCAAGAATTAATGATTTCATTAGATTTTAATGATTTCATTATTTCAATGATTCACACACAGTTCTTATTTCCTTGAGTCTCTTGATTTTGATCTTTAGAATTTCCATGATGTCACAATGATTATAGATTAATGAGTAGGATCCTTTGATTTACTAATCCACACACTGGATTAGTTTCCATTGCATTTGATCTTTAACTTACGTTCTTTTGATTCCACTTTGAATTTAGATTCTTGAATTTGAGCTTGATGGACTAAGGGTTTGTTTAGAGTTTTAGAATTAAGTTCTTACTCGTAGGAGTAATTAATTAACATGTAATTTCTTTCTGCATAGCAATTTCCTAGACAGGAGTCTAGGAGTATAAACAAGCATATATAATAAGCAATTCATAATAAGTAAAAGCATTTACGTAAATAATTTAAATAAAACAGTTTACGCATGCTTCTCAGCCCCACGTTTTAAAACAAAAATGTTTAGAAAAGGGGCAATGATCTCACATGTGTTGCTGTGCAAATGATCTATCACAAAATGCGTGCTCGTTGTTGTAGCTTAGGTTTCTTCGGTTCCTGAGTTGTTTTAAAAGAATTCGAATACGATAAGTATACGTATTAGTCGTCGTATCTAGGGTTTGGTCTCGGTGCACAACTAAACGTCCTATGTTACTAATGTGCTTCTAAGATTTCTTCTAACTAGTCTAACTTTAATACCCATTTGTATCACGTATCCCACAGTTAATTATATCAAGTCTAAATTAACATGTTTTTAATTAATTTCATTTTAAGTTAAACATAAATTTAGAAAATCATTTAATTCAATTTAACAAGTTTTTAAACTATTTTCTTTTATCAAAATATCATTCACTTTGATTAAAATCATCTTTTAACCTATGATGGGCTTAATTAAGCCCATTGGGCCCACTTCGGGCCATTGAACACCTATGATTTTCCAACTGATTTCAAGACTTTTGTTTTGATCCACGTAAGCTCTTAACAATTTTTCCCAAGTGTTAAACGAGTTTAGAAACCCTTATTATGAAAGATAAGAAATCCATGATCACCTAAATTTCTCATTATCATTTAGAATGACCTTAGTAGATTCCCGTGTACATACATTACATTCCATGCATACACATGTAACCCTAACCCCATGCATGCACACACACATTACATAAGATTTCTATAAATTTTTAGCTTTAACAATCTTGAAGGCAGCGAACCTATGGGGAACACCCAAAGGGTTCGGCTGTTAGGGTTCGCTCCTCCTTAAGGTTCGGCTAAGTTTTCGGCCACCTTATGCAGGAGGTTCGGCCGTTTCATGCAAATGGTTCGGCTCTTCATAGTACATGAGTCCTAGGGTTTGCATGGCCTTGGTTCGGCTGAGAAGACACCCTAGGTTTGTTGGCAGCCAAGGGTTCGCCCAACTAGTGAAGGTTCGTGGCCTGGTTTCGCCCAAAGGTTCGGCTACATCATCAAGGAATCCCAGGTTCATGACACTTATGGTTTAAGCATGAGGTTCGGTGGTCATACATGCAGATTCGTCCCTTTCCAAGGCTCGGCTAATGAGGTTTGGATGAATTTGGGTTCGGCTGCCTTGAGAGGTTCGGTGTTAGACAGGGTTCGTCCCAAAGGGCTCGGCCAAGGAGGTTCGCCCTTCCCTGGGTTCGGCTGCATGTTGGCTGGTTGATGGCAATAGGTTCGTTCCAGCTCGAATCGTCACCCGTACGAACACGACGATAACTATACTTGTCAATATTGTTTTCTAATTATAGGATATCGTTCAGAACGTTAAACTTCCCGATTTATTCGTGCAGATCATCACTTATACGAATAATTCGTCGGTTTAGTATTCACGTATAGACATCCGTGTTGTTTTGTTCCGTAAAGCCTCACATACGTTTATACATAATAAAATCCTAACACATAATCACATCATGGTTCTGTATTGCCATATGATTATCTGACTGATGAACCATGTTTTCTTGTGTTCTGTTTCTCTGAAGATTTCGAATTCACTGTTTGATAACACATCCTGATAATGATATATGATAGAGACATGACATAAAATGAAACATATATAGTTTGTACCTTTTTACTGTTCATGACACTGTTGAGGTCACTGTTCCGGTACGATTCCAGCGCTGTTGTTACAGCTTGTGTCATCGATTTTGGTGGCAACTGGGATAGCCGCTTAACATTAGTCGAGTTCTCGTATAACAACAGTTATCACGCGAGCATTGGTATGGCGCCGTTTGAAGCTCTTTATGGTTGAAAATGTCTGTCACCTATCTGTTGGACCGAGGTCGGAGTGTAACACCCCGACCGATGGCGGAAACGTCGGGATGCCACGAGGGATGTGTAGATTGTTCATAAGCTCGTGGGCATCTAAATAAATCATCACATATCAATTAATTCAAATAAAGTAATTACACATAAATCATGTTCGACATGATTTAATTACAACTAGTTTCACAAAAGATTTAGCTAAATTAACTAAACACTAGTCTTCAGTAATCCAGTTAATTTTAGCTATGTCCAAGATCCTAAGTGATGATGTCCACAATGTGAGACCATCCTTCTCAACCTACTTGTCTTCATTTCTTGAAACATGTAGAAAATCAAGTGTCAACTACGATGTAGTTGGTGAGTAATCATAAGTTTTTATTTGTCAAAAGTGTTTACAAGTGTTTATAAAAGTTTATAGTTTTCCAAGAAAATACACATGTCAACCTGTGAGATAATCCAGCTCTGCCAAAACACAACAACACAACAACCAAACAATCCAAATAATTGCAGATAATCATTCAAGAAAAGTCAATCAAACACCACCAAACACATCAAGTAGATAAATCAAAAGAAATTCCACATCCATCATCAATATTCATCATCCATCATAAATATATCAATATATTGAACCGTAGAGGACCTTAGTCAACTCAATCAACGGTAAATGGAATCGTTGCGTAGGACAGAAGTCAGCTCAAGCAACGACATCCCTAATAATCATAAGTGACAATACAATGCACTGCGGAGGATCTTAGTCAACTCAACCGACAGTGAAATCACCAAGGAGGACCGAAGTCAACTCAACAACAGTAACTCAATCATTATGGAGGACCGAAGTCAACTCATCAAACAATGACTCACGAAATGTGATAATCTGTGTCAATCCATAATCAATGATAATCCAATAATATGAATATCATATTTATAATCCAGGTTTCACCCATGTGTTATCAAAATAATATTTAAATGTGGCATACATGTTCCACCTTCGAGTTTAAGAAAACAAAATGATTTAAAAAGGAGGTTATGAGAACTCACCTGAATTCCTTAGATTTACTGTTTTTGTAGAATGCGCGCTCACGTATGTGAAATAAAAGACACTTCAACAACCTGTATTTATCGCGTGTTTCATATTCATAAGTATCTATGTTTGATCATGATTAAGTTCTTCATATTCGTTTGTCCTTTAAGTATTAGGTGCGCGAGTTACTTAGGTTTATTACCTAAGTTATAATGATAATCATTAAGGCTTCCTATTCTCAACATAAAAATATAGGTTTAAAACTTGTTGGTTTTAAATCAATTACTATATGATGGTTTTAATGGAAGTATAAAAGTTATACATGTTGTAAAGGTGATGACCTGATACACCTATAAATAACTTTCAATCGCATGCACGTATGTTGATGTAAGTTAACCAACATATCTTTAGTTGTCGACTTTAATTATGGTTAAGAAAATCCATCTTAGGTTATTTTCATAAGTTGTTCAATTTATATAAAATCCCAAAGTCAAACTTATGTTTATTATAAAGAGATGGTAACTTAAACATTCATGCATGCATGGATGTACATAGCCTCTTATCTTTCGCTTATCCTTAGTCATATGTGTTCATGTACCCCCTTCCCCTAGTTCAAAACAAAACCTAAGGTTCGACAATCCCCTTGGTCCGCCTATGACCTTAGGTTCGCTGCCCCTACTTCGGCCACCTTATGGTTCGGCCTCATTAGGTTCGTAGCTCCTTAGGTCCGGCACACTTAGGGTTCGGTCATCCAAGGGTTCGTTGCTCACTGGTTCGCACCACATCAGGGTTCGGCAGTCTTGGTCCGTGGCTCTAGGTTCGTCCATCTCAGGTTTGACCTAATTAGGGTTCTATGATGGGACTAGATTCGGCCACACATATGGTTCGGCTGCTATGGGGTTCGTGGCATTCTAGGTTCTCTGATGTAGGGTTTGTGACTCTAGGTTCGGCCATGGTCATAGGTTTGGCCACATGTGGGTTTGGTGATCATACAAGGTTCGTAGAGGTTTGCTGAAATAGGTGGTTCGGCCACCATAGAACTCGACCACCATAGGTTCGGCCGGCCTAAGGTTCGGCCACCCCTTTGGGGTTCGGCTGATCTTCCTTTCACGAACCAGCAGCCCATAGCTGTTCATCATCACCATCCTCGATCCTAGTTTGTTGCAGGTTCATCCATAGCTTCCTAATGCTAATACTAACTCGTTTTAGGGTTTTCATTGTGTAGAAATCGTTTAAAAAGTAAAAATGCAAACTCGTTATTGTTAGAGTGAGAAAAAAAAAGTAAAACTCACGATTTACCTTCAAAACACGATCAAAAGCTGGAAATTCTTGTGGGTTCACGATCTACTCATTCACACGAACGTTTAGGCACCAAGATCTTGTGAAATGGTTGTGATTTGAGGGAGAAAATGTAGAGAGAAGTTAGAGAGAGAGAAGGGTGACGAATTTGGTGGTTTTAGAGAGAGAGTGAGAGTGTGAAAATGAAGAAGTGGTTCAACTTTCTTATACCTCGTATCGTTCCTGCATGCTCGGTCTCTTTTATTTCTCGTCGAAATATATTAGATGTTCGGTTTTCCTGGTAAAATATATTTTTAAACATGAAACGTTTAAATAACTGAATTTTGTTTAACACAAAGATTTTTAATTAAATTCGTTTCATAAAATAGTTTTATTCGTTATCGTTTAAATATTTATTCCCTAAACCATTTTATTCAATTTCGGTTAAGATTGTGATTCCTAATTAATGTTTTTAAATTCTTTTTCTTAATTTAATACCGTTCGATATTATTTCGGTTATCTCATCGAAACGTGTTACTCGCGTACGCATTCGTAAAGGTCGTCACCTTTGCGAATCCATAGTCCGTATTGCATTTCGATTCGATTTATGATATAAGAAATTTCGTTTCAGTATATTATTCATAATAATTATATTCGTGCGAATCGTCACCCACGCATTAAATTTATATTCGTAACCTCACCATCGTGTGATTATTTTGACAACGCTTCCCATTATTTTATTAATTAATCCCATTAATTACCAAATTCCCAATCCAAACCCCACTAAACCATATCACTGACACATCCATGATAGACCAAAATAAGTTTATGTATAGGGCATATGTAGGAGTAGGTCGCAACCTATCCAGCCACCGTCCCACCACCATTTCGATAAACATTAACCATGTGTCCTTGACTATGTTTAGTGATCAAACCAACAACTTCCAACCATTCAAATCAAAACAAGTTCATTTCATAATTAATTTAACTGTAATATCCGCTGTGGATCAGACTGGTTATATTTAAAACCAACTTCTCCATGGGTTATACATAGGGATAATATATGTTCTCAATGATGTATACCAGTGATAATATCATCCAATAATTCATAGAAATTATCAAACTATCATATCAGGTCTTAACAATACAAATGCTTATGTAATGAAATGCCTGAAATACAGTGATGTTACAGTCTCCCCTAGTTTACGGAATTTCGTCCCGAAATTCAACTTGGCGCGACCGCAGTGAATAAGTGTGAATACTTAAGCTTCATATGATCTTCCCATCCCCAGGTAAATTCTGGACCACGCTTCGACTCCTATCGTACTTTGACAATTGGAATTCTACTGCGTTTGAGTTTCTTAACTTCACGGTCCATTATCTCGACTGGTTTTTCAATGAAGTGCATGGTATCATCGGTGCGAATGTCACCGAGTGGTACCTGAAGATCTTGATCAGCTAAGCATTTCCTTAAATTGGACACGTGAAAAGTTGGGTGTACATTACTAAGTTCAGGAGGAAGTTCCAGCTTGTAGGCAACCTTCCCGATCCGTTCAAGAATCTTAAAAGGGCCAACATATCGTGGAGCAAGCTTACCCTTCTTCCCGAATTGTACGACACCCTTCCATGGTGATACCTTAAGTAATACCATATCATCGACTTCAAACTCTAAAGGTTTACGCCATTTATCCGCATAACTCTTCTGTCGACTGCGAGCAGCTCACAGATTGTCGCGTATCTGGTGAATCTTGTCAGTCATTTCTTAAATAATCTCAGGACCAGTGATCTGCGATTCACCGACCTCGGTCCAACAAATAGGTGACCTACATTTTCTACCATAGAGAGCTTCAAACAGCGCCATACCAATGCTCGCGTGATAACTGTTGTTATACGAGAACTTGACTAATGGTAGATGGCTATCCCAGTTGCAACTGAAATCGATGACACAAGCTCTTAGCATATATTTTAATGTCTGAATCGTTCGCTCCGTCTGTCCATCCGTCTAAGGATGATAAGCAGTGCTAAGATCCAATCTTGTTCCAAAAGCTTCATTAAGTGATTCCCAAAACCGTGCCGTGAAACGAGCATCACGATCCGATATTATGCTTAAGGGGATTCCATCTCAGCTAACAATCTAATCTACATAGATACGAGCAAGTTTCCGCACAGGGTACGTTTCGCGTATCGGTAGGAAATGATCCGATTTAGTTAATCTATCAATTATCACCCATATACTTTCATGACCGCTTGCAGTTCGTGGGAGTTTGGTAATAAAATCCATAGAGATATTCTCCCACTTCGCCATGATTATTTCCGGTTGTACTAACAATCCCGAAGGTCGTTGGTGTTCAGCCTTGACTTTCCAACAGTTAAGGCACTTGGCTACATACTCAGCGATATCCTTCTTCATTCCAGGCCACCAATACAAGAGTCTAAGGTCTTGATACATCTTGTCAGTACCCAGATGGATTGAGTAACGAGACTTATGAGCTTCATCCAAAATCATAATCCTAAGATCATCTCTGTTCGGTATCCTCAACCGTTTCAAATAATACATCAAACCATCATCCTTAGTCTCCAATTGTAATTCGGCCCTGCAAGACATCTCATCTTGTAGGCTACCTTGAGCCAATGAGTGTTGTTGGGCTGCTAGAACATCATTATGAAGGTTAGTGTCCACTTGGACACTATGGATTTGAACATGACTCTTGCAACTAAGCGCATCTGCTACTACATTCGCTTTACCAGGATGGTAGCGAATTTCACAGTCATAATCAATCAACAGTTCAACCCATCTCCATTGTCTCATGTTAAGTTCTTTCTAATTGAGAATATGCTGCAAACTTTTATGATCTGTAAAGACTACACACTTTGTGCCATAAAGATAATGTCTCCATATCTTCAAAGCAAACACGACTGCTACAAGTTCCAAGTAATGTGTAGTGTAGTTCTTGTCATGGATTTTCAACTGTCTCGATGCATATGCCACAACCTTTCCCTGTTGCATGAGAACACAGCCGATACCTAGGTTCGATGCATCACAGTAAACCACAAAGTCATCATTTCCATCAGGCAGTGTCAAGACAGGAGCATCACAAAGTTTCTTCTTCAAAGTCTGAAACGCCTCTTCTTGCTCCTTTGAGTTAAAGAAGTGAGAGGGACAACAATCCTGGAGAAATTCGAAATAAATCGCCGTTAGTAACCGGCAAGTCCAAGGAATGATCGAATCTCCGTTGGTGTCTTCGGTGTACTCCAATTCTTCACCGCTTCAATATTTGTAGGATCCACGTGAACACCCTTTTCATTGACTATGTGTCCCAAGAATTGAACTTCCTTAAGCCAAAATTCACACTTGGAGAATTTGGCTTACAATTGTTCTTTTCTTAAGATCCCCAAAACCAACTTAAGGTGTTGCTCGTGCTCTTCTTTGCTCTTAGAGGATATCAAAATATCATCTATGAACACAATCACAAATTTATCCAAGTATGAACTGCAAGCACGGTTCATGAGATCCATGAAAACCGCAGGTGCATTGGTAAGGCCAAAGGGCATTACCAAAAACTCATAATGGCCATATCTTGTTCTGAAAGCTGTCTTGGGAATATCATCTTCATGTACACGAAGTTGATGATACCCAGAACTAAGATCGATCTTTGAAAACCATGCCGAGCCTTGAAGTTGATTAAAAAGATCATCGATGCGCGGCAGTGGATATCGATTCTTAATGTAAAGCTTGTTCAATTCGCGGTCGTCTATGCACATTCAGAATGACCTGTCCTTCTTCTTGACAAACAGAACCGGTGCACCCCATGGCGAATGACTCGGGCGAATGAATCCCTTCTCAGATAGTTCTTGTAGTTGGCTCGCCAATTCTTGTAACTCTGAAGGCGCAAGTCTGTAGGGAGCTTTGGCGATTGGGTTTGCACCATGTACTAAGTCAATTTGGATTTCTACTTGACTTTCTGGTGGAAGTCTTATCATAGGAACGTCTTCAATGCTCTTTCCTTTCTCCTTTTTCTCCACAACGTGTGCTAAAAATGCTATGCATTTCTTCCTAAGGTACTTGTGGGCTTTGGTAAAGGACATCAGCCTAAGACCTTTACTAGGAGTCTCCCCAAAAACTCTTAGAGTTTCACCCGAAGGTAAGGGAATACGAATATATTTTTCATGACAAATAATTTCCGCTTTGTGGGTGGCTAACCAATCCATGCCTATGATAACATCAAAGCTACCAAGTTGCATAGGTATAAGATTAATCGGGAATATGTGATCATTACAGTACATCCAATAATAACAGTGTCAAACGGTTTGTATAACTTAGTACGTGTTATTCCAAGCACACATTCAAAATCATGTGAAACAAAACTTCTATCAGCACCGGAATCAAATAAAACTGATGCATAGGAATTATTTATCAGAAATGTACAATTAACGACATCTTGGTTGGCTTGACCTGCCGGAGCATTCAGTTGAAAAGCTCTGCCTCTCGACATCCTTTAATTGTTCCCCGTTAGTTGTCACACCCCAAGCCGGCGGGTTGGATCGACTTTCCCGACGGGCGGAAGGTTCACGGGGCGCAATATCGGGAATGATAATCGTGATGATCATATTGTTTACATTGCACATGATATATAACAAGAAATTTGCTAAATGAAAATAAAATTACAAAGATAAATTACATCAGTTTTGTTCATAATTTAACAATGTAAATCTACTATCAACATCATAATTCATCTATCTTGTATATGCACAAGATATACAAAATAATTGGTAAAATGATGTTTCAAAAATAAGCAGGTCCAAAAATACTAGGTCCAATATCTGGCATCCTAGTCCAAAAGTAAGAACTCCTTAATTGACATGTTCGTCACCTGAGAAGTCATGCAAAAAGATCAAGCCAACACATGGTTGGTGAGTTCATGTAGTTTTAGAAAAAAAAATAAATTTGAATAATCTTTTGAATGACATCCTTAACTTCACCATTAACCACCTATACCATCCAGTTCAATATGCTTATATATAGGGCATATGTAGGGTCGAACTTACCGCCCGACCAGTCACCGTCCCACCACATACCAAACCAGATGACATATTGTTCCTGGTGATAATTTAGCGTTTCATCCCCTACCTTTGATCCAATACATTTGATTACCCTAAAAACTGTTTACCTTCATCCTTCGAAATAACAACCTTAACCTCATCAACAACCATCTATGTAACTATTCAAGTATGCTTATATATAGGGCATATGTAGGGTCGAACTTACCGCTCGCCCAGCCACCGTCCCACCACATACTGGACCGCTTAACATATTGTTATTGATGATAATTCAGCATTTCATTCCATTCACCTTCATATTAGAATGTGATTTCCAAAAATTGAAATAACACTGATTTCTTGAGTTCACCATGTATTCATGATTACGCATGGCATTTGTAGAAGCATAATATTAAATGCTTAATTAAATAAATAATTAATCATTTATTTACAACTAAGACATGATGATTGGGTCTTATTTGACACAATCAGTTAAACTTAGTTAATGGTGGTGTCCAAGTTGTACCGTCTCACACGTGGCCCATATCAGGCATGACGCAAAATGAGTCTACCTGTATGCGTCGGGACTTTCATGATGTGCCCATATCAACTTGACCCTCTGGCCTACTGTACAAGTCGAGACTTTAGGATATCCTTTGATTCTTGATCTTGTTTGTTCTCTTGATTTTGTTTGATCATTTAGGTATGCCCATATAGCTTGACTACAAGAGTTTACTATTTGGAACGGGACTTTCCGTGTGTTACACGTGGTCTTGATTTACATATAACTGGCATCCACCTTAACTTGAGTATTAATGATTTCATTAGATCTTAATGATTTCATTAGTTAATTGATTCACACACAGATATGATTCCTTTGATTCCCTTGTTTCTCTTGATCCTCTTGATTCTGATCCTTATGATTCCATGATTACCACACTGAATTTAGATTCTTGAATATGAGCTTTAGTTTCACTGAACATACACTGAATTAGATTTCTTAGAATTTGATCCTTAGCTTTAGTTCTCTTGGTTTCACTTTGCGTTTAGATTCTTAGAATTTGACTTGATGGATTAAGTATCCGTTTTGGAGAATTAGGATTATAGTATTACTGAGAAGAGTAATTAATTAGTTCATTAGTTAAAACTGCGTACCATTTTCCTACACAGGAGTCTAGGAGTATGAACATGTATATATATAAAACATACAATAAGTAAAAGCATTTAAATAAAACATATTTAAATACAAAGGTTTACGCATGCTTCTCAGCCCCGCGTTTGAAAACAAAATGTTTAGAAAAGGGGCAATGAACTCACATGTGTCGCTGTGCAATTGAACCACAAAAGATACGCACGCTCGTTAATTGTCGACTATGTATCTTTAGCACCTGAGTTGTTTTAAGAGGATTCAAATACGATAAGTATTTATAATCGTCGTATCTAGTGTTTTGGTCTCGGTGTGCTACTATGTGTCCTATGTTACTAGTGTGTTTCTAGGATTCCTTCTATCTAGTCTGAACTCATTACCCATTAATAAACCCTTTATCCCGTAATTAAACATATCTAAACCCTAATTAGATAAGGTTTAGATTAATTTCATCACAAGTCTTTAATTAAAACATTTTTACTTTAATTCATTTTAAGTTAAACATTTATTTAGAAATCATTTAATTAATTTAATAAGGTTTATAAATAAATTTTCTTTTATTAAAAACATAATCAATTTAAGAGAATTATACTTCAACATGATGGGCTTAGGTTAATCCCATTTGGTTAACCTCAGGCCCATTAATAGCCTTTCTTTGCCCAAATGATTCTTCATCAATCCTTTGAATAACTCGTCCTAGATAATTCAAATGAATCATCTAGAGTAGTTACATGTTCTTATGAAATTTCCTTAGGGTTAGGTGCTAATAATTAAATTAACACTTGAAACCTTATATTACTGTTTTAGTCCTCATGATTTCTTGAATATATTGAACCCCAAAAATGATGTTCACAATCCGTGTTTGGATGATAGTCTGATTTTATGAAAAGCCTTTATTATAGAAAACCCTAACTTATGATTGTTTCCAAATAGGTCCATGCATGTTAAACCAACTTGTATTTAACTTTTATGATCCAACCTTGTTATTATTTGAGAGTATTAGTACGAAACCCTAGTATGCTTCCCATGCACACACACACACACTCCTTCGATTCCCATGCATGTACACAAACATCATGCATGCCATACGTACTCATCCCTTGCATAACCAACCCAATCCGAATAAACTTGACCGGACAACCATGGGGCCGAATGAGGTGCTAGGCTAGAGTAGGTTGGCCGAAAGGAACCTCATCCGTATGTGGTCCTGGCCGAAGGGGAGCCTGCCGACTGAAGACCCGACCAAAGGGGCATGGCCAACCGACAGAAGATGGGCCGAAGGAATTCATGTGAATAAAGGTCCAGCCGAATGATTTCTCGGCCAACAGAATGGATTGGGCAGACAGAATGGGCGCTTGCCGACCGAAGGAAAGGTTGGACCGACAGAATGGCTGTTTCGGCTTTGAGTCTTTCGGCCGAGAGAGGATGGGTCATTCGGCTAGCTGGCCATTCAGCCTAGCTGTTGCTGGCCATTCGGCCGTTCTAAGCCAGGGGTGCAGCCACTTAAATCGAAGCAAATGACTACCCAAGTCCTACCGCACTTGTTCCTACACACTCTAGCAAGGTTTTGTGGCGTTTTCCTAAAGGTTTTATGTGCTTAAACCGGTTCTAGGTGGGTTCGACCAAGAGGGTTTTGAAAACCCTAAAAACCGAAATGAAACTTCGAATATACCTCAAATCTGATGGATCCAAGCACAGATCCATTGTACTTTTGTGATCTACGAGTTGTAGTGGCCGTTTCGACACCAAAAACACAAGATTTCATGGAGAAACGAGAGAGTTGGGGTTTAAGGTTCTAGAGAGAGAAAGTAGAGAGAGGGGTGAACGAAAATGATGTTGGGGCTGATAGGTGAGGGTTGGGTGAGGCCATTAATGCCTCATTAAAGGCTTCAAAATACCCGGGTGTGTTCGGGTTCGTTCGGTTTCACGTAAAAATGTCGGTTTCTTTCGTTTCCGTGACGAAACGTTACGGTTTTAAAAGAAAAGTCTATAAATATATTTTAGGTGGTAATTCCTAGTAAATTAACTAAATATCTTCATTTATTTAAATTTTTTGAAAATATTTAATTCACACACGGATATGTTTCCTTTGATTCCCTTGATTCTCTTGATCCTCTTGATTCTGATCATTATGATTCCATGATTACCACACTGAATTTAGATTCTTGAATATGAGCTTTAGTTTTACTGAACATACACTGAATTAGATTTCTTAGAATTTGATCCTTAGCTTTAGTTCTCTTGGTTTCACTTTGCGTTTAGATTCTTAGAATTTGACTTGATGGACTAAGTATCTGTTTTGCAGTATTAGGATTATAGCATTACTCAGAATAGTAATTAATTATTTCATTAGTTAAAACTGCGTAACATTTACCTAGACAGGAGTCTAAGAGTATGAACATGTATATATATAAAACATACAATAAGTAAAAGTATTTACGTAAAACATATTTAAATAAAAAGGTTTACGCATGCTTCTCAGCCCCGTGTTTGAAAACAAAATGTTTAGAAAAAGGGCAATGAACTCACCTGTGTTGCTGTGCAATTGAACCACAAAAGATATGCGCGCTCGTTGATTATCGACTATGTATCTTTAGCACCTGAGTTGTTTTAAGAGGATTCAAATACGATAAGTATTTATAATCGTCGTATCTAGGGTTTTGGTCTCGGTATGCAACTATGTGTCCTATGTTACTAGTGTGTTTCTAGGATTCCTTCTATCTAGTCTGAACTCATCACCCATTAATAAACCCTTTATCCCGTAATTAAACACATCTAAACCCTAATTAGATAAGGTTTAGATTAATTTCATCACAAGTCTTTAATTAAAACATTTTTACGTTAATTCATTTTAAATTAAACAGTTATTTAGAAATCATTTAATTAATTTAATAAGGTTTACAAATAAATTTTCTTTTATTAAAAAAATAATCAATTTAAGAGAATTATACTTCAACATGATGGGCTTAGGTTAATCCCATTTGGTTAACCTCGGGCCCATTAATAGCCTTTGTTTGTCCAAATGATTCTTGATCAACCCTTTGAATAACTCGTCCTAGATAATTCAAACAAATCATCTAGAGTAGTTTACATGTTCTTATGAAATTTCCTAAGGGTTAGGTGTTAATAATTAAATTAACACTTGAAATCAAAGCAAATGACTACCAAAGTCCTACCCCACTTGTTCCTACACCCTCTAGCAAGGTTTTGTGGTGTTTTCCCTAAGGTTTTATGTGCTTAAACCGGTTCTAGGTGGGTTCGACCAAGAGGGTTTTGAAAACCCTAAAAACCGAAATGAAACTTCAAATCTACCTTAAATCTGATGGATCCAAGCTCAGATACGTTGTACTTTCGTGATCTACGAGTTGTAGTTGTCGTTTTGACACCAAAAACACAAGATTTCGTGGAGAAATGAGAGAGTTGGGGTTTAAGGTTCTAGAGAGAGAAAGTAGAGAGAGTGGTGAACGAAAATGGTGTTGGGCTCGTTGGTGAGGGTTGGGTGAGGCCATTAATGCCTCATTAAAGGCTTCAAAATACCCGGGTGTGTTCGGGTTCGTTCGGTTTCGCTCGGTTTCGCGTAAAAACGTCGGTTTCTTTCGTTTCCGTGACGAAACGTTACGGTTTTAAAAGCAAAGTTTATAAATTTATTTTAGGTGGTAATTCTTAGTAAATTAACTAAATATCTTCATTTATTTAAATTTTCTGAAAATATTTAATTTACTGTTTAAATCGAATCTTACAGTCGTCGCGCGTATTTGTACGAATCGTCATCCTTACGAATACGACGATAACTACACTTTTCAATGTGGTTTTCTAATTATTGGATATCAATCAGAACGTTAAACTTTCGGATATATTCGTACAGATCGTCACCTATACGAATAATCCGACGATTTAGCATTCACGTAACGACATCCGTTGTTGTTTTGTTAGTAAAGCCTCACATACGTTTGTATTGCCAGATAACTATATGATTGATGAACCGTAGTTCTGAGCTTTGTTTCTAAAATAAATCTGAAACTGTGCTTATGATAACCATGAAATGATAATGATATATGAACAACAACTGAAATGTGTACCTGATTTACTGTTCATGTTACTGTTGAGATCACTGTTCTGGTTACATTTCTGGCACTGATGTTACAGTCTCCCCTTGTTAGAGAAATTTCGTCCTGATATTTAAGAATCGTTATTAGGTACGGCTTCCTCTATAAACAATTGGGGATACTTAGACTTCATGTGATCTTCGCGTTCCCAAGTAAACTCGGGTCCACACTTTGAATTCCATCGAACCTTTGCAATCGGAATACGGCTTCGCCTAAGTTGCTTAACTTTGCGATCCATGATCTCCAAAGGTTCTTCGATAAAATGTAACTGCTCGTCCACTTGAATTTCTTCAATTGGTATGACGAGTGACTCGTTAGCAAGGCATTTCTTGAAGTTTAAGACATGAAACACGTCATGCACACCACTGAGTGCATCTGGTAAGCTCAATCTATACGCTACAGGACCAATTCGTTCAATGATCTCAAACGGTCCGATGTATCGTGGTGCTAACTTTCCTTTCCTTCAAAAATGGACTACGCCTTACCATGGGGATACCTTCAACATGACACGGTCTCCTACTTGAAATTCCAACGGCTTACGCCGTTAATCGGCATAGCTCTTATGTCTGCTCCTTGTCACTTGTAGCCTTTGTTGAATTTGGGCAATCTTGTCAGTAGTTTCCTGAATAAGCTCTGGCCCAGTTATTCAGTTATCTCCAACTTCAGTCCCACAGATCGGTGACCGACATTTTCGATCATTCAAAGCCTCAAATGGTGCACATCCAATGCTACTATGGTAACTGTTGTTGTAGGAGAATTCAATCAATGGCAAATGAGAGTCCCAATTTCCACCGAAATCTAACACACAGGTTCTCAACATATCCTCCGGGGTCTGTATCGTACGTTCTCTTTGACCGTCCGTTTGTGGATAGTAAGCTGTACTCAGATTTAAGTGCGTCCCTAGAGATTTCTGTAATGATTGCCATAACCTTGATGTGAATCTGCTGTCTCTATCTGAAATGATAGACAATGGCACACCGTGATGTACCATTATCTCATTGATGTACAGTCTCGCCAGTCTATCCGTTGTGAAGGTCTCACGCATTGGCAAGAAATGAGCAGATTTTGTCAACCGATCAATGATAACCCAAATCGTATCATGACCACTGGAAGTGCGGGGTAGCTTTGTAATGAAGTGCATAGCTATTTGTTCCCACTTCCAAAGCAGAATCTCAGGCTATTCCAGTAGTCTTGACGGCTTCTGGCGTTCCGCCTTTACCTTTGCACACGTAAGGCATCGACCGACGTACTCGGCTATGTTTCTCTTCATTCCCAGCCACCAATAAAATCCCCGTAAGTCTTGGTACATTTTATCAGCGCCTGGATGCACGAAGTACTTGGTCTTGTGTGCTTCATCGAAGATAAGTCTTCTCAATTCATCCACTGCAGGAATCCATACTTGATCCTGATAGTAGATAACTCCATGAGGCTTTCTTTCAAATTGTTTCTCTACTCGACAGTCGAATTCTTTCTTCAAATTTCCTCGATCAACTGATTCTTGTTGCGTCTGAATAATCTTGTCACGTAAACTTGTCTGCACAGTCATTCCCATTGCTCTGACGCACAAGGGTTTGACTAGTTCCTTCCGGCTCACGGCATCAGCGACAACGTTTGCCTTACCCGGATGGTACTTGATTACACAGTCGTAATCATTCAGAAGTTCTACCCAACGTCTCTGTCGCATGTTGAGTTCCTTCTGATCAAAGATATGCTGCAGACTCTTGTGATCAGTAAATATGGTACACTTAGTGCCATATAAATAATGTCTCCAGATCTTCAGTGCAAATACCACTGCTCACAGTTCTAAATCATGAGTAGTGTAGTTCTTCTCATGAATCTTTAACTGTCTTGATGCATACGCGATAACTTTGTCCCGTTGCATTAACACGCAACAAAATCCCTGGTGGGATGCATCACCGTACACTACAAAGTCATCACAGCCTTCTGTAAGAGATATGATTGGAGCATCACATAACTTCTGCTTCAATGTTTGGAAAGCATCCTCTTGTTTCTGCTCCCAAACAAACGGTTCACTTTTCTGAGTTAGCTTGGTGAGAGGCTGGGCTATCTTAGAAAAGTTTTAGATAAACCTTCTATAATAACCTGCCAATCCCAGAAAAGACCGTATCTCCATAGGCGTCTTCGGAGTATCCCAGTTCTTTATTGCCTCGAACTTGGAAGGATCTACATGTATTCCCTCGCTGTTAACGACTTGACCCAAAAATTTAACCTCTCTTAGCTAAATTTCGCACTTAGAGAATTTGGCATATAGTTTCTCTTCTTTTAATAGCTCCAAGATCTTTCTGAGGTGTTGCTCGTGATCTGCTTTGCTCTTAGAGTAAATCAGTACGTCATCGATGAAAACAATGACAAACTGATCCAGATACGGCTTGCACACTCGGTTCATGAGGTCCATGAAAACCTCTGGTGCATTCGTCAATCCGAAAGGCATCATCATAAACTCATAATGCCCATATCTCGTTCAGAACGCCGTCTTCGGTATGTCTTCGTCTTGAACTCTGAGTTGATGATATCCAGACCGTAAATCAATCTTCGAGAAATATTGTGCTCCCTGTAATTGATCAAACAAATCATCAATCCTCGACAATGGGTACTGATTCTTGATGGTCAACTTGTTCGACTCTCGGTAGTCTATGCACATCCGAAAAGATCCGTCCTTCTTCTTCACGAACAAAACCAGAGCTCCCCAAGGTGAGTAGCTCGGTCTAATAAAACCTTTGTCAAGTAGCTCTTGTAGTTGATTTAACAATTCCTGCATCTTTGAAGGAGCTAACCTGTATAGATATTTAGCAACAGGATTTGCTCCAAGAACTAAGTCAATACGAAACTCTACCGGTCGTGCAGGTGGCAATCCTAGTAGGTCTCCAGGAAACACTTCTAGATATTCTTTCATTACCGGTACGTCTTGAATATTTTTCTTTTCTTTCTCTTTCTCCACCACATGAGCCAGAAAAGCTACGCACTGCTTATGTAGACACTTACGCGCCTTTATGCAAGATATGATTTTGACACTTCGTTTTACTTGATCCCCTCGGACTTCTAATACACGATCAATCGTCAATGGAATTCGAAGCAACTTTTCCGAACAGATGACTTCTACTCGATTTAGAGATAGCCAATCCATTCCAACGATGATGTCGAAAATACCCAACTCCATCGGTATCAAATCGATGGTGAAAGTATGACCATTAAGTGTTAATGGGCAGTTTCAGTATACTGTACTAACTGTGATTTGTTTCTCGTTAGCTACTTCTATGATGTAAGGGGAATCTAACTGTTCCTCTATAGAATCTAGTTAGAATGCAAAATCGGTAGAGATAAAACTCTGATCCACACCAGTGTCAAACATAATAGATGCATAAAAGTCATGTAAAAGAAATGTACCAGTGACCACGTTCGGATCTTGGCGTGCAGCTGGAGCTCCTATAGCGAATACTCTTTCCACGTGGAGCTGGAACTGACTGTTGTACCTTCTTCGGGCAGTTCTTGGCAAAGTGGCCAGTTTCGCCACAGTTATAGCATCCTCCATTGTTATGGTTGTTGGGTGGAGGGAAAGCAAAAGTAGCATTGTTGACTGCTTGATTGGGTGTCATCCTGCAATTTTGGACCCAATGGCCCTTTCTTCCACATCCCATGCAGTGACGGCAGGGATTGCTAGCAGCATGATGATACTGGACTTAGTACACAGAGGGTGTGGACCAGTATAGGGCTTCTTATGCAAGTTCTGCGGTGCAACGGCTACTTGGTTGAGTGGAGTAGCCATTGTGTAGTTCTTTATCAACTTCTGCTTCTTCTTCGGGTGATGGTGGGGTTTCTTGGATGACTCTTCCTTGTGTTTGCCAATGTCAACCTCTTTCTTCTAAGTTCCAGAGGCTACCATCAGATCAGTGAGCTTCCCAGACAAACTCACAGCAGACTCCAAGGTAACAGGGTTTGCTGCAACAACTAAACCCTGAATGCAGGCGGGGAGTCCACCTACATACCTGTCTATCCTCTTCTCCAGTGTAGGTACCATGTCTGGCACGAAGGCTACCAACTCATGATAGCGGGTAGTGTACCCCAGATGATCAGCTCCTTTCATAACCTGATTGGACAGTTCAACCTCCAGTCCTTGCAGTTCATTCTTGGGGCATAATTCATTTCTCAGCAGTGTCTTGAATTCTTCCCATGGCATCGCCATTGCTTTTCTCTTCCTCGGGCTTTGATCTGTGAGTTCCACCAAGTTAAAGCTCGCTTGTTGAATGATTCAGCAGAGTAGCGAACTTTGTGGTGCTCTGGACAACTGCTAATGTCCAGTGTAGTTTTCATCTTTTCAATCCATTGGATTAATCCAACGGCTCCCTTAGTACTGCTAAAACTTGGCGGCTTACATCCCAAAAAGACTTGTAGGAGTAGTTTGAGGCACCGCCAATATTTCCACTGGCTTCTCCCGATGAGTGCCAGGTGTTGTTGCTGTCATTCCGGATACGGTTGAGCATATCCGGAATCACCTCCTTCAGCTGATTAGTCAGCAGGCTACTCAGTAATGTTTCCAAGGCTATGGTAGCAGGATCCAGATTCGCAGTTGCGTTTGGGTCAACTTGTGGAGTGTGTGGAGGAGGAGGAGGCGGCGGTGGTGGTGGAGGCATAAGAGGAGGAGGTCTTCTCGGCGGCATTCTGATCACAACCAATGAGATATCAGTTAGTGCAATGATCGAATGCAGAAGACACAATGCAAGTAAGTACCTATGTCCTGTGTTCTCTACATGCTGGGTCCCTATGTTATAGTCTAGGTCAAACCGTTTAAATAAGTGACCTATATTTCTCTATAACCATGGCTCTGATACCAATCTGTCACACCCCGAGCCGCCGGGTTGGATCAGCTTTCCCGACGGGCGGAAGGTTCCCGAGGCGCGATATCGGGAATGATAATCGTGATGATCATATTGTTTACATTGCAGATGATATATAATGAGAAATTTGCTAAATGAAAATAGAATCACAAAGTTAAATTACATCAGTTTTGTTCATAATTTAACAGTGTAAATCTACTATCAACATCATAATTCTTCTATCTTGTATCTGCAGAAGATATACAAAATAATTGGTAAAATGATGTTCCAAAAATATGCAGGTCCAAAAATACTAGGTCCTCTATCTGGCATCCTAGTCCAAAAGCAATAACTCCTTAATTGACCTGCTCGTCACCTGAGAAGTCATGCAAAAAGATCAAGTCAACACATGGTTGGTGAGTTGATGTAGTTTTAGAAAAATAAATAAATTTGAATAACCTTTTGAATGACAACCTTACCCTCACCATTAACCACCTATACCATCCAGTTCAATATGCTTATGTATAGGGCATATGTAGGGTCGAACTTACCGCTCGCCCAGCCACCGTCCCACCATATACCAAACCACATGATATATTGTTCCTGGTGCTAATTAGGCATTTCATCCCCTACCTTTGATCCAATACATTTGATTACCCTGAAAATTGTTTACCTTGATCCACCAAAATGACAACCTTAACCTCATCAACAACCCCCTATGTTATCCAATCAAAGTATGCTTATATATAGGGCATATGTAGGGTCGAACTTACCGCCCGCCCAGCCACCGTCCCACCACATACCGGACCGCTTAATATATTGTTATTAATGATAATTAAGCATTTCATTCCATTCACCTTCATATTAGAATGTGATTTCCAAAAATTGAAATACCACTGATTTCTTGAGTTTACCATGTATTCATGATTACCCATAGCATTTGTAGAAGCATAATATTAAATGCTTAATTAAATAAATAGTTAATCATTTATTTGCAACTAAGACATGATGATTGGGTCTTATTTGATTCAATCAGTTAGACTTAGTTGATGGTGGTGTCCAACTTGTACCGTATCACACGTGGCCCATATCAGGCATGGCCAAAAATGAGTCTACCTGTATGCGTCGGGACTTTCATGATGTGCCCATATCAGCTTGACCCTCTAGCCTACTGTACTTGTCTGGACTTTAGGATATCCTTTGATTCTTGATCCTCTTAGTTCTCTTGATTTCGTTTGATCATTTAGTTATGCCCATATAGCTTGACTACAAGAGTCTACTATTTGTGACGGGACTTTCCGTGTGATACACGTGGTCTTGATTTACATACAACTGGCATCCACCTTAACTTGAGTATTAATGATTTCATTAGATCTTAATGATTTCATTAGTTAATTGATTCACACACGGATATGTTTCCTTTGATTCCCTTGATTCTCTTGATCCTCTTGATTCTGATCATTATGATTCCATGATTACCACACTGAATTTAGATTCTTGAATATGAGCTTTAGTTTTACTGAGCATACACTGAATTAGATTTCTTAGAATTTGATCCTTATCTTTAGTTCTCTTGGTTTCACTTTGCGTTTAGATTCCTAGAATTTGACTTGATGGACTAAGTATCTGTTTTGGAGTATTAGGATTATAGCATTACTCAGAAGAGTAATTAATTAGTTCATTAGTTAAAACTGCGTAACATTTACCTAGACAGGAGTCTAGGAGTATGAACATGTATATATATAAAACATACAATAAGTAAAAGTATTTACGTAAAACATATTTAAATAAAAAGGTTTACGCATGCTTCTCAGCCCCGTGTTTGAAAACAAAATGTTTAGAAAAGGGGCAATGAACTCACCTGTGTTGATGTGCAATTGAACCACAAAAGATATGCGCGCTCGTTGATTACCGACTATGTATCTTTAGCACCTGAGTTGTTTTAAGAGGATTCAAATACGATAAGTATTTATAATCGTCGTATCTAGGGTTTTGGTCTCGGTATGCAATTATGTGTCCTATGTTACTAGTGTGTTTCTAGGATTCCTTCTATCTAGTCTGAACTCATCACCCATTAATAAACCCTTTATCCCGTAATTAAACACATCTAAACCCTAATTAGATAAGGTTTAGATTAATTTCATCACAATTCTTTAATTAAAACATTTTTACGTTAATTCATTTTAAATTAAACAGTTATTTAGAAATCATTTAATTAATTTAATAAGGTTTACAAATAAATTTTCTTTTATTAAAAAATAATCAATTTAAGAGAATTATACTTCAACATGATGGGCTTAGGTTAATCCCATTTGGTTAACCTCGGGCCCATTAATAGCCTTTGTTTGTCCAAATGATTCTTGATCAATCCTTTGAATAACTCGTCCTAGATAATTCAAACAAATCATCTAGAGTAGTTTACATGTTCTTATGAAATTTCCTAAGGGTTAGGTGTTAATAATTAAATTAACACTTGAAATCAAAGCAAATGACTACCAAAGTCCTACCCCACTTGTTCCTACACCCTCTAGCAAGGTTTTGTGGTGTTTTCCCTAAGGTTTTATGTGCTTAAACCGGTTCTAGGTGGGTTCGACCAAGAGGGTTTTGAAAACCCTAAAAACCGAAATGAAACTTCAAATCTACCTCAAATCTGATGGATCCAAGCTCAGATACGTTGTACTTTCGTGATCTACGAGTTGTAGTTGTCGTTTTGACACCAAAAACACAAGATTTCGTGGAGAAATGAGAGAGTTGGGGTTTAAGGTTCTAGAGAGAGAAAGTAGAGAGAGAGTGGTGAACGAAAATGGTGTTGGGCTCGTTGGTGAGGGTTGGGTGAGGCCATTAATGCCTCATTAAAGGCTTCAAAATATCCGGGTGTGTTCGGGTTCGTTCGGTTTCGCTCGGTTTCGCGTAAAAACGTCGGTTTCTTTCGTTTCCGTGACGAAACGTTGCGGTTTTAAAAGCAAAGTTTATAAATTTATTTTAGGTGGTAATTCTTAGTAAATTAACTAAATATCTTCATTTATTTAAATTTTCTGAAAATATTTAATTTACTGTTTAAATCGAATCGTACAGTCGTCGCGCGTATTTGTACGAATCGTCATCCTTACGAATACGACGATAACTACACTTTTCAATGTGGTTTTGTAATTATTGGATATCATTCCGAACGTTAAACTTTCGGATATATTCGTACAGATCGTCACCTATACGAATAATCCGTCGATTTAGCATTCACGTAATGTCCTCCGTTGTTGTTTTGTTCTGTAAAGCCTCACTTACGTTTATACATAATAGAATCCTAACTACAATCACATGATGGTTCTGTATCGCCAGATAACTATCTGACTGATGAACCATAGTTCTGAGCTTTGTTTCTGAAATAAATCTGAAACTGTGCTTATGATAACCATGAAATGATAATGATATATGAACAACAACTGAAATGTGTACCTGATTTACTGTTCATGTTACTGTTGAGATCACTGTTCTGGCACTGATGTTACATCAGTCTTGGGAATTGATTTCTGAAATGACCCACATCACCGCACTCATAACAGGCTCTTGCATGTGCAGGTACTTGGCGAACGGGTACAACTTGTATTGGTTGTGCATGTGGAGCTGGTAGTGCAAGCGGTGCAGTTTGCATCCTTTGTGCTTGCGGTACATTCCGACACACATTAACAAAATGACCATACTTGCCGCAGTTGTTGCAGACGCGACTTGGCAAGTTAGGTGCATGGTGATATCTGCAGGTATTGCATTGCGGCTTGGCTCCAAAATTCCTGGTGTTTTAGTTGCTCGATGATTGTTGAGTAATCTTTGCAGCAGGAGTAGTAACAACGAAATTTCTGGTCTTTCGCTTCCGATTGCCGCTTTTTGACGAGCTAGCTTGTTCAGTTTTGACTTCAGTGGAAGCCTCCTATGCAGCTGACTTTGTATCAGTCTTCTTAGTTCCCTTTCTTGTGAGTGTTCCAGCCTTCACGTGATTATCAGTCAAAGTTGCAGACAGGTGGATTGCAGCCTCCAGTGTGGTAGGATTGCTACCAAAGACAATGTCTTGTATCTGCATAGGTAAACCGCCTATGTACTTCTCAATTTCTCTTTCAAGTGATGTCACCAGATGAGGTACCAATAAACTCAGCTCATGAAAGCGAGAATTATAGATCACATTCTCATCGCGGTCTTGCTTGAGTTCCCAGAACTCCACTTCCAGTTTCCTCATCTCACTGCGAGGATAGAACTCTGTGGTCATCCGAGTTTTGACTTCAGTCCACGTCAATGCTAGGGCTGCATCAACTCTAGTTCGCTTTTCGTCATTCCACCAAGTTAGTGCTCTCTTTTGGAAAACACTTGTGGCATAGCGCACCTTCAAGTTCTCAGGACAGTCACTATTGATGAAGGTGTTCTCGATACTCTCAAACCACTGCAGCAAACCAGTGGCTTCCTCAGCACTCGTGAATTTTAGCGGGTTGCAGGAGTTAAAGTGTTTGAAAGTGCACACTGGTGTGGTTTGCACCACCCCTGTTTTGGTTGAGAGTTTGGTTGTCTTGATTCAGCTGAGTCACCAACCCAAAGATAAGGTTTGCTAACTCTTGCAAGCCATTGTTGGCATTACTGTAGTTAGCTTCTCCATCATGTGGGTTTGTAGTATCTTCGTTGTGATAGCGCGGCGTCATGTTTCTGAGGATGTTAGAAACATGTTACTACCTTTTACCACATAAGTCATACAAACTAAGGTCAATTGAGTTCAGTACAACAGTTAGGATTACATATAGGAACTATATTTTTCTCCTATCTGTCATTAAACCCATAATAAGGCAATAATTTCCTAGTATTATGCTAAAGTATCCTAATTGGTCATATCTAGTATTAACTAAGTATTTCTATGTTTCAAGCATCTTTCACCCTATACTAACACTGACAACCTCCCAATTTAGTGCAACAAGTTTGTATATAGGGCATACGTAGACTTGACCGCAGTCGCATCATCGGCCGGCCCACCACCGTTGCAATGCACCACGATTACGCCCTTGTTAGAATTTAGGGAATACATATGTTTCTCAAGCGTACCACTTCACTGCCTTATCCTATGGAGATTAATTATGTTTGAAGTGCTTTCAAGTACTCTAGACATCCAGGTTCGCCTAATGTCTAAGTTCACCTTAACACTAGGTTCCCCTATTTTCTAAGTTCACCTAATGTCTAAGTTCACCTGACATTTTGTGACATCCAGTACCAGATCGTCCAGCAAGTCCGTACGGTATGTGTACTTTCACATATTTACTGTGTGTAAATACATGTATATGAATAGTGTTTGTATTAACATAATTCAAAATACAAGAAACAGTTGTACGTATTTATGTGTAAACTTAAATACTGTAAGTACAACGATCACGATAAACAATAGTTGTGTGTATTTAGGTGAAAACCTAAGTACAATTAATACAACGAATCAATAACGACAACAGTGTTCAAGTAAATAACAAGAACAAGTCGGTTGCGATCTGATATCCATAGATGACAGGAATCAGATGGCCGACAAATCAGTACGAAAACCATGTGAAAATAGGATGTTTAGTTGAGTCCGTTAGTGAGGAAATACAATTTAAAGACACAATTGCAGTGTTGTTTCAGAATAATGAACTGACAGTGTGTTTGCGTGGGTGACGATTCACACAAACATATCTGTGAGTTTAACGTTTTGAAATGATGACTGGAAAGTAGAAAACAAGAATCAGAAAGCAAAACCATAGTCGTTTTCGTTCGGGTGACGATTCGAACGAATACGCGTGATGGTGACGCGTTCTAACGAAACGAAAATGAAAACGACACGAACGAAAAATAAATTAAGAAAATAAAATATTTTATATTTTACAATTTTGAAACTCATCAAAAATAATTAAACAACTCTTTTTATTTTAAAACACATAAAATACGCGTTACGTTCTAGAAACGCAATGAAGACGCAAACCGAGCAACCGAAACAAACCCGAATACCCTCATGGAATTTTAAGCCTTAAATGAGGCTTTTCCCTCATTTCCACCAGCTCTCTCTCTCTAAAAAGCCTCACACGACCCTATTCTCTCTCACTAGAATAATCATCCTTCAAAGCTTCATAACTTGATCAATTCTTGACAAAATCGGGCGTTCTTGGTGTCCAAACGAAGCTCTCGACTCCCTCTACCTAGAAGTACAACCGATCTGAAGTTTTACCCACTGGAAATCGAGGTATGAACAAAAAGAAATCACGAAAAATAGGGTTTTGAGGTTCTTATTTGACCCACGCACGTTTAACAAGTCCTGGAACCAACCCCAAGGCCTGTGCACATTCGAGAATCCTTCTTGCATAGCACCATCGTGTAAACAACCCTAGGAAACAGTACCCTCGATGAAGAGGATGATGATGGAGACGTGTCAGGTTTGGGCAGCTGGGTGTCATAGGGAGGGCCGAACCCTTTGGGGTCTCACAAACCCACAAAGGGCCGAACCCACGTGTGCATGGGACGAACCCTGTTGCTGCATCAGCCGAACCTCGATGTAGACGGACCTCCCATGGAAAACTGAACCCTCCTATAGGTGAATCTACATGTGTCATCACAAACCTGCATGGTTACACCCCTCCTGGCCAAACCTCGTAATTAGACGAACCTTCCCAGCCATACGAACCTAATCGTTTCGATGATGTCTACGGTAATACAAAGTGGTAGAGGTAAATCGGATGCACTGAAATATGATTACGTGAGGATTGCAATGGATTCCTTTTAGGCTCTATGCACTTCAAGTGGAGAACAAAGAACAATTGGTTAACTAACACTCTTAATATTTAAAAATGATTAACAGTTAAGCCCACAAGTAATAGAATAATACAAGGATCATATTAAATTAATCTAATATCCTTAATACAAAAAAGGGTTATCAATACTTCGGTTTGATAACGAAAACCCTATTATTATATTATTCTACACATGATGCTACAGGTGATTAACAACCAGATGAACAGGTGAAATGGAAATGGAAATGGATATCCATAGTTGTATTGCAAGTAGTGTGGAGTTCTAGTAGTTATGAGGTGGGATGTTAGCTGGGGCTTGTAAATATAACTATTGAGAGACCATTGGAAGAATGGGTGAATCAAACAACATACAAGTAACAGGAATGACATTGTGATTGTGCATGTGAACAAATCAAGGTTTTCAATTATTATACTTATGAACTCACCAACCTAGTGTTGACTTTGTATAAATGCATGTTTTCTCAGGTGACGAACAAGTTTAGTCACCAGGATTACAGGGATTTTGCTAGTGGACTTTAAGAAGACCTAGCAACTTTTGTGTTGGATACTTTTGGATGACAAAACTATGAACCATCTTTTTTATATCTTGTACAGATACAAGATATGAACTCCTTGATTCTTTTGTTTAGATTTACTTAGTTAAATTATGAGGAAACAATGTAATTTAACTTTGTAATTTTATTTCATTGTCATGTTAGCATTTCTCATTTAATTATCATGTGCTATGTAAACAATCTGATCATTTCGATTATCAAACGATATCGCGCCCCGAGAACTTTCCGCCCGACGGGAAAGTCGATCCAGCCAGGCGGCTCGGGGCGTGACAGATTGGTATTAGAGCCATGGTTATAGAGAAATATATTTCATATTACTTAAACGGTTTGGCCTAGACTATAACCTAAGAACCCTCATGTATAGATCATATGACATAGGATTCTATTTGCATGTGTCTTCTGCATCTGATCACTGCACTAACCGATTTCTTTTCGGTTATGATCAGAATGCCGCCGAGAAGACCACCACTAGCTTTACTGCCACCACCACCTCAAGACTTAGCTCCACACTCATCTACCCCATCACCATCTGACTCTCCTACACAACCACCTCCACCTCCTCCTCCGGCTCCACCAGTTCATCATTTGGATCCTGCTACTGTAGCACTGGCCACTCTGTTGACTAGTCAACTGAGGGATGTGATCCCTGAGATGATGAATCGGATTAATAGCAACAACAGTAACAACAACGCCAACTCATCTAGAGAAGGAAGCGGAAACACCCGCCATCATCAGGACTACTCCTACAAAAACTTTGTAGGTTGCAAGCCACCTAGCTTTAGTGGCAGTGAGGGTGCAGTCGGATTGATCCAGTGGATCGAAAAGATTGAAACCACCCTTGATATCAGTGGCTGTGCTGATCAGCATAAAGTGAGATATGCTGCGGGGTCATTCAACAAAAGAGCGTTGACTTGGTGGAACGCTCAGGTTCAAACAAGGGGCAGAGATGAGGCTCTGTCCATGCCTTGGGATGATTTCAAGGAGATGTTGAAGGCAGAGTTTTGCCCAAGGAACGAACTCAAAAAGGTTGAAACTGAGTTGCTCAACCTTGTTATGATTGGTGCTGGGCATCTGGCCCACACCACTCGTTTTCATGAGTTAGCTACTTTGGCACCGGACGTGGTGCCAACACTGGAGAAAAGAATCGAACGGTATGTCAGTGGACTGCCGTCTTGCATTCAAGGGCATGTGATATCTGCCCATCCTACTGCCATGGAACTGGCTGTTACTCTGTCAGCATCTTTGACAGATATGATGGTTGCTTCTGGGGTATTCAAGAAAGAGGCTGACTCAACTAAAGCTGGAACTTCAAGGAAGCCAGATATGAGGCCGGCGAAGAAACAAAAAGTGGTTAGGAATTTTGCTGCAACCACTCAAGCTCCAATGATCAACCAACCACCACCACTGCAGATCAAGAAGCCATACACTGGCACTGTACCTTTGTGCAACACTTGTCAGTATCATCATCTACCAAACATCCAGTGTAGACACTTCACTAATTGTGGGAAGTTTGGTCATATGACAGCCCAATGCAGGAGCACAAAGGTTCAGAACAGAAACAACAATGCAACCACTACTACTGCTGCTGATAACAGGTCATGCTACACTTGTGGCGAACCTGGGCACTTCTCGAGGGATTGTCCCAAGAGAGTTCAACCAACGGCTCCAGCAGCAAGAGGACGAGCCTTTCAGATTGGAGCTGCTGCTGCTCGACATGACCCGAATGTGATCACGGGTACATTTCTCTTATCTGACTTCTATGCATCCATAATATTTGACACTGGTGCGGATCAGAGTTTTATCCCATCCGATTTTGCATGCCATCTTAATTATGTTGAGGAATTGTTAGACTCCCCTTATACGATTGAGATAGCGAACGGCAAACAGATCACAGTAGACACAGTATTAGGAATTGCCCACTAACACTTGGCGATCACACATTTTCCATCATTTTGATACCGATGGAGCTGGGTAGTTTCGACATCATCATCGGAATGGATTGGCTATCTCTTAACCGAGTTGAGTTTATCTGTTCCAAGAAGTTACTACGCATTCCAGTCGAGAACAACGGGAATTTGGAGATTCATGAAGATCAAGCGAAACGCGGTGTCAAGATAATATCATGCATGAAGGCTCGTATGTACCTCAGAAAAAAATGTGTCCCATTTCTAGCTCACGTGGTAGAGAAGGACAAGAAAGCAATCAAGATTCAAGACGTACCGATTATGAAAGACTATGCGGACGTGTTTCCGGATGATTTACCGGGACTGCCACCCGAGAGATCGGTGCAGTTTCGAATTGATTTGATACCGGGAGCGACTCCTGTAGCTAAGTCTCCTTATAGACTTGCACCATCAGAGATGCAGGAGTTGTCCAATCAATTACAAGAGCTACGTGACAAAGGATTCATCCGACCAAGCTTTTCCTCGTGGGGAGCTCCGGTTCTGTTTGTTAAAAAAGAAGGATGGATCTTTCAAGATGTGTATCGATTACAGAGAGCTCAACAAACTCACCATCAAGAATCGGTACCCGTTACCGAGGATTGATGATTTGTTTGATCAGTTACAGGGAGCTCAGTATTTTTCAAATATAGACCTGCGTTCAGGTTATCACCAGCTCCGGATTCAAGAGGAAGACATACCAAAGACGGCCTTTCGTACCCGATACGGTCACTATGAATTTCTGGTGATGCCATTCGGACTAACGAATGCACCGGCAGTGTTCATGGATTTAATGAACCGGGTGTGCAAGCCGTACTTAGATCAGTTTGTTATCGTCTTTATTGATGATATAATGATTTATTCAAAGAACGAGAAGGAACAAGAACAACACCTCAGAACAGTCTTGGAATTCCTGAAAGAAGAACGACTCTATGCCAAATTCTCCAAGTGTGAATTTTGGTTAAGAGAAGTTCAGTTTTTGGGACACGTGATTAACAGTAATGGTATTCACGTGGATCCTGCCAAGAATGAAGCAATTAAGAACTGCGATGTGCCTACAACACCGACAGAGATCAGATCATTCTTGGGATTGGCAGGTTATTACAGGAGATTCATCTCGAATTTCTCTAATATATCCTTGCCTCTCACCAAACTCACACAGAAGAGTGAACCTTTTGTGTGGACACAAAAACAAGAAGAGGCATTCCAGACATTGAAACAAAGATTGTGCAATGCTCCAATTCTAACACTCCCAGAAGGCAATGATGACTTTGTGGTGTATTGTGACGCCTCCCATCAAGGACTCGGATGTGTTTTAATGCAACGAGACAAAGTCATTGCTTATGCCTCAAGACAGTTGAAGATACATGAGAAGAACTACACAACACACGATTTAGAACTGGGAGCGGTTGTTTTTGCTTTAAAGATTTGGAGACACTACCTATATGGTACCAAGTGCACAATCTACACAGATCACAAGAGTTTACAGCACATATTTGATCAGAAGGAGCATAACATGAGACAAAGACATTGGGTTGAGCTCCTGAACGATTACGATTGTGTGATCAAATACCATCCGGGCAAAGCAAATGTTGTTGCAGATGCTTTGAGTCGAAAGGAAAGAGTCAAACCCTTGCATTTTCGAGCAATGGGAATGACTGTGCAAACAAGTTTGAAAGATCAAATCCTACAAGCACAACAAGAAGCAGTGGCAAGAGACAATTTGAAACGCGAGCTCGATTGTGGAGCCGAGAAACATTTTGAGACAACACAAGATGGAGTTATCTATTATCTGGATCCTGTTTGGATTCCAGCAGTAGATGAACTTCGAACATTCATATTTGATGAGGCAGACAAGACACGATATTCCGTTCATCCTGGTGCCGATAAGATGTACCAAGATCTTAGGTCATTTTATTGGTGGCCGGGTATGAAGAAAGATATTGCCACTTATGTTGGCAAATGCTTAACATGTGCCAAGGTCAAAGCTGAACACCAGAAACCTTCGGGTTTGCTGGAACAACCGGAGATACCACAATGGAAGTAGGAACAAATAGCTATGGATTTTATTACCAAGCTACCCCGCACTTCCAGCGGACACGATTCGATTTGGGTCATCATTGATAGATTGACCAAGGCCGCACACTTCTTGCCGATCAGAGAAACTTACAAGATGGAAAAACTAGCAAGACTCTATGTTGATGAAATAGTAGTGCGGCACGGTGTGCCATTGGCTATTATTTCAGACCGGGACAGTCGATTTACATCGCGGTTCTGGCAATCATTGCAACAATCCTTAGGCACAAGTGTTAACTTGAGCACCGCTTATCATCCACAAACGGATGGACAAAGCGAGCGAACAATTCAAACCCTAGAGGATATGTTAAGGACATGCATCCTAGACTTCGGTGGAAGTTGGGATACACATTTACCACTCATTGTGTAACATCACTGTATTTCCGGTCGTCCGTACATCCCTACGATTGTACTTTTACGACTTGATGTAATAATTATTAATGAAAATGAATTACTGAATGCATGAATTGATGATTATCACTGTTATTGGTATACATACTTAGAACATATTATTATACGCGTAAGCCATGGGAAGTTTAGTTGTAACTCAACTAAACAGAACAAGAGAGTTTATCGCAGATGATTACACGGATCATGGATTTTGTTATGGAATGAAAGGAATTAGGAGTTTGTTATGGTTGGATTACTAAACATAGTCAAGGACACATGGTCATGGTTTATCGAAATAGTGGTGGGACGGTGTAGGGGAGGTTGCGATCTACCTCTGCATATGCCCTATACATATGCATATTTCAGTCTATCATGGATGTGTCAGTGATATGGTTTAGTGGGATTTGGTTTGGGATTTATGATATTAAAGTTAATAAAATAATGGAAGTTTTAATAAAAACAATTACGCGATGGTGTGATTACGAACCTAACTAAAACAAGAATATTAATTCAGAAATATTAACTCGATAAATGTATTCGCGTGGGTGACGATTCACATGAGTATAATTATTGAGAATAATATTCTGAAAAGATATTCCATAAATTGTAAATCGAATCAAAATACGATACGAGCGTTGGATTCGAAAAGGTGACGATCTTTACAAATACGTACGCGAGTAACACATTTCGATGAGATAACAAAAATAATATTCAACGATAATAAATTAATAAATGGAAATTTATAACGTTTATTAGAAAACACAACCTAAAACGAATTTGAATAAATTTATTATTAAATAAATGATTTAACAAAAATAAAACGAATCTGATTTTACGAAACACTTTATTCGAAATCGTTTTACGTGACAACTTTAATTAAAATCATGTTATTAAAAATGAAACATAATATTTAAATGTTGCAAGTCAAAACTATATTTACGAGGTTAAACCGAACAACTAACGGGATTAATCGCGATATAAATGAGACCGAGCACACGGGAAATACGCGGAGTATAAAAGGTGGAACCTACTTCTTCTTCTCCACTTCCCAAGCTCTTACTCTCTCTCTACAATCAATTTTCGCCACCCACCACCTACCCAACTTCTCTCTACATTTTCTCCTTCAAATCTCAACGGTTTCACGAGATCTTCAGCTCTAAACGACCGCACGATCGAGAGGAACAAAAGGATACAAGAAAACCCAGTGATTTGTCACGATTGGAAGGTATGAGATCCATTTTATTTTCGGTTTTCGCCTAGATCTAGAACCGGTTTGTTACCATATTTGTTAGACGATTTATACATATAAAAACCTTAAAACAAACTCACATAGATAGGAGAAAGCTGTAGTTATGATCTGCAACAGGTTGGATCGCGAAAGGGGAAGACAATGGGCTACAGGTTCGTGACCCTAGAAGATCGGCCGAACCCTTAGAGCTGGGCAAGGGTATGGCCGAACCTTTTTCCAGCCGAACCCTAGCTTTCGCCGAGCCTTCCTCGAGCCAGACGAACCTTTAGGGTAGACAAACCCTCCCTCTGATCCACGAACCTGCTGCATGGTAGCAAACCATCTGGGTTTGGCCGAACCTAGCATCTAGCGAACCTAGCATCTAGCGAACCTAGCATCTAGCGAACCTAGCATCTAGCGAACCATGTCATCAGTGAACCTCATGGCTTGCGAACCTATTGGTTCGTGAGTCTGCATGGCCGAACCTTCTGTTGCTTTTCCGAACTAGATGGCCGAACCCTCTTTAAGCGAACCCTGCTTTTGTTAGCCGAACCTTGGGCCTGTTTGGGCCGAACTCTTAGAGTTGGCCGAACCTAGGGTTCCATGTGATAGGTTCGCTGGTATGGGATTAAAATAAAAGCCTATGTATCGTTTAAATTAAGATTTATGATAAATGATGGATCAAGATCACATATAAACACATAGGTGTATGCATGCATGAGAAATTCTATTTACCACCACTTCCTTGATAACATAAACTTGAAATTTATGAGATGTTACTTAATATAAATAATTGATGAGAATAATTTAAATATAGTTTCTTTAAAACTTAAAATTTGGTTTTAATAACCTAAATTGTGGTGGATATAAATGACCCTACATGCATGCACTATGAATGTATCTGTATAGATTTATGAGAACGGTATCTTTACAATTTATATGATCTTGACACATTAATTGAAAGATCATCACATATAAGACACTCAACACTAATGAATTTGAATAATCCTTACAAGATAATAAATAATAAAAACCTAAGTGTAATATCTTAACTTAGATTGAATTAACTAAGTTAAAGAATACTTGAGAGTTTAAAATATGAACAAGTATGGGCACTTAATGACAATGAAATACTTAAACTCATGAACACAAATACTCGATAATTACAGATCTTTGAGTTGCTTTGAGTTTACATACGCGAGCGCGCATAATACGACAACACAGATTCTAAGGACTTCAGGTGAGTTCTCATAACCTCCCTTTCTTTTAAACTATTTTGTTTTTAAACTCGGAGGTGAAACATGTATACCAATTTACATATTGACTTGATAACACAGGGATGACACTTATTTGCTTGTATGAGATCCATAGCTATGGATCGTCATATTCCATGAGTTGAAGCTAATGACTTTGTGTCATTCGCGAGGACTGCATGTATTGTCACGTGGATGTTTCCACAACTCCGTGTATTCATTGTGGATTGACTTCGGTCTTCCTCAATGTTTACATGTATTGTCACGTGGATGTTTCCACAACTCCGTGTATTCATTGTGGATTGACTTCGGTCTTCCTCAATGTTTACATGTATTGTCACATGGATGTTTCCACAACTCCGTGTATTCATTGTGGATTGACTTCGGTCTTCCTCAATGTTTACATGTATTGTCACGTGGATGTTTCCACAACTCCGTGTGTCGTTGTCAATGACTTAGGTTATAAACAATGATACATGTATGGTCACTTATATAAATGGAGAATATTGATGGATTATTACTGGTTGATTGAACATATGATTGATTATTTATGATGTGAAAATGTATGTGATTATGTGATTGAATTATGTGTTGAGATTGTGTATTTGGATATTGTGTTGAATGATCTCACAGATGCTCATACGGATGTTATCAAGAAAATATAAACTCTTCAAAACTCTTTGTAAAATATTTTAATTATCAAACTTATGATTACTCACCAACTACTTTGTAGTTGACACTTGATTTTTACATGTTTCAGGAAACGAAGCTAAGTAAGTTGAAGAGGAAGATTCATACTTTTGGACATCATCATATAGGATCTTGGACTTAGCTAATTAACTGAAATTCTGGCGACTTGAATTTAGTTAAATAGTTAATTATCTTTTGTAATTGATGTAACTAATTCATGATAGACATGATTTTTGTGTAATTAATTTGGTTGATTGAATGATATATGATGATTTGATTTAGATGCCCACGAGCTTTTGAACAATCTACACATCCGTCGTGGCATCCCGACGTTTCCGCCATCGGTCAGGGTGTTACACATTGAGTTCTCCTACAACAATAGCTACCACAGTAGCATCGGATGTGCTCCATTTGAAGCACTATATGGTAGAAAGTGTCGGTCTCCAATTTGTTGGACCGAAGTGGGAGACAACAGAATAACTGGGCCTGAGCTTATTCAGAAAACTACTGATAAGATAGCCCAGATACAACAAAGACTACATGCAACACGTAGCCGCCAAAAGAGTTACGCAGACAAACGGCGAAAGCCTTTGGAATTCGATGTGGGTGACCGAGTTATGTTGAAAGTGTCCCCATGGAAAGGCATAGTTCGTTTTGGGGCTATAGGCAAACTAGCACCAAGGTATGTTGGACCGTTTGAGATAACTCAACGCATAGGTCCTGTAGCATATAGACTCAAACTCCCTGATGAACTCAGCGGAGTACACGATGTGTTTCATGTATCAAATATCAAGAGATGTCTCGCTGATGAATCATTGATCATACCATTGGAAGAGATACAAGTTGATGAGCAACTATATTTCATAGAAGAACCTGTAGAGATTATGGAACGTGAAGTCAAGAGACTGAAACGAAGTCGTATCCCTATTGTAAAGGTTCGATGGAACTCCAAGCGTGGACCAGAATTTACCTGGGAGCGCGAGGACAACATGAACACAAAGTATTCCCACCTGTTCGAGAATTAGAGCCCGACTTTGATGCCTAAATTTCAGGACGAAATTTCTTTAACAAGGGGAGACTGTGACATCCAGTACCAGATCGTCCGGCAAATCCGTACGGTATGTGTACTTTAACATATTTACTGTATGTAAATACATGTATATGAATAGTGTTTGTATTAACAGAATTCAAAATACAAGAAACCGTTTTACGTATTTATGTGTAAACTTAAATACTGTAAGTACAACGATCACGATAAACAATAGTTGTGTGTATTTACGTGAAAACCTAAGTACAATTAATACAACGAATCAAGAACGAAAACAGTGTTCAAGTAAATAACAAGAACAAGTCGGTTGCGATCTGATATCCATAGATGACAGGAATCAGATGGCCGACAAATCAGTACGAAAACCATGTGAAAACAGGATGTTTAGTTGAGTCCGTTAGTGAGGAAATACAATTTAAAGACATAATTGCAGTGTCGTTTCAGAATAATGAACTGACAGTGTGTTTGCGTGGGTGACGATTCACACAAACATATCTGTGAGTTTAATGTTTTGAAATGATGACTGGAAAGTAGAAAACAAGAATCAGAAAGCAAAAATAGTCTTGTTCATTCGGGTGACGATTCGAACGAATACTCGCGATGGTGACGCGTTCTGACGAAACGAAAACGAAAACGACACGAAGGACAAATAAATTAAGAAAATAAAATATTTTATATTTTTCAATTTTGAAACTCATCAAAAATAATTAAAACAACTCTTTTTATTTTAAAACACGTAAAATAAGCGTTACGTTCCGGAAACGCAATGAAGACGCAAACCGAGCAACCGAAACGAACCCGAATACCCTCAAGGTATTTAAAGCCTTAAATGAGGCTTTTCCCTCATTTCCAACAGCTCTCTCTCTCTCTAAAAAGCCTCTCACGAACCTATTCTCTCTCTTTAGAATAATCATCCTTCAAAGCTTCATAACTTGATCAATTCTTGACGAAATCGGACATTCTTGGTGTCCAAACGAAGCTCTCGACTCCCTCTACCTAGAAGTACAACCGATCTGAAGTTTTACCCACTAGAAATCGTGGTATGAACGAAAAGAAATCACGAAAAATAGGGTTTTTAGGTTCTTATTTGATCCACGCACGTTTAACAAGTCCTGGAACCAACCCCAAGGCCTGTGCACATTCGAGAATCCTTCTTGCATACCACCATCGTGAAAACAACCCTAGGAACCAGTACCCTCGATGAAGAGAATGATGATGGAGACGTGACAGGTTCGGGCAGCTGGGTGCCATTTGGAGGGCCGAACCCTTTGGGGTCTCACGAACCCACGAAGGGCCGAACCCACGTGTGCATGGGACGAACCCTGTTGCTGCTTCAGCCGAACCTCGATGTAGACGAACCTCCCATGGCCAACCAAACCATCCTACAGGAGAACCTACGTGTGTCATCACGAACCTGTATGGTTATACCCCTCCTGGCCGAACCTCGTGCGCAGACGAACCTTCCCAGCCATACGAACCTTCCCAGCCATACGAACCTAGCCGTTCACCGAACATTCATACCACCATTGGCGAACCTTACTGCCTGGATATTTACATGAGTGCGAACCTATCTAACCCTAGCCGAACCTGTGAAGGGAGCAGCGAACCTTGTAGACCAAGCATCTCTTTTGCGAACCTCCATGCCCACCGAACCCATGCAGACCAGTCCTTGATCTTAGCCGAACCCTCTATACACAAATCACTGGACCAAACCTAGTTAGGGTGGTGTCTTAGACGAACCCATGAAGGCAGCTAAAAGGTTCGTGAGGTTGAGTGAGGACCGAACCTTAGTCCCAAACAGACCCAAGGTTCTATGCCATGGGGACCGAGATTTAGATCAGCCCACAACATCACCTTTGGCTCAGCACTAAGGGTTTAGCTCAATTACACGTTATTTGGCCCAATCATTTCACTTGGTTAAACAAAGTAGCCGGCCCAAACACTATGTGCATTAGGCCCATATTTAGCCTCGGCCCAAACAACATCTAACCGGCCCAAGGCCCAGCTATACTTCGGCACAACTAGTTACCCCAAACGCTTATCTCGGTCCACATGTTAATTGGGTTAAGTCCATTCTGCCCAATCGAGTCTCGACCCATAAGGAGGATTTATACCTTAACTAATAAATTATTGAAAATAAGTGGGGGGATAATTAGACATGAGAGTTTATCACAAAGATGGGAAAAATTACGTTGATTTATGGATTTCATATATTATAAATCTTTATTCTTTAAGTATGTTAACAAATAATGTCAAGTGGGATAAACAAGATTTATGAAAAATCTAGGGGTTTTCTAATAATCATTCTAAATCTACAAGGTTAATTATGATTAAGTCAAGTACAATATAACATGATGGGTAAAGCTATAACCTAAATTAGTTAAGTGTCACGAAATCTATGACACTTGAACAAGGACCGAATGAACACCAAGACCGAGATTCAAGGGTGATAACCAAGTTAGGATTAACACATACACTCACACAAATCAAATATGACTTATACTTATGAACTACATACAACGTGAAATCAATACAGGAACGTGAAAACAACCTCAAGAACAATCAAGAGCGTGTGCATTTCTTCTTTTAAGCTAAGTCAACCACTACAACAACAATGTGAGTTCATATGCCCCTTTTCTTTAATCTTAACTGATTTTAAACTCTCAGGGCTGAGAAACATGCTTAACTTTTATTTATTTAAAAGTTTTACATTTAACATATTGCTTATACTATGATTAGATAATATTGCTTACTTTATTATCATTTATCGTTGTATGCATGCTTGTATGACCATGATATGACAGGAGCAACAAAGATGAATATGATAATATAATATCATAACTCATCAACACAATAGAATAATATAGTTGTCAGATTACATCTCACAACACTTAGTTTTTCTTGCATGAACAAACATTGAGATAACCACAGGGGAACATAAAGACAACAACAACAAAACGTAAGAATGTTAGGAAGATAATATATCTTCATAATAACATTCAACACATGAGTTAAGTAAGTGTAACAAGACAAGTTCTTATAACACTTAGCTTACAACTCGATGCATATTACAAGATAACATGGAACAACTATCATCCACCACCTAATTCGACTAAGTGTAGTAAGACTAGTTCTTACTACAGCTTAGTGACTACATGGTGACTACATGGAACACAAGGAATGATAATCATGATAACATAATTTCATGATAACAACATCATTCACACAACGATTAACATAATGTAATAAGACAAGACCTTATTGAACCTTGTTAATAACATTGAGAACATACAACAGTGAGAACAAACAACATAGATGAACACAATACAATTGATTGCTATTGAACTGCCTGTTTTATATCATGTCAATCATGTGCCACATATTCAAGTTTCATTGTAAGTCCCTTCTCAAAATCGTTTACCAGTTAATTTAGAGGGATCTAAACCGACGTCAGCATAGTGGTACCATAGGTTTGACAAACCTCCGGCGAGTAGGTCGGTATGTTATTCGTAATTTCAATTGGCCGGTAACATATGACCGGTAACAGGGCGACATCAGTCAGGTTTGGTAAATGACGCATGGTGATATAATTAGACAGTGAAATTGAAATCAATCCATTGTTACTTGTTGACTAGTAGACTGAGGAATTTATTCTCTCAAGTCATAATACTAGTAACCGTTTCGATGAGGTCTACGATAATACAAAGTAGTAGAGGTAAATCGGATGCATTGAAATCTGATTACGTGAGGATTGCAATGCATTCCTTTTAGGCTCTATGCACTTCAAGTTGAGAACAAAGAACAATTGGTTAACTAACACTCTTAATATTTAAAAGTGATTAACAGTTAACCCCACAAGTAATAGAATAATACAAGGATCAGATTAAATTAATCTAATATCCTTAATACATAAAAGGGTTATCAATACTTCGGTTTGATAATAAAAACCCTATTATTATATTATTCTACACATGATGCTACAGGTGATTAACAACGAGATGAACAGGTGAAATGCAAATGGATATCGATAGTTGTATTGCAAGTAGTGTGGAGTTCTAGTAGTTATGTGGTGGGATGTTGGCTGGGGCTTGGTTCCCCTACATATGCCCTATATATAAGCATAACTACTAGGATGATATATTACTTGTAATTATAACTATTGAGAGACCATTGGGAGAAGGGTGAATCAAACAACATACAAGTAACAGGAATGACATTGTGATTGTGCATGTGAACAAATCAAGGTTTTCAATTATTATACTTATGAACTCACCAACCTAGTGTTGAGTTTGTTTAAATGCATCTTTTCTCAAGTGACGAACAGGTTTAGTCACCAGGATTACAGGGATTTAGCTAGTGGGCTTTAAGAAGGCCTAGCTACTTTTGTGTTGCATACTTTTGGATGACAAAACTATGAATCATCTTTTGTATATCTTGTACAGATACAAGATATGTACTCATTGATTCTTTTGATTAGATTTACTTAGTTAAATTATCAGGAAACAATGTAATTTAACTTTGTAATTCTATTTCATTGTCATGTTAGCATTTCTCATTTAATTATCATGTGCTATGTAAACAATCTGATCATTTCGATTATCAAACGATATCGCGCCCCGAGAACTTTCCGCCCGACAGGAAAGTCGATCCAGCCCGCCGGCTCTGTGTGTGACACATTTTAGCTCCCCTAATGTCTAATTTCACTATATGTTCACGTCATTATCTAGTGTCTATACCATCACTAAGTGTTAGTATCATCACTACACGTTCCTATCGTCACCGAGTGTCCATATTAGCACTTAAGTATTCAGTTCGTCACTAAGTGTGCATTTCACTCATTAAGTCTATCCAATAAGTGTGTTCATAAATATGTATATATGTGTCCATTAAATGAGATAATCCAATGTGTCAATCCAAACCAATTTCAACTAACATTCTATGAACCCCAACTTCACAACATTTCCTAATAATATCCTAAGTTCCTGACATTGACATACCCCCAATATACTAAAAATGGTATATGTATAGGGCATACGTAGGAGTAGGTCGCAACCTCCCCAACCGCCATCCCACCAGCTTTGTAGTATACTACGAGTGTGTCCTTGTCTGGTGATCAAAGATCAAACAGGAAATTCCTAAGCAAATATTTTCCTAAACAAATATTTCCCAAATGGGTAGTTCCCTTATTCCTCAATACTGGCATCCACCTGATGTACAGTAAATGGTATATGTATAGGGCATATGTAGAAGTCAGTTGCAACTGCTTCAGCCACCCGCCCACCACCTTTACAATACACCACAAGCATATCCTTATCGAGTCATCAGGGCACAATCAATCACATATATAATCAGCAAGTAACTCATGTAAATCAAATATATATCTGGAGTTCAGTTAACATGTAATAAACACATAAGCATGAAATCCTGAATATAGTAACTAGTGTATGAAATAGCTCATACTAGGGTATCCTACGGTTATAGACTAGGTCAACCATTTCTAGTAACCTAATTCCCTATAACCCAGGCTATGATACCAATCTGTAACACCCCGACCGATGGCGGAAACGTCGTGATGCCACGAGGGATGTGTAGATTGTTCATAAGCTCGTGGGCATCTAAATAAATCATCACATATCAATTAATTCAAATAAAGTAATTACACAAAAATCATGTTCGACATGATTTAATTACAACAAGTTTCACAAAAGATTTAGCTAAATTAACTAAACACTAGTCTTCAGTAATCCAGTTAATTTTAGCTAAGTCCAAGATCCTAAGTGATGATGTCCAAAATGTGAGACCATCCTTCTCAACCTACTTGTCTTCATTTCCTGAAACATGTAGAAAATCAAGTGTCAACTACGGAGTAGTTTGTGAGTAATCATAAGTTTTTATTTTTCAAAAGTGTTTACAAGTGTTTATAAAAGTTTATAGCTTTCCAAGAAAATACACATGTGAACCTGTGAGATAATCCAGCTCTGCCAAAACACAACACAACAACCAAACAATCCAAATAATTGTAGATAATCATTCAAGTAAAGTCAATCAAACACCACCAAACACATAAAGTAGATAAATCAATAGAAATTCCACATCCATCATCAATATTCATCATCCATCATAAATATCTATATATATTGTACCGCGGAGGACCTTAGTCAACTCAATCAACGGTAAATGGAATCGTTGCGTAGGACAGAAGTCAGCTCAAGCAACGACATCCCTAATAAGCATAAGTGACAATGCAGTGCACTGCGGAGGACCTTAGTCAACTCAACCGACAGTGGAATCACTGAGGAGGACCGAAGTCAACTCAACAACAGTAACTCAATCATTGCGGAGGACCGAAGTCAACTCATCAAACAATGACTCACGAAATGTGATAATCCGTGTCAATCCATAATCAATGATAATCCAATAATATGGATATCATATTGATAATCCAGGTGTCACCCATGTGTTATCAAAATAATATTTAAATCTGGTATACATGTTCCACCTCCGAGTTTAAAAAAACAAAATGATTTAAAAAGGAGGTTATGAGAACTCACCTGAATTCCTTATATCCAGTGTTTTTGTAGAATGCGCGCTCACGTATGTGAAATCAAAGACACTTCAACAACGTGTATTTATCGAGTGTGTCATATTCATAAGTATCTATGTTTGATCATGATTAAGTTCTTCATATTCTTTTGTCCTTTAATTATTAGGTGCACGAGTTACTTAGGTTTATTACCTAAGTTATAATGATAATCATTAAGGCTTCCTATTCTCATCATAAAAATATAGGTTTAAAACTTGTTGGTTTTAAATCAATTACTATATGATGGTTTTAATGGAAGTATAAAAATTATACATGTTGTAAAGGTGATGACCTTATACACCTATAAATAACTTTCTATCGGATGCATGCATGTTAATGTAAGTTAACCAACATATCTTGACTTGTTGACTTTAATTATGGTTAAGAAAATCCAACTTAGGTTATTTTCATAAGTTGTTCAATTTATATAAAATCCCTAAGTCAAACTTATGTATATTATAGAGAGATGGTAACTTAAACATTCATGCATGCATGGATGTACATGGCCTCTTATCTTTCGCTTATCCTTAGTCATATGTGTTCATGTACCCCCTTCCCCTAGTTCAAAACAAAACCTAAGGTTCGACAACCCCCTTGGTTCGCCTATGACCTTAGGTTCCCTGCCCCTACTTCGGCCACCTTATGGTTCGGCCTCATTAGGTTCGTAGCTCCTCAGGTCCGGCACACTTAGGGTTCGGTCTCTTATAGGTTCAGTCATCCAAGGGTTCGTTGCTCACTGGTTTGCACCACATCAGGGTTCGGCAGTCTAGGTCCGTCGCTCTAGGTTTGTCCATCTCAGGTTTGACCTAATTAGGGTTCGGTGATGGGCCAAGATTCGGCCACTCATATGGTTCGGCTTCTATGGGGTTCGTGGCATTCAAGATTCTCTGCTGTAGGGTTCGTGACTCTAGGTTCGGCCATGGTCATAGGTTTGGCCGCATGTGGGTTCGGTGATCATGCAAGGTTCGTAATGGTTTGCTGAAATAGGTGATTCTGCCACCATAGAACTCGACCACCATAGGTTCGGCCGGCCTAAGGTTCGGCCACCCCTTTGGGGTTCGACTGATCTTCTTTTCACGAACCAGCAGCCCATAGCTATTTATCATCACCATCCTTGATCCTAGTTTGTTGCAGGTTAATCCATAGCTTCCTCACGCTCATACTAATTCGTTTTAGGATTTTCATTGTGTAGAAATCGTTTAAAAAGTAAAGATGCAAACCGGTTTTTGTTAGAGTGAGAAACAAAAAGTAAAACTCACGATTTACCTTCAAAAATCGATCAAAAGCTGGAAATTCTTGTGGGTTCACGATCTACTTATTCACACGAACGTTTAGGCACCAAGATCTTGTGAAATGGTTGTGATTTGAGGGAGAAAATGTAGAGAGAAGTTAGCGAGAGAGAAGGGTGACGAATTTGGTGGTTTTAGAGAGAGAGTGTAAAAATGAAGAAGAAGAAGTGGTTCATCTTTCTTATACCTCGTATCGTTCCCGTATGCTCGGTCTCGTTTATTTTGCGTCGAAAATTATTAGATGTTCGGTTTTCCTCGTAAAATATATTTTTAAACATGAAATGTTTAAATAACTGAATTTTGTTTAACACAAAGATTTTTAATTAAATTCGTTTCATAAAATAGTTTTATTTGTTATCGTTTAAATATTTATTCCATAAAACGATTTTATTCAATTTCGGTTAAGATTGTGATTCCTAATAAATGTTTTTAAATTCTTTTTCTTAATTTAATACCGTTCGATATTATTTCGGTTATCTCATCGAAACGTGTTACTCGCGTACGCATTCGTAAAGGTCGTCACCTTTGTGAATCCATAGTCCGTATTGCATTTCGATTCGATTTATGATATAAGAAATACCGTTTCAGTATATTATTCATAATAATTATATTCATGCGAATCGTCACCCACGCAAATACATTATTATGTTTAATATTTCTGAAATCACATTTGCATTAAATTTATATTCGTAACCTCACCATCGCGTGATTATTTTAACATAGCTTCCCGTTATTTTATTAATTAATCCCATTAATTACCAAATTCCCAATCCAAACCCCACTAAACCATATCACTGACACATCCATGATAGACCGAAATAAGTTTATGTATAGGGCATATGTAGGAGTAGGTCGCAACCTATCCAGCCACCGTCCCACCACCATTTCGATAACCCATGAGCATGTGTCCTTGACTATGTTTAGTGATCAAACCAACAACTTCCGACCATTCAAATCAAAACAAGTTCATTTCATAATTAATTTAACTGTAATAACCTGTAACATCTGTGCATTTAGTCATGGTTGTCGTAAACAGTGATAGAACAATGTGTATTAATATTCAATCAGTCAATGTGATTCATGTGTTCATGTTTGTGTTGTGTGTTCTAGGATCTTCGTTAATTAGGAACAAGTATGTATTATTTATTTACAGTCGATTTCGCTAGGCAAGAACAGTATTGTATTATATCGAAACAGCGGTGGGCTGGCGTAGATAAGGCAGTTAGCTGGACTCTGGGTATGCCCTATACATATACTGCGTTCGGTGTAATGGGATAGTGTTAGTGCGTAGTGTTATGACGAATAGTATGACAAGCAAATTAATCAAACAAAAATCGTAATACGTAAGCGAGACTGAGTATAATTACGGGTGACGATCCATAACGATACGAATGTTGAACTTATAATTACGAGTAAATCATAATAAATAATACGACCGAAAAACGCACACAATTGCGGGTATACACGTAATTATGGTCGTTTAACGGTCTGGCAACGAACAAAATGTAAAAATAAGTAAAATATTTATTTTACATTTTACAATTTTGAAACTCATCAAAATAATGAGAATAACAACTCTTTTATTTAAAACGCGTAAAATTACCGGAAACGCGACGAAAACGCGAATCGAGCAACCGAAACGAACCCGAATACCCCGGAGTATATAAACACCAAATGAGGGTGTTTCTCCTCATTTATTTCAGCTCCAATCCCTCTCTAAATTCAGATTCGCGAACCCTCTCTCTCTAAAAATTTCAATCTTCAAACTCGCGTATCTTGCTCGTTTCTTGACGGAATTGGGTGTTCTTGGTGTCCACGCGAAGGTCTCGACCCTCTCTACAAGGAAGTACAACAGATCTGGAGTTTTATCCGGCCAAAAACGAGGTATGATCAAGAGAACATTACGGGAATTAGGGTTTTCATTGTTGAATTTTGATACACACATGTTTAGCTGGTTCCATTAGTTTGCTCTTCGAACCCAACACTCTTGAAGCTCTATCCGCACGTAGCAACACCTTTGTAATGGTCAAATTAAAGGTTTGAGCTGTTGAAAATGGTGGGCATGTACAGGTTCGTGGTCGACCATGGGAGGCTGGCCGAACCTCTCTTCACCCGAACCTTGACTGCATGGGGACGAACCAACGGTGCATGAGCCGAACCCTGTGACCACCATGTGCCACGAACCCTGCAGCTGCGAACCACCTCCACAACCGAACCCTCCCATCACTGCCGAATCAATAGCAACAGCCGAGCCTTGCGTGACTTTTGAATCTTAGGCAAACCTTCCTTGCAAATCCTAGCCGGACCATGCACCATTCATGCGAACCTTCGACGCATAGGACGAACCTTGGGTCTGTGACCATCAAGCCGAACCCTATGAACTCCAGCGAACCATTGACAATCACGAACCTTAGTTTACCTCGGCCGAACCTTTGTTAGCAAACTACCAGGCGAACCTATACAGCCACCGAACCTGTGGTTTCCTTGAACGAACCTCCTGTTACATGTCACGAACCCACGCACAACCTCTTTAGCCGAACCCTAAGGGCGAACCTATCTACGGGGAATGAACCCGTAATCATCAGAACAGCGGCCGAATCCCTTTGGAACCCCGAACCTTGGACACAACATGATGAACAAACCCTGGCTAAGTCCATAGGTTCGCTGGGCTAAATGTCAAACGTTTCATTGATCGAATAGAACTTGAACACATCGGCCCAACATCCCTTAACCGGCCCAAAATCCTTTCGGCCCACAACAATTGTTTAAACCCACGCGTAGTATGGCCCAACAGCTTGTGAAATTCGTAGCCCAACAACCGGCCCATCTGCACACAAAGCCAGTCAATAACCCATTCGGCCCTAGATTGGTTCCACCTTCGGCCCATATGTAGCTACTCGGCCCAAGACCCACAATCGGCCCACACCTATAACATTTTGGCCCACGGTTAAACATGAGACTCATGAGGATGAGATTCGGCCCAATGGTTTTAAATGTAAACCGAGTCAAGAATTAATAGTTATTAATGGACTATGTAATAACTTGTTTTGGATCTAACAAAATCAACATGTGAAATATTAAGATATAAACCTAAGATCACACTTAGGTTGAATGGCAAAGTTATGGACTTAGACCCATAAATCTAAATCAATATAATTGAATGTATCAATTAGCGAATTCAAGTATTAAGTCAAACGAGTGAATGGATATGTAAAACTCATAAAAATTACATGGGGCCGAATGAAGACCAGGACCGAGACTCATGGACGATGAGCAAATTAGGGTTAACACCTACACACACACTTTTCATAAATCAAGTGACATTCAATGAGAGACAGAATCAAACTAACTCAATTCAGACAATTAGACAAGTAATACAACATCATGAGTCTTATATTGTACGTATGATTACAATGATTTAGGAACCAGTTAGAAGTCTTGTTGCTTGCTATTTGCTACTTGTTCTGGTTCAGAGTCTACTGCTGTCAGGTGAGAACATTAGCCCCTCTTTTACCGTTTTATAACTGTTTTGGGGTGGAACACGTGACCAAACATTTTATATGCAAACCATACTTCATATACAGGATTCATGGTACTGTTCAACTGTTACAGGTTCATTTTACAAAATCAAGGGATTTTCAACTATTTTAAAGGATTTGTCATGTAATAAAAAGGGATTTATCAATTGTTAAATAATTTCTACTAAAGGTTTTATAAAATGTCTCTAAACTGTTTCACAACCATTTTACACCAAATGGTTTATAAATGCTAAACACAATTAAAGAATAAGTTTTATAAACTCTTTTACTATAATCTTGTGTTTTCGATAAAATAATACTTTATAAACCTTGTTATTATACAAGGACACTATTCTCAGTATTCAATCAGGGGTTTCAAAACAAGGTATTCAATCAATAGTTTTCATGGTGGTATTCAACCAAAGGATTTCAATTCATGGTATTCAAACAAGGTTTTTAATTCATGGTAATCAAATAAGGCATTCAACCAAAGGTTTCAAATCAAAGTATTCAAAAGCATGGTGTTCATCGTTGTGAACAAACTTATACACACATCAAGACACATATTCTTATTCTTATAGCGTTAGTACTGGGTGATCACAACAAGGGAAAGCGGGACACATTTGGTCATACCAAAGCTGGAGTTAGCTTTTAAATTTGTTTTAAAAGTTAACTGCAGAATTGGTTGCATTACGGTAATATTAAATTGCTGCTAATTAAGTTTAAGAGCATAAGTCATATTGACCGGGTCACTTCAACACGAAGTTGCCTTCTGAGTAAACTCGTTAGCACAGCTCGTGTTGAATGTGTTTGCTGACAAGTTTTCTGACTCCAAACGTAGTTTGGGACTTGATTATATGTTGGCTTTTCTAGTAAACAGTCTATTGACTGTTTGCACGCGTTATTCTTACTTGATGTTAGTTTGGGTTGCAACCATCCATGTATTTTCAATTACTGCTTTATACATATGCCTTACAATGCAGATTCATGTTTACAAATGTTAAACCTATTGTTCTCACCAACTACTTTTGTAGTTGACAGAACTTTTCACGTGTTTCAGGTAATCAGGTTTAAGACATTCTAAAGGGCAACTAAGGAGACTGTTTTAAGACAAAACAAGATGAAGAAACAAGCTAGGATGGATTAGAAACTCATTTAATCCTTATTGTTTAATTGTCTTGTTTGAGTCTTATTTTGTAAACAATATTTTTGGGTCGGTAGTTGTCATTCTTTTGGGAAGATAGATAGATTGTCTGTAACTAAACAATGGTCTAATCTCTATGAAATTTAGTAATGTATTGTGGTTGTTCTTATTCAATACTTGTGCACTATTCAACCATCGATCGTCACAGCGCCGTAGATTCCGCACGCGGCGCAGGGGGTGTGACATAATCGTTGTTGATCAGACTGGTTATATTTCAAACCAACTTCTCCATGGGTTATACATAGGGATAATATATGTTCTCAGTGATGTATACCAGTGATAATATCATCCAATAATTCATAGAAATTATCAAATTATCATATCAGGTCTTAACAATACAAATGCTTATGTAATGAAATGCCTGAAATACAATGATGTTACACGGAGAATCACAGATCATGGGTCCCGAGATTATTCAATAGACGACTGACAAAATTCATCAGATCCGCGACAATTTGTGAATTGCTTGCAGTTGACAGATGAGTCATGCGGATAAACGTCGTAAACTTTTAGAGTTTCAAGTTGAAGATATGGTATTACTTAAAGTATCACCATGGAAGGGATTCGTGCGTTTCGGGAAGAAAGGAAAGCTTTCTCCACGTCATGTTGGCCCTTTTAAGATTCTTGAACGGATCGGGAAGGTTATCCACAAGCTGGAACTTCCTTCTCAGCTCAGTAATGTGCATTCGAACTTTCATGTGTCAAATTTGAAAACCAGTCGTGATTATGGACCATGATGTTAAGAAACTCAAGCACAGTCGTATCTCAATTGTCAAAGTATGATGGGAATCAAAGCTAGGGCTGTCATAACGGGTCAGACATGACCCGTTAAGACACGAAACACGAACTGGTTAGACACGAACACGACACGAATTCTTATCGTGTCTGTTTTTTCAAACACGAACACGACACATTAAAACACGTAAACACGAAAAGATACGTTAAGGAACATGTTAACGGTTAACACTATAAATGACCTGTTAAAGAACCTGTTAAAACCCGTTAAAGAACCTTTTAAAACCCGTTAAAGAACCTGTTAAATAACCCGTTAAAGAACTAGGGTTAGATAATTAGAAATTTTTTTTAAAAATAATTGGTTAAGCACATATTTTATTATATAATTTATTATAAATTTTAAATTTTAAACAGGTCTTAACATGTCTTAACAGGTCTTAACAGGTCTTAACAGGTATTAACAAATCTTAACAGGTCTTAGCGGGTCTTAGCGGGTTTTACGTATTTAGACACGAAAAATAAACAGGTCTTAACGTGTCGACCTGTTTTAGACACGAAACATGTTAAGGGTAAACACGAAATATGTTAAAGTCGTTTCGTGTCGTGTCATGTTAACGTGTTCGTGTATGAAATTGCCAGCCCTAATCGAAGCGTGGTCCAAAGTTCACCTAGGAAAGAGAATATCACATGAAGCTTAAGTATCCACACTTATTCATTATAGTTACTCCAAGTTTTATTTCGGAAAAAAATTCCCTCAACTAGGGGAGACTGTAACATCACTGTTTTCAGGTACTGTCTTTACAATATACACTTGTTTTGATAGAACCTGTTACGATAATTTGATGCTTATTGATTTAATTGATGATAATATTGATGGTATGCATTGATGAATACGATATGATCTAGCTTTGTTTGAAATGGTTATTGGATACGGTTTGGTCACTAAATATAGTCAAGGACACATGGTCATGGTTTATCAAAATGATGGTAGGACAACGGCTGGATAGGTTGCGACCGACTCATACGTATGCCCTATATATAAACTTATTTCGGTCTATCATTGATGTATTAGTGATATGATTTAGTGGGTTGAGGATTGGGAAATGGATGATTAATAAAAATAGTTTTGATTAAAATAATGAAAGTGATAATGGAAATATTTATGCGATGGTGAGGTCACAGATATTAGTTAAAAGTGAAAGTTATTTCAAAAATGTTATTTCAAGATGGAATACAATACAAACTTTGTGCTTATAAACTTGACGATCTTTATAAATTCGTACGTAAGTAACGCGTTCCAGCGAGATAACCAAAACAAAGGTATTACGATAATTAAATTAATAAAATGGAATTTAAAACGTTTACTAGGAATAAACACCTTAAACGAAAAATAAGATTATTTTATTAAATGCTTAGTATTAAAAATATAAATTACATGGAAACCGAGCAATTTAAAATTATTAACGAGTAAATAATCGTAACCAGACATGCGAGATCATACCTAGCTATAAAAGGGATGGAATACATCTTCTTCCTCATTTCCCACCCATCCTTCTGTCTCTAAGAAAGAGTTCTCATCACTTTTCTCTCTCTAAACTCTCAAAAAGCAAACTTCTTTGATTTTTGATAATTTGGAGTGAAATTTGTACCAAAACGTTTCTCCACACACGTAGATCGCAAAAGTACAAGCTGATCAAGCGAAAGATCAAGAGTTGAGGTAAACACATGAGTTCATTTGAGTTTTATTTAGGGTTTTTAACCTAAACATAAATTATACGTTTTCTTCATATTCAGATGAGTTTTCAAAAAGATTTTGAGTTTCAAACAATCTTAAATAGGTAATTATGAGTAACCTGCAACTTTTTGGAAATATGAAAATATGGGTAGCGTGAGGTTGAAAACGATGGGATCAAGAACCCTTCAATTTTGATAGACTAAGGCCGAGAGCCCATATTTCTTTGTACATTTGGCCAAGAACCCTTGTAGAATTAATAATCTTTACCGAGAACACCAACACTTGGCCAAGAACTCGTCTTCTCTTCAATTGTTGGGCCAAGAACCCCATGAGGAAACATATAACTAGCCGAGAACACCCTTATGAGTCGAAAACATATATGTTATACTTGGGTACAAATCGAAAACACCTAACTTGGTGTTTATTGAGAACCATTGGGGTTGGGTGCAACTGGCTATAGGTGTTCTCACTTATGTAATTTAAACATTGGCTAAAAAGATAGACAAACCTTGTAACAAGTATTTTAAATTATATATCTATAGTTTTTTTTAAAAACATATCAAGGTTTATAACATATTCATGGTGGATAAAGATAACGAAAAGGTAATACTTGTACAAGGAATTAGTCAACTTTACTACAATGTTGATGAAATATTTTAAGTTATCCTAATACCAGTTAAACTTTTTTGTAATATGCGAAATGATTAAGTCTTTACGACATGTTATTGTATAAACACACTTAAATAATGATAACCATTTTAGAGTGACATATGGGTAAAATACTAAGTGTCAACCTAAAAACCTAAGTCTATACTTAGAAACTTTTAATGATTCCAAGGCTCATGTAACCTATTAAAGGTTTAAGTCAAGTTCAAACACATAAACCAAGAATGTACAATATACTAATGCTTAACTTATATGGGCTAAGTGTTAGTGTATTACATTCCAACAAAGTTAGATCAAATTGAATAACAAAGAGTTATAAAAGTTAACCAACTTTAGGGTTAACATACGAAATCATAACTTATACTTATAAGTTGCAAACAATATTGAATCTAACACAGGTCGTTGAGTAACCACGGATTCCGCCTACGTGATCGCGCGTTCTATAATACATTGAAACATAAGACATCACTATGAGTTCTCATAATCCCTTTTTTAAATCTTTTAATTTCAAACTCGAGGGTGAAACATGTATACCAAAATACACTGATTTTGATATAACAAGTGTGGAACCATGATTATTATTGAGAGATGATTATTGAGGTGAATTGTGATTATGGGATGATATAGTTTGAGTGAGTTATTATTGATTGAGTTGACTTCGGTCCACCACGATGATTGAATTGTTGTTGATTGAGTTGACTTCGGTCCTCCGCAGTGATTCCAGTGTTGATTGAGTTGACTCTGGTCCTCCACGGTGCACAACATGGATAACTATGATTATTAGGAATATTGTTGATTGAGTTGACTGCGGTCCTCAACGATGATTCCACCGTTGATTAAGTTGACTGAGGTCCTCCACGGTATATTATATTGAGAATATTATGGTGATTGATGTTGTTGAATTAAGGTGATTGATTGACACTGATTGAATGTAATTGAATTATTACTTGAGATTATTTGGATCATTTGACTTATTTGACTTGATGTGTTGTTGTTGTGATTATATAGATTGGTGTTATTAAGCAGGTTCACACGAGTTATTCTTTAAACTTTTATAAACGTTTCGAAGAATAGGAAACTGATGATTACTCACCAACTACTCCGTAGTTGACACTTGATTTTCTACATGTTTCAAGGAATGAAGAGAAGTAGGTAGAGCAGGGTAGCTTTACATCTTTTGGACTCATCACATAGGGTCTTGGACTTAGCTAAATTATCTGGATCAATGAAGATTAGGGTTTAGTTAATTTAGCTATATCTTTTGAGTAATCATTGTAATTGAATCATGACGAACATGATTTTTGTGTAAATACTCTATTTGCTTTAACTGCTATGTGATGATACTTTAGATGCCCATGAGCTTGTGAACAATCTACACATCCCTCGTGGCATCCCGACGTTTCTGCTATCGGTCAGGGTGTTACAGGGGGAGGAGGAGGAGGAGGCGGTGGTGGTGGAGGCATTAGAAGTGGAGTTCTTCTTGGAGGCATTCTGATCACAACTGAAAGAACATCGGTTAGTACAATGAAAAAACGCAGAAGACACAATGCAAATAAAGTCCTAGTTCCTAAATTCTCTATATGAGGTTCCCTAAGTTATTGTCTAGGCCAAACTGTTATAAGTAAATGACCTATATTCTCTATAACCTAGAGCTCTGATACCAATCTGTCACACCCCGACCCGGCGGGCTAGACCTACTTTCCCGTCGAGCCGAATGGTCCCAGAGCATGATATCGGGTGATAATCGAGATGATCAGATTGTATACATAGCATCAACATTTGAGAATAACTAAAGCACAATAACATTAAAACTAGGATTACAAAGTTAAATTACAATTCTCACGTTTGATAATTTAACTAAGTAAACCTATCCCAAAGAATCATGAGTATACTTTATTGTAAATGAACGAGATACCAAAAATGATTCACATGTAATAAACAAAATATGTGCATCCAAAAGCTATTAGGTCCTCTATCTAGGCATCTTAGTATGCATCCTGAACCTTAACTTATTCCTGTCCATCACCTGAGAAAACATGTAAGAAAACAAAGTCAACACATGGTTGGTGAGTTCGTATAGTTTAGTATTTGAAAATGAGTTTCATCAAATATTTTAGAGTAACAACCTTAACCTTGCCAACAACGTCTATCTTATCCAGTCAAGTATGCTTATATATAGGGCATACGTAGGATCAAGCTTACCGTCATCCCAGCCGCCAACCCACCACATACCTTACCACGTATGATATCATTGTTAATTATAATTAAGCGTTTTACACCCTACCACAATTCCCAAAACAACATGGTTTTAAGAATTCTGATTAATCGATTTCCAATTTCTTAGAGTCTGAAAAAAAAATTTGAGCTCACATCTGTGAACAACTGAATACTAGAATGGAGTGACTCCAAGAGACACACACGGAGGCATTAAGTATCAATCCACAGAAGCAACTCGAGTGTGACTTTCAGCATCAGTGCATAGTTAGAGGGTACCCATCAGATGAAACTTGGTCCAACTGACATAGAAACATAATCATCCTAGCCACTCGTCACAAAACATAAAAATTGACAACGAATGTTACTGAATGACTAGTTTTTGTTGACACCATGTCAACGCTGAGTGGCAAATCAGCATGCCTTATGAAGTCCTTGTGAGTATTGAGTATTCAGACTTTCCATACCATGTACACATGTACCTGTTTAGCAACCCAGATCCCATCCGCGTATGCCCCATCCAGGGCACACCAACCACTTATCTAGGGTTATTGTGTGAGTATAAGTATTGTAAGTATTGTGAGAATCTGAATATTGTAAGTATTTTAAGTATTGTATGAGTAAAAGTATTGTAAGTATTGTATGTATTGGATAAGTTTGAGTATGAGAAAGTATATTTTGGAGAAAGTATATATTTCAGAAAGAATCCGTTAATAATAGTTTATGAATGAAATCATAAAATTTCAAGCATAAACATAACAAGTATAGATTTCAACATTAAACATGATATAAACATGACAAACATTTATATAAAACATTTATATAAAGCATTTTTACATGTGTCTGAGTCCCGAGGTAAAACAAAATAGTTTGAAAAGGGACAAATGAACTCACCTGTATTGTAGAATCCTTGTATAATCTAAGAATGCACTCACTCGTTTGTTGTATTGAATATAGCTCCAACACCTGATTTTATTTGTTATGGTCTGTATTGTGAGTGTTAAAGTTATTGATATTGTATTTTGACCCAAGTGTGTGACTAAGTGTCCTAATTATTACTATGATAAGTTACTAATGTTTAATTCTCTATTGTTAGATTTGACTTAGCATTCTAAAGCATTATACAAAATATGTAAGACTTAACCTTTTTAAGAAATGTTTGGGTTTTAAAGATATGTTTAAAAGTATTACAGGAAGTTAGTTGCAAAAGTGCACATAGTTATAAAAGAAAGTTAATTTTATTCATAAAACCTTATTCTCTTTTGCACAATAATTTAATATTGTCTTATAAATTTTAATTACATACGACTAAGTAATTCCTTTTTAATAAAAATGTAGGTTTAATTATGAAAACATAAAGTTTGAAATGTGGAGTCTTAGGTTAACTCAATCAAATTTTAACCAAAACACTTATGAATTTCTGTGATGTTTACTACATGGACTTAACCATTATCAATAATTGATATTGTTCTTTTGACACTAATCTTATTGAATTCGATAGTCCAATATTAGTATCGATATTGGTTATGATAATATCGAAGGCTAGAGATCCATGCTTCACATGATTCCATGCCATAACTCTTAGACAATATTATCAAGCTTAGTTCTCTTGTTTTGTTCTTTCATTCCATTGTTCTTGGCCTTAAGTTGTTCATAAAACATTTGGTTTAGAGTTAATGAGTTGTATGTCACACCCCGAGCCGACGGGTTGGATCGACTTCCCCGTCGGGCGGAAGGTTCCCGGGGCGCAATATCGTGAGTGATAATCAAAATCATCAGATTGTCTACATTGCACATGATATATAATTGAGAAACAGCTAAATTAAAGTTAAATTACATCAGTTTAGTACATAATTTAACAATGTAAATCTATTATCAACTTATAAATCTTCTATCTTGTATCTGCACAAGATATACAAAATAAATCTGTAAGATGATGCTTCAAAAATATGCAGGTCCAAAAATGCTAGGTCCTCTAACTCGTATCCTAGTCCAAAAGTAATAACTCCTTAGTTGACCTGTTCGTCACCTGAGAAGTCATGCAAAAAGATCAAGTCAACACATGGTTGGTGAGTTCATGTAGTTTTATAAAAATGAATTTTGAATAACCTGAATGACAACCTTAATCTCACCATTAACCACCTATACCATCCAGTTCAGTATGCTTATATATAGGGCATATGTAGGGTCGAACTTACCGCCCGCCCTGCCACCGTCCCACCACATACTAAACCACATGATATATTGTTCCTAGTGATAATTAAGCATTTCATTCCATACCTTTGATTCCATAACCATTGATTCATAGCATTTGATTACCCTGAAAATGTTTACCTTGATCCCCCGAAATGACAACCTTAACCTCATCAACGACCACCTATGCTATCCAGTCAAGTACGCTTATATATAGGGCATATGTAGGGGACAAGCCACAGCCACCGTCCCACCACATACCGGACCTCTTAGCATATTGTTGTTAATGATAATTAAGCGTTTCACTCCATTCTCCTTCATCTTAGAATTTGATTTCCACAAATTGAATTAACTTCGATCTTTTGAGTTCACCATGTATTCATGATTACCCCGAGGTACTTGTAGAAATATAATAATAAGTGTTTAATTAAATTAATAATTAAGCATTTAAATACAACTAAGACATGATTATTGGGCCTTATTTGACTCAATCAATTAGACTTAGTTGTTGGTGGTTGTTCAAGTTGTACCCTCTCACACGTGGCCCATATCAGGCATGACCCACAAGGAGTCTACATGTATGTTTCGGGACTTTCATGGTGCCCATATCAGCTTGACCCATTGGCCTACTGTACATGCCGGGACTTTAGGGATATCCTTTGATTCTTGATCGTCTTTGATTCTCTTGATTTCATTTGATAGTTTAAGTTATGCCCATATAGCTTGACTACAAGAGTCTACTATTTATGCCGGGACTTTCCGTGTGTTAAACGTGGTCTTGATTTACATACAACTGACATCCACCTCAGATTAAACAATTAATGATTTCATTAGATCTTAATGATTTCATTATTTCCATGATTCACACACAGTTATGATTCCCATGATTAACTTGATTCTCTTCATTTTGAATCTTTAGAATTCCATGATTTCACAATGATTATAGATACTTGAGTAGGATCCTTAGTTTATTGATCACACACTGTATTAGATTCCATTGATTTTGATCTTTAGCTTTAGTTCTTTTGATTTCACTTTAAATTTAGATTCTTGAATTTGAACTCGGTGGACTAAGGGTTTGTTTAGAGTTTAGAATTAAAGTATTACTCATAAAAGTAATTAATTAATTGATTAGTTGGTTCTACATATCAATTTCCTAGACAGGAGTCTAGGAGTATAAACAAGCATATAATAAACATATAATAAGTAAAAGCATTTACGTAAAACAATTTAAAAAAAAAGATTTACGCATGCTTCTCAGCCCCGCGTTTGAAAAAAAAGTGTTTAGAAAAGTGGCAATGAATTCACCTGTGTTGCTCTGTATTGAATTACCACAAAATGCGCGCTCGTTGTTGTAGACTATGTTTCTTCGGTTACTGAGTTGTTTTAAGAAAATTCGAATACGATAAGTATTTATAACAGTCGTCGTATCTAGGGTTTGGTCTCGGTGTGCAACTAAGTGTCTTACTGTGCTAATGTGTTTCTAAGATTCTATCTATTGGTCTAACTATTTACCCATTAGTAACCCAAATCCCATGATTCACCTTTTTAAGTTCTTAATTAAAACGTTTCTAATTTAATTTACTTTAAGTTACATTAAGTCAAAATCATTATTTTAATTTAATATAGTTTATAACTCGTTTTCTTTTATTAGAACATAATGAAGTTTAAGAAAAGTGAAGTTTACACCTGATGCGCTTGGGTTAATCCCATTGGGCCAACCTCGGGCCCATTACTAGATTCTTTCTCAATACTTTGATTAGTTACGCCTTGATAGTTTAAGTAAACTATCTAGGTTAATTTCATGTCTTTATGGATTTCTCCTAAGGGCTAAGTGTTAGTAATCAAATCAACACTCAAGTCCTTAGTTTATTATTTGATCCTCATGATTTCCCAATTGAATTCCCAAGGGTTTTAATCTAATTAAATAGATGTTAACACCTATGTTGAGTTGTTAGTGTGTTTTAAGAAAAACCCTTGTTATTGAAAACCTAACCCATGATCACCTTAATTACACTTTATTATTAAGATGGGCCTTAGTATGCTTCTCATGCACATACACAAATTTCCCATGCATGGATCACGTAACCCACCCCATGCACACACAATACCATGCCCACATACTCCTTCGTTTATCCTTTATTTTGTGTATTCATATGTCTATTCCCTTGGCTCATATCACTAGATTTGACAGCCTATGATGTGCATAAAGGCCTTAGGTTCGCTGGTAATGAATTAGGTTGTCCCAGGGTTCGTCCAAGATGCAGGTTTGCCCACTCTAGGTTCGCTGCTATCAAACAGGTTTAAGGGATCTAAGGTTCGGCTAACATGTGTTCGGGGAGAGAAAAGGTTTGGCCACCTTAGGTTTGTTGCTCCCTGGTTCGTGGCAGCTTAGGTTCGCCCACACCAACAGAGATTCGGCCAAGCAGAATCTCCAGGTTCGGCAAAAAGGGTTTTGCAGCTGGTAGGGTTCGGCCATAGGAGGTTTGACAGCTAGGGTTCGTGACTCGTGGGTTTGTGAAGCTCACCTAGTGGGTTCGGCCAAGAGGAGGTTCGTAGGCCAAAAGTTCGGCTAGGTCAAGGAGGAGTCCTAGGTTCGGCCATCTCCTTTTCAGCTCCAGGAGGTTCGGTTCTTCGATCTCCTTCACGAACCCAGCCTCATCCTCTTCATACTCAACCCTAATATGTTGCATGTTTGTTTCTAAAGATCCCTAGTTGTTTACAATAGCTTATCTCAATGTTTCTAAGTGTTTAACTAGGTTAAACAACAATAAGTGAAAGGAGTCGTGGTTCTCACAAAAAATGAAATAAAACTAGAGATTTACCTCGAAAATGGTGGATGAAAGCCTAGATCCCTTGTACTTTCGTGATCTACAAATGATAATGGTTGTTTTGACACCAAGAACACTCGAAATGGTTGAGAATTGGAAGAGATCTTGTAGAGAGAAGTTAGAGAGAGAGTGTAGAGAGAGAGTGAACGAGTTGGGAGGGGTTGGAGCTGGTTGGTGGGGACGGTTGTGGTCTTAATGACCACATTAAATGGTTTAGAAATACCCGGTTTCGTTCGGGTTCTTTCGGTTTCGCTCGGTTACGCTCGGTTACGCGTAAAACGTCGGTTTTTCGTTGTTTTTGAAACGAAAGGACTCGGTTTTTAAAATAAGATTTCTAAAATTATTTTAGGTGGTTATTCCTAGTAAATTAACTAAATATCTTCTTTTTATTTTTAAACTTTTCAAAAATATTTGATTTACTGTTTAAAAATCGAATCGTACAGTCGTCGTACGTATTCGTTCGAAACGTCACCCGTACGAACACGACGATAACTATACTTTTCAATATGGTTTTCTAATTATCGGATATCATTCAGAACGTTAAACTTTCGGATATATTCGAACAGATCGTCACCTATACGAATAATCCGTCGATTTAGCATTCACGTAACGACATCCGTGTTATTTTGTTCTGTAAAGCCTCACATACGATTATACGTAATAAAATCCTAACAAATAATCACATGATGGTTCTGTATTGCCAGATAATTATCTGACTGATGAACCCTAATTTAGAACTTTGTTTTCTGAACTGTTTATGAATTTGCTCTTTGATAACACAAAATGATAATGAAACATGATATGATTATGACATACATTGAAATATACATAGTTTATACATGATTACTGTTCATGTCACTGTTGAGATCACTGTTCCGGTACTGATTCCAGCACTGATGTTACATTGTAACATGTAAGTTTTTAGCCAAAACATTAGTATCGATGGTAACCCATTCCTTAAACCCTAATGCTTCCCTACCCGATACTTCCACTTTCAACTGAAGTCCATGGCTTCAATCCTAGTTATTATCAACTAATTTTATATTCTAACCCTTTGGATTACACCTACTTACTAGTATCAAAGACCCACAACTAGTCTCGATGACCCAAAACCCAAACCCCAGTATCGACCCTCTGGCCTTCAATTCTGTTAATATCGATGCCAACCCAAAACCCAGTTGTCGATACTATTAAAATCGACCAAAACCTTAGTATCGACCCACTGGCCTTCAATTCTGTTAATATCGATGGAACCTTGGCTCGTCTTCCTTGGGCTCCATCGAACTTACCAATTCTGACAAGCCCTTGGTTGATATTGGCCCATCGAACTTGGTAAAGTCGATGGAAAAGAGTTGAAGCTATCTGGTTCCTATCGATTCTATAGTTTCTGTCAAACTCATGTTTCATCATTTCTAGACCATCGATATTAGCAATATTGATGGTCATCACCTCTGAGCTCATGGAGACCTTCGAACATGATAATCTCGAAGTGGTCTAGCTTCGAAACGAGGTCTGTAGAGCATTATAGAATCGATAGATGAGCACCCTAAATAAACAGCCCATCGATACTAACTCTTGTGGGTTTCCTTCGACCGATTTTTGATGTTTCCTAGCAAATCCGCCCAAATTCGATCATCCCAATTCTTAAACCCACATATTCCATAAGTCCCTAAACCATTTTTGTGCACAACCTATTGCTCTTGAAGTGTCAAAACCGGTTTTAAGCTCACCTAGTTGAAAACGGTGAAAAACCCTAACAAACCGCAACTTCTCTCTAGAACTGCGATCAATCCAGCTCGTTTCACCTCCGATCTTTTGTACTTCCTTGTTCTCCTAGTTCCCACGATCGTTTTGACTACTAGAACATCGATTTTTGTGAAGAATTTAGTGAGTTTTGGTTGTTTGAAGGTAGAAAGAGTGAAACCGGAAATGGGAGAGAAGAGAGGGTGGAATCTGCAATAATGGGGAGGAAGGTGAGGAATTGAGGGCTGTAATAGTCCGTGGTGTTCGGGTGTGTTTCGGTTTCGTTCGGATGCGTTTTAACGCGTCGTTTTCAGAATTTCGCGTAACGTTATAAAGTTGGACATTTTTTCAATTATTTTAGATGGTAATTCCTAATAAATTAACTAAATGTATTTCTATTATTATTAAATTTTCAAAAACATTTATTTTTATAGTTTCACCGGATCGTATCGTTTTCACGTGTATTCGTACGAATCGTCACCCAAACAAACACAACAACTTTACTTTCCGATTTGATTTCCAAATTATAAGATATCATTCAGAATGTTAAATTTACAAATATATTCGTGCGAATTGTCACTCACGCAAATATATTGTTAGTTTAATATTCCAGTAACGACACCTAATATAGTATAAGATTGGTTACCTTCACATACGTTTATACATAATAATATCCTATCTAGAAATCACATATAGTATCATATCACTGCTTATCATTTTAAGCATATCAGTATCGTTTTTTGTGTGTGTCGTTTGTCAGTATTGAGCTTCTACACTGTTAGCATTAAATGTTTCCCATAATATTAACACAAAATATTATACAAATAGTTTCCGTACAAGTATCTACAGTACATTCCTACTGTTACGAACTATTGTTCCGGCACTGATGTTACAATAGTTAATTTATAAATTTTGAAGGTTTCATGTGACTCGTAAATGAACTCCTTAAAATGGAGACACCTTATGTGACAACCAATACCTGATCGTCTGGCAAGTCCGTACGGTATGTGTACTTTTACTATTTACTGTTTGTAAATAGGATGTGAAAACAGTGTGTGACAACAGAAATCAGAAAACAAACAACAGTTGTACGTGTTTAAGTGAAAACTTAAATACAGTAAGTACAACAACCCACGATAAACAACAAGTTGTATGTATCTAAGTGAAAACTTAAATACAGTTAATACAACAACTCAAGAGAAACAACAGTGTGCAAACAAATGACAAGAACATATCGGTTGCGATATGATATCCATAGATGACAGGAATCGGATGGCCGACAACTCGGTATGAAAATAAAGTGAATTCAATAGGAACAATGTGAAAACAGGAAAGTTTAGTTTAGTCCGTCTGTGAGGAAACACAATTCAAAACATAAGTACGGTGTCGTTTTATAATAACAAACTGACAGTGTGTTTGCGTGGGTGACGATTCACTCAAACATAAATGTGACTTTAAAGTTCTGAAATGATGACTGAAAAGTAGAAAACAAGAATCAGAAAGTGAAACCATCGTCGTGTTCGATCGGGTGACGATTCGAATGAACACGCGCGAAAGTGACGCGATCTGACAAAACTTTTAAAATAATCGTTTCCGAATAAATAATTTAAGAAAAATAAATTAGAAGAGTTACTAGGAATAATCACCTTAAAAACCTAAAAATCAAACTATTTATTTAAAATTCGTAAAACACGCGATTACGTTCCGGAAATGCGACGAAAACGAGAACCGAGCAACCGAAACGAACCCGAACTCACTCGGGGTATAAATACCCTCAATGAGTTCATCTTCCTCATTTTTCCCACTCCTACTTTCTCTCTAAAACCCATTTCCCAGATGTCTCTCTCTAAAAAGTTTGAACTTCAAACCCTCATATCTTCCTCAATACTCCACCAAATCACTCCATCTTTGAGCCTAAACTAAGCCCTTGATCCCCTCTAGACGAAAGTACAAAGGATCTGAAGTGAAACCAACTGATTTCGAGGTAATCTGAGCTTGAAAGTGGCGATTTTTAGGGTTTTCAACCCTTTTGTTTGAACCCATGAACAAACCGGTTTTCCTACCATCCAACCCCTAGAAATCAACCCTAAACCAGTCCTTGGAAGTGTGGAGACATGTGGCTTCGATTTCTACCCTTAGAACTTGAAACGGGAGGGTCCTAGCTGTGACAGCCGCAGCGGCCGAATGAGAGCCACCCAGGCAGGCCGGTCGAAAGGCCTGGGGCCGAAGGGGCCAAGGCCGAATGACCTCATTCTCTTGGCTGCCACTCATTCGTTCGGTCCTCACATTCGGTCGGGCATCCTCATGCGCATGAACCACATACAGCCACCCTCTCATTCGGGTGGATACACACCTTCGGCTCATGCTATTCGATCGGCCTAGTTCCTCGTTCGGCCCAGCTTACTTTCATTCGGCCTAGGCACCTATTCGGCCGACCATCTTCAATCGGCCAAGTCTATTCTTTCGGCCTAAACCTTCCAATCGGCCGGGCATGACCATTCTGCTTAACAACATTTGGACATGTGGCTTAATTTGAGCATAAACACTTGAAGCCAATTGTAAAGGATAACATGCATGGGAAATACTAAAATACTACAAAGGTGGTGGAAACATGTGTAAACAAAATAGGTGAAACCTAAGACTTTGTTTTCTAAAAATGTGACTAAGTAATTTCAAAAGTGACAAGATGCTTATACACGTACCAATTGAATTCTTTTATAAGATGATGATTGTGTCAAAATCTTTAACCTAAACCTAAGTTTCATACTTAGAAAATGACATGAGGTTCAAATCATCACACCATACTATGGTCTCAAGTTAATTTAAACATAAAAGCAATAAAAAGAGGTGCTAAGCTTAACTTTATTGGGTTAAGTGTTAGTAAAATCCATCACAAGTGAATCAAGGCCGATCGATAACCAAGACCTATGAGTGTTAACCAACTTAGGGCTAACACGTACACGCACACAATCACCTATAACTTATATTTATAAGTACAAACATCGTGAAATCAATACAGGATCGTGAAAACTACATCAAGTACAACAAAGAGAGTGTGCATTTCTTGTTAGAACTTAGTCAACCACAACAAATACAAGGTGAGTTCATACGCCCCTTTTCTAATCTTAACTGATTTCAAAACTCGGGGCTGAGAAACGTGCTAAATCTTTTATATGCTTAAAATTTTTAGTACAACATATCAATTATACTATGATTTAGATAATATTGTATGACTTTATTATCGTTTATCATTGTATGCATGCTTGCCTGATCATATCATACTGAAATATCTAGGATGAAACATGATAACATAGTTTCATGAATCATCAACACCAGAGAATAATGCTAGTTGTAAGATTATATCTTATAACATTTTATTATTTTTACATGAATGAACAACGAGATAATCACAAGTAACATGCCGATAATGACAACAACTAACAAGAATGATATGAAGATAATATATCTTCGCAATATCATTCACCACCGAAGTTAGCTAAGTTTAATAAGACAAGTTCTTATAACACTATGCCTACAACTCAGTGAAGACTATGCGATAACGCGAAACAAACATCAAGGAGAACAGGAGTGATGATCATGTCCACATGACATCATCCACCACCTGAGCTAACTAAGTGTAGTAAGACTAGTTCTTACAACACTGTAGTTTCAATAGGGTGAAAACTATGGAATCACACGAATGATATTCACGATAACGTAAATTCATGATAACAACATCAGTCACACAAAAACTGACAATGTATAATAAGACAAGTTCTTATATAAGCTTGTTAAAAACTACGAGAACGCATAACACTGCGAACAAACAACATTGGTGAACACAACAACAATTGATTACTATTGAACTGTCTGCATTATATCACATCAATCATGTGCCATGTATTCAAGTTTAACATTGTAAGTCCCTCACAAAGAATCGTTTACAAGTTAGTTTGACGTGACTAAACCGATGATAGCATAGTGGTACCATAGGTTTGACAAACCTCCGGCTGGTAGGGCTGGTATGTAGATTGTATTTATCATTTCGACGGTAACGTATGACCGGTGACAGGGACACATCAGTCAGGGTCTGGTAAGCGACACATGGTGATATTAATCTGCAGTGATAATTGTAATTAATCCTTCGATTCTATTGATTGGTAGACTGAAGAATTGATTTTCTTTCATGTCATATTGATTGGTGATCAATCAAACCTACATTCTATTTTATGTTTATATGCGTAAACATGTATTAGATGTTTAGGATAAGCGTTAGGAATCGAGTACGAGCGAAATCGTATCAACGAAATCGAAAAACAAAGAAATGGACTCATCGCAGTACGCGACGGTCCCTCGGCGAAAGGCCGGCTTCGCGGTACGCGGCGCAAACCAGGAGTCGAGACTCCCGAATCCCATCGCGGTACGCGATAAATAATTTTGATCGGCCTTCGCGATACGCGAAGGCCATGCAGATCAAATTTTCTTTATATTCAACCCCATCTCATTTCTACTCGGTTCCTTTGCAATTCACCCGAGTTCTTACATTCATTTTCGACGAAATCCCTCTGAAACCAACACTCTAACCTGCTGGAAGCAATGTTGGAGCAATTTCTTGGTGATTTGGAGCCATAGGAACATCTAGGAAGATCAAGGAGCTCTCAATCGACGAGAAAATCGAATCCAGCCATCGTAGCAGGTCCACACCTTCTGTTTAACTCGAAATCAGTCCTCTAAGAGCTTCTAACGTAGTTCCCTATATTTATCTTTAGTTAGATCGTACATGCAATGGGTGAAAACCCACTTGCAACTCCATGTGACCATCAAGCACGAATTTGTTGGTGATTTTGTCTGTTATTGTTATGGATTTACTGATTTGATAGTTTAGTGATGTTAGATTTGAGTTTTGTTGAGTTATTGGTTGATTTGATGATATTTTGGTACACTTGCCATAAAAGGAAACTTTTATGTTGCAAGTCTTTGATTTGTGATGATCTAGACATGTTAGACGTGTCTAGATGTTGTTAAATGTGTATTGGAGTGTTTAGAAACACATTGGGATATTTGATTTTGTCAAAAACATGGTTTTGTATAAACTTACTATTTATGGAAACTTTTAAAAATCAAAAGAGGGCTTTTGATGTTTTAAGGCATTTTGATGAACTTTAAGTATTGGGATATACTTAAAAAAATGATTTCTAAGCATATTGGAAACTTCGATTTGTGAAAACGAGCTTTTAAACAAATACTTACTATATTAGGAAACTTTATTTGAGTAAAACGGCATAAATGGTGATTTATGCGCAAGCGACATGTTTTAAAGAGTTTAAACGTGTTTTACAATCATATTAGGAGTTGTTAACTTGATGAAATGGGATTTCATAACCACACTTTCCTAAATTGGAAACTTTCTAAAAATGGTAACTTATGTGATTAGAGTCATAGGATGCATTTTGGTGTCTTATGTGCATCAAGGCACATAAACACAACAATCGTGTCACCAACGATTCGTCGAGTCCCACTAGTCAACACACACACTCGGTTGAGCACACCGACACTGGAGTTGTATGGATTACAACACACCACAAAACACATACTCACACCTATATGGTTATAGGTGCATACTAGCAGGTGCTAGCTCTCGCAAGACGCGAACACACATACACACCGGGACTGCTGTAACAGGTGAGTTCACGGCCCCTTTTTCTATTTTCTACCTTTGGGGGAGAAAACATTGCATACAAACTACTTTTGAACAACTTACACACTTTTGGTTTCTTTTGTACATGAAAATGTCATATATGCATATGTGTGGCATTCATCCACAAAACTGATAAGTCCTCATTAAACACACCTCGAACCGTTAGTAGCGCGTGGCGCTTAGCGTGGTAATTCTGAATAGTACTATTTGGGCCTGACAAGCCCCACTGTTGCGAGCCGTATGGCCACCCCGACTGGAGGTCGGAACAGTGCATAATTGACCAAACAACATTTGCCATATCTTGGATGGATATGGCGGGAGGCAGCATGTTAGCTTCGGTTGCGAACCCGCATATGGTATAACACATATTGACTAGCTATCAATTGATATTGCATTGTATTGAAAAGTAGACCTGCAACATTTACTTTAAACATTTTGATGTTTACTGCTGATATAAAACCTGTGCTTTCACCAACCTTTGTGTTAACCTTTCTCTCGCATGTTTTCTCAGGTAGCTAAGGCACGCACACAAGGAATAGGATGCTAGGCTGGAGTCGCATGCATCTGTTTAAGTGTCCTAGTCTATTAAACAATTGTTATCATTTGATCGTGTTACTTATGTATTGTCAAAACTACTTTAATCGCTTCCGCAACTATTGTTACATAACATTTTGAAAACTGTTTTAAGTTAACGCTTCCGCTATCTATGAATGTTAATCTGTTTTGATAACCTACACTTACTTCCGCAACTCTGATTTTACAAACTGTTTTATCCAGGTTATTGGATGTACGTATGAAACCGGACATATAGGTCTCGCATGTTGTGTGACCGGAGACTGCGATCCTGACAATCTGTTGTTGCTCGCGCCCTAGAAGGGACGGGATTTCTCGGGGTGCGACAGATTGGTATCAGAGCCTCCGGTTATTGTTAATTAGGTTTGCATTTAGTGAACTTAGTCTATAACCACTAGTCTCCACACAACACTTAGTAATTAGTATTGTGAAACTTGCACACATGACATATCCTTTATGCATTACGTTCATCACCTCACATGGCTACCCATGACGGGGATAGCCGAAAGCTCTATATATTCTTTACAGTACCTACCGCACACACTGCATTAGTCATTGGGCAAACACTAACACTTATTCTCGCTATGAAGATCATGGCTGGAAGACGTGGAGGACGCAGGAATGCGGGCGGACGTGGAAACATCAACCTGACACCAGCTGAGTTGAACGCACTCATCAATGAACGGGTTGAGGAGGTACTTGCTGCACGGGAAGCTACCCGTAATCAAAACCCACTGAACCAAGGTGATGAATCTGTTCATATTCACCTTGCACTACAAACACTTGTTTCCAATTCAACATGTCTACCCGATACTTAACCCAACTCTACTCTTTGCATATCTCAGGAGCAAATCCTAACCCACCTCTCTGCACATTCAAGATGTTCCTGGATTGCAAACCCCATTCATTCAGCGGCATAGAGGGTGCCGTCGGACTGTTACGTTGGATCGAAAAGGCAGAATCGGCCTTTGCTATGAGTAACTGCAGGAACGAGGACCGAGTCAAGTTGGCTGCAGGACATTTGAGGATGCTGCCCTCACTTGGTGGAACGCCAATGTCCAAAACCTAGGGCTGGATGCAGCCAACGCTCTACCTTGGGATGACTTTAAGAGAATGTTGAACCGCGAATAATGTCCTCGCGGAGAAGTGCAGAAGCAGGAAACGGAATTCTGGAACCACAAGATGATTGGTTCCGAGGTTGAGGCTTACACTGCCAGGTCTTATGAGCTGGCAAACCTGTGCCTGGAAATGGAAAACCCACGTTTCAAACACATAGAAAAGTATATTGATGGACTGCCACCTCAAATCCAAGGAATGGTACTCTCTGCTGACCCCATCACCATGCAACAGGCCGTGCGATTAACTCACAATCTCACTGACTCGGCCGTTGCACAAGGACTCTTACCACCACGTAAGTTTGGATCGACCCAAGCTTATGCACCACCCATCCCAACCACTCAAAACCAAGGGGGCTATGCAGGAAAACAACCCAAATGCCACAAGTGCAACTTCCATCATGCACAGGGTCAGTGTGGCCGTTTCCAATGCCAGCGCTGCGGAAAAGGGGGACTTGCAGCCAAAGACTGCAGGGGTGAGCCGCTTGCAAAGACCCCACAACCACAACAACAGCAACAACTTGAAGCACCAAAGGGTTGCTTCGAATGTGGCAAACCAGGGCACTTCAAAAAGGACTGCCCACACCTGAAAAACAACAACAACCAACAGAACTACAACAATGGGAACAATGGCACGAGGGGACGAGCCTTCGTGATTGGAGCCAAGGAGGCCAGAAGGGACCCCAACCTTGCAACCGGTACGTATCTCTTGAACGATAATTATGCTTCTGTATTGTTTGATACTGGAGCTGAGAAAAGCTTTATATCTAAGGATTTTAGTGAGATACTTGCCACTACCCCAACACCCTTATATGTTGAATATACAGTAGAGCTAGCTGATGGTAAATTGATTGTGACTAAGCACATTCTTAAAGAATGCACTTTAGAGCTAGCAGGCCATAAATTTAAGATTGACCTCATGCCGGTTACACTAGGCAGTTTCGATGTTGTAGTGGGCATGGATTGGTTGTCTGAAAACGAGGCTGAAATCATTTGCCACGACAAGGTTGTGCGCATACCTCTCCCTAGCGGAGAAGCTCAAGACATCAAGGGCGAAAGGAGTGACACTCCTCTGAACATTATCTCATGCATGAAAGCTCACAAATGCTTACGAAAGGGATACACAGCCATTCTGGCACTTATCACCGACAAGACTGAAGAGGAGAAGAAAATAGAAGACATCCCAGTCGTATGCGACTATCCCGACGTATTCCCTTAGGATCTACCAGGACTACCACCACCTCGATAAGTGGAGTTCGGCATAGATCTTGTGCCGGGAGCAGCACCCATTGCACGGGCACCATATCGACTTGCACCTTTGGAGATGCAGGAACTGTCCAATCAACTGCAAGAGCTGTTGGACAAGGGTATCATTAGACCAAGCTTCTCACACTGGGGAGCTCCGGTCTTGTTTGTAAAGAAGAAGGATGGCACTTTCCGTATGTGCATTGACTATCGGGAATTGAACAAAGTAACAATCAAGAACCGTTACCCCTTACCCCGCATTGACGATTTGTTCGATCAACTGGAAGGATCGAGTTACTACTCTAAGATTGATCTGCGATCCGGGTACCATCAGTTGAGGATTCAGGAGGAAGGTATACCCAAGACTGCTTTTTGCACTCGGTATGGCCATTATGAGTTTCTGGTTACGCCGTTTGGGCTGACAAACGCACCCGCAGTATTCATGGACCTCATGAATAGAGTGTGCAAACCATACCTCGACAAGTTTATCATTGTTTTCATTGATGATATTCTTATTTACTCGAAATCCCAGGAGGAACACAAAGAGCATCTTCAATTGGCTCTTGAACTGCTACGGAAAGAGAAGTTGTATGCTAAACTCTCAAAATGCGACTTCTGGATTCGAGAAGTCCAATTCTTGGGACATGTTGTTAATGAACAAGGGATTCATGTGGATAAATCTAAGATAGAGGCAATCAAGATCTGGGAAGCACCGAAGACCCCAACTGAAGTGCGACAATTCCTAGGATTGGCCGGCTACTATCGAAGATTTATCGAAGGATTTTCAAAGATAGCCCAACCACTCACAGCTTTAACCCACAAAGACAAGAAATATCTCTAGACTGACAAACAAGAAGCTGCATTCCAACTTATCAAGCAGAAACTCTATAGTACACCTATCTTATCACTTCCGGATGGAACGGACGACTTCGTGGTATACTGCGATGCCTCAATACAAGGACTCGGCTGCGTACTGATGTAGCGAGAAAAGGTGATCGCATATGCTTCTCGACAACTGAAAGTCCACGAGAAGAACTACACCACCCACGACTTGGAACTTGGAGCCATGGTATTCGCACTCAAGATCTGGAGACACTACCTGTATGGTACAAAGTGTATGATATACACTGATCATAAGAGTCTCCAACACATATTCGAGCAGAAGGAATTGAACATGCGACAACGTCGCTGGCTTGAATTCCTAAACGACTATGAGTGTGCTATCAAGTATCACCCGGGGAAGGACAACGTTGTGGCCGATGCCCTAAGCCGGAAAAACTCATCGAAACCCAAGAGGGTACGGGCTTTACAGCTTACCATCCATCCTAACCTTCCTGAGCAGTTACGTATTGCCCAAGAGGAGGCACCTAAACCGGAAAACCTAGAGGCAGAATCACTGAGGGGAATGGAGCAACACCTTAAAGTAAAAGCCGATGGTTTACAATATTTAATGGAACGCGTCTGGGTTCCACGTCACTGAAACCTACGAGACCTTGTGATGGACGAGGCTCACAAATCACGGTATTCCATTCACCCTGGATCTGATAAGATGTATCACGATCTGAAGGTACTTTACTGGTGGCCACACATGAAAGCCAACATCGCCACCTACGTGGGCAAATGCTTGACTTGTGCCAAAGTCAAGATCGAGTACCAAAAACCCTCTGGATTACTCACACAACCTGAGATCCCCATGTGGAAATGGGAACAAATATCCATGGATTTCATCACCAAATTGCCCCGTACTCCTAATGGATGTGACACTATCTGGGTAATTGTGGACCGACTGACTAAGTCAGGACATTTCCTTGCGATCAAGTAAAATGACAAGATGGAAAAACTAGCCAGAATCTATGTCAAGGAAGTAGTTTCGCGACATGGAGTGCCGATCTCCATCATTTCAGATCGCGACGCCAGATTCACTTCTAACTTCTGGAAATCATTGCAAAAGTCTCTTGGTACGCGGTTGGATATGAGTACAGCATACCACCCGCAAACCGATGGCCAGAGCGAATGCACCATACAGACCCTCGAAGATATGCTACGAGCATGCGTAGTAGACTTCGGCAACAGCTGGGAAACCCACTTACCGTTGGTGGAGTTTTCCTACAACAACAGCTACCACACAAGCATCAAAGCAGTGCCTTTTGAGGCACTCTATGGCAGGAAATGCCGATCACCCATCTGCTGGGCGGAAGTGGGCGACAGTCAACTTACTGGCCCGGAGCTTGTACACGAAACTACGGAGAAAATCGTGCAAATCAGAAACCGCATGGCAGCAGTTCGCGATCGTCAAAAGAGCTATGCCGACAAACGCCGAAAACCTTTAGAATTTCAGGTAGGAGATAAAGTCCTTCTGAAAGTTTCACCCTGGAAAGGCGTCATTCGTTTTGGTAAACGAGGCAAACTGAACCCACGGTATATTGGACCATTCAAGATCCTGAAAAAGATTGGTCCAGTGGCATACCAACTCAACTTACCAGCCGAACTCGGCGGAGTTCACAACATATTTCATGTCTCGAATCTCAAGAAATGTTTATCCGATGAGACACTTATAGTTCGACTGGATGAGATCCAGGTGGATGAACAACTACGGTTCGTGGAAGAGCCGGTAGAGATCATGGACCGTGAGATCAAACAACTCGAGCAAGGTAAGATCCCGATTGTCAAGGTCCGATGGAACTCGAAACACGGACCTGAATTCACGTGGGAACGTGAAGATCAGATGATGCGCAAATATCCCCACCTTTTCAAGTAAACAACGTCGAACGCTGACAACAACAAATAAATTTCGGGACGAAATTTCTTTCAACAAGGGGATGATGTGACAACGAGAAAATTTTTGTTTCTCTAACACCGTTGTTTCTCAAACACTACCAACAACAACCAAATTTCGGGACGAAATTTCTTTCAACAAGGGGGTGATGTGACACCCGGCAATTTCAGGTAAATTGCGACTCTTACATTCTTTACATTTCACATTCATACTTGTTGCATTTCATTTAATTATGTTTAATTAGATGAGTTGAACACAAACGACTATGAAACGATAGTTCGAGAAACTATCGAATCGTACATTGCACATTGGTTTTGGAAACCAAGTGTGGCAACCACAACACTAACACAAAACAATAATTCGGGGAATTACTGAATTGTGCATTACACGTTGATTAGGATTAATCAAGCGTGCAAACACTTCATTAGACACGAACACAAACTATTGAAGATAATTCGAGGAATTATCGAAACACACACATGAGTCTCACGAGCGTTGGTGATCAATCAAACCTATATGATATTTTATGTTTATATGCTTAAACATGTATTAGATATTTAGGATAAGCGTTAGGAATCGAGTACGAGCAAAATCGTATCAACGAAATCGAAAAACAAGGAAATGGACTCATCGCGGTACGCGACGGTCCCTCGGCGAAAGGCTTCGCGGTACGCGGCGCAAACCGGGAGTCGAGACTCCCGAATCCCATCGCGGTACGCGATAAATTATTTTGATCGGCCTTCGCGGTACGCGAAGGCCATGCAGATCAAATTTTCTTTATATTCAACCCCATCTCATTTCTTCTCGGTTTCTTTGCAATTCACCCGAGTTCTTACATTCATTTTCGACCAAATCCCTCTGAAACCAACACTCTAACCTGCTGGAAGCAACGTTGGAGCAATTTCTTGGTGATTTGGAGCCATAGGAACATCAAGGAAGATCAAGGAGCTCTCAATCGACAAGAAGATCGAATCCAGCCATCGTAGCAGGTCCACACCTTCTGTTTAACTCGAAATCAGTCCTCTAAGAGCTTCTAAGGTAGTTCCCTATATTTATCTTTAGTTAGATCGTACATGCAATGGGTGAAAACCCACATGCAACTCCATGTGACCATCGAGCACGAATTTGTTGGTGATTTTGTGTGTTATTGTTATGGATTTACTTATTTGATAGTTTAGTGATGTTAGATTTGAGTTTTCTTGAGTTATTGGTTGATTTGATGATATTTTGGTACACTTGCCATAAAAGGAAACTTTTATGTTGCAAGTCTTGGATTTGTGATGATCTAGACATGTTAGACATGTCTAGATGTTGTTAAATATGTATTGGAGTGTTTAGAAACACAATGGGATATTTGATTTTGTCAAAAACATGGTTTTTTATAAACTTACTATTTATGGAAACTTTTAAAAATCAAAAGAGGGCTTTTGATGTTTTAAGGCATTTTGATGAACTTTAAGTATTGGGATATACTTAAAAAAATGATTTCTAAGCATATTGGAAACTTCGATTTGTGAAAACGAGCTTTTAAACAAATACTTACTATTTTAGGAAACTTTATTTGAGTAAAACGGCATAAATGGTGATTTATGCGCAAGCGACATGTTTTAAAGAGTTTAAACGTGTTTTACAATCATATTAGGAGTTGTTAACTTGATGAAATGGGATTTCATAACCACACTTTCCTAAATTGGAAACTTTCTAAAAATGGTAACTTATGTGATTAGAGTCATAGGATGCATTTTGGTGTCTTATGTGCATCAAGGCACATAAACACAACAATCGTGTCACCAACGATTCGTCGAGTCCCACTAGTCAACACACACACTCGGTTGAGCACACCGACACTGGAGTTGTATGGATTACAACACACCACAAAACACATACTCACACCTATATGGTTATAGGTGCTTACTAGCAGGTGCTAGCTGTAACATCAGTGCCAGAACCGTCACTGGAACAGTGATCTCTACAGTACATGAACAGTAAATCAGGTACATATTTCAGTTATCAATTGTATATCATTTTCATTACATGTTATCATAGCACATTTCAGATTCAATTCAGAAAACAAAGTTCAGAAATAGGGTTCTTGAGTCAGATAATTATTTGACAATACAGAACCATCATGGGTTTATTTGTTAGGATTTATTATGTATAAACGTATGTGAGACTTTAAAGAACAAAACACACGGATGTTGTTATGTGAATGCTAAATTGACGGGTTATTCGTATAGGTGACGATCTGTGCGAATGTATCTGAAGATTTAACATTCTGAATAATGTCCAATAATTAGAAAACAATATTGAAAAGTATAGTTATCGTCGTGTTCGTACGAGTGACGATTCGAACGAATACGCACGACGACCGTACATTTCGTTTTAAACAGTTAATTAATAATTTAATGTTTAAAATAAATAGAATATATTAGTGAATTTATTTGGAATCACAACTTTGAATAATTAAATAAATTCTATTTTTATAAACCATATCATTTCATCGCGAAAACTTCGCGATCCGGTCTTTTACGCGAAACCGAACGAGACCGAGCGATCGGGTATTTTCCCCCACATTTAATGTGACATTTAATGCCCCAACCACCTCCATTTCCACTCTCTTTCCCTCTCACTCGTTTTTCCCCTCTCTCTCTAAAACCCTCTCAAGAACCCAATCTTCTCTCCTCAATTTGGAGCTCAAATCTTGGTAGATTCAAGTGTTCTAGGCGTCATTACGATTCTCTCATCTTGTAGATTTCAGAAGTACAATCGTTTCGAGTTTCCATCCACGAAATCTAAGGTAAATGACCACTTTAAATTCGGTTTTAGGGTGTTCACGAGCCCTTCTTAGTTGTGGTCATGATAATTAGTTTTAAACACTTGCTTACTTGGAGTTAAGCCACGGATAGCAACTAGAAAACTCTAGAAATTGAATTTGGACAGGTTCTGATCGATTGGAAGACAAAGATGGTGCAGGTTCGTGGGCAAACATTAGGCCGAACCTTTGGATTCTTGGCCGAACCCTCATAAGGGAAACGAACCCTGCTACGAACCTGTAAGCCACTGCAGCGAACCTGTGCCTAATCCGCACCGAACCTGTGGCTTCAACTACCCATGGACGAACCCTTTTTGTCTAGCCGAACCCATAAGCATTGCCGAACCATTTGAGTTGAGCGAACCTAGCCCAAGATACAGCCGAACCTTGTAAAGGGTTAACTCATGTGGAATACCACGAACCTTGCATGTCCAAGAACGTAGGCTGAACCTTGTATAAGCGAACCTTAAAGATTCGTGGAAACTGAAGGATGGCCGAACCATAAGGGTTCGTTGGTGGCAAGATGATGGGCGAACCTTATATGATCTCTAAAAAGGTTCGCTGCTTCATAGGGTATATCGAACTAAATGGTTATAATAACTTCTGATTACTAGGGTGCATGGAGGTTAGATAAGCTTGTATACATAAGACAAGTATGTGTGTGCATGGGAAACTCACGTGACTCATGCATGGAGGGAACAACTTGGAATTTTGTGGGAGTGCATAGGATAGGGTTTACAATAGCCAAAGTTTTCCTTGGTACAAAACAACCACTCAATCTAATATGTTGTATATATAAGATTGTTAAATAAATAGGATCACATTGTTATAGAAATTCATAGAAATCAAAATACAAGTCTAGACATCAATGGGAAATCAAAGATCTTCGATTGGGCCTAAGTGGGCCCAATGGGACTTAATTAAGTCCATCATATATTAAACGCTTATTCAAATTCAAATAATAATGTTTTTAATAAAATTGAAGGTTTGTGAATTTATTGAAGTAAAGTTAATAATTTTCTAAAATCTTGTTAGTTTGAAATGAAATGGAAATTATCTATAAATGTTTTGATTAAAAGACTTAGTGTGATTTAAATTGTTTGGAATTTGATTGTAAAAGAGACAATATAATTGTCTGGATTTTAACAGAAATCAAAGGAAACTCTGCCCAAATTTTTGTAAAATTTAAAAGTAAGTAATTAATAATTAAACATGGGATTTGGGGTCATAAAAGGGTAACTAAGTTAGATTAGATCAGAGATACACTCAGTACTAGGACACTTAGTTACACACACCAAGACAAAGAATTAGATACGACGACTACTACGCGTACTTATTATATTCGAATTCTTATAAAATAACTCGGGAACTGAAGAAACCTAAGCTACAACAAGAGCGCGCATTTTGTGTTAGATCATTTACATAGCAACACAAGTGAGTTCATTGCCCCTTTTCTAACATTTTGTTTTAAAACGCGGGGCTGAGAAGCATGCGTAAATTGTTTTATTTAAATTGTTTACTTAAATGCTTTTATTTATCATATGTCATATCTTTATGTTTGATGATACTCCTAGACTCCTGTCTAGGTAACTAATATACTGATCAAGTTATCAAGTTAATTAAATTACTCTTATGAGTAATACTTTAACTCTAAACTCTAAACAAACCCTTAGTCCATCAAGTTCAAATTCAAGAATCTAAATTCAAAGTGAAATCAAAAGAACTAAAAGAAAAGATCATATTCAAAGGAAACCTTATTCAATGTGGGATCTAAGAACAAAGAATCATAATCAAGAATCAATCATCATTGTGAATCATGGAAATTCTAAAGATCAAGATCAAGAGACTCAAGGAATCAGAAATCATAAATGTGTGTGAATCATTGAAATAATGAAATCATTACAATCTAATGAAATCATTAATATTTGAGTTAAGGTGGATGTCAGTTGTATAGCGAATCAAGACCACGTGTAACACACATAAAGTCCCTTCAGGTATAATAGACTCTTGTAATCAAGCTATATGGGCAATAACGTGAACTATAAAATGAAATCAATATCAAAGTCAAAATCAAGAGAACCAAAGAGATCAAGAATCAAAGGATATCCGTAAAGTCCCTTCAGGTACAAAAGACCATTGGGTCAGGCTGTACGGGCATCATTAAAATCCCGTCACGCCCAGGTATGCTCCTTGTGAGTTATGCCTGGTATGGGTCACGTGTGAGAGGTTACAACTTGGACAACCACCAACAACTAAGTCTAATTGATTGAGTCAAATAAGGCCCAATCATCATGTCTTAGTTGTATTTAAATGTTTTATTTATTTATTTAATTAAATATTTAACATTTTATTTCCATCACTGACTTTTGGGAAAATCATGTATCTATGATGAACTCAAGAGAATCAAAGGTAAATCAAATTTTGGAAAGCATAATCTAAATCAGAGGTGTGTAGGGTAAAAATGTTTAATTATCATTAACAACAGTGTCATATGCGTATTAGTATGTGGTGGGACGGCGTCTGGGCGGGTTTGTAGGCTCGACTCAGGGGTATGCCCTATATATAAGCATACCGATATGGATATTACATGTGATGTTAATGAGGTTAGGGTCTTTACCGAAAGAGGTTTTCAAATCATTTTCAATTACTAAACTATATGAACTCACCAACCATGTGTTGACTTTATTTTTGCATGACTTCTTAGGTGACGAACAGGTCAACTGAAGAGTTGTTTATTTTGGACTAGGTTACATACAGAGGACCTAGCTTTTTGGACCTGCATACTTTTGGACATCATACACAGTTATTTTGTATATCTTGTGCAGATACAAGATTGAAGATTTATGATGTGATAATAGATTTACATTGCTAAATTATAAACTTAACTGATGTAATTTAACTTTGTAATTCTATTTTATTTTAGCAAGTTTCTCATTTATATATCATGTGCGATGTAAACAATCTGATCATTTCGATTATCACTCTCGATATCGCGCCCCGGGAACCTTCCGCCCGTCGGGGAAACCCGATCCTACCCCGCCGGCCCGGGGTGTGACACTAGCTCTCGCAAGACACGAACACACATACACACCGGGACTGCTGTAACAGGTGAGTTCACGGCCCCTTTTTCTATTTTCTACCTTTGGGGGAGAAAACATTGCATACAAACTACTTTTGAACAACTTGCACACTTTTGGTTTCTTTTGTACATGCTAATATCGTATATGCATATGTGTGGCATTCATCCACAAAACTGATAAGTCCTCATTAAACACACCTCGAACCGTTAGTAGCACGTGGCGATTAGCGTGGTAATTCTGAATAGTACTATTTGGGCCTGACAAGCCCCACTGTTGCGAGCCGTATGGCCACCCCGACTGGAGGTCGGAATAGTGCATAATTGACAAAACAACATTTGCCATATCTTGGATGGATATGGCGGGAGGCAGCATGTTAGCTTCGGTTGCGAATCCGCATATGGTATAACACATATTGACTAGCTATCAATTGATATTGCATTGTATTGTAAAGTAGACCTGCAACATTTACTTTAAACATTTTGATGTTTACTGCTGATATAAAACATGTGCTCTCACAAACCTTTGTGTTGACCTTTCTCTCGCATGTTTTCTCAGGTAGCTAAGGCACGCACACAAGGAATAGGATGCTAGGCTGGAGTCGCATGCATATGTTTAAGTGTCCTAGTCTATTAAACAATTGTTATCATTTGATCGTGTTACTTATGTATTGTCAAACTACTTTAATCGCTTCCGCAACTATTGTTACATAACATTTTGAAAACTGTTTTAAGTTAACGCTTCCGCTATCTATGAATGTTAATATGTTTTGATAACCTACACTTACTTCCGCAACTCTGATTTTACAAACTGTTTTATCCAGGTTATTGGATGTACGTATGAAACCGGAAATATAGGTCTCGGATGTTGTGTGACCGGAGACTGCGATCCTGACAATCTGTTGTTGCTCGCGCCCCAGAAGGGACGGGATTTCTCGGGGTGCGACAGTTTTGATTAAAAAAACATGAAATATATATATATATATATATGTGTGTGTGTGTGTGTGTGAATATATATATATATATATATATATATAGGACATGTATATTTTGGAAACCCATGTGAGATGAGAAAACTTTGTAAACACAATACTTGATCCACAATTTGCCACATCATTATTTTTCTAATTAACATTATTAAATACAAGGGCATTTATTTCTTTTACTCCATTTGTACCATCACACACTATTTTATTAATTAACCATCTTTTCTCTCATCCAATTCAAATCAAAAACAAAAAATTAATTTTTAAATATTCCCCACTTTTACTTTCCCACCAGAAAATTTTGTTGAGATAAAATTTTTAATAGCATGCTGGTTGTATATAATTGTTGTCGTGTTACATCAATGTTACGGTGTTCAAATTCAGCTCAAGAACAAAACGTTTAATTTTTAAATATTTCCCATCTTTCATTTTTCCCACCTTTTATTTTTCCACCTTTTGTTTTACCCAACCCTTTTATTTTCCCACCATTTGTTTTTATTGAAATTAAATGTATGCTGGCTTTATATAAATGATATCGCGGTTAAATCAATGTTACAGTGTTCGAATATATTGTGTATATTTATTGTCATACCTAACACATCCTCACATTGCTTAGTCTATATGTATCTACACTTTAACATTTTTTTACCAACCAATACTTTGTTTCCACCATTAATTTTCAAACATGTCAAGCTCTAAAAAAATCTCCAATATCCGTCAAAGAAGAAGAGCCAGAAGATAAAACAAATATTAGCTATGTATCAAATTTCGCGCCTAGATACGTTAACACCTCCAGCAATAATCCGGTAATCTAGACAATAGTGTCTGATTATTCTTCCGGCTAGATTTTACTGTTCCGGTAGCTCCCTACTTCTGGTTTTACAAAATTTGTTAATACACCCGGCTCCGGAAACTATTTCGGCTCCCTGGTTATGGTTTGTCGATGAATAACTAGGTTTATTTCCCGAACTTTACATCCTGACAAATAAGCGATACATCAGTGTTAACTTCTAATAAGATTACAAATATTATATTTTAATTAATAAAAAACTAACATACTATGTTTTTACGTTATTGTTACATGAGAATGCAGTAAAAAATATTTCAATCAGCACTTTAGAATGTTAACAAATTTTTATTTTGAATTTTAGTTTCCTCTTGGTTGTAGTTTAAAAATTTTGATGGTGTGACTTTTTGATATAGTACTCTAAGCATTTAATGCTTGTTTTTTTCCTAAGTATATAATCATATTTTTATATGGTGCTTGTGTACTATATGATAAAAAATTAGTTAAACAATCTTAACTGCATTTAATGTAATCTATATGGTACTATACTTGCTTATTATTGTATCTTTTAAAATTATATTATATACAATTTTATAGTTAGATGAATTATTTTTTTATATATAATTTCAATATTTTAAATTATTCTTTCTATAATTCAATGTTTATGATATAATTAATATAACATCTGTGCCGGAAGCGTTACCGGAACAGTAATCTGTACAGTAACTCGTACAGTAACTCAGGTACAAACTAGGGGAAATACTTAGAGGCTAATAACATTCGATGCTAAACATAAACTATTACACGATGTTTCTGAAATTCTGATTTAAATCTCATGGTTTAAACAGTCAGAAACACATCAGACAATCATGAACAGATGCATACATGCTTGATTTTTATTATTAGGTTTAAACGTATGTGAGGATAAACAGAATAAAACCATAACAGTTGTTGTTACAAAATGCTAAACCGACGAACTGTTCGTATAGGTGACGATTTGTACGACTAGATCTGAAAGTTTAAGTTCTGAAACGATGGCTGAAAAGTAGAAAACAAAATCAGAAAGTGAAACGTACGATCGTGTTCGTATAGTTAGCGCTCTGTACGAAAACGCGCGTAAGTGACGTTTTCTGACGAATCGAAAACGAAGACGAATCGAACGAAAATAAATTTAAGGAAATATAATATTTCCTGTTTTACAATTTTGAAACTCATCATAAATAAATTAAAACGAAACTATTTTAATTTAAGGCGCGTAAAAGCAAAATACGCGAACAAATACACAAACGCGTAAAAATAATAATTTACAACAGATAATTCAAGAAAATAATATTTAAACTAATTATAAGAAATAAACAAATTTCAAACGTTTAACATGAAGTCTTTTATTTTTATATTACTAAATACGCGCGTTACGATCCGTAAACGCAACGGAGACGAAAACCGAGCAACCAAAACGAACCCGAATACCCGCGGGGTATATAAACCTTGAAAGAACTAGTTTCTTTCATTTTCACACATTTCTTTCTCTCTCTAGCTCTCATTCTCGTTATCTCTCTCTCACTCTAAGATCTCACCTTCAAACTTCAAGATCGAGCTCAAATCTCAACGGAATTGGGTGTTCTTGGTCTCCAAACGAAGCTCTCGACTCCCTCTATACAAAAGTACAACCGATCAGTGGATTCGTCCAGCCGATTTTGAGGTAATGATGCTTAAAGGTTCGGATTTATAAGGTTTTGTGTGTGAGTGTGTTTCGACCCAACCTAAAAATCGGTCCTAGGCCACCTTCGTTCGAACACCACGCCATCTTGGAATCTACTGTTGTGTAAAATTAACCTCGGGAGCGAACTGTGACTACTTGGTTCGATGTAGAAGATGATGGAAAGCCAGTGTTCGCGGTTTAATGTTGGCCGAACCCTTACCTTCAGGTGGCCGAACTTATTCTGGGTTTTGAGTTGGCCGAACCCTCCCAAGGGCGAACCAGCTGCGAACCTGGCATCATCGATGAACCTAGGATTTTCCATGCAACAGCCGAACCTAATGGTGTTATCCATGAACCCAAGACCGACGAACCTTATGCGGTCGAACCATCCAAAGGCCGGCGAACCCTGGCCGAAGCAAACACCAGCCGAACCTAGTACTTAACGACGAACCTGAGTCCTTTAGTTTAGCCGAACCCATGCGGCGAACCCTGGATGCATCAACCATGCTTGATCAGCCGAACCATGTAGGGCCGAACCCCATGTTACAAGCGAACCTTTACGAGGACAAAGCTGGCCGAACTCTCTTAACTCGAACGAACCTACACCCTTAGGGACGAACCTAGCCTGGTCTTGTACCAGAGCCGAACCTTGGTTAAGGAAAACGAATAGGTTCGCTGGAATGTGGAGTTGGTATCCATTTTGAGCAGGTTGCCATGATCCAGCTACCCACACCATCAGCCCAACCATAGCCTAACAAAGCCCAACCGATTCCTTGGCCTAACATCATCCCTCCAGCCCGTGTGACCACTCGGCCCAACCCAAATGTCTAACCCATTTCATTCTATGCGGGCCACTCACCTACAAGACCTAGGCCCAACAGCCTATTCTCGGCCCATATGTGTGTGTTAATCGGCCCACGTGTTGTAATGGCCCAACATTCTCGAGTTTGGCCCATTGGGGATGAAATTGGCCCAAGACTTGACTCACACTTGGCCCATTTAACTTGATTCGGCCCACATAACTCATAAGGCCCAATGACCCTACTATTCGGCCCATGCACCTACCCCTAGGACTAAGACCTTAGTTGGGCCCAAAACCCAACAATTAGGCCCAAGATCACTAAATCTGGCCCAACTAATAATGAGGTAAACAATCACTTTGGAAATCCATTAAAGAACTTAGATAAACTTATTGTGTCATATTATTACAAAGGTGGCATGGTTTTAGGTTAATTCCATAAAAGCCAAAGCATTTTATTTAAACTATGGGAACAAAGAGTTTTAAATTGTCAAGACTAGTGAAACGATAAGAACACATACTAGCATACAAGAGGCTAAGGGTCATCAACTTAAATCAAGGACTTTGGGCGGCATACTTGAAACCTAAAATGACATGACATTGAGTTATGTTGAACATAAAACCTATAGTCAACAAACGAGGGCCGAATCTCGACCAAGACTTACGAGTGTTAGCCAAAGATTATGGCTAACACAATTAATACTTATAAGTTACAAACCACGTGAAATCAATACAGGAACTTGAACACAACAACAAATACTACAACGAGTGCGTGCATCATTGTATTTACATAGTCAATCACTTCAAATACCAGGTGAGTTCATTTGTCCCTTTTCAAACCTTTTGTTTTACTTCGGGACTGAGAAGCATGTTAAACAATTATTGAAATGTTTACTAAATGCTTTTACACATATTTAAAATGCTTATACTAATGCTTGAATTTGAAATGCTTGTTTGGAAACCAAAGACTAAGGTTACAGTGTAAATAGCTAATGCTATTTACCTTATACTTATTTACATTATACAAACACTGTGTGCTCAAAATAGAAACTATTATACTTTGAGAAGCTATAAACTTGATACTTATACTACAAACGATAGGTTTAAACTATATACTTGAGGCTTACGATATAGATTTGAAGCCTAAACCTTATGTTAAACGCTTATGATATAAACTTATTACTTAAACTTTGAGCTAAATACTTAGGAAATAAACTATGTGCTTAAACTATACAATTGGGGTTGAACTTATAACCTCTATGTTTAACTACATACAAAATCTTAAGGCTTTGAAAATACTTAAACTAAACACTAAGGCTTTATACAATTATTTCAGAAAGTTAATGTTCTACACCTTTAGTAAAGTATTAAATTGCTTACACTTGCAATGATTTGCTTAAACTTAACTTGAAACTTATATGCTTAGAAATACTTATATACGTGAGATGCTTGAAACACTTGGATGTTTAATACACTTGAAATACTTGAAAACACGTGAATACTTGTTGTACTTTGAGATACTTGAAAACACGTGAATTCTTGATACATTTGGGATACTTGAAATACTTGAATGCATGATATACTTGGGATACATGAACACTTGGAATACTTGCTATACTTGGAACATGTGAACATTTGGATGCTTGAAACATTGGAATGCTTAAACAAAAGACTGATTGACCGCCGCGTGTTGACCTGTGTGTCAACCCCTACTAGTCATCAGTGTTCTTCTTTGTCAGAGTCATGTAAGACAGACTGATTGGCCGCCGCGTGTTGACCTATGTGTCAACCCCTACTAGTCATTAAGTGTTCTTCTTGATTCATTCATGGTTATGACAAGTGACTAGAATGATTGGGTTCTTCTAGTTGACTTTGTGTTAACTTGAAGGTTCCTCTATCATAACATGTCACGAGTCATATTTAGGACCATTATGGATGGATGCTGAATTCCTTAGGGTGTTTAGCTGTCCATGATGGTGCCTCTTAAACTCAATACTTATACGTTGTGGAATCAATAGGGTGGAGTGAAACGCTTAATTGTCACTAATAGCTATATGTTAAGCAGCCCGGTATGTGGTGGGATGGTGGCTGGGGCTTGTCCCCTACATATGCCCTATATATAAGCATACTTGGTTGGGTAGCATAGGTGGTTGTTAGTGAGGTTAAGGTTGTCATTTCGGGGGAAACAAAGTAAACATTGGCAGGGAAAACAAATGCTACGAATCATATGTCATGGAATCAAAGTAGTGGAGTGAAAAGCTTAATTATCATTAACAACAATATGTTAAGCAGCCCGGTATGTGGTAGGACGGTGGCTGGGGCTTGTCCCCTACATATGCCTTATATATAAGCATACTTGGTTGGATAACATAGGTGGTTGTTAGTGAGGTTAAGGTTGTCATTCAGGGAGTCAAGGTAAACAATTACAGGGTAATCGAATTCAAAGAATCAAACGTTATGGAATCAAACATGTAGGATGAAACGCTTAATTATCATCAGGAACAATATATCATGTGGTTCGGTATGTGGTGGGACGGTGGTTGGGGCTTGTCCCCTACATATGCCCTATATATAAGCATACTGAAACAGATGGTATAGGTGGTTAATGGTGAGGTTAAGGTTGTCATTCAAAGGATTTTCAAACTATTTTCACATGAAAACTACATGAACTCACCAACCATTGTGTTGACTTTGTTTTCTTACATGCTTTCTCAGTTGACGCACAGGATTAAGCTAAGATTCAGGATTGCATGCTAGGATGCCCAGATATAGTACCTAGTTGACTTTTGAAGAAGCACATCTTTTGAGATTAATATGAATCTCTTTTGGTAGCTTGTACAGATACAAGATAGATATATTTGATTCTTTTGGATAGGTTTACTTAGTTAAATTACCAAACCTTGACATTTGTAATTTAACTTTGTAATACTAGTTAATGTTTTATTGTGCTTAATTATTCTTAACATTGATGCTATGTAAACGATCTGATCATCACGATTATCATTCACGATATCGCGCTCCGAGAATCCTTCCACCCGACGGGGACTTCGATCCTACCCCGCCGGCTCGGGGGGTGACAATTAAGTTGTTACATTAATGTTACACATAAAATTGTCTATTCTCTATTAATATTCTTTTGATTTCTTGCAACATGAAATGTGTTACACTGATGTTACATTTTTTACTTTGTTTTATTTTTCATATCTTGCAAGTAGAAACTTGTTACATGTATGTTATACTAATGTCTATGTTGTTATATTTTATTTTTAATTACTATAGAGTACATGTGATAAATTATTTTATAATTTTTAATGCAAAACATTATACGAATTTTACTATTGTACTCTTTTGATTTTTTAATGTAACTTTCTATAATACATTAATATTTTGCTTTATTTTTAAGGAATTTATTTTGTTTGAATAATATTTTCTATATAATGCAAAATGAAACGTGTTACATTGGATTTTCGTATCCAAAATTTGAACAATCATATATGCTCCAAATTTTACTTTGTTATAGTGATGTTACACATTGCATTTCGATTACAGGTCATTTACGACTTTCATTTTTTGGGTTATTTGTTTCCAAATGTACGTGTTACATTGATTTAACATGATATATACATGTACTTAATTCATCTCTGAAATCGGTACTAAAAATTGAACATTTTTACCTTGTTATAGTGATTTTACACAACACAATTAAGGTTTCAGGTCACGTGAAACCTAAAACCGCTTTAAAATCCATTTTCTAACTTGTGTACATATTTGTAACATAGTGTTACATGTATGTAAAAGAAAATATTGTTAAGACATTCAAAAATACATATATGTAACTTTTAAGTAATATTTATGTAACAGTTGGTTAAGTAAATAAAATTAATAAAACGGAACCATACTACATATATGTTACATACATTTACAACGAATTATAAATAAATGTAACAAAATCAAAGTAACTTCAAATTTATTTAAGAACACATGCAAACATAAATTAGTATAATTAATCATGTAACTTCTATGTAACATAATACAAATAAACAATACGTAACTGAAATAATTTTTAATTACGTAACTTCGATATATATATATATATATATATATATATATATATATATATATATATATATATATATATATATATATATATATATATAGTATAAGGTTTGGCTTGAAAGTCTAGAAACCATGAGAAGTGTGAGAAGGGATCTCAACCATTAGATCAATTTGTTTTGTGGTTGAGATTAATCTGGTGATATTTTCGCAATTAATTATAAGTTAAAACCATCAGTAGGGGTAGAATGGGAAGATCTAGCAAAAAATCTGCACATGCAAGTCACATGCATTTTCCTCCATCTTTTTTAAACGTTCATAACTTTTTTATACGTTATTATTTTTTTTAAAAAGTTACACCATAAAATCGAGCATTTCTTTATCTTTATAACGAGTATAATATTAATTGTTTAAAAAAATTAACAAAACTAGATGTTCATAAAACTTGCATTTTTATGGCGTTTTTGAAACACTACTAGCAGAACATAAAACACTACAGAACATTTTATGGTGTTTTTTATATGTTTTAAGAAACTGGTTTTTTTATGGTGTTTTTTCATAGGTTAATAAAACTTAGCGTTTATGGTGTTTTTTGAATGCTCATAAAACACTTTGATGTTTTTCACTAAATAAACAAAAATGTTAACAAATGTTTTATGGTGTTTATTTTACGCCACTTTTAAATTTTTTCTCAGATAACAATATTTTATGGTGTTTTTATCTTGTAAATACACATGGTGTTTTCATTCAGCAAATGTACATGTTGTTGAATACATACATTCGTTTTATTTTGTAAATCAACGTGGTGTTTTGCGAATTTTGGTGTTTTATCGTAGGTGCATGAAAACTAAGCATTTTATGGTTTTTTTGATGTTCATAAAATTACTTGTTTTATAGTGTTTTTTAATGAATAAACAAAAAAGAAAAACGATGCTTTATGGTGTTCTTCTATATGTTTTTTCTTAAGTTCACAATTTTCTTCGAATAACAATGTTTTATGGTGTTTTATCTTTAAAATACATGATGTGTTTTTATTCAGCAAATACACATAAAAAACACCATAAAATGCCCCTATGTAAAATTATGAAGTTTAAAAACACCAAGTGCAAAATTAAGCGTTATTATTTTGTTTAGTACTCAAAAACACCATAAAACATTTAGTTTCATCCTGTAAAAACACCATAAAGCAAAAACAACATAAAATCAAGCATAAATGTGCTTTATGGTGTTTTTCAATATATTTTATTCGATAATACCATAAAACGAAACTTCAAAAAACACCAGTTTTAAACTTAAGTGTTTATGGTTTTTTTTGCATTCAAAAAAACATAAAATGCCCTGTAGTGTTTTATGTTTTGCTAGTAGTGTTCAAAAACACCATAAAAACGCAAGTTTCATGAACATCTAGTTTTGTTAATTTTTTTAATATAGCAATATTATACTCGTTAAAAAGGTAAAAAAAACGCTTGATTTTATGGTGTAATTTTTTTAAAAAAATGTTAACGTGTAAAATAGTTACGAACGTTTAAAAAAAATGGATAAAGTTGCATTGACTTGCATGTGCAACCTCCTTTTTTATTTTGGCATCTATATCCTTTAACCTAATGTACACATGTCACTTCCTTGTTGCTTCTCACACTTCTCATGGTTTTATCATTCTTAAAATATCCATCCCCTATATATATATAGGAAAGTATTTAAATGAAAACCCATGGATAGAGCAATAATCTATTAACTCAAATGTAATAGTTAATCAAAAAGTTGAGTGTATAGGATTGTGACATATGCCATCTTTCTTATTTAAATAAGGAAGGGTATTTTAGTTATTTGCACCATATTAAAAAGCTGGAATTAAGTAGGTGGTATCATGTGTCACCTTCTAATATATTATAATATATCTATTTTTTTATTTAAAGTTTACTCTCTTTTTTTTATGCATCCATAACTTTTTTATCCTATAATATTTTTTTATAAAAATTGCACCATTTTAGTCGTCTTATTTTTCTCTTTAATTCCATTATAGCCTTGAGTAGGTTTTTTTTATTTTTTTCAAATGTTCGTATTTACACCAATGTCACGAGTTGTAATGAATGTGGGTTTACATTGTTGTAGATTAAATAGGGTTTACGTTTAGGAATGTAAACGAGCCAAGCCGATCCAGAGCTCGTTAATTTCGTTATATTCTTGACTAGGTTTTTTTTTATTTTTTTCCCGATGTTCGTATTTACATCAATGTAACAACTATAAAAATAACACATTGTTTGTAACTAGTTGTAACGAATTTTGGTTTACATTGTTGTAAATAAAAAATGAACTATGTTTACGGTAAAAATTAAAGTGAGACTAACATATTTGTTATATCAGTGTAAGTAAATAATTGATACAATGTAACCATATTTATTTGCAACAATGTAACCATATTTATTACATCACTGTAAATAAATAAATGATAAAACAAAACTAGGAGTGTTAACGAGCTATTTTGTCTAAACTGGCCGAGCTCAAGCCTTAATGAGCTCGGGATTGGATCGGCTCGTTTACACCCTAAACGTAACCCATATTTAATTGACGTAAATATAAACCAAAATTAGTTACAATTCTTTACAAATAATGGTAATGTTAATATTTGTTACATTACTGTAAATACGAACATTCGAAAAAAATTAAAAAAACCAAGTCAAGACTATAATAGAATTAAAGAAAAAATAAGACGAGTAAAATAGTGCAATTCTTATAAAAAAATATTATAAGATAAAAAAGTTATGGATCTATAAAAAAGATGGAGTAAAGTTTAAATAAAAAAATTAATATATTATAATATATTAAAAGGTGACACACGTCATTACTAAATTAATTCCAGCTTTTTAAAATGGTGCAAATGAGTAGAATACGCTTCTGTATTTAAATATGAAACACGACACGTGTTACAATCCTATATACTCAACTTTTTGATTAGCCACTATATTTGGTGAGTGTACTTTATTCCTTTTTTTAAAAAATGTGTACCCCAAAATTTTTAAACCGTCATAACTTTTATATACATTATTATTTTTTTATAAAAATTTCACCATTAAATTGGTCATTTTTTATCTTTAATTCAAGTATAGTTTTGTCAAATTCTTTTAAAATGTTCGTAATTTGCACTAATGCAACGGCGTTTTGCACTGATGCAACGGGTTTTGCACTGACGTAACGAGCTGAATTTTTTCAAAGTGTTCATAATTACACTAATGTAACGAGCTGAATTTTTACAAAGTTTTCGTAATTACATTGATATAAGGAGCTGGACTTTTTCAAAGTGTTCTTAATTTTTTAAAATATTAATGAACTAATTTTTGTCATAAAAAATAATTTGTAACGAGACGGAAATGTTTTACGTTGGTGTAATTACGAACGTTCGAAAAAATGAGAAAATTACGAAAGCTCAAAAATAATTTGTAAAACATTTTAAAGATGGAAAGATTTTGAAAAAATGAGAAAAAATTATTGTATTTATTACTCTTACGTTAGTGTAATTACGAACGCTCGAAAAAAATTCAAAAAAAATATGGCATGACTATAATGGAATTAACGAGAAAAATATAACGAGTTTAATGATGTAATTTTTATAAAAAAATGACATAGTATAAAAAAGTTATAAGTGTATAAAAATTAAGGGGGAAACTTTGATTAAAAAAAGAAAATAGATGGATTTTTAGAAGTGTGACATTGTCACTGTCTTCTGAAATACTCTTTTTAATTTTAAAATATTAGGTGACACATAGTAACATCTTATTAAATCTGGAAATTTAAAACCAATGAATTTGAATTATTGGGTTAACACAATTAGGGTGGGTTATTATTTGAACCATATCCTATATATAACATATTAAAAGAAACTTCAACAGCAAGCACGAACACGGTAATTGAAGTGGCAAGTGAATAAGAGATGGCGAAGGAAAGGAGGCCAATTGTTTTGGTCTTTTGGTTCAAAGTTTCTTTTCTTTTTCTTCTTTTTTTTTTTTTGAATCTAATTATTTTCTATGCCACACAACAAAATTATCTGTCCTGAATTTGATTACTTTGGGTCTAATTCTCTCAGAAAACCTTTTTTCTTTTATGTAGAAAACAAGGGGCTAACTAAAGGCATGCTTTGTTCTTACTCTCTACCAATGTTTTCGTAGCGAACTAGACCAGCCAATCAGACCGGAAACAATCACTAAACCGGTTTGTTTACATGTCTTTGGACTGCTCTCAATTGAACCAACAGGTAATCATTCAACCAATTGAATGGACCAGTTGAACTCGTGAACCAATCAATGGTCGGAACATATTCTTTTCCCCTCTAAAATCCAAATATTTAAACATCAATACTAAGGCTTATATAACATTAAGCTTGATTAATAAAAAACTTTGCATATGAAGGGGATTCGTCAATACATAATTTTATAAATCTATATTTTTTTTGTTTTTATTTATTAATTATGGTGTCATCCGGTTCGACCGGTCAGACTGTTTCAATCATTAAACTAAAAGACCTTCAACTCAATATCTGATCTGATTATGAAAACATCGTCTTTGCATATGAAGGGGATTCATCAATACGTAACTTCTCATCCACACCCTTAAAACTTGCCGTCATGAAGGCTAGTTATAGATGGAACCATATTCAGTAACAAAAACATATTTCCACTTTTAATCATTAAAAGTCATTTAGGTACCTTTCATACTTTTGAGGTTGATGTTGGAACATTTTATATGATGTAAAGTAGTCGTGTTTCGTTAGCCACGTAGACACACAATACAACACACACAAAAACTAGTGCCAAATGCAAAATGAATCTTGTTATAAGCATCTCGACAACCGCCAATAACTACGAAAAATTAAATTATCCGATGATGAATTAATTAATAACCAACATAGAATTTGACTTGAAATAAAGATAACTAGAGTTTTCCACAAGTTGCACCTTGAATTATTAAGGCATGATGTCAAATATTCTATTGCTTATACGAAAACACGTTATAACGACTGTTATTCTCATGTAAAACATTAAATCAAGAAAAAGGTAATAAAATACACAAAAAAAAATATAGGTTGCAAATGCACTCAACCTATGCAAGTAACAACATAATTTTAATCTAAAAAAACTGGTCGGAACTGAGTTTGTTGTAAAAGGGTACCCTGTCATTAAAGTAAGTGTTGCTTTAGTCTAAAACCCGAAAGTATACTACATCATAAAAGTCTACGTCATCGTTAAATCAACCCTCATGTTTTCTTAAAACCCAAAAATAACACCTCATTGTAAATGAGGGTCAAAAACCAGAATACAAGCGAAGATGCAATAATAAATAATTTGAATAATAGGAAAGCCTATAATTGAGATATTAAACAAAAAGTTGTAATTATTTTGGTGTATAAAATTACAATGCTAAAACTGTTGTGCTCAAAGTAAAAGAACAAATATTTGGAGTGAAAATTAAAATGCTTGGACTTTTATAAACAAAATTAAAAAAAAAACAAAATACTAAAAAAATAGTTGTAAGAAATTTTTATATTCAAATTTAGAATAATTAGATGCGTTCAAACTAAAATAGAAAATTAAAAAAAAAATATGTGTTCAAATTAACATACTCAAACCTTCTTTACTAAAATTAAAAACAAAAAAAAATGAAAACTATTGTGACCAAAAGAAAGAATCAAAAGTTTATTCTTCTAATTTATTTTTCACATATATACATATGCATATGTATGTATGTATGCATCTATGTGTATGTATGTATGTGTGTAATAACTATATTAGAAGTTTGTGTATTTGATTGATTAAATAAAAAAGTACTTAGTAATGTAGAGTTATGTACTATAAAATTATATTTTAAGGAAATATATGATCGAAATTACCTATCTTGAATCGTTATCTAATACTCCCAGCGAATTTGTTTTGGAGAAAAAGAAAATCCATTACGCGATAAGAAAAATAGATGGAAAAATGAAATATGTGCAACTCTCATACCTTCTCCATTGTTCTTGGTATAGATCTCCTTTGTCACACTCGGCTAAGTTCGAATCTGTGCGAAAACGTCCAGCACAATGAACAGATTGTAGTATTCAAGCACAAGCTATAAAGAAAATACCTATGCAATTACAACTTCAATTAAGTCCTTTCAAAATGTGCAATATTCAATACTAGTCTATCTGCTAAGTTTTTATTCTAACTAAGTCCATGATCTTGATTCCCAACTTGATTTTCATGCATCCTAACTTCATATTGTCCATTTTCAAGGAAGGAAAAAACATCTTGAAAATGTGTCAACTAGTGGGTAAGCTTGTATGTTTTATAGAATCAATTGCCGTGTAACATTACTGTATTTCAAGCATTTCATTACATAAGCATTTGTATTGTTATGACCTAATATGATAATTTGATAATTTCTATGAATTATTGGATGATATTATCACTGGTATACATCACTGAGAACATATATTATCCCTATGTATAACCCATGGAAAAGTTGGTTTGAAATATAACCAGTATGATCCACAGCGGTTATTACACTTAAATTAATTATGAAATGAACTTGTTTTGATTTGAATGGTTGGAAGTTGTTGGTTTGATCACTAAACATAGTCAAGGACACATGGTCCTGGTTTATCGAAATGGTTGTGGGACGGTGGCTGGATAGGTTGCGACCTACTCCTACATATGCCCTATACATAAACCTATTTCGGTCTATCATAGATGTGTCAGTGATATGGTTTAGTGGGGTTTGGATTGGGAATTTGGTAATTAATGGGATTAATTAATAAACTAACGGGAAGCGTTGTTAAAATAATCACGCCATGGTGAGGTTACGAATATAAATTTAATGCGAATTTCATTTCAGAAATATTAAACATAATAATGTATTTGCGTGGGTGACGATTCGCACGAATATAATTATTATGAATAATATACTGAAACTGTATTTCTTATATCATAAATCGAATCGAAATGCAATACGGACTATGGATTCACAAAGGTGACGACCTTTATGAATGCGTACGCGAGCAACACGTTTCGATGAGATAACCGAAATAATATCGAACAATATTAAATTAAGAAAAAGAATTTAAAAACATTTATTAGGAATCACAATCTTAACCGAAATTGAATAAAATCGTTTTATGGAATAAATATTTAAACGATAACAAATAAAACTATTTTATGAAATGAATTTAATTTAAAATCTTTGTGTTAAACAAAATTCAGTTATTTAAATGTTTCACGTTTAAAAATATATTTTACGAGGAAAACCGAACATCTAATAATTTTCGACGCGAAATAAAGGAGACCGAGCATGCGGGAACGATACGAGGTATAAGAAAGATGAACCACTTCTTCTTCTTCATTTTCACACTCTCACTCTCTCTCTAAAACCACCAAATTCGTCACCCTTCTCTCTCTCTCTAACTTCTTTCTACATTTTCTCCCTCAAATCACAACCATTTCACAAGATCTTGGTGCCTAAACGTTCATGTGAATGAGTAGATCATGAACCCACAACAATTTCCAGCTTTTGATCGAGTTTTGAAGGTAAATCGTGAGTTTTACTTTTTTTTTTCTCACTCTAACAATACCCGGTTTGCATCTTTACTTTTTAAACGGTTTTTACACAATGAAAACCCTAAAACGAGTTAGTATGAGCATGAGGAAGCTATGGATGAACCTACAACAAACAAGGATCGAGGATGGTGATGATGAACAGCTATGGGCTGCTGGTTCGTGAAAAGAAGATCAGCCGAACCCCAAAAGGGAGGCCGAACCAATGGTGGTCGAGTTCTATGGTGGCCGAACCACCTATTTCAGCAAACCTCTACAAACCTTGCATGATCACCGAACCCACATGCGGCCAAACCTATGACCATGGCCGAACCTAGAGTCACGAACCCTACAGCAGAGAACCTGGAATGCCACGAACCCCATAGCAGCCGAACCATATGTGTAGCCGAATCTAGGCCCATCACCGAACGCTAATTAGGTAAAACCTGAGATGGACGAACCTAGAGCCACGGACCTAGACTGCCGAACCCTGATGCGCTGTGAACCAGTGAGCAATGAACGCTTGGATGACCGAACCTATTAGAGACCGAACCCTAAGTGTGCCGGACCTGAGGAGCTACGTACCTAATGAGGCCGAACAATAAGGTGGCCGAAGTAGGGGCATCGAACCTAAGGTCATAGGCGAACCAAGGGGGTTTTCAAACCTTAGGTTTTGTTTTGAACTAGGGGAAGGGGGTACATGAACACATATGACTAAGGATAAGCGAAAGATAAGAGGCTATGTACATCCATGCATGCATGAATGTTTAAGTTACCATCTCTTTATAATATACATAAGTTTGACATAGGGATTTTATATAAATTGAACAGCTTATGAAAACAATCTAAGTTCGATTTTCTTAACCATAATTAAAGTCGACAACTCAAGATATGTTGGTTAACTTACATCAACATGCATGCATGCGATTGAAAGTTATTTATAGGTGTATAAGGTCATCACCTTTACAACATGTATAACTTTTATACTTCCATTAAAACCATCATATAGTAATTGATTTAAAACCAACAACTTTTAAACCTATATTTTTTTGATGAGAATAGGAAGCCTTAATGATTATCATTATAACTTAGGTAATAAACCTAAGTAACTCGCGCACCTAATAATTAAAGGACAAATGAATATGAAGAACTTAATCATGATCAAACATAGATACTTATGAATATGAAACACACGATAAATACAGGTTGTTGAAGTGTCTTTGATTTCACATACGTGAGCGCGCATTCTACAAAAACACTGAATCTAAGGAATTCAGGTGAGTTCTCATAACCTCTTTTTTAAATCATTTTGTTTTTTTAAACTCGGAGGTGGAACATGTATACCAGATTTAAATATTATTTTGATAACATATGGGTGACACCTGGATTATCAATATGATATTCATATTATTGGATTATCATTGATCATGGATTGACATGGATTATCAAATTTCGTGAGTCATTGTTTGATGAGTTGACTTCGGTCCTCTGCAATGATTGAGTTACTGTTGTTGATTTGACTTCGGTCCTCCTCGATGATTCCACTGTCGATTGAGTTCACTAAGGTCCTCCTCAGTGCACTGCATTGTCACTTATGATTATTAGGGATGTCGTTGCTTGAGCTGACTTCTGTCCTCCGCAATGATTCCATTTACCGTTGATTGAGTTGACTATGGTCCTCTGTGGTACAATATATTGAGATATTTATGATGGATGATGAATATTGATGGTGGATGTGGAATTTCTATTGGTTGTTGTGTTGTTGTGTTTTGGCAGAGCTGGATTATCTCACAGGTTCACATGAGTATTTTCTTGGAAAACTATAAACTTTTAGAAACACTTGTAAACACTTTTGAAAAATTAAAAACTTATGATTACTCACCAACTACTTTGTAGTTAACACTTGATTTTCTACATGTTTCAGGAAAAGAAGACAAGTAGGTTGAGAAGGATGGTCTCACAGTTTGGACATCATCACTTAGGATTTTGGACTTAGCTAAAATTAACTGGATTACTGAAGACTAGTGTTTAGTTAATTTAGCTAAATCTTTTGTGAAACTTGTTGTAATTAAATCATCTCGAACATGATTTTTGTGTAATTACTTTATTTGAATTAATTTATATGTGATGATTTATTGAGATGCCCACAAGCTTATGAACAATCCACACATCCCTCGTGGCATCCCGACGTTTACGCCATCGGTCGGGGTGTTACAGATTGGTATCAGAGCCTGGGTTATAGGAAATTTGGTTACTAGAAATGGTTGACTTAGTCTATAACCGTAGGATACCCTAGTTTGAGCTATTTCATACACTAGTTACTATATTCATGATTTCATGCTTATGTGTTTATTACATGTTAACTGAACTCCTGATATATATCTGATTTACATAAGTTACTTGCTGATTATATATGTGATTGATTGTGCCCTGATGACTCGATAAGGACATGCTCGTGGTGTATTGTAGAGGTGGTGGGCTGGTGGCTGAAGCAATTGCGACTAACTTCTACATATGCCCTATACATATACCATTTACAGTACATCGGGTGGATGTCAGTATTGAGGAATAAAGGAACTACCCATTTGGGAAAATATTTGTTTAGGAAAATATTTGTTAGGAATTTCATGTTTGATCTTTGATCACCAGACAAGGACACACTCGTAGAATACTACAAAGGTGGTGGGACGACGGCTGGGGGGGTTGCGACCTACTCCTACGTATGCCCTATACATATACCATTTGTAGTATATTGGGGGCCTGTCAGTGTCAGGAACTTAGGATATTATTAGGAAATGTTGTGAAGTTGGGGTTGATGGAATGTTAGTTGAAATTGGTTTGGATTGACACATTGGATGATCTTATTGGATAATATCATTTAATGGACACATATATACATATTTATGAACACACTTATTGGATAGACTTAATGAGTGATATGCACACTTAGTGACGAACTGAATACTTAAGTCCTAATATGGACACTCGGTGACGATAGGAACATGTACTGATGATACTAACACTTAGTGATGGTATGGACACTAGATAATGAGGTGAACATATAGTGAACTTAGACATTAAGGGAGCTTAAATGTCAGGTGAACTTAGACATTAGGTGAACTTAGAAAATAGGTGAACCTAGTGTTAAGGTGAACTTAGACATTAGGCGAACCTGGATGTCTAGAGTACTTGAAAGGACTTCATGCATAATTAATCTCCATAGGATAAGGCTGTGAAGTGGGACACTTGAGAAACATATGTATAACCTAAAATCTAACAAAGGCATAATCGTGGTGCATTGCAACGGTGGTGGGACGACGGATGATGCGACAGAGGTAAAGTCTACGTATGCCATATATATAAAGTTGTTGCACTGCATTGGGAGGTTGTCAGTGTTAGTATAGGGTGAAAGATGTCTGAAACTTAGGAATACTTAGTTATTACTAGATATGACCAATTAGGATACTTTAGCATAATACTAGGAAATTATTGCCTTATTATGGGTTTAATGACAGATAGGAGAAAAATATAGTTTCTATATGTAATCCTAACTATTGTACTGAACTCAATTGACCATAGTTTGTATGACCTACGTTGTAAACGGTAGTAACATGTTTCTAATATCCTCAGAAACATGCCGCCGCGCCGTCACAACGAAGATACTACAAACCCACACGATGGAGAAGCTAACAACAGTAATGCCAACAATAGCTTGCAAGAGTTAGAAAACCTTATCTCCGGGTTGGAGACTCAGCTGAATCAAGCCAACCAAACTCTCAACCAAAACAGGGGTGGTGCAAACCCACCAGTTTGCACTTTCAAACACTTTAACTCCTGCAACCAGCTAAAATTCACGGGTGCTGAGGGTGCCACCGGTCTGCTGCAGTGGTTTGAGAGTATCGAGTACACCTTCATCAATAATGATTGTTCCGAGAACTTGAAGGTGCGCTATGCCACCAGTGTTTTCCAAAAGAGAGCACTAACTTGGTGGAATGGCGAAAAGCGAACTAGGGGAGTTGATGCAGCCCTAGCATTGACGTGGACTGAAGTCAAAACTCTGATGACCACAGAGTTCTATCCTCGTAGTGAGATGAGGAAACTGGAAGCGGAGTTCTGGGAACTCAAGCAAGACAGCGGTGAGAATGTGATCTATAATTCTCGCTTTCATGAGCTGAGTTTATTGGTACCTCATCTGGTGACACCACTTGAAATAGCAATTGAGAAGTACATAGGCGGTTTACCTATGCAGATACATGACACTGTCTTTGGTAGCAACCCTACCACATTGGAGGCTGCAATCCACCTGTCTGCAACTTTGACTGATAATCACGTGAAGGCTGGAACACTCACAAGAAAGGGAACTAAGAAGACTGACATAAAGTCAGCTGCAAAGGAGGCTTCCACTGAAGTCAAAACTAAACAATCTAGCTCGTCAAAAAGCGGCAATCGGAAGTGAAAGACCAGAAATTTCGTTGTTACTACTCCTGCTGCAAAGATTACTCAACAATCATCGAGCAATTCAAACACCAGGAATTTTGGAGCCAAGCCGCAATGCAATACCTGCAGATATCACCATGCACCTAACTTGCCATGTCACGTTTGCAACAACTGCGGCAAGTATGGTCATTTGCTAATGTGTGTCGGAGTGCACCGCAAGCACAAAGGATGCAAACTGCACTGCTTGCACTACCAGCTCCACATGCACAACCAATTCAAGTTGTACCCGTTTGCCAAGTACCTGCACATGCAAGAGCCTGTTATGAGTGTGATGATGTGGGTCATTTCTGAAATCAATGCCCAAGACTGACGGGGAACAATCAAAGGATGGCGAGAGGTAGACCTTTTCAACTGAATGCTCCGGCAGCTCAAGCCAACTAAGATGTCGTTAATGGTACATTTCTGATTAATAATTCCTATGCATCAGTTTTATTTGATTCCGGTGCTGATAGGAGTTTTGTTTCACATGATTTTTAATGTGTGCTTGGAATAACATGTACTAAGATAGACAAACCGTTTAACATAGAGGTGGCTGATGGTAATACTATTGATATTGACACTGTTATTATTGGATGTACTGTGAACTTAAATGATCACATATTCCCGATTGATCTTATACCTATGCAACTTGGTAGCTTTGATGTTATCATAGGCATGGATTGGTTAGCCACACAAAGCGGAAATTATTTGTCATGAAAAATATATTCGTATTCCCTTACCTTCAGGTGAAACTCTAAGAGTTTTTGGGGAGACTTCTAGTAAAAGTCTTAGGCTGATGTCCTGTACAAAAGCCCACAAGTACCTTAGGAAGAAATGCATAGCATTTTTAGCACACGTTGTGGCGAAAAAGTAGAAAGGAAAGAGCATTAAAGACGTTCCTGTGATAAGAGATTTTCCAGAAGTATTCCCAGACGACTTGCCGGGTCTTCCACCAGAACGTCAAGTAGAATTCCGAATTGACTTAGTACCTGGTGCGAACCCAATTACCAAAGCTCCCTATAGACTTGCGCCTTCGGGGTTACAAGAATTGGCGAGCCAACTACAAGAACTATCTGAGAAGGGGTTCATTCACCCGAGTCATTCGCCATGGGGTGCACCAGTTCTGTTTGTCAAGAAGAAGGACGGGTCATTCCGAATGTGCATAGACTACCGCGAATTGAACAAGTTGACCATTAAGAATCGATATCTAATGCCGCGCATCGATGGTCTTTCTTGATCAACTTCAAGGCTCGGCATGGTTTTCCAAGATTGATCTTAGGTTTGGGTATCATCAACTTCGTGTACATGAGGATGATATTCCCAAGACAGCTTTCAGAACAAGATATGGCCATTATGAGTTTTTGGTAATGCCCTTCGGCCTTACCAATGCACCTGCGGTTTTCATGGATCTCATGAACCGTGTTTGCAGGCCATACTTGGATAAATTTGTGATTCTGTTCATAGATGATATTTTGATATACTCCAAGAGCAAAGAAGAGCACGAGCAACACCTTAAGTTGGTTTTGGGGATCTTAAGAAAAGAACAACTGTATGCCAAATTCTCCAAGTGTGAATTTTGGCATAAGGAAGTTCAATTCTTGGGACACATAGTCAATAAAAACGGTGTTCACATGGATCCTGTAAAGATTGAAGCAGTGAAGAATTGGAGTACACCGAAGACACCAACGGAGATTCGATCATTCCTTGGACTTGCCGGTTACTATCGGCGATTTATTTTGAATTTCTCTAGGATTGTTGTCCCTCTCACTTCTTTAACTCAAAAGAATAGGCTTTGTGATGCTCCTGTCTTGACACTGCCTGATGGAAATGATGATTTTGTGGTCTACTGTGATGCATCCAACCTAGGTCTCGGATGTGTTCTCATGCAACGGGGAAAGGTTGTGGCATATGCATCGAGACAGTTGAAAATCCATGAGAAGAACTACACTACACATGACTTGGAACTAGGAGCAGTCATGTTTGCTTTGAAGATATGGAGACATTATCTTTATGGCACAAAGTGTGTAGTCTTTACAGATCATAAAAGTTTGCAGCATATTCTCAATCAAAAAGAACTTAACATGAGACAACGGAGATAGGTTGAACTGTTGAATGATTATGACTGTGAAATTCGCTACCATCCTAGTAAAGCGAATGTAGTAGCAGATGCGCTTAGTCGCAAGAGTCATGTTCAAATCCAAAGTGTCCGAGTGCGCACTAACCTTCATAATGATGTTCTAGCAGCCCAACAACACTCATTGGCTCAAGGTAGCCTACAAGATGAGATGTCTTGCGGGGCCGAATTACAATTGGAGACTAAGGATGATGGTTTGATGTATTATTTGAATCGGTTGTGGATACCGAACAGAGATGATCTTAGGACGATGATTTTGGATGAAGCTCATAAGTCTCGTTACTCAATCCATCAGGGTGCTGACAAGATGTATCAAGACTTTAGAGTCTTGTATTGGTGGCCTGGAATGAAGAAGGATATCGCTGAGTATGTAGCCAAGTGCCTTAACTGTGCGAAAGTCAAGGCTGAACAGCAACGACCTTCGGGATTGTTAGTACAACCAGAAATACCCATGTGGAAGTAGGAGAATATCTCTATGGATTTTATACGGAGCGAACGATTCAGACATTAGAAGATATGATAAGAGCTTGTGTCATCGATTTCGGTGGCAACTGGGATAGCCATCTACCATTAGTCGAGTTCTCGTATAACAACAATTATCACGCGAGCATTGGTATGGCGCCGTTTGAAGCTCTCTATGGTAGAAAATTTCGGTCACCTATTTGTTGGACCGAGGTTATTCAAGAAACGACTGACAATATTCACCAGATTCGCGACAATCTGTGAGCTGCTCGCAGTCGACAGAAGAGTTATGCGGATAAACGGCGTAAACCGTTAGAGTTTGAAGTCGATGATATGGTATTACTTAAGGTATCACCATGGAAGGGTGTCGTACGATTCAGGAAGAAGGGTAAGCTTGCTCCACGATATGTTGGCCCTTTTAAGATTCTTGAACGTATCGGGAAGCTTGACTACAAGCTGTAACTTCCTCCTAAACTTAGTAATGTACACCCAACTTTTCACGTGTCCAATTTAAGGAAATGCTTAGCTGATCAAGATCTTCAGGTACCACTCGATGACATTCGCATCGATAATACCATGCACTTCATTGAAAAACCAGTCGAGATAATGGACCGTGAAGTTAAGAAACTCAAACGCAGTAGAATTCCAATTGTCAAAGTACGATGGGAGTCGAAGCGTGGTCCAGAATTCACCTGGGAACGGGAAGATCAGATGAAGCTTAAGTATCCACACTTATTCACTGCGGTCGCTCCAAGTTGAATTTCGGGACAAAATTCCCTCAACTAGGAGAGACTGTAACATCACTGTATTTCAGGCATTTCATTACATAAGCATTTGTATTGTTAAGACCTGATATGATAATTTGATAATTTCTATGAATTATAGGATGATATTATCACTGGTATACATCACTGAGAACATATATTATCCCTATGTATAACCCATGGAGAAGTTGGTTTGAAATATAACCAGTCTGATCCACAACGGTTATTACAGTTAAATTAATTATGAAATGAACTTGTTTTGATTTGAATGGTTGGAAGTTGTTGGTTTGATCACTAAACATAGTCAAGGACACATGGTCATGGTTTATAGAAATGATGGTGGGACGGTGGCTGATAGGTTGCAACCTACTCCTACATATGCCCTATACATAAACTTATTTCGGTCTATCATGGATGTGTCAGTGATATGGTTTAGTGGGCTTTGGATTGGGAATTTGGTAACTAATGGGATTAATTAATAAAATAACGTGAAGCCTTGTTAAAATAATCACGCGATGGTGAGGTTACGAATATAAATTTAATGCGAATGTTATTTCAGAAATATTAAACATAATAATGTATTTGCGTGGGTGACGATTCGCATGAATATAATTATTATGAACAATATACTGAAACGGTATTTCTTATATCATAAATCGAATCGAAATGCAATACGGACTGAGGATTCGCAAATGTGACGACCTTTACTAATGCGTACGCGAGTGACACGTTTCGATGAGATAACCGAAATAATATCGAACGACATTAAATTAAGAAAAAGAATTTAAAAACATTTATTAGGAATCACAATCTTAACCGAAATTGATGGAATAAATATTTAAACGATAACAAATAAAACTATTTTATGAAACGAATTTAATTAAAAATCTTTGTGTTAAACAAAATTCAGTTATTTAAACGTTTCATGTTTAAAAATATATTTTACGAGGAAAACCGAACATCTAATAATTTTCGACGCAAAATAAACGAGACTGAGCATGCGGGAACGATACGAGGTATAAGAAAGATAAACCACTTCTTCTTCTTCATTTTCACACTCTCACTCTCTCTCTAAAACCACCAAATTCGTCACCTTTCTCTCTCTAACTTCTCTCTACATTTTCTCCCTCAAATCACAACCATTTCACAAAATCTTGGTGCCTAAACGTTCGTGTGAATGAGTAGATCGTGAACCCACAAGAATTTCAAGCTTTTGATCGAGTTTTGATGGTAAATAGTGAGTTTTACTTTTTGTTACTCACTCTAACAAAAACCGGTTTGCATGACTTTTTAAACGATTTCTACACAACGAAAACCACAAAACGAGTTAGTATGAGCGTGAGGAACCTATGGATGAACCTGCAAGAAACTAGGATCGAGGATGGTGATGATGAACAACTATGGGCTGCTGGTTCGTGAAAAGATGATCAGCCGAACCCCAAAGGGGAGGACGAACCTTAGGCCAGCCGAACCTATGGTGGTCAAGTTCTATGGTGGCCGAACCACCTATTTCAGCAAACCTCTACGAACCTTGCATGATCACCGAACCCACATGCGGCCAAACTTATGACCATGGCCGAACCTAGAGTGACGAACCCTACAGCAGAGAACCTGGAATGCCACGAACCACATAGCAGCCGAACCATATGTGTGGCCGAATCTAGGCCCATCACCGAACCCTAATTAGGTCAAACCTGAGATGGACGAACCTAGAGCCACGGACCTAGACTTCCGAACCCTGATGTGGTGCGAACCAGTGAGCAACGAACCCTTGGATGACCGAACCTATTAGAGACCGAACCCTAAGTGGGCCGGACGAACCAAGGGGGTTGTCGAACCTTAGTTTTTGTTTTCAACTAAGGGAATGGGTTACATGAACACATACGACTAAGGATAACCGAAAGATAAGAGGCTATGTACATCCATGCATGCATGAATGTTTAAGTTACCTTTTCTTTATAATATACATAAGTTTGACTTAGGGATTTTATATAAATTGAACAGCTTATGAAAATAACCTAATTTGGATTTTCTTAACCATAATTAAAGTCGACAACTCAAGATATGTTGGTCAACTTACATCAACATGCATGCATGCGATTGAAAGTTATTTATAGGTGTATAAGGTCATCAACTTTACAACATGTATAACTTTTATACTTCCATTAAAACCATCATATAGTAATTGATTTAAATCCAACAAGTTTTAAACCTATATTTTTTTGATGAGAATAGGAAGCCTTAATGATTATCATTATAACTTAGGTAATAAACCTAAGTAACTCGCGCACCCAATAATTATAGGACAAACGAATATGAAGAACCTAATCATGATCAAACATAGAAACTTATGAAAATAGGTTGTTGAAGTGTCTTTGATTTCACATACGTGAGCGCGCATTCTACAAAAACACTGAATCTAAGGAATTCAGGTGAGTTCTCATAACCTCCTTTTTAAATCATTTTGTTTTTTTAAAATCGGAGGTGGAACATGTATGTCAAATTTAAATATTATTTTGATAACACATCGGTGACACCTGGATTATCAATATGATAGTCATATTATTGTATTATCATTGATTATGGATTGACACGGATTATCACATTTCTTGAGTCATTGTTTGATGATTTGACTTCGGTCCTCTGCAATGATTGAGTTACTGTTGTTGAGTTGACTTCGGTCCTCCTTGTTGATTCCACTGTCGGTTGAGTTGACTAAGGTCCTCTGCAGTGTACTGTATTGTCACTTATGATTATTAGGGATGTCGTTGCTTGAGATGACTTCTGTCCTCCGCAACGATTCCATTTACCGTTGATTGAGTTGACTAATGTCCTCCACGGTACAATATTTTGAGACATTTATGATGGATGGTGAATATTGATGATGGATGTGGAATTTCTATTGATTTATCTACCTGATGTGTTTGGTGGTGTTTGATTGACTTTACTTGAATGATTATGTGCAATTATTTGGATTGTTTGGTTGTTGTGTTGTTGTGTTTTGGCAGAGCTGGATTATCTCACAGGTTCACATGTGTATTTTCTTGGAAAACTATAAACTTTTATAAACACTTGTAAACACTTTTAAAAAATCAAAAACTTATGATTACTCACCAACTACTTCGTAGTTGACACTTGATTTTCTACATGTTTCAGGAAATGAAGACAAGTAGGTTGAGAAGGATGGTCTCACATTTTGGACATCATCACTTAGGATCTTGGACTTAGCTAAAATTAACTGGATTACTGAAGACTAGTGTTTAGTTAATTTAGCTAAATCTTTTGTTAAACTTGTAGTAATATGTCGAACATGATTTTTGTGTAATTACTTTATTTGAATTAATTGATAAGTGATGATTTATTTAGATGCCCACGAGCTTATGAACAATCTACACATCCCTCGTGGCATCCCGACGTTTCCGCCATCGGTCGGGGCGTTACATGCCGCACCTCAACCGATGGTGAAATATGTTGGGTCATGAGTGATTGTACGTTGTCTCGTAGTTCTACTTGAAAGTTTAATTAATTAAGCACTTATTAATGAAATTCAAATAAACATTCATTTAACAACCAAATAACATTCATTAGATGATTCAAGTTAAAACATTCAAAATGAAGTTGTATTAAATATTCATAGATTTAACTAATCCTACTAAGCTTATACAATGTCGTCACCATAATCTCACACTAACCTGTTACATATGTAAAATAGAGTTTTGGCTCAACTATTTGCATTGTTGGTGAGAATAACATAAAATTTGAATATATTTATACATAAAACGTGATGCATTACAATTAGTCTACCTAGATTTAAAATCTAAGCATGTATAACTACAAGTTTGCACAATAGATAAGTCCCAACAATGTATCTCAAACAAGTGCCCATACATTGATTTTAATTAAGACTAATCAAGTCTTAAACTGAAACATGTATAAGACAATGTTTGTAATAGATAATAGGTCTTTCCAACAATTTTAATACTAGCAAAATAGCTAGTATATCAACAAGTTTGCAAAAGTGTACGATTTCATCCTTTTTATAAAATGACCTAATTCACAACAAATGAGGTATCTAACCTTCGTTAGGTTACTTATGTACTAAATAATCAAGAATAAATCATAGATCACAAACAAGATAAGTATTTGTAACAACCGGTTTTCAATAGTATTTTAATAAATTTATATATAATAAAGTTTTTTAATTTTCCTATAAAGAATGTGTTGATAATGGCATGATAAAGTCGCTATGTGGCTACTTTCTATAAAGGGTGATTACATGACACTAGCAGGTGGTTTAGGGATTAATAATATCACATTATCAAGACAACAAAGTATTGATCATAATGAGGGAAATCAAAATTAGCATACGATGCTCCAAATGAAAGTTATGATAAAAAAGAATTTTGAACGATAATCATAAAATGACCTATATAATCAATACATCCTTATGAGGAGTGCTTGATATGTTTAGAAAGACAACTAAAAATCTTGAACATGAGCGAAACGCTGCGCAAAACGGAGTTCGTATGAAGCCAGAATCGCAAAAACAAGTTCAAGACACTACGCGCGTTTACGGACACGTATCCTAGGTGGCATGCCATGTGTTTTAAAGATTTGCCAAATGTCTGGCGAGGTGTCACAGTGTGGATATCTCGATTTGCGTGCCAATTCCTATAAATAGTTCGTACCTCGTCTTTTTTAACACAAAGTTTCGATTTCCAATCCTATTAGCACGACACAAATACCCCCATAAACCTCCTTTGAGGTCACTTGAGTGTGTGGAAGCACGTGGCAGGTGATCGGGACTAGCCAAACAGTTAAACAAGTTGTTTTCCGGATACAACGAAGTAAGCTTATGCTTAAGTTTTAAATTTAGAAGGTTGTCTCAATGAGTATGTATGGAGTTGTATTGACTAAATAAAGCCTTTGATATGATGTGGTTATGCCCGTGTGATACGGAGAGCACCCCAGATTAAAGTAACTAGTTAAAAAATCGTATTGAAGATATCTTAACTTAGCCGTTGTGCTATCTGTTTAGAAACCTGAATTACGATTTATGGGATATGTGAATGTTGTTATGATCTTGCTAGGATACTTAGGTTGTTAGGATTCCTTGAGAGAAACTTAGGATCATTGTGCGATATTTAGTTTATCGTGTGGTTTCAATGAGGTGAGTTCTATGATGCCCATTTTATGTTTTAAAATGTTTCGGGCTGATATGCATGCTGTTAATTGTTTATATCTGACAATGTTATATTTAAATTCTGTTCGAGACCCTGCGTTTGTATAATTGAGTGTTTGTATAACAATGATTGTTGCCCATGGGGTTTAACATGTCAAATGAATTTTGGTCTAAACATGGTTTTGGGATGCCGTACTCGAGATAGTACGAATCGAATGATTTTTAAAGATACATGAAAGTGATAAGTTTTATGGGCATGGGGAAAATGCTTTGACATGTATTCTGGTTGTGTGCCACTAGTGAGACTAGTCGGATGATTTAAAGGTTTTACAACTGCAATTTGGACAGAGGCCCTAATACAGGTTTTGAAAACGTTTCGGGGCACTGCGGTGGTTGTTTAAGCATGGAAAAATATTTTATAAAACAATGAATGTGCAGTTTGAGTCAAAATTATGTTTTTGACAAATGTGTCGACCATGGTCGATGGTGTCCTTTCTATATATGTAAAAACAAGCGACGTGCCTGTCTTTGTTGCCTGTTTCTGGTGGGAAACAGCCTTGGCATGTGTGTCAGTATTGGAGGGTTAATTGATCAATCGACTGTATTTGCTTGGTGACGACCGGGCCTGCAAAGGGTGAACGTTACCCTAGACAGCGACTTGATATTACTATAGATGCAATATAAGGACTACCACACTATGGACTTCGTAGGTGGTAACCATACTATGGACTTGGTGTATTGGTATTTGGCTTTTGGTAACCCAGTGGTTGTGGGTTTTGGTAACCTGGTTATTGGTTTGAAACTTTTCTGCACAAAGTTTGTCTGTTTTATGATTATGAATTCCCTTTATTATTATTTAAAACGTGTCACCTAAATCTTTTGCTAGTCGTGTTATCTCAATTTTTTTATGATTAAAACTTAGAACTCATCAGTGAAAACTGATCCCTTTGAGTATGCATATCATGGAAAGATATGGCTTCGTGTAGCCATGGCAAGGGAAATGTGTGATAGAAAGAATAGCAAGCTGATGGAAAATTTGGCATATGTATAATGATGTAAATTATATTATGATGGCTTCTTGTATTGGAACTTGTGTTACATTAATAAAAGTTCCCCTCCTTATCTCTGTTATACCATGCGTTCGGTTGTAATTCTGATTTAGTGATGGTTCCGGGAGACGGGCGTCACAAGTTGGTATCAGAGCCTTGGTTTAAGAGATCTAGAGTACTTGCAGTACTACCTAAACTTAAACTAAGACTCAAAACACAAGTTCGAGATATTAGTAAACATGCCAATGTAGCTAAATGCCTATTACGCTTGCTTAGTGACTTGTTTGGTGATGCATTAAGCATACTGAGGTAAAATCCTTAGATTCATGTGTATAGATAAGTTACAAATTTCAATTAACTACTGCAAATAATTGCTTAACTATACAAATGAGGCTCGGGATTCAACCATGGTGTGGCTTTGATGCAAGCTTATAAGAATTGTTCATAACTTGGTAGAAACACCATAAGTTGCATGTTAGCAATTAAATGTCCTCATAGGACATCGAATGATCAGTAAGGGCTAGACCCATTGATAATAGTCTGAAATTAAGATGTGGACCATGTGTGACCATGTTGGAATATATTAGACCAGTAGCACTATAATGTAATATTTGCAAAGGGCCTGTACTTATTTATTTATCATCCTGCTGCCATCTAATTATCCATCATACTAACACTGATATGTCAGTCATCTTGATTACAGAATGGTAGGAAGAGTTCGTGGTCATGGTCATGGTCGTAATATGGATGGTGGGAGAAGGCCAGATACTAGGAGTAATACCAATGCCCCTCCCATCCACGAAAACGAAATTCCAGATCAAGTGAAAAATACTGCGGTTGTTCAAAATGAACCATGACAGTCAGAAATGACCACTGAAGTGTTAAAATCCATACGTGAAGCTTTGCCAATGCTGATTGTAGAGCTACGTGGGACAGGTGAAGGGCCGACTGCTGAATCAAGAAGCGCTGGAACATGTAATAATGGTAGCGGGAATGTTAAAACAAATGGTAATGTAATAACATTAGTCAATGGCACGGATGCTGACGAACGTAATAAATGATGTGGTTGCAAACCTTCAAAGGTAGTGGTCCTCCATCTTTGACGACAAAAAGGATGTCGTTTGTACTCATGAGTGGGTACAGGAAATGGAAGCAGTGCTCATGATCAGCCAGTGTAGAGAGGATCATGCAGTATTGTTTGTTGCACATTCATTCGTGTCCGAAAAATTATAATGGTGTGGAACCATCAAACAAGCTCATGGGTTGCAAGCTGTTGCAACATTACATTTGAACGATTTGAAGAAAATGGTTTCAGAAAGGTTTTGCCCAAGGGGTGAAGTTGATCGAATGGAGATGGAGTTCCTAAAGCTGGAAGCAGGAACAATGAAACATCGGGAATACGCGACGAAGTTCAACGAAATGTCCTGATTGGTTCTCGATTCGGTAAACACCGAGGAAAAACGTGTCAAGCGCTACATCCAATGTTTCTAGCTGAGGTTCGGAAAGTTCTCAGAATGGCTACACCGGGTACATATCAATCAGCCATGGAACTTAGTGCTGCAACCTATGATGATGAGTATGGTGTGGGCGGTAGGCCTAGTGAAATAAAAAATAGTGGTCTGATTTTGGTTCAAAGTCAGAAGGCAGACAGTAAAGGAAGAAATTCAAAAGTAACAAAATTGGTGGATGTCGTAAACAGACCAAATATCGTAAGGGAAGATGCTTGGCATACATTTCAAATGTAGCAAGACATCCAAACTCTCCTACATGCTATCTTTGTAGAAAGTCAGGACATTCCCCAAATTGTCCAGAAGTAAGAAACCGTGGTTGTTTTGAATGTGGGGAACTTGGGCATCGGGAGATTGAATGCCCAATTTTTAAGAAAATGAATGAATCAGGAAGACAAGCTGATTGGAGTAAAGACAATGGTGGAAAGGCTAAGGCGCGTGCCTTCACGATGAAAGCAGAGGAAGCCAAAATGGAGTCAGATGTCGTCTCAGGTACATTTCTTATTAACAACGTACCCACAATTGATTTATTTGATTCTGGAGCTAGTAAAATGTTTTATTTCTAATAGATTTAGTAAATTAGTCAATAAGCCAATGAAAACTTTAAAGAAAACTTTGGAAGTTGAAACCGTCAAAGGTAAAAGTGTTAAGATTTCTGAAATGCTTGAAGATTGCTACATAGATTTAGATGGATACCAATTTCATGTTCAATTGTTCCCAATAATTCTTGGAGGCTTCGACATCATTTTGGGGATGGATTGGTTAGCCGAGAACAATACTTAGATTGTATGCAACAATAAGTTAATTCAAATACAAGCACCAGATGGTAAGCAGATGTGCGTATATGGTTATTGCAAGATGCCAACTTAATTTCAATGATCAAAGCTCAGAAGTATATGGTGCAAGGTTGTAGAACATACTTAGCCTATGTGGTAGATGCTACAATAAAGACAAAGGATTAAGAGAATGTGTCGATAGTATGTCAATTCCCATATGTCTTTCCTGAGGACTTGAAAAATATTCCTCCTGATAGAGAGGTTGAGTTTCGTATTGATTTGGTACCAGGAGCAAAGCCAGTGGCTAAAGCTCCATATCGACTAGCTCCAAAATAACTGACGGAACTAATGACACAACTACAAGACTTGCTCAACTACAAGGGCGATCTTAAAAAGAAAGATGGGAGCAGGAGGATGTGTATCGATTATCGTGAGCTAAACAAGCTTACAGTAAAGAATAAGTGTCCTCTCCCAAGAATTGATGACCTCTTTGATCAACTACAAGGGCGAGCTGGTTTTAAAAGATTGACCTACAATCGGGGTACCATCAGCTGAAAGTCTGGGAAGAAGATATTCCAAAGACTGATTTTCGTACACACTATGGTCGTTATCAGTTCTTGGTCATGTCGTTCGGATTAACAAATGTGCCAGCAGCTTTCATGGACCTAATGAATCGAGTATGCCAACCTATGTTGGACCGACCCTTGATTGTTGTACACCCATATGCTGGGGTGAAGTAGGTAAAAAATTGTGAAAATTGGAAGTGGCTAGAGCTATGACTGAAATACTTGAACAAATTAAATCAAGAATGAAAGCGGCACAAGACGGACAAAAATCATATCCTGATAAGAGGAGGAGGCCGATTGAATTTCAAGTTGGAGATACGGTTTTACTAAAGGTATCTCCATGGAAAGGCCTTATTCGTTTTCGGAAACTTGGAAAATTAAGTACAAGGTAAATTGGACCTTTCAAAATTCTAGCCCGTGTAGGTGAGGTTGCATATAGACTAGAGTTATGAGATAAATTAAGTAAGATTCACCCAACATTCCATTTCTCATACTTGCGCCAGTGCTTGACGAATGAAACCTCACACATACCATATGATGAAATTGAGATCGATAATAAGCTTAATTATGTGGAGCATCTGGCAACAATTATAGATTAGGATGAGAGGAAGTTAAAACGTAAAAATGTCAAGCTTTTAAAGTTCAGTGGAAGCATCATAAGAGGTCTGATGCTACCCGAGAAACTGAGGAGGAAATGCGTAAATTCTATCCCCATTTGGTTTTCATAAGAGAGTTTACGAGGGTGAAACCTAATGTAAGGGGGGTGGATTTTTAACAACCGATTTTCAATAATATATTAATAACTTTATATATAATAAAGTATTTCAATTTTCCTATAAAGAATGTGTTGATAATGACATGATAAAGTCGCTATGTGGCTACTTTTCTATAAAGGGTGATCACATGACACTAGCAAGTGGTTTAGGGATTAATAAATCACATTATCAAGACACCAAAGTAATGATCATAATGAGGGAAAACGAAATTAGCAAACTATGATCCGAATGAAATTTATGATAAAACGAGTTTTGAACGATAATAAAAAATGACCTATATAATCAACACATCCTTAAGAGGAGTGCTTGATATGGTTAGAAAGGTAATTACAAATCATGAACATGGGCGAAAACGGTCGCAAAACAAAGTTCGTATGAAGCTAGAATCGCGAAAACAAGTTCAAGACACAATGCGCGTATACGGACACGTATCCTAGGTGGCATGCCACATGTTTTACAGATTTTCCACGTGTCATATATGGCTGCCACGTGTCCCACATTATTGCCAAGTATCCGACAAGGTTTCGCAGCGTGGCTATCTCGATTTGCGTGCTAGTTCCTATAAATAGTTCGTACCTCGTCATTTTTAACACAAAGTTTCGATTCTCCAATCCTATTAGCATGACATAAATACCCCCATAAACCTTCTTTGAGGTAACTTGAGTGTATGGAAGCACGTGGCGGTGATCGGGAGTACCAGACGGTTAAATAAGTTGTTTTTGGGATACAACGAGGCAAGCTTATGCTTAATTTTCCATCATACTAACACTGATATGTCTGTCATCTTGATTACAGAATGGTAGGAAGAGGTCGAGGTCGTGGTCGTAATATGGATGGTGGGCGAAGGCCAAATACTAGGAGTAATACCAATGCCTCTCCCATCCATGAAAACGAAATTCCTCATCAAGTGAAAAATATTGAGGCTGTTCAGAATGAACTAGGACAATCAGAAATGACCACTAAAGTGGTAAAAGTTATACGTGAAGCTTTGCCAATGAAGATTGCAGAGCTACATGGGACAGGTGTCGGCCCGATTGCCGAATCTGGAAGCGCTGGAACCGGTAATAATGGTGGCGGGAATTTGATACAACAAATGGTAATGTAATCACATTGGTCAATGGCACATGCTAACAAACGTAATAAAGGATGTGATTGCAAAGCCTTTAAAGGTTGTGGTCCTCCATCTTTTGACAACAAGAAGGATGTCGTTCGTACTCATGAGTTGGTACAAGAAATGGAAGCAGTGATCATGATCAGCCAATGTAGAGAAGATTAGGAATTATTGTTTGCTGCACATTCAATTGTATCTGTAGCACTATTTTGGTGGGGAACCATCAAACAATCTTGTGGGGAGCAAGCTGTTGTAGCATTACATTGGAACGATATGAAGTAAATAGCTTTGGAAAGGTTTTGCCCAAGGGGTGAAGTTAATCGAATGAAGATGGAGTTTCTAAAGCTAGAAGCAGGAACAATGACACATCGGAAATACACAAAGAAGTTTAACGAAATGTCCCGATTGGTTCCTGATTTGGTAAACACCGAGGAAAAACACGTCAAGTGCTACATCCAAGGTTTTCTAGCTGAGGTTCCAAAGTTCACAGAATGGCTGCACCATGTACATATCAGTCAGCCATGGAACTTAGTGCTGCAATCTATGATGATGAGTATGGTGTGGGCGATAGGCCTAGCGAAAGCACAAGAAAGTGGACTGATTTTGACTCAAAGTTAGAAGGCGGCGAGTCAAGGAAGAAATTCAAAAGTAACAATGCTGGTAGATGTCGTAAATGCAATAAATATCATAAGGGGAGATGCTTGGCAAACATTTCAAATGTTGCAAGAAACACAAACCCTCCTACATGCTATCGTTGTGGAACGTCGAGACATATTTCCCCAAATTGTCCTGAAGTAAGAGACCGTTGATGTTTTGAATATGGGGAACTTGGGCATCGGAAGATTGACTGCCCAAGTATTATTAACAATGTACCTGCAAATGTTTTATTTGATTCTGGTGCTAGTAAAAGTTTTATTTCTATTAGATTTAGTAAATTACTCAATAAGCCCCTCAAAACTATAGAGAAAACTTTTGAAGTTGTAACCGCCATACGTAAAATTGTTAAGATTTCTGAAATGCTTGAAGATTGATACATAGATTTAGATGGATATTGTAGGTCTAGATCTTATCAAGACTCAAGCTTTATGGCTCTAATCATCATCAAACAACTCTATAATGTGCGGAATCCATAATAGAATCACAAGAAGAGAGAAAATTGATTGCTTTGTATATTTCGTGAAGTTCTCGAAAACAGTGCCTCAATACGTCTAGAGAGCACGTCTCAGGAATCCAACCCTAGAACAGTACAAAATACGTCTATATATAATATTCTAGGATTACTCGAAAATATAAGTACACGAAAATCACTGTACACGAAAATAACCAAAATCAGGTCTTCAGCTCGTCCCTCGTTGACTTTGTCAGTCTTCATCTTTGGTTGGGCTCTACAAACTCCCCCTAGACTGATTAAGTCAACCGATGGGAAGTGAGACAGAGTGAGGACCTGCACCTGCATATAACTTCATATCCATAGCAAAGGCAACAACCCTGGTGAAGGGTTTTGCTTCTTCGTCCCAGTCGCTATAAACTATGATTGGCAACTCATGAAGCTTCTTCATGTCTTCTTTTCCAAACTTTAGGAGGTCCATCGGATCCAAAATCATGTTGATGTCGTTGATGTCATCTTTGTTCCTGAGAATAATAGCAGCAAGGGTCTTCTCATCAAAATACCAGGACTTGAAGTTGGCCAGTGAATTATATAGGACTCTTGTGGAAATTGACACGGCCTTTTTTGTTGCTGGAGGCATATACTTGTAGTAGACCCAAGGCTCTTTCTTGACTGGATTTACTATGCACGAAGATATGAATCTTCTTCCTTTGGCAGCCTTCATAATCGGGAAGTCCTTGTCACACTGATCTTTAAGAAACTTTTCAAAGAGCTCAGCTTGACTGTCCTTGGAATGATTGAAGAACATTGCACTGTTTATGCATCGAAGATCAAACTTTAGCATTGAGTAGAAATCTTGAGGCCTTTTGTAGTACCCGAGCTTTCCGTTCATCCTCTTTATCAGATACAGTTGTTTGTCCTTGTCATACATCCAACAAGCAACATTGGACTTATCGTTTCGAACTGCAAATAGGTTACGAGGATTTGAAGTCCAAGTAGTATCATTTTGCTCTATAGGAACATCTCCCAGCCAAGATTGTTGCACCTCAGGAGGAGCAGGAGTCCAGTCGCTTGGTCGATCAAACCAACTATCGATCACTTTTCCGAGCGAAGCAACTTCCTATCCTTGAGGGTCGACATACTTGTGAGCATGCAAGTAGTCAACGTATGGATCTTTAGAGACATTGCCGATTACGATATTCTCTGGTTTTTCTACATATGCCCCTGTAGAAGATTCGGCAGTCTCTTTCCTCTCTTGATCGCATACAGCATCAAAAACTGAATCCATGGAAACATCAGCGTACATATTTTCAGGTCCCGCTGCACTGAGTTCGTCACCAAATCCGTCAAACATAAAGTTTTCAGGAAGGTCCTCAAATAAATCATCAAAGTAATCATGAGGCTTCTCTGAAGACGGTGGATTCTTTGAAGCATCACCTTCTGTAACATACTTAGTCGGTTCCTCCTCCTGTTGTCCAGAGGAAATGGTTCCCAGACCCACAATGCCAACAGCATTATCATCATCATCATCGTCATCCTTCTTTTCATCTTTCTTTTCCATCATTGTCATCATAAAGTGACGTGCCACGAGACATACTCAGCTTCCGTAGTGGAGGCAGACACGGTTTTCTGTTTCTTGCATTGCCACGAGACGAGGCGATCTCCTAAGTATTGACATCTTTCTGTTGTTGATTTCCTGTCTAAGTTGCAACCACCAAAATCACTGTCAGAGTAAGCAAATAAAAAAAACTCAGAGTTCTTAGGATACCACAAACCGAGACGAGGTTTCCCGACGAGGTAGCGAAAGATCCTCATGATAGCAATCAAATGAGAAGCCTTCGGATTTGCTTGATATATGGCACACAGACACATAGAAAACATGATATCTCGTCGGCTAGCGGTCAGGCACATCAGTGAGCCAATCATCGAATGGTAAAGGTGCTGATCAACATCTTGACCATCAGAACCCGAAGTTAAGACCAGATGAGCAGCCATAGGAGTGGATGCGGGCTTTAATACCAACATGTTGAACTTTGTGAGAATGTTGGTAACGTATTTGTCCTGATGAATCAGCACATCCTTAGGATCCTGCTTTACTTGAAGTCCCAAGATGAAGGTCGTCTCCCCCCATCGCACTCATCTCAAACTTCTTCTTCATCATAGCCTCGAATTCCTTGCATAGCACCGAGTTCGTGGAACCGAAAATAATGACATCGACTTAGATTTGGACAAGAATCATATCATCCTTATCCTTGAGAATGAACAATGTATAATCAATAGCTCCACAGGTATATCCATTTGCAAGCAGATGATCTGTAAGTGTTGCATACAACGCTCGCGGTGCCTGATGAAGACCATAAAGAGCTTTGTCTAGCTTGTAGACATGGTCGAGATACTGCGAATCCTCGAACACAGGGGGCTGACACATATAGATCTCTTCCTTGACCTTTCCGTACAAGAAGTCAGTCTCCACATCCATTTGATAAACAGTGAAGTTCATGTAGGAAGCGTAGGCCAAGAAAATGCGAATAGCTTCAAGTCTTACGACTGCTGCAAAGACTTCTTCATAGTCGATTCCCTCCTGTTGGTAGAAGCCCTGAACTACTAACCTTACTTTATTTCTGATGATCACACCCAAATCATCTCTTTTGTTTCTGAAGACCCATATGGTTCCAATTGGTAGTTTCCCCTTAGGCAACGGAACCAGATTCCACACCTTAAGCTTCTGAAACTGCATCAGTTCTTCCTGCATCGCTTCAACCCAGCTTGACTCCTTAAGAGCCATCTTGACATTCTTGGGTTCGACCTGCGAAATAAAACATGAATACAAACTAGAATTAATTGGACCTGATTGACTTCGTGTGATAGTTCCTTCAGGCAAGGTGTTTTGAGCTGGAATGGATCTGCTCCAGGTGAGAACTCCTTCTGAAAGAGGTCCAATAATGTTTTCCATTGGATGATTCTTGTTGATGCTTAGAGTTGGCACTTCCTCCACAGCCAAATTGTCTTGCAGGTTCCTGATATGAGTCAGCTAATCTACATTGGAGGAAGAGAGGTTGTCAACGGTAGCGGTTTCACTTGCTTCAGCTCCATTATCTACACAATGTTTCTCAGGGATGTTGCTTGAGAACAGTGAATTATCAAAGGTTTGGTGGGAAGAAGATGAGGTTTGATCTGTCTCTGGAGTTGGTTGAATGACTATGAGGTATCCGGATCCGATAGGATGACTTCATTGATCGGTGTTGGCTGGACTGGAGGAGCCCGATCATACATACCTCGTTGGTCAACCGTCAGAAGCTTGGGATCACATTGAACGTTGGCAACCCTGTAATCCACGTCATCACTCTTGTAGAAGTTGTCAGTTGGGTCAGATGGTCCTGCACTCTAAGATGAAGTGTTAGAGGTCTCAAATGTAGAATCATACTGAAATAACCAGTTTGGACCAGAACCGACATCGATGTTGTTCATCTCTTGCCAATCGATATAGTATGACTTTACAATCATTCGGGTCTTCTTGTTGTATGCTCGGTAGGTAGCTTTCTCAGACGAATAGCCCACAAAGTAACACTCACCAGCCTTGTCATCAAACTTGCGATTCGGCTTAGTGTGGAGGAGAGTGCACGGACAACCAAACGACTTGAAATGTCCGACCTTTGGCTTCTGATTGAAGAAAATCTCATAGAGAGTCTTCTGATGGTGTTTGTTCAATAGTGCACGGTTTTGAACGTAGCAGGTTGTGTTAACAGCTTCAGCACAGAAGAATATTGGCAGTTTGGACTCTGACAGCATGGTCTGGGCAGCCTCGATAAGCGTTATGTTCCTTCTTTTAATAACTCCATTTTGTTGAGGTGTACAAGCTGCACTATACTATCAAGCGATTCTCTTCTCATCGCAGAAATCAATAAGAGTCTGATTTCTAAACTCAGTGCCGTTGTTAGTTATGATCACCTTAACCTTCAAATTCTTCTGATTCTCGATTAGGGTGATTTACTTCTTCAGGATCTCAGGTGTCTCATATTTCTTGGCTAGAAAGAATATCTAAGTAAATCTAGAATAATCATCTGTCACAACAAGACAATATAACTTCTTCCCGATGCTCATTTCTGTAAAGACGTGATAGGACCGGCGATTTCACTTTGGACGGAAGGTTAGGGTTTGCACACACGACGAACATGAAGATGATGAACGAAATCAAATGGTATATTGATAGAATCGAATGATTACATGATTGAATCCACATCATCAAAGAACATAGTGTTGCCAGGGAGAGATTGAGCATGATCTCTCCCCCTCTTGTGCTCAAACCCAAGAATACACACAAAACCTTAAACCCTAAAATATGGAAACTGGTTTATATAGGGGCTATAGCCCATTCACCCGAATGGAGCCATTCGGTCGGCCTAATGGACCCCTTTACATGAAATCCATTCGCATATGCTCCTGCGAACGACTCAGTTTTCAGTGTAACAAACACACAAATACATACAAGTGATTACAATTAAGCAAATACAAATCTAATCTATTCGAACAGCAGCGGACACCCAAAATATGCATCAACATACTCCCCCTTGGACGTTGCTGTCGAATTGCTGAATCACTTGTATCTTCAGTCAATCTGCAATAATAACTTGAACAGTCTCTTCCTGCAGATGCCCCCCTTGACTGATGTCTTCTGGTTCTGAACTCTTTAACCTGAACACTGGTAACAAGTCTGATTCCCTGATACTTCCAGCTATAGACTTCTCCTTCGATTAAGAATATCCGATTGACATTGAAGCTCAGTTCTTCTAGCACAGCTCTTCTAGCATTGCTCTTCTTGTACGGCATATAATAAGGAGTCGTCTTCAACTGTCCATACACAAAATACCAGTCTTGATAAACATATCAAACCAAAAATTATGCGTTAAGAACAGCTTGATAAAGATCCACTAAAGTGTAGAAGATATGAAAGTTGTTTTCCTTTCTTCATTTTCTAGTTGATAATGAAGTCCCTTTAGGTCGTAGGATCGTACTAAGGGCAACTCTTTTAGGACCGGTCTTGACTGTCAAGTTCCTTCAATCATTACCAAATGCGAGAAGATGATAGTAAGCAAAACGACTTTCCATATTGAGAATATCTTCAGATCAGACCATATCAAGCAAACCCAATTAATCTTCAACTTGCGGAATATAAATGTAACTCAATAGGCCCAAATAATCAGATGCTCCTGATTACCCCACAAAATCAACAGTCTCTATAGTCTCCTAAGAACACCCATGACAGCCGCAATACCCTCTTGACGGGTCCGGGGCAGCGCCCCTGGAAGCGGGGTCTGAGGGGCGGCAGCCCCTGGCGGGGTCCAAGGGGCAGAGCCCCTGGCTGGGGTCGAGCTGTCTCGATACAACAACTTGTACGAATGAGGCTCCAGAATGACTAACTTGGGAGAATGAGGGACCTCTTTATACGAATGAACATTAGAATGAAACATACCCGAATGAGGCTTGGCGTATGAGATCAAGGACCGAATGGACTGTGTCATCCCAAAGGCAAACGAATGAGGCTAATGGCCGAAAGGGTCCATTCGGCGAATGAGTGGCCGAAAGGGTCCATTCGGCGAATGAGTCTACATTCGGGTGAAACTGGTGCGAATAGGGGGCCATTCGCCCGAACTGATGGCCAAAACGGGAAAATTGCAAAAATGAGTTTTAGCTCGAATTAGGTCACCAAATTTTGAACGAAGGACCTAAGGGGAGCGACTAAGATATTGCAAGAACCAATTTTGCAAAAACCCACCAAAAATCGAGACCAATCGAAGCAAACAGAGACGAAGTTTAACATCCAAAATCAAGAGCTTGGTGTACCAGATCGGTTGTTAGACCTTTCTAGTGGTAACCTCTCTCTGATACCAATTGTAAAGACGTGATAGGACCGGCGATTTCACTTTTGACGGAAGGTTAGGGTTTGCACACACGACGAACATGAATATGATGAACTAAATCAAATGGTATATTGATAGAATCGAATGATTACATGATTGAATCCACATCATAAAAGGACATAGTGTTGTCGGGGAGAGATCGAGCATGATATCTCCCCCTCTTGTGCTCAAACCCAAGAATACACACAAAAACCTTAAACCCTAAAATATGGAAACTGGTTTATATAGGGGCTTTAGCCCATTCGCCCGAATGGAGCCATTCGGTCACTTTTTCGGCCGAATGGACCCCTTTACATGAAATCCACTCGTATATGCCTCTGCGAACGACTCAGTTTCCAGTGTAACAACATACAAATACATACAAGTGATTACAAATAAGCAAAATACAAATCTAATCTATTCGAACAGCAGCGGACACCCAAAATATGCATCAACAATTACGTTATCCGGTCTAAAGAGATCCATATGAAAAAGTTGCAGAATTGATGAAATTGAGTTGAAAAATTTGGGCTTGTGGGGTCTCATGTGTTGCTTCCCCTTGGCACATGCGATGCACTTCTCAATTGTGGAGAAGTCTTTAGAAAGTAAGCCAGTAACATGATCTCCCTTAGCTAAACGGTTGAGATTCTTGAAGTTGACATGACGCAGTCGGCGATGCCACAACAAACAGTCATTCTCCGATGCCATTAAAAACAAAAAGGTGTTTTCAGTGTGTTAACAAACAGTCATTCTTCATATTGATGATATAAGCATTGTTTTTTATCATTTAGGAGCCGTGTGATTTTGATTATGTTACAATACATGGCCGCGTACCATAGCCAATAGAGTGTCTTGCCTTCGCAATATCGAAGGAGAAATGTTGGAGTCCTCATCAAGATCCACTTCTCAGGAACGACAAATTCGGGCTTTAGGATGAGACACTCTTTGTTGGTGAATTGTGTTAAAAATCTCTTCACATATCTGAGAAACACTCAATAAGTTGTGATTGAGTTCTTCAACATAGTACACATCTTCAAAACATAGAGTACCATTTGTGACTGTGCCCTTCATGCTGATTTTCTTACCCTTGTCTCCAGCAAATGAGACATATCCTCCATTAAATGGTGTGACTTCATGTAACTGAGAAAATTCCCTAGTCATATGCCGGGAGTAGATGCTATGCACGTACCAAACATTTTTTAGCTTATTTGGCTGTCCCTACATAACACACACACACACACTTAATGAGAAATGGGTACGCAAACCATAAAAGATTTAGGTACTTGAGGAACATTGGGCCCTTTCTTGATAGTCCCTTTGGGCTTGTCTAGGCCTTACACCACTGCCATGATCAATTGGTTTTAAAGGAGATTTATTTCGTGTCTTATTTTTCCACTGTGGTTTGCTTTTAGTTTTAGAAATCTTTGAATTTTGTTTGTGAAAACCAGATTGATTATGTTTTGCTGGTTTGCCATTCTTGGCCGTGGGATTATTCTCAGTTACCTTTTGAGGTTTCACCCCAGGCTTGGAGGATTGGTTAGTCCTCATTGGTCTATTGGTAGGTTTAGTGTTGGAAAAGAAGGACTGATGAGCAAAACCACTGAAGCCATACAATTGAATAAACCGCGGATTAACCAGCCGCGGATGCTTCTCTTCCGAGGGAAGAACCACTTCAGCATCGGAAGGTCATCAGCGGAAGATTCGCCAAAAAGAGTCTCCGCTGAACTTATCTACCTCAGAAGAAACTAGCTGATCATGACACCTTCAGAAGACATCTATTGCATTGGAAGACATCAAATGACTCGAAAGACAATCTTCTATTCCGAAATAACTGATTGTTTAATCAGCTTTCGATGATCATCTTCCGAAAGAATAACCACTAAACCTTAGTACAACTACTTCAACCTCGGAAGACCTAAAGACTCCTGAAGACTCTTGTTTTCGTTGTTGTTGACTTTGTATTTGTACAAATCTGTTGATTCAGTGTCTGTAACAGTGTCAGCTATTTGTCTTATTATTTCTTGTCTTGTATCTCAGAATGTGTGGATATTTAAGTCCCAGCATTCTCTGAGTATTATGAATTACTTTCCCCAAAATTCCTTGTGCTTTCTATCTCTTCTCTTCTCTCTTTCTAAGAAAGAAAACTTAACAACGAAAATAACCTTGTGCCAAACTTTAGAAGGAGCTAAAACCAAAGCTTTGACTAAGTGTCTAAAGCCTTGTTCCTGGTAAAACAGTTTCTCCTCGAGGTTTCTGCGTTTCAACAATTGGTATCAGAGCCTTGTCGTTAGTCTTGGTTAAACCATCAAGACTAAAACTCAAAGCTCTCGTTGATATCTTGTTGTTTAGTTTTCTGTGTTGTCTCTTCTGTCTTTCTATTCTCTTTCTAAATGTGCATGAGTTTGGTTTTTGAGCTAAACTGTGTTCAAAAATCATTCTAACAAACTACCTTGAGAACTCATCATTCTTTGATTCACTCATAACTATTTGTGAACCCATGGCTGGAAATATTCACTTTAGACCCCATAACACCGGTTCTGCCACAAAGCTACCAATCTTGGTTAGGCACCAATATAAAATTTGGTAGAGACAGATGTTATATTTCCTATTCAATAATCATACAGGATGTTGGAAGTCTGTCATGTTCGGACCTCATAAACCAATGGTCCTGGACACGGAGATTGGAGACCATGACCCTAAGGATCCTCGAAATTACACCGAAGAAGACTACCAGAAATTAGAGCTTGATGCCAAGGCACATGCTCAACTAGCTATGGCCCTCCCTAATGAAATATACTCTGGTCTTCTTCACCATGAGTCTTCTAAAGACTTGCGAGATGCTCTAAAAGAGCAATTCGGTGGTACCGAAGATGTTGTGGCTAATACAAGGGAGATATTACCTCAAAAATAGGAGACATTCTCCCAACTAAATAATGAGTCACTGACTCAGCAATTTGAGCGGTTCACTTCTTTCTAAAGTGAACTAAAACTAGCTGGTCAAGTGTAACCCCCTATCTCTGTTCTAAATCGCTTCTTGAGATCTATGTCTGAAAAATGGGAAACTTATTCCATTGTCATGAGATCTTCTTCAGACTTCGGTAAACTCTCACTTACCTAACTCCATGGTAAGTTGCTTACCTTTGAGTGAGAAATTGACCAGAAACGAAAACTAATAAAGTCTGGTAAATCAACTGAAGAGTACCTTCAAGGGAACACAACTCTTCTTAGTCATAACTCTGAGACAAATCACCAGGGTTATGATGAATACATAGACATAACTACTTTCATCACATCTTCTTCTTCCTGTGATGACCACTCTCCCATTTCTGATCATCTGTGCTTTATCATGGATGATCTTAATCAAGTTCCAAGTGATGACATGGAAAAGATGGACATTCTTCATCAACTGGCCCTCTTGAGCATAAGAACTAATAAGTTCTACAAGAGGACTGAAAAAAAATTTCCTGGTATTCATGGAAAAACCAGGTTTGGCCTAAATAAGGCTAAGGTCAAATGCTATAGATGTCATGGCACTGGACACTTTGCAAGGGAATGCAAAAATGCTCCTAACTCTAACTCCTCACCGTATGTGACTTTCCAAAACTCACAATCACATACTTCTTCAGCACCTTTTTCTTCTTCTTCTTCTTCTTCTTCTTCATCATATTTCAGAAGGCACAACAATTCTCAGGAATCAGCACACATTGTACAAAACTCTCCTTCTACAAATGTACAATATGTACATGCTGCCAACGGTAGCATGTATCAGCTCACTCATGCCGTTCTTCAAATTGTTGCACCACCCCTTCACAAATAAATGCACCAGGCCCTGCTGTCCAGTCCTCTTCTTCTAGTCAACCGGCTCTTTTCACCTCAAGAGTACATAGACTGGAGCAGCCTGTCTGAAGATGTTGGCTATGCCCTCATCACCTCTGAACCAACAGAATTTGCTCTCATGGCTATTGGTGACGATTCTACTTCTTCTGATCAACCTGTAGCAGACACTCCTGATGTGTAGGTATCTTCTTCTACTCTGGAAAAACTATGCACCGATGCGTGCATTGAGGCTTTTACAAAAATATAGAAAGCAAACGTGTTGCTTCAACAACAAAATCGAGAGTTGGAGCAACTGCTAGATAATAAAAATTCTGAAGTAGAAAAATTAATAAAAAATAAAGACTGTCAATTCTCTATCCTAAAGACTGAAAAATCTAACCTATAAGCTCTATTTGATTTGCAAAATGAAAAATATGCAGCTTGTAGAGAGGAACTGTCTCAGACCATAGTTGGTTGTGACAAGTGGGTTGAATCCTGCAAAGGATTCAAAATGCTTCTGAGTAAGCAAGTTCACAGCAATGCCAACTTTGGAATCGGGTATAATCACACTAATCATCCATAGGACTATACCCCGATTGACAATGAAATAAATGAGACCGCATATTAACCCATCTCCCCTACCTTTCTTCCGGATGAAATTCCAGCCATTAAAATCACACCTCCAAGAGTGTACCAACTAGACAGTTTCCTACGTTTGTTTATCCCACTGAAACTAACGTTGAAAAACATGAAAGAAACACACTTGGAAAGTGATCAGAATAATAATTCTTCTGAACAAACAGAGATTGCTCCAACCATGAGCTCTATTCGAAGTTCGGAAGGTACAATTCTTCTTGAAACCTCTGATAATCATGTTGCCCCCCTTGACAAAGGAAAAAGGCCCATGGTTGACATCAGATTCCCTCCTTCTCATCCTCACCCACCTTATCCAATGATGAAGGCAAATCAGCCGTTCATCCCCAACTATTCTTCTCTATCTCCTGCTTGTCTAGAGTATTTCAAGTACAATCACACTACTGAAAACTGCTGGACAAAAACTCCTTTGGAGAAAGCTAGAGATAAACTGAATGCTGAAAAATCGAAAGCTGAACAGGCTTCGTCATCAAAAGGGAATCTTCTCAATAAGATGAAGAAATCAAAGAAGGCAAATCGATCTTCAGTTAACAGTTCAATAAGATCTAACTCCCATCCATCTCTTCGTTTGTCTTCACCTCTATCTGCTTCTCCCGGACCATCCATTCTTGGTACACCGCCTTCTTATCCCGTGGTGACACCTGCTTCCTATTCTGCTGCTAATGTGAACCCATCTTCTGTTGATTCACAAATAAATATTTTGCATCAAAATCAGCAACAACTGATACTTATGTAACCTATTGCATTTAATCCTCATGTGCAGAAAATAAAATATGACCCATATCTAACCTATTGCATTTAATCCTCATGTGCAGAGACTTTCTTCAAACCAAAATCATCTATGGTATGAAGACAGTGGAGGCTCTAGGCACATGACAGGATGCAGATCCATCTTAAATAACTTCATTCCAAATAATGGAGGATCTGTTTCCCTTGGAAATAATGCAAAGGTTGGATAATAGGGTCTGGTTCTGTCCTAAGTTGAAAATTGCACTTCAAAGATATAAGCTTAGTTGAAAACCTCAAATTTAATGTCTTCAGCGTTTCCCAACTAGCTGAGAGGAACTGTAGTTCATTTTTCACCAAGGACAATTGCAAAATTCTTTTGCCTGAAATAAATTCAAAAATAAAGGTTTTAATTGATCAACACACCTTGCTAACGGCAAAAAGAAGTGGAAATGTCTATGTTGTAGACATGATAACTAATTCTCAAACATCTTCTCCGACTTGTTTGATAGCCAAAGCATCATCTTCTAAAACTACCCCTGGAACAGAAGATTCAGTCATCTTAACCACCAATCTCTTCATAAGCTTTCCACTCTTTCTTTAGTAAGAGGATTTCCTTCCAAACAATTTCACTTTGAAGGTCAATGTGAATCTTTGTTAAAGGGAAAGCAACATAAAACATCACATAAGTCTATTGAGGGATCCAAGTCAACTAATTGTCTCAATCTGCTTCATATGGATCTGTTTGATCTAGTGAAGGTAGGCAGTTTGGCAAGAAAGAGATATTGTTTAATTTTTGTGGATGACTACTCAAGATTTTTCTGGACCTTCTTCCTTTTCGGCAAAGATGAGACTTTTGATAAAATAATTGCCCTTGTTACCCAACTTGAAAGACAATTTGGTCTTACTATCAAGACAATAAGGAGTGATAAGGGCACTGAATTCAAGAATTAGGTTCTTCACAAATTCTGCATCTCTAAAGGAATCCTCAGACAATTTAGTGTTCCTAGAACTCCTGCTGAAAATGGAGTTGTGGAAAGAAATAATAGGACACTTACTGAAGCTGCAAGAACTATGCTTGCAGACTCATGATTACCTTTATCCTTCTGGGCTGAGGCAGTAAACACTGCTAGCTATGTCTTAAATAAAGTTCACATTGTGAAGAGACATAACAAGACTACATATGAAATCCTTCATAACATAAAGCCTCTCATTTCCTTCTTCAAAGTTTTTAGGTGTCCGTGCTTCATTTTGAACACAAAAGACTCTTTATCCAAGTTTGCTGCTAAAGTTGACTCTAGATATTTTGTTGGGTACTCTCTGACCTCTAAGGCTTACCGAGCTTTCAATTTCAGGACCAAAATTGTCGTGGAAACTATTGATGTTAAATTCAATGAATCCGCATCAACTTCCTCTTTGCCATCTGCTCCTGATGACCTCTTTGATCTTGAAAGTTTCACCTACATTTCTTCTACCCCTTCTTATTCTCCTTTTTCAGAATCGTGTCCTACATCTGAAGATCTGTCCTCTCTTGAGGAATGTTCTGTAACTAAATTATTTACCTCTATTCCTTCTTATCAAATAAATCCTGAAGACCAAGATGAACAAATATCTACTCCGTTATCCCGAACCATGGATAATGTACCTGTAGATGTTCTCGAACATGTTCATACTTCCCCATCAGAAAACTCTCCTGGCCCCACTGAAAACTCATCTTCTTTCGATGCTGCCTCCACAAATAATTGTTTGGGCATCATTCCCTTCAGCAGAAATCATCCTCTAGAGCAGATCTTAGGTGATTTAAATAAAGGTGTTCAAACTAGGAGCCAGATTTCAAACTTCTGCCTTCATGCAGCCTTTTTGTCCCAAGTTGAGCCTTCCAAATATCAGGAAGCTCTTAAAGATAATAAATGGGTAGAGGCTATGCAAGATGAACAGTTACAGTTCAAAAGGCAAAATGTTTGGACTCTCTGCCCCTTGCCAGCAGGAAAATACCATTTCGGAACTAGATGGGTATTCAGAAATAAAAAAGATGACAGAGGCATCGTGATCAAAACTAAAGCCAGATTGGTAGTGCAAGGGTACTGCCAAGAGGAAGCCATCGATTATGATGAAACCTTTGCTCCTGTGGCCAGACTAGAAGCCATCAGACTCTTCTTAGCATTTGCTATATCCTATAATATAAACGTACATCAAATGGGTATAAAAAGTGTATTCTTGTATGACACTATAAAGGAGGAAGTCTATGTTTGTCAACCTCTAGGATTTGATGATGTTCATCATCCTGATTGGGTGTACAGACTAGACAAAGTACTGTATGGTCTGAAACAGGCACCCAGAGCATGGTATGACACTCATTCTCAATTTTTTCTTTCTAATAAATTTTCTTGGGGAACCATTGATAAGACTTTGTTCATCAAGAGGGTAGACAAGGAACTTTTGCTGGTCCAAATTTATGTCGATGACATCATATTTGGATCAACAAAACCCTCCTTGTGAGAACAATTTTCTAAATTAATGTTTTCTAAGTTTGAAATGAGTGCTTTAAGTGAACTAAAAATATTTTTAGAACTCCAAGTCAAACAAACCTCCAATGGGACTTTCATTCATCAACTAAATATGTTAAGGATCTTCTAAATAAATTTGATATGAATGACTGGAAAATAATGTCTACCCCCATGGTGACAAGTCCATGAATAAGTCCACATGAAAATGGTGAAACTGTAGATCAAACTCTCTATAGGTGCATAGTTGGATCTTTGTTGTATCTTACTGCATCAAGGCCAGACATCATGTAATGTGTCTGTGCAAGATACCAGTCAGCCCCCAAACAATCCCATTTGTCATTTGTGAAGAGGATACTCAGATATATTATAGGCACTCTTGTGCTAGGTATATGGTATCCTGCTAATTAAACTTGTAAGGTTTTTGGTTTTTCAGACAGTGAATATGTTGGATGCTCACTCACCAGAAAGTCTACTTCGGGAGGATGTGAGTTCTTTGCAAATTGCTTAGTGTCATGGCAAAGAAAGAAGCAAACTTTGATGTCAAATTCAACTTCTGAAGCTGAGTACGTTGCAGCAGCCCATTGCACTGCCCAAATCCTTTGGTTACAATACCAACTGTTGGATTTTTGAATAACTGAACTAAAAACACATCTCTTAATAGACAGCGAAGCTGCCAAGAACATAATAAAGAATCATGTCTACCATTCAAAAACCAAACACATAGAAATAAGACATCACGTCATTAGAGACTGTTTTGAAAAGGGACTAATTGTCCCAGAACATGTCTCTACAAGTGACCAAATAGCGGATATATTTACCAAACCCTTGGACTCTTAAAACTTTTCTTAGTTTGTGGCCAAATTGGTAATGATAAATATGAGCTAATAAACATGGTTAGGAATATGTTTCTTAGAAATTTAAATAAATATATAAAAGGATAACCTTAAATGATTGTCCAAACAACGGATATTTGATAAACCACTGATGACGTAATCTTGGTCTCTCTTAGTGGTTATCCCATAACACGAATAGGTTCAGTGGTTATGCTAACCATTTTTTCATATCTATCCGCGGTTAAAACTTCCGTTGTTACATTTAAAACCTTCCGTGGTTTATTTCACTTCCGATGTCCTTCCGAGACTTTTAACCTCATCACTTATCCATGGTTACTTTTCTTCCAAGGATAAGGTTCTTCCGATGTTAAAAATCTCTTCCGTGGTTAACTTCTTTTCTCTATAGTTAACTAATTCTTGAGACTTACGTCTGATTTGATGGCCACTAATCTCTTTGCAAGATTAGACCCCCAACAATTAATTGAATTGACCCTCCTCAATTGTTCTCACGGCTCGATAATATCTTTGAATTTTAGCTTTTTACCCTTCTGTTCTCTAATGACCACTGATATTATTTATATCAGTGGTTACCCTCTTAAGTCCTTCAGTTCTTTCACAATAACTTAACGGAGTTTCTTGATCTTCTTTTGATCAAGAAAACCCTTCGTTCGAATTTGAATCTTTTGAATGCTGCTCATGGCGAAGGACAACTGCTTGTCAGGCACGTCTCCTGGCACAATGCACTTACACTGATTCCTTCTGAGCTTGATGCTCATGATGATAGTGTAACGGCATTGGACCAGGCTTCATTCCTTACAAAACTTTGTCTGTACTTCAGGGTGTGCATAAACATACTTCTTTGTCATTTGTTCTTCTCTCTCTTGCTCACAGGTTTGTCCAACGGGTAAAAACCCTAAGGTAAAGCTTTTGATAAGTTATAAGAAGTGTCCGTTTTTATTTTTGAAACCGCCCTTGTGTGCGAACGGTTAAACTTCCTCATCTCTTTTTCTCTAAAGCAAAGTTTGTACTCGCACTTTGCGCTTATAACTGCTTTGTGTTCATCGTCGCAAAAATGGCATCTGAAGTTTTGAAAATCAAGCCGATCCATAACCTCGGAGCTTACCTTGTTAAATCTTCTGAGTACCCTCACTACAACAAAGCAATCGACATTCTGGTAAACTCTTTCGTTCATACTGCTCTCATCCTAAATCCCCCTATCTCGAAAGTTGCTCTAAACTAGTTTTGGGCAAACTCCTCCTTGGTGACAAAGGATGACTCTGTTGAAAGCATCGATTCGGTGGTCGCTGGTCAACGAGTCACCCTCACCCCCCTCCAAAATAAGTGTTGCCCTAAACCTGAACAACACCAAGGCTCCCACAACTGTTTCTTTAAAACTTCTTCATAATGCCTTTATTCAGTGTGATTATCAGGGTGACCTGAAAAATAGGACCTTGTACAAACCTTTCTTCTATCCTAAGTACAAGTTCCTGTATCACACCATTTTACAGTGTCTTTCTCAAAAGTCGACGAGTATGGGAGAAATGCCATATGACATGCAATATGTCATGTATGTTGTCCTGTCCAACGAAAAGGTCAACTTATCCCAAATAATTTTTGACCATCTGGTACATCACCAGAAAAGTCCCAAGTTTCTCCTATATCCTATGTTTGTGATGGCTTGTCTCTTTGTTGATCTTAATAATGTTTGTCATATTGCTCCTCTTTCTACTATCAAGAGCATTGACAAACATGTGTTCACTAGATTGAACACTGATGCAAGACAAATAGACGACACTGAGGAAACACCCATCCTTGGTGAACCCACATCCACCTCTTCTTCCACACCTATACAGGTACCGACCAAAAGAAAAGCCTCTACCAAAGTCTCTAAACCCAAAATGCCCAAAAAGACTGTTCAGCAAGATGAGATCCCTGAACATGTCTCTGCCCCCACTTGGCACTTAGATACATATGTTCTATCCTCACAGATAAATCAAGCATCTCCACCCCACCAAGATCCTTATCAATCCTCTCAACAGAATGATGTTTTATTCTAGAGGGAATCCTCTCTAACCACTGAAATGGCACTTGACACTCAGAGGGCAGTCCAATCTCCCAAGGACATCTCTGTTTCTTCTCCACAACTAGCCCCTCACTCTCCTACCTATGTTCTCCATGAGATTGACTCTGTGTTTAAGCAACTTGGTTCTCCTCCTCCCTCACCAATAGAGGAACAACCACATCAAACCTTTGCTCAAACTCATCAATATCCTACCCATGGAGAAGAGGGTGAGATTAGAATGTCTAGTCCATCTAGACCTCGTGATCACATATTTGGAGCATCCATTTCATATGTGAATCAAATGGGTTCTCATTTGAATGGATCATGCAATAAGACTCCCGACATGGCAACAGCCAATGAAGTTCTTGAAACTGAGGCTGGAAATCGCCGGAACCAAGAAAAAGGGATCCATGACATTCCTGAGGTCATGATAAAACTGACTATCTAGTAAGGGATTTGGATGACATTCGTAAAAGGATGGATGAATCAGATTTTAAAATAAAGGAATTGACGGATTCTATTGCACATATTCAGGCTTATGTGACCAAGCTCACTGAGTTAGTCACAACAGTCCTGAATAACCAAGCTCTGCAACCCAAATCCATCCGCATGTAGGCACCTTCACTTGAAGGTACTTCACACACTTTACCTACTTCCACTGCCCCCACCTTCTCAACTAATGCTTTTCAAGAAGTATTAAACCCACTTCTTGCTGCTCATCTCACTACCCTGCTTCAAACCTTTACCCAAAATTCCTCACCACTCAAAAGATCCAACTGGATCTACTAAAATTTTCAATACATACGAAAGTCTCCTCCCTACAACATGAAGTTTCTAACCATACCTGCTTTCTTGAGTCTCTTACTGGGATTGCTCCTCCTTTTCCCTGGTTCAAGGAACAGGCTGATGAGGCCAAAAAGAGGGAGAATGAAAGGCTCTTGTCTGCTGTCCAAGCTGCTAAAAGGGCAAAAGACAAGACTGAGCAAAGGAGTATGAAGCAAATAAGATTGAAAAATCAAGAGGCACTCCTCAAAGCAGCCCTGGATCAGCACTTCCAAACTGAAGCTGCTAAGGCTAGCTCAGAGCAGAAGCGAAGGGAAGCTGAAGCTCAAATAAACACTGGAACATCTGGAGTATCCAGAAAACCCAAACCTTCTAAATCAGCTCCCACTTAGCAAATAAAGCTCACAACCGCTGCCCCATCTTCTTCACCCATACACACAAACACCTACCCTTTCTCCAAATTCCGCCTCTCAAACCCTCCTAGAACATCCACACAAAACTCCCTTCCTACTACTCTCAATGGCTCCAAAATTGGCAAAAAACCAGCACCAATAATCATTTAGTCTTTCCCAAGAAGACAAAAGAGTGTGGTCAGAAAAACCAAAACACCAAATAACATACCTCAGAAACCTTCAATCCCTGCTCAAGAACCTAGCTCAGACTTAAATGATGATCTGCCCATTGCCCCTCTTATCTCAAGAAAGAGAAGAATCATATTGGCTGATGATGATGAGTGTAACCTTCCCAAATCCACCACAGCTCCCTCACCAATAAGGTCAGCAGATGCTGAGAAACCACAAACTTCTCCAATAAATGAATCCTATTCACCTGTTAGGACTTTCCCATCCAGTGAAAACCTTTGGAAGATAAAGAATAAAGAAACAGAGAAGAAAAACATTATCCTAGCTGGTCTAGAAGCCACTGGTCTCTCAGGAGATGATCTGTTAAGGACCTATCAGCAACAAATTACCAGATTGGATCAGCAGCAAGATAAAGCCTATCAGGCTGAAAGGGAGCAGCTGATCAAGTATTTGCTGGATGAAAGGAAGTACAAGGTTAAAAACTTCAGCAACTGGGATATTACTAGCCTCAGAAATGAAGCTGAAGTCTTATCCAAAAGAATAAAGGCTGAAGTCAAGAAAAAAAAGACCATTGAGCATAGGAAAAGAATAAAACACATCTTCATCCCAAATCAATGGGGACCAAATAACAAAATAACAAGATGAAGAGATGATGTTCTGTTTGATGAATGGTCAAAGTTCAAAGGAGAGAACAGTGATCACCCTAAGCTTTGGAAATAAGTCACTTCTCCTTCTCCCTCTATGGTGACTCAGCTCAAGGATGCCAACCCATGCAAAATGCTTGATCATTTGCTAAATGCACCTATGGGAAGCCTAGGTGTTGGGTCTGCAGAATCTCCATCTGCTGTCAAATTCGGACCATGTGTTGATGTTAATAAGGAAATCCTTCCTGATCTTCTGATGAACTATGAGCCTCATCAGCATGCTATAGTAAAGAAGGTACTTGATTCAAATGATCAAGTAATAAGAAGAGAAATAATACATTGGCCGGCTGGAGCTCCTCTTCCTTTGGACCTTCTAAATTCCAACCTCCTCAGATCAAAAACTCTAGAACCATAATAAAAAGATGGTTCTACGACTATGTCTCCAAGAGTATGGCCATTGAAAAATATAATGGTTCAAGAACCTTCTTCTCAAATTAGGATGAGATTATCACCCTACCAGTTGATGATCTAAAGGAACTGTAGCACAAGACTCTGGATAATGCTGATACAAAGTATGAAGTTCTGAACTATGTTCGAACTCTTAGAAATAAAATTGTTCTGGCTTTAAAACAAAAATAAATGGTTTTGGCTTCATCAGTCCAGAGGGAGATTGTTGGAAAATAAGTACTGATGAGCAAAACCACTGAAGCCAGACAATTGAAGAAATCGCGGATTGGCCAGCCGCAGATGCTTCTCTTCCGATTGAAGAACTGCTTCAGCATCGGAAGGTCAACAGCAGAAGATTCGCCAAAAAGAGCTGTCGCTGACCTTATCTACCTCAGAAGACACTAGCTGATGATGACACCTTTGGAAGACATCCATTTCATCGTAAGACATCAAATGACTCGGAAGACAATCTCCTATTTCGAAATAACAGATTTTTTAATCACCTTCTGATGATCATCTTCCGAAAGAATAACCACTGAAACTCAGTACAACTACTTCAAGCTCAGAAGACCTGAAGACTCTTGTTTCCGTTGTTGTTGACTTTGTATTTATACTAGTCTGTTGATTCAGTGTCTGTAACATTGTCAGCTATTGGTCTTATTATTTCTTGTCTTGTATCTCATAATGTTTGGGTATTTAAGTCCCAACATTCTCTGAGTATTATGAATTACTTTCCCCAAAATTCATTGTGCTTTCAATCTCTTCTCTTCTCTCTTTCTAAGCAATAAAACTAAACAACGAAAATAACCTTGTGCTAAAATTTAGAGGGAGCTAAAACCAAAGCTTTCACTAAGTGTCTAAATCCGTGTTCCTGGTAAAACAGTCTCTCCTCGAAGTTTCTGCGTTTCAACATTTAGCCTTGGGTGTGACCTTCTGATTCTTCCCATAGAAGAATTCAGTAGGTCGGTGCAAATAGTGTCTTGCAATGTGGCTTGGTCTCCCACATGCAAAGCAACATACCTTGTCGTGAAAATCTTTTGGGTCAAATGGCTTTACATCACAATCACCTTTACCAATAGAAGTACTTATGGAGGCTTGTTCCAATGACCCAGTTGGAACATAAGGTTCACAGTTAGGGTTTAACTTTGAACCTGCCTCTTTGGTGATTGTGGAATGAGCCCTGTTCACCTGCTTCAAAGGAGAAGAGTCTGATTCTATGACGTATTTATCATCATCAATTTTAACAAATGTAGCATTAAAATTCTTAAACATGTCATTTGGTTTGATTTTAATAGTTTCAAATCTTCCAACAAAATCGGTTTTTGGAACAAAGTGTGATCTACTAGATGGTGTTGAACATTTTGTGCTCCTCCCAGCATATCTTTCTTCCTCCTTCTCACTTAGACCTGTATCACTTAAACTATGTGCACACACCTCAGAACTGTGAGAATCATTATGTTTAGTCACAACAGGATCTGCCGTAAGAGGCACTGGTTTGTTAGAACCAGTGGTGAAATCACACCATCGATCTGCTTTCAACAGCAGATCATCAACATATGTGTTGATGTTGGGTATGATGGAGTAGTTATGGTTAAACGGAGGTTTCATCTCAGTAAAACCAAGCCCAATTTTCTCCTTTATTTTACATTGGACATCAATCATGTTAGCCACCACGGTACTTGCATACTCATATTTATCAGCTTGAGTTTTAGTTTTGGACAACTGAGTTTTAACCAGTTCTAACTCTGAGGAGAGTACATCTATCCAACGCCTTGCGTCCCGATAGTTGGACTCTTTGTCACTTAAAATTTCTTTTGATTGTTAAATATCACGCCTTCCAGCGTCAAGTTTTCTTTTGAAAAGTGCTTCATTTTTATGGAATTCAGAGTTAAAATACTTACGTTTGGTGACTTCCTTGATTAAGTCCTCATTGTGAGAACAGTACTTAAAAACCTTCTCAATGAAAGAACTAGAGCAGAGATATTTAGTTACCTCATTTGTCTTTTCATCCACCTCTACCATGAATGCATGGCTTAAGGTCATCTCCAGCTCTTGCACTTGATCACTCCAATCATAGGAGTCGGTTTCCTGAGTCACCAAAGCCTTGGATGTGCTAGCACCTCCCCCAGCTGCAGCTTTCTCATTAGGCTTCTTCTCTCCCTCCTTTACCACCTCCGGCTGCTTACATTCCCTTGCAAAGTGACCCGGCTGGTCGCAGTTGTAGCATCTCAGCTTTGACTTATCAAATCCCAGCTTCTTCCCTGGGTTGTTTCCAAAAATGTTCCTTCCATACTTTTTGATGAACTTCTTGGCATGAAAAACTGCCATGGCCATTTGCCAAGAGATATCCATTTCTTCCACATCAGCTGAGCTAATCTAATGCAAGTTGTCTTGAGTGCGATTGGCCAGTGCCAACTCTCTAGCAATGAAAGCATTGTAACTGTTCATGAAGCCTTTGAACAACAACAAATTCTCTTCACTCGCTGGGCTGATTTTGGGGTATATATAGAGGGGTCTGGCAATGCTGAGATCCGAAGGCTTGTAAATTGATGGCAGACAAGATAGCAGCATTCTCAGATGCAAGAGTAATGCCCATAGAACTGGCATGATTGTTAGCTCTTTGTTTGTCATCCATGTCATATGAGTTGATAATGGAGATCAAATCACTGAGAGAAGTCTTATACATATCCTATGTTCTCTTGATAGTAGTGTAGTTGGAGTTCTAGTTATATGGTAACGAATTGAAGAGCTTCTTGTTGACTTCTCCCTCTGACATCTCAATCCCAGCACTAGTCATCTCAGTCATCAGATGAGTAAATCGATTAAGTTAGGCTTCTAGGGACTCTCCTTTGACATGGTTAAACATGTTGAATCTTTGTCTCAACATGTCTTTGCGACTTTATCGCATATCCTCACTCCCTTCAAATCATTCCACTAAAGCATCCCATATTTGCTTGGCGGTCTGGTGCTCCTTAAAACTGTGAGCCACGTCAATAGATAACGCCATTTTAATCGAGGCATATGCCTTGTCATCCTTCTCTTTCAATAGGATGTCATATTCAGTGTATAATTCCAGGTCTTTGGGAATTAGCTCATTTAACTCACTTTGGTACATAGGCACATAAGGCCCTCTTCAATCGATCTCAACAACTTTGGGTCCATATACTTGATAAAAGGCTGGAATCTGAATTTCTAGTCTTAGAAGTTATCCCCTGACACGAGCCTAGGTGGCTTGGTTTCGGTGCCAATCTCATTGCCTAAGTTCATAAGGTTGGACAGGTTGATGAGATTTTTGGATGCCATGACAAACTAGAAAATTTTTCTAAGTGTAAGTTTTCGAAATACTAAAGAGTTCGAAGTCCCAAGCAATGCACGAAGTCCAAGCTGTACTCGAAATACCAAAATGACTCGAAGTCCAAGTATACGAAAAGTTGTACTCGAAGGATAAGTTCTCAAAATCCCAAGTGTACTCAAACTCACTCGTGTACTCGAAATCCGAGTTATACTCAAACTCCCAACTGTACTTGAACTCTGTTCCCGAAGTGTGTACTCGAAATTTTGAACTCGAAAATGCTTGAAAAATGTTCATAGAAATATTTTTCAAGATTCAGAATCCCAAATTTCAATAGCAGCTAGATGGTGAAGAGAAGATCAAGAAAGTATCGAACTTGCATGAAAAAGCTTGTACCTTGATGTAGAAAAGAGCTGAAAGGCTCTGATACCACTTGTAGGTCCAGATCTTATCAAGACTCGAGCTTTATGGCTCCAATAAACATCAAACGACTCTATAATGTGCGGAATCCATAATAGAATCACAAGAAGAGAGAGAAAAATGATTGCTTTGTATATTTCGTGAAGTTCTCGAAAACAGTGCCTCAATACGTCTAGAGAGCACATCTCAGGAATCCAACCCTAGAACAATACAAAATACGTCAATATATACTATTTTAGGAGTACTCGAATTCTATACACGAAAATCACTGAACATGAAAATAAACAAAATCAGGTCTTCAGCTTGTCCTTGGTTGACTTTGTCAGTCTTCGTCTTTGGTTGGGCTCTATAGATACCAATTTCATGTTCAATTGTTCCCACTAACGCATGGAGGCTTCGACGTTGTTTTGGGGATAGATTGGATAGCCAAGAACAATGCTCAGATTGTATGCAACAATAAGTCAATTCAAATACAAGCACCGGATGGTAAGAAGATGTGTGTATATATTGATCACAACTGTCACACCCAGAGCCTGTGGGCTGGATCGACTTTCCCGTCTGGCGGAAGGTTCTCGGGGCGCGATATCATGAGTGATAATCGTGATGATCAGATTGTTTACATGGCATCAACATTGAGAATAACTAAAGCACAATATAGTATTAAACTAGGATTACAAAGTTAAATTACAACTGTCAATGTTTGATAATTTAACTGAGTAAACCTATCAAAAGAATCAAATGTTTACTATCTTGTAACTGTACAAGATATCAAAAGTGATTCACAATGATCAACCACATATGTGCTTTCCAAAAACTACTAGGTCCTCTAACTGGCATCCTAGCATGAAATCCGGAGCCTTAGCTTAATCATGTACTTCACCTGAGAAAAGCATTTAGGAAAACAAAGTCAACACAATGGTTGGTGAGTTCATGAGGTTTTAGTATTTGAAAAATAGCTTTGCAAACCTTTTAGGTAAAGCCTTAACCTTATTATCATCACATGTATCATCCAACTCGGTATGCTTATCTATAGGGCATACGAAAGGGTCGAGCCTACAACCCGCCCAGACGCCGTACCACCACATACTAAGTCACATAGGACATTGATGTTAATGATAATTAAGCGTCTTACCTACCATCCGTTCCCTATTATAGCTTTAGCATTCTGTTTAAGAGTTTAAGTCGCACATAGAATAGCATTTACCAACCCTTACGGTTACAACCTTAACCTCATTATCATCACATGTAATATCCAGATCGGTATGCTTATATATAGGGCATACGAAAGGGTCGAACCTACAACCTGCCCAGACGCCATCCCACCACATACTAATCCACATATGACAGTGTTGCTAATGATAATTAAGCGTTTTACCAACCATCCATTCCCATCATAGCTTTTGCATTTTGTTTAAGTTTACAACATGAGTGGACAATGAGAAATCACTGTATCGCAACCATTGAGAGGCCAACAGTCTACTCCTCCAAGTCCTGACTATGAAAAACACCCTTTGGCAAGCACTAAGAGGCTAGTGGGTCCGTTCTACCATAGTTCTGGCTATTAAGAACCCCCGCTGGCAAGCACTGAGAGGCCAGTCGGTCCATTTCAATCACTTCGAGCATTCAAGTATATCAAGCGTATCAAGCATATCAAGCCTATGGCATATAGCATTAGCATGTAAAATTTAGCATATAGCATTAGCATTTAGTATTAGCATGTAGCATTAGCCTATAGTATTCGAATGAATATAGCATTAGCATCAAATCTTAGCATGTAGCATTAGCATGTAGCATATAGCATTAGCATTTAGCGTTAGCATATAGTATTAGCATTTAGCATTAGCATGTAGTATTAGAATGAAGCATTTAGCCTATAGTATTAGCATGTAATCTTAGCATGTAGCATTAGCATGTAGCATATAGCATTAGCATTTAGCGTTAGCATATAGTATTAGCATTTAGCATTAGCATGTAGTATTAGAATGAAGCATTTAGCCTATAGCATTAGCATGTAATCTTAGCATGTAGCATTAGCATGTAGCATATAGCATCTAGCATATAGCATTAACATAAAGCATTTAGGTTAAGTGTATTAAACGTTAGCGTTTAGGATAAAGCCTTAGTTTTTAGCATTTAGAATAAGTGTAATAAGCATTAGTATTAGCATTATGACTAAGTATAAAAACATTTATGAATCATTTAAACATTTGTTTTAAATGTATAACATGCTTCTCAGTCCCGAAGTAAAAATCAAAATAGTTTGAAAAGGGACAAATTAACTCACATGTGTTGCTAAGTATGAATCACAACGGATAATGCGCGCTCGTTTATTGTAGCTTAAGTATCTTCAACACCTGAGTGGTTTTTTAGAGAATCGAATACTATAAGTCGTTATAATAGACGCAAACTAGGGTTTTGGTCTCGGTGTGCAACTAGGTGTCCTATGTTACTAATGTGTGTTCTAGGATTTCATCTAACTAGTCTAAGGTATTACCCATAACTACACCCCTTTATCCCGGAAGTATTCATTGCAATTCTTTAATTAACCCATTTAAATAACTCATATTTTACGTTAAGTTATTTTTTAGAAATCATTTAATTTAATTTAATAAGATTTATAAACCAATTTCTTTTATTCAAACATAATTCATTTAAGAGAAAAATATAATTAATCAAGATGGGCTTGGGTTAATCCCAATAAATTAACCTTGGGCCCATTATTAGCTTTTGTGTATCCCATGATTTCTGATCAACGCACTTGAATAACCAGTCCTAGACAATTCAAATGAATCATCTAGTTTAGCTACGCGTTCTTTTGAAATTTCCTAAGGGTTAGTGTTAATAACTAAACCAGCACTCGTAACCTTAGGCCATTGTAGTGATCCTCAATGCATTCCTAAATGTTTTGATCTCACTAATATTAAACTCATATTTAGCTTATAATGTAGTTTATGAAAACCCTTGTCGTTGGAAACCCTAATCCGAGATTCAACTCTATTGTATTTTAAAGGAAACCTTAATTTATTGCATCATAACAAAACCATATTAGCTACTACATTGTTAAACTCTATAGTTGGGTTTCGATTATACAAGGTGAAAGTATCCCATGCAACCCTCTTATGCTTCCCATGCACACACACACAAGGATCGAACCCATGCATGCACTACCTTTCCCATCCATGCGCAAACTATCATTTCAATGTTCACGTGAATAATCCCCCCCCCCCACCCTTGACCGTATGAGACTTGGCCGATTGAACCAAGGCTTAGGCCGATTGAGTCTTGGCCGAAGAGGTGGTGGTCGAAAGCGGTTCACCCGTAAGATCCTTGGCCGAATAGAGGAGGCGGCGAAGGAAGGTGACATGGCCAAATTAGAATAGGTGCGCATGGAGCTTGGCCCGACTGAATGAGGATCACCGAATGTGAGGCTTGGCCGAAGGTGTAGCGAACGAATGAGCCTCATACGGCCTGGAAGCCATTCGGCCGAATGTAGGCAGGGTGGCTCATTCGGCTAGTTGGGTGTTCCCATTCGGCCCATCGTACTCAACACTAATGGCAGCCCCCATTTGACCTTAAATGAACTAGATTCGAATACCACTTGTTCGTACATCATTCTAAGGTATTGTGGTGTGTTTCCTATGGCTTAGAATAGCATAAAATCGGCTAGAAGGTTGGTAGAACCAAGGGTTTTGAAAACCATAAAAACCGCATGGAAAACTCGATATTACCTCGAATCGGCTGGTTCAAAGCTTAGATCAGTTGTACTTTCGTGTTCTACAAGTTGTAGTGGTTGTTTTGACAACAAGATGGCTTGATTTCGTGAAGAAATGAAGAAGTTATGGTGATAGCTTCTAGAGAGAGAAAATATAGAGAGAAAGTGACGGTGGTGAGGTTGAAGATGAGGTAGTTGTGGGGAAAATGAGGGATTAAAATCCCCATTAAAGGCTTTCAACATACCCGGGTGTTCGGGTCTGCTCGGTTTCACGTAAAGACGTTGTTTTCGTTTCGTTTTCGAAACGAAATGTTACGGTTTTAAAAGTAATATTTATAAATTGATTTTAGGTGGTAATTCCTAGTAAATTAACTAAATATCTTTTGTTTATTTTAAATTTTCAAAAACATTAATTTCACTGTTTAAAATCGAATCTCAAAGTTGTCGCGCGTATTCGTTCGAATCGTCACCCGTACGAATACGACGATAACTATACTTTCCAATATGGTTTTCTAATTATCGGATATCATTCGGAACGTCACACTTTCAGATGTATTCGTACAGATAGTCACCTATATGAATAATCCGTCAATTTAGCATTCACGTAACGACATCCGTTGTTTTTTCGTTGTGTAAAGCCTCATATACGTTTATACATAATTGAATCCCAACAAGCATTCATGTGTCAGTTCAGTGTTGTCTGATATGTTTCAGACTGTTAAACTGTGAGTATGAATCAAATTACTGAATCCATTGCATATTAGTTTTGTGTCAAGCATTACATAATATTAGCATACAGTTAATTACACGTAGCTTATGTCTGAGTTACTGTGCAAGTTACTGTTCCGTTACAATTCCGGCACTGGTGTTATAGTCTCCCTTTGTTAAAGAAATTTCTTCCCGAAATTTAAAAGTTATTATCGGGTACGACTTCTTTATAAACAAGTGAGGAAAACTTTGTTTGGGGTGCTGTCCCTACGCTTCCCAAATGAACTCTGAGTCGCATTTGGAATTTCCACTGAGTCTTATTAGTTTGAAACACGGTTTCGTTCAGTTTTTGACTTCACAATTCCGTAGTTTCACTGAGCTCTTTACGTTGACTTATTCATCATGAATCAGATGTATCTTGTTTTCGTCTCCCTGTGTCATTGCCTTTAATACGAGTCCTCAAGTATTGCTTCAGGGTTTTGCTCGCCTTATTGCTCACAGTTGTCTTACAGCTATGCTTTGCTTAATCTTTTCATAACTCTACGCTTTATTGTTGTTCAAGACTAATTGATGCTATAAGCATCGATGGTTACACGACCTTAGTGTTAGCTATGGTTTCCTAAGTATGTCGCATACATTAACTAAGGATTCTTTCATTGTTTCTATCGTATAAAAGAACCTCTAAGTTTTCATGGAATACCTATGTGGTTATACTAATAGGAACAAGTTAAATTTCTTATTCATACTAGCATCAAGATGAAACAAAGACTTATGTGTCAAAAAATATCACATGCCAGTACTCGTCTTTGGCATACCTTCGCCTTGTATTCGCAACTGATTCTCTGGGTCTACTTATCTAGTTTAACTATGATTCCAGCATAGTTTCAACATTCATCCCTTCTTAACATCCTAGAATCAAAGTTCTCTAAATTAAGTAATTCGAGTTCTATGAGGTCTAGGTAGAAAGTGAGTTTACTAGCTAGCTTTGGAATTTTGAATTCCTACGGCTTTTAGGGTTCTAATTAGATAAGGTCCTCTTCCTAACTATAGAAACTAGACTGTAATTAGGAATCACCCTCGCTTTATCTATTTTCTTAACGCTTATTTGACCTAAAGCTTCATTAGGTTACTATTTCGATTATCTTATTGGCACCGAGTTTGCTTACGGTTACCTTAGAGTTATTGTTTCTAAATCCACAACAGAATATGCATCTCTAATTAGCATACCAATAAATAATTTAGCGTAACATGTTGAAATGTGCATACCTATTGGGTCATCGGACTCCGAGCGATCTCCAGGAGCTGGTAAAGCAAGAAATTCCTCAGTGACTGCGGGGTCTGCTGGAGGCATCCTCCTAGGGCAGTCCCTTGCAAAATGTCCGAGCATCCCGCATATGTAGCAGTTGTTGTTATGTTGAGAGGAAGTAGAGGTGCCCGCTTTCTTTTCCTGTTTCCCAATGGAAATGAACCGACACTGTTGGATCCAGTGTCCGTATTTCCTACAATTCAGACAACGTCTACAAGGTTTCTTCTCGCCATGGTGAAAACCACATCTGGCACATTTAGGAAATGTACCAATATATTGACGGGGAATAGGAGTCATCGGTGTCCTGCATTGTTGCATCCAGTGACCCGTCTTCCCACAGCGTGTGCATTTTACACATGGAAGTTCAGCTCGATGATAGTAGTGACAAGCTGAACAGAGAGGGGCTTTTCCCTTATAATGAGCACTAACTCCCGTAGTCAAATCTGGCAGGATTTGACTGATAGGTATAGCTTCAGTGTAGTTCACAGATCTTTTTCGTCTTTTTGCAGCACGGTGTTTAGGTTTATTGCCGGTTTCTCCTTTCTCCGGTTCCTTCTTCTTTGTAGAGATTTGTGAGAAGTTCCCATCAAACTCTTCACTGTTCCGGATCCGGGTGATGATTCCTGGGAGAACCGCCATCAACTCTTCAGTGATCAGATTTGCGAGTGCATCAACTGCTGGGTCCATCTCCTGTGCAGGAGGAGGTGGTAATGGTTGTCTTCTTGGTGACATTCTGCTTCTACCCGAAAGAACATCAGTTAGCATAAAGACTGAATGTAAAAGACACAATGCAAGCTTAAATCCTACGTTCTCTATATGAGGGTCCCTAAGTTATTGTCTAGGCAAAACCGTTTAAGTAAATGACCTATTATTCTCTATAACCATGAGCTCTGATACCAACCTGTCACACCCCGAGCCGGCGGGCTGGATCGACTTTCCTGTCGGGCGGAAGGTTCTCGGGGCTCGATATCGTGAGTGATAATCGTGATGATCAGATTGTTTACATAGCATCAACATTGAGAATAACTAAAGCACAATATAGTATTAAACTAGGATTACAAAGTTAAATTACAACTGTCAATGTTTGATAATTTAACTGATTAAACCTATCAAAAGAATCAAATTTTTACTATCTTGTAACTGTACAAGATATCAAAAGTGATTCACAATGATCAACCACAGATGTGCTTTCCAAAAACTACTAGGTCCTCTAACTGGCATCCTTGCATGAAATCCTGAGCCTTAGCTAAATCATGTACATCACCTGAGAAAAGCATGTAAGAAAACAAAGTCAACACAATGGTTGGTGAGTTCATGAGGTTTTATTATTTGAAAAATAGCTTTGCAAACCTTTCAGGTAAAGCCTTAACCTCATTATCATCACCTGTATCATCCAACTCGGTATGCTTATATATAGGGCATACGAAAGGGTCGAGCCTACAACCCGCACAGATGCCATCCCACCACATACTAAGTCACATAGGACATTGATGTTAATGATAATTAAGCGCCTTACCTACCATCCATTCCCTATCATAGCTTTAGCATTATGTTTAAGAGTTTAAGTCGCACACACAATAGCATTTACCAACCCTTTCGGTAACAACCTTAACCTCATTATCATCACATGTAATATCCAGATCGGTATGCTTATATATAGGGCATACGAAAGGGTCGAACCTACAACCCGCCCAGACGCCATCCCACCACTTACTAATCCACATATGACACTGTTGCTAATGATAATTAAGCGTTTTACCAACCATCCATTCCCATCATAGCTTTTGCATTTTTTTAAGTTTACAACATGAGTGGACAATGAGAAATCACTGTATGGCAAGCACTGAGTGGCCAACAGTCTACTCCTCCAAGTCCTGACTATGAAGAACACCCTTTGGCAAGCACTGAGAGGCTAGTGGGTCCATTCTACCATAGTTCTGGCTATTAAGAACCCCCGCCGGCAAGCACTAAGGGCCAGTCGGTCCATTCTATAATAACCCTAGCTATAAAGAACCCCCGCAGGCAAGCACTGAGAGGCCAGTCGGTCCATTCTATAAGAGCCGATAGCTTTAGCATACAAGTTCATAGCATCCAAGTTTATAGCATTCACGAATCTTGTGCCCAGGTACTAGCTTTGCATTAGCATAGTTTAGCATTTACGTACCATGTACAGATACTAGCTTTGCATTAGCACAGTTTAGCCTTTACGTATAATGTGTACAGATACTTGCTTTGCATTAGCATAGTTTAGCATTTACGTATCATGTACGAGCACTAGCCTGTTGTCTTAGCATTTCAATCACTTCGAGCATTCAAGCATATCAAGCGTATCAAGCATATCAAGAATATGGCATATACCATTAGCATGTAACATTTAGCGTATAGCATTAGCATTTAGTATTAGCATGTAGCATTAGCCTATAGTATTAGAATGAAGCATTTAGCCTATAGCATTAGCATGAAATCTTAGCATGTAGCATTAGCATGTAGCATATAGCATTAGCATTTAGCATTAGCATATAGTATTAGCATTTAGCATTAGCATATAGTATTAGAATGAAGCATTTAGCCTATAGCATTACAATTTAATCTTAGCATCTAACATTAGCATGTAGAATATAGCATTAGCATTTACCGTTAGCATATAGTATTAGCGTTTAGCATTAGCATATAGTATTAGAATGAAGCATTTAGCCTATAGCATTAGCATGTAATCTTAGCATGTAGCATTAGCATGTAGCATATAGCATCTAGCATATAGCACTAACATAAAGCATTTAGGTTAAGTGTATTAAACGTTAGCGTTTAGGATAAAGCCTTAGTTTTTAGCATTTAGAATAAGTGTAATAAGAATTAGTATTAGCATTATGACTAAGTATAAAAACATTTATGAATCATTTAAACATTAGTTTAAAATGTATAACATGCTTCTTAGTCCCGAAGTAAAAATCAAAATAGTTTGAAAAGGGAAAAATGAACTCACCTGTGTTGCTAAGTATGAATCACAACGGATAATGCGCGCTTGTTTATTGTAGCTTAAGTATCTTCAACACCTGAGTGGTTTTTAAGAGATTCAAATACTATAAGTCGTTATAATAGACGCAAACTAGGGTTTTGGTCTCGGTGTGCAACTAAGTGTCCTATGTTACTAATGTATGTTCTAGGATTTCATCTAACTAGTCTAAGGTATTACCCATAACTACACCCCTTTATCCCGCAAGTATTCATTGCAATTATTTAATTAACCCATTTAAATAACTCATATTTTACGTTAAGTTATTTGTTAGAAATCCTTTAATTTAATTTAATAATATTTATAAATCAATTTCTTTTATTCAAACATAATTAATTTAAGAGAAAAATATAATTAATCATGATGGGATTGGGTTAATCCCATTGAATTAACCTTGGGCCCATTATTAGCTTTTGTGTATCCCCTGATTTCTGATCAACGCACTTGAATAACCAGTCCTAGATAATTCAAATGAATCATCCAGTTTAGCTACGCGTTCTTCTGATATTTCCTAAGGGTTAGTGTTAATAACTAAACCAACACTTGTAACCTTAGACCATTGTAGTGATCCTCCACGCATTCCAAAATGTTTTGATCTCGCTAATATTAAACTCATGTTTAGCTTACAATGTAATTTATGAAAACCCTTGTCGTTGGAAACCCTAATCCGAGATTAAACTCTATTGTCTTTTTAAGGAAACCTTAATTTATTGCATCATAACGAAACCATATTAGCTACTACATTGTTAAACTCTATAGTTGGGTTTCGATTATACAAGGTGATAGTATCCCATGCAACCCTCTTATGCTTCCCATGCACACACTCAAAAGGATCGAACCCATGCATGCACTACCTTTCCCATCCATGCGCAAACTATCATTTCAATGTTCACGTGAATAATCTCTCCCCACCCCTTGACCGTATGAGACTTGGCCGATTGAACCAAGGCTTAGGCCGATTGAGTCTTGGCCGAAGAGGTGGTGGTCGAAAGGGGTTCACCCGTATGATCCTTGGCCGAATAGAGGAGGCGGCGAAGGAAGGTGACATGGCCGAATGAGAATAGGTATGCATGGAGCTTGGCCCGACCGAATGAGGATCACCGAATGTGAGGCTTGGCCGAAGGTGTAGCGAACGAATGAACCTCGTATGGCCTGGAGGCATTCGGCCGAATGTAGGCAGGGCGGCTCATTCGGCTAGCTGGGTGTTCCCATTCGGCCCATCGTACTCAACACTAATGGCAGCCCCCATTTGACCTGAAAAATGAACTAGATTCGAATACCACTTGTTCCTACATCATTCTAAGGTATTGTGGTGTGTTTCCTATGGCTTAGAATGGCATAAAATCGGCTAGAAGGTTGGTCGAACCAAGGGTTTTGAAAACCCTAAAAACCGCATGGAAAACTCGATATTACCTCGAATCGGCTGGTTTAAAGCTTAGATCGGTTGTACTTTCCTGTTCTACAAGTTGTAGTGGTTGTTTTGACACCAAGATGGCTTGATTTTGTGAAGAAATGAAGAAGTTATGGTGGTAGCTTCTAGAGAGAGAAAATAGAGAGAGAAAGTGACGGTGGTGAGGTTGCAGATGAGGTAGGTGTGGGGAAAATGAGGGATTAAAAGCCCCATTAAAGGCTTTCAACATACCCGGGTGTTCGTGTCCGCTCGGTTTCACGTAAAGACGTTGTTTTCGTTTCGTTTTCGCAACGAAATGTTACGGTTTTAAAAGTAATATTTATAAATTTATTTTAGGTGGTAATTCCTAGTAAATTAACTAAATATCTTTTTTTATTTTAAATTTTCAGAAAAATTAATTTCACTGTTTAAAATCAAATCGCACAATTGTCATGCGTATTCGTTCGAATCGTCACCCGTACGAATACGACGATAACTATACTTTTCAATATGGTTTTTTAATTATCGGATATCATTTGGAACGTTAAACTTTCAGATGTATTCGTACAGATCGTCACCTATATGAATAATCCGTCAATTTAGCATTCACGTAACGACATCCGTTGTTGTTTTGTTGTGTGTAACACCCCGACCGATGGCGGAAACGTCGGGATGCCACGAGGGATGTGTAGATTGTTCAAAAGCTCGTGGGCATCTAAATCAAATCATCATATATCATTCAACCATCCAAATTAATTACACAAAAATCATGTTCATCATGAAATAGTTACATCAATTACAAAAGAGATTTAGCTATCTAACTAAATTCTAAATGCCAGAATTTCAGTTATTTAGCTAAGTCCAAGATCCTATATGATGATGTCCCAAAAAGAATGTAGAGCCATCCTGCCCTACCTACTTGCCTTCGTTCCCTGAAACATGTAGAAAATCAAGTGTCAACTACAAAGTAGTTGGTGAGTCATCATAAGTTTTATATTTCGAAAGATGTTTATAAAATGTTTAAGTAAAATTTATAAAGATGTTTAGAAAAGTTTATGATTCCCCGAGATAATCCACATGTGCACCTGTAAGTTAGTCCAGTTCTACCAATTCCCAACACACAAAACAATTCAACAATTCAATCAATTATATACACAATAACCACATAGCTCAAATAATCACAAATTATTATCCACACATAATCATCCAATCACATCCATTCAATCATCATCAGTCATTAAAATCATATACATATAAGTTACCGCGGAGGATCTCAGTCAACTTAATTAACGGCGGAATCATCGCGGAGGACCGCAGTCAACTCAATCAACGATATTCCTATAAGTGTCTTCGTACACTGCGGAGGACCTCAGTCAACTCAACCAACACTGGAATCACTGAGGAGGACGTTAGTCAACTCACAAACAGTAATTCAATCATCGCGGAGGACCTAAGTCAACTCGATCAACAATGACTCACGGATAAGTAATAATTCATCTTAATCAATAATCAATAATAATCATCAATGTGAATATCATATTGATAATCCAGGTGTCACCCGTGTGTTATCAAAATAATATTTAAATTGGTATACATTTTCCACCTCCGAGTTTAAAACAAGTTAGTTTAAAAGGAGGTTATGAGAACTCACCTGAGTCCTTAGAATAATTGTTCTCGTAAAATGCGCGCTCGCGTATGCAATTCAACAACAACTCAATAACCTCAAATCGTCGGTCAAATGCAGGATCTTTTCGTGTCTCCTTGTTCCCCTCGATCACACGAACGCGTAGGCACGAAGATCTCGCGATTTCGTTGGGAAACGAAGAAGTTAGGCTAGAGAGAAGTTAGAGAGATGAGTGAGTGTGTGTTTTAGTGAGAGAGATGTGTTGGTGAAATGGGAAGGAAGAGGAAGAACTCTTCCTTATATCGCGTATTGTCACCACGTGTTCGGTCTCGTTTTTATCGCGATAAATTATATAAAATGTTTGGTTATGCTCGGTTTTTAACGTGAAACCCATTTAAACATGAAACATTTAAATACATAAGTTTTGTTTTAAATAAAATGATTTTAATTAATATATTTTCGTGAAAAAGTTTTCGTTAAATTGTTTATTTAAATAAACAATTTATTCGAATTTAATTTAAGTTGTGATTCCTAATAAATATTTTTAGTTTATTTTTCTTATTTTATTATCGATAAATATTATTTAATTATCTCGTCGAAACGCGATACTTACGTACGTATTCGTAAAGATCGTCACCTTTGCGAATCCAACGCTCGTATCGTATTTCGATTCGATTTACGATTTATGGAATATCGTTTCAGAATATTATTCTTAATAATTATATCCGTGTGAATCGTCACCCACGTGAATACATTATTATGTTAATATTTCTGAATTAATATTCGCGTTTAACTTATGTTCGTAACCTCACCATCGCGTATTCATTTCCAATTAAACTTTTATTATTTTCTCAACTTTAATATTATCATTCCCAATCCAAAACCCACTAAACCCAAGTCACTGACACATCCATGATAGACCGAAATATGCATATGTATAGGGCATATGCAGAGGTAGATCGCAACCTCCCCTACACCGTCCCACCGCTATTTCGATAAACCATGACCATGTGTCCTTGACTATGTTTAGCAATCCAACCATAACAAACTCCTAATTCCTTTCATTCCAAAACAAAATCCATGATCCGTGTAATTATCTACGATAAACTTTCTGGTTCTATTTAGTTGAATTTCTACTAAACTCACCATAGTTTATGCAGAGAATAATATATTCACAATGTATACCAATAATCAATAATATTCACAAATAATTCATTTTCATTAGTAATAATAAATCTCAGGTCGTAACAGTACAATCGTACGGATGTACGGATGTACGGACGACCGGAAGTACAGTGATGTTACAATCTCCCCTAGTTAAAGGAATTTTGTCCCGAAATTCAACTCGGAGTGACCGTAGAAAATAAATCTGGGTACTTAAGCTTAATCTGATCTTCTCTCTCCCATGTGAATTCTGGACCACGCTTCGACTCCCAACGTACTCTGACAATTGGAATTCTATTGCGTTTGAGTTTCTTAACTTCACGATCCATTATCTCCACCAGTCTTTCAATAAAGTGCATGGTATCATCTATGCGAATGTCATCGAGTGGTACCTAAAGATCCTGATCAGCTACGCACTTTCTCAGATTGGACCCGTGAAACGTCGGGTGCACGTTACTAAGTTCAAGAGGAAGTTCCAGCTTGTAAGCAACCTTCCCGATCCTTTCAAGGATCTTAAAAGGGCCGACATATCGTGGAGCAAGTTTACCCTTCTTCCCGAATCGCACAACGCCCTTCCAAGGCGATACCTTGAGTAATACCATATCATCAACTTCAAACTCCAAAGGTTTCCGTCTTTTATCCGCGTAGCTTTTCTGTCGACTGCGTGCAGCTAACAGGTTGTCGCGGATCTGACGGATCTTGTCGGTCGTTTCGTGAATAATCTCGGGACCAGTAATCTGTGAATCACCAACTTCGGTCCAACAAATAGGTGACCGGCATTTCCTGCCATAAAGAGCTTCAAACGGTACCATACCAATGCTCGCGTGATAAATGTTGTTATACGAGAACTCAACCAATGGTAAATGGCTATCCCAATTGCCACCAAAGTCAATGACACAAGCTCTTAACATGTCTTCCAATGTCTGAATCGTTCACTCCGTCTGTCCATTCGTTTGAGGATGATAGGCGGTGGTAAGATCCAATCTTGTTCCAAAGGCTTCGTGAAGTGATTCCCAAAATCGTGCCGTGAAACGAGCATCACGATCCGATATTATACTTAAGGGAATACCATTTAGGCTAATGATCTCATCAATGTAGATACGAGATAACTTCCGCACAGGGTACGTCTCGCGTATTGGTAAGAAGTGAACCGACTTGGTCAATCTATCAATTATCACCCAAATGTTGTCTTTACCGTTTATGGTTCGTGGGAGTTTAGTAATGAAATCCATGGAGATATTCTCCCACTTCCACATGGGTATTTCTTGTTGTAATAACAATCCCGAAGGTCGCTGGTGTTCTGCCTTGACTTTTGCACAGTTAAGGCACTTGGACACATATTCAGCAATATCCTTCTTCATCCCAGGCCACCAGTACAAGGCCTAAGGTCTTGATACATCTTATCAGAACCCGGATGGATTGAGTAACGAGACTTATGAGCTTCATCCAATATCACCATCCTAAGATCACCCCTGTTCGGTATCCACAACCGATTCAAAAAATACATTAAACCATCATCTTTAGTTTCCAATAAAATCTCAGCCCCGCAAGACATCTCATTTTTCAAGTTATCTTGAGCCAATGAGTCTTGTTGGGCTGTGAGAGTATCATTACGGAGATTAGTGTCCCCCTCATATGGTTTATTCTTTTGAGTCAAAGAAGTGAGAGGGACAGCAATCCTGGAGAAATTCGAAATAAACCGCCGATAATAACCAACAAGTCCGAGAAAAGATCGAATCTCCGTCGGTGTCTTCGGTGTACTCAAATTCTTCACCGCATCAATCTTAGCAGGATCCACGTGAACACCATTTTCATTGACTATGTGTCCCAAGAATTGAACTTCCTTAACCCAAAATTCACATTTAGAGAATTTGGCGTATAGTCGCTCTTCTCTCAGGATCTCCAAAACCAACTTAAGGTGTTTCTCGTGTTCTTCTTTGGTCTTTGAGTAGATCAAAATATCATCAATGAATACAATCACAAAGTTATCCAAGTATGGCCTGCAAACACGGTTCATGAGGTCCATGAAAACCGCAGGTGCATTCGTTAGGCCGAAGGGCATTACCAGAAATTCATAATGGCCATATCTTGTTCTGGAAGCCATCTTGGGAATATCATCATCATGTACCCGAATCTGATGATACCCAGACCTGAGATCGATCTTTGAAAACCATGCCGAGCCCTGAAGCTGATCGAAGAGATCGTCGATGAGCGACAGTGGATATCGATTCTTGATTGTGAGCTTGTTTAATTCGCGATAGTCGATACACATTCAAAATGACCTGTCCTTCTTATTGACAAACAGGACCGGTGCACCCCATGGCGAATGGCTCGGGCGAATAAATCCTTTATCAGTCAGGTCTTGCAGCTGCCTTGCCAATTCTTGCAACTCCGAAGGTGCAAGCCTGTAGGGAGCTTTGGCGACTGGGTTCGCACCAGGTACTAAGTCAATTCGAAACTCAACCTGACGTTCTGGTGGAAGACCCGGCAAATCATCTGGAAATACTTCAGGAAAGTCTCTGATTACTGGAACGTCTTCAATGCTCTTTCTATTCTCCTTTTTCTCCACGATGTGTGCTAAGAATGCTATACATTTTTCCTAAGGTGCTTGTGTGCTTTAGTGCATGACATCAGCTTAAGACCTTTGCTAGAAGTTTCCCCAAAAACTCTTAAAGTTTCACCCGAAGGTAAGGGAATACAAATGTATTTCTCATGACATACTATCTCTGCTTTGTGGGTGGCTAACCAATCCATGCATATGATAACATCAAAGCTACCAAGATGCATAGGTATAAGATCAATCGGGAAAACGTGATCATTTAAGTTCATAGTACATTCGATAATAACAGTGTCAATATCAATGGTATTTCCGTCAGCCACCTCCACGTTAAACGGTTTATCTAAGCGTTTACGTGTTCTACCAAGCATGCATTCAAAATCATATGAAACGAAACTCCTATCGGAACCAGAATCAAATAAGACAGATGCATAAGAGTTGTTGATCAGAAATGTACCGTTGACTACGTCCTGGTTGGCTTAAGCAGCTGGAGCATTCAGCTGGAACGCTCTGCCTCTTGCCACCCGTTGATTGTTTCCTGTCAGTCTCGGGCATTGATCTCTGAAATGGCCCACTTCACCACACTCGTAACAGGCTCTTGCCTGTACAGGTACCTGGCGAACAGGTGCAGCTTGTATCGATTGAACTTGCGGAGCAGGTAGTGCAAGCGGAGCAGGTTGCATCCTTTGTGCTTGCGGTGCACTCCGGCACACATTTATGAAATGGCCATACTTGCCACAGTTGTTGCAGACGCGACAAGGCAAGTTAGGTGCGTGATGATATCGGCAAGTGTTGCATTATGGAACAGCTCCAAAATTCCTAGTGTTGGAATTATTGGAGGACTGTTGAGTGACTGGAGTGGTAACAGCATAACTCCTAGCCTTCCTCTTCCTGTTGCTGCTCTTTGATGAACCAACAGCCTCAGTCTTGATCTCAGTCTTTGCTTCCTTTGTGGTATTCTTGCCTCAGTCTTCTTCGTTCCTTTTCTCGTGAGAGTTCCAGCCTTTACATGGTTATCAGTAAGTGTAGCAGACAAACAGATCGCAGCCTCAAGTGTTTTGGGGTTGCTCCCGTAAACAGTGTCTTGGATCTGCATGGGCAGACCGCCGATGTACTTCTCGATAGCTCTTTCCAAAGGTGTCACCAGATGAGGCACCAGCAGACTATACTCGTGAAAACGAGTATTATAGATGACATTCTCGCCACTATCCTGTTTGAGTTCCCAGAACTCAGTCTCCAGTTTTCACATTTCACTGCGAGGACAGGATTCAGTGGTCATTATGTTCTTGACCTCAGTCCAAGTCAGTGCTAGGGCAGTATCAACTCCCCTAGTTCGCTTTTCCCCATTCCACCAAGTTAGTTCTCTCTTTTGGAAAGCACTGGTGGCGTAGCGCACCTTCAAGTTATCGGGGCAATCACAGTTGATGAAGGTGTTCTCCATACTCTCAAACCACTGCAGCAGACCAGTGGCTGACTCAGCACCCGTAAACTTCTGGGGGTTACAGGAGTTGAAGTGTTTAAATGTGCAAGTTGGCGGGTTTGCACCACCTATATTCTGATTAATGTTCTCATTGGCTTGTGTCAGTTGATTCACCAATCCAGAGATGAGTGTTGCTAACTATTGTATGCCAGAGTTGGCATTGCTGTTGTTAGCATCCCCATTGTTCGAGTCATCTTCGTTGTGACGGCGCGGCGGCATGTTTCTGAGGAATTAGAAACATGTTACTACTGTTTACAACGTAAGTCATACAGACAATGGTCAAATGAGTTCATTTAAACAGTCAGGATTACATATAGGAACTATATTTCTCTCCTATCTGTCATTAAACTCATAACACTTATAAATTCCCTAATGTTATACTAAGTGTCCTAGTTGGTCATAACTAATATTTGCTAAATATTCCTAGGTGCAAACATTCCCCACCCTATACTAACACTGACAACCTCCCAATGCAATTCAACAAGCTTATATATAGGGCATATGCAGAGGTAGATCGCAATCTCCCCTACACGTCCCACCACCGTTTCATTGCACCACGATTATGCCCTTGTTAGCATTTAGGGTGTATCATGTATCTTACCATAGTCTCACCTCACAAACCTTATCCCAAGTAGGATAATTTTGAGTGAAGTGGTCTCTAGTTCCCTTGGACAATTAGGTTCACCTAATGTCTAAGTTCACCTGACATTAAAGTTCCCCTAATGTCTAATTTTCAGTAAATTCCATACTAAATCTCAATGTCCATATTCATTAATAAGGGTTCATATGATCACTGAGTGCTCTTATTGTCAACAAGTGTTCATATCCTCCCTATAATTTATTCTCATCAAGTGTCCATACCATCACTAAGTGTTAGTATCATCACTATGCGTTTATATTATCTCCAAGTGTCTATATCATCACCCAAGTCTACAGTCCATCATTAATCGTTCATATCATTCGCTGATCCTATGCACCCCACGTGTCCAATAAATGTGTTTATAAATGAGTTTATAAGTTTTCATCAAATGTGATCATCCAAAGTGTCAATCCAAACCAACCTTAACCAACAGACCATCAGCATCAACCTTACAACAATTCCTAGTAATATCCTAAGTTCCTGACACTGACAGACCCCCCGCCCCGATATACTATAAATGGTATATGTATAGGGCATATGTAGGGGTTAGTCGCAATTGCCCCAGCCACCGTCCCACCACCTTTGTAGTATACCATGAGTGTGTCCTTGTTTGGAGTTTATAGATCAACAAATAATTCCTAAAGCAGATAATTCCTAAGCAATTAATTTCCTAAACAGGTAATTTCCCAAACGGGTAGTTCCCACATTCTTCAATACTAACATCCACCTAATGTACCGTAAATGGTATATATATAGGGCATATGTAGGGGTCAGTCGCAACTGCCCCAGCCACGTGCATGTCCTTATCGAATCATTAGGGCACAAGTAAGCAAATAATCGGTAGTAGCATAAGCATATCATATGTATAACAGGAGTTCAGATAACATGTAGTAAACACATAAGCATGAAATCCTGAATATACTAACTAGTGTATGAAATAGTTCATACTAGGGTATCCTACGGTTATAGACTAGGTCAACCATTTCTAGTAACATAATTCCCTATAACCCAGGCTCTGATACCAATCTGTAACACCATGACCGATGGCGGAAAGGTCGGGATGCCACGAGGGATGTGTAGATTGTTCAAAAGCTCGTGGGCATCTAAATCAAATCATCATATATCATTCAATCATCCAAATTAATTACACAAAAATCATGTTCATCATGAAATAGTTACATCAATTATAAAAGAGATTTAGCTATCTAACTAAATTCTAAACGCCAGAATTTCAGTTATTTAGCTAAGTCCAAGATCCTATATGATGATGTCCTAAAAAGAATGTAGAGCCATCCTGCCCTACCTACTTGCCTTCGTTCCCTGAAACATGTAGAAAATCAAGTGTCAACTACAAAGTAGTTGGTGAGTCATCATAAGTTTTATATTTCAAAAGATGTTTATAAAATGTTTAAGTAAAATTTATAAAGATGTTTAGAAAAGTTTATGATTCCCCGAGATAATCCACATGTGCACCTGTAAGTTAGTCCAGTTCTACCAATTCCCAAAACACAAAACAATTCAACAATCCAATCAATTATATACACAATAACCACATAGCTCAAATAATCACAAATTATTATCCACACATAATCATCCAATCACATCCATTCAATCTCCATCAGTCATTAAAATCATATCCATATAAGTTACCGCGGAGGATCTCAGTCAACTCAATTAACGGCGGAATCATCGCGGAGGACCGCAGTCAACTCAATCAACGATATTCCTATAAGTGTCTTCGTACACTGCAGAGGACCTCAGTAAACTCAACCAACAGTGGAATCACTGAGGAGGACGTTAGTCAACTCACAAACAGTAATTCAATCATCGCGGAGGACCTAAGTCAACTCGATCAACAATGACTCATGGATAAGTAATAATTCATCTTAATCAATAATCAATAATAATCATCAATGTGAATATCATATTGATAATCCAGGTGTCACCCGTGTGTTATCAAAATAATATTTAAATTGGTATACATGTTCCACCTCCGAGTTTAAAACAAGTTAGTTTAAAAGGAGGTTATGAGAACTCACCTGAGTCCTTAGAATAATTGTTCTCGTAAAATGCGCGCTCGCGTATGCAATTCAACAACAACTCAATTACCTCGAACCGTCGGTCAAATGCAGGATCTTTTCATATCTCCTTGTTCCCCTCGATCACACGAACGCGTAGGCGCGAAGATCTCGCGATTTCGTTGGGAAACGAAGAAGTTAGGCTAGAGAGAAGTTAGAGAGATGAGTGAGTGTGTGTTTTAGAGAGATAGACGTATTGGTGAAATGGGAAGGAATAGGAAGAACTCTTCCTTGTATCGCGTATTGTCACCACGTGTTCGGTCTCGTTTTTATCGCGATAAATTATATAAAATGTTTGGTTATGCTCGGTTTTTAACGTGAAACCCATTTAAACATAAAGCATTTAAATACATAAGTTTTGTTTTGAATAAAATGATTTTAATTAATATAGTTTCGTGAAACAGTTTTCATTAAATTATTTATTTAAATAAACAATTTATTCGAATTTAATTTAAGTTGTGATTCCTAATAAATATTTTTAGTTTATTTTTCTTATTTTATTATCGATAAATATTATTTAATTATCTCGTCGAAACGCGATAGTTACGTACGTATTCGTAAAGATCGTCACCTTTGCGAATCCAACGCTCGTATCGTATTTTGATTCGATGTACAATTTATGGAATATCGTTTCAGAATATTATTCTTAATAATTATATCCGTGTGAATCGTCACCCACGCGAATACATTATTATGTTAATTTTCTGAATTAATATTCGCGTTTTACTTATGTTCGTAACCTCACCATCGCGTATTCATTTCCAATTAAACTTTTATTATTTTCTCAACTTTAATATTATCATTCCCAATCCAAAACCCACTAAACCCAAGTCACTGACACATCCATGATAGACCGAAATATGCATATGTATAGGGCATATGCAGAGGTAGATCGCAACCTCCCCTACACCGTCCCACCGCTATTTCGATAAACCATGACCATGTGTCCTTGACTATGTTTAGCAATCCAACCATAACAAACTCCTAATTCCTTTCATTCCAAAACAAAATCCAGGATCCGTGTAATTATCTGCGATAAACTTTCTGGTTCTATTTAGTTGAGTTTCAACTAAACTCACCATAGTTTATGCAGAGAATAATATATTCACAATGTAAACCAATAATCAATAATATTCACAAATAATTCATTTTCATTAGTAATAATAAATCTCAGGTCGTAACAGTACAATCGTACGGATGTACGGATGACCGGAAGTACAGTGATGTTACATTGTGTAAAGCCTCACATACGTTTATACATAATAGAATCCCAACAAGTAGTGTCAAGCATTAGTTTTGTGTCAAGCATTACATGATATTAGCATACAGTTAATTACACGTAGTTTATGTCTGAGTTACTGTGCAAGTTACTGTTCTGGTTACGATTCTGGCACTGGTGTTACAACAACGGTTCAGCTGTGAAGTTAATTTCGATGATCAAAGCTCAGAACTATATGGTGCATGGTTGTAGAGAATACTTAGCCTATGTGGTAGATGTTACAATAAAGATAAAGGATTTGAAGGATGTGCCGGTAGTATGTCAATTCCCAGATGTCTTTCCTGAGAACTTGACAAATATTCCTCCTAATAGAGAGGTTGGGTTTCGTATTGATTTGGAGCCAAGAGTAAAGCCAGTGGCTAAAGCTTCATATCGATTAGCTCCATCGAAAATGAAAGAACTAATGACACAACTATAAGACCGCCTCAATAAAGGGTTTATAAGACCAAGCATCTCACCTTGGGGTGCTCTGGTATTATTTGCTAAAAAGAAAGATGGGAGCATGAGGATGTGTATCGATTATCATGACCTAAACAAACTTACAGTAATGAAAAAGTATCATCCCCAATAATTGATGACCTCTTTGATCAACTACAAGGGGCGAGCTATTTTCAAAGATTGATCTAGGATCGAGGTACCATCAGCTAAAAGTTCGGGAAGAATATATTCCAAAGACGTCTTTTCGTACATGCTATGATCATTATGAGTTTTTGGTCTTGTCGTTGGGATTAACCAATGCGCTAGCAACTTTCATGGACCTAATGAATCGGGTATGCCAACTTATGTTGGACCAATATGCGATTGTGTTTATTGACGACACCTTAATTTATTCGAAAAATGAAGACGACCATGCATGCCATCTAAAAGAAGTTTTGGAAACTTTACGCAAGGAGAAACTGTTTGCTAAGTTCTCCAAGTGTGCCTTCTGGTTACGGGAAGTTCAGTTCTTGGGCCACATGATCAATACCGATGGTATGAAGGTTGATCCAACAAAAGTGGAAGCCGTAATGAAATGGAGTCCTCCTAAGACACCAAGAGAGATTTGAAGCTTCTTAGGATTAGCTGGTTATTACTGGTGTTTTATCCAAGAGTTAGCTAAAATTGCTTCACCAAAGACTAAGTTGACTAAGAAAGAGTTAAGTTTTATTGGAGTACACGACAACAAGAAGAATTTGAAGAGTTAAAGTCAAGATTGACTCAAGCACCAGTACTATCCTTGCCTGATGCTACAGAAGACATGGTTATTTTTCAGATTTTCATATCAAGGATTGGGTTGTGTGCTCATGCAACGGGGGAAGGTCATCGCTTATGCTTCTTGACAGCTAAAGCCTAATGAAGTAAATTATCCAACTCATGATTTGGAGCTGCCAGTAGTTGTATTATCTTTATAAATAGGGCGTTACTATTTTTATGGTGTCAAAGGTACCATCTATATCGATCATAAGAGTCTCAAGTATTTCTTTGAATAGAAGGATTTGAATATCAAGAAACGTAGATGGTTGGAGTTAATTAAAGATTATGACCGTGACATCTAATATCACCCTGGAAAATCAATGTGGTGGCTGACGCTTTAAGTCCAAAGAGTGACCATTCTCCAATTCGGGTGAGGGCATGTCGAGTGTTAATAACATGAAATTTTCTAGACCAACTCAAAGAAGCTCAAGTTAAGGATTTAGAAGAAGAAAATGTATGTAGTGAGAGAATATTTGGCCAAGTAAAAAATTTGGAAGAAAATGATTATGGGGTAAAGACTATGTTTGGTCGAATGTGGGTACCGCGTGGCGGTGATATACGAAAGATAATTTTGGATGAAGCCCACAAGACTCGTTACTCTATTCACCCACGTACAACCGAGATTTATCAACATTTAAATAAGTGCTACTGGTGGTCTGGTATGAAGTTTAACGTTATGCAATATGTGAATGGATGTCTAACTTGTGCGAAAGTTAAAGCTGAACATCTAAAGACATATGGCAGACTTCAACCACTAGAAATACCCAAGTGGAAATGGGAACATATTACTATGTTTCATAACTAAGCTTCCACGAACAGATTAAGGTTATGATACCATTTGGGTGGTAGTGGACAGATTGACTAAAAGTGCCCACTTTCTTCCTATTCGTGAATCGTATTCTACAGAAAGGTTGGCAGAAATATTTGTGTGCCGATCCCATTCGTGTCAGATAGAGATACTCATTTCCCCTCCAGATTTTGGAAAAGGTTCCATGATGCTATGGGATCTAAGCTATTAATTAGCATTGCATATCATCCGCAAACAAATGGTCAAAGTGAAAGGACCATTCAAACTCTTGAAGATATGCTTCGAGCATGTGCTGTAGATTATGAAGGTAATTGGAAAAGGCATTTACCTCTTGCAGAATTCTCCTACAAAAACAGTTACCATTCATCGATTGATATGAAGTCATTTGAAATGTTATATGGGAGATAATTTCATACACCCATATGCTGGGGTGAAGTTTGTAAAAAAGAATTGGGAAACTTGAAAGTGGTTAGAGCTACGACTGAAATATTTGATCAAATTAAATCAAGAATGAAAGCGGTAGAAGGCCGACAAAAGTCGTATGCTAATAAAAGAAGGAGGCCGATTGAATTTTAAGTCGGAGCTATGGTGTTACTAAAGGTATCTCCATGGAAAGGCCTTATTCGTTTTCGGAAACATGGAAAATTAAGTCCAAGGTGCATTGGACCTTTCAAAATTCTAGCCCGTGTAAGTGAGATTGCGTATAGACTAGAGTTACTGGATAAATTAATTAAGATTCACCAAACATTCCATGTATCATAATTGCGCAAGTGCTTGAGGAATGAAACCTCACACATACCATATGATGAAATTGAGATCGATAATAAGCATAATTATGTGGAGCATCCGGTAGCAATTCTCGATTATGATAAGAGGAAGTTAGGAAATAAGAATGTCAAGCTTGTAAATGTTCAGTGGAAGCATCGTAAGAGGTCTGATGCTACCTGGGAAACTGAGGGGGGAAATACATAAATTGAGGGGGTAGATTTGTAACAACCGGTTTTCAATTGTATTTTAAACAATTTATATATAATAAAGTATTATAATTTTCCTATGAAGAATGTTTTGATAATGACATGATAAAGTCGCTATGTGGCTACTAGTCTTCAAGATCACATGACACTAGCAAGTTGTTTATGGATTAATAATATCACATTATAAGGACAACAAAGTAATGATCATAATGAGGGAAAGCGAAATTAGCAAACGATGCTCTGAATGAATGTTATGATAAAACGAGTTCTGAACGATAATCATAAAATGATCTATATAATTAATACATCCTTAGGAGTAGTGCTTGATATGGTTATAAAGGTAATTAAAAATCATGAACATGGGCGAAAACGGTGTGCAAAACGTAGTTCGTATGAAGCCGTAATTGCGAAAACAAGTTCAAGACACTACGCGCATTTACGAACACGTGTTTTACAGATTTTCCACGTGTCATAGGTGGCTTCCACGTGTCATATGTGGCTGCCACGTGTCCCACATGATTGCCAAGTGTTCGGCGAGGTGTCGCAGCGTGGCTATCTGGATTTGCATGCCAGTTCCTATAAATAGTTTGTACCTCGTCATTTTTAACACAAAGTTTCGAGTTCCAATCCTCTTATCATGAAATAAATACCCCCATAAACCTCCTTTAAGGTCACTTGAGTGTGTGGAAGCATGTGGCGGGTGATCAGGACTAGCCAGACGGTTAAACAAGTTGTTTTCCAGATACAACGAGGTAAGCTTATGCTTAAGTTTTAAATGCTAAGGTTGTCTTCATGAGTATGTATGGGGTTGTCTTGAATAAATAAAGCCATTGATATGATGTGGTTATGCCCGTGTGATACGGCGAACACCCCGGATTTATGTAACTAGTTAAAAACTCGTATTGGAGATATCTTAAGATAGTCGTTTTGTTGTCCGTTTAGAAACCTGAATTTCGGTTTATGGGATATGTGAATATTGTTATGATCTTGCTAGGATATCCAGGTTGTTATGATTCCTTTGGAGAAATGTAGGATCAGTCTAAAAGATTAAGTTTATTGTGCAGGATCAATCAGGTGAGTTCTATGATGCCCATTTTATGTTTTAAAATGTTTCGGGCTGATATGCATACTGTTAATTGTTTGTATTTGACAATGTTATATTTAACTATTTTTGAGACTCTGTGTTTGTATAGTTGAGTGTTTGTATAACAATGATTGTTGCCTGTGGGGTTGAACATGTCAAATGGTTTTTGGTCTAAACTTGGTTTTGGGATGCCGTACTCGAGACAGTACGAGTCGAATGATTTTTAAGGATACAAAAAAGTGATGAGTTTTATGGGCATTGGGGAAAATGTTTTGACACGCATTTTGGTTGTGTGCCACTAGTGAGATTAGTCTGATGATATAAACGTTTTACAACTGCAATTTGGACAGAGGTCCTAAAACAGGTTTTGAAAATGTTTGGGGCACTGCGATAATTGTTTAAGTAGGGAAAAATGTTTAGAAAACAGTGAATGTGCAGTTTCAGTCAAAATTGTGTTTTTGACAAACGTGTCGACCATGGTCGACGGTGTCCTTGCTATATATGTAGAAACAAGCGTCCTGCCTATCTTTGATGCATGTTTCTGGTGGGAAACAGCCCTGACATATGTGTCGGTATAGAGGGTTAATTGATCAATTGACTGTATATGACAAGTGATGACTGGGCCTAAAGAGGCCTAACGTGACCCTAGACAGTGGCTTGATATTACTATAGATGCAATATAAGTGTCAGGATCGGGATTGAAACAACAATAACTGTTGAGGGTTTTTACTGAACTCTCAGTGGTGGAAACAAACATATTCGTCTAATTTAAGACAGTATTAAAACAGAGATTGAACAAACAGATGTACATTAAATGCTACATTCATTGATCATCAATTGATGATTACAAAGGAGCTAGGATCAGGAAACAGACTTCTGATCACAGAGCATCACTAGGGTTTTGATTTTCTCTCTCTAGCTGGTAGTGTGTGTCTGTGTGTTTTTCTAAGGATTACTGTTTTTCAAAATCTATTACATCACTTTCTATATATAGACAATTGGGGCCTATGAAAACATTCCAATCAGGTTCTAGAATACAATGTAATAAACAAAAGGGCTAAGCTGTCAAAATTATCTTGTCAGCATCTTAGGTGTTAGTCCTGGTCAGCACAACATCATTCTTATCAGCGTCAGTAATTTCCTTGTCAGCATCAGTAGATTGAAGGAATAAAATTACTAAGTCTTGAAAGCACTGTGAACATTTGCAAATAATATTTTACTTATTCGCAAAGTTCATTGAATTAGTTAACTACTCTTTGTTTTGCAGCAACTTCATCCACAGGACTTGTCTTCAAATCTGCTATCATAACAAGTGAGAGTTAGAAAGCTCGCAGATGATCTGAGTGTGCACAAGTTGAACATCCGTAAATGTTCTAACTGTGCAACACTTATTCATTCGCAAATGATCTGAGTGTGCACAAGTTGAACATTCGTAAATGTTCTAACTATGCAACACTTATTTATTCGCAAATGATCTGAGTGTGCACAAGTTGAACATTTGTAAATGTTCTAATTGTGCAACACTTATTCATTCGATAATGATCTGAGTGCGCATAAGTTAAACATTTGCAAATGATCTGAGTGTGCACAAGTTGAACATTTGTAAATGTTCTAACTGTGCAACACTTATTTATTCGCAGATGATCTGAGTGTGCACAAGTTGAACATTCGTAAATGTTCTAACTGTGCAACACTTATTCATTCGCAAATGATCTGAGTCTGCACAAGTTGAACATTCGAAAATGTTCTAACTGTGAAACATTTATTTATTCTCAAATGATCTGAGTGTGCACAAGTTGAACATTCGTAAATGTTCTAACTGTGCAACACTTTTATATTCGCAAATGATCTAAGTTTGCACAAGTTTTAAATTCTTAAATGTTCTAAATGTGCAACACTTATTCATTCGCAAATGATCTGAGTGTGCACAAGTTGAACATTCGTAAATGTTATTACTGTGAAACACTTATTTATTTGCAAATGATCTGAGTGTGCACAAGTTGAACATTCGTAAATTTTCTAACTGTGCAACACTTATTCACTTGCAAATGATCTGAGTGTGCACAAGTTGAGCATTCGTAAATGTTCTAACTATGCAACACTTATTCACGACTTGTTGCATTATCTCAAAAGTATTACCTGTGAAGAAGATTGACATTTGTAGATATTGTTAACATGAGTTATCAATGCAATTTATTCACCTGTACGTTATGAGATTATAAATATGTCATTACTTAATAACAAATGATTTTGATAAACCATAGACTTATTTTTATTTTAAATTAGAACCAATTTTGGACATAGTATCTATCCTTTAAAATACCCAACAATAAGGACTACCACACTATGGACTTGGCAGGTGGCAACCATACCATGGACTTGGTGTATTGGTATTTGGGTTTTGATAACCCGGTAGTTGTAGGTTCTGTTAACCCGGATGTTGGTTTGAAACTTTTCTACACAAAGTTTGTCTGTTTTACGATTCTGAAACTTTTCTCGTAGTCGTGTTATCACAATTTTTGTATGATAAAAACATAGAACTCACAAGTGAAAACTGATTCCTTTGATATGCATATCATGGAAAGAAAAGGCTTCATGTAGCCATGGTAAGGGCAAGGTGTGATAGAAAGAACATCAAGCTGATAGCAATTTTGGCATATGTATAATGATGTAAATTATATCATGCTGGCATCTTGTATTGGAACTTGTGTTATATGAATGAAAGTCCCGCTGCTTTTCTAGTTATACCATGTGTTCTATTATAATTCCAATTTAGTGATGGTTCCGAGAGACAGGCATCACAAGTTGGTATCAGAGCCTTGGTTTAAGATATTTTAGAGTACTTGCAGTAATACCTAAACTTAAACTAAGACTCAAAACACATGTTCAAGATGTTAGTAAACATGCCAATGTAGCCAAATGCCTAGTACTCTTGCTTAGTGACCTGTTTAGTGATGCATTAAGCATATTGTGCTAAAATTGTTAGATTCATGGGTATAGATAAGTTACTTATTGTAATTAGCTACCACTAATAATAGCTTGACTATACAAATGAGGATCGGGATTAAACCATAGTGTGGTTTTGATGTAGAACTTATAAGAACTGTTCATAAATTGGTTGAAACACCATAAGTTGCATGTTAGTAATTAAATGTCCTGTTGGACATCAAATGATCAGTAAGGGTTAGACCCATTGATAACGGTCAAAATTAAGATGTGGACCACGTGTGACCATGATGGAATATAATTAAACCAGTAGCACTATAAAGTTATAATCGAAAAGGGCCATCTACTTATTTATTTATCGACCTACTGCCATCTAATTATCCATCATACTAACATTGATATGTTCGTCATCTTGATTATAGAATGGTGGGAGGAGGTCGTGGTCATGTTCGTAATATGGATGGTGGGCAAAGGCCAAATACTAGGAGTAATACCAATGCCCTCCATCCACGAAAAGGAAATTCCTCAGCAAGTGAAAAATAGTTAGGCAGTTCAGAATGAACTACGACAAACAGAAATGACCACTGAACTGGTAAAAGCTATACGTGAAACTCTGCTAATGCTGATTGCGGAGCAACATGGGACAGGTGTCGGCCTAACTGTCGAATCTGGAAGCACTGGAACCGGTAATAATGGTGGCAGGAATGTTACAACAAATGGTAATGTAATCACATTGGTTAATGGCATGGATGCTAACAAACGTAATAAAGGATGTTATTACAACGCCTTCAAAGGTTGTGGTCCCCCATCTTTTGACGGCAAGAAGGTTTTCGTTTGTACTCAAGAGTGGGTACAGGAAATGGAAGCAGTGATCATGATCATCCAGTGTAGCGAAGATCAGGAAATATTGTTTTCTGCACATTCATTTATGTCGGAAATATACTGGTGAGGAACCATCAAACAAGCTCATAGGGAGCAAGCTGTTGCAGCATTACATTGGAACGAACTGAAGTAATTTGCCCAAGGGGTGAAGTTGATAGAATGGAGATAGAGTTTCTAAAGCTGGAGGCAGGAAAAATGACACATCAGGAATAAACGACGAGTTTTAAAGAAATGTCCAGAATGGTTCCTAATTTGGTAAACACCGAGGAAAAACATGTCAAGAGCTAAATTCAAGGTTATCTAGGTGAGGTTCGGAAAGTTTGCCGAACAGTTGCATCAGGTACATATCAGTCAGCCATGGAACTTAGTGCTGCAATCTATCATGATGAGTATGGTATGGGCGGTATGCCTGGCAAAAGCAAAAGAAAGTGGTCTAATTTTGACTCAAAGTCAGAAGGCGAAGAGTCAAGGAACAAATTCAAAAGTAACAATACTGGTAGATGTCATAAATGCAACAAATATCATAAGGGAAGATGCTTGGAAAACATTTTAGATGTTGCAAGAAACCCAAAACCTCCTACATGATACCATTGTGGAAAGTCAAGACATATTCCCCCAAATTGTCCGGAAGTAAGAGACTGTGGCTGTTTTGAATGTGGGGAACTTGGGCATCGGAAGATTGACTGCCCAAGTTTTAAGAAAAGGATTGAATCAGGAAGACAAGTTGATTGGAGTAAAGAAAATGGAGGAAAGGCTGAGGCACGTGCCTTCACGATGACCGTAGAGGAAGCCAAAATGGAGTCAGACGTCATCTCAGGTACATTTCTTATTAATAGCCTACCCACAAATGTTTTATTTGATTCTGGTGCTAGTAAAAGTTTTATTTCTATTAGATTTAGTAAATTACTAAATAAGCCCCTCAAAACTATATAGAAAACTTTTGAAGTTGCAACCGCCATAGGTAAAACTGTTAAGATTTCCGAAATGCTTGAAGATTACTACATAGATTTAGACGGATACCAGTTTCATGTTCAATTGTTCCCACTGACGCTTGGAGGCTTTGACGCCGTTTTGGGGATGGATTAGTTAGACGAGAACAATGCTCAGACTGTATGCAACAATAAGTGAATTCAAATACAAGCATCGGATGGTAAGCAGATGTGCGTATATGCTGATCACAACGGTTCGGCTGCGAAGTTAATTTCGATGATCAAAGCTCAAAAGTGTATGGTGCAAGGTTGTAGAGCATACCTAGCCTTTGTGGTAGATGCTACAATAAATACAAAGGATTTGAAGGATATGCCGGTAGTATGTCAATTCCCAGATGTCTTTCCTGAGGACTTGACAAATATTCCTCCTGGAAGTTGTGTTTCGTATTGATTTGGTGCCAGGAGCAAAGCCAGCGGCTAAAGCTCCATTACCTCCAACAGAAATTAAGGGACTAATGACACAACTACATGACCTCCTCAATAAAGGGTTTATAAGACCAAGCATCTCACCTTGGGGTGCTTCGGTATTATTTGTTAAAAAGAAAGATGGGAGCAAGAGGATGTGTATCGATTATCGTGAGCTAAACAATCTTACAGTAAAGAACAAGTATCCTCTCCCAAGAATTGTTGAACTCTTTGATCAACTACAAGGGGCGAGATGGTTTTCAAAGATTGATCTACAATCAGGGTACCATCAGCTGAAAGTTTGGGAAGAAGATATTCCAAAGACGGATTTTCATACACGCTATGATCATTATGAGTACTTGGTCATGTCGTTCAGATTAACCAATGCGGTAGCAACTTTCATGGACCTTATCAATCGTGTATGCCAACCTATGTTGGACCGATCCCAACCTATGAAAGCAACCATGCATGCCATCTAAAAGAAGTTTTGGAAACTTTACGCAAGGAGAAACTGTTTGTTAAGCTCTCTTAGTGTGCCTTCTGGTTACAGGAAGTTCAGTTCTTGGGCCGTGTGATCAATACCGATGGAATGATGATTGATCCAACAAAGGTGGAAATGGTAATGAAATGGAGTCCTCCTAAGACTCCAACAGAGATTCGAAGCTTTTTGGGATTAGCTGGTTATTACCAGCGTTTTATCCAAGAGTTTGCTAAAATTGCTTCACCATTGACAAAGTTGACTAAGAAGGAGTTAAGTTTTATTGGAGTACACGACAATAACAAGAATTTGAAGAGTTAAAGTCAAGATTGACTCAAGCACCACTACTATGCTTGCCTGATGGTACAGAAGACATGGTTATTTTTTCAAATGCTTCATATCAAGCACTGGGTTGTGTGCTCATGCAACGGGGAAAGGTCATCGCTTATGCTTCTCGACAGCTAAAGCCTAATGAAGTAAGTTATCCAACTCATGATTTGGAGCTGGCAGCAGTTGTATTTTCTTTGAAAATAGGGCGTCACTATTTGTATGGTGTCAAAGGTACCATCTACATCGATCATAAGAGTCTCAAGTACTTCTTTGGACGTAAGGACTTGAATATGAGGCAACATAGATGGTTTGAGTTAATTAAATATTATGACTGTGACATCCTATATCACCCTGGAAAAGCCAATGTGGTGGCTAACGCTTTAATTCTAAAGAGTGACCATTCTCCAATTCGGGTGAGGGCATGTCAATTGGAAATAACACCAAATTTCCAAGACCAACTCAAAGAAGCTCAAGCCAAGGCTTTAAAATAAGAAAATGTATGTAGTAAGAGAATATTTGGTCAAGTAAAAAGTTTGAAAGAAAATGATTATGAGGTAAAGACTAGGTTTGGTCAAATGTGGATACAACGTGGCGATGATACTCGAAAGAAAATTTTGGATGAAGCCCACAAGACTCGTTTCTCTATTCACCCAGGTGCAACCAAGATGTATCAAGATTTAAAGAAGCATTACTGGTGGCCTGGTATGAAGTTTAATGTTATTCAATATGTGAATATATGTATAACTTGTGTGCAAGTTAAAGCTAAACACCAAAAACCATATGACAGGCTTCAACCACTAGAAATACCCAAGTGGAAATGGGAACATATTACTATGGATTTCATAACAAAGTTTCCCCGAACATCTCAAGTTGTGATACCATTTATGTAGTAGTGGACATATTGACTAAAAGTGCCCACTTTCTTCCTATTCGTGAATCGTATTCTTCAGAAAGGTTGGCAGAAATATTTGTGAATGAAATTGTGTCATGACATGGTGTGCCTATCTCGATTGTGTCAGATAGAGACACTCGTTTCACCTTCAGATTTTGAAAAGTTTCTATGATGCTATGGTATCTAAGCTATTAATTAGCACGACATATCATCCACAAAAAGATGGTCAAAGTGAAAGGACCATTCAAACTCTTGAAGATATGCTTTGAGCATGTGCTGTAGGTTTTGAATGTAATTTGAATAAGCATTTACCTCTTGCAGAATTCTCCTACAATAACTATTACCATTAATCGATTGATATGGGGCCATTTGAAATGTTATATGGGAGAAAATGTAGTACACCCATATGCTGGGGTGAAGTAGGTAAAAAAGAATTGGGAAACTTGGAAGTGGTTAGAGCAAGTAAATCAAAAAAAAACTCCAATATAGTAGGTTAAAACTAAGCATGTACAAAACTCCTTAGACAAGGCCTTCTTAATGCCAGTTATGCCTCAGCCTTCCCTTTGCTACACGTGATATTATTCCTCCCTGATATGCATACTCAAACAAGTCAGTTAAAAACTAGTGAGTTCTAACTTTTACAAAACATAGTCCATAAAAATTTGCACGCATAAAATACGTTCATCAAATCATTATGAATAAATTGTACAATATAAAAAAATAACCACAATAATACCATCTATGCATTCCCTACAAAAGCACTGCCCCAGAGGTCACGCACCATCAGAATTGATCGTCACCACTTGTTTAGGCCCTGTTATAACCTGCCATGACAGTCTAATTCTAAGTAGCGCTTATTACAAAGGCTATAATAATGGGTTTGAAAACCATTTTAAAAATATTTTCTGCACACCTTTATTCAAAAACATTTTTACTGCTACATGCAATACAAAAACAGTTCTTAGCACTGTAGCGCTCAACCGTTGCCCAACCGCAACCGAGGCTTCAAAAACACCTTTTCTGCTCGACCTTAGCCGAGACTTTCAAAATCATTTATTGCTCAACCACAGTTGAGACTTAAAACATTCTTTACCCAACCACATTCAAGTAAAAATCATTTTCACAAAATATTTTTATAGCATGCATATCAGCCCAAAATGATAAAACATTTAAAATATGGCTACAAAGAACACACTTGACTTGTATAATACTTGATCGATATAACCTCGATCTTCTAGCTTGATTCCACAAAATCACAAATTACCTAATATCAAAAATATCCTAGTGGAATCATTACATGAACAATAACACTAATTTGGGCTTTTAATCGAACGGCATACTGGCTTATGTTAAGTTATCCTTTATATGAGTGTTTAGCTCGTTTCATTAACCACAAGGTAATATGTATATAAACATCTTATAATAACTTTATTAACATGTTATAATAGATTTGGATAAGTCTTGTGTTACCTAGTGAAGACAAATTAACTAAAAGAAAGCTTAAAAGCCTTACCTCTTGAAAAAGGAGCAGAGCTCTGTTTAATGTTCTCATAGCGTTCCGAGCATAATTCGAGCTTCCCGATATTTGTAACACTTCATAGGGTCTTATATAGGTAATTTGATTGAGAGAAGACTATGGTGTATGGATGGAATATGTGCAAAAATGAACAGTGAAGTCTATTTATATGTATTGGCACGCAAATCGAGTCAACAGGGTTGTGACACATCACCAGACATGTGGCAAACTCTTATGACACGTGGAATACCTCCTGGACATGTGGAAGTGTGAGAAACAACATCCGAGCTACCATGAGTCGGGAATCCAAGGGTGTACACAAATCACAGTGTAAGACATAGGGTCACGAGAGTGAAGATAACAATAACAAACGACAATAAAAATACACAGGTTTCCTGAAACAGTTAGGAAAATCTACTTAATTACATGAACATGAATGAGAAGAAAAGAAAAGCAACCGTGAGGGAAACAATGAACAAAACCTCAATGGATAACATTTGGAATGTCGATCCAACGAGATATCGACATGGGTGACGATCCATGCGGATATGTTGTTAAATTTGAATACTCTAAATGAAATCCTTACAGTGTCAAACAATGCCAGCAATTAAATACAAAGTGACGTCTGTGTGAGTGACGATTCCTACGGATGTCAGCGTGGGTCTTTAACGTTGACGTAAAATAATAACAATTTTAAATAAAATCCCACCAAAACAAGTTAATAAACAATCAAAATTTTTAAAACACACAACCGTTCGTACGAATGGACTCTCATTCGTACGAACTGGTCAAATTCGTGAAGCTTTATAGACAGTTCGTTCCCACGAATGGGAGCCATTCATACGAACGGCTGATTCGTGCAACAGCACAGCTATAAAAGCAACACTTCCTTTTTTCAAACCCATTTTTCTCCCAACTCTCCCAAACGAAACCCTCTTTCGCCCCTCTCAATTTTCGGTCATTTCCACATGAGATCGGACCATTCCATCGTCCAAATCGTGTGTATTTCAACCCCAACAACTCCATTTCAAGATTACAACCCTTTTCATCTCATTTCGGTCTAATACGAGCTCCACGGTAAGTATTAGCACCGATTCTTCACACCAAAACACTCCAAAACATTTTACCATCAATTTCGACCATAAAAACACCAAAAAGAACCACCGATTTGAAAAATGGCGTTCTTGGAAAACTTGCATGCGAACGAACCGTACAAACAGCTCATTCGTGCGAATGAGGATCCTCGTTCGTGAAGAAGAGTCACGCGAACGAGCTACCGAACGAACGAGCTATCACACGAACGACATAGGTTCATTCGTGTGGAGCAACCATACGAATGAAGACCCATTCACATGAACGGATAACAAGAAGGAGGTTATCCATTCGCATCACTCAATTCGTGTGAATGAAGGCCATTCGCGCGAACCACCCGTTCGCACCAAGAACAGCCCAGCCAAGGGGTGAATGGACACGAACCGGGAATTGTATAGTGCACAATTGAGAACTATCATTTTCATGGGAATCCCCATCAAACAAACAATATTTTTGCATGCTATCTGTCTAGAGTAATTCACTAGGACAAGTGTCCACACAACAACACATCGGAAATTCGCTGAGGAATTCTTGAACAACTCACATCAGAGTCATTTACCATTAGTTGACGCGGGTCATCCAACGGTAAGATAGATGGTACCATAGGTTTAAGACACCTTCAGTGTTGAGGCTGGTGCGTTACACGCATACACACGTGCAACAACAACTCAGATTAGTTCCAAGGGAATTAATCACACAATGATATCAGTTAGGGTTGGTAAATGATCACAAGGGCGATATTACAGACAGACCACACAACAAAAACAAGAGTTTACAAATGAAATAAATTTTCAAGACTTGGTCTTGAACGAGTTTCACACGAGTACACACTAAACAATGTTTTACTAGAAGAAAGGAGCGTCACTTGTGTGATTTTCTAAACAAACTAAACATGTCTCCTATATCAGTAGACAGAGTATAGTCTTCTTTCTCACAATTTCATTTTACAATCATTTGTCGTGTCATGTAGAGTGGAGATATACAAGTGACAAGGTCCAAATTTCGTTAAGGACACCCTCGTGGATCATCGAAGGGGTCGTGGGCTGGCGGCTGGGCTGGTAATTCATTCGTGCTTTCAAATTCATTCACACGTCATATCCAAAACCGATGTGAATGGAAAGATTTCCACCAAACCTTTTACAAAACCTAATGTTTTCAAAACCAATGTGACTCACCAACCTAGTGATGACAAATTTTACATGTTCTCAGGTGAAGAACAGGTGAGAGCATGATCGCTTTAGAGAGAGAAGAATAGGATCCCTTAGAGGAACCTACAACTCCTGCATGGAATCTCACCGGCTAAGCCAAATACAAGATTCAAGACATGCGCTTGTGCAAGTAACCCTTGTGGGACATCTGGTCCACGTTGCAGATGTCCAAGTCAATTTGTAATAGAATTAAATTATGAAATAGTTGTAATTTAACTTTATTCATTTAATATATTTAGTATTTCTCATATTATCATGTGCAATGTAACAATCTGATCACTCCGATTACAATCACGCCTCGGGACTATTCCACCCGACGGGTCCACGATCCGGCCCGCCGGCCTGGGGTGTGACAGGTAGGGCCTGTTGACACGCGTCATAGGTGCTCGACACTTGCTTGACACGTGTCATGGCTGCTAGACACATAATCAGCTCGTACGATGCATTTGAAACTTGTTTTCTTGATTCCTGCTTCATACAAACTCCGTTATCGCCCACGTTCATGATTTTAAAATACATATCTAAAAATATAGATTTCATAATCTGAATCTATGGTAAAATTTGGGGTCTACACATTATGCTTGTTTTAACTACTCGGTTTAGCATATCTTTCGTTTTGTGCATTGTTTACTCATTCTGCTTTCACCCAAACTAATCAATTTTATTTAGCGTATCTATTGTGAGTATGACTAATTTTGATATCCTTGAAAAATTATCATAGGTATATCCTCCAATGTATTTTATATATCATAAGATTCAAGTTTTTACTTATTACATTTGTCGGATTACAGAGTTAAAGTAAAATTAATACACCATACATAAAAGCACATTCATTGTATATCGAGAATGATTTACATGGAAATCAGGATGTTACACCATCATATATCTTATATTTTATGAAAACCTCTACAACAACACTCTAGTATTGCATCGCATCTTATGATCTTCGTAGAACTTGATTGGATTTTTCATTAAACTTATCACGTGATCTTTTGAGAGATTGATTAGATTGATTGGATCTTCCACTTCCTTGTCATCCTTCCAGATTACACGAAATAGGAATTTTCATCAACTTCTGAGATTTTAATATGTTGGATATAGAATGTCCAATCATCTATAATGTCAACGTTACTACCGGGGTATGATCCAAAGAGTTACACTTTGGACGACAGCATCAAAATTAAGTTTCGAATGGTTTTAAAGTTATATAAGTTCACGAATTATACAAAATGGTGGTTTTATCATTTGTGAAATAATTTATTCTTTGGAGGTATGGCGATAATTAATTAACATTAAATTGACAAAGTTTAATTAGTTAAACTTTATATATTTAATTATTATTTACTAATTAAACGTTTTAATTACTAAAACAAAAGAGAAGTAATTAATTAGTTAATTACTAGAGGGAAATTTATGTAACTAAGAGTGTAAATATGATTTCAATAAGTAAAAATTTTAGATATAGATCTAATAATCAATTGATTTTAAAAACCCTAACTTCTCCCTCCCCCCCTATTCGGCCGCCCCTCCTCCTCTCCTCTTGGTTTCGATCGTACATCATCACGAGGCCACAATCATAGCCGAACCACCCTAGGTGGTTTTAGATCACTCGGTTATTGTTCGTAAGACGATAGAAAACGTGGTTCATGATTTGGTCATCTAGCGAGACTTTTGTCAGATCCACGGTGTGTTTTTGGTATTCTTCATCAAGGTTGAATTCTAAACATCCTATGGTTGTGATTTGTTTATTCTCTCGCATCTAAATAACTGTTTTGGGAATTTTTTTTTGAAAAAAATATTTGTAACCTAACGCTTCCGCAAACGAAAATCTAATTTTTTAATTAATATGATTAGTTAAAACATGAAAATGGTTACTCAGATACATTAAGTACACAAAATCCTACATCAAAACCTCTTCTAGAAGCTTTTATTCTATCTTCCAAGCTAGATAATCCTTAGAAGGATTATTCATCTTTTCAGCTACCAAAAATCAATTCACAAATTGGATATTGGATGGTGCTCTTCAGTATTTTCTTAAAGCACTGAACTCCATCAATTCTCTTCAGAATAAACACTTTATGGTTGTCATCATACATACATGTCAAAATTTTCCCTGTGCATTCTCCACTATTCCTGTAGAATTTCTTAACTATTGGACTTTTGGGATTTTCTTCTAAAGTCATCTTAGCTTTCAAAATGTTGTCAATCAAAGCTGCATTCTTAACAATCTCACATATAGATCTTTGGATAGATTCTTCAAGGATCACATCCTCACAGTCCAAATATTTAATTAAGTCTCTGTATTTTTGGCAGAAAACCATTTACCTTCTTCTAAGTTAGTATCGTCTTCGTCAATTATCATATCAACAACTTAAGTATCAAATTGTAGTTGGTCTTCATCTTCCAGGTCAAGCAAAGCATCAAGCATGACATCATCTTGAGTATTTTGTTTCTTTTCCTTGCCTTCATCTTGTGTAGATTTAGATGGTTACTCCTTCTCAGTAGTATCCCTAACTTCAACTAAAGTTAATGTAAATTAGTACAATGATGAGTCCGTAGGGTCAGCGTGGTGCACCTTACTTGTTTCTCTTAAAAGTTTAAGTTTAAAATATTAGCAAAAGCTCGTGAGTCCGTACGTTGAGTCGAAAAAACATGATGAAATAAAGTTAATGTAAATTAGTGCAATGTACCATGAGGAATGCGGCTGTAAAAGTAAAGCATGTCAAAACATGTAAAGTGGGCTTTACTATGTTAGGCTACGTCATGTAATAATATTATACAAGAGCGAATATATATTACACTAAGACCACAACTAAGCCTGCTGACTGATATGAGTTTTGCCTCCTTACCTGATGCCTATCAGGTGCTTTGTGTTGAGATGAGGACTTTAGTGATAGCAAATCAATCTTATGTAGTCCTATATTCTGGGTATTGTACCTCTCCTAGTACCTGAACATGACAGATAAATATATTTTGCTCAGTTTTATAATTCAACCCTTTTGGCAGCTTGGGCTGCAGACAGGAGCCTTTCATTCTCCCTCTTTTTGGCTTCACCAGCATGTTCCTTGAACCAAGGAGGAGGAGGAGGAGTTGTTCCTGTGGGATACTCCAAAAAGAGTGTGTGATTAGCTACCTCATGTTGTAATGAGGAAATTTTGGAATCTACTGAAATTTTCAGTAGGTCCAAATGTAAATTTTGGTGGTAAGGAAAACTTTGGTAAAATTGGTGAAGAAGGTGGTGAGATGGGTATTGAGAAGTGGGTTTAACACTTCTTGAAAAGCTTGGCTTGAGAAGGTGGGTGTAGTGGAAGTAGGTGGAAAGTTTGGGGAACCTTCAAGTGAAGGTGCCTGCATTGGATGGATTGGGGTTGCAGGACTTGATTATTCAAGGCTTTTGTGACTAACCCAGTAAGTATGGCCACATCAGCCTGAATATGAGCAATAGAAGACGTCAAATCCTTTAATTTGAGATCTGATTCATCCAACCTTTTAAGAATATCATCTAAATCCCTGACTGGTGAGTAAGTTTTAGCATGACCTGAGTCCATCTCAGGAATGTCATGTACCGCTTTTTCTTGGTTCTCGGGATTTCCAACCTCAGTTTCAAGAACTTCATTGATTGTTTCCATATCTAGAGTCTTATTACCTGATCCATCCATATGAAGACCCATAGGGCTTTCAAGTGAGATGGATTCTCCAGATATATGATCATGATGTCTAGATGGAATAGACACCCTGATCTCATCCTCTTCTCCATGGGCAGGAGATTGATGATTTTGAGCAGAGGTTTGAAGGGGCTTCTCCTCAATTGGTGAAGGGGGAAGAGAACCAATGTGCTCAAAGTTATAATCAGTCGCATGGAGAACTTGGGCAATAAAGTCAAGGGCTTTTGTGGTGAAGAAACAAAAGTGTCCTTAGGAGAGTCGACTACCATCTGAGTGTCAAGTGACACTTCAATGGTTTGTGGGGGATCCCTTTTGAATATAACATCATCCTTTTGAGAAGATTGATGAGGAGCTAGATGGGGTTGAGATTCAGGATCCATCTGTGAGGATGGAACAAACTGATCCATTTGTCCGGTGTGGACATAGACTTGTTCAGGGATCTCAACTTCCTAAACAGTCTTTTTGGGCTTTTTAGGTTTGGGGGCTTTGGTAGATGTTTTTCTCTTGTCCAGTACCTTTACAGGTGTGCAGGAGGTGGATGTGGGTTCACCAAGGGTGGTTGTATCCTTAGTGTCATCCATGAGTTTGGCCTCAGTGTTCAGCCTTGTGAACACTTGTTTGTCAATGCTCTTGATATTAGTAAGAGGAGCAATATGACAAGCATTATTAACATCAACAAATAGACATGCCATTACAAACCTAGGGTACAGCAAAAATTTGGGACTCTTTTGGTGACGCACCAAGTGGGCAAAACTTATTTGGGATAGATTGACTTTTTCATTGGACTGAATTGAATACATGACATATTGCATGTCATATGGCATTTCTCCCCAACTAGTTGTCTTTTGAAAAGACACTGTAGAATTGGTGTGACAAAGAAACTTGTACTTGGGATAGAAATAGGCCTTGTACAATGTTTTGTTTTTCAGGTCTCCCTAATAGTCACGCTGAACAATGACAATTTGAAGAAATTTGAGAGGAACAGTAGTGGGTGCATCAGTATCACCCAAATTTAGTGCAATACTGAGTTTAGAGGGGGTGATGGAGACTTGTTGACCAGCAACCACCGAAGTGATGCTTTCGACAAAGTCATCCTTCCACACTAAAGCAGAGTTTGCCCAAAACTGATTTGGGGCAGATTCGGAAATAGGAGGGTCGATAGTAAGAGCGGTGTAAACGAAGGAGTTTACCAGAGTATTGACAACCTCATCATAGCGGGAATATTCAGAAGTCTTGGTGAGGTAGGCTGCAAGGTTATGAACCGGTTTGAGTTTCAAAGCTTCAGACGCCATGGATGCTGTGAAGATCGATGAGTAGTTTCAAGAACAGAACACGATTATAAGTATTTCCTTATGTTTAGAGAGATAAATAAGGAAAATTATAATCGTTGCAAATGTGTGCGGTTTCATTTGAAGAAACAGCAACTACTTATAACAAAATTAAAGTTTTACCTTAGAGTTTTTACCCATTGGACAAACCTTTAAGCAGGAGAGAGAAAGACAAAAGACAAACAGTACGTTCATGCACACCATGATGTACAAACAGTATTTTGTCCCAGAATGAAGCCTGGTCTGATGCCGTTACCGCGACCATCATGAGCAGAATACTCAGACAAGATCAGTGTAAATGCATCGAGCCAGACAACATTCTAGACAAGCATTTGTCCTTTGCCATAAGCTGCATTTCTAGCGTGAGTTTACATAAAAGGATGAGCTTCATGAACACAAGTGTGATTATGAAGTTTCTAAGTGTTTTAGGTTAAGAACGGATGAAAAAACTACGGAAGTGATGAACAACTGATTTAAATAAATGGGAAGATGATCCATATTTAATGAGATAGAGGGGTAAAATGGAAAAGATTTTTAGCCGTAAAACAATTAATGAGTGTGAAATCTATTAATTGTACGGTGTCAAGTCTTTCAGAGTAATTAGTGAGAGTCAAATCAGACGTAATTATCAAGATTTTACTATCCATGGAGTGAAAAAAATACTTCAACCACGAAATCGTTTTAACCGCAGATAAGTTCCCGCGGGGACAACCACGGATTTGGTAGAAACCACTGATTGTTTCAAATGTAACAACGGATTGATTATTATGGTGGATATATATAAAATAGTGGTTAGTATAACTACTGAACCTATCCATGTTCTAGGACAACCACTGAGAGTAGAACCACGGTTGTTTCATCAGTGGTTTTCCATTTATCCGTTGTTAGGATAATTTTTTAGAACTATCCTTTTATATATTTATTTTAAGGTTCTAGAAAAGCATTCATAACCGTATTTATTGTTTTATTAACTCATGTTTATCATACCTAACTTGGAAAAGGTTTGTGAGTCCAAAGGCTTGGTAAATATGTCTGCTACTTGATCACTTGTGGATACATGTTCTGGGACTATCAATCCTTTTTCAAAACAGTCTCTTATAAAATGATGTCTTATTTCTATATGTTTTGTTTTAGAGTGATAGACAAGATTTTTTATTATATTTTTGGCAGCTTCACTGTCTATTAGAAGAGGTGTCTGTAGTTCTGTTATTCCAAAATCCAACAGTTGCTATTGTAACCAAAGGATTTGGGCAGTGCAATGAGCTGCTGCAATGTACTCAACTTCAGTAGTTGATTTTGACACTGATGTTTGCTTTTTTCTTTGCCATGAGACCAAGAAATTTGCAAAGAAATGACATCCTCCTAAAGTAGACTTCCTAGTGAGTGAGCATCCTGCATAATCATTTATTAAAAATTAAAAAGCCTGCAAGATTGATTAGAAGGATACCAAATACCTAGTACATAAGTAACTTTTAGGTATCTAAATATCCTCTTCACAAATGATAAATGGGATTGTTTACGGGCAGATTGGTATCTTGCACAGACACATGTTGCAGACATGATGTCTAGCCTTGATGCAGTGAGATACATTAAAGATCCAATCATGCACCTCTAGAGAGTTTTGTGACACCTCGCAATTTCCAGGTCAGCATTAATTTCTTTTTAATAATAATGTGTATTATTATTTCATACGTGGCACTAGAATGTTTAGTATTTAGTGTAACACGTGGCACGACAGACCAAACACACCGATAATTCGAGGAATTATCGCACAACACTCGCACGTGTCTTGAATAACGAACGTTGGTGAACGGATCAAACCATAGCACACTTTCACTACACTTAGGTTCTAGAGAACCTAAATTAGTTAGAACAATGCTCACATGTCGAGAAACGACGTTCGTAGTCGAGAAATTCGCGAAAATCGCTTCAAACTATGAAATTGGGCCTATTGGGCTCAGCTGGGACCCATCGCGGTACGCGATGGGCACCCAAATGGGCTTTCACGGTACGCAAAGCCTAGGCGGGAGAATTTGAATTCTCCGAAATCCATCGCGGTACGCGACGACCGATCATCTTCCACCATCGCGATACGCGGCGTGTTTCGGGAACCGAATGATTATTTTAATCACCACGCTACGCGGAGTACCTATAATCGCAGAAATCTTTATGAAACCAATGTTAATCATTTGCTAGCCTCTACTCGATTTCTCTCGACTGAAACACTCAATCTCGACCAAAATCAATATGTTACCACCATCTTCATCAGAAGGAATCAGCAAGAAAAACATTTGGAGCTTCATTGACAATCGAAGATCGAGTTTTGAAGAAGCAATCAAAGAAATCGACTAAGGCCCTTGATTCAGCAGCTGTAATCTCGACTCCAGCCTCTCCTAGAACTATTCCAGACTTGCTCAAGCCCCATCTCGACGATCTAGAACTTTGTGAGGTAGTTTTCATGCCTAATCTAGTCTAAAATCACTAGAAATCACACATGCAAGCAATTTTGGCCACATGCACCACCATCACCACTTGAATCACGAAATTTTGATGTTTTAGATATGTTATTGGGAGTTATTGTTACTGATTTGATGCTTTGATGATGATCTATGGTGATTCTTATTGAATATGATGATGATTTGATGATTTTATTATGAAATAGGTACTTTTAACAACATGCATGTATGATCTAGCATGATTCACATGATATCTGATATTGAAATGTTGTTAGTTATGATATTTGTCATGATTTGAGTGATCTAGAAGTATTGTTGAGGTCAAGATTATGATTATTTACAATATTTCTAATTTTAGAAACTTTTATGTTATGGAATGGTGATTTTGACGAAATAGCCACCATGCATGTGATTAAATCTTTGATTTATGCTTAAAAGGTATGTTTTATGATGTTATTTGATACATTAGGATGGTTAGAATCATTAAAAATGTGATTTTCATGAATGTTACTAAATATAGTAACTTTTTGTCATGAGGTTGTTGAGAAATGTTGATTTTGGTAATGTTGGATGCCTAACATGCTTATATGATGTTTATATGATGATATTGAAGGATTGATGATGTGGAAAGAATGGAATTTTGCGTATTTTACATAAGTTACTAAATATAGTAACTTTATTTTGCAAAGTCTATAATTAATAACATGTTTGTTGCATCGGATATGATTTTATGGCTATTTAGGACTAAGATAGTGATATTATGATGAGATTTATATCTAGATTTAGTAACATATGCTTATTTTTGCCACTTTCTAATTATAGAAACTTTTACGCGCAAAACATGCTAAACCGGCTATGTGTAACTATGTGCTATGTGATAACATGCTCACTTAGGATAAATATACATATTAGAATAATCGGATTTTGATTTAATGCTTGACTTGCCAAATTTGGAAACTTTCCTGAAATAGAAACTTACTATTATAAATAGTAAGTTTCCTCACGAAAGTGACTTTGGTATCCGCACACACCGCACGACACTAAACCGCACATCACACGATCACATGATCCAAGAACCGTCACCAACGGGTCGTTAGGTCAAACACGGTCAACACGGTCAAACATGGTCAACACGACCCACATAACAACTCGGACTTGTTAGACACGAACACGGCCCTGTGAGACCCACATATGTGAACACAAACTTACAACACCTATGTGATATAGGTGACTGCTAGCCGGCGAGCTACTCGATTTCTATTAAGAACGCATTTCACGAACTCAGGTGAGTTTACAGCCCCACTTTTACTTCTTAATTGTTTTGTTAAACTATTGGGGTGAGAATTACTATGCACATGTTTTAGATGTATGACTGGTATGTTGTAAAATCATTTTCGAGTGTAACTAATATCGCTTAAAGTCCTCACTTATCCTTACCGTTAGTTGTGTAACAAACGAGTCGTAATTACGTAGTACTACTGGGTTTGACTAGCCCCACTCGGTACCAATGTTGACTGGAGGTCATAACGAGTGTAATTTCGATGTGATGGCGGGTTCAACGATGACTCGCGGAGGCAAACGGAAACAGTCTAGTTTCGGTAAGATGAACTGACACACTCCTCGGATCGTAGATCCAACTACTAAACTAACATACCCAGTATATGTCTGTTTATTATTTCAGTCTGTCTAAACCTGTGAACTCACCAACTTTTTAGTTGACACTTTTCGCATGTATTCTCAGGTAACTAAATGGAGCACACGCTAGGACGCGCACAAGGAAGCACTAAGGAGTCTGGCTTGCATATAGACTCGTGTCCTAGGCATTTGTGTGCATTTGTTTTGTGTTAAAAACAATTTAAACTATGTAGTGTCTGATACAATTTACATTTCCATTGTACTTGTTCTTACTTAATTCCGCTGCTTTATTGGATAAGATGGGATGGAAGAAAAGAAGTGAGATACTAAACACTCCACAAGAGATGATAGATCTTCAGAAGTTTTGACAAGACTCTAAAGAAGGAGACATGGAAGAAGTAGGAGTGTAGGTAAAGCTTTCAATATCAAACAGACCATCAGGATTAGAAGGAAAAGAGGAAGTTGATGCAGATTCATCGAACTTGACATCAATGGTTTCCTCAAAAATTCTAGTCCTGAGATTAAATGCTTTAAAAGCTTATGAAGTTTAAGAGTATCCAACAAAGTATCCAGAGTCCACTTTTGCAGCATACTTAGACAAGGAATCCTTTGTGTTCAAAATGAAACATAGACACCCAAAACCTCTGAAGAAGGAAATGAGGGGCTTTATTTTATGAAGGACCTCATAAGCAATCCTGTTATGTCTTTTCACAATATCAACTCTGTTTAAAACATAACAAGTAGTGTTTACTGCCTCAGCCCTGAATGATAAAGGTAATCCTGAGTCTGCAAGCATGGTTCTTGCAGCCACAATAAGTGTCCTATTTTGTCTTTCCACAACTCCATTTTGAGCAGGAGTTCTAGGAACACTATATTGTCTAAGGATTCCTTTGGAAATACAGAACCCATCAAGAATGTGTTTCTTGAATTCAGTACCATTATCACTTCTAATACCTTCACGGGAAGACCAAATTGTCTTTCAAGTTGAGTGATAAGGGCTTTTATTTTATCAACAGTCTCGTCTTTGCTGAAGAGAAAGAAGGTCCAGCAAAATCTTGAGTAATAATATACAACAACTAAGCAGTATCTCTTTCTAGCTAAGCTAGCTACCTTCACAGGACCGAACAGATCCATATGAAGCAGATTAAGACAGTTAGTTGTTTTAGATTCCTCGACTTATGTGATGATTTATGTTGCTTTCTTTTTAAGCAAGATTCACATTGTCCTTCAAAATGAAATTCTTTTGAAGGCAATCCTCTTACTAAGAAAAGGGTACAAAGCTTATGGAGAGTTTGATGATTTAGGTGGCTGAATCTTCTATGCCAAAGCGCAGTTTTAGAAGATAATGCTTTGGTTATGCGACATGTAGGAGTAGTTGTTTGAGAGACAATGGTCATGTCTACCACATAGATATTTCCACTTCTCTTAGCCGTTAGCAGAGTGTGTTGTCCAATTAAGACATTTATTTTAGAATTTATTTCAGGAGAAAGAATTTTACTGCTGTCCTTGGTGAAAAATGAACTATAGTTTTTGTCCGCTAATTGAGAAACACTTAAGAGATAAAACTTGAAGTTTTCAAATTAGCTGACATCCTTAAAGTGCATTTTTCCACTAAGGACAGAACCAAGCCCAACTATCCAACCCTTTGCATTGTTTCCAAAGGAAACAAATCCTCCATTCTTTGGAATGAAGTTATTTAGAATGGATCTGTATCCTGTCATGTGCCTAGAGCCTCCACTATCCACAAACCATAGGTGATTTTGGTTTGAAAAAGCTCTCTGCACATAGAGAATCAAATGCAATAGGTTAGATATAGGTCATTGTTTATTTTAGAAGAGAAGAGAAGAAAAACATTTCAAGAATTTATTTGTTTTGTTGTGCATTATTCATCAACTTTTGCATCATTTGAATCAGCTGTTGCTAATTTTGATGCAAGATGTTGATATGTGAATCCACAGAAGGTGGGTTCACAGCACCAGGAGAATAAGAAGCGGGGTTCACCATGGGGTAGGAAGGTGGTGTACCAAGGATTGATGGTCTAGGAGATGCAACCAAGGGAGGAGGTGAGTAGAAAGATGGATGGGTGTTTGGTCTTATTGTGTTGTTGGCTACTTGTTTACTGGCTTTCTTGGACTTCTTCATTTTATTAGGGGGGGTTCCCTTTAGATGAAGAAGCATGTTCAGCTTTCCACTTTTCAGCCTTCAGTTTGTCTCTTATTTTCTCCGAAGGAGTTTTTGTCCTACAATTTTCAGTGGAGTGATTGTAATTGAATCATTTCAAGCAGACAGGAGATAGTGAAGAGTAGTTTGTAAAGAATGGATTATTAGCCTTCATTATTGGGTAAGGAGGGTGAGGATGAGAATGAGGAAATTTGATGTCAACCATGGGCCTTTTTCCTTTGTCAAGATCGGCTTTAGGGTTAACAGAGGTTTCCTGTTGTGTTATACCTTCTGAACTTTGAGTAGAGCTCATAGCAAGAGCAATCTCAGTTTGCTCAGAAGAGTTATTGTTATAAAATTTTCCAGGTGTGTTTCTTCTGGTTTTTCCAAACTTGTATTAGTGGGGTATACAAACTTTGGAAATTGACCAGACTGATACACCCTTTGAGGTGTTTTCTTTATTGTTGGGATTTCATCAGGAAGAAAAGTGGGGGATAGCGGTTTAGAAACATTTTCATCCACATTACTATTAATCGGGGCATAGTCCTATGGAGGACTGGAATGATTGTACCCGATTCCAAACTTAGCCTTATTGTGAACTTGCTTACTCAGAAGCATCCTGAATCCTTTGCAGGACTCAACCCACTTTTCACAGCTGACTTTAGTTTGAGCCAATTCATCTCTACAAGCGGAATATTTTTCATGTTTCAGATCAAATAATGCTTGTAGGTTAGAGTTTTCAATTTTAAGACCGAAATTTGACTATCTTTAGTTTTTATTAACTTTTCTACTTCTAAATTTTTATTAGCCAATAATTGCTCAAGCTCTTGGTTCTGTTGCTGTAGCAACACATCGGCTTTCTTTATTTTTGAAAATGCGTCAATACACGCATTAGTGCATAGGTTTTCAAGGGAAGAGGAAGAAACCTGAGCATTAGGAGATTCTGCTTCAGGTTGATCAAAGAGGGGTGGAGTTTTCACCAACAACCATTTAAGCAAATTATGTTGGCTCAGCAGTGATGAGGGCGTAGCCCACATCATCAGGCATGCTGCTATAGTCTACATACTCTTGTGTGAAAAGAGCTGATTGGCTAGATGATGAAGATTGGATAGCGGGGCCTGGTGTGTTTATTTGAGGAGAGATAGTGCAAAAATCTGAATTGGAGCAGGAGTGTGCTGGTACATTCTGCCATTAGCAGCTTGTACATATTGTATATTAGGAGAAGGAGAGTTTTGTACAATGTAAGGTGTCTCCTGAGTGTTGTTATGCTTTTGAAAATGTGAATAAGATGAGGAATAAGGTGCTGCAGAAGTGTGAGAGTGAGTGTTTGGAAATGTCACATAAGGTGAGGAATTAGTGTTGGGAGCATTTCTGCACTCCCTAACAAAGTGTCCAGTGCCATGACACATGTAGCATTAAAATCTTGCCTTATTTAGACCAATTCTGATTTTCCCATGGATACCAGGAAATTTTCTTCCTGTCCTCTTATAGAACTTGTTAATTCTCATGCTTAAGAAGGCAAGTTGATGTAGGATATCCATTTCTTCCAAGTCATCGCTTGGAACCTAATGGAAATCATCCATGATAAAACACAGTTGGTCAAGGATAAAAGAATGGTCATTACAAGAAGGGGAGGAAGTGATGCCAGTGGTTATATCCATGTGTTCATCATAACCCTGAACATCAATCTCGGAGTTATGACTAAGAAGAGCAGTGTTCCTTGAATATACTCCTCTGATGATTTACAGGACTTTATTAATTTTCTTTTCTGGTCAATCTCTCTCTCAAAAGTGAGCAGCTTACCATGAAGTTGGGTAAGTGAGAGGTTGCCAAAGTCTGACGAGTATCTCAAAACAATAGAATATGTTTCCCATTTGTCCGGGATAGATCTTAAGAACCGGTTGAGAACTGAGATGGCTGGGTACACTTGACTAGAAAGTTTTAGTTCACTTAATAGAGAAGTGAACCTTTATAATTGATGAGTCAATCACTCATTATTTAGTTGGGTGAAAGTCTCATGTTGTTGAGCCAATATCTCCCTTATATTAGCCACAACATCATCGGTTCCCCCGAACTGCTCTTTTAGAGCATCCCACAAGTCCTTAGTGGGCTCATGGTGAAGAAGACTAGAATAAATTTCATTTGGGAGAACCATAGCTAATTGAGCATGTGCCTTGGCATCAAGCTCCAGCTTCTAGAAATCTTCTTCTGTATAGCTCCGAGGGTCCTTAGGAATCGAGTCTCCAGTCTCTGTGTCTAAGACCATAGGTTTATGTGATCTGAACATCACAGATTTCTAACATCCAGTGTGATTGTTGGATAAAAAGTATAACATCCTTTTCTACCATATATTATATTGGTGCCTTACCAGTATTGGTGGCTTACTAGTAGAGCCGGTGTTATGAGGGTCTGAAGTAAATTTTTCTGCCATTAGGTTACAAACTATATAAGCAAATCAATGAAAGATGAGTTCTCAAGGGAGCTTGTTTGAATGGTTTTGAACACAGTTTAGTTCAAAACCAAGCACCTGCAGATCTTGGAAAACAAAAGGGGTAGAAAGCAAGCACGGTTTTAGAGAGAAAAACTAAACAACAAGATATCAAAGAGAGCTTTGAGTTTTAGGCTTGATGGTTAAACCAAGACTAAAAAACAAGGCTCTGATACCAACTGTTAAAACTAGAAGAGGCTATTTAACCAGGATCAAGGACTTTAGACTGACTGTCAAAGCCTTGGTATTAGCTCCCTCAAAAGTTCAACACTTAGGTAGTGTTTGTTTTTATGAAAAAAAGCTTCTAAACCTCTTTTTCCTGTGCCCCGTAGACCACGAGCAGATGAAGAGTGTTTGTTATTTGGAAGACAATTCGTTAAAAAATGTCTGCGAAACCTCTTTTTCTTGCAGACATGGTATAACCACTTCTCAAGTTTTCAAACCTCTTCTAGGTTTAGAAAACTCATGCACGCCCTCTCCTTCTCGAATCACGCAAAACCCATCACCCATTCCGTCAAAATCAGAGGAGATCACCGGCGTTGCCACCACCACCGGCTCTCCTACCACCATCGCCCATTCCCGCACGCTGCATATCCTTCTTGGCGGTGTTGCTCCCCTCCACCTCCGATGCATCAATTTTGGATCAATTTTCAAAGGTTTTCATCTTTTTTTACTATTTTGGATCTAATATGGTTGTTTGTTTTTTATTACTTGTTGATTTGAGGATAATTTATGTTGTTCTCTTCATCATCTTTAATTTGTGTATTATTTTGGATCTTTTCTTGTTGAAGTCAAAAATTGATGCTTGTTCTTGTTTGATGAATTGGTATGTAGTTTGCTGAATTGGTATGTTATATGTTGAATCAAGATTTATGCCAAACCAAGTTTTTTTGTTTGTTGAATTTGATTTCAGATTATTTTAACAGTTTACAGATGTTAAAAAACAAACATTCTTCTTGCTACAGACTGCAGACGTTTAGTCCAGCTCTTCTGCTGCAGATATGGTCCGCAGACTGCAGACGTTTTACCTTTTCAAAAACAAACACCACCTTAGTTATTTTTGGTTGTTTAGTTTTTGCTAGAAAGAAAGAAAACAGAATAGCAGCAAAGGGAATTTTCGGGGAATGTAATTCAAATATGTCAGGGAATGTTGGGGTTTAAATACCCAACATTCAATGTTACAAGAAAAAGAATAATAAGACAAGCAACTGAAACAATACAGGCACTAAAACAAAAAAAAATTGTACAACAACTGAATACAAAAGTCAACAACTACGGAAATCCAAATCTTAAGTGGTTCTCTGCGGTTGTGATCAGTTGTTGTGTCTTCGGTAGTTGAACCGTTTATTGAATCTGTTGTTGTCTTGGTCTTGTAAAGTGGTTGTCATCAGCTACATGATCCGCAGTTTGCTAGATCAGTGGTTATTAGATCCGTTGTTTTGGGATCCTCTGTTGCAAACCGTTGTTGTGATACAGTGGCAGGAAGAAGTTATCCGTGGTTGGTCAATCCGCTATTCTTATTCACTAGTTTGGCTTTAGTGGTTTTGCTCATCAGTCCTTATTTTCCAACATTTAACTAGGCCAAGAACAACAACATAGTCAAACTTAACTCCTTACAATTTAACAAGTGTTTTAGTGCCTTCCTTCCTATTTAAGGAGTATATAGAGGGACAACATGCCTCCAATAGTACTTAAGATAGCTTTTGACCGACCATTCTTTATATCACAACAAATACTTGCTAAACTCTCCACGGTGAAAGAAGAGGTACCAAGGAGATATTCGTAGTTTTTATTCAATAACAAAGGAGTGATATATTGTTCTAGAGATTGATGATCAAATAGATACGTGGTTATGGCATACGCTTGAAGTTTCTATAAATTAATTAGAAAGTTTCACTTAAGGTCCTGAACTTGAAGGTCCAATTTTCAAAATCCCTTCTCACTATTCTAACATATTTTTAGTACTAACGAGCTTATATCGTGCCCATACTTTATCATATAATAGTCACGTTAATATTAATTTGATCGTAATTACTTCGGGAACGTTCATAAACATTTCGAACCCAAACGGTCGAGAAAATTTTGCGCGTTATTATTAGGCTTATAACACGCTCGTAAATTATCGAATATTTATATCGTTTATATCTTTTTTATTGTAATTATTTTACGAACGTTTGTATAAATGTTGAACATAAACAGTCTTCAAAATTTTGCATGTTTATTAATATGTTACAAAATTTTCGAATGTTACAAAATAGATACAACATTTATAGAAAAAAAAATATTCTATTTTATGTACTTTTATCAAATATTTTTGTTAGAATTTTACAAAATTATTTTAGAAATATTTATATAGCTTATAATGGTTTGACAATTTATTTTAAATTTTATAAATATATTTTGTAAACATTTAGTTATATTTTTAAAAAAAATAATTATAAACTGTTTAATTTTGTTCCTTTAAGAACTCAAAATCTAACATGACTAATTTTTATAAAATTGTTGTATTATAAAAACATTTATTTCTTAATAATATTTTTTTTAATTTCATTTAAACAAAATATTATAAATTATTAATATAATTGCAAACTAAAACAAATTTTATTTAAAACAAACTCAACAACATATTACAATGATTCATTTACAAAACTTATAAAATATTTTCATTATTCTATAAATATCTATTTCTTTATATTATTTTATTTGATTTATTTAGATAATATTTTAGTAATTATAAATGTAATTATAAAACTAATAAAGACATTTTCAATACAAAATATAAAACAATAAATCTAAAAAAAAATAAAAGGAAAACATTTAGTGTATTATATCTCATTTATTCTTTTACAAAAACTCATGAAATGATTTTAAATAAATATTATTTATAAATTATTATTCCTAAATGTTTAAATCATGGATTGAAACTCAAACATTTTAGAAGAATCATAGCCATTATAGCAGAGCTTTAGTTAAGCTCCAAGACTTAGAGAAAACTAAGATTTAATTCATTATCAAACAATAGGGTGAAGAAAATACACTTCTCTCTACAAATCCTTATCAAAAACATTTGAAAGCAAATCAAGTGGGATTCTCAAAATCCCTTTCACATTTTTATAAGTTTCGGGATGTTACATGTGTTATATACACAATCATTGTTATCCTTTATTCGAAACATATTGTAGATGCAAAAGCTTAGTTCTAGTTGAGTGTAATTTGAATATTATATGTATTATTACTTGTTACAAACTTCGGTTAGGATAGAATACCTTTCATGCAAAAAAAGTAAACATACATTAGTGGCCTGCAATGGTTAGTTACCTTCCACACTTGGACTTGTGTCTTGATCTAAAAAGGTGAAAATGTGCATTATCCAAAACTTGTGATTTACATGCTTAAATCTATTACCTAACTACTCTTGATTGAAACTATGTAACGATTCTTGTTTGGAGATGTTGGTTGAGACACAAACATATTTGCTAACTTGTAGTGTATACTATGAATCAATTTCAATTTAAAACATTTGGTTAATCATATTTTATACATGTAATTATAAACTTATGATTTATTACCAACTATACAAATAGCTCATCAACAACTATATTTTTACATGTGTAATAGATCAGAGATAAAGATTAAGACAAATCTAGGATTTCTTGGACATAGATAAATAAACAATGAATAATGTTATGTAGTTTTGATGTAATGTAATTTTGGATTCTGAATACTTTGTTGTATTTGAATGTTGTTTGTTGAATGAATGTTACTTATGATGTTAAATCGATTGTTTAAATATTGGAATTTACAGATAGCAAAATGAGCTTTTAAACAATCACGACAAATAACGCCCCAATATATTCTACAACAGGTTGGGTTGTGACATCATGAGCCCTTAGTTGCTTAGGGCTTTTATTCAAAGTGAGGTTATAGTAAAAATGCTTAAGTTGGTGAGAAATGTGAGAAGGATTGTGGACTATTAGATCTATAATTTAATGGTTAAAATCAAAGTTGTGTTAAAAAGTTAGTAGGATGATATTCTAGTCATAGAAACTTTTGTTTTGTTGACTTTATCCCCCCCCCCCCATTTTAAACAATCATAACTTTTATATATGATATTATTATTATTTTTTAAAAAATAAACCAAAAAAACGAATGTTTTCTATCTTTAAAACGAGTATAATATTGTTATATAAAAATGTTGAACTACAAAAACCTCGAGTAGTAGCTGTTATACCAGGAACAAGGCTTTAGACACTTAGTCAAAGCTTTGGTTTCAGCTCCCTCTAAAGTTTGCGCAAGTTATTTTTGTTGTTTTAGTTTTCTTGCTTAGAAAGAGAGAAGAGAAGACATAGAAAGCACAAGGGAATTTGGGGAAGTAATCATATATTATTCAGAGAATGTTGGGACTTAAATACCCAAACATTCTGTGATACAAGACAAGAAATAATAAGACAAATAGCTGACATTATTGCAGACAATGATACACTCAGACTAGTACAAATACAAAGTCAACAACAACGGAAACAAGAATCTTCAATAATCTTCAGGTCTTCTGATGTTGAAGTATATGTACTGGAGTTCAGCGTTTATTCTTTCGGAAGTTGTTCATCGGAAGCTGATTGAGTAATCGGTTATTTAGGAAGATAAGATTGTCTTCCGAGTCATTTTACTTCTTCCGATGCAGAGGTTGTCTTCCGATGATGTCGAGATCAGCTAGTGTCTTCAAAGGGAAATAAGATCAACGGCACTTCTTTTTGGCAAAGCTTCCGCTGATAGCCTTCCGATACTGAAGCAGTTCTTCAATCGGAAGAGAGGCATACGCGGCTTGTCTATCCGCAGTTTTATTAAGGTGTCTGGCTTCAGTGGTTTTGCTCATCAGTCCTTATATTCCAACAAAAAATAAAAAAAAAATATATGTTTTGCTTTAAACTGTATATTTTCAATGCGTCATTGTGTCTTTTTGCCCATTATTGTGTCTTTTTGTAGACCATTGTGTCTTTTGTTCATCATTGTGTCTTACGATTTTTTCTAAAATGAGGAGCTTCAAAAACAATAATAGTGAAACAACACAATCATGTACTTTTTATATGTAAATCATAATGATAAAACAACAACAAATTCATCTAATACATAAAAAAATGATAAGATAAAATCATATAGTTGAAAACGTAAAACACTGTGATAAATACATATGACACAATAACCTGATATATATGTTACTCAAAAAATAAGTTGTGAAAAATAAAATGTTGAAATAATAAAATTGTATACTTCTAATATGGAAAACATAAAGAATTAATAACAAATTTATTTAATATATAAAACATAACAAAAAAACATGAATTAGGTTAAACGTATAACACAATGATGAATACAAATAACAGAATGACGTGAATGTAAAACACAATGCTGAGTTTAAAGCATATTGACGTTAATATAAAACACAATGATGAGTATATTATGTCACACCCCGAGCCGGCGGGTTGGATCGACTTCCCCGTCGGGCGGAAGGTTCTCGGGGCGCGATATCATGAATGATAATCGTGATGATCAGATTGTTTACATAGCATCAAAATTGAGAATAACAAAAGCACAAATAGCATTGAACTAGGATTACAAAGTTAAATTACAACTGTTAATGTTTTATAATTTAACTGAGTAAACCTGTCAAAAGAATCAAATGTTTACTATCTTGTAACTGTACAAGATATCAAAAGTGATTCATAACAATGAACAACGTATGTGCTCTCCAAAATCTACTAGGTCCTCTAACTGGGCGTCCTAGCATGCATTCCTTAGCCTTAGCTTATTCATGTACGTCACCTAAAAAAGCATGTAAGAAACAAAGTCAACACAATGGTTGGTGAGTTCATGTAGTTTAGTATTTGTAAAATAGCTTTTGCAAACCTTTTCGGTAACAACCTTAACCTGATTAACATCACCTGTAATATCCAATTCGGTATGCTTATATATAGGGCATACGAAAGGGTCGAGCCTACAACCTGCCCAGACGCCATCCCACCACATACTAAACCACATATGACATTATTGTTAATGATAATTAAGCATTTTACCTACCATCCAATCCCATTTTCCATCATAGCTTTAGCATTCTGTTAAAGAGTTTACATTACGCACACAATAGCATCTGCAAGCCTATTTTGAGAGTTACCTTTATGGACAATTGAACACCCTAAGGAATCCAATATCAATCCATATAGGAACTAGATGTGATTAGCAACATCAGTGTTTTGATAAAGGATTTCCAAGATGACACAAAGTCAACTACAGAAAACCAGAATCATCCGAGTTGCGTATCACAAAACATGGGTGGACAATGAGGAATCACTATATGGCAAGCACTGAGAGGCCAACAGTCTGCTCCTCAAGGTCCTGACTATGAAGAACACCCTATGGCAAGCACTGAGAGGCCATTCGGTCCGTTCTACAATAGTCGATAGCTTTAGCATACAAGTTTATAACATTCACATAGCCTGGCATTCACGTATCTTGTGCACAAATACTAGCTTTGCATTAGCATAGTTTAGCATTCACGTATCTCATGCACAAGTACTAGCCTGTTGTCTTAGCATTTCAAGCCTATCGTGCATACAAGAGTTTATAGCATTTCAAGCACTTCGAGCATTCGAGCATATCAAGCATATCAAGCATATAAGTCTTTCTGAGTTTGTGCATACAAGCTTTCAAAGTTAGTTTATACAAGCATTTCAACATTTTAACCTTTGCATTCTTTGCACATTAAAAGCATCCAGGGTTTAAGCAAACTAGTGTAAAAGTATGTAGCCTTAGCATTTAGCATTAGCATATAACCTTAGCGTGTAGCATTAGCATATAACCTTAGCATGTAGCATTAGCATATAACCTTAGCATGTAGCATTAGCATTTAGGTTAAGTGTATGAAATGTTAGCATTTAGGATAAAACCATAGTTTTTAGCTTTTAGTATAAGTGTATAAAGCATTATTACTAGAATTATGAATAAGCATAAAACGTTTATGAAACATTTAAACATTGTTTAGAATGTATAAACATGCTTCTCAGTCCCGAAGTAAAATCAAATAGTTTGAAAGGGGACAATGAACTCTCCTGTGTTGCTAAGTATGAATTACGACAGATAATGCGTGCTCGTTAGTTGTAGCTTAAGTATCTTCAACACCTGAGTTGTTTTCAGAGATTCGAATACTATAAGTCTTTATGATAGACGCAAACTAGGGTTTTGGTCTCGGCGTGCAACTAAGTGTCCTATATTGCTAATGAGTTTCCATGATTCTTTCTAACTAATCTAATACATTACCCGTTTGAAACCCTTGTCCCATAGATAATCACCATTACACCTTAGTGATGCATGGTTTACGTTGTTCCTATTCAAAGTCTTTAATTTAAAGCATTTAAAATACTTCACTTTAGGTTATATCATTAAGTTAAAACTCATTTAATTAAATGTAAATAAGTTTATAAATCATTTACCTTTTATTTAGACATAAATCATTTTGAGTAAACACATGTTACGTTGCTAGACTCGAGTTAACCTCAGTTGGTTAACTCTAAGTCATTTGTTGGATCTTTGCCTTCCCATGGTTCTTGTATCACACATGTGTATAGTTTAGCTTAGAGAATCCCATGGATACTCCCTAACCTAGTTATACGATTGCATAGAATTAGTAAGTATTAGGTGTTATAATTAATTCACCCAACACATAGCATGTTTTTTTCTTGAATCTTAAAGAATCCCCACTTGCCTTTCCATTAGTTTTTGCCTCATAATGTAAGCCATAATATCACTTATGGATTCCATGAATTGAATCAATCAATACAAGTGAACTTAACCTCTTGTTGTTAAAATTCATATTTAAACCTTAGATGATGTAAGTTTCTTACATAGCATGAAAACCCTAATAGGTTTTTCCCTCCCTTGCATGCATTGTACGTATAAGACCCTTGCATGGAACCATGCACTCCATTCCCATGTGCTCAGCCAAGCGAGTGAACCAAGAGGGCCGAAGGCAGCATAGGCCGAATAAGGGTGAGGTGGTGGTTCGGCCAAATGTGGTTCATGCGAAAGAGTGGCCGAGCAAATGAGATGTAGGCCGAACGAATGAAGCTAGTCCGAACCTGCATGGCTGAAGGAGGCTTAAGCCAAATGAGATGGTGGTGCGAATGAGCCTTGACCGAACCAGGCATCAGACCGACCGAATGAGGGATGGCTAACCGAATGTGGGCTGTTTCGGTCTGAAGCCATTCGGCGAAGGGGCTGCTGGTTCGGCTAAGGGCCATTCGGCCACTTGCAGCTTAGGCCATTCGGCCACTCGACATTCGAAGAGGTGCAGCCATGTTGTTCGAGCCAATCAACTAGGTAATGAAGAAAGGTTTGCTTCTACATCATCCTAAAGTGTTAGTGAGTGTTTTCCCTAGAGTTTTGAGGTGTATTGAACCGGTTTCATAGAGGGTTTCGAACAAGGGTAGAAAACCCTAAAATCGCAACATAGATCTCGTTTTTAACTCAAATCCAATGGTTTAAGGCTCTAAATGTTTGTACTTTCAAGATCTACGTGATGTGGTGGTCGTTTAGACACCAAAATCTCTTGATTTGGTTGAGAAATGGAGGAGATACATGGTGGGTTTCTAGAGAGAGAAAGTTAGAGAGAGAGAGAGAGACGAATTCTGGAAGATGGTTGGTAGGTGATGGTTGTTATGGCATTAAATGCCATAATAAATGGCTATAGTTTACCCGGGTATGTTCGGGTCCGTTCGGTTTTGCTCGGTTTCGCGTAAAAGTGTCGTTTTCGTTCCGTTTTCGGAACGAACGTCTCGGTTTTAAATGTAAAGTTTATTAAATAAATTTAGGTGGTTATTCCTATTAAATTAACTAAATATCTTTCGTTTATTTTAAATTTCTGAAAACATTTAAATTTACTATTTAAATCGAATCGTATAGTTGTCGCGCGTATTCGTTGGAATCGTCACTCGTACGAATATGACGATAACTGCACTTTTCAATATGGTTTTCTAATTATTGGACATCATTCAGAACGTTAAACTTTCAGATATATTCGTGCAGATCATCACCTATACGAATAATCCGTCCATTTAGCATTTATGTAACGAAATCCGTTATTGTTTTGTCCTGTTCAACCTCGCATACGTTTATACAAAATAGCATATTAACAAGCTTTTGTGTGTCAGTTCAATGTTGTATGATATGTTTCTGATTGTTAAACAGTGAGATTTAACTAGATTGCTGAAACAATTGCATAATAGTTTTGTGTCAAGCATTACATGATAATAGCATACAAATAGTTAACATAGTTTGTACCTGAGTTACTGTGCAAGTTACTGTGCAGATCACTGTTCCGGTAACGTTTCCGGCACTGATGTTACATATTACACAATGATATGATCGTAAATTACAATGGTGAGTATATTACACAATCACCTGAACGTAAAACATGATAATGAATATATTACACAATGTCTTGAAAATAAAACACAATGATAAATATATTGCAAGATGACCTAAACATAAAACACAATGACCAAAATGTATTTTTCAATAAATTTAAGATAATTTATGTTTTTTAAAATTATGAGTTTTTAAAAACACAATGGTGAAATAACACAAATATATACTTTTAATTCATAAATATAAAAAATTTAATAAAAAAAAATTATTTAATACATAAAAAAATAATCACAAAATAACACATTATGATATGAAAAATTAAATACAAACAAATATTACACAATGACATGAATCATTAAACAAAATAACCAAAATACACATTTTAAAAACATAGAGAAATATCACTTGTAAACCCCAAAATTATTGCCATACTTCTCACCAATTTAAAACTTTTTACTAAAACCTAAACTTTATATATATATAGGGAATTCATATATTGAAAACATCCTAAGTTGTACAAAACCATGAAAAATCATGCAAAAAAAAAGGTTTTTTCAATTTTTTTTACATGTTTGTAACATTATTTGCGTCATTTTTTTAGAAAAAAATCAAAAAAACACCGATCCAATATTAAAAAAAACTGACACAGCATGTTACACAAACGTAACATCTGTGTGTTGCGTTACATAAGAAATATTCAGGGTGTTACAAATGTGTTACATGATATTACATAGTTGTTTTCATGGTTTTCACAACTTAATGTGGTTTTTAAAAAAAACCCATATCTTATGTGTGTGTGTGCGCGTGTTTGTGTGTGTGTGTTTGTGGGTTTTATGATGCAACTTATCTAAAGAATTCTATAAAACTTTCTTTCATTTAAAATCAAACACAATTACAAATCATAATCTGAAACAAAATACCCTAGGGATTGCACTAGTAAGAGACATTCATTATTTCATATAAATTAACAACCAGAGAACTATAGGTTTTTTCACAAAAATTTAAGACAGTATATTGAAAAATCATATTGATAATAAAATAACTTTATTAGGGACACCTAATTTTTCCAACAAAATAGTTACAAAAGGTTTTCTTGTCACTAAGAATGTAAAATTTGCGACAAATTACCAACAGTTTTTCTTTTTATATATTATTTGACAAAATATATTACTTTAATAATGATATTGATTATTTTAAGAGTTTGATGAAAAAATGTCACAAAATTTTTCTTTTCGAAAGTGTGTAATATATTATTATTTTTTTGAATTCATTTTATAAATATCACAAATTATAATTTTGAAAGTGTGTCGAAAATTTGTAGGAAATTTTAAAAAGCTTCCGACAATGTACCGGAAATATTTGAAAATATTTTTTTTTTTTTGGTAAATTCATTTTTATAAATATCATAAGAGTTTTTTAAGATTCTTTCTATATTTGTTTTGCTAAAAAAATCCTCATTTTAAAGTTTTTATTTTATTGTTATTTAAATTTAAGTTTGTAGAAAGCTTATAGAAAAAGAATATTTATATATACATAGGGCTTGGAATTTTTAATAACCCACTAAATTCGCGCTAACCCAAATAACTTTGGCAAGATGAAGCCAAATCTTGGATTTTTTTTAAACATCATTGTAACACATTTAGAACACTATGTTCTTTTATGAGTTTGTGTAAATTCTTTACCGTTTAAAAGATATCAATATTGTAAGTTTTGGGCAAAAATGACTAACAGTACTGTAAGTAGAAAACTTACAATGTTGATATCTCTTAAACGGTGATGAATTTACACAAACTCATAGTGTTCAAAATGTGTTACTGTCAAGATTTATAGTAACCATTTTAAACTTTTAATTAATCATATTAATTATAAGATCATATTTTACGATAGCGGAAGCGATTAGGTTACACATTCTGTTTCATAAACAAAATTCCCAAAAACAGGAATCCAGTTACATGCAAATAAACATAAACAACCATAGGGTGTTTAGAATTGACCTCAATGAATAACCTCCAAAAACACACCTTGGATTCGATAGTTGTCTCGCTAGATGAGTTGAATCACGAACCACGATCTCTATCGTGTATCACCTCAACAACCGCGTGCTCCAAAAACCACTTAGGGTGGTCGGTTATGGTGGTGGTGTGTGGTGGTGCTTTGGCCGAAAATCCAAGAGGAGAGGGGAGGGGTTTCGGTGTCACACCCCGAGCCGGCGGGGTTGGATCGGAGTCCCCGTCGGGCGGAAGGTTCTCGGGGCGTGATATCGAGGGTGATAATCATGATGATCAGGTTGTTTACATAGCATCAACGTTTAAGAATATCTAAAGCACAATCAAATGATATATTGGATTACAAAGTTAAATTACAATAGCAATGTTCTGCAATTTAACTATGTAAACCTAACCAAAAGAATAATGTTTATATCTTGTATATGTACAAGATATCCAAAATAATATGTATCATCTACAAAGATGTGCTTCTCGAAAAGTCTACTAGGTCCTCTATCTGAGCAGCCTAGTATGCATATCCAAAAGCTTAAGCTTAAATCTGTTCTTCACCTGAGAAAGCATGTAAAAAGATCAAGTCAACACAACGGTTGGTGAGTTCATCAAGTTTATAAGTTTAAAATAGTTTTCAACAAACCTCTTTCGGTAAAACCTTAACCTCATTAACTCCACATGTAATATCCAAATCGGTATGCTTATATATAGGGCATACCCCTGGGTCGAGCCTACGACCCGCCCAGACGCCATCCCACCACATACTAATCCGGATATGACACTGTTGTTAATAATAATTAAGCATTTTACCAACCAATCCTCATCAAAGCCTTTGTTATCTGTTTCAAAGTTTCCATGTTTATTGTATTCATAAGTGTTAGTTTATCATCACGTTTATCAAGCATCATAGATTCACACGCACATAGTTTAGCGATTACATATCTCCTATAAGCAGACAAAAGCTCTGGAATACCAAAAGTTTAGCAATTACATGTCTCTTATATAGATATCAGCTTAGCATTCATCAGGTCCATGTTTATTGTTCAAGATCCCATGGTTACTCATTAGTTACAAGTTATCAATTGTATAATAGGTTTTCAAGCCTTTATGTAGTTTGTTTACGACTTGTTATTACTTTATAACAACAAAATGATATCCCATAATATCTTTTATTCTTTGTTTTTGATCATATCAAACATTCATTCGTGCGTTTGTTATTTACTTGAATCCATTGGCCGGATATTGTTGAGTCTCGTGAGTCACATGGGCCACTAATGGCCTCTTGAATATTTATTGATCTAACCAAAAGGGTTTGACCCGAAAGGTTTTGGTTGAGCCTTCTTTGGGTAAAGTGGGTCGAAATGGCGACCATGGGCCACCTGGGCCAACATGGTCTACACGTTGAAATCAAATGATTGGGTATCTTATTGGGCCGAGAATGCCCATATTGGGCCGTAACAAGGAGATGGCCCATGGAATAGAGTTGGGCCGAAATCAATGAAACAGTTGGGCCTAGGAAATATGTGTGGGCCGATGCAATTGATTTAAGCCCAATGTTTACTAGAGTTTATATCTTGATCCGATAGTGGATTTCCGAACTCCCTTCCCATTGGCTACAACAATCAGCGTCCTCTGGTTCAGGTGGTTAAGGTTTCGTCAGTGGGTTTAAGCAGCAAAGGTTAGTTTGATCTTGGTGGGTTCGGTACCATAAGGCTCGTCAACATCAAGGTTCGTCCCTGTCGAAGGTTAGCTGGTGACATAAGGTTCGCTGATGGATTGTGCAAAGACGGTTCATGGCACATGCATAGATTCGCCATATGGTTCGGGATAACACAACAGGTTCGTGACCAGATAAGTAGGGTTCGTCGACCATGTTGCAGGTTCGCCACAGGCATTAGGGTTCGTCTGGCTTCGTATGGTTCGTGGCTTGTGTAGTAGGGTTCGGCTGGGGAAAGAACAAGGGTTCGTTAGTCTGCAACTGTTCAGGGCTCGTCGATGATGCCAGCAAGTTCGTTACCCCAGAGTGGTTCGGCAAGGGTCGGCCACGCCTCCACTGGTTCAGCAGGTTCGTTACCCACGAACCCTGCACTTGCATCATCATCTCCATCAGGTGTCACCGGACTGAAGCAGGTTACACGGTCATGGTTTGTTGTCGAGGGTTCCTAGGGTTGTAGAAACTCAAATAATATAGCCCAAGACCGATGACGTGTGAGTGTGTATCAACAATTTAGAAAACCCTAATTTCAGCAACTTTCCACGCATCATACCTCAAAATCAGTCGGCCAAACTCTCAGATCAGCTGTACTTCCTTGTAGAGCTCGTCAAGGGCTTCGCGTGGGCGCAAGAATCACCGATTTTCGTTCACAAACGAAAGAGGTATCGCGTTTTGAAGTTTGGATCTTGGGTGAAAATGGTGGTGACGGGTTGAGAGGATTTGAGAGAGAGAGATTGTATAAAATGAAAGAAATAAAACATTTGGTGCTTTTATACTCCCATGGGTGTCCGGGTTCGTTTCGGTTGCTCGGTTCACGGTTTTGTCGCGTATCCGGCACGTTATGCGTATAAATCGTAATTTAAATAAAGAAAATATTTTTAGGATTTATAGAACACAAATATTATTAGAAAATATTTTAAATATCGTTTCATTAAATTATTTTTCGAATTATAATAGTTTACGCGTTTTGTTAATTTATTCGCGATATAAGAAAATAGTTTAATTTATTTTATTTAATGATGAGTTTCAAAATTGTAAAATAAGAAATATTATATTTCTTTAAAATTATGATCGTTCGTGTCTTCATTCGTTTTCGTTATCGTTTCATCAGATCGCGTCGCCATCGCGCGTATTCGTTCGAATCGTCATTCAAACGAACACGTCGATGGTTTGGCTTTCTGATTCTTGTTTTCTACTGTTAAGTCATTATTTCAGAGCGTTAAACTATCAGAATTATTCGTACAGATCGTCACCTATACGAATAACTCGTTGGTTTAACATTCCTTAACAATAACTGTTATAGTTTCGTTTTGTTTAACCTCACATACGTTTATGCAAACTGATATCACATCAAGTATATATATGTTTCAACACTGTGTTGTCTGACATGTTTCAGACTGTTAAACCCTAAGGTTTCAGTCGAATTTAGACAATCGTATAATAGTTTCATGTAACTCAAATGCATCAATAGTCTAAACATAGTTTCACGAAATGTGTACCTGGGTTACTGTTCATGTTTACTATTGCGATCATTGTTCCGGCACGTGTCCGGCACTGATGTTACAGTCTCCCCTTGTTAGAGAAATTTCGTCCCGAAATTTAAGACACGTTATTCGGTACGGCTTCCTCTGTAAAGAGTTGGGGGTACTTGTTTTTCACGTGATCTTCACGTTCCCAAGTAAACTCGGGTCCGCGCCTTGAGTTCCAACGAACTTTAACAATAGGAATACGGCTTCGCCTCAGTTTCTTGACTTTGCGATCCATGATTTCTAACGGTTCTTCAACAAAACGTAAGTTTTCATCCAATTGAATTTCTTCAACAGGTATGATAAGAGTTTCATCGGCTAAACATTTCTTCAAGTTTGAGACGTGAAACACGTCATGTACACTACTAAGTTCATCCGGTAGGCTCAATCTGTACGCCACAGGACCAATACGTTCGATGATCTCGAATGGTCCCACGTACCGTGGTGTTAGTTTGCCTTTCTTTGTGAATCGAACTACACCCTTCCATGGAGAAACCTTCAACATGACACGGTCTCCCACTTCGAATTCTAACGGCTTGCGCCGTTTATCAGCATAGCTCTTTTGTCTACTTCGTGTCGCTTGTAGTCTTTGTTGTATCTGAGCAATCTTGTCTGTAGTTTCCTGGATAAGTTCTGGCCCCGTGATACGATTATCTCCTACTTCTGACCAACAGATCGGTGATCGACATTTTCGACCATAAAGGGCCTCGAATGGGGCACAACCAATGCTGCTGTGATAACTGTTGTTGTAGGAGAACTCAATTAGTGGCAAATGAGAATCCCAATTACCACCAAAGTCTAGAACACAGGTTCTCAACATATCCTCTAGGGTCTGAATAGTACGTTCGCTTTGACCATCCGTTTATGGATGATAAGCTGTACTCAAGTTTAATTGCGTCCCTAAAGATTTCTGCAATGACTGCCAGAACCTTGATGTAAATCTGCTATCACGATCGGAGATAATAGACAATGGCACACCATGGCGTACCACTATCTCGTTGATGTAAAGCTTTGCTAGTTTAGCCATCGTATACGTTTCTCGCATTGGCAAGAAGTGAGCAGATTTGGTTAATCGATCAACGATAACCCAAATGGTATCATGTCCACTGGAAGTGCGGGGTAGTTTGGTAACAAAGTCCATAGCTATTTGTTCCCACTTCCAAAGTGGAATTTCAGGTTGTTCCAGTAAACCTGATGGTCTCTGGTGTTCTGCCTTCACCTTAGCACACGTAAGGCATCGACCAACATACTCAGCTATGTCTTTCTTCATGCCCGGCCACCAATAAAATGCACGTAAGTCTTGGTACATTTTATCGGCACCGGGATGCACAGAATACTTGGTCTTGTGTGCTTCATCAAAAATAAGTTTCCTTAACTCAATTACTGCAGGGATCCAGATACGATCCTTGAAGTAAACGAGTCCATCAGGTTTTGTCTCCAAATGTTTCTCCACACCGCAATCAAGTTCTTTCTTCAAGTTTTCTCGTTCAATCGCTTCTTGCTGTGCTTGCATGATGTTGTCGTGTAAGCTTGTCTGCACAGTCATTCCCATTGCTCTGACGCGTAAGGGTTTGACTCGTTCCTTCCGGCTCAAGGCATCAGCAACAACGTTTGCCTTGCCCGGATGGTACTTGATTACACAGTCATAGTCATTCAGAAGCTCAACCCAACGCCGCTGTCGCATGTTGAGTTCCTTCTGATCGAATATGTGTTGCAGACTTTTATGATCGGTAAATATGGTACACTTGGTGCCATACAAGTAATGCCTCCAGATCTTCAAGTCAAATATCACAGCTCCCAATTCCAGATCATGAGTAGTGTAGTTCTTCTCATGAATCTTTAATTGTCTCGAGGCATACGCAATGACCTTGTCCCGCTGCATAAGTACACAGCCGAGTCCCTGATGGGATGCATCACAATACACAACAAAATCATCGCAACCATCTGGGAGAGATAAGATCGGAGCATCACATAACTTTTGCTTCAATGTCTGAAAGGCTTCTTCTTGCTTTTGCTCCCAAATGAATGGCTCGCTTTTATGTGTCAGCTTTGTGAGTGGCAGGGCTATCTTAGAAAAGTTTGAGATAAACCTTCTGTAATAGCCTGCTAAGCCTAGAAAAGAACGTATCTCCGTCGGTGTCTTCGGAGTGTCCCAATCTTTTATTGCTTCGATCTTGGCAGGATCAACGTGTATTCCCTCACTGTTGACAACGTGACCTAGGAATTGAACCTCTTTTAACCAAAACTCACACTTAAAGAATTTGGCATAGAGCTTCTCTTCCTTTAACAGTTCCAAGATCGTTCTAAGATGTTGCTCGTGTTCTGCCTTGCTTTTAGAATAGATCAATATGTCATCATTGAAAACAATAACAAATTGATCTAAGTACGGCTTACACACACGGTTCATGAGATCCATGAAAACCGTGGGTGCATTCGTCAAACCAAAAGGCATCACCATGAACTCGTAATGCCCGTATCTGGTACGAAACGCCGTCTTCGGTATGTCTTCGTCTTGCACTCTCAGCTGATGGTATCCGGAACGCAGATCGATCTTCGAAAAGAACTGAGCTCCTTGCAACTGATCAAACAAATCATCAATCCTCGGTAATGGATACCGATTCTTGACGGTTAGTTTGCTTAGCTCCCTGTAGTCTATGCACATGCGAAAAGATCCATCCTTCTTTTTCACGAACAGAACCGGAGCTCCCCAAGGTGAGTAGCTCGGTCGGATGAAACCTTTATCAAGTAGCTCCTGTAGTTGGTTAGATAATTCCTGTATCTCCGAAGGTGCTAACCTGTAAGGAGATTTAGCAACATGTGTTGCTCCAGGAATCAGATCGATACGAAACTCCACTGGTCGCACAGGAGGCAAACCAGGTAGATCTTCAGGAAACACCTCAGGATATTCCCTCACTACCGGTACGTGTTGTATTGTTTTCTTATCTTTCTCTTTCTCCACCACGTGAGCCAAGAATGCTATGCACTTCTTTTGCAAACACTTACGCGCTTTTATGCATGATATGATCTTTACGTTTCTCTTGCCTTGATCCCCACAAACTTCCAATACACGATCATCCGTTACTGGAATCCGAAGTAGCTTCTCGGAACAGATGACTTCAACTCGATTGAGTGAGAGCCAATCCATCCCCACGATGATATCGAAACTGCCCAACTCCATCGGCAACAAGTCGATGGTAAATGTGTGATCTACGAGTGTAAGTGGGCAGTTCCTAAGTATAGTGCTAACTGTAACTTGTTTCTCATTCGCTACTTAGATAATGTAAGGGGAGTCTAAAGTTTCCTCAGTAAGACTAAGTTGTTGTGCAAAATCAGATGATATAAAACTCTGGTTTGCACCAGTATCAAATAGTATAGATGCATAAGAGTCATGTAAAAGAAATGTACCAGTGACCACATTAGGGTCTTGGCGTGTAGCATTGGCTCCGATAACAAAGGCTCGTCCGCGAGGTGCCTGTGCTCCAGGTTGCACTTTCTTTGGACAGTTGCGGGAGAAATGACCCATTTCCCCGCAGTTGTAGCATCCTCTGTTGTTGTTGTTGACTGGGTTCTGTGGTGGTGGAGGAGGTAGTGCTCTTGTTGCAGTGTTGGTAGCCTGATTCACCGTAAAGCGGCATTTGTTCACCCAGTGGCCAAACCGGCCACAATTCGTGCACTTCCTGCATTGAGCACCAGCAGGGTGATGATACTTGCAGTTTGTGCACTGGGGATATTCTCCCCCATAACCCCTTGTAGTAGGATTGATAGGAGCTACAGCTGCCTGCCTCAGAGGGGTAACGGCCGCATAGTTCTTTACGACCTTTTGCTTCTTTTTCTGGTGGTACTCGGGTTTCTTTGATGTTGTTTCCTTGGCTTTTCCAGCATCATCTTTTAAAACTCCAGACTTTACCATTACTTTGGTAAGCTTAGCAGAGAGGGAAATGGCTGACTCGAAAGTAGCAGGATATGAAGCTAGTACAACGCTTTGTATACAAGAAGGTAATCCTGCCACATAGCGATCAATCAGTTTCTCCAAGGTTGGTACCATTTCTGGCACCAGGGCTACCAGTTCATGATAGCGGTTGGTAAAAGTCATATGATCAGCTCCCTTCATCTCATGATTCGAGAGCTCAATCTCCAGTTGTTGTAGTTCATGTTTCGGGCAAAACTCATTCCTCAGAAGAAGCTTAAATTCTGCCCAGGGCATCGCCATTGCTTCATCTCTTCCCTTAGCCCTGATCTGTGCGTTCCACCATGTTAGAGCTTGCTTGCTGAATGAGCCAGCTGCATAGCGAACCTTATGGTGTTCTGGACAGCTGCTAATGTCCAGAGTGTTCTCCATTTTCTCTAGCCATTGGATTAATCCAACAGCTCCTTCAACTCCAGTGAAACTAGGAGGTTTGCATCCTACAAAGGATTTGTAGGAGCAATCAGACGTATGACCAGTGTTTCCACTAGCCTCTCCGATGGTATGGGCAGAGGTGTTGCCATGCCCCTGAATCCGATTTATCATCTCTGGGATGACCTCTTTCAGTTTGCTTGTCAGTTGGGTACTCAGCAGTGTCGCCAAGGCGATGGTAGCAGGATCTAATGTCTGAGCAGTGCTTGAACCCGGTGGTGGAGAGTGTGGAGGAGGTGGAGGTGGCGGTGGTGAATCCGGTGGTGTAGGAGTCGAAGAGTGAGGAGCAGAGACTTGCGGAGAAGGTTGTTTTCTCGGCGGCATTCTGATCATAACCAAAAGAATTTGGTTAGTGCAATGATCGAATGCAGAAAACATAATGCAAACTTAAGTCTTAAGTTCTCTACATGAGGGTCCCTAAGTTATAGTCTAGGCCAAACCGTTTAAGTAAATGACTTATTATTCTCTATAACCTTGAGCTCTGATACCAATCTGTCACACCCCGAGCCGGCGGGGTTGGATTGGAGTCCCCGTCGGGCGGAAGGTTCTCGGGGCGTGATATCGAGGGTGATAATCATGATGATCAGATTGTTTACATAGCATCAACGTTTAAGAATATCTAAAGCACAATCAAATGATATATAGGATTACAAAGTTAAATTACAATAGCAATGTTCTGCAATTTAACTATGTAAACCTAACCAAAAGAATAATGTTTATATCTTGTATATGTACAAGATATCCAAAATAATATGTATCATCTACAAAGACGTGCTTCTCGAAAAGTCTACTAGGTCCTCTATCTGAGCAGCCTAGTATGCATATCCAAAAGCTTAAGCTTAAACCTGTTCTTCACCTGAGAAAGCATGTAAAAAGATCAAGTCAACACAACGGTTGGTGAGTTCATCAAGTTTATAAGTTTAAAATAGTTTTCAACAAACCTCTTTCGGTAAAACCTTAACCTCATTAACTCCACAAGTAATATCCAAATCGGTATGCTTATATATAGGGCATACCCCTGGGTCGAGCCTACGACCCGCCCAGACGCCATCCCACCACATACTAATCCGGATATGACACTGTTGTTAATAATAATTAAGCATTTTACCAACCAATCCTCATCAAAGCCTTTGTTATCTGTTTCAAAGTTTCCATGTTTATTGTATTCATAAGTGTTAGTTTATCATCACGTTTATCAAGCATCATAGATTCACACGCACATAGTTTAGCGATTACATATCTCCTATAAGCAGACAAAAGCTCTGGAATACCAGAAGTTTAGCAATTACATGTCTCTTATATAGATATCAGCTTAGCAATCATCAGGTCCATGTTTAGCCTTTACATACCTCTTATAAGCCGACAAAAGCTCTGGAATATCCAGAAGTCTAGCAATTACATGTCTCTTATAACCAGGTAATAGCCCCGTAACGTTACGTTTATGTTTAGCCTTTACATACCTCATATAAGCCGACACAAGCTCTGGAATATCCAGAAGTCTAGCAATTACGTGTCCCTTATAACCAGGTAATAGCTTAGAATCGATACTTTCATGTTTAGCCTTTACATACCTCATATAAGCCGACAAAAGCTCTGGAATATCTAGAAGTCTAGCAATTACATGTCCCTTATAACCAGGTAATAGCTGAGTATCATTATGTTTATGTTATTACATGTATCTCACCCCATAGGTACAAGCTCTGGAATACCAGAAGTTTAGCAATTACGTAGACTATGGTTAGATACATGTATGATGTCCTATGAGCAAGTAATAGTTTCCAAACATAATGTTTCAAGCCTCTTATAATAGCATCAAGTCTCATGTATTTGTGTTAAGTCTCATGTAATAGCATCAAGTCTCATGTATTTGTGTCATGTCTCATGTAATTGTATCGAGTCTCATGTAATTGTATCAAGTCTCATGTAATTGTATCATGTCTCATCTAATTGTATCAAGTCTCATGTAATTGTATCGAGTCTCATGTAATAGAATTAAGTCTAATGTAATTGTATTAAGTAACCAACGATTTATTTTAAGCATCAAGCTTAAAGTATAAGTTTCAATCATAAGTAATCATGGTTATAATTAAACCATTAAGTAACATTTCAATAAAAATGTTTAACATGCTTCTCAGTCCCGAAGTAAAAAAAAAAACAAATAAGTTTGAAAGGGGACAATGAACTCACCTTAGGTCCGAAGTGTTTGATCAAGTAGAATAAGAATGCACGCGCTCTTTGTTTGCACTTGATTTAATGTTCACGCTCCTGTATTGATTTCATAATGTTGTATTTTATAAGTATAAGTTTGTAAGAATTTGTTGTGCGCGTAAGTGTTAGTCCTAAAGTTGACTATTTATTGATCTAACCAACAAATTCTTACAAACTTTAGGATTTATAGAACACAAATATTATTAGAAAATATTTTAAATATCGTTGCATTAAATTATTTTTCGAATTATAATAGTTTACGCGTTTTGTTAATTTATTCGCGATATAAGAAAATAGTTTAATTTATTTTATTTAATGATGAGTTTCAAAATTGTAAAATAAGAAATATTATATTTCTTTAAAATTATGATCGTTCGTGTCTTCATTCGTTTTCGTTATCGTTTCATCAGATCGCGTCGCCAACGCGCGTATTCGTTCGAATCGTCATTCAAACGAACACGTCGATGGTTTGGCTTTCTGATTCTTGTTTTCTACTGTTAAGTCATTATTTCAGAGCGTTAAACTATCAGAATTATTCGTACAGATCGTCACCTATACGAATAACTCGTCGGTTTAACATTCCTTAGCAATAACTGTTATAGTTTCGTTTTGTTTAACCTCACATACGTTTATGCAAACTGATATCACATCAAGTATATATATGTTTCAACACTGTGTTGTCTGACATGTTTGAGACTGTTAAACCCTAAGGTTTCAGTCGAATTTAGACAATCGTATAATAGTTTCATGTAACTCAAATGCATCAATAGTCTAAACATAGTTTCACGAAATGTGTACCTGGGTTACTGTTCATGTTTACTGTTGCGATCACTGTTCCGGCACGCGTCCGGCACTGATGTTACATTCGGTCACCAAGAGGAAGAGTGGGAGAGTGGGTGAAAGAATTATGTGAAACATGGAGTTTGATCTCATTTTTAAAGTCAAAGTAGATCCATAAAAATAGGATCTTGGATTACCAATTCAAAATTGGTTTCCCACCCTTTTATTTCACATGTTAATTTAAATTAAACTCTTTTAATTTAATCAACCTCTTTTAGTAATTAAACAATTTAATTACTAATCTGCATATTACTAACTAACAACTAGTTAGTAATATTTAATTAAATGTCTAAAGTTTAACTAATTAAACTTTATCAATTTAATTATAAATAATTATCAAAATAATTAATTCCTCCAATATTATTATTATTTCACAAATAATAATAACACACCACTTTATATAATTCGCGAAATTGAATATGTCTAAAATAAATTTTAAAAATAGTCACATTACAATCTTCCAAAGTGTACCTCTTTGGATCGTACCCCGATAGCAACGTTGATATTATCGATGATCGGACATCACATATCCAACAGACTCCCACTTGGACGATTCATCGCATAATTCATTCAACGTAGACAGTGTTGGACATCTAGTTGCATTGTGCTGCCCCTAGCAGAGTATGACTTCTAAAGTCAACTAAACTTTTAGTTCAAGTAACCCTTTACTTAACTAAAATTATAGCTATGGTAACCTTTATCTATTTATCCTTTCTAAGTGACATTCTTTGAACATGAGACATGGATCACATATCATTCTCATATGTTGTTCAAACATTCTGATTCTCGTTCTCCAATTGAAAATGGTCTAACAAACTACTCTTAGTTTGATCACGGCCATGCATTTACACTAGTTTAAATTAACGAGGGCACCAGAATATCATCTCTTAATTATATAAGAGTATAGAATCCTTTTGGCAGCATACAACTCCTACTTAGTTTCAGAACCATTCCCAACCAAATATCCTTATTACTGCCCATTTTTCATAACAACGTTAGATAAGATCAAAGAACGACCTTAGACTAATGTCAGTTCTAATATGTTCCTTAGATCTAAGGATATATATAGATCATACCATATTCAAAACTTCTTATGACAATGATCCATGAAGAAAGTTTTGAAACGAGTTACGTCCGACATCATTCTCTAATGTATGTCTATGAATCTTGGTCCTCAACCCTTTGAGCTTTTATCTTATAAACTAACCAAGCATTCAAGTAGTCTTAATTCAGATTGATTCCCATGAATTTGATCGACTAAGGACATTTAGAATACCATATTCAAGGATACTAAAACGTACAAAATATCGAATAAAGAAACAATATTAATAATGCATTTAACTATTAAATCAAAATAAATATCCAATGTAACTTTAATTCGAAAGCACCCAAATACTAAATACTGAACAAATCCAATCACTAGCAAACCTAAGACCTATCATCTCAACATGCTCTTCGTGTTTAGACAGAGCCATAGGCTTAGTAAAGGGATCCGCTAGATTTTGATTTGTGTGAATTTTGTCTATTTTGATGTCTCCTCTTTCCACTACTTCCCTAATGTAGTGAAATTATCTGAGTATGTGCTTTGACCTATGATGTGACCTTGGTTTCTTTGCTTGAGCAATGGCACCAGTGTTGTTACATAATATCTATATTGGTTTCCTAATACTAAGAACCACACCGAGATTAGTCATGAATTTCTTCATCCAGCAGCTTCTTTTGCAGCTTCCGAAGCAGCAATGTATTCAGACTCTGTCGTGGATTGAACAACAATACTTTGTTTCGAGCTCCTCCAAGTGATAGCTCCACCATTTAGTGTGAACACATACCCCGATTGGGATCGAGAATCATCTCAATCTGTTTGGAAGCTAGCGTCTGTGTAACACCTTACAGTCAGCTCTTCTTCCATTCCTCCATAGATCAAGAACATATCTTTAGTTCTACATAAGTACTTTAATATGTTCTTCACAACAGCCCAATGACTTTCACCAAGATTTTGCTGGTATCTACTTGTTATGCTCAAAGCAAATGATACATCGGGCTAGTACATAACATGGCATACATAATTGAACCAATTGCAAAAGCATATGGAACTCTTTCCATTTTCTTCTTTTCCTCAATAGTTTTAGGAGATTGGCTACTTCTAAGTATTGTACCATGTGCCTTGGGTAAAGTTCATCTCTTGGAATCTTGCATTGAAAAACGTTTAAGAACTTTATCAATGTATGTACTTTGACTTAACCCAATGAGTTGTCTAGATCTATCTCTATAAATTTAGTCCCAGAATATAAGCGGCATCGCCAAGATCTTTCATTGCGAAACAATTTACTGAACCAAGATTTTACATCTTTTAGCATAGGTATATTGTTTCCAATGATCAATATCTCATCCACATGCAAGATCAGAAAGGTAACATAGCTCCCACTAGCCTTCTTGTAAACACAAGGTTCGTCTTCTTTCTTAATAAAACCAAACTCTTTGATTTTCTGATCAAAACGAATATTCCAACTCCGAGATGCTTGTTTTAGTCCATAAATGGATCTATTCAACTTACAAACCTTATTAGAATTCTTTGGATCTACAAAACCTTCAGGTTGCACCATATAGACATCTTCAGTAAGATGTCCATTTAGAAATGCGGTTTTGACATCCATTTGCCATATTTCATAGTCATAATATGCAGCTATGGCTAATAAGATTCTAATTGATTTAAGCATGGCTACTGGTGAAAAGTTTTCTTCAAAATCAACACCTTGAGTTTGTGCGAAGCCTTTTGCTACTAGCCTAGCTTTGTAGGTTTGTACATTTCCATCCATGTCGGTCTTCTTTTTGAAGATCCATTTACATCCTACAGTCCGACACTCGGGAGGAAGTTCAACCAAGTCCCATACATGGTTTTCATACATGGATTGCATCTCTGCATTCATAGCATCTTGCCATTTTGTGGATTCTGAATCCATAATGGCATCTTTATAAGAAGTAGGTCCAGCTTGATCAACAACCAAGCTGTCGACATTTTCATGAAGTCCAATATATCTATCAAGCTCATGTCGATCCCTAGTACTTCTACGGATTCTTGGAGTTATATCCATTTCTTGAGTCCTTTCATATTCAGGTTCAAGATCACTATGTTGTCTGGATGTACTAGCTAGTGTATCGGTTATTTGAGATTCACTGATTTCATCTAAATCCACATTATTTTCTCCGATCCCTCTAGCTAATTGTTCCTTTTCCAAAAAGGTAGCTCTCATCTTAATGAAAACACGATTTTCATTGAGATTGTAGAAATAATAACCGATTGTCTTAGGGTATCCGACGAAAACAACTTTATCGCCTTGGGGAGCTAGTTTGTCTTGAGACTCTCGTGTAACATACGCGTTACATCCCCATACCTTAAGATAAGACAGATTGGGTTTATTCCCATGCCATATCTCATATGGTGTCTTTTCAACTTTCTTTGTTGGAGCTAAGTTAACAATTCGTGCGGCGGTTTCAAGAGCAAAAGTGAGGTAAGTTTGTACGACACATCATTGATCGAACCATATCTAATAGAGTTCAATTTCTCCTTTCAGACACACCGTTTAATCGTGGTGTTCCAGGGTGAGTAAGTTGTGAAACAATTTCACAATTTGTCAGATGTTCATCAAATTTTTGATTAAGATATTCACCTCCTCGATCCGATCGAAGTATCTTAATCGTTCTACCCAACTGATTTTGTACTTCGTTTTGGTATCGCTTGAACATTTCAAACGTTTCATGTTTATGCTTCATAAGATAAACATACCCATATCTACTGAAATCATAAGTAAATGTAACAAACTATCTCTCTCCAATTCTGGCAGTGGTTCTGAATGAACCACATACATCTGAATGTATAATTTCAATTAGATCCTTGGCTTTTTGACTATTCCCTTTAAAGGGTTGTTTAGTAAACTTTCCACTTAAACATGATTCGCATTCATCAAAAGTTCCGAACCAGTTGAATCGAATATTCCTGAGGTTTGGAGTTTCTTCATGTGATTCTTGTTAATATGTCCAAGCCTACAATGACATAAGTACGTATCATTGAAATCCAATTTCATACGTTTATTGGAGATATCATATATTTCGTTATTAGCATGGACATATATCTCATAGATTCCATTATGAGGCTTTGCATCAAAATAAAACACACCATTCAAATATGCAGAAAAATAACCATTGTCATTAAAAGCATACTTAAAGCAATGTTCACACAAAGCTGAAACTGAAACAATATTCCTAGTCAAACTAGGAATAAAACAAATATTGTTCAAAACAAGTTCTAAACCATTAGGTAGTAAAAGAACGTATTCTCCTACTGCCTTGACTGTAACCTTTTGTCCATTTCCCACATGGAGTTCCAGGTCGCCTGTTTTCAGCTTCCTAACCTTCCTTAGTCCTTGCAAATCATTGCATATGTGAGAACCACATCCGGTGTTAAACACCCAAGATTTGTTAGAAAAAGAGAAGATTTCCATAACGAATATACCTGAGGTGCTTGCAGTAGAACCCTTCTTCTGCTTTATCTCAGTTAGGTATTTTGGGCAGTTTCTCCTCCAATGCCCAGTCTCATCACAATGAAAGCATTTGGTATCCTTTAGAGGTTTGGTCTTGGCAACACCCTTGCCTTTGCCCTTGCCCTTGCCCTTACCTTTAACGCTCTTCTTGCCTTTACCTTTGGATTTCTCAACTCGACCCCTTTGATCATCAGTACTGAACCAGCTTTGTTAAAGCCTGGTATGTTCATCTCAGCAGTTTTAAGCATCATATGCAACTCTGGGATAGTCTTGTTCCAAGCATTCATATTATAGTTCAAAGTGAACTGGTCATATGACTATGGCAATGAATTGAGGATTATATCCCCAGCTAATTCATTTGTCAGTGGACACTCAAGACGTGCTAGATGATCAATGAAACCCTTCATCTTTAGTACATGAGTACTAACCGAAGAACCTTCTTGCATGTGACAACCTAAGAGTGTTCTTATCACTTCAAAGCGTTCATGTCGTCTGTGTTGCTGAAACATTTCCAACAGATGCTGAATCATTTCATATGCCTTCATGTGTTCTAGACTCTTTTGGAGTTCTGGAATCATGGAAGCAAGCATCAAGCAAGAAACCTTGACAGAATCATCTACATGTTTGTCATAGGCTTTACGAGTTGCACCCATAGCATTTACAGGTTCTTCTGGGATTGGTGTCTCAAGGACATACAACTTGTTGTCAGCCCTGAGAACAATTCTCAGGTTACGATACCAATCCATGAAGTTCGAGTTGTTGAGCTTATCCTTCTGAAGGATAGACTTAAGAGTAAACAAGGAATTAGTGGTGTTTGCGTCAGCAGACATCTACAAAATTCAACATTATCGAATTTAGTATTTTCATGCTTGTCCTAATTATATTATGACCCATACATAAAATATTTTATTAGGAATGAGATCCTGCTTCGTTATAATCAATGAATGGCTTTAGCACACTCCATTGTTATGACTAGACAGGTAGGTAATGATTACCAATTGTGTCTCCACACAACTCTCGGTTTTGGGGCTGGTTGACAGGTATAGTCGACTATTTGTACGTTTAACCCCAACTGCACCTACTTAACTCTTTAAGTGATATTCCTCCTTAATTTGTAACTGAAAAACCGGCCTAAGTAACTTAGGAATCGCGATTTTTCCTTTTACCAAAACCGTAGGCCCGGATGCAAGGTAAATCTCTAACACCGAGGGTTCGGATAAATTGGTTAAAGTGTTACTCATTAAGGATGGTGCAGAATACCCATTTTTAATAATTGGGATTTCTTTTATATTTATTGACCATTCTGGTCAAAAAACATATTGGACGACTTGTAGCATGAAACAAGTCGTGCAATTTCTTTTTAGTAAAATCCAATTTTAAATGTGCTTTGCGTTTGCTTGAAACTCCTTTCAAACACTAAACTCGATTAATTTTATATACCCTATTTTAATCTAAGTCGGTAGTTTACGCGAACCGATTTTAAACTAACAAGTTTAAAATATTATTATAAAAGAAACACTTTTATTTTATAATTTGTTTTATCGTTTAAATAAAACAACCTTTTATTTAATTGCCTTTATAGTAATTATAAAACTCCTTTTATATTAACTATTGTTTTAAAATTGTGACAAATATTTTGTTTTTGTTAGTTTTATATTTCCGAAATATTCACAACCATAAACAACAAAAATATATAACTATGATTTGAGCCATGATCTAATTTATTCGGTTTCGTTCGAGCCATTAAACATAAACCTAATTAGGTCTAGGGTTTACAAATCAACGCCTTGATTGTAATCTCCCACTTGATCCAAGATCTCTATCTTCGTGCTCCTTGAATGTCTTCATTTTGGTCTTCAAATCCATTTGATCGGTTACATAAATAAATTCTATCAATTTACAAAAAATAGAAATCTAATATATTACATCGGGTCCAAATACCCGTAAAAAATACATCCAATCAAAAATGAAAAACCAAAACATTACAACCATTCAAATGGGTCAAACCTAGGACTCAAATCATCATAGTCACAATCAAACAATCAAAGGCTCGATCATTTGTCAAACTAAACGTTTTTGGCAAATAAAACACAAGATCGATTAACAAAATGTTTATTTGTGTGTAAAAGCGGCTACGATGCCACTGTTGGGAATTGTAGTAACCATTTTAAACTTTTAATTAATCATATTAATTATAAAATCAAATTTTACGATAGCGGAAGCGATTAGGTTACACATTTTGTGTCAAACAAAATTCCCAAAACCAAGAATTCAGTTACATACGAATAAACAAAAACAACCATAGGGTGTTTAGAATTGACCTCAATGAAGAACCTCCAAAAACACAACTTGGATTCGATAGTTGTCTCGCTAGATGACTTGAATCACGAACCACGATCTTTATCGTGTATCACCGCAACAACCGCGTGCTCCAAAAACCACTTAGGGTGGTTCGGTTATGGTGGTGGTGTGTGGTGGTGCTTTGGCCGAATTTCCAAGTGGAGAGGGGAGGGGTTTCGGCCACCAAGAGAAAGAGTGAGAGAGTGGGTGAAAGAATTATGTGAAATATGGAGTTTGATCTACTTTTTAAAGTCAAAGTATATCCATAAAAATAGGATCTTGGATTACCAATTCAAAATTGGTTTCCCACCCTTTTATTTCACATGTTAATTTAAATTAAACTCTTTTAATTTAATCAACCTCTTTTAGTAATTAAACAATTTAATTACTAATATCCATATTACTAACTAACAACTAGTTAGTAATATTTAATTAAATGTCTAAAGTTTAACTAATTAAACTTTATCAATTTAATTATAAATAATTATCAAAATAATTAATTCCTCCAATATTATTATTATTTCACAAATAATAATAACACACCACTTTATATAATTCGCGAAATTGAATATGTCTAAAACAAATTTTAAACATAGTCACATTACTATCTTCCAAAGTGTAACTCTTTGGCTCGTACCCCGATAGCAACGTTGATATTATCGATGATCGGACATCACATATCCAACAGTTACAATGATGTTTTAAAAAAATCCAATATTTGGCTTCATCTTGTCAAAGTTATTTAGGTTAGCGCACATTTAGTGGGTTATTTTTTGTTCCCAGAACTACATATATATATATATATATATATATATATATCATTTTATCAAAAAAATTTCGATAACTTCAAAAGTCATGAATTTAAAATAAATTATTATCGAAAAATTGTTGAAAACTATAAAATAAAAAACACATTTCGGAACTTTGTCAATATGTTTAACAATTAAAATAGAAGGAAAATTGGTTTTCTTGGAAATGAGTTGGTACATCAGTACATGTAAAACATATAATATAGCTATAACACTTCATGGTTCAAAATGGTGGATGATGCTAAAGAGATGGCTTACTTATGGGTGAGCACAAGATCAAAACGAAACATGCTGGACTGGAAGAATTGGACTATGTTTAATCTAGGAGGTTTAATGTAATTGACACAGGATTATGAAGGGTGAAATCGATTGATTCTGTGGGCATCTAGGAGTCGGGTGTGGGAGACAATGGCTACTGTCACACTCCAAGCCGGCAGACCGGATCGAATGTCCCGTCGGGCGGAAGGGTCCCGGGGCGTGATATCGGGATGATAATCAGAGTGATCAGATTGTAAACATATCACAACATTTGAGAATAATTAAAGCACAATGATAATTAGCTAGAAGTTTCAAAGTTGAATTACAACCGCCATGTTTGATAATTTAACTAAGCAAACATATCCAATAGAATCATAAGTCAGTTATCTTGTGATCGTACAAGATATCAAATGATTCACCCTCCACAACAAAATATGTGCTTCCAACAGTTACTAGGTCCACTATCCTGGCACTCTAGTATGCATCCGGCAATCTTAATCTAATCTTGTACGTCACCTGAGAAAGCATGTAATAATACAAAATCAACACATGGTTGGTGAGTTCATATAGTTTTGTTATTGAAAATGAATTTGTACAAACCTGCCCAAGTGACAACCTTAACTTCACCAACAACCACCTATATTATTCAGCCAAGTATGCTTATATGTAGGGCATACGTAGGGTCAAGCTTAACTCCAGCCCAGCCGCCAGCCCACCACATATCGGACCATATAGTATATGGTTGTTAATGATAATTAAGCGTTTCACCCCACACACTGAACTGAAAACCTTGAATAATATGTAAATGATAAACTTTTGAACAATCCAAAATGACAATCTTAACCTCACTAACAACCACCTATGCTATCCAGCCAAGTATGCTTATATATAGGGCATACGTAGGTTCAGGCTTACCGCCAGCCCACCACATACCGGACCACATAACATATTGTTGTTAATGATAATCAAGCGTTTCACCCCACACACCGAACTGAAAAACCTTGAATAATATGAAAATATTAACCTCTGAACCATCTGTAAATGTTATCCTTTGTACAATCTGAAAATGACTACCTTTGAACACCCGATTTACAACCTTAACCTTACTAACAACCACCTATGCTATCTACCCAAGTATGCTTATATATAGGGCATACGTAGGGTCAGGCTTACCGCCAGCCCACCACATACCAGACCACATAACATATTGTTGTTAATGATAATTAAGTGTTTCACTCTCAACCAACATCACACAATACAACAACCATGGAAAATATAGATAGTAGTTAATTATAATGCTTAAATAAATGAATAAATAAACATTTAATGAACATCTAAGTCCTAATGATTGGGCCTTGGTCAACTCGAGTATACTAGTATAACAATCAAAGGTTCTTAGTTATTGGTGGTGTCCAGTCTATATCATCTCACACGTGACCCATATCAAGCTTGACCCAAAAGGGTCTACTTGTATGTGTCGGGACTTTATGATGTGCTCATACCAGCATGACCCTCCAGGTCTACTGTATGTGTCGGGACTTTAAGATATCCTTTGATTAATGTTTCCCTCTGTTTCCTTGAACTTTGTTTGATTGTTTACTTGTTTGATTGTTTGATTGTTTGATTGTTGCCCATATCAGCATGACCCTCAAGGTTTACTGTATGTGTCGGGACTTTCGGTTGTTTTACACGTGGTCTTGATTGACATACGACTGACAACCACCTAGAATTGTTCATTGAAAATAGATCTTTGAAAACAGTTCTTTGAAAATAGATCTTTGAAAATAGATATTTGAAAATAGATCTTTAAAAATAGATCTTTGAAAACAGATCTTTGAAAACAGATATTTGAAAATAGATCTTTGAAAATAGATCTTTGAAAATAGTTCTTTGAAAATAGTTATTTATGAAACCTGAAATAAGTTTACCTAGATACAATCTAGGGTAACAATTATACATATGAAACATATAAAATGTAATAGCATTTAAGTAAAATATAATCCAAGGAAATAATTTACACATGCTTATCAGCCCCGCATTTGTAAAACAAAAATGTTGAACTCACCTGTGTTGTAGCTCTTATGATTCAACTAAGAAAATATGCGCGCTCGTTTGTTGTAAACTAGGTATCTTCAGCACCTGTGTTGATTTATTATGATCCAAATACTATAAGTATTTATATTTTGACGTATATAGGGTTTAGATCTCGGCGTGCAACTATGTGTCCTATATACTTACTAATGTGTTACTAGAATTCTCTAATTATTCTATGTTACATACCCTCTATGAACTCTTATCTGTTAGTTAATAACAACTAAACCTTATTTACATAAGGTTTATACTAATAAAATACACGAATTTTTAAATAACCCATCATTTATAAAAATCCTTTTTAAATTACAATATATTAAGTTTAGAAATCACTTAAATTACTTTGAAAACATTTTAATAGGAAAAATTTATAAGTCATTATATTTTAGTAAAAACATAAGTTATTTTTATGAAAAGTATAGTTAAACTTGTTAGAACTTGAGTTAATCTTACTTGATTAATTCCAAGTCCCTCATTAGATCTTTGTTACAACGTTGATCCGTGTGTATACCTTACATTAGATCATTCTAATTTGAACAATCTAAGTTGGTCATACAATAGCATGAAACTACTAAGTGTTAAGTGTTGACTCATATAGTCGACTCATTCACACTTAGTTTCTTTGGCCCCAATGTTCTCCCTTAGTGCTTTAGTTTGTTTGACACTCTCAATGTACATAGCTTATTTGTTTCCACAAAAATTTTGTATTTGATTGCATTCATTCGGAAAATATACTAAGTTTTATCTAATTACCTATCCTTGATCCTTAACCATTTGTATTAACAATACCCATGAGTGATAGTCCCATTTCACTTATAAAGCAGTTATTTAGATGTTTTAGAATAGGTTATAAAATTTGGTGTTGAAAACCTTATTTTTGATGGCAACAAAACCGGTTTATACCAACAAAAGATCATTTAGATCTCTCATCGATCTTAGTTACAAAACCAGCCAATGTTATACCCAAATTATTACTAAAACACTTGCTTAAGTGTTAGATTAGTTTAGGATAAGTTTTATGTTGAAACCCCTTAATATCAATGGTCCAACATTTGGTTAACACCCTTTAAACCCTCATGGATCATAACCTGGCTAACCCATGTTCAAACAACCCTCGTGATCCCATTTCTTTATCATTTAAGCTGGTTCCAAGTTCTAATTACTTGGATTAGACTAAGGCAATAATATCGACAAGGTCTGAACAATATCGATGGCCACACCCAGCTTAATTTAGATGAGAATGTGGCTGCCCCTTACCTGCCAGCACTATAGGTGCAACGGTTTCACTTTGGACATCCCCTTTGACCATCGATTCACCCATTTACCTAGGTTCTAACCACTCCCAACTCTTCCAATCTTTAACCCATGATGTTTCATGATTTCCTAGACCAAATTAGGGCAAATCCTAAGGTGTTAGAGGGTCCAAAATAGGCTGGGAATAGGGATGTTTGTCAGCACAACAACAGCCTCATGATAGCCCCTTTTGAGCTCGAATTTTGTCAATATCCAGCTTCAAATCGATTCCCAACTGACCGGAACATCAATCTAACATGTTTCTTAAGTTCCTAAGTCGATTTAGTGCAAGTCCTAGGGGTTTTGATGCTCTAAAATCGACAGAAAAGCTGTTGTATTCGAGAGGACTTACCAAACAGCAGCAACCCCAAAAATCAGCTCGTTTGAGCTCGTCTTTAGTCCGTTTTTGATGATTCAAAGCTCTATTTCTTCATCTCTTCACTATCTACAGGTTTCTAGACTCTTTTTAGTATTTATCGTAACTGATTTGAAGTGATAAGGACGATTTAGAAGCATACCTCACGTGAATAGTATAAAACCCACTTCAGCAGCAACTTCTCTCTAAAACTGCGACCAATACAATCCGTTTCAGCTCCGATCAATTTTATTACTTTGTGCCTCTCGTTCTCACGTTCGTTTTGACTATTAGATTGTCGAATTTGGTGGAGAAATGAGAGATGTATGAAGGTTTGAAGTGGTGGAGGTATGGTGGTGACGGGAGGACGGGATTTTGGGGAAAAAGGAGATGGAGGCTGCAATTGTGAAGGAAAATGGGTGTGTTTTTGGGTTTAAATAGTCCGAGTATGTTCGGGTGTTTTCGGTCTCGCTCAGTTTTGTTTTCGCGCGCCGTTTTTGTCGTTTTTCGTAACATTACGTAACTTAATAAGAATGGAAATTTTGAAACTTCTTAAATTAGTAATTCCTAATAAACTAACTAAATATCTTTTATTATTTTTAAGGTTTTGAAAACGTTTATTTTATTGTTTCATCGGATCGTATCGTTTTCGTGCGTATTCGAACGAATCGTCACCCGTTCGAATACGACGACCACGTTACTTTCCAATATGGTTTTCTAATTATAAGATACCATTCAGAACGTTAAACTTACAAATATATTCATGCAAATCATCACTCACACGAATATACTGTATGTTTAATATTCATTTAACGACATCCGTTATGGTTTTAGTCCGGGATTTCCTCACGTACGTTTATACATGATAAGATCCTAACTAACATTCGTACATAGTATTTTGTCCTTGTTTAACATGTTTGGACATATTAGTATTGTGTGTGTGTATGTTGTTTGTTAGTTTGAGTTTATGCACTGTTAACATCAGTCGTTTCATAATATTAACACAACATATTATACAAACACTTTTCATACCAGTATCTACAGTACTTTCCTACTGTTCAGAGCTACTGTTCCGGCACTGATGTTACAGCTACGATAAAGACCATTAGGCCTGTTTTGATTGGAGATCCTTGTAGGTTTTACTTTTGTTGGCGTTAGATCTAGGAAAATATCATGATCTTTCGGGGTTTCACCGGGGTGCTGCATTGGGTTTTCCTGGTTTGGTTTTTCTTTTTTGATTTTAAGGGCCTAGTTGGTGTTTACGCTATGCTTTTGTTTCTCATTATAAGGGGTAAGGAAATATGGATAGGTGCTAGATCGATAAGTTTATTACTCATTCTGAATGCTTGATAAAAATTGATTGTAATATGGTTTGTATTGCGTTTGTTTTAGCTGCTTGCTAAGCATGTGTTTTTTGTTTGTTTTTAATATATTGGTTTTATTTTGCTGTTCAAAAAAAATGTAATAAAATAGAAATTAAATTCTTCGGTAAACTAAAATAATACTTTAATATCGTCAAAAAATCATCAGATAGTAAAATATTATATACTAATATTATATATATATATATATATATATATTATAAGTTCGTGAAAATGAATATAATTATAGGAAGAGGATCAACTAAGAAGAGGATTTATCCTAAGAACAATATAAACTAATCTTAAACCTTTATTATTTAGATCAAAGGTCTTAATTAATAATCTATTAAACACCATAAGAATACTACTAATTTTTAATCAAACGGGCATTATAGACATTTTACACAAATTAACCATCTCTCTCTCTCTAAAAAAACATAATCGTGAGTTCGTGATCGTAAACCTAAAAACAGGCGAAAACCTAGAATCATCTCATTCCTCCGTCATTTCACCGTCGATTTCATAAAATTCATCCTCAAAATGGATAAAAAAACATGCAAAAGAATCCACTGGTAAACGAATTCGATTTTTGTTAAATTTTAAATTCAAATCTCTGAAATTCCGATTAGTTTTTCATCAATCGTACATGTTTTTATGTTTACAGGAAAATTACGAGATCTTCGATCAAAGAAACACAAAGAATTAATTCCAAAATCGGATAAAACAACTACAAACCGGTACGACTTCTTCGATTAACACTAAAATGTTTCACATATTTTATTTATTTTAGCATAACAGTAAAATGTCTGTACTATAATGCTTAAAATAGCCTATTGTACACTTTTTGTTAACAATTATAAATTTAAATTAGATATTGGTGTACTGCATGTAACATTTGTGCATATAGTCATGTAGTTGTAAACAGTATTAGAACAGTGTCTATTCATGGTTCAGTTCATCAATGTGATTCGTATGTTCAAAATGTGTGCTTGTGTGTTACAGGATCTTAGTAATCAGAAAACAAGTATGTATTATCTATTTACAGTCGATTTCACTAAGCAAGAACAGTAACTTGTTATATCGAAACAGTGGTGGGCAGCGAGAGTGAGCCCTATACATATACTGCGTTCGGTGTAACAGGTTAGTGTTAGTGCGTAGTGTTGAGACGAATAGTATAACAATTAATTAATTCAACCAAGATCGTAATCTGTAAGCGAGACTGAGTATAGTTATGGGTGACGATCCATAATAATACGAATGTTGAACTTATAATTACGATTAAACGACTTTAAATATTTTAATACGATCGGAAAACGTACGCGATTGCGGGTATACACGTAAATTGTGAATGTTTAACGATCCGACAACACACGAAGAGTAAAATAATTAAATTTATTATTTTATATTTTTACAATTTTGAAACTCATCATTTTAATGAGTTTAATAACTCTTTTTATTTTTAAACCGCGTAAAATACGCGTTACGTTCCGGAAACGCGAACCGAGCGACCGAAACGGACCCGAACTTCACCCGAGCTATAAAAGCCTTGAACAAGGCTTAAATGCTCATAAATTCCACCAACAACCCTTTCTCTCTCTAATAGTTCGTCAACCCCTCTCTCTCTCTAAAAACCAAGCTTTAAACGCGCGTAACTCGCTTATTTCTCAACGGATTTCGGAGTTCTTGGTGTCCACGCGAAGCTCTCAACAAACTCTACAAGAAAGTACAAGAATATCGTGATTTCATCCAGTCAATCTCGAGGTAATTGAGCTTGAAGTTTCGGAAAAATAGGGTTTTTGTTGTGATCTTGTTAACCCATGTTAAAATCGGTGATAAAGACCACGTAGACCAACCCTTGACCTGCGAAATGTATTTCTTGTGCACCGATTTTGTGAAGACTACATCAAGGAAGGTTGTAGCTCGATTGGAATGAGATGTTGTTACAGGTTCGTGGGAAAAAGGGGACTGTCGAACCCTCTTCAGCAACCAGACGAACCCTATGCATCCCCACGAGCTTTCCCGAACCAGCTAGGTCCAACGAACCCTCAACTGCAGCTGATCGAACTTTCCTGGTTCGTTGAAGCCATCAGCCGAACCCTAGAGTGCCTCACGAGCCATTGCCGAAGCTATTAGGGTTCTCTAGTCGAACCTTCATGTGTTCCACGAACTTTAGTGTAGACACGAACCATAGGGATGTAACCGAACCCTTGTTGATGATTATTATCAGCGAACCCTAAGGGATCACGAGCCCTTTGCCGAACCAGCTGCTTCACGAACCATCATGCATGGCCGAACCATCCAATCATCCGATGCCTCTTGCCATGCAGCGAACTATCCCACCTGGCCGAACCCTTGGACCACTCACCTTAAACGAACCCTCAAGCCATAAAGGCCGAACCTTGGCTGAAGTCCTTAAGGGTTCGCTGCCCAAAATGGCAGCTTCCCTATCTTCGGCCCAACTCCAACTTAATTGGCCCAAATGCCTTAGCACTAGGCCCATAAGTGTGAGACAAGCCCAAGGAAGTTAGGTTGATCCATTAGACTCTCAATTAGCTTGATAACACCGTGAAACGTTATGTAGATTACATTCGTATTGTTTGGCCAATTTAAATCCTTAGGCCCAATTAAACTCTTTAGGCCTAATTCAAGCCCATTGGGCTCACTATTATCCTAATAGGTCCAACCTCACATACAATTGGGCCATTGTTAACCTAAGAGGCCCATGGACTTAAACCCATCATAGTTTTATGGGCTTAAGGCCCATGGTGTGGCCACAAACTCTAAGTACATGTGAATTTGGTCAAAATGGGTTTAAGTTACAACTTACCCTAATTACATGATCAAGTCACAATCATAACGACTTAAAGCATTTGGAACATCTTTTCATAATTCATGTTAATCAATGGTTATCAAAGTCTCAAACACTTATCATTTTATGCATAAGAATTATGCATCAAAGAACATTTCATAAGTTTCTTGGACCCATGATCAATCAAATGATTCAAAGCATAACATCCAAGTTTTCACAACAATCAAATCATGAGAACACAAGTCAATCAATGAATCAAAGTTATACAATTATAAATCCTATATCTTATGTATGATTACAATGTTATAGGAAACAATTAGAAGTCCTGTTTGCTACTTGCTATCTGTTTTAAGTTCAGAGTCTACTGCAGACAGGTGAGAACTTTAGCCCCTCTTTTACTGTTTTATAACTGTTTTGGGGTGGAACACGTGATCAAAACCGTTCTTTCAATCTTGTTTCATTGCTCAGTTTATGTGCATTCATAAGCATTACAGGTTTATCTTATGAATCCAAGTGATTCTTCAACTGTTTAAGGAAATTGTCAACTGTTTTAAAGGAATTATTTACTATTAAACCCTTATTACTAAAAAGGATTTTATAATGTTTTCTTGAAATGTTTTATAGCAGTTTTACTCAAATATTCTTTTAAAGGATTTTACAAATACTTTTGTTATAAACCTTGTTATTACACAAGGTCATCACATCATGGTATTCAAAACAAGTGGTTCACAACATGGTATCCAAATCAAGTGGTTCAAAACATGGTATTCAAATTCATTGGTTCAAAACATGGTACTCAATTTCATTGGTTCAAAACATGGTATTCAAGTCAAGTTGTTCACATCATGGTATTCAAATCAAGAGATTCATTTCATGTTACATAAACAAAGGATTAAACTCGTGGAGTTAAATCCAGGTTTTCAATAAGACATTAACACATCCGGTTAAAGTAAGATTCAGAAAACATGGTGTCATTTGTTGTAAACAAACTTATAAACCCATCAAGTATCATATTCATTAGCGTTAGTACTGGGTGATCACAACAAGGGAAAGCGGACACATTGGTTCTTATCCAGGATGGAGTTAGCTTTTAAATTTGTTTTAAAAGCTAACTGCAGGTCTGGTGTCATGGTTTTCTTATCCAGGATGGAGTTGGCTTTTAAATTTGATTTAAAAGCCAACTGCAGGTCTGGTGTCATATGGTTATCAAAACTGCTGACGTATTATCTGACTCCAAACGTGGTTTGGGACTTGATATTATCGGCTGTCGTGCGAACAGTGATTGGACTGTTTACACTCATTTTCTTACTTGATGTTAGTTTGGGTTGCAGCTCATCCGTGTGAATCTTATGATGCTTTAACTTACCTATGTCTTATATCATATAACTCATGTTTACAAATGTTTAAACCTATTGTTCTCACCAACTACGTCTGTAGTTGATAGTTACTTTTCACGTGTTTCAGGTAATCAGGTTTAAGACAATCTCAGGGACAACTAAGGAGACCATTCTAAGATAGAACAAGATGAAGAAACATGCTAGGATGGAATAGAAACTCACTAAATCCTAAATGTTTAATTGTCTTGTTTGGAGTCTTATTTTGTAAACTATATTTTGGGTCTGTAGTTGTCTTACTTTTGATAGATAGATTGTCTGTAACTAATCAACTGTCTAAACATTATGAAATGTAGTAATCCATTGTGGTTGTTCTTATTCAATACTTGTGCATGATTCAACTGATCATACGTCACCGCGCCGTGGATTCCGCACGCGGCGCAGGGGTGTGACAGGTTGGTATCAGAGCCAAGGTTGTAGAGAACTAGGAAAAACCCAATGTTAAATGACCTAGACTATAACCTAAGCTACCCAATAGGACTAAGTGCTATAGGCTTGAGGATACTTAGGATCTAAGTAACTTAAGTGAGCATTAAGTCTACAATAAGCTTGAAAGATCTTAGGGACATTTTTCTAAGATTAGACATCGAGTCAAAGAATTTGAATCGGACTTCTATAATTTTAGAAACCGAATGAAATTCTCACACATATGCATTTAAGGATTTCAGAGGCAAGGATCTGTATTCTTAGTATCCTTGATCTGAAATTCTCACACAGAGATCATTATAGAAATTCAGAGGCAAAGAATCTGTAGTTTCAGTATCTTTGATATGAATTTCTTGTCATATTCATTATGGGATTTAGAGGCAAAGATCTATTAATTTAGTATCTTTGATCTAAGATCCTTGTCATATTCATTATGGGATTTAGGGGCAAAGATCTATTAATTTAGTATCTTTGATCTAAGATCCTTGTCATATTCATTATGGGATTTAGAGGCAAAGATTGTTATCTTTGATCTAAGATCCTTGTCATATTCATTATAGGATTCAAAGGCCAAGATCTATTAATTTAGAACTTGGATTTGAGATCCTTGTCATATTCATTATAGGATTCAAAGGTCAAGATCTATTAACTTAGAACTTGGATTTGAGATCCTTGTCATATCACTATAGGAATTCAAAGGTTGAGGTCTATTAATTTAGAACTTAGATTTGAAATCCTTGTCATTGTTATCATTATCATGGATTCATTATCATAGGAACTTTATGACTTAGAATCTGTGTAACAGTATTCTTTAGTTGAAGTTCTCACAGGAAATCATTATGCTCAGTACTGTAAGTATTGGGAAACTAGGTTGATTAACCTAGGACACATATACATAAACCTAAGGTCTTAGTTTCTAGTAAATTAAGGACCATGGTTTACACAATCATAAACAGAATCACAGAACAAGAGGAAATCATGGAATAATCATAATCAATCAAGGGTTGGAATCTTAGCTTCAAATGCAAACGGCGGATTAACGCTGATGGGCTGAGGTAAGTGGTGGGTCGGTGAGAGCTTACCCTATATATAAGCTTATCTTGGTTTGTCAGGGAAAATTCGGCGCTTGAATTTGAAGTGAGGATTCGGGAACAACCGGAATCATTGAACATTGGTCAAACACATGGGGTACAAACACATGGGATACAAACATTTGGGAAACAATCATTGGTGAATCAAATCATAGTGGAATTCAAACTTGGATGAACCAGACATTATGGTGAATCAACCAAGTTGTGAACATATCATAAATGTAAACCTTAAGTGAAATTCTTAAGTGATTACATCATTAGTACTTACTGGCAAAAGTTAACAGGAAAGTGTAGAACACACGTATGACTTAGTTCTACATGTTAACAACTGTTAGTAGGTGCACGCATAACATAATCATAGTTCAATCATGGAATCAATCATAGTTCAATTTGATCAAAGATTCATGGGATTCTTAATCAATGGAACACACTTGGAAATCAGTACAAACGTGTTGCCAAATGCTAGCAAGGGCATGATCGTGGTATACCGAAACGGTGGTGGGCAGCGAGAGTGAGCCCTATATATAAGCTATTTTCGGTATATCGGGAAAGTGTCAGTGTGTAGGTTTGGTGGAGAGATCATGAGACATCGTACATATTCACATGATAAGTATACAAATAAGTTGATAACTTATACGTGTACTGGATCATATTACAATTGAATGATAATACTAGTAGTATGGATATATTACTGACCTTATCATGAAAATTCAATTGTATCCATTCTCATTACTGACCCGCTTGTGGCTTCTATTCGTGGAATGCCTCCTCGACGAGACCCAAATGCTGGGGGTTCGACAAGCGGTAATGATGATGAAATCAACAAGATTGCTCGAGCTATCGCTGTTCACATGAGGGATGTGATCCCGGGCATGGTCACTGATATTACCCAGAATCTTCGGGGAAGTACCGGTGATTCTGCACATAACTCAAATGCTACAACTACTGGAACTGCTAACTTCACATTCAAGCAGTTCAACGATGCTAAGCCTCCTAAGTACTCTGGTACTGAAGGAGCTACCGGCCTACTGCAATGGCTGGAAAGCATTGAAGACATTCTCGACTTTACTGGATGTCCTGAAAATCTAAAGGTCAAGATGGCCTCAAGTGCTTTTCATAAGGGAGCGCTCACCTGGTGGAATTCTGAGAAGAACACCAGAGGACGTGAAGTTGCTCTAGCTTTACCATGGGACGGATTCAAGAACTTACTGGTGGAAAAGTTTTGTCCACGTCACGAGCTAAAGAAACTGGAAGTGGAGATGTGGAATCTGGTGCAGGATAGTGGCGAAAATGCCAAGTATACAACTCGTTTTCATGAGTTGTGCATTTTGGTACCACATCTGGTTACTCCTCTATCCCGCAGGATAGAGAAATACATCGAAGGCTTGCCTCTAGTGGTTAGAGGAACTGTTATGGGGAACAACCCCACTACTTTGGAAGCTGCGATACAACTGGGTGCTACTCTTACTGAAGAGTATGTGAAATCTGGGGTGCTCACCCGAAAGGGATTCAAAAGGGCACAGATTGAGGAAGGCAAGAAGCCTGAACAGCACCATCATAAGAAGAAGAAACAGAAAACAATCAAGAACTTTGCAGCGTTGACTGCGGCTGCACCTACTCATGCTACTCCCCTCACTGCTATGCCACAACCTGCTAATGTCAGAAAGCAGTACACTGGCCCGTTTCCACTCTGCACCAAGTGCCAGTACCATCATCTGCCCAATACTCCATGCAAGAAGTGTCACAAGTGTGGGCGTATGGGACACTTTGCAGCGACTTGTCGATCTGCTCATCTTATTGCTGCAACAACTGCTGCCACAACTTCTGCTGCTACAGGTGGAAGAGCTTGTTATAATTGTGGGGCAGAAGGGCACTTCAGAAATTAGTGTCCGAAACTCAACAACAATACTGCTGCTGCTCGTGCTTTCGTTATTGGAACTGCTGAAGCACGTGAAGAGCCGGCAGTCATCACGGGTACATTTCTTATCAATGATCACTATGTTCCTATCATATTTGATACTGGTGCTGATAAAAGTTTTATCTCTGCTCATACTGCTTCTTTGTTTAATATGCAACTATCCACACTTACTGCTCCCTATATTGTAGAAGTAGCGAATGGTAAGACTATAGTTGTAGATTCCATCATTAATGCTTGTGAGCTAAGACTAAATGACCATCTTTTCTCTATCGATCTCATTCCTATGACTCTCGGAAGCTTCGAAGTTGTAGTAGGAATGGATTGGTTGTCTAAGAACAATGCTGAAATCGTATGCTCGGAGAAACTTATTCGAATTCCCCTACCGTCCGGCGAAACGATGATAGTCTACGGTGAGAAACCCTGCCGCGGATTGAAGATAGTATCGTGCATCAAGGCGAGGAAGTATCTAAAGAAGAAATATTATGCGTTCTTAGCTCACGTGGTGGAAAAGAAACCTGACAAGAAAGCAGTTGGAGATGTACCGGTTATCAAAGACTATCCAGACGTATTTCCAGAAGACTTGCCTGGACTACCACCAGTCCGACAAGTGGAGTTTAGAATTGATCTCGTCCCTGGAGCAAACCCAATGGCGAAGTCACCGTACCGATTAGCACCGTCTGAGATGCAAGAACTGTCTAGTCAGCTTCAAGAACTTTTAGACAAAGGTTTCATAAGACCGAGTTTCTCTCCATGGGGAGCTCCGGTTCTCTTTGTCAAGAAGAAAGACGGTTCGTTTCGCATGTGTATCGATTATCGTGAGCTGAACAAGTTAACAATCAAGAACAGATATCCACTACCTAGGATCGATGATCTATTTGATCAATTGCAGGGAGCAACTTGCTTCTCTAAGATTGATTTACGATCCGGGTATCATCAGTTAAGAGTAAATGATGAGGATATACCAAAGACTGCATTTAGGACTCGATATGGACACTATGAGTTTGTGGTTATGCCATTTGGGCTGACCAATGCACCCGCAGTGTTCATGGACTTGATGAATCGAGTCTGCAGGCCTTACTTGGATCAGTTTGTTATCGTCTTTATTGATGATATACTGATTTATTCCAAGTCAGAACGAGAACATGAGGATCATTTGAAGAAAGTCTTGGAACTACTAAGAAAGGAACAACTTTATGCTAAATTCTCAAAGTGTGAATTTTGGCTAAAGGAGGTTCACTTCTTAGGACATGTCATAAACAAAGATGGAATTCATGTAGATCCAGCGAAGATTGAGGCGATTAAGAACTGGACTACTCCATCTACTCCAACAGAGATTCGTTCATTTCTGGGTCTGGCAGGTTATTATAGAAGATTCATTGCAAACTTCTCTAAGATAGCTTTGCCACTCACTACATTGACTCAGAAAAGTCAAGCTGTTATATGGGGACAGAAACAAGAAGATGCATTTCAACTTCTTAAACAGAAGTTATGCAATTCCCCTATCCTTAGTCTTCCAGAAGGCAGTGATGATTTCATTGTTTACTGTGATGCTTCAAACCTTGGTCTCGGTTGTGTACTTATGCAACGGGACAAGGTCATTGCTTATGCTTCAAGACAACTTAAGGTTCACGAGAAGAATTACACTACTCATGACCTTGAGTTAGGGGCTGTGGTCTTTGCATTGAAGATTTGGAGACACTACCTGTATGGTACTAAATGTGTTATCTATACAGACCACAAGAGCCTTCAACACATTCTCAATCAGAAAGAACTCAACATGAGACAACGACGTTGGGTTGAGCTTCTAACTGATTACGACTGCGAGATTCGTTACCATCCGGGTAAAGCCAATGTGGTGGCGGATGCTCTTAGTCGCAAGGAACCAGTCAAACCAATTCGTGTTAGAGCCATGGAGATCAACACACAGCCAAACTTGAAAGACTTGATTCGTATTGCACAACAACAAGTAGTAACAGATAATCAACTCAAGACAGACTTGGATTGTGGTATTGAGAAGAAACTAGAACCTCGAGCTGATGGGTTGTTATATCTCAACGGCCGCATTTGGATTCCAAAGTCTGAAGAATTGCGCACACTCATCTGTGATGAGGCCCATAAGTCGCGATACTCAGTTCATCCTGGAGCCGACAAGATGTATCAAGACTTGAGGACATCTTACTGGTGGCCGGGAATGAAGAAAGACATAGCACTGTACGTGGGAAAATGTCTTACTTGTTCAAAGGTCAAAGAAGAACATCAAAAACCTTCGGGACTTCTGCAGCAACCTGAAATTCCTCAATGGAAATGGGAGCAAATTTCCATGGATTTCATAACAAAGTTGCCGAGAACTCCGAGAGGTTTCGATTCGATTTGGGTGATCGTTGATCGACTCACCAAATCTGCTCATTTTCTCCCTATCCGAGAGGATTACAAGATGGAGAAGCTATCCACATTATACATCAACGAAATCATTGCACGTCATGGTACTCCAACATCAATCATATCTGATCGTGATAGTCGCTTCACTTCTCGCTTTTGGCAATCATTGCAAAAGGCTTTGGGAACGCGTGTTAATCTTAGCACGGCGTATCATCCCCAAACCGACGGCCAAAGTGAGAGGACTATCCAAACACTTGAGGACATGCTCCGTTCTTGTGTCATTGACTTCGGTGGAAGTTGGGACACTCATCTACCACTCATTGAGTTTTCATATAACAATAGCTATCATACGAGCATTCAATGTGCACCATTCGAGGCTTTATATGGTAGAAAGTGCCGATCACCGGTCTGTTGGACCGAGATTGGTGACTCACAGGTCGTAGGACCAGAACTCATTCAGGAAACATCAGACAAGATCACAATCATTCAGTCACGGCTTAAGGCTGCACGAGATCGGCAGAAGAGTTATGCTGATCGTCGTCGGAAACCGCTTGAGTTTCAAGTTGGTGACCGAGTCTTACTCAAAGTTTCTCCCTGGAAAGGCGTTGTCCGATTCGGGAAGAAAGGGAAACTTGCACCAAGGTACGTTGGACCTTTTGAGATCCTGGAACGGATTGGTCCCGTAGCCTACAAACTCAAACTTCCAGTGGAGCTAAGCAATGTTCATGATACTTTTCATGTATCAAATCTTAAGAAATGCTTAGCGGATCATGATGTTCAGATTCCACTGGAAGACATACAGATTCAGAACAACATGCAATTCATAGAACGTCCGGTTGAAATCATGGATCATGGGGTCAAGAAACTTAAACGCAGCCGTATCCCGATCGTGAAAGTGCGATGGGAGGGCAAACGCGGTGCTGAGTTCACCTGGGAACGTGAAGACCAGATGAAGCTTAAGTACCCTCATCTTTTTACAGTATCTTCGGCTAGTTAATTTCGGGACGAAATTCCCTTAACTAGGGGAGACTGTAACATTTGTGCATATAGTCATGTAGTTGTAAACAGTATTAGAACAGTGTCTATTCATGGTTCAGTTCATCAATGTGATTCGTATGTTCAAAATGTGTGCTTGTGTGTTACAGGATCTTAGTAATCAGAAAACAAGTATGTATTATCTATTTACAGTCGATTTCACTAAGCAAGAACAGTAACTTGTTATATCGAAACAGTGGTGGGCAGCGAGAGTGAGCCCTATACATATACTGCGTTCGGTGTAACAGGTTAGTGTTAGTGCGTAGTGTTGAGACGAATAGTATAACAATTAATTAATTCAACCAAGATCGTAATCTGTAAGCGAGACTGAGTATAGTTATGGGTGACGATCCATAATAATACGAATGTTGAACTTATAATTACGATTAAACGACTTTAAATATTTTAATACGATCGGAAAACGTACGCGATTGCGGGTATACACGTAAATTGTGAATGTTTAACGATCCGACAACACACGAAGAGTAAAATAATTAAATTTATTATTTTATATTTTTACAATTTTGAAACTCATCATTTTAATGAGTTTAATAACTCTTTTTATTTTTAAACCGCGTAAAATACGCGTTACGTTCCGGAAACGCGAACCGAGCGACCGAAACGGACCCGAACTTCACCCGAGCTATAAAAGCCTTGAACAAGGCTTAAATGCTCATAAATTCCACCAACAACCCTTTCTCTCTCTAATAGTTCGTCAACCCCTCTCTCTCTCTAAAAACCAAGCTTTAAACGCGCGTAACTCGCTTATTTCTCAACGGATTTCGGAGTTCTTGGTGTCCACGCGAAGCTCTCAACAAACTCTACAAGAAAGTACAAGAATATCGTGATTTCATCCAGTCAATCTCGAGGTAATTGAGCTTGAAGTTTCGGAAAAATAGGGTTTTTGTTGTGATCTTGTTAACCCATGTTAAAATCGGTGATAAAGACCACGTAGACCAACCCTTGACCTGCGAAATGTATTTCTTGTGCACCGATTTTGTGAAGACTACATCAAGGAAGGTTGTAGCTCGATTGGAATGAGATGTTGTTACAGGTTCGTGGGAAAAAGGGGACTGTCGAACCCTCTTCAGCAACCAGACGAACCCTATGCATCCCCACGAGCTTTCCCGAACCAGCTAGGTCCAACGAACCCTCAACTGCAGCTGATCGAACTTTCCTGGTTCGTTGAAGCCATCAGCCGAACCCTAGAGTGCCTCACGAGCCATTGCCGAAGCTATTAGGGTTCTCTAGTCGAACCTTCATGTGTTCCACGAACTTTAGTGTAGACACGAACCATAGGGATGTAACCGAACCCTTGTTGATGATTATTATCAGCGAACCCTAAGGGATCACGAGCCCTTTGCCGAACCAGCTGCTTCACGAACCATCATGCATGGCCGAACCATCCAATCATCCGATGCCTCTTGCCATGCAGCGAACTATCCCACCTGGCCGAACCCTTGGACCACTCACCTTAAACGAACCCTCAAGCCATAAAGGCCGAACCTTGGCTGAAGTCCTTAAGGGTTCGCTGCCCAAAATGGCAGCTTCCCTATCTTCGGCCCAACTCCAACTTAATTGGCCCAAATGCCTTAGCACTAGGCCCATAAGTGTGAGACAAGCCCAAGGAAGTTAGGTTGATCCATTAGACTCTCAATTAGCTTGATAACACCGTGAAACGTTATGTAGATTACATTCGTATTGTTTGGCCAATTTAAATCCTTAGGCCCAATTAAACTCTTTAGGCCTAATTCAAGCCCATTGGGCTCACTATTATCCTAATAGGTCCAACCTCACATACAATTGGGCCATTGTTAACCTAAGAGGCCCATGGACTTAAACCCATCATAGTTTTATGGGCTTAAGGCCCATGGTGTGGCCACAAACTCTAAGTACATGTGAATTTGGTCAAAATGGGTTTAAGTTACAACTTACCCTAATTACATGATCAAGTCACAATCATAACGACTTAAAGCATTTGGAACATCTTTTCATAATTCATGTTAATCAATGGTTATCAAAGTCTCAAACACTTATCATTTTATGCATAAGAATTATGCATCAAAGAACATTTCATAAGTTTCTTGGACCCATGATCAATCAAATGATTCAAAGCATAACATCCAAGTTTTCACAACAATCAAATCATGAGAACACAAGTCAATCAATGAATCAAAGTTATACAATTATAAATCCTATATCTTATGTATGATTACAATGTTATAGGAAACAATTAGAAGTCTTGTTTGCTACTTGCTATCTGTTTTAAGTTCAGAGTCTACTGCAGACAGGTGAGAACTTTAGCCCCTCTTTTACTGTTTTATAACTGTTTTGGGGTGGAACACGTGATCAAAACCGTTCTTTCAATCTTGTTTCATTGCTCAGTTTATGTGCATTCATAAGCATTACAGGTTTATCTTATGAATCCAAGTGATTCTTCAACTGTTTAAGGAAATTGTCAACTGTTTTAAAGGAATTATTTACTATTAAACCCTTATTACTAAAAAGGATTTTATAATGTTTTCTTGAAATGTTTTATAGCAGTTTTACTCAAATATTCTTTTAAAGGATTTTACAAATACTTTTGTTATAAACCTTGTTATTACACAAGGTCATCACATCATGGTATTCAAAACAAGTGGTTCACAACATGGTATCCAAATCAAGTGGTTCAAAACATGGTATTCAAATTCATTGGTTCAAAACATGGTACTCAATTTCATTGGTTCAAAACATGGTATTCAAGTCAAGTTGTTCACATCATGGTATTCAAATCAAGAGATTCATTTCATGTTACATAAACAAAGGATTAAACTCGTGGAGTTAAATCCAGGTTTTCAATAAGACATTAACACATCCGGTTAAAGTAAGATTCAGAAAACATGGTGTCATTTGTTGTAAACAAACTTATAAACCCATCAAGTATCATATTCATTAGCGTTAGTACTGGGTGATCACTACAAGGGAAAGCAGACACATTGGTTCTTATCCAGGATGGAGTTAGCTTTTAAATTTGTTTTAAAAGCTAACTGCAGGTCTGGTGTCATGGTTTTCTTATCCAGGATGGAGTTGGCTTTTAAATTTGATTTAAAAGCCAACTGCAGGTCTGGTGTCATATGGTTATCAAAACTGCTGACGTATTATCTGACTCCAAACGTGGTTTGGGACTTGATATTATCGGTTGTCGTGCGAACAGTGATTGGACTGTTTACACTCATTTTCTTACTTGATGTTAGTTTGGGTTGCAGCTCATCCGTGTGAATCTTATGATGCTTTAACTTACCTATGTCTTATATCATATAACTCATGTTTACAAATGTTTAAACCTATTGTTCTCACCAACTACGTCTGTAGTTGACAGTTACTTTTCACGTGTTTCAGGTAATCAGGTTTAAGACAATCTCAGGGACAACTAAGGAGACCATTCTAAGATAGAACAAGATGAAGAAACATGCTAGGATGGAATAGAAACTCACTAAATCCTAAATGTTTAATTGTCTTGTTTGGAGTCTTATTTTGTAAACTATATTTTGGGTCTGTAGTTGTCTTACTTTTGATAGATAGATTGTCTGTAACTAATCAACTGTCTAAACATTATGAAATGTAGTAATCCATTGTGGTTGTTCTTATTCAATACTTGTGCATGATTCAACTGATCATACGTCACCGCGCCGTGGATTCCGCACGCGGCGCAGGGGTGTGACACTGCATAACATAAATAATTATTGTATGATGATTCTTAGTTATAAAGATGTAAGTTTATGTTGCTCTTTAGGCTGTGATTGTACTGCATCTCACGTGTTGGTGATGCAACCTTCGATTTGGTGATGTTCGTCATTGTAAGTTGTGTGTGGTGTTCATGTGCCGCATTATAAGGACCTTAGGAGGTTAGCCCGTTCACAGCCCTTATGTGTGTGCTGTATTGATTTGACATAGGTTGTATGATGATTTATAGTTGCAAAGTGGTAAGTTTATGTTGGTTTTTAGGCTGTGATTGTACTGCATCTCACGTGTTGGCAATGTACCTTTGATTTGGTGATGTTCCTCATTGTAAGTTATGTGTCGTGTTTTTGTGCGGCATTGCTAAAACCTTAGTATGTTAGCCCCTTCACAGCCCTAATTTGTGTGCTGCATTGACTTGACATAGGTTGTATGATGATTAATAGTTGCAAAGTGGTAATTTTATGTTGGTTTTTAGGCTGTGATTATGCTGCATCTCACGTGTTGGGATGTAAACTTTGATTTGGTGATGCTCCTCATTCTAAGTTGTGTGTCCTGTTTTTGTGCTGCATTGCAAGGACCTTAATAGGTTAGCCCCTTCATAGCCCATATTTGTGTGCTTCATTGACTTGACATAGGTTGTATGATGATTAATAGTTGCAAAGTGGTAATTTTATGTTGGTTTTTAGGCTGTGATTGTACTGCATCTCACGTGTTGGCGATGTAAACTTTGATTTGGTGATGCTCCTCATTGTTAGTTGTGTGTCATGTTTTTGTGTTGCATTGCTAAGGACCTTAGTAGTTTAGCCCCTTCACAGCCCTTATTTGTGTGCTGCATTGACATGACATAGGTTGTATGATGATTAGTAGTTGCAAAGTGGTAAGTTTATGATGGTTTTTAGGCTGTGATTGTACTGCATCTCTGGTGTTGGCGATGTAACCTTTGATTTGGTGATGTTTGTCATTGTAAGTTGTGTGTCGTGTTCTTGTGTTGCATTGCTAAGGACCTTAGTAGGCTGGCCCCTTCATAGCCCTTATTTGTGTGTTGCATTGATTTCACATAGGTCATATGATGAACTTTAGTTCCAAAGTCTTAAGTGTGTGTTTTTTTTAGTCTGTGATTGTACCGCATCCTATAACATTGTACTACATATGTATTTATTGTTTTATTATAACTTTATCTAATTTATGTACTGTTGTTTGATAACTTTATCTCATTTATGTACTATATTTGATTAGTTTTGGTTCTATATATTAATTTTCAGCAAATTCATCAACACAAGATAATTCTAAGGATGATTTTGAGTCTCCAGTACCTAAGTTTTTACAATATGACACATTGAGAATAATCTGAATACACATTCTCCTCGAAGTCTCTATACATTCATTCAATCTCTAAATGCAATGCAAAAGGATGCTATAAGTAAAATTGGGTTTGCTAGCATTTTAGAGTTTAAAATAACATCTTTACGCACTTGCTTGAGGCACTGGTTGTTAGCAAATTATGATCCAACAACTTACAAACTCAACTTGGGATCACATGTTGTAAATATTACACTACAATTCGTCAAGAAAGTTCTTAGAATTCCAATTGGATTTAGTAAACTAAAGGAATTAGGTAAACCATCAATAAGAGATCCTGTTGTAGTAGAATTTAGAAGTCAATTTCCTAAAGATGCTGTTCTACCAGATTTTTATGATGTAAAAGATTTAGAAAAAAGTAGTGGGAATGCAAGAAGATTTTTTAAGTTGAATTTCTTGGTGGTATTTTACACTGTCATGGGAAAGATTACGCAAGGGTCAAAAGTCAACATCGAATTTCTTACTTCATTAAAAGATGGTGCTGACATAAAATCTTTTTATTGGTGTTCTTATATTATCAGCTGCTTGAACAAAACAAGACTAAGGTGGAATGGCTATCAGCATTATAATGACCCTCTTTCATTTCTACTAGTATGCACTATATTACAATATTTTAACACATTATATTATACTTTATTTTCAGCATTTGATGTTAAAGTTTAGTACAAATTCCAGCATATGTATTTGAATACAGTACAAAAATCTGAAAATTCAGTACATGTATGAAATACATAACTTAGAAAAGCATTCATGTTCAGAATATAGTACGAATATGTCTAAATACAATACATATTTTTTAAGATTCCGTATTAATTCATACAACATACATAATTAAAATCAATCAAAGAACATAAATTTATTAAGCACATTTCAAATGAGTATGGTACAAATACAATACTGTGTTTTAAAGCTTCCATAATAATTAATGTGACTTTTTATAATGTATAACAAAAGCTTTCATTTTAATTTTTGAATTAAATAGTTGTTATATGCCCATGACATTTATCAAAGAGAAAATCCGAAAATAAAAAAAAAGTTCCAGCAATTTGTTTCAACACTAATGAAAGCTTGAATGAGCTTGGTACACAATTGATTGATGACCAAAAAATCATCAAACAAAAATCAAGTGAGTCTAAGGTGAAAGGGAAAGGTAAAGTGGAGAAAGATAAGTTGCCATCAACTTTGGTTAACATAAAAAGGAAGAATAGAAAATATGACCAAGAAGAGTTGCCCGTCACAAAAAAAAAGAGAAAAAAACAAGAAATGAAAAGGAAGAGCTGCCATCATCTTTCGTTATGAAAAATAATAAAACGAAAAGGAGAGAAGTGAAGAAAAATGATGTTGGCAAAAAAGAGAAAAAAAACAAGTAGTTCAAAACCAAGAAATGCAAAGGTATTTGATTTTAACGCATATATGTTGTATTCAATAAGTACTATTTTTATAGATTTTGTTTTGTTTTAACATGTATTAGGAATGGGTTGTTACAGTCAAAGAAAAGACAAAGGAGTTAGACAAGTTTGTTAATGATGTGGAGTTGTTTATTGCCAAATGTTTTGAAGAAATAGAAGATGATGATCAAATACTATCACCTATTGAAAAATGGATATCAAGCCTTACTAAATACAAAGAAATCAGAAAAAAAAAGAAGATCAAAATGAAAAAGATGCTGCTATCAATCCTTTAATGGTTGAACAATTGACTCAAAATAATCCTTTTTTGATAAATATATTAATTAATGATGTAGAAGATAATGTTGAGGTGCAAGGTAAAACAATACAACTCTAACCTAAATCTAGTACATATTGCATTTGATTTGTTAAAAAAACTCAAACTTTAATTAATGATATATTGATGCAGAAGATAAAGTTGAAAATAATGATGATGTTAAAGTTAAAAAGGAAATGGAAGAGGATCAAAAAGAAGGAGATCAAAAAGAGGATGTTGTTGAGGTGCAAGGTAAATACAGTACGACTCTAGCCTAAAATACAGTACATATTGCATTTGATTTGTTAATAAAGCTCAAACTTTAATTAAGGATATATTGATGCAGAAAATAAAGAAAAAAATGATTAGGATGTTAAAGTTCAAAAGGAAATGGAAGAGGATCAAAAAGAAGGAGATCAGAAAGAGGATGTTGTTGAGGTGCAAGGTAAATACAGTACAACTCTAACCTAAAATACAGTACATATTACATTTGATTTGTTAAAAATCTCAAACTTTAATTAATGATATATTGATGTAGGAGATAAAGTTGAAAATGATGATGATGTTAAAGTTCAAAAGGAAATGGAAGAGGATCAAAAAGAAGGAGATCAAAATGAGGATATTGTTGAGGTGCAAGGTAAATACAGTACAACTCTAACCTAAAATCCATTATATATTACATTTGATTTGTTAAAAAGCTCAAACTTTAATTAATGATATATTGATGCAGGAGATAAAGTTAAAAATTATGATGATGTTAAAGTTCAAAAGTAAATGAAAGAGGATCAAAAAGAAGGATATCAAAACGAGGATGTTGTTGAGGTGTAAGGTAAATATAGTACAACTCTAACCTAAAATAAAGTACATATTACATTTGATTTGTTAAAAAGCTCAAACTTTAATTAATGATATATTGATGCAGGAGATAAAGTTGAAAATGATGATGATGTTAAAGTTCAAAAGGAAATGGAAGAGGATCAAAAAGAAGGAGATCAAAATGAGGATATTGTTCTTCATGTGCATAATGTTTGAAATTAGTGTTTCATAGGTCAATCAATGTTATCTTTAAAAAAGAGTTGGATACCGAGATTGTGTGATAAGGTTCTTGACGTTTGCAATATGGTATATGAATTACTTTGAAAATCTTGAAAAAGTAGGATAACCTAATAAAGTATTTTTACCATATGTGTTATGCGAGTTAATACTATTTATATGCTTTGAGTTTAAAATCAAATAAGAAAGGATGCTTTGGATGCATTTGAATATAACTATTAATAGTGATTATTATGACCTGTTAGGAAAACCACATAATTATTGTATAATTATTCTATTTTAATGGTAAATTACAATAGTTACTTCATATAATTGAACTTGTATCTGCATATATTGTATGAAATTAAACCATCTTTGTATATCAAACAAGTCAATCATAGTTTTCTCAATAGTTACTAGAGTAGACAAACTTAAGATTTTAATACAAGACCATTGTAACATCAGTGCCGGAACCATAGCCGGAACATCGACATATACAGTAAATCAGGTACAAACTATGTATATTACATGTGTGTTATTATCATTTGAGGTTAAATATGAAAGTATTACACATCTATTTCAGAAACATATTTCAAATCCATGGTTTTACAGTCAGAACCATATCTGACAACACAGAACTGTTATGTGAATGTCAGTTAAGATTTTATTATGTATAAACGTATGTGAGATTGTACGGAACCAAACAATAACGGATGTCGTTATGTGAATATTAAACCGACGGAGTATTCGCGTGGGTGATGATTCGCACGAATATATCTGCAAGTTAAACGCTCTGAACGATATCTAATAATTAGAGAACCATATTGGAAGGTAATATTATCTTCGTGTTCAAACGAGTGACGATCCGTACGAATACGCGCGAAAACGATACGATCTGATTAAACAATTAAATTAAACGATTTTCGAAATTTTAAAAATAAATAAAAGATATTTAGTTAATTTATTAGGAATTACCATTTTAATGTGTTTAAAAACTTCTATCTTTTCAAGTTAACGAATTGTTACGAAAAACGACGAGAGACGACGCGCGAAACCGAAACCGAGCGAGACCGAACACACCCGAACATACCCGGGCTATAAAAGCCCCAAACTTTTATTTTTCTCCTCATTTTTGCAGCCACAAGACCTTCTTCCCCAAAAAATCCCGGTTTTCCTCTTCCACCACCCATTTCCAACTTCAAACCACCATATCTCTCTCATTTCTCCACCAAATTCCACGTTCTAGTAGTCAAAACGACCGTGAGAATGAGAGGAACACAGAAGTACAGGTGATCGGAGCTGAAACAAGCTGTGTTGGTCGCAGTTTTTGAGAGAAGAGGCTGAATTCGAGGGTTTCTGCACTGTTCCGACCAGGTGAGTTTTAAACCGTTTTTAGCACTTCAAATCAGTTAGGATACGCACAAAAACTACTTATGAACTCTTAGATCATGAAGGGACAAAGATTTCAAGCTTTGAATCATCAAAAACGGACCGAAAACGAGCTCAAACGAGCTGATTTTGGTGGCTGTCGTGAAGTTGTTGCTGTTCCGGTAACAACAGCGATTTCAGCTCGTTTCAGACCCTTTAAAGCCTTATAAATTTCACAAATTTGGTCTAGGAACTCTTGGAACATCAATGGTTAAATATTATAAGGGATGGGAATGGTTAGAACTTGACTAAAGGACTGAATCGATGGTCATAAGGGCTGTGAGCAAGGGAACTATCGAACCTGTTGTATCAATGGGGTTTGGGGCTCCTGTGTTTCATCATTTGAGCTGGGATAGGGCTGTCGATGTCGCACCCCGAGAAATCCCGTCCCTTCTGGGGCGCGAGCGACAACGGATTGTCAGGATCGCAGTCTCCGGTCACACAACGTTGCGAGACCTACATGTCTGGTTTCATACGTACATCCAATAACTTGGATAAAACATTTTAGTAGAATCAGAGTTGGGGAAGTAAAAAGTTTAAGATGTCAATACAACAGTGTAATTATAAGTTGCGGAAGCATAAGTTTAATCAGGTTTGAAAACTGAAAGAGTAGTAATGCGGAAGCGGTTTAAGTATTTAACATTACATAACAAAACAATTGTCAATCGTTATCAAATTGCCTAAGACACTAAAGCTGATGCATGGGACTCCATCCTAGCATCCTATCCTTGTGTGCGTGCCTTAATTACCTGAGAAAACATGCGAGTAAAAGGGTCAACACAAAGGTTGGTGAGAGCACAGGTTTGTATCAACAGTAAACATCAAAATGTTTAAAGTAAATGTTTTGCAGTTTTATATATCATATGCGGGTTCGAAACCGAAGCTAACATGCTGCCTCCCGCCATGTCCATCCAACAAGACAATGACAATGTTTATCGGTCAATTATGCACTGTTCCAACCTCCAGTCGGGGTGGCCATACGGCGCACAACAGTGGGGCTTGTCAGGCCCAAATAGTACTATTCAGAATTACCACGCTGAGCGCTACGCGCTATTAACGGTTCGAGGTGTGTTTAATGAGGACTTATCAGTTTTGTGGATGAATGCCACACATATGCATATACGATATTAGCATGTACAAAAATAACCAAAAGTGTGTAAGTTGTTCAAAAGTAGTTTGTATGCAATGTTTTCTCCCCCAAAGGCAGAAAATGTAAAAAGGGGCCGTGAACTCACCTGGTAAAGCAGTTCCGGTTTATGTGGTGTTTGCGACTGTGAAAGCTAGCAGTCCTGCTAGTAAGTTCCTATAATCATATAGGTGTGAGTATGTGTTTTGTGGTGTGTTGTAATTCATACAACTCCAAGTGTCGGTGTGCTCAACCGAGTGCGTGTGTGTTGACTTGTGCTGACTCTACGAATCGTTGGTGACACGATTGTTGTGTTTACGTGCCTCAATGCACATAAGACACCAAAATGCATTCCTATGACTTCAATCACATAAGTTACCATTTTTAGAAAGTTTCCAATTTAGGAAAGTGTGGTTATGAAATCCCATTTTATAAAACAAATCACTCTAGTATGTTTGTAAAAACGTATGTAATCACTTAAAATAAGTTGTTTGTGCATAAAATACCATTTGTGCCATTTTACCCAAACAAGGTTTCCTAAAATAGTAAGTATTTGTTTAAAAGATTGTTTTCACAAATCCAAGTTTCCAATATGCTTAGAAATCATTTTTAAACATGTTTCAAATATCACAAATCATCAAATCATTCAAAAACATCAAAAGCCCTCTTTTGATTTACAAAAGTTTCCATAATTAGTAAGTTTCTATAAACTCATGATTTCGACAAAATCAAATATCAAGATGTGTTTCTAAACACTCCAATACTCATTTAACAACATCTAGACATGTCTAACATGTCTAGATCATCACAATCCAAGACTTTGCACATAAAAGTTTCCTTTTATGGCAAGTGTACCAAAACATCATCAAATCAAACCTCGCTTAACCAAAACTCAATTCTAACATTACTAAACACTAAAATCAGTAAATCCATGACAATAACACCTCAAATCACCAACAATATCGTGCACAATAACCGTAAGGAGTTGCATGTGGGTTTTCACCCATTGCATGTACGATCTAACTAAAGATAAACATAAGAAACTACCTTAGAAGCTTAAATCCGTGGTAAAATAGGTTCTGGAACTCGAATGGTGGCTGATGAGGATCGTCTTGCTTGTTGGTGGCCTCCAAGAACTCCCTTTGGTGCTCCAATGGCTTCAAATCACCAACAATGGCTTCTAATGGTGTTAACAGAGGTTTCAGCTTGATTTCAGATGGATTTTGGTCTCAACAGTGAGTGGTAACTCGGAGAAAATGGGAAGGAGTTCGACTGAAATGAAGTGGGTTGGTTTATATTGAAATTTTGATCTGCATGGCCATCGCGTACCGCGAAGGCCGATCAAAAATGTTTATCGCGTACCGCGATGGGATTCGGGAGTCTCGACTCCCGGTTTGCGCCGCGTACCGCGAAGCCTTTCGCCGAGGGACGGTCGCGTACCGCGATGGGTCCATTTCCTTGTTTTTCGATTTCGTTGATACGATTTCGCTCGTACTTGATTCCTACGTTTATCCTAAACATCTAATGCACGTTTAAGCACATAAATAGAAAGTAGCACATAAGTTTGATTGATCACCAACGTTCGTGAGACTCGTGTGTGTGTTTTGATAATTCATCGAATTATCTTCGATAGTTTGTGTTCGTGTTTTACAACGTGTGATGCACAATTCAATTGTGTTTGTGTTTGTTGCAGTTCATCTAATTAACCATAATTGAATGAAATGCAACGAGTATGAATGTGAAATGTAAAGTTGTAAGAGTTGCAATTTACCTGAAATTGCCGGGTGTCTCATCATCCCCTTGTTGAAAGAAATTTCGTTTGTTGGTAGTGTTTGAGTAGCAAGATTGTTTGAGAAACAAAAATTTTTCGGTTGTCACATCATCCCCTTGTTGAAAGGAATTTCGTCCCGAAATTTATTCATTGTTGTCGGCGTTCGACGTTGACTGTTTGAAGAGATGGGGATATTTGCGCATCATCTGATCTTCATTTTCCCTTGTGAATTCAGGTCCTCGTTTCGAGTTCCATCGAAACCTGGCAATCGGAATCCGACTCTGTTTAAGTCGTTTGACCTCTCGGTCCATGATCTCTACGGGTTCTCCCACGAACCGTAGTCGTTCATCCACCTAGATTTCATCCAGTGGAATCACAAGTGTCTCATCTGATAAACACTTCCTCCGATTTGAGACATGGAATACGTTGTGAACTCCATCGAGTTTGGTTGGTAGGTTAAGTTGGTATGCTACTGGGCCGATCCGCTTCAGGATTTCGAATGGCCCAATATACAGTGGATTCAGTTTTCCTCGTTCACCAAAACAGAGGGATGATCGGCATAGCTCTATTGACGATCGTGAGCTGCTGCCATGCGGTTTCTAATCTGTACTATCTTCTAGGTTGTTTCATGTATAAGTTTTGAGTTAGTGAGTTGACTGTCACCCACTTCTGCCCAACAAAGGGGTGATTGGCACTTCCTGCCATAGAGTGCCTCAAAAGGCGCTGCCTTGATGCTGGTGTGGTGACTGTTGTTGTAGGAAAACTCCAACAATGGTAGGTGAGTTTCCCAACTATTGCCGAAGTCTACTACGCATGCTTGTAGCAAATCTTCGAGAGTTTGTATTGTACGTTCGCTCTGGCCATCAGTTGGTGGGTGGTATGCAGTACTCATATCTAGCCGTGTGCCAAGCGACTTTTGCAATGATTTCCCAAAGTTGGTAGTGAATCTAATATCTTGATCTGAAATGATGGAGATTGGCACTCCATGTCGTGAGGCCACTTTCTTGACATAACTTCTGGCTAGCTTTTCCATTTTATCGTTTTCCTTGTTTGCAAGGGAAATGTGCTGACCTGGTCAGTCGGTCTACAATAATCCAGATAGTGTCGCATCCACTAGGAGTATGGGGAAATTTGGTAATAGAATCCATTGAGATTTGTTTCTACTTCCACGTGGGGATGGAGGAGTGTTGCTCCTTTCACCGTTGATGCCTAGGGTTTCTCCACTAGGGAGAGGTATGCGCACAACCTTGTTGTGGCAAGTGATTTCAACCTGGTTTCTAACTACCGCAAAACTGCCGAGTGTAACCTTGCATGAGGTCGATCCTAAATTATGGTTTGCGAGCTCTAAAGTGCATTTTCTCAGAATGAGCTTAGTTAAAATCAGTTCACCATCATTTAACTCTACGGTGTATTCAGCCTTTAAGGATATTAGGGTTATGACAAGTATTTGCTAAGGTGCTTAAATATAAGACTTTTCTCAATTTCCAGTACCAACAATACAGAAGCGTAATGATCGTTTAAGAGATACGTACCTGTTGCAAGATTATGATCATTTATGGCCTCCTTAGCCCCAATCACGAGGGGTCATTCCTTCGGACCGTTATTGTCCCTGTTATTGTTTTCATTCTCTAGATATGGGCAGTCCTTCCAGAGGTGCCCCGGCTTCCCACATTCGAAGCAACTCTTCGGTGCTTCATCCCCATTGTCTTCCGTATGGGGGCAGTCCCTTTTAAAGTGCCCTGACTTTCCACATCCAAAGCAACCTTTTGGTGCTTTGAATTGCTGCGGTTGAGGCGGTGGAATTTTGGTCACGAGTTCACCCCTGCAGTTTTTAGTTGTGTGGCCTCGCTTTCCGCACCGTTGGCATCGGTATCTTTCACACGGTCCTTGTTTATGATGATAATCACAGTTGTTGCACCTTGGGTTTTTGCCAGCATAGGCACCCTTACGTCGTCTTGGTGATTGTAGAGTGGGGGTTTCATTCTGAGTGTTATCCCATTTGCGTTTGTTGTCGGTGGTTTTGATTATTGAGCCACGTGGAGGTAATAATCCTTGAATAACCGCGGTATCGGTCAGTTCATGAGCTAAGTATACGGCTTGTCGTAAGGTGGTGGGGTCAGCGGATAGTACCATATCCCGAACCTGCGGTGTCAATCCCTCAATGTATTTTTCGAGGTGTTTGTAGGCTGGAGTCACCATTTCTGGGCACATGTGTGCCAACTCATAAGATCGAGTAGTGTATGCCTCGATCTCAGAACCAATCATCCTATGGTTCCGAAATTCCATTTCCGATTTCTGAACATTGTCGTGAGGGAAATATTTGTGGTTCATCATTCTTTTGTATTCCTCCCAAGGTATAGCCTCAGATGTTTCTCGTCCTATGATTTGAACATTTGTGTCCCACCAAGTGAGCGCTGCTCCTTCTAAGGTTCCTGTTGCGTACTTCATGCGGTCATTAACCCTACAGTTGCTCATGATGAAAGTTGTTTCTATTTTCTCAATCCATCGGAGGAGGCCGGTAGTACCCTCCGTACCATTGAAAGAAGGCGGTTTGCAGTCTAAGAAGGTTTTGAATGTGCAGTAGGGTGGATTAGGGTTTGTTCCTTGGGTTAGTTGATTCTGGTTACGTGCAGCTTCACGTGCAGCGATTTCCTCCTCAATTCGTTTGCTGATTAGTGCGTTCAGTTTCGTCATGGTGAGGTTAATGTTTCCATGTGCTCCCGCGTTCTTGCCTTCTCCACGTCTTCCAGCCATGATCTTCATAGCGAGAATATGCGTTAGTGTAGATCTAATGACTAAAGTAGCACATGATTGATATGAGAAGAAAACATGTATTGATTGTCATAGACAAAATTTTCAATAACATATATTAGTCTCGATATATAATAAGTTGTACTGATTACAATTTATTTAACACCCAAGTCACTACAATTCCAAAATTTTGTGTACAGAGACACGACTTGTCCCTACCACATCTATGCTAAGTAAATCAAGGGCATTATCGATAGTGAAATCCGAATCAGCACTCGCCGCTGGTTCCTTTTCCTCAGAGTCAAGTTCTTCTGGAATTGGATCGGTGACCTTGTTTTCCAGTCCTTAGATTCCAGTTTTAGCGATGGCACCCCGACCTTCGGGTCATCTTGCTGACTATGCTACCAAGTTCTATATGTCATACATTTGTATGTCTGAGTTCCTCTTCGAGACACTCGATTCGGTCGTCCGCCCAGTCAGGTCTTGAGCCAATCCGACTCAAGACACTGCCTCTCAGGCTCATGTGAGTCTAATATGGGTTATGTATTGTCGGGTGATTCTTCCATGGGGTCCTCCTTAGGATCCTTGTCAAGGTCCTCATCGGGTAATTTGATACGTACTATAGCTGGAAATTTGATGAACGTTATGTTGAAGTCTTGATTCGTTGCTTGAATTCCGTTGTAACCATCAGGATGAGGGATAAGCGAATATCAATGTATGTATTTCAAAAATAGGCTCATAATAGAATTTGCCAGAATTCATGCGTACCTGTAAATTCACGATTATGTTGCGCACCATGGTCGTCAATTTACCTTACATAAGAATTCTAGTTCCTCCTACTTAGAGCTATTAGGTTTTACTGTATGACATCGAGATTCAAACAAGAGTCATATGAGGTATGGCTGAATAGCCTACCGAAGCTAATACTTGGGATAGTTGTGTGAGTTGAATAGTATTATAGGATCCTTCATAGATCCAATAACGATAGCTACATGGCTTGAGTGTGTTTTTCTCAAGTCACTTGGTGTTGAGTCACTGATTGTGCGAGTGTTAGTATTGATGCTTCTGGATGACCACCTAGCACCCTTAATGAAATCTCTCCGCATGGTCACTCTAGTTTTTCTTAACTCGAGCGACCATGCTTGTTCGGTGATATTCTATGAATGACAAGGAGTGGAGTTTGGAATCTCCTCATACGGTCCTTGTAAGCAGTATGTGTAGCAGTACCAAGGGATTACAAGAATGTTGTTGAGTCATAGGGCCTATTTCATCCCTGAACTTGTTTTAGTTTCATCCCCGATCAGCTTTTGTCGTTGCCTCTTCGATTCGAGCACCGGTGATATAGAGTATGTGTACCGGCTGCTCCTCCTGCGATGGCTCAGACGTGCTGTCTTCGGGTGATAGTTGGTGCTTGGTCCGGTGACTCAACTGCTACCGGTAGTGTTGATACTAAAGGTGTAGGAACAATCTGTTCCTTCTCATGAAATGCGAGCATAGATGGTGATGACAGTGTCACCACATATAAATGTGTGAATTGTGTATATGTACGATAATGTATGCAAGTGGAACTATTACTAAGCACTACGCGTTGTGTGGAGACTAGTGGTTATAGACTAAGTTCACTAAATGCAAACCTAATTCGCAATAACCGGAGTCTCTGATACCAATCTGTCGCACCCCGAGAAATCCCGTCCCTTCTGGGGCGCGAGCGACAACGGATTGTCAGGATCGTAGTCTCCGGTCACACAACGTTGCGAGACCTACATGTCTGGTTTCATACGTACATCCAATAACTTGGATAAAACAGTTTAGTAGAATCAGAGTTGGGGAAGTAAAAAGTTTAAGATGTCAAAACAACAGTGTAATTATAAGATGCGGAAGCATAAGTTTAATCAGTTTTGAAAACTGAAAGAGTAGTAATGCGGAAGCGGTTTAAGTATTTAACATTACATAACAAAAAAATTGTCAATCGTTATCAAATTGCCTAAGACACTAAAGCTGATGCATGGGACTCCATCCTAGCATCCTATCCTTGTGTGCGTGCCTTAGTTACCTGAGAAAACATGCGAGTAAAAGGGTCAACACAAAGGTTGGTGAGAGCACAGGTTTGTATCAGCAGTAAACATCAAAATGTTTAAAGTAAATGTTTTGCAGTTTTATATATCATATGCGGGTTCGAAACCGAAGCTAACATGCTGCCTCCCGCCATGTCCATCCAACAAGACAATGACAATGTTTATTGGTCAATTATGCACTGTTCCAACCTCCAGTCGGGGTGGCCATACGGCGCACAATAGTGGGGCTTGTCAGGCCCAAATAGTACTATTCAGAATTACCACGCTGAGCGCTACGCGCTATTAACGGTTCGAGGTGTGTTTAATGAGGACTTATCAGTTTTGTGGATGAATGCCACACATATGCATATACGATATTAGCATGTACAAAAATAACCAAAAGTGTGTAAGTTGTTCAAAAGTAGTTTGTATGCAATGTTTTCTCCCCCAAAGGTAGAAAATGTAAAAAGGGGTCGTGAACTCACCTGGTAAAGCAGTTCCGGTTTATGTGGTGTTTGCGACTGTGAAAGCTAGCAGTCCTGCTAGTAAGTTCCTATAATCATATAGGTGTGAGTATGTGTTTTGTGGTGTGTTGTAATTCATACAACTCCAAGTGTCGGTGTGCTCAACCGAGTGCGTGTGTGTTGACTTGTGCTGACTCGACGAATCGTTGGTGACACGATTGTTGTGTTTACGTGCCTCAATGCACATAAGACACCAAAATGCATTCCTATGACTTCAATCACATAAGTTACCATTTTTAGAAAGTTTCCAATTTAGGAAAGTGTGGTTATGAAATCCCATTTTATAAAACAAATCACTCTAGTATGTTTGTAAAAACGTATGTAATCACTTAAAATAAGTTGTTTGTGCATAAAATACCATTTGTGCCATTTTACCCAAACAAAGTTTCCTAAAATAGTAAGTATTTGTTTAAAAGATTGTTTTCACAAATCCAAGTTTCCAATATGCTTAGAAATCATTTTTAAACATGTTTCAAATATCACAAATCATCAAATCATTCAAAAACATCAAAAGCCCTCTTTTGATTTACAAAAGTTTCCATAATTAGTAAGTTTCTATAAACTCATGATTTCGACAAAATCAAATATCAAGATGTGTTTCTAAACACTCCAATACTCATTTAACAACATCTAGACATGTCTAACATGTCTAGATCATCACAATCCAAGACTTTGCAAATAAAAGTTTCCTTTTATGGCAAGTGGACCAAAACATCATCAAATCAAACCTCGCTTAACCAAAACTCAATTCTAACATTACTAAACACTAAAATCAGTAAATCCATGACAATAACACCTCAAATCACCAACAATATCGTGCACAATAACCGTAAGGAGTTGCATGTGGGTTTTCACCCATTGCATGTACGATCTAACTAAAGATAAACATAAGAAACTACCTTAGAAGCTTAAATCCGTGGTAAAATAGGTTCTGGAACTCGAATGGTGGCTGATTGTAACATTTGTACATTTAGTCATGTAGTAGTGAACAGTGTTAGAACAGTGTGTATCCATGTTCAGTCAGTCAATGTGAATCATGTGTCATTATGTGCTTGTGTGTTAGAATCTTTATCATTTAACAAGTATGTATTATTTATTTACAGTCGAGTTCACTAGGCAAGAACAGTATTGTGTTATATCGAAACAGTGGTGGGCAGCGAGAGTGAGCCCTATATATATACTGCGTTCGGTGTAACATGATAGTGTTGGTGCGTAGTGTCAAGACGAATATTATGACAATTAATTCAACAAGAATCGTAATACGTAAGCGAGACTGAGTATAGTTATGGGTGACGATCCATAATGATACGAATGTTGAACTTATAATTATGATTAAACGACTTTAAATATTTTAATACGATCGGAAAACGTACGCGATTGCGGGTATACACGTAATTGTGAATGTTTAACGGTCTGGCAAAACACGAAGAGTAAAAATAATTATATTAATTATTTTATATTTTTACAATTTTGAAACTCATCATTTAAATGAGTTTAACAACTCTTTTATTTTAAAACCGCGTAAAATACGCGTTACGTTCCGGAAACGCGAACCGAGCGACCGAAACGGACCCGAATACCACACGGGCTATAAAAGCCCTAAATATGGTGATTTTCTCATTTAATACCTCAACAACCACTTCTCTCTCTAAAAATCCCGTATACCCTCTCTCTAGAAAACCGAACTTCAAACGCGCGTATCTTCTTCGTTTCTCGACGGATTTTGGTGTTCTTGGTGTCCACGCGAAGCTCTCGACATTCTCTACACGAAAGTACAAGAATTTCGCAGATTCATCCAGCAAATCTCGAGGTAATGAAGCTTGAATGGTCACGAGTTTAGGGTTTTCAAACGTGGGTTTGTTTAAACCCGACCCTTAGCCGGATCTAGTCATCCACACTCATTTTCGAGACCCTAGAAACATTTCCTGATGCTGGTTTAGCCTAGATCAAGGTCTGGATACAAGTGTTTGACGATGGTGATGATGATGGTAACAGGTTCGGCGGCCAAACCTTCATTCTCAGCCGGCCGAACCCTAATGAGGATTCACGAACCCTGCATGGTTCGACAACTTTCAGCCGAATCCCTAGGGGGATCTCACGAACCTGTGCCGGATCATCAAGTCTATCACGAACCTCCTAGACGAACCCATGCAGGCGAGCCAATTGTTAGACGAATCCTAGTTTCTGTCGAACCTATGATGACCCAGACGAACCCAGCCGAAGTCCCCATGTAGCGAACCCTCTAGTCCACGAACCCTGTTGTTGCATGATGACGAACCCTAGACCTTCTCAGACGAACCATGGGTGATGTAGCCGAACCATGCATAGACCACGAACCCTGGATGCCACGAACCCACTTGAGCCGAACCCTTGGACCATAAATTTAGCCGAACCTAGACTCATGAATCTAATAGGTTCGCTGCCAAGGTGGGCAGCCCACAAGCTTTTCGGCCCAACTCAATGCTACAAGGCCCAATATCATTTACAACTTGGCCCATAGGTTTAAATCAAGTACAATCGAGATAGTTGGCCCATGAGGATCTTTAATTGGCCCCGTATCAAGTTGGAACTTTACATGGTCTACTTAATCGTTTCTTTGCCCAACTCAAATCCCTTAGGCCCAATCCAAGCCCATACGACTCATTATGATATCAATTAGCTCGATATTAGCTTGGGCGCGTTATGAGGCCTACATACAAGTTGTTGGGCCAACGTCACATACAATTGGCCCAACATCACCTTCAATTGGATCATTATCATTTTAAATGGCCCATGGCCTTTGTCTAAGTCCATAAGGACTTTCATGGACGTAGAACCCCTTTGTTGGCCATAATACAAAGTAATTGTAATTTGATCTTAGTTGGTTTAAGTATAACTTAAACTTATCATAGCATCAAATCACAATCTCAAGAACTTAAGCAATTGGAACATCTTTTCATAAATCATAGTAATCAATGGTTATCAAATTCGCAAACAATTATCATTTTATGCATAAGATTTATGCACAATGGAACATTTCATATTCGTTTCTTGGACCCATGATCAATCAAGTGATTCAAATCATAACTTTCAAGTTTTCACAACAATCATAATCAAGAGAACACAAGTCAATCAATGAATCAAAGTCTATACAATTATAAATCCTATATCTTATGTATGATTACAATGTTATAGGAATCAATTAGGAGTCCTGTTTGCTACTTGCTATCTGTTTTAGTTCAGAGTCTACTGCAGACAGGTGAGAACTTTAGCCCCTCTTTTACTGTTTTATAACTGTTTTGGGGTGGAACACGTGATCAAAACAATCGTTTACAATCATATTTCATTACACAAGGTGTGTGTATGCTTATAAACATTATGGGTTCATTGTAAAAATCCTAGGAATTTATCAACTGTTTTAAAGGAATTATCAATTACTAAACTCTTTTCACTAAAAAGGTTTTATAAGGGATCTTTGAACTGTTTTGTAACAGATTTACTCAAATGTATTTATGAAGGATAAACACTTTTAAATAAATGATTTTATAAATTCTTTTGTTATAAACCTTGTGTTACACAAGGTCACTATTTTTGGTATTCAAATCAAGTTGTTCACAACATGGTATTCAAATCAAGTGGTTTACATCATGGTATTCAAATCAAGTGGTTCATTTCATGGTATTCAAAGCAAAGGATTTAATTCGTGGAATTAAATCTAGGTTTTCAATTCATGTTATCAAATAAGGCATTAACACATCCGGTTAAAGTAAGGTTCAGAAACATGGTGTCTATTGTTGTAAACAAACTTGTAAAAGCATCAAGTATCATATTCATTAGCGCTAGTACTGGGTGATCACAACAAGGGAAAGCGGACACACACATTGGGGCAGGCCGATTGCTGCAGTTAGCTTTTAAATTTGTTTTATAAACTAACTGCAGATTTCGGTTACATATGGTTTTATCAAAACTGTTGACACATTATCTAACTCCAAACGTGGTTTGGGACTTGATATTATATGTTTACTCTTGTGCAAACATTGATTGGATTGTTTACACTCATTTTCTTACTTGATGTTAGTTTGGGTTGCAGCTCATCCGTGTGAATCTTATGATGCTTTAACTTACCTATGCCTTATATCATATACTCATGTTTACAAATGTTTAAACCTATTGTTCTCACCAACTACGTCTGTAGTTGACAGTTACTTTTCACGTGTTTCAGGTAATCAGGTTTAAGACATTCTCAGAAACAACTAAGGAGACCATACTAAGATAGAACAAGATGAAGAAACATGCTAGGATGGATTAGAAACACACTAAATCCAAATTGTTTACTTGTCTTGTTTGAAGTCTTATTTTGTAAACTATATTTTGGGTCTGTAGTTGTCTTTCTTTTGGTAGATAGATTGTCTGTAACTAAACAACTGTCTAAACATTATGAAATGTAGTAATCCATTGTGGTTGTTCTTATTCAATACTTGTGCATGATTCAACTGTTCATACGTCACCGCGCCGTGGATTCCGCACGCGGCGCAGGGGTGTGACAGGTTGGTATCAGAGCCAAGGTTGTAGAGAACTAGGAAAAACCCACTGTTTAATGACCTAGACTATAACCTAAGCTACCCAATAGGACTAAGTGCTATAGGCTTGAGGATACTTAGGATCTAAGTAACTTAAGTGAGCATTGAGTCTACAATAAGCTTGAAAGATCTTAGGGACATTTTTCTAAGATTAGATATCGAGTCAAAGAATTTGAACCGGAATTCTATAATTTTAGAAACCGGATTAAATTCTCACACATATGCATTTAAGGATTTCAGAGGCAAGGATCTGTATTCTTAGTATCCTTGATCTGAAATTCTCACACAGAGATCATTATAGAAATTCGGAGGCAAAGATCTGTATTTTCGGTATCTTTGATATGAATTTCTTGTCATATTCAGTATAGGATTTAGAGGCAAAGATTGGTATCTTTGATCTAAAGTCCTTGTCATATTCATTATAGGAATTCAAATGTCAAAGATCTATTAATTTAGAGTCTTGATTTGAAGTCCTTGTCATATTCATTATAGGAATTCAAATGTCAAGATCTATTAATTTAGAGTCTTGATTTGAAATCCTTGTCATATTCATTATAGGAATTCAAATGTCAAGATCTATTAATTTAGAGTCTTGATTTGAAATCCTTGTCATGCTCATTATAGGAATTCAAATGTCAAGATCTATTAATTTAGAGTCTTGATTTGAAATCCTTGTCATATTCATTATAGGAATTCAAATGTCAAGATCTATTAATTTAGAGTCTTGATTTGAAATCCTTGTCATGCTCATTATAGGAATTCAAAGGTCAAGAACTATTAATTTAGGATCTTGAGTTGGAATCCTTGTCATTGTTATCATTGTTATCATTATCAGGTGTTCATTATCATAGGAACTTTATAACTTAGAATCTGTGTAACAGTATTCTTTAGTTGAAGTTCTCACAAGAGATCATTATACTCGATACTGTAGGTATTGAGAACCTAGGTTAATTAACCTAGGACACACATGCTAAAACATAAGGTTTTAATTTCGAGTAAATTAAGAACCATGGTTTACATAATCATTATCATAGTCACAGAACGAGAGGCAATCATGAAACAAACATAATCAATCAACAGTTGGAATCTTAGCCCCAAATATAGACGACGGATTAACGCTGATGTGTTGAGGTAAGTGGTGGGTCGGTGAGAGCTTACCCTATATATAAGCTTATTTCAGTATGTTAGGGGGAATCCGGCGTTTGTATTTGGAGTAAGGATTCGGGATCAACTGGAAGCATGGAACATTAGTCAAACACATGGGATACAAACATTTGGGAAACAATCATTGGTGAATCAAATCATAGTGCAATTCAAACTTGGACGAACCGAACATTATGGTGAATCAATCAAGTTGTGAACATTTTCAATGTAAACCTTAAGTGAAATTCTTAAGTGATTACATCATTAGTACTTACTGACATAAGTTAACAAGAAAGTGTAGAACACACGTATGATTTAGTTCTACATGTTAACAACTGTTAGTAGGTGCACGCATAACATAATCATAGTTCAATCTTGGAATCAATCATAGTTCAAGTTGATCAAAGATCATGAGAATCTTAATCAATGGAACACACTTGGGAATCAGTACAAACGTGTTGCCAAATGCTAGCAAGGGCATGATCGTGGTATATCGAAACGGTGGTGGGCAGCAAGAGTGAGCCCTATATATAAACTATTTTCGGTATATCGGGAAAGTGTCAGTGTGTAGGTTTGGTGGAGAGATCATGGGACATCGTACATATTCACATGATAAGTATGCAAATAAGTTGATAACTTATACGTGTACTAGATCATATTACAATTGAATGATAATACTAGTAGTATGGATATATTACTGACCATATCATGAAAATTCAATTGTATCCTTCCTCATTACTGACCCGCTTGTGGCTTCTATTCGTAGAATGCCTCCCCGACGTGATCCTAACGGAGGGGGTTCAACAAGTGGCAACGACGATGAGATCAACAAGATTGCTCGAGCTATTGCTATTCATATGAGGGAAGTAATCCCTGGTATGGTCACTGATATTACCCAGAATCTTCGGGGAAGTACTAGTGATTCAGCACATAACTCAAATGCTACAACTACTGGAACTGCTAACTTCACATTCAAGCAGTTCAACGATGCTAAGCCTCCCAAGTACTCCGGTACTGAAGGAGCTACCGGCCTACTGCAATGGCTGGAAAGCATTGAAGACATTCTCGACTTCACTGGATGTCCTGAGAATCTGAAGGTCAAGATGGCCTCAAGCGCTTTTCACAAAGGCGCACTCACCTGGTGGAATTCTGAGAAGAACACCAGAGGACGTGAAGTTGCTCTAGCTTTACCGTGGGACGGATTCAAGAACTTACTTGTGGAAAAGTTTTTTCCACGTCATGAACTGAAGAAACTCGAGGTGGAGATGTGGAATCTGGTGCAAGATAGTGGTGAAAACGCAAAGTATACAACTCGTTTTCATGAGTTGTGCATTCTGGTACCCCATTTGGTTACTCCTCTATCCCGCAGGATAGAGAAGTACATCGAAGGTCTACCCTTAGTAGTCAGGGGAACTGTCATGGGTAATAACCCTACTACTTTGGAGGCAGCCATTCAACTTGGTGCTACTCTTACTGAAGAGTATGTGAAGTTCGGAGTGCTCACCCGAAAGGGATTCAAGAGAGCACAGATTGAAGAAGGCAAGAAGCCTGAGCAGCACCATCACAAGAAGAAGAAGCAAAAGACGATCAAGAACTTTGCAGCGTTGACTGCAGCTACACCTACTCATGCCACACCTATCACTGCTATGCCACAACCAGCTAATGCCAGAAAGCCTTATACTGGCCAGTTTCCACTTTGCACCAAATGCCAGTATCATCATCTGCCCAACACTCCATGCAAAAAGTGTCTCAAATGTGGGCGTATGGGACACTTTGTAGCTACATGCCGAGCTGCTCATCTTGCTGCTGCAACAACTGCTACCACTACTACTGCTGCTACAGGTGGAAGGGCCTGTTATAATTGTGGAGCAGAGGGACACTTCAGAAATCAGTGTCCAAAACTCAACAACAATACTGCTGCTGCTCGTGCTTTTGTTATTGGAACTGCTGAAGCACGCGAAGAGCCGGCAGTCATCACGGGTACATTTCTTATCAATGATCATTATGTTCCTATCATATTTGATACTGGTGCCGATAAAAGTTTTATCTCTACCCATACTGCTTCTTTGCTTAATATGCAACTATCCACACTTACTGCTCCTTATACTGTAGAAGTAGCGAATGGTAAGACAATAGTTGTAGATTCCATAATTCATGCTTGTGAGCTAAGACTAAATGACCATCTCTTTTCCATCGATCTCATTCCTATGACTCTCGGAAGCTTCGAAGTTGTAGTAGGAATGGACTGGTTATCCAAAAACAATGCTGAAATCGTATGCTCGGAGAAACTTATCCGAATCCCTTTACCGTCCGGCGAAAAGAAACCTGAAAAGAAAGCAGTTGGAGATGTTCCAGTTATCAAAGATTATCCAGACGTATTTCCAGAAGACTTGCCTGGACTACCACCAGTCCGACAAGTGGAGTTTAGAATTGATCTCGTCCCTGGAGCAAACCCAGTGGCGAAGTCACCGTATCGATTAGCACCGTCTGAGATGCAAGAACTGTCTAGTCAGCTTCAAGAACTTTTAGACAAAGGTTTCATAAGACCGAGTTTCTCTCCATGGGGAGCTCCGGTTCTCTTTGTCAAAAAGAAAGACGGTTCATTTCGTATGTGCATCGACTATCGTGAGTTGAACAAGTTGACAATCAAGAATAGATATCCTCTGCCCAGGATCGATGATCTGTTTGATCAATTACAGGGAGCAACTTGCTTCTCTAAGATTGACTTACGATCTGGGTATCATCAGTTAAGAGTAAATGATGAGGATATACCAAAGACTGCATTTAGGACTCGATATGGACACTATGAGTTTGTGGTTATGCCATTTGGGCTGACCAATGCACCCGCAGTGTTCATGGACTTGATGAATCGAGTCTGCAGGCCTTACTTGGATCAGTTTGTTATCGTCTTTATTGATGATATACTGATTTATTCCAAGTCAGAACAAGAACATGAAGATCATTTGAAGAAAGTCTTGGAACTACTAAGAGAGGAACAACTTTATGCTAAATTCTCAAAGTGTGAATTTTGGCTAAAGGAGGTTCACTTCTTAGGACATGTCATAAACAAAGATGGGATACATGTAGATCCGGCGAAGATTGAGGCGATTAAGAACTGGATTACCCCATCTACTCCAACAGAGATTCGTTCATTTCTGGGTTTGGCAGGTTATTACAGAAGATTCATTGCAAACTTCTCTAAGATAGCCTTGCCACTTACCACACTAACTCAGAAAAGTCAAGCGTTTATATGGGGACAGAAACAGGAAGATGCATTTCAACTTCTTAAACAGAAGTTATGCAACTCCCCTATCCTTAGTCTTCCAGAAGGCAGTGATGATTTCATTGTCTACTGTGATGCTTCAAACCTTGGTCTCGGTTGTGTACTTATGCAACGGGACAAGGTCATTGCTTATGCTTCAAGACAACTTAAGGTTCACGAGAAGAATTACACTACTCATGACCTTGAGTTAGGGGCTGTGGTCTTTGCATTGAAAATTTGGAGACACTACCTTTATGGTACTAAATGTGTCATCTATACAGACCATAAGAGCCTACAACACATTCTCAATCAGAAAGAACTCAACATGAGACAACGACGTTGGGTTGAGCTTTTAACTGATTACGACTGTGAGATTCGTTACCATCCGGGTAAAGCCAATGTGGTGGCGGATGCTCTTAGTCGCAAGGAACCAGTCAAACCAATTCGAGTAAGAGCCATGGAGATCAACACGCAGCCAAACTTGAAAGACTTGATTCGTATTGCACAACAACAAGTAGTAACAGATAATCAACTCAAGACAGACTTGGATTGTGGCATCAAGAAGAAACTAGAACCCCGATCTGATGGGGTGTTATATCTCAACGGCCGCATTTGGATTCCAAAGTCTGAAGAATTGCGCACACTCATCTGTGATGAGGCTCATAAGTCGCGATACTCAGTTCATCCTGGAGCCGATAAGATGTATCAGGACTTGAGGACATCTTACTGGTGGCCGGGAATGAAGAAAGACATAGCACTTTATGTGGGAAAATGTCTTACTTGTTCAAAAGTCAAAGCAGAACATCAAAAGCCTTCGGGACTTCTGCAGCAACCTGAAACTCCTCAATGGAAATGGGAGCAAATTTCCATGGATTTCATAACAAAGTTGCCGAGAACTCCACGAGGTTTTGATTCGATTTGGGTGATCGTTGATCGACTCACCAAATCTGCTCATTTTCTCCCGATCCGAGAGGATTACAAGATGGAGAAGTTATCCACATTGTACATCAACGAAATCATTGCACGTCATGGTACACCAACATCAATCATATCTGATCGTGATAGTCGTTTCACTTCTCGCTTTTGGCAATCATTGCAAAAGGCTTTGGGAACGCGTGTTAATCTTAGCACGGCGTATCATCCTCAAACCGACGGCCAAAGCGAAAGGACTATCCAAACACTTGAAGACATGCTTCGTTCTTGTGTCATTGACTTCGGTGGAAGTTGGGACACTCATCTCCCACTCATTGAGTTTTCATATAACAATAGCTATCATACGAGCATTCAATGTGCACCATTCGAAGCTCTATATGGTAGAAAGTGCCGATCACCGGTCTGTTGGACCGAGATTGGTGACTCACAGGTCGTAGGACCAGAACTCATTCAGGAAACATCAGAAAAAATCACAATCATTCAGTCACGGCTTAAGGCCGCACGAGATCGGCAGAAGAGTTATGCTGATCGACGTCGGAGACCGCTTGAGTTTCAAGTCGGTGACCGAGTCTTACTCAAAGTTTCTCCCTGGAAAGGCGTTGTCCGATTCGGGAAGAAAGGGAAACTTGCACCAAGGTACGTTGGACCTTTTGAGATCCTGGAACGGATTGGTCCTGTAGCCTACAAACTCAAACTTCCAGTGGAGCTAAGCAATGTTCACGATACTTTTCATGTATCGAATCTTAAGAAATGCTTGGCAGATCATGATGTTCAGATTCCACTGGAAGACATACAGATTCAGAACAACATGCAATTCATTGAACGTCCAGTTGAGATCATGGATCATGGAGTCAAGAAACTTAAACGCAGCCGCATCCCGATCGTAAAGGTACGATGGGAGGGCAAACGCGGTGCTGAGTTCACCTGGGAACGTGAAGACCAGATGAAGCTTAAGTACCCTCATCTTTTTACAGTATCTTCGGCTAGTTAATTTCGGGACGAAATTCCCTTAACTAGGGGAGACTGTAACATTTGTACATTTAGTCATGTAGTAGTGAACAGTGTTAGAACAGTGTGTATCCATGTTCAGTCAGTCAATGTGAATCATGTGTCATTATGTGCTTGTGTGTTAGAATCTTTATCATTTAACAAGTATGTATTATTTATTTACAGTCGAGTTCACTAGGCAAGAACAGTATTGTGTTATATCGAAACAGTGGTGGGCAGCGAGAGTGAGCCCTATATATATATTGCGTTCGGTGTAACAGGATAGTGTTGGTGCGTAGTGTCAAGACGAATATTATGACAATTAATTCAACAAGAATCGTAATACGTAAGCGAGACTGAGTATAGTTATGGGTGACGATCCATAATGATACGAATGTTGAACTTATAATTATGATTAAACGACTTTAAATATTTTAATACGATCGGAAAACGTACGCGATTGCGGGTATACACGTAATTGTGAATGTTTAACGGTCTGGCAAAACACGAAGAGTAAAAATAATTATATTAATTATTTTATATTTTTACAATTTTGAAACTCATCATTTAAATGAGTTTAACAACTCTTTTATTTTAAAACCGCGTAAAATACGCGTTACGTTCCGGAAACGCGAACCGAGCGACCGAAACGGACCCGAATACCACACGGGCTATAAAAGCCCTAAAGATGGTGATTTTCTCATTTAATACCTCAACAACCACTTCTCTCTCTAAAAATCCCGTATACCCTCTCTCTCTCTATAAAACCGAACTTCAAACGCGCGTATCTTCTTCGTTTCTCGACGGATTTTGGTGTTCTTGGTGTCCACGCGAAGCTCTCGACATTCTCTACACGAAAGTACAAGAATTTCGCAGATTCATCCAGCAAATCTCGAGGTAATGAAGCTTGAATGGTCACGAGTTTAGGGTTTTCAAACGTGGGTTTGTTTAAACCCGACCCTTAGCCGGATCTAGTCATCCACACTCATTTTCGAGACCCTAGAAACATTTCCTGATGCTGGTTTAGCCTAGATCAAGGTCTGGATACAAGTGTTTGACGATGGTGATGATGATGGTAACAGGTTCGGCGGCCAAACCTTCATTCTCAGCCGGCCGAACCCTAATGAGGATTCACGAACCCTGCATGGTTCGACAACTTTCAGCCGAATCCCTAGGGGGATCTCACGAACCTGTGCCGGATCATCAAGTCTATCACGAACCTCCTAGACGAACCCATGCAGACGAGCCAATTGTTAGACGAATCCTAGTTTCTGTCGAACCTATGATGACCCAGACGAACCCAGCCGAAGTCCCCATGTAGCGAACCCTCTAGTCCACGAACCCTGTTGTTGCATGATGACGAACCCTAGACCTTCTCAGACGAACCATGGGTGATGTAGCCGAACCATGTATAGACCACGAACCCTGGATGCCACGAACCCACTTGAGCCGAACCCTTGGACCATAAATTTAGCCGAACCTAGACTCATGAATCTAATAGGTTCGCTGCCAAGGTGGGCAGCCCACAAGCTTTTCGGCCCAACTCAATGCTACAAGGCCCAATATCATTTACAACTTGGCCCATAGGTTTAAATCAAGTACAATCGAGATAGTTGGCCCATGAGGATCTTTAATTGGCCCCGTATCAAGTTGGAACTTTACTTGGTCTACTTAATCGTTTCTTAGCCCAACTCAAATCCCTTAGGCCCAATCCAAGCCCATACGACTCATTATGATATCAATTAGCTCGATATTAGCTTGGGCGCGTTATGAGGCCTACGTACAAGTTGTTGGGCCAACGTCACATACAATTGGCCCAACATCACCTTCAATTGGATCATTATCATTTTAAATGGCCCATGGCCTTTGTCTAAGTCCATAAGGACTTTCATGGACGTAGAACCCCTTTTTTGGCCATAATACAAAGTAATTGTAATTTGATCTTAGTTGGTTTAAGTATAACTTAAACTTATCATAGCATCAAATCACAATCTCAAGAACTTAAGCAATTGGAACATCTTTTCATAAATCATAGTAATCAATGGTTATCAAATTCGCAAACAATTATCATTTTATGCATAAGATTTATGCACAATGGAACATTTCATATTCGTTTCTTGGACCCATGATCAATCAAGTGATTCAAATCATAACTTTCAAGTTTTCACAACAATCATAATCAAGAGAACACAAGTCAATCAATGAATCAAAGTCTATACAATTATAAATCCTATATCTTATGTATGATTACAATGTTATAGGAATCAATTAGGAGTCCTGTTTGCTACTTGCTATCTGTTTTAGTTCAGAGTCTACTGCAGACAGGTGAAAACTTTAGCCCCTCTTTTACTGTTTTATAACTGTTTTGGGGTGGAACACGTGATCAAAACAATCGTTTACAATCATATTTCATTACACAAGGTGTGTGTATGCTTATAAACATTATGGGTTCATTGTACGAATCCTAGGAATTTATCAACTGTTTTAAAGGAATTATCAATTACTAAACTCTTTTCACTAAAAAGGTTTTATAAGGGATCTTTGAACTGTTTTGTAACAGATTTACTCAAATGTATTTAGGAAGGATAAACACTTTTAAATAAATGATTTTATAAACTCTTTTGTTATAAACCTTGTGTTACACAAGGTCACTATTTTTGGTATTCAAATCAAGTTGTTCACAACATGGTATTCAAATCAAGTGGTTTACATCATGGTATTCAAATCAAGTGGTTCATTTCATGGTATTCAAAACAAAGGATTTAATTCGTGGAATTAAATCTAGGTTTTCAATTCATGTTATCAAATAAGGCATTAACACATCCGGTTAAAGTAAGGTTCAGAAACATGGTGTCTATTGTTGTAAACAAACTTGTAAAAGCATCAAGTATCATATTCATTAGCGCTAGTACTGGGTGATCACAACAAGGGAAAGCGGACACACACATTGGGGCAGGCCGATTGCTGCAGTTAGCTTTTAAATTTGTTTTATAAACTAACTGCAGATTTCGGTTACATATGGTTTTATCAAAACTGTTGACACATTATCTAACTCCAAACGTGGTTTGGGACTTGATATTATATGTTGACTCTTGTGCAAACATTGATTGGATTGTTTACACTCATTTTCTTACTTGATGTTAGTTTGGGTTGCAGCTCATCCGTGTGAATCTTATGATGCTTTAACTTACCTATGCCTTATATCATATACTCATGTTTACAAATGTTTAAACCTATTGTTCTCACCAACTACGTCTGTAGTTGACAGTTACTTTTCACGTGTTTCAGGTAATCAGGTTTAAGACATTCTCAGAAACAACTAAGGAGACCATACTAAGATAGAACAAGATGAAGAAACATGCTAGGATGGATTAGAAACACACTAAATCCAAATTGTTTACTTGTCTTGTTTGAAGTCTTATTTTGTAAACTATATTTTGGGTCTGTAGTTGTCTTTCTTTTGGTAGATAGATTGTCTGTAACTAAACAACTGTCTAAACATTATGAAATGTAGTAATCCATTGTGGTTGTTCTTATTCAATACTTGTGCATGATTCAACTGTTCATACGTCACCGCGCCGTGGATTCCGCACGCGGCGCAGGGGTGTGACACTGATGAGGATCGTCTTGCTTGTTGGTGGCCTCCAAGAACTCCCTTTGGTGCTCCAATGGCTTCAAATCACCAACAATGGCTTCTAATGGTGTTAACAGAGGTTTCAGCTTGATTTCAGATGGATTTTGGTCGCAACAGTGAGTGGTAACTCGGAGAAAATGGGAAGGTGTTCGACTGAAATGAAGGGGTTGGTTTATATTGAAATTTTGATCTGCATGGCCTTCGCGTACCGCGAAGGCCGATCAAAAATGTTTATCGCGTACCGCGATGGGATTCGGGAGTCTCGACTCCCGGTTTGTGCCGCGTACTGCGAAGCCTTTCGCCGAGGGACCGTCGCGTACCGCGATGGGTCCATTTCCTTGTTTTTCGATTTCGTTGATACGATTTCGCTCGTACTTGATTCCTACGTTTATCCTAAACATCTAATGCACGTTTAAGCACATAAATAGAAAGTAGCACATAAGTTTGATTGATCACCAACGTTCGTGAGACTCGTGTGTGTGTGTTTTGATAATTCATCGAATTATCTTCGATAGTTTGTGTTCGTGTTTTACGAAGTGTTTGCACGCTTGATTAATCCTAATCAACGTGTGATGCACAATTCAATTGTGTTTGTTTTTGTTGCAGTTCATCTAATTAACCATAATTAAATGAAATGCAACGAGTATGAATGTGAAATGTAAAGTTGTAAGAGTTGCAATTTACCTGAAATTGCCGGGTGTCACAGTCGATATTGAGCTACGGGCTGTTGATACTAAAGCTTAGTGTAATCTAAGTATTCTGAGCTTGGAATCAACTTAATCCGTTGAGAAACGAACTCGTGATGATGGTTAGAACATGGGTATGTCGGGTAAGGAACCATTTGGGTTTCCATTGGTGTTAACCAATTTGGAATGCTACCAATACTAAGTTTTCTTTAACACAAAAGCTTTCTAAACTCTTCCAATCTATAAACATATGTTTTAACAACCAATTGCGATTATAACCCTTGAATTTGTTAAATAAAACCATGGGATTAATATGTTAATACCGATAATGGTTCAAAGTGACCATTTGGGGTGTTAACCATTTTCAAACTTATCGATACTAAGGATTTTCAATACAAAAGATATCTTACACTTTTCAAACATATAAACATGGGTTTTATGAAGTCAATGGGATTGAAACACTTGGGATTTCAATAATCATAACAAAGAGACATGATAACTTATGTTAAGTTAAAAAGGGTTGTTACATGGCTATAGGTTTCGAAAGAACTAAAGAACGACAAGGTAAGATCAATGGGAATTGAATGAGACAAACTAAGTATGGATTTTTTGACCTTATGTTGTCAACACGCAACCCATAGCAAATTCATGGCATGGTTAAACAACTGAGAATATTCAAATAGAATGACTTTAATTAATAGCTAATTGTTATATTTTTATAAATGTCATTGGTTTTGTTTAAAGTTTATATAGTTATGAAAGTTAGTTTTATTATAATTGATTGGGATTTGGTTGTAAAATAGACAATATAAATTGTCTGGATTTGGACTAAAAACAAAGGAAACTCTGCCCCGATTTTCGTAAAATTTAAAAGTAAGTTGTTATTAACTAACTGATATACGATTCATTGAGGGTATGTAACATAGAATAATTAAAGAAAATCTTAGTAACACATTAGCAAGTATATAGGACACATAGTCGCACACCGAGACCTAAACCCTATATACGTTAACTATAAATACTTATAGTATTCGAATCGTATTAAATCAACACAGGTGCTGAAGATACTTAATTTACAACAAACGAACGCACATTATTTTCTTGTTTGAAACATAAAAGCTACAACACAGGAGAGTTGATTGCCCCTTTTCTAAACATTTTGTTTTACAAACGCGCGGCTGAGAAGCATGCGTAAATTATTTTCCTTGGATTATATTTACTTAAATGCTTTTACTTCATATATTTTCTACATGTATAAATGTTATCCTATGTTCTGTCTAGGTAAACTATTTGCAGGATTTCAAACTGAGTTATCTATTCATCATGAGTAGATAACTATTTCAAATCAAAGAACTATTTTCAAAGGTCAATTTCAAAGAACTAAAGATCTAAAACCAAGAACTATTTTCAAAGATTTATTTCAAAGAACTATGTACAAAGAACTATTTTCAAGGGTCTGTCTGGGAAATATCAAAGATAGCATGTGCCAATCTCAGGTATGAATAATGTCCTAGCTAGACTAATCGAATATGAGACGCATGTTTGATGATATTTACAGTATTCCCTAAACAAGTTTTGAGGAACATCTGGGAAATACTCAAAGATAATATGTGCCAAAGAACTAAAGAACTATACGAACCACAAACGATCTAAAGAACTATAAAAGCATGTATATCAAAAGATGTCCTAGCTAGACTGATTGATTATAGGTCGCATGTTTGATGAGATTTACAGGTCTCCTTTACTACTAAGAACCTTGATTGCTAGACTAGTCTACTCGAGTTGACCAAGGCCCATTTGTTAGGTCTTAGATTTTATTAAATGTTTACTTATTTATTTAATTAAGCATTTAAATGAAATGTTACTACAAATGCTATGGTTGATCACTATTGTGTGATGAACTTAAGAAATCAATAGAAATTCTATTTTGTGGAACTACAAGAACTAAGAACATAAGAACTACTGTGTCGATGGTGTGAAATGAAACGCTTGATTATCATTAACAACAATATGTTATGTAGTTCGGTATGTGGTAGGACGGTGGCTGGGCGGGAGGTAAGCTTGACCCTACATATGCCCTGTATATAAGCATACTTGATTGGATAACATAGGTGGTTGTTGATGAGGTTAAGGTTGTCATTTCGGGTGATCAATGTTAACAGATTTTTAGGTTACTCAAACGTTTTGAATCATAGGTAAGGGATGAAACGCTTAATTGTCACCAGGAACAATATATCATGTGGTTTAGTATGTGGTGGGACGGTGGCTGGGCGGGTAGTAAGCTCGACCCTACATATGCCCTATATATAAGCATACTGAATTAGATGGTATAGGTGGTTAATGGTGAGGTTAAGGTTGTCATTCGGACAGGTTTATACAAATTCATTTTCAAATAAAACTATATGAACTCACCAACCATGTGTTGACTTAATCTTTCTGCATGGCTTCTCAGGTGACGAACAGGTCTGACTAAGAAGTTTATGCTTTTGACTAGGATGCCAGATAGAGGACCTAGTATTTTGGATTTGCATAGTTTTTGAACATCATTATAAAGATTATTTTGTATATCTTGTGCAGATACAAGATAGAAGAATCATGATGTTGATAGTAGATTTACATTGTTGAATTATAAACAAAACTGATGTAATTTAACTTCGTAATTCTATTTTTATTTAGCATTTTCTCATTATCTATCATGTGCAATGTAAACAATCTGATGACTCCGATTATCATCCCGATATCACGCCTCGGGACCATTCCGCCCGACGGGACATTCTATCCGGCCCGCCGGCTCGGGGTGTGACAACCATGATAGCAAACCTTCAAGATGTTATGTTGTTAATAAATAAATATTTAAATACTTATTATTAATTGATGACATTTTAATATTTTTATTATTTTTTGTAACATGCATAGTCGTTTATAAGAATAGTGTATCTATTTTTTTAGTTTTGTTTATTAATGATATTCAATCCCTATGGTACACAGGTAATATGCTTGTATAAAACAAATATATAGCAAGACTAGTTGCCTGCCAAGTTCAAAAAAATTTGAAATCTGCATTCTCATTTCTCACGCTTCTTGCCTTCTTTCTCAACCCTAGTTTCCATCCTTCACCACTTGTTTCTTCAGTCTTTACCTAACATCTTCACCGTCTCCACTCGCCTCCTCACCTCACGTCTCCTCCCCTCACTGGCGCCCCTCCTCTCACCTACGCTCCTACCAGCCGCTCCTCCGCTCACCTGTAGGTCCCTAACCAGATCAAGATCAGAGCTTTATGTCTCCAATCAGCATCAAGTAACTCTATAGTGTGCGGAATCCATAATAGAGTTAAAGAAATAGCAAGAACAACAAGAAAGATCAAAACTTTGATTGTATTCAAAAGTGTATTCGAAAATGTGACTCAATACGTTTAGAGAGCACACCTCAGGAATCCAACTCTAAACTTGTACAAAATACGTCTATTTATACTAAGTCTAGGCGTACTCGAAGTTCTATACAAGTTAACTTCTAGTACTCGAACACTATGAGTATTCGAACATGATGTACACGAAAATAACAAAAATCTGGACTTCAACTCTTCCAATGTTTGACTTTGTCAATCTTCATCGTGTAGTGGGCTCTACAAACTCCCCCTAGACTGGCGAAGTCATCCAAAAGGAAGAGTGACAGAGTGTGGTCCAGCTCCAGCATACAGCTTAAGCTCAATGGCATATGCAACAGTGCGCGTATAGGGCTTCGCCTATTCATCCCAACCTCCGTATACCTTGATGGGAGATTGATGCAACTTCATCATATCTTCCTTTCCAAACTTGAGCAGATCCATCGGATCCAAGATCATGTCAGTATCTTTGATGTCGTCTTTATTCCTCAACATGACGGCCGAAAGGGTCTTCTCATCAAAATACCAAGACAGGAAGTTCGCAAGGGAGTTGTCAGGAGTGTAACATCAGTTCCGGACGCGTGCCGGAACAGTGATCGCAACAGTAACTCGTACAGTAACTCAGGTACACATTACGTAAAACTATGTTTATGCTATTGATACATTATGCTTAACACGAGGCTATTATACGATTGTCTGAAATCTGATTTAAAACCTTAGGGTTTAACAGTCAGAAACATGTCAGACAACACAGAATGGAAACATAGATACTTGATTTGATGCTATTATGTATAAACGTATGTGAGATTAAACAAAACAAAACCATAACGGTTGTTGTTACAGAATGCTAGACAGACGAATTATTCGTATAGGTGACGATCTGTACGAATAATTCTGAGAGTTTAACGTTCTGAAATAATGACTGACAAGTAGAAAACAAAAGTTGGAAAGCCAAACCATCGTCGTGTTCGTTCGAATGACGATTTGAACGAATACGCGCGATGGTGACGCGGTCTGACGAAACGAAAAAAAACGAAAAACGATTCGAACGATCATAAATTTAAGGAAATAAAACATTTCCTATTTTTGCAATTTTGAAACTCATCATATATAAAAATTAAACGAAACTATTTTAATAATTCGTGAACAAATAAACAAAACGCGTGAAAATAATATAATTCGATAAATAAATTAATACAACGATATTTAAAATAATTTCTAATAATAATCATATTCTAAACATCCTAAAATGATCCTTTTTATTTAAACTACGAAAAACGCGTGTAACGACCCGGAAACGCGACGAAACTACTAACCGAGCAACCAAAACGAACCCGAATACCCACGGGGTATATAAACCCAAAATGCTCTCATTTAATTCATTCTTACCATCTCTCTCTCTCTCTACAAGACCAAAACCGTTCCTTTCTCTCTCTAGAAAGGTTCACCTTTCAAGCTTCATATCTCCTTCATTCGTGGATGAAATCAAGCAATCTCGGTGCCTAAACGAAGCTCTCATCGTCCTCTACGAAGAAGTACAACAGACCTGAGCGGTTTTCCAACCAAACTAGAGGTATGAACAAGAGAAAATCACTGAAAATAGGGTTTTCAAAACCCTTTTGTCGACCCACATGTGCAACCGGTTTTTCCATCACTTCGAACCACACACCCACACTCGATAGTTGTTTTCTGGTTCACCCATGTAGTGTAGACACACCTAGAACCTGATGGTCGACGAAAGTGAAACTGATGAAGTCACAGGGTTCGTGAGATCAAAGCAGCCGAACCAGTGAACTCTGGCCGAACCTTTCAGCCTACATCAGTCGAACCCTGCACTGTCTACCTAGGCGAACCTTGTGCTAGTTGCCGAACCATTGGTCACCGAACCCTAGATGTTGCGAACCTCCCCATGTGAGACGAACCTTGGTGCAGGAACCGAATCTTTCATCATTCCCAGCCGAACCCATGCTCACGAACCCATGCAGCAGCCGAACCAATCCCATGTGGCGAACCTTTGGCCGAACCCTTGAACTTGAACGACCTACGTGTGTTATCACATGGAACCAGCCGAACCATGAGGGAACTAGCAAACCTGCTTCAGACAACCGAACCTATGTCATGGCTTGGCCGAACCTTTACCCAAAGGTTCGCTGATGATGCTGCCATCCTTGTTAAACCAGTCGACATCATGCGGTCCCCTTCTTGCTTCGGCCTAATCTCGGTGTAGCTGGCCCATACAACCCTTCTAGGCCCACATGAATTTAATTAGGCCTAGCCCACTGTGTCAGCCAAGTTCCCACATCCCAACATAAACACTTCGGCCCATTTAGGTTGGTCGGTCCATAAGGAGATTTGGCCCAAACTCCTTCGGCCCAATACACCATCCGGCCCACACATACAACTCCTAGGTTCAATTACACATCAAATGGACAAATAGGTTATCCGGTCCAATGAATTCAAGATATAACGAAAGCACAAACGAATGTTTTGAAATGATGTTAACTTAAGGCATGAAACACTACTTTAATTTTTTTACAAAAATGGTGTTGAACGACCTACGTGTGTTATCACATGGAACCAGCCGAACCATGAGGGAACTAGCAAACCTGCTTCAGACAATCGAACCTATGTCATGGCTTGGCCGAACCTCTACCCAAAGGTTCGCTGATGATGCTGCCATCCTTGTTAAACCAGTCGACATCATGCGGTCCCCTTCTTGCTTCGGCCTAGTCTCGGTGTAGCTGGCCCATACAACCCTTCTAGGCCCACATGAATTTAATTAGGCCTAGCCCACTGTGTCAGCCAAGCTCCCACGTCCCAACATAAACACTTCGGCCCATTTAGGTTGGTCGGTCCATAAGGAGATTTGGCCCAAACTCCTTCGGCCCAATACACCATCCGGCCCACACATACAACTCCTAGGTTCAATTACACATCAAATGGACAAATAGGTTATCTGGTCCAATGAATTCAAGATATAACGAAATCACAAACGAACGTTTTGAAATGATGTTAACTTAAGGCATGAAACACTACTTTATTTTTTTACAAAAATGGTGATGAAATTTCTAGACAAACCATGCAAAGGCTTAAAGTTTTGATTAAGAAATATGACTTGTAAGTTACAACTTGAATGGAAAATTTATAAACAATAAATGAGGTCCAACATTACATTACATAATATATGGAATTCCGGGCCGGATAATGGATGAGCCTCTCGGGTGTTAGCCAACTTTAGGGCTAACACTAATACTTACACGCACAACGAATCCTTACAAACATATGTTTATAAGCTACAACACTATGAAATCAATACAGGATCGTGAACATCACAACAAGAACAAACAACGAGCGCGCGTATTCTTGTTTTACTTAGTCAACCACAACAAACACAAGGTGAGTTCATTTGTCCCTTTTCAAACTTATTTGTTTTACTTCGGGACTGAGAAGCATGTTAAACATTTTAATAAATTATTGAAATGTTATTTAATGCTTTTAAACTTAAACATGATGCTTACAATGAGGCTTATGCTTAGAATCTAGTATACTTTGAGAAGCTATAAACTTGATACTTATACTACAAACTAGAAGCTTGAAACTATATGCTTGATGCTTATGCGAGAAACTGAATGCTTAAACTTGAGGCTTGATGCTTATGCTAGAAACTAAATGCTTAAACTTGAGGCTTGATGCTTATGCTAGAAACTAAATGCTTAAACTTGAGACTTGATGCTTTTGCTATGAAATTCATGATGAAACTATATGCTTGACACTATGATTGCGCGCGAAATACTAAGCTTATATCTAATCATGGGCTACGTAATTGCTAAACTTCTGCTATAGCAGGGCTTGTACCCATGTATTGAGATACGTGAAAGCTAAACCATTACGAGGCTAAGCTGTTATCTATATAAGAGACATGTAATTGCTAAACTTCTGCTATAGCAGGGCTTTTGTCTGCTTATATGAGATATGTAATTGCTGGATTGTTTGTGTATGCATGGCTTGTGTCTATGTATGAGATATGTACTTGCTAAACTTCTGCTATAGCAGGGCTTGTATCTTGTATAAGAGACACGCAATTGCTAGACTAAGCTTAACTAATTCATGAGATACGTAGTGGCTAAACTTCTGCTAGAGCAGGGCTTGTATCTAGCCGTGAGGTATGTAATTGCTAAACTTCTGCTATAGCAGATCTTGTACTCACGCATGAGATTAGTGAAAGCTAAACTATGGTGCGTGTGAAACTATGATGCTTGTTAAACTTACTTTGAAGCTAATACTTACGAATGCTATAGACTTGTAAACTTTGAAACAGTAAACAAAAGCTATGACGAGGAATGGGTTGAATGGTAGGTAAAATGCTTAATTATTGTTAATAACAGTGTCATATGCGGATTCGTATGTGGTGGGACGGCGTCTGGGCGGGTTGTAGGCTCGACTCAGGGGTATGCCCTATATATAAGCATACCGATTTGGATATTACATGTGGAGTTAATAAGATTAAGGTTTTACCGAAAGATGTTTGCTAAAGCTATTTATAAACTTATAAACTTTATGAACTCACCAACCTTTGTGTTGACTTTGTTTTCTTACATGCTGTCTCAGGTGATGAATAGGGTTAAGCTAAGGCTTTTGGATTGCATGCTAGGCGGCCTAGATAGAGGACCTAGTTGATTTTTGGAAGCACATATTTTGTTACTCATACGAATCACTTTTGGATGTCTTGTACAGATTACAAGATAGAAAACATTTGATTCTTTTGTTAGGTTTACTTAGTTAAATTACTGAACATTGAAATTGTAATTTAACTTTTTAATCCTAGTTAAATGTTTGATTGTGCTTTAGTTATTCTTAACATTGATGCTATGTAAACAATCTGATCATCATGATTATCACCCACGATATCGCGCCCCGAGAACTTTCCGCCCGACGGGGACTTCGATCCAACCCCGCCGGCTTGGGGCGTGACAGATTGGTATCAGAGCTCAAGGTTATAGAGAATAATAGGTCATTTTCTTAAACGGTTTGGCCTAGACTATAACTTAGGGACCCTCATGTAGAGAACATAGGACTTATGTTTGTATTATGTCTTCTGCATTCGATCACTGCACTAACCAATATCTTTTGGTTATGATCAGAATGCCTCCCAGAAGACAACCGACTCCGGTACCTACTACACAGACTTCTGCACCTCACTCATCGACACCATCACCACCAGATTCACCACCGCCACCTCCTCCTCCACTAAAGCCTCCTCCACTTAACCCACCCCCAGGTCCGAGAACGACTCAAATATTAGACCCTGCTACTATCGCTTTGGCGACACTTCTGAGTAGCCAACTGACAAATCAGCTGAAGGATGTCATCCCTGAGATGATTAACTGGATTCAAGGCCATGGCAACAACTCTGGCCATACTACAGGAGAAGCTAGTGGAAACACTAGCCATACTTCAGATTGCTCCTACAAATCCTTTGTAGGATGCAAGCCACCAAGCTTCACTGGAGTTGAAGGAGCTGTTGGACAGATCCAATGGTTGGAAAAGATGGAGAACCCCTTTGACATAAGCAGTTATCCGGAACACCACAAAGTTCGCTATGCGGCTGGATCTTTCAGCAAGCGAGCTTTGACATGGTGGAACGCTCAGATCAGAGCCCGAGGAAGAGATGAAACGATAGCAATGCCTTGGGCAGAGTTCAAACTTCTTCTCAGGAATGAATTATGTCCGAAACATGAACTGCAGCAGCTAGAGGTTGAGCTCTCAAACCGTGTGATGAAGGGAGCTGACCACATGACTTTCACCACCCGCTATCACGAACTGGTAGCTTTGGTGCCAGAGATGGTGCCCACACTGGAGAAGTTGATTGACAGATATGTAGTGGGATTACCCTCCTGCATATAGAGTATTGTGTTGGCTGCAAATCCTGCTACTTTGGAGTCCGCCATTGCTCTTTCCGCTAAACTTACTGGTGTAATGGTGAAGTCTGGAGTTCTAAAAGATGACACAGGGAAATCCAAGGAAGCAACAACAAAGAAGAAGCCTGAGTACCACCAAAAGAAGAAACAAAAGGTCGTCAAGAACTATGCGGACGTTACTCCTTTGAGACAGGCTCCTGCAGCACCTGTCAATCCTGCACCCAAGAACTATGGGGGAGTGCATCCTCAGTACACTCATTGCAAGTATCATCATCATCCTACTGCTCAATGTAGGAAGTGCACTAACTGTGGTCGATTTGGCCACTTGGTTGCAAATTGCCGCGCTCCGGCAATGCAAGCTACCAACACGGCTGCTAGAGCACTACCTCCACCACCACCACCACCACCAGGCAACAACAACAACAGGGGATGATACAACTGCGGGGAAATGGGGCATTTCTCCCGTGACTGTCCAAAGAGAGTGCAACCAGGAGCACAAGCACCTCGCGGACGAGCTTTTGTTATCGGAGCCAATGCTGCACGCCAAGACCCTAATGTGGTCACTCGTACATTTCTTTTACATGACTCTTATGCATCTATACTATTTGATACTGGTGCAGACCAGAGTTTTATTTCATCTGATTTTGCACGACGACTTAGTCTTACTGAGGAAACTTTAGACTCCCCTTACATTATCGAGGTAGCAAACGGGAAACAAGTTACAGTTAGCACTATACTTAGGAACTGCCCACTTACACTCACAGATCACAGATTTACCATCGACTTGTTGCCGATGGAGTTGGGAAGTTTCGACATCATTGTGGGGATGGACTGGCTATCACTCAATAGAGTTGAAGTCATCTGTTCTGAAAAGCTACTTCGAATTCCAGTGATGAATGATCGTGTATTGGAAGTTCGTGGGGATCAAGCAAAGAGAAACGTAAAGATCATATCATGCATAAAAGCGCGTAAGTGTCTACAAAAGAAATGTATAGCTTTCTTGGCTCACATGGTGGAGAAAGAGAAAGACAAGAAAACGATACAAGATGTGCCGATAGTAAAGGAATACCCTGAAGTGCTTCCTGAAGATCTACCTGGTTTGCCACCTGTACGACTGGTAGAGTTTCGTATTGACCTGATTCCTGGAGCAACACCTGTCACTAAATCTCCTTACAGGTTAGCACCTTCGGAGATGCAAGAACTATCTAATCAACTACAGGAACTACTTGATAAAGGTTTCATCCGACCGAGCTACTCACCTTGGGGAGCTCCGGTTTTATTCGTGAAAAAGAAGGATGGATCCTTTCGTATGTGCATAGACTACAGGGAGTTAAACAAACTAACCATCAAGAATCGGTATCCACTACCGAGGATTGATGATTTGTTTGATCAATTGCAAGGAGCTCAATACTTTTCAAAGATCGATCTACGTTCCGGATACCATCAACTCAGAGTACAAGACGAAGACATACCAAAGACGGCGTTTCGTACCAGATACGGGCATTACGAGTTTATGGTGATGCCTTTTGGGTTGACGAATGCACCCGCGGTTTTCATGGATCTCATGAACCGAGTGTGTAAGCCGTATCTAGATCAGTTTTTTATTGTTTTCATTGATGACATATTGATCTATTCTAAAAGCAAAGCAGAGCACGAGAAACATCTTAGAACGATCTTGGAACTGTTAAAGGAAGAGAAACTATATGCCAAATTTTCTAAATGTGAATTTTGGTTAAAAGAGGTTCAATTCCTGGGTCACGTAGTTAACAGTGAGGGAATACATGTTGATCCTGCCAAGATCGAAGCAATAAAGGATTGGGACACTCCGAAGACACCTACGGAGATACGTTCTTTTCTAGGCTTAGCAGACTATTACAGAAGGTTTATCTCAAACTTTTCTATGATAGCTCCGCCACTCACAAAGCTAACACAGAAAAGCAAGCAGTTTGTTTGGAAGCAAAAGCAAGAAGAAGCCTTTCAGACTTTGAAGCAAAAGCTGTGTGATGCTCCGATCTTGTCTCACCGAGACGGTTGTGATGACTTTGTTGTGTATTGTGATGCATCTCATCAGGGACTTGGCTGTGTACTTATGCAGCGGGGCAAAGTTATCGCGTATGCTTTGAGACAACTAAAGATTCATGAGAAGAACTACACTACTCATGATCTGGAACTGGGAGCTGTGATATTTGCTTTAAAGATCAGAAGACATTACTTATATGGCACCAAGTGTACCATATTCACGGATTACAAAAGTCTGCAACACATATTCGATCAGAAGGAACTCAACATGCGGCAGCGACGTTGGGTTGAGCTTCTGAATGATTACGACTGTGTAATCAAGTACCATCCGGGCTAGGCAAATGTTGTAGCTGATGCTTTGAGTCGGAAGGAAAGGGTCAAATCCTTGCGCGTCAGAGCAATGGGAATGACTGTGCAGACAAGCTTACACGATAACATTATGCAAGCACAAAAAGAGGTTGTTGAACGTGAAAATCTAAAGAAAGAACTTGATTGCGGAATGGAAAAACATTTCGAAACAAAACCTGATGGACTCGTTTACTTCTAGGATCGTGTATGGATTCCTACAGTAGATGAGTTATGGAGGCTTATTTTTGATGAAGCACACAAGACCAAGTACTCTGTGCATCCCGGTGCTGATAAAATGTATCAAGACTTACGAGCATTCTATTGGTGGCGAGGTATGAAGAAAGATATAGCCGAGTATGTTGGTCGATGTCTCACGCGTGCTAAAGTGAAGGTGGAACACCAGAAACCGTCAAGTTTACTGGAACAGCCTGAAATTCCACTTTGGAAGTGGGAACAAATAGCTATGGACTTTGTTACTAAGCTACCTCGCACTTCCAGTGGGCATGACACTATATGGGTTATCGTTGATCGATTAACCAAATCTTCTCATTTCTTGCCGATGCGAGAAACTTACACGATGGATAAACTAGCGAAGCTTTACATCAACGAGATAGTGGTACGCCATGGTATGCCATTGTCTATCATCTCAGATCGTGATAGCAGATTCACATCAAGGTTCTGGCAATCATTGCAGAAATCTCTGGGGACGCAACTAAACCTGAGTACAGCTTATCATCCACAAACGAATGGTCAAAGCGAACGTACTATACAGACCCTAGAGGACATGTTGAGAACTTGTGTTCTAGATTTCGGTGGTAATTGGGATTCTAATTTGCCACTGATTGAATTCTCCTACAACAACAGCTATCATAGTTGTATCGGATGTGCACCATTCGAAGCTCTCTATGGTCGCAAATGTCGTCCGCCGATCTGTTGGTCGGAAGTGGGAGATAATCGTATCACCGGGCCAGAACTCATTCAAGAAACTACAGACAAAATTGCTCAGATACAACAAAGACTACAAGCAACCCGAAGCAGACAAAAGAGCTATGCCCATAAACGACGCAAGCCGTTGGAATTCCAAGTGGGAGACCGCGTTATGCTAAAGGTATCCCCATGGAAGGGCGTAGTTCATTTTGCAAAGAAAGGCAAACTAACACCACGGTACGTGGGACCGTTCGAGATCATCGAGCGCATTGGTCATGTGGCATACAGACTTAGACTACCTGATGAACTTAGTGGTGTACACGACGTGTTTCACGTCTCAAACTTGAAGAAATGCCTTGCTGATGAAACTCTTATCATACCGGTTGAAGAAATTCAATTGGATGAACACTTACACTTTGTTGAAGAACCTTTGGAAATTATGGATCGCAAAGTCAAGAAACTGAGGCGAAGCCGTATTCCGATCGTTAAGGTTCGATGGAACTCAAAGCGTAGACCCGAGTTTACTTGGGAACGTGAAGATCACATGAAGAACAAGTATCCCCAACTCTTTACAGATGAAGCCGTACCGAATAACGAGTCTTAAATTTCGGGACGAAATTTCTCTAACAAGGGGAGACTGTAACATCAATGCCAGACGCGTGCCGGAACAGTGATCGCAACAGTAACTCGTACTGTAACTCAGGTACACATGACGTAAAACTATGTTTATGCTATTGATACATTATGCTTAACACGAGGCTATTATACGATTGTCTGAAATCTGATTTAAAACCATAGGGTTTAACAGTCAGAAACATGTCAGACAACACAGAATGGAAACACAGATACTTGATTTGATGCTATTATGTATAAACGTAAGTGAGATTAAACAAAACAAAACCATAACGGTTGTTGTTACAGAATGCTAGACAGACGAATTATTCGTATAGGTGACGATCTGTACGAATAATTCTGAGAGTCTAACGTTCTGAAATAATGACTGAAAAGTAGAAAACAAAAGTTGGAAAGCCAAACCATCGTCGTGTTCGTTCGAATGACGATTCGAACGAATACGCGCGATGGTGACGCGTTCTGACGAAACGAAACGAAAACGAAAAACGATTCGAACGATCATAAATTTAAGGAAATAAAACATTTCCTATTTTTGCAATTTTGAAACTCATCATAAATAAAAATTAAACGAAACTATTTTAATAATTCGCGAACAAATAAACGAAACGCGTGAAAATAATATAATTCGATAAATAAATTAATACAACGATATTTAAAATAATTTCTAATAATAATCATATTCTAAACATCCTAAAATGATCCTTTTTATTTAAACTACGAAAAACGCGCGTAACGACCCGGAAACGCGACGAAACTACGAACCGAGCAACCAAAACGAACCCGAATACCCAAGAGGTATATAAACACTAAATGATCTCACTTAATTCATTCTTACCATCTCTCTCTCTCTACAAGACCAAAACCGTTCCTTTCTCTCTCTAGAAAGGTTCACCTTTCAAGCTTCATATCTCCTTCATTCGTGGATGAAATCAAGCAATCTCGGTGCCTAAACGAAGCTCTCATCGTCCTCTACGCAGAAGTACAAGAGATCTGAGCGGTTTTCCAGCCAAACTTGAGGTATGAACAAGAGAAAATCACTGAAAATAGGGTTTTCAAAACACTTTTGTCGATCCACATGTGCAACCGGTTTTTCCATCACTTCGAACCACACACCCGCCCTCGATAGTTGTTTTCTGGTTCACCTATGTAGTGTAGACACATCTAGAACTTGATGGTCGACGAAGGTGAAACTGATGAAGTCACAGGGTTCGTGAGATCGAAGCAGCCGAACCAGTGAACTCTGGCCGAACCTTTCAGCCTACATCAGCCGAACCCTGCACTGTCTACCTAGGCGAACCTTGTGCTAGTTGCCGAACCATTGGTCAGCGAACCCTAGATGTTGCGAACCTCCCCATGTGAGACGAACCTTGGTGCAGGAACCGAACCTTTCATCGTTCCCAGCAAAACCCATGCTCACGAACCCATGCAGCAGCCGAACCAATCCCATGCGGCGAACCTTTGGCCGAACCCTTGAACTTGAACGAACCTACGTGTGTTATCACCTGGAACCAGCCGAACCATGAGGGAACTAGCGAACCTGCTTCAGACAACCGAACCTATGTCATGGCTTGGCCGAACCTTTACCCAAAGATTCGCTGATGATGTTGCCATCCTTGTTAAACCAGTCGACATCATGCGGTCCCCTTCTTGCTTCGGCCTAATCTCGGTGTAGCTGGCCCACAAACCCTTCTAGGCCCACATGAATTTGATTAGGCCTAGCCCACTGTGTCAGCCAAGTTCCCACGGTCCAACATAAACACTTCGGCCCATTTAGGTTGGTCGGTCAATAACGAGATTTGGCCCAAACTCCTTCGGCCCAATACACCATCTTGCCCACACACACAACTCCTAGGTTCAATTACACATCAAATGGACAAATAGGTTATCCGGTCCAAGGAATTCAAGATATAACGAAATCACAAACGAACGTTTTGAAATGATGTTAACTTAAGGCATGAAACACTACTTTATTTTTTTACAAAAATGGTGTTGAAATTTCTAGACAAACCATGCAAAGGCTTAAAGTTTTGATTAAGAAATATGACTTGTAAGTTACAACCTGAATGGAAAATTTATAAACAATAAATGACGTCCAACATTACATTACATAATATATGGAATTCCGGGCCGGATAGTGGATAAGCCTCTCGGGTGTTAGCCAACTTTAGGGCTAACACTAACACTTACATGCACAACGAATCCTTACAAACATATGTTTATAAGCTACAACACTATGAAATCAATACAGGATCGTGAACATCACAACAAGAACAAACAACGAGCGCGCGTATTCTTGTTTTACTTAGTCAACCACAACAAACACAAGGTGAGTTCATTTGTCCCTTTTCAAACTTATTTGTTTTACTTCGGGACTGAGAAGCATGTTAAACATTTTAATAAATTATTGAAATGTTATTTAATGCTTTTAAACTTAAACATGATGCTTACAATGAGGCTTATGCTTAGAATCTAGTATACTTTGAGAAGCTATAAACTTGATACTTATACTACAAACTAGAAGCTTGAAACTATATGCTTGATGCTTATGCGAGAAACTGAATGCTTAAACTTGAGGCTTGATGCTTATGCTAGAAACTAAATGCTTAAACTTGAGGCTTGATGCTTATGCTAGAAACTAAATGCTTAAACTTGAGACTTGATGCTTTTGCTATGAAATTCATGATGAAACTATATGCTTGAAACTATATACTTGACACTATGATTGCGCGCGAAATACTAAGCTTATATCTAATCATGGGCTACGTAATTGCTAAACTTCTGCTATAGCAGGGCTTGTACCCATGTATTGACATACGTGAAAGCTAAACCATTACGAGGCTAAGCTGTTATCTATATAAGAGACATGTAATTGCTAAACTTCTGCTATAGCAGGGCTTTTGTCTGCTTATATGAGATATGTAATTGCTGGATTGTTTGTGTATGCATGGCTTGTGTCTATGTATGAGATACATAATTGCTAAACTTCTGCTATAGCAGGGCTTGTATCTTGTATAAGAGACACGTAATTGCTAGACTAAGCTTAACTAATTCATGAGATACGTAATGGCTAAACTTCTGCTAGAGCAGGGCTTGTATCTAGCCGTGAGCTATGTAATTGCTAAACTTATGCTATAGCAGGTCTTGTACTCACGCATGAGATTAGTGAAAGCTAAACTATGGTGCGTGTGAAACTATGATGCTTGTTAAACTTACTTTGAAGCTAATACTTACGAATGCTATAGACTTGTAAACTTTGAAACAGTAAACAAAAGCTATGACGAGGAATGGGTTGAATGGTAGGTAAAATGCTTAATTATTGTTAATAACAGTGTCATATGCGGATTCGTATGTGGTGGGACGGCGTCTGGGCGGGTTGTAGGCTCGACTCAGGGGTATGCCCTATATATAAGCATACCTATTTGGATATTACATGTGGAGTTAATAAGATTAAGGTTTTACCGAAAGAGGTTTGCTAAAGCTACTTTTAAATTTATAAACTTTATGAACTCACCAACCTTTGTGTTGACTTTGTTTTCTTACATGCTTTCTCAGGTGATGAACAGGGTTAAGCTAAGGCTTTTGGATTGCATGTTAGGTGGCCTAGATAGAGGACCTAGTTGATTTTTGGAAGCACATATTTGTTACTCATACGAATCACTTTTGGATGTCTTGTACAGATTACAAGATAGAAAACATTTGATTCTTTTGTTAGGTTTACTTAGTTAAATTACTGAACATTGATATTGTAATTTAACTTTGTAATCCTAGTTAAATGTTTGATTGTGCTTTAGTTATTCTTAACATTGATGCTATGTAAACAATCTGATCATCATGATTATCACCCATGATATCACGCCCCGAGAACTTTCCGCCCGACGGGGACTTCGATCCAACCCCGCCGGCTCGGGGCGTGACAAGGAGCCCTTGGAGACACTGGAACAGCTTCTTCAGTGAGCGGAGGAGGGTACTTGTAGTAAACCCAATACTTCTTCGTCTTCGGATCTATAAAGCATTTAGAAACAAAACGCCTTCCCTTGGCTGTCCTCATCACTGGAAAGTCTTTCTCGCATTGATCCTTCAAAAATTTGGCAAACAAATTGGCTTGATTGTCCTTTGAGGGGTTGAAGAATATGGCATCGTCGATGCTTCGCAGATCAACCTTAGGCATAGTGCAGAAATCCTGAGGCTTCCTGTAATACTCCACTTTGCCATTCATCCTCTTGACCAGGTAGAGATTTCTTTCTTTGTCAAAAAGCCAGCAGCAAATACTTGACCTATCATTGCGTACAACAAACAATGATCGGTCATCTGAAATGAATGTGTGCTCGGTAAGTTCCTCGTTCATCTCTCCTAGGTAAGTGGCTTTAACTTCCGGAGGTGCTGGGTTCCAATCTTTCTGTTTCTCGAACCAGCTGTTAATAACCGTTCCCAGTGATGGAATCTCTTTGCCATCTGAATTGATATACTTGTGTGCATACAAGTAATCGACATAAGGATCCTTGGCAATATCTGCGATTACCACGTTCTCTGGTCCGTCCTTAACCTCTTCACCAGGCCATTCATAATCAAAATTCTCGGGCAAGTCATCAAAGAAATTATCAAGACCAGCTCCTGTAGCTTCATCTGGTTGCACACAATCTCCAAAAAGGATATCATCAGGAATATCTCCAAAAAGATCATCACAATCACTCGTGGGCTTTCCTGATGAGGATGGATTTCCTGAGTCTCCTCCTTGATCTTTGTCATCTGGAGGCCCTTGACCCCTTTTGTCAGAGGAATCATCTTCTTTCTTGTCTCCACTATCATCATCATCCTGGTCATCCTTCTTTTCTGTCGAGTCCTTCTCCTTCTGATCATCACCATCATCATCATCACTATCATCACTATCATCATCTTCTTTGTCATCATCATCGGATTCTGGGACTTCTTCTCCTTTTAGTCTCTTGATCTCCTTACGCATATCATAATTCTCTAAGGAGAGAAATCTGATGAACTTTCGGTGAGCCTTGATCTGTCCTTGAAATTCATCAAGCTTGTCACAGACCTTGAGCACTCCTTCTTGCATCACCCGAATAGTCTCATCCTTTTCTGCGGATTCCTTCTCTAGTAAGAAGACTCGGTCTTGTAAACTCTCAAGGTCTACAGGCACCCCTTTCGGCTCATACGGCGAGTCTGCGTGCAAGGGAGATTTTCCCTTATCACTCTGTGAACGAGGCGGAGATGGTGGAGTCTCGGTGTGGGAGATGGGAGTGGTAGAAGATGAAAGTGGGGAGCGAGCAGGAATTTTGATGACTAGGTTGGGTTTGGCTGGTTGAGAAGGTGGCTTTGGTTTTGAAGGTGGTTTGGTTTTTATGGGTGGCTTGCGTTGTGTGGGTGGCTTGAGCTGTGTGGGTGGTTTGGGTTGTGTGGGTGGCTTGGGCTGTGTTGGTGGTAGGATCGATGCAGCTGATGAGAAGGATAAATCAGAGAGCATCTGCTGTATTCTGGGATCTCTAGTCCGCTTGGACATAGTCTTCAATCTCTTTCTCTTGGGCGACAACTCGGGGGTAGGAGTGTAATCCACATCTTGTGCTTCCTCCCTTTCTTCCCTTGTCGGTGGAGGCTTTTCAGCAATGAAATCTTCACTAGAAGATGAGGACGCCTCGTAGACGTGTCCCTCGGCAGTCGTGCCTGTCTGTGTACCCAAATCAGGAATGTTGTGCTCCTCAGCGACAAAGGCAACAGGAGTGCCTTGACCTTTAATCACATTTTCTTCACCCACGAAGCGTCCGAACATAATCAATGGTATTTCTCTAGTTTACTGTTTCTTCCCTCGCTTGTTCATCTTCATGTATCCAAAGATGTCATCTCACATCCTCTTGATCTCCAAAGTACCAAGTGTGGGAGTCAGAGAAGAGTATCTTTTGTTGATGATGATTTGCAGAAACCGAGGAAAAGCGAGAAACCGTTCCTTCCTTCGTCCTTTGATGTTCGCGTGCATGTCAAGGAATATCATCTTCGAGAAGTTGAAGTCAACTCCAAGTGCTAAGGCTACCAGACAAGAGCTGAGAGTCTGGTTGAGCACGTCATATCCTCCTTTCCTTCCGGAGAGGCACTGAGTGACCACACGTGCCAAGTATCTCCAGTAAGGATGTAGCAGTTTCTTCTCGGTTGGAAGATAGGCAACCTCGTGTCCCATCTGATACACAGTCCTGTTTACTAGCTCATGATCCAGCTCTACCGGGTCAGACTCCTTGTCTCCAAATTGCAAACACTCCCGGAGTATTTGCTCTTAGATAGTAATAGGTTGACCCTAAACTTTTCCCACAATGCTAATCACTCCATGTGCATCAGTATGTTCTTCGATTGTGCTCCAGAAATCCTGAATAAACTCAGTCACAAACGAGGGATGTTCCATGATTGCGTAGTTGACTGGTGACAAGATCAATCCTTCTACCAGACTATTGAACTCAGAATGCTTCTCAGGTGGATCTCCAAGATATATTGTCATGTTGTGATCCGGCACAAAGCGTAAGTCAGCCATCTGAGAAACAAAACAGATTAAGTTAGTTCAAGATCGAGAAACACGAAATGCTGAAAATTTTCTAAGTTCGTTCGTGTGTACTCGAGATTAGTCATACACGAAAAAAATTCTAGGTCCTAAGGAGTATATGTGTTCTTGAAATAACAGGTGTATTCGAAAGAATGGTGTACACGAAATATATGTTGTACACGAACTACAGGCCACAGGCTGTACACGAACCACAGGCTGTATTCGAAATTCGTCACATCAGCAGTGTATTCGAAATATTTTCCTGTATACGAAATTTCAATTTCGAGAACACGAAAATTCTCATAAGTCCACCAATATTACTCCTTAGAACTTCTAATCAGATTCAAAGCACTCGGAAATCATAGGCGACCATCATAATCAAAAATCGCCATTCCATTTCAAGTTTTTCTAGGTCAATTTGCAAGAAAACTTTCTGTAAACGAAAATCATGTACTCGAAATCGATTTTGTTCCATAACTTTCAAATTTGTGGTCGAAACTTGATTAAAACTCATACCTAGGGTCGCCTATAGGTGATCTACAAGACTGTCGGAGTGGATTTTCTAAATCGGGTCTAGAAAATGAGATCGCCTAATTGATACAAAATCTGTACTCGAATCGCTGGTCAAGGACTGGTACTCGAAATGTGAGGTTGACTGCCATATTTATAGCGCTGCTTCGAGTACACATACTTCGAGTACTCGATTTCGAGTACACTCACACACAAATTTTTATTTCGATTAAATTCTAACTTTTCTGAAAATGAAATAAACTAAAATAAAATAAAATAAAATAAAATAAAATAAAATAAAATAAAGTAAAATAAACTTGGAAGCTTTGGACAAGTTCAAGGTTTAGTCGGGTTAAATTCTTGGGATCAAATCTGTCGTCAAAATTTTACTGGCTTAAGTAATTTCTTAACGAAGCACAACATTTAAACAACTATACCCCACCAATGATTTCCACTCTTTAATCCATAACTTAGAAATAAGACATACGATCAACGTTTTTGTGAAAATATCTTATGGGGAATTTGTGATCAGTCAGACTGTAAAACTAGATTAACATGCAACCTATCAATTTTGTGAAATCTCTTGTTTCAAACTTTGATTGTGTTTCAACGAACTTAAAAAGTTTTGACAGAGTTTAAGCTGAGAAAAGAAAAGAACATATCTATTAGATTAGAATCAAGAACAAGAAGGGGTTCTATCATCTTGTGCCCATTGGCATCTTTTACTTACTGATCAGCAGACACATTGGCCTTAACGTCACACATCCAGGTCTTTGCTTACACAAAACAAAGGATGCATCAGTAGATATTTCCCGCTCTTTGTTTACACAAAGCATAGGAAATACCCGAGTTTTTCAAAACGATTTCAAGTTTATTGAAACACAATCTTGTTTTGATTCAAGGATTTAAACAAAAGTCAAATAGTTGTCACACATTTCTAGTTATCTAATGATCACAACTTCGCACTTATTTCTTTATATATATATATATATATATATATATATATATATATATATATATATATATTTTAATTTGATCAAGTCTGATTCCTTCATTTGGAAAACTTGTTTTAACTTCTTAGTGCAAAATAGATATTCAAAGTTGTTATTCTTTTAGAAATTTTATTAAGATAGTGAAATTTTGATCCTTAGAAATTATTTCACTTCCCAATTTGACCGATTTACTTTGCTTGTCCAAATAAACTCTTTTTGTATTTTCTTAAGTTTTGAAAAGATAAAATCTTTTTGGAATTTTCTTGAATAATAATAGGCAGGATCTCCTTTTCTTAGTTTTTCAAAACCTCAACTCCCCCTAAACTTGTAGATCATCTTAGACTGACTCAAAAACCAAAATCTTTTCGTTGTTTTTATATGTATATTGTCTCAAAAATCGAAAATCTTTTTGTTGTTTTTGTAAATTTTCTCCCCTTAAATTTGTGATCTAAATTTAAAATAAACAAAACACAAATTTTAACGTATTTACAAAAATGCTTTTAGTTAAAGCTTATTAATTTGAGGGAGGCAAGCAAGTGATGAAAGCGTGCTGTATCGAACGGTTTTGTGAAAAGATCCGCCAGATTGTCATCTGTATGGACCTTTTCAAGATGAATTAGGTTCCGTTCGAAACAGTCACGGATGAAGTGAATCTGGATGTCAATATGTTTAGTTTTGGAGTGTTGTACCGGATTCTTGACGATCTGTAAGGCGGCTTCATTGTCACAATAAATAGGAGAGTCAAGAAAATTCAAACCGTAATCGAGGAGTTGCTGTTGCATCCATATAACCTGAGAGCAGCAACTGGAAGCAGCAACATATTCTGTTTCTGCAGTAGATGTGGATACGGTTGTTTGTTTCTTGCACTGCCATGAGACAAGGCGATCTCCTAAGTACTGGCATCCTCCCGTGGTGGACTTCCTGTCTAAGTTACAACCACCAAAATCACTGTCAGAATAAGCATGTAAACGAAATTCAGAGTTCTTAGGATACTATAAACCGAGACGAGGTTTCCCGACAAGGTACCGAAAGATCCTCTTGAAAGCAATCAGGTGAGAAGCCTTCAGATTTGCTTGATATCTGGCGCATTGACATACAGAGAACATGATGTCTGGTCGGCTAGCGGTCAAGTACATCAAAGAGCCAATCATCGAACGATATAGGTGTTGATCAACATCTTCACCATCAGAATCCGAAGTTAAGACTGGACGTGCAGCCATGGGGGTTGATGCAGGCTTTGATTCCAACGTCTTGAATTTTGTCAGAATGTCAGTAACATACTTTCCTTGATGAATCAGCACACCCTTTGGATCTTGATTCACCTGAAGACCCAAAAAGAAGGTCATTTCTCCCAATGCACTCATCTCAAACTTCTTCTTCATTACCCTTTCAAATTCCTTGCACAACGCCGAGCTTGTGGAGCCAAATATAATGTCATCCACGTAGATTTGGACGAGAATCAAATCATCCTTATCCTTGCAAAACAAACAAAGTCTGATCGATGGCTCCACGGGTATATCCATTTGCAAGCAAGTGATCAGTAAGCGTACCATACCATGCTCGCGGTGCCTGATGAAGACCATAAAGAGCTTTTTCTAACTTGTAGACATGGTCTGGATACTGAGAATCTTCAAAACCTGGGGGCTGGCACACATAGATTTCTTCCTTTACCTTTCCATACAAGAAAGCTGTCCTCACATCCATCTGATACACCGTGAAGTTCGTGTAGGAGGCATAGGGCAAGAAAATATGTATGGCTTCAAGTCTTGCGACTGGTGCAAAGACTTCCTCATAATCTATCCCCTCCTGTTGGTAGAAGCCCTGAACTACCAACCGTGCCTTGTTCCTGATAATGACTCCTGAGTCATCTCTTTTGTTCCTAAAAACCCATCTGGTTCCTATAGGCAGCTTTCCTTTGGGTAAGGGAACCAGATTCCACACCTTGAGTTTCTGAAACTGCATAAGCTCTTCCTGCATTGCCTCGACCCAGCTGGACTCTTTGAGAGCCATTTTGACATTCTTGGGCTCAACCTGCGAAATAAAACAGGAATATAAACAAGAATTAATCGGACCTGATTGACTTCTGGTAGTTGTCTCTTCAGGCAAGAGGTTATGAGTTGTAATGGATCGACTCCGAGTGAGAACGCCTTCCGAGAGAGGTCCAATAATATATTCAACTGGATGATTCTTGTTTATGCCGAGGGTCGGCACTTATTCTACAGCTAGATTGTCTAGCAAATTGCTGATGTTGTTTACTTGATCTTCATTGGAGGAAGAAATATTGTCGACAGGAACAGTTTCACTTACTTCAGCTTCATGATCCACGCAATGTTCCTCAGGGATGTTATCCGAGAACAGTGGATTATCAAAGGTGTGGTGGGAGGAAGATGAAACTTGATCTGTTTCTAGAAGTAGCTGAACAGACTGAGAAGTGTCTGGATCTGAGGGGAGAACTTCATGTATTGAAGTTGGCTGATCTGGAGGAGCTCGAGTGTACATGCCTGGAGGATTAACTGACAGAAGCTTTGGGTCACAGGGAACATAGTCAACTCTATAGTCGACATCATCACCCTTGTAGAAATCATCGGGTTGCTCAGATGATCCTTCTATCTCGGATGCAGTGTTGAAGGGCCTAAAAGTATAATCATACTCAAATAACCAGTTTGGACCAGAACCGGCATCAGTAGAGTTCATTTCTTGCCAATCAATATAATACGATTCCACGATCATCCGAGTCTTCTTGTTGTAAACTCTGTAGGCTGCCTTCTCGGATGAATAACCCACAAAGTAACACTCATCTGCCTTATCATCAAACTTGTGGTTTGGCTCTATATGAAGAAGAGTGCAAGGACATCCAAAAGACTTGAAGTGACCAACTTTAGGCTTCTGATTGAAAAGAATCTCATAGGGAGTCTTCTGATGGCGCTCGTTCTGGAGTGCTCGATTTTGAACATAACAGGCTGTATTAACAGCTTCGGCCCAGAAGAAAATTGGCAGCTTTGATTCTGATAGCATGGTTCGTGCAGCCTCTATAAGTGTTCTGTTCCTCCTTTCAGCAACTCCATTTTGCTGAGATGTTCTAGCTGCACTGTACTGCCTAGCAATCCCTTTCTCATCGCAGAAATTTATAAGAGTCTGATTTCTAAATTCAGTGTCATTATCAGTTCTAATCACCTTAACATTTAGATTCTTCTGATTTTCGATCAAGGTAATGAACTTCTTCAGAATCTCTGGTGTTTCATCCTTCTTGGCCAGAAAGAACACCCAAGTGAATCTGGAATAATCATCTGTCACAATAAGACAGTATGACTTCTTCCCGATACTCATTACGTTGACTGGTCCAAAGAGATCCATATGAAGAAGCTGAGGAACTGAAGAAATAGAATTGAACACTTTAGGCTTGTGGGGTCTGTTGTGTTGCTTCCCCTTGGCACATGCGATGCACTTGTCAATAGTGGAGAAGTCTTTAGAAGGCAAGCCGATAACGTGATCTCCATGGGTGAGTCTGTTTAGATTCTTCATATTTACGTGACCCAGTCGGCGTTGCCATAACAGACAATCCTTGTTTGTGAAGTGTGTTGAAAAGCTCTGTGAAACAAGTGTTCTCTATGGAAGAATCTGAATTCATGTTGATGATATAGGCATTGTTGATCCTTGGAGTTTTCATCAGAATCCACTTCTCAGGCACTACAAAGCCAGGATTCAGAATAAGACACTCCTTGTTTGTGAAGTGTGTTGAAAAGCTCTTGTTACAAATATAAGACACACTCAATAGAATGTGATTGAGCTCTTCAACATAGTACACGTCTTCAAAACTAAGAGCTTATCATTCCTCCCTTGTCTCCCGCAAATGATACATATCCTCCGTTGAATGGTGTAACTTCATGTAACTGAGAGAAATCCCCAGTCATATGACGGGAACAACCGCTATCAACATACCAAACATTCTTATGCATGTTGGGTCGTCCCTGCAACACACATTCAATTAATGAGAAACTGGTACCCAAATCATAATAGACTTGGGCCTTTTGGAAACTACAGGCCCTTTGGGCTTTGGTTTTGACATGCTCATTGGTTGGAGTTTGAGCCCCTTTGTGGGCTTGTCTGATTTGCCCTTGACTATTTTGGGCTTGTTTCCACTTCCATGATCAACTAGTTTTATCTTGAGTTTTGAAAAAGATTTGATTTTAGTCTTTTGGTTTTGAAAATTATACTGATTTTGATTTAGTTGCTTGGCACTTTTGGCAGTGGAAGTGGTCTGGGACCTTTTCTGAGTCATCACCTTAGGCTTGGAGAAATGATCAATCCCCATTGATTTGCTCACTGTTTTAGCCTTAGGTGTGACCTTCTGATTCTTTCCATAAAAGAACTCAGTAGGTCGGTGCAGACAGTGTTGAGCAATGTGCCCTGGTCTCCCACATGCATAGCAGCATACTTTCTGATGAAACTCAGCAGGATCAAAGAGCTTTACATCACAGTTACTATCACAAGAGGATAAGCATGAAGAGACTTGTTCCAAGGACCCAGTTGGAACATAAGGTTCACAGTTAGGATTCAACTGTGCGCCCGCCTCTTTGGTAACTGTGGAATGAGCCGATGCTGCCTGCTATGTCAAAGGAGAGGAAGTTAATTTTGAGACACGATTTATAGCAAATGTCTTTTCAAAACTTTTCAACATATCATTAGGCTTAATTTTAATCTCATCAAATTTACAACAAAATTAGTTTTTGAAACAAAAGGTAATTGGCTTGTAGATTTTGAACAGTCAGTGCTCCTCCCAGCACTTCTTTCTTCCTCCTTCTCCTCTGAATCTGTAACACTTAACTTTTCTGCACACATCTCAGTATCAATAGAAATATCAGACATGATGGGATCAACAGTGAGCACAACAGGTTTGGTGGGAAATTTGTAAGCATGATCAGAATCAAATGCCAGATCATCCACAGATATGTTGATCCTTGGCATACTTGAGTAGTGATGGTTAAAAGGTGGCTCACACTCCTTATAACCAAGACCCTTACCCTTCTTTTCCCGGTATTGTATGCTAACCATGTTTTCCAAAACCTTGCTTGAATAATCAAATTTTTCACATTTTACTAAGGTTTTCGAAAGTTGAGTTTTAACTTGGTCCAACTCTAAAGTGAGTTCATCGATTTTGCGTCTAGCATCTCGATAGTTGGACTCCTTATCACTTAGAAGTTCCTTGAGCCTTGCCGCATCCCTACCCTCGGCTTCAAGTTTTCTTTTAAAATTCCTTCATTTTTAAGAAATTCTGAGTTAAAGTATTTAAGTTTCGTTACTTCTTTGATTGGTGATTCATTATGTGATTTATACTTAAATACTTTATCTATGCAAGATGTGGAGGAAAGATTTTCAGTTACCTCCTTGTGCTTGTCATCCACTCAGCCATGAACGCGTGACTCAGAGTAAGCTCCAATTCCTGCACCTGATCACTCCAATCATAGGAGTCAGTTTCTTGAGTCACTAGTGCTTTAGACGTACTTGCATTTCCTCCAGCAGCAGTATCAGTAACAGCTTTCTCTTCAGGCTTCTTCTCCCCTTCCTTAGTCACTTTAGGCTGCTTGCATTCTCTAGCAATGTGACCCGGTTGATCACAGATGTAACATCGTAGCTTTGACTTATCAAATCCAAGCTTCTTTCCCGGGTTGTTTCCAAATTTGTTCCTTCCATACCGTTTGATGAACTTCTTTGCACGAAACACAGCCATAGCCATCTGCCATGAGATATCCATCTCCTCAACATCTGCTGGATTTATCTACTCCAGATTATCCTGAGTAAGGTTGGCAGGTGCTAACTCTCCAGCTATGAATGCATTGTAGCTGTTCATAAAACCCTTAAACAGCAACAGATTTTCTTCACTCTCTGGATTGATCTTGGACACTGATCCAGCTTGTCCAGATGATAGGAACGCAGTTTCAAAAGATGACTAAGTCTGATAATGCTGCATCCCTGAGGCTTGAAGATTGATTGCAGACAGAAGAGCAGAGTTTTCAGATGTGGGTGCAATGCCCATTGAGCTGGCATGGTTTAGTGCTCTCTGTTTATCATCCATGTCATAGAAATTGATGATCGAGATCAGCTCACTCAAAGAGGTCTTATACATATCCTTTGTTCTTTTGATTGTTGTACAGTTTTAGTTCCAAGTGTAAGGTAGTGAGTTTAGAAGCTTCTTGTTCACTTCTCCTTTGGTCATCTCAATTCCAGAACTTGTCATCTCTGTCATCAGATGGGTGAATCTATTAAGTTATGCTTCAAGGGACTCTCCTTTGACGTGATTGAACATATTGAACCTCTGTCTGAGCATATCCTTACGACTCTCTCGCATGTCTTCAATTCCTTCAAACCGTTCAACCAAGGCATTCCAAAGTTCATTTGATGTCTTGTGTTCCTAAAAGTCATGAGCTACATCAGTCGATAGAGCCATTGTGATTGAAGCATAAGCCTTTTCATCCTTCTCCATCATCAGGATGTCATTGTCAGTGTACAATTCTGGATCTTTGGGAACAAGAGGACCATTGATCTCACTCTGGTATGAGGGCACAAAGGGACCCTCTTCAATGGATCTCCAAAGCTTTGGATCAGTGTATTTGATAAAGGATTGGAATCTGAATTTCCAATCTTGGAAGTTATCTCCCGACACGAGCCTAGGAGGCTTTGTTCAGGTGCCAAGCTCATTGTCCAAGTTGAGCAAGTTGGACAAATTGGTCGGATTCTGTGAAGCCATGATGGATCAGAAAAATTTCTAAGTGTTGTATACGAAGTCCCTGTAGGTCTCTGTAGAGCAGATCACCAACACTACTCGAAGTAGAACAAATTTCCCTATGCTCGAAGTCTTAAGTGTTTTCGAAATTCCTCTGTATTCGAAATCAACTAAGTACCTAAGATCTCTTGTATTCGAAACAGAACCTGTACTCGAAATTCTTGTACTCGAAACCCAAATCTGTACTCGAAGATTTCTTGTAATCGAACTGTTGGCAAACTTTCGAACACTCTATCTGTACTCGAAATAGCTGAACTCGAAAATACTTAAGAAAAATTTTATAAAAATATTTCTTAAGATCTGGAGTCCCAAATTTACACAGTAGCTAGATGAAGTAGAGTAGAATGATAAATTACTAAACTTGCTTTAAAAAGTTGTTACCTTGATGATGAAAAGAGCACTCAAGCTCTGATACCACTTGTAGGTCCCTAACCAGATCAAGATCTGAGCTTTATGTCTCCAATCAGCATCAAGTAACTCTATAGTGTGCAGAATCCATAATAGAGTTAAAGAAATAGCAAGAACAACAAGAAAGATCAAAACTTTGATTGTATTCAAAAGTGTATTCGAAAATGTGCCTCAATACGTCTAGAGAGCATACCTCGGGAATCCAACCCTAAACTTGTACAAAATACGTCTATTTATACTAAGTCTAGGCGTACTCGAAGTTCTATACAAGTTAACTTCGAGTACTCGAACACTATGAGTATTCGAACCTGATGTACACGAAAATAACAAAAATCTGGACTTCAACTCTTCCAATGTTTGACTTTGTCAGTCTTCATCGTGTAGTGGGCTCTACATCACCGGCTCTTCATCGACGCTCCTCCCCTAGCCGTCGCTACTGAAGCCTCTCCTCTCCTAGCCATCGCTACTCACCGTTGCTCGGGTATATTTTCATGCAATTTGATCTAAGCTTTATTTACTTGTACTTTTGGCTTCCTAGTTAGTACTTTGTTTCCTAATAGATCGATCGTTTTGTTTTTTTTCATATGCTTTGTTTTGGTTTGTTTTTATTTGAAATTTAACGCTATTCTTTTGACATTTTTGTGTGATTATGAGTTGAACTTTGAAATTGAATAGATGTAGAGAAGAGCCATTGGAATTGTTGTTAATGAATGTTTTATGCTTTTATCATGATATGTTATGTGTTGTGATTTTTGTGGATTATTGTTTCAAATAGATTAATGAGTAATGACTTATTATGTCATGGATTATTATGTATCATGTAAAACTTTTATGGGATTTTGGAAACTTTTTAGTTTTCACTAAATATGTTTTCCTTATCGTGTTTTCTAAACATGTCTTTATCGTGTACCCTATTTTAAACAGGTTCATGTTTGAAAAAATGACACTACTACTTATCGTGTCAAGTGTCAACATTGTTCGTGTTAGTGTCTTATCATGTCATGTCTATTTGTTATGCCAACTCTTGTTTTAGCTTGATGCTAAATGTTGTGTATCATTGATCTTGATATAGGTCAATTGTATGCATGTATATGTGTTACTCATTAGCTACGATGACCAAGGGCTTTAGCAGGTCAGATGATCAGGTTGGTTCGAGAAATATCAGGGCCGGCCCAGTGAGCCAAGCAACCCAAGAAAGCGTTTTGGGCACCCAAAAATACAGGATTCAATTCCTAATTATTTTTTTTATGTATACTTGGTTTTTGGGCTCAAAATCCAGAAATGCCTCTCAAAGAGTCAAAGGCCCAATGCTTGCTTTATTATATATTGTTAGGCCCAAAAGAGATTGGAAGAAATCAGCCATGAAGTTGTGAAGCGGGTCTACTGTCTACAGAAGAAAGAAACCCTACGACTATGGTGGTTGCCAATTGAGTAACTGATGAATGATTGAAGAAATCCAGCTTCATCTAATCGTTGCCTTTAGTAGATTCAAGAACCCTACAACTTTGGTTTTTTTTTATTTTGAGCCCATTCTTCTATCAATGAACTTCCGATTCGAAGTTTCTGACTAAGATTCGAGTGTTCGCCTCCCGGAAGCACGTCTTCTCCGTCGACCACCTCTTCTCCGCCATTCGTCGCCGTCTCCTCCTTCCTCCGCCGGCCACTCAAGGTATGAAATTTGAAACACTCTGGACTATTTGACTATATCATGTCATAATAATCGGAAGATCATTCGTCTCAATCTAGCTGCTTGTCTATTTGACTGAACATCCTGAACTAGTTGGCTACTTTGTCTCAATTTGGTTTTGATTACAATGCTTGTTGCTTGCTTTCTGTTTTTGTAGAATTTGGTGAATTGTAAAAGTGAAGAATTAGTTAATTAGAATTTAGAATTTGGTTTAAATTTCTAGCAGAAACAGTACAACGATTCCGATCACTTACAAAGGGCCAAGCTTGGATACAAGGAGGTGCGTTTTTAACATAACCGGTAGTTAAGGGCCCCAAAAAAAGGAAAAGGAAGGTTCCCGGTGTAACATCAGTGCCGGACGCGTGCCGGAACAGTGATCGCAACAGTAACTCGTACAGTAACTAAGGTACACATTACGTAAAACTATGTTTATGTTATTGATACATCATGCTTAACACGAAACTATGATACGATTGTCTGAAAATCTGATTAAAACCTTATGGGTTAACAGTCAGAAATATATCAGACAACACAGTGTTGAAACATAGATACTTGATTTGATACTATTGTGTATAAACGTATGTGAGGTTAAACAGAACGAAACTATAGCGGTTGTTGTTACGGAATGCTAAACCGACGAATTATTCGTATAGGTGACGATCTGTATGAATAATTCTAAAAGTTTAACGTTCTGAAATAATGACTGAACAGTAGAGAACAAGAATCAGAAAGCCAAACCATCGTCGTGTTCGTTCGAATGACGATTCGAACAAATACGCGCGATGGCGATGCGTTCTGACAAAACAAAACGGAAACGAAAACGAAACGAATGATCATAAATTTAAGGAAATAAAATATTTCCTGTTTTACAATTTTGAAACTCATCATAAATAAAAAAATAAACGAAACTATTTTATTAATTCACGAACAAATTAAGTAAACGCGTAAAAATGATATGATTTGATAAATAATTTAATACCAGGATATTTAACATAATTTCTAGTAACAATCGTATTCTAAAAATCCTAAAATAATTCTTTTTAGTAAATTTACGAAAAATACGCGTGACGAGCCGGATACACGACGAAAATACGAACCGAGCAACCGAAACGAACCCGAATACCCACGGGATATATATACTCTAAATGAGATTCATTTTCTCATTTATTTTATCCTTCTTCTCTCTCTAAACTCATCAAAACCGTCACTCTACATCTCTCTACAAATCTTCATCTTCAAACCACAAGAACAAGCTCAAATCTCCACGAAATTAAGCGTTCTTGGTGTCCAATTGAAGCCCTTGATCTCCTCTACAAGGAAGTACAACAGATCTGACGATTTACCCAGCCCATTTTAAGGTATGAAGCCATAAAGTTGTTAAAAATTAGGGTTTTCACCCATCTAGGCGATGCATCCATTTTAAACCGGACCTAGGCTCAACTCCCTCATGTTCGCACCCTTAGGGACCTTCTGTAATATAGATCCACCATTGGAAATGAGCTGAGATCACCATGGTCAATGAAGATGATGAAGTTCGAAGCAGATCCCAAGCGCAGGGGACGAACCTGTGTGCAGACAGCATCATGGCCGAACCCTACAAAGCCCCGAACCTATGAACGTGGTAGCTCGTGAACCTCGGTCACATGGGACGAACCATGAGCGAACCTTCCTTCCAGTTGGCGAACCATCCCCTATGTGCGAACCTTTTGAGCCTCACGAACCTCCAAGGCCGGCGAACCCTCCTATCACATGCTGGAACCGAACCTTCATAATGCAGCGAACCACTGGCGAACCTTGTTGTCAGGATGAACGAACCCTAGTTGTGTTAGCCGAACCATTGAAATGTCACGAACCATGAGCGAACCTCTCAGGCACAGCCTCCCTCGGACGAACCTTGTGCATGGATACTACAAACCTTAATAGCTGAACCAAGACCCACGCGAACCAATTCTTTTGCAGCCGAACCATTTTACTTGGCTAACCCCTTGGCCGAACCCCAAGGCTCAGCCGAACCATTATGATGAGCCGAACCCTTGGTCGAAGAGGGTATAGGTTCGCTGGATCCCATCTCATTCGAATCAGTCGACCACTTTGTGTGTTTCCAGTCGAGACATACCAAAGCCCAACTAGTTCTTTTGCCCAAGTGATGAGCCACACTTTATGCTTCGGCCCACATTCGTGTTAATGAACCCAATGACTTGGTCCAAACCCAACGCGGCCCAAACTAAAATCCAATCTATATGTTTCGGCCCAAAGTCTTCGACCCAAATACACTAAGCTGGCCCAATTCAATTTATTCGGTCCAACTAAGATTGCCATAGCCCATTAATAGTCCCACATTTGTGATACTTGGCCACCATACCTAACCGGCCCAATGATATTCCCTTGGCTCATTACCCGGTCCACGTCAATAACCAACCCAATGGCTTGGTCTACTAGTAGCACACAAGGCCCACCTAAATTTTAGTTGGCCCAACTCCTTCTTTCGGCCCATAATAATCAAATACATAATACATTAAGGAATCGAATTTGAGTAGCATGCAAGTGATATGAATAGATTACTACAAGGATGATGAACTTGAATAAATCATATTTTGGGAAATCTTATTGATTTAAATCTTTAAAGGGTTGATGAAAGATTGTTAATTTTTAACCTAAAATCTAAGTTTTATACTTAATATCTTTTGTCATATATTTAAACAAGGGATATGAACATGTTGACAAGGATAAAAGCCCTACATGGATTAAGTGAAGGGTTAATAAAATCTTAAGTAAACAAATTGGGCCGAACGAAGATCACGACTCACAAGTGTTAGCCAATTCTAGGGCTAACACGTACACACACATAAGACACTACAACGAATACTTATAAGTTACAAACTATATGAAATCAATACAGGAGTGTGAACATCAAAACAAGTACCAACAAAGAGCGCGCATATTCTTATTCTACTTAGTCAATCACTACGGACATAAAGTGAGTTCATTTGTCCCTTTTCAAACTTATTTGTTTTACTACGGGACTGAGAAGCATGTTAACCATTTTTATAAACTATTGAAATGCTATTTAATGCTTTTAAACTCAAACATGATGATTAAATTGATGCTTATACTTGGAAACTAGTACACTTTGAGAAACTATAACTTGAAGCTTGAAACTATATGTCGGATGCTTATGGGGGAAACTATATGCTTAAACGTGAGACGTATTGCTTATGCCTAATGCTATAAACTATATACTTAAACTTGAGACTTGATGCTTATGCTATGGAATTCATGATGAAACTATACGTGGATGCTTGAAACTATTATTTGCGCGTGAAACATTGTGCATGTATCTAATCATAGGCTACGTAATTGCTAAACTTCTACTAGTGCAGAGCTTCTACCTATGTATTGAGATACATGAAAACTAAACCATGACGAGGCTTAGCTATTATCTATATAAGAGACATGTAATTGCTAAACTTTTGCTAGTGCAGAGCTCTTGTCTGCTTATATGAGATATGTAATTGCTGGATTGTTTGTGTATGCATGGCTTGTGTCTATGTATGAGATACATAATTGCTAAACTTCTGCTAGTGCAGAGCTTGTATCTTATATAGGAGACACGTAATTGCTAGACTAAGCTTAACTAATTCATGATATACGTAATGGCTAAACTTCTGCTAGTGCAGAGCTTGTATCTAGCCGTGAGCTACGTAATTGCTAAACTTCTGCTAGTGCAAAGCTTGTACTCACACATGAGATTAGGGACAGCTAAACTATGTGCGTGTGAAACTATGATGCTTGTTAAACATACTTTGAAACTAATACTTATGAATACTATAGACTTGCAAACTTTGAAACAGAAAACAAAAGCTATGATCAGGAATGAGTTGAATGGTAGGTAAAAGGCTTAATTATTATTAACAACAGTGTCATATGCGGATTAGTATGTGGTGGGACGGCTTCTGGGCGGGTCGTAGGCTCAACCTAGGGGTATGCCATATATATAAGCGTACCGATTTGGATATTACATATGGAGTTAATGAGGTTAAGGTTTTACCGAAAGAGGTTTGTTAAAGCTATTTTAAACTTAAAAACTATATGAACTCACCAACCATTGTGTTGACTTTGTTTTCTTGCATGTTTTCTCAGGTGAAAAACATGTTTAAGCTAAGGCTTTTGGATTGCATGCTAGGCGGCCTAGATAGAGGACCTAGTTGATTTTGGAAGCACATATTTTGTTAATCATACGAATCACTTTTGATTGACTTGTACAGATTACAAAATAGAAAACATTGATTCTTTTGTTAGGTTTACTTAGTTAAATTGCAGAACATTGATATTGCAATTTAACTGTGTAATCCTATTTGAATGCTTGATTGTGCTTTAGTTATTCTTAACATTGATACTATGTAAACAATCTGATCATCATGATTATCACTCACGATATCGAGCCCCGAGAACCTTCCGCCCGACGGAGGCTTCGATCCAACCCCGCCGGCTCGGGGTGTGACACCCGGGGCGCGAAGTCCCCGGTTTTAACATAACCGGTAGTTAACGATTCAGATCACACCCCGAGCCGGCGGGATTGGATCGAAGTCCCCGTCGGGCAGAATGTTCCCGGGGCGCGATATCGTGAGTGATAATCGAGATGATCAGATTGTTTACATTGCACATGATATAAATGAGAAATGCTAAATAGAATAGAGTTACAAAGTTAAATTACATCAGTATCAGTTCATAATTTAAAAATGTAAATCTACTATTAACATCATAAATTCTCTATCTTGTATCTGCACAAGATATACAAAATAGAATGTGTAATGATGTTCCAACAGTATGCAAGTCCAAAAACACTAGGTCCTCTATCTGGCATCCTAGTCCAAAAGCATTTACTTCTTAATTGACATGTTCGTCACCTGAGAAGTCATGCAAAAAGATCAAGTCAACACATGGTTGGTGAGTGTAACACCCCGACCGATGGCGGAAACGTCGGGATGCCACGAGGGATGTGTAGATTGTTCAAAAGCTCATGGGCATCTAATTCAAATCATCATATATCATTCAATCAACCAAAATAATTACACAAAAATCATGTTCATCATGAAATAGTTACAACAATTACAAAAGATATTTAGCTCTCTAACTAAATTCTAATCGCCAGATATTTAGTTATTTAGCTAAGTCCAAGATCCTATATGATGATGTCCAAAATATGAGAGACCATCCTTCTCATCCTACTTAGCTTCATCACCTGAAACATGTAAGAAAATCAAGTGTCAACTACGAAGTAGTTGGTGAGTAATCATAAGTTTTTATACTTAAAAGGTTTTATAAAATGAATTTAAAAGTTTAAGTTTAAAATGGTTTTATTGAAGGTTTAGATAAAATGAGTATAAATGCTTATGATTTTTCTGAGAAAATTCACAAGAGTACCTGCGTGAAAATCCAATACATCTTCCCACACAACAATCAAACACATAAACAAACACACATTCGCCTATCTCACATATTCATAGATAACCATAGATAATCATAGACAATAATAGATAATCAATCACATAACCATTCAACCAATCTCAACATCAATATTCTCAAATAATAAATGTGACTATACATGGACATTATGTAATTAACATAAGTTAAAAAACATGATCCATGTAGTGGAAGCTATCCACGTGGCAATACATGAAACCAATGCAATTAACCAAGGTCAAAGGCAATGTTTCACGGAGTCGTGATAATCCAAGTGACAATACATGTAACCGTCTAGGATGACCGAAGCCAACACAACGATACACGGAATTGTGGTAACCCACGTGACAATACATGTGATCATTGCGTATAACCGAGGTCATCAGCAATTCCACACGGAGTTTTAATAATCAATGTTAATCCATAATTAATGATAATTCTTTAATGTGAATATCATATTGATAAACAGGTATCATCCTTGTGTTATCAAAATAATATTTAAATTGGTATACATGTTTCACCTCCGAGTTTTAAAACAAAACCAATTTAAAAGAAAGGGAGGTTATGAGAACTCACCTGAGTCCTTAGAATCAGTGTTCTCGTATTATGCGCGCTCGCGTAGGTAACTCAAAGCAACTCAAAGATCTGTAATTATCGTATGTTCGTGCTCATAAGTGTATGCGTTTTATTTCAATTGGCTAATCATAAGTATTTACTTTTGTTTGTTAGATGTTACATTAACTTAGTGTATTTAATCAAGTCAAGTTGCAACACTCAATCCGTAATAATTGATCATCATAAAAGTGTTTTAAACTTAATAGTGTTGCTTATCAAGTGAGGATATCTAATTAGGAACTAGTATGTATACTTCTCATAATTATGTATGGTAACCAATGTGTACTATCTTTATCCTTACACACCCAACATACATACCTACATGGTTACTCAACTCCACCACCTTTATCTAGTTTATAAAAATCCACTTTGTGTTCAAAATAATTGTAATTAAATTGTTCTCATGAAAAGTTAGGTTTTTACACAACACTATTTATTACCTCTATAATCATTTTACAATGTTAAAGAAAGTTTAGATTAAATTGAGGGAAAAAGGTGGTGATCTTTGTAATTCAACTTGCATGTATGTATACCCCTAGTTCCCATAACATACAATCCTACATTAACCTTAGTCAAAAATTAGGTCTGTCTTAGTTGAGGGCAGCGAACCTTTGGCAACAGCCATAGGTTCGGCCCGACTTAGGTAGTAGGTTCGGCTAGTAGTTGTCAATCACAAGGTTCGGCCTTAATACCTAGGTTCGTCGCCAAGGTAGGGTTCGGCAATTAGGTATTCTAGATCATGAGGGTTCGGTGGTGTCACGACACAAGGGTTCGGCTCGCCCATGCAAGGTTCGTCCCATCTTGTCCGAAGGTTCGCTGCACCACATGCAGGGTTCGGGCTCATGGGCTCAGGGTTCGTGGCATGCCAAGGTTCGCCAACAATCTAGGTTCGCCTAGCCCTCAAGGGTTCGGCTAAAACCTGTTTTCCCCCGCCCATGGAAGGTTCGTGACTATGTACCACCAGCTCATAGGTTCGTGGAGAGCTCGGCTGTTAGCAGCTAGGGTCCGTTGAAGGAGAAGGTTCGCTGGGCCACTAAAGGTTCGGCTATGTCACCTTCGAAGGTTCGGCCCAAGCTATCCCATGGTTCGTCCAGGTTGCATTCACAGGTTCGCCAACCTGGCAAGGGTTCAGCCGATCCTCTTACAGGTTCTCCCGACCATATCTCCGACGAACCAGCTCACCCACATCTCCATTTTCGCATTTCGAGCATGTTACAATCTATCCCAACAATCCTACTAGTTTGTTTTAGCGTTTTTCAAGTATATAAATCGGTTTTAACATCATTTAGTTAATGGTTTGTTATCTATCATAAAAACCGAATTTAAAACCTCAGATTTACCTCGATTCAGTGAGTGAGCGTGAGATTTTCTTGTACTTTCTTGTTCTCCTTGATTCCCCGGTCGTTTAGGCTCCGAGATCTCGCGATTTCGTCAAGAAACGAGCTCAAAAAGCTAGAGAGAAGTTGGAGGTTTTGTGGGTGACGAATTTGAACTTAGAGAGAGAAAGGGTTTCTGAGTTATGGGGAAAAAGAGGGGGATCCTCTTCCTTATATCGCGTGTCTTCCCTCGTGCTCGGTCTCGTTTATTTCGCGTAAAGATAATGAGTTGCTCGGTTTTTAACGAAAATCACATTTAATACATAAAGCATTTAAATAAATAGGTTTTGTTTTAACGAAAAGAATTTAAATAAATTGTTTCGTAAAACGATTAAGTTTCATTTACGATAATTCATTTACTTAATTAAAACGGTTTATTCGATTTCGTTTTAGGTTGTGATTCGTAATAAATGTTTTTAAATTTTCATTTATTAATTTAATATCGTTAAATATTATTTAATTATCTCATCGAAACGCGTTACTTACGTACGTATTCGCAAAGATCGTCACCTTTTCGAATCTGACGCTCGTATCGTATTTCGTTTCAATTTACGAATTAAGGAATATCGTTTCAGAATATTATTCTTAATATTTATATTTGTGTGAATCGTCACCCACGCGAATACATTTATTAAGTTAATATTTCTGAATTAATATTCGCGTTTAAGTTATGTTCGTAACCTCACCATAGCGTAATAAATTCCAATTATACTTTTGTTATTTTATTAACTCTATTATTATCAATCCCAATCCAAAACCCATTAAACCAAGTCACTAACACATCCGTGATAGACCGAAATATGCATATGTATAGGGCATATGTAGGGGTCAGTCGCAACTGCCCCAGCCACCGTCCCACCGTTATTTCGATAAACCATGACCATGCGTCCTTGACTATGTTTAACAACCAACTCTTAATCCCATTCCATTCCAACCCAATAATCCATAATCATCAGAGTATTTATCTGCGATAAACTCTCTGGTTCTGTTTAGTTGAGTTACAACCAAACTCCCCATGGTTTACGCATATAATAGTATTTTCTAAATATGTATACCAATAACAGTGAAACTCATCAGATCATGCATTCAGTAATTTATTATCATTAATAATTACAAATCTCAGGTCGTAACAGTACAATCGTACGGATGTACGGACGACCGGAAGTACATTGATGTTACAGTCTCCCTTAGTTAAAGGAATTTCGCCCCGAAATTCAACTTGGAGTGACCGTAGTAAATAAATGTGGGTACTTAAGCTTCATCTGATCTTCTCGCTCCCATGTGAATTCTGGACCACGCTTCGATTCCTAACGTACTTTGACAATTGGAATTCTACTACGTTTAGTTTCTTAACTTCACGATCCATTATGTCCACTGGTCTTTCAATAAAGTGTATGGTATCATCGATGCGAATGTCATCGAGTGTACCTGAAGATCCTGATCAGCTAAGCACTTTCTCAGATTGGACACGTGAAACGTCGGGTGCACGTTACTAAGTTCAGGAGGAAGTTCCAACTTATAGGCAACCTTCCCGATCCGTTCAAGGATCTTAAAAGGGCCAACATATCGTGGAGCAAGCTTACCTTTCTTCCCGAATCGCACAACGCCCTTCTAAGGCGATACTTTGAGTAATACCATGTCGTCAACTTCGAACTCTAAAGGTTTTCGTCTTTTATCCGCGTAGCTTTTCTGTCGACTACGTGCAGCTAACAGATTGTCACGGATCTAGCGGATCTTGTCAGTTTTTTCTTGAATAATCTCGGGACCAGTGATCTGCGATTCGCCGACCTCGGTCCAACAAATAGGTGACCGACATTTTCTGCCATAAAGAGCTTCAAACGGCGCCATACCAATGCTCGCGTGATAACTGTTATTATACGAGAACTCGACCAATGGTAGATAGCTATTCCAATTGCCACCGAAATCGATGACACAAGCTCTCAACATGTCTTCCAATGTCTGAATCGTTCGCTCCGTCTGTCCATCCGTTTGAGGATGATAGGCAGTGCTAAGATCCAATCTTGTTCCAAAAGCTTCATGAAGTGATTCCCAAAATCGTGCCGTGAAACGAGCATCACGATCCGATCTTATGCTTAAGGGAATACCATGTCGGCTAACGATCTCATCAACGTAGATACGAGCTAACTTCCGCACAGGGTACGTTTCTCGTATCGGTAAGAAATGAGCCGACTTGGTCAATCTATCAACTATCACCCAGATACTATCCTTACCGTTCGTGGTTCGTGGGAGTTTAGTAATGAAATCCATGGAGATATTCTCCCACTTCCACATGGGTATTTCTGGCTGTATTAACAATCTCGAAGGTCGCTGATGTTCTGCCTTGACTTTAGCACAGTTAAGGCACTTGGATACATATTCAGCAATGTCCTTCTTCATTCCAGGCCACCAGTACAAGCCCCTAAGGTCTTGATACATCTTATCAGCACCCCGATGAATTGAGTAACGTGACTTATGAGCTTCATCCACAATCACCATCCTAAGATCACCCCGGTTCGGTATCCACAACCGATTTAAGTAATACATCAAGCCATCATCCTTAGTTTCCAATAATATCTCAGCCCCGCAAGACATCTTATTTTTCAAGTTATCTTAAGCCAATGAGTGTTATTGGGCTATGAGAACATCATTACGGAGATTAGTGTGCACTCGGATACTATGAATCTGAACTTGACTTTTGCGACTAAGCGCATCTGCTACAACATTCGCTTTACCAGGATGGTAGCGAATTTCACAGTCATAATCGTTTAACAGTTCAACCCATATCCGTTGTCTCATGTTAAGTTCTTTCTGATTGAGAATATGTTGTAAGCTTTTATGATCAGTGAACACTACACACTTAGTGCCATAAAGATAATGTCTCCATATCTTCAAGTCAAACACGACTGCACCAAGTTCCAAGTCGTGTGTAGTGTAGTTCTTTTCGTGAATTTTCAACTGTCTCGATGCATAAGCCACAACCTTTCCCCGTTGCATGAGAACACAACCGAGACCCAGGTTGGATGCATCACAATAGACCACAAAATCATCATTTCCATCAGGCAGTGTCAAGACAGGAGCATCACAAAGTTTCTGCTTCAAAGTCTGAAACACCTCTTCTTGCTTTGGTCCCCACTCGTAAGGTTTATTCTTCTGAGTCAAAGAAGTGAGAGGGACAGCAATCCTGGAGAAATTCGAAATAAACTGCCGATAGTAACCGGCAAGTCCAAGAAACGATCGAATTTCCGTCGGTGTCTTCGGTGTACTCCAATTCTTCACCGCATCAATCTTCGCAGGATCTACATGAACACCATTTTCATTGACTATGTGTCCCAAGAATTGAACTTCCTTAAGCCAAAATTCACATTTAGAGAATTTGGCATACAGACGCTCTTCTCTTAGGATCTCCAAGACCAACTTAAGGTGTTTCTCGTGTTCTTCCTTGGTCTTTGAGTAGATCAAAATATCATTAATGAATACAATCACAAATTTATCCAAGTATGGCCTGCAAACACGGTTCACGAGGTCCATGAAAACCGCCGGTGCATTGGTAAGGCCGAAAGGCATTACCAGAAATTCATAATGGCCATATCTTGTTCTAAAAGCCGTCTTGGGAATATCATCATCATGTACGCGAAGCTGATGATACCCAGACCTAAGATCGATTTTGAAAAGCATGCCGAGCCTTGAAGCTGATCGAAGAGATCATCGATGCGCGGCAGTGGATATCGATTCTTAATTGTTAGCTTGTTCAATTCGCGGTAATCGATGCACATTCGGAATGACCCGTCCTTCTTCTTGACAAACGGGACCGGTGCACCCCATGGCGAATGGCTCGGGCGAATAAATCCTTTGTCAGTCAATTCTTGCAGCTGGCTCGCCAATTCTTGTAACTCAGAAGGCGCAAGTCTGTAAGGAGCTTTGGCAACTGGGTTCGCACCAGGTACTAAGTCAATTCGAAACTCTACTTGACGTTCTGGTGGAAGACCCGGCAAATCATCTGGAAATACTTCTGGAAAATCTCTTATTACTAGTACGTCTTGAATGCTCTTTCCTTTCTCCTTTTTCTCCACGATGTGTGCTAAAAAGGCTATACACTTCTTCCTAAGGTACTTGTGTGCTTTAGTGCATGACATCAGCTTAAGACCTTTACTAGAAGTTTCCCCAAAAACTCTTAAAGTTTCACCCGAAGGTAGAGGAATACGAATGTATTTTTCGTGACAAGCAATCTCCGCTTTGTGGGTGGCTAACCAATCCATGCCTATGATAACATCAAAGCTACCAAGATGCATAGGTATAAGATCAATCGGGAAAACGTGATCATTTAAGTTCACCGTACATCCGATAATAACAGTGTTAATATCGATAGTGTTTCCGTCAGCCACCTCCACGTTAAACGGTTTAGCTAAATATGTACGTGTTCTACCAAGCATGCACTCAAAATCATATGAAACGAAACTCCTATCAGCACCAGAATCAAATAAGACAGATGCATAACAGTTGTTGATCAGAAATGTACCGTTGACCACGTCCTGGTTGGCTTGAGCAGCTGGAGCATTCAGTTGGAACGCCCGGCCTCTTGCCACCCTCCGATTGTTTCCAGTCAACTTTGGGCATTGATTCCTGAAATGACCCACTTCACCACACTCGTAACAGGCTCTTGCCTGTACAGGTACCTGGCGAACAGGTGCAGCTTGTATCGGTTGGACTTGCGGAGCAGGCAGTGCAAGCGGAGCAAGTTGCATCCTTTGTGCATGTGGTGCACTCCGACAAACATTAGCAAAATGGCCATACTTGCCACAGTTGTTACAAACGCGACATGGCAAGTTTGGCATATGATGATATCTGCAAGTATTACATTGGGGGTATTCCCAGTGTAATTTCTGGCAGTAGTGTTGTTGAATGATTGCTGCGCAGACTTTGCAGCAGGAGCAGTGACCATGAAGTTTCTGGTCTTTCTCTTTTTGTTGCTGCTTTTAGATGAGCTGCCTTGTTCAGTCTTGACTTCAGTTGAAGCCTCTTTTGCAGCTGCTTTGGAGTCGGTCTTCTTGAATCCCTTCCGAGTGAGTGTTCCAGCCTTCACATGATTGTCAGTCAGTGTAGCAGATAAACGGATCGCAGCCTCAAGTGTTTTGGGGTTGCTCCCGTAGACAGTGTCTTGAATCTGCATCGGCAGCCCGCCGATATACTTCTCAATAGCTCTCTCTAAAGGTGTCACCAGGTGAGGCACCAGCAGACTATACTCGTGGAAACGAGTATTATAGATGACATTCTCGCCACTATCTTGTTTGAGTTCCCAGAACTCAGTCTCCAGTTTCCTCATTTCACTGCGAGGACAGAATTCAGTGGTCATTAAGTTCTTGACCTCAGTCCACGTCAGTGCTAAAGCAGCTTCCACTCCCCTAGTTCGTTTTTCCCCATTCCACCACGTTAGTGCTCTCTTTTGGAAAACACTAGTGGCATAACGAACTTTCAGATTCTCTGGGCAGTCGCTATTAATGAAGGTGTTTTCCATGCTCTCAAACCACTGCAGCAGGCCAGTGGCTGTCTCAGAACCCGTAAACTTTAGTGGATTACAGGAGTTGAAGTGTTTGAATGTGCAAGTTGGTGGGTTTGCACCACCTTTGTTCTGAGTGAGAGATTGATTGGCTTGAGTCAGTTGATTCACCAATCCAGAAATAAGTGTTGCTAACTCTTGTATGCCGGAGTTGGCATTACTGTTGTTAGCATCCCCATTGTTCGAATCATCTTCGTTGTGACGGCGCGGCGGCATGTTTCTGAGGAATTAGAAACATGTTACTACCGTTTACAACGTAAGTCATACAAACAATGGTCAAATGAGTTCATTTAAACAGTTAGGATTACATATAGGAACTATATTTTCTCCTATCTGTCATTAAACTCATAACATTTATAAATTTCCTAATTTTATACTAAGTGTCCTAGTTGGTCTTAACTAATATTAGCTAAATATTCCTAAGTGCAAACATTCCCCACCCTATACTAACACTGATAACCTCCCGATGCAATGAAACAAACTTATATATAGGGCATATGCAGAGGTAGATCGCAACCTCCCCTACACCGTCCCACCACCATTTCATTGCATCACAATTATGCCCTTGTTAGAATTTAGGGTGTATCATGTATTTTACCATAGTCTCACTTCACAAACCTTATCCTAGGTAGGATAATTTTGAGTGAAGTGGTCTCTAGTTCCCTTGGACAATTAGGTTCGCCTAATGTCTAAGTTCACCTGACATGTAGGTTTGCCTATTTCTAAGTTCACCTAATGTCTAAGTTCACCTGACATTAAAGTTCCCCTAATGTCTAAGTTCACTAAAAGTCCATACTAATCCCAATGTCCATAATTATCAATAAGGGTTCATATCATCACTGAGTGCTCTTATTGTCACTAAGTGTTCATATCCTCCCTATAATTTATTCTCATCAAGTGTCCATACCATCACTAAGTGTTAGTATCATCACTATGCGTTTATATTATCACCAAGTGTCTATATCATCACCCAAGTCCATATTCCATCACTAATCGCTCATATCGTTAGTTAATCCTATGCACCCTACGTGTCCAATCAGTGTGTTCATAAGTGGTTTTATAAGTGTTCATCAAATGTGATCATCCATGAGTCAATCCAAACCAATCCAACAAACATACCATCAATCAATTTCCTCTTACAACAATTCCTAGTAATATCCTAAGTTCCTGACACTGACATACCCCCAATATACTACAAATGGTACATGTATAGGGCATATGTAAGGGTCAGTAGCAACTGCCCTAGCCACCGTCCCACCACCTTTGTAGTATATTACGAGTGTGTCCTTGTCTGGTGTTTATAGATCAAATAAATAATCCCTAAGGCAGATAATTCCTAGGCAGTTAATTTCCTAAGAAAATAATTTCCCAAATGGGTAGTTCCCACATTCTTCAACACTGACATCCACCTAATGTACCGTAAATGGTATATATATATAGGGCATATGTAGGGGTCAGTCGTAACTGCCCCAGCCAACGTCCCACCACCTTTACGATACACCACGTGCATGTCCTTATCGAATCATTAGGGCACACGTAAGCAAGAAATCAGTGAATAGCATGTGCATATCAGATGTATAACAGGAGTTCAGTTAGAGTTCAGTTAACATGTAATAAACACATAAGCATGAAATCCTGAATATACTAACTAGTGTATGAAATTACTTCATACTAGGGTATCCTACGGTTATAGACTAGGTCAACCATTTCAAGTAACCTAATTCCCTATAACCCAGGCTCTGATACCAATCTGTAACACCCCGACCGATGGCGAAAACGTCGGGATGCCATGAGGGATGTGTAGATTGTTCAAAAGCTCATGGGCATCTAATTCAAATCATCATATATCATTCAATCAACCAAAATAATTACACAAAAATCATGTTCATCATGAAATAGTTACAACAATTACAAAAGAGATTTAGCTATCTAACTAAATTCTAATCGCAAGATATTTAGTTATTTAGCTAACTCCAAGATCCTATATGATGATGTCCAAAATATGAGAGACCATCCTTCTCATCCTACTTAGCTTCATCACCTGAAGCATGTAAGAAAATCAAGTGTCAACTACGAAGTAGTTGGTGAGTAATCATAAGTTTTTATACTTAAAAGGTTTTATAAAATGAATTTAAAAGTTTAAGTTTAAAATGGTTTTGTAGAAGGTTTAGATAAAATGAGTATAAATGCTTATGATTTTTCTGAGAAAATCCACAAGAGTACCTGCGTGAAAATCCTATACATCTTCCCACACAACAATCAAACACATAAACAAACACACATTCGCCTATCTCACATATTCATAGATAACCATAGATAATCATAGACAATAATAGATAATCAATCACAAAACCATTCAACCAATCTCAACATCAATATTCTCAAATAATATATGTGACTATACATGGACATTATGTAATTAACATAAGTTAAAAAACATGATCCATGGAGTGGAAGCTATCCACGTGGCAATACATGAAACCAATGCAATTAACCAAGGTCAAAGGCAATGTTTCACGGAGTCGTGATAATCCAAGTGACAATACATGTAACCGTCTAGGATGACCGAAGCCAACACAACGATACACGGAATTGTGGTAACCCACGTGACAATACATGTGATCATTGCGTATAACCGAGGTCATCAGCAATTCCACACGGAGTTTTAATAATCAATGTTAATCCATAATTAATGATAATTCTTTAATGTGAATATCATATTGATAAACAGGTATCATCCTTGTGTTATCAAAATAATATTTAAATTGGTATACATGTTTCACCTCCGAGTTTTAAAACAAAACCAATTTAAAAGAAAGAGAGGTTATGAGAACTCACCTGAGTCCTTAGAATCAGTGTTCTCGTATTATGCGCGCTCGCGTAGGTAACTCAAAGCAACTCAAAGATCTGTAATTATCGTATGTTCGTGCTCATAAGTGTATGCGTTTTATTTCAATTGGCTAATCATAAGTATTTACTTTTGTTTGTTAGATGTTACATTAACTTAGTGTATTTAATCAAGTCAAGTTGCAACACTCAATCCGTAATAATTGATCATCATAAAAGTGTTTTAAACTTAATAGTGTTGCTTATCAAGTGAGGATATCTAATTAGGAACTAGTATGTATACTTCTCATAATTATGTATGGTAACCAATGTGTACTATCTTTATCCTTACACACCCAACATACATACCTACATGGTTACTCAACTCCACCATCTTTATCTAGTTTATTAAAATCCACTTTGTGTTCAAAATAATTGTAATTAAGTTGTTCTCATGAAAAGTTAGGTTTTTACACAACACTATTTATTACCTCTATAATCATTTTACAATGTTAAAGAAAGTTTAGATTAAATTGAGAGAAAAAGGTGGTGATCTTTGTAATTCAACTTGCATGTATGTATACCCCTAGTTCCCATAACATACAATCCTACATTAACCTTAGTCAAAAATTAGGTCTGTCTTAGTTGAGGGCAGCGAACCTTTGGCAACAGCCATAGGTTCGGCCCGACTTAGGTAGTAGGTTCGGCTAGTAGTTGTCAATCACAAGGTTCGGCCTTAATACCTAGGTTCGTCGCCAAGGTAGGGTTCGGCAATTAGGTATTCTAGATCATGAGGGTTCGGTGGTGTCACGACACAAGGGTTCGGCTCGCCCATGCAAGGTTCGTCCCATCTTGTCCGAAGGTTCGCTGCACCACATGCAGGGTTCGGGCTCATGGGCTCAGGGTTCGTGGCATGCCAAGGTTCGCCAACAATCTAGGTTCGCCTAGCCCTCAAGGGTTCGGCTAAAACCTGTTTTCCCCCGCCCATGGAAGGTTCGTGACTATGTACCACCAGCTCATAGGTTCGTGGAGAGCTCGGCTGTTAGCAGCTAGGGTCCGTTGAAGGAGAAGGTTCGCTGGGCCACTAAAGGTTCGGCTATGTCACCTTCGAAGGTTCGGCCCAAGCTATCCCATGGTTCGTCCAGGTTGCATTCACAGGTTCGCCAACCTGGCAAGGGTTCAGCCGATCCTCTTACAGGTTCTCCCGACCATATCTCCGACGAACCAGCTCACCCACATCTCCATTTTCGCATTTCGAGCCTGTTACAATCTATCCCAACAATCCTACTAGTTTGTTTTAGCGTTTTTCAAGTATATAAATCGGTTTTAACATCATTTAGTTAAGGGTTTGTTATCTATCATAAAAACCGAATTTAAAACCTCAGATTTACCTCGATTCAGTGAGTGAGCGTGAGATTTTCTTGTACTTTCTTGTTCTCCTTGATTCCCCGGTCGTTTAGGCTCCGAGATCTCGCGATTTCGTCAAGAAACGAGCTCAAAAAGCTAGAGAGAAGTTGGAGGTTTTGTGGGTGACGAATTTGAACTTAGAGAGAGAAAGGGTTTCTGAGTTATGGGGAAAAAGAGGGGGATCCTCTTCCTTATATCGCGTGTCTTCCCTCGTGCCCGGTCTCGTTTATTTCGCGTAAAGATAATGAGTTGCTCGGTTTTTAACGAAAATCACATTTAATACATAAAGCATTTAAATAAATAGGTTTTGTTTTAACGAAAAGAATTTAAATAAATTGTTTCGTAAAACGATTAAGTTTCATTTACGATAATTCATTTACTTAATTAAAACGGTTTATTCGATTTCGTTTTAGGTTGTGATTCGTAATAAATGTTTTTAAATTTTCATTTATTAATTTAATATCGTTAAATATTATTTAATTATCTCGTCGAAACGCGTTACTTACGTACGTATTCGCAAAGATCGTCACCTTTTCGAATCTGACGCTCGTATCGTATTTCGATTCAATTTACGAATTAAGGAATATCGTTTCAGAATATTATTCTTAATATTTATATTCGTGTGAATCGTCACCCACGCGAATACATTTATTAAGTTAATATTTCTGAATTAATATTCGCGTTTAAGTTATGTTCGTAACCTCACCATCGCGTAATAAATTCCAATTATACTTCTGTTATTTTATCAACTCTATTATTATCAATCCCAATCCAAAACCCATTAAACCAAGTCACTCACACATCCGTGATAGACCGAAATATGCATATGTATAGCGCATCTGTAGGGGTCAGTCGCAACTGCCCCAGCCACCGTCCCACCGCTATTTCGATAAACCATGACCATGTGTCCTTGACTATGTTTAACAACCAACAACAACCAACTCTTAATCCCATTCCATTCCAACCCAATAATCCATAATCATCAGAGTATTTATCTGCGATAAACTCTCTGGTTCTGTTTAGTTGAGTTACAACCAAACTCCCCATGGTTTACGCATATAATAGTATTTTCTAAATATGTATACCAATAACAGTGAAAATCATCAGATCATGCATTCAGTAATTTATTATCATTAATAATTACAAATCTCAGGTCGTAACAGTACAATCGTACGGATGTTAGGACGACCGGAAATACAGTGATGTTGCAGTGAGTTCATATAGTTTAATGTTTGAAAAAAAACTTTGAAAACCCTCTTTAGGTAACAACCCTAACCTCATTAACATCACCTGTATCATCCGACTCGGTATGCTTATATGTAGGGCATATGCCAGGGTCGAGCCTACAACCCGCCCTAACACCGTCCCACCACATACTAAGCCACATAGGACATTGTTGTTAATAATAATTAGGCATTTTACCAACCCTTTAGATTCCATCTTCATCATCATTCTAACATGCACATAAAACACTGGATAACCCCTGGGTAACAACCTTAACCTCATTAACATCACCTGCGATATCCGATTCGGTATGCTTATATATAGGGCATATGCAAGGGCGAGCCTACAACTCGCCCAGACACCGTCCCACCACATACTAAACCACATATGACATTGTTGTTAATGATAATTAAGCATTTTACCCCTACCATTAACCAATTTGTTCTTCAGTTCTTTGTTCCTGTAATTACACTTTGAAATCTCTATTGATTCCTTAAGTTCATCACAAAATTATGATCAACCACAACATTCATAGAAACAGTTAAGTAAATCCTCAATTAAATAAATAAATAAACATTTACTAAAATCTAAGACCTAATGATTGGGCCTTGGTCATAATCGAGTAGACTAGTCTAGCAATCAGGTTCTTTGTGGTAAAGGAGATCTGTAAACCTCATCAAACATGTGACCTATAATCAATTAGTCTAGCTAGGACATCTTTTGATATATAGGCTTTTATAGTTCTTTAAACCGTCCATAGTTTCGTATAGTTCTTTAGTTCTTTGGCACATGTTATCTTTGAGCATTTCCCAGATGTTCCTCAAAACAGTTAGGGAATACTGTAAATATCATCAAACATGCGTCTCATATTCGATCAGTCTAGCTAGGACATCTTTAAAACCTGAGAATGGCACATGCTATCTTTGATATTTCCCAGTTAGACCCTTGAAATAGTTCTTTGTACTTAGTTCTTTAAAATAGATCGTTAGTTCTTTGACAACACACCCTTGAAATAGTTCTTTGAAATAGTCCGTTAGTTCTTTGAAATAGACCTTTGAAAATAGTTCTTTGTTTTAGATCTTTAGTTCTTTGAAAATAGTTCTTTGATTTGAAACGGTTATCTATTCATAATGAATAAACAACTTACTTTGAATTCCTGTATATTGTATACCTAAACAGAATCTAGGATAACAATTATACATATAAACATATGATAAGTAAAAGCATTTAAGTAAATATAATCTTACGAAAATAATTTACGCATGCTTCTCAGCCCCGCGTTTGAAAACAAAATGTTTAGAAAAGGGGCAATGAACTCACCTGTGTTGCTGTGCGATGAATCACAAAAGATAATGCGCTCTCTTTGAATGTTGCTTATGTATCTTTAGCACCTGAGTTGTTTTAAAAGAGTTCGAATACGATAAGTATACGTATTAGTCGTCGTATCTAGGGTTTGGTCTCGGTGTGCAACTAAGTATCCTAGATTACTACTGTGTTTCTGATATTCCTTCTATCTAGTCTAAATGTATTACCCGCAAGTAAACCCTAGTCCCACAACAATCATTTAGAGTCTTAAATTTAATAAAAACATTTTCAATTTGGTTCATTTTATATCAAACATTTATTTATAAATGTTTAATTAGATTAACAAACCTTACAATTTAATTTCTTTTATTAAAATAACGTAATTAATTTAAGAAGATGTAATTTACATATGATGGGCTTGGGTTGAGCCCATTGGGCCAACCTCAGGCCCATTACTCAACTTTGAATCTTTGAACGATTGCGTGTTAGTTCTTTGACTAACTAAGCCTTGATAGTTTAAGGAAACCATCTAGGTTAGTTGTATGTCTTTATAGCTTTTTCTAAGGTTTTCGTGTTAACGGTTAATCAACTCTCAAACTTTAGATTATTGTTTGATCTATATTACGTCATGATGGATCTTCTATTGTGCTAAACTTAATTAATGGATATTAACAATCCATACTTTGTTGTTTGCTTGATAGAGAAAACCCGTTTTCTTTAGAAAACCCTAATTTTTCCATACACACATATAAAGTGCATGCACACACTCATGCACTCAATCAAACCCCATGCACGTTCACCATACCATCTAACCCATTTGTGGACTCTTGTAACCTATTCCAAGCCTCGACCCATCTTCATGGCCGTATGAACCTGACCCGAACCATTCTCGATCAAAGGAGTGCCGACCGAACCAAGTCTTAGCCGAATGATCCTTAGCCGATCGAATAGAGTTCGGGCGAGAAGGTCTTGGCTGAAAGAGGCTTCTCCCGACCGAATGACATGGCGGTCGAATGAAGATGGTGCCGAGCGAATGGGGAGGTGGTCGAAAGGAAAACTGGTCGAATGGCTCTGGTTCGGGCGAAGCAAGGCCGATCGAATGGAAGTCTTGGCCATTCGCCGATGGAGGGAGTGGCGAATGAGGGTGGTTCTTCGGCTGGTCATTCGTCGAATGATGGTGGGAGGGCTCTTTCGGCGATCTGGTTTTGGCCATTCGGCCATTCGAGAGCAACCAGGGCAACCATGGTTCTAAGCTAATCGACCAAGGAATGAAGGGGGGTTTGTTCCTACATCATTCTAACAATGTTTGGTGAAGTTCCTACGGTTTGAAAGAGTATAAATCGGTTCCTATGGGGGTTCGAACCTAAGGGTTTTGAAAACCCTAAAACCGAACATGAAAATCGATTTTACCTCGAATCTGTTGGATAAACTCTTAGATCAGTTGTACTTCTATGATCTACAAGTTGTGGTGGTCGTTTAGACACCAAAATGGCTTGAAATGGTGAAGAAATGAGAGAGATCTTGTAGAGAGAAGGTAAAGAGAGACTCGAGAGAGAGAAAGTGACGGTGGTGGTGATGGAACTTAGTGGTTGGGGAAGATGATGGCATTAATTTCCATCATAAATGATGGTAAAATACCCGGGTTTGTTCGGCTTCGTTCGGTTTCGCGTGTTTTCGCATAGAAGCGTCGGTTTTTCGTAGCTTTCGTAACGAAATGACTCGGTTTTAAAATAGAATTTATAAAATTATTTTAGGTGGTTATTCCTAGTAAATTAACTAAATATCTTTCGTTTATTTTGAATTTTTCAAAAATATTTAATTTACGGTTTAAAATCGAATCGTCACCCGTACGAACACGGGGATAACTATACTTTTCAATATGGTTTTCTAATTATTGGACATCATTCAGAACGTTAAACTTTCAGATATATTCGTACAGATCGTCACCTATACGAATAATCCGTCAGTTTAGCATTCACATAACGACATCCGTTGTTGTTTTGTTCTGTAAAGCCTCACATACGTTTATACATAATTAAAATCCTAACACATAATCACATGATGGTTCTGTAACGCCAGATTATTATCCGACTGATGAACCATAGTTCTGAACTTGTTCTCTGAATTGACTCTGGTTTTGCTCTTTGATAACACAAAATGATAACGAAACATGATCTGAATATGAAAACACACTAAAGCACATATAGTTCGTACCTAATTACTGTTCATGTTACTGTTGAGATCACTGTTCCGGTGACGTTTCCGGCACTGCTGTTACAGTCTCCCCTTGTTAGAGAAATTTTGTCCCAAAATTTAAGAATCATTATCAGGTACGGCTCCCTCTGCAAACAGTTGGGGATACTTTGACTTCATGTGATCTTCACGTTCCCAAGTAAACTCGGGTCCGCGCCTTGAGTTCTATCAAACCTTTACAATCGGAATACGGCTTCGCCTCAGTTGTTTAACTTTGCGATCCATAATCTCTAAAGGCTCTTCAATAAAATGCAATTGTTCATCAACTTGAATTTCTTCGATCGGGATGATAAGTGATTTGTCAGCGAGGTATTTCTTCAAGTTTGAGACGTGAAAAACATCATGCACACCACTGAGTTCATCTGGTAATCTCAGTCTGTACGCCACAGGACCAATACGTTCGATGATCCCGAACGGTCCCACGTACCGTGGTGCTAACTTGCCTTTCTTTCCAAAGCGTACTACACCTTTCCAAGGGGATACCTTTAATATGACACGGTCTCCCACTTGGAATTCCAACGGCTTGCGCCGTTTGTCGGCGTAGCTCTTTTGTATGCTTCTTGTAGCTTGTAGTCTTCGTTGAATCTAAGCAATCTTGTCAGTGGTTTCCTGAATAAGCTCTGGCCCATTTATACAGTTATCTCCAACTTCAGTCCAACAGATCGGTGATCTACATTTTCGACCATATAAAGCCTCGAACGGTGCACATCCGATGCTACTGTGATAACTATTGTTGTAAGAGAATTCTATCAGTGGCAAATGAGAATCCCAATTTCCACCAAAATCTAACACACAGGTTCTCAACATGTCCTCCAGGGTCTGAATTGTACGTTCGCTTTGACCATCCATTTGTGGATGGTAAGCTGTACTCAGATTTAATTGCGTCCCTAGAGATTTCTGCAATGATTGCCAGAAACTTGATGTGAATCTGCTATCTCTATCGGAAATAATGGACAATGGCACACCGTGACGTACCACTATCTCATTGATCTACAATCTCGCCAGTTTATCCATTGTGAAGGTCTCACGCATTGGCAAGAAGTGAGCAGATTTTGTCAAACGATCGATGATCACCCAAATCGTATCATGACCACTAGAAGTGCGGGGTAGCTTGGTAAAGAAATCCATAGCTATTTGTTCCCACTTCCAGAGCGGAATCTCAGGCTGTTCCAGTAAACCAGACGGTTTCTGGTGTTCCGCCTTTACCTTCGCACACGTAAGACATCGACCGATGTACTCGGCTATGTCTTTCTTCATTCCCGGCCAGCAATAAAATCCACGCAAGTCTTGGTACATCTTATCAGCGCCTGGATGAACAGAGTATTTAGTCTTGTGTGCTTCATCGAAGATAAGTCTTTTTAATTCATCTATCGCAGGAATCCTTACACGATCCTTATAGTAAATGATTCCATCAGGCTTAGTGTCAAACTGTTTCTCTGCTCCGCAGTCAAGTTCTTTCCTTAGATTCCCCCTATCTACTGATTCTTGTTGTGCCTGAATGATTTTTTCGCGTAAGCTCGTCTGCACAGTCATTCCCATTTCTCTGACGCGCAAGGGTTAGACCCTTTCCTTCCGGCTCAAGGCATCAGCTACAACGTTCGCCTTGCCCGGATGGTACTTGATCACACAATCGTAATCATTCAAAAGTTCAACCCAACGCCGCTGTCGCATGTTGAGTTCCTTCTGATCAAATATGTGCTGCAGACTCTTGTGATCAGTAAATATGGTACACTTAGTGCCATATAAACAATGTCTCCAAATCTTCAAAGAGAAGATTACAGCTCCCAGTTCAAGATCATGAGTAGTGTAGTTCTTCTCATGAACCTTCAACTGTCTTGATGCATACGCGATAACTTTGTCCCGTTGCATTAATACACAACCAAGCCCCTGATGGGAGGCATCACAATAAACAACAAAGTCATCACAGCCTTCTGGGAGAGATAGGATTGGAGCATCACATAAATTCTGTTTCAGCATCTGAAAAGCATCTTCTTGTTTCTGTTCCCAGACAAACGGTTCACTTTTCTGAGTCAACTTAGTGAGAGGCAAAGCTATCTTAGAAAAGTTTGAGATAAACCTTCTATAATAACCTGCCAATCCCAGAAAAGACCGTATCTCCGTAGGTGTCTTCGGAGTGTCCCAGTTCTTTATCGCTTCAATCTTGGCGGGATCTACGTGTATTCCCTCGCTGTTGACCACATGACCCAGAAATTGAACTTCTCTTAGCCAAAATTCGCACTTGGAGAATTTGGCATAAAGTTTCTGCTCCTTCAACAGCTCCAAGATTTTCCTGTGGTGTTGCTCATGTTCAGCTTTGCTCTTTGAGTAAATCAGTATGTCGTCGATGAAGACAATGAAAAACTGATCCAAATATGGTTTGCACACTCGGTTCATGAGGTCCATGAAAACCGCTGGTGCATTCGTCAATCCGAAAGGCATCACCATGAATTCGTAATGCCCGTATCTGGTTCGGAATGCCGTCTTTGGTATGTCTTTGTCTTGAACTCTAAGTTGATGATATCCGGACCGTAGATCGATCTTCGAGAAATACTGAGCTCCTTGTAACTGATCGAACAAATCATCAATCCTCGGCAATGGATACCGATTCTTGATAGTCAACTTGTTCAGCTCTCTATAATCTATGCACATCCGAAACGATCCGTCCTTCTTCTTCACGAACAATACCGGAGCTCCCCAAGGTGAGTAGCTCGGTTTGATGAAACCCTTGTCAAGTAGCTCATGTAACTGGTTTGACAATTCCTGCATCTCTGACGGTGCTAACCTGTAAGGAGATTTAGCAACAGGAGTTGCTCCAAAAACTAAATCAATGCGGAACTCTACCGGTCGCACAGGTGGCAAACCTGGTAGGTCTTCAGGAAATACTTCCGGATACTCTTTCACTACCAGCACGTCTTGGATCTTCTTCTTGTCCTTCTCCTTTTCCACCACGTGAGCTAGGAAAGCTACGCACTGTTTTTGTAAACACTTACGCGCCTTTATGCAAGAAATGATTTTGACACTTCGTTTTGCTTGATCCCCTCTGACTTCCAATACACGATCATCCGGCAATGGAATTCGAAGCAGCTTTTTCGAACAGATGACTTCCACTCGGTTAGAAGAAAGCCAATCCATTCCAACAATGATGTCAAAACTACCCAACTCCATCGGTATCAAATCGATGGTGAATGTATGACCATTAAGTGTCAATGGGCAATTCCTGTATAATGTACTAACTGTGATCTGTTTTCCGTTAGCTACTTCTATGATGTAAGGGGAATCTAACTGTTCCTCTATAGAATCTAATTGGCATGCAAAGTCGGTAGAGATAAAACTCTGATTCGCACCAGTGTCAAATAGTACAGATGCATAAAAGTCATGTAAGAGAAATGTACCAGTGACCACGTTCGGGTCTTAGCGAGCAGCTGGAGCTCCTGTGACAAAAGCTCTTCCACGGGGCGCTTGAACTGCTTGTTGTGTCTTCTTTGGGCAGTTCTTGGCAAAGTGGCCCTGTTCACCACAGTTATAGCATCCACCGTTGTTCTGGTTGTTGGGTGGAGGGAGAGCTAAAGCAACATTGTTGACTGCTTGATTAGGTGTCATCCGGCAGTGTTGGACCCAATGGCCCTTTCGTCCACATCCCATGCATTGCTTGCAGGGAGTGTTAGCAGCATGATGATATTGACACTTAGCACACAGAGGAAATGTGCCAGTGTGGGGTCTTCGGTTAGGGTTATGTGGTGCAGCTGCTACTTGTTGGAGAGGTGTGGCCACCGTGTAGTTCTTGATGACCTTTTGTTTCTTCTTCGGGTGATGGTGGGGTTTCTTTGACGACTCTTCTTTGTTCTTGCCGGAGTCAGCCTCTTTCTTCAACACTCCAGAGGCTACCATCAGATCCGTGAGTTTCCCAGACAAACTCACAGCAGACTCCACTGTGACAGGATTTGCAGCAACCACTAATCCTTGTATGCAAGCAGGTAGCCCGCATACATACCTATCAATCCGTTTCTCCAGAGTCGGTACCATTTCCGGCACCAAAGCAACCAGCTCGTGGTAACGCGTGGTGTATTCGATGTGGTTTGCCCCTTTCATCACATGGTTAGATAATTCAACCTCCAATCTCTATAGCCCGTTCTTGGGGCAAAACTCAGTTCTCAGCAGGGTCTTGAAATCTTCCCAAGTCATTGACATAGCTTCTTCCCTTCCCCTTGCATTGATTTGGCCGTTCCACCAAGTCAAGGCTCGCTTGTTGAAAGTTCCAGCAGAGTAACGAAACTTGTGGTGCTCTGGACAACTGCAGAGGTCCAGAGTAGTTTCAACCTTCTCTATCCATTGGATCAGACCAACGGCTCCTTCTGTCCCGCTAAAAGTAGACGGCTTACATCCTACAAACGACTTGTAGGAGTAATGAGATGTACCGCCCGTATTCCCACTGGCTTCCCCAGAGGAATTTCTAGTGTTGGTGCTGTCATTACGGAGACTGTTGAGCATCTCCGGTATCACCTCTTTCAGTTGGTTAGTCAGCTGACTGCTCAATAGTGTCGCCAGGGCGATGGGAGCAGGATCCAATATCTGTGTCGTGCTCGGACCGGGAGGTGGGTTATGTGGAGGAGGAGGAGGTGGCGGTGGTGAATCAGGTGGTGAAGGTGTAGATGAATGTGGAGCTAGGTCTTGTAGTGGTGGAGGTAACGAGGGAGTCTGTCTTCTTGGTAGCATTCTGATCATAACCAAAAGATCATTGGTTAGTGCAGTGATCGAATGCATAAGACAATATGCAAAGAAAATCTTAAGTTCTATGTTCTCTACATGCAGGGTCCCTAGGTTATAGTCTAGGCCAAACCGTTTAATTAAGTGACCTATATTTCTCTATAACCATGGCTCTGATACCAATCTATCACACCCCGAGCCGGCGGGGTTGGATCGAAGTCCCCGTCGGGCGGAAGGTTCCCTGGGCGCGATGTCGTGAGTGATAATCGAGATGATCAGATTGTTTACATCGCACATGATATAAATGAGAAATGCTAAATAGAATAGAGTTACAAAGTTAAATTACATCAGTATCTGTTCATAATTTAACAATGTAAATCTACTTTTAACATCATAAATTCTCTATCTTGTATCTGCACAAGATATACAAAATAAAATGTGTAATAATGTTCCAAGAGTATGCAGGTCCAAAAACACTAGGTCCTCTATCTGGCATCCTAGTCCAAAAGCATTAACTTCTTAATTGACCTGTTCGTCACCTGAGAAGTCATGCAAAAAGATCAAGTCAACACATGGTTGGTGAGCTCATATAGTTTAATGTTTGTAAAATAAATTTGAAAACCCTCTTTAGGTAACAACCCTAACCTCATTAACATCACCAGTATCATCTGACTCGGTATGCTTATATATAGGGCATATGCCAGGGTCGAGCCTACAACCCGCCCTAACACCGTCCCACCACATACTAAGCCACATAGGACATTGTTGTTAATGATAATTAGGCATTTTACCAACCCTTTAGATTCCATCTTCATCATCATTCTAACATGCACATAAAACACTTGATAACCCCTGGGTAACAACCTTAACCTCATTAACATCACCTGCGATATCCGATTCAGTATGCTTATATATAGGGCATATGCAAGGGTCGAGCCTACAACCCGCCCAGACACCGTCCCACCACATACTAAACCACATATGACATTGTTGTTAATGATAATTAAGCATTTTACCCCTACCATTAACCAATTTGTTCTTCAGTTCTTTGTTCCTGTAATTACACTTTGAAATCTCTATTGATTCCTTAAGTTCATCACAAAATTATGATCAACCACAACATTCATAGAAACATTTAAGTAAATCCTCAATTAAATAAATAAATAAACATTTACTAAAATCTAAGACCTAATGATTGGGCCTTGGTCATACTCGAGTAGACTAGTCTAGCAATCAAGTTCTTTGTGGTAAAGGAGATCTGTAAACCTCATCAAACATGTGACCTATAATCAATCAGTCTAGCTAGGACATCTTTTGATATATAGGCTTTTATAGTTCTTTAGACCGTCCATAGTTTCGTATAGTTCTTTAGTTCTTTGGCACATGTTATCTTTGAGCATTTCCCACATGTTCCTCAAAACAGTTAGGGAATACTGTAAATATCATCAAACATGCGTCTCATATTCGATAAGTCTAGGTAGGACATCTTTCAAACCTGAGAATGGCACATGCTATCTTTGATATTTCCCAGTTAGACCCTTGAAATAGTTCTTTGTACTTAGTTCTTTGAAATAGATCGTTAATTCTTTGACAACACACCCTTGAAATAGTTCTTTGAAATAGTCCGTTAGTTCTTTGAAATAGACCTTTGAAAATAGTTCTTTGTTTTAGATCTTTAGTTCTTTGAAAATAGTTCTTTGATTTGAAACGGTTATCTATTCATAATGAATAAACAACTTACTTTGAATTCCTGTATATTGTATACCTAAACAGAATCTAGGATAACAATTATACATATAAACATATGATAAGTAAAAGCATTTAAGTAAATATAATCTTACCAAAATAATTTACGCATGCTTCTCAGCCCCGCGTTTGAAAACAAAATGTTTAGAAAAGGGGCAATGAACTCACCTGTGTTGTTGTGCGATGAATCACAAAAGATAATGCGTTCTCTTTGAATGTTGCTTATGTATCTTTAGCACCTGAGTTGTTTTAAAAGAGTTCGAATACGATAAGTATACGTATTAGTCGTCGTATCTAGGGTTTGGTCTCGGTGTCAGTGGCGTACCTACATAGAGTGTTGGGGGGGCAGCCGCCCCCCTTGAATTTTTTTTTTCCAGTAGTATATATATGTTAAAATCTTGACCGACCCCCTTAATATTTTGCAATCGCCCCCCTTAAATTTATAAAATCAGACTTGTGATGAAAATTTAAGTGATACATATACTTTTTTTTTGGAGAAAGAGCTATTTATAACAACCTTCATAGATGTTTTGATAGATTTTAAAATTAGAACTCCGTAAAGAACTAGGCAGACAATTCAATAACAAGATGGGTAACTTAAAAACTGAATAAATATAATAAATTCAAATGGGTAACAATGATCAATAATATATTTGATAAAAAAATTATTCAATTAAACTATTTGTTTATTACAATTCATTTTAATTTGAACGAAATTGATGTTTTATAAAATGACTCATTTAAACTCAAACTAACTTTTCTTAAAATTCATCCTGACCTGCACCCATGATAACTCACATTCATCCTAACCCGCAGCCTAACTAACCTGTTACCCAACCCAACTCGTCCATTTTGTCTGGCATAAGAATAAATTTAGTTGTAATGTATTTTTATTATGATTATATATATGAACTTTAGTTTGATTGTTTTTTTAACATGACCCGACCCGGTTTGACCTATCCCGATCAGAACAAAATAAAAAAAATATTATATATCGAACTCTAAATATATAACTTTAAAAAACATTTCGCCCCCCATGAAAAAAATTTCTGGGTCCGCCACTGCTCGGTGTGCAACTAAGTGTCCTAGATTACTACTGTGTTTCTGATATTCCTTCTATCTAGTCTAAATGTATTACCCCGCAAGTAAACCCTAGTCCCACAACAATCATTTAGAGTCTTTAATTTAATAAAAACATTTTCAATTTGGTTCATTTTATATCAAACATTTATCTATAAATCTTCAGATCCCTTGTACTTCTAGGTAGAGCTTGTCAAGAGCTACGTGTGGGTTCAAGAATCACCCAAATTCGTCGAGAAACGACCAAGATATGGCGATTTGAAGTTGTGTTTCTAGTGAGGGAAAATAGGTTCGGGAATGGGGTTGTAGAGAGAGGTTTGGCTTAATTAAATGAGGAAAATGCCTCATTTAGGGCTTTTATACTAAGGGTGGTGTTCGGGTTCGTTTCGGTTGCTCGGTTCGCGTTTTTGTCGCGTATCCGGAACTTTACGCGTATTTAATTGTAATAAATAAAAGAAGATTATTTTAATTAATTGATGAGTTTCAAAATTGTAAAAATGTTATTTATTTCATTCTATTAAATTAATTTCGTTCGTGTCGTGTTTCGTTTTCGTTTCGTCAAATCGCGTCACCATCGCGCGTATTCGTTCGAATCGTCAGTCGAACGAACACATCGATGGTTTGGCTTTCTGACTTTTGTTTTCTACTTGTCAGTCATCATTTCAGAACGTTAAACTCACAGATATGTTTGTGTGAATCGTCACCCACGCAAACACACTGTCAGTTCGTTATTCTGAAACAACACTGTAAATTATGTTTGAATTGCGTTTCCTCACTGTCGGACTCAACTAAACACCCTGATATCACATTGTTTTCACATTGAATTGTCGGCCATCTGATTCCTGTCATCTATGGATATCAGATCGCAACCGATTTGTTTTTGTCATTCGCTTGAACATCGCTGTTTCTCATGTTTAGTTGTGTTAACTGTACTTAGGTTTTCACTAAAATACACACAACTAATGTTTCAATTGAGTGTTGTACTTACAGTATTTAAGTTTACACAAAAATACATACAACTGTTTCTTGTAAATCTGAATTCTGTTAATACAAATACCGTGTATACACATGAAATCACACGTAGGCACTGTTGAAAGTACACGCACCGTACAAACTTGCCGGCCGGTCTGGTACTAGTTGTCACATCCGTAAAGTCCCGGCATGTACAGTAGACCAGTGGGTCAAGCTGATATGGGCATCATTAAAATCCCGGCACGCTCAGGTGTACTCCTTGTGAGTTATGTCTAATATGGGTCACGTGTGAGAGGGTACAACTTGGACAACCACCAACAACTAAGTCTAATTGATTGAGTCAAATAAGGCACAATCCTCATGTCTTGGTTGTATTTAAATGTTTAATTATTAATTTAATTATACATTTAATATTATATTCCTATAATTGCTTTTGGGAAATCATTCAGGTTATTCAAACTCATTTTATAAAACTATGTGAACTCACCAACCATGTGTTGACTTTATTTTTGCATGACTTCTCAGGTGACGAACAGGTCAACTGAAGAGTTATTTCTTTTGGACTAGGTTACAGATAGAGGACCTAGCTTTTTGGACCTGCATACTTTTGGACATCATTACACAGTTATTTTGTATATCTTGTGCAGATACAAGATTGAAGATTTATGATGTGATAGTAGATTTACATTGTTAAATCATAAACTTAACTGATGTAATTTAACTTTGTAATTCTATTTTATTTTAGCAGTTTCTTATTTATATATCATGTGCAATGTAAACAATCTGATCATTAGGATTATCACTCACGATATTGCGCCCCGAGAACATTTCGCCCGACGGGGAATCCGATCCTACCCCGCCGGCTCGAGGTGTGACAATTGTGATATACCCTATATATAAGCACCAAAGTACATTGGAAGTAAAACCATGAGTTCTTTAGGCAAAGTTTCCTGGCAAATCAAAGGTTATTGAGATCCCAAGAATTGGTGTGTATTCTTACATCAATTCAAATAAATGGTGTTAGTAACTATTCTTACATCGATGTAACTAAACTATCGATAATTCAAAACCCTCTTAGTAAAGTAAATGAGTTGCATGACAATTCTAAAAGCAAATATGTTATTCACATACTTTTTGTGGGAACTCATTTTAAACTCCTAAATCACAAGACAACTCATGATTCGAAACTCTTTCAATGCCATTCAAATAGAATTTTATGTCCTTGAGACATTAGTTCACCACACTAATGCAATAGTTTACAATTATAAAACATCAGTTAAAAATCATAAAAATCAGACTAAGACTATAATAATTAAACTACGAATTCTGAATCCTCAAACCATGATTTAAATTGTTATTCTATTATTCAAAAATAATAAATAAATAAAGAAAAATTCCAACTCCATTTACCATATTGTTATACGCATTTTATAATGATCTCAAACAATGAAACTTTTATAATCAAAATTTATTCATCTCTCACCTTGCCCTACTACACTCACTCGAGACATCAAAACAATTATGAATTCTAGTATATTAAAACAATACGTTTCATATGACATAAATTTCCATAGATTAAGGAAGCTATCAAGTATGTGATAGGTTAATGGTTGAGTTCACCCTACATATACCAAACATTTCAATGCAATGATAGAAAACTTTAGTATACAAATGCTTCATAAAAAACCTAGAATTCAAGAGATAACCATATTCAAAACCTACAATTGTATTAATTTAAAAAAAAGGAAGGAAGTCAATAGTTCTAAAACACATACAAGTTACATTTGGTCTGCAAGCTCGTATTCTTGAAACACAACAACTCATCAAATCTAAGGGCAAATTACACGAGGAAATGCCAAACCACTATTTACTTGAATTCAAATTCAAAGAATATAGCTTGCTACACTTTCAAAACCGTTTGTGAATTTCAAATAAAAACAATCTACGATATCTTATTCTTAACAAAGCTCACAAGTCACGATACTCTATTCATCCTCATGCTGATAAAATGTGCAATGATCTACACACTCAGTATTGGTGGCCAGGCATGACGAATGATTTCAAAGTTCTTGATATGTTCTAAAGTGAAAGCAGGACATCAAAAACCGTTAGGATTACTCGAAAAACCTGAAAAACCAATTTGTAAGTGTGAAGGAATTGTTGTAGATTGTATAACTAAACACCCACAAACTTTCAAGGGTTATGACAACATATGGGTTATTGTTGATCATCTTACAAAGGCTGCTCACTTCTTAGAAATTCGTGAGAACTATCATGTAAAAGAGTTGGCTCGAATATACATCAATGAAATTGTGTGTAGACATGGAGTTCCACTCAACATTATCTTTGACACTGATGGTCGTTCCATAACACATTTTTGGAAGTCATTGCAATCATCATTGGGAACTCTTTGAATCTTTTCATAGCCTACCATCCAAAAACTGATGGACAATTTGAAAGTACCATACAAACATTGGAAGACATGCTCAGATGTTGTGTGATTTTGGTGGTAACTAGGATAACCGTTTATTGTTGATCAACTTCTCATACAACAAAATTATCATACTAGTATCAATATGGTTTCTTTTGAAGCTCTTTATGGGCGCAAATGTCGATCACTAGTCTGTTGGAATGAGTTAGCGGAAGCTCAAATCACCGTACCTGAACTGGTTCAAGAAACAACAAACAAAATCCTTTGTATTCGTGAAAATTTGGCCACATGGCGAGCAGTGGCAAAAGAGTTACGTTGATAAATGGCAAAAGCCAATGAAATTTCAAGTCAACGAACTGATTCTTTAGAGGTATAACCTTGAAAAGAAGGTGTTCGTTTTGACAAGAAATGCAAGCTAGCTCCTCGATACGTAGGTCCTTTAAGATCTTGGAGAGGATTGGTAAAGTGACTTATTGACTCAAACTGCCTAAAGAACTATCGAATGTGCATTCTACATTCCATGTTTCAAATCTGAAGAAGTGTTTAGAATATGAAAATCTTCAGATATCTCTCGATGAAGTGACTGTTGACGAGACGATGCACTTTGTTGAGAAACTAGTGAAGATCGTAGATCGGGAAGTCAAGAAACTAAAAAACAAGTGTGTTCCATTAGTTTTGGTCAAATGAGATTACAAACACCGCTCAGAACTCACTTAGGAACGTGAGGATCAAATGAAGACTAAATAACCTTATTTTTTTTAATCAATAGTATCCTAGTCATTTCGGGACAAAATTCTTTAAAGTAGCAGAGACTTTAATATTTAGGGTTTCTCCTGAAAATAAAATGGTGTCGATTGTAATAAATTAAAATCTTAGGGTATTAATTAAATTAATAATATTATCTGTGGATCTATATATATTTATATATATAGTGTAAAGTTAAACTTTAAAAATGAAACAAATATATGTATATATATAGACACACACACACATATGTATCTACACCACATGATATTATAAAAATTGTACTTATATTTTTGATTATATGTGTATAATAAAATTATATTAATACTTAAAATAACTATAATTTCTATTATATTTACATAACCATTATGTGTGTGTGTGTGTATAGGGCATGTATATTTTGTAAACCCACTTGAGTTGAAGAAACTTTGGAAACTTTGAAAAAAACAATGTAAACAAACCCAAAAATTTTTTATTTTTTTTATAGTTTTGTAACATCATTAGGGTCAATTTTATAAAAAAAATGAAAAAAGCGCCGAGCCATTTTTTTAAAAAAAAATTAATTTGTCGACGATGTAACAAAGACGTAACATAGCTATACAGCTGTGTACATCGTGTTACGTCTGTGTTACAGCTGTGTTACGTCTTTGTTACATCGTCGACAAATTAATTTTTTTTTAAAAAATGGCTCGGCGCTTTTTTCATTTTTTTTAATAAAATTGACTCTAATGATGTTACAAAACTATAAAAAAATAATAAAAAATTGGGTTTATTTACATTGTTTTTTTCAAAGATTCCAAGGTTTCTTCAACTCAAGTGGGTTTCCAAAATAACCTTCCCCTATATATATAGTGTAAAGTTAAACTTTAAAAATGAAACAAATATATATATATATACACACACATATATGTATCTACACCACTTTATATGATAAAAATTGTACTTATATTTGTGATTATATATGTGTATAATAAAATTATATTAGTACTCAAAATAACTATAATTTCTATTATTTTTATATAACCATTATGTGTGTGTGTGTGTAACAGCAGTGCCGGAAACGTCACCGGAACAGTGATCTCAACAGTAACATGAACAGTAATCAGGTACGAACTATATGTGCTTTAGTGTGTTTTCATATTCAGATCATGTTTCATTATCATTTTGTGTTATCAAAGAGCAAAACCAGAGTCAATTCAGAGAACAAGTTCAAAACTATGATTCATCAGTCAGATAATTATCTGGCGTTACAGAACCATCATGTGATTATGTGTTAGGATTTTAATTATGTATAAACGTATGTGAGGCTTTACAAAACAAAACAACAACGGATGTCGTTACGTGAATGCTAAAACGACGGATTATTCGTATAGGTGACGATCTGTACGAATATATCTGAATGTTTAACGTTCTGAATGATGTCCAATAAATAGAAAACCATATTGAAAAGTATAGTTATCGTCGTGTTCGTACGGGTGACGATTCGAACGAATATGCGCGACGACCGTACGATTCGATTTTAAACCGTAAATTAAATATTTTTGAAAAATTCAAAATAAACGAAAGATATTTAGTTAATTTACTAGGAATAACCACCTAAAATAATTTTATAAATTCTATTTTAAAACCGAGTCGTTTCATTACGAAAGCGACGAAAAACCGACGCTTCTACGCGAAAACACGCGAAACCGAACGAACCCGGGTATTTTACCATCATTTATGATGGCAATTAATGCCATCATCTTCCCCAACCACCAAGTTCCATCACCACCACCGTCACTTTCTCTCTCTCGAGTCTCTCTCTACCTTCTCTCTACAATATCTCTCTCATTTCTTCACCATTTCAAGCCATTTTGGTGTCTAAACGACCACCACAACTTGTAGATCATAGAAGTACAACCGATCTAAGAGTTTATCCAACAGATTCGAGGTCAAATCGATTTTCATGTTCGGTTTTAGAGTTTTCAAAACCCTTAGGTTCGAACCCCCATAGGAACCGATTTATACTCTTTCAAACCGTAGGAACTTCACCAAACATTTTTAGAATGATGTAGGAACAAACCCCCCTTCATTCCTCGGTCGATTAGCTTAGAACCATGGTTGCCCTGGTTGCTCTCGACCGGCCGAATGGCCAAGAACCAGATCGCCGAAAGAGCCCTCCCACCCTCATTCGACGAATGACCAGCCGAAGAACCACCCTCATTCGCCACTCCCTCCTTCGGTGAATGGCCAAGACTTCCATTCGATCGGCCTTGCTTAGCCCGAACCAGAGCCATTCGACCAGTTTTCCTTTCGGCCACCTCCCCATTCGCTCGGCACCATATTCATTCGACCACCATGTTATTCGGTCGGGAGAAGCCTCTTTCGGCCAAGACCTTCTCGCCCGAACTCTATTCGATTGGCTAAGGATCATTCGGCCTAAGACTTGGTTCGGTCGGCACTCCTTTGATCGAGAATGGTTCGGGTCAGGTTCATACGGCCATGAAGATGGGTCGAGGCTTGGAATAGGTTACAAGAGTCCACAAACAGGTTAGATGGTATGGTGAACGTGCATGGAGATTGATTGAGTGCATGAGTGTGTGCATGCACTTTATATGTGTGTGCATGGAAAAATTTGGGTTTTCTAAAGAAAACGAGTTTTCTCTATCAAGCAAACAACAAAGTATGGATTGTTAATATCCATTAATTAAGTTTAGCACACTGGAAGATCCATCATGACGTAATATGGATCAAACAATAATCTAAAGTTTGAGTGTTGATTAACCATTAACACGAAAACCTTAGAAAAAGCTATAAAGACATACAACTAACCTAGATGGTTTCCTTAAACTATCAAGGCTTAGTTAGTCAAAGAACTAACACGAAATCGTTTAAAGATTCAAAGTTGAGTAATGGGCCCGAGGTTGGCCCAATGGGCTCAACCCAAACCCATCATATGTAAATTACATCTTCTTAAATTAATTACGTTAGTTTAATAAAAGAAATTAAATTGTAAGGTTTGTTAATCTAATTAATTTCACCAGCCGAAATCAAGGTATGAACGAAAGAAGGGCACGGATATTAGGGTTTTTGCATACTATGTTCGACCCAACCCCCTCTAATCGGCCTAAACCCTACTAACCGCGATCTACACCTTCGAGATACACCCTGTTACTTAACACCACCACGAGAACATCCTACATCAGTTGATGATCGATGAAGATGATGTGGAGGGTTACAGGTTCGCCGGGGAATGCTAGGAGACATGTGGCCGAACCATCTGGGCATGCATGTGACGAACCCAAAAAGAATAGCCGAACCATTTTCCTTGAACGAACCCTTGATCATCTCCCGAACCCTGCTAGTGCTCACCGAACCTTTGGGTGCAGACCGAACCTTCACATTGTCACGAACCCATGCAAGGAAAACCGGCCGAACCTTTTGCATAGCTCACGAACCATTCACACGCAGGCGAACCCTCATGGCGACTCACGAACCTTTGGGATACGAACCTGGTTACTTGAACACCCTACTTTCGAACCCATGATAGCTGGTTCCCTTGGCCGAACCTTTATTACATTAGGAACTAAGGTTCGCTGATGGTTTAGCCGTATGCACATCCGATCGGTTGAAGCCTTGAAGGCAAATTAACTAGGCCCAATTAGTGGCCCAACCAGGAAATCATGAAACCCAGGCCCAGCCACTCCACAGCCCATACCCTCGGCCCAAGCCTTGACGTTTGACTCATGAGATTTCCGGCCCATTTGTTTAAGAACTAGTGACCCGGTTATAAAACCTATTCGGCCCAAAACTAGCTCACAATCGGCCCATGTGCAGTTGGGCCCAATAACAAACTAGGTCGGCCCAAGACTACCTACATTCGGCCCACATTAACTAGGACAAGCATAAACACTTGAAAATTCCTATGAGTTGGGATATACATGGTGTATATAGAATTTTACAAATGAGAATACAAACATGATGGAATTGGTGGGTTAAAACAACTAACTATGACTAAGTCCCTAAATGCGTTACAAGATTTAAGCTAGGAACAAGAAGAGATAATAAAAAAAATCAAGTATTTAGTTGTAAGTTACAATTATACACCACACTTACACTTAATTGATTGAAAGTCAATACAGTGTATTTACATTAGATTGGGCCGAATGATGATAGTGACTCACGAGTGTTAGCCAAATTAAGGCTAACACATACACACACACAAGTGATACTTATGAGTCGAAAACAACGTGAAATCAATACAGGATCGTGAACATACAACAAATACAATCAAAGAGAGCGTGCATTTCTTCGTTAAGCTAAGTCAACCACTTCTAAAGCAAGGTGAGTTCATATGCCCCTTTTCTTTAATCTTTACTGATTTTAAACTCTCGGGGCTAAGAAACATGTTTACTTTTATTTGTTTAAAAGTTTTGCTTAACATGTTATTTATACTTTGATTTAGATAATATTAAATTGTTTATTATCATTTATCATTGTATGCATGCTTGTATGATCATGAGATAACAGGGAAACTCAGATGAATATGATAATATAATTTCATAATCATCAACACATTTGAATAACATAGTTGTAAGATTTTATCTTATAACACTTAGTTATTCTTACATGAGCAAACATTGAGACAATTCATACACCAACAAACAATGAAGAACTACTACAGTGAAACATGATGACACTACACAACACATGAATGATTAGAAGATAAAATATATTCTAAATATCATTCCACATTATAATTAACTAAGTGTGATAAGTCAAGTACTTATAACACTTAGTTATAACCTAAAAACATAATGTGTGATAGTATGAACGCATTGATCATCCACCACCTGCGTCACTTAAGGGTACTAAGACTATGGCTTAAGGATTACATGGTGAACATATGGAATTCATGAATGATAATCATGATAACGTAACTTCATGATAACCACATCATTCACACAATGATTAACATAATGTAATAACACAAGTTCTTATTCAACCTTGTTATTCACATGAGAACATCCCACATTGAGAACAACAACAACATAGATGTACATCATCCATCGTTACTTGTGGACTAGTAGACTAAGGAATTTATTTTCTCTCACGTCATATTATTAGTAACAGTTTCGATGAAGGCTTTGGGATCACACGGCGGAATAGAGGTGAATCGGGTACATTGTAATCTGATTACGTGAGGATCACAATGGACACCTTTTCGGCTCTATACGTTGCATTGAGATTACATTACAAACAGTTAACTAACACTTTTAATATTTAAAAGTGAAATAACAGTTAACCCCACAAATATAGAATAATACAAGGAACAGATTGAGAATCTAATATCCTTAACACATATATTGGTTATCAATACTTCGGTTTGATGACTACATCGCTATCATCATATTATTCTATACATGAGAACACAGGTGATCAAAGAGGAGATAAACATGAGAAATGAGAATGGAAATCAATAGTTGTATTGCAAGTAGTGTGGAGTTCTAGTGGTGATGTGGTGGGATGTTGGCTAGGGCTTAGTTCCCTTACATATGCCCTATATATAAGCATCACTACTAGGATGATATATCACTTGTGAATATAACTATTGAGGAGCCATTGGGTGAACAGGTGAAACAAACATCATACAAGTAACATAATCAACTTTGTGATTGTGCATGTGAATGAATCAAGGTTTTCAATTAACATACTTATGAACTCACCAACCTAGTGTTGACTTTGTTTAAATACATGTTTTCTCAGGTGATGAACAGGTGTAGCTACATTACATGCAAGGATTAAGCTAGTGGACTTTTAGAAGACCTAGCTTTATTTTGTGTTGCATGCTTTTGGTGACAAGAATAATGAATCATTTTTTGTATATCTTGTACATATACAAGATATAGTTATATTGATTCTTTTGATAGAATTATTCGATTAAATTATGAACGATACATTGTAATTTAATCTTGTAATTCTATATCATGGATGTGTTAGCATTTCTCATTTATATTATCATGTGCTATGTAAACAATCTGATCAATTGATTATCACTCAAGATATCGCGCCCCGGGAACCTTCCGCCCGACGGGAAAGCCCGATCCGTTCCCGCCGGCCCGGGGTGTGACAACGGATATCCTTTGATTCTTGATCTTCTTTGATTCTCTTGATTTTGATATCGATTTCATTTGATAGTTCACGTTATTGCCCATATAGCTTGACTACAAGAGTCTACTATTTATGCCGGGACTTTATGTGTGTTACACGTGGTCTTGATTTCTATACAAGTGACATCCACCTTGACTCAAGCATTAATGATTTCATTAGATTTTAATGATTTCATTATTTCAATGATTCACACACATTTATGATTTCTGATTCCCTTGAGTCTCCTGATTTTGATCTTTAGAATTTCCATGATTTCACAATGATAGTTGATTCTTGATTAGGATCCTTTGTTTTCAGATCACATACTGAGTTAGATTTCTTTGAACATGATCTTTAGCTTTAGTTCCTTTGATTTCACTTTGAATTTAGGTTCTTGAATTTGAGCTTGATGGACTAAGGGTTTGTTTAGAGTCTTAGAATTTAAGGTGTTACTCATAAGAGTAATTTAATTAACTTGATAGTTAGTTCTGCGTAGTAATTACCTAGACAGGAGTCTAGGGGTATCAACAATCATAAAAATATAACATACAATGAATAAAAGCATTTAAGTAAACAATTTAATTAAAACAGTTTACGCATGCTTCTCAACCCCGCGTTTTAAAACAAAAATGTTTAGAAAAGGGGCAATGAACTCATATGTGTTGTTGTGCTAATGGTCTATCACAAAATGCGCGCTCGTTGTTGTTTCTTAAGTTTCTTCAGTTCCTGAGTTGTTTTAAAGAATTCGAATACGGTAAGTATATGCATTAGTCGTCGTATCTAGGGTTTGGTCTCGGTGTGCAACTATGTGTCCTAAATACTAGTGTGATTCCAAGATTTAATCTAGTTAGTCTAACTTAAGTATCCCTATCCCCATCAGTTAGTCCTAACAAGTCTTAATTAACATGATTTAATTAAGTTCGTTTTAAGTTAAAACATTAATTTAGAAAATTATTTAATTTACTTTAACAAAGTTCATAAATCATTCTCTTTATCAAAATATCGTTAGCTTGTCTTAAATTAACAATTAACATGTGATGAGCTTCATTAAGCCCATTGGGCCCAACTCGGCCCATTTAGTAGTCTTTGATTTCAAATGATTACAACCCACGTCTTTGGATAATTTTAACATATCCCATTAATTTATCTGAGTTAATTATCCATGTTAAGACTTTTCCTAAGGTAGTGATAATACTTAAATTGACACTTCATCCCTTGATCTTTTGTTCTAATACACATGATCTCATATACATTTCCCAAGTGTTAAACGAATTTAGAACCCTTATTGTGGAAGATAAGAATTTCGTGATTACCTAAGTCTCTCCTTATCTTTAAATGACCTTAGTAGGTTCCCATGTATACGCATTAAATTTCATGCATAGACATGTAATCCTAACCCCATGCATGCAAAATAGGGTTTTCGTTTATACATGCACACACACATAGACTTCCATTTTCTTTAACAACTAAGTCGAATGTTATGGACCAGCGAACCTATGGTTCCTCATGGTAGGTTCGGCTCATCTAGGTTTCAACTTCATAAGGTTCGTCCACCTGCAGGTTTCACATGAAAATGGTTCGTACTTCCTAAGGTTCGGTAATCATGGGGTTCGGCATTGGGTAGGATTCGGCTGCAAGGGTTCGGCTGATTGGTTCGCACCTTCTTGGTTCGTGACTCACTACAAGGTTCGGCCAGAAAATCCCCAGGTTCGCCGGCCACCAAGGGTTCGGCTGGCATGGTGGGTTCGGTCAAAGGTTCGTCCTTCTCTGGGTTCGTGTAAGGGTTCGGCCTATGTGGTGAAAGGTTCGGTCCTATGTGGTAGGTGGACAACAACAGGTTCCTTGCAGGATAGCCACAGGTTCGGTGCAGGTGGGCAACAGGTTCGGTTCCCTCAAAGGTTCGGCTGATGCACTGGACATGCAGGTTCGGCTAGTAGGTGATGGGTTCGGCCGAAGTGTTCACGAACCTGTAGACTTCCATGGATCACCATCCTCGTTCTAGGACGCTAATACCTATTACAACTTCATTTCCAAGGTTTCCTAATGTTTCAAAATAACCTATCTCATAATATCTAGGGTTTTAAACCGGTTAGAACACCATAGCTACAAGGAGTCGAGACAAACCCTCAAAACCGAAAATAAACTTGAAATTTACCTCTAATAGGATGGGTGAATGCATAGATCTCTTGTGCTTCTGTGTTCTACACAACAATATGGTCGTTTTGGCTCCAAGAAAACTTAAATCCGTGAAGAATCGAACAAGAAACCTTAGTGAGAAGCTTGAGGGGTTTTCTAGAGAGAGAGGGTAAGGAAAACGAAAATGGTGAGAATGGGGGAGGTTGGTGGTGGTTGTTGGTGCCATAATGATCTCATTAAATGGTTTCAAACACCCAGTTAAGTTCGGTCTCGTTCGGTTTCGCGTACGCGCCGGTTTCCTCGTAGACTCTCGTAACGAAACGACGTGGTTTATAAAATAAGATTTCTAAATTTATTTTAGGTGGTTATTCCTAGTAAATTAACTAATATCTTTCATTTACTTTAACTTTTCGAATTACATTTACTGTTTAAAATCTAATATTACAGTCATCGCGCGTATTCGTTCGAATCGTCACCCGTACAAACACGACGATAACTATACTTTTCAATATGGTTTTCTAATTATCGTATATCATTCAGAACATTAAACCTTCAGATTTATTCGTACAGATCGTCACCTATACGAATAATCCGTCGGTTTAGCATTCATGTAACGACATCCGTGTTGTTTTGTTCTGTAAAGCCTCACATACGTTTATACATAATAAAATCCTAACACATAATCGCATGATGGTTTTGTATTTCCAGATAATTATCTGACTGAAGAACCATGTTTTCTGAGTTTAGTTTCTCTGAAATGATTATGAATTCACTGTTTGATTCATGAATTAATAATGATACATGCTATGCATATGAATTACACTGAAATACATAGAATTTGTACCTGATTACTGTTCATGTTACTGTTGCGATCACTGTTCCGCTACGATTTCGGCACTGATGTTACAGTCTCCCCTTGTTAGAGAAATTTCGTCCCGAAATTTAAGAGTTGTCATCGGGTACATCTTCCTCTGTAAACAGTTGGGGATACTTGGACTTCATGTGATCTTCGCGTTCCCAAGTAAACTCAGGTCCGCGCTTTGAGTTCCATCGAACCTTTAAACCATAAATTAAATATTTCTAAAAAATTTTAAACCTTCATGTTCGTACGGGTGACGATTCGAACGAATACGCGCGACGACTGTACGATTCGATTTTAAACCGTAAATTAAATATTTCTAAAAAATTTTAAAATAAAAGAAAGATGTTTAGTTAATTTACTAGGAATAACCACCTAAAATAATTTATTAAATCCTATTTTTATTTCCGAGTCGTTGTATTTCTAAAACAATGAAGAACCGACATGTTACGCGAAACCAAACGAGCCCGAACTTACCGGGTATTTGTGGACCATTTAATGTGGTCATAAATGACCACACCAATCTCCACCACCCTCCTTCTCCCTCTCATTTGCGTCCTACCCCCCTCTCTCTAGAAAATTTATTCTCCACCTTCTCTCTACGATTTCTCCTCCATATCTCCACGAAATTGCATGTTTTTGGTGTCAAAACGACCACCATCATCTGAAGATCACGGAAGTACAAGAAATTCAAGCTTTCATCCATTAATTCGAGGTTAATTCTTAATTTTATTTCGGTTTTTAGTGGGTATCACGAACCCTTTATGTTTTGTTATTTTAATCGGCCTAAACACTTAGGAACACTTAGATAAACACTTAGAAACAACTGGGAGACTTTGGATACTAATCTGTAGCAGGATTTCGGTTAAAGATGAAGAGGATGATGCAGGTTCGCGAACCAAATCGATTGGCCGAACCTTCATACAGGTAGCCGAACCTGTAATCTGGTGGACGAACCTTCTGGCTCACGAACCTGAACTAGCCGAACCCTACATCATCCGAACCTCCATCTCCACGAACCAATTTGGGGCGAACCTGATGGCACACGAACCTGATGACCATGAACCCTTGATCAACGAACCTGCACATGGCCGAACCTGTGACTATAGTCGAACCTTCAGCCGAACCAAGGAGCTTCTGCCGAACCTGGATACAACCTGGCCGAACCTTTGTTGAGCGAACCCTAAAGATTCGTCGAACCTAATGTGCTAACCGAACCCTAAAGGTTCACCGAACTCAAAAAGGTTCGCCGAACCTATCCTCAATGCCAATAGGTTCGCTGCTTCAAATGCTGATTGAACCTAAAGTGTTGGCTAATTAGGGAAATTCTAGGCCTAGGGCAGTTAAATTTAGTTTTGAGAACAAGGAAATGAATATGCGAGTACTCAAAGCCTAGAACGAACTAAGGAACATGCATTAGTGGATCTATAGCCTAAGGTTAAGGTGTTAATTTCAACATTAACATCTAACACTTAGAAAATTTCATACGAATATATATATATATAACTAGATCAGATTGTTCAATTGAACACTCTAAGCCAAGTTATATGCACGGACGAACAAAGAACTATCGGAAACAAAGATCTAGTAGGTTAATTGAATGTGATTAACCTAAGCTTAACTTGTTAATCATAATTCTGAAACCAAATTATAAGTTTTATTTAAAATATTATTTCAATTAAACAAAATGATTTTTAACTTAACAACATAAAATAAAGTGTTTAAAATGTTCTAATTAAGAAACATTGAAAATGAGCAACATAAACCATACATCACTAAGGTGTAATGGTAATTATTTATGGGATTAGGGTTACAAAGTGGAATTTAAGTTAGACTAGTTAGATTAAATCTTAGAAACACCTTAGTACATAGGACACTTAGTTGCACACCGAGACCAGACCCTAGAAGCGACGACTAATACGTATACTTATCGTATTCGATCTCTTTTTAAACCAACTCAGGAACTAAAGATACTTAGTCTACAAACAGCAAGCGCGCATTTTGTGGTAATCATTTGCACATCAACACAGATGAGTTCATTGCCCCTTTTCTAAACATTTTGTTATCAAACGCGGGGCTAAGAAGCATGCGTAAATTATTTTCGTAAGATTATATTTACTTAAATGCTTTTACTTAACATAGGTTTATATGTATAATTGTTATTCTAGATTCTATTTAGGTATACAATATACAGAAATTCAAAGTAAGTTATTTATTCATTATGAGTAAATAACTATTTCAAGTCAAAGAACTATTTTCAAATGTCTATTTTGAAAGAACTAAAGATCTTAAACAAAGAACTATTTCAAAGATCTAATTTCAAAGAACTAAAGGTCTAATCAAAGTACTATTTTCGGTGTGGTGTTGTCAAAGAACTAACGATCTATTTCAAAGAACTATGTACAAAGAACTATTTTCAAGGGTCTGACTGGGAAATATCAAAGATAGCATGTGCCAATCTCAGGTTTGAAAGATGTACTAGCTAGACTGATCGAATATGAGACGCATGTTTGATGATATTTACAGTATTCCCTAACTGTTTTGAAGAACATCTGGGAAATACTCAAAGATAACATGTGCCAAAGAACTAAAGAACTATACGAACTATGGACGGTCTAAAGAATTATGAAAGCCTGTATATCAAAAGATGTCCTAGCTAGACTGATTGATTATAGGTCGCATGTTTGATAAGATTTACAGATCTCCTTTACTACTAAGAACCATGATTGCTAGACTAGGCTACTCGAGTTGACCAAGGCCTAATCATTAGATCTTAGATTTTATTAAATGCTTACTTATTTATTTACTTAAGCATTTATTGTGATGTTTCTACAAATGCTATTGTTGATCATGCTTGTGTGATGAACTTAAGGAATCAATAGAAAGTTTATTTTGTGGAACTGAAAGAACTAAGAACTGAAGAACTAGTGTGCAAATGGAGTGGAATGAAACTCTTAATTATCATTAACAACAATATATTTTGTGGTTCGATATGTGATGGGATGTTGGCTGGGGCTTGTTCCCCTACATATGCCCTATATATAAGCATATTTGACTGGATAGTATAGGTGGTTGTTAGTGAGATTAAGGTTTTCGTTCGGACAGGTTGTCAAATTCATTTTCAAATAAAACTATATGAACTCACCAACCATGTGTTGACTTTTTTTTTGGCATGACTTCTCAGGTGACGAACAGGTCAATTAAGAAGCTAATGCTTTTGGGATAGGATTTCTGATAGAAGACCTAGTATTTTTGGACCTGCATATTTTTGGAACAGCATTATACAATATATTTAGTATATGTTGTGCAAATACAAGATAGAAATTTTATGATGTTGATGGTAGATTTACATTGTTAAATTATGAACGATACTAATGTAATTTAACTTTGTAATTCTATTTTATTTAGCATTTATCATTTATATGATGTGCAATGTAAACAATCTGATCACCACGAATATCATTCACGATATCGCGTCCCGGGAACCTTCCGCCCGGCGGGGAAACCGATCCAACCCCTCCGGCTTGGGGTGTGACAGATTGGTATCAGAGCCATGGTTATAGAGAAATATAGGTCACTTATTTAAACGGTTTGGCCTAGACTTTAAACTAGGGACCCTGCATGTAGAGAACATAGGACTTAAGACTTTATTTGCATTGTGTCTTTAGCATTCGATCACTGCACTAACCGATAATTTTGTTGGTTATGATCAGAATGCCGCCGAGAAGACCTCCTTCTATTGTACCACCACCGCAAAGTTCAGCTCCACATTCGTCCACGCCATCACCAGCTGACTCACCTCCTCCACCTCCTCCTCCTCCGCTCAACCCACCTCCAGGTCCGAGCACGACTCAGATACTGGATCCTGCTACTATTGCCCTGGAAACTCTACTGAGCAGTCAGCTGACTAATCAACTGAAGGAAGTGATACCGGAGATGCTCAACCAAATCCGGAACGACAGCAACAATACTGGGAACTCATCAGGGAAAGCTAGTGGGAACACTGGTAATACATCACACTACTCCTACAAGTCTTTTGTGGGATGTAAGCCGCCAAGCTTTAGCGGTACTGAAGGAGCCGTTGGTCTGATCCAATGGATAGAGAAGATCGAAACTACTATGGACCTCTGCAATTGTCCAGAGCACCACAAGGTTCATTACTCTGCTGGAACATTCAACAAGCGAGCCTTGACTTGGTGGAACTCGCAAATCCAAGCGGGAGGAAGAGAAGAAGCTATGTCCATGACCTGGGAAGATTTCAAGACCCTGCTGAGAACTGAATTCTGCCCCAAGAACAAGCTGCAGAAACTGGAGGTTGAATTGTCAAACCATGTGATGAAGGGGGCAGACCACATGGGGTATACTACTCGATACCACGAGTTGGTTGCTTTGGTGCCAGACATGGTACCAATATTGGAGAAGAGGATTGATCGATATGTAGGTGGACTGCCCGCCTGCATTCAGAGTTTAGTTGTTCCAGCAAACCCAGCATTTTATGTATATAGAATTTGAAATTTAGGTTTTGAAATGTAACTAATTCAAAGTTTTGTAATAAACTTATATATATATATATATATATATATATATATATTCGATAATTTTTTATTTTAGGATAAAAATAATTATTTTCGAAATTTACATAATCTGAACATATTTTTATATATTGTTAAACAAATACGATATTCAAGTCCTTCAATTTATAAGTAATTTAATTCAATAAAATTACAACATGTATATTTTGAAATTCTATTATTATTTTACATAATATTTTTATAACAGTAAAGTAGTTTAAAAATACATATATAGCTTTAATATTAATCTCATTTTTATTATCAAAACTAAAAATGTTTTCTGAATTAAATAAGATTTCTCAAAAATCCAAAATAATGTTTTAAGGTATAACTTTCTAATTTACAATATGGTCATTCGAATTATATAGAACTTGAATTCCCCCGTTTCCCCTAAATCAGTTTAAGATCAAAGAACCCTAATTCATTGTTCAATCCAGTTAGTGAGTTTTGTAAATCGTGAGTCTCTTAACTCATGGGGCTATTGTTTTGTTATCAAAAACGAGTAGCATGGCCTCGATGATTACCTGATTCCATTACGAATTTGTGTAGTTTGAACAAGAACGGCCCCAGATAAAGACGTGAATCTTGATCCGAGGTTTTAGCGCTTTTCAGAACCCCTTTGTGCATCCATTTCGTTCAGAGGAACTTTTCTAAGGTCCTTGTATGCTAGATTCGAGTGATTAACTATGTTTTCATTGGTTTCGAGTTGTGTTTTATTTTTGTTTGTTCGATTATGGTAACACGCGTTAATTGGGATCAATCTTGCAATTGGTTGTGCCGAGATTCTCGGAATCAAGCTGTAAATGTACAGCTAATTCGGATTTGTGTTGAAAACGTGTTAAAAATTGGTTTATAGGTTCAACCCGTGGGATGAGTGTTCGAATACGGGTCTGCAACAGAGAAGGAGAAGGTGGTTTGACTATTTACAGTTTTAGTCCCTGTAGATTTAGGCTTAATTGTCTTTGGTCCAAAGTTTTCCTTAACACTAACTTGAGTTTAAATAATTACTTCTATGTTCCCTCTAGTTTTCTATATTCATGATTTCGTGTAATAATCTTTTTGGAAGATAGTTTACACAATATTATTACATATGTTATAATTTATAGATTTTGATAATCACCTCACCTTATTTCATTATAATTATTCACACACACATATTTTCACACCCCGAGCCGGCGGGGTAGGATCGGAGTCCCCGTCGGGCGGAAGGTTCCCGGGGCGCGATATCGGGAGTGATAATCAGAAGTGATCAGATTGTTTACATTGCACATGATATAAATGAGAAATGCTAAATAAAATAGAATTACAAAGTTAAATTACATCAGTATAGTTTATAATTTAACAATGTAAATCTATTGTAAACATCATAAAATAGCTATCTTGTATTTACACAAGATATACAAAATAAATTGTATAATGATGTCTTCAAAAGTATGCAGGTCCAAAATACTAAGTCTTCTATCTGAAGCCCTAGTCCAAAAGAAATGACTTCCTAATTGACCTGTTCGTCACCTGAGAAGTCATGCAAAAATAAAGGTCAACACATGGTTGGTGAGTTCATATAGTTTAGTATTTGAAAATGATTTGAAAATGATTTGAAAATGATTTGAAAACCTCCTTTGGTAAAGACCTTAACCTCATTAACTTCACATGTAATATCCAAATCGGTATGCTTATATATAGGGCATATGTAGGGTCGAACTTACCGCCCGCCCAGCCACCGTCCCACCACATACTAATCCGTATATGACACTGTTGTTAATGATAATTAAGCATTTTTACCCTCAACACAACCCATAAGTTCTTCTGTTTGTTGTCCCTGTAATTACAATCATTTGAAATCCATGTTGATTTCATAAGTTCATCACACAATATGATCAACCATAGTAATTGTATAAACAGTTATAAATGCTTAATTAAGCAAGTAAATAAACATTTAATAAAATCTAAGTCCTAATGATTGGGGCCTGTGGTCATACTCGAGTACACTAGTCTGTCAATCTAGGTACTTAGTAGTTAGGGAAACTGTAAATATCCTCAAACATACGACCTACAAATCAAACGGTCTAGCTAGGACTTCTTGAAATGCAGGATTTTATGTTTCGTCAATGTTTTTGGCGTATGCTATCTCTGATATTTCCCAGATTTTCCCTTAAAAATGATTGTCTGATTTTGTCACAAGATGTACTTGATGTGTTGATCATAGAATACAAGATTCATTGATCGGTTGTACACTTGATTCATTGTTCAACAAACACTTGGTTTGTAGAACATTGAATGTTGTCTTTGCAAAGATTGTTTTGTTGATGTCTTGATGTCCCACACTTGTTTTGTCAAAATGTTTGATTTGATCCCTTGAATTCACCCCCTTGTTTTGTCAAAATGTTTGATTTGATTCCTTGAATTCACCCACTTGATTTGTCAAAATGTTTAGTTTGATTGGTTTGAAATGTTTTAACTTATTGAAAAGATTAGTTTAACTTGATTATTCACTTATTAAATAAGTGAATCAGTTAATAACCTGCATAAAATCTTCCTAGTTATGATCTAGGATAACATTTATACATATGTAAAACATATAATTTAAAGGCATTCAAGTAAACAATTTAAATAAACAGTTTACGCATGCTTCTCAGCCCCGCGTTTTAAAACAAAATGTTAGAAAAGGGGCAATGAACTCACCTGTGCTGCTATGTAATTTGATCTAACACAAAATGCGCGCTCCTGTATGTAAGCTAAGTATCTTCGGTTCCTGAGTTATTTTATAAGAATTTCGGATATAATAAGTACGCGTAGTAGTCGTTGTGCCTAAGACTTTGAGTATTGTTGTGTGTGCAACTATGTGTCTTAGTACTAGGTGTATCTAAGATCTACTCTATCCTAATTACCCTCTTTAATGATCCCAATTCCCATAGTTAGTCATAACAACTCTCTTTTATGTTTTAGAAAAATTTCGGCAGAGTTTCCTTTGTATTTTGTTTAAATCCAGACAACGATATTGTCTACTTTTTAACAAAAATCCCAATCAATCTTTTAATACAACAAACTTTTATAACTTAATAACTTGAAAGAAACTAATAAAAATTATATCTTACATTTCAAATTAAACAAGATTTTAGAAATTTATTAACTTTTCATTTAAAACATCTTCATTTTAGTTAAAACATCAATACTGGTATTTAATTTAGACGTTTAACCTATGATGGACTTAATCAAGTCCCATTGGGCCCGTTTAGGCCCAATTGAATACCCTAGATTCCAACTTGATCGTTATTCAAGCCCGTGAATGATCCCCTGTAGATAGTTATACAACTAAGTTATTGGGCATGTATCTCATGACTAGGTACGGCTTGCATGTTCCTTAGGATTCTCATGCACACACACAATTTAATAACTCATGCATGTTTATTATGTGATCAACTTTTCATGAAATACTAGATTCAATGGTCCACTAGTCATTCCCTAGGTTATAACATTTGTTTCATTGATCCTAGTCCCATCTCGACTTCATTAAACAATTTCTAGGCTTTGCATGAAATCCAAGGCAGCGAACCTATGAGGTTCTAGGTAGGGTTCGGCTAATACAATATTTCCCACGAACCTTATGGGTTCGGCCCTGATGATGGGTTCGCGGCTAAGGCTCGTCTACTAGAAGTGAGGAAAGGTTTGGTCATCAATGGTTCGTGAGCCAATGGTTCGCTTCATATAAGGTTCGGCCATCCACTGCATGGTGGTTCGCGAGCCCATGCACCAAAGGGTTCGTCACCCCTAATGGTTCGGCACTGCACCACAGGGTTCGGTGCAGTGGGTCAGGGTTCGGCTGTCAGTAAGCCACAGGTTCGTGATTCAGACTGCAGGGTTCGGTGCCCAGGGTTCGTGGGGTGCCAGAAAGGTTCGGCTCCATCATTTGCAGTGCAATAGGGTTCGGCCAGCGAACCTGTCTCCTTCGTTCGTCTTTTTGTTCCACGAACCTGCAACCTTTTCTCCTTGTTTGCAGCCACAATCTGTTATAACCCATTCCTAACAATACCTAACTTATATACACTTTCATCTAAGTAGTTTTTAAGTGTCAAGTATCGATTTTTGATATCAAACTCTCCTAAGTCGTGAAAACCCTAATAAAACCGAAAATAAAACAAACTTTTACCTTAGATTTTGTGGATAGAAATTTGAAATACTTGTACTCCCGTGATCTACGTGTTGAGAGGAACGTTTTGGCACCTAACTTGCTTGAATCGATGAAGATTTGAGGATGATCTTCTAGAGAGAAGATGGAGAAACGATTTCTAGAGAGAGAGAGGTGTAAAAACGTGAATGAGAGAAAAATGGAGATGGTGGTGGTAGGTGATGACATAAATGTCTCATTTAATGTGTTCAAATACACCCGGATGTTCGGTCTCGTTCGGTTTCGCAAAGAACGTCGTTTCGCGTAGTTTTCGTGACATAACGATACGATTTTAAAAAAATAGAATTTATTTAACTATTCTAGGTTGTGATTCCTAATAAATTAACTAATATCTTCTTATTTATTTAAAATTTAGAATTTAAAATATTAATTAACTGTTTAAATCGAAATGTACGGTCGTCGCGCGTATCCGTTCGAATCGTCACCCGTACGAATACGACGATAACTATACTTTTCAATATTGTTTTCTAATTATCGGATATCATTTAGAACGTTAAACCATCAGATTTATTCGCACAGATCGTCATCTATACGAATAACCCGTCAGTTTAGCATTCACATCACAAAATCCGTGTGTTTTGTTCTGTAAAGCCTCACATACGTTTATACATAATAAGTCCTAAGCAAATAATCACATGATGGTTCTGTATTGCCAGATAATTATCCGACTCAAGAACCATTGTTCTGAACTGTGTTTCTGTTAAATGTGTCTGAAACTGTTCTATGACAACTCACCATGATAATGATAAATGACATGAATATGAAAATTACTGAAATGTGTATGATTCATACCTGTTTCACTGTTCATGTACTGTAGAGATCACTGTTCCGGTAACGGTTCCGGCACTGATGTTACAGTCTCCCCTTGTTAGAGAAATTTCGTCCCGAAATTTAAGAGTTGTTATCAGGTACCGCTTCCTCTTCAAACAGTTGGGGATACTTTAACTTCATGTGATCTTCACGTTCCCAAGTAAACTCGGGCCCGCGTCTTGAATTCCATCGAACCTTTACAATAGGAATACGGCTTCGCCTCAGTTGTTTAACCTTGCGATCCATAATCTCTAAAGGTTCTTCAATGAAATGTAACTGTTCATCGACTTGAATCTCTTCTATTGGAATGACGAGAGACTCGTCAGCAAGGCATTTCTTTAAGTTTGAGACGTGAAACACATCATGCACACCACTGAGTTCATCTGGTAACCTCAGTCGATAGGCTACAGGACCTATACGTTCGATGATCTCGAACGGTCCCACGTATCGTGGTGCTAATTTGCCTTTCTTTCCAAAGCGTACAACGCCTTTCCATGGGGACACCTTCAACATTACCCGATCTCCCACTTGGAATTCCAACGGTTTGCGCCGTTTGTCGGCGTAGCTCTTTTGTCTGCTCCTTGTTGCTTGTAGTCTTCTTTGAATCTGAGCTATCTTGTCAGTGGTTTCTTGGATTAGTTCTGGCCCAGTTATTCGGTTATCTCCAATTTCAGTCCAACAGATCGGTGATCGGCATTTCCGGCCATAAAGAGCCTCGAATGGCGCACATCCGATACTGCTGTGGTAACTGTTATTGTAGGAGAACTCAATCAGTGGTAAATGGGAATCCCAGTTCCCACCGAAATCCAAAATACAGGTTCTCAACATGTCCTCTAGGGTTTGGATAGTACGTTCGCTTTGGCCATCCGTTTGTGGGTGGTAAGCTGTACTCAGATTCAACTGTGTCCCTAGAGATTTCTGTAATGATTGCCAGAACCTTGATGTAAATCTGCTATCTCGATCAGAAATAATAGACAATGGCACACCGTGGCGTACCACTATCTCGTTGATGTATAACCTTGCCAGTTTATCCATGGTGAAGTTCTCACGCATGGGCAAGAAATGAGCAGATTTGGTTAGACGATCAATGATTACCCAAATTGTATCATGACCGTTGGAAGTGCGGGGTAGCTTGGTAATGAAATCCATAGCTATTTGTTCCCACTCCCAGAGCGGAATCTCAGGCTGTTCCAATAGACCGGACGGTCTTTGGTGTTCCGCCTTAACCTTCGCACACGTTAGACATTGACCGACGTATTCGGCTATGTCCTTCTTCATTCCAGGCCACCAATAAAATCCACGCAAATCTTGGTACATCTTATCAGCACCTGGATGAACAGAGTATTTAGTCTTGTGTGCTTCATCGAAGATAAGTTTTCTCAATTCATCTACCGCGGGGATCCATATACGTTCCTTGTAGTAGATCATACCATCAGGTTTCGTGTCAAACTGTTTCTCTGCTCCGCAATCAAGTTCCCTCTTCAGATTACCTCGGTCAAGTGCTTCTTGCTGTGCTTGAACAATCTTGTCACTTAAACTGGTCTGCACGGTTATCCCCATTGCTCTAACACGTAGGGGTTTGACCCGTTCCTTCCGGCTCAAGGCATCAGCTACAACGTTCGCCTTTCCCGGATGGTATTTGATCACACAATCATAATCATTCAGAAGTTCAACCCAACGGCGCTGTCGCATGTTGAGCTCCTTCTGATCAAAGATGTGTTGCAGACTTTTGTGATCAGTGAATATGGTACACTTGGTGCCATATAAGTAATGTCTCCAAATCTTCAACGCGAAAATTACCGCTCCCAGTTCAAGATCATGAGTAGTGTAATTCTTCTCATGAATCTTTAACTGTCTTGATGCATAGGCTATGACTTTGTCCCGTTGCATTAACACACAACCGAGTCCCTGATGGGAAGCATCACAGTATACAACAAAGTCATCACAGCCTTCTGGGAGAGATAGAATCGGAGCATCACATAATTTCTGTTTCAAGGTCTGAAAAGCATCTTCTTGTTTCTGCTCCCAGACAAACGGTTCACTTTTCTGAGTTAGCTTAGTGAGAGGTAAGGCTATTTTAGAAAAGTTTGAGATAAACCTTCTATAATAACCCGCCAATCCCAGAAAAGACCGTATCTCCGTTGGTGTCTTTGGAGTGTCCCAATTCTTTATCGCTTCAATCTTGGCAGGGTCTACATGAATTCCCTCACTGTTGACCACATGACCCAGAAATTGAACTTCTCTTAGCCAAAACTCACATTTAGAGAATTTGGCATAGAGTTTCTCTTCTTTCAACAGCTCCAAGATCTTTCTAAGGTGTTGCTCATGTTCTGTTTTGGTCTTGGAATAAATCAGTATGTCATCAATAAAGACAATGACAAACTGATCCAAGTACGGCTTGCACACTCGGTTCATGAGATCCATGAAAACCGCGGGTGCATTTGTCAATCCGAAAGGCATCACCATGAATTCGTAATGCCCGTATCTTGTTCGGAAGGCCGTTTTCGGTATGTCTTCGTCTTGAACTCTCAGTTGATGATATCCAGACCGCAAGTCAATCTTTGAGAAATACTGTGCTCCTTGTAGTTGGTCAAACAAATCATCAATCCTCGGCAATGGATACCGATTCTTGATGGTTAGTTTGTTTAGTTCCCTGTAATCTATGCACATTCTGAACGATCCGTCTTTCTTCTTCACGAACAAAACCGGAGCTCCCCAAGGTGAGTAGCTCGGTCTGATGAAACCCTTGTCAAGTAACTCCTGTAACTGATTAGACAATTCCTGCATCTCTGAAGGTGCTAACCTGTAAGGAGATTTAGCAACAGGAGTTGCTCCAGGAATTAAGTCAATACGAAACTCTACTGGTCGCACAGGTGGCAAACCTGGTAGGTCTTCAGGAAACACTTCAGGGTATTCTTTTACTACCGGTACATCTTGAATCTTTTTCTTCTCTTTCTCCTTTTCCACCACATGAGCCAGGAATGCTATGCACCGCTTCTGTAGACACTTACGCGCCTTTATGCAAGAAATGATTTTGACACTTCGTTTTGCTTGATCCCCTTTTACTTCCAACACACGATCACTCGGCAATGGAATTCGAAGCAGCTTCTCAGAACAGATAACTTCCACTCGATTAGAAGAAAGCCAATCCATTCCAACAATAATGTCGAAACTACCCAACTCCATCGGTATTAAATCGATGGTGAATGTATGACCATTAAGTGTCAATGGGCAATTCCTATAAACTGTACTAACTGTGATTTGTTTCCCGTTAGCTACTTCTATAATGTAAGGGGAGTCTAACTGTTCTTCTATAGAGTCTAATTGGCATGCAAAATCGGCAGAGATAAAACTCTGATCCGCACCAGTATCAAATAAGACAGATGCATAAAAGTCATGTAAGAGAAACGTACCAGTGACCACATTTGGGTCCTGGCGTGCAGCTGGTGCTCCGATAGCAAAGGCTCGTCCACGAGATGCTTGAACTGCTGGTTGAGCCTTCTTTGGGCAGTTCTTCGCAAAGTGGCCTTGTTCGCCACAATTATAGCATCCACCATGGTTCTGATTAGCTGGTGGAGGGAGAGCCAGAGCAGCATTGTTGACTGCTTGACTAGGTGTCATCCGGCAGTACTGGACCCAATGGCCCTTTCGTCCGCATCCCGTGCAATGCTTGCAGGGAGTGTCAGCAGGGTGATGATACTGACACTTGGCACACAGAGGAAACGTGCCAGTGTAAGGTTTGCGGTTGGGGTTTTGGGGTGCTGCTGCTATTTGTTGCAGAGGTGTGGCCACTGCATAGTTCTTGATGGTCTTTTGTTTCTTCTTCTGATGATGGTGAGGTTTCTTGGATGGCTCAGCTTTGTTCTTGTTGGGTTCAGCCTCTTTCTTTAAAACTCCAGAGGCTACCATGAGGTCAGTGAGTTTCCCAGACAGTCTCACTGCAGACTCAACAGTAGTGGGGTTGGCTGAAACAACCATGCCCTGAATGCAGGCGGGAAGTCCACCCACATAACGGTCTATCCTTTTCTCCAGAGTTGGTACCATATCAGGTACCAAAGCAACTAACTCGTGGTAACGAGTAGTGTACCCCATGTGATCAGCCCCCTTCATCACATGGTTGGATAGTTCAACCTCCAACTTTTGCAGCTCATTCTTGGGGCAGAATTCGGTTCGCAGCAGTGCTTTGAAGTCTTCCCATGACATTGCCATGGCTTCTTCTCTTCCCCGGGCATTGATCTGACCATTCCACCAGGTCAGAGCCCGTTTGTTGAACGTCCCCGCTGAGTAACGGACCTTGTGATGTTCGGGGCAGCTGCAAAGATCCAATGTTGCCTCAATCTTCTCAATCCATTGGATTAATCCAACGGCACCTTCAGAACCACTAAAACTGGGTGGTTTACATCCTACGAAGGACTTGTAGGAGTAATGAGATGAATCTCCAGTATTCCCACTGGCTTCTCCTGATGTGTTGCCTGTGTTGAGGATCTCATTACGAAGACGAAGGAACATCTCCGGTATAGCTTCTTTCATCTGATTCGTCATCTGGCTACTCAGTAACGTCACCAGAGCGATAGTAGCAGGGTCCATAGTCGGTGTTGTGCCTGAACCAGATGCTTGAGTAATCAATGGAGGAGGGGGAGGAGGAGGTGGAGGAGGTGGTGGTGGAGAGTCATTCGGAGACGGTGTTGAGGAGTGTGGAGCCAAGTCTTGAGGTGGTAGCTGTATCAAGGGAGGTTGTCTTCGTGGAGGCATTCTGATCATAACCAATAAAGTCATCGGTTAGTGAAATGATCGAATACAGAAGACAATATGCAAATAATTCTTACGTCCTATGTTCTCTACATGCAGGGTCCCTAGGTTATAGTCTAGGCCAAACCAATTCAATAAGTGACCTATATTTCTCTATAACCATGGCTCTGATACCAATCTTTCACACCCCGAGCCGGCGGGGTAGGATCGGAGTCCCCGTCGGGCGGAAGGTTCCCGGGGCGCGATATCGGGAGTGATAATCAGAAGTGATCAGATTGTTTACATTGCACATGATATAAATGAGAAATGCTAAATAAAATAGAATTACAAAGTTAAATTACATCAGTATAGTTTATAATTTAACAATGTAAATCTATTGTAAACATCATAAAATAGCTATCTTGTATTTACACAAGATATACAAAATAAATTGTATAATGATGTCTTCAAAAGTATGCAGGTCCAAAATACTAAGTCTTCTATCTGAAGCCCTAGTCCAAAAGAAATGACTTCCTAATTGATCTGTTCGTCACCTGAGAAGTCATGCAAAAATAAAGGTCAACACATGGTTGGTGAGTTCATATAGTTTAGTATTTGAAAATGATTTGAAAATGATTTGAAAATGATTTGAAAATGATTTGAAAACCTCCTTTGGTAAAGACCTTAACCTCATTAACTTCACATGTAATATCCAAATCGGTATGCTTATATATAGGGCATATGTAGGGTCGAACTTACCGCCCGCCCAGCCACCGTCCCACCACATACTAATCCGTATATGACACTGTTGTTAATGATAATTAAGCATTTTTACCCTCAACACAACCCATAAGTTCTTCTGTTTGTTGTCCCTGTAATTACAATCATTTGAAATCCATGTTGATTTCATAAGTTCATCACACAATATGATCAACCATAGTAATTGTATAAACAGTTATAAATGCTTAATTAAGCAAGTAAATAAACATTTAATAAAATCTAAGTCCTAATGATTGGGGCCTGTGGTCATACTCGAGTACACTAGTCTGTCAATCTAGGTACTTAGTAGTTATGGAAACTGTAAATATCCTCAAACATACGACCTACAAATCAAACGGTCTAGCTAGGACTTCTTGAAATGCAGGATTTTATGTTTCGTCAATGTTTTTGGCGTATGCTATCTCTGATATTTCCCAGATTTTCCCTTAAAAATGATTGTCTGATTTTGTCACAAGATGTACTTGATGTGTTGATCATAGAATACAAGATTCATTGATCGGTTGTACACTTGATTCATTGTTCAACAAACACTTGGTTTGTAGAACATTGAATGTTGTCTTTGCAAAGATTGTTTTGTTGATGTCTTGATGTCCCACACTTGTTTTGTCAAAATGTTTGATTTGATCCCTTGAATTCACCCCCTTGTTTTGTCAAAATGTTTGATTTGATTCCTTGAATTCACCCACTTGATTTGTCAAAATGTTTAGTTTGATTGGTTTGAAATGTTTTAACTTATTGAAAAGATTAGTTTAACTTGATTATTCACTTATTAAATAAGTGAATCAGTTAATAACCTGCATAAAATCTTCCTAGTTATGATCTAGGATAACATTTATACATATGTAAAACATATAATTTAAAGGCATTCAAGTAAACAATTTAAATAAACAGTTTACGCATGCTTCTCAGCCCCGCGTTTTAAAACAAAATGTTAGAAAAGGGGCAATGAACTCACCTGTGCTGCTATGTAATTTGATCTAACACAAAATGCGCGCTCCTGTATGTAAGCTAAGTATCTTCGGTTCCTGAGTTATTTTATAAGAATTTCGGATATAATAAGTACGCGTAGTAGTCGTTGTGCCTAAGACTTTGAGTATTGTTGTGTGTGCAACTATGTGTCTTAGTACTAGGTGTATCTAAGATCTACTCTATCCTAATTACCCTCTTTAATGATCCCAATTCCCATAGTTAGTCATAACAACTCTCTTTTATGTTTTAGAAAAATTTCGGCAGAGTTTCCTTTGTATTTTGTTTAAATCCAGACAACGATATTGTCTACTTTTTAACAAAAATCCCAATCAATCTTTTAATACAACAAACTTTTATAACTTAATAACTTGAAAGAAACTAATAAAAATTATATCTTACATTTCAAATTAAACAAGATTTTAGAAATTTATTAACTTTTCATTTAAAACATCTTCATTTTAGTTAAAACATCAATACTGGTATTTAATTTAGACGTTTAACCTATGATGGACTTAATCAAGTCCCATTGGGCACGTTTAGGCCCAATTGAATACCCTAGATTCCAACTTGATCGTTATTCAAGCCCGTGAATGATCCCCTGTAGATAGTTATACAACTAAGTTATTGGGCATGTATCTCATGACTAGGTACGGCTTGCATGTTCCTTAGGATTCTCATGCACACACACAATTTAATAACTCATGCATGTTTATTATGTGATCAACTTTTCATGAAATACTAGATTCAATGGTCCACTAGTCATTCCCTAGGTTATAACATTTGTTTCATTGATCCTAGTCCCATCTCGACTTCATTAAACAATTTCTAGGCTTTGCATGAAATCCAAGGCAGCGAACCTATGAGGTTCTAGGTAGGGTTCGGCTAATACAATATTTCCCACGAACCTTATGGGTTCGGCCCTGATGATGGGTTCGCGGCTAAGGCTCGTCTACTAGAAGTGAGGAAAGGTTTGGTCATCAATGGTTCGTGAGCCAATGGTTCGCTTCATATAAGGTTCGGCCATCCACTGCATGGTGGTTCGCGAGCCCATGCACCAAAGGGTTCGTCACCCCTAATGGTTCGGCACTGCACCACAGGGTTCGGTGCAGTGGGTCAGGGTTCGGCTGTCAGTAAGCCACAGGTTCGTGATTCAGACTGCAGGGTTCGGTGCCCAGGGTTCGTGGGGTGCCAGAAAGGTTCGGCTCCATCATTTGCAGTGCAATAGGGTTCGGCCAGCGAACCTGTCTCCTTCGTTCGTCTTTTTGTTCCACGAACCTGCAACCTTTTCTCCTTGTTTGCAGCCACAATCTGTTATAACCCATTCCTAACAATACCTAACTTATATACACTTTCATCTAAGTAGTTTTTAAGTGTCAAGTATCGATTTTTGATATCAAACTCTCCTAAGTCGTGAAAACCCTAATAAAACCGAAAATAAAACAAACTTTTACCTTAGATTTTGTGGATAGAAATTTGAAATACTTGTACTCCCGTGATCTACGTGTTGAGAGGAACGTTTTGGCACCTAACTTGCTTGAATCGATGAAGATTTGAGGATGATCTTCTAGAGAGAAGATGGAGAAACGATTTCTAGAGAGAGAGAGGTGTAAAAACGTGAATGAGAGAAAAATGGAGATGGTGGTGGTAGGTGATGACATAAATGTCTCATTTAATGTGTTCAAATACACCCGGATGTTCGGTCTCGTTCGGTTTCGCAAAGAACGTCGTTTCGCGTAGTTTTCGTGACATAACGATACGATTTTTAAAAAAATAGAATTTATTTAACTATTCTAGGTTGTGATTCCTAATAAATTAACTAATATCTTCTTATTTATTTAAAATTTAGAATTTAAAATATTAATTAACTGTTTAAATCGAAATGTACGGTCGTCGCGCGTATCCGTTCGAATCGTCACCCGTACGAATACGACGATAACTATACTTTTCAATATTGTTTTCTAATTATCGGATATCATTTAGAACGTTAAACCATCAGATTTATTCGCACAGATCGTCATCTATACGAATAACCCGTCAGTTTAGCATTCACATCACAAAATCCGTGTGTTTTGTTCTGTAAAGCCTCACATACGTTTATACATAATAAGTCCTAAGCAAATAATCACATGATGGTTCTGTATTGCCAGATAATTATCCGACTCAAGAACCATTGTTCTGAACTGTGTTTCTGTTAAATGTGTCTGAAACTGTTCTATGACAACTCACCATGATAATGATAAATGACATGAATATGAAAATTACTGAAATGTGTATGATTCATACCTGTTTCACTGTTCATGTACTGTAGAGATCACTGTTCCGGTAACGGTTCCGGCACTGATGTTACACATATGATACTTGAAAATCAAATAACTTATTTATTCAAAATTCTATAACATGTGGATGTTCATATTATATAGATGTATGTTTAAATAATCAAATTCATATAAGTCTTGTTAGTATGTTTCATTCTAATTCAGTTTCAATTAATTTATTTTTAAATCAATTAAATGTACAATTTATATAATATGCCATAACATCAAGTTTAAGAATTATCCACAAGTTTACTTTTATTGAAAATTTGAAAATTAACATTCGTATTTTTGAAAATTTCGTCCCGAAATTTATTTAGAAAAGATTGTTTCACTAGAATTGATCATTCTTAGTTTTGCTTCATATGTCGTTTTCTAATGAGTTTGCTTATCAACTTTTGACTTTCATTAAGTTGTTTGTCAAAATCCCCATTTGTTCCTTTCAATTTGTATCGAATCAATAATGTTTACTTCGATTAGAAGAATGCAATGAGTTGGATATGTAAAATGAATCTAATGGTTGAGGTTAGCGAGTTGCTACCTTTGTTCTCTCGAGTATGTTGGGGAATCTTATGTGATGAAATGTTTTATTATAATGATAAGTGTTTATGCATTGGAACGAAATATGATAATGAATTATGTTGATTTGAGTTCCTAAAAGATTATGGTACTGCGCAGTTTTCCGTCATCTAGTGTATTCTGTTTAACGAAAGCATGTACTGTTATAGGAATACTTATTGTTTAAAGAACTGTGAATAACTACGATTTATCATATTCTCGTAATCAGATTTAAATTAAGGAGTAATGAAACTTATGTCAAAGGAATGAAATCATTAATTCGATTAAGTTTGATACGCAAAAAGTGTATCGTTTACTTCATGAGTTTGTGATGATGAGAGTCAAGAAGATTGTATATGATAGTAAATCCATATTAAAATTATCACGGTGTGGTTAAGGTTTTTTTTTTCGTAATGTTTATTATGATTTATGTTTATTAATTGTAAAGACTTAGAAAGAATGTGAACACCACGCTCTCCTACTTTATTTGATTTGTTATGGTTGTAGGTTTCTTTGAACAAAAGACTTCTTTTGTATTTTAAGTTGCTAAACTTTGTTTATTTAAAATTAAAATTTTGGTTTTACCACCAAAATCCTCATATTTTCAGACTAGGTTAATTTACCACAATATTGACAATTATAGGTTATTATTTTTTTTTAATTAATTTGAACACGTATTTGTTTTGATATTTTGAGTTAACATGTTTGTATATGTGTATGATGAATAGGCTTTGATCGTAATGGTTTGAGGGTTTATGATCATTAGGAATCGAGTCAAGTGATTTCGGCAAATAGAGTTGAGATTTCAATCGTAGACTAACGTCTTAAATCCTAGAACGTGAAGGTTGGTGATTTTCTAATAGGTAGTATAAGAATAACTTATTTGTTTATAAAGTTTGTATTCATCGTGTTTGGGTTAATGATGGTTTAGTGTTCTTGATGTACGAATAACACTTTTGATTGACTTAGTGCATTTATACACACCGAGTCTTAGTATGTAAATAGTTTTTTTTATTCAATGAATAGCTTAATCGAGATGATAGCTTAGTACTTGTAACCGAATGTTGACTACATGAATTAAATTCCTTGGTCAAGCTTTTGGTTCTACCTCCAATGTATTGTTTGTGTTTATATATAGGGTATACCGCAGGCAACCCACCACACCACCAATACTTTTAAAGGCATACCAATCACCCACCAATATTAACACAACTTTAACATAACACATGAATTAAATTTTGAAATTTAGAGACTTGATTTGATGTTTGAAAGTGTCTGAATATATGTATTTGTTTTGATTTTTTTTTGAATAAGTTAAAGATTTACATTAAAAATTCTACAATAATGGTGTCCATTATCTCGTGCTATAGGATTTTCATGTACTGCAAACTTTCATTATGTGTGCACCCGCAACGATAATTTACCTTGCATGATCACGCTATCCTTGAACTTGGCACACATATGAGTTGTTTTAGAATTTGATAGAGTGTAAATTGGTCTTATCAAAATTATTAGGTCTTATAGGATGTTCAACTTCAATTGATCAGATTGAAGAAGTCTATCCCGTAGAACCATAAGGTTTGACTTGACCTCTTACAAGATTACATAAGAGTTCTTTGCATTTCACATATCGTTTTAAAGTAACAAGCTTTAACCCATTTAGATTATTGCAAGTCTTTTACTTGTTACTCTACTTGGATAGTTTGAAGATGGTATATGTATAAAAATTCATGTTGATTGTTTTCAAATCGAATATTGTGCTTCTGAGCCTTAGTGTATGTATGGTTTGAATATTAAAGGGTATTGAAGATGGTTGTGACATTAGGAGGCTTAGATTACAATGATAAATAAACATCATGAATCATAAGGCTAATATCATAATATTTTGCTTCAAACTAAAGGATATGTGAAATAAGACGTTTTAGAATCTTTAGATTAAGATGATAACATGTATCACCTACGTTGATTATCTTAGAGAATTTAAATTGTATTCTAAGTACACGAAAATGTGAAGTGAGACATTATAGAAATTTAGATTAAAATGATAAATAAAATCGATAATCATAAATGTAATGTCTTAAAATTTTGGAATTATAGTCTTTAGTGTAAGGATATATGAAAATAGAAGTTCTCCACAATCAATAATGTATATGTTATGCGTAAGCTTAGTTATCAATCAGGAGCATGATATAACATACACAAGTATGTGACATTATAACCTTAGATGAATGTGACAGATAATCATCACTAATCATATGAATAATATCTTAGAATTTAACAAAATGTGTATAAAATATGTGATATTATAATACCTTAGGTATGGTAATGAATTACCATTACTAATCTTAGGTATAATATCTTTGAAATATGAATAAATATGTATAGTATGCGTGACATTTTTATAATCTTAGATATAATAATGAGTAATCATTATCAATCATATAATAATGTCATCAAACTTTCTTGACTTGTATTGAATGTATAAGTATGTATCATTGTAATACCTTAGGTATAGTAATGAATAAACTTCACTAACCATAGATATAATGTTATAAGATTTCTTCGATTTGTATATAATGTTACGTGAGTGATATTATAGTTTCTTAGATATCGTAAGGAATCACCCTCACAAAATCATAGATGAAATGTCATAAAATCATAGTATAAGTATGATAGAAGTTTTAGGATTTGTGACACTTTTATACCTTAGATGAAATAAGGAATCACCCTTACTGATCATAGGTGTAAGGTGTCTATGCTTTGAGGAATGATATCCAAAGTTGAATACCTTTGAGGAATGAGGGTTCACTAAACCTAAAGTTCACTAATGCATACTTTACATATAGGTGAAGTACAAAATAACAAATGAATCACATAACACATAATCAAGTAACAGTCCTAACTTCTAGTATATGATGGCTCATATAAGGGGTAGCTTAGTTATAGTCTAGGTCACCATTTCTAATAACCTAATTCCCTATAACCATGGCTCTGATACCAATCTGTCACACCCCGACCGTCGGCGGAATACGTCGAGGCGCGACTGTGAATGCTCAAAAGCTCATGGTGCTATGATTAAGTTTAAGTAATTACACAATCCATTTTAAATAAAAGCAAACATCCAGTCATTCAACCAATAAAGATTCAAGTACAATTGTTCAAAATTCAAATACAAGAAACAAATAACATTGATTAAATTTAACTAGGTCCATCACTAATTCTCCTTTCTTGATCTTCATCTTATCCTGTTACATATGTAAAATAAAGGTCAACTATTTGCATAGTTGTTGAGCAATTCTATAGTTTAATATAATACTTAAAAGGATGCAAAACTATTAAACTAAATAGATTAGATCTAAAACATATGTAAATTTACAAGTAACACAAAGCAAGAATCCAAATAAATGATCTTACAAAGTTTAAATCAAGACTAGCTAGGTCCTAACTTAAACATTGTAAATCATAATGTTTATGTATGTGTATTTTTCACCTTTTTCACACAAGACATAAGTCAATGCGAAGAATGTCGCTACATTCTTAGGCTACTAGATATTGTTTTGTTTTTGTATGAAACGTCTTCTAACCTAAATCCCACATATCAATTAGCACATAAGTTCACATAGCATCTAAATCATGTCTACTAAGCTTAAGAGTTTGCATCATGTATATGTTTTTGACTCTATGAATATGTTTTTGTATAAGACATATGTAACACCCCAAAAATTTACAAAATGTAAAAAGGGAGTGAGAATTAACTCACCTGTTTATGCCTAGCCTTGTCCAAGACGTCTTTTAGTTTGAGGGAAATGAAGTATCACACCTTTCCCTAATGTTTATGTAAATGTAAAGACTTAGTACTTCTAAAGCTTAAGTATTGTGTCTTATAATTATGGCTTCAATGGATTCCTAAGTATATCATGTCTAAAATCGATTATGTTTTTGTCTAAGATAATTCGAATGGAATATTGGGAGTATTTTAAATATTCCTTCATATTTTGTTAAAAAAATAGAATATTTATTATTCTATCTACTTGTTATTTGTGTGTGTGTATTTTCATTTGTTTATAAGTTTTATTGTAATTAATACTAAAGAGATTATCGGTTGAGTTTTTATAAATATTTTATTTTAAATAAAAAGTTTATTAAGAATCTCTAGATTTATGTTTTGGATAGTCATAAAAGTTCAGAGTAATCATGAAACTATCCAGCATTTTATGTATATAGAATTTGAATTTAAGGTTTTGAAATGTAACTAATTCAAAGTTTTGTAATAAAATTATATATATATATATATATTCGATCATTTTTTATCTTAGGATAAAAATAATTATTTTCGAAATTTACATAATCTGAACATATTTTTATATATTGTTAAACAAATACGATATTCAAGTCCTTCAATTTATAAGTAATTTAATTCAATAAAATTACAACATGTATATTTTGAAATTATATTATTATTTTACATAATTTTTTTATAACAGTAAAGTAGTTTAAAAATACATATATAGCTTTAATATTAATCTCATTTTTATTATCAAAACTAAAAATGTTTTCTGAATTAAATAGGATTTCTCAAAAATCCAAAATAAGGTTTTAAGGTATAACTTTCTAATTGACAATATGGCCATTCGAAATATATAGAACGTGAATTCCCCCGTTTCCCCCAAATCAGTTTAAGATCAAAGAACCCTAATTCATTGTTCAATCCAGTTAGTGAGTTTTGTAAATCATGAGTCTCTTAACTCATGGGGCTATTGTTTTGTTATCAAAAACGAGTAGCATGGCCTCGATGATTACCTGATTCCATTACGAATTTGTGTAGTTTGAACAAGAACGGCCCGAGATGAAGACATGAATCTTGATCCGAGGTTTTAGCGCTTTTCAGAACCCCTTTGTGCATCCATTTCGTTCAGAGGAACTTTTCTAAGGTCCTTGTATGCTAGATTCGAGTGATTAACTATGTCTTCATTGGTTTCGAGTTGTGTTTTATTTTTGTTTGTTCGATTATGGTAACACGCGTTAATTGGGATCAATCTTGCAATTGATTGTGCCGAGATTCTCGGAATCAAGCTGTAAATGTACAGCTAATTCGGATTTGTGTTGAAAACGTGTTAAAAATTGGTTTATAGGTTCAACCCGTGGGATGAGTGTTCGAATACGGGTCTGCAACAGAGAAGGAGAAGGTGGTTTGACTATTTATAGTTTTAGTCCCTGTAGATTTAGGCTCAATTGTCTTTGGTCCAAAGTTTTCCTTAACACTAACTTGAGTTTAAATAATTACTTCTATGTTCCCTCTAGTTTTCTATATTCATGATTTCGTGTAATAATCTTTTTGGAAGATAGTTTACACAATATTATTACATATGTTATAATTTATAGATTTTGATAATCACCTCACCTTATTTCATTATAATTATTCACAGACACACATATGATACTTGAAAATCAAATAACTTATTTATTCAAAATTTTATAACATGTGGATGTTCATAGTATATAGATGTATGTTTAAATAATCAAATTCATATAAGTCTTATTAGTATGTTTCATTCTAATTCAGTTTCAATTAATTTATTTTTAAACCAATTAAATGTACAATTTATATAATATGCCATAACATCAAGTTTAAGAATTATCCACAAATTTAATTTTATTGAAAATTTGAAAATTAACATTCGTATTTTTGACCCGAGGAGCCTAAAGGTTACAAATACTAACATAAACTCTAAATACACGTATGTTTAAAACAAGAGTTGGAGAATTGATTTGATAAACAAATTATAACATATCATAAGGGATTTTTGTGTCTTGATTAAATAATCGAATTAAAATCATAGTGACTTTTTTAATACACAAAGACATGATATCCAAAACTGAATACCGTTGACTTATTAGAGTTCTAAGGTTTATAAGACGTTTGATGTATCATGCTTTGTCTTATAGGTTAAGATACTTTCATTAAAATTCCCCAGGAAAGCAAAATCGGTCCCCAAAGTATGTCGGGGATTGATGCGATCACTTTCCTAGACGGGAGTCCTAACTAACGGTATCCACCCTTCTAGTCAATACATGCTCGTCTTACAAACCTAACTCTAATGGGATTATAAAATCAAACTTATAATATATGTATTGAATTGTTTAGAAAATTTGATTAGGCATTTGAGCCTAATGATTTGAATTTAACATCTATGGAGTAATCTCGTGTTCGTGTAAATGAGATAGGAATTGACATAGATACTTTCTAAGACATTTTTAAGCTAAAGAATAGCATATGTTATAATTCCTCATGATAGTCTAAGGCATCCCATTATGGTATACTTAAACTAAGGAAAAACACGTGTTACTTATAAGCTATGTCAATCCTCTATGGTAATCCTAAACTAGGATAGGCATATGTTATTTATAACTAAGGAATTACTCTATGGTAACAAAATATACAACAAGAAATGTAACACATAAAGCAAAATGTAACATGTAGCACATAAGCAATCAAATGAACATATCAAAAGTAATGAGATAAATCATATTTGGGGTTAGCTTAATCATAATCTAAGTCACCATTTCTAATAACCTGAATCCCTATAACCATGGCTCTGATACCAATCCGGCACACCCTAACCGACGGAGGAATATGTTAGATTATGAATGCTCAAAAGCTCAAGGTGCTATTATAACGTTTCAATAGTTTAAACATCCATATTAAATAATTCAAACAATTCGTTTAGTAGCATTCAAAGTCTACAAGATTTCAATACAAATTACAATCAAAATGATTTACAAATTATTTAAATTAACTAGGTCCTCTAAACCTATTCTAATTTTCACCATAATATTCACCTTAGCATGTTACATATGTAAAATATAAGGTCAACTATTTGCATAGTTGATGAGCAATTCAAAAAGTTTAATATAATACGTAGAGAAGATGCAAAATTATTAAACTAAATAGAATTAGATCTAAATCATATGTAAGTTTTCAAGTATCATGTTTAAGCACAAAGCAAGAATCCAAACAAGCGATATTACAAGGCTTAATTCAAGACTAGCTAGGTCTTTGACTTAAACAATGTAAATCATAATGTTTATGTTTGTATACAATTCACCTTTTTAACACAAGACATAAGTCATTGCGAATTCTTAGGCTACTATGTACTAGCATATGCTTGATGCATGAAACGTCTTCTAACCTAATTCCTACATAGAATTTAGCACATAACTTCACATATCATCTAAATAATGTCTACTAAGCTTACGAGTTTGCATCATGTATATGTTTTTGACTCTATTAATTTGTTTTTTTTTTTGTACAAAGCATATGTAATATTCCAAAAAGTAAAAAGAGGGAGTGAGAATTTACTCACATGCTTAAACTGAGCTATGTCCAATATGTCTTTGGGTATTGAGAGAATGAGTTAGCAATCTCACCCTAATGTTTATGTAAAGAATATGTCTTAGTAATTATAGAGTTCAAGCATTGTATTAAGTCTATCGCCTTAATGGAAATCCTAATGTCTACAAGTCTAGATTCGATAATGTTTTTGTCTAGGTTGTGAGAGCAATTTGGGAATGTTTAATTATCATTAAATATTCTCAAATTCTTGTTTAGCAATAAGATTAAACATTTAGATATTCTATCTTATGTAACAGTCTATCAACAATATTTATGAATTGCTAAATGGTTGTTAATAAATTATACAGCCATATATTAGAACCTTGTAATTGTGCATATAAAATAATAAAATTGTTCCATATAATTCTTTAATTGCTTAGAGGTTTTTGATTTATAATAAAACTAGTAATTAAAAAAAATATATAGTTTATAAAGTTTTTTATTGTTAAAAGATTCTTTGTAAATTTGATAATATAAAATTTAATTACAAATGATTTTATAAAATCATGGGTTATTATGCCTATATTTTTAAGATTATTAAATCTTAAATTGCCATTTAATTTTCTGCCAATAATTCTTTTGTCAAGCTTTTATTGTAAAGAAAATAAATAAATTTTGTTTATTAGATATAAGATAATGTTTATAGAGAAAATTACATGTATATATCAAATACTATGATTTTAAAGTTTATTATTATAATTATTATTATTAAAGTTTTTAAAGAAAATGATATTATATTTACTGAAATAATACAACATTTTTGTTAAAAGTATGTACTATGATTTTAAGCATTTATAATATGTTTAAAATAATTGTTTTATTGATTTATACTTTCAAGTTAATAATATAAAAATAAAATGTTTTATGAAAATAATATAATTATGTTTAAAATTAACCAGAATTGTATTTGACAATTTACAAAAAAAAAATCTGAAAAAAAATGGTCCAAAAAATCGGTTTAAAGCAAAAAAAACCGGTTTTAAGGTCATGGCCGGTTCTCCGGTTCACCACCCCAAGTCTCAACTAGTGAGCTACAGTGGTTTTACTGAAGTGGATCCGTTTGTTTTAGACTTATTTATTTCTGGGAATCGGTTCTCAAATGGGATGAACCCTAGAAATTTGTTCGAACCAATTCGTTCAAATGGATGAACATGAGGCCGAGAAAGGTTGGGGCTTTTGTTACTTGCTTGATTTCGAGTAGAATAGCATAAGTAATTACCTGGTTAATGTTCGAATAGGTAGATATCGAGTTATGTGGAAGGTCCGGCCGTTCTTGGGTTCAAATCGAATAAACGCGTTAAATCGTTCCTATGGATTGTGAATTACTGAAACTTAATCATAGCACCATGAGCTTTTGAACAATCAAACTCACTCCCCAACATATTCTGTCGTTGGCTGGGGTGTGTCACATTTAAACATTCAAATAACCATTCAACATTCAACATCCATATATCCAAACATAGCAACTTTCAATCCAACAATACAAAAGAAAACATAACATATATTGCTATTTATAAACTAGGTACTCTAGTCCTAGCTTATGTCTTCATCATCCTTGTCACACATGTAAAATACATTTTGTCAACTATTTGCAAAGTTGATGAGCGATTATACAAGTTATTATATATATAAGTAAAAAGATGCAATACCAGTCTAAGTGACAATAAGCCTAAGTCTATGTTCTTACACCTATTTGTTTGGTTTTATTTAAGTTTAACTTTACATTGTATTTATATAAATGTATATAGATCCACATATATTAGTAATTTAATTAATTAATACCCCAAGAAACACCATTTCATTTTTAGGGAAAAACCTAAATGTTACATAATCGTCATATCTTTTAGCTTAACATTCAAATGAAATATCTTAAGTAGCCCTTGCATTTGGCTTATATAGATCATGTAGTCAATGCCGGCCCTTTGGGGTGTCGAAGGTACAACCACACTGCGCTTGATTTTTTAAGGAGCTTGAAATTTTGAATTTATATGTATTTTATTTAGAAAATTATTTTTAAACAAAATATAAATTTCTTATGTAAAAACCTTGTTTTTTGTTACAGTAATTTTGTTTACTTTTGTTTTATAACTTATTTTGCAATTTAATTATCATCATTTTATGATTTTTATACGCAAGGCTTATTTTAGTGCTTGTATAATATACCAAAAATCATAGAGGGAGTCAAGGATTTCAGATATTACATAGGGCCCATTTAGTTGTTACAAGATTAAGATTTGAATCAAATGATCCTAGGCTTTTTCACTTAACATAATTTATATCAAAACAACAATTGTATTGTATGATTAAGTCATGAATCTTGAGAACTTACACATCATCACGATTGTTTAACTAAAATTACATGAATGTAGATGTAGTTTATAAAAGGGAACTATGTTATTAGATATTCACATTTTTAAAAATAAAGTAATGGTCTCGTAGCGGCTTAAAGTTGAACAAAATTAAATACTCTAGGAAACTTCCCATCCTTTGGTCAAGGTTCATACTCTATATATATTTACGTTAATAGTATAGACGTCGGTTATTATGCAAAGAGGTTTTCTACAAAGAGGTTTTCTACAAAGAGGTTTTATCGGTTATTATACAATAAAGTTTTGTGTGCCCACACATCTATCTCAACATCCTGATCTTTATCGATCACGACTTTTGTATTGAATGTTCTTGATTGGCGAACAGTTAGTTCCATACAATGTAGTTCCGCATACAGCCAATCCATTGAATTTCCCTTTTGGTTTTTAGGAACCTCTAGCCGCATAAGCTGCTTGAAGCTGTTCTCCTCTTGTACAACATGTCTAAACACAGTGAGTTATGTATCAAACAATGTTCCCATCACTATGCACAAACGATCCTAAATACGATGTTTGTGGCACTCTTGACATCCAATAATCACCTTATTGCCCTCTTTGTTGGCTTAACATAAGTTACAATAAAGATACTCAGTCTTAGATCGATTGATTTGCAAGCCTTAATACTCTAAGGTCGCTCGTCACTATTCTAACTTTGCATTTATGTCATTTTTCGCAACCAACACAATATTATTCACAAAAACATACACAATATTATTCACAAAAACATGTACCATAAGATGTCTCCTAAATTGACTTTGACAAAATTGTTGGCTAGTAAATAAGTTCAAAACTTAACTTGAATTTTCTGAAGTTTAGAACATACAATAATCAAAACTCAAATTGATAGAATTTAATTCATACTCATCTTGATCTTTTCTTCTCAAGTGATGTGATCATATTATATATATTTTATCGTTATTTGGTGAAAAGTTTTGGATGAACCTAAATCAATAAAAGTTTTTAAAATCAAATCCAGCCACATGTGAGTTGAACTGTCTGATCTAGAAGTGGGCAAAAATCCTGGAACCGAAACCAGGAGCCCGAACCAGAACCGATCATACCCAAACCGACGGGTACAGGCGGTTCCGGATTTTCAGAGAAATCATAACCAGAACTGGTTCCACCTTTACCCGGCAAAACCCGAACCAGAACAAGCCAAAACCGGAACTAGTTCCACCAGTTGAAACCGGTCAATAACGAAACTAACAAAAACCAGTCAGAACCGTTTCCAAAAAATACTCGGTTTTCCCACCTCTAGTTAGACCCATAATCAGCTTATCCAGATACAAGTGGTTCTAGAACACCTCAATTTGACAGGCGGTTCAGGAAACAATCGTGAGTGTTGGCTAATCCATCATGTTTTCATCATTAGTCTGAGCACTACACATTTCGCAAAGTAACTTGCAATAGAAGCCGCCTTTTTTTTTTGGAAACTAGTTTCGGTTTCAAAACAGTTCGGCTTCTGATCAACAAATCAAGAACCGGTTCATATTTGGTTGGGGTTGTGAATCGTCTTTCGTCGGTTCAGGTTCCAGTTTTGGCCAACTAAAATTGAAACATGTCTCGTGATTTCAGTAAGAAACCAAAACCACATGTCCCGCTCAGGTAGAACCGGTTCAATGATCTCCCTACATGTCTGGATAAACATATAGAATCATTCGTTTCTTGTAGTAGCTATTCAAAGATTTGAAGTAAATAAGCTTACAATATACAAACAAAAAACCGGTCAAAAATATTGGTATTTTCAAGAACTAAATTTTGTGTAAAGACTTGTTATACAAGTTGCTTCATCATATATGGGCCTTCAAGCTCATAACCAAGTTTCCTATAGTAATGCCGTGTTCCGACACCTGAGATAACAGCTATTTTTGTTGATCTATGTTCCCTGCTAGCAATCCGCTCGGCTTCCTCCATAAGCAGGGTACCATACCCCTGAAAAATTCAACACATCAGCTTTAGAAGCAATGGACTGCTAAACCTACTGAACCACCCAAACTGAAGCAAATCAGCGACCGAACAGTTTGGTTCACTTAACAGTTCAACTGTTCGGTTCTGGTTTGAAACTAGGAATCAGCCTCATAAAACCTTCTGAACCACCTAATTGATAATATAATTCTGTTTTTGTAATTATAAGATACCCAAAATTGATGAATAATTGGGATACTCCTTTTTGTAATTGGTAGATTCTCTCAATTTTTAAATAAAATAAACCTATAAAGACGCAATCAGTAAAAGTGTATAAAAATAACAAAGTTTTACAACATTAATCGTACCTAGTAAAATCCTACTATTTTTTTTGTAGATAACATTATATGTTTTCCACAAACGTGTTTCGGAGTTTTGGGTCAGTTTGGCCCACTCTGGAGTCCGGCCTGAACCTACTTTGTTACCCAATCTACATTCTCGTGTGACAATGCTGCTAAAGATGTAGTGTCATTTCATGAGTATACGTAATAGACAAAAAAGTTACTCGTTTCAACCTAAACACGTTTTGAGGGGTACCCAACCTGCACATTTGTAGTTTTAGTGGAACAATAAATAGTACCTGATGTTGCAGTTTATCAGCATCACGGCCATGTACAGGCACAGCAGTTCCATAAACATGGAGTTCACGAACAATTGAGCATTTTCCGACAAGTTCTGGGCAAGTAACATTTTTGCTACATTTTCGCAAGCGTAGTAATCCAACAAGAATATCCTGCATTCAAACAAATAAGGGTTAAAACAATTTATACTAATGAATAAAGGTAATAAAATTTTAGAGCAGCAAAGAAGTTACAAATATATGATGATCATAAGGAAGAAAAAAACCAAACACCAAATATAGCAGCAGATCGGTGAACAAATCCAGTGAAAGATTTAGCATGATCTATAATGAAAGTGTTAGACTGGTTTGGTAATGTGTAAAAACAGATTTGGGTCAAATGGGAAACTTGAACGATCAAGTCGAGTTGGTTTAATAGGAAACATGTTTTGTATGAAACTTCAAATTTTTTATCAATGAAAACTGCGTCGTGTATAATTACAAATTTACATATTTCATACTATAATTTTGAAGAAAATGATACAGGAAGTTTTATGTATAAACATACACAATGAACTATTTTCTGTTGGACTAATCTTGCAGATATTAAAGAGTTTAATGGTTAATAGTAAGAAATTTAATTATTAATTGTTTTGGTTTATCTAATTGAATTTTAGAGTTTAAATTGACTTATATTTTGGTTTGTTTGAGTCGGCAGAATTTATAGGTAATCAAAAATTTGATCAAAACCTGTGCAATTCAGGTTGGGAATGATCGAACTTGGGATTGATTAGAAGCTGTGAGGGCTTCAATCGGGGTTGACTAGGAGCTGTGAAGGCTTCGATTGACCTGTGATAGATTCAAATTTGGGTTGAAGGCTGTGGTTGCTGGATAGGTTGACGAGAGTTGTGAGTGCTTCAATCGGGTTCTTGTCGAAGGCTGTGAGGGCTGAAACAAGTTTGGAGGAGCAGTGAAAGCTTCAGGAAGCATCAATTTGTGAAAAGTTGGTGATTTTTTGGTGTTGTGTGAAGCAGTAAGATCAGGCAATTCAAGGAATTAATGGCAAGACCTGCTTGTGAAGTTGTTGAACCAATCTGGGAGCCTAGTAATGTGAGTCTGCTATGCCTAAAGCTGACCACAACAAACTACACAGCCTTGTCCATTATGATGGAAACAATGTTGGCTACACATGGGTTGCAGGAAGCTATAGACCTTGTCAGTGTTGTTAAAATCGGGATTAATCGGTCGATTAATTGAGATTATTTGCTACTCGGACCTAAGTCGATTAAATTTTGCCTAGTTGGACCAAGTTGGGTCTAGTTGGATTAATCGGTCCAAGGGCAAAAAATCAGTCAACAGGGCTAAAAATCGGTCAATAGGCCAATAATTTTATGTCTAAGCCAAAATCTTCGGTCCAAGCCCAAAGAAATTGTGGTTTTTCTTCTTCTCGGTCTCAGTCGACTCCCATAATCACGATTGATCGGCCAAAAAGTAGTCGCGCACGATCGGCCTCAGTTGACTCCCAAGAATGCTATGTTACTGTTTGAATTTTTAAGTACTTTGTTTATTATCTTTACGTTTATTAGAAAAATATTTGAATTTTGAAGTAACATATTTATATTAATGCGTGTATTTGTATGTATATAGATAAAATTTTTGAAAAATTCTAGCAATTTCTCCAACCATGAACCATGTGACGGGAGGAGAGGACGTGAGAAGGAAGTTTATAGCAAAGGATTTGATTTTTCAATCAATACCCGAAAAAATGTTCTTCTTCAAGTATCATAGTGTGGGATGCACTAAGGGTCAGATTTCTAGGAGCCGAGAGGGTTCAAAAGGCTCGCTTACAAACACGTAGGAGTGGGTTAGAAGCGATGATGATGTCGAAGACTCAGACCGTGGATAAGTTTATAGGAAGATTGAGTGGGATACAATCTTAGTGTAGAAATCGTGGGTCCTCACTTGATGAAAAGGTGATGGTAAGAAAGTTCTTAAATTCTATGCCTCCAAAATACTTACCAATCGTGGCTTTCATTGAACAATATTTCAAGATTGAGAACATGGCATTGAAGAAGTGGTGGGTAGTTTGAATGCTTATCTGGAGCGTGTGAAACCTCAAGAAGATTGACAAGAGATTTTTGTGGCAAACTTCTACTTGCTAATGATGATCAACAAGTTAAAGATAAAAAAGGTCGGTGTGGTGGCTGTGATTGTTGTCAACAAAGAAGAGAGCAAGGGGAGCAGCGTGATAAGTCGTGGGTCAAGTGCTATAGATGTGAAGAATTTGGTCATTATGCTTGTGAGTGTCCAAAGTCAAAAAACAAAGGAGTAAGAGGCCAATTTGGCTCAAGATGATTGTTTTGGGACAACATTATTGTTATATAGGAATGAGTATTACAAGATTAGGGGGTGATTGTTGGATTAATCTTGTAAATATCAAAGAGTTTAAGGGTTATTAGTTAGAAAGTATAATTATTAATTAAGGGTTACCAACAACCTTACCCGGTATATTCCCACTTTTCAGTAGGGTCTGGGGGGGAAGGATAGATACAAACCTTACCCCTATCCCAATTGGTGAGAAAGTATAATTATTAATTGTTTTGGTTTATCTGATTGAGTTTTAGAGTTTAAGTTGAGTTATATTTTGTTTTGTTTGAATCGGCAGAATTTATGGGTTTGGAGTTTGATTTAATTTGTGATTGTTTTTGAGTTTATTATAAATAGGGTTAGAAGTCTTTGTTCTTCTTTGTATCCTAAATTATTCAGCAATAGAAAAAAGTTGTGGTTCCCACAAGTTCTCTTGTTCATGTATTTGTATTTTTTCTGGGCGAAATTGTCGATTAACAGGGATGGGAAACATCATTTTCAACCTACTTGACATGTTTCCTTTTGAGCTATTTCTTATCTTACCCACTTGACCAATTACAGAATATTACGTGTGACATGTTCCCTATTAAATGTTCAAAACCTAAATGCCAAGAATCTTGCCTAAAGCATGGGATGAATTAGTAAACTAGGTGTTTTCTAACTATCGGTATTGCAATTTCAAACATCCAAGCACGATTGTTTCAAAGCAAGCATGTACCCACAGATGGTAATTGTATTGTAAATGTGTATCATAATATAATGATTACATAGGGTATATGTAGAAAACATAATTACATATTAATTTCTCTAATACTAAGTTCTATCGCCGCAAGATAAAGAAAGGAAACAACTTGAAGCTTGGTTGGAAGATCCACAAAAATTTGTGAAAATAGTGGTTTAGTAAATGTATCCACAATCTCATCATGTATGGAAATAAATGGAACCAATAGTTTTCATGCAGTAACTTTTTACCCAGCAAAGTGAAAATCAACCTCCATATGTTTGGTGTGCACATGAAAGACATAATTTTTAGACAAATATGTTGCTCCTAAGTTGAGCCGAGGCCCTCTCTATCACATCCCGGCTAGGGTTTGTCTTCATCTCAACCCACCCCCTCCCCCAAAAAAAAGTGGGTATTTTTAGACAAAGTGGGAATATACTGGGTATGTTTGTTTGTTTGTTATGTTGCTCCTAAGTTATCACACCGTAAAACTGGAGCAGATTGTAAGAAAACCTGAAGTTCGTGTAAGAAAGCTTCAATCCATGCAAGTATAGCTAACGTATCAGCCAGAGCTTTGTATTCAAACTCTGTTGATGACTGAGAGACAGTGTGTTGTTTCCTAGCAGACCAGGAGATAAGATTGGAACCAAGAAAGACAGCAAACCCCCTGGTGGATCGACAGTCATCAGGACCCGAGCCCATTCTTCATCCAAAAAGGCTTGCAGATATGGAGAATTTGAGTCAGTATAAGCATCAAGAGTGGAATCAGTCTGTCCATATAGGTAACCCATAATCGAAAGTGCCCGGTAAGTATCAAATATCTTTTTAACAGCAGACTAATGATACTGGATTGGGTTGTCAAGATTCTTGGCATTTAGGTTTTGAACCTTTATTAGGGAACATGTTGAAGGATGGGATGAATTCGTAAACCTGACGTACTTTGTTAACCGCAAAATTAATATATGGGCGATAAAGGTGAAATATTGAAGAGCACCAACAACTTGAGGATACTGGATTGGGTTGTCAAACAGTGGACTATCACCCAGTTGTAAAGCAGTAGATGTAGAAATTGGTGAAGAAACCTGCTAGGCGTGTGATAGACCAGCATTGAAGAAGTTCAAGAATATACTTCTTCTGTCATAAAAGTATTCTAAGCCTTTGTTAATGACTTCAATACCCAGGAAGTAAGAAAGAGTTCCCAAGTCTTGAATAGCAAGGGTGTGACCGAGACTTTGATAATGTGATTAATAGCAACCGGATTGTTACATGTTAATATAATACCATCCTCATACACCAGCAATGATAAGAGAGTACCTTGAGATGAAAAGATAAATAGTGAAGGATTCGCTTTGGAGCCTTTGAAGCCGAGATCAAGGAGGGACTTGGAAAACCTGTGAAACCGTGCATGTGGGCCTATTTGAGACCGTAAAGGGACTTATGAGGATGGCATGCATGATCCGGCTTGAGAGGATCAACAAAACCAAGTGGCTGACGTAAATACATGGTCTCTGTAAGATCACAATATAAGAAGGGATTTTGGACATCTAATTGGCAAAGAAGCCACTTATGTATTATAGCACGAGAGATAATTGTCTGAATGGTGGACTTAACATCAAGGCTAAAAGGTTCATAACAATCAACACCCAGTTATTCACTATATCTCTTGGCCACTAGACATGCTTTGTGCTGTGTAATGGCACCTGTTTGGTTTTGTTTGATTTTGTAGACCTACTTACAATCAGCAACATTGACATCTGATTTTGGTGAGACAAAAGACCAGGTGTTATTATGAACAAGAGCTGCATATTCATCAGCCATAGTAGCACGCCGGTGAGGAGGTTTATTTGCAACTACAAAGGAGGAAGATGTTAGGTTTATGCAGGCCTTTAGGGAGATTATGGCAGCCGACCCAAATCTGGCCTCATTTTCGGCCCGTTTATTTGTTTAACCTAATTTGTATTATACCTTTATCATGTAATTGTAATCTTGGTACTGAGCATAATAATAAAATACCTATTTGCAGCCCGCGGATGTAGGTCACATTGACCAAACCACGTAAAATCTCTTGTGTCGTTTATTTGATTTCTCCTGTGAGAGTGCTTAGCGTGTGTGATAGCCCCAACAATTGGTATCAAGCCAATACTTTCGGTTGCTCACACTACTTGGAACCGCCGCCTCCGTTGTCGCCAAATTTTGACCACTATTCATCGCTACTTATAAAGGCTCTCTTGAACTAGATCTGAAAGGAAATCACGATTGGGTTACAAATAACCGTCGATTTGTGGAATTTCGACCAGGTCAGCAGCCGTTTTCGCCAGATTAGGATTTTGGCGCCCGCACTGCCATTGATTTCGCCAAAATAGGGTTCTGATGAACCTTTTCAGACAAGAAAAGTCTGATTACAGCCAGAAGTGTTCGATTGCAAACTTTTGCTGCGGTTAGGGGGTTTTTTAAACCGTTTCTATTGTTATTCAGGTTAGGACTAGTGTTTGGGCTTGTTAGATTGGGTTTGGATTGGCTGTTATCGGGTTGCTTTGATCAATTTTCGTTTGTCATTATGGCTGAAGAGGAAAAATTTTCCATTGAAAAGTTTGACGGTACGTATTTTAGTTAGTGAAAAATGCAGACGGATGCATTACTTGGTCTTATATGGTACTAAAATAAAAACCAAAGAAGATCTGTGGGATGCTAAGGACAAGAAAGTTAAGAGGCATTATTTAATGTCATTAACAAGTAATGTTGCGTTTAACATCATGTCTGAAACCACTGCTTGTGTTATGATGGTAGCGTTGTCAAATAGGTATGAAAAGCCGTTTGTAGCTAACAAGGTGTTCCTAATGGGATAGTTTACGATGAGAATGAGAGAAAGAAGTTCAATGACCGGGCACATTAATAATCTGAATTCTATTATGCCTACCAACTCGGTGAGAACTCATGGGATGACATTTGAGAAAATTCAGGATGTGGTACTAGGAATAGACGTTTGACGAAGGGGTGCTAAAGCAGGATCTTCTTATGATATCATTTATGTTGGCAGGGGAAGGGATAATAGCCAAAATAGTGAGAGCAGCCTTGGTTTTAAAAAGCGAGAGGCACACAAAAGCAACAAGGACTAAAAGCAAAGCGCGAAGCGCCATGTACAATTTCATATATTTATCATAGGTTTTTATTATTAGTTGTCTAATTTTAAACAAAAATAAGCTTCACATATCGTTTACTAAAACAAATAATCTATATGTACAACTTAAAAAAGCACAAAATCTATAAGATGCACTAAATGTACAACTAACCTAGCTATAAGTACAATAAATTGAACTTAAAAAACAAAGAAAACAAATTAGAAAAAAATTAAGGTCAAATTTGATAGATCTCTAACATTAAGAATCAAAATGTAAATAAGTAATAAATAAAAGGTGAGACATAAAGGAGTGTAAGTTTACAACCCTAATTCCAAAACAGCCTGTCACTTTCTTTTTCTTCAAGATCCATGCGATTCTACATCTAAGACACGTTTTACTACAACAAGCCTCCACTTCCGTCTACTTCAAGCAGCAAACTTGGATTTTCGATCTCTTTGATGCACCAGCCACCCAGGTTTGTCGTTTCCATCTCCATCTTCATGAGTTTTAAGTTTTCTCGTTCTTAAATCAGAAGCATCTCAAGGAAGCGCACGCCTTGTGATTGAGAAAAGCGATTGGAGCGCGCAAAAGCGATCGCTTTCTAGACACAGTGCACCTTGGGTTGGTAAAAGCGACGACCCTGGCTCATAAGGCCGCCTTGCACCTAGGCGAGCCTCAAGCGCGCTTTTTAAAACCACGAGAGCAGCAAGGATCAAAGCGGGAGGTCAGCTAAAACTTAGCCTAGTGTGCATTGTTGGGACTACAACGAAAGGGGACATTATAGGGGTCAATGTCCGAATAAGAATTCTAGTGGAGCATCAAAGAATTCTAGTGGGGAAGTGACTAACGTTGTTAAGAAAAACGCCAAAGTTGGGCTCGCAGATTCGAGAGTTAAACGAGTCTAGTTTACAACAAAGGACTCTAGGACTCCAAGTAATGAGCTTGAGCATATTCGAAGGTTTGAGCATAGACAGGATTTTTGTGACAACGGGAGCAATAGAGAGTGTTCGACCACAGTTAGGAAGTCAACGTAGGGTTCGAAAGACCAGGAAACCAAATGAGATTTCTCATGGGAAGTTAGTGGGGAATGTTCATCTAAGAATTCTTGTATCTGTTAGTTCGAGTCTATGGGAATTATTTGTGAGTGATGATGAGCACACATGGTCTTCTATGACTAGGTTGGCGCCTTCCGAGGCCTCAACGGGCCTTTTAGGTAACCGATGAGAAGGGACGTTGCAGCTAGGTTGTAACGACCCATTTTGAGAAATATTATAAAACGAATAAAATTGGTGACATTGCGAAATGATGTTTTATGTGATTAGTGTTTTATAGGATTTAATTATCTTAATTGTATATTTATTTGGTGGGTGTTTTAATAATGGGTGCTGATAACAGCTATATGGTGGGTGTTAACTACCTTAATTGAGTTAGTGATAACTGATAAGCTAGTTATGATTGACTAGTAAATAAATAAGAGGACTAGAGTTGCCAATAGTTGTAGGTTGTAAAATGGAGAGTTAAAGTCTTGACTTTAGTCAAACTTTACACACTTCATATGTGTACGTGTGTGTGTAGTCGTCGACATATAGAGGGAGAGACAAGGAGGAAGCCTCAAAAATTCTGGAAATCCATCAAATTGATGCATGATTCATGGTTTGATCTTGAATGCAATCAAAGACTGGAGTTCCTCTTGCATCATATAATAACATCTAGGGTAAATTTTCGTGGGTCTCGTATAGGGTATGAGTAGGATGTGGTGAAATCTGAAATTTGGGGGTTTAGATTGTGTTATATGTTGTAATCATCATGCATATCATCTAAGAACTAGTTTTTAATCTTTCTTTGTAGATTTGAGTAATTTTATAAAAATGGATTTTCATGGTTCATGAGGAAGATGAACCAAAAATGTTGAAATGGGTGTTTGGTAGTAGTTTATATGATAATATGATGATTAATAACATTTGAAAATAATGAAATTGGTGAATGAAGACGATTATGAATTTGGCATAAAAAGGGGCTTTGGTGGAGTTTAAAACATGTTAATTATATAATGGTAAATCCATGCATATGAGTGTTTGATGAAATGCCAATTAAGGTGTTTAACTTAAAACTTAGCTTTAAGTTTATGGTGATATGAAATATGTATGTATACAATCAAAAATGGTGAATTGGTACAAATGTGGGTCAATTGGAAAAAAAAATTAAATTGAAATGGTGATATTGGGTCAAATAGGTGTAATTTGACTAGTTGTAGTCAACTCTATTGTTAAACCTATTAGTTGTGATAATAGGAAGCGATAGTGAAGGTGTTAGTGGAACTAAACAACCCGGAAAAGAAATTGTGGTGGTGGACAGCTTATCGGGGCAAGGTAAGTCACCCACCTATAATACTTGATATTGTTAAATGGTGTTATGCACACATATGTTTATATGTAAGTAGATTTATGTGGAATATACATTGAATTGGCGTTTGTATATATGATGTTTGACAATAACATGCAATAGGTGTTATATTTGCTTAATTATTGTAATGTAGAATGTTTACATGTGATGTGGCGTAATAAGAATGATTCATAAGAGGTGTGAACTTCTTATTGAAGTTTGACCGTATTGGTCAAACAATTCACAAGAGGTGTGAATATGGAAATTGGGTGAATTAGTGTTTGTATGATTGGTGTTTGTCAATAATATGCAATATGTGTTACATTTGCTTAGTTATTGTAAAATTTGTATGTTTACAAGTGGTGTGGAGGAGTAAGAATGATTCACAAGAGGTATGAACTTCATATTTAAAATCTAACTGAAATTGGTCAAATGATCCATAAGAGGTGTGAAGGTAGAATTCATTGGTGTTTAGTTACTTGGTGTTGACAATAACATACAATAGGTGTTTAAATTGCTTAGTTATTGTGATTTGTTATGTTTATAAGTGGTATGGAGAAATAATAATGATTCACAAATGGTGTGAAACTGTGAACTTCTTATTTGAAGCTTAACTGAAAATAGTCAAACAATTCACAAGGTATGTGAATGCAAAACGGGTTAAATCACAAGTGGTGTGATCTTTCTATGGTGAATATATGGAGTTTAGGTAAATCACAGGTGGTGTGATTACCTACCTTGAAAATCCTTGGTAAAAAAGGAAGTCTCAAGGAAATAGTGATAATTTGACTATTTACATGGTGAATTATATGTTCTAACACTTTATTGGTGTTTTAAACTGATATGAATATGATTCTCATGTGTTGAATATGTTAATAATGTTGTACAAATGAGAATTTATGGTGGAAAAGTGAATCCCAAGTTTGGGTGAAAATGGAGGTGTTAACGTATTTGGGAGAAAATGACCCGTTTAACCAATCGTGTGGTGTTTAATTTGAATGTTATCATCAAATTATGTTTGAAACTTTGTTATTTATGTTTCAAAGGTGTTATGGGATGTATTTGGGAGTAACGGAAGGCTTAGAACGATCTGAGGTGATCACAAGGGTGCGAACGTAAAATATTGCATTTTCTGCATGTAGGTGGGCGTAGGCTACACCATGGGCATAACCTAAGCTGGGGAAGTTCTATTAGGAAGGCCGTAGCCCTACAGCTGGGGGTGTCCAAAATCGCCAGTTTTGGTCGTTTAATCACGTTTTGGGATCCAATAACCTTTTGTTATGAACCAAAAAGTATACATAGGTGTTCTTACTTAGTTCTAACGAACTAATGGTGATTTAAATGTGGTGTTTTGTAGGTGAACGTAAAAGGGTGATGGTGGGTGTGATCGGGTTTCTCGAAGGCTCGGATCGAACGCGTTTTTGAAAAATAACCCAACATTTTTTTAAAATGTTTATAAAGATGTTAGGATGTTTGGTTGGCAAAACATTTGTAAATGGATTATGGTGATGGGTTGGGTTATTTTGGGTGATTAAACTTGTCGTTTGATTTGAAAAATCTGGGACCTAACTCTTAGGGTGTTTTAAAAACACGTGTTATGCGTGTGTGGGTTTTGGGGTTTCATAGGTTGAGTGAAGATATATGGTTTGAAGTTTGGTTTGTTCTTAGAAATTGTACCTGGAAGACATATGTTCATGTATATTTTGAAGATTACTGAAATTACTGGATGATGGGGTTACTGTGTGCTTTGAATGACAGGCTTGATTCTTGCGCCTCTGAGTAAGAGATTGTTAGGTTTACAAAGGCCTTTAAGGGAGATTAGGCTAGCCAACCCTAATCTGGACCTATGTTCGGCCGGTTTATTTGTTTAAACAAATTTTTATCTCTATATATACCCTTATCATGTAGTTGTAATCTTGGTAGTGAGCATAATAATAAAATACCTAGTTGAAGCCCGTGGATGTAAGTCTCACTTACCGAATCACGAAAAATCTCTTGTGTTGATTATTTGCTTTCTCCTGTGTGCGTGCTTAGCGTGTGTGTGATACCCCAACAGAGAAGGTTTGATTTCAAGAGTGGTAGTGTAGTACAGGCAAAGACATTGTGTGGAATTTGTTTCTTTGGGTTTGGATAGAGGTTTGCAGGGCAAGAGCGAGAAGGTTGAATTGCCACGAAGGGAGCGGATAGTGATTGTGCAGATGTAAAGGACTCGGGATGATAAGTCAGTTAGTGAGGGTGCGTTCAAGAAGGAACCAGATGGTGCCACATGGCAAGATGGGAGTTGGTAGACGGTTGTTTTGAGTTGTGGTGTAGGTACATAATGGGCTGACAAGTAAGATTTTTGGTAAGTCATGAGTAGAAGGATATGGGTAACTAGATATATAAAAATAAGATGGAGAAGAGGTTGAATAAGAAGTTCGCTGAAAAAGAAAGGTGTGTTTGTCAAAACGGACATGACGAACAATATACACACGACCAACGTTGGGGTTAAAACACTGATACCATGATGATTGTGCTATAGACAAGAAAAACACAAGATGTGGATCGAAAGTCCATTTTATGTGAATTGCGTGAACGAAGGTGAGGATAACACCGGCAACCAAAGACTCAGAGAAATGAGAAGTCAGGTTTATGATGAAAGACCATAGTTATTGATATCGAATAGCGGTAAATAGCGATAAGGTACCTATATGCTATGTAGCGAATAGCGGTATATAACGACCGCTATTTCGTGTTTAGCGATTAAATAATATAAAAACTGAATAAATAATTATAGTCATCCAAAATAGCCAACAAAATAAACATTAATAGTTTAACACCACTAAATAATTATAGTCATCAAATAATCAAGTTTCAACATATATCAATGGCTAATTTTTAAAGGGAAAAAACGTAATTAAAAAAAAATGAAGTTATGAACTGTTCATATATTGAACGAAGTCCATAGTTCATAATTCATACCTTTCACAGTTCACACTTCACACTAGTTCAAACTTCAATCGATCGATCAATATTTGGCAATTGAAACTGTCGGCTGAAATCAGAATTCCTCAGTGAGTCGTCGTCTTCAGTCTTCCTCACTTGTCGGCTGAATTCAGAATCAAATTCGAGTCCTTCTTCCTCGGCCGTCTTCCTCTGTCGTCGGCAACCAGGTGTCCAGCAATTATCCCCGTCGGCGGCGGCGGCTGAAGCTTCTTCGCTACTCGCACCAGTCGGTCTCCTCCTCCATTCGACTTTTTAGGGTGTAATTTCGGCGGACATATCAGGTATTTAAAAAAAACACACACACACGCTCGCTACTTGCGCTTTCTTCCCGCTAAACCCTAATAGCGGTTCATTGCCGCTTTGCCACATAGCGCGCTATAGCGGTCGCTATAGCCGCTATCGATAAGCTTGTGAAAGACGTGTTCAAAAGGGGATGTATTGGAGGAAGAACGAGATGGCATATTATTGATTAGGTAGACCACTATATCAAAGGCAAAATGCCAAAAACAAGATGGTATGCCAAATTGGGCTAGAAGAGTGAGGCCTATTTTAACCACATGTTGGTGATGGCGTGCAACAAAACCATTTTGCTCACTAGTGTGAGGACATTAACGATGGTGAATAACACCAGGAGGGGTAAAGAAATTAGTAAGATTCCTAAATTCTCCTCCCCAATTAGCATCTGATTTTTGTTTCAAAGGAAATATCCACATAACGAGTAAAATGATCAACACAAAGCAAGAAATATTTATAATCATCATACGAACTAGCGGGACAGGACCCCAAACATCATAAAATACATAATCCAAAATACAAGAACTTTTAAAAGTTGAAAAAGCCAAAAGTAATTTTGAAGATTTCCCCATGTGACAAGCATTACATTGAGAAATTGATTAATAATTAAAAAAAAAAGACTATATTTAGATAGCATGGATTGTAGAAGTTGGAGGAGAATGTCCAAGTCTTTGATTTCATGTATTGATAGAACCTCGAACAACTATGAAGGCAACTTTAGAGACTGGTTGAATAAGAGGAACACGAATAGAGTAAAGTCCACCTTCACTTGGACCCGTGAGGAAGGTAATGTGTGTAGACTTGTCCCTCATAGCAGAAACAGAGTCATGAAATTCAAATAAAACATTATTATTACCACGAAATTGTTGAAAAGAAAGAAGGTACTTTTTAATTTGAGGAACATGGATAATATTAAAGAGTGAAAAAGTTTAGTATGTGGATAAAAAGAGGTGGAACCTAGGTGTAATGTGTAAGCCCTTACCATTGCCAACATGAAGTGACTTGTCATCAAAGTAAGGTTCTAAAGTGCCAACGCTGAGCTACGACGTAGATGATTGTGAGTGATAGTCTGTATAGTTGGAGGAGAGTTGTGATCGTTGACGAGTAGCGGACAGATCCCGATTAGAAAACTGAGAGGGGAGATGTCCTATACCACATCGATTACATATGCCACAATCCATATTCAGATTTGATGCTCCAGTTAAATTAACCCTTGTATTGCCCATGGTTTCCACAAGAGCAATTATTAAAGACACAAGCACAACCACGGTTTTGGAAGCCTCAACCATGACCACAAGAGCTGGTAGGGTAGCAAATGTAGTAGGCATGTGGTTGTTGAGAGGTAGATTATAGTTGGAAACCCAATTAAGAGGCAAGTTGTTGTATAGCTTGAATGGAATCTGGCTGTGTGGAAGCAGTTGGTTTTTTGCAGCTAGGCATAGTGACGGTGAATGCTTGTGAAGGAGTAACAATAAAATTTGATTTTTGAATCATATAACCGTGGTCTACAAGGAGACCATGTAGTTCATTATATGACTGGACTTTAATCCATTGTATTCTTCATGAAGACCCGCAATAACCAGCATAACAAAGTCCTTTTGTTTGAAAGGTTCTCCAATGTTAACAAGGGCTTCTGCATACTCTTGTGCCCGAGTGAGATATGCAGAAGATGTCTCATCCCCTTTCATCTCAATCTTCAAAAATTACGTTTTTTGGGTGTACTCCTGACAGGCAGTATGCGGTGCATGGGCATGTTCTAAGGCAAGCCAAATTTATAGCGACGTAGTTCCTTGAACTTGAGAAAATGATGATTCAAAAATAGTAGAAAGAAGAAGCATACAAACATGAGCATCATTAGTAAGCCAAGTTGTATAGTTGGGATTAAGTTTTGGTGGTTGGGGTGCTTCTTTGTCAAAGGGCGGTGGAAGAGAATCGATCAAAGGTGGTAGGCACTGTATAGCACCATCAACGAGTTTGTTTGTAACAATAAAAATATATGTAGCGTAGTTTTCCAGAGCCCATAGTTTGTAGGAGAAAGGGTGAATCCAAACTTGTGAGAATTATGAGCAGGTTTTCTCTGTGGAGAAAGCAGTGAGAGGAGATGTAATAGCAATTGTTGTAAATCCGAGTCTTGTAAAGAAAGATGGCAGCAGCTTGGGTTGAGACGGCAGCTACGGCTTGGGTGGTGGCTGTAGCTAGGGGTACAGCTATAAGGATAGGGTTTAGATTGTCTCTGATACCAAGATAAAGTTGGTAATTGTGTTGTAATTGTGTATCATAATAGAAAGATTACATTGGGTATATATATAAAACATAATTACATATTAATCCTGAAGCTGATATCAGAGTATTCGCACAATCACAATTAAGAGAAAATCATTTCTCCTTTTTCAATGAATAATAAACGGATTACAATCAGGAATACTTATAATAAAATAATCAGATAAGATCGTAACTAAAAACCAAAAACATAGGAATAACCAAACCATGCTTATCTACGAAAAACAAATTAATTAAAAATAGAACCTTCTACTTTAATAAAATAACAAGTTTAAACCAACAATCACCCCCTTAAACTTGTTATTTCCTTTAAACCCAACTTTTTCTTCATTTCCTCATGTTTTAACCTTGGTAGGGCCTTTGTCAGAATGCCTGCCTTCTGTTCTGTTCCACTGACATGTTTTACATCTATCCTCCCATCTTCAACACACTCCCTTATGAAATGATATCGGGTGTCTATGTGCTTACTTCTTCTGTGAAATACAGGGTTCCTCATTAGAGCCAAGGCTGACTGATTATCAACCTTTATAGTAACCTTTTCTTCTTTTTCTCCCAGAATTTCAGCTAGCAGCCTCTGCAACCATATAGCTTGGCAAGATGCACTTGTAGCTGCCATGAATTCTGCTTCGCATGAAGAAAGTGCAACAGTTCCCTGTTTTTGTGAGTTCCATGCCACTGGAGCTCCATCGTAGTAGAACACCAAACCAGATGTACTTCTTCCATCATCCTTATCAATGGAATAGCTGCTGTCACTATATCCGTATAGTGTCTTGTTCCCCTTTCTTTCATACCATAAACCCAGGTTTGTAGAACCTTTTACATACCTGAGGATCTGCTTCAAGGCCTGCTTGTGAGTTTCTTTTGGGCTTTGCATAAACCTGCTCACATAGCCCACTGAGTAGCTGAGATCAGGTCTGGTATGTGTTAAATACCGAAGACACCCAATCCACTTCCTAAACTGAGTTGGATCAACATTTGGACTGTCATCTTCCTTCGAGAGCTTTAGACCAGGTTCCATGGGGAATGAGGTTGGATTACAGTCTTTCATACTTGTTTCTTTGAGTATCTTTTGTGCATAACCTTTCTGACATATAGTGATTCCTGATTCATCTTGCTTCACCTCAATGCCCAAATAGTAGTTTAGCAACCCCAAATCTGACATTTCAAAGCTTTCTTCCAACTGCCCTTTCACCTTCTTTATTTCTTCCTCACTTTCTCCTGTGAGAAGTAGATCATCCACATACACCCCCATAATTATGATCTTCTTTTTCTGCCCCCTCTTATATACCGCAGGCTCTTGCTTGCATTTGACAAACCCAAGCACCTTTAGGACACTGTCTAACTTCATATTCCAGGCTCTAGGGGCTTGCTTGAGCCCGTATAAAGCCTTGGATAGTTTGTATACTTTGCCTTCTGCCCCCTTCCTTTCAAAACCTTCTGGCTGACTTACAAAGACCTGCTCCTTCAGTTCACCATGCAAGAAGGCTGTTTTGACATCTAGGTGATGAACAAACCAGCCTTGTTGAGCTGCTATAGCCAGTAGCAACCTCACTGTTTCCATCCTTGCTACTGGGGCAAATACTTCCTCGTAGTCTACTCCATATTGTGCACATACCCCTTTGCCACCAGTCTTGCCTTGTGTTTTAGTACCTTCCCTTCAGCACTCTTCTTTGTCTTGAAAACCCATTTCAAACCCACGGCTTTACATCCTTCTGGGAGATCAATGAGGGTCCAAGTTTGGTTTTTTTCGATGGATGCTATTTCTGCTTTCATTGCCTCTTGCCATTCCTTGCTGCTCTTGGCTTCAGAGTAGTTGGTTGGTTCACTGTCGGACAGCATTAGTTCAATCTCATATAATTCACTTAAGGGTCTGAGATTTCTTACTGGAGTATCATCTTGAACTTCATCGGTGGCTATGGTGGGATCATGAGCTCCATCTTGATCAGTTGGAATTCGGGGCAGAATTGGTCCTCTTTCTTTCACAGCTGTTTCTGGGCTGCTCCATTCTGACTCTTCATCTGAGGTTGCTGGGCTATCTGAGCTTGCTTGTTCAACATTGCTAGGGCCTGCTGTCTCACCAGGATTTTCTTGAATGCTGAATTCGGTCCAGGCTTCCTTTTCAGATTCAAGATCAGTCTTCCACATCCAACCCTTTGACTCATCAAAGAAGGCATCCCTGGTGACATGAACCTTTCCAGTGGAAGGATCGAGCATTCTATAGGCCTTTGTGTTCGGTTGTGATCCTAGATGCACCATCTTCAGACTTCGATCATCCAGCTTTCTTAGACCTGTGCCCAGCCGTTTTACGTACCCTATGTATCCAAAGACTTTGACATGCTTAAGGTTTGGCTTGATTCCCTTGAAGGCTTCATAGGGAGTTGAATCTGCTAGGGCTTTGGTCGGTAGTCGATTCAGTAGGTAGACCGCATGCCTAACACCTTATGCCCAGAGATACTGAGGTAGGTTCATAGCTCTCAAGATACTTCTTGTCATATCCAAGATAGTCCGGTTTCTCCTCTCGACAACCCCATTTTGTTGACGCGAATATGGGGCTGTAAGTTGGTGCTAGATCCCTGCCTTTTTGCATAAATCTTCAAAAATATTGGATGTAAACTCTCCACCGTTGTCAGTTCTTAGTCTTCTTATCTTCTTTCTAGTTTCTAGTTCCACCTGGGCTATGAAACTTTTCAGGCTGTTAAACACTTCATCCTTCGACTTTATTATGACTTCCCACATGAACCTGCTGTAGTCATCCACTATCAGCAGTATGTATCGGTTTCCTCCCTCTGTGACAGGGGAGATAGGTCCACAAACATCTGCATAAATTAGCTCCAGTGGGCTTTCGGCTCTGTAATTGGAGTGGCTTGGGAAGTGATTTCGAGGTTGCTTTCCTACTGAGCAGCTGTCACACAGTAGTGTGGGATGGGCGATGTTGGGAACTCCTCTTGCCAATCCTTTTTCATTCAGCAGCCTCATGGAGTTGAAGTGTAGGTGTCCCAGCCTGGCGTGCCAAAGCCAGGCCCGTTTATCCAAGTTGGCCAGCAGACAAACTGGTGCAGCCACTTTCAACATCACCTTGTAGAGTCTATTGGGGGCTCTTTGTACCTTTATTAGCAATGCTCCGGCCTCATCTGTTATCCACAGAAGATCCTCCTTCATCCTTACCTCATACCCTGTTTCGGTAAGTTGACCGAGGCTTATTATGCTACTCTTCAGTGAGGGAATGTAATAAACATCACGCAGGACTCTATGCTCTCCTGTTTTACACTCCAGCACGATGTTCCCCTTGCCTCTGATCTCCACACAAGATCCATCCCCGAATCTGACCCTTCCAGAGGTTGTTTTGTCAAATTGGGAAAACAGGCCCCTTTTCCCAGTCATGTGGTTGCTAGCCCCGTTGTCAAGGAACCAGTTATCCTCTGCTTCAGACTCAAACTGTTTTGGCAGCACTCTTTCTTCATTCAAGAGGATCGAATCCCCATTCCCTTCTATTCCCAGGGCCATCAACAACGCAGGTCCATCATCACCTGTTTGGGCCAGGTCGCTTTCCTCCTGCCTGGGTTTGGCTGGGCATTCGGAAGCATAGTGACCCATTGAGTCACACGTGAAGCACTTGATTGTGGCCCGGTCCTTGTACCCTTTGCGTCTGTAGCTGTTCTGGCCTGGTTCCTTCCTGTCCCCTGCCTCGGCCAGGACCCCCTCGACCACGGCCTCTTCCACGGGAACAAGGCTTGTTTGAGCCTCGGCCTTGTCCTTTAAAGCCCTCTTGTCTTTTCTTAGCCTGCCAATCTTCATAGGACATTAGCAGTTGATCTCCTTTGGTTCCTGAACTTGAGCCTACTTCCCTGGGCTTGATTCTTTCTTCGAAGGCCTTGAGTCTTCCGATGGCTTCTTGAAACGACATGGTGCTTAAGTCGGCAAATTGTTCGATTGAGGCTACGATCGCGATGAACTTGCTTGGTACTGAACTCAGTAGTTTCTTCACAAGAGTCTTGTCCTTGATGGTCGAACCCAGGCTGTTTGATTTTGACACAAGTTTGCTTAACTTAGCAGCAAACTCATCAATTGATTCTGCTTCTCCCATCCTCAAGCTTTCAAACTCCGATTGTAAGGTTTGCAGCCTTGCTTCTCGGACTCTATCAGCACCCACGAATCTTGTTTTCAAGCCATTCCACATCTCCTGTGCACTGCTATGCTGAGATAGCTGGAGCACCAATTCCTCCGGGATCGCTTGAAAGAGTAGTGCCACGGCCATATCGTCTTTCTTCGAATCCATGGCGACACCAGCTTTAGGCTCGATTGCTTCCAGAATCCCATGAACTCGGAACACCGCTTTGATTCTGATTGCCCAGACGTTGTAGTTGTCGGACGTCAGAATCGGACATTGGAGTGTTGTCGAATTGCTTCCCTTGCTTTGAACGATTGCGTCGCCGTTCCCCCCTTCAGCCATCCTTCTGCTTCCGTCCTTCGAATTCTTCTACGATCGATTCCTTCCGATCGAGAGCCCTCTTTGATCGATAGAGGCTCTGATACCAATTGAAGCTGATATCAGAGTATTCGCACAATCACAATTAAGAGAAAATCCTTTATCTCCTTTTTTAATGAATAATAAACTGATTACAATCAGGAATACTTATAATAAAATAATCAGATAAGATCGTAACTAAAAACCAAAAACATAGGAATAACCAAACCATGCTTATCTACGAAAAACAAATTAATTAAAAATAGAACCTTCTACTTTAATAAAATAACAAGTTTAAACCAACAAATCCCTCTAATATTAAGTTATATCATTGATTGTCTAATACCCACATGAAAATAAATTACACAATATAATATGATAAATTAACAACAATCTGGGTGTAACATCATTGATTCCATTTAAATCTTTCTTTAGCAGGAAAGTATGGATGAAGTTCAAAGTGAAAGAATAATATAAAAAAATAAATTACGTTTTACCTGTTGTGTGTCTTCATATGATAGAAAAGTTTCCCATCCCTCATTTGCAGTATAATCTCGCCGAACAAGCTGAACCTCATCTGGCCTAATCTTGTGGTGAATATCCTAAATGTAATATAATAGAGACAGATATGCGTGAATCCAATCAATGTAGATAGACAGCACAATTTCGACCAATTATTTATGAAGGGTAATTTGGGCAATATTTTATTTCTTTTAGGAAAAATAAAACGCAAAAAAGAAACTGTTGATAGATTAAACAGATCAGTGTATGACCAATTTGTACCCCCTACATCATTTTTATTCATATATTAGATTAATATTTAGAAATATAAATTAGTAATCATAATTGATACCAATTCTTTATATAAGTAGGATGAAAAGTGCTTCAAGCAGCCAAAGTCATTTCAGCTTTCAACTCATACCGAAAATTACCCGGTTTGACACAAAATCCAACTATCCCAGATCTTTTAATTCAAAATATTGAAATTATTATTAAAATAGTAAAATTTTTGTGATCAAGTTCGAAACCAATTATTTGTCTATATAAAATATAGAAAAGTTAGACAAATTTTTAAAGTCAAGCCAACCATCCTCAACCCATATGAAAATTAACCCTCCTCAACCCGTATTAAAATTGCTCAATTTGGACGTCAAACATTTAAGGCACGTCAAAGTTGACTTTTTAACTTTAAAAATCACAACTGACAACAATTATTTACAGAAAATTTTTGACAAGAATTGATTTGGACCAACCTGGCCGTACGAAGTACGTTTTTGACACTTTACCCAACCTGCAACAGTCTACACCCACCTATATTGCCATCTATAGTAGCAAATGAACGACTTGTTAAAGAAGGGAAATGTTCACTTATGTATATCAAAATATTTGCTTACTTGAATTCCAGCTTCACGTGTACGGACATCCCTGCATTTTAAACCCAGATCATCCATACGGGCTAAAGCAAGTTCACGAAGATTTCCTTTTTCAACACCAGAGGTAACCAAAGGCATGGGGATATCCCTCTGAACCCTGTAAACACGGGTCCATGGGGGTACCATGGCTAGAATCCGAGCTACGATGTCAACAAGCTGCTCCGGAGGGTAATTTCTATACCTGGAAATTTTAAAACCACAAACAAAAGGAAGACATGCAGATTATTGATGTTGATGTCGTCTTCAGATTACAGGAGTATAATTAGACCAGAAATATAAAAATGAACAGAACTGGTGCCAGCTATAATTGGTATATAGTTCTAAAAGAAAAGGATGTTAGGTGTGCATAGGCCTTGGGCCAGAACCACATGGACTAAATCGAGTAGCAAGTGGGAGGGCTAGCAAGCCCTAGGGATACCCATTTTATTTTTGTAAACCTTAATTTTCATTCACTATATTGATCTTGTACTTAAATGTTTTTAACCCCTCGTAATAACAATATTCTAGTTATCACTTGTCCACCCATGGCGTAAGTTAGTTTAGGCCAAACCATGTAGACACTCATGTTCTTTATTATTTTCGTGTCTGTTTGTATTCATATGTGCGAGATCCCTAACTGTGGTATCAAAGTCAGGTTATTGATCGGGGATCACATGAGAACATCTATGTTGTCAAAAGCGCTCGCCTAAGCGCCTAGGCGCAAAAAAAAGGCCCAGCGCAAGGTTAGTGCCTGTGGAAGAAGGAGGCGCAGCCTTGGGATGTTTTTGTCTAAGGCGGATGGCAGGCGGTGGTTTTATCCAAAAGCCCAGCGCACTCAGGTAGTGGCCCCAAAAAAAAACGCTTTTTTCCTTCTTTTTTTTATTATTTTAGGGTTATATCTAATAAGATACGATTTATTATTTTTCAATTGATTGATTAAACAAATATGGGAAATTGGATTTTACATATCATCTCTTTTTCCAATTCAACAAGTTCTGCCGAGAAGTTTGCCAGCCACGATCGTCTTTCTACAATCTTCCAATCGGCAATTCTTCCCGTCGCACCATTGCATCTTCTAGCTTCTTCCATTCAACTCCATTTACTTGCAGATTAAGGTTAGTAAGTTCGCAATTTCTGATTCAATATCGTATTGCAGTCGCACCATTGCATCTCTGTTTCACTTTTTTTGCTTAATCGTATTTGTCATTTTTGGTTTCATTTTTACAGATTATCAAATTGGTCATCATATTGTTTATTTTTTGAATAAGTATGATCGTGTTGCTCATTATGTTTGTTTGATTGCATCTTTGTTTCACTTTTTTTGCTTAATCGTATTTTTCACGTTTGGTTTCATTTTTACATATTATCAAATTGATCATCATATTGTTTATTTTTTGAATAAGTATGATCATTTTGCTCATTATGTTTGTTTAATTGCATCTCTGTTTCACTTTTTTTTGCTTAATCGTATTTGTCATTTTTTGTTTCATTTTTACAGATTATCAAATTGATCATCATATTGTTTATCTTTTGAATAAGTATGATCGTTTTGCTCAGTATAAGTGTGTAATTATATCTTTTTTTCTATTATATTTGCGCCTTTTTCTTCTAAGGCTAGCGTTTTTTTTGCACCCATCGCCTAGGCCCCAGGCGAGACCATAACGCCTTAAGTGCGCCTAACGCCTTTGACAACTATGGAGAACACCACAGTTAAAACCACTACAGCAGCAAACCACCTGCTGCAGCCACTGCCATGCCGCAGTCAACCGTCACACCTAGGGTCTTGCACCATAATGGGTTTGATCACTGACTAGGGTTACACCACCCAGCCGCCATCAACCTAAATCAGATTCTGTTCCGAAGCAATTTATTACCAGAATTGCCCCTATCAGCAACACCATGGCAGCTAGACAGCTATATCCAGTTTTCGAGTAATTACAGGCCGTGAAATATATCCTATTTGCTAAAGAACAATTTTTGAATTAATAGAAACAAAAAACTGAGATCAGGAACCAGTGCCAACCAAGTTGTCAGATTCTATTCCGACAATTTGAGGTTTCAATTTTTTGATTATTAGTTTGTTATTCCGTTGCAATTTATTTAGGTTAATTTATTTAACAGGGTTCAATAGAACAGTCGTTAAGTTCAGGCTTGAGCCATTGTTGTGTCTGTCTCTGATTATCAATCTAGTTTTCATTTTAACTATCGCAAATGCAGAAGACGAAAAGGTTACAGTTGAGAGGTTTAATGGGAAGGAGTTTAGCTAGTGGAAGATGTAGATAAAGACACTACTATGTTAGAAAGACTTGGATGAAGTGTTGGCGGGTAAGAGAGCAGAAAAATTTTTACAACTAGATTGGGACAGGATGGATAAGAAAGCTAGGGCAGTGATCATGTTGTCATTGTCAAAGAATGTCGCCTATAACATCTTGAAGAACACCACAACTCGTGGTATGACAGAGGGATTATCCAACATGTACAAAAAGCCTTAAGCAACAAATAAGGTTTATCTTATCTGGAACTTGTGAACACTAGGATGAGAGAGTGTACTTCAGGTACAGAATACATTAATTTCAATTTTGTCGAGACTAGTTATAATACCCATAAAAACATAACAATTAAATAAATAAATTAAATATTAAATATTAATATCTAATTAAAAATTTTAACTCAATAAATGAAATCAAATTATGAATTAAAAGTGACCTAGTAAACTAAATTTCTAGCTATAATAAACTAACAACATGTTGATTATCAAATGTTCGAGTTATTTAGATAACCAATCTATTTAATTAACCTTTGAATTGGTTATTATTAACAAACTGAAATGAATGATCTAATCATGTACTCTAACATTTTTAATCGTGAAAAGAATCTGAGTTAAGTAAATCTTAATTAAAACTGATTGAGTTGAAAACCGATTTGGGAACCGAATCATACACGAACTATACCGTGATAGTCACGTTCAAATTTGAGCCACGGTTTTTATCCTTCTCTCTCCTAGAATAAACTGAAATACCAAAGAAGGGCATCGTCCATACACAATTTCAAAAGGAATAAAACCAATGGAAGCATGGAAGGTGGAGTTAAACCAAAATTTTGCCCATGATACCATCTGATTCCGGATGGTACATGTAACTCACGTTTAGTTTGGTGCCCATAGAACGAAATATCTCTTGCCAAAACTTACGAAAGGAAAGTGGATCACGATCACTAACAATAGTGTTAGGAATGCGATGATGGCAAATTATCTCCTTAACAAACACGTTAGACATCGAATTGGCCGTATACAGTTGTTTCAAAGGAACAAAGCGAGCATACTTTGATAAACGATCCACAACCACCAATCGAATCAGGAAGTATAGAAAGGGTAATCAGCCCTAACCCTAGGGAACCTATTATATTTTTGTTAACTAGTTTGCATTCTCTATGTATTAATTTTGTACTTGTAATGTTTTTAACACCTCATAATAAATATATTCTAGTTACCACTTGTGGATGTAGGTCAGTTTAGACCAAACCACATTAAACCCTCGTGCTCTTTTTTCTAGGGCTTTTTTTTCAAAAATGAACCACAATCATTAGGTATTTATACCTTTCAGATTATTCCCTTCATCCCAAAATTATTGTTCGTGTTTCTACTTTGATATGTCCCACACTCTCACTAATTGTTCACTTTCAAAAATGGATACTAATAATGATTACTAGTTTTGCTATTCTATACTCTCAACTGTCCATATCAATATATCTTGTATTTTCTTAGTTCACTAGAATAAAATTGGCATTCTACTGGTTAAAATCTTTAATTTTACATAATCATTATATTTTTTGTTCGTTGACAATTTGAGTAAAAAATTGCAGGTGTTTATTCTGTTTAGGGTTCGCTTTGGAGCCAAACCAATTCAAAAATCCAAACCAAAACATGGCTGCTACAAAACTGGTTTAGATTAGTATGCTTCACAGTTTCATGATTCTTAATTTTACAGTCTAATGGGTTCGGGCCAATGAACAACGCTTTTACATAACTCAATATTGTTACGTAAAGAACATGATACCTGCCAGTTTTCCAAAGCTCATAAAGACCAGTTCCACGTATAACAAGTGTTGGATAAATCTTAAGCCCGTCAGCTCTAAAGGAAGGACTTTCAAAGAACTCCTTGAAGCTTTCCATATCCCGCTCCACACCCACGTTTGGGAGATCAGGCATCATATGAGCTACCACCTAAGACCACCCATGAAAATTTACTACAACTTGAACAAGAAAACAAATCTAAAGAACTTATGATTAGAATAAAAGATAGGGAAAAAAAAAAAAAAGACTTGAATTTAACAAAGCATTTACTTTTACACAAAATCAAATAGTGATGGTTGGTTGGGAATGCAACATCATATATAAGAAGCAATGAAACATAATAACCTTAAAACCAGCATCTTTTGCCAAAGAAAAGCAATCAGCAACAGCTGCTACTGTGTGCCCTCTGTTGGTGTCACGAGCAACATCTTCATATGTGCTCTGAACCCCAATTTCCAAACGTGTACAACCATAGGAAAGCATTTGCCTCAAATGAGGCCCAAGACAGTAATCTGGTCTCCTAAAGTTAACAGTTAAATTAGTAAAAAAAAGAAAAGAAAAGAAAAAAAGACAGAACTAACGAATCACAAATTAGTTATTTATATTATAACACAGATTAGATGCTCAAAACAAACTCGTGACTATTAGTGACAATCATTTCGTTTATGAAATTCATTGGAAATAACTTTCATAAATACCCCCCGTAAGATATAAAATCTTTAGGAATTAACTTACGTCTCAATTGTCATTCCAATACATTTTGTTGCACCATGCTCAGAATAGGCAACTGCCTCTTCAACGTTTGCAGAAGTGTGCCCTGATAAAGCGTCATGAAGATTCCTTATAAAGTAATCCCGGTATTCAGCAGGCAATGACATGAATGTACCACCCATTAAAATAAATTCAACCTGGATCAACCAGATGAAAAATATCCATAAATAATATTTACAATTCTGAAGTGCCAGTAAGAAACTATTAGATACATGATACATCGTAAATGTATTGTACTATTGTGTCAAACCTTATCTACACTGTGACCCAATCGCTTCAGCTGATCAATCCTGCTCCTGGCTTGAACATATGGGTTGTATCTAGGAAAGTAAGTAATAAATGTAACAATTTATTTAGTCTGTTGCATTATAATTCAATTATATTGAGGTCTTGAAATTAAATACATGTTACACAAATGATAAATACTAGATTAAAAGTTAAAGTTCACACTCAACATATTATTCCCAAGGAGATGAAAGCATATCCTCCTTTCCTAGTGAGTACTAAGTGGAAAAAGAAAAAGAACAATGAAAAAAGAAAAAAGAAAAAGTTAAGTGTCATATCAGCTTAAAAATCCAACTCCTTGAACTCTTGAAGTAATTAAATCTTCCTTTTATAACCAAGTTATTTCAATTTGTTGCTTCAATTAGAACGTCAAAACTTAGCCAAATGCTATTAATGAATCCAACTCCTTGAACTCTTGAAGTAATTAAATCTTCCTTTTTTAACCAAGTTATTTCAATTTGTTGCTTCAATTAGAACGTCAAAACTTAGCCAAATGCTATTAATGTAAACGGCTAAAAATTTGGGGGTTTCACATATATTGTAAAAATCAGCCCAAGCAGCCGATTAGTCAGCGTCTATTTTCTTGCTTTTGGTTCTTGCTCTATTTTCCTCTTAGTTGCTTGAACCTTAATCTTTGGTTTTTGTTCTTTCCAAACCACAGATACATTCAAACCTTCCTTCTTGCTTCCTTCAATTCTTCTTGCTTCTTGCTAGATTCGAACAACCTGTTGATATTGACCAGATCTTTCTTGCTTTATTACTTGCATCATTTCAATGCTTCCATGAATTTAACAATATCAATAGCAGCTAAAACATGCCAAAGCCTTTGCATCGTCAACTGTCTTCTTCTTGCAGTTTGATGGTCACTAATGCATTGGTTCCTTATCATTCTTTGACCTGTAAGCTAGGTTGCTTCGAATTAATTCACATGGAAGTCTACTAGCTTTCTCCTTCTATGATCAAGTAAACAGTCAAAATTTATTCCACCTGTGTATGCTTGTTTGGTTAGAATTAATTCACAACTCTACCTGATTGCCTCTTTTAATTCTACAATTGGCTATTTGCTTTCTCTTAATCACCTACTCGCCTGTCGAACTAAATTCCCACCTGATTGGTCAATTGCTTACTTCAAATTTATTTTGTTTTATTTCTTCCATTTTCCTCCGTAAACAGCTAATTCTCCTAATTTTCCTGGAAAAAAAATCAGTTCTTTATTTCTTGCTGCACTGACAAGTAGTAACACTAAAATTACATCTGCCTTGGATTTTATATCCAGCCCACCAGTAGCTACAGCCGCCTTCTCATTGCGTGTCACAGCAGCAAGGTGGCTACCCTCCTGTCTTCTTCGACCCACATGTAGCCACAAGTGTTGTAAAAATCGGCCTAGGTGGCCTATTAATCAGCGTTAGGTGGTCAGCGGTCGCATCGATTTTCACTAATCAACCGGCCTAAAAATTAGGCTCAAGCGGAATTCTTTGGCCCTAGGCTGCCAAACGGCCAAAAATCAGCCAGAATCCGGCGAATATTCTGGCGACTTTCAATTCCGATGATTCCTAAAATTCCAGCATGATTTATATATATATATATATATATATATATATAACTAAACTTTTTTATAGAAAATAAATAGAAAATTTGGTTATATATACATAATTTTGAAAAATTACATAAAAAATTACGATCCTATTAATCCCTAGTCCCTACGTCACCGCTCAACAAGCGCCTAGCGATTTTTACAAACATGGCAGCCACTCCATGTTAAGAATCAAGGGGCACAACTGAAACACCAACACACAATGCACAAAAGAAAAGAAAGAACTATAAAATAAATAATAACACAAGAATTTAACATGGTTCTGTTACTTCTGTCAAGGTGACCTACAACCACAGGTTGCAACTAGGAATCTAGGATGTTTTATTATGCTTAGTGATGAAGATTACGATTACTGACTAGGTATATATAGATAAAAAAATAGGGTTTTCAACTTAGGCCCCAAAAAACCCTACATTGGCCACAGTAGGCACAAAGCCTCTAAGCCTTCATCAAACCAACACTCCCAAATGGGATTTTGCAACCCACAAAATTTCCATCCCTTTTTCCTTCATTTTTCAATTTTCTTTCAACAAAAATTATCACTGTCCCTTTTCTTTTATCAATTTCAGTCCTGAAGCAACTACGGGAGACACAGGGAGGAGGAGAGGCTGTTTTCTTTTCTTTTGGAAAAGCAACTGTCAAATTGCCAACACCAAACTCATAAAGGATTTATGGAATCAGACCATGAAAATCAAAAATCCAACACACAAAACACCAAAATTGACCTTGAAGATCAATTCTTTCTTTTGTTATAAAATTTGACACTTTGAAAATAATAACCTTAAGACTCCTAATTGTAATGAAGCAAACTTGCAACCCAAGACTTCTATGCCTACTTAACTTAGGAAACTAGATCAACTCAAAATATCATTACGAGACTCTAAAACATACCAAACAAAAACAAATTATTTATCAAACTAAACTTAATTCTAATTTCGACCATTAAACAAACCAATCCACTTCACATATGAACCAAATGTCAGATTACTGGCTAGAAATTAAGGGCACTCCTAAGCCATTGAAGCTTACCGAACCACCCAAACAAAAGCATGTTGTTCAATTTGGCTGCTTTGAAATGTATGCATTTCGGTCCACGGTTCAGCTTTGAAGGCTTTTTGGTTCTGTTTGCGGTTTGTAACATAGAACAGCCCGTGTAAACCAAACCGGCCCGTTAACAGTCATCATTTATATTTTTTCATAGTAAGAATATGCCGTTATGATCCTTGTAATTTATACAAAAAAATTGATTCAAAACCACCAAAATCAAACCATCAAACTGTACAGTCCGGCCTGACACACCCAACTTAGAGGTTTGGTTTGTTGTCTTCCAAAACCCTAGTGAGTGGTTCAGATCAGAAATTCAAACAAAACCAGCCTAACCATGGACACTCCTAATAGAAATGGTAGAAAGCAATCAATACCAATCAAATTCAATAGATGAACACTCTGTAACAATTTAAGCATCTCTGGATCACAGATTCATATATATAATTACATTTAAGCTTGTTATATTATAAATGACCTTTTTACAGGGAAGAAAAAAAAAGCATACATTAATCCCGGAATTTGTTAAATTTAACGAGGCCTTGACAAATGAAAAACGGTATTTTTAATCTCAATCTATGATTCTTAGTAAATCTAGAGGCAGTGTAGGGTTTCATATATTAGAATACTATTACAGAAGTTCAAATAAAATAAGCAGAAACCAATTTTATATGAAACAAGCCAATCAGTGACTACGAACTCACCTAGCACGAATCGCTCGCATGCTAGTCGGCTCATATCCCGTATACGACTGCGTGCTATACTCAAAATCCGAATCCGGTCCACCGGGGCAATACACGCATATATTCCCCGTCGTGGCTATATGCGGACACCGGTGCGGCTTCGACATGACAGCCACAACCGCTATTCCAGACGCCGTTCTGACCGGCTTTGCTCGGAGCTTCGGCAGAAGAGCCTCGCGCTCGGAGTCAGGCAGAGCGGCGATCATTTCGACGAGCTTCGGAGCACGAGATAGACCGTATTTGCGGCATGCGGCGGATTTGAGGGCGTTTAGGTCGACGTTTTCTCCGTTGCGCGAGAGTTCAACCATGTTGTTGACGATTTCGGCGATGGCTCTTACTCGTGATTCTTCCTCGGTGAGACCCTGTGATATTACGCCACCGCGGCCTGGCCGTGGAAGCTTTCGAGTGTCAGTGGTGACCGTCATGGTCGCCGGCGGCATTATTGAGTGATCGGGAGTGAAGAGGTGCGACGGCGGAGTACCGGCTTCTGTGGTTTTTACTCGTTGATTAACGCTTTAAGCAGAGAAAAAGAAAGAAATGTAAAGAAACAGAAATAAAATAAAACATTTCCCGAGTTTCATTTAGATAAACGTCATGTATCCGGTCATCATAACTGGGATATTCATCGAATCGAATTTTGAATAACTCGAATATTTCGAATCGAATGATTTCGAATTTTGAATTTTTTAAGAGCATTCGAATTCGAAATCGATTCGAAAAATCCAATTCGAATTCGTTTTCAAATTCGAAATTCGTTTCTGTTCGAATTCTAATCGAATTCGAATTGATTTGATTTGAATTTAATTAAAAAATTGTTTATACTTCCTATATTTGTGTATTCAAAATATCAAATAATCAAAACCTTAAACATTCAAATATCAAAATAACCAACATCTAAGTTGTAATATTAGATATATCATTTAAACTAGTACAATAATAAAAATTCAATATATAATGCCATTAATAACATACAAAAAAACATAAAGTGACAAGTAATCAAAATATTAGAAATTAACAACTAAAATGATCAATTTTCAAGCTTCATGATTTACGCTTTTATTGTGAATGTTTAGGTTTAGCGTATTTAAAAGTGTTAAAATTATTGATATTTTATAATTAAATTGACATTTGTCTAATAGTATTTTTGCTTTTATAAACTAAACCACCTAATTAAAAAGTCTAATTTTTAAAGATAGTAATTACTTGTGCATATAAAATAAAAATAAATAAATAATTTAAATTCGAATTTCGAATCGAATCGAATTAAAAATATGAAATTCGAAATTCGATTCGAAATTCGAAATTATACTACGAATCGAATCGAATTCGAATATGAAAATTCGAATCGAATTTCGACTTAGTGTTTTTCGAATTGAAATCGAATCGAATTTCAATTTTTTCGAGTCATATTCGAAAACTGAACACCCAACCACTCATTCAATCATTTGTAGTGAAAATGACAAGTAGTTGGGATCATGTCATTATGATGTCATTTTTTGTTTAATTTTAATTTTTAAAATTAGAATAACTACTTTTTAATAATTAAAATAAAACATAACATATAATTAATCCTAAATTAAAATATTACATAAAATTAATCCTAAAAAACATAGAAATAAACATTACAAATTACTAAAATAAAATAACTAATTATCTTTGTATTTGTTTTGAATCTTTTGCTTCTCCCTCTCAGCAATCTCACGTTTGGCCTCTGTTAAGTGCTTGGTGTTGGTAAATAAAAGTTAACCATTGGCGTTCCCTTTTTAAATCGTTAAAGTCATCGATTTTTTAGATAAGTTGTCCGTTCCTTGGGTATAATCCGGGATCAGTTGAGATGAAGAGGCTCATCTTGCCCTTGGCGCGTTTTCTCCCAATCGGGCGGGTCAATTCCTCTTGCTCGTCTTAATCTTCATTGAGGTCGTTGAGATTTATTTGAACTCGAGCATCTGACGAGGCGGAGCGATTGGTATCTGATGCTTTTGATCGCTTTGAAGTAGAGCCCTAAACAGTCGGGATTCTAACACAATTAGGACACTTACTCATAGTCTCCCAACTCCGCCTAAGCATAAAGGCGGTGTTAAACTCTTGTCTAAATTGATCAACCGCTTCATTCTCGATCATTGCGTCACTTTGGCCACTTCGGCGAGTTTACCATTTTTGAGTCAAAAAAAAGATTCATCATATGTGAACGGCTGAAGAAGAACGACAGAGTTGGGGTGTTCGGGTTTCGGTTAGTTGGGGTGCTCGGGTTGTGGTATTGGTTTAGTGTTTGGTTGGGATCCATTGAAAAAAAATTTATAAAAAATAGAAGAAGAAGAGGATTGATTGTGAATATTTGTGTAAAAATGAATTGTTTAAATAGGAAAAAAAAAGTTTTTTTAAGGTAACCGTTGGAAGGGAAGCTGTAACATCAGTGTCGGAATCGTAACCGGAACAGTGACTTGTACAGTAACTCAGGTACAAATTATGTGTATTACATGTATACTATTATCATTTGATGCTTGACACAGAACTATTACACATTTATCTCAGAAACATGTTTCAAATCCATGGTTTAACAGTCATAATTTCATCTGATAACACAGAACTATTACGTGATTTTTAATTAGGACTTTATTATGTATAGACGTATGTGAGATTGTACAGAACAAAACAATAACGGAGGTCGTTACGTGAATGCTAAATTGACGGATTATTCGCATATGTGACGATCTATACGAATATATTTGAAAGTTTAACATTCAGAATGATGTCCAATAATTAGAAAATCACATCGAAGAGTGTAGTTATCGACGTATTCGTACGGGTGACGATCCAAATGAATACGCGCGACAACTGTACGATTTGATTTAAACAGTTAAATTTAATGTTTTCAGAAACTTAAAATAAACAAAAGATATTAGTTAATTTACTAGGAATTACCACTTAATTTAATTTAGTAAATTCTATTTTTAAGATCGTAACGTATCGCGACAAGAAAACCGGAAACCGGCATGTTTACGCGAAAGCAAGCGGGACCGAACAAACCTGAAAACACCCGGAACGATTAAAAGCTTCAAGTGGCATTAAATGCCATTTATCACCATCCACCTACCCATTTCTTCACCCCATTTTCGTCACTTTCTCTCTCTAAAAAAACCCCAAGCCCTAGAAACTTCGAATCTCCACCAAATCGAGTGATTTTGGTGTCAAAACAACCACAACAACCTGTAGATCGTGAAAATACAAGGATTTAGAGCTTCAAACCAACTGAAACGAGGTAAAATGTAGCTCAAAATTGCGATTTTTAGGGTTTTCACCCCTTTCGAGCATTCGGCCATTTCAGCCGGTTTTGTTCTCCAAAAACCTAAGGGAATGGGACGAAATCACTTTAGGATGGAGTAGGAACTTGTAGGACACTTTCAACGGTTCACAATCTTGAAAATAAGATCAAGAACCCTTCTATAGCAGCCCGTGCGAATGAAGCTACATCTGTGCAGCTCAACCGAATGAAGAAGATGGCCGAATGACTTATCAATCTAATGGGGCCATCCATTCGTGCAACATCTACATTCGCATGATCCTTCTTATTCGGCTGGTTATCCCCATTCGCATGATATCACAACCGATGGGAAGTGTTAAACGAATGAACACATTCGGGTGACACCATGTCTGCATGGATGCCTCTGTTCGGGCGAACACCTCCATTCGCATGACATCTTCCCCTTTAACATGATGGTTTACACAACTAGAAGCAGCCGAAATCCATAAGGAGTTGAATCAATGGGATGGGTTGATCATATAATGGCTAGATGGGAAGCTATTAGGGTTTCATGAGGTGTGATCGGTTTGGTACTCCTCAAGGTTAAACGTTTTCAAACACAAGTTTATTCTGAAAGTATTTGGACATGTAAGCCAAGGTTTTATGACCATTTGGGATATTTAGTACCTAAATTTGTTAAGGAGAAACCTTCCAAGGAAGTGGTGACAATACCCAATGACCCTTGTGGTCATATGTATGCTAATTGACTTGGTGTTCAAAACTAATAGGTTTTCTAACACTAAAGCTCTTACAAACTGTAACAATATGCAAACATATGTTCTAAGACAAGTGATTGGGTTTGAAGTGTTAAAGTTTTATCAAAGAACTGCGAGGGTAACAAGTGATTTTAAGAAATGACTAAGTATGGGGTTGATATTAGTCATCAACTCTCAACACTTAGTCTCTTCATATCATGGGAAATCAATTTGGGTTGTTCAAATTGAACAATTTAAGGAAATGATTAACCAGAATGAACAAAGAACTACGTTTAACAAAGATCTAAGGAAAGACTTGGAGTTGATCAAGAAAGATTAACCTAAGTTTAACATGTTAAATTATATTTTCTTAAAATAACTTATGTTCTGACTAAAAATCACTAGATTTATAAATTTTCTTATTTAAAATGTTTTAAAATAACCTAAATGACTTTTAACTTAATATTTTGCAACATAAGGTTAAATTTCAAATAAAAAGATTACGTGAACCTTACATAAGTAAGGTTTAAATATGAATATCTACGGGACAACGAGTCATTGGGGTAACTAGCATAGAATAATTAGAGAAAATTTGAAACATATTAGTAAGGTTTAGGACACATAGTTGCATACTGAGACCTAAACCCTATATACGTTGTCTCTCGACGCTTATCGTATGCAATTCATAATAAATAAACCCATGTACTGAAGATACTTAAGCTACAATTAACGAGCGCGCATATCTGCTGTTATTCATTACATAGCAACACAGGTGAGTTCATTGCTCCTCTTCTAAACATTTTGTTTTACAAACGCGAGGCTGAGAAGCATGCGTAAATTATTTTCCTTGGAATATATTTTACTTAAATGCTTTAATTTCATATATGCTTTACATGTCAGATTGTTATCCTAGATTTTTGTCTAGGTAAACTATTTGCAGTCATTCTAAATGAATTATTTACTCATCATGAGTAGATAACCATTTCAATTCAAAGAACTATTTTCAAAGGAGTGTTTTCAAAGAACTAAAGATCTAAAGCAGAGAACTATTTTCAGTGGTGTTTCGAAAAACTAACAATCTAGACAAAGAACAAATCTAGGTGACTGTCAGTCGTATGCCGATCAAGATCACGTGTAAAACAACGGAAAGTCCTAACACATACAGTAGACCTTCATGGTCATGCTGATATAGGCATTAATCAAACAAATCAAACAATCAACAAGTAAACAGTCAAACTAACTTCAAGGAAACAGAGGGAACCATTAATCTATGGATATCCTAAAGTCCCGACACGTACAGTAGATCTTGTGAGTCATGTTGATATGGGCACATCATAAAGTCTCGTCGCATACAAGTAGACCCTTTTGGGGTCAAGCTTGATATGGGCCATGTGTGAGATGATACAGACTGGACACCACCAATAAACTAAGAACATTTGATTGTTATACTAGTCTACTCGAGTTGACCAAGGCCCAATCGTTATGTCTTAAATTTTATTAAATGTTTATCTATTTATTTATTTATTTAAGCATTTAATGTATTGTTTCTACAAATGCTATGGTTAATCATGATTGCGTGATGAACTTAAGGAATCAATAGAATTCGTATGTTTGTGGAACTACAAGAACTAAGAACTTAAGAACTATTTGCGTCGATGTTGTGGAATGAAACACTTAATTATCATTAACAACAATATGGTAAGCAGTTCGGTATGTGGTGGGCTGGTGGCTGGGCTGGCGGTAAGCTTGACCCTACATATGCCATATATATAAGCACACTTAATAGGATAACATAGGTGGTTGTTGATGAGGTTAAGGTTGTCATTACGGGTGATCAATGTTAACAGATTTTCAGGTTGTTCAAATGTTGTGAATCAAAGGTATGGGATGAAACGCTTAGTTATCATCAAGAACAATATATTATGTGGTCTAGTTTGTGGTGGGCTGGCGGTAAGTTCGACCCTACGTATGCCCTATATATAAGCATACTGAATTAGATAATATAGGTGGTTATTGGTAAGGTTAAGGTTGTCATCTGGTCAGGTTTGTACAACCATGTGTTGACTTGATCTTTTTGCATGACTTCTCAGGTGACGAATAGGTCTAACCAAGAAGTTTATGTTTTTGGACTAGAACGCCCGATAGAGGACCTAGTAATTTGGACATGCATATTTTTGAACATCATTATACATATTATTTTGTATATCGGGTGCATATACAAGATAGAAGAATTATGATGTTGATATTAGATTTACATTGTTAAATTATGAACGAAACTGATGTAATTTAACTTTGTAATTCTATTCTATTTAGAATTTTCTCATTATTTATCATGTACAATGTAAACGATTTGATCATCATGATTATCATTCCCGATATCGCGCCCCGGGACCATTCTGCCCGACGGGACACACGATCCGGCCCGCCGGCCCGGGGTGTGATAGAAACCAATGATAAAAAAATTAAATGTGTCAAACGGTAAGGAAGCATGGCCACAGCCACGCCCAAGGGGGCGGTGTTCCACGGCCCAGCCACGCCCAAAAACTCCTCAACTACGGGGCATACCCCATCGTCTTAAGGTGAAAAGGAAAGGGAAGTGAAAGGAAACCTAGGCAAAATTACGTAGCTTTTCTTTCCTTCCGATTTGAAAGGAAATGGAAGGAAAGAAATCCATTCTTTTCTTTTCCTTTTCTCTCATTTCTTTCCCTTTCTTTTCCTTTCCTCTCAATTCTTTCCTTTTCTTTTCATTTATGTTCTCTCCTTTAATAAACTCGGGAACACAGCGTAAGAAGAGAAAAAAACGAAAATGGAAGGAAGGGAGAAACATTTTTGTGTTCCCAAGTTTCATTTAACGAGGGAAGGGAAAAGAAAAGAAAACATGTTGTGTTCTCGAGTTTCATTTAAGGAGAGAAAGGAAGGGAAGTGGATGGAAACATAGGCAAAATTACCTAGCTTTTCTTTCTTTCCGATTTGGAAGGAAATGGAAGGAAATAAATCCATTATTTTCTTTTCTTTTCCTCTCATTTCTTTCTCTTTCTTTTCTTTTCTGTTATCTCCTTTAATAAACTCGGGAACACAGCGTAAGGGCATGATTGCTTATTTAAGTTTAAAAGGACTTTTTATTAAAAACACTTATTGTAATCCCTAGGGTTTTATTTAAAAATCGAATAATTGTAATCGTGTTTGAACTCTAATAAAACAAAGTTTTGGGGATTTACTTTGAAATATTTGGATGTAATAAAATTAAATTAAGAAATCAAAGTACGCTTGTGATTCTTTTAAAATAAATATTTAAAACATACATATATAAAATAAACTTAATATACATATGTATGTGTATGCCCAAAACATTAAAATGATTATAAAAACTAATATACATACAAATATATATATATATATATATATATGTTAGCATATCTAGTTACAATCAAAGTAATACTTCTAAAGTTAAAAAAAATAAATAAATAATAATAATAATAATAATAGTAAGCTCGTAACTATTAAATATATATTTATATGAATTAGTTATACCAAACATTATTTTATTTAAATATTTAGTTATAAAAATATTAATAACAATAAATAAATATAGTAATTATAAATTATAAGATGATTTACAAGAACAATTATATAAAACAAACTAATTGGTAACAAATTTTAACATTTTAACACATGAAAATAGACTTTAAGACTAGAGGGTTGATTTTTGCAAAAAGACTAAAACTTCTTTTGACTCAAAAACTTTTAAAATGAAAGCAGAAAGACATGTAAAATGGAGGGGCTCAAGCTACCAATTCCCCCAACTTATTTCATTCTTCGCCCATTTTACCATCCAGATAAACCACGACCCCGTTTCGACCCATCTTTCAATCTGTACGAATTCAACCCGATTACAGCTCATTCTTGTTCGGTTTAGAAGAGATTCGAAAGTATAAACATCTTGAAATCACCAATTAATAGGATTAAAACGAAATCACGCGTGAAATCATTCCCAAAAATATCACGTACGACTGGGAATTCGAAACCGCGTAGAACCACTATAAAATCTCGAATTAGATACACCATTCGAACCCTTTCCTCATTCCTAAACTGTCTACACACAAACATCTCGCATACAAGATCTCTAGAATTCGATTTGGATTCAAAGAAGACCGCGACCTAGCTCGAAATCGAACACCATCAAAATCGACTCCAAACCAGGTAATAATCATATCATTTGAACCGTAGGACACATGAGGATCAAAAGCCCTATGCTTTTGATCCCTCACAAACCACGAATCGAACGATTTAGAAATCGATTTAGATTAGGGTTCTTGCGATTTGGGATTTGATCTCAGAACGTAAATAATCTCTAATCTAAATGAAGTTAAATAGAAAATGCAATGGTAGCCTACTGGTTTGGGTTAGTGTCACACCCCGAGCCGGCGGGCCGAATCGTGTGTCCCGTCGGGCGGAATGGTCCCGGGGCGCGATATCGGGAATGATAATCGTGTTGATCAGATTGTTTACAATGCACATGATATGTAATGAGAAACTGCTAAATGAAAATTGAATTACAAAGTTAAATTACATCAGTTTAGTTCATAATTTAACAATGTAAATCTTCTATCAACATCATGAATCTTCTATCTTGTATCTGCACAAGATATACAAAATAATTTGTAAAATGATGTTCCAAAAATATGCAGGTCCAAAATGCTAGGTCCTCTAACTGGTATCCTAGTCCAAAAGCATTAACTTCTACTCAGACCTGTTCGTCACCTGAGAAGTCATGCAAAAAGATCAAGTCAACACATGGTTGGTGAGTTCATGTAGTTGTATTTAAAAATGAATTTGAATAACCCTTCGAATGACAACCTTAACCTCACCATTAACCACCTATACCATCTAGTTCGATATGCTTATATATAGGGCATATGTAGGGTCGAACTTACCGCCCGCCCAGCCACCGTCCCACCACATACCAAACCACATGATATATTGTTCCTGGTGATAATTAATCATTTCATTCCATACCTTTGATCCATAGCGTTTGATTACCCGGAAAACTGCTTTCTTGATTCCCCGAAATGACAACCTTAAACTCATCAACAACCACCTATGTTATCCAATCAAGTATGCTTATATATAGGGCATATGTAGGGTCGAACTTACCGCTCGCCCAACCACCGTCCCACCACATACCGGACTGCTTAACATATTGTTATTGATGATAACTAAGCGTTTCATTCCATCCATCGTCTTAATAGATTTTGATTTCCACAAATTGAAATACTACTGATTTCTTGAGTTCATCACGCATTCATGATCACCCCTAGCACTTGTAGAAACATGATATTAAATGCTTAATTAAATGAATAATTAATCATTTAAACACAACTAAGACATGATGATTGGACCTTATTTGACTCAATCAATTAGACTTAGTTGTTGGTGGTGTCCAAGTTGTACCGTCTCACACGTGGCCCATATCAGGCATGACCCAAATGAGTCTACCTGTATGTGTCGGGACTTTCATGATGTGCCCATATCAGCTTGACCCTCAGGCCTACTGTACATGTCGGGACTTTAGGATATCCTTTGATTTTAATCTTTTTTGTTCTCTTGATTTCGTTTGTTCGTTTGATTTATGCCCATATAGGTTGACTATAAAGTCTACTATTTATGACGGGACTTTCCGTGTGTTAACACGTGGTCTTGATATGCATAAAACTGACATCCACCTTAACTTGATCATTAATGATTTAATTGGTTAATGATTTCATTAGTTCTTGATTCACACACGGATATGATTCCCTTGATTCTGATCCTTAGAATTCCATGGTTACCACAATGATTGTAGATTATTGATTTTGATCCTTAGCTTATTTGAACACACGCTGAATTAGATTTCCTTGAATTTGATCTTTAGTTTTAGTTCTTTTGATTTCCATACTGAGTTTGGATTCTTTGGATTAGAACTTTGTTAGATTTATTATTTGATTTAGAATTATTATATTACTCATAAGAGTAATTAATTAATTCATTAGTTAAACCTGCTTAACATTTACCTAGACAAGATTATTAAAAAGGTTTACGCATGCTTTTCAGCCCCGCGTTTGAAAACAAAAATGTTTAGAAAAGGGGCAATGAACTCACCTGTGTTGCTCTATATTGATTTACAACAAAATGCGCGCTCGTTACTTGTAGACTATGTTTCTTCAGTACCTGAGTTGTTTTAAGAGGATTCGAATACTATAAGTATTTATAATAGTCGTATGTATGGTGTTGGTATCGGTGTGCGACTAAGTGTCCTATGTTACTAATGTGTTTCTAGGATTTCATTTAACTAGTCTAAACGTATTACCCATAAATAACCATTTATCCAGTAATTAAACACATCTAACCCTTAATTATATAAGGTTTATGTTAATTTCATCACAAGTCTTTAATCAAAACATTTTTAAGTTACTTAATTTTAAATTAACCCTTAAGTTAGAAATCGTTTATTTAATTTAGTAAGGTTTATAAATCAATTTCTTTTATTAAAAACATAATTAATTTAAGAGAAATATAATTAAGCATGATGGGCTTGGGTTAATCTCATTTGATCAACCTTGGGCCCATTACTAGTTCTTGATTGTCCCATGATTCTTTGATCGTTTATGTGTGCAACATTCATGTAAAACTTCCGTCGTTGTTTTGTTTTGTTAAGCCTCACATAAGTTTATAAATAATAGAATCCTAACTAACAATCACATGATGATTCTGTATCGCCAGATAATTATCTGACTGATGAACCATAGGTCTGAGTTACGTTTCTGCGATGATCGTGAAATAGTTCTATGATAAACATGAAATGACAGTGATATATGAATAACAACTGAAATGTGTACCTGGTTTACTGTTCATGTTACTGTGTAGATCACTGTTCCGGTTACGTTTCCGGCACTGATGTTACAGTCTCCCCTTGTTAGAGAAATTTCGTCCCGAAATTTAAGAATCGTTCTCAGGTACGGCTTCCTCTGTAAACAGTTGGGGATACTTGGACTTCATGTGATCTTCGCGTTCCCAAGTAAACTCAGGTCCGCGCTTTGAATTCCATCGAACCTTGACGATCCGGATACGGCTTCGCCTTAGTTGCCTAACTTTGCGATCCATAATCTCCAAAGGTTCTTCGATAAAATGTAACTGCTCGTCCACTTGGATTTCTTCGATTGGTATGACGAGTGATTCGTCAGCAAGGCATTTCTTCAAGTTGGAAACGTGAAACTCGTCATGCACACCACTGAGTTCATCTGGTAGTCTCAGTCTATACGCTACATGACCAATTAGTTCGATGATCTCGAACGGTCCCACGTATCGTGGTGCTAACTTGCCTTTCTTTCCAAAACGTACTACACCTTTCCATGGGAATACCTATAACATGACCCGGTCTCCCACGTGGAATTCCAACGGCTTGCACCGTTTATCGGCATAGCTCTTTTGTCTGCTCCTGGTTGCTTGTAATCGTTGTTGAATCTGAGCAATCTTATCAGTAGTCTCTTGAGTAAGCTCTGGCCCAGTTATTCGATTATCTCTTACTTCGGTCCAACAGATCGGTGACCGACATTTTCGACCATAAAGAGCCTCGAATGATGCACATCCGATGCTACTATGGTAACCATTGTTGTAGGAGAATTCAATCAGTGGCAAATGAGAGTCCCAATTTCCACCGAAATCTAACACACAGGTTCTCAACATGTCCTCCATGGTCTGTATTGTACGTTCGCTTTGACCGCCCGTTTGTGGATGGTAACGGTACTCAGATTTAAGTGCTTCCCTAGAGATTTCTGCAGTGATTGCCAGAACCTTGATGTGAATCTGCTGTCTCGATCTGAAATGATAGACAATGGTACACCATGATTTACCACTATCTCGTTGATGAACAGTCTCGCCAGTTTATCCATCGTGAAGGTCTCATGCATTGGCAAGAAATGAGTAGATTTTGTCAAACGATCAACGATAATCCAGATCGTATCATGACCACGGGAAATGCGGGGTAGCTTGGTAATGAAGTCCATAGCTATTTTTTCCCACTTCTAGAGCGGAATATCAGGCTATTCTAGTAAACCTGACGGCTTCTGGTGTTCCGCCTTTACTTTCGCACACGTAAGGCATCGACCGACGTACTCGGCTATGTCTTTCTTCATTCCCGGCTACCAGTAAAGTCCCCATAAGTCTTGGTACATTTTATCGCCGCCTGGATGCACTGAGTACTTGGTCTTGTGTGCTTCATCGAAGATAAGCCTTCTCAATTCCTCTACTGCTGGAATCCATATACGATCCTGGTAGTAGATAACTCCATCAGGCTTTATTTCAAATTGTCTCTCTGCTCCACAGTCGAGTTCTTTCTTCAGATTTCCTCGATCAACTGATTCTTGCTGTGTCTGAATAATCTTGTCACGTAAACTTGTCTGCACAGTCATTCCCATCACTCTAAAGCGCAAGGGTTGACCCGTTCCTTCCGGCTCAAGGCATCAGCTACAACGTTCGCCTTACCCGGATGGTACTTGATTACACAATCGTAATCATTCAGAAGTTCAACCCAACGCTGTTGCCTCATGTTGAGTTCCTTCTGATCAAAGATATGTTGCAGACTCTTGTTATCGGTAAATATGGTACACTTGGTGCCATATAAGTAATGTCTCCAGATCTTCAATGCGAATATCACTGCTCCCAGTTCTAAATCATGAGTAGTGTAGTTCTTCTCATGAATCTTTAACTGTCTTGATGCATACGCAATGACTTTGTCTCGTTGCATTAACACACAACCAGTCCCTGATGTAGGGCTGTTTAAAAAACTCGCGGCTCGAGGCTCGCTCGAAGTTCGCTCGAAAAAAGCTCGGCTCGAAATGAGCTCGGCTCGAAAAAAGCTCGATGCAAACGAGCCGAACCCGAGCCAGGGTTGGCTCGGCTCGAGCTCGGCTCGTGGCTGAGCTCGATTTTTAGCATATATATATATTAAATTATACACACACACACACATGTTATATTACACACAAACATATAAATATATGTATATAAATATATATATATACATACATATATATTATTCATAATATATATATATATATATTTATATATTAAACATCTTATACACAAATTTATATAAATATATATATTATGTATAATATATATGTATATGTATATGCGCGCGCGCACACATATTATATACATATATATATACACATATTTATATAAATATACACATATAGATATATTAAATTGTATATATATAATTATGTATATATATTAGATTATATATATATATTATATATGTATGTATGTAAAGTGGAGGAGGTAAAAAAAAAAAAAAAACCGAGCTGGCTCGTGGCTTGGCTCGAGGCTCGAGTTTCTTTACGAGCTCGAGCTCGATTTTTTTGGCTCGAAAAAATTTTCGAGCTGGCTCGGCTCTGCTCGAAATGTCTCGAACTCGAGCTCGAGCTCGGCCTGGCTCGGCTCGGCTCGATTACAGCCCTACCCTGATGGGAGGCATCACAGTATACTACAAAGTCATCACAGCCTTCTGGGAGAGATAAGATTGGAGCATCACATAATTTCTACTTCAACGTCTGGAAAGCATCTTCTTGTTTCTGCTCCCAAACAAACGGCTCGCTTTTCTGAGTTAACTTTGTAAGAGGCAAGGCTATCTTAGAAAAGTTTGAGATAAACCTTCTATAATAACCTGCCAATCCCAGAAAAGACCGTATCTCTGTAGGTGTCTTCGGAGTATCCCAGTTCTTTATTGCTTCGATCTTGGCAGGATCTACATGTATTCCCTCGCTGTTGACTACATGACCCAGAAATTGAACTTCTCTTAGCCAAAATTCACACTTAGAGAATTTGGCATAGAGTTTCTCTTCCTTCAACAGCTCCAAGATCTTTCTGAGATGTTGCTCGTGATCTGCTTTGCTCTTAGAATAAATCAGTATGTCATCAATGAAGGCAATGACAAACTGATCCATATATGGCTTGCACACTCGGTTCATGAGGTCCATGAAAACCGCTGGTGCATTCGTCAATCCGAAAGGCATCACCACAAACTTGTAATGCTCATATCTGGTTCGGAACGCTGTCTTCGGTATGTCTTCGTCTTGAACTCGGAGTTGGTGATATCCATACCACAAATCAATCTTCGAGAAGTACTGAGCTCCTTGTAGCTGGTCAAACAAATCATCAATTCTCGGCAATGGATACCGATTCTTGATAGTCAACTTGTTCAGCTCTCGGTAGTCTATGCACATTCGAAAGGATCTGTCTTTCTTCTTCACGAACAAAACCGGAGCTCCCTAAGGTGAGTAGCTCGGTCTAATGAAACCTTTATCAAGTAGCTCCTGTAGTTGGTTTGACAATCCCTGCATCTCTGAAGGTGCTAACATGTAAGGAGATTTAGCAACAGGATTTGCTCCAGGAACTAAGTCAATACGGAACTCTGCCGGTCGCGCAGGTGGCAAACCTGGTAGGTCTTCAGGAAATACCTCTGGATATTCTTTCACTACCGGCACATCTTGAATCTTTTTCTTGTCCTTCTCTTTCTTCACCACATGAGCCAGGAAAGCTACAAACTGCTTCTGTAAACACTTACGCGCCTTTATGCAGGATATGATTTTGACACTTCGTTTTGCTTGATCCCCTCGGACTTCCAATACATTATCATTCGGCAATGGAACCCTAAGTAGCTTTTCCGAACAGATGACTTCCACTCTATTGAGAGATAGCCAATCCATTCCAACAATGATGTCGAAACTACCCAACTCCATCAGTATCAAGTCGATGGTAAATGTATGACCATTAAGTGTTAATGGGCAGTTCCTGTATACTGTACTAACTGTGATCTGTTTCCAATTAGCTACTTCTATGATGTAAGGGGAATCTCACTGTTCCTCTATAGAATCTAGTTGGCATGCAAAATCGGTAGAGATAAAACTCTGATCCGCACCAGTGTCAAACAAAATAGATGCATAAAAGTCATGTAAGAGAAATGTACCAGTGACCACATTCGGGTCTTGGCATGCAGCTGGAGCTCCTATAGCGAAAGCTCTTCCACGAGGAGCTGGAAATGCCTGTTGTGCTTTCTTCAGACAGTTCTTTGCATAGTGGCCAAGTTCGCCACAGTTATAGTGTCCACCGTTGTTCTGGTTTTTGGGTGGAGGGAGAGCTAAAGCAGCATTGTTGACTGCTTGATTGGGTGTCATCCTGTAATTTTGGACCCAGTGGCCCTTTCTTCCACATCCCGTGCAGTGTCGGTAGGGAGTGTTTGCGGCATGATGATACTGGCACTTAGTACACAGAGGGTGTGGGCAGTATATGGCTTCTTGTGCAGGTTCTGCGGTGCCACGACTACTTGGTTGAGTGGGGTAGCCATTGTGTAGTTCTTTATGGTCTTCTGCTTCTTCTTTGGGTGATGGTGGGGTTTCTTGGAAGACTCTTCCTTGTGCTTGCCGATGTCAGCCTCTTTCTTCAAAGTTCCAGAGGCTACCATCATATCAGTGAGTTTCACGGACAAACTCACAGCAGACTCTAAGGTAACAGGGTTTGATGCAACAACTAAACACTAAATGCAGGCGGGGAGTCCACCCACATATCTATCAATCCTCTTCTCCAATGTTGGTACCATGTCTGGCACCAATGCTACCAACTCATGATAGCAGGTAGTATACGCCAGATGATCAGCTCCCTTCATAACATGGTTAGCCAACTCATTTTCCATCCTTTGTAGCTCGTTCTTTGGACATAATTCGGTTCTCAGCAGGGTCTTGAAGTCTTCCCATGTCATCGACATGGCTTCTTCTCTTCCTCAAGCTTGAATCTGCGAGTTCCACCAAGTCAAGGCTCGCTTGCTGAAGGTGCCAGTGGAGTAACGAACCCTGTGATGCTCTGGACAACTGCAGAGGTCCAGAGTAGTCTCAATCTTTTCAATCCATTGGATTAATCCAACGGCTCTTTCATTACCGCTGAAGCTTGGCGGCTTACATCCCACAAAGGACTTGTAGGAGTAGTTTGAAGCATTGCTAGTATTCCCACTGGCTTCCCCCGATGAATGCCCGGTGTTGTTGCTGTCGTTCAGAATACAGTTAAGAATATCCGGAATCACCTCTTTCAGCTGATTTGTTAGCTGACTACTCAGTAGTGTTGCCAAGGCAACGGTAGCAGGATCCAGGTTCGCGTTCGGGTCTGGAGGTGGTGAGTGTGGGGGAGGAGGAGGTGGTGGAGGAGGTGGCGGTGGTGGTGGAGGCATAAGGGGATGTGGTCTTCTCGGCGGCATTCTGATCACAACCAATAAAGTATCGGTTAGTGCAATGATCAAATGTAGAAGACACAATGCAAGTAAAGTCCTAAGTCTTGTGTTCTCTACATGAGGGTCCCTAGGTTATAGTCTAGGCCAAACCGTTTAAACAAATGACCTATGTTTCTCTATAACCATGGCTCTGATACCAATCTATCACACCCCGAGACGGCGGGCCGGATCGTGTGTCCCGTCGGGCGGAATGGTCCTGGGGTGCGATATCGGGAATGATAATCGTGTTGATCAGATTGTTTACAATGCACATGATATGTAATGAGAAACTGCTAAATGAAAATAGAATTACAAAGTTAAATTACATCAGTTTAGTTCATAATTTAACAATGTAAATCTACTATCAACATCATGAATCTTCTATTTTGTATCTGCACAAGATATACAAAGTAATTTGTAAAATGATGTTCCAAAAATATGCAGGTCCAAAATGCTAGGTCCTCTAACTGGTATCCTAGTCCAAAAGCATTAACTTCTTCTCAGACCTGTTCGTCACCTGAAAAGTCATGCAAAAATATCAAGTCAACACATGGTTGGTGAGTTCATTAAGTTGTATTTAAAAATGAATTTGAATAACCTTTCGAACGACAACCTTAATCTCACCATTAACCACCTATACCATCCAGTTCGATATGCTTATATATAGGGCATATGTAGGGTCGAACTTACCGCCCGCCCAGCCACCGTCCCACCACATACCAAACCACATGATATATTGTTCCTGGTGATAATTAAGCATTTCATTCCATACCTTTGATCCATAACGTTTGATTACCCGGAAAACAGTTTATCTTGATTCCCCGAAATGACAACCTTAACCTCATCAACAACACCTATGTTATCCAATCAAGTATGCTTATATATAGGGCATATGTAGGGTCGAACTTACCGCCCGCCCAAGCACTGTCCCACCACATACAGGACTGCTTAACATATTGTTATTGATGATAACTAAACGTTTCATTCCATCCATCGTCTTAATAGATTTTGATTTCCACAAATTGAAATACTACTGATTTCTTGAGTACATCACGCATTCATGATCACCCCTAGCACTTGTAGAAACATGATATTAAATGCCTAATTAAACGAATAATTAATCATTTAAACACAACTAAGACATGATGATTGGGCCTTATTTAACTCAATCAATTAGACTTAGTTGTTGGTGGTGTCCAAGTTGTACCGTCTCACACGTGGCCCATATCAGGCATGACCCAAATGAGTCTACCTGTATGTGTCGGGACTTTCGTGATGTGCCCATATCAGCTTGACCCTCAGGCCTACGGTACTTGTCGGGACTTTAGGATTTCCTTTGATTTTGATCTTTTTTGTTCTCTTGATTTCGTTTGATCGTTTGATTTATGCCCATATAGCTTGACTATAAAAGTATACTATTTATGACGGGACTTTCCGTGTGTTAACACGTGGTCTTGATCTGCATACAACTGACATCCACCTTAACTTGATCATTAATGATTTAATCAGTTAATGATTTCATTAGTTCTTGATTCACACACGGATATGATTCCCTTGATTCTGATCCTTAGAATTCCATGGCTACCACAATGATTGTAGATTATTGAATTTGATCCTTAGCTTATTTGAACACAACTGAATTAGATTTCCTTGAATTTGATCTTTAGTTTTAGTTCTTTTGATTTCCATACTGAGTTTGGATTCTTTGGATTAGAACTTTGTTAGATTTATTATTTGATTTAGAATTATTATATTACTCATAATAGTAATTAATTAATTCATTAGTTAAACCTGCATAACATTTACCTAGACAGGATTATTAATAAGGTTTACGCATGCTTCTCAGTCCCGCGTTTGAAAACAAAAATGTTTAGAAAAGGGGCAATGAACTCACCTGTGTTGCTCTGTATTGATTTACAACAAAATGCGCGCTCGTTACTTGTATACTATGTTTCTTCAGTACCTGAGTTGTTTTAAGAGGATTCAAATACTATAAGTATTTATAATAGTCGTATGTATGGTGTTGGTATCGGGGTGCGACTAAGTGTCCTATGTTACTAATGTGTTTCTAAGATTTCATCTAACTAGTCTAAACGTATTACCCATAAATAACCCTTTTTCCCGTAATTAAACACATCTAACCCTTAATTATATAAGGTTTATGTTAATTTCATCACAAGTCTTTAATTAAAACATTTTTAAGTTACTTAATTTTAAATTAACCCTTAAGTTAGAAATCATTTATTTAATTTAGTAAGGTTTATAAATCAATTTCTTTTATTAAAAACATAATTAATTTAAGAGAAATATAATTAAGCATGATGGGCTTGGGTTAATCTCATTTGATCAACCTTGGGCCCATTAATAGTTCTTGATTGTCCCATGATTCTTTGATCGTTTATGTGTGCAACTCATCTTAGGTAGTTCAAAAGAAAAACCTAATGTAGTTGTACGTTCTCATGAAATTTCTAAGTATTAGGTGTTAATTGTGATATCAACATTTTAACCTTAGACTATAATCTTTGATCCTCAATGAATTCCCAAGTGTGTTGAGCTCAATGATGTTCACAACCCATGTCTAGTCGTTAGTATGATTCAAAAAGATTCTTATTAATGAAAACCCTAATTTTGATTTCATTAAATGATTCCATGCAACTTGGGCCAATTTACACTCATGATTATCCCCTATTGTTATTTAGAAAAACCTTAGTTCTTTATTTCATAATGAATTCATATGATCCTCTTTCTTGTTAACTCTATGTTTGATCTCATGGATGCATCTACCTACCCCGAGCCGGCGGGCTGGATCGACTTTCCCGTCGGGCGGAAGGTTCTCGGGGCGCGATATCTGTAACATCAGTGCCGGACGTGTTGCCGGAACAGTGATTTCTACAGGAACTTACACAGTAACTCAGGTACACACTACGTAAAACTATGTATATGTTTTTTACACTTGATGCTTGACACAAAACTGTTATGGTATTGTCCTGAAATTTGATTTAAGCCGAATGGTTTAACCATCAGATACATATCAGACGACACTGAACAGACACACAAATGCTTGATTTGATGCTATTATGTATAAACGTATGCGAGGTTAAACAAAACAAAACCATAACGGTTGTTGTTACGGAATGCTAAACCGATGAATTATTAGTATATGTGACGATCTGTACGAATAAATCTGAAAGTTAACCATCTAAAATGATGACTGAAAAGTAGAAAACAAGAATCAGAAAGTGAAACCAACGCCGTGTTCGTTCGGGTGACGATTCGAACGAATACGCGCCGAGGTGACACGTTCTGACGAAACGATAACGAACGACGAAACGAACGATAATAATTTAAGAAAGTTGAACATTTAATATTTATTAGGAATCACAATCTTTTAGAATTTTACATATAAAGTTATTTAAATTAAAATACATAGATTACGCGAAATGGTGACGCGAGTTAACGAAACGCGTAAAATAATTAATTTCGATAAATAATTCTAGGAAAGTTAATTTAAAACATTTACTAGGAATAACCACCTTTAAAATAATTCAAACCAACTCTTTTTATTTAAGTTATAAAACACACGCGTAACGTGCCGTAAACACGACGAAAACGAGAACCGAGCAACCGAAACGAACCCGGACACCCACGGGGTATATAAACCCTAAATGAGTTCATTTTCTCATTTATTACACCCCCTCTCTCTCTCTTTAAACTACCTCCACCGTTTCCTTTCTCTCTCTAAAGTTCACCACATCAAATCTCCATAACTCCTCCAATTCTTGGTGAAATCACGAGTTCTTGGTATCTACACGAAGCTACGATCGTCCTCTACACGAAAGTACAACAAATCTGAGGTGTTATCCAGCCAGCAACGAGGTATGATGCTTGAAACCCACGAAAAGTACGGTTTTGTAACCTTTTTGATCGACCACACACCCCCAACCGGTGTAAAACCTTAATCCACACACACCTTACACCACTAGGAACTGACCTGCGCATGGCAATACTATGGGGATAGCCAGATCAAGGGTTCGGTCTTGATGGTGATGGCGAACACACACAGGGTTCGGGGGATGTAGTGCTAGCCGAACCTACAACTCGCTGGTGCTTGTGCATGGGTCACGAACCTTACACTATACCCAGCAAACCTGCATACTGTTGGCCGAACCATGTGCTACCACGAACCATTGACCACCGAACCTACATGTTTCATCCATGGACCCACGAACCTATCATGTCCGGACCTGTTTTCAGCCGAATCTACTACAATGAGCGAACCCATACTTGCGAACCTGTGTCTCCACCGAACCTAGGTGTTGCAAACCTTCATGCTAAGCGAACCTGCTATGGATACGAACCTTGCAATTCAGAACCATTCCAACGAACCAAAGGTCTTGGCCGAACCTTCACTGGAACGAACCATAGGGTTCGTCGGACTCATTGTAGGCTGAACCTTTACCTCACACGAACCTAAGGTTCGCTGGAAAATTTGAAACCAATATCTTCGACCGAATTAAGCCATATCCTAGGCCCATGCGATTGAACTAGCCCACCATCTAAATTGACCAATTGATTCTAATCGGCCCAGAACCACAACTTTGATCCATGGAGATTTCTTTGGCCCAATAGCCTGGTCCACACTCCCACGGCCCAAACAAGCCTATCCGATCCATACATAACATGTGACCCATGCGAGCTTGTTTCGGCCCAAGAACAAACAACCAGCCTATTTAAACCCACTCGGCCCATTTGATTAGTGGATAACCTAACACATTAAAACTACAAAACATGAAATACATGCATAGGATGGTATCTATATTCTATTTTACTACAAAGACGGTAGTGATGATTAAACTAAGTATACAAATACATAAAGCTTCAAGTTTTCACAACATAACAAAGTGCAAAACAAGTTTACCTGAAAATCCATAACAAATGTTAAAAGCTAAATTTAAAGTGGGTTAGTTGTTATTGAAGTCAACAACAAGCAAACGGGACCGAATAAACACCGAGACTCATAGGTGTTAGCCAACTTTAGGGCTAACACGTACACGCACACAATTCACTATGACTTGTACTTATAAGTTGCAAACAACGTGAAATCAATACAGGACCGTGAAAACAACAACTACCACAACGAGCGCGTGCATTGTTGTTTTTACTTAGTCAACCACTTCAAACACAAGGTGAGTTCATTTGTCCCTTTTCAAACACATTTGTTTTTACCTCGGGACTGAGAAGCATGATATACATTTTAACAATTATTGAAATGTTATTAAATGCTTTTACACATATTCATGATGCTTATACTCATGCTTAAGCTTGTAACTCTTATTCGGGAAGCTAGAGACTAAGAATTAAACTATATGCTTGATGCTTATGCTATAAACTCTATCCTTAAACTATATACTCGATGCTTATGCTATAAACTCTATGCTCAGACGATATGCTCAATGCTCATGCTATAAACTCTATGCTCAGACGATATGCTCAATGCTCATGCTATAAACTCTATGCTCGATGCTTATGCTATAAACTCTATGCTTAAACTATATGCACAATGCTAATGTTACAGACTATATGCTCAAACTATATGCTAATATTTGAAAGTAAATGCTCAAAGCTATGATTGTATGCTAAATGCTAAGCTTGCATCTAGTCATGGGCTACGTAATTGCTAAACATTGCTAGAGCAAAGCTTGTACCCATGCACTGAGATACGTGAAAGCTAAACTATGAGAATGCTAAGCTTTTATCTATATATGAGATACGTAAATGCCAAACATTGCTAGAGCAAGGCTTGTGTCTGCATATATGAGATATGTAAATGCTAAACTATGTGTGTGCACAGCTTGTGTCTATATATGAGATACGTAATAGCCAAACATTGCTAGAGCAAGGCTTGTATCTGCGTATATGAGATACGTAAATGCTAACCTATTCGGATGCTAAGCTTAAACCAATTCATGAGATACATAATGGCTAAACTATGCTAGAACAAAGCTTGTATCTTTTCGTGGGCTACGTAAATGCTAAACATTGCTAGAGCAAAGCTTGTACCCATGCATGAGATTGGTGAAGGTTAGACTATGATTTTTGAAACAATTGTGCTTGTACAAATTACTCTAAAGCTAATTTACATGAATGCTATAAACTTGTAAAACTTTTAAACAGTACACTAAAGCTATGATGAAGACTGGATTGAATGGTAGGTAAAATGCTTAATTATCATTATCAGCAATGTCCTATGTGGCTTAGTATGTGGTGGGATGGCGTCTTGGCGGGTTGTAGGCTCGACCCTTTCGTATGCCCTCTATATAAGCATACCGAGTTGGATGATACAGGTGATGTTAATGAGGTTAAGGTTTTACTGAAAAGGTTTGCAAAAAAAAAAACTATTTTTCAAATACTGAAACTATATGAACTCACCAACCATTGTGTTTGACTTTGTTTTCTTACATGCTTTCTCAGGTGATGCACAAGATTAGGCTAAAGCTCAGGATTGCATGCTAGGTTGGCCAGATAGAGGACCTAGTAGACTTTTGAAAAGCACATATTTTGTTAATGGATGCAAGTCTTTTTTGATATCTTGTACAGATACAAGATAGTAACATTTGATTCTTTTGATAGGTTTACTTAGTTAAATTATCAAACACTGACATTTGTAATTTAAATTTGTAATCCTAGTTTAATGTTGAAGCTATGTAAACAATCTGATCATCACGATTATCACTCACGATATCGCACCCCCGTCGGCTCGGGGTGTGACCGATTGGTATAAGATCTCAAGGTTATAGAGAATAATAGGTCATTTACTTAAACGGTTTGGCCTAGACTATAACTTAGGGACCCCATGTAGAGAACATAATAGGTCATTTACTTAGGGACCCCATCTAGAGCATCCTCAGTGTGCTCACTGCAAGTATCATCATCTTACATCGGTTAGTGCGGTGATCAGATGCAGAAGACACATGCAAATAGAATCCTAAATCACATGATCTCTATATGAGGGTCCCTAGGTTATAGTCTAGGCCAAACCATTTCAGTAATATGACCTATATTTTTCTATAACCATGGCTCTGATACCAATCTGTTACACCCCGAGCCGGTGGGCTGGATCGACTTTCCCGCAGGGCGGAAGGTTCCCGAGGCGTGATATCGTGAGTGATAATCAAATGATCAGATTGTTTACATAGCACATGATAAATAAATGAGAAATGCCAACACATCATTGATATAGAATTACAAGATTAAATTACAATGTATCGTTCATAATTTAACCAAGTAAAGCTATCAAAAGAATCAATGAAACTATATCTTGTGTCTGTACAAAATATACAAAAGATGATTCATTGTTTTTGTCATCCAAAAGCATGATCACACAAAATGTAGCTAGGTCCTCTAAGGTCCACTAGCTATGTTCTTGAATATGGGCGACTAAACCTGCTCGTCACCTGAGAAAACATGCATTTAAACAAAGTCAACTCTAGGTTGGTGAGTTCATAAGTATGTTAATTGAAAACCTTGATTCATACACATGCACAATCACAATGTTAATCATGTTACTTGTATATTATTTGTTTCACCTGTTTTCCAATGGCTTCTCAATAGTTATATTTACAAATAATATATTATCCTAGTAGTGATGCTTATATATAGGGCATATGTAAGGGAACCAAGCCCTAGCCAACATCCCACCACATCACTGCTAGAACTCCACACTACTTGCAATACAACTATTGATTTCCATTCCCATTTCTCATGTTCATCTCCATTTTGATCACATGTGTTCTCATGTATAGAATAATGTAATGATAGCGTTGTAGTTATCATACCGAAATATTGATAACCATTATATGTATTTAGGATATTAGATTTATCAAATCTGTTCCTTGTATTATTCTATAATTGTGGGGTTAACTATTGCTTCACTTTTATATAATAAAAATGTTAGTTAACCAATTGTCATTTGTTCTCAATGAAGTGCATAGAGCCTAAAAGGAATCCATTGCCATCCTCACGAAATCAGATTTCAATGCATCCGATTTACCTCTACCACTTTGTGTATCCATATACCTCATCGAAACAGTTACTAGTAATATGACATGAGAATATAAATTACTCAGTCTACTAGGCAACAAGAAACGATGGATTAATTACTTATCACTGCAGATTAATATCACCATGTGTCGCTTTCCAGAACCTGACTTGAAGTCGCCCTGTCACCGGTCATACGTTACCGGCCAATGAAACAATACGATCAACATACTAGCCCTACAAGCTAGAGGTTTGTCAAACCTATGGTACCACTATGCTATCGTCGGTTTAGTCACGTCAAACTAACTGGTCAGCGAATTATAGGGACTTACATGATCAACTTGTATAAATGGCACATGATTGAAGTGATATAATACAACAGGTCAATGGTAACTAATTGTAATTGTGTTCATCTGTGTTGTTGTTCTCAATGTCATATGTTCTCCGTGTTATTAGCAAAGTTAAATAAGAACTTGTCTTATTACATTATGTTAATTATTTGAGTGAATGTTGTTGTTATCATGAAATTACACTATCATGATTATCATTCTTTGTTCCATGTTCTCCTGTAATATGTGTTGAGTTGTAAAGCTAAGTGTTAAAAGGACTTGTCTTATTACACTTACTTAACTCTTGTGTCGAATGTTATTACAAAGATACATAGTATTTTTCTATCATTCATATGTTTGCCTGTGATTGTTCCAATATTTGTTTATGTAAGAATAACTAAGTGTTATAAGATCAAATCTTACAACTATGTTATTTAATGTGTTGATGAACTAATAAGATATATTATTTTATTCATCTGATTATCCCTGTCATATCATGATCATACAAGCATGCATACAATGATAAGCGATAATAAACAATCAAGTATTATCTACAATCAATGTAATGGCAATATGTTAATCAAAACTTTTAAGTAAATAAAAGTAAGCATGTTTCTCAGCCCCGAGAGTTTAAAATCAGTTAAAATTAAAGTAAAAAGGGGCATATGAACTCACCTTGTTGTTGTAGGGTTGACTTAGCTTAAAAGAAGAAATGCACGTGCTCCTTGATTGTATTTGTTGTATGTTCACGATCCTGTATTGATTTCACGTTGTTTTCGACTCATAAGTATCACTTATTGTAATTTGTGTGTGTGTATGTGTTAGCCTTAATTTGACTAACACTCGTGAGTCGCGATCATCATTCGGCCCATTCCAATTTAAATACACTTTATTGACTTTCAATCAATTAAATATAAGTGTGGTGTATGATTGTAACTTATAACTAAATACTTGATTTTCATTACTCCTTCTTGCCCCTAGTTTAATCTTGTAACAATTTAGGGACTTAGTCATCATTAGTTGTTTTAACCCACCAATTCCATCGCCTTTGTATTCTCATTTGTAAAATTCTATATACACCATGTATATCTCGACTCATATGAATTTTCAAGTATTTGAGCTTGTCTTAGTTAAAGTGGGCCGAATGTAGGTGGTCTTGGGCCGATCTAGTTTGTTATTGGGCCGGTAGGTGTTGTTGGGTCATCTTCGTGAACCGTGGGCCAGTTAAGGGTTTATTACCCAATCAAATGGGCCGGTTAATTAAGGTTTTGGGTTAAACAGACACTTTGGGCCGCAGCAAGGAAATTGGGCCGAGTAACCAGGGGCATGGGCCGTAGAGGGGTACGTGGGCCGTGGCTAGTTCTTGGGCCGAACAAAGAAATCACATGGATCAATTAAGGTGTGATGGATCGAAGTAGTGTGTTGGGTCGAAGGTAATAGGCTGTTGGGCCTGTTCTGTTGATGTTGGGCCCATCCAAAAGTCTGCATTGTCGTTCAGAGAACAAAGGAGCCGCATGGTTCCAGCGAACCTTCGTGTAAGTTGTTTAAGGTTCGTTCACATATGGTTCGTGATTATCACATAGGTTCGGCCAGATCTATGTATAAGGTTCGGTGACATCACAAAGGTTCATGAGCAGGAGAGGTTCGGTGTTCTTCAAATGATTCGGTTAGCCAGCAAGGGTTCGTTCCAGAGGTTCGGTTGGTCCCAAGGGTTCGCGACTCAGGAAGGTTCGGCAGTGCATGTTCACGTGGGGATGGTTCGTGGGGTAGCAGGTTCGGTGAAGTGAGACCTGCATGTGAAGAAAGGTTCGGCTCTTGTCCCCAACGAACCTAAGGAGGGTTAGTAGGTCACTAAGCTTCGCTCAAGCTAGGGTTCGGCAGTGGGTTCGTCTGCATGCTGAGAGGTTCGTGAGTGGAGGAGGTTGGCTGGAAAAGTGGGTTCGGCACCTCAAGGTTCGTGAGGCCACCAGGGTTCGGCCATCCCTTCCCCGGCGAACCTGTTACAGCTTCATCATCCATCTCGAGCTGCGACCAGCATGGTGAGGCCCTCACATCAATGGTGAACCAGATCAAGCCTGCGAAGTCCTAGGGTTGGTTTTACACAGGTTCTAAGTCGGTGGGGTGGTTCAAATCGAACACATGAACATGAAAACCCTATTTTCAGATTTTTCAAACACTTGTACCTCGAATTTCAGTGGAGTTGGCTTTAGATCGGCTGTACTTTCATGTAGAGGACATCAAAAGCTTCGCGTGGGTTCAAGAATCACCCAATTTTGTGGAGAAACGAAGGAGATATGAAGCTTGGAAGATCAACAATGATGGTTTTTCTTCTAGAGAGAGAAGTGGACAATTTGTGGTGTTAGAGAGAGAAAGTTGTGGGGGAAATGAGGCTTTCAAGCCTCATTTGGTGTTTATATACCCCCGGGGTATTCAGGTTTGTTTCGGTTGTTCGGTTTGTGTTTTCGTTACGTATCCGGAACTTTACGCGTAATTTAGTGGTAATAATTAGAAGAAGTTAATTGTAATTATTTTGATGAGTTTCAAAATTGTAAAATGTTAAATATTTTATTTTATTAATTTAAAGCCGTTCGTGTCGTGTTTTGTTTTCGTTTCGTCGGATCGCGTCACCATCGCGCGTATTCGTTCGAATCGTCATTCGAACGAACACAACGATGGTTTTGCTTTCCGACTTTTGTTTTCTACTTTTCAGTCATCATTTCAGAACGTTAAACTCACGGGTATGTTTGTGTGAATCGTCACCCACGCAAACACACTGTCAGTTCGTTATTCTGAAACAACACTGTAAATTATGTTTGAACTGTGTTTCCTCACTGTCGGACTCAACTAAACATCCTGTTATCACATTGTTTTCACATTGAATTGTCGGCCATCTGATTCCTGTCATCTATGGATATCAGATCGCAACCGATTTGTTATTTTTATTCGCTTGAAAACTGTTGTTTCTTATGATTTGTTGTGCTAACTGTACTTAGGTTTTCACTTAAATACACGCAACTAATGTTTCAAATGTATGTTGTACTTACAGTATTTAAGTTTACACAAAAATACGTACAACGTTTTCTTGTATTTGGAATTTTGTAAATACAAGTACTGTTTACACACATGTATTTACACATAGTTACTGTTGATAGTACACATACCGTACGGACTTGCCGGCCGGTCAGGTACTAGTTGTCACAAAACCCACGAAAAGTAGGGTTTTGTAACCTTTTTGATCGACCACACACACCCAACCGATGTAAAACCTTAATCCACACACACCTTACACCACTAGGAACTAACCTGCGCGTGGCAATACCATGGGGATACCCAGATCAAGGGTTCGGTCTTGATGGTGATGGCGAACACACACAGGGTTCGGGGGATGTAGTGCTAGCCGAACCTACGACTCGCTGGTGCTTGTGCATGGGTCACGAACCTTACACCATACCCAGCGAACCTGCATGCTGTTGGCCGAACCATGTGCTACCATGAACCATTGACCACCGAACCTACATGTTTCATCCATGGACCCACGAACCTATCATGTCCGGACCTGTTTTCAGCCGAATCTACTACAATGAGCGAACCCATACTTGCGAACCTGTGTCTCCACCGAACCTAGGTGCTGCAAAGCTTCATGCTAAGCGAACCTGCTATGGATACGAACCTTGCAATTCAAAACCATTCCAACGAACCAAAGGTCTTGGCCGAACCTTCACTGGAACGAACCATAGGGTTCGTCGGACTCATTGTAGTCCGAACCTTTACCTCACACGAACCTAAGGTTCGCTGGAAAATTTGAAACCAGTATCTTCGACCGAATTAAACCATATCCTGGGCCATGTGTCGCACCCCGCCAGTAGGGGCAAGACGAAAGATTGGTAAAACACTTAATTAAGTAGGACTAAGATAACTTCATCATTAATTAGTACATAATAGCCTTAGTAATTGTATTAAAACCATAAGTGGGCATGAACAACCCAATATCATAATGTCTGTAATCATAACAAAACAAATGAAGTTTAAATCTAGTTCCTAGGCAGCGGAAATAATAAAGCAAGTCTCTAAGATAGACTCCAAAGTGTTAGGCATCAAAAGCTTGCCGTCTACCTCTCCTTCTTAGTTTAACGTCCTGAAATACATGCTTAAAAGAGTTTGGGTCAGCATAAAGCTGGTGAGCTCGAGCAGTTAAAAACATTTAATAAGTAAACAGTTTGTATTCTCTGTAATAAACAAAGATAACAATAGTTTGTTCGTTTGTTCGTGTAGAATGTTCAAGTCGCACAGCCAATCCTGCACCACCCATATGATCTCGCAACAAGACCATATGCCGGCGTTCCGTCCCTGCGTAGTTCATTTCCCATTAATGAACTAATAAAAATAGTTAGTAATTATGCCACAACGATTTACAAATCTCAGTGGGGAGACCACTGTGTGTGAGGGTTTCTCAGATAGCGCTACCCATAATACTAATGGCCCCAACTAGGGTTAATGGTGTGCTCTAAAGAAGGGACAACAATATGGGAAGTAACAAGTCTCAAACATTAGTACACATAAAAAGTTTAGTAGCATGTATTCCATCCCAAAACATAGTAAAGAAGGGAAAGGTTTGCACGAAAACTCACCGAGGTTAAGGTTTGCAAACCGAGTAGTGAGTTGAATATTCCAAGTGTTTGCCTTTTCTGGATAGGTGTAAGCCTATGTTTAAACGTGTTGCTAAGATTAGACTTAGTTACCAATATCATTGTGCTCTATGCATAGTGTCATACTTTACTCGGGCCCGTTTTATATGTTTTATAAGTGATAACATTTACGTAATATCTTGTATGTATGTAATTAGATTTTTAACATGATTATTGTATACAAATACTAATAATTAAATAAACTAGATAGGTTAACAATCGGACTTTAAGTTATTTTTACATGTAAAGTTACTATTGGGCCTATTGTGCCCGTCAAGACTTTTAAAGCCCAACAATACGTTTATAAATCATAATTTGTCCAAATAAGTATATACTTGTTTAAATATTCAAATAGACCATTTATTAATAAATCTATTGATTAGAAATACCTCATTTTACTTAGTGGGCTAATTGGGCCGGTAATGCCCATAACGTGGTTTTTATCCATTTTGAATAAATAGTTTAAGCCCATAAGTTTTAGAAATTATATTTTTATTATATATAAAATATATTAAGTATAATATTCTGGTCTAAATAGTTATTGGCTTGTATATATATAAAAACCCGTTTTTACGCGTTTCGCGTGTCGGTTATGCACGTACTTTCGCTTTTAAAGAGTCTTTCGTATTTCCTATCATCCCAAATATTTTTATAACATTATTTTATATATTTTTACTTGTATATATTCTGTACTATTTCAAAAATAAGCTATAGTGCAAGACTATGCGATTTCATAATTCAAATGAGTCGGTTTCGTAACTAGTTTTGCGTAAAATACGTTATTAGCCATTTTAATCACTATAACTCATCAAAATATGATATTATATACTATTTATCATAAATAAACTTACAAAATTTCCAGAATTTAAATATGCACAAAAATAAACCGTTTTAGTAGTTTTGAACACGTCGGTTCGGTAATACAACGGTTTTAAGCTTAAACCATGTTAGGGATGTCTTATAAAACATCTTTAAATTATTTTTAACATCATTTAAGATGTTTTTAAGTTCTGGAACTTTTGAAGTCATGCATGTACGGTTTGTGTCGTTTTTTGAGATTTTAATGCGTTATGTCCGTTTTTTAACGTACAAGACGTTGCATGCATTATGTTATTTTTTTTATTTTCAGATCCTTTTACTCATTTTAAGTTTTATTACATGTGTTTTATATATCATAAATGTTTATGTGCTAGTATAAGTGTTAGATGCAAACTATGCATGCAAAACATACTAAACTAGTTAGGATGATACCCTTTTTCGGAATTTCTTTGTCTTGATCGTTGCTCAACCGAACTTATGTGTGGGGCTGCTGTCTCCATAAGGTTAGAGGCTGTAGAGATGGTTAAAAATAATAAATATGGTTTAGAAACCATTAGAGGTGCATAGATGACGGTGGTTGTGGTGAAAACCATGTTTTTGTGCATGAAACCTTGTTGCATGTAAGTGTTTCGACTAGAGGTTCAAGATCCACGAAAGTTATACAAAATTTGATGTTAAAAACATGTATTAGGTCGTGGTTTGCCATATGTTTAGGAGTGAATATCAACAAGGTAAGTTTTGTACTTAAAACACCCATTTCGGTTGCATGCATCAAGTTGCATGCATGTGTTTTGGTTATGGCTTCAAAACCCACGACTTTTATATGTTAAAAATGAAGATTATGAGCTGTTAAAACAAGTCTTAATTGTGGGTAGTAAATTTATAAGATTGCATGTAAGAATCTTGAAGAAAAACAAGCTTTTGGACTAGAAAACCCATTTTTTTGTACATGCAACCTTGTTGCATGTTGGGATTTCCACCATGGATTCAAAACCCACGAGTTTTAGATGTTAAATGGAGTTTATTCTCTGTTCAAAATCATTTCTTGATGATGTATTAGGAAGAATAGAAGTTAATGTACAAAAACGTGAAGAAAAGTGTGTTTCGGACTAAAACCGCTTGTGTACTCACCTTGGGCTTGTATGGCTTGAACCTAGGCTTGTATCTTGGATTCTTAGACACTTGATAGCTTCAAAATAATGGAGGAAAGGGGCTGAATTCGTTTGGATTGAAGAGAGTAGCAAGAGAGTGTTTGGAAGAATTAGAAATGTTGAGTGTGGTGTGTATGTGTGAGCCAAAAGAGAGAGAGAGGAATATAGAGGGAGAGAGACGTATGGGAGGGAGAGAGAGAAGAGAGATTGAGTGTCTTGGTTAGAGAAATGAGAATGATTTGTGAAGAGGGGAGGTGATAAGGACATTGAGTGTAAGAAAAGGTTTGTGTGTGGATTTGGTGAAAGTATGCATGCATGTATGATTCTTACATGTGCACACACACATATATGTATATATGTATATGTGTATATACGTGAGGTATGTATGTATATATGGGTGTTTGTGTGTGTAAGTAACCATGCAAACACTAATGCATATATATGTATACAATTGTGACTTGGTATATATATACATATATATTTAGACGTATGACACACCTAAATATATACAACTTTTGTTTTGTACACATATGTGTATGTATTTGTTTAGATGAGTTCGGACAAGTGTATGTATGCGAGTATTTTGTATATATATATATATATACATATAAACGTTGCTTGTCTATACATATATATACGCGTCCATATACATATGTATAAATGTTGCATGTCTATATATATATATATTTGTATTTTGCTTATAATTAATTATGTGTGTTAAATAAATTAGTTGTTTTACATAAATGATTCCATGTATATACTTTTATGTGTATGATGGTAGTAATTTAGATATATATGTTCTTGTATAACATAATTAAGTTGGCATTGAATTTACTAATTGTCGTAATTAAATTGTTAAGGGATTTGGGCCGAGTAAAGTGATTATCAATTAACCGTCTAATGTCGATTCGAATCCCTTTCGTGTTTGGTTCTAAGTTTGTTATTCGAAATAACATATTCCTTTAATTGATCCATAGAATATCGAATATGTTTCTAACTTAGAAATTAACTTACGAAATATTCTAGACGATTTAATATATAATAAAAGTTCAAATTGGACCTGAATTTTCGAGGTTGTTACAGTCTCCCATTGTTAGAGAAATTTAGTCCTCGAAATTTAGTTATGGTTGTCTTCAACTTGCGAGCTAAACAAATGTGGATACTTATTTTTCATTTCGTCTTCACGTTCCCACGTAAACTCTGGTCCTCGTCTAGAATTCCATCTTACTCGTACAATGGGTATCTTACTTCGTTTTAACCTCTTTTCTCCTCGATCAAAATAATTTCAATTGGTTCCTCTTTAAATTGAAATTTGTCATCAACTTGAACTTCCTCTTGTGGGATGACTTGTGTTCCGTCCACCAAGCACTTTCGTAAGTTCGACACGTGGAATGTATCGTGAATGTTGCTTAATTCTTCTGGTAGCTTTAGACAATAGGCTACCGATCCAATCTTTGCTATAATCTCGAAACGTCCTATATACCGTGGACTTAACTTTCCCCGTTTTCCAAAACATATCATACCTTTCCAAGGTGAAAATTTTAGTAGCACCATATCACCTATTTCAAATTCTAAAGGTTTCCGTCTCTTATCTGCATAACTCTTTTGAAGATCACGAGCAGTCTTTAGCCTTTCTTTAATTTGGACAATCTTGTCAGTTGTTTCCTGGATTATTTCAGGTCTAGTGATCTGACTATCACCCACTTCTGCCCAGCATAGTGGGGACCTACATTTTCGACCATATAAAGCCTCGAACGGTGCCATCTTAATACTAGAATGATAGTTATTATTATAGGAGAACTCAATTAGAGGTAAATGAGTATCCCAGCTTCCTCCAAAGTCTAGAACACATGCTCTAAGCATATCTTCTAAGGTTTGTATGGTTGGTTCTCTTTGCCCATCGGTCTGTGGATGATATGCGGTGCTTAAATACAAACGTGTGCCTAATGCTTGTTGGAAAGTTTTCCAAAACATAGATGTGAAACGGCTATCACGATCGGATATAATGGAAATGGGCACTCCGTGTCTTGTCACTATTTCGGCCACATATAATTTGGCCAATCGTTCCATGCTATAACTTTCTTTGATTGGTAGGAAGTGTGCTGATTTCATCAGACGTCAACAATTACCCAGATTGCATCGTATCCACTAGATGTTCTTGGTAATTTGGTGATAATATCCATTGTGATTCCTTCCCACTTCCATTCAGGAATACCTGGCTGTTGTAGATAACCTGATGGCTTTTGATATTCAGCCTTAACCTTTGAACATGTCAGACATTTTTCAACATATTGTGCGATGGACTTTTTCATACCAGGCCACCAATAATTACATTTCAAATCCTGGTACATTTTGTCATTTCCTGGATGAATAGAATATTAAGACTTATGTGCTTCATCCATCACCAATTCCCTTAAATTACCAGAGGCAGGTATCCATACTCTACCTTTAAATCTCCAAATGTCGTCATCTCCTTTATTTAAGTGCTTATCAATCCCGATCATTTCTTTTTCTTTGGCATCTTCTTTTTCAAATGTTTCCTTTTGAGCAATCCTAATTTGATCCATTAAATTAGGTTTCACTATGATTTGCATTGCTCGTACTCTTAAGGGTTTCTCTCTTTCTTTACGACTTAATGCATCTGCAACGACATTCGCCTTCCCAGGATGATAACGGATCTCACAGTCGTAGTCATTGAGTAACTCAACCCAACTTCGCTGTCTCATTGGCTTACGACTAAGAGCATCCGCCACCACATTGGCTTTACCCGGGTGGTAACGAATCTCACAGTCATAATCAGTTAGAAGCTCAACCCAACGCCGTTGTCTCATGTTGAGTTCCTTCTGATTGAGTATGTGTTGCAGGCTCTTGTGGTCCGTATAGATGACACATTTAGTACCATAAAGGTAGTGCCTCCAAATCTTCAATGCAAAGACCACAGCCCCTAACTCAAGGTCATGAGTAGTATAATTCTTCTCGTGAACCTTAAGCTGTCTGGAAGCATATGCAATCACCTTGTCCCGTTGCATAAGTACACAACCGAGTCCAAGGTTTGAAGCATCACAGTAGACAATAAAATCATCACTGCCTTCTAGAAGACTAAGAATAGGGGAGTTGCATAACTTCTGTTTAAGAAGTTGGAATGCATCTTCTTGTTTCTGTCCCCATATAAAAGCTTGACTTTTCTGAGTCAGAGTGGTAAGTGGCAAGGCGATCTTTGAAAAGTTCGCAATGAACCTTCTGTAGTAACCTGCCAGACCCAGAAATGAACGAATCTCTGTTGGAGTAGATGGGGTAGTCCAGTTCTTAATTGCCTCAATCTTCGCTGGATCTAGGTGTATCCCATCCCTGTTAATGACATGCCCTAAGAAGTGAACTTCTTTTAGCCAAAATTCACATTTTGAGAATTTAGCATAAAGCTGCTCAGCTCTCAGTAACTCCAAGACTTTCCTCAAATGATCCTCATGTTCTTGCTCAGTCTTGGAATAAATCAGTATATCATCAATGAAAACGATAACAAACTGATCTAAGTATGACCTACAGACTCGATTCATTAAGTCCATGAACACTGCCGGTGCATTGGTCAGTCCAAATGGCATAACCACGAACTCGTAGTGTCCATAACGAGTCCTAAAAGCAGTCTTTGGTATATCCTCATCATTTACCCTGAGCTGGTGATACCCGGATCGTAGATCAATTTTATAAAAGCAAGTCGCTCCCTGTAATTGATCAAACAGATCATCGATCCTAGGTAGAGGATATTTGTTCTTGACTGTCAAATTGTTTAACTCACGGTAATCGATGCACATACGAAATGAACCATTTTTCTTCTTGACAAAGAGAACCGGAGCTCCCCAAGGAGAGAAACTCGGTCTTATGAAACCTTTGTCTAGAAGCTCTTGGAGTTGACTAGACAGTTCTTGCATCTCAGACGGTGCTAATCGATATGGTGACTTCGCCACTGGGTTTGTTCCAGGGACGAGATCGATTCTAAACTCCACTTGCCTGATCGGTGGTAGCCCAGGCAAGTATTCTGGGAATACATCCGGATAATCTCTGATGACCGGAACGTCTTCAACTGTTTTCTTTTCAGGTTCCTTCTCTACCACGTGAGCCAGGAATGCACAGTATTTCTTCTTTAGGTACTTCCTAGCCTTGATGCACGGCACAATCTTCATTCCGCGGCAGGGTTTCTCGCCGTAAACTTGCATCATTTCGCCGGACGGTAGAGGAATTCGAATAAGTTTCTCCGAGCATACAATTTCGGCATGGTTTTTGGATAGCCAATCCATTCCTACTACGACTTCGAAACTTCCGAGCCTCATAGGAATAAGATCGATGAGGAAAAGATGATCGTTCAATCTTAATTCACAATCACGAATTATTGAGTTCACTAATATGGTCTTACCATCCGCTACTTCTATGGTGTAAGGATCAGTAAGTATAGATGGTTGTATATTAAACAGGGAAGCAGTATTAGTAGAGACAAAACTCTTATCGGCACCAATGTCAAATATGATAGAAACATAGTGATCATTAACGAGAAATGTACCCGTGACGATTGTCGGTTCCTCGCGTGTTTCGGCAGTTCCGATAACAAAGGCACGAGCAGTAGCATTTGTAGCAGCATTGTTAAGTTTCGGGCACTGGTTTCTGAAGTGTCCCTCTGCTCCACAGTTATAACAGGCCCTTCCACCAGTAGTAGCAGGATTAGCGGTGGTAGTTGTCGCAGCAGCAAGATGAGTAGCTCGGCATGTAGCTGCCAAGTGTCCGAACCGCCCACACTTGAGACATTTTCTGCATGGAATAGTGGGTAGGTGATGGTATTGGCATTTGGTGCAAAGTGGGAACGGACCAGTATAAGGCTTTCTGGCCGTAGCAGATTGGCGAATAGCAGTAATAGGAGTGGCTTGAACAGGTGTAGCTGCAGTCAAAGCTGCATAGTTCTTGATCATCCTTTGTTTCTGTTTCTTCTTCTTGGGTTGGTTCTGTTCAGGCTTATTGCCTTCATCCGTTTGTGCTCTCTTGTACCCTTTTCGAGTGAGCACACCAGCCTTGACATATTCTTCAGTAAGAGTAGCGCCAAGATGAATTGCCGCCTCCAGAGTAGTAGGGTTACTCCCCATAACAGTTCCCCTGATGACTAGGGGTAAGCCCTCAATGTACTTCTCTGTCCTGTGGGATAGAGGAGTAACTAGATGTGGCACCAGAATGCATAACTCATGGAAACGAGTTGTATATTTGGCGCTTTCGCCATTGTCTTGGACTAAATTCCACATTTCAACCTCAAGTTTCTTCAGTTCATGACGTGGACAGAACTGTTCCACAAGTACCTTCTTGAAATCTTCCCACGGTAAGGCCAAAGCAACTTCCCGTCCTCTGGTGTTCTTCTCCGAATTCCACCAGGTGAGTGCGCCCTTGTGAAAAGCGCTTGAAGCCATTTTGACCTTTAGGTTTTCTGGACATCCGGTGAAGTCTAGGATGTCCTCAATGCTTTCCAGCCATTGCAGTAGACTGGTAGCTCCCTCAGTACCAGCGTACTTAGGAGGCTTAGCATCATTGAACTGCTTATAAGTGAAGGTAGCAGTTCCGGCGTTATTGGCATTTGAGTTGTGTGCTGAATCACTGGTACTTCCCCGAAGGTTCTGGGTGATATAAGTGACCATACCCGGAATGACATCCCTCATATGCAATGAGATAGCCCGGGCAATTTTGTTGATCTCATCATCATTGCCACTTGTTGAACCCCCTCCGTTGGGGTCACGTCGAGGAGGCATTCTACGAATAGAAGCCACAAGTGGGTCAGTAATGAGAAAGGATACAATTGAATTTACATGATAAAGTTAGTAATACGTTCATACTACTTATATTATCATTCAATTGTAATATGTACAAGCATACAAAGTCGGTTAACATAAAATTAGTTAACCTTTTAGCATGCTTCTCATGTGATTGTGTATGATGTCTCATGATTTCACTCCACCAAGCCTACACACTGACACCTTCCCAGTATACCGAAGATAGTTTATGTATAGGGCATACGAAAGGGTCAAGCAACCTGCCAGCCCAGTCGCCAGCCCACCACCGCTTCGATATACTACGATCATGCTCTTGCTAGCATTTGGTAATACAGTTGTACTGATTTCCAAGTATGTTCCATTCATTAAGAATTCCATGTTCTTTGATCACTAAACTATTATTGAATCTATGATTGAATTATGTGTGCACTTACTAACAATTGTTAACATGTAGAACTAAATCATACGTGTGCTCTACATTTGTCCCATTAACCTATGTTAGTAAGTACTAAGCATGTAATCACTTAAGACTACATAATATGATTGTTCACCTGATTGATTCACACACAATGATTGACTCATCTATGATCGATTAACATAATGGTTGTATCTCATTTGTTTGACTAATGTTCAATGATTCCAGTTGCTCCTGGATCTTTCCTTCAAATAGGAATGCCGAATTCCCCCTGTCATACTGAAGGTAGCTTATATATAGGGCTTACGTAGGGTCAAGCAAACTGCCTGCCCAGCCGACATCCCACCACCACTTCAGTATGCCAGAGCTTGGCCGCCATTTGTATTTGAAGCTAGGATCCCAACTCTTGATTGATTATGATTGATTCATGGTTGTCTTTTGAACTATGAATATGATTATGATTGTCTAAACCGTGGTTCTTGATTTACTTGAAATCGGGACCTTAGGTTTTAGTATATGTGTCCTAGGTTAATTAACCTAGTGTTGGATATTGGATGTCCGATTAATGATAAGTTCAACGTTTCTATGAAAGGCATGATCCAAAGAGTTACACTTTGGAAAGCAACGACTTTATGTTTAATTGTTAAACATAATATACGATCACGAATTGTCGGTTTTATCAAATTGGCTTTTATTATTTATGAAATAATAATCGGTGGGAATTAATTATAGAGATAATTAATTCATTAAACAAATAAAGTTTTGAACTTTTTTACATGGGGTTGTTAGTTAAATGTTAATTAACAAATTGACATTTAATTAAACTTTAAATATTTAATTAAATGCTACTAACTAGTTGTTAGTTAGTAATATTAGAGAGTAGTAATTAAATGGTTTAATTACTAAAAGAGTTTAATCAAATTAAAATAGTTTAATTTAATTTAAATGTGAAATAAAAGGTGGGAATTCCAATTTTGAATTGTTATTCTTAGATCCTAAAAAGGTGGATATACTTTTGACTTTAAAAGTAGATCCAACCTCCCACATTTGATGATGAACTCTTTCACCCACTCTCCTTTTCTCTTGTGTGGCTGTCGCCACCCCTCTCCTTGGGCTGCCATTGCCGTTGTGACAATCCGACTTTTTACACTAACCTTGTTAACGGGAGTTGGTGATATCAAGGCCCAATAAGGCCAATGAAGGCCCAACAAGGCCAATGAAGGCCCAACAAGATCAGTTAGGCCCAACATAGCCAATATAGGCTCAATAAGCCAAGAGAGGCCCAGTAAGGCCCAATAAGTTCAAGCAAAGCCCAATGTAAACAAAGTAGGCCTAGGGAAGGCCAAGGTAGGCCCAGGAAGGCCCAGTGAGGCCCAATTGTATTTGAAAAGCCCAATTGGATTAATTTAGCCCAGTGGTAGTCCAATTTAGCCAATTAGTGATAATTTGGGATTTGTTAGTGTAACTTTGTTAGTCGAAAGGTGATGTTATTGCACGGAAGCAGGGAAATCAAATTATAAGGGTTGAAATAAAATAAAAATTAAGTTATAAGACACTTAGATTATAAGAAGTGTGGTTTTAATTATCAATTTTGACTATAAAAGTCAAAATCCGAATGGGTTTATCAAATTAAGGTGGAATTCGAATCATTAGGCAGTAAAAATCGAATTTAATCTGTTATAATCATCACATTGATGATTATTAACAACAACCATACGTTATTAGTCCATTAATTGTTAGAATTAAACTCAAAGGTGAGGAAAAGTTCGAAACCGTCACTTATGATATTAGAACCCTCACAATTCGATGTAAATATTACAAATTGAGGATTCCATAGCATCAATCGGCATCATTAGTAAGTTCCCTATACGACAAGTCGATCCAAGAAGCTGTGATTAGAAGAAGTCGATCTAGGGAGGCCGAAGTCAAGCCTACAAGTCAAACTACAACAAATTGGAATCAAATCAGGTGAGTTTTCGTTCTAACACCCTCTAAAACAACCGAATAAGATAATCCCTATGTTAATTTGTGGTTCCAATATCGAATTGATCATGAACGACAATTAGGGTTCTAAGTAGAAACGGTTTTGGGGGATTTGATTTCAATGGATTCAAAAATTGAATTAAATGATTTGATAAGCTTCATAAAGTTCCGATCAAACAGTTTATCATAACAATTTCATTTAGAAATATCGAATTCTATGAGTTCGATATTAGGGTTCATGTTAAGAAACTGTTTTGGGGATTTCGTATCAAATGAATTGTAGAATCAAATTAAATGTTATCAGTAGTTCAGACAACCTCGATTAAGCATAATCTCATTTCAATTTGTGGTTTCAATAACGAATTGGATGAATTCGATGTTAGGGTTCATAAGATGAATACGCTTTTGGGTTTTTGATGCAAACTGATATGATAGTCGAAATTGATTAATCAGAAAGGTTCGGAATTTCGAAATTGATGAAAACCTTATGGTGTTAATGTTAACCAGATTCGAAATGTGGATCAATTGGATATAACATGCTTCGGCTATAAGAACAATTAGGAATCAGGCTGGAAAAGGGGTTAAAACAATTAATTTCTGATTACTTTCGCGATACCCTAGCGGGCTTGACTGGTTAAAGGCGTGTGTGTTGGAGTTGAGGGTCGCGGGTTCGAGTCCCGGCCCAACCATTTTTGGGTTTTTATGCTAATTTAGTATTTCAACCATATTTTATTCGTTCTAACTCCGTTTTAATCCGTTCGAGTTGCGTTGGAACCGTAACGGGAATACGAACGTATTAGAATAGAAAAATCCATATTTTAATCCGAACACGAAATCGCGTATAATTACGTTAAATTAAATAAAATCGTGTAGGATTTTATTTAAACGATTTCAAAAGCACGCGTACTTCCGTATGCATAATTCTCACACTTTAACATACGTGTGTTGACACGTATGTGATTTCAAGCACAAAACGACATTCCGAATAACTGTAGGTTATTGTTTAAATCACAGATTCTTCGTAGAGGATTTCTACGCAAGTTCACACGTATTTGATCATTCTACTATTATCAAAGGTGCGTACACGGCCCCTTTCTTATTTTAACTGTTTTGGGGGAGAAAACGTGTGCAACAAACTATTTTTGGATACATATCACTTGCATGAGTTATCTGTTTACATTATGTGACAACATATCAAATTGAAAGTCCTTACACACCTCGAACCGTTTAGTTTGCTGTAATGCAAAGCGTGGTAGTTGGAAATAGATCTATTAGGTTTGACAAACCTCACCTGGTAGATGGGATCTACGCAGGTGTTTGACTGACCAAACACAATTTTACTATTGTTGTGATAGACAATAGTGGCAAGGCGAAAACATGCTATAGCATGGCAATTAGTCAGCTTCGGTGTCGAACACGTATGTAAATTGTTTATATGACTAGCTATCATGACTGTGCATTTGTGATTATGTTATCTACAATCTTGTTATTCAAACTGCTGTTTTGAACATTATGAATGATTAAAACCTGTGTTATGCACCAACCTTTGTGTTGACTTGATTTGCATGTTTTCTCAGGACGCTAAGGCGCGCGTTAAAGCTGGCATGGACTAGGAGATAGAGTCTCATGCATTTTTGAACATTTTAGTTATTTGGTTTTAAACATTTGGAACTTTGTATTGTAATTTACATCTTTCAACTGTTATTGGTTGTAACATTTGTGCATATAGTCATGTAGTTGTAAACAGTGTTAGAACAGTGTCTATTCATGGTTCAGTTCAATCAATGTGATTCAGTATGTTCATAATGTGTGTTTGTGTGTTACAGGATCTTAGAAATCAGGAAAACAAGTATGTATTATCTATTTACAGTCGATTTCACTAAGCAAGAACAGTAACTTGTTATATCGAAACAGTGGTGGGCAGCGAGAGTGAGCCCTATACATATACTGCGTTCGGTGTAACAGGTTAGTGTTAGTGCGTAGTGTTGAGACGAATAGTATAACAATTAATTAATTCAACCAAGATCGTAATCGGTAAGCGAGACTGAGTATAGTTATGGGTGACGATCCATAATAATACGAATGTTGAACTTATAATTACGATTAAACATCTTTAAATATTTTAATACGATCGGAAAACGTACGCGATTGCGGGTATACACGTAATTGTGAATGTTTTAACGATCCGACAACACACGAAGAGTAAAAATAATTAAATTATTATTTTATATTTTTACAATTTTGAAACTCATCATTTTAATGAGTTTAATAACTCTTTTTATTTTAACCGCGTAAAATACGCGTTACGTTCCGGAAACGCGAACCGAGCGACCGAAACGGACCCGAATTTCACCCGAGCTATAAAAGCCTTGAACAAGGCTTAAATGCTCATAAATTCCACCAACAACCCTTTCTCTCTCTAATAGTTCGTCTACCCCTCTCTCTCTCTAAAAAAACCAAGCTTTAAACGCGCGTAACTCGCTTATTTCTCAACGGATTTCGGAGTTCTTGGTGTCCACGCGAAGCTCTCAACAAACTCTACCAGAAAGTACAAGAATATCGTGGTTTCATCCAGCCAATCTCGAGGTAATTGAGCTTGAAGTTTCGGGAAAAGAGGGTTTTTATGGTTGTATTTGTGTTTGTGATCAAACCCGACGAACCACCGGTTAAAAACATCACCATTCTGTTTTCGCACCTCCAACCACACCCCTTGATGCTAGGATAACTTGAATCGGGGTTTGAAACAGAAGATTCAATGGGTAGGATGATGCTGGAAACAGGTTCGTTGTCTCAAGTTTCAGCCGCCATGGACGAACCCTAGGGATGTTCCACGAACCATCATGGTTCGTAGCTTTTCAGCCGAATCCTTAGGGATACTCACGAACCTGCATTCAGCCATCATTGACCCCACGAACCCTAATGGGTCTCACGAACCTACACGAATCTTCTGAGCTAGCCAGCCGAACTATGGGGTGCCGAGTATACTAGGGTTTTCCAGCCGAACTTGCATGGTCTTGAGCAGCCTTGGCGAACCTTAAGGAGTCCACGAACCCTGCATGGTTCGTGGAAGTACCAGCCCACCCCTAAACCTCAGTCAACCGAACCATGAGACCACCGAATCATTTCACTTCGCCGAACCCTTAGACATCTCACCCTTAACCGAAACCATCTGATGAAATCTTAGACGAACCCTGGAGGCCACGAAACCACTTGAGCTGGGCCTTCCATGCAATCAAACGAACCAGGTTTTAATGAGCGAACCCTTGCATGCAAACATTAGGGCCGAACCCTTATTGATTAGTCACGGCCGAACCTTGGAAGTGGATCAAGGTAGCCGAACCTTAGGCTAGAACCAAGGAGGGTTCGCTGCCTAAGGTGGCAGCCCAAATTCAATTCGGCCCAAATCAAATCCTATGTGGCCCAATTCTACCAACAACCAATTCTGTAGGTTAAAAACAAGCCCGAGAGAATTAGGTCGACTCAATTTGGTCTAATTGGCCCAATATCACTTAGAACTTTACATGGCCCATATACATGTGGTTGGACCAACATCACATCCCCTTGGCCCAACACCATATTCAATCGGCCCATCGTGAAACTAAGTATCCCATAGACTCGGTTGAAGGACCATTGTAGTTACATAGGTTCAAAGACCAATATTGAACATAAATTTAATGATTGTGAATTGATCAATTGGGGTTTAAGTTGTGACTTAACCTAATCATGGGATCAAATCACAATCTCAAGGTCATAAGCAATTGGATCATATTTTCATAAGTCATGATTAACAAATGGTTTATCAAACACTTAAACATATGTGGCACACAAACAAGTTATCATGAGAACATTTCACAAGTTTCTTGAACCCATGATCAATCAAGTAATCAAGTTAAACAAGTTCAAGTGAACACAAGTCAATCAACAAATCAAAGTCTATACAATTATAAATCCTATATCTTATGTATGATTACAATGTTATAGGAACAAGTTAGAAGTCCTGTTTGCTACTTGCTAACTGTTTTAGTTCAGAGTCTACTGCAGACAGGTGAGAACTTTAGCCCCTCTTTTACTGTTTTATAACTGTTTTGGGGTGGAACACGTGATCAAAACCACTATTTCAATCTTGTTTCATTGCACAGTTTATGTGCATTCATAAACATTACAGGTTTATCTTATGAATCCAAGTGATTCTTCAACTGTTTAAGGAAATTGTCAACTGTTTTAAAGGAATTATTTACTATTAAAACTCTTATTACTAAAAAGGATTTTAAAATGTTTTCTTGAAAGGTTTATTAACAGTTTTACTCAAATGTTCTTTTAAAGGATAAACATTTTTAAATAAATGATTTCATCAACCCTTCTTTTGCTATAAACCTTGTTGTTATACAAGGTCATCACATCATGGTATTCAAAACAAGTGGTTCACAACATGGTACTCAAATTCATTGGTTCAAAACATGGTATTCAACTCATTGGTTCAAAACATGGTATTCAAACTCATTGGTTCAAAACATGGTATTCAAGTCAAGTTGTTCACATCATGGTATTCAAATCAAGAGATTCATTTCATGTTACATAAACAAAGGATTCAACTCGTGGAGTTAAATCCAGGTTTTCAATAAGACATTAACACATCCGGTTAAAGTAAGATTCAGAAAACATGGTGTCATTTGTTGTAAACAAACTTATAAACCCATCAAGTATCATATTCATTAGCGTTAGTACTGGTGATCACAACAAGGGAAAGCGGACACATACATTGGGGCAGGCCGATTGCTGCAGTTAGTTTTTAAATCTGTTTTATAAACTAACTGCAGATTTCGGTTACATATGGTTTATTCAAAACTGTTGACATATTATCTAACTCCAAACGTGGTTTGGGACTTGATATTAGATGTTGACTCATGTGCAAATAGTGATTGGACTGTTTACACTCATTTTCTTACTTGATGTTAGTTTGGGTTGCAGCTCATCCGTGTGAATCTTATGATGCTTTAACTTACCTATGTCTTATATCATATACTCATGTTTACAAATGCTTAAACCTATTGTTCTCACCAACTACGTCTGTAGTTGACAGTTACTTTTCACGTGTTTCAGGTAATCAGGTTTAAGACATTCTCAGGGACAACTAAGGAGACCATTCTAAGATAGAACAAGATGAAGAAACATGCTAGGATGGAATAGAAACTCACTAAATCCTAAATGTTTAATTGTCTTGTTTGGAGACTTATTTTGTAAACTATATTTTGGGTCTGTAGTTGTCTTACTTTTGGTAGATAGATTGTCTGTAACTAATCAACTGTCTAAACATTATGAAATGTAGTAATCCATTGTGGTTGTTCTTATTCAATACTTGTGCATGATTCAACTGATCATACGTCACCGCGCCGTGGATTCCGCACGCGGCGCAGGGGTGTGACAGGTTGGTATCAGAGCCAAGGGTGTAGAGAACTAGGAAAAACCCAATGTTTAATGACCTAGACTATAACCTAAGCTACCCAATAGGACTAAGTGCTATAGGCTTGAGGATACTTAGGATCTAAGTAACTTAAGTGAGCATTAAGTCTACAATAAGCTTGAAAGATCTTAGGGACATTTTTCTAAGATTAGGCATCGAGTCAAAGAATTTGAATCGGACTTCTATAATTTTAGAAACCGAATTAAATTCTCACACATATGCATTTAAGGATTTCAGAGGCAAGGATCTGTATTCTTAGTATCCTTGATCTGAAATTCTCACACAGAGATCATTATAGAAATTCAGAGGCAAAGATCTGTAGTTTCAGTATCTTTGATATGAATTTCTTGTCATATTCATTATGGGATTTAGAGGCAAAGATCTATTAATTTAGTATCTTTGATCTAAGATCCTTGTCATATTCATTATGGGATTTAGAGGCAAAGATGGTTATCTTTGATCTAAAGTCCTTGTCATATTCATTATAGGATTCAAAGGTCAAGATCTATTAATTTAGAACTTGAATTTGAGATCCTTGTCATATCACTATAGGAATTCAAAGGTTGAGGTCTATTAATTTAGAACTTAGATTTGAAATCCTTGTCATTGTTATCATTGTTATCATTATCAGGTGTTCATTATCATAGGAACTTTATAACTAAGAATCTGTGTAACAGTATTCTTTAGTTGAAGTTCTCACAGGAAATCATTATGCTCAGTACTGTAAGTATTGGGAAACTAGGTTGATTAACCTAGGACACATATACATAAACCTAAGGTCTTAGTTTCTAGTAAATTAAGGACCATGGTTTACACAATCATAAACAGAATCACAGAACAAGAGGAAATCATGAGACAATCATAATCAATCAACAGTTGGAATCTCAGCCCCAAATATAGACGACGGATTAACGCTGACGTGTTGAGGTAAGTGGTGGGTCGGTGAGAGCTTACCCTATATATAAGCTTATTTCAGTATGTTAGGGGGAATCCGGCGTTTGTATTTGGAGTGAGGATTCGGGATCAACTGGACACATGGAACATTAGTCAAAACATATGGGATACAATCATTTGGGAAACAATCATTGGTGAATCAAATCATAATGAAATTCAAACTTGGATGAACCAGACATTATGGTGAATCAACCAAGTTGTGAACATATCATAAATGTAAACCTTAAGTGAAATTCTTAAGTGATTACATCATTAGTACTTACTGACATAAGTTAACAGGAAAGTGTAGAACACACGTATGACTTAGTTCTACATGTTAACAATTGTTAGTAGGTGCACGCATAACATAATCATAGTTCAATCATGGAATCAATCATAGTTCAAGTTGTTCAAAGATCATGGGATTCTTAATCAATGGAAAACACTTGGAAATCAGTACAAACGTGATGCCAAATGCTAGCAAGGGCATGATCGTGGTATACCGAAACGGTGGTGGGCAGCGAGAGTGAGCCCTATATATAAGCTATTTTCGGTATATCGGGAAAGTGTCAGTGTGTAGGTTTGGTGGAGAGATCATGAGACATCGTACATATTCACATGATAAGTATACAAATAAGTTGATAACTTATACGTGTACTGGATCATATTACAATTGAATGATAATACTAGTAGTATGGATATATTACTGACCTTATCATGAAAAATTCAATTGTATCCATTCTCATTACTGACCCGCTTGTGGCTTCTATTCGTAGAATGCCTCCTCGACGAGACCCAAATGCTGGGGGTTCGACAAGCGGTAATGATGATGAAATTAACAAGATTGCTCGAGCTATCGCTGTTCACATGAGGGATGTGATCCCAGGCATGGTCACTGATATTACCCAGAATCTTCGGGGAAGTACCGGTGACTCTGCACACAACTCAAATGCCACAAACGCTGGAACTGCTAACTTTACTTTCAAGCAGTTCAACGATGCTAAGCCTCCTAAGTACTCTGGTACCGAAGGAGCTACCGGCCTACTGCAATGGCTGGAAAGTATCGAAGACATTCTGGACTTCACCGGATGCCCTGAAAATCTAAAGGTCAAGATGGCCTCGAGTGCATTTCATAAGGGCGCACTTACCTGGTGGAACTCTGAGAAGAACACCAGGGGACGTGAGGTCGCCCTAGCCTTACCATGGGATGGATTCAAAAACTTACTGGTGGAAAAGTTTTGTCCACGTCACGAGCTAAAGAAACTGGAGGTGGAGATGTGGAATCTGGTGCAGGATAGTGGCGAAAATGCCAAGTACACAACTCGTTTTCATGAGTTGTGCATTTTGGTACCACATCTGGTTACTCCTCTATCCCGCAGGATAGAGAAATACATCGAAGGCTTGCCTCTAGTGGTTAGAGGAACTGTTATGGGGAACAACCCCACTACTTTGGAAGCTGCTATACAACTGGGTGCTACTCTTACTGAAGAGTATGTGAAATCTGGGGTGCTCACCCGAAAGGGATTCAAAAGGGCACAGATTGAAGAAGGCAAGAAGCCTGAACAGCACCATCCCAAGAAGAAGAAACAAAAGACAATCAAGAACTTTGCAGCATTGACTGCGGCTGCACCTACTCATGCTACTCCCCTCACTGTTATGCCACAACCTGCTAATGTCAGAAAGCAGTACACTGGCTCGTTTCCACTCTGCACCAGATGCCAATATCATCATCTACCCACTATTCCATGCAGAAAGTGTCTCAAGTGTGGGCGTATGGGACACTTGGCGGCTACATGCCGATCTGCTCATCTTGCTGCTGCAACAACTGCTGCCACAACTTCTGCTGCTACAGGTGGAAGAGTTTGTTACAATTGTGGGGCAGAGGGACACTTCAGAAATCAGTGTCCGAAACTCAACAACAATACTGCTGTTGCTCGTGCTTTCGTTATTGGAACTGCTGAAGCACGTGAAGAGCCGGCAGTCATCACGGGTACATTTCTTATCAATAATCACTATGTTCCTATCATATTTGATACTGGTGCTGATAAAAGCTTTATCTCTGCTCATACTGCTTCTGTTCTTAATATGCAACTATCCACACTTACTGCTCCCTATACTGTAGAAGTAGCGAATGGTAAAACCATAGTTGTAGATTCCATCATAAATGCTTGTGAGCTAAGATTAAATGACCATCTTTTCCCTATCGATCTCATTCCTATGACTCTCGGAAGCTTCGAAGTTGTAGTAGGAATGGATTGGTTATCTAAGAATAATGCTGAAATCGTATGCTCGGAGAAACTTATTCGAATTCCCCTACCGTCCGGCGAAACGATGATAGTCTACGGTGAGAAACCCTGCCGCGAATTGAAGATTGTATCGTGCATCAAGGCGAGGAAGTATCTAAAGAAGAAATATTATGCGTTCTTAGCTCACGTGGTGGAAAAGAAACCTGACAAGAAAGCAGTTGGAGATGTACCGGTTATCAAAGACTATCCAGACGTATTTCCAGAAGACTTGCCTGGACTACCACCAGTCCGACAAGTGGAGTTTAGAATTGATCTCGTCCCTGGAGCAAACCCAGTGGCGAAATCACCGTATCGATTAGCACCGTCGGAGATGCAAGAACTGTCTAGTCAGCTTCAAGAACTTTTAGACAAAGGTTTCATAAGACCGAGTTTCTCTCCATGGGGAGCTCCGGTTCTCTTTGTCAAAAAGAAAGACGGTTCATTTCGTATGTGCATAGACTATCGTGAGCTGAACAAGTTGACAATCAAGAATAGATATCCTCTGCCCAGGATCGATGATCTATTTGATCAATTGCAGGGAGCAACTTGCTTCTCTAAGATTGATTTACGATCCGGGTATCATCAGTTAAGAGTAAATGATGAGGATATACCAAAGACTGCGTTTAGGACTCGATATGGACACTATGAGTTTGTGGTTATGCCATTTGGGCTGACCAATGCACCCGCAGTGTTCATGGACTTGATGAATCGAGTCTGCAGGCCTTACTTGGATCAGTTTGTTATCGTCTTTATTGATGATATACTGATTTATTCCAAGTCAGAACGAGAACATGAGGATCATTTGAAGAAAGTCTTGGAACTACTAAGAAAGGAACAACTTTATGCTAAATTCTCAAAGTGTGAATTTTGGCTAAAGGAGGTTCACTTCTTAGGACATGTCATAAACAAAGATGGAATTCATGTAGATCCAGCCAAGATTGAGGCGATTAAGAACTGGACTACTCCATCTACTCCCACAGAGATTCGTTCATTTCTGGGTCTGGCAGGTTACTATAGAAGATTCATTGCAAACTTCTCTAAGATAGCCTTGCCACTCACTACATTGACTCAGAAAAGTCAAGCTTTTATATGGGGACAGAAACAAGAAGATGCATTTCAACTTCTTAAACAGAAGTTATGTAATTCCCCTATCCTTAGTCTTCCAGAAGGCAGTGATGATTTCATTGTCTACTGTGATGCTTCAAACCTTGGTCTTGGTTGTGTACTTATGCAACGGGACAAGGTCATTGCTTATGCTTCAAGACAACTCAAGGTTCACGAGAAGAATTACACTACTCATGACCTTGAGTTAGGGGCTGTGGTCTTTGCATTGAAGATTTGGAGACACTACCTGTATGGTACTAAATGTGTAATCTACACAGACCACAAGAGCCTTCAACACATTCTCAATCAGAAAGAACTCAACATGAGACAACGACGTTGGGTTGAGCTTCTAACTGATTACGACTGTGAGATTCGTTACCATCCGGGTAAAGCCAACGTGGTGGCGGATGCTCTTAGTCGCAAGGAACCAGTCAAACCGATTCGTGTAAGAGCCATGGAGATCAACACACAGCCAAACTTGAAAGATTTGATTCGTATTGCACAACAACAAGTAGTAACAGATAATCAACTCAAGACAGACTTGGATTGTGGTATTGAGAAGAAACTAGAACCTCGAGCTGATGGGTTGTTATATCTCAACGGCCGCATTTGGATTCCAAAGTCTGAAGAATTGCGCACACTCATCTGTGATGAGGCTCATAAGTCGCGATACTCAGTTCATCCTGGAGCCGATAAGATGTATCAGGATTTGAGGACATCTTACTGGTGGCCGGGAATGAAGAAAGACATAGCACTGTACGTGGGAAAATGTCTTACTTGTTCAAAGGTCAAAGCAGAACATCAAAAGCCTTCGGGACTTCTGCAACAACCTGAAATTCCTCAATGGAAATGGGAGCAAATTTCCATGGATTTCATAACAAAGTTGCCGAGAACTCCGAGAGGTTTCGATTCGATTTGGGTGATCGTTGATCGACTCACCAAATCTGCTCATTTTCTCCCTATCCGAGAGGATTACAAGATGGAGAAGTTATCCACATTGTACATCAACGAAATCATTGCACGTCATGGTACACCAACATCAATCATATCTGATCGTGATAGTCGCTTCACTTCTCGCTTTTGGCAATCATTGCAAAAGGCTTTGGGAACGCGTGTTAATCTTAGCACGGCGTATCATCCCCAAACCGACGGCCAAAGTGAGAGGACTATCCAAACACTTGAGGACATGCTCCGTTCTTGTGTCATTGACTTCGGTGGAAGTTGGGACACTCATCTTCCACTCATTGAGTTTTCATATAACAATAGCTATCATACGAGCATTCAATGTGCGCCATTCGAGGCTCTATATGGTAGAAAGTGCCGATCACCGGTCTGTTGGACCGAGATTGGTGACTCACAGGTCGTAGGACCAGAACTCATTCAGGAAACATCAGACAAGATCACAATCATTCAGTCACGGCTTAAGGCCGCACGAGATCGGCAGAAGAGTTATGCTGATCGACGTCGGAAACCGCTTGAGTTTCAAGTCGGTGACCGAGTCTTACTCAAAGTTTCTCCCTGGAAAGGCGTTGTCCGATTCGGGAAGAAAGGGAAACTTGCACCAAGGTACGTTGGACCTTTTGAGATCCTGGAACGGATCGGTCCCGTAGCCTACAAACTCAAACTTCCAGTGGAGCTAAGCAATGTTCATGATACTTTTCATGTATCAAATCTTAAGAAATGCTTGGCGGATCATGATGTTCAGATTCCACTGGAAGACATACAGATTCAGAATAACATGCAATTCATTGAACGTCCAGTTGAGATCATGGATCATGGGGTCAAGAAACTTAAACGCAGCCGTATCCCGATCGTGAAAGTGCGATGGGAGGGCAAACGCGGTGCTGAGTTCACCTGGGAACGTGAAGACCAGATGAAGCTTAAGTACCCTCATCTTTTTACAGTATCTTCGGCTAGTTAATTTCGGGACGAAATTCCCTTAACTAGGGGAGACTGTAACATTTGTGCATATAGTCATGTAGTTGTAAACAGTGTTAGAACAGTGTCTATTCATGGTTCAGTTCAATCAATGTGATTCAGTATGTTCATAATGTGTGTTTGTGTGTTACAGGATCTTAGAAATCAGGAAAACAAGTATGTATTATCTATTTACAGTCGATTTCACTAAGCAAGAACAGTAACTTGTTATATCGAAACAGTGGTGGGCAGCGAGAGTGAGCCCTATACATATACTGCGTTCGGTGTAACAGGTTAGTGTTAGTGCGTAGTGTTGAGACGAATAGTATAACAATTAATTAATTCAACCAAGATCGTAATCGGTAAGCGAGACTGAGTATAGTTATGGGTGACGATCCATAATAATACGAATGTTGAACTTATAATTACGATTAAACATCTTTAAATATTTTAATACGATCGGAAAACGTACGCGATTGCGGGTATACACGTAATTGTGAATGTTTTAACGATCCGACAACACACGAAGAGTAAAAATAATTAAATTATTATTTTATATTTTTACAATTTTGAAACTCATCATTTTAATGAGTTTAATAACTCTTTTTATTTTAACCGCGTAAAATACGCGTTACGTTCCGGAAACGCGAACCGAGCGACCGAAACGGACCCGAATTTCACCCGAGCTATAAAAGCCTTGAACAAGGCTTAAATGCTCATAAATTCCACCAACAACCCTTTCTCTCTCTAATAGTTCGTCTACCCCTCTCTCTCTCTAAAAAAACCAAGCTTTAAACGCGCGTAACTCGCTTATTTCTCAACGGATTTCGGAGTTCTTGGTGTCCACGCGAAGCTCTCAACAAACTCTACCAGAAAGTACAAGAATATCGTGGTTTCATCCAGCCAATCTCGAGGTAATTGAGCTTGAAGTTTCGGGAAAAGAGGGTTTTTATGGTTGTATTTTTGTTTGTGATCAAACCCGACGAACCACCGGTTAAAAACATCACCATTCTGTTTTCGCACCTCCAACCACACCCCTTGATGCTAGGATAACTTGAATCGGGGTTTGAAACAGAAGATTCAATGGGTAGGATGATGCTGGAAACAGGTTCGTTGTCTCAAGTTTCAGCCGCCATGGACGAACCCTAGGGATGTTCCACGAACCATCATGGTTCGTAGCTTTTCAGCCGAATCCTTAGGGATACTCACGAACCTGCATTCAGCCATCATTGACCCCACGAACCCTAATGGGTCTCACGAACCTACACGAATCTTCTGAGCTAGCCAGCCGAACTATGGGGTGCCGAGTATACTAGGGTTTTCCAGCCGAACTTGCATGGTCTTGAGCAGCCTTGGCGAACCTTAAGGAGTCCACGAACCCTGCATGGTTCGTGGAAGTACCAGCCCACCCCTAAACCTCAGTCAACCGAACCATGAGACCACCGAATCATTTCACTTCGCCGAACCCTTAGACATCTCACCCTTAACCGAAACCATCTGATGAAATCTTAGACGAACCCTGGAGGCCACGAAACCACTTGAGCTGGGCCTTCCATGCAATCAAACGAACCAGGTTTTAATGAGCGAACCCTTGCATGCAAACATTAGGGCCGAACCCTTATTGATTAGTCACGGCCGAACCTTGGAAGTGGATCAAGGTAGCCGAACCTTAGGCTAGAACCAAGGAGGGTTCGCTGCCTAAGGTGGCAGCCCAAATTCAATTCGGCCCAAATCAAATCCTATGTGGCCCAATTCTACCAACAACCAATTCTGTAGGTTAAAAACAAGCCCGAGAGAATTAGGTCGACTCAATTTGGTCTAATTGGCCCAATATCACTTAGAACTTTACATGGCCCATATACATGTGGTTGGACCAACATCACATCCCCTTGGCCCAACACCATATTCAATCGGCCCATCGTGAAACTAAGTATCCCATAGACTCGGTTGAAGGACCATTGTAGTTACATAGGTTCAAAGACCAATATTGAACATAAATTTAATGATTGTGAATTGATCAATTGGGGTTTAAGTTGTGACTTAACCTAATCATGGGATCAAATCACAATCTCAAGGTCATAAGCAATTGGATCATATTTTCATAAGTCATGATTAACAAATGGTTTATCAAACACTTAAACATATGTGGCACACAAACAAGTTATCATGAGAACATTTCACAAGTTTCTTGAACCCATGATCAATCAAGTAATCAAGTTAAACAAGTTCAAGTGAACACAAGTCAATCAACAAATCAAAGTCTATACAATTATAAATCCTATATCTTATGTATGATTACAATGTTATAGGAACAAGTTAGAAGTCCTGTTTGCTACTTGCTAACTGTTTTAGTTCAGAGTCTACTGCAGACAGGTGAGAACTTTAGCCCCTCTTTTACTGTTTTATAACTGTTTTGGGGTGGAACACGTGATCAAAACCACTATTTCAATCTTGTTTCATTGCACAGTTTATGTGCATTCATAAACATTACAGGTTTATCTTATGAATCCAAGTGATTCTTCAACTGTTTAAGGAAATTGTCAACTGTTTTAAAGGAATTATTTACTATTAAAACTCTTATTACTAAAAAGGATTTTAAAATGTTTTCTTGAAAGGTTTATTAACAGTTTTACTCAAATGTTCTTTTAAAGGATAAACATTTTTAAATAAATGATTTCATCAACCCTTCTTTTGCTATAAACCTTGTTGTTATACAAGGTCATCACATCATGGTATTCAAAACAAGTGGTTCACAACATGGTACTCAAATTCATTGGTTCAAAACATGGTATTCAACTCATTGGTTCAAAACATGGTATTCAAACTCATTGGTTCAAAACATGGTATTCAAGTCAAGTTGTTCACATCATGGTATTCAAATCAAGAGATTCATTTCATGTTACATAAACAAAGGATTCAACTCGTGGAGTTAAATCCAGGTTTTCAATAAGACATTAACACATCCGGTTAAAGTAAGATTCAGAAAACATGGTGTCATTTGTTGTAAACAAACTTATAAACCCATCAAGTATCATATTCATTAGCGTTAGTACTGGGTGATCACAACAAGGGAAAGCGGACACATACATTGGGGCAGGCCGATTGCTGCAGTTAGTTTTTAAATCTGTTTTATAAACTAACTGCAGATTTCGGTTACATATGGTTTATTCAAAACTGTTGACATATTATCTAACTCCAAACGTGGTTTGGGACTTGATATTAGATGTTGACTCATGTGCAAATAGTGATTGGACTGTTTACACTCATTTTCTTACTTGATGTTAGTTTGGGTTGCAGCTCATCCGTGTGAATCTTATGATGCTTTAACTTACCTATGTCTTATATCATATACTCATGTTTACAAATGCTTAAACCTATTGTTCTCACCAACTACGTCTGTAGTTGACAGTTACTTTTCACGTGTTTCAGGTAATCAGGTTTAAGACATTCTCAGGGACAACTAAGGAGACCATTCTAAGATAGAACAAGATGAAGAAACATGCTAGGATGGAATAGAAACTCACTAAATCCTAAATGTTTAATTGTCTTGTTTGGAGACTTATTTTGTAAACTATATTTTGGGTCTGTAGTTGTCTTACTTTTGGTAGATAGATTGTCTGTAACTAATCAACTGTCTAAACATTATGAAATGTAGTAATCCATTGTGGTTGTTCTTATTCAATACTTGTGCATGATTCAACTGATCATACGTCACCGCGCCGTGGATTCCGCACGCGGCGCAGGGGTGTGACATTGGTTTTAAACGCTTCCGCAACTTTTTGTAAACTCTGAATGTTATGTTTTAAAGACCAACGTATGTTTTGAAATTCATATAGAGGTCTTCGCTATGTCTAATGATCTGAGATCCTGGTTTGTCACGCTCCCAAACGGTGTGATTCCGTTAGTTGAAATTTGGGGGTGTGACAGCCGTCGCCCAACACCACCACCATTTCGGTGTTTTCGGTCAACTGTCCACTAGCTGGGTCAAGTCGTGGTGAGCCATGGGTTGCACCGTCGAGCCGAGCCGAGTCGTGGGTTGCACAATCAAGCCGTGGACTGAATCGCGAGCCGTATTAAGCCGGATTTGGATTTGAGTTCCTTTTATGATTCGAAGGACGAAATCGGGAACCGGGTGATCGTATAGAGTCAACTAGCGAGACCGTTACCGATCCATCGTGTGGATTTGGAACCGCTTCGATAAAGGTCGATTTCTAAAACCCCCTATGATTGTGTTGTTTGATTTAATTGTTGTTTAAACGATTTGTAACTGGATCCTGATTTGGGAATTGTTTCGATTACGAATCAAAAGGTTATAAAATTTAAATGTTTCTGCTGTGTCAGATCTGATCTGATAGTTTAATTTGGTTTTATGAAAACTGATTTTCTCAATTAATATGATTAATTGAAACTGATTAAATTGAAAAGTAACATAGAATTCCCAACACCTAGGTTCCCAATACTTACAGTATTGAGCATAATGATCTCCTTGTGTGAACTTCAACTAAAGAATGCTGTTACACAGATTCTAAGGTATGAAGTCCTAATGATGATGAATTCATGATAATGATAACATGATGAGAATTTCAGATCAAAGATACTCAGAATACAGATCTTTGCCTCTGAAACCCTTGATGAACTTTGATTGAGAATTCCAGATCAAGGATACTAAGAATACAGATCCTTACCTCTGAAATCCTGGAATGAACTCTGATTTAGAATTCCAGATCAAGGATACTAAGAATACAGACCCTTTCCTCTGAAATCCTTTTAATGAATATGCGTTGAGGAATTTAATTTGGTTTCTAAAGTTATAGAATTCCAAATTTAATCCCTTGACTTTTAACTAACTCTGAAAAGTATAGTCCCTAAGATCATTCAAGCTTATTGTAGACTTAATGCTTAACTTAAGTTACTTAGATCCTAAGTATCCTCAAGCATATAGCACTTACTCCTATGGGGTAGCTTAGGTTATAGTCTAGGTCATTAATTATTGGGTTTTTCCTAGTTCTCAACAACCTTGGCTCTGATACCAACCTGTCACACCCCGTGCGGAAACCACGGCGCGGTGACGATCGATGGTTGAATCATGCACAAGTATTGAATAAGAACAACCACAAAGCATTACTAAATTTCATAGAGATTAGACCATTGTTTAGTTACAGACAATCTATCTATCTTCCCAAAAGAATGACAACTACAGACCCAAAATATTGTTTACAAAATAAGACTCAAACAAGACAATTAAACAATCAGGATTAAGTGTGTTTCTAAATCCATCCTAGCTTGATTCTTCATCTTGTTCTATCTTAAGCGGTCTCCTTAGTTGTCTTTTAGAATAGCTTAAACCTGATTACCTGAAACACGTGAAAAGTAACTGTCAACTACAAAAGTAGTTGGTGAGAACAATAAGTTTATCATTTGTAAATATGAATCTGTATTGTAAGGCATATGTATAAAGCAATGAATGAAAATACATGGATGGTTGCAACCCAAACTAACATCAAGTAAGAATAACGTGTGCAAACAGTCAAAAGACTGTTTACTAGAGAAGCCAACAAATAATCAAGTCCAAAACTACGTTTGGAGTCTGAAAAATATTAGTCAGCAACTACATTCAACACGAGCTGTACTAATGACCTTACTCAAAAGACAACTCCGAGTTGAGTGACCCGGTCAATATGACTTATGCTGGTAAACTTAATTAGCAGCAATTTCATATTACCGTAATGCAACCAATTCTGCAGTTAGCTTTTAAAACAAATTTAAAAGCTAATTCCAGCTTTGGCGTAACCAAATGTGTCCGCTTTCCCTAGTTGTGATCACCAAGTACCAACGCTATATGAATAAGAATATGTGTCTTGATGTATGTATAAGTTTGTTCACAACGATGAACACCATGTTTTTGAATACTATGATTTGAAACCTTTGGTTAAATGCCTTATTTGATTATCATGATTTGAAATCCTTGCTTGAATATCATGAATTGAAATGTGATTGAATACCACCATGAAAATTATTGATTAAATCCCTTGTTTTGAAACCTTTGATTTAATACTGAGAATAGAGTCCTTGTATAATAACAAGGTTTATAAAAATATCAATTTATCGAAGCACAAGATTATAGTAAAAGAGTTTATAAAACTTATTCTTTAAAAGTACTTAACATGTATAAAACCATTTATGTAAAACAGATATAAACCAGTTTTGTTAACCTTTTATAAAACCTTTTTATAGAAATTGTTTAACAGTTGATAAAACCATTACAACAGTTGGTAAATCCTTTTTAAAATAGTTGAGAAATCCCTTAAATTTGTAAAGTGAACCTGTAACAGTTGAACAGTAACATGAATCCTGCATATGAAATATGATTTGCATAGAAAGTGTTTGGTCACGCGTTCCACCCCAAAACAGTTGTAAAACAGTAAAAGAGGGGCTAATGTTCTCACCTGACAACAGTAGACTCTGAACCAGAACAAGTAGCAAGTAGCAAACAAGACTTCTAACTGGTTCCTATATCATTGTAATCATACATAGATTATAAGCTTTGTGATATTGTACTCTTTGATCGATTGATTGACTTGTGATATTATGATCCTGATTAACCATTGAATAACCTGTTTTTATGTTTAAAAGTGTTGCACGAATCCTGATCGAATACGTAGTTCAAATTTTTTGATTCGTTATCCCTAGGACCAGCGAACCTTATGGTTCGTCTACACTAGGTTCGGCAATAGCCTCCCAAGGTTCGCAGACCTGGGGTTCGCCAGCCCTAGGTTCGTTCAGCACCTTTGGTTCGCCCGAACCTAGAGGTTCGTTCACCTCTCAGGTTCGCCAGGACTTATAGGTTCGTCGCCTCTTTGGTTCGCCGAAACCAGAGGTTCGTTTGCCTCTTAGGTTCGTTGGAACCTAAAGGTTCGTCACCTATTTGGTTCGCCGAAACCAGAGGTTCGTTTGCCTCTTAGGTTCGCTGGAACCTAAAGGTTCGTCACCCCTCTGGTTCGCCAGAACCTAGAGGTTCGTTGCCCTGCAAGTTCATCTTAGTGAAGGTTTGTCGCCCCTGCTGGTTCATCTGAATAAAGGTTCGTTGCCCCTGCAGGTTCGTTTGAATAAAGGTTCGTCGCCCCTGCAGGTTCGTCTGAATAAAGGTTCGTCGCCCTTGCAGGTTCGTCTGAATAAAGGTTCGGCTGGGTAACAGGTTCGCCTGATCGCGATTCAGCTATGGTTCATGACGAAATCGTGATTTATCCACAATAGATTGTGATTTTCGGTGGGTAATCATGCGAAAACTCATTTAGAACTTGTAAATATTAAAATGATGTGTTTAAAACCGGTAACTTACTTGTTAATTTGATGAAAACCCTTAGATCCGAACCTTCTCTCTAAGATTCCGGCTTGAATAGTTCGATGTAGCTCCGATCCTTGGTACGGCAAGCTTCCTTTCGTCGAGGGGATCGTTTTGATAGCTTGTTTGCTCGATTTGATGAAATATTGAAGGAGATCTTGAGGTTTTAATGGTGGTTTTGTAGAGAGGGAAAGGATAGACGAAAATTTTAGAGAGAGAGAGGGTAGATGGCTGAAATAAATGAAGAAAATGAAGAAATTAAGGGCTTTTATGCCCCGGGTGGTTCCTCGCGTGTTCGGTCTCGCTCGGTGTCGGTTTCGTGTATTTTTACGTACGCGTCGTCACGATTATTTAATTGAATATTTTAGATTGAAAAATAGATTTCCTTGAATTATTTGTGATGAGTTTCAAAATTGTAAAATGTAAAATAAATTATTTTTCTTATGTTTATTTGTTCGTTCGAAATCCGACCGTTAAACGACTACAATTACGTGTATACCCGCAATTGTGTACGTTTTTCAGTCGTATTATTTATTTATTGCCGTTTACTCGTAATTATAAGTTCAACATTCATATCGTTATGGATCGTCACCCATAATTATACTCAGTCTCGCTTACGTATTACGATTTTTGTTTGATTAATTGCTTGTCATACTATTCGTCACAACACTACACACTAACACTATCCCATTATACCGAACGCAGTATATATATAGGGCATACCCAGAGTCCAGCTAACTGCCTTATCTACGCCAGCCCACCACTGTTTCGATATAATACGATACTGTTCTTGTCTAGCGAAATCGACTGTAAATAAATAATACATACTTGTTCCTAATTAGATAAGATCCTAGAACACACAACACAAACATGAACACATGAATCACATTGACTGATTGACTATAAGTACACATTGTCGTATCACTGTTTATGACTACCATGACTAAATGCACAGATGTTACAGTCTCCCCTAGTTAAGGGAATTTCGTCCTGAAATTAACTAGCCGAAGGTACTGTAAAAAGATGAGGGTACTTAAGCTTCATCTGGTCTTCACGTTCCCAGGTGAACTCAGCACCACGTTTGCCCTCCCATCGTACCTTTACGATCGGAATACGGCTACGTTTGAGTTTCTTGACTCCATGATCCATGATTTCAACCGGACGTTCTATGAATTGCATGTTATTTTGAATCTGAATGTCTTCAAGTGGAATCTGAGCATCATGCTCCGCCAAGCATTTCTTAAGATTCGATACATGAAACGTATCGTGAACATTGCTTAGCTCCACTGGTAGTTTGAGTTTGTAGGCTACGGGACCAATCCTTTCCAGGATCTCAAAAGTTCCAACGTACCTTGGTGCAAGTTTCCCTTTCTTCCCAAATCGGACAACGCCTTTCTAGGGAGAAACCTTGAGTAAGAGTCGGTCACCAACTTGAAACTCAAGCGGTTTCCGACGTCGATTGGCATAACTCTTTTGTCGATCCCTTGCAGCCTTAAGCCTTGATTGAATGATTTTGATCTTGTCTGTTGTTTCTTGAATGAGTTCAGGTCCTACGACTTGTGAGTAACCAACCTCGGTCCAACAGACCGGTGACTGGCACTTCCTACCATATAAAGCTTCGAATGGTGCACATTGAATGCTTGTATGGTAGCTGTTGTTGTACGAAAACTCGATGAGTGGAAGATGAGTATCCCAACTCCCACCGAAGTCAATCACACAAGAACGAAGCATGTCCTCGAGTGTTTGAATAGTCCTTTCGCTTTGACCGTCGGTTTGGGGATGATACGCCGTGCTAAGATTAACACGAGTTCCCAAAGCCTTTTGCAATGTTTGCCAAAAGCGAGAAGTGAAACGACTATCACGATCAGAAATGATTGATGTTGGAGTACCATGACTAGCGATGATTTCGTTGATGTACAAGGTGGCTAACTTCTCCATTTTGTAATCCTCTCGGATTGGGAGAAAATGAGCAGATTTGGTGAGTCTATCGACGATCACCCAAATCGAATCGTAACCTCGCGGAGTTCTCGGCAACTTAGTTATGAAATCCATGGAAATTTGCTCCCATTTCCATTGAGGAATTTCAGGTTGCTGCAGAAGTCCTGAAGGTTTCTGATGTTCTGCTTTGACTTTGGAACATGTTAAACATTTTCCCACGTACAATGCTATGTCTTTCTTCATTCCGGCCCACCAGTAAGATGTCTTCAAGTCTTGGTACATCTTATCGGCCCTGGGACGAACTGAGTATCGCGACTTATGAGCCTCATCACAGATGAGTGTGAGCAATTCTTCTGACTTTGGAATCCACATGCGACCGTTGAAGTATAAAACCCCATCAGCTCGAGGTTCTAGTTTACCCTCAACTCCGCAGTATAAGTCTGCCTTCAGTTGGTTGTCGATCACTACTTGTTGTTGTGCAATACGAATCAGATCTTTCAAGTTTGGTTGGGTGTTGATCTCCATGGCTCTTACACGAATTGGCTTGACTGGTTCCTTACGACTAAGAGCATCCGCCACCACATTGGTTTTACCCGGGTGGTAACGAATCTCACAGTCATAATCAGTTAGAAGCTCAACCCAACGCCGTTGTCTCATGTTGAGTTCCTTCTAATTGAGTATGTGTTGCAGGCTCTTGTGGTCCGTATAGATGACACATTTAGTACCATAAAGGTAGTGCCTCCAAATCATCAATGCAAAGACCACAGCCCCTAACTCAAGGTCATGAGTAGTATGATTCTTCTCGTGAACCTTAAGCTGTCTAGAAGCATATGCAATCACCTTGTCCCGTTGCATAAGTACACAACCGAGTCCAAGGTTTGAAGCATCGCAATAGACAATAAAATCATCACTGCCTTCTGGAAGACTAAGAATAGGGGAGTTGCATAACTTCCGTTTAAGAAGTTGGAATGCATCTTCTTGTTCCTGTCCCCATATAAAAGCTTGACTTTTCTGAGTCAGAGTGGTAAGTGGCAAGGCGATCTTTGAAAAGTTCGCAATGAACCTTCTGTAGTAACCTGCCAGACCCAGAAATGAACGAATCTCGGTTGGAGTAGATGGGGTAGTCCAGTTCTTAATTGCCTCAATCTTCGCTGGATCTACGTGTATCCCATCCCCGTTAATGACATGCCCTAAGAAGTGAACTTCTTTTAGAAAAAATTCACATTTTGAGAATTTAGCATAAAGCTGCTCAGCTCTCAGTAACTCCAAGACTTTCCTCAAATGATCCTCATGTTCTTGCTCAGTCTTGGAATAAATTAGTATATCATCAATGAAAACGATAACAAACTGATCTAAGTATGGCTTACAGACTCGATTCATTAAGTCCATGAACACTGCCGGTGCATTGGTCAGTCCAAATGGCATAAACACGAACTCGTAGTGTCCATAATGAGTCCTAAAAGCAGTCTTTGGTATATCCTCATCATTTACCCTGAGCTGGTGATACCTGGATCGTAGATCAATTTTAGAAAAGCAAGTCGCTCCCTGTAATTTATCAAACAGATCATCGATCCTAGGTAGAGGATATCTGTTCTTGACTGTCAACTTGTTTAACTCACGGTAATCGATGCACATACGAAATGAACCATCTTTCTTCTTGACAAAGAGAACCGGAGCTCCCCAAGGAGAGAAACTCGGTCTTATGAAACCTTTGTCTAGAAGCTCTTGGAGTTGACTAGACAGTTCTTGCATCTCAGACAGTGCTAATCGATATGGTGACTTTGTCACTGGGTTTGTTCCAGGGACGAGATCGATTCTAAACTCCACTTGCCTGATCTGTGGTAGCCCAGGCAAGTCTTCTGGGAATACATCCGGATAATCTCTGATGACCGGAACGTCTTCAACTGTTTTCTTTTCAGGTTCCTTCTCTACCACGTGAGCCAGGAATGCACAATATTTCTTCTTTAGGTACTTCCTAGCCTTGATGCACGCACAATCTTCAATCCGCGGCAGGGTTTCTCGCCGTAAACTTGCATCATTTCGCCGGACGGTAGAGGAATTCGAATAAGTTTCTCCGAGCATACAATTTCGGCATGGTTTTTGGATAGCCAATCCATTCCTACTACGACTTCGAAACTTCCGAGCGTCATAGGAATAAGATCGATGAGGAAAAGATGATCGTTAAATCTTAATTCACAATCACGAATTATTGAGTTCACTAATATGGTCTTACCATCCGCTACTTCTACGGTGTAAGTATCAATAGGTATAGATGGTTGTATATTAAACAGGGAAGCAGTGTTAGTAGAGACAAAACTCTTATCGGCACCAGTGTCAAATATGATAGAAACATAGTGATCATTAACGAGAAATGAACCCGTGACGATTGTCGGTTCCTCGCGTGCTTCGGCAGTTCCGATAACAAAGGCATGAGCAGTAGCATTTGTAGCAGCATTGTTAAGTTTCGGGCACTGGTTTCTGAAGTGTCCCTCTGCTCCACAGTTATAACAGGCCCTTCCACCAGTAGTAGCAGGATTAGCGGTGGTAGTTGTAGCAGCAGCAAGATGAGTAGCTCGGCACGTAGCTGCCAAGTGTCCGAACCGCCTACACTTGAGACATTTTTTGCATGGAATAGTGGGTAGGTGATGGTATTGGCATTTGGTGCAAAGTGGGAACGGACCAGTATAAGGCTTTCTAGCCGTAGCAGATTGGGGAATAGCAGTAATAGGAGTGGCTTGAACAGGTTTAGCTGCTGTCAAAGCCGCGTAGTTCTTGATCATCCTTTGTTTCTGTTTCTTCTTCTTGGGTTGGTTCTGTTCAGGCTTCTTGCCTTCATCCGTTTGTGCTCTCTTGTACCCTTTTCGAGTGAGCACACCAGCCTTGACATATTCTTCAGTAAGAGTAGCGCCAAGATGAATTGCCGCCTCCAGAGTAGTAGGGTTACTCCCCATAACAGTTCCCCTGATGACTAGGGGTAAGCCCTCAATGTACTTCTCTATCCTGCGGGATAGAGGAGTAACTAGATGTGGCACCAGAATGCACAACTCATGGAAACGAGTTGTATATTTGGCGCTTTCGCCACTGTCTTGGACTAAATTCCACATTTCAACCTCAAGTTTCTTCAGTTCATGGCGTGGACAGAACTGTTCCACAAGTAACTTCTTGAAATCTTCCCACGGCAAGGCCAAAGCAACTTCCCGTCCTCTGGTGTTCTTCTCCAAATTCCACCAGGTGAGTGCGCCTTTATGAAAAGCGCTTGAAGCCATTTTGACCTTTAGGTTTTCTGGACATCCGGTGAAGTCTAGGATGTCCTCAATGCTTTCCAGCCATTGCAGTAGACTGGTAGCTCCCTCAGTACCAGCGTACTTAGGAGGCTTAGCATCATTGAACTGCTTATAAGTGAAGGTAGCAGTTCCGGCGTTATTGGCATTTGAGTTGTGTGCTGAATCACTGGTACTTCCCCGAAGGTTCTGGGTGATATAAGTGACCATACCCGGAATGACATCCCTCATATGCAATGAGATAGCCCGGGCAATTTTGTTGATCTCATCATCATTGCCACTTGTTGAACCCCCTCCGTTGGGGTCACGTCGAGGAGGCATTCTACGAATAGAAGCCACAAGTGGGTCAGTAATGAGAAAGGATACAATTGAATTTACATGATAAAGTTAGTAATACGTTCATAATACTAATATTATCATTCAATTGTAATATGTACAAGCATACAAAGTCGGTTAACATAAAATTAGTTAACCTTTTAGCATGCTTCTCATGTGATTGTGTATGATGTCTCATGATTTCACTCCACCAAACCTACACACTGACACCTTCCCAGTATACCGAAGATAGTTTATGTATAGGGCATACGAAAGGGTCAAGCAACCTGCCAGCCCAGTCGCCAGCCCACCACCGCTTCGATATACTACGATCATGCCCTTGCTAGCATTTGGTAATACGGTTGTACTGATTTCCAAGTATGTTCCATTCATTAAGAATTCCATGTTCTTTGATCACTAAACTATTATTGAATCTATGATTGAATTATGTGTGCACTTACTAACAATTGTTAACATGTAGAACTAAATCATACGTGTGCTCTACATTTGTCCCATTAACCTATGTTAGTAAGTACTAAGCATGTAATCACTTAAGACTACATAATATGATTGTTCACCTGATTGATTCACACACAATGATTGACTCATCTATGACCGATTAACATAATGGTTGTATCTCATTTGTTTGACTAATGTTCAATGATTCCAGTTGCTCCTGGATCTTTCCTTCAAATACGAATGCCGAATTCCCCCTGTCATACTGAAGGTAGCTTATATATAGGGCTTACGTAGGGTCAAGCAAACTGCCTGCCCAGCCGACATCCCACCACCACTTCAGTATGCCAGAGCTTGGCCGCCATTTGTATTTGAAGCTAGGATCCCAACTCTTGATTGATTATGATTGATTCATGGTTGTCTTTTGAACTATGAATATGATTATGATTGTCTAAACCGTGGTTCTTGATTTACTTGAAATCGGGACCTTAGGTTTTAGTATATGTGTCCTAGGTTAATTAACCTAGGTTCCCAATACTTACAGTATTGAGCATAATGATCTCCTTGTGTGAACTTCAACTAAAGAATGCTGTTACACAGATTCTAAGGTATGAAGTCCTAATGATGATGAATACATGATAATGATAACATGATGAGAATTTCAGATCAAAGATACTAAGAATACAGATCTTTGCCTCTGAAACCCTTGATGAACTCTGATTGAGAATTCCAGATCAAGGATACTAAGAATACAGATCCTTACCTCTGAAATCCTGGAATGAACTCTGATTGAGAATTCCATATCAAGGATACTAAGAATACAGACCCTTGCCTCTGAAATCCTTTTAATGAATATGCGTTGAGGAATTTAATTTGGTTTCTAAAGTTATAGAATTCCAAATTTAATCCTTTGACTTTTAACTGACTCTGAAAAGTATAGTCCCTAAGATCATTCGAGCTTATTGTAGACTTAATGCTTAACTTAAGTTACTTAGATCCTAAGTATCCTCAAGCCTATAGCACTTACTCCTATGGGGTAGCTTAGGTTATAGTCTAGGTCATTAATTATTGGGTTTTTCCTAGTTCTCAAAAATCTTGGCTCTGATACCAACCTGTCACACCCCCTGCGCCGCGTGCGGAAACCACGGCGCGGTGACGATCGATGGTTGAATCATGCACAAGTATTGAATAAGAACAACCACATTGCATTACTAAATTTCATAGAGGTTAGACCATTGTTTAGTTACAGACAATCTATCTATCTTCCCAAAAGAATGACAACTACAGACCCAAAATATTGTTTACAAAATAAGACTCAAACAAGACAATTAAACAATCAGGATTAAGTGTGTGTTTAAATCCATCCTTGCTTGTTTCTTCATCTTGTTCTATCTTAAGCGGTCTCCTTAGTTGTCTTTTAGAATAGCTTAAACCTGATTACCTGAAACACATGAAAAGTAACTGTCAACTACAAAAGTAGTTGGTGAGAACAATAGGTTTATCATTTGTAAATATGAATCTGTATTGTAAGGAATATGTATAAAGCAATGAATGAAAATACATGGATGGTTGCAACCCAAACTAACATCAAGTAAGAATAACGTGTGCAAACAGTCAAAAGACTGTTTACTAGAGAAGCCAACAAATAATCAAGTCCCAAACTACGTTTGGAGTCTGAAAAATATTAGTCAGCAACTACATTCAACACGAGCTGTACTAATGAGCTTACTCAAAAGACAACTCCGAGTTGAGTAACCCGGTCAATATGACTTATGCTGGTAAACTTAATTAGCAGCAATTTCATATTACCGTAATGCAACCAATTCTGCAGTTAGCTTTTAAAACAAATTTAAAAGGTAATTCCAGCTTTGGCGTAACCAAATGTGTCTGCTTTCCCTTATTGTGATCACCCAGTACCAACGCTATATGAATAAGAATATGTGTCTTGATGTATGTATAAGTTTGTTCACAACGATGAACACCATGTTTTTGAATACTATGATTTGAAACCTTTGGTTGAATACCTTATTTGATTATCATGATTTGAAATCCTTGCTTGAATATCATGAATTGAAATCCTTTGATTGAATACCACCATGAAAACTATTGATTAAATCCCTTGTTTTGAAACCTTTGATTTAATACTGAGAATAGAGTCCTTGTATAATAACAAGGTTTATAAAAATATCATTTTATGGAAGCACAAGATTATAGTAAAAGAGTTTATAAAACTTATTCTTTAAAAGTATTTAACATGTATAAAACCATTTATGTAAAACAGATATAAAACAGTTTAGTGAACCTTTTATAAAACCTTTTTATAGAAATTGTTTAACAGTTGATAAAACATTTACAACAGTTGGTAAATCCTTTTTAAAATAGTTGAGAAATCCCTTAAATTTGTAAAGTGAACCTGTAACAGTTGAACAGTAACATGAATCCTGCATATGAAATATGATTTGCATAGAAAGTGTTTGGTCACGCGTTCCACCCCAAAACACTTGTAAAACAGTAAAAGAGGGGCTAATGTTCTCACCTGACAGCAGTAGACTCTGAACCAGAACAAGTAGCAAGTAGCAAACAAGACTTCTAACTGGTTCCTATATCATTGTAATCATACATAGATTATAAGCTTTGTGATATTGTACTCTTTGATCGATTGATTGACTTGTGTTATTATGATCCTGATTAACCATTGAATAACCTATTTTTATGTTTAAAAGTGTTGCACGAATCCTGATCGAATACGTAGTTCAAATTTTTTGATTCGTTATCCCTAGGACCAGCGAACCTTATGGTTCGTCTACACTAGGTTCGGCAATAGCCTCCCAAGGTTCGCAGACCTGGGGTTCGCCAGCCCTAGGTTCGTTCAGCACCTTTGGTTCGCCCGAACCTAGAGGTTCGTTCACCTCTCAGGTTCGCAAGGACTTATAGGTTCGTCGCCTCTTTGGTTCGCCGAAACCAGAAGTTCGTTTGCCTCTTAGGTTCGTTGGAACCTAAAGGTTCGTCACCTCTTTGGTTCGCCGAAACCAGAGGTTCGTTTGCCTCTTAGGTTTGCTGGAACCTAAAGGTTCGTCGCCCCTGCAGGTTCGTCTGAATAAAGGTTCGGCTGGGTAACAGGTTCGCCTGATCGCGATTCAGCTATGGTTCGTGACGAAATCGTGATTTATCCACAATAGATTGTGATTTTCAGTGGGTAATCATGCAAAAACTCATTTAGAACTTGTAAATATTAAAATGATGTGTTTAAAACCGGTAACTTACTTGTTAATTTGATGAAAACCCTTAGATCCGAACCTTCTCTCTAAGATTCCGGCTTGAATAGTTCGATGTAGCTCCGATCCTTGGTACGGCAAGCTTCCTTTCGTCGAGGGGATCGTTTTGATAGCTTGTTTGCTCGATTTGATGAAATATTGAAGGAGATCTTGAGGTTTTAATGGTGGTTTTGTTGAGAGGGAAAGGATAGACGAAAATTTTAGAGAGAGAGAGGGTAGATGGTTGAAATAAATGAAGAAAATGAAGAAATTAAGGGCTTTTATGCCCCGGGTGGTTCCTCGCGTGTTCGGTCTCGCTCGGTGTCGGTTTCGTGTATTTTTACGTACGCGTCGTCACGATTATTTAATTGAATATTTTAGATTGAAAAATAGATTTCCTTGAATTATTTGTGATGATTTTCAAAATTGTAAAACGTAAAATAAATTATTTTTCTTATGTTTATTTGTTCGTTCGAAATCCGACCGTTAAACGACTACAATTACGTGTATACCCGCAATTGTGTACGTTTTTCAGTCGTATTATTTATTTATTGCCGTTTACTCGTAATTATAAGTTCAACATTCATATCGTTATGGATCGTCACCCATAATTATACTCAGTCTCGCTTACGTATTACGATTTTTGTTTGATTAATTGCTTGTCATACTATTCGTCACAACACTACACACTAACACTATCCCATTATACCGAACGCAGTATATATATAGGGCATACCCAGAGTCCAGCTAACTGCCTTATCTACGCCAGCCCACCCCTGTTTCGATATAATACGATACTGTTCTTGTCTAGCGATATTGACTGTAAATAAATAATACATACTTGTTCCTAATTAGATAAGATCCTAGAACACACAACACAAACATGAACACATGAATCACATTGACTGATTGACTATAAGTACACATTGTTCTATCACTGTTTATGACTACCATGACTAAGTGCATAGATGTTACATTAGATGTTGTTCATGATCTTCCTTATTCTTGGAATAAATTAGTATATCATCAATGAATACTATAACGAATTTATCCAAGTACGGCTTACAAACTCGATTCATCAAATCCATAAAAATAGCAGGTGCGTTTGTCATCCCAAATGGCATTACTAGGAATTCGTAATGTCCATATCTTGTTATAAATGCAGTCTTTGGTATATCCTCCTCGTTGACTTTCAATTGATGATATCCTGATCTTAAGTCAAACTTAGAAAAATAACTTACTCCTTGTAGTTGATCAAAGAGATCATCAATTCTTGGCAACGGATAACGATTTTTAATCGTCACTTTGTTAAGATCGCGATAATCGATGCACATTCTTAGAGTTCCATCTTTCTTCTTCACGAATAACACTGGTGCTCCCCATGGGGAATAACATGGACGAATAAATCCTTTGTCCATGAGTTCTTGCAATTTTTTCATCAACTCTTGCATTTCAGTGGGTGCTAATCGATAAGGCGATTTGGCTGCAGGTGCTGCTCCTGGAATCAAATCAATTACAAAGTCAACTAGCCTTGTTGGAGGCAGTCCTGGTAGTTCTTCAGGAAACACATCAGCGTATTCCGCCACAACGGATACATCTTCAATTCTCTTTTCCGTTTCTGTTTGCATTACGTATGCAAGATAAGCGACACATCCTTTCCTTAGGCATTTGTTGGCTTTCATACATGATATGATATTCAAATCATTCCTCGGCTTCTCTCCATGTATGATGATGGTCCTTCCTTCACTTAAAGGAATTTTCACGAGTTTCTTTCCACACACAATTTCAGCTCCATTTTTGGACAGCCAATCCGTCCCTATCACTACATCAAAGCTCCCCAGCTCTATAGGCAATAGATCGATTGAAAATACATGATCATCAAGACTCAAGGCACAATTCCTAATTACTTCATTTGCTTTAATAACCTTTCCATCAGCCAGTTCTATTGTATAAGCATTTGGTAATTGATTTGCTTCTAAGTTAACAAGTTGTGTCCATCTAAAACATTTACATTCATGTTTTGATAGTTGTTATTATGAAAGTAATATATCCTAATATTCTAATTCCCCTAGATCAAAGTCAAAGTTCTTATGTCTTTCGGTTAAAGCCTAGAAAGTTCAAATACTTATTCTAAACTTCCTAATTCGCTAAAACCTTTGGCTCTGATACCAATCTGTCGCACCCCGCCGGTAGGGGCAAGACGAAAGATTGATAAAACACTTAATTAAGTAGGACTAAGATAACTTCATCATTAATTAGTACACAATAGCCTTAGTAATTGTCTTAAAACCATAAGCGGGCATGAACAACCCAATATCATAATGTCTGTAATCATAACAAAACAAATGAAGTTTAAATCTAGTTCCTAGGCAGCGGAAATAATAAAGCAAGTCTCTAAGATAGACTCCAAAGTGTTAGGCATCAAAAGCTTGCCGTCTACCTCTCCTTCTTAGTTTAACGTCCTGAAATACATGCTTAAAAGAGTTTGGGTCAGCATAAAGCTGGTGAGCTCGAGCAGTTAAAAACATTTAATAAGTAAACAGTTTGTATTCTTTGTAATAAACAAAGATAACAATAGTTTGTTCGTTGTTCGTGTACAATGTTCAAGTCGCACAGCCAATCCTGCATCACCCATATGATCTCGCAACAAGACCATATGCCGGCGTTCCGTCCCTGTGTAGTTCATTTCCCATTAATGAACTAATAAAAATAGTTAGTAATTATGCCACAACGATTTACAAATCTCAGTGGGGAGACCACTGTATGTGAGGGTTTCTCAGATAGCGCTACCCATAATACTAATGGCCCCAACTAGGGTTAATGGTGTGCTCTAAAGAAGGGACAACAATATGGGAAGTAACAAGTCTCAAACATTAGTACACATAAAAAGTTTAGTAGCATGTATTCCATCCCAAAACATAGTAAAGAAGAAAAAGGTTTGCACGAAAACTCACCGAGGTTAAGGTTTGCAAACCGAGTAGTGAGTTGAATATTCCAAGTGTTTGCCTTTTCTGGATAGGTGTATGCCTATGTTTAAACGTGTTGCTAAGATTAGACTTAGTTACCAATATCATTGTGCTCTATGCATAGTGTCATACTTTACTTGGGCCCGTTTTATATGTTTTATAAGTTATAACATTTACGTAATATCTTGTATGTATGTAATTAGATTTTTAACATGATTATTGTATACAAATACTAATAATTAAATAAACTAGATAGGTTAACAATCGGACTTTAAGTTATTTTTACATGTAAAGTTACTATTGGGCCTATTGTGCCCGTCAAGACGTTTAAAGCCCAACAATACGTTTATAAATCATAATTTGTTCAAATAAGTATATACTTGTTCAAATATTCAAATAGACCATTTATTAATAAATCTATTGATTAGAAATACCTCATTTTACTTAGTGGGCTAATTGGGCCGGTAATGCCCATAACGTGGTTTTTATCCATTTTAAATAAATAGTTTAAGCCCATAAGTTTTAGAAATTATATTTTTATTATATATAAAATATATTAAGTATAATATTCTGGTCTAAATAGTTATTGGCTTGTATATATATAAAAACCCGTTTTTACGCATTTCGCGTGTCGGTTATGCACGTAATTTCGCTTTTAAAGAGTCTTTCGTATTTCCTATCATCCCAAATATTTTTATAACATTATTTTATATATTTTTACTTGTATATATTCTGTACTATTTCAAAAATAAGCTATAGTCCAAGACTATGCGATTTAATAATTCAAATGAGTCGGTTTCGTAACTAGTTTTGGGTAAAATACGTTGTTAGCCATTTTAATCACTATAACTCATCAAAATATGATATTAAATACTATTTATCATAAATAAACTTACAAAATTTCCAGAATTTAAATATGCACAAAAATAAACCGTTTTAGTAGTTTTGAACACGTCGGTTCGGTAATACAACGGTTTTAAGCTTAAACCATGTTAGGGATGTCTTATAAAACATCTTTAAATTATTTTTAACATCATTTAAGATTTTTTTAAGTTCTGGAACGTTTGAAGTCATGCATGTACGGTTTGTGTCGTTTTTTGAGATTTTAATGCGTTATGTCCGTTTTTTAACGTACAAGACGTTGCATGCATTATGTTATTTTTTTTATTTTCAGATCCTTTTACTCATTTTAAGTTTTATTACATGTGTTTTATATATCATAAATGTTTATGTGCTAGTATAAGTGATAGATGCAAACTATGCATGCAAAACATACTAAACTAGTTAGGATGATACCCTTTTTCGGCGTTTCTTTGTCTTGATCGTTGCTCAACCGAACTTATGTGTGGGGCTGCTGTCTCCAGAAGGTTAGAGGCTGTAGAGATGGTTAAAAATAATATATATGGTTTAGAAACCATTAGAGGTGCATAGATGACGGTGGTTGTGGTGAAAACCATGTTTTTGTGCATGAAACCTTGTTGCATGTAAGGGTTTCGACTAGAGGTTCAAGATCCACGAAATTTATACAAAATTTGATGTTAAAAACATGTATTAGGTCATGGTTTGCCATATGTTTAGGAGTGAATATCAACAAGGTAAGTTTTGTATTTAAAACACCCATTTCGGTTGCATGCATCAAGTTGCATGCATGTGTTTTGGTTATGGCTTCAAAACCCACGACTTTTATATGTTAAAAATGAAGATTATGAGCTGTTAAAACAAGTCTTAATTGTGGGTATTAAATTTATAAGATTGCATGTAAGAATCTTGAAGAAAAACAAGCTTTTGGACTAGAAAACCCATTTTTTTGTACATGCAACCTTGTTGCATGTTGGGATTTCCACCATGGATTCAAAACCCACGAGTTTTAGATGTTAAATGGAGTTTATTTTCTGTTCAAAATCATTTCTTGATGATGTATTAGGAAGAATAGAAGTTAATGTACAAAAACGTGAAGAAAAGTGTGTTTCGGACTAAAACCGCTTGTGTACTCACCTTGGGCTTGTATGGCTTGTACCTAGGCTTGTATGTTGGATTCTTAGACACTTGATAGCTTCAAAATAATGGAGGAAAGGGGCTGAATTCTTTTGGATTGAAGAGAGTAGCAAGAGAGTGTTTGGAAGAATTAGAAATGTTGAGTGTGGTGTGTATGTGTGATCCAAAAGAGAGAGAGAGAGAGGAATATAGAGGGAGAGAGACGTATGGGAGGGAGAGAGAGAAGAGAGATTGAGTGTCTTTGTTAGAGAAATGAGAATGATTGGTGAAGAGGGGAGGTGATAAGGACATTGAGTGTAAGAAAAAGGTTTGTGTGTGGATTTGGTGAAAGTATGCATGCATGTATGATTCTTACATGTGCACACACACATATATATGTATATGTGTATATATGTGAGGTATGTATGTATATATGGGTGTGTGTGTGTGTGTAAGTAACCATGCAAACACTAATGCATATATATGTATACAATTGTGACTTGGTATATATATACACATATATATTTAGACGTATGACACACCTAAATATATACAACTTTTGTTTTGTACACATATGTGTATGTATTTGTTTAGATGCGTATGAACAAGTGTATGTATGCGAGTATTTTGTATATATATACATATATATAAATGTTGCTTGTCTATACATATATATTCGCGTCCATATACATATGTATAAATGTTGCATGTCTATATATATATATATATATTTGTATTTTGCTTATAACTAATTATGTGTGTTAAATAAATTAGTTGTTTTACATAAATGATTCCATGTATATACTTTTATGTGTATGATGGTAGTAATTTATATATATACGTTATTGTATAACATAATTAAGTTGGCATTGAATTTACTAATTGTCGTAATTAAATTGTTAAGGGATTTGTGCCGAGTAAAGTGATTATCAATTAACCGTCTAACGTCGATTCGAATCCCTTTCGTGTTTGGTTCTAAGTTCGTTATTCGAAATAACATATTCCTTTAATTGATCCATAGAATATCGAATATGTTTCTAACTTAGAAATTAACTTACGAAATATTCTAGATGATTTAATATATAATAAAAGTTCAAATTGGACCTGAATTTTCGAGGTTGTTACAGTCTCCCATTGTTAGAGAAATTTCGTCCTCGAAATTTAGTTATGGTTGTCTTCAACTTGCAAGCTAAACAAATGTGGATACTTCTTTTTCATTTCGTCTTCACGTTCCCACGTAAACTCTGGTCCTCGTCTAGAATTCTATCTTACTCGTACAATGGGTATCTTACTTCGTTTTAACCTCTTTTCTCCTCGATCAAATAATTTCAATTGGTTCCTCTTTAAATTGCAATTTGTCATCAACATGAACTTCCTCATGTGGGATGACTTGTGTTCCATCCACTTAACACTTTCGTAAGTTTGACACGTGGAATGTATCGTGAATGTTGCTTAATTCTTCTGGTAGCTTTAGACAATAGGCTACCGATCCAATCTTTGCTATAATCTCGAAACGTCCTATATACCGTGGACTTAACTTTCCCCGTTTTCCAAAACATATCATACCTTTCCAAGGTGAAAATTTTAGTAGCCTTTCTTTAATTTGGAGATCACGAGCAGTTTTTAGCCTTTCTTTAATTTGGACAATCTTGTCAGTTGTTTCCTGGATTATTTCAGGTCCAGTGATCTGACTATCACCCCTTCTGCCCAGCATAGTGGGGACCTACATTTTCGACCATATAAAGTTTCGAACGGTGCCATCTTAATACTAGAATGATAGTTATTATTATAGGAGAACTCAATTAGAGGTAAATGAGTTTCCCAGCTTAGAAATTAATCCATAGAATATCGAATATGTTTCTAACTTAGAAATTAACTTACGAAATATTCTAGACGATTTAATATATAATAAAAGTTCAAATTGAACCTGAATTTTCGAGGTTGTTACACCATGCGATTGAACTAGCCCACCACCTAAATTGACCAATTGATTCTAATCGGCCCATCACCACAACTTTGATCCATGGAGATTTCTTTGGCCCAATAGCCTAGTCCACACTCCCATGGCCCAAACAAGCCTATCTGATGCATACATAACATGCGGCCCATGCGGGCTTGTTTCGGCCCAAGAACAAACAACCAGCCCATTTAAACCCACTCGGCCCATTTGATTAGTGGATAACCTAACACATTAAAACTACAAAACATGAAATACATTCACAGGATGGTATCTATATTTTATTTTACTACAAAGACGGTAGTGATGATTAAACTAAGTATACAAACACATAAAGCTTCAAGTTTTCACAACATAACAAAGTGCAAAAAAAGTTTACCTGAAAATCCATAACAAATGTTAAAACCTAAATTTAAATTGGGTTAGTTGTTATTGAAGTCAACAACAAGCAAACGGGACCGAATAAAGACCGAGACTCATAGGTGTTAGCCAAGTTTAGGGCTAACACGTACACGCACACAATTCATTTGACTTGTACTTATAAGTTGCAAACAACATGAAATCAATACAGGACCGTGAAAACAACAACTACTACAACGAGCGCGTGCATTCTTGTTTTTACTTAGTCAACCACTTCAAACACAAGGTGAGTTCATTTGTCCCTTTTCAAACATATTTGTTTTTACCTCGGGACTGAGAAACATGATATACATTTTAACAATTATTGAAATGTTATTAAATGCTTTTACACATATTCATGATGCTTATACTCATGCTTAAGCTTGTAACTCTTATTCGGGAAGCTAACTCTATGCTTAAACTATATACTCGATGCTTATGCTATAAACTCTATGCTCAGACGATATGCTCAATGCTCATGCTATAAACTCTATGCTCAGACGATATGCTCAATGTTCATGCTATAAACTCTATGCTCGATGCTTATGCTATAAACTCTATGCTTAAACTATATGCACAATGCTAATGTTACAGACTATATGCTCAAACTATATGCTAATATTTGAAACTAAATGCTCAAAGCTATGATTGTATGCTAAATGCTAAGCTTGCATCTAGTCATGGGCTACGTAATTGCTAAACATTGCTAGAGCAAAGCTTGTACCCATGCACTGAGATACGTGAAAACTAAACTATGAGAATGCTAAGCTTTTATCTATATATGAGATACGTAGATGCCAAACTTTGCTAGAGCAAGGCTTGTGTCTGCATATATGAGATATGCAAATGCTAAACTATGTGTGTGCACAGCTTGTGTCTATATATGAGATACGTAATTGCCAAACATTGCTAGAGCAAGGCTTGTATCTGCGTATATGAGATACGTAAATGCTAAACTATTCGGATGCTAAGCTTAAACCAATTCATGAGATACATAATGGCTAAACTATGCTAGAGAAAAGCTTGTATCTTTTCGTGGGCTACGTAAATGCTAAACATTGCTAGAGCAAAACTTGTACCCATGCATGAGATTGGTGAAGGTTAAACTATGATTTGTGAAACAATGGTGCTTGTACAACTTACTCTAAAGCTAATTTACATGAATGCTATAAACTTGTAAACGTTTAAACAGTACACTAAAGCTATGATGAAGACTGGATTGAATGATAGGTAAAATGCTTAATTATCATTATCAGCAATGTCCTATGTGGCTTAGTATGTGGTGGGATGGCGTTTGGGCGGGTTGTAGGCTCGACCCTTTCGTATGCCCTATATATAAGCATTCCGAGTTGGATGATACAGGTGATGTTAATGAGGTTAAGGTTTTACCGAAAAGGTTTGCAAAAAAAAACTTTTTTAATTTTTTCAAATACTGAAACTATATGAACTCACCAACCATTGTGTTTGACTTTGTTTTCTTACATGCTTTCTCAGGTGATGCACAGGATTAGGCTAAAGCTCAGGATTGCATGCTAGGTTGGCCAGATAGAGGACCTAGTAGACTTTTGAAAAGCACATATTTTGTTAATGGATGCAAGTCACTTTTGATATCTTGTACAGATACAAGATAGTAACATTTGATTCTTTTGATAGGTTTACTTAGTTAAATTATCAAACACTGACATTTGTAATTTAAATTTGTAATCCTAGTTTAATGTTCTATTGTGCTTTAGTTATTCTCAATGTTGATGCTATGTAAACAATCTGATCATCACGATTATCACTCACGATATCGCACCCCGAGAACCTTCCGCCCGGCGGGGAAGTCGATCCGTCATGCCGGCTCGGGGTGTGACAATATCATTTGATAATCATAGTGATCAGATTGTTTGCACGGCACATGATATATAATTGAGAAATGCTAATATGACATTGATATTGAATTACAAAGTTAAATTGCATTGTCATGTTCATAATTTAACGAAGTAAATCCATTCGAAGGAATCATTGAGTTTTCCATCTTGTATTTCACAAGATTTACACAACTGATTCACCACAATATGTCATCAAAAGTTATGCACCCAAAATGTAGCTAGGTCCACTATATAAATCCACTAGCTAATGCATCCTGATCCTGGTGACTAAACCTGTTCGTCACCTGAGAAAACATGCATTTAAACAAGTCAACACTAGGTTGGTGAGTTCATAAGTTTAGTAATTAAAAACCATTGATTTGTTACATTCATAATCACAATGTCATACAAGAATCTTGTTAGTTTTAGATTTATTCGACTCGCCCAATGGCATCTCCATAGTTATATTGACAAGTACTATTTCATCCCATCAAGCATGCTTATATATAGGGCATACGAAAGGGTCGAGCCTACAACCCGCCCAGACGCCATCCCACCACATGCCTAATAGAACTCCACACTACTTGCAACACAACTATAGATATCCATTCCCATATCACGTGTGTCCAATCCGTTTGATATTCACCCATCTGTTTGTGTTCTCCCCCTAGTGTGTTGTATGTAGAATAATATAGTAAAAGAGTTTAGTTATCAAACCGAAGTATTGATAAACCCTCAATATTTTAAGGAAACTAGATTAATTTTAATCTTATCCCTGTTATTATTCTATCGCTTGTGGTGTCAACTGTTAGTCACTACCAAAATTAGGAGTGTTGGTTCACCAATTTAAATATGTTCTCTGCTTGAAGTGCATAGAGCCTAAAAGGAATCCATTGTAATCCTCACGTAATCAGATCACAATGCATCCGATTTACCTCTACGACTTTGATGTTTCCATTGACCTCAACAAAATTACTACCAGTAATTATGACATGAGAGAAGATCAATTTCTCAGTCTACTAGTCAATAGAATCGAAGGATGTATTACAATTATAACTGTAGATTAATATCACCATGTGTCGCTTCCCAGACCCTAACTTGAAGTAGCCCTGTCACCGGTCATACGTTACCGACCAAAAGATAAATACGATCAACATAACAGCCCTACAAGCCGGAGGTTTGTCAAACCTATGGTACCACTATGCTATCGTTGGTTTAGTCACGTCAAACTAACTGGTCAGCGATTTGTGTGAGGGACTTACAATGATCAACTTGAATACAGGGCACATGTATGTCATGATATAATACAGACAGTTCAATAGTAATTTAGTGTTGTTGTGTTCACCAATGTTGTTTGTTCTTAATGTTGTGTGTTATCGTTGTTTTTAACAAAGTTATATAAGAACTTGTCTTATCACACAATGTTATTTAATGTGAGAATGATGTTATTATCATGAAGTTACATTATCATGATTATCATTCCTGTTGTTCCATGGTTTCACCCTGTTGCCACTATAGTGTTGTAAGAGCTAGTCTAACTACACTTAGTTGACTCAAGTGGTGGATGATACTTGTTTCGTGTTGTCTTGTAGTTTGCACCGAGTTGTAAGCTGAGTGTTATAAGAACTTGTCCTATTACACTTAGCTAACTATGGTGATGAATGATATTATGAGGATATATTATCCTCATATCATTCTTGTTTGTTGTTGTTGTTTTCAGCATGTTAACCTGTGATAATCTCATTGTTCGTTCTTGTAAGAATAGTTAAGTGTTATAAGATAAAATATTATAACTACATTATCATGTTGTGTTGATGAGTCATGAAGCTACATTATCATGTTCATCTTAGTTGTCTTTGTCATGTTATGATCATACAAGCATGCATACAATGATAAGCGATAATATGTCAAACAATATTATCTAAATCAAAGTATAAACAATATGTTGTACTAAACTTTTAAGTAAATAAAAGATTTAGCATGTTTCTTAGCCCCGAGAGTTTAAAATCATTTATGATTAGAAAAGGGGCATATGAACTCACCTAGTAGTTGTCGTGGTTGACTTAGTTCTAACAAGAAATGCACACGCTCTTTGTTGTACTTGTTGTAGTTTTCACGATCCTGTGTTGGTTTCACAATGTTTGTAACCTATAAGGATAAGGGGCTGTTTGGTAGGGTCTGAATGGATCTGAATGGGTCTGAATCTGAACCATTCAGATTCAGACCGTTTAGTTGGGACGTCTGAACGAAAAAAACCATCTGAATGGGGGTCTGAATGGTTCAGATTTGAAAACAAGTCTGAATGGAAAATGGATGAAAAAACGGGGGTCTCATTTTCTTTTCATTTCAAAACCCTATTCTCTCCTCTTTCCCCGTCGCATCCCCAACCCACTCCTGGCCGTCGCCTCCCTCAAGATTGCTTCTTCCCGTCGCATCTCAGCCAAGCACAGTCGCCTTCCTCCTCCCTCACGACCGACCTGCTCTCCCCTGCCTGAACAAGGACCGTCACTCATGTCTGAATGAGAAGGATTCCCGTCTGAATGAGAAGGATTCCCTCACGACTGCCGACCTCAGCCAACACCTCGGCTTCCTCCTTCATCACGACTGCCGACCTCAGCCAACACCTCGGCTTCCTCCTCCGTCGCGGTCGCCACCTCCGGCGCCGTCGTGGGATAGGCGGTAGACATGAACGGCTTTTGGGGGTTGGGGGTCGAGCGGGCCTGTTTTTGTTTTTTAGGGTTTTTTTTCAAATAAATGATTATTTCGTTCAGATGCTCAACCAAACCACACCACTTAATGGTTCAGACCTCTTAATCATTCAGACATCTTAACCATTCAGCACTTAATGGTTCAGACACAACCAAACGACCCCTAAGTTATAGATATTTGTGTGTGTATGTGTTAGTCTAAGGTTGCCTAACACTTATCGGTCTTGGTCATCATTCGGCCTTGTTTACTTGTTATAGATTTTGATAACACTTAACGGTTAAGGTTAGTATACTTTGTTACTTGTTTTTATGTTCAACTTGATTTAATGTAAAAAAAAAAGGGGTTCTAAGTATAAAACTTAGGTTTCAGATTATAGGTTATTAACCCTTAGCATCTTGCAAAGATGATTGATCCTTGACAAAGTGTTAGGTTTTATGAATTTCATTTAACCAACCCCATTACCACCTTTGTAGTAATCTTGGCTAATAATCCCATGCAAGTTGTACCAAGGCTAGTTGATTCAAGTATTTGTAATAGTTTAACTCTGTTGGACCTATATGCCTAAGACACAACGTGTAACAATGTTACTATTGATATGATATCCCAAAAGGTCACGCACTGAGCAAATATTCCAAATGTACTCTCAAACTTGGTTTAATGTGTATAACCCAACTTACGTCGAGAATACATTATTATTATTATTATTATTATTATTAAGTAAAATAATAATGTATAATGAAACATTAATATTATATCTAATGTTTACTTGGTAACAATACATGGTATATGTAATATCTATATTTAGGCTACATATTTTAATAGATTTATAAAATAAATCTTTTGAGAATGCATGTTATTACCCAAAGGAATATGTGAAATCAAGTCCATATATATTCTTGATTTTTTTTGGCAGAAAGCATGGCATGGGAACCATGCCCCTTTTACTTGTTTGACTTGAATTGTGGAGAATGAGATTGCATGGATTTAGAGGGGCATGATTTACTGTTAAAAAAAGGCAACTCATTCCATTCCATTTTATTAGTTCAAATACTTAGGTTCTCTTGAACCAAAAACAATCGGCCAAAAATTTCAAAGATAAAGGAGAGTGCAATTTTGAATGAAAACCACATCAATAACACAAGCAAACTTTAACCTCTAATAGTTTGTTTTGGTTCTTAAAGGTGGTTGGATTTCTACGTCACATACAAAATATTCTCTAAATAATTGTTAGTAAAGAGTGTGTTCTTGACGTTGGGTATTGACTAGCATCTTGGAGAAACTTGCTTGGTGTGTTCATCTCTTGGAGTGAAGACACTTGTGTTCATACCATTCTCATTTTAGCTACCACTTCTCAACAAAGGTTGTTGATACTAAACACCCTATGGTTGTATTTTTATTTAAATTTCAAGAACTACATATGGATCCTTGGTGGGTTTTGGTTTCTAAAGTTTTAGATTTAAACATGTTAAAACAAGCTTCAGTTGCAAAATAATATTTTATAAGGCATGTTAAAAAAAAAACCAACAATTGGTATCAGAGCCACTTATGTATGTTCTTGAAATTTTAGACATATTTTGGTTTTAAAGTAATAAAACCAAAAAGTATATTATCTTTCAAGTAAGAAAAATAATATATGGTAGCAACAATTTTTTTTAGTTTTATGTCACCAACTTGCACCATGCATGCAAGTAGGTAAAAAGTTGCTAAAAAAAATTAAGATTATATATTTTGTGTTGAATATGCAAAGCTAGCCATGACCTTGTGATTATTTGTGTTGGATGTTCAATATGGTTGTAATATTCTTTTATTTGGGCATGTAATAATTTATTTTCAAGTCTTGCAATTTATTTACTTTTGAGATGTAAATTATAGATTAGTTTGTATTTTATTTCAAATGTAATGTTGAAGACTTGGAAGATGGTGTCCAAAAGATGGTGCAACAAAGGAGTCCAACAAGATGACAAGATATGGATCTTGAAGCTAGTGGGAGTTCTAGTTCAAGCTTATGCAAATTTTGTCCCTAGACCTTATGGTGATTTTGTGTGGCTCACAAAACTCCATACTTTGGCTTGGCTTTGCATATATATATATATATATTTATTTGTATGTTTATGTGGTTGTGTTCAAAAATCTAGGATTTTAAACTATTGCCAACCATTTTAACAAAATAAAAATGTAAGTAAAGAGTTTGATAAAGTGTCATCTTATAAACTATAACACAAAATATTTTAAACAAGTTTGAAGACTTGTGATAAACTAAACTTATATATTTTAAGTTTCATAAAATTTGAGTTTAAGAACATAACATAATAAGGACTTTATTTTATAAAACTCAATGGCTAATAATATAAGTTTTATTAATAGAAAAAATGGTTCGACGCGTTTAATTACCAACATATTAATATCTAGGATATTAAAATGAATCGTCGCGATCATTGAAAATTAAAACGTAAGACCGATAAATAAAACTAGGTTTTATTTCAAAATGTAACGATCTCAAAAGCATGCAAGATTTTGTTACATAAAAGGTTTTGTAAAAGCCATTTACATTAAAAACGAAATATACCCATTTTTCTAAAACATAAGTCCATGCCATCCCATTTAGAAAACTTACGACATTACTAAATTTTCTAATAACGAAAGCACTAGGCCAAGTACTTAGATTATTTTGTAATGGGTGTAAGGTGGTGTGTCGAATTCCGAGAGTCTTGGGTCGGACATCACACGTTTCTAAAGTAGGACGACTTATAACTCGACTTTGTGATAAGTGCGCAGGCCATTCACAAAAGGGAGGGTTGGCATGAATGAGATTAAGCGTGCCAATATTAACACAAATGTTAATGAATCCCAAAAGTCTAAGAGTTGCAAGGAAGCAATTGGTTTATAAACCTACCAATCAACTTAATTCTTGTGAAAAGTGCGCCAGGCCAATTACAAGAAACTAAGGGTGATGTGGATCTTAGCCTTTAACTAATTAAGGTTTTTATAATAAAACAAAGGGTACTTAATTATTAAAGGGTTTATATATCACAAGTATTAAAATAAAACTTTGTTTTGTAGATGACAACGACTCCCGCAAACAACTCCTTTGCTCTTAGATCCATTTTGGATCGAGAGAAACTTAATGGCACAAACTTCATGGATTGGTATCGCAATCTTCGGATTGTGCTTACGCAAGACAATAAGATGTACGTTCTTGAGGGACCCATCCCAGAGGCTCCAGCACCCAACGCAACCAAGGCTGTTAAGGATGCGTGGGCTAAGCACTTTGATGATGCTCAAACTGTTGCTTGTCTTATGCTTGCCACTATGGAACCAAATCTGCAACATGATTTGGAGTACCTAAAGGCATATGAAATCATTGAGGAACTCAAGTTGATGTTCGAAGTACAAGCTAGACAAGAGATCTATGACACTATGATTTCTCTTGTCAATTTTCGTATGCAAGAGGGGACTCCTGTAGGCCTTCATGTGATGAAAATGAAGGGCTATGTGAATTACAACATGAATGGTTTTGAAAAGTCTATCTCGGAATTACTTGGCATGCTGAGAATTTCCGAGAAGAACATTACCAACAAGCCTCAATCGGTTCTCATGATAAGGGAGGGTCAAGTCAAGAAGCCAAACAAACAAGGCAAAGGAAAGGGCAAGAAACCATGGGTAACCCCTAGTGGAAAAGGAAAGGCTGTGGCGAAGTTCAAGAAACAGGAACATAAACTAGTAGTCAAGGCCCCTACAAAGGCTCCAAAGAACCCCAATTGTTTTCATTGTGGGGAGCCTAACCACTGGAAGAGGGATTGCCCAAAATACCTCGCTGAGATGAAGAAAAACCCCGTTGGAGCTGGGACTTCAGGTATATTTGTAATAGAATTATATGCTTTCAGTAGTAAATCTTGGGTATTTGACACTGGGCGTGGTACTCATATTTGCAATGATTTGCAGGGGTTAAAGAAGGCTAGAGAGCTGAGTGAAGGCCAGTTGGTGCTCCATGTTGGTAAAGGAGCTCGTGCAGCGGTTGAAGCCGTTGGAGAATACTCCCTTTTGTTACCATCTGGCCTGCATTTGAAATTAAATAATGTTTGTTATGTACCATCATTGACTAGGAACATTATCTCAGCTGCTCGACTGTATGAGCAAGGCTACACTTTTGGTTTCCATGAAGGAAACATTTTGATTTTCAAATCGAATGTAATGTACTTTGAAGCTAGGCCTCATAATGGTATTTATGAAGTTGATATTCATGGCTCATGTAGTGATAATTCTATTTGTTCTCTCAATACCAAAAGATTAAAAACAAACTTTAATCAAACTTATCTTTGGCATTGTCGACTTGGACACATAAACAAGAAGCGTATGTCAAAACTCCAAACCGATGGAATCTTAAAGCCCATCGGATCAGAATCCTTTGACATATGTGAATCTTGTCTTTGTGAAAAGATGACCAAAGCACCTTTCACCAGTATTGGCGGACGTGCTTCCGATCTATTAGGACTTATACACACTGATGTATGTGGTCCTTTTAGAATAATGTCAAGAAGTGGTGAGAGATACTTCATGACATTTACTAATGATTTCAGTAGATATGGCTATGTTTACTTATTGAAACATAAGCATGAAGCATTTGAAGTTTTCAAAGTGTTTCAAAATGAAGTACAAAATTAGCTTGGTAAAACGATAAAAGCCATTCGATCGGATCGAGGTGGTGAATATCTAAGCTACGACTTTAATGAACATCTCAAGAAATGTGGGATTATTTCTCAACTCACTCAGCCAGGAACACCACAACATAATGGTGTATCCGAACGGAGAAATCAGACTTTATTAGATATGGTTCGATCTATGATGAGTCGTGCTAACTTGCCTAACTCTTTTTGGAGCTATGCCTTGGAAACAGCTGCCCGTATAGTCAACATGGTTCCAACCAAGAAGGTGGATAAAACACCATATGAATTTTGGTATGGAAGAAAACCAAATTTATCCTACCTTAGGGTATGGGGTTGTGAGGCTTATGTCAAACGTGAGACCTCTAATAAGCTAGATCCCAGAGGTGAAAAGGTAATTTTTGTTAGATACCCTAAAGAAACAAAAGCATATTATTTCTATCATCCCACCGACAAAAGGGTTTTCATTGCACGACGAGGAATCTTCTTGGAGGAAGATTTTCTTTCAAAGGGGATGGATGGAAATAAGGTTGATCTTGATGAAATTCAAGATTCACACAATGCTAGACCTGAGGTAAGAACCATTGATCAACAAATTACTGTTGAGCCTGAACCTTTCTTAGTTCAAGCACCTATTGTAACACATGACGTCCCCAGATCTGAAAGGATTCGTCGGGAACCTGAAAGATTTGATGATATATATTTAGTGGATCAATCCGAACCGACTAACTATAAATCTGCTACATCAGATAAAGAATCTGATAAATGGATTAAAGCCATGGACGTAGAGATGCAGTCCATGTATGACAACCAAGTCTGGGATTTGGTTGATCTACCTCCAAATAGCAAGGCTGTTGGGAGCAAGTGGATATTCAAGAAGAAAACCGACATGGACGGAAATGTGCATACTTTTAAGGCATGACTAGTTGCAAAAGGTTTTACTCAAACTCAATGTCACACCACGAGCCGGCGGGCTAGATCGACTTTCCCGCCGGGCGGAAGGTTACCGGGGCGCGATATCGTTTGATAATCGAAATGATCAGATTGTTTGCATAGCACATGATGTATAATTGAGAAATGCTAACATGACACTGATATAGAATTACAAAGTTAAATTACAATGTTAAGTTCATAATTTAACTAAGTAAATCTATCCAAAAGAATCAATGTGTTTTCTATCTTGTAACTGCACAAGATGTAATAAAGCTGATTCAATGTTTTGCCATTTCAAATATGTTCAACACAAAATGAAGCTAGGTCTTCTAAAAGTCCACTAGCTTAAGTCCTGAATGCTGGTGACTAGTCCTATTCGTCACCTGAGAAAACGTGCATTTAAACAAAGTCAACACTAGGTTGGTGAGTTCATAAGTTCAGTAATTGAAAACCATTGGCTTGTTTACGTTTACACACACACACAATGTCATACAAGTGTATTGTTAATGTTTGATTCACCCGTCTCACCTAATGGCCTCTCCATAGTTACATTTACAAGTGATATTTCATTCTATCAAGCATGCTTATATATAGGGCATACGAAAGGGTCTAGCCAACAACCCGCCCAAACGCCATCCCACCACATACTCAATAGAATTCAACACCACTTGTAACACAACTATAGATACCCATTCACATCTCTCTTCTGTTCAACCCGTCTGATATGCACCCATAAGGTTTTGTTCATTCCCTAGTGTTTTAGTCACAAACGAAATGTTTCACCCATGTCTTGTTGGTATCTATCTGGTCTATCTCTCACGATGGCCTCTCCATAGTTATACTACAAACAGTGTTCGCCCTATCAAGCATGCTTATATATAGGGCATACGAAAGGGTCGAGCCTACGACCCGCCCAGACGCCATCCCACCACATGCTCAACAGAATTTAACACTACTTGTATTACAACTATGGATATCCATCTATTCTCACATGGTTCCACCTTGTCTCATCGTATAGTCTCACATAGTCTCATATAGGCTCATATAGGCTCATATAGTCTCATGTAGGCTCATCACATAGTCTCATATACACATATAGTCTCATATAGTCTCATCACGTAGTCTCATATAGTCACATATAGTCTCATCACATAGGCTCATGTAGTCTCATATAGTCTCATCACATAGTCTCATGTAGTCTCATATTGTCTCATATAGTCTAATCACATAGTCTCATGTAGTCTCATATAGTCTCATATAGTCTCATCACATAGTCTCATATAGTCTCATATAGTCTCATCACCTAGTCTCATATAGTCACTCACATAGGCTCATATAAGTATGCTCCCTATTCACGTAGTCACACAATCACATAGTTTCATATTATACACATAGTGTTATAAGATCAATTCTTAATACACTTATATTACTCCACAATTTGATGATATCAGGAACTTACGTTTTTATGATATCATTATAGGCATGTCATAGTCATGAAATGAACAAAATGCTAGGAACACTAGTATTCAACATTTATTATAAGATCATGTCTTATAATGCAATGTTAATATGTACGGGGAATGACATCTTGAAACTAGGTTATCATGATGTCATCCTTGATATCACAAATAATAGTCTCATATGTTGTATTGGTGTTATGTATCCCGCTATGATTTTAACAACGTGTTATATGAACTCGTCTTATGACACGGCGTTAATAATTGTGACGAATGATATCATCATCATGAAAGCATATTATCATGATGATCATTCTTGTTATTTGCAATTGTCTCAAGTCATCTCGTGATTACACATTGTATGAATAATAAAGTATTATAAGTTTTAATCTTATAATTATATTATTCCCTTGTATTGATGAACTCATGGTGCTATATTATCATAGATCATCTTAGGCATTTAAGATATGTTATTCTCACACAAACACGCATATAATGATAAGCGATAATAAAGATAGACAATATTATCTAAATCATAATATAAGCAATATGTTGTACTAAAGCTTTTAAGTAAAATAAAAGATTTAGCATGTTTCTCAGCCCCAAGAGTTAAAATCAGTTAAGATTAGAAAAGGGGCGTATGAACTCACCTTGTAGTTGTCGTGGTTGACTTAGCCTAAAACAAGAATGCACGCACTCTTTGTTGGATTTGTTGTTGTATTCACGATCCTGTATTGATTTCACGTTGTTTGTAACTTATAAGTATAAGTTATAGTTGTTTTGTGTACGTGTATGTGTTAGCCCTAAAATTGGCTAACACTCGTGAGTCTCGGTCATCATTCGGCCTTAATCCCCTATAAGTTGTTGATACCCTAAGTTTTTTTGTTTCATTTGTCATAACTTGTTCTTGAAATTTCAAAACCTTCTCAAAATGTGTTCGTTACTTGTATTGATTGAATCTTTATAACCCAATCATAGTCATAACTATAATTTAGGTTTATGGGTTAAGATCCCACATGTTATCTTTGTTAGACTTGAAACACTTGCTACATGTTTAATAAATAATTAGGAAACAAATCATTGTTATACTTGATGTTTAGGGTTTGTGATGTTCCTTAAAACCCAATTCACCACCTTTGTAGTAATGGTTCAAAACTTCCCATGCATGTTATCCCCCACCATGATTTTCAAGTGTTTGTGCTTAAACCAGACCACATGGCCGAACATGGAACTAGGTTGGGGCCAAATGTAAACACCTTAGCCCGAATGTACGTTAAGTCGAATGGGTTGTGCTTGGGCGAATGGCCTTTGGCCGAATGATATTGGTGGTCGAATGGGTAGGGCCGAATGTCCATATCCGATCGAATAAAGCTCATACTCCGGTGGGGTTCGAATGAAGGTGGCCGAATCAGGTGGTTCGGGTGAATGAGGGTGCTACCTTGGCCGAATAACTCCAGTCGAATGAGACCCCCCCTGGCCGAGCGAATGAGCTTAATGGCTGAGAGAATGTGACTATTTTGGTCGCCTGACTCATACTGCCCCCTTTCGGCCCAAGCTGTTGGTTCGGCAGGTCCAGCCATTCGGCTGGCCTGTGTGATTTCATTCGGCCGACAGGAAAAATCGTGACCCCAACTCCACCCAATCGAATCCCCAGCTCATACAGGTGTTTTCCCAAGTTCCTATGGTGTGTTTTGTGTAGAGTTTGTGGTTGTTTCTCTTGAGTTGTTGTATTTCCTGTATTTAAGTTTTCACTTAAACACATACAACAATTGTTTGTTTTCTGAGTTCTGTTGTTACACAACTGTTTACACATTGTATTTTCACACAGTGAATAGTGAAAGTACACATACTGTACGGACTTGCCGGACGATCTGGTACTGGTTGTCACACTCAAGGAATTGATTATGAGGAAACCTTCTCTCCTGTAGCCATGACTAAATCTATCAGGATATTAATTGCCATTGCTGCTTATCATGATTATGAGATATGGCAAATGGATGTCAAAACGGCTTTCCTTAATGGACATCTGAATGAAGATGTAACACCCATGTTACTTTATGTCCCATCCGGACATTTAAAATATCAAATAAGGTTTTCATTTAGGTCCCAGAAAAACTTTTTGTGTTTTGTTCGTAAACACACACACTTTACATTGTACAAACATTCAAAAAATGTTTAAGTACTACCACATACTTCAATAAGTTAACTTATGCAAACCTTCACAAGAGGTTTGATTTTTAACTTCAATTATTCTTCCGATTCTTCATGTTCGATCCCGATCACCACCACCGCTTACTTAACTATTCAGACCTGTAGACACCACATTTAAATCACCATTAGTTTGTTAGAACTAAGTAAGTTTACCCCACTATTTCACCAAGTGTATTCCATAACACCATATGGATACACTACTGATGTCCCAAATATAATTTGGTAACAACATTCAATCACATACAAAACGATTTACTAATGGATCGTTTCCACCCAAAACCCCATGAATTACCAATTCATGCACAATCATTTTAATTTAACACCACATATACAGGTGCACACAAAACTCCAGTTGTGCATCATATTTCCCAAAAGCCAAAATTAAACAATCTGACTCTTGAATTTTTGAATGTCTACACTATTGTAGGTCATCTTTTGTTCACACACCTTGTGAATCAATTACATTGGAATTGCAATTCTTATGTTCACACACCTTGTGAATCAAAGCATGCACATTATCAATCCACCATTTATTCACACACCTTGTGAATCAATTACATTGGAATTGCAAGTCTTATGTTCAAACACCTTGTGAATCAAAGCATGCACATTATCAATTCACCGTTTGTTCACACACCTTATGAATCAATTACATTGGAATTGCAAGTTTTATGTTCACACCTTGTGAATCAAAACATGCACATTATCAATTCACCGTTTGTTCACACACCTTGTGAATCAATTACATTGGAATAGCAAGTTTTATGTTCACACACCTTGTGAATCAAAACATGCACATTACCAATTCACCATTTGTTCACACTCCTTGTGAATCAATTACATTGGAATTGCAAGTCTTATGTTCACACACCTTGTGAATCAAAGCATGCACATTACCAATCCACCATTTGTTCACACACCTTGTGAATCAATTTCATTGAAATTGCTGGTTTTATGTTCACACACTTTGTGAATCTTTTAACCGCAATAACCACAATCATTTATATCAATTTCAATCAACTCAACAAATCATGTATATGTGCTAAATGCACAATTACTTGTAGTGTGGACTCATCCCGTCCTACAACTACAAGTTCAACCAAATACATAACTTACACACAATTTGAACACATTCACCTGTGTTTACATCAAATATATTCCCAATTCATATGTTCACACACCTTGTGAATCATTTAACTACATTTCAACACACTGATTGTTCACTCTCAAGTGAATCAACCAGAACTGTCTACACATTTGTAGATCATCAAATACAATTCTTCCTACACAAATAAGGAGAGTTTGTATGTGGAGTTAGAAAGAAATCATGCCAGTCAAGAGCTCTGGATGCATTCAGCATTTATTTCACAAATAGAGCCAAAGACTGTTATTGAAGCATTACGTGAGCCTGCCTGGGTGGAGGCAATGTAAGAAGAGTTAAATCAGTTTCAGAAGTTGGGGGTTTGGCATTTAGTTGATTTGCCAAAAGGCGAGAAGAAATGGTACTAGATGGGTGCTAAGATGCAAACGAGATGATCGAGGCGTAATTGTTCGAAACAAAGCTCGTTTAGTGGTTCAAGGTTTCAAACAAGTTGAAGGAATTGATTACGATGAAGTGTTTGCACCTGTGGCGCGGTTGGAAGCAATTAGACTTTTTCTTCCTTTTGCTGCTCACAAGAAATTTAAAGTTTTTCAGTTGTATGTCAAGTCTATATTTCTGTATGGTTCTTTGAAGGAAACAGTGTATGTTTGTCAGCCACCGGGCTTTGAGGATCCTATCCATCTGGATCAGGTTTACCTCTTGGACAAAGCACTGTACGGTCTTCATAAGGCTCCGCGTGCCTGGTACGAGACATTATCGACTCACCTTATTGAACACGGGTTCAATAGGGGTCAGATTCATAAAACTTTGTTCTTTCGGGAAAAGGGCAAGGACATTCTCCTTGTTCAGATTTATGTACATGATATCATTTTTGGATCTACCGATGAACAAATGTGTTTGGAGTTCAAAGAGGTGATGATTGATAAATTTGAAATGAGTGCAATGTCAGATATCAAGTTTTTTCTGGGTTTACAAATTGATCAAACTAATAATGGAATTTTCATTCATCAGACAAAGTATATTCAAGATGTGCTAAAACGGTTTAGCATGCTTGATTCAAAACCAATTTCCACGCCCATTCAGCCTAATCATGTGATTGAGCCTGATATTAAGGGGGAGATAATTGTTCCTACTCTTTATCATGGAATTATTGGAAGTTTGATGTATCTGACTGCCTCAAGACCAGATATTGTATTTGCTACAAGTATCTGTGCAAGGTATCAATCAAAACCTAAAGTTTCACAGCTGATTGCAGTCAAGAGAATCCTTCGTTATCTAAAGGGTACACCAGACACCGGTCTGTGGTATCCTAAGGATGATAACTTTTCCTTCAATGCCTACAGTGACTCCGACTATGGAGGATGTAAGACAGATGCGAAATCCACAACTGGATGTGCACAATTTTTGGGGGAGCGTTTAATTTTATTGGCAGTGTAAAAAGCAAACATCTGTTGCTACTTTGACTTGTGAGGCTGAGTATGTAGCAGCTGCCAATTGTTGTTCACAAGTTTTGTGGATACAACAACAGATGAGAGACTATGGTTTGAATTTTCTTACAACAAGCCCAATTCATGTTGATAATGAGGCTGCTATTGCTATCACAAAGAATCATGTGTATCATTCACGTTCTAAACACATCGATATTAGGTTTCATTTCATACGCGATTGCTATGAAAAGAAACTTATTGATGTGGTGAAGATACATACAAATGAGCAACGAGCAGACCTTCTCACCAAGGCCTTTGACAAAAATTGTTTTGAATATTTACTCAAATTAAATGGAATTCGGGTCATGGGTGAGGTCATTTCAAATCAATTTCCTTTATAATCAATTTTTATTGAATTAACATCAGATATTTTAAGTTTTTTGTTTGTTTTGTGTTGTAGTTTTTAGGGGGAGAAAATTTTGAAAAACTCAAAAACATTTGAAAAATCAAAAACACAAAAACATTTAAAAACAATTTAAATTCTGAGAAATTGATTTGATCAAATGAGAAATGATAGTACATTGTAGCAGTTGGAAGCACATCTGTATCATACAAGAACTTAAACGTAAAGAGCATTTACAATTACTTAGTATGATGTGTTGGTAGGTTTATAACTTAGTTGAGATAACATTTGACAAAATTTTGATTATGCTTTATGAGAAACAGACGCTTAGAATACAGTACTTGGTTTTGTCCTGAATGAGTGATGATTAATCTTACAAAATGTTTCTTGAACAAAAGTTAAATTACTAGTTTTGATCATGTGTTTATTTTCAAAAGAAATTCTAAATTTGATTTTTCTTTTGTTTTAGTTTAAAGTTTAAACATTCTTTGCGTATACTTACGTATCGACCTAATTGTTATAGCTTTAAATGATTCAAGTTTGTTTTCTTGGTTTTGATTAAGATTTGGACAATCTCTGCATATATGAGAATATCGATCTGATTGTTAAAAGCTTAATCTTAAATTATTGTTTAGTTCATTTTCTGGATCATCTGAGCATACGAAAGTATCAAGCTTGATTCCAAGATTTTGAACAAATTCAATTTGTTTTATATTTTGTTATTTTCAAAAGAAATTCTATTTTGTTTTTGCATGATCAAGCTAGTTAAAATTAAAGTATTTTGTTTCAAGAACATTATTGATTGGTTAGTTATTCACAAAACGGGGATGTGTTCAAGTAAATGAAAAACATAAAGTATTTGATAAGTTTGTTCTCATTTGATATCTTATCTAAGTAATTAAACTTAAAGAGGTTTCATACTGACAATCATCTTTGAATTGTAATTTGTGGTTAAATATATTCATTAATTCAATCAGGTGTGTTGATAATTGTAATACAATATGATCTCATGTCTGGATCTTTCTCAAACAAAAATATGTGATTGTTTTGTTAGTTTATATTTCATAGATAGATTTGTTAAATTTGTAGTTTGTTTGTTCTAAAAAATTTAAAAAATTACAAAAAGATTTTTGGTTTTATCTGATGTTAAATCAATAATTTTTGGTTAATTGTTTTTGACTTTGAAACATTAAAACATTGGTTTGTTTGAAATTTTAAATAAAATTGAATTTCAAAAGGTTTGCTTGGAGGTTCGTTTGAAAGATTTGTGGATAGGTTCATTGAACAGGTTCGTTGAACAGGATCGTTGAACAGGTTCGTTCAAAAGGTTTTGGACAGGTTCGTCCAACAGGTTTGTTCATAGGTTTGCCTGAGAGGTTTTGGACAGGTTCGCCTGATAGCTTTGTTGATAGGTTCGGTCAACGGGTTGGTCAAAGGTTCGTGGATAAGGTTTGTGAATAGGTTCGTATAAATAGAGGTTCGTGTGTGAGACGTTCGTCACTTTCATCAGATCACATTCACGAACCTGTTGTTCTCGATTTCGATTTTTTTAATTTTAGATCATCCAGTGTATTTGCCATATATCATCAGTCTCAGATTTGATTTGTGATTCAATATAGGTAAAAAGATTGAATTTTGACCAGCTAAATTAGAAGATTTTGTGATTTTATAATTGAGTTTAGTCGAACCTGTAAATGTGTAGTAAAACCTGTTTAAACCTAAAAGTAATAAAAATTGTTTTCATTAATGTTGTTCATATCTGAGTTACGAACCTTTGGATATAGATTGTTTGGACTAATTCGTTGATTTGAAAATTTGATGTTAAAACGGATTAGGTTCGTGATAGTAATACAGGTTCGCTGGTTTACTAGGTTCGTTTGAATTTCATATGTTCGGGCCGAACCTCTGTATGTCATTGAAAGGTTCGTTTGAATTTCATAGGTTCGTTTGAATTTCGTGTTATGTCAAGGTTCGTTCATTGAAAGGTTCGTTAGGTTTAACAGGTTTGTCTAACAATTAGGTTCGTCTAAGCTTAGGTTCGGCACAGGGAGGGTTCGCTGGTTTCAACACTTAGAAATTTTTTTTGATTTTTTAATTTTTGATTTTTATTTTAATTTTGTTTTTTTCTGATTATAGAAATGGAGACTCTTACATTCGGGGACAAACACAACTTGTGTGCTTATCTGGATCCAACTACGAAGAATGGCAAGGATTTTCGTCCGATGATTGAGTTTTTAAGAAGATCAAGGATTTATCATGCCATATCCAACTCCTGTCAGATTTATAGATAACATATACAGAGTTTCTGGGATTTTGCGAGGCTGATCACTGTTGATGAAGACTATGTTATTGAAGCTAATGTGCTTGGAAAATCCATTAGAGTGACTGAAGCTGACATTCGGAGAGTTTTACAGTTCGGAGGAGAACCTGAAGGAATGACACTCATTCCTGAAAGGTGTATTAAAGGGTGTTTCTTGAGGATTCAATATTTTGGAGTTTACAGTGAATACTCCATCAAGAAGGGAAAGCTTCCTCTGTAGTACAAACTGTTGGCACATGTTTTGTTACATTGCCTTAGCATGAGGAAGGGAACATTTGATGAGCTGAGGGATCTGATGAGGTCTGCAATGGTTGCTTTGATATTGAAAAAACCGTTCAATTTCTCTGCAATGATCTTTAGATATATGTCAGACAACATCACCAAAGCCAAAGACAGATTTTACATGTATCCCAGATTTATACAGATGTTGATAGATGAAAGATTTCCTGAGCAGAATTTGCCAAGAGTTTCTTCTGAGATTCTCAAGCTGAAGCATATGACTGATTCTAGTCTTAGTCAAGTTAAAATTTATCAGAAGAGCAATGATGATGTTTTGGTTAAGGATGTGATATGTCATTGTGCCAGAGCTAACTATGTTGCTTTGTTGGATGATGCTTGGAGGCATGAAGATTCAAATTCTGATAATGAACAGTTGAGTGACAATGATGATGATCAATCACAACCACCACCTCCTCCTTCTATATCACAAGCAAGGAAATCACAAGCTCGGTCTTCTCAATCTCAGTCACATACTCAAGAGCAAACTCAAGGGCCAGATGTAACTTCTACTACATTGGTTCCTCTTCAAGTAATATATCCAGGTCAACAAGAAGCTCAAAGACAAGAAGAGGTTACTGCTTCTCAACATGTTGATACTGAAGAAGTTGGAGTTGATACTGAAGATGAAGAGTCTACAGAGACAGAATCTGAGATGGAAACAATACAAGTAGGAAACAGAATGGTAAGAAGGCTAAAGAAAAGGCCAGCACAATAGCAAAGTGAAGAAGCAAGAGAAGAGGCAGTTGATCCTAATTTCACAGTTGATGAGCCTGAGGCTTTGTAGGACCAAGTATGATCTCGGAAACAGCACGAAATCAAGGGAAATCTGCTCTACAGCCTCTGGAATAGTGCGGAATCCTATTCTAGGGTTTTCCAATCGAAACCAACAGCAAACGTGGTGATCCGAAGGTAAGAGATGAACGTTTGAGTGAGAATCGAACACCATGAGCTATGAATCGAACTTGGACAGCAAGAAACGCTCAAATCTTCAGGGGTTTGACACTGGAGCACACAGGGAAGAATGAGGGTTCTATGAAGTTCGGGTTGAAATGATTTTGAACTTGTATATATAGGCAGTAGACATTTGGCCGAATGAGAGGCCGAAACAACTCATTCGGCGAATGACTATGTCGAAAAGGTAAATCAGTCGAATGAGTCATTCGGCGAATGGCTCATTCGCTGACTATAGACATACTCTATTCTCATTCGGCGAATGACTTCATTCGATAGAGTCATTCGCCCGAATGAGTAATACTCATACTCAATTGATAATAAACCAAATCAACCAGTCATATAATCAAATAACTAAAATATAAACATTAAGAATAATAAACATTAAGAACAATATAGAAAGACAACTTCCATTAATATAACCTGAACTTTACATGATGAATAATACAAAATTGAACTAGGGACATTAAGTGCATCTACAGGCTTCAAGGCCAAAGAAAAAGAAGAGGATGGCAAAGGTACCTAAGAAAAAGAAGAAAAGGACTCCCAGGATCATTGTATCATCTCCTGTGGTTGTTTCTACCTCACCAGCATCTGTTGCTGTTTCTATACCCATTTCAGTAGCTGTAACAGTTCAAGAAGCTGTGTCTACTTCTCATGTTCATATATCTTCTGATTCTTTCTTTCAGAATCCTGATTTTGTGAATGTTGCTACTTTTGCTCCTTCATTTGTGGATGCTACTACTGTAACTACATCATTTCAAACAACTTCTACATCCAGAGGAGAGTCTTTGTTTGAAGGTTTGGAAGATCTAGACTTAAATTTTTCATTGGACTATGATGATAGTGAGTTGAGAAGAAGAATTTCTATTTTGTCACTAGAGTTTGACAAGTATAGGAAACAAAAGGAAACAGCTGAAGCTGAACAACCATCTTCTTCTAGTTCAAGTGACTTAGATGTGATGAAAAGTCAAATTTCCCAATTATTGAAGTGGAGAGAAGAAGATGTGATTGAAAAGAAGTTGATGAGTGAAATAATTACTTCTTTAGAGACATTGACTGCAAAACAAAGTGTTGATATTGCTAAGTTGCAGAAGGAAAATCAAGAGTTGAGACAAAAGATTGATGATATTCAAGTTAAAGATATTCAAGCTGAGACTACCGGTGCTGATCCAGTGTTTGTTGATCTTGATGATGAAGAAGAAGAAGAGAACGTAGATTATGAGGATTCAGATGCTGATGAACATCCAAGTTTTAATGCTTATCATGAAGATGAAGATGATGATGATGGTGATGTAACTGGTGTTGGAAGTTCAGGTGGATTGAATTCCAGAACTGGTGCTATAGTGATTTACAATCCTTCTAGGATTTCATTTGATGTTACTCCTATTTCTGTTGTTTCTTCTGACAAGGCTAAAGACTTTGAAGATGTTGATATTGAAGATTTATCTGATGTAGAGTATCCAAAGGAAAGTGTTGATTATTCCTTGCCTACATTTGTTGATTTGTTTAAACAACATGCTGATGTAAAGTTGCACAGAATGTTTGGTGAATTATCTGATGATAAAGAATTGGAGGAAGGAGAAATTGGAGGTGGTTATTCAAGGACTGAGTTATATGATATGTTTGAAGTTGATGCAGATCAATTATTTGATTTTGAACAAGATGATCAAATGGATGAAAATTTGTATAATCTACAGACCTTGAAGAAGATATTTGATATTGAAGTTCAAAGAGGTATTCCAAGAACATCAGTTGATCAGATGAAAGAAAAGACTTATATGGAGATGTGGAAATAAAATCAAGATGAACACAAGTACATAATTGATCACTTATTCATTTTCAAGCAAATGATTGAAGAAATTGAAGAAAAAGTTCAAGAAAACCAAGCAAGACAATTTACAAGATTCAAGATTGGATCTAAATCAAAGATGAAAGGAAGAATTGTAAGCTATGGTTACTTTCACAATATTTCTGGAAGCCTGAAGAACAAAGGATGTTATGCAGTCAAAAGGAGTGATGGATGCCAATATTTTGGAAAGGCATTGGATATTATGTCTTTACCATCTTTTGAATGTATGCAGTTATCCAGGTTGAGGATGATAAAGCCAATTCAAACAAAACATAATGACATATTTGAGAAATTTTTAAAGAAAGAGGCTAAGACTGGATGGAGTTTGTTGGTTCCACAAGTCAAGGATAAGTTACTTGGATATTCAAAGCCTAAAGCTTATACAAGACCAAGGTTGAGGAGGATAGAACAGAATTGGAATCCTTATTTCAAGTTCTGGTTCTATGATGAAAAGACATCTGAAGCTGTTATTCTTTTGAGACAAGAAGAGAAGTGGAGGGTGATTAGGATGTTGTATCCTGTATGGCTGGTAAACTGTTCAAAAGAAGACATTGAGTTGCTGAATGTAGCTGAAATTTTTGATGATGATGGGTTTCATGATGTTGGTGTAAGCTACATGGATATGGCAATTCAATTTCAAACGATAGCTCGAATGTGTTATACTCTGGGTATACATTCTGGATGTAACTGGGAAGATGTTAATTATCTGTATGTTGAGCTGATGAAGTTACAAAAGGAAATTGATGATAGAGATACTAAGATGGAAGCTGAAAGATTATCCAAGATCCCAAAGTATGTTGTAATTCATGCTGAAGACAATGTTTGTGAAGGCAGTGAAGCTCAAAGTGCAGATTGAAAACAGAGATTGAAGATTTTGGAAGCAACTATTAAGGGGAAGTTTGTTAGTACATGTTTGTAATAGGTTGCTTGTCAAAATGTGTAAATAATTGGAGGTTTGGCTGAGGTTCGTTTGGCCCACGAACCTTAGCAGGTTTGGCGAACCTAGATAGTCTTGTTGTACAGGTTCGTCCAGCAAACCTCTAGGTTCGGCTGGCGAACCTATGGGTTTGGCTAGGTTCGTCTGGATCCTTTTGTATATAGTGCAGGTTTGTCTAGAGGTTTGGTACTTTTTGCAGATTTTGAGTGTGTGACAAACCTGTTTTCTCTGTGTGAGATTGTACATTTCATTGTAATCAGTTTATCGTATGCAATGAAATGATGTTTATAAATGATTGTTTGTCATTGATACATATAGATCGATTATAGCTTCCGCATATAATTTATTGTTAATAGAATTCTGTAGAACGATCAAGATCAAATCAGGTTATCAACAAGGTTTATTGATTATAACCTATTAACTATAGTTATATAACTCTTGAAGTGATTCTCATTATTTTAACGTGTTAATATAAGGGATAAGTTACAAACTTAATCACTTAACACTTTATAAAAGAATTTAGTTGTTATTAAGTTGATCTAATAAAATGGTCCACCAACTTTGTAGTAAAACTAATGATTATTTGTAACTTGAAATGTATCTTTATCTGAATTTTGCTTAAGATTATCATTTTCAGCCCTTGGAGTAAATAAATCTGCCATGCGAATAAGCATCCTATATGAATGTGATATCGGTCTTGGGGAGAATGATCTTATAATGCAAATGGTCCTCTCTCCTAAACGGAAATCCCAGTCTTGGAGCGAATGATTCTGAGATACGAATGAGTATGATCACCCGAATGGACCACATGCATGCGAATGGAACACCATGAGCAGCTATTCGTTCGGCTGCTCATTCGGTCATCAAGCCCATGCGAATGGGAATACCCATTCGTCCCAAGCCTCACTCGTGCAACCCCATTCGGTCGAGCTGCAACCGAACACCCATGCTATCCCTTTGCGAAATGGCATTTCATTCATGGCATCCGACATGTTTATCGTTTGTTTAGGTGATTTCCCTAAGGATTTTGTGGGTCTAACACCGGTTGGCACCTCATTTACATTAGGGTTGTAGAAAACCCTAAATTTTCGTGACTTGCAACGAAGTTTACCACTGATTCGATGGATTTCAAAGCCGATCGTCTGTACTTTCGTGTAGAGGATGCCCCTAGCTTCAATTTGATACCAAGTTTGAGAGATTTGGCCAAGAATTGAAAGAGTTGTGATGGTTTTTGTGTTGATTTTCTAGAGAGAGAGATTGAACGGGAGTTAGAGAGAGAGAGGAGGTGGGTGGGATAATAATGAGGATTAAATGCTTGAATTAGGGTTTTTATACCTCGTATGTGTTCGGGTTCATTCGGTTTGCTTGGTTCTCACTATCATTGTTTTTACGGAACGAATTATGCGTTCGTTTTGTGATTTACATAGATAGTTTTCTAAATCATTTTAAGGTTGTAATTCCTGGTAAATCTTTTTAAACTTCTTATTTTGATATTATGAAATCGTTTACAAATTTTGTTTCTTCAGATCGTATCGCCATCGTGCGTATTTGTTCGAATCGTCACCCGAACGAACACGACAACGGTTTTACTTTCTGACTTTTGTTTTCTACTTTTCAGTTATCATTCAGAACGTTATACTCACAGGTATGTTTGTGTGAATCGTCACCCACGCAAACACACCGTCAGTTTATTATTCATAAACGATACTGAGCTTTCGTTTTGAGTTGTATTCCTCACTGACGGACTCAACTAAACACACTGTAACAACAGTGCCGAAATCGGTGCCGGAACAGCGATCGCAACAGTAGCATGAACAGTAAACAGACACCAACTATATACATTCCATTCTATTTCATGTTCATATTGATAGTCAAAGTCATTTCATGTTGTCAAACAGCAGATTCATAAACATTTAGCAGAAACTAGGTACAGAGCAATGGTTCTTGAGTCAGTTAATTATCTGGCAACACTGAACCATCATGGGTTTATTTGTTAGGATCTATTAGGATAGCACGTATGCGAGGCTAATCAAAACAATACAATAACAATTGTTGTTACGGAATGTTAAACCGACGGACTGTTCGTATAGGTGACGATCTGTACGAATGGATCTGACAGTTTAATGATCTGAAACGATGATTGTAAATTAGACAACAAAATCAGAAAGTGAAACGTACGATCGTGTTTGTACAGTTAGCGCTCTGTACGAAGACGCGCGTAAGTGACGTTTTCTGACGAAACGAAAGACGACTCGATCGATAATAATTATAAGAAATAAAATATTTCCTATTTTACAATTTTGAAACTCATCATAGTTACAATTAAGGCAAAACTATTTTTATTTTAGACGCGTAAATTATAATACGCGAATATGTAATAGAACGCGTAATATTTATGAGTTTCGATAAATAAATTAGGAAAATATTATTTAATGTCATTACTAGAAATAACCACTTCCCAAAAACATAAAATATAACCTTTTATTTAAATTTCGTAATTTTACGCGTTACGATCCCGGAACGCGACGAAGACGCGAACCGAGCAACCGAAACGAACCCGAATACCCTCGGGGTATATAAATGTGGAAAGAATCAATTTCTTTCATTTTTCAAATTTCTCTCTCTCTCTAAACACTCTCTCCCGTCACCTCTCTCTCTCTAGAGTTTTTCACCTTCAATCTTCAAGATCTCACTCGTTTGGAGACGAAATCGGGTGTTCTTGGTGTCCACGAGTAGCTAGGAACGAGCTCTACAAGGGAGTACAACAGATCGGAAGCTTTGGCCACTGAAATTTAAGGTATGTAGATCGAAACTTTCGGAAAAATACGGTTTTTACTTGGTTTTGATACACACGCACAAAAATCCGTCGGCCTTAAACCCGATAGTGACCATCAACCTGTTCGAGCATCACATGGTACAAGGCATTAACGTATAACACAATTAGAAGCAGTTAGATCGAAGGGAATAATGATGAAGAAGATCTAACAGGTTCGGGACCTGTTGGAACCACACCGGCCGAACCTTTTTGGAGTGAGCGAACCCTGCTATGTTCCACCTACCACCGAACCTATTAGCCACAGCAGCGAACCCTTCGAGCCAACCGAACCTTTTTATGTTCTGGAATTTGCCGAACCCTCCTAGGACAAACATGCAACGAACCTTTAGGCTTAGATGAACTGGTGTTGAGCCACGAACCCTAGCGAACCATCACTCACCAGCGAACCTTTGGTTCGTCTGGCATCATCCCCGAACCATACATGTGAAACTCCCGAACCCTGTGGTTCTTTCAGGCGAACCTTCTGCCTCACGATCTGCGAACGTTGGGGGTGGGCTCATGTTAGCCGGACCATGCAAGGGTGACGAGCCCTCACAAACCCTGCACGAACCCTAGATCGGTTTGTAGTAGCCGAACCTTTCTTGGATAAAGCCGAACCTGTGGCACACCACTTGCCACCGAACCCTCGAGCCTAAGTCACTAGCCGAACCTATATCAAATGGAGTAATAGGTTCGCTGCCATACATGACCAACCGGTTGTTTCTGTTGCAAACCGTTTCCTTTGTTACGGCCACATTAGTTGTATGGGCCCACGCTTTATAAATTTGGCCCATTTTGTTAAAGCATATCCTTTCGGCCCAACACTACGGGTTAAACCCAATTACACTTAATTCGGCCCAACTCAAATGTCTAACCCAATTTATTCAATGCGGCCCACCTAACTACAAGGTCTAGGCCCAACAACCTATCCTCGGGCCATATGGGGGTGTTAATCGGCCCGTGTGTTATAATGACCCAATAAGTTCGAGTTTAGCTCGTTAGGAATGAAATTGGTTCTAGACTTGACTCACACGTAGCTCGTTTAATTTAATTTAGCCCACAAAATTTTAAGGCCCAATACCCTTATGAATAGGCCAAGACCACTTAAATTGGCCCAATAAATTAAGGTTGACCCGTTGTACATTTGATTGAGTTGAATATTAATCAATTGGGTCACAATGGCAAGTTAGGTCTAACATAAGGCCCATGAGATCTAAACTTCAATAAAAACTATGTTAGGATAACTATCAATTTAACATAGAATAGTTTAGCACACTTAGGGTATGAAATCGTTGTAGGGGACGATCATTCGATTGGTTAAACACAAATGAGTCTTCTTAAGCTAAAATATCAATATCATGAGAGGAATACATTCGGAATGGAAAACAAGAACTTAAAGGTTTTGGTTTGACTTAAATGTTAACACCTAAACCATTGGAAATTTCAAGGACACATGATTAATCTAAATGGTTATTTACACCATCTAGGTTAATGCCTTAATAAGCAAACAAGAGATCGTTTGAAAATCAAAGTTTATTAATGGGCCCAAGAACGGCCCAATGGGTTTAATATAAGCCCATCATGTTTAAGTTACATTTTTCTTAAATTAAATATGTTTTTCATAAAAGAAATTATATTATAGACCTTAACAAAATAATTAAATGGTTTTCCTAATTAAATGATTAACTTAAAAGGTAATAAATTGAAAATATTTTACTTAAATACTTTAAATGCTTTATGTGGGATTTGGGTTACTAATGGGTAATAGTTTAACTTAGATAGAGGAAATTCTAGAAACACACTAGTAATCTAGGACACGTAGTTGCACATCGAGACCAAACCATAGATACGACAATTTCTGTAGGTACTTATCGTATTCGAATTCTTTAAAATAACCCAGGTGCTAAAGATACTTAGGCAACAATCAAAGAGTGCGCTTATCTTTTGTGGTTCATTTCACGGCAACACAGGTGAGTTCATTGCCCCTTTTCTAACATTTTTGTTTTAAAACGCGGGGCTGAGAAGCATGCGTAAACTGTTTATTTAAATTGTTTACTTGAATGCTTTTAAATTATATGTTTTACATATGTATAAAGGTTATCCTAGATCATATCTAGGAAGATTTTATGCAGGTTATTAACTGATTTACTTATTTATTAAGTGAATAATCAAGTTAAACTTAACTTTTCAACAAGTCAAAACATTTCAAACAAATCAAAACAAACATTTTGACAAAACAAGTGGGTGAATTCAAGGGATCAAAACAAACATTTTGACAAAACAAGTGGGTGAGTTCAAAGGATCAAAACAAACATTTTGACAAAACAAGTGGGTGAGTTCAAAGGATCAAAACAAACATTTTGACAAAACAAGTGGGTGAATTCAAGGGATCAAATCAAACATTTTGACAAAACAAGTGTGGGACATCAAGACATCAATAAAACAATCTTTGCAAAGACAACATTCAATGTTCTACAAACCAAGTGTTTGTTGAACAATGAATCAAGCGTACTACCGATCAATGAATCTTGTATTCTATGATCAACACATCAAGTACATCTTGTGACAAAATCAGACGATCATTAAATCATTTTTAAGGGATAGTATGGGAAATATCAGAGATAACATATGCCAACACATTGAATTCAGAAATCCTATATTTCAAGAAGTCCTAGCTAGACTGATTGACTTGTAGGTCTTATGTTTGATGATATTTACAGAATTCCCTAACTACTAAGTACCTAGATTGACAGACTAGTCTACTCGAGTATGACCATAGGCCCCAATCATAAGGACTTAGATTTTATTAAATGTTTATTTACTTGTTTAATTAAGCATTTATAACTGTTTATACAATTGTGTGGTTGATCATATTGTGTGATGAACTTATGAAATCAACAGTGGATTTCAAATGATTGTAATTACAGGGACGACAAACAGAAGAGTCATGGGTAAATGGTAGGGTAAAAATGCCTAATTATCATTAACAACAATGTCCTATGCGGATTAGTATGTGGTGGGATGGCGTCTGGGCGGGGTTGTAGCCTCGACTCAGGGGTATGCCCTATACATAAGCATACCGATCTGGATGATACATGTGGAGTTAATGAGGTTAGGGTCTTTACCAAAGGAGATTTTCAAATCATTATCAAATCATTTTCAAATCATTTTCAAATTTGAAATTATATGAACTCACCAACCATGTGTTGACTTTATTTTTGCATGACTTCTCAGGTGACGAACAGGTCAACTGAAGAGTCATTTCTTTGGGATTAGGTTATCTGATAGAGGACCTAGTTTTTGGACCTGCATATTTTGAAGCATCATTTTACAGTTTGTTTAACATATCTTGTGCAGCTACAAGATTGAAGACTTATGATGTGATAGTGGGTTTACATTGTTAAATTGTAAACTTAACTAATATAATTTAACTCTGTAATCCTATTTTATTTTAGCAAAGTTTCTCATTTATATATCATGTGCAATGTGAACAATCTGATCAATCCGATTATCATTTCGATATCGCGCCTCGGGAACCTTCCGCCCGTCGGGGAAACCCGATCCTACCCCGCCGGCTCGGGGTGTGACAGATTGGTATCAGAGCCATGGTTATAGAGAAATATAGGTCACTATTTAAACGGTTTGGCCTAGACTATAACCTAGGGACCCTGCATGTAGAGAACATAGGAATTTGGAATTTACTTGCATTGTGTCTTCTGCATTCGATCATTGCACTAACCAATGTTCTATTGGTTATGATTAGAATGTCACCAAGAAGACAACCATCACCGCCTCTACCTCCACAAGAGACGGACCCAGCCGTTGAGGTACTTGCAACACTGATCACTGAACAGTTGGTGGCGATCCTCCCTGGAATCATCACCCGGATCAGGAACAGTGAGGAATTTACCAGGAACTTTCCATTACTTGCTGCAGAGAAGAAGAAACAGGAAGAAGGAGAAACAAACAAGAAGCGAAAACGGAGTCGTTCTAAGAAATCAAGAAACTCTAAAATCCACACTGAGGCCATTCCCCTTCGTCAGATGGTCGTTGCTCCGGAGTCAGAGAATCGTAGGTGTTACGCGGGAAAAACACCCCTTTGCACTAACTGTCACTATCACCACCGCGCTGAAATCTCATGCAAGCAATGCATCCATTGTGGTAAGACGAACCATTGGGATCACCAATGCAGATCATCAATGGAATTAGTATGCAAACCGGAGGCTAGCAAATTTTCTTTATGTGCCACGTGCGGTCTCCACCATGCTAAGAATAAACTGTGCAAACATTGTCGGAACTGCGGAGGAAAGGGACACTGGAGTCGTGATTGTAATAATCCCCCGACTCATAACCAGAACCCTGGAAACACTACATATCCCCTTCCTCGACACAGCAAAGATTGTTATGTGTGCGGACTGTCCGAACACATTGCCCGAGACTGCCCTGTGAGGATATCTCTTACAAATCCTGCACCTTCTAAAGGAAAAGCTTCCCTCTATTCGGCTTGTCACTACCATGACCTGGCTGAACCTTCGTGCCTACAATGCACGCGTGGTGGAATGACGGGACACGGGATACAACAGTGTCAGCCACCAATATCCTCTACTCCTCGTCAATATTTTGGTGCATTTCCTAAATGTGTCAGATGTGGTTTTCATCATGGTGAGGAGAAACCTTGTAAACACTGTCTGAATTTGGTAAATACGGACACTGGATTCAACGGTGTCGGTTTATTTCCACTAGAAAATGGGAACAAAAAGCGAGCACCTTTACTTTCCCTCAACATAACAACAACTGCTTCATGTGCGGAATGCATGGACATTTCGCAAAGGACTGCCCTAGGAAAATGTCTCCAGCAGACCCAGCAGACATTGAGGAACTACTCGCTTTACCAGCTCCTGGGGAACACTCAGAGTCTGATGACTCCATAGGTATGCAAATTTCAGCTTAATACCTTAAATTACCTGTTGGGGTATTAATTAGAACTGCATAGTCGGTTGTAATCTTAGGAACAATATATTTAAGCTAGTCAAAAGCAAAGTCAGTGCCGAATAGATAATCAGAATAATAATTGAAGGAACCTTTAGGTTAAATAAGGGTTAGATGATTAAATAGGGATAGAGTAATCCTTAATGCCGACTTAATTACTGTAAATTAGAATAGGACTTTATCTAATTAGAACACTAAAAGCCTTAGAAATTAAAAATGTCAAAACTAGTGTGTAGACTTTCATTTTATACATAGATCTCCTAGAAATTGAGTTACCTAAATTTGAGGACTCTGACTCTAGGATGTTAGGAAAAGAAAATATGAGAACTGTGTCAGGTCTTTACGAAGGCTAAATAAGTGGATCAAGGGAAGTCATTTGAGAATACAAGATGAAGGTATGCTCGAGAAAATATTTCGAATGAATTATGGGCATTCCAAATTATGGTGATGTTCTTCGAGTAGAAGAATACACCTATGATTTCTTGGACCTCATGAATCGAGCGTGCAAACCGTAACTGGTTAGTTTGTCATTACTATTAAGGATGACATTCTGAATTAATATAGTAGCACGACAAAACACGAACGACATCCCAGGGACATTTTGGAACCGTCAAGGAAAGAACAACTTCATCTTAAATTCTCTCAATTTGAAATCAGATGAGAATAAGAAATAGTTGGAACAAAAGTTACAATAGGTTTCACGAGTCTCATGACTTTAGGGCAAGCGTAAGATAGATATACACCATCACACAGATGGGTATAAGTGTACTAAGAAGGTAAATCCTTACCGTTATCCTAATAACTCTGCCGTATTTTAGGTAGACCTTCCCGCTGTATAATGTAAACCTTCGAGTTGAGGATAGATTAAACAAATGGTGAAATATGTGTACGGATATGTCAAACAACCTAAGTATTCACCATGGGTGACTTAAGGACCTCGATCTGAAGATCAAGACCTAGATGTAGTGAGAGTCACCTACGAAGATTTTAAGGAGTGTGTCAGATTTTAGAGCCGAAAGACAGTTTGAGATAAACCGGAGGTAATGCTTACTACCAAATTAGTGAGTGGACTATGGTGATAGGTAAACTGATGGCATTTTCATAATAATGTGTAACCCACATCGCAGACATCTTTAGGGATGTACTTAAAAATAATTACAGCTCACCGTTCACCAAAGGACGGTTGAAGCGAAAGTACGACACGAATCTTGGAGGATATGTTGAGAATCTGTATGTCAAACTACAGTGGAAAGTTGGACTCCCAAATGCCACCGATCACATCTTCCTACAACAACCGTCAATATAGAAGCATCGAATGCACACCATTCGAGGCTCCTTGAGGTCGGCAACGTCAGTCGCCGACTGACGGATTAAAGGTGTAGTCCATCCCAGAATAAAGGGACGAACAAGCACCACGAAACGTAGGACAATCCGAGATCATCCAATGTATTCGTTTCATGGCACAAAGATTGAGGTCATTATATGACCTTAGTTGGATGCGTTACGTGTTTCACGTCTCGAACTTGAATAAACGTCGTGCTAACGAATCGTTCGTCATATCAGTTGAAGAAATTCAATTAGACGGACAGTATACCTTAGGTAATAGTCTTCAGAGTTTACGGCTCGTTAGATTAAACAACTAAGGAAAAGTCGTATTTCCATTGCTAAGTTCATTGGAAATTCAAAGCGAAAACTCAAGTTTATTTGGAAAATGCGAAGATCACACGATGTTCAGGACATCCCCAACTGCTTACAGAGAAAGCTGTAACCGATAACTATTCTTAAATTTCGGGACGAAATTTCTCTAACAAGGGGAGACTGTAACAACAGTGCCGAAATCGGTGCCGGAACAGTGATCGCAACAGTAGCATGAACAGTAAACAGACACCAACTATATACATTCCATTCTATTTCATGTTCATATTGATAGTCAAATTCATTTCATGTTGTCAAACAGCAGATTCATAAACATTTAGCAGAAACTAGGTACAGAGCAATGGTTCTTGAGTCAGTTAATTATCTGGCAACACTGAACCATCATGGGTTTATTTGTTAGGATCTATTAGGATAGCACGTATGCGAGGCTAATCAAAACAATACAATAACAATTGTTGTTACGGAATGTTAAACCGACGGACTGTTCGTATAGGTGACGATCTGTACGAATGGATCTGACAGTTTAATGATCCGAAACGATGATTGTAAATTAGACAACTAAATCAGAAAGTGAAACGTACGATCGTGTTTGTACAGTTAGCGCTCTGTACGAAGACGCGCGTAAGTGACGTTTTCTGACGAAACGAAAGACGACTCGATCGATAATAATTATAAGAAATAAAATATTTCCTATTTTACAATTTTGAAACTCATCATAGTTACAATTAAGGCAAAACTATTTTTATTTTAGACGCGTAAATTATAATACGCGAATATGTAATAGAACGCGTAATATTTATGAGTTTCGATAAATAAATTAGGAAAATATTATTTAATGTCATTACTAGAAATAACCACTTCCCAAAAACATAAAATATAACCTTTTATTTAAATTTCGTAATTTTACGCGTTACGATCCGGGAACGCGACGAAGACGCGAACCGAGCAACCGAAACGAACCCGAATACCCTCGGGGTATATAAACGTGGAAAGAATCAATTTCTTTCATTTTTCAAATTTCTCTCTCTCTCTAAACACTCTCTCCCGTCACCTCTCTCTCTCTAGAGTTTTTCACCTTCAATCTTCAAGATCTCACTCGTTTGGAGACGAAATCGGGTGTTCTTGGTGTCCACGCGTAGCTAGGAACGAGCTCTACAAGGGAGTACAACAGATCGGAAGCTTTGGCCACTGAAATTTAAGGTATGTAGATCGAAACTTTCGGAAAAATACGGTTTTTACTTGGTTTTGATACACACGCACAAAAATCCGTCGGCCTTAAACCCGATAGTGACCATCAACCTGTTCGAGCATCACATGGTACAAGGCATTAACGTATAACACAATTAGAAGCAGTTAGATCGAAGGGAATAATGATGAAGAAGATCTAACAGGTTCGGGACCTGTTGGAACCACACCGGCCGAACCTTTTTGGAGTGAGCGAACCCTGCTATGTTCCACCTACCACCGAACCTATTAGCCACAGCAGCGAACCCTTCGAGCCAACCGAACCTTTTTATGTTCTGGAATTTGCCGAACCCTCCTAGGACAAACATGCAACGAACCTTTAGGCTTAGATGAACTGGTGTTGAGCCACGAACCCTAGCGAACCATCACTCACCAGCGAACCTTTGGTTCGTCTGGCATCATCCCCGAACCATACATGTGAAACTCCCGAACCCTGTGGTTCTTTCAGGCGAACCTTCTGCCTCACGATCTGCGAACGTTGGGGGTGGGCTCATGTTAGCCGGACCATGCAAGGGTGACGAGCCCTCACAAACCCTGCACGAACCCTAGATCGGTTTGTAGTAGCCGAACCTTTCTTGGATAAAGCCGAACCTGTGGCACACCACTTGCCACCGAACCCTCGAGCCTAAGTCACTAGCCGAACCTATATCAAATGGAGTAATAGGTTCGCTGCCATACATGACCAACCGGTTGTTTCTGTTGCAAACCGTTTCCTTTGTTACGGCCACATTAGTTGTATGGGCCCACGCTTTATAAATTTGGCCCATTTTGTTAAAGCATATCCTTTCGGCCCAACACTACGGGTTAAACCCAATTACACTTAATTCGGCCCAACTCAAATGTCTAACCCAATTTATTCAATGCGGCCCACCTAACTACAAGGTCTAGGCCCAACAACCTATCCTCGGGCCATATGGGGGTGTTAATCGGCCCGTGTGTTATAATGACCCAATAAGTTCGAGTTTAGCTCGTTAGGAATGAAATTGGTTCTAGACTTGACTCACACGTAGCTCGTTTAATTTAATTTAGCCCACAAAATTTTAAGGCCCAATACCCTTATGAATAGGCCAAGACCACTTAAATTGGCCCAATAAATTAAGGTTGACCCGTTGTACATTTGATTGAGTTGAATATTAATCAATTGGGTCACAATGGCAAGTTAGGTCTAACATAAGGCCCATGAGATCTAAACTTCAATAAAAACTATGTTAGGATAACTATCAATTTAACATAGAATAGTTTAGCACACTTAGGGTATGAAATCGTTGTAGGGGACGATCATTCGATTGGTTAAACACAAATGAGTCTTCTTAAGCTAAAATATCAATATCATGAGAGGAATACATTCGGAATGGAAAACAAGAACTTAAAGGTTTTGGTTTGACTTAAATGTTAACACCTAAACCATTGGAAATTTCAAGGACACATGATTAATCTAAATGGTTATTTACACCATCTAGGTTAATGCCTTAATAAGCAAACAAGAGATCGTTTGAAAATCAAAGTTTATTAATGGGCCCAAGAACGGCCCAATGGGTTTAATATAAGCCCATCATGTTTAAGTTACATTTTTCTTAAATTAAATATGTTTTTCATAAAAGAAATTATATTATAGACCTTAACAAAATAATTAAATGGTTTTCCTAATTAAATGATTAACTTAAAAGGTAATAAATTGAAAATATTTTACTTAAATACTTTAAATGCTTTATGTGGGATTTGGGTTACTAATGGGTAATAGTTTAACTTAGATAGAGGAAATTCTAGAAACACACTAGTAATCTAGGACACGTAGTTGCACATCGAGACCAAACCATAGATACGACAATTTCTGTAGGTACTTATCGTATTCGAATTCTTTAAAATAACCCAGGTGCTAAAGATACTTAGGCAACAATCAAAGAGTGCGCTTATCTTTTGTGGTTCATTTCACGGCAACACAGGTGAGTTCATTGCCCCTTTTCTAACATTTTTGTTTTAAAACGCGGGGCTGAGAAGCATGCGTAAACTGTTTATTTAAATTGTTTACTTGAATGCTTTTAAATTATATGTTTTACATATGTATAAAGGTTATCCTAGATCATATCTAGGAAGATTTTATGCAGGTTATTAACTGATTTACTTATTTATTAAGTGAATAATCAAGTTAAACTTAACTTTTCAACAAGTCAAAACATTTCAAACAAATCAAAACAAACATTTTGACAAAACAAGTGGGTGAATTCAAGGGATCAAAACAAACATTTTGACAAAACAAGTGGGTGAGTTCAAAGGATCAAAACAAACATTTTGACAAAACAAGTGGGTGAGTTCAAAGGATCAAAACAAACATTTTGACAAAACAAGTGGGTGAATTCAAGGGATCAAATCAAACATTTTGACAAAACAAGTGTGGGACATCAAGACATCAATAAAACAATCTTTGCAAAGACAACATTCAATGTTCTACAAACCAAGTGTTTGTTGAACAATTAATCAAGTGTACTACCGATAAATGAATCTTGTATTCTATGATCAACACATCAAGTACATCTTGTGACAAAATCAGACGATCATTAAATCATTTTTAAGGGATAGTATGGGAAATATCAGAGATAACATATGCCAACACATTGAATTCAGAAATCCTATATTTCAAGAAGTCCTAGCTAGACTGATTGACTTGTAGGTCTTATGTTTGATGATATTTACAGAATTCCCTAACTACTAAGTACCTAGATTGACAGACTAGTCTACTCGAGTATGACCATAGGCCCCAATCATAAGGACTTAGATTTTATTAAATGTTTATTTACTTGTTTAATTAAGCATTTATAACTGTTTATACAATTGTGTGGTTGATCATATTGTGTGATGAACTTATGAAATCAACAGTGGATTTCAAATGATTGTAATTACAGGGATGACAAACAGAAGAGTCATGGGTAAATGGTAGGGTAAAAATGCCTAATTATCATTAACAACAATGTCCTATGTGGATTAGTATGTGGTGGGATGGCGTCTGGGCGGGGTTGTAGCCTCGACTCAGGGGTATGCCCTATACATAAGCATACCGATCTGGATGATACATGTGGAGTTAATGAGGTTAGGGTCTTTACCAAAGGAGGTTTTCAAATCATTATCAAATCATTTTCAAATCATTTTCAAATGCGAAATTATATGAACTCACCAACCATGTGTTGACTTTATTTTTGCATGACTTCTCAGGTGACGAACAGGTCAACTGAAGAGTCATTTCTTTGGGATTAGGTTATCTGATAGAGGACCTAGTTTTTGGACCTGCATATTTTGAAGCATCATTTTACAGTTTGTTTAACATATCTTGTGCAGCTACAAGATTGAAGACTTATGATGTGATAGTGGGTTTACATTGTTAAATTGTAAACTTAACTAATATAATTTAACTCTGTAATCCTATTTTATTTTAGCAAAGTTTCTCATTTATATATCATGTGCAATGTGAACAATCTGATCAATCCGATTATCATTTCGATATCGCGCCTCGGGAACCTTCCGCCCGTCGGGGAAACGCGATCCTACCCCGCCGGCTCGGGGTGTGACACACACCTATTTGTACATAATCACACTTGTTTCACCTTGTTTACTCATAGAATTATCTGCCATCTGATTTCTGTTATTTGTGAAGATCAGATCGCAACCGATATGTTTTTGTCATTTTTTTTCCCTGTTGTTATTTCCCGTGTGTTGTATATTTATATTTCAATTTTCATTGGAATACATACAACTGTTAATTGTTTTCATAGTCCTGTTGTCACACAACTGTTTGCACATTGTATTTACACATAGTAAATAGTGAAAGTACACGTACCGTACGGACTTGTCGGACGATATGTTACTGGTTGTGACACGTAAATATTTTAGTCACCTGAGAAAACATGTCAAAACAAAGTCAACACATGGTTGGTGAGTTCATAAAGTTTAGTATTTTAAAACCCTTGTAAAATTTTTGTAAGTTTAGCCTTTTCCAAAAATCCCTCAGAGTCTCCACCTTAAACCTTACTACCAACATCATCCCATCATGTGAAGACTGTTTATATATAGGGCATACGTAGGGTCAAGCCCAGCCACCAGCCCACCATATGACATGAAATGACTTTGCCTTTAATGGAAATTAGGAGTTTCTCTCTGAACATTCATCACATCTAGTCTTGTTTGAGTATCCATAGTGTTGTGTGTGTAGTACTTCCCCTTGGTAGTTTTGAAAAGTATTTTGGTTATCTAATTCCGATTCATTAGATTTCGAAAACCAAGTTTGAGTTGACAACTACAGGCGACTGTAAATCTGAAGGGGTGTATCCTAGAGTCTCACGCGATGATTGACAGTACCAACCCACAGAAGTAACTCGGGTGTAATTTTCAGCGACGGTGCGTAGTTAGAGGATAACCATTAGAGGACACATAGTCAAATATGAAGGGAATCATAATCATCCGAGGCCACTTTGAAAGTTGACAACGAAGGTCACTGAATGACTAGTTGGGGTTGACACCATGTCAATGCTCGACGTTCAATCAGTCTGCCTTATGAAGTCCTTTTGAGTATTGAGAATTGAGACTTCCCGTACCATGTGCACATGTACCTATTACTAACATGGATCCCATCTACGTACACCCCACCTTGAGCACACCAACCACTTGTATGTGTCTAAGTATGTATGAGTTTGTATGTGTGTGTATGTGTCTGTATGAGTATGAGTATGGGTATGGGTATGTATGAGTATTGTATGAGTGTTGACTGAGAAAGTATATGCATGAGAAAGTATTTGTATAAGTCTATGTATTAGTATGTATGTGAAAGCAAGATTTTGAATATGTAATTATAAGCATTTCCAAGTATAAGTATAAAAGCATTGTAAACCATTGTGTAATCATGAGCATAAATTATTTATGAAACATGACAAACTTTTATATAAAACATTAAACATGTTTCTTAGTCCTGCGGTTTAAAAAACAAAACAGTTGAGAAGGTACAATAAACTCACCTGTGTTGTAGTATGATTGATTTGATTCAAGAATGTGCACGCTCGTTTGTTGCGGTTTGAGTAGCTCCAACACCTGATATCATTACTTATGGTTTTATATTGTAAGTATTGTATTCATTTATTGTTGTGTTTAAGGATGTATTAACTAGGTGATGATCTAAATAACCTATTCTACGTTTTGATGTGTTACTAAGTTTGGTCTGAGTGATCTTATTCTATTATTTTTATTTAACTATTTCCCATAGTCATTTAAAACTAAAATTATTTGAAAGGAATATGTATTTAAGTTATTTAAAAGAAAATTCATTACTTTTAAGACTTGTATATAAAAGAAATTTAAATTTGTTTTATAAAGCTCTTTTTGTGTCATTTATATCACCTTTTCAAAAGTAAGACATTGTTGTCTTTTAGAAACCTTAACCACATGGTATTGGTTAAGATATATTAATAAAATTTAAGCTTAGGTTATACAATTCCTTAGGTTTATAAACTTGAAATTTAGTTAACCCTCATAACCTTAAACCCGATCCTACTTTCATTATCCCAATTAATTCTTTCCTTGGTTATGTTAACACCCAAATCTTTGCCACTTAAAATTAATTGAACTTGATGGCTTGTGGTAGTATCAAGGGTTAGGAGTTGACCAAGGGTGGTACACATACTCACTTAGTCATCCTCGGTATCCATTTCAAGCTCCTGCCATTGACATAAACTTGGGGTCAGCTGTTCTAGGCTTTAGACTTCCTAACATTGACCCAAACATGGTTTAAAATCCTTGGATTTCAAGTCCAAAATAATGTCGATGAAATTCTAGGTGGTATCGATACTATTAATATCGATGCTCGCCTTGAGAGTTTACATAAGCCGTCGATACTCTTAGTATCGACATCAGCTTTGATCCGTTACCACAACCGTCGAACTTGTTAATATCGATGGAGTCCTATGCCTTTACCCTTGGAAGACATCGAACTTACTAAGTTCGACAGCCTCCTGTCGATAGTAAGGCCATCGAACTTGTTACGTTCAATGGAAGGTGGCTGCTTGATCCGGGTGTCATCGATACTAAGGTGCTGGTGTGTTCTTGCATCGAGACTAATGCTCCAGCCACTTTCCACCCAGATCCAACCTTTCTAAACTTATTCTGACCACATCCAAATTTTCTAGATCCATTCTTACGTCATTTCAAAGAGATTAAAGGTGCCTAAAACCGGTTATATGTTCAAAGATTTAAGTCGATGAAGACCCTAAAATGCCAAACCTTCTCACTAAACTTTATATCATTTGAGCTTGTTTTGGACTAGATCCTTGGTACTTCCATGTTCTAGATGTTGAGAGGATTGTTTTAACACCAAGAACTCTGAATTTGGTTAAGATTTGAGTTGGTAGAGTGTGGTTTTTGTGTAGAGAGTAAAGAGAAACCGGGATTTTTACAGAGAAGGATTCTTGAGCTGCAATAAATGTGGGAAAATAAGAGAGTATTTAGGGCTTTTGTAGCCCGAGTGTGTTCACGTGTGTTCATTTCGTTCGGTTTCGTTTTGACGTGCCGTTTTCGTTAAGTTTAATAAAATTTCCTATATTTGTAAAAATAATTGTATTTAAATCCTTTTAAGTGGTAATTCCTAATAAAAACTCTAAATACTTTTTTATTATTTTTAAAATTTCGAAAATGTTTATTTTTAAAGTTTCATCGATAGTATTGTTTTCGCTCGTATTCGTACTGATCGTCACCCATACGAACATGGCAACAACTTTACTTTCCAATTTGGTTTTCTAGTTACAAGATATCATTCAGAACGTTAAACTCACAAATATATTCGTGTGAATCGTCACCCACACGGATACACTGTTATTTTAATATTCACATAACAATACTTGTTATTGTTTTGAATTAAATATCCTCGCGTATGTGTATAAATAATTATATGTTATCTAACATTTGTGTGTGTTATCATTCAACAGTTTTGCATCGTAATTGAATATGTATTGTGTTTTTGTGTGTAGTATGTAAGTATTGAGCTTCATTTGAGTTTCTAACAATGTTCTCTGAACTTTTTAACATTGAAGTTACATATAAGAGTTTTACAAGTAAGTTTCGTACAATTATCTACTGTACAATCCTACTGTTTCGGTACTGGTTGTCACATTAAGTATGTTACGTTGTGTGCGCCTTTAACTATGTCTCATTTTGTTGTTGTATCTACAACGAAAAACTCAAAAAACAACAAAATGCAAAAAAATCCATTTTTCAGCCCAACTTTAGGTTAGTTTGAACACTAATTGTCTCTGGCTGGCGTACGTGTTTGCAATGCAGCAACCGAAGGCAAAGGATGGCAACACTCGCGAAAGAGACAGGGAAGAGAGAGAGAGAGAGAGAGAGAGAGAGCTGAATTAAGATGTTGGTTGGGAAGACTGTGGTTGTTTTCCGGCACGCTTTTGGGAGGCAAAGAAGATAGTTTTGTCGGCGGTGATTTTCCGGCAAAATTATCCTGTAGTAGCGGGTCAGTGGTTTTTGGCCAGTGGTCTAGGTGGTTGAGCGACAGGTTTTATGTGCTATGGTGGTTTGAGACGAGTTAGGGCTATGGGATTTTATGTGCTATGGTGGTTTGAGACAGGTTAGGCCTACGAGATTTCCAACTTGCTGACCTGGGGAGGTGGGCTTCGATCGACAATAAGGAAAGAGAAAAGAAGAAGAGAAAGGGGTAGAGAGAATGGGAGATAAAATGTCTAGAGAGAGCTCATGAGAGAGGTGGGGCCGCTTGGAAAGAAGAGTGGGGCGATATGCTGATGGGTGTGATGGTTGTCGGGGGTGCGATGGTTGTCGGGGGCGTAACAGAGGTAGCTTCTCCGGCCAGCTATAGTTGTAACATCAGTGCCAGAAACGTAACCGGAACAGTGATCTACGCAGTAACAGGAACAATAATTCAGGTATGATCTATGTGTATTAATTGCATGCTATATTCATTTGATGTCGATAAAGAACTATTTCATATTCATTATAGAAACATAGTTCAAAAATCCCTGGTTTAACAGTCAGAAACATATCTGACAACACAGAACAGTTACATGAATACTTGTTAGGATTCTATTATGTATAAACGTATGTGAGGCTTAACAAAACAAGACAACAGTGGATGTCATTACGTCAATGCTAAACAGACGGATTATTCGCATAGGTGACGATCTGTACAAATATATCTGAAAGTTTAACATCCTGAATGATGTCCAATAATTAGAAAACCATATTGAAAAGTGTAGTTATTGTCGAATTCGTATGGATGACGATTCGAACGAATACGTGCGATGACTGTAAGATTCGATTTAAACTGTAAATTTAATATTTTTAGAAAATTAAAATAAACGGAAGATATTTAGTTAATTTACTAGGAATTACCACCTAAGTAAAATTTATAAACTTTACTTTTAAAACCGCGATGTTTGGTTCAGAAAAGTGAACCGTTCGTTTGGGAGCAGAAACAAGAAGATGCTTTCCAAACATTGGAGCAGAAATTATGTGATGCTCCAATCTTATCTCTCCCAGAAGGCTGTGATGACTTTGTAGTATACCGTGATGCCTCCCATCAGGGACTTGGTTATGTGTTAATGCAATGGGACAAAGTTATCGCGTACGCATCGAGACAGTTAAAGATTCATGAGAAGAACTACACTACTCATGATCTTGAACTGGGAGCAGTGGTATTCGCACTGAAGATTTGGAGACACTACTTATATGGCACTAAGTGTACCATATTCACCGATCACAAGAGTCTGCAGCATATATTCGATCAGAAGGAACTCAACATGCGGCAGCGAAGTTGGGTTAAACTTCTGAATGATTACGATTGTGTGATCAAGTACCATCCGGGTAAGGCAAATGTCGTAGCTGATGCCTTGAGCCGGGAGGAACGAGTCAAACCTTTGTGCGTCAGAGCAATGGGAATGACTGTGCAGACAAGTTTACGTGACAAGATTATTCAGGCACAACAAGAGTCAATTGAACGAGGAAATCTAAAGAAAGAACTTGACTGTGGAGCAGAAATACAGATTGAAACAAAACCCGATGGAGTTATCTACTACCAGGATCGTGTATGGATTCCTGCGGTAGCCGAATCGAGAAGACTTATCTTTGATGAAGCACACAAGACCAAATACTCAGTGCATCCAGGCGCCGATAAAATGTACCAAGACTTACGGGGATTTTATTGGTGGCTGGGAATGAAGAAAGACATAGCCAAGTACGTCGGTCGATGCCTTACGTGTGCAAAGGTGAAGGCGGAACACCAGAAGCCGTCAGGGTTACTGGAACAGCCTGAGATTCCGCTCTGGAAGTGGGAAGAAATAGCTATGGATTTCATTACCAAGCTACCCCGTACTTCTAGTGGTCATGATACAATATGGGTTATCATTGATCGATTGACCAAATCTGCTCACTTTTTGCCAATGCGTGAGACCTTCACGATGGATAAACTGGCGAGCCTGTACATCAACGAGATAGTGGTACGTCATGGTGTACCATTGTCTATCATTTCGGATCAAGACAGCAGATTCACATCAAGGTTCTGGAAATCATTGCAGAAGTATCTAGGGACGCACTTAAATCTGAGTACTCCTTACCATCCACAAACGGACGGTCAAAGCGAACGTACGATACAGGCCCTAACGGACATGTTGAGAACCTGTGTTTTGGATTTCGGTGGAAATTGGGATTCTCATTTGCCACTGATTGAATTCTCTTACAACAACAGTTACCATAGTAGCATCGGATGCGCACCATTCGAGGCTCTGTATGGTTGAAAATGTTGGTCACCGATCTGTTGGACCGAAGTTGGAGATAATCGGATAACTGGGCCAGAGCTTATTTAGGAAACTATCAACAAAGGCTACAAGCGACCAGAAGAAGACAAAAAAGCTATGCCGACAAACGGCGCATGTAACATCAGTGCCGGAATCGCACCGGAACAGTGATTGCAACAATGTCATGAACAGTAATTAGGTACAAACTCTATGCATTTCAGTGTATTTCGTATTCATATCATATACTGTTATCATTTCATGTATCAAACAGTGAATTCATCATTATTTCAGAGAAATAACACTCAGAAAACATGGTTCATCAGTCAGATAATTATCTGGTATTACAGAACCATCATGTGATTATGTGTTAGGATTTTATTATGTATAAATGTATGTGAGGCTTTATAAAACAAAACAACACGGATGTCGTTACATGAATGCTAAATTGACGGATTATTTGTATAGGTGACGATCTGTACAAATAAATCTGAAAGTTTAACGTTCTGAATGATATCCGATAATTAGAAAACAATATTGAAAAGTATAGTTATCGTCGTGTTCGTACGAGTGACGATTCGAACGAATACGCGCGACAACCGCACGATTCAATTTTAAGCAGTAAATTTAATATTTTTGTAAATTTAAAATAAATAAAAGATATTTAGTTAATTTACTAGGAATAATCACTTAAATTAATTTTATAAATCCTATTTTATAAACCGTGTCGTTTCATGACGAAAACCACGAGAAACCGATGTTTTACGCGTAACCGAGCGGAACCGAACTTAACCGGTTGTTTCCAAATCATTTAATGAGGCTTAAACCTCCCACCAACCACCACCAAACCCACCATTCTCTCCCATTTTCGTTTTTATCCCTCTCTCTAGAAAAAAATTATTCTCCACCTTCTCTCTACAAGTTCTTGGAGATTTCTCAACGGATTCACGAGTTGTTGGTCTCAAAACGATCCTCTCATCACGTAGATCCTGAAAGTACAAGAGTTGTGAGTTTTTATCCACAAATCACGAGGTAAATTTCAAGTTTAGATTCGGTTTTCGTGAGCATCACAAACCCTTTTGTGTCATTTTTGTTTCGACCGGCCAAAACATTTAGAAACCCTTAGACAAATGCTTGTAAACCACTAGAGAGTTTTAGATACTAACCTGCAACAGATTTCTTGACGAAGAAGATGAACTGCAGGTGGCTCGCGAAGGGCACAGGTCGGCGAACCTTCGAATAGCTGAACCTGTGCCACCCGAGGATAAGGCTAGGTGAACCCATGGCCAGACGAACCTAGAGGTGTGGCCGAACCTATGGTCAGCCGCGAACCTAGTTAACCCACAAACCTTTGCATGCTGCTAACCTATCCTCTCGAACGAACCAAGTAAGGCCGAACCTTTCTTTTGGACGAACCCATGGCGAACCTGGTGCCAACGAACCCTCCACGAACCAAGCGCCATGCTAGGCGAATCTAGGCTCTTAACCGAACCTCCCTAATACCCTAGCCGAACCTTGGACGAACCTGCTGAGGTGCCACATGAAAACCACGAACCTTGTCATAACCGAAGCTAAGGTGGGCGAACCTAAGAGCTGTGGGCATTGAATCAGCCGAACCTAACCTTGTATCCATAGGTTCCCTGGTCTAGGGCATATGGAACTCGGTTATTGACAAATTATGGCGAATCTATATCGGTAGAATGCATGAAGCCCATGTACATGTGCATGCATGATCGAGGGTGTGTGTGTGCATGGGGTGAGAATTAAGGTGTTACTATACAAAACCCATACTTAACTTTTAAAGACCCATGTAGGTTAAACTATATAAGATCTAAGTAAGAATGGTTGTTAACATCTATTTGAGTGGGCTTGGAGCACTTGGATATTTATTCCAATCATATAGAAACAAAACAACGACCTAAAGGTGAGTGTTAATTTAATTATTAACACTTAACCCTTAGGAAAAGTAGTAATATAGATAATTAAACTAAAGGAATTGGTTATCTATGTCTTATTGTTCAAGGGTTTTGAGATATGATCAATTGATAGTCAAAGACCATCAATAGGCCTAGGTAGGCTCAATGGGTATAATTAAATCCCATCATATGATTAACGTAATCTAAGCTAAGTTAATGATATTTTAATAAAAGAAAGTGGTTTATAAACTTAGTTAAAGTAAATTAAATGATTTTCTAAACTAATGGTTTAACTTAAAATGAACTTAATTAAAACATGTTAATTAAGACTTGCTAAGACTAACTATTTGGGATAGGGATTGGTACTTACAGTTAGACTAGCTAGATTAAATCATAGAAGCACTGTAGAAATTAGGACACTTAGTTGCACATCGAGACCAACTCGTAAGTGCGACGATTAATGCGTATACTTACCGTATTCGAATTCTTTAAAACAACTCAGGAACTGAAAAAACCTAAGCAACAACAACGAAAGTGCATTTTGTGATAGATCAATTGCACAGCAACACAGATGAGTTCATTGCCCCTTTTCTAAACATTTTTGTTTTCAAACGCGAGGCTGAGAAGCATGCGTAAACTGTTTTAATTAAATTGTTTTACGTACATGTTTTTACTTATAAATTGCTTATTATATATGCTTGTTTATACTCCTACACTCCTGTCTAGGAAATTTGCAATGCAGAAAGAAATTACAAGTTAATTAAGTTACTTTTATGAGTAATACCTTAAGTCTAAAAAAACTCTAAACAAACCCTTAGGCCATCAAGCTCAAATAAGGCCCAATCATCATGTCTTAGTTGTATTTAAATGCTTAGTTATTAGTTTAATTAAACATTTAATGTTATATTTCTACAATTGCTTTTGGGAAATCATGAATACATGGTGAACTCAAGAGATCAAAGGTAAATCTATTTGTGGAAATCAGAATCTAAATTGAAGGTGAATGGAGTGAAATTCTTAATTATCATTAACAACAATATGCTAAGCAGCCTTGATTGGATAGCATAGGTGTTGTTGATGAGGTTAAGGTTGTCACTTCGGGGGATCAAGGTAAACATTTTCAGGGTAATCAAATGCTATGAATCATATGTTATGGAATCAAAGTAGTGGAATGAAATGCTTAATTATCACCAGGAACAATATATCATGTGGTTTAGTATGTGGTGGGACGGTGGCTGGGCGGGCGGTAAGTTCGACCCTACATATGCCCTATATATAAGTATACTGAACTGGATGGTATAGGTGGTTAATGGTGAGGTTAAGGTTGTCATTCAGGTTATTCAAACTCATTTTTATAAAAGTACATGAACTCACCAACCATGTGTTGACTTTATTTTTTCATGACTTCTCAGGTGACGAACATGTCAACTAAGGAGTTATTTCTTTTGGACTAGGATACCAGTTAGAGGACCTAGCTTTTTGGACCTGCATATTTTGAAGCATCATTATACAGATTTATTTTGTATATCTTGTGCAGATACAAAATAGAAGATTTATGATGTGATAGTAGATTTACATTGTTAAATTATGAACTTAACTGATGTAATTTAACTTTGTAATTCTATTTTAATTTAGCAGTTTCTTATTTATATATCATGTGCAATGTAAGCAATCTGATCATTCTGATTATCACTTACGATATCGCGCCACGGGAACCTTCCGCCCGACGGGGAATTCGATCCAACCCGCTGGCTCGGGGTGTGACTAATTGGTATCAGAGCCATGGTTATAGAGAAACATAGGTCACTTATTTAAACGTTTGGCCTAGACTATAACCTAGGGACCCTGCATGTAGAGAACACAGGACTTAGGATTTATTTGCATATTGTCTTCTGTATTCGATCACTGAACTAACCAATATTCTTTTGGTTATGATCAGAATGCCTCCACGAAGACAACCTCCTATGTTACCACCACCGCACGATTTGGCTCCACACTCCTCAACACCATCACCGGCTGATTCACCACCTCCACCTCCTCCACCGCCTCCTCCTCCTCCACACTCTCCACTCCCAAACCCAATCCCGACTAGATCACTAGATCCTGTCACCATTGCTTTAGAAACTCTGCTGAGCATTTAGCTGACCAACTAGCTGAAGGAAGTGATACCGGAGATGCTCAACCGTCTCCGAAATGACAGCACCAACACTGGAAACTCGTCAGGAGAAGCTAGTGGGAACACTGGCGGTAACTCTCATTACTCCTACAATTCGTTTGTAGGATGTAAGCCGCCTAGCTTTAGGGGGAATGAAGGAGCCGTTGGATTAATCCAATGGATTGAAAAGATTGAGACTACTCTAGACCTCTGCAGTTGTCCAGAACACCACAAGGTCCGCTACTCTGCTGGAACATTCAACAAGCGAGCCTTGACTTGGTGGAACGGCCAAATCAATGCAAGGGGAAGAGAAGAAGCTATGTCAATGACTTGGGAAGACTTCAAGACCCTGCTGAGAACTGAATTCTGCCCCAAGAACGAACTGCAGAAGCTGGAGGTTGAACTGTCAAGCCATGTCATGAAGGGGGCTGATCACATGGGGTATACTACCCGTTACCATGAGCTGGTTGCTTTGGTGCCAGACATGGTACCAACTTTAGAGAACAGGATTGATAGATATGTGGGTGGACTCCCCGCCTGCATTCAGGGTTTAGTTGTTGCAGCAAACCCTGTCACTGTGGAGTCTGCTATGAGTTTATCTGGGAAACTCACGGATTTGATGGTAGCCTCAGGATTTCTGAAGAAAGCTAGCGTGCTTCGAAAGCAGTCATGTAAGATTAAAGGACTGTTACCATAACTGGCTCTCTCTTTAGCCCTATGTCTCTTATCCCTAGGAGGTCTTCCTCCACTAGCAGGTTTTTTCGGAAAACTCTATTTGAAGACAGAATTTTTTCTGAAGAATTCGCCATGATATATCTGATCCATGCATAATATCATGAAAAATGAGGATGACGCTGGCAAGAGAAAAGAAGAGTCTTCAAAGAAACCCCATCACCACCAGAAGAAGAAACAAAAGACCATAAAGAACTACACTATGGCTTTTCCACTCAATTAAGTAGCCATGGTACCACAGAATGTGCATAAGAAACCATATACTGGCCCACACCCTTTGTGTGCTAAGTGCCAGTACCATCATGCTGCAAGCAACCAGTGCCGTCATTGCACGGGTTGTGGGAGAAAAGGACATTGGGTCCAACAGTGCAGGATGACACCCAACCAAGCAGTCAACAATGCTGCTTTGGCTCTCCCTCCACCAGCCAACCAGAACAACGGGGGATGCTATAACTGTGGTGAACAGGGCCACTTTGTAAAGAACTGCCCGAAGAAGGCACAACAGGCAGTTCAAGCACCCCGTGGACAAGCTTTTGCTATAGGAGCTCCAGCTGCACGCCAAGACCCGAATGTGGTCACTGGTACATTTCTCTTACATGACTTTTATGCATCTGTTCTATTTGATACTGGTGCGGATCAGAGTTTTATCTCTACCGATTTTGCATGCCAATTAGATTCGATAGAGGAACAGTTAGATTCCCCTTATATCATAGAAGTAGCTAATGGGTAACAAATCACAGTTAGTACAGTATACAGGAATTTCCCATTGACACTTAATGGTCATACATTCACCATCGATTTGATACTGATGGAGTTGGGTAGTTTTGACATCATTGTTGGAATGGACTGGCTTTCCTCTAATCGAGTGGAAGTCATCTGTTCTGAAAAGCTGCTTCGAATTCCATTGTCGATTGATCGTGTGTTGGAAGTCAAAGGGGATCAAGCAAAACGATGTGTCAAAATCATCTCTTGCATAAAGGAGCGTAAGTGTCTACAAAAGCAGTGCGTAGCTTTCCTAGCTCATGTGGTTGAAAAGGAGAAGGACAAGAAAAAGATTCAAGACGTACCAGTAGTGAAAGAATATCCGGAAGTATTTCCGGAAGACCTACCAGGTTTGCCTCCTGTGCGACCGGTAGAGTTCCGTATTGACTTAGTTCCTGGAGCAACTCCTGTTGCTAAATCTCCTTACAGGTTAGCACCTTCAGAGATGCATGAATTGTCAAATCAACTACAGGAGTTACTGGATAAAGGTTTCATTAGACCGAGCTACTCACCTTGGGGAGCCCCGGTCTTGTTCGTGAAGAAGAAAGACGAATCGTTTCGGATGTGCATAGATTATCGAGAGCTGACCAAACTAACCATCAAGAATCGGTATCCATTGCCGAGGATTGATGATTTGTTTGACCAACTGCAAGGAGCCCAATACTTCTCAAAGATTGACTTGCGGTCTTGATATCATCAGCGCAGAGTTCAAGACGAAGATATACCGAAAACGGCGTTTCGAACCAGATACGGGCATTACGAATTCATGGTGATACCTTTCGTGTTGACAAATGCACCAGCGGTTTTCATGGATCTCATGAACCGAGTGTGCAAACCATATCTGGATCAGTTTGTCATTGTTTTCATAGATGACATACTGATTTATTCCAAAAGCAAAGCAGAGCACGAGCAACATCTCTGGAAGATCTTGGAGCTGTTGAAGGAAGAGAAACTTTATGCCAAATTCTCTAAGTGTGAATTCTGGCTAAGTGAAGTTCAATTTCTGGGTCATGTAGTCAACAGCGAGGGAATACACGTGGATCCTGCCAAGATCGAGGTGATAAAGAACTGGGATACTCCTAAGACACCTACGGAGATACGGTCTTTTCTGGGATTGGCAGGTTACTACAGAAGGTGTATCTCAAATTTTTCTAAGATAGCTTTGCCTCTCACCAAGTTAACCAAGAAAAGTGAACCGTTTGTCTGGGAGCAGAAACAAGAAGATGCTATTCAGACATTGAATCAGAATTTATGTGATGCTCCAATTCTATCTCTCCCAGAAGGATGTGATGACTTTGTTGTTTATTGTGATGCCTCCCATCAGGGACTTGGTTGCGTACTGATGCAATGGGACAAGGTTATCGCCTATGCATCAAGACAGTTAAAGATTCATGAGAAGAACTACACTACTCATGATCTGGAACTGGGAGCTGTAATCTTCGCATTGAAGATTTGGAGACATTATTTATATGGCACCAAGTGTACCATATTTACTGATCACAAGAGTCTGCAACATATATTTGATCAGAAGGAGCTCAACATGCGACAGAGACGTTGGGTTGAACTTCTAAATGATTACGATTGTGTAATCAAGTACCATCCGGGAAAGGCGAACGTTGTAACATCAGAGGAAGCCGTACCTGATAACGATTCTTAAATTTCGGGACGAAATTTCTCTAACAAGGGGAGACTGTAACATCAGTGCCGGAAACGTAACCGGAACAGTGATCTACACAGTAACAGGAACAGTAATTCAGGTACGATCTATGTGTATTAATTGCATGCTATATTCATTTGATGTCGATAAAGAACTATTTCATATTCATTATAGAAACATAGTTCAAAAATCCACGGTTTAACAGTCAGAAACATATCTGACAACACAGAACAGTTACATGAATACTTGTTAGGATTCTATTATGTATAAACGTATGTAAGGCTTAACAAAACAAAACAACAGTGGATTTCGTTACGTGAATGCTAAACAAACGGATTATTCACATAGGTGATGATCTTTATGAATATATCTGAAAGTTTAACATTCTGAATGATGTCCAATAATTACAAAACCATATTGAAAAGTGTAGTTATCGTCGAATTCGTATGGATGACGATTCTAACGAATACGTGCGATGACTGTAAGATTCGATTTAAATTGTAAATTTAATGTTTTCAAAAAATTAAAATAAATGGAAGATATTTAGTTAATATACTAGGAATTTCCACTTAAGTAAAATTTATAAACTTTACTTTTAAAACCGCAATGTTTCGTTACGAAAACGAAGAGAAACCGACGCTTCTACGCGAAACCGAGCTAGACCGAACGAACCCGAACACACCGAGTGTTTGAAAGTCTTTAATGAGGCATTAAATGCCTCATCTTTTCCCCACCAACCAGATCCACCACCATCAATTCGTTCACTCTCTCTCTACTTTCTCTCTCTAGATTCAAAGCTTCAACTTCTTAATTTCTCAACCATATCGATCCCTCTTGGTGTCAAAACGACCACTACAACTTGTAGAACACGAAAGTACAGCCTATCTAAGCTTCGAATCATTTGATTTGAGGTAGATTCGAGTTTTATATCACGATTTTTAGGGTTTTCATACCCTATGTTCGAACCCTCTTGAAACCGGTTAACACCCCTCAAAACCTTAGGGAAACACCACAAAACCATACTAGGATGATGTAGGAACATGGGATAGTGCTTGGGTTAGTCGATTGGATCGAAAAACAAGGGATGCACCCATGGGAGATCGACTGGCCGAATGATGGCACAGCAGATGGGCCGAAAGGCCACACGGCCGAGTGAGCCGCCCTCTAGGCCGAAGGGCCTCAAAGCCGAAGGAACCCATTCGGTCGGTCCAAATTTCAATCGAGCACATCCTTCATTCGGTCATGCTACTCACATTCGTCTTCTTCCCTTATTCGGCCAAAGCTCATTCGGGCCATGTCATTTTCGGTCGGCTAAGCCTCACTCGCAAAAACCTCCTTCGGCCATGCCTTCATTCGGCCAACACATAAGCAGGTTACCCTTATTCGCTTGGGCTAACCCTCTCGGCCAAAGGCTCATTAGCACCAACTCCCTTATACGGCCAAGCCATTCGGTAGAGCCATGCTATTCGGCCAATACTAGGTTCCTGTGAGGATGGTTACGATCTAAGGAACGTGGAGATCAACCATGCATGGGAATTGAGACATAGGTTGCATGGATGAGTCTCATGCATGGGATAGGCCACGTGAGTTCATGCTTGGGGTGGGTATATGGGAAAGATCTAATAGGGTTTAACACTAAAGTTTTCCAAGTAATAATGAGATTAAATCATGGGTTATTGAATGTAAGTTTGGTCTAAGATGCATGAAATCATTTAAAGAAATCATGAATTAGGATTTTCAAGAAAAATGGTTTTCTTAAATCATGTTGACATCTAAACATGATTTGTGGATATCATAGTCTAAGGTTATGGTGTGATTTCACTATTAACATCTAACACCTAGAAATTTCATATGAAATATAACTACATTAGATGGTTTATTTGAACTATCTAGGATGGGTTATATAAAATATTTGACCAATGAACCAAGGGAAAACGAAAGCATATCATCAAGGATTTAGAGTTAATCGAATGGGATTAACCTAAGTCTAACATGTTTAATTATATTTCCTTAACATAATTTATAAGTTTCTTATTTAAAATGTTCTTTAAATTAAATAAAATGATTTCTAACTAAATGATCTAATTTAAAATGAATTATTTAAAATGTTTTAATTAAGAGACTTTGAATGTAAACAACATCAACCTTACATCACTAAGGTTTAATAGTGATTATTCATGGGATAAGGGTTATAAATGGGTAATACATTAGACTAGTTAGAGAATCATAGAAACACAATAGTAACATAGGACACTTAGTTGTACACCGAGACCAAAACCCTAGATACGTCTATTATAAATACTTATAGCATTCGAATCTTCTTAAAACAACCCAGGTGCTGAAGAAACATAGTCTACAAGTAGCGAGCACGTATAATTGTGTAAATCAATACATAGCAACACAGGTAAGTTCATTGCCCCTTTTCTAAACATTTTTGTTTTACAAACGCGGGGCTGAGAAGCATGCGTTAATTATTTTCTTTGGATTATATTTACCTAAATGCTTTTACTTAATATATGTTTTGTATGTAAAATGGTTATCCTAGATCTTATCTAGGTAAACTAATTGCAGGAATTTCAGAATGAGTTATCTATTCATCATGAGTAGCTATCTACATCAAAAACAAAGAACTATTTTTCAAGATCTATTTTCAAAGAACTAAAGATCTAAAACAAAGAACTATTTTCAAACAACTAAAGATCTAAAACAAAAAACTATTTTCAAAGATCTAATTTCAAAGAACTAATGGTCAAATAAAAGTACTGTTTTCGGTGGTATTGTCAAAGAACTAACGATCTATTTCAAAGAACTATGAACAAAGAACTATTTACAAGGGTCTGTCTGGGAAATATCAAAGATAGCATGTGCCAATGTCAGGTTTGAAAGATGTGCTAGCTAGACTGATTGAATATGAGACGCATGTTTGATGATATTTACAGTATTCCCTAAATCAGTTTTGAGGAACATCTGGGAAATACTCAAAGATAACATGTGCCAAAGAACTAAAGAACTATACGAACCACGGACGATCTAAAGAACTATAAAAGCCTGTATATCAAAAGATGTCCTAGCTAGACTGATTGATTATACGTCGCATGTTTGATGAGATTTACAGATCTCCTTTACTACTAACAACCATGATTGATAGACTAGTCTACTCGACTTGACCAAGGCCCAATCGTTAGGTCTTAGATTTTATTAAATGTTTGTTTATTTAATTAATTGAGCATTTAAATGAAATGTTTCTACAAATGGTATGGTTGATCATGATTGCATGATGAACTTAAAGATCCAATAAAGATTCTATTTTGTGGAATCACAAGAACTATGAACTAAAGAGCTAACGTGTCAATGGTGTGAAACGAAACGCTTAATTATTATTAACAACAATATGTTAAGCAGTCCGGTATGTGGTGGGATGGTGGCTGGGCCGGGCGTTAAGTTCGACCCTACATATGCCCTATATATAAGCATACTTGACTGGATAACATAGGTGGTTGTTGATGAGGTTAAGGTTGTCATATCAGGGGATCAAGGTAAATAGGTTTCAAGGAAATCAAACGTTGTGATTCAAGGGTTTGGAATGAAATGCTTAATTATCATCAGGAACAATATATCATATGGTTTGGTATGTGGTGGGACGATGGTTGGGCCGGGCGGTTAGTTCGACCCTACATATGCCCTATATATAAGCATACTGAATTAGATGGTATAGGTGGTTAATGGTGAGGTTAAGGTTTTCATTCAAACGGTTTATTCAAATTCGTTTTAAAATAAAACTACATGAATTCACCAACCATGCGTTGACTTGATTTTTTAGCATGACTTCTTAGGTGACGAACATGTCTGAGTAGAAGTTATTGCTTTTGGGACTAGGATACCAGATAGAGGACCTAGTATTTTGGACCTGCATATTTTTGAAACATCATTTTACAGATTATTTTGTATATCTTGTGCAGATACAAGATAGAAGATTTATGATGTTGATAGTAGATTTACATTGTTAAATTATGAACAAAACTGATGTAATTTAACTTTGTAATTCTATTTTCATTTAGCAGTTTCTCATTATATATCATGTGCATTGTAAACAATCTGATCGTTACGATTATCATTCCCGATATCGCGCCCCGGGACCTTTCTGCCTGACGGGACACACGATCCGGCCCGCCGGCTCAGGGTGTGACAATAGTATAGAGGAAAGTTGCTTGGTGCTTTTTTATGCTTTTTTAAGGAGAGCAAATGTACCAACAAAAAATCTTAACACACACATATATATATAAATGTGTATATATATTTGTATATATCTGGAATTGTGTACTACCATTTGTGTATGTGTGTGTGTGCTCGTTTATATGCACTGTATGTGTACGAATATACGTGTGTGCATATATATGTATATATATATATAATCCGAATAAAGTGTGATAGTGTGGCAGCAATTATGGTGGCTATGAATGAAGTGTAGATTGATGGTGGTTATATCTTGTTGATTTAGCCTTGGTGAGATTTTTATGTTGAAGGAAAGAGAGCCGATTGAAAGGAGGTGGAGTTGTGGATGAAATGGGCGGTTAAGGTGATAGTGAAGTAGTGGGTTAATTGAGGTGGTGGGATGTCCGATGGTTATTAAGGAGAAAGGGATGGTGACTTTGACCAAGTAATGGACTTAATTAACTTGTGCGGGTTTAGTCGGAAAGAACAGATATGTGAGTAATAATGTGACTAGAGAGAGTAACTAAGAGTAAGATTATGTTTGTGTTTGTAGTTCTAGAGAGAGATGAAAGCCATGGAGCTTAGAGAGAGAAACTCACTACCACAATCGAACCACCACCACAATCACATAACCCCACCATCACTTTTGTCGTTTGACTCACTATCCACCATCACGGTCTTCCTAATTGGTTGAAAGAGTAGTGACAGAGTAGAGAAACTAGAGAGAATTCAAATTTTCAAATGAGAAAACGAGATAAAAACTAATATAAAAAGAGAGAGACAGAGAGAGTGAGTTATTAAAAGAATAAAATATTCTTTATATATTATTAAATCAAAAAGTAAATAGAAAAAGTTCAGATAGTTTAGATATTTTCTCTTTAAGTTCGAGTTTCCACAAGATGCAATACATGTATGTGTAGGTTTATGTGTATGTGTATGTGTATGTGTATATGTATGTGTATGTGTATGTGTATGTGTATGTGTATGTGTATGTGTATGTGTATGTGTATGTGTATGTGTATGTGTATGTGTATGTGTATGTGTATGTGTATGTGTATGTGTATGTGTATGTGTATGTGTATGTGTATGTGTATGTGTATATGTGTGTGTATGTGTATGTGTATGTGTGTGTGTGTGTGCATGCATGCATGCATACATACATACATATATTTGTGTGTATGCATAGACATGATAAGAACTATGGATATGGATATAGATACAAAGGAATGGTGATAAGGTGTAAATGGTTATTGTTGATAGCGATTGATGATTGGTATAGAGAAATCTTTATGTGTATGATACTCATATAGAGAAGTTGGTAGGGAGAATGGAGTTATAAGAGAGAAACGATATGTGATACAATAATATATTGAATAAAAAAGCTAAATGAGTATCATTTTTTATATTTTCTATTTAAACTTCTTATCTTTTTTTGTTTATTTACAAAAATGTCGCTAATGTACTATCTGATATATTTAAACGTCTATATACAAAAACTTTACTATAAATCGTTTTTTCATTAATTTTAGTGTCATCAATGCCTTTTTTAGTGTAGTTAGATTTGGTAAATAAAAAAACTAAATGAGAATTTATAATCTACATTTATGTGAGTTAGGAGGTACGGAGTTCATACTATTATAAGTTCAGTACAATAACCACTAAAGTTGTTTAATCATGGAGGGTTTCAGGAGGGCATTGTCGTGATGGGGGTTGGAGATGGCCCTAATAGGGTAAAAACTAAAAAAAGGATTATTCTAAGTAGGGATGAGATTTTAGCACCAAATACCAGTACCTTACCAATTTCGTACAAGTAGATTCGCTACTGGTAACAGTATATGATTTTCCCATATTTTGGTACTGGTACTAAATTGTATCATACTGGTACCAGAATATATATAGTTTTGTTTTGAATTTGATTATTTACCAATCTAGTGTAGTTTAAAAGATATTTAATGCATTTAAACCTATGTCTTTAAACAAAAATCTATACAAAACGATACCGAGAATACCAGTTGCAATACCGGTATCGTACCTATGCTTTCTATACCGGTATCGATACCCACGTTTATACAATTTTGGTACCGGTGGTATGGTACCGATCTCATCCCTAATCCTAACGGGTCTTAATGTCTAGTAAACATGAATTTGTAATACCTTGGTTTCAAATTTGGTATAGGTGCTAAATTTGAATTTTTCTAGCAAAATTGCATGTAAGCAACAACATTACTTTTTGTTAGTAACTTTATATTTTGGTAATGACTTTGGTCGACGAGAACAATTCACTATTGATGTAACTATCGGTTAACAATTATAGCACATATTTGTTTCTCTATAATGATTGATTTAGGTATGGTCTCAATTGACTCGTCTTAGCGAATTTGTATATTTCCTCTCATCAAAAATCCATCATTGTTCTTGTTGGTTCTTTGTTTTATCCCATTGAAAATTCGTGAATATCAATGATTATTTCAATTTAGGATTGTCGAACATGATTTGAAGAATGTCTAAAAATTATAAATTCACATAAAGATGTCCTACGAATTTTGAAGAGTTTTTTCAAGAGAGGGAAAATAAATGAAGAAGATTTATGATAATTAAATAAGAAAAAAAGAGAAGTTATTGGAAATAAATTGATAAAAACAAGAATGGAAGAGCAAAAAACAGAGAACAAAGGGAATATTATTATTAGATGAAAGATAAGGGTTACACCCAGTTTAAACACTTTTATTGAGAAAGATCTAAGTAACCTATTTAATGTTTAGTATTTTTTAAATTTAATGATCAACATCATAATCATATATAGTTACATACAATAACCTAAATAAAATTTAACTAAATGGTTCGAGAAAAAAGCTTACTTGAAGCAATTCATTAAACAAACTTGAATGACATGCTAATTTTGTTTAGCCAATAAAGAAAACTAGACCACAATGTGTTGACAAAATTTATTATACACTAATTTTGTTTAGCCAAATTAAGGATAAAAGCAAAATGAAACACACATATGGACAAAATTAATCAAATAAGAGTGGGTTATATTTTCCCCCAATCCTCTTTCTCTCTCTATATATATATATAGTTATAAACTTAATGAACAATAATAATAATTAAATAAAAGTAAATAAAATATTTTATTGTTGGTCAACAATTGAAATTATGGAATTTTTTTGATGACGAATGAAAGAAACATGAAGTTTTGGTTTAAAGGCAGACACGGATCTATGAATAGGAAATGTTGTGCTATTATCTACAGGATCTAAATTATCAATAGGCTCCCAAGCATGTTGAAAATTCGTCTGAGAGTCGCTCCACCGACTGGAACACTTAGCGGAGCTCCCGTATCAATTACGTCCATTCCTCTCGTTAGACCGTCTGTAGCATTCATAGCAAGGCTCTTACTCGATTATTTCCTAATAATTTTTGTGCCTCACAAGTCACATTAATTGGTTGACCAAGAGTATTTCCACCCTTAACTACCAGAGCATTATAAGTATTAGGCATTTTTCCTGGCAGAAAATCTACATCTAGTACCGGACCAATGATTTGGGCTATACGCCCCGCGTTCTTTTTTTCAAGTATGGCAACCCCAGAACTAGAAGTAGTAGGATTCATTCTCATAATAGAAAAATAAAGTAGAAAAGATCTAATTTTTTTGCGAAAAATGATCGCATTCAAAAGAAATGTACGATGACAAGTTGATCGGTTAATTCGATAAGAAATGGAAGTTAGCAAACGATTTTGTTAGTACCATCCAACCAAATCCAATTGAATTATTTACTTATTCAATGAATGGATTTTCTAGCTCAGCCAACCCATTTTCTAAATATCAAGTAGATGAATAAGAATCTTGAGAAAATCTTTCATTTGCCTATCATTATAGACAATCCCATCTATATTATCTATGGAATTCGAACCTAAACTCTATTTACGATTCAGTATCTATATCATCTGCTCTTCTTAATTCTATTGATTTACGTCTAGTCTGTTTTTTTTTTTATTTTTTCATAGAAATGTTCCACATATTTTCACATCTAGGATTTACATATACAACATATATCACTTACAATATATATATATATATATATATCACTGTCAAGGTGGAAAAATTCTTAGTATTTGGGTGATTTTTAGGCATTTCGATAAAAAAAAAAAGAATTGGGTTACGCCATATACATGAAAGAGTATACAATAATGATGTGTTTGCCGAATCAAATACCATGGTCTAATAATCAAGCATTCTGATTAGTTGATAAGTTTACTATTAGTTGGGAATTTTGTGAAAGGTTTGTGTAAAAATTTTTATTAACGCCTAATTCCTGTCAAGTAGGCCTTGTTGTTAGGAGAATTCTTAATTCATGAGTTGTAGGGAGAGATTTATGTCACCACAAACCGAGACTAAAGAACGTGTTGGATTCAAAACTGGTGTTAAAGATTATAAATTGACTTATTATAATCCTGAATATAAAACCAATGATATCGATATCTTGGCAGCAATTCGAGTAACTCCTGTGACGACCGGCATCCGAGCAACCATGAGTCGGAAATCCTAGAGTGTACACAATCAAAGTGTAAGAAATAGGGTTACGAGAGTGAAGACAACAAAATACACGGGTTTTCCTAAAATAGTTAGGAAAATCCACTTAATCACATGAACATGAATCACAAGAAAAGAAAATCAACCTGTGAGGGAAAACAATAAACAAAACCTAAATGGATAACATTTGGAGTATCGATCCAACGAGATATCGACATGGGTGACGATCCGTGTGGATATGTTGTTAGAATTGTATACCCTACATGAAATCCTTACAGGATCAAACAATGTAAGCAGTTAAATACAACGCGACGTTAGTGTGGGTGACGATTCATACAAATGCCAGCGTGAGTCTTTAAAGTTGACGTAAAATAATAACAATTTTAATAAAATCCCACCAAAACTAAATAAACGATCAAAATTTTAAAACACACAACCGTTCGTACAAATGGACTCTCATTCGTACGAACCGGCCTAATTCATGAAGCTTTATAGCCATAGTTCGTTCGCACGAATGGGAGCCATTCGTACGAAACGATTGATTCGTGCGACAGCACAGCTATAAAAGCAACACTTCCGTTTTTCAAACCCATTTTTCACCCAACTCTCTCAAACGAAACCCTCTTTTGCCCCTCTCAATTTTCGGCCATTCCCACACGAAATCGGACGATTCCACCGTCCAAATCGTGTGTATTTCAACCCCAACACCTCCATTTCAAGATTTCAATCCTTTTCATCCTATTTCGGTCAAATACGAGCACCACAGTAAGTATTAGCACCGATTCTTTACACCAAAACACTCCAAAACGTTTTACCATCAATTTTGACCATAAAAACACCAAAAACAACCACCGATTTCAAAAATCGCGTTCTTGGTGAACTTGCAGGCGAATGAGCCTTACAAAGGGCTCATTTGTGCGAACGAGAAGTCTCGTTCGTGAAGAAGAATCACGTGAATGAGCTGCTGTGACATCCGGTATTTTTACGAATGATAATCTGTAATGGTTAGTGTACCAAACTTGATTTATTTAATGCGTTAATAATTTAATATTTATTATTAAATTAATGTTGATTAAAAAGTCTAGCACAGAGTGTTGTTTAAATGCATGGATTTGCATTTGGTGAATTTTTGAGTTTTCTGTACCGTTTAGGAGGTGTTTTAACGAGCGTTGGTGACGACTCGATTAACGGATTTAGTATATATGCTTGGTTTAGCATAAAATGATAAATCATGAATGTATAAATTAAGTTAACGATGAAAACCGAGAATTTTGGTGCAAACTGTTGATTTTATTGACAACTGACTTTATCTGCGTTTTAGCCGGACAAAATGGTATTAATTATCCAAATAATATTTAAGGTCATTGTTTTTGACTAAAATTTGACCGTTTTAGTACGATTAAATATTCTATTAATTTTAGAATAAAAATCGGATTGTTATCAAATTTCTGGTACAAGATTATACACTGTAGGACTCAGATTATATCTGTTTTTATCAGTTTTTGGAATCATGAGAAGCCATAAGAGGACAAGTGTGTGCCCACTTGTCAAGTGTAGGTTGAAAGAATATCTTTACAAATATTTTAAAATCCTTCCAAATCTCCAACATCACCATCACTTTTTCTACCACACTCAACCTTCACTCTCTCTCTCTATCTCTACGTATCTCTCTCTACCTACACCACCATTTTCTTCACTTTCTAAGCTTCATCTTGTTGGATTTGTTGAGCCCTTGGAATATTGTAAGAGTTTTGATCAAAGAAACTACCAATTTTCAAGCACATTAAGGTAAATCCTTACACATTATGTGGGTTTTTATTCAAGTTGTTCACCCAAAAGAATGTGTTTGAATCAAATGGGTTTTTAGCATAAAAGATGATAATGTGTGTATGTGTGTGTCGTGAGTGTGTGTAAATGTGTGAAACGTGTGTGTGTATGAATGTGTGTGTGTGAGCCGTAAAAACATACACACATATATGTATGTGACATGAATGTATATACACACACACATGGTTGTGTGTGATGCAATATATGTATATATGGATGGCGATTTTAATCACACGCATGTACATATACATGCATATATATGTATGTAGATGTGAAATAAGTTACATGCATGAGCATATATGTATATGTATGTGATTGTATATATATACATATGTATGTATGGGTGAGATGGTTACATGCATGAACACATATGTATGTATATGTGGGTTTTGTTGACATGCATGTATATATATGTATGTAATCGTGTGTGTGTGTGTGTGTGTATGTATGTATATGAAAGAATAATGATTTTACATACATGGATGGATGTATACATGATTTGATTGTACATGCATGCATGTGTATGTATACATACGAATGTATGTATAGGTATGTATATATGATTATTTCAAGTATACATATGCATGAGGATAATGTATATATACATAAGTATATATATGGTAGAAAACATGACATGCATGATGGTTGTATATGTATGCATGCATGGGTATGTATGTAATTTTTTTATATAATTATTGAATTTGAAAAATAATAATAATTGCTATTTTATGAAATATATTATATCTGATCTAAAAGTTGTAATATACTTAAAAATATAAATATTTTTGTGGTAAATGAATAAAGAATGGTTATATAACTTAGCCATAATTTTTATTACTTTAAAATGGATGTTTTGATAAGATAAAAACTATAAAAAAAGAGTTTTCTATAAAAATAATTTGGAACAGGTTATGTAACTATAAAAATAAATTTTATAACATATTTAAAGTATAAAATCAAGTGGTTTTAGAATTGTAATGACATAACAGTTATTGAGGACCGAAAATACGTGTTTTCGACAATTTTTAACATATAAAAAGAATCATTTTATGAATCTAATTTTGATCAGAAAATTTATAAGTTTTTATGATAAAAATATGTTACGCCCCATTTGCGGTGCACACATATAATGTATATATGTGTGGGCCCTTAAGGGGCAAAAGTAAAAGTGCATTAATTTTAACATTATTTTAATTATTTTGTGACAATAACGTTAAAATCATTGGGATGATCAACTTCAAACGATAAATTTGAGCCGGAGACTCTTTCGGAGCAGCCTCTCTATCCCAATTGGGATAGGGGTAAGGTTTGTATCTATCCTTCTCCCCCAGACCCTACTGAAAAGTGGGAATATATTGGGTAAGGTGGTTGTTTGTATGATAAAAATATGTAAATTTTAATATATAAGTGTTGTTGATGTTGAGTAAAAATAAGTATAAAATACTTATTTTGAAGTATTAGAAGTCACTTAGGTCATAATGCATGTTGATGTGCTTGTATGTTGCGTTGTTTGTTTTGTCGGTAAAATACGATAAAATTGTCATTTTTGACAAGTTGTTATAAATAATTAAGTTTGGAGTAAAAATATATTTTTAACAAAGATAACTTAATTATTTGGATATAATATGACTTAAAAACGTTAACTTATGATTTATAATAACTAAATTCGAGTCACCAACGGGTCGTTTGTGTGAAATCTGGTTCCCTTAGTGGAATGCGTTTAAGTCTGGTTAAGTTGGGTGAACAACTTACATAGTAGACTTGTATTTAGACTGTTAATGTGTCCCTTGGGTTTTAGGGCGCTAGTGAGAACAGTCGGGTTATTTGGAATCTCTGTTGCTAGCAGGAACCCATTAAGGTGAGTTTCACAGCCCCTATTTAACTATGTTTTGGTTTTTGATAAACCGGGGGAGAAACATACCGGTGTTCGCACCTTGGTTTTGGTTTGATTATGAGCTCATGGTGTCTATCGTATCGTAGGACCTAGCTAGTCTACGATGAGTTCACTAGCACAACAATGTGGCATTACATTATTTTCCATAACTATTGATTAAATGTTTTATTATGAAAACATGTGAACTCACCAACCTGTTTGGTTGACACTATTGGATTTTATGAACGGATCCGATAAGTTAACGTAACTAACTGAGCTACGTCCCGTAAGAGTTACACCGTGGGCAACGAACATTAAATCCACTTAATTTGATTAACTGGTAATCACGAACATTTTATAATTTATAATTGTTATAAATTATATAAGTTTAATTATTTATTCATTTAGTTAAACTATTATTATTATTATTATTATTATTATTTAAGGTAATATATAATAAAATCAAGTGTCATCATTAGATATCATGCAAGATTTTGTAATAATCTTTGCATGCCATCATTTGAGATGGATTTACACTCAAAAGACATATCTTGCATGTCTTGATTGTGTGCAAGATACACACTCCAACTCTTGATCTCTTTTCCCTCTATATATATACTTGAATGATCAAGACTTTAAAAGGAGCTTGATGGTTTTTTTAAAAGATTGGTGCAAGAAGAAACTAGTAGAAGATTAATCATCTTCATCCTACTTTCATACCACCACCTGCTTTTGTAGTGAATCAGGAACTTGTTCGTGTTTTTGTTCTAGCATCCGTTCGTTGAACCTCGGTGTCTCAAACGGTTAAATATTAACCAAAAGGGTATAATCTTTTCCCATCGGTAGATTAGATTAGTTAAAATTATCTGTGTTTGCATGTTTGTAACTTTGATCCTGATTGGGAATTTTAACAGTGAAAAGTTAGAAACCGTAATTCCGCTGCGTTAATATTAAATATGGATTTAATATATATTAAATGGTCAAACTCATTTTTTACCGAAAAGTCAAACCGAATACCACTACGATTCCCAACATTGGTATCAGAGCCACGGTTACAACATGCAAATCGGATCCGGTCAGTTTAACTGGTTTCAGATCACAAACTCTAAACTGTTTGATATTTTGAGTTTCCGATCCAGATATTGATCTGACTAATTATTTGGGTAAAATTAATTATTTGGTCAAAGTTATAATTGACCAAAAGAATTACCCAGTTTAATTATAAAGTTATGATTGAATATGTAAATCAGGCCCGACCTTGTGTTTGTTTGGTTGTTTAATTTTCATTTTTGATTTGTTATGGTTTGGCCCATTTTGATGGCTCAAAGTTGTAATAGAGTAGGGTTTGTAGTTTCTCTTTATGTATTTCAATTTATTGTAAATATTGTAATGACAAAAGACCTAAAGACAAAACTGAAGAATCAAGATCAAGAAGCACGGATCTAGAGGTCAGTGGGAGCAGCTCAAGATCACAAGATGCACTGGATTCATCATTGTGGTTGATTGTGTGTTGTGACCCCGTGACCTAGTTTGTTTTGCTACTTGGCTCTAGCAAAATCAATCACAATTTGGCCTTATGGTTTACATATTTATTTAATTTGATATTGTGGTTGCTTTATCTTATAAATGTTATAACATACCAACCAAATACCAAAAAGGTTTTAAAAGGAGTTTTAAAAATAATCACAATAAAATGTAACAAGTTCAAAAACTAAACAATTTTGCAACTTGTAAAATTTTTAAAAAACAAATGGTTTGTTTTGAAAAATATAACTAATGAGTTTTTACAATCTAAAATTGTTTTAAAACTCAGAAACTTAATAGAATAACTATTAAATTTTGAATGGTTATGCAAGTCGCGACAAACTTAGTTTTAACAGGTTATTTAAAATTAAGTGTCCTGAGACATGAAAGGGTTCATCACAAAGTCACGACATTAAATATAGTAAAACTGGTTTTTACAACGCACGTATGATTAGATCATTCGTTGTGTTTGACCCTTATTCGGTAAACACTAAAAATGGATCCCATATATATAAAATCAATAGTTTATGCTATCCTATTATAAGGGACACTTGGAGCATAATGCGAAACACCAGTGTTTGGAGCCACAGCACCGCACTTGGTGCGTAGTTTCTCCTCTAAGGTGCAAGAGTTTCCGTTGACACATCCGGCTCTTCCACATGTACATGTTTTAGGACGACTATTACTTTCATATCTTGTTATGTGCCACAGCTGTCTGGAAATGAAAGTGAGCATAGATGAGGCTAAACGTATCACTAAATAGACAAAATTGTCTTTGTGGCCTCATACCTGAGAGTTGTGCATTTCTCACAATTGACAAACGTTGTCAATCTACCTAATATCACTTACTAATGTTGCGTGCCACAGCTGCCTTTAGTGACTGATATAGCTTGATTCTCAATCCTTATTCTTATTACTGTTAATGGGTCATTAATTAATTAAATAAGGAATTAAACATCAAAAATACCAATTATTTAATTTTGCTTACTTTAAAGGGATGTCTCACGAAAATAACTCCTCCTTCGCTCTCAAATCCATACTTGAGAAAGATAAGCTGAATAACACCAACTTTCTCGAATGGCACCGCAACCTGAAAATTATTCTCAAGTTTGCCAAAACGCACTATGTACTGGAAGGTCCAGTTCCTAATGAGCCTGAAGGTAATACGGCTGCTGCCCGTAAAGCCTGGGAAAAGCATAACGAGGATGCCATTGAGGTAGCCTACCTTATGCAAGCCACCATGTCTTCTGATCTTCAGAAGAACATGGAAGATATGGGTGCCTTTGACATGATCCAGAAACTTATAGGCATATTTCAGAAACAAGCCCGTCAAGAACGCTATGACACCATCAAGTAGCTTATCGGCTGTAAAATGCAAGAAGGCTCGTCAGTTAGTGCTCATGTGCTTACGATGAAAGGGTACATCGACCAACTGAGTAAGCTTGGTTATCTCCTGTCAAATGAAATGGCAGCGGACTTCATCTTGAACTCTCTCCCAAAGTCTTACGACCAGTTCGTAATGAATTTCAACATGAATGCTTGGGAGAAGACTGTGCCGGAACTGCATGGGATGCTGAAGACGGCTGAGATGAATGTACCAAGCAAAGTCAATCAAGTATTGACAATTCGATCTGCTGGTGTTAGAAAGCCCAATCCCAAGAAAAGGGTTTATAACAGCAAGGGCAAGAATAAAGCTATTGTTGCTGCCAAGCCTGCCACCAGCAAAGCCAAGGCAATTACTAAAGCACCACCCCCTGAAGAGCTTCAATGCTTTGAATGCAACAAGATGGGGCATTGGAGGCGTAATTGCCCTGAATATCTGGCTAAGCTGAGGATGAACAAGGCCAATGGTGCAGGCCCTTCAGGTATTTCTATTTATGTTATTGAACTTTTTACTGTTTCCAGCAACACATGGGTGTTTGACACTGGATGTGGTTACCACATCATTAATGTCTTGCAGGAACCTGAAAAATGGAATAAACTGAAACAAGGCGACATGGAACTCATCGTTGGTGATGGGAAAAGAGTACCAGTTCTTGAAACTGGAACATATTATCTTTCATGTCCTTCTTGCCTTGTACTTATGTTGAATAATTGTTTGTATGCACCTGGTTTAACCAGAAACATTATTTCAGTTTCTCTGTTGTTTGAACAAGGATTTAAGTATGTTTTTTATGGTATTGTTATATCTGCCTACTTAAATGATGTCTTTTATTTTGAGGCTAAACATCAAAATGGTATTTATGAAATAGATGCTCAACCAAACAATAATGTATATAATCTTTCTAAACGTATCAAATCTGGCATTAATGATACATTTCTATGGCATTGTAGACTTGGCCACATAAGCAAATCCCACATAAAAAGGCTCCAGACTAAGGGGATTCTTGAATTCGCTGGACAGGACTCCTTTGATGATTGTGAATCTTGCTTAGCTGGCAAACTCACTAAAGATCCCTTCACCCATGTTGGTGAACGAGCAAAAGATCTGTTAGCACTTATACATACTAATGTGTGTGGTCCTTTCAGAACTATGTCTGGAAATCATGAAAGATACTTCGTTTCATTCATTGATGATTATAGTCGATATGCATATGTTTATCTAATGAAGCGTAAGCATGAAACCTTTGAAAAGTTCAAAGAATTCCAAAACGAAGTAGAAAACCAACTCGGTAAAACGATTAAGGCACTTCGATCGGATTGAGGTGGCGAATATCTCAGCTTAGAGTTCATCAATCATCTGAAAGAACATGGAATTGTTTCACAACCCACTCCACCTGTTACACCCCAACTTAATGGCGTAAGCGAGAGGAGAAATCGCATCTTACTTGATATGGTCCGATCGAAGATGTGTAGAACTAACTTGCATCACTCTTTTTGGAGTTTTGCTCTTATGACCGCAGCCCGCATTTTAAATCTGGCACCGACTAAGAAGGTAAGCAAAACACCATATGAGATATGGTTTGGCACTAAACCCAATTTGTCTTACCTTAGGGTATGGGGATGCGATGCATATGTTACTAGGGATTCTAATGACAAGCTTGATCCTCGAGGCGAAAAGGTTGTTTTCGTCGAATACCATAATAGAAGCGGATATTATTTCTACCATCCTGATGCAAACTTGATTTCCATCAAAAGGAAGGGCCACTTTATCGAGAAAGAATTTCTAGATCGAGGAACTGGAAGCAATATTGTGGATCTCGAAGAAATTCGAGAACCGCAAACGACCGCTGACGAAGTCGGAACGTCTGATCAACAAGAAGTTGTTGCTAATGAATCAGACTTAAACACAATCATTCGTAGAAGTAGCAGGACTCGCAATGCTCCTAATACATACCTTTGGCATCTTGATGGTTCTGAAGTCCTGTTAGTAGCTGAGCCTAATGACGAACCTACTAACTACAAATCTGCTACATCAGATCCATAATATGCGAAATGGCTTGATGCCATGAATTCCGAGATGTAATCCATGTGTGACAATCAAGTCTGGGATTTGGTTGAGCTACCCCCCGGTTCAAGGGCAGTAGGGAGCAAATGGATTTTCAAGAGAAAAACCGACATGCATGGAAATGTTCATACCTACAAAGCACGGCTGGTTGCAAAGGGTTTCACTCAAACTCAAGGTGTTGACTATGATGAAACTTTTTCACCCGTTGCTATGATCAAATCGATTAGGATATTACTTTCCATAGCTGCATATTATGACTATGAGATATGGCAAATGGGTGTTAAAACCGCTTTTCTTAATGGACATCTCTCTGAAGATGTCTATATGGATCAGCCTGAAGGTTTTGTTGATCCAAAATATCCTAGTAAGGTATGCAAATTAAATAAGTCCATTTATGGGCTTAAGCAGGCATCTCGCTGCCGGAATCTTCGTTTTGATCAAAATATCAAAGAGTTTGGTTTCATCAAAAACGAAGATGAACCTTGTGTTTACAGAAAGGCTATTGGGAGGGCTATATCATTCCTCATCTTGTATGTGGATGATATAATAATCATTGGAAACAACATCCTTATGCTTAACGAAGTTAAGCACTGGTTGGGAAATTGTTTTGCAATGAAAGATCTTGGAGAAGTAGCTTACATTCTTTGAATCAAAATTCACAGAGATAGATCTAAGCGGCTTTTAGGGATGAGTCAAAGTGCATACATAGACAAAATGATGACACGCTTCAACATGGAGAACTCCAAGAAACGGACTATTCCCATGACTAAAGGAACCGTGTTGAACAAATCGCAATTTCCTTCGACGGACATTGGAATTAGGCGAATGCAAGCAATTCCATATGCCTCAGCGATTGGTTCTATCATGTATGCTATGTTATGTACCAAACCTGACGTCTCTTATGCTTTAAGCATGACCAGTCGTTTTCAGCAAAGTCCTGGCATTGCCCATTGGACTGCAGTCAAGAACATTCTGAAGTACTTGAAAAGAACTAAAGAAATGTTTTTAATATTTGGAGGAGTGGAAGAAGAGCTCACTGTAAGGTGTTACACTGATGTTAGCTTCCAGACTGACCGAGATGATTCTCGCTCACAATCAGGTTTCGTATTCACTCTCAATGGAGGAGTTGTTTCCTGGAAAAGTTCCAAACAGAGTGTAGTGGCGGATTCAACCACCGAATCTGAATATATTGCTGCATCGGATGCTGCAAAGGAAGCTGCTTGGATAAAGAAGTTCATAGCTGACCTCAATGTGGTTCCAAGTATTCGGAAGCCTATCGAAATCTTTTGTGATAACACAGGTGCTATTGCTCAAGATAAAGAGCCAAGGTCTCATCACAAATCCAGGCACATTTTAAGAAAATTCCACTACATACGGGAAATAGTGGAATGTGGAGACAACATAATAAGCAAAGTAGACACAGATCAAAACCTAGCAGACCCGTTCACTAAGCCCATGACTCAGGACAAGTATGATCAGCACAAGAGTGCGATCGGGCTTAGATTAGCTAGCGATATGTTTTGATTTAGTATTTGGATGAACGAACAAATAAGTAGTTGTACTTTGAATTCAGAGTTGATTTACTGGTTTAAATGCAAATCTGAATTTTATGATTGTGTTCGATTTTAATACGTTTAATCCATGAATCTTGTATTCTTAATTATCCATAGTCGGTTAGACTCGTGGGAACGACTCTGAGTTAAGACTATTATGGATTTGGTCTCAAGTAGTTGACTACCAAATTCACAAACATCATTAGAATGATGTTGGATGTAACTCGCTTCAAATCATCTCCATGGATCTTAGTCATGAGATGTTTTAGAAATTGGTAAACTCATCTTGTATCCTCTGACCTGCGATGTATACTAGAACTTCCGTTTACTAAGGGACATTCTTTGATCGTTGTCAAACGTTGTCGCGTAACTGCCAGTCATACAGGCTTTGATTGGGAATGGTTCTGATGTTCAGTGGGAGTTGTGTATAATCAAGATTGGTATTCTGTACCTTTACATATTTCATGTAACGGTTAGACATTGTGGCGCCCTCGTTGATTCAAACTGGTGAAGTGTAAGGCCTTACCCAAACTGACTGTGTGTTTGATTGGACCACTCTGAATCTAAATCGATAAAAACAATAATTGAACACCATATGAGAATGAATTAGATCCATGTCTCATTATTTCAATGGATGTCTTTTACAGAAAGGATAGATGACTACGATTATCATAAGTCTAGTATCCTGCTATAGTAGCATGATAATTTGGTTAATAACTTTAAAGTGTCATACCTTGTTAGGAGCAATCATGTGCAGCTAGAGCACCGCTGACTGTTTACGTTAGCCTTTTATCAAAATCCGTCCAAGTGGGAGATTGTTGGATTTTATGAACGGATTCGATAAGTTAACGTAACTAACCGAGCTATGTCCCGTAAGAGTTACACCGTGGGCAACGAACATTAAATCCACTTAATTTGATTAACTCATAATCACGAACATTTTATAATTTATAATTGTTATAAATTATATAAGTTTAATTATTTATTCATTTAGTTAAACTATTATTATTATTTTTAAGGTAATATCTAATAAAATCAAGTGTCATCATTAGATGTCATGCAAGATCTTGTCATAATCTTTGCATGCCATCATTTGAGATGGATTTACACTCAAAAGACATATCTTGCATGTCATGATTGTGTGCAAGATACACACTCCAACTCTTGATCTCTTTTCCCACTATATATATACTTGAATGATCAAGACTTTAAAGAGAGCTTGATGGTTTTTTTAAATTTTGGTGCAAGAACAAACTAGTAGAAGATTAATCATCTTCATCCTACTTTCATACCACCACCTGCTTCTGTTGTGAATCAGAAACTTGTTCGTGTTTTTGTTCTAGCATCCGTTCGTTGAACCTTGGTGTCCCAAACGGTTAACTATTAACCAAAAGGGTATAATCTTTTCTCATCGGTAGATTAGATTAGTTAAAATTATCTGTGTTTGGATGTTTGTAACTTTGATCCTAATTGGGAATTTTAACAGTGAAAAGTTAGAAACAGTAATTCTGCTGCGTTAATATTAAATATGGATTTAATATATATTAAATGGTCAAACTCGTTTTTTACCGAAAAGTCAAACCGAATACCACTACGATTCCCAACAGACATTTCTTTTAAATTTGGTATGTTTCTCAGGTAAGCAGCATGATGATGGGAAAGGAAAAACCGATTATTGCAAGCGAGCGTATCTGGGATAATTATTTATGGGACCGGTTGTCGAATTGTTGAAACTGATGTTTTATAAATAAGATGTTGAACTAATGTTAACAATTATCGATGACTTTTGCTTATAATTATCTATATTTTATTTAAATCGTTCGCTTAACTTATGCTTTTGTTAATTACTGTCGACACTAAGACTCTGCTAAGACTTCCGCTACGGGTCGGGGTGTGACAGCTGCCGAACGAACGAACTATCACACGAACGACATGGGTTCATACGTGTGGAACAACCATACGAATGAAGACCCATTCACATGAACGGATAACAAGAAGGAGAGTTAGCATTCGCATCACTCCATTTGTACGAATGAGGGCCGTTCGCACGAACCACCCGTTCGCACCAAGAACAGCCCAAAACGGCTAACTCTCAACCTCTTATTCGAATGTTATACGAATAAGAGTCTTTTCAATTACTTTTACTGAGCGTTCGCCGCTCCATTCACCTTTTCATCAAACAATAACAACAAACCAGTTTCGAGGGTTCAAAACACAAATCATCGAGGATATGTCCTTTGACCACAAGAGTTTGAGGCTTTGTGCCTAACCAAGAGGTGAACGGACACGAACCGTGAAATTGTGTAGTGCACAATCGAGAACTATCATTTTCATTGGACTCCCTCATCAAACAAACAACATTTTTGCATGGTATCTATTTAGAGTAATTCACTAGGACAGGTGTCCACACAACATCACATCAAGAATTCACTGATGAATTCTCGAACAACTCACATCAGAGTCATTTACCATTAGTTGACGCGGGTCAACTAACGGTAACGTAGATAGTACCATAGGTTTAACAAACCTCCAGCGCTGAGGCTGGTACATTACACGCATACACACGTGCAACAAAAACTCAGATTAGTTCCAGGGGAACTAATCACATAATCATATCGGTTAGGGTTGGTAAATGATCACACAGGTGATATTACAGACATACCACACCAATAATAACAAGAGTTTTCAAACAAAACAATTGTTCAAGACCTGGTGTTGAACGAGTTTCAAACGAGTACACTGCAAACAATGTTTTAATACGAGAAAGAAGCATCACTTACGTGATGTTCAAACTAACAAAACCTATCTCCTATATTAGGAGACAGAGCATATGTTTCTTTCTCATAACTTCATGTTACAATCATCAGTCACGTCGTGTAGAGTGGAGATACACAAGTGACAAGGTCCGATTTCCGTTAAGGACACCCTCGTAAATCATCGAAGGGGTGGTGGGTTGGCGATAAGCCTGACCCTACGTATGCCCTATACATAAACTACCTTTGGTGATTTGGGATAGTGTTAGTAATGATGGTTAGACCGATGCACTCGTGTAATTCATTCGTCTTTTCAACATCATTCACATACCACTTTCAAAGCCGTTGTGAATGGAAAGATTTTACTAAACCTTTTACAAAACCAAATATTTTCAAAACTAATGTGAACTCACTAACCTAGTGTTGACAGATTATACATGTTCTCAGGTGAAGAACAGGTTAAAGCAGGATGACTATAGAGAGAGAAGGATAGGATCCCTTAGATGATCCTACAACTCCTGCATGGTATCTCTCCGGTTAGGTCGGATACAAGATTCAGGTCTTGCACCTGTGCAAGCTACTTTCGCGGGACATCTGGTCCTCATTCCAAATGTCCAAGTCAAGTTGTAATAAAATTAAATTATAAAACAGTTGTAATATAATTTTATTCATTTAATTGCATTTAATATATCTCATATTATCATGTACAATGTAACAATCTGATCACTCCGATTACAATCACGCCTCAGGACTATTCCGCCTAACGAGTCTCCGATCCGGCCCGCCGGCTCAGGGTGTGACAACTCCTCAACCTGGAGTTCCACCTGAAGAAACAGGGGCCATAGTGGCTATTGAATCTTCTACTAGTACATGGACAACTGTATGGATCGATGGACTTACGAGCCTAGATGGTTACAAAGGCCGATGCTATGGAATCAAGCATGTTTCTGGAGAAGACAACAAATATATTGCATATGTAGCTTACCCATTAGACCGTTTAGAAGAAGGTTATGTTACTAGCATGTTTACTTCCATTGTAGGTAATGTATTTGGGTTCAAAGCCCTGCGTGCTCTACGTCTGGAAGATTTTCGAATCCCTATTGCGTATGTTAAAACTTTTGAAGGTCCACCTCACGGTATCCAAGTTGAGAGAGATAAATTGAACAAGTATGGTCGTCTCTTGTTGGGATGTACTATTAAACCTAATTTGAGGTTATCCGCTAAAAACTATGGTAGAGCTTGTTATGAATGAAAGTGCATGTATTCATCACGAGATGGAATCGAAGCATCCTACATGCATCTCTCGGTACTTTCTAAACATGAGTTTTGATAACCCGGTTCGTCCTCTCCAACATCATAGCATGAGTAGAACCTCATTTCATTCCTTATATACAACTGTTCTAGTGAGACATTTTTAGAATGGTTGTTCATAATAGAGCCTTCCAATCACAGCAAAGCAATAGGATCATCACCAGGATCAATAGAGACAATCTTACTAGCCATTCCAAGTTTCATGAGTAAAGCATAACCAACTTTCTCATTGAAGACAACTTGATCTTGATTCTTTGTTCCTATAATAACCAGTGAGAGTTATATATAGACTTTAACTGTCACACCCCTGCGCCGCGTGCGGAATCCACGGCGCGGTGACGTATGATCAGTTGAATCATGCACAAGTATTGAATAAGAACAACCACAATGGATTACTAAGTTGCATAATGTTTAGACAATTGTTTAGTTACAGACAATCTATCTACCAAAAGAAAGACAACTACAGACCCAAAATATAGTTACAAAATAAGACTCCAAACAAGACAATTAAACATTTAGGATTTAGTGTGTTTCTAATCCATCCTAGCATGTTTCTTCATCTTGTTCTATCTTAGAATGGTCTCCTTAGTTGTCCCTGAGATTGTCTTAAACCTGATTACCTGAAACACGTGAAAAGTAACTGTCAACTACAGACGTAGTTGGTGAGAACAATAGGTTTAAGCATTTGTAAACATGAGTATATGATATAAGACATAGGTAAGTTAAAGCATCATAAGATTCACACGGATGAGCTGCAACCCAAACTAACATCAAGTAAGAAAATGAGTGTAAACAGTCCAATCACTGTTTGCACATGAGTCAACATATAACATCAAGTCCCAAACCACGTTTGGAGTTAGATAATATGTCAACAGTTTTGAAATAACCATATGTAACCGAAATCTGCAGTTAGTTTATAAAACAGATTTAAAAACTAACTGCAGCAATCGGCCTGCCCCAATGTATGTGTCCGCTTTCCCTTGTTGTGATCACCCAGTACTAACGCTAATGAATATGATACTTGATGGGTTTATAAGTTTGTTTACAACAAATGACACCATGTTTTCTGAATCTTACTTTAACCGGATGTGTTAATGTCTTATTGAAAACCTGGATTTAACTCCACGAGTTGAATCCTTTGTTTATGTAACATGAAATGAATCTCTTGATTTGAATACCATGATGTGAACAACTTGACTTGAATACCATGTTTTGAACCAATGAGTTTGAATACCATGTTTTGAACCACTTGATTTGGATACCATGTTGTGAACCACTTGTTTTGAATACCATGATGTGATGACCTTGTGTAATAACAAGGTTTATAACAAAAGAGTTTGTAAAATCCTTTAAAAGAACATTTGAGTAAAACTGTTATAAGACATTTCAAGAAAACATTTTAAAATCCTTTTAGTAATAAGGGTTTAATAGTAAATAATTCCTTTGAAACAGTTGACAATTTCCTTAAACAGTTGAAGAATCACTTGGATTCATAAGATAAACCTGTAATATTTATGAATGCACATAAACTGTGCAATGAAACAAGATTGATATAGCGGTTTTTGATCACGTGTTCCACCCCAAAACAGTTGTAAAACAGTAAAAGAGGGGCTAAAGTTCTCACCTGTCTGCAGTAGACTCTGAACTAAAACAGATAGCAAGTAGCAAACAGGACTTCTAATTGTTTCCTATAACATTGTAATCATACATAAGATATAGGATTTATAATTGTATAACTTTGATTCATTGATTAACTTGTGTTCACTTGAACTTGATTGTTGTGAAAACTTGAATGTTATGCTTTGAATCATTTGATTGATCATGGGTCCAAGAAACTTATGAAATGTTCTTTGATGCATAATTCTTATGCATAAAATGATATTTGTTCATGAATTTGATAGCCATTGATTACCATTTGTTGTGAAAAGATATTCAATTGATTTCATGTCTTTGTGATTATGAATTGATCTCTCGATTATGTTAAGTTGTCACTTAACCTCTTCGTGATCAATTCACAATATCATATGTCGAGGCCAACACAATTTGGGCCTTAAACCCATAAACCATGGTGGTCTTTAAACCAAGTCCATGGGCCAATTAGGTTAATGGTGAGCCTAATGGGCTTGGATTAGGTCTAAGTATTTAATTGGGCCCACTAATGTGTATGTAAACCACACACAAGTTTCTAAGACAAATGTCGGGCCAATTAAACCCTAATGGGCCAATTTAACTATAATGTGCTTAGTTGAAAACCTATGGGCCAAGGGCTAATGCAATTGGGCCTTGTAGCATTGAATCGGGCCGAATATAGTTGAATTGGGCTTATTCTAACATGAGCCGAGATACCCCATTAGGTTGGGCCAAGGTACCCAAAGAGAATAGCATGATGTTGGCTCGGCTACCCTACTTGGCAGCGAACCTTTTAGGTTTTCTGACCTAAGGTTCGCCCATGCAACTTATGCATGGGTTCGCCATCATGTGAAGGGTTCGTGGCCCACCTAGAGTTCGCGAGGCTAATAGGCAACAGGGTTCGGCCAAGATAGTATACTGCAGATTCGTTCATGATCATAAAGGGTTCGGCCAATAAAGCTGAACAAACGAGGGTTCGTTAATTAGGAGGACTTCGGCTCAAGTCCTAAGGTTTGCTGTGGTTCGTGGTTGATCCGCAAGGGTTCGTGGTAGTAGAAGGTTCGACTAGGAAACCCTAGCAACTTCGGCCATGCAGGGTTCGCGACATGGTAGAAGGCTCGGCTGAGGATAGCCAAGGGTTCGTGAGACTAGCATGCAACAGGGTTCGTTCCCTCTTGGTTCGTGGTTCCTTAGAGTTCGCCTGAATTGGTTCATGTAGGATAGTTCGGCTGATATCACATGGTTCGCAGAAGGTGTGCACTGAGAAGGGTTCGTTGGGTCATCAGGTGGTTCGTGAAGGCTCGTGGGATTGTCCATGGTTCGGCTGGTTGCTGAAGAGGGTTCGGCAGCCCCCTTTTTCCCCACGAACCTGCAACAACTTCACATCCCAATCGAGCTACAACCTTTCTTGATGTAGTCTTCACAAAATCGGTGCACAAGAAACACATTTCGCAGGTCAAGGGTTGGTCTACGTGGTCTTTATCACCGATTTTAACATGGGTTAACAAGATCACAACAAAAACCCTATTTTTCCGAAACTTCAAGCTCAATTACCTCGAGATTGGCTGGATGAAATCACGATATTCTTGTACTTTCTTGTAGAGTTTGTTGAGAGCTTCGCGTGGACACCAAGAACTCCGAAATCCGTTGAGAAATAAGCGAGTTACGCGCGTTTAAAGCTTGGTTTTTAGAGAGAGAGAGGGGTAGACGAACTATTAGAGAGAGAAAGGGTTGTTGGTGGAATTTATGAGCATTTAAGCCTTGTTCAAGGCTTTTATAGCTCGGGTGAAGTTCGGGTCCGTTTCGGTCGCTCGGTTTGCGTTTCCGGAACGTAACGCGTAATTTACGCGGTTTTAAATAAAAATAGATGTTAAACTCATTTAAATGATGAGTTTCAAAATTGTAAAAATATAAAAATAATTAATTTAATTATTTTTACTCTTCGTGTGTTGTCGGATCGTTAAACATTCACAATTTACGTGTATACCCGCAATCGCGTACGTTTTCCGATCGTATTAAAATATTTAAAGTCGTTTAATCGTAATTATAAGTTCAACATTCGTATTATTATGGATCGTCACCCATAACTATACTCAGTCTCGCTTACAGATTACGATCTTGGTTGAATTAATTAATTGTCATAGTATTCGTCTCAACACTACGCACTAACACTAACCTGTTACACCGAACGCAGTATATGTATAGGGCTCACTCTCGCTGCCCACCACTGTTTCGATATAACAAGTTACTGTTCTTGCTTAGTGAAATCGACTGTAAATAGATAATACATACTTGTTTTCTGACTACTAGGATCCTGTAACACACAAGCACACATTATGAACATACTGAAACACATTGATGAACTGAACCATGAATAGACACTGTTCTAACACTGTTTACAACTACATGACTATATGCACAAATGTTACAGTCTCCCCTAGTTAAGGGAATTTCGTCCCGAAATTAACTAGCCGAAGATACTGTAAAAAGGTGAGGGTACTTAAGCTTCATCTGGTCTTCACGTTCCCAGGTGAACTCAGCACCGCGTTTGCCCTCCCATCGTACCTTTACGATCGGGATACGACTGCGTTTGAGTTTCTTGACCCCATGATCCATGATTTCAACCGGACGTTCTATGAATTGCATGTTGTTCTGAATCTGTATGTCTTCCAGTGGAATCTGAACATCATGATCCGCCAAGCATTTCTTAAGATTCGATACATGTAAAGTATCGTGAACATTGCTTAGCTCCACTGGAAGTTTGAGTTTGTAGGCTACGGGACCAATCCGTTCCAGGATCTCAAAAGGTCCAACGTACCTTGGTGCAAGTTTCCCTTTCTTCCCGAATCGGACAACGCCTTTCCAGGGAGAAACTTTGAGTAAGACTCGGTCACCGACTTGAAACTCAAGTGGTTTCCGACGTCGATCAGCATAACTCTTCTGCCGATCCCGTGCGGCCTTAAGCCGTGACTGAATGATTGTGATCTTGTCTGATGTTTCCTGAATGAGTTCTGGTCCTACGACCTGTGAGTCACCAATCTCGGTCCAACAGACCGGTGATCGGCACTTTCTACCATATAGCGCTTCGAATGGTGCACATTGAATGCTCGTATGATAGCTATTGTTATATGAAAACTCAATGAGTGGGAGGTGAGTGTCCCAACTTCCACCGAAGTCAATGACACAAGAACGGAGCATGTCCTCAAGTGTTTGGATAGTCCTCTCACTTTGGCCGTCGGTTTGGGGATGATACGCCGTGCTAAGATTAACACGCGTTCCCAAAGCCTTTTGCAATGATTGCCAAAAGCGAGAAGTGAAGTGACTATCACGATCAGATATGATTGATGTTGGAGTACCATGACGTGCAATGATTTCGTTGATGTACAATGTGGATAGCTTCTCCATCTTGTAATCCTCTCGGATTGGGAGAAAATGAGCAGATTTGGTGAGTCGATCAACGATCACCCAAATCGAATCGAAACCTCTCGGAGTTCTCGGCAACTTTGTTATGAAATCCATGGAAATTTGCTCCCATTTCCATTGAGGAATTTCAGGTTGTTGCAGAAGTCCCGAAGGCTTTTGATGTTCTGCTTTGACCTTTGAACACGTAAGACATTTTCCCACGTACAGTGCTATGTCTTTCTTCATTCCCGGCCACCAGTAAGATGTCCTCAAGTCCTGATACATCTTGTCGGCTCCAGGATGAACTGAGTATCGCGACTTATGTGCCTCATCACAGATGAGTGTGCGCAATTCTTCAGACTTTGGAATCCAAATGCGGCCGTTGAGATATAACACTCCATCAGCTCGAGGTTCTAGTTTCTTCTCAATACCACAATCCAAGTCTGTCTTGAGTTGATTGTTTGTTACTACCTGTTGTTGTGCAATACGAATCAAGTCTTTCAAGTTTGGCTGTGTGTTGATCTCCATGACTCTAACACGAATTGGTTTGACTGGTTCCTTGCGACTAAGAGCATCCGCCACCACGTTGGCTTTACCCGGATGGTAACGAATCTCACAGTCGTAATCAGTTAGAAGCTCAACCCAACGTCGTTGTCTCATGTTGAGTTCTTTCTGATTGAGAATGTGTTGAAGGCTCTTGTGGTCTGTATAGATAACACATTTAGTACCATACAGGTAGTGTCTCCAAATCTTCAATGCAAAGACCACAGCCCCTAACTCAAGGTCATGAGTAGTGTAATTCTTCTCGTGAACCTTGAGTTGTCTTGAAGCATAAGCAATGACCTTGTCCCGTTGCATAAGTACACAACCGAGACCAAGGTTTGAAGCATCACAGTAGACAATGAAATCATCACTGCCTTCTGGAAGACTAAGGATAGGGGAATTGCATAACTTTTGTTTAAGAAGTTGAAATGCATCTTCTTGTTTCTGTCCCCATATAAAAGCTTGACTTTTCTGAGTTAATGTAGTGAGTGGCAAGGCTATCTTAGAGAAATTTGCAATAAATCTCCTATAATAACCTGCCAGACCCAGGAATGAACGAATCTCTGTTGGAGTAGATGGAGTAGTCCAGTTCTTAATCGCCTCAATCTTGGCTGGATCTACATGAATTCCATCTTTGTTTATGACATGTCCTAAGAAGTGAACCTCCTTTAGCCAAAATTCACACTTTGAGAATTTAGCATAAAGTCGTTCAGTTCTTAGTAACTCTAAGACTTTCCTCAAATGATCCTCGTGTTCTTGTTCTGACTTGGAATAAATCAGTATATCATCAATGAAGACAATAACAAACTGATCCAAGTATGGCCTGCAGACTCGATTCATCAAGTCCATGAACACTGCGGGTGCATTGGTCAGCCCAAATGGCATAACCACAAACTCATAGTGTCCATATCGAGTCCTAAATGCAGTCTTTGGTATATCCTCATCATTTACTCTTAACTGATGATACCCGGATCGTAAGTCAATCTTAGAGAAGCAAGTTGCTCCCTGTAATTGATCAAACAGATCATCGATCCTGGGCAGAGGATATCTATTCTTGATTGTCAACTTGTTCAGCTCACGATAATCTATGCACATGCGAAATGAACCGTCTTTCTTCTTGACAAATAGAACCGGAGCTCCCCATGGAGAGAAACTCGGTCTTATAAAACCTTTGTCTAAAAGTTCTTGAAGCTGACTAGACAGTTCTTGCATCTCAGACGGTGCTAACCGATACGGTGACTTCGCCACTGGGTTTGCTCCAGGGACGAGGTCAATTCTAAACTCCACTTGTCGGACTGGTGGTAGTCCAGGCAAGTCTTCTGGGAATACGTCTGGATAGTCTTTGATAACCGGTACGTCTCCAACTGCTTTCTTGTCAGGTTTCTTTTCCACCACGTGAGCTAAGAATGCATAATATTTCTTCTTCAGATACTTCCTCGCCTTGATGCACGATACAATCTTCAATTCGCGGCAGGGTTTCTCACCGTAGACTATCATCGTTTCGCCGGACGGTAGGGGAATTCGAATAAGTTTCTCCGAACATACGATTTCAGCATTATTCTTAGATAACCAATCCATTCCTACCACTACTTCAAAGCTTCCGAGGGTCATAGGAATAAGATCGATGGAAAAGAGATGGTCATTTAGTCTTAGCTCACAAGCATTAATGATGGAATCTACAACTATGGTTTTACCATTCGCTACTTCTACAGTATAGGGAGCAGTAAGTGTGGATAGTTGCATATTAAGAACAGAAGCAGTATGAGCAGAGATAAAGCTTTTATCAGCACCAGTATCAAATATGATAGGAACATAGTGATTATTGATAAGAAATGTACCCGTGATGACTGCTGGCTCTTCACGTGCTTCAGCAGTTCCAATAACGAAAGCACGAGCAACAGCAGTGGTGTTGTTGAGTTTTGGACACTGGTTTCTGAAGTGCCCTTCTGCCCCACAATTATAGCAGGCTCTTCCACCTGCAGCAGTAGAAGTTGTGGCAGCAGTTGTTGCAGCAATAAGATGAGCAGATCGACAAGTCGCTGCAAAGTGTCCCATACGCCCACACTTGTGACACTTTCTGCATGCAATAGTGGGTAGATGATGGTACTGGCATTTGGTGCAGAGTGGAAATGAGCCAGTGTACTGCTTTCTGACATTAGCAGGTTGTGGCATAGCAGTGAGGGGAGTAGCATGAGTAGGTGCAGCCGCAGTCAACGCTGCAAAGTTCTTGATTGTCTTCTGTTTCTTCTTCTTGGGATGGTGCTGTTCAGGCTTCTTGCCTTCCTCAATCTGTGCTCTTTTAAATCCCTTTCGGGTGAGCACTCCCGATTTAACATATTCCTCGGTCAGAGTAGCACCGAGTTGAATCGCGGCTTCCAAGGTAGTGGGGTTGTTCCCCATAACAGTTCCTCTAACCACTAGAGGCAAGCCTTCGATGTATTTCTCTATCCTGCGGGATAGAGGAGTAACCAGATGTGGTACCAAAATACACAACTCATGAAAACGAGTTGTATACTTGGCATTTTCGCCACTATCCTGCACCAGATTCCACATCTCCACCTCCAGTTTCTTTAGCTCGTGACGTGGACAAAACTTTTCCACCAGTAAGTTCTTGAATCCATTCCATGGTAAGGCTAGAGCGACCTCACGTCCCCTGGTGTTCTTCTCAGAGTTCCACCAGGTGAGCGCTCCCTTATGAAAAGCACTTGAGGCCATCTTGACCTTCAGATTTTCAGGACATCCAGTGAAGTCGAGAATGTCTTCGATGCTTTCCAACCACTGTAGTAGACCGGTTGCTCCCTCAGTACCAGAGTACTTGGGAGGTTTAGCATCGTTGAACTGCTTAAAAGTAAAGTTAACAGTTCCAACGTTAGTGGCATTGGAGTTGTGTGCAGAATCACCGGTACTTCCCCGAAGGTTCTGGGTAATATCAGTGACCATACCCGGGATCACATCCCTCATGTGAACAGCGATAGCTCGAGCAATCTTGTTAATTTCATCATCATTACCGCTTGTCGAACCACCAGCATTTGGGTCTCGTCGAGGAGGCATTCTACGAATAGAAGCCACAAGCGGGTCAGTAATGAGAATGGATACAATTGAATTTTCATGATAAAGTCAGTAATATATCCATACTACTAGTATTATCATTCAATTGTAATATGATCCAGTACACGTATAAGTTATCAACTTATTTGTATACTTATCATGTGAATATGTACGATGTCTCATGATCTCTCCACCAAACCTACACACTGACACTTTCCCGATATACCGAAAATAGCTTATATATAGGGCTCACTCTCGCTGCCCACCACCATTTCGGTATACCACGATCGTGCCCTTGCTAGCATTTGGCATTACGTTTGTACTGATTTCCAAGTGTGTTCCATTGATTAAGAATCCCATGATCTTTGATCAACTTGAACTATGATTGATTCCATGATTGAACTATGATTATGTTATGTGTGCACTTTCTAACAATCGTTAACATGTAAAGCTAAATCATACGTGTGCTCTACACTTTCCCGTTAATCTATGTTAGTAAGTACCAATGATGTAATCACTTAAGAATTTCACTTAAGATTTACATTGAAGGAATGTTCACAACTTGAATGATTCACCATAATGTCTGGTTCATCCAAGTTTGAATTCCACTATGATTTGATTCACCAATGATTGTTTCCCAAATGATTGTATCCCATGTGTTTGTACCCCATGTGTTTGACCAATGTTCAATGATTCCGGTTGTTCCCGAATCCTCACTTCAAATTCAAGCGCCGAATTTTCCCTGACAAACCAAGATAAGCTTATATATAGGGTAAGCTCTCACCGACCCACCACTTACCTCAGCCCATCAGCGTTAATCCGCCGTTTGCATTTGAAGCTAAGATTCCAACCCGTGATTGATTATGATTATCCCATGATTTCCTCTTGTTCTGTGATTCTGTTTATGATTGTGTAAACCATGGTCCTTAATTTACTAGAAACTAAGACCTTAGGTTTATGTATATGTGTCCTAGGTTAGTCAACCTAGTTTCCCAATACTTACAGTACTGAGCATAATGATTTCCTGTGAGAACTTCAACTAAAGAATACTGTTACACAGATTCTAAGTTATAAAGTTCCTATGATAATGAACACCTGATAATGATAACAATGATAACAATGACAAGGATTTCAAATCTAAGTTCTAAATTAATAGACCTCAACCTTTGAATTCCTATAGTGATATGACAAGGATCTCAAATCCAAGTTCTAAGTTAATAGATCTTGACCTTTGAATCCTATAATGAATATGACAAGGATCTTAGATCAAAGATAACAATCTTTGCCTCTAAATCCCATAATGAATATGACAAGGATCTTAGATCAAAGATACTAAATTAATAGATCTTTGCCTCTAAATCCCATAATGAATATGACAAGGAATTCATATCAAAGATACTGAAACCACAGATCTTTGCCTCTGAATTTCTATAATGATCTCTGTGTGAGAATTTCAGATCAAGGATTCTAAGAATACAGATCCTTGCCTCTGAAATCCTTAAATGCATATGTGTGAGAATTTAATTCGGTTTCTAAAATTATAGAAGTCCGATTCAAATCCCTTGACTCGATGTCTAATCTTAGAAAAATGTCCCTAAGATCTTTCAAGCTTATTGTAGACTTAATGCTCACTTAAGTTACTTAGATCCTAAGTATCCTCAAGCCTATAGCACTTAGTCCTATTGGGTAGCTTAGGTTATAGTCTAGGTCATTAAACATTGGGTTTTTCCTAGTTCTCTACAACCTTGGCTCTGATACCAACCTGTCACACCCCTGCGCCGCGTGCGGAATCCACGGCGCGGTGACGTATGATCAGTTGAATCATGCACAAGTATTGAATAAGAACAACCACAATGGATTACTAAGTTGCATAATGTTTAGACAATTGTTTAGTTACAGACAATCTATCTACCAAAAGAAAGACAACTACAGACCCAAAATATAGTTACAAAATAAGACTCCAAACAAGACAATTAAACATTTAGGATTTAGTGTGTTTCTAATCCATCCTAGCATGTTTCTTCATCTTGTTCTATCTTAGAATGGTCTCCTTAGTTGTCCCTGAGATTGTCTTAAACCTGATTACCTGAAACACGTGAAAAGTAACTGTCAACTACAGACGTAGTTGGTGAGAACAATAGGTTTAAGCATTTGTAAACATGAGTATATGATATAAGACATAGGTAAGTTAAAGCATCATAAGATTCACACGGATGAGCTGCAACCCAAACTAACATCAAGTAAGAAAATGAGTGTAAACAGTCCAATCACTGTTTGCACATGAGTCAACATATAACATCAAGTCCCAAACCACGTTTGGAGTTAGATAATATGTCAACAGTTTTGAAATAACCATATGTAACCGAAATCTGCAGTTAGTTTATAAAACAGATTTAAAAACTAACTGCAGCAATCGGCCTGCCCCAATGTATGTGTCCGCTTTCCCTTGTTGTGATCACCCAGTACTAACGCTAATGAATATGATACTTGATGGGTTTATAAGTTTGTTTACAACAAATGACACCATGTTTTCTGAATCTTACTTTAACCGGATGTGTTAATGTCTTATTGAAAACCTGGATTTAACTCCACGAGTTGAATCCTTTGTTTATGTAACATGAAATGAATCTCTTGATTTGAATACCATGATGTGAACAACTTGACTTGAATACCATGTTTTGAACCAATGAGTTTGAATACCATGTTTTGAACCACTTGATTTGGATACCATGTTGTGAACCACTTGTTTTGAATACCATGATGTGATGACCTTGTGTAATAACAAGGTTTATAACAAAAGAGTTTGTAAAATCCTTTAAAAGAACATTTGAGTAAAACTGTTATAAGACATTTCAAGAAAACATTTTAAAATCCTTTTAGTAATAAGGGTTTAATAGTAAATAATTCCTTTGAAACAGTTGACAATTTCCTTAAACAGTTGAAGAATCACTTGGATTCATAAGATAAACCTGTAATATTTATGAATGCACATAAACTGTGCAATGAAACAAGATTGATATAGCGGTTTTTGATCACGTGTTCCACCCCAAAACAGTTGTAAAACAGTAAAAGAGGGGCTAAAGTTCTCACCTGTCTGCAGTAGACTCTGAACTAAAACAGATAGCAAGTAGCAAACAGGACTTCTAATTGTTTCCTATAACATTGTAATCATACATAAGATATAGGATTTATAATTGTATAACTTTGATTCATTGATTAACTTGTGTTCACTTGAACTTGATTGTTGTGAAAACTTGAATGTTATGCTTTGAATCATTTGATTGATCATGGGTCCAAGAAACTTATGAAATGTTCTTTGATGCATAATTCTTATGCATAAAATGATATTTGTTCATGAATTTGATAGCCATTGATTACCATTTGTTGTGAAAAGATATTCAATTGATTTCATGTCTTTGTGATTATGAATTGATCTCTCGATTATGTTAAGTTGTCACTTAACCTCTTCGTGATCAATTCACAATATCATATGTCGAGGCCAACACAATTTGGGCCTTAAACCCATAAACCATGGTGGTCTTTAAACCAAGTCCATGGGCCAATTAGGTTAATGGTGAGCCTAATGGGCTTGGATTAGGTCTAAGTATTTAATTGGGCCCACTAATGTGTATGTAAACCACACACAAGTTTCTAAGACAAATGTCGGGCCAATTAAACCCTAATGGGCCAATTTAACTATAATGTGCTTAGTTGAAAACCTATGGGCCAAGGGCTAATGCAATTGGGCCTTGTAGCATTGAATCGGGCCGAATATAGTTGAATTGGGCTTATTCTAACATGAGCCGAGATACCCCATTAGGTTGGGCCAAGGTACCCAAAGAGAATAGCATGATGTTGGCTCGGCTACCCTACTTGGCAGCGAACCTTTTAGGTTTTCTGACCTAAGGTTCGCCCATGCAACTTATGCATGGGTTCGCCATCATGTGAAGGGTTCGTGGCCCACCTAGAGTTCGCGAGGCTAATAGGCAACAGGGTTCGGCCAAGATAGTATACTGCAGATTCGTTCATGATCATAAAGGGTTCGGCCAATAAAGCTGAACAAACGAGGGTTCGTTAATTAGGAGGACTTCGGCTCAAGTCCTAAGGTTTGCTGTGGTTCGTGGTTGATCCGCAAGGGTTCGTGGTAGTAGAAGGTTCGACTAGGAAACCCTAGCAACTTCGGCCATGCAGGGTTCGCGACATGGTAGAAGGCTCGGCTGAGGATAGCCAAGGGTTCGTGAGACTAGCATGCAACAGGGTTCGTTCCCTCTTGGTTCGTGGTTCCTTAGAGTTCGCCTGAATTGGTTCATGTAGGATAGTTCGGCTGATATCACATGGTTCGCAGAAGGTGTGCACTGAGAAGGGTTCGTTGGGTCATCAGGTGGTTCGTGAAGGCTCGTGGGATTGTCCATGGTTCGGCTGGTTGCTGAAGAGGGTTCGGCAGCCCCCTTTTTCCCCACGAACCTGCAACAACTTCACATCCCAATCGAGCTACAACCTTTCTTGATGTAGTCTTCACAAAATCGGTGCACAAGAAACACATTTCGCAGGTCAAGGGTTGGTCTACGTGGTCTTTATCACCGATTTTAACATGGGTTAACAAGATCACAACAAAAACCCTATTTTTCCGAAACTTCAAGCTCAATTACCTCGAGATTGGCTGGATGAAATCACGATATTCTTGTACTTTCTTGTAGAGTTTGTTGAGAGCTTCGCGTGGACACCAAGAACTCCGAAATCCGTTGAGAAATAAGCGAGTTACGCGCGTTTAAAGCTTGGTTTTTAGAGAGAGAGAGGGGTAGACGAACTATTAGAGAGAGAAAGGGTTGTTGGTGGAATTTATGAGCATTTAAGCCTTGTTCAAGGCTTTTATAGCTCGGGTGAAGTTCGGGTCCGTTTCGGTCGCTCGGTTTGCGTTTCCGGAACGTAACGCGTAATTTACGCGGTTTTAAATAAAAATAGATGTTAAACTCATTTAAATGATGAGTTTCAAAATTGTAAAAATATAAAAATAATTAATTTAATTATTTTTACTCTTCGTGTGTTGTCGGATCGTTAAACATTCACAATTTACGTGTATACCCGCAATCGCGTACGTTTTCCGATCGTATTAAAATATTTAAAGTCGTTTAATCGTAATTATAAGTTCAACATTCGTATTATTATGGATCGTCACCCATAACTATACTCAGTCTCGCTTACAGATTACGATCTTGGTTGAATTAATTAATTGTCATAGTATTCGTCTCAACACTACGCACTAACACTAACCTGTTACACCGAACGCAGTATATGTATAGGGCTCACTCTCGCTGCCCACCACTGTTTCGATATAACAAGTTACTGTTCTTGCTTAGTGAAATCGACTGTAAATAGATAATACATACTTGTTTTCTGACTACTAGGATCCTGTAACACACAAGCACACATTATGAACATACTGAAACACATTGATGAACTGAACCATGAATAGACACTGTTCTAACACTGTTTACAACTACATGACTATATGCACAAATGTTACATTAACTCCTGGAAATAACAGATCAAACTCAAGATCGAAAGTCTCCTATGTCTTCGTGGTGGCCTTGATTTTACTAAAGATGATGAAAACGTGAACTCCCAACCATTTATTTGTTGGAGAGACCGTTTCGTATATGTGCCGAAGCTATTATAAAGCACAAGTTGAAATAGGTGAAATCAAAGGACATTACTTGAATGCTACTACGAGTAATTACGAAGAAATGATGAAAAGGGTTGCGTTTGGCACAAAATTCGGAGTTCATATCATAATGCATGACTACCTAACAGGGGATTCACTACAAATACTATCTTGGCTCATTATTGTTGAGATAATGGTCTACTTCTTCACATCTATCACACAATGCATGCAGTTATTGATAGATATAAGAATCATGGTATGCACTTCCGTGTACTAACTAAAGCGTTACGTATGTCTGGTGGAGATCACATTCCTTCCGGCATCGTAGTAGGTAAACTTGAAGGGAAAAGAGAAATCACTTTGGGCTTTATTGATTTACTGTTTGATGATTTTATTGAAAACGATAGAAGTCGTGGTATTTATTTCACCCAAGATTGGGTCTCTCTACCAGGTGTTCTACCTATAACTTCTGCGCGAAACCGAGCGAAACCGAATGGACCCGAACACACCCGATATTTTGAAGCCTTTAATGAGGCATTTATGGCCTCACCCAACCCCCACCTACCAGCCCCAACCCCATTTTCGGTTCTCTCTCTATCTCTACTTTCTCTCTCTAGAGATTCAAACTTCAAACATCCATAACTCTCTTGATTCTTCACGAAGTCGTGTGTTTTTTTTGTCAAAACAACCCTTGTAACTTGTAGATCACAGAAGTACAACGGATCTAAGCTTTTGTCAATCCGATTCGAGGTAAAATCAGTAATTTGATTCGGTTTTTAGGGTTTGAAAACCCTAGGTTCGAACCCTTCCTTTAGCCGGTTAAAACTTCTTGAAACCATAGGAAAACTTCACTAAAACCCATAGGAATGATGTGGGAACAAGCATCCTAATCTAATCTAGTTGATTTGCGAAAGAAATTCATGGTTGCCATCGATGAACTCGACCGGCCGAATGGGTAAACACAGATAGGACGAATGGCTCTAGCCGAATAGCACCCATTCGGCGAATGACCCCCGACTAAGAGGCTCCCATTCGGTCACATCACATTCTGTCGGCTAGGACTCATTCAACCAACCAACCTTCATTCGTTCGGCTCTCATGCAGCCTATGTCATTCAACTACCTCCCCATTCATTCGGCTAATCAACATTCGGCCAGTGTTTTACGGCCACACCTCTTCGTCATACACTCTTTCGGTTAGATGCCCTTGGGGTGATCTCATTCGGCCAGGCCCTATTAGTCGAATTACAAGGGTGGGATACGTGGGAATCATGTATGCATGCATGGGATCTTAATGTGTGTGGGTGTGTGTGCACGGGATTATATATTAAGGTCTCATAAATGGAACAAGGGTTTCAACCATGAGTTGTTGAATGAATTGGTTATAAAATGTAGGAGTTCACTTCAAGAAAAACAATGAATAGGGTTTCTAAAGAAGGGGTTTCTTAAAACACACTAACAATTCAACATGAGTCGTCAATACCTATTACTTTAGCTTAAAACACTTGAGGTTTTATTATGAGATAGTGTGGATCAAAACAATAACCTAAAGGTTATAGGATTGATTTAACTAATAACACCTAAATCTTCGGGAAATCTATAAACACATGTAACTAACTTAGATGGTTTATTTAAACTATCAAGATTTAGTTAATCTATGTATTGAAAAGAAAACATTTGGAAATCAAAGTCTAATAACGGGCCGAGTTGGGCCCAATGGGCTTAACCTAAGCTCATCAGTGTTAAACATCCTTTCATTTAAATTAATCATATTTTGAATAAAAGAAACTAAAATATGAACTTTATTAAATTACATAAAATGATGTTTTCTAAATATTTAACATAAAATGAAATAACTTGGAAACGTTTTAATTAAAGGCTTGAAATGATTAATCGCGGGACTAGGATTACTAATGGGTAATGAATTAGACTAGTTAGATAGAAAATTAGAAACACACTAGTAACATAGGACACTTAGTTGCACACCGAGACCGAAACCCTAGATGCGTCTATTATAAATACTTATCCTATTCGAATCCTTTCAAAACAACTCAGGTACTGAAGATACATGAACCACAAGTAAAGAGCACGCATTTTGTGATAATTCATTTGCACAGCAACACAGGTGAGTTCATTGCCCCTATTCTAAACATTTTTGTTTTCAAACGCGGGGCTGAGAAGCATGCGTAAACCTTTTTATTTTAAATTGTTTTACGTAAATGCTTTTACTTGTTTTATGCTTTATATGCTTGTTGATACTCCTAGACTCCTGTCTAGGTTATTGCTATGCAGAATCAACTACCAAGTTAAATAATTACTCTTATGAGTACTACTTTAATTATAAACTCTAAACAAACCCTTAGTCCATAGAGTTCTAATTCAAGAATCTAAGTTCAAGGTGAAATCAAAAGAACTAAAGTTAAAGATCAAATGCAATGGAATCTAATCCAGTGTGATCAGTAAACTAAGGATCCTACTCCAGAATCTACAATCATTGTGAAATCATAGAAATCTAAAGAGCAGAATCAAGAGAATCATGGGAATCATTACCGTGAGTGAATCATTGAAATAATGAAATCATTAAGATCTAATGAAATCATTAATGCTTAAGTTAAGGTGGATGTCAGTTGTATGTATATCAAGACCACGTGTAACACACGGAAAGTCCCGTTACGGTAGTAGACTCATGTAGTCAAGCTACTTGGTCATAACTTAAACAATCAAACGAAATCAAGAAAATCAAGAAGATCAGAATCAAAGGATATCCTAAAGTCCCGACGCATACAGTAGACCTTGTGGGTCAAGCTGATATGGGCAAGTCATGAAAGTCCCGACGCATACAGGTAGACTCCTTGTGGGTCATGCCTGATATGGGCCACGTGTGAGAAGGTACAACTTGGACAACCACCAACAACCGAGTCTAATTGATTGAGTCAAATAAGGCCCAATCGTCATGTCTTAGTTGTATTTAAATGCTTAGTTACTAATTTAATTAAACATTTAATATTATATTTCTACAAGTGCTTTGGGGTAATCATGAATACATGGTGAACTCAAAAATCAAAGGTATTTCAATTTGTGGAAATCAAAATCTAAGATGAAGGTGAATGGAGTGAAACGCTTAATTATCATTAACAATAATATGCTAAGCAGTCCGGTATGTGGTGGGACGGTGGCTGGGCGGGCGGCAAGTGCGACCCTACATATGCCCTATATATAAGCATACTTGATTGGATAGCATAGGTGGTTGTTGGTGAGGTTAAGGTTGTCATTTCGGGGGATCAAGGTAACATATTAAGGGAAATCAAATGCTATGAATCAGATGTTATGGAATCATATGTTATGGAATCAATGTTGTGGGATGAAACACTTAATTATCATCAGGAACAATATATCATGTGGTTTAGTATGTGGTGGGACGGTGGCTGGGCGGGCGGTAAGTTCAACCCTACATATGCCCTATATATAGCATACTGAATTGGATGGTATAGGTGGTTAATGGTGAGGTTAAGGTTGTCATTCAGGTTATTCAAACTCATTTTTATAAAACTACATGAACTCACCAACCATGTGTTGACTTGATCTTTTTGTATGAATTCTCAGGTGACGAACAGGTCAACTAAGAGGTTATTACTTTTGGAATAGGATGCCAGATAGCGGACCTAGTGTTTTTGGACCTGCATATTTTTGAAACATCATTTTACAGATTTATTTTGTATATCTTGTGCAGATACAAGATAGAAGAATTATGATGTTGATAGTAGATTTACATTGTTAAATTATGAACTAAACTGATGTAATTTAACTTTGTAATTCTATTTTCAGTTAGCAGTTTCTCATTATATATCATGTGCATTGTAAACAATCTGATCATCACGATTATCACTCACGATATCGCGCCCCGGGAACTTTCCGCCCGACGGGGAAGTCGATCCAACCCGCCGGCTCGTGGTGTGACAGATTGGTATCAGGGCCATGGTTATAGAGAAATATAGGTCATTTATTTTTAAACGGTTGGCCTAGACTATAACCTAGGGACCCTGCATGTAGAGAACACAGGGCTTAAGACTTTATTGCATTGTGTCTTCTGCATTCGATCATTGCACTAACCAATACACTTTTGGTTATGATCAGAATGCCGCCAGAGTTCAGCTCCACACTCGTCGACGACATCACCAGCTGATTCACCACCGCCACCTCCTCCATCTCCTCCACCTCCTCCTCCCCCACATTCTCCACCCCCAAACCCGATCGCGACTCAGATACTGGATCCTGCTACTGTTCCTTTGGCAACTTTACTAAGCAGTCAGCTGACTAATCAGCTGAAGGAAGTGATACCGGATATGCTCAACCGTATCCGGAATGACAGCCACATCACAGGGAACTCATCAGGGGAAGGTAGTGGGAACACTAGCAATACATCACATTATTCCTACAAGTCATTTGTGGGATGTAAACGGCCAAGTTTTAGCGGTACTGAGGGAGCCGTTATATTAATCCAATGGATAGAAAAGATGGAGACTACTCTGGACATTAGCAGTTGTCCAGAGCACCACAAAGTTCGCTACTCTGCTGGATCATTCAACAAGCGTGCTTTGACTTGGTGGAACTCACAGATTAATGCTAGAGGAAGAGAAGAAGCGATGGCAATGCCATGGGAAGAATTCAAGACGTTGCTGAGAAATGAATTATGTCCCAAGAATGAACTGCAAAGATTGGAGGTTGAATTCTCCAATCATGTGATGAAAGGAGCTGATCATCTGGGGTACACTACCCGCTTTCATGAGTTGGTAGCCTGGGTGCCAGACATGGTACCAACCCTGGAGAAGAAGATTGATCGATATGTAGGTGGACTTTCTGCCTGCATTCAGGGTTTAGTTGTTGCAGCAAATCCTGTTACTTTGGAGTCTGCTGTAAGTTTGTCTGGTAAACTCACTGATCTGATGGTAGCCTCTGGAGTTCTAAAGAAAGAGACTGACACCGGCAAACGAAAGGAAGAGTTCTCTAAGAAACCTCATCATCACCAAAACCAGAAGAAGAAACAGAAGGTTATAAAGAACTACACTATGGCTACTCCACTCAACTAGGTAGCGATGGCACCTCAAGATGTGCACAAGAAACAATATACTGGCCCACACCCTCTGTGTAACAAGTGCCAGTATCATCATGCTGCAAACAATCCCTGCCGTCACTGCACGGGATGTGGAAGAAAGGGACACTGGGTCCAGAATTGCAGGATGACACCTAACCAAGCAGTCAACAATGCTGCTTTAGCTCTCCCTCCACCCAACAACCAGAACAACAGCGGATGCTATAACTGTGGCGAACAGGGCCACTTTGCAAAGAACTGCCCGAAGAAGGCACAACAGGCAGTCCAAGCACCCCGTGGAAGACTTTTTGTGATAGGAGCTCCAGCTGCACGCCAAGACCCGAACGTGGTCACTGGTACATTTATTTTACATGACTTTTATGCATCTGTTCTATTTGACACTGGTGTGGATCAGATTTTTATCTCTACCGATTTTGCATGCCAACTAGATTCTGTAGAGGAACAGTTAGATCCCCCTTACATCATAGAAGTAGCTAACGGAAAACAGATCACAGTTAGTACAGTATACAGGAATTGCCCGTTGACACTAAATGGTCATACATTCACCATCGATTTGATACCGATGGAGTTAGGTAGTTTCGACATCATCGTTGGAATGGATTGGCTTTCTTCTAATCGAGCGGAAGTCATCTGTTCTGAAAAGCTGCTTCGAGTTCCATTGCCGGATGACCGTGTATTGGACGTCAGAGGGGATCAAGCAAAATGAAGTGTGCAAAATTATTTCTTGCATAAAGGCGCGTAAGTGTCTAAAGAAGCAGTACGTAGCGTTCCTGGCTCATGTGGTGGAAAAGGAGAAGGACAAGAAAAAGATCCAAGATGTGCCGATATTGAAAGAGTATCCGGAAGTATTTCCTGAAGACCTACCAGGTTTGCCACCTGCGCGACCGGTAGAGTTCCGAATTTACTTAGTTCCTGGAGCAACTCCTGTTGCCAAATATCCTTACAGGTTAGCACCCTCAGAGATGCAGGAATTGTCAAACCAGTTACAGGAGCTACTTGACAAAGGATTCATCAGACCGAGCTACTCACCTTAGGGAGCTCCGGTCTTGTTCGTGAAGAAGAAAGATGGATCGTTTCGGATGTGCATCGACTACCGAGAGTTGAGCAAGCTGACTATCAAGAATCGATATCCACTACCGAGGATTGATGACTTGTTTGACCAGCTGCAAGGAGCTCAGTATTTTCGAAGATTGATCTGCGGTCCGGATATCATCAACTCAGGGTTCAAGACGAAGACATACCGAAGACGGCATTCCGAACTAGATACGGGCATTACGAGTTTATGGTGATGCCTTTCGGACTTATGAATGCACCAGCGGTTTTCATGGACCTCATGAACCGAGTGTGCAAGTCGTATCTGGATCAGTTTGTCATTTTCTTCATTGATGACATACTGATTTATTCTAAGAGAAAAGCTGAACATGAGCAACATCTCAGAAAGATCTTGGAGCTGTTGAAGGAAGAGAAACTTTATGCCAAATTCTCCAAGTGTGAATTTTGGCTAAGAGAAGTTCAATTTCTGGGACATGTAGTCAACAGTGAGAGAATACATGTAGATCCTGCCAAGATCGAAGCGATAAAGAACTGGGATACTCCGAAGACACCGACAGAGATACGGTCTTTTCTGGGAATGGCAGGTTATTATAGGAGGTTTATCTCAAACTTCTCTAAGATAGCCTTGCCTCTCACCAAGTTAACTCAGAAAAGTGAACTGTTTGTCTGGGAGCAGAAACAAGAAGATGCTTTCCAGACATTGAAGCATAAGTTATGTGATGCTCCAATCTTATCTCTCCCAGAAGGCTGTGATGACTTTGTTGTTTATTGTGATGCCTCCCATCAAGGACTGGGTTGTGTACTAATGCAACGGGACAAAGTAATCGCTTATGCATCAACACAGTTAAAGATTCATGAGAAGAACTACACTACACATGATCTAGAACTGGGAGCTGTAATCTTCGCATTGAAGATTTGGAGACATTATTTATATGGCACTAAGTGTACCATATTTATTGATCACAAGAGTCTGCATCACATCTTTGATCAGAAGGAGCTCAACATGCGACAACGTCGTTGGGTTGAACTTCTAAATGATTACGATTGTGTGATCAAGTACCATCCGGGTAAGGAGAACGTTGTAGCTGATGCCTTGAGCCGGAAGGAACGGGTGAAACCCTTGCACGTCAGAGCAATGGGAATGACTGTGCAGACAAGCCTACGAGACAAGATTATTCAGGCACAACAAGAATCAGTCGATAGGGGAAATCTGAAGAAAGAACTCGATTGCAGAGCAGAGAAACAATTTGAGACTAAGCCTGATGGAGTAATCTACTACCAGGATCGTATATGGATTCCGGCGGTAGACTAATTGAGAAGACTTATCTTCGATGAAGCACACAAGACTAAGTACTCCGTGCATCCAGGTAAGGCTGGCAAAACGGGTCTTAACGGGTTTTAACAGGTTTCAGACGACGCGATTAATGAAAATATAAACATGAAAACGACTTGTCTAACACTTAGTTTGGTGATTTAAGCATGACAGTTCTCTATTTTATGTAACAAAAAAAATGACGAAGTTTAGCCTTTTAATTTTTATTATTTTTAAAAATGTAAAAAATCAAAAAGTAATTTTTTTGCTAAACAGGTCTAATCGTGTCTTAACAGGTACCAATTTTGCCAGCCCTACATCCAGGCGCTGATAAAATGTACCAATTTTGCCAGACCATATTGAAAAGTATAGTTATCATCGTGTTCGTACGGATGACGATTCGAACGAATACGCGCGACGACCGTACGATTCGATTTTTAAACCGTAAATTACATATTTTCGTAAATTTAAAATAAATAGAAGATATTTAGTTAATTTACTAGGAATAACCACCTAAAATAAATTTATAAACTTTGTCTTAAAAGCGAGCCGTTTCGTTACGAAAATTAAAGGAAAACGACGCTTCTGCGCGAAACCGAGCGAAACCGAACGGACCCGAACACACCCGATATTTTGAAGCCTTTAATGAGGCATTTATGGCCTCACCCAACCCCCACCTACCAGCCCCAACCCCATTTTCGGTTCTCTCTCTATCTCTACTTTCTCTCTCTAGAGATTCAAACTTCAAACATCCATAACTCTCTTGATTCTTCACGAAGTCGTGTGTTTTTTTTGTCAAAACAACCCTTGTAACTTGTAGATCACAGAAGTACAACGGATCTAAGCTTATGTCAATCCAATTTGAGGTAAAATCAGTAATTTGATTCGGTTTTTAGGGTTTGAAAACCCTAGGTTCGAACCCTTCCTTTAGCCGGTTAAAACTTCTTGAAACCATAGGAAAACTTCACTAAAACCCATAGGAATGATGTGGGAACAAGCATCCTCATCTAATCTAGTTGATTTGTGAAAGAAATTCATAGTTGCCATCGATGGACTCGACCGGCCGAATGGGTAAACACAGATAGGACGAATGGCTCTAGCCGAATAACACCCATTCGGCGAATGACCCCCGACTAAGAGGCTCCCATTCGGTCACATCTCATTCTGTCGGCTAGGACTCATTCGACCAACCAACCTTCATTCGTTCGGCTCTCATGCAGCCTAGGTCATTCGACTACCTCCCCATTCATTCAGCTAATCAACATTCGGCCAGTGTTATTCGGCCACACCTCTTCGCCGTACACTCTTTCGGTTAGGTGCCCTTGGGGTGATCTCATTCGGCCAGGCCCTATTAGTCGAATTACAAGGGTGGGATACGTGGGAATCATGTATGCATGCATGGGATCTTAATGTGTGTGCACGGGATTATATATTAAGGTCTCATAAATGGAACAAGGGTTTCAACCATGAGTTGTTGAATGAATTGGTTATAAAATGTAGGAGTTCACTTCAAGAAAAACAATGAATAGGGCTTCTAAATGTGACACCCCCAAATTTCAACTAACGGAATCATACCGTTTGGGACGTGACAAACTAGGATCTCAGATCATTAGACATAACGAAGACCTCTATATGCTTTTCAAACATAACTTTGGTCTTAATTGAAAAATTCAGAGTTTTAAACATTGCGGAAGCGTTTGTAACAAGTAAAACAACTCAATGTTTGCAAAATATAAATTACAATAATAATGTCTCAAACATTCAAATCCAAATCAACTGTAATGTAAAATATGCATGAGACTCGATCTCCTAGTCCATGCTTGCTTGTTCTTGTACCTTAACGTCCTGAGAAAACATGTAAATCAAGTCAACACAAAGGTTGGTGCATACACAAGTTTGTTTGATCACAAATGTTTAAAGCAACTGTTTGAAATGAAATGTTTGCAGATAACATAATCACACATGCATAGTCATGATAGCTAGTCATTTGTACTATTTACATAAGCGATCGACACCGAAGCTGACTGTTAGAATGTAATTTGCCTTTCCCACTATTGTCTAGCACAAACAATAGTAATGTGAATTAGCTAGTCAAACACTTGCGTAGACCTAAAATCTACCAAGTGAGATTTGTCAAACCTAATAGCTCTATCTTCAACTACCACGCTTTGCACTACGGCAAACTAAACGGTTCGATATGTAAGGACTTGTAATACTATGTTCGCACTTATCGTAAATAGCTAACTCATGCAAGTGATATGTATCTAAAAAGTTTGTTTGCACATGTTTTCACCCCCAAAACAGTAAAATAAGAAAAGGGGCCGTGTACGCACCTTTGATTGCAGTAGAATGATCAAACACACGTGAAGTCGCGTAGATAACCCTCTACGAAGAATCTGTGTTTTAACAATAATGTTGTGTTATTCAGGATATCGTTTTGTGTTTGAAATCACATACGTGTCAACACACGTATGTTAGAGTGTTAGAAATGCACATACAAAAGTATGCGTGACTTTGTATTCGGTTGTTTAAACCGTATAAACATATACGATTCCTTTTAAACACGCGAAATTATACGCGATCTTGATTTTGGTTAAAAATATGAATTTTATTGTTTTATTTTGTTCGGGATTCAAATCCGGTTCCAACGCAACTGGAATGAGTTGAAACGGAGTTCGAACGAAGAACTTACGGATTAAAAACCAAAATTGGTTTTTAATTACATAAACCGGTTGAGGCCGGATTCAAACCCGCGACCTCCCGGATCATACCAGCGCGCCCAAACCATCTGACTTGCTTTTTGATTTTGCAAACAGAATGGTTTTCAATTAAATTTAACCACAACTCGGCCGGCTTCCCTTTGTTTAACCATAACCGAGCCATATGAGTCCCAATTGACCCACGATTCGACCGAGTTCGATCCCCAAACCTTAGGGGTTATGTTCCAATCATCCAACCGACCCGTAGATGTTTTTAATTTGAATTTTGATTTAGATTCAGTGGGTTAATCGGTCCCAGCCGTTCTCGAACTCGAGTTCGTTAACCACCAAATCAAAATCGTTAAATTCATTAATGTGAGTCCACAACTTCATATGGTTTTCGTTTCAAAAGGAATTTCGAAGTTATCTGTGATGATTAATTTGATTCTTAATCTAGTTTACAATAAAATCCCCAAAACGTTTTTGCTCAAAAACCCTAGATTTCGAAATCATAAAATTCATGTTTGTTTTACACAATTAGCATATGGTTTTCACTAAATGATGAATTTCGAAACTTTCTGTGATGACTATATTGAAAATCCATTTCGTTTGGTCCGAAACCCCCAAAACAATTTAACTCACAAACCCTAGAATTCGATCTCCTTCAATTCGTGATGGTTTTATGAAATTGAATAAGGTTTATCAAACCACAGAGAGTTACGAAACTCTCTGTAAGTTTTAATCTAGGTTTTGAATTCGTTTAAATAGAAACCCCCAAAACTTATTCTAGGATGAACCCTAGAATTACAAATCGTTTAATTCGAAGTTGTCAGTCGAAATTGATTTAGGATTAGTCTTAGTCGGCATGTTTAGTTTGTGTAGAAGTGAATTCCTACCTGGTTTGCTATCAAATTGATGTAGCTCGACTGGATCTTGATCATCGGCCGCACCACGATCAAATTCTTCTTCCAGAGGCTTGTTGCTTCGAATTGTTGTGTGCAATGGATTCTAATGGGGCCGATTATGAGTTCTGTTAGTTTAATTGTGGGACTATTGGTCGAATTGTGCAAGTTTTACATCTACCATTGACGGTTACGACTTTTGATTACGTTTTTGATTTAATTCGACGAATTAATGGTTCCATAACGTATGCAAACTGTTAGTAATCATCAAGGTGATGATTTTAACTATTTTAATTCGATTATTACCTGGTTTAAACATGAAATTCGAATTCAATTGGTAGTTTAGTCGAATTTTGACTTATAAAGTCAAAATTGATGATTATAACCTTTTTACAATTTTTATCTTTGTAATTTAAGTAATTTGGGATTGATTTTGTATAATTCACATCCTTTTAATTCGATATTATTTGATTTCTTATAGTTTCTGTTAACTTTTCGGTTAACGGAGTTAATCCGAAATGTCGGATTGTCACATTATCCCCTTGTTGAAGAATTTTCGTCCCGAAAATTGTTAAATATTAGTAGTTAGGAAACTACTTGCGAGTTCAGATTATACGTGTTAGTGCGACAGTTGATCATTCCGTGTACGTCTGTGTACTCACACACAAAACCCAATGTTTGCAACATCACAACAAAGTGTGATCGTTTTAAGTTCAATGTTTGCGTGCACACCAGTTAGTGCGCCTAACTGTAAATGTTCGTGTTTGATCATACCGTACTATGTAACCTTTCACATAGTGAATGTTTGCAACTAATCATGTTTGCATTAAAATGTAGCACATAAAATGTAGCATATCGATTGTAACTTAATCATACTTGAAAGTGTTTGAGTTCATGTAATGTTTGTGTTTAGCACAAATGTTTATAACAAAACCAATTGCATAAAATGTTTGTGCTTACAGTTTGAAATCTGAAATGTTGATGTGTGAAGCATCACGTCATCCCCTTGTTGAAGGAAATTTCGTCCCGAAATTTAACGTGTCTTCACAGTGTTTGCAATTGTTGTTTTGAACAGACGAGGATACTTCTTCATCATTTGATCTTCCCTTTCCCATGTGAATTCAGGTCCACGTCTTGAATTCCAACAGACTTTGACTATCGGGATCTTGCTTTGTTTGAGTTGTTTGACCTCTCGGTCCATGATTTCAACTGGTTCTTCAATGAACCGTAACTGTTCGTCCACTTGTATTTCCTCAAGTGGTACAATCAATGTCTCATCAGAAATACATTTCTTTAAGTTCGAAACGTGAAAGACATCATGAACTCCGCTGAGTTCATCCGGTAATTTTAGTTGATACGCTACCGGACCAATCCTTTTCAGGATCTCAAAAGGTCCTACGTAACGTGGGCTAAGCTTCCCGCGCTTGCCGAATCGTATCACACCTTTCCAAGGTGATACCTTTAGAAGAACTCGGTCGCCTACTTGAAATTCCAACGGCTTACGATGTTTGTCAGCGTAACTCTTTTGTCGATCCCGAGCCGCTGCCATACGGTTCCGGATTTGAACTATCTTCTCACTTGTTTCGTGTACTAGTTCAGGACCTGTAATCTGACTGTCACCAATTTCAGCCCAACAAACTGGTGAACGACATTTACGTCCATATAAAGCCTCAAATGGTGCCGCTTGAATGCTTGTATGATAACTGTTGTTGTAAGAGAATTCCACTAACGGCAAGTGGTTTTCCCAGCTATCGCCAAAATCAATGACACAAGCTCGTAACATGTCCTCGAGCGTTTGGATTGTACATTCACTCTGACCGTCGGTTTGTGGATGATAGGCGGTACTCATGTCTAAACGAGTTCCCAATGACTTACGGAGAGATTTCCAAAAGTTTGAAGTGAATCTGGCATCCCGATCTGATATGATGGAAATTGGTACGCCATGTTGTGCTACCACTTCCTTAATGTAAATGCGAGTCACTTTCTCCATTTTATCGGTTTCCTTAATTGCTAAGAAATGTGCAGATTTCGTTAATCGATCGACAATTACCCATATCGTATCACAGCCACTTGGTGTACGGGGTAACTTAGTAATGAAGTCCATCGAAATCGGTTCCCATTTCCACATTGGAATTTCTGGTTGTTGCAGTAAACCAGATGGTTTTTGATATTCAACTTTGACTTTCGAACAAGTCAAACATTTGCTAACGTACTTAGCAATGTCGGCTTTCATGTGAGGCCACCAATACAGTGCCTTTAAGTCATGATACATCTTGTCTGATCCCGGATGGACTGAATATCTAGACTTGTGCGCTTCATCCATCACGAGTTCTCTTAAACCACCAAGCAAAGGTATCCAAAGTCAATTAATGAAACAACGAGTTCCATCAGGCATGACATCCAATTGTTTTTCCATTCCTCGTAAGGATTCCTGTTCCAAGTTATCCTTTTCTAAAGCTTCAAGCTGAGCACTGCGTACCTTGTCAGGTAAGTCAGTATGTATCGACATCATAAGTGCGCGAACCCGTCTTGTTGATGTTGTGTCTTTTATACTTAGAGCATCAGCTACCACATTAGCTTTTCCCGGATGGTACTTGATCGCGCATTCGTAGTCGTTCAACAACTCGACCCACCGTCGCTGTCTCATAATGAGTTCCTTCTGATCAAAGATATGTTGCAAACTCTTATGATCAATGTAAATGGTACACTTAGTTCCATATAAGTAGTGCCTCCAAATCTTCAACGCAAATACTACTGCTCCTAACTCCAAGTCATGAGTAGTGTAATTCCTTTCGTGTGGTCGCAGTTGCCTTGAAGCGTAAGCAATCACTTTATCACGTTGCGTCAACACACATCCCAAACCCTGTGCAGATGCATCACAATACACCACAAAGTCTTCGGTCCCTTCCAGTAAGGACAAAATCGGTGCACTGCAGAGTTTCTGTTTCAATAGCTGGAATGCAGCTTCCTGTTTATCCGTCCAGTTATACTTCGTCCCTTTGTGCGTAAGAGCTGTAAGTGGTTGAGCGATCTTTGAGAAACCCTCAATGAATCGTCGGTAATAACCCGCCAACCCAAGGAATTGTCGTACCTCGGTAGGGGTTTTTGGTGCTTCCCAATTCTTAATCGCTTCAATTTTCGCTGGATCAACATGTACGCCTTTCTCATTGACTATATGACCCAAGAATTGAACTTCTCGCATCCAGAAGTCACATTTCGAGAACTTAGCGTACAATTGTTCTTATTTCAGCAATTCTAACAGTAATCGAAGATGTTTAGCATGTTCCTCCTCAGACTGAGAATAGATGAGAATGTCATCGATGAAAACAATGACAAACTTATCAAGATAAGGTTTGCAAACTCGATTCATGAGATCCATGAATACTGCTGGAGCGTTTGTCAACCCGAATGGCATGACCAAGAATTCGTAATGGCCATAACGTGTTTTGAATGTTGTCTTTGGAATATCTTCTTCTTGAACTCTGAGTTGATGATAACCAGATCTGAGATCAATTTTCGAGTAGTAACTCGAACCTTATAACTGATCGAACAGATCATCAATTCGAGGTAACGGATAGCCGTTTTTGATGGTAACCTTGTTCAGTTCCCGGTAATCGATACACATACGGAAAGTCCCATCCTTTTTCTTAACAAATAAGACTAGAGCTCCCCACGGTGAAAAACTAGGTCGTATAAAGCCCTTATCCAACAACTCTTGCAGTTGTGTAGATAACTCTTGCATTTCAGACGGTGCAAGTTGATAAGGCGCCCTAGCTATCGGTGCTGCGTCTGGTGTAAGGTCGACTCGAAATTCCACTTGTCTGATAGGCGGTAATCCCGGTAAGTCTTCTGGAAATACTTCAGGAAATTCACAAACTACTGGGATGTCTTCAATCTTCTTCTCAGCTACCGGCTTCTCAGTTATAAGTGCTATAACAGCTGTATGACCTTTACGCAGACATTTGTGTGCCTTCATACAAGATATGAGACGCAGTGGCGTACTGCTCTTCTCACCTTATACATAAAGTGTCTCTCCATGTGAGAGAGGTATACGAACGATCTTTTCATGGCATACTATTTCAGCCTGGTGTTTCGACAACCAGTCCATGCCAATGACTACATCAAAACTGCCTAAAGTGATAGGCATAAGGTCAATTTCCAGTGTTTGACCCATCAAATCAAGCATACATCCCTTAAGGATTTGTTCAACTACAATTAACTTGCCATCAGCTAGTTCTACAGTGTATGGGTTTTCTAAGGTAGTAGGACTCACATTTAGCAACTTAGAAAATGAGCTAGATACAAAACTCCGGTCTGCACCAGTATCAAATAGCATAGAGGCATAGTGATTATTCAAGAGGAACATATCCGTAACAATGTTGGGATCCTCCCGTGCCTGACGTCCTCCGATCACAAACGCCCTGCCCCTAGCACTATTGTTGTTGTTATTGTTGTTGTTATTGGTGCCATTACCGTTGCCGTTGCCATTTGCATCATTAGTCCCGCCCTTCTTGAGTTGTGGGCAATCCTTTTTGAAATGCTCCGGCTTGCCACACTCGTAACACCCTTTCTGATTGTTATTCTGATTGTTGGAGTTGTTTTGTAGTTCCCCACGGCAATCCTTAGCTGCATGACCCGCTTTACCGCACCGTTGGCACCGGTACTTATCACACTGATTCCCGACATGATGGAATCCACATTTGTTGCACTTTGGGTATTTACCAATATACCCCCCAGATGACTGCTGACCACTGTTCGAATTGTGATAAGTCTTGTTTGAATCCTGCTTGCGGTTCTGCTGAAACGATTGTTGGTTGAAATTCTTGGAGTTGCTGCCTTCCCACTTCCGCTTGTGGTCTCCCATCTTAGTAGCTGTTGTTCGTTTAGGCAGAGTTCCTTGTAGCACTGCCTGATCAGTCAGTTGATGAGCCAACCGAACAGCTTGTTGAATAGTGGTGGGATTTGCAGAAGTGACTAACCCCTGGATCTGAGGCACTAATCCCCCAATGTACCTCTCAATCCACTTGCTTGCTGGAGTAGCCATGTGAGGTAGAAGTCTGGCTAATTCGTGTGACCGAGTAGTGTACTCCTCGATGTTAGACCCCTCCATCTTAAGATGCCAATATTCCTCTTCCAGCTTCTGCATTTCACTGCGAGGACAATATTCTTCTTGCAGTAATGTCTTGAACCCATTCCAGGTTAAGGCATTAGCTTCTCCCAATCCCAAAGTCTGAACATTGGAATTCCACCAAGTCAATGCTGGGCCCTCCAAAGTTCCCGTAGCATATTTGACTTTGTTTTCCTCCGGACAGTTACACATTTCAAATACCGATTCTGCTTTCTCAATCCATCGAAGGAGTCCAATGGCCCCTTCCGATCCTTTGAAATTATGAGGTTTGCAGTCCAAGAACGTCTTGAACGTGCACACCTGTGGGTTCACTAATCCCCCTGCTGGACCATGTGGTCCTGTCGTGTGTGTCTGGGTGTAGTTCGCGATAGCCTCCGCGACCCTGTTGTTGATCAGCTCATTGAGCTCAGCAACTGTCATATGTATGTTCTCGCCAGCCATGATCTTCATAGTCAGAATGAGTGTTAGAGAGTTATCAAAGTCTACTGTGAAATGTGTAAACAATACAACAAACAAACATGTAACTGTATGAATTAACACAACTGTTGGCAATAAGTAGTAACTTTCCAATAGATAATAATTCAAAGTGATTACAATACTTTCAATATCAAAACATAAGGTTTCAAACATCTAATACAGGGACACAACCCGCCCCTTCTAGGTTTAAACTAAAAAAAATCAGGCGTCCTAAATAGTAGAATCAGCATCATAATCAACATCCTGTGCTGGTATCTCCTCCTCTTCCTCTTCCTCTTCCTCCTCTGCGTCGGATACAAACTGCTCCTCCAACGCAATCAATCTCCCCTCAGCGATGTCGGCTCGGTGTTCCTCCTCCTGCACTCGTGTAGTCAGATGTACGATGTGAGACTCCATCCCCTGGACTACACTACGAAGCTCCGCATATCGAGCGTTCACATCTCTGAGCTCCTGCACGATGTGCTCTGTCACACCCCGAGTCGGCGGGGTTGGATCGGATTCCTCGTCTGGCGGAAGGTTCCCGGGGTGCAATATCGGGAGTGATAATCAACGCGATCAGATTGTTTACATTGCACATGATATAAATGAGAAATGCTAAATAAAATAGAATTACAAAGTTAAATTACATCCGTATCGTTTATAATTTAACAATGTAAATCTATCATAAACATCATAACATTTCTATCTTGTAACTGCATAAGATATACAAAATAATTGTATAATGATGTTCCCAAAAATATGCAGGTCCAAAAATACTAAGTCTTCTATCTGAAGTCCTAGTCCAAAAGCATAAGCTTCTTAGTTGACATGTTCGTCACCTGAGAAGTCATGCAAAAATAAAGTCAACACATGATTGGTGAGTTCATATAGTTTAGTAATTGAAAATGATTTGAAAACCTCTTTCGGTAAAGACCCTAACCTCATTAACATCACATGTAATATCCACATCGGTATGCTTATATATAGGGCATACCCTTGAGTCGAGTCTACAAACTCGCCCAGATGCCGTCCCACCACATACTAATACGCATATGTCACTGTTGTTAATGATAATTAAGCATTTTTACCTAACACACACTTCCATTCACAATAGTTCAAATGTACACTCAAAACCTTTGTAAAACTCTCGAGTAACAACCTTAATCTCATTAACATCACATGTATCATCCAGATCGGTATGCTTATATATAGGGCATACCCCTGAGTCGAGCCTACAAACCCGCCCAGACACCGTCCCACCACATACTAATCCACATAGGACATTGTTGTTAATGATAATTAAGCATTTTACCCCTTACCATTAACTCATTTGTTCTTCAGTTCTTTGTTCCTGTAAATACAACAATTTGAAATCTCTATTGATTCCTTAAGTTCATCATACAATTATGATCAACCACAACAATTGTAGAAACAGTTACATAAATGCTTAATTAAATAAATAAATAAACATTTAATAAAATCTAAGTCCTAATGATTGGGCCTAGGTCAACTCGAGTGGACTAGTCTAGCAATCAGGTACTTAGTAGTAAAGGAGATCTGTAAACCTCATCAAACATGTGACCTATAATCAATCAGTCTAGCTAGGACATCTTTTGATATATAGGCTTTCATAGTTCTTTAGACCGTCCATAGTTCGTATAGTTCTTTAGTTCTTTGGCACATGTTATCTTTGAGCATTTCCCAGATGTTCCTCAAAACAGTTAGGGAATACTGTAAATATCATCAAACATGCGTCTCATATTCGATCAGTCTAGCTAGGACATCTTTCATACCTAAGATTGGCAAATTCTATCTTTGATATTTCCCAGTTAGACCCTTGAAAGAGTTCTTTGTACTTTGTTCTTTGAAATAGATCGTTAGTTCTTTGACAACACACCCTTGAAATAGTTCTTTGAAAATAGATCTTTAGTTCTTTGAAAGTAGACCGTTAGTTCTTTTGAATTAGATCTTTGAAAATAGTTCTTTGTTTTAGAGCTTCAGTTCTTTGAAAATAGTTCTTTGAAAATAGTTCTTTGATTTGAAACAGTTCACCTAGACAGGAGTCTAGAATAACAGTTATACATGTAAAACATATACAAATAAAAGCATTTAAGTAAACAATTTAAATAAACAGTTTACGCATGCTTCTCAGCCCCGCGTTTTAAAACAAAAATGTTAGAAAAGGGGCTATGAACTCACATGTGCTGCTATGTAAATGATCTAACACAAAATGTGTGCTCTTGTTGTAGCTTAAGTTTCTTCAGTTCCTGAGTTGTTTTATAAGAGTTTGAATACAATAAGTATACGTAATAATCGTCGCACCTAAGGTTTGGTCTCGGTGTGTGTATCTAAGTGTCCTAATTACTAGTGTGATTCTAAGATTTTGTCTCCTAGTCTAACTTAGATACCCATTTACAACCCAATCCCATAATTTATTTTAACAACTTACTTTTAAATTTCTACAAAATTTGGGCAGAGTTTCCTTTGTTTTCTGTTCAAATCCAGACAATAATATTGTCTATTTTACAACCAAATCCCTATCAATTATAATAAACTAACTTTAAAAGAAACCAATGGCATTTATAAAATATAACAATTAGCTATTTATTAAAGTCATGAAATTTTATTAAAAACATAAGTTATTTTTATGAAAAATACAAGTTAAACGTGTTAGAACTTGAGTTAACCCAATTTAGGTCAATTCCAAGTCCTTTGATAGTTCTTTGTTTCCCATAGTCCTTTGTTCGTCCGTGTATATAACTTAGCTTAGAGTGCACAATTGAGCAATCCAATTTAGTTATATAAGTGTTAGATGTAAATGTTGAGATTTACACCAACACCTTTTGCAATAACATCCACTAATGTGTGGTCTTAGTTCGTTCTAAACTTTGAGTACTCTTATATTCATTTCCTTGTTCTTACAACTAAGTTCAATAGCCCTAGGTACTGAATTTCCCTAATTAGCTAACACTTTGGGGTTCAAACCATTTTGGGCAGCGAACCTATTTGCCATTTGGTGTAGGTTCGGCGAACCTTGAGGGTTCGGCGAACCTTCTGGGTTCGGCGAACCTTCTGGGTTCGGCGGTTCAAGGTTCGTCCATCCTAGGTTCGTGGCAACATGGGTTCGTTTGACTTGGAAGGTTCGTCTAAGGAAAAGGTTCGTTGATCAAAGGTTCGGCCATGTGCAGGTTCGTGAGTCAGGAGTACACAGGTTCGGCTCTGGCTTTGGTCAGAGTCGACAGGTTCGGCTAGCAGAACTCTGGGTTCGGCTGTCAGCAAAAAGGTTCGGCTAACCTGCAACAGGTTCACCTGATCGTATTGAGTCACGAACCTGCATTTCTTCTTCATTTTTCAATCCCAACCTGTTGCAAATCAGTTTCTACAACTCCCTAGTCATTCATATGTGTTTATCTAAGTATTTCTAGGTGTCCAATGTAACTAAAACCACAATAATCCAAGAGTTTCGTGATACACCCTTAAAACCAAAATAAAATCAATATTTACCTCGAATTTGGCGGATAAAAGCTTGAAATTCTTATACTTCCTTGATCTACACAACGAGATGATCGTTTTGGCTCCAATAACACTTAAATTCGTGAAGAATCGAACAAGGAATCTTAGTGAGAAGGGGAGTTTCTAGAGAGAGAGGGAGACGAGATTGGATAGAGAGAGGGAGGTTGGTGAAGTGAGTTATGGCATTAACTTGCCATAATAAATGCTTCACCACGCTCGGTTGATCGGTCTCGTTCGGTTTCGCGTAAAACTTCGGTTTCTCGTGATTTTCTTCACGAAACGACACGATTTATAAAATAAGATTTATAAAATTATTCTAAGTGGTTATTCCTAGTAAATTAACTAATATCTTTTATTTATTTTAAATTTTCAAATATTAGTTTACTGTTTAAATCGAAATGTACGGTCGTCGCGCGTATTCGTTCGAATCGTCATTTGGACGAACACGACGATAACTATACTTTTCAATCTTGTTTTCTAGTTATTGGATATCATTCAGAACGTTAAACTGTCAGATTTATTCGTACAGATCGTCACCTATACGAATAACCCGTCAATTTAGCCTTCACATAACAACATCCGTGTGTTTTGTTCTGTAAAGCCTCACATACGTTTATACATAATAAAATCCTAGCAAATAATTTCCATGATGGTTCTGTGTTGCCAGATAGTTATCTGACTCAAAAACCATAGTTCTGAACTTTGTTTCTGTTAAATGTTTCTGAACTTGTTGTTTGATAACACAAAATGATAATGACAATGGACATGAATAGAAAATGCACTGAAATGTATATTGTTCGTACCTGTTTACTGTTCATGTTACTGTTTAAGATCACTGTTCCGGTACGGTTCCGGCACTGATGTTACAGTCTCCCCTTGTTAGAGAAATTTCGTCCCGAAATTTAAGCATTGTTATCAGGTACGGCTTCCTCTTCAAACAGTTGGGGATACTTTGACTTCATGTGATCTTCACGTTCCCAAGTAAACTCGGGTCCGCGCCTTGAGTTCCATCAAACCTTTACAATCGAAATACGGCTACGCCTCAGTTGTTTAACTTTGCGATCCCTAATCTCTAAAGGTTATGCAATGAAGTGTAGCTGTTCATCCACTTGAATCTCTTCGATTGGAATAACAAGTGATTCATCGGCAAGACATCTCTTTAAGTTCGAGACGTGAAATACATCATGCACCGCACTGAGTTCATCTGGTAATTTCAGTCTGTACGCCACAGGACCAATACGTTCGATAATCTCAAACGGTCCTACGTACCGTGGTGCTAACTTGCCTTTATTCCCAAAACGAACTACGCCCTTCCATGGGGATACCTTTAACATAACACGGTCTCCCACTTGGAATTCCAACGACTTACGCCGTTTGTCGGCATAACTTTTCTGTCTACTCCTTGTTGCTTGTAGTCTTCTTTGAATCTGGGCAATCTTATCAGTGGTTTCCTGAATAAGCTCTGGCCCAGTTATGCGGTTATCTCCCACTTCGGTCCAACAGATCGGTGATCGACATTTCCGACCATAAAGAGCCTCGAATGGTGCACATCCGATACTGCTGTGGTAGCTATTATTGTAGGAGAATTCTATCAGTGGCAAATGAGAGTCCCAATTCCCACCGAAATCCAAAACACTGGTTCTTAAAATGTCCTCCAGGGTTTGAATTGTACGTTCGCTTTGACCATCCGTTTGTGGATGGTAAGCTGTACTTAGATTCAACTGTGTCCCTAGAGATTTCTGTAGTGATTGCCAGAACCTTGATGCAAATCTGCTATCTCTGTCTGAAATAATAGACAATGGCACACCGTGGCGTACCACTATCTCGTTGATGTACAGTCTTGACAGTTTATCCATCGTGAAGGTCTCACGCATCGGCAAGAAATGAGCAGATTTTGTTAAACGATCAATGATCACCCAAATTGCATCGTGACCACTGGAAGTGCGGGGTAGCTTGGTAATGAAATCCATAGCTATTTGTTCCCACTTCCAGAGCGGAATCTCAGGCTATTCCAGTAGACCAGAAGGTCTCTGGTGTTCTGCCTTTACCTTCACACACGTTAGACATCGACCGACGTACTCGGTTATGTCTTTCTTCATTCCCGGCCACCAATAAAATCCACGCAAGTCTTGGTACATCTTATCTGCGCCGGGATGAACGGAGTATTTTGTCTTGTGTGCTTCATCGAAGATAAGTTTTCTCGATTCGTCTACCGCCGGAATCCATATACGATCCTGGTAGTAGATCATTCCATCAGGCTTAGTCTCAAGGTTTTTCTCTGCTCCACAGTCAAGTTCTTCTTCAGGTTTCCTCTATCCACTGATTCTTGTTGTGCTTGAATAATCTGATCTCTTAAACTGGTCTGCACAGTCATTCCCATTGCCCTGAGGCGCAAAGGGTTGACTCGTTCCTTCCGGCTCAAGGTATCAGCTACAACGTTCGCCTTTCCCGGATGGTACTTGATCACACAGTCGTAATCATTCAGAAGTTCCACCCAACGACGCTGTCACATGTTGAGTTCCTTCTGATCAAAAATATGTTGCAGACTTTTATGATCAGTGAATATGGTACACTTGGTGCCATATAAGTAATGTCTCCAAATCTTCAACATGAAGATTACAGCTCCCAATTCAAGATCATGAGTAGTGTAATTCTTCTCATGAACTTTTAACTGCCTTGATGCATAGGCTATGACTTTGTCCCGTTGCATTAACACACAACCAAGTCCCTGATAGGAAGCATCACATTACACAACAAAGTCATCACAGCCTTCTGGGAGAGATAGAATTGGAGCATCACATAGTTTCTGTTTCAATGTCTGAAAAGCATCTTCTTGTTTCTACTCCCAGACAAACGGTTCACTTTTCTGAGTTAACTTAGTGAGAGGCAACGCTATCTTAGAAAAATTCGAGATGAATCTTCTATAATAACCTGCCAACCCCAGAAAAGACCGTATCTCCGTTGGCGTCTTCGGAGTGTCCCAGTTCTTTATCGATTCAATCTTGGCAGGATCAACGTATATTCCCTCGCTGTTGACTACATGACCCAGAAATTGAACTTCTCTAAGCCAAAATTCACATTTAGAGAATTTAGCATAGAGTTGTTCTTTCTTCAACAGCTCCAAGATCTTTTTAAGGTGTTGTTCATGATCTGCTTTGCTCTTCGAATAAATCAGGATGTCATCAATAAAAACAATGACAAACTGATCCAGATACGGCTTGCACACTCGGTTCATGAGATCCATGAAAACCGCTGGTGCGTTTGTTAATCCGAAAGGCATCACCATGAATTCGTAATGCCCGTATCTGGTTCGGAAGGCCGTTTTCGGTATGTCTTCGTCTTGAACTCTAAGCTGATGATATCCAGACCGCAAGTCGATCTTTGAGAAATATTGAGCTCCTAGTAGTTGGTCAAACAAATCATCAATCCTCGGTAATGGATACCGATTCTTGATGGTTAGTTTGTTCAGCTCCATGTAATCTATGCACATGTTGAATGATCCGTCTTTCTTCTTCACGAACAAGATTGGAGCTCCCCAAGGTGAGTAGCTCGGTCTGATGAAACCCTTGTCAAGTAGTTCCTGTAACTGGTTTGACAATTCCTGCATCTCTGAAGGTGCTAACCTGTAAGGAGATTTAGCAACAGGAGTTGCTCCAGGAATTAAGTCAATACGAAACTCTACCGGTCGCACAGGAGGCAAACCAAGCAGGTCTTCAGGAAATACTTTCGGATATTCTTTCACTACTGGTACATCTTGAATTTTTTTCTTGTCCTTCTCCTTTTCCACCACATGAGCCAAGAACGCCACGCACCGTTTCTATAGACATTTACGCGCCTTTATGCAAGAGATGATTTTGACACTGCGTTTTGCTTGATCCCCTTTAACTTCCAATACGCGATCACTCGGCAATGGAATTCGAAGCAGCTTTTCAGAACAAATGACTTCCACTCGATTTGAAAAAAGCCAATCCATTCCAACAGTGATGTCGAAACTACCCAACTCCATCGGTATCAAATCGATGGTGAATGTATGACCATTAAGGGTCAATGGGCAATTTCTATAAACTGTACTAACTGTAATCTGTTTTCCGTTAGCTACCTCTATAATGTAAGGGGAATCTAATTGTTCCTCTATAGACTCTAATTGGCATGCAAAATCGATAGAGATAAAACTCTGATCCGCACCAGTATCAAATAAAACGGATGCATAAAGTCATGTAAGATAAACGTACCAGTGACCACATTCGGGTCCTGGCGCGCTGCGGGTGCTCCAATAACAAAAGCTCTTCCACGAGGAGCTTGAACTGCTTGTTGTGCCTTCTTCAGGAAGTTCTTTGCAAAGTGGCCTTGTTCGCCACAACTGAAGCATCCACCGTTGTTCTGGTTAGCTGGTGGAGGGAGAGCCAAAGCAGCATTGTTGACTGCTTGGTTAGGTGTCATTCTACAGTGTTGGACCCAATGGTCCTGTCGTCCACATCCTGTGCATTGCTTGCGGGGAGTGTTAGCAGCATGGTGATACTGACACTTGGCACACAAAGGATATGTACCAGTGTAGGGTATTTTGTTAGGGTTTTGTGGTGCTGCTGCTACTTGTTGGAGAGGTGTGGCCACTGTGTAGTTCTTGATGGTCTTCTGCTTCTTCTTCTTATGGTGGTGGGGTTTCTTTGACGGCTCAGCTTTGTTCTTGCTGGAGTCTGCCTCTTTCTTCAGAGTTCCAGAGGCTACCATAAGGTCAGTGAGTTTCCCAGACAATCTCACTGCAGACTCGACAGTGGCAGGGTTAGCTACAACAACTAAACCCTGAATGCAGGCGGGAAGTCCACCTACATAACGATCAATCCTCTTTTCCAAAGTTGGTACCATGTCAGGTACCAAAGCAACAAACTCGTGATAACGAGTCGCATACCCCATGTGATCAGCCCCCTTCATCACATGGTTGGATAGTTCAACCTCCAGTTTCTGCAACTCATTCTTGGGGCAGAATTCTGTTCTCAGCAACGTCTTGAAATCTTCCCATGGCATGGCCATAGCTTCTTCTCTTCCCCTGGCATTGATTTGCCCATTCCACCAAGTCAAAGCCCGTTTGTTGAATATTCCAGCCGAGTAGCGGACTTTGTGGTGCTCTGGACAGCTGCAGAGGTCCAGAGTGGTTTCAATCTTCTTAATCCATTGGATTAATCCAACGGCTCCTTCAGACCCACTAAAGCTGGGTGGTTTACATCCCACAAATGACTTGTAGGGGTAATGTGATGAACCTCCAGTATTCCCACTGGCTTCTCCTGATGAGTTGCCAGTGTTGTTGATTTCATTTCGAAGACGAAGGAACATCTCCGGTATTGCCTCTTTCATCTGATTTGTCATCTGGCTACTCAGTAACGTCATCAGAGCAATAGTAGCAGGATCCAGAGTTGGTGTTGTGCTCGAGCCTGGTGGTGGGTTGAGTGGAGGAGGAACAAATGAGGGAGGAGGAGGTGGCAGTGGTGAATTAGGTGGTGAAGGAGTAGATGAATGTGGTGCTAAGTCTTGCGGTGGTGGAGGTAACAAGGGAGGCTGTCTTCTCGGCGGCATTCTGATCATAACCAATAAAGTTATCGGTTAGTGCAATGATCGAATACAGAAGACAATATGCAAATAGTTCCTAAGTCCTGTTTTCTCTACATGGAGGGTCCCTAGGTTATAGTCTAGGCCAAACCATTTAAATAAATGACCTATATTTCTCTATAACCATGGCTCTGATACCAATCTGTCACACCCCGAGCCGGCGGGGCTGGATCGGATTCCCCGTCGGGCGGAAGGTTCCCGGGGTGCGATATCGGGAGTGATAATAAAAGTGATCAGATTGTTTACATTGCACATGATATAAATGAGAAATGCTAAATAAAATAGAATTACAAAGTTAAATTACATCCGTATCGTTTATAGTTTAACAATGTAAATCTATCATAAACATCATAAGATTTCTATCTTGTAACTACATAAGATATACAAAATAATTGTATAATGATGTTCCCAAAAATATGCAGGTCCAAAAATACTAAGTCTTCTATCTGAAGTCCTAGTCCAAAAGCATAAGCTTCTTGGTTGACATATTCGTCACCTGAGAAGTCATGCAAAAATAAAGTCAACACATGGTTGGTGAGTTCATATAGTTTAGTAATTGAAAATGATTTGAAAACCTCTTTCGGTAAAGACCCTAACCTCATTAACATCACATGTAATATCCACATCGGTATGCTTATATATAGGGCATACCCCTGAGTCGAGTCTACAAACTCGCCCAGACGCCGTCCCACCACATACTAATATGCATATGTCACTGTTGTTAATGATAATTAAGCATTTTTACCTAACACACACTTCCATTCACAATAGTTCAAATGTACACTCAAAACCTTTGTAAAACTCTCGAGTAACAACCTTAATCTCAATAACATCACATGTATCATCCAGATCGGTATGCTTATATATAGGGCATACCCCTGAGTCGAGCCTACAAACCCGCCCAGACGCCGTCCCACCACATACTAATCCACATAGGACATTGTTGTTAATGATAATTAAGCATTTTACCCCTTACCATTAACTCATTTGTTCTTCAGTTCTTTGTTCCTGTAAATACAACAATTTGAAATCTCTATTGATTCCTTAAGTTCATCACACAATTATGATCAACCACAACAATTGTAGAAACAGTTACATAAATGCTTAATTAAATAAATAAATAAACATTTAATAAAATCTAAGTCCTAATGATTGGGCCTTGGTCAACTCGAGTGGACTAGTCTAGCAATCAGGTACTTAGTAGTAAAGGAGATCTGTAAACCTCATCAAACATGTGACCTATAATCAATCAGTCTAGCTAGGACATCTTTTGATATGTAGGCTTTCATAGTTCTTTACACCGTCCATAGTTCGTATAGTTCTTTAGTTCGTTGGCACATGTTATCTTTGAGCATTTCCCAGATGTTCCTCAAAACAGTTAGGGAATACTGTAAATATCATCAAACATGCGTCTCATATTCGATCAGTCTACCTAGGACATCTTTCAAACCTGAGATTGGCACATGCTACCTTTGATATTTCCCAGTTAGACCCTTGAAAGAGTTCTTTGTACTTAGTTCTTTGAAATAGATCGTTAGTTCTTTGACAACACACCCTTGAAATAGTTCTTTGAAAATAGATCGTTAGTTCTGGGTTCGGCGAACCTTCTGGGTTCGGCGGTTCAAGGTTCGTCCATCCTAGGTTCGTGGCAACATGGGTTCGTCTGACTTGGAAGGTTCGTCTAAGGAAAAGGTTTGTTGATAAAAGGTTCGGCCATGTGCAGGTTCGTGAGTCAGGAGTACACAGGTTCGGCTCTGGCTTTGGTCAGAGTCGACAGGTTCGGCTGGCAGAACTCAGGGTTCGGCTGTCAGCAAAAAGGTTCGGCTAACCTGCAACAGGTTCACCTGATCGTATTGAGTCACGAACCTACATTTCTTCTTCATTTTTCAATCCCAACCTGTTGCAAATCAGTTTCTACAATAATCCAAGAGTTTCGTGATACACCCTTAAAACCGAAATAAAATCAATATTTACCTCGAATTTGGCGGATAAAAGCTTGAAATTCTTGTACTTCCTTGATCTACACAACGAGATGATCGTTTTGGCTCCAAGAACACTTAAATTCGTGAAGAATCGAACAAGGAATCTTAGTGAGAAGGGGAGTTTCTAGAGAGAGAGGGAGACGAGATTGGAGAGAGAGAGGGAGGTTGGTGAAGTGAGTTATGGCATTAACTTGCCATAATAAATGCTTCACCACGCTCGGTTGATCGGTCTCGTTCGGTTTCGCGTAAAACTTCGGTTTCTCGTGATTTTCTTCACGAAACGACACGATTTATAAAATAAGATTTATAAAATTATTCTAAGTGGTTATTCCTAGTAAATTAACTAATATCTTTTATTTATTTTAAATTTTCAAATATTAGTTTACTGTTTAAATCGAAATGTACGGTCGTCGCGCGTATTCGTTCGAATCGTCATTTGGACGAACACGACGATAACTATACTTTTCAATCTTGTTTTCTAGTTATTGGATATCATTCAGAACGTTAAACTGTCAGATTTATTCGTACAGATCGTCACCTATACGAATAACCCGTCAATTTAGCATTCACATAACAACATCCGTGTGTTTTGTTCTGTAAAGCCTCACATACGTTTATACATAATAAAATCCAAGTAAATAATTTCCATGATGGTTCTGTGTTGCCAGATAGTTATCTGACTCAAAAACCATAGTTCTGAACTTTGTTTCTGTTAAATGTTTCTGAACTTGTTGTTTGATAACACAAAATGATAATGACAATGGACATGAATAGAAAATGCACTGAAATGTATATTGTTCGTACCTGTTTACTGTTCATGTTACTGTTTAAGATCACTGTTCCGGTACGGTTCCGGCACTGATGTTACATGCTCGATCCTATCATTAGCCCACTTTGACTCCCAGGTCAGTCGGGCAATATCATCAGACTCAAATCGTGGCCTCTTAAAGGCACGGAATGTAGGTGGCATACGGTAGGAAGACTCCTCAGCGGGATCCTCCTCAGGAGCCTCCCGTGGGTCCTCCTGCGGTGCCTCCTCAGGATCCTCCTCCGGGTCGTCCTCATCGGGATCCTCCTCCGGATCCTCCTCATAATCCTGAAATGCTAGAGCTATCGGCTCCTCGTCCTCAAGTACGATCACGTGTGGTGGTGATGGTGTTGCCATATCTGTTACATAATACCATATGTAAATACTATGCAAAGCCCAGATGTATAAACAAATGTCTAATGTCTAACAGCTATAGTCTAAGTCTACCAATGCAAACCTAGTTCGCTATAACCAATGGCTCTGATACCAATCTGTCACACCCCCAAATTTCAACTAACGGAATCATACCGTTTGGGACGTGACAAACCAGGATCTCAGATCATTAGATATAACGAAGACCTCTATATGCTTTTCAAACATAACTTTGGTCTTAATTGAAAAATTCAGAGTTTTAAACATTGCGGAAGCGTTTGTAACAAGTAAAACAACTCAATGTTTGCAAAATGTAAATTTACAATAATAATGTCTCAAACATTCAAATCCAAATCAACTGTAATGTAAAATATGCATGAGACTCGATCTCCTAGTCCATGCTTGCTTGTTCTTGTACCTTAACGTCCTAAGAAAACATGTAAATCAAGTCAACACAAAGGTTGGTGCATACACAGGTTTGTTTGATCACAAATGTTTAAAGCAACTGTTTGAAATGAAATGTTTGCAGATAACATAATCACACATGCATAGTCATGATAGCTAGTCATTTGTACTATTTACATAAGCGGTCGACACCGAAGCTGACTGTTAGAATGTAATTTGCCTTTCCCACTATTGTCTAGCACAAACAATAGTAATGTGAATTGGCTAGTCAAACACTTGCGTAGACCTACAATCTACCAAGTGAGATTTGTCAAACCTAATAGATCTATCTTCAACTACCACGCTTTGCACTACGGCAAACTAAACGGTTCGATATGTAAGGACTTGTAATGCTATGTTCGCACTTATCGTAAATAGCTAACTCATGCAAGTGATATGTAATCTAAAAAGTTTGTTTGCACATGTTTTCTCCCCCAAAACAGTAAAATAAGAAAAGGGGTCGTGTACGCACCTTTGATTGCAGTAGAATGATCAAACACACGTGAAGTCGCGTAGATAACCCTCTACGAAGAATCTGTGTTTTAACAATAACGTTGTGTTATTTGGGATATCGTTTTGTGTTTGAAATCACATACGTGTCAACACACGTATGTTAGAGTGTTAGAAATGCACATACAAAAGTATGCGTGACTTTGTATTCAGTTGTTTAAACCGTATAAACATATACGATTCCTTTTAAACACGCGAAATTATACGCGATCTTGATTTTGGTTAAAAATATGAATTTTATCGTTTTATTTTGTTCGGGATTCAAATCCGGTTCCAACGCAACTGGAATGAGTTGAAACGGAGTTCGAATGAAGAAGTTACGGATTAAAAACCAAAATTGGTTTTTAATTACAAAAACCGGTTGAGGCCGGGTTCAAACCCGCGACCTCCCGGATCATACCAGCGCGCCCAAACCATCTGACTTGCTTTTGATTTTGCAAACAGAATGGTTTTCAATTAAATTTAACCACAACTCGGCCGGCTTCCCTTTGTTTAACCATAACCGAGCCATATGAGTCCCAATTGACCCACGATTCGACCGAGTTCGATCCCCAAACCTTAGGGGTTATGTTCCAATCATCCAACCGACCCGTAGATGTTTTTAATTTGAATTTTGATTTAGATTCAGTGGGTTAATAGGTCCCAGCCGTTCTCGAACTCGAGTTCGTTAACCACCAAATCAAAATCGTTAAATTCATTAATGTGAGTCCACAACTTCATATGGTTTTCGTTTCAAAAGGAATTTCGAAGTTATCTGTGATGATTAATTTGATTCTTAATCTAGTTTACAATAAAATCCCCAAAACGTTTTTGCTCAAAAACCCTAGATTTCGAAATCATAAAATTCATGTTTGTTTTACACAATTAGCATATGGTTTTCACTAAATGATGAATTTCGAAACTTTCTGTGATGACTATATTGAAAATCCATTTCGTTTGGTCCGAAACCCCCAAAACAATTTAACTCACAAACCCTAGAATTCGATCTCCTTCAATTCGTGATGGTTTTATGAAATTGAATAAGGTTTATCAAACCACAGAGAGTTACGAAACTCTCTGTAAGTTTTAATCTAGGTTTTGAATTCGTTTAAATAGAAACCCCCAAAACGTATTCTAGGATGAACCCTAGAATTAGAAATCGTTTAATTCGAAGTTGTCAGTCGAAATTGATTTAGGATTAGTCTTAGTCGGCATGTTTAGGTTGTGTAGAAGTGAATTCCTACCTGGTTTGCTATCAAATTGATGTAGCTCGACTGGATCTTGATCTTCGGCCGCACCACGATCAAATTCTTCTTCCAGAGGCTTGTTGCTTCGAATTGTTGTGTGCAATGGATTCTAATGGGGCCGATTATGAGTTCTGTTAGTTTAATTGTGGGACTATTAGTCGAATTGTGCAAGTTTTACATCTACCATTGACGGTTACGACTTTTGATTTCGTTTTTGGTTTAATTCGACGAATTAATGGTTCCATAACGTATGCAAACTGTTAGTAATCATCAAGGTGATGATTTTAACTAATTTAATTCGATTATTACCTGGTTTAAACATGAAATTCGAATTCAATTGGTAGTTTAGTCGAATTTTGACTTATAAAGTCAAAATTGATGATTATAACCTTTTTACAATTTTTATCTTTGTAATTTAAGTAATTTGGGACTGATTTTGTATAATTCACATCCTTTTAATTCGATATTATTTGATTTCTTATAGTTTCTGTTAACTTTTCGGTTAACGGAGTTAATCCGAAATGTCGGATTGTCATACTAAAGAAGGGGTTTCTTAAAACACACTAACAATTCAACATGAGTCGTCAATACCTATTACTTTAGCTTAAAACACTTGAGGTTTTATTATGAGATAGTGTGGATCTAAACAATAACCTAAAGGTTATAGGATTGATTTAACTAATAACACCTAAATCTTCGGGAAATCTATAAAGACATGTAACTAACTTAGATGGTTTATTTAAACTATCAAGATTTAGTTAATCTATGTATTGAAAAGAAAACATTTGGAAATCAAAGTCTAATAACGGGCCGAGTTGGGCCCAATGGGCTTAACCTAAGCTCATCATGTGTTAAACATCCTTTCATTTAAATTAATCATATTTTGAATAAAAGAAACTAAAATATGAACTTTATTAAATTACCTAAAATGATGTTTTCTATATATTTAACATAAAATGAAATAACTTGGAAACGTTTTAATTAAAAGCTTGAAATGATTAATCGCGGGACTAGGATTACTAATGGGTAATGAATTAGACTAGTTAGATAGAAAATTAGAAACACACTAGTAACATAGGACTCTTAGTTGCACACCGAGACCGAAACCCTAGATGCGTCTATTATAAATACTTATCGTATTCGAATCCTTTCAAAACAACTCAGGTACTGAAGATACATGAACCACAAGTAAAGAGCGCGCATTTTGTGATAATTCATTTGCACAGCAACACAGGTGAGTTCATTGCCCCTTTTCTAAACATTTTTGTTTTCAAACGCGGGGCTGAGAAGCATGCGTAAACCTTTTTATTTTAAATTGTTTTACGTAAATGCTTTTACTTATTTTATGCTTTATATGCTTGTTGATACTCCTAGACTCCTGTCTAGGTTATTGCTATGCAGAATTAACTACCAAGTTAAATAATTACTCTTATGAGTACTACTTTAATTCTAAACTTTAAACAAACCCTTAGTCCATAGAGTTCTAATTCAAGAATCTAAGTTCAAAGTGAAATCAAAAAAACTAAAGTTAAAGATCAAATGCAATGGAATCTAATTCAGTGTGATCAGTAAACTATGGATCCTACTCCAGAATCTACAATCATTGTGAAATCATGGAAATCTAAATAGCAGAATCAAGAGAATCATGGGAATCATTACCGTGTGTGAATCATTGAAATAATAAAATCATTAAGATCTAATGAAATCATTAATGCTTAAGTTAAGGTGGATGTCAGTTGTATGTAAATCAAGACCACGTGTAACACACGGAAAGTCCTGTCACGGTAGTAGACTCTTGTAGTCAAGCTACATGGTCATAACTTAAACAATCAAACGAAATCAAGAAAAACAAGAAGATCAGAATCAAAGGATATCCTAAAGTCCCGACGCATACAGTAGACCTTGTGGGTCAAGCTGATATGGGCAAGTCATGAAAGTCTCGACGCATACAGGTAGACTCCTTGTGGGTCATGCCTGATATAGGCCATGTGTGAGAGGGTACAACTTGGACAACCACCAACAACCGAGTCTAATTGATTGAGTCAAATAAGACCCAATCATCATGTCTTAGTTGTATTTAAATGCTTAGTTATTAATTTAATTAAACATTTAATATTATATTTCTACAAGTGCTTTGGGGTAATCATGAATACATGGTGAACTCAAGAAATCAAAGGTATTTCAATTTGTGGAAATCAAAATCTAAGATGAAGGTGAATGGAGTGAAACGCTTAATTATCATTAACAATAATATGCTAAGCAGTCCGGTATGTGGTGGGACGGTGGCTGGGCGGACGGTAAGTTCGACCCTACATATGCCCTATATATAAGCATACTTGATTGGATAACATAGATGGTTGTTGGTGAGGTTAAGTTGTCATTTCGGGGGATCAAGGTAACATATTCAGGGAAATCAAATGCTATGAATCAGATGTTATGGAATCATATGTTATGGAATCAATGTTGTGGGATGAAACGCTTAATTATCATCAGGAACAATATATCATGTGGTTTAGTATGTGGTGGGACGGTGGCTGGGCGGGCGGTAAGTTCGACCCTACATATGCCTTATATATAAGCATACTGAACTGGATGGTATAGGTGGTTAATGGTGAGGTTAAGGTTGTCATTCAGGTTATTCAAACTCATTTTTATAAAACTATATGAACTCACCAACCATGTGTTGACTTGATCTTTTTGCATGAATTCTCAGATGACGAACATGTCAACTAAGAGGTTATTACTTTTGGACTAGGATGCCAGATAGCGGACCTAGTGTTTTTGTACTTGCATATTTTTGAAACATCATTTTATAGATTTATTTTGTATATCTTGTGCAGATACAAGATAGAATAATTATGATGTTGATAGTAGATTTACATTGTTAAATTATGAACTAAACTGATGTAATTTAACTTTGTAATTCTATTTTCAGTTAGCAGTTTCTCATTATATATCATGTGCATTGTAAACAATCTGATTATCACGATTACCACTTACGATATCGCGCCTCGGGAACTTTCCGCCCGACGGGAAAGTCGATCCAACCCGCCGGCTCGGGGTGTGACAGATTGGTATCACTTATTTCGGATATCAGAATTTTCGGATTAGAATATTCGGATTCGGACTTTCGGTTTCGAATTTGTTTGAACACCCGTGTCTGTTCGTCCTCCCTTATGTCTTAGGGAACTATTAAATAATCAAAGCCATGAGTATCCACATGAATGATGAATGTTTGGATAGAGGAAAGTGGACCCATCAGGAAATCTAGAACACCATTGTAACCACATTCTTTTGACTCCTTCTCGGTGGCTCAAAATCGAATCTAAGATCATTGCAAAAGGGTGACCACTTGTACCACGTACACGATGAGAAAACCCCGAATTCATTTATTTAATTTTCGTTTATTTCAGAAGCAACCTTGTAGGAATCCCAAGTTACACACACTTGGAACAGCAAAGGGATTCAAGAATGCCTCTTGATTTCAAAGATTTTCAAGAAAAATTGTCCACCGGTTTCAGACCATGGCAACGCTCCTTTGAATTCTGGGTCCGAGCGGTCGATATCTACACCGGTTATAAGGTAAAAAACGAATTTGAATAGCCAATTAAACAAAGCAGATGATAATTCTTGCTTCGAATGAAGGCTTGTATTGGTCTCTTGATTTGTGTGTGTGTGAATGAATCGTGTTTTCTCGGGCATTATTGCCTCCATTGAATTTTTCTTGGTTTCTTGATGTTATGTTATAGTAGGTGTATTGTGTATGTGGATGATCTGTGTTTTCTTGGCCATGGCAGCATTACTGTCCCAATTTGTTTTTTCTTGTGATTTCTTGATATGTTTAAGTAGGTGTTGTATTTTGTGTTTATGAATTGTGTTTTCTCGGGCAATTGTTGCCCCAATTTGAATTTTTCTTCGTTTCTTGATGTTATGTTTTAGTAGGTGTATTGTATGTGTGTTGGTGAATGGTTAATTTCTTGGCCATTTGATAAAAGTTTTCATGGGGTGTTGATGTTATTTTCTGGTACGTGTATAATGTTTTCTTGATCATTCTTGTCACAATTCTAGATTTTCTTGGTTTCTTGATGTTTTCCTCCTAAGGGTGCTTTGTGTTTTCTTGGCCATTATCATCACATTTGGAATTTTTTTTAGTTTTTGTGGGGGCGCATTATGCTTTCTTTGCCATTGTTATCTCAATTTGGTCTATTTTGTGGTTTTTTGATGTTATATGTTTGGGTTTGCTTCTTTTAGGTAAACATCTACACTGTTTTAAGGTGTAATAAGCTGTTTTTAAAAACAATTTGTGATTCTCATTATCTTGGTGGATTCAAAATTACATGCTTACTCTTATGGTAACCGTACCATCTTGTGGGTTCCGTTGGTTCCGCCTATGCTGATGTATCCATATAGGGCTGTAAACGAACCGAACGTTCAGCGAACAGTTCGTGAACCGTTCAGCGGGAAGTTCGTTTATGTTCGTTCGTTTAATAAATAAACGAACAAGAACAAGAAATTTCGTTCGTTTACTTAAATGGACGAACATGAATAGAGGTCGTGTTCGTTCATTTGTGTTCGTGAACGTTCGGTAACATGTTCGTTTACCTTCGTTTACCTTCGTTTACGTTCGCTTAAGTTTATTTATTATATTTATTCATTAAATGTGTTGTATATTTTAACATTTTATTTTTAGTTTAATACCATAATATTTAAGTTATTTTTAGTTTAATATTATAATATTTTCATTTATATATTTATAAATGATTATCTCCGATGCTTGATATAAAGAATGTTGATTTTTATTGTTTAAATAATATGTGTTCGTTAGCGTTCGTGAACAAGCTAAATTCCTGTTAATTCCTTAATGAACGAACATGGTAACCATAGTTTGATTAAGTTGTTTAAATAAGCAATCGCAAACACCCCATTTTTGAGTTTTCTTTTGCATTGTTGTCCCAATTGAGGTTTTCTTGATTTCTGAATGTTTTCTTTTCATGGGTGTGTTGTTTTTTTAGGTGTTTCAAGTCCGAGTTAATTTTGAGAAGGATGAAAAGAAGGCAGAAGCATTGTGGGAAAGACAACATGAGCATGCAGCTGACAAAGTTTATTCCATGTGCTCTGACATGGGTGGCTTCTTTCTCAAAGTTGGTGTTTGAATTTTCATTAAACATTTTTAAATCTTTATATAGCGGGTATTGTTTGTTATGCTTCTTTTTTTTTTTCTAAAGGATTCTTGAGGTGCTATTCAATTCTTGTTTTGCAATATTAGTTGCATAATGAGTTGAGTTGGGCAATTGGTAAGTTATAAGGAAACCAGAGTAATTTTCTGTTTTAAGGAAACCAGAGTAATTTTCCATTCTAATAAATTGCTGGCCTGTCTACGTGTTGGAGCAGTTAATATTTGTAATTATATCATCATTTTAAATTTAAACTTGTTTGAATTTGTTAGATTGCTCAAATTCTTGGGAAGCCTGATTTAGCACCAGCTGCATGGGTGAGGCGGTTAGTTACTCTATGTGATCATGCCCCAGCAACCCCGCCTAGCATGGTTCAACTTGTTCTTGAGAAAGAACTGTGTAAAAATGTGAATGAAATGTTTGAAAGATTTGAATGGGATCCAATTGGCTCTGCTTCAATTGCTCAGGTGTATCTTTTCACACAGAATAGTAAAAAGACACTTAAAATTGGATATTTGACTGTTAATATTTTATATGACCATTTCTAAACATGATAAAAATATCCCAACTTGTTATTCTTTTTAACAAGTTTTTACAAGTGATAAGTGCACTTTACAATTTTATAATTGGGATTATACAGAGTATGTTTGTTTATAAGTGTTTAATATTTTTCTCTATTAGGGTTGTTTTTTGCTTACATGTTCTTTTTAATAAATTTAGGTTCACCGAGCTCGGCTAAAAGATGAGAAAAATGATGTTGTTGTCAAGGTATGTCCATAATTTTCCTTCTTTTTTTTTTTAATTTCATTTTTGTGTGTGCATGTGTATGTTTGTTTGTTTTTTTTGTTTTTATTTTTGGGTAGGGGAAGGCTAGGAGAGGTTAGTTAAGGTGATAATGCATATGAAGTCCACCTAATCATTGAAATTATTTTATAGGGCACTCGAATATGTGTTTGGTTTTGTTTATACCAAATGCAACAAAAAATTATATTAAATGATGGATATAACCTTATTTGAGCCAGGACTCCTTCGGAGCAACCTCTCTATTTCAACTGGGACAGGGGTAAGGTTTGTCTTCATCTCCCTCCTAGATCCTGCGGAAGAGTGGGAAAATACTAGGTAAGTTTGTTTGCTTGACCAATATAACCTTAAACGGTACACCTTTGTAATAAACAAAAATACCTGTACTTACCTTTTCGTTTCTTGTAAAAAATACATTTACCTTGTTTATTTGTCACTAAATACATACTTGAGCATAGTTCTAGTAGTTGGGTGGCCTTGAGGAACAACAACATACGCAGTATATTCCCACTTTTGGGTGGCCTTGAGGAAAAGTTTAATAATTTTAAAGATTACACAACACTAAACTAATCTAATCATTTGAATAAGGCAATATAGGAGGCTTTTATGTATATTTGAATGCATTTCAAATGCCTTTCAGTTCCTTAAACCCATTTGACCCGTTTCCTTTTAGTTAAATATTTTAGGGTAAAATATTTGACTATTAGCATAGTCCAAATTGATCTATTCACAATTAAATGGGTTGAATTTGCCACCCCTGGTCTTTTGTTCTCCTGGATCGCCCTTTGTAATTATACTATTTATATTTTTTTAGGTACAACATCCCGGTGTTCAAGAATTAATGATGACAGATCTTCGAAATCTGAAAGCTTTTGCATTATTTGTACAAAAAACAGATGTTAAATTTGATTTCTTCTCCGTGTGTAAAGAAATGGAGAAACAGGTGACTTCAAGAAACATAATTAGAAATACGTAGTCATTTGGTTTAAGTTAGAGGCATTTACATAATTTTATAAGTACCCTATTTTCATGCAACAATTTCTTATCTTTTTCTCAAATATGATTAGTTTGTCCTGTAATCGGATGTTTATAATGTAGTATGCTAATCTTGTTTTTGTTAATGTCATTCAAGATAGGGTATGAATTCGATTTTACAAGAGAGGCTGATGCCATGGATAGAATTAAAACCTTTTTAGACAAAATTAACCGAAAGGCACCTGTCAAAGTACCACGTGCTATACAGAATGCAGTCACCAGGTGAGTCATGTAAATTTTGACCTTGGAGTCAAACCTCTTGACTTTTGAAGTCAAATGTGTGGCTTTCTAGTTCTAGAATCTTGTCTTTGTTACATTATGGAGATGATGCAAATAGAAAGACCTTTCATTGTTTGATAGTAGTATTTGAATGCTAGTCAAATGTGTAAAATACCCATCAATTGTAAGTGTCCATAATACCCCTCAACCATGATGTTTCCATTTTTTGATAATATATTTTAAAATTGCATAGGAGGGTGTTGGTGATGGAATATATAGATGGAGTCCCGATTCTGAATCTTGGTGATGAAATTAAAAAAAGAGGAATAAATCCAGATGGTAAGATGGCAGCAGCAGCAAAGCAGTAAGCCCCACAGAACTCAGAGAGTATGAAAATTTCATTAGCCACTTTATATTTAAACTGAATCTCCAAATTAAAATTATATCCAGGCTTAATATTGAAGCAAAAGATGATTTCCCAATGTTATTATGGAATTGGTTTTTTGTTTTTATTGCTTTATGTGGCATTTAGTTTTGCATCTTGAAACTGATTATCTGATATTAGTTTCAAACTTTTTTATAAACAGATTATGGTTTTACTTGTATGATTTTTGAGGTCTAAGTATTGGGTTTCATACCACCTACAATTGTAACAAAAATAATCATTTGTGTCAAATAAATTAAATTATTTATCCTTTTTTTAAACGTAAATTGAAAGACCTTTGTTTCCAATCTTCAACCCATTTCTCCTTATCTTTCATAGAGAAAACTCATTTTTATATTTTTGTGCGAATAATTCTAGAATACCATATGATCTACATATGTTGCCACTTAGCATCCATCATTTTTACTTATATTTGTAGCTCTTTACCTCTATATTTTTATGTTTTGTTTTATTATGCCTGTTTGTGTTTGTCTGTTGTACTTGAGGCTGAAGTTTGTTTGCAAACAACGTCTCTTTTATTTAGGATAGATGTAAGGTCTGCCTACTCCATCCTCTATATTCCCTACAAATAGTCATGCTTTAAGTGAGATTTACTGGGTATGGTAGTTGTTATAGTATTACAACTTTAAACCGCAAATGTACATCCAAACACTATTTTCTAGTGCTAGTTGTTACATATGATTAACTAATTATTCCATCCTATATCATCACTTTCAAAACACACCTCTAAATACCTTTTATATTGAGTTTATGAGATTATAAGAATCCAATCAACAATCACACAAAAACCTATGTTTGATAATTTTTCCTATCCTAATTTATGTGTGACTGTTAGGGCTGTAAACGAACCGAACGTTTAGTGAACAGTTCGTGAACCGTTCGGTGGGAAGTTCGTTTAGTTAAATGAACGATCATGAACAGAGGTCATGTTCGTTCATTTGTGTTCGTGAACGTTCGGTAACATGTTCGTTTGCGTTCATTTATGTTCGGTTAAGTTCATTTGTTATATTTATTCATTAAATGTGTTGTATATTTTTAATTTTTTATTTTTAGTTTAATACCATAATATTTAAATTATTTTTAGTTTAATACTATAATATTTTAATTTATATATTTATAAATAATTATCTCCAATGCTTAAGATTTATAATGTTGATTTTTATTGTTTAATTAATATGTGTTCGTTAGTGTTTGTGAACCGTTCGTGAACAAACTAAAATCCTTAATGAACGAACACAAACAAGAATTTTCGTTCGGTTAGCGTTCGTGAACAAGTTAAATGTTAAACGAAAGAACACGGACAAGGGCTTGTTCTTGTTCGATCGGTTCGTTTACAGCCCTTACTGACAATTACTTATCTAACATTTGGTAGTGGCATTTGTGTATATTAGTTGTTAACGCTACCCTCTTCAATTTTCAACATAATTTGAGCTAGCACTGGTTTTCGTTGCAGAAACATTTTAAAAAGTCTTACTCTTGCATACGGACAAATGATACTCAAGAGCGGATTCTTTCATGCAGATCCCCACCCTGGAAATATTCTCATTTGCAAAGGCTCTGGGGTAATTACAAGACTTGTTTTTGTTTTTGATATATTCTTTATTTCTTTTCTTGCATAAAAAACAGGTTGGGATGGGACCATTTACATGGTTAAGGACCAAGACTCGGACTAGTTAGGACTTGGGATTAATCTTGAGAGAAAATAGTCTTTTCTTAATTTTTCTTTTTTTTTATCAAGTAATTTGAATTACTATTATTATTTTTTTTTAATTTTTTACTACAACTGAAATTTTTTTTGAAGTATTATAAAAAACAAGGCATATTATAATAGTTGCTTATTAATCCAAAATAGGTTAGCCAAATCATATTAGAACAGTATTCAAATGATTTGTTTTCTTATGGATAGCTTGTTATTGAAAATCACGTGACCCCATCAACACCCTGTTACCAATAGGATCATGTATAGAGCAACTTACACTCGGTTGATGGCCTTCAAGGGGGTCAAAGGCAAAAACTAGCGTAACCTGGTTTCAAACCTGAGACGTCTTCTAAAGGGACTTAAGCATTTGCCACTACGGTGCTACGCCATCCCCCCTGAGGATTTTATCCAAATGAATTTAAGAAATATTTAACCAAATATTAAATGTCATTCAAAAATCGTAATTCTATAAAAATATTACAAAATCTTTACTAAATGTTAAAATATGTTTGCAGCCTACATAAGCAAAACAAACTTATTATTCCTGTTAAGAATTTGTTAGTAAATTTGCAAAACTAGTATTTCCATAATTTAAAGTTATAGAAGTACAATTCTATAGAACAACCAAACACCCCTCACTACTTTTTAGGTTGCATTGCTTGATTATGGACAAGTGAAAGATCTTCCTAACAATTTGAGGCTTGGTTATGCCAATTTGGTTCTTGCTATTGCTGATAATGACCAAACAAGGGCATCAGAGGGATTCCGGTAAATATTTTTATTTAAATTAAATAAATCTTACCTAAAATCATTAAAAAATAAAAATATTTTTCTTTTCGTTCATGAAATGATGCTTATAATTATTTCAGGGAACTTGGCATAGACACATTAAGCTTGTGTTCTGATGAGCAAGCAGAATTGTTTAAGCTGGCTCAGGTGATGTTTGATACAAAGCTGCCACCTGGTGTTAAGGTGTTGCAGCCATTTTCAGAAGATTCATCTATAAAGAAAGTTGCAGTTCAGGTATGCATCTTGGGATATGATTGGTAATATGTACTCATTGATAGGTCGATTTGAGGTGTTTGTTAATCTCAAACGGGTCAAATAAAAAGACCAGGTACATGTTAAATGGGCTGAGGCTGAGTCACTCAATGTCTGTTTTTTAATGCATACAACTTTTTATACAATTTTATTTAAAGACTAATATTATTATTGTAAACCTAATTCACATTATTCCATCTTCCAAATGTTTATTTACCAACAAAAAATACCACAACTTGATATATGTACAACAGTACTAGTAATGTGTTATATCTGAGTCAGGGGGTCTTTACAAAAGCATTTTTCTCTATCCCATTGGGATTAGGGTTGGGTTTGTCTTCATTTCACCTTCTCCAGACGATATTGATTGGTGGATTTTACTAGGCATGTTTGTTTGTTACGAATAATGCATCTTCTAATTAGTAGAATACCAATATTACCCCTAAAGATATACCAATTGATTTGGAGAAGTTACAAAATTTATCATTTATTGTCAAGGGTATACAAGGCAAAAACTGCAAAATTCGTAAATTATAACTATTTATTTGAAAGCGGATAACTATTCTGGGACAAATTAAACAACAGTAATTTTGGGACGAATGGAATTTATATCTATAAAAGAATGGAAAAAAGAAATGTTTTCTAGTAGTCCAACATGACTAGTTTCCACCCATACTAAAGCAGACCTGTTTTAACCGAAACTGTTTTAACCTTGAATACGCCCCGTTAGCGGTGCGTACATATAATGTATATATGTGTCGACAGCTCTTGAGGGGCAAAAGTAAAATTGCACTAATTTTAACGTTATTTTACTTATTCAGTGAAAACTAACGTTAAAATCGTTTCGGACGGTTGATCAAGCATCATGAGCCAAGGGTCTCACTGGAAGCAGCCTCTCTACCCCTACGGGGTAGGGGTAAGGTTGTCTACATCTCACCCTCCTCAGACCCTGCCTTAGCATGCTAATAGCGGGATATACTGAGTACGTTGATTGATTGATTGTTTTAACCTTGAATAAATGATGTTAGATACATTTATATGCTAGTCCAACATGACTTATTTTAACCCGTTATATTAAGGACATTTGTATTGGAACTATTTTGACCAAAGCCTAGAACTAGCCAAGGGTATCCTCTCTTCCCCTGCATATGACTCTTGTCATACATGCAAATAACAATACTACGAGTGAGATTTACTGGGTATGGTTGTTGTTGATGTACCCATGCCAAAGATAACATTGATGTTACATATTCATGATATTATTTAATGGGAAAGAAGAATATCCTAAATTACTTATAACTTACTGTTATGTTGATAGGCTTTCCCGGAGGAGCTTTTTTCTGTTCTTCGTACCATACAGTTGCTCAGAGGGCTAAGTGTGGGTTTAGGAATCAACTACTCGTGTGCTGAGCAATGGAGACCGATTGCTGAAGAAGTGTTATATCTTGCTGGCAGACTAAAAGGTGACTTGACTCGTATGAATGCACTTTTGGCTAACTTCTTGATGCATTGAACATTACCTAAATCATCACTTCATTTACATATATCTCTACTTATTTCTATTGTTTCAGTTGAAGATATAAAGACGAAACGACGAAGAATATTTTGGCGATAACATGAAGAATTAATTGTTTGTGATGTTATTTATTTATTCATCAACTTGTTTTGCATTCTAATTTCACAAACTCGTGAGAGATTTTGATTATGGTTTAAAGGATCATTCATCTCATCGCATGATAACCTGATAATGTTTCATCTGCTTAGAGAAAACTGTCCTTTTACTTAGCAGCGGAGTATTACTGCCTTCTTAATGTTACTAAGAAAAATATCATTCTTGTAACAAGTTGAGATGAATAAGTATATTACTGGGTTTAAAACCAACTCAATAAATACTTTATTTTTTTTTCTTTCTTTTTTCTTTGTCTTAAAACACTGTTAATAATGTTTATAATAACTAGAATAAATAATTTTAGAGGAATTAAAAATACTTTGGCCAACACAAACTTGTTTTCGTCCAAGTATTATAATATGTAATAATTATTTTTAAATTAACTCGTTATAAATACAATATCAATTAAGATTTTATCATTTTTGCATAAGTTTAAATTGATTACGGATAAGGTCACGAAAAGAACCGGAAATTAGGGTTGTAACTTTTAACAAACAAAATAATTGTTAATGTTCATTGTTCGTACATTAAAGAATTGAACTTGTTCACGAACGCAAACGAACACATTATTTAAACAATCAAAATCAACATTTTTAATCTCAAGCATTATAGATAATCATTTATATATAAATAGAATATTAAATATTATGGTATTAAACTAAAATAGCTTATATGTTATGTTATTAAACTAAAATAAAAAAAAATTAGGAATATACAACACATTTAATGAATAAATATAATAAAAAAACATAAATGAATCATTTATTAAACGATCGATCATAAAGGAATCTCCCGCTGAACGTTCAGTTCGTTTACACTCCTACCTGAAATAGTGGAAAGTCTTGAAGCATCGGGGATGTGATGTAATATTAAAAAAAATACTTAATTCCATATATCTTTAGTTTACAACTATAACTATATGTACTAATGTAACATCCCGACCTACGGCGGAATTATCAGGATGCCATGAGGAATGTGCAGATTGTTCATAAGCTCGTAGGAAACTAAAATGTATCATCACATATCATTTAAAGCATTCAAATTAATTACACAAAAATCATGTTTAGCATGAATCATTTACAACAATTACACAAAAAGATATAACTAAGTTAACTAAATCCTAGTCTTCTACAAATCCAGTTAATTTAGCTAAGTTCAAGATTCGGTGTAATGGATGTCCTAAAGTGTCTGTAGATCTATCCTCCTCTACTTAGCTTCATTTCCTGAAACATGTCCAAAAACAAGTGTCAACTACAAAAGTAGCTGCTGAGTTTTCACAAGTTTAAGAATAATGAGAACAAGTATAAGCTTTCACATGTGAATCTAAGCATAAAGAATGATTTTCCGAATCTATCACAAAGCACATATAGTAATACTGATTATGTAGTTCTATAGCATTCAAGAGTTTCTAACAACACACCAATACACAAAATTCAACACAACCATGAATTCACAAACCACATATAGCGTATCATGTGTGCAATTCACTACGGGCTTCCCCCGAAAGGTAAATCATCATTAGTGAATGCCTTCACCTTGGGCTTCCTCCGAAAGGTAAATCAACATGGTGGTATGCTAACCACGGGCTTCCTCCGAAGGGTAAATAAAACATTGGCGACAGTTAATAGCATATAATGATGATCAATGTATATGTATATAAAACAATGTTCAAATCCTTCAAAACATTCAAGCTAGTCCAAATAAGTGATAGCTTATAGTTTTGTTGGACATGTTCCACCCCATAATTTAAAAATAAAGTATTTAAAAAGGGGCTATGAGAACTCACTGATGATGTTTTATCGTTTGTGTTTTGTAGAATTCGCGCTCACTGTTGTGAAATCAATAATTACTCAACCACCTGTATTTTTTTCATGTGTTTTGTATTAATCAATATATGTGTGTTATCAAACTAAATCAATATCCATGTGGTTTAATTTAGGTTGTAGTAAATTACCCAAATTTCTGTGTATAATGGTTATTGTGACAACCATTACTTGACCCGTAGGAACTGTATAGTAGATAGATGTATAGATCATGTTGTAAAGTATTATATGTGAATACAATGATAAACAATTTGGAAACAGTGTGGGAAATCCAATAGAGTTCAATACTGAAAGGCAAACCTATACTACACACAATGAACACAATACAGATTCACTATTGATGCGAATTTGATGACTGACAACACGAACAAATGTTAGATAATGTATTATTAAGTATAAACGTATGTGAGGATGTCAAATTCAAGTATTTTAAATTATATACATGGCTTTAAAACATATCAAAGGTTTATAACACATTCATGGTTGATCAATATAACAAAAGGTAATACTTATAAAATAAACTAGTCAACTTTACTACGAAGTTGATGAAATATTTTTAAACTTACAAGATATCATTTAAACTCTTGGGTGAAACATTAAAGGATTATGTTTTTATAACATAATACTTATTTAAGAACACTCAAGTGATAATAACCATTTTGAAGTTCAGTAATGGACAATATTCTAAGTATAAAACACGTAAACAAGAGATATGATAGTATACAAATGCTTAACCTATATTGGCTAAGTGTTAGTGTATTATATCACAATCGAACTAGAGTAAATCAAATAACAGAGACTTATATAAGTTAACCAACTTTAAGGTTAACCCATGAGATAATAACATATACTTATAAGTTGAAAACAATATTGAATCGAACATAGGTTGTTGAGTCATTGTTGATTCCACAATAGTGAGCACACGTTTACAAACACGAAACTTAAACATCACTGTGAGTTCTCATAACCCCCTTTTTAAATCTTTTGCTTTTAAACTTGGGAGTGAAACATGTATTCGAAAATAAATCTGATTTTGATATAACAAGTGTGGAACCGGGATTATTATTGAGACATTATTATCAAGATGTATTGTGAATATGGGATGATATACTTTGAGTGAGTCATTGTTGATTGAGTTGACTTTGGTCCTCCGCGATGATTGAATTACTGTTGATTGAGTTGACTTCGGTCCTCCGCAGTGATTCCACTGTTGATTGAGTTGACTTCGGTCCTCCACGGTGCACAATATTGATACTTATGATCATTAGGAATATCGTTTATTGAGTTGACTGCTGTCCTTCGCAATGATTCCACCATTGATTGAGTTGACTGAGGTCCTCCGCGGTATATTATATTGAGAATACTATGATGAATGCTAATTGTTGAATTGATATGATTGGTTTAGATTGATTGAATGTATTTGAAATATTTCTTATGAATATTTGGATTATTTGATTTATTAGACTTGGTGTGTTTATTGTGAATATACAGATTGGGGTTACATTACAGGTTCACACGTGTTATTGATAAAACTTTTGTAAACATTCTTGAAGAATATAAAACTTATGATTACTCACCAACTACTCTGGTAGTTGACACTCGATTTTTAAACATGTTTCAGGAAATAAAGAGAAGTAAGTAGAGCAAGGTAGCTCTACATCTTTTGGACTTCATCCCGCCGGCTCGAGGTGTGACATTTATTGCCTTTAGATTTTGAATTCATTTTAAGTAGAAGGGTAAGCTGAAATAAAATGGTTTTTTAACATTAAAAACTCTAGAACTCAAGCTACATATTGCAAAGGTAATGAAACCTTAAATACATACATGCATGAAATCATGCATGTATGTTTTTGTCAAGTTTATAAAACCTTAAAGTTGATTATTCTTGTTCACATCTATATTAAGATTTTGTTTATGCATCCCTAGATATTAATAAGTTCAACCATCATGGAGCCACCGATACTATTATTTTCGATGGTTAGTATCGATGGGATGGCTTCAAAAGACTAATATCGACATTTAAATATATATATATGGGTAGTATAGATGGTTAGGTAAATCACATGGATAATATCGATAGGATTATTTGTTGAACTTAGCAGGTTCGATCAAACCATGGTCGATATTAGCAATCTTGATAAGCATGAGGTCGATACTAATGATTCTCAAGGGGCCTTCATCGAATTGTTAAGTTTGACCAAACTTTGGTTGATATTTCTATCTTCGATGGGAGCAGGGTTGATATTATCAATATCGACGAACTTTCTCACCATTTTCAACATGCAGCTTCTTATAAATATTGCAGGTATTGAAGATGCTTCATAAAATACTCGTTTAAGCTTTAATAGTAAAAAATAATGTATGTAATGGTGATATCACTTTCGATTTAACCTAGGTTGAAATACCAGAAACAAACCTTAGATCTACCTTGTTTTGATGGTTGTAAGCTTGTAAATCTTGTAATTTCGTGTTCTAGATGGGTGGAGAATCGGTTTGGTGCAATGTAACAGCCGATTTTCCATAGTATTTAAATTAATTTATACATAATGAACTGTTTCAATTTTTCTATGAAGAGTGTTTTGATAATGACATGATAAAGTCACTATGTGACAACTTTTCTATAAAGAGTGATCACATGACACTAGCAAGTGGTTTATGGATTAAATGGCAAACGATGCTCAGAATGAAAGGGATGATAAAACGAGTTTCAACACATAGTAGTACTGAAAGCTTGATCAATGATAGGATTTGTCAATTCAAGCTACAATTCGAGTGATCCATTCTACAATCAAGTCTCCAACACTTAGTCAAGCATGTTTTAGTTTAAGTTAGTTTTGGTAGGCGTTTGGTATACTATGAAAGTATTAGCGATATGGTGGGTTGGCTGCGGTATACCCTATATATAAGCATCTATGATACATTGATAGTAGCACCAAAAGTTTAATCAGGAGCTAGATTAGCCAACTTATTCTACAAAGTTAAGCAAACAATGTTTCAGCCAAACACATTAGTCAAATCAATTGTTATTCATGTAATCAATCTCTGGTACATATTCTTACACCAAGTCAAATCAAGGAGATCATTCATTATGATTTACCTTGAGTTAAGTGAAATATCCTTAATTCGAAACCTTCTTAGGAAGTAAACAAATTGTACATAACTTTAAAAGAAAATACATTACTCGCATATCGCTAGATAGTACAAATAGTAGTCTATGAATTTAGATACTATTTTAATACACTAATAAAATAATAATAACTTTAATATGATCAAACCGATAATCAAAGTTAAATCAAACGAAGCAAGTGGGAAGGAAAACTAAGAAACAAACAACCAACATGAGAATTATTCTTGATAAATAAATTTTGAGACGAAATTTCCTAAAGTAGGGGATACTGTAACCCCGATGGTTTTCAGTTTCAAATTTTCATCGTAATAGTACTCAATTGTAATTAAATAAAAATTTTACGAAGATTTCTATGATAATTGTATTCATAAGCAGATACATATGAGAAGAAATATACAAACGTAAATGTTTACACAAATTTTAAAACAATAAATAAATTGTAAAAAAAATAGTAGTAGTAATAATAATAAATAATAATAATAAGGACATTTAATAAAAACTAAAACGTTTGAAAGAAATATTTATTTATTAATTCTAACAACAATTTTTCTAAAAGATTCAATAAATTTATAAGAGAAAATATGTTATGTAATTGGGGGACTAAAATAGTCATGGGTTAAAAGTTGGTTGTGAGAGAAAGAAAATCTAAAACAGAAATTTGAATGTAGAAAAAGATGGAGGACTGAAATGGTAACTTCCTTCTTTCCTTTTCTTGCTTACCAAGAACCCAAACGGGTATCCATGGATCTCTTTCACAACTCGAACTAATCAACAACTAAGATATACACGTTAATAGCTCGATTCGGGCATAATAGGTAAGGATTCGATCTTAGTATACACTCTCAATCAACAATTGACTCAATAAATCCATAATCGAGTGAATCATGTTCCAAATATACGACCATGAACAAAAAATACAAATTCGATAATGTAGGACCCCAGAAACACAACGGTTCCTTGCGGATTCTGCTCGACAACCCTTCGAATGGTGCGGAATCCTATTCGAGGGTTTTCCAATCGAAATACCAAGTCCCACGTGGTGAACCGATGATAAGGAATCAATATTTAGTGCGAAATCGATCACCACGGGTCAAGAATCGAAGTTGGATGCTGGGAGGCGCACTGAAACCTAGGAGATGTGATAGGGAATGAGCTGAGGTTTGAAAAGTTATGAAACATTCTGATTGCAGGGGTTTATATAGACTGTACTCATTCGGCCGAATGAGTTGTACGAAACACTCATACGGGCTAATGGGTCGGACAAATGAGCTAGATACCTGAATGAGTCACGCGAGTGAGTTCATTCGTTCGTCTCAGTCATTCGCTAGAGTTCATTATGTCCGAATGGAGTCATTCGTAGGTCTCATTCGGACGAATGGGTCAGTTTGATATAGAGTCAAAGTCAAACATATTAAACTTAAATAAACACAAACGAACAATACACAATACTTGATTTCATTACTAATATAAACTTTTTACAATCATAATCGACCATTACATTGAACTAGGAACATTTCATGCATCAACAAACTCCCCCTTGGACCTAGTTCTCTACTTTATCAGTGTTTGTCATCAAAAACTTCTCTGAAAGAGCTTTCTAGTCAGAGCCGTCATGAATATCAAACGCAAAGCATGGCCGGATGACTCTCATAAACTGTAGCGCCTGCTTCATATCTTTGATATCAAAGAAGATCTGACATTTGTACAAGATCTTCACATCTTCGCTTGACAGGTTGGTCAGCCACATGGGATCAAACATACGTATAGTATCCCATTTATCTTCTCTGCAAAGAACTATCACAGCCTCAACGGTTCTACCATCATAATACCACCATCTGAAGCTGTCTGAAAAGTCATGAGGCATCTTCCTTAATGGAATCTTCTTCATGACTTTAGGAGGCAGCCGCTTCAGGATAAGCTTATGTTTTCTGGATTGAGCATCAATTTCTGGTAGATAGTAACGTTCTGGTTGCTCTGGCTGGAAATTCACCCACTTCTTCTTATATTCGAAATGATTTTGCCTAGCAAACAAGGATGACAACCCTGAATCTTCACTGTATAACATCTTTAGACAAGCCAGCTGATTTACCTTGAACTCGGGCAGCGTCTTGAAGTCATGTGGAAACTGGAAATACCGGATTCCTCTTTCTCTTTTGACTGCATAATAGTGCAAGTCGACAAAGTACGCCCAACTCAAAATCTGACCACCAGACTTGTATCCTTTGGTCCTGTAAACTTTGGTGTGAGGAGTTGGCTTAGAGGGAACACTGCTTTTCTTCAACACGTCCCAATAAGTAGCCCATTCTTCATTTCTCTTCTGAATGTATTTTGCAGAAGATTCACTGCCACTGACCTTCTCGTCTATCTTCCTGTTCAGTTCCTCCTCAGAATGTAAACCGAAAAAATCAGCAAAAGTTGGCAGTTCCTATTCAGCAGAAGTATACTTGACGTTTTCTTCTTCATCAAGATCCTCCAAAATAACCTCATCTATGTCATCAAAGGCTTCTGGGGTGGGAGGGTCGAAAGCAGGAATATTAGGGTCATCCAAGACAACATCATCAGTATTTAACCTAAACAGCTCCGCTATTTGTTCCTTGGTGAGGCAATGAATAATCTCACCTTCTTCTTTGTCATAGCTCACTGAGTGTTGTATAATGCCTTGAGCGTCAAGAATCATGGTCAACTTTGCATTAAGACGATGTCTCAGAGGCACAACGTCTACTTCCTTAGTGGCTTTAACTTCTTCAGTTTGCTTTTGAGACGACTCGTCGTGTTTCTTTTTGGTTTTGACTTCCTCAGGAGTGGACTGCCCAGAAGTACTGGAAGAACTGATAGAGGCACCCCCCGCTCCGTCTTTGTCATCAGAATCAACATCATCATCAGTACTATCATAATCCACCTTTTCCTCATCAGATTCTTCATCATCTTCTTCGTCTTCTTTATCTGAATCATCGGAATCAGGCTTGGATGCTTCAATCCTGGGAGTAGACTCCTTTAAGCTTTAAAACTGCTCTGTGAGACATAGGGTGTCAGCCTCTAGGGCGAGGATCCTCTCATTGAATCCATATGCTGTCAAGGCAAGCTGATTATGCTCGTCCATTGACTTGAGTAAACGATCCTCAAGATCAGCATTTCGGGCTCTCAAGTCTGCCTTCTGATCAACAGCCTGCAAAAGTAGAGCATCTTGCTCATTAACTCGTTGTGTCAGCTGAGATATGGCTTGATCTTTCTCATGGTTCCTCTCCATCAATAGAAGAACCAGACTGTTCAGTGTGCTAAGCTGTTCAGCAACTGAGATAGTCAATGCATAAGGATCTGAACGTGTAGTGGAGGGACCAGAGGAAGCAATTGTGAAAGTAGCTGTAGCAGCAGCAGAGGAAGTCTGAGGGAAAGTAGTATGACATTTAGGAATAGCTCGAGACCTGGTCAGTGAAGAAGTCATAACTGTTGCAGCAGGTGCAGCAGTGGGGCTGCAACAGAATCCGGCTTTGTCCGTCTCTGTAAGACAAATCTAGTCCTTCTCTTCTTAGCTAGCGTGGAGGTAGTCTGGGTTGTTGAAGCAGTAGAAGTATGAGGAATAGAATCGATATCAAACTCGGGAACGAATGAGGGATTATCAATATTCTCCCTCCTTATGTAACATCAGTGCCGGAACCGCCACCGGAACAGTGATCTCTACAGTACATGAACAGTAAAACAGGTATGAATCATACACATTTCAGTAATTTTCATATTCATAGCATTTATCATTATCATGGTGAGTTGTCATAGAACAGTTTCAGACACATTTAACAGGAACACAGTTCAGAACAACGGTTCTTGAGTCGGATAATTATCTGGCAACACAGAACCATTAAGTGATTATTTGCTTAGGAATTATTATGTATAAACGTATGTGAGGCTTTAAAGAGCAAAACACACAAATATTGTTATGTGAATGCTAAATTGACAGGTTATTCGTATAGGTGACGATCTGTACGAATAAATCTGTAAGTTTAACGTTCTGAATGATATTCTAAAATTAGAAAACAAGATTGAAAAGTATAGTTATCATCGTGTTCGTACGGGTGACGATTCGAACGAATACGCGCGACGACTGTACATTTCGATTTAAACAGTTTATTAATATCTTAATTTTAATAAATGAGAAGATATTAGTTAATTTATTAGGAATCACAACCTGAAATTTTTAAAAGATTTCAAATTTTATAATCGTGTCGTTTCGTCGCGAAAACCACACGATCCGGCATTACGCGAAACCGATCGAGACCGAACAACCGGGGGTCTCCATTCTTTAATATGGTCATTTATGACCCAACAACCACCACCAAGACCCTAACACTCCTCCCATTTTCGTCTATCTCCACTCTCTCTCTAAAAGGTTTTCTCCACCTTCTCTCTAGAAGATCTCATTCGTTTCAAGGCGGATTCAAGTCATTTTGGTGCCATTACGATCCTTTCAACTTGTAGATCACGGAAGTACAAGCATTTCAAGATTTCATTCACGAGATTTAAGGTAAATAACTAGTTTAGATTCGGTTTTAGGGTATAATACGAACCCCTTTTTATGGATGCTTGTAATCGGTCTATGCACTCATAAAACACATAGATGAATACATACGAACAACCTATGCACTTTAGAAACTAAATTGTAACAGGATAAGGTCGAAATAGGGAATTGTTTTGCAGGTTCGTGAGGTTTAGAGCTGATACAGGTTCGTTTAGGGTGGCCGAACCCTCTTCTTCTCACTAGCCGAACCATCACCTCCAACGAACCCTTGCTCGCATCTGCAACGAACCCTGCCTTGCCTGCTACGAACCCTGCAGTTCACTGAGCCACGAACCCTGCAGACTGCAACGAACCTGGAAACTTTGGCAACCCATTATGTAGCCGAACCCTGTTGAGCAGTGCCGAACCATTAGGGGTGACGAACCCTTTTGTGCATGGGTTCGCGAACCACCATGCAATGGATGGCCGAACCCTACTTGACAGCTAGAAGCTGTAACTCACGAACCTAGGAGGACGAATCCAGAACTTTTCAGCCGAACCATGCACTGACCGAACTCTAGGACAACAAGCTCCATGGGCGAACCCTAAAGGTTCGTAGGTGGGGTAGTAGAGACAAACCTTAAAGGTTCGTTGGTGTTGGAATGTTAGCCGAACCTTGGATCAAACCCCCAAAGGGTTCGCTGCCCTAGATGGGATATCGAACCTAAAGGATGTTTAATTGGGTTAGTATGGACCTAGGATCAACAATACTAGTGTAAATGATCTAAGGAGTGGTTAGTCGACCATAAAAACCTAAGTTGTATTAGAAATTGATGCCATAATGGACATGCATGCATTTACTTGGTTGATGTGTGTGTGTGCATGAAAATCTACGTAAGCTATGCATGGAATAAACGACTTAGAATTTTGCATGGGATTTCATGGGAATAACGTAGAATGTGGATAAATGATGTTGGAGTCTTGTGAATCTAAATGACTTAAACGGAACAATCAAAGACTAACAATGGACTTAGGTGGATTCAATGGGATGTAATTGAGTTCATCACATGTCTAACATTATAGACTTCAAGTAATGAGATTTCATTAAAAAGAAGTTGGTAAATCAATTAGAAGTCAAGTATTGTCAATTGGGCTTAAATGGGCCCAATGGGACTTGATTAAGTCCATCAAATGTTAAGCGAGTAATTAAATTTAATAATTTTCCTAAAATCTTGTTTAATTTGAAATGTAAATTATAAATGACACCGGTTTCTTTTAAGTTTATTAAGTTAATTGTAATGGTTTGATTTAAATACTTATTGTGACATAATTGTTTGGGAACTTGTTGAAAAATAGACAATTTCATTGTCTGGATTTTAAACAGAAAACAAAGGAAACTCTGCCGAAATTTTCTAAAATATAAAAGTAAGTTACTATAACTAATCAGGGGAATTGGGATCACAAGGAGGGTAATTAAGATAGAGTAGATCTTAGATACACTTAGTACTAAGACACTTAGTTGCACACACAACAAGACTCAAGGTCTTAGGCACAACGACTACTACGCGTACTTATTATATTCGAATTCTTATAAAATAACTCAGGAACTGAAGAAACTTAGCTTACATACAGGAGCGCGCATTTTGTGTTAGATCAAATTACATAGCAGCACAGGTGAGTTCATTGCCCCTTTTCAAACATTTTTGTTTTAAAACGCGGGGCTGAGAAGCATGCGTAAACTGTTATTTAAATTGTTTACTTAAATGCTTTTAAATTATATGTTTTACATATATATAAATGTTGTCCTAGATCATGTCTAGGAAGATTTTATGTAGGTTATTAACTGATTTACTTATATAGTAAGTGAATAATCAAGTTAAACTAAACTTTTCAATAAGTCAAAACATTTCAAACAAATCAAACTAGACATTTTGACAAAACAAGTGGGTGAATTCAAGGGATCAAATCAAACATTTTGACAAATCAAGTGGGTGAATTCAAGGGATCAAATCAAACATTTTGACAAAACAAGTGTGGGACATCAAGACATCAACAAAACAATCTTTGCAAAGACAACATTCAATGTTCTACAAACCAAGTGTTTGTTGAACAATGAGTCAAGTGTACAACCGATCAATGAATCTTGTATTCTATGATCAACACATCAAGTACATCTTGTGACAGAATCAGACGATCATTAAATCATTTTAAGGGAAAGTCTGGGAAATATCAGAGATAGCATACGCCAAAAACATTGACGAAACATAAAATCCTGCATTTCAAGAAGTCCTAGCTAGACCGTTTGACTTGTAGGTCGTATGTTTGAGGATATTTACAGTTTCCCTAACTACTAAGTACCTAGATTGACAGACTAGTCTACTCGAGTATGACCATAGGCCCCAATCATAAGGACTTAGATTTTATTAAATGTTTATTTACTTGTTTAATTAAGCATTTATAACTGTTTATACAATTGTGTGGTTGATCATATTGTGTGATGAACATATGAAATCAACAGTGGATTTCGAATGATTGTAATTACAGGGACGACAAACAGAAGAGTTATGGGTAAATGGTAGGGTAAAAATGCCTAATTATCATTAACGACAATGTCCTATGCGGGTTAGTATGTGGTGGGATGTTGGCTAGGGCTTGTTCCCTTACATATGCCCTATATATAAGCATACCGACTTGGATGATACAGGTGGAGTTAATGAGGTTAGGGTCTTTACCAAAGGAGGTTTTCAAATCATTTTCAAATCATTTTCAAATCATTTTCAAATCATGTTCAAATCATTTTCAAATCATTTTCAAATACTAAACTATATGAACTCACCAACCATGTGTTGACCTTTATTTTTGCATGACTTCTCAGGTGACGAACAGGTCAATTAGGAAGTCATTTCTTTTGGACTAGGACTTCAGATAGAAGACTTAGTATTTTGGACCTGCATACTTTTGAAGACATCATTATACAATTTATTTTGTATATCTTGTGTAAATACAAGATAGTTATTTTATGATGTTTACAATAGATTTACATTGTTAAATTATAAACAATACTGATGTAATTTAACTTTGTAATTCTATTTTATTTAGCATTTCTCATTTATATCATGTGCAATGTAAACAATCTGATCACTTCTGATTATCACTCCCGATATCGCGCCCCGGGAACCTTCCGCCCGACGGGGACTCCGATCCTACCCCGCCGGCTCGGGGTGTGACACCTTATGGCTTGATCCCTCGGCCTTTTCTCAACATAAATCAACTGAGATCTGTAAGGGGTGAAACCGCTTACAGGTTCAGGTTCAGTCTCTACTGAGTCTGTATCATCAGAACCTTCATCCGCTCCACCCTCAGTATTCTCCATATCAGATTCTTGAGCGTCCTCCCTCTCATCTGGAGATGTGGTAGCACCGATCTCCAAAGAAGTAGAAACGGTGGCCCTAGGATGCAACTTGAATGTTATACTAATGACACATTTGGTTTATGATGCAACTACTAATATGCTTGTCCATTTTAAACCTGACCATACTTCATTTCTAAACAAATCGGTGATCACCCATATCTTCTGACTGAGTTACCCATTTTAGTTAACCAAAAAACTTCAAAACTAGTTTATAATTCATCTCTGCATAGCTTAATACCTAGGATAATAAATTCAATAAGGTTCCAATTTATTATATTTTTTCATTTTTCTGATAATCAGTTTATCAAATTCAACACATTCACATGGACGGCTTCAGCTAGGTCTTTACAAAGCAATATGGCACGTGTCAGAACTGTGTTGACGAAGAATTTGGTTCTATCTAAATGGATGACTTCAACTAGGCTGCAACCCAGTGTATGGCACATGTATGGACTCGAACTTATTTTATTGTTGTATTTTTCTAGCTTATCCTATCTGAATGGACGACTTCAGCTAGGATGCGACCTAGCAATGTGGCACGTTTACAGAATCAGAGTTACTTTTATTTTCATGTGATTCAGTCATTCTTATCTGAATGGACGGCTTCAGCTAGGCTGTGATCTAGCAATATGGCACGTGTACAGACTTGAACTCATGAATCATTGAAAACACATAAGACCCTATGATACCAGGTGTATGCTTGATTTGAATTATAACATTTTTATTCCTTAAATCAGTTTTCTAGACTGGATCCCACAATTCAGACATTCTAAGCAAACACCAATAGTATAAACTTGTAAAGTCGGCCTATCAGTACATCAAACCATAATACCCATGTACATTCAGTTTATGCATTCAATTTTGCTTTTAAAATATGACTGATTAACACATCACTTTCCCAAACAAGACTTTCTCATTTTTACAAAATTTTTTTTTAATGTTTTTAGTTTTTCAATTTAGTACTTTTTCTCCCCTTAAAAACCCAAAACTGAAAATCTTTTTGGGTTTTGGTATAAGCAAAAGACATAAAAATTAAAATAAACTACAAGGACATGATCATTTGTTTGACTTAGATGAAAGAATGACTTTATCTTTCTGAAAGACACCATTAGCCAATAACAGATATAGAAATCTAGGTTTATCAAAAGCTTTTGTATAAAGATCGGCTTTCTGGTGATCGGTGTGAATCTTAACAACATCGATTAATTTATTTTCAAAATAATCACGTATGAAGTGATATTAATGTGGATGTGTTTTGTTTTCGAGTGCTGGACAGGATTTTTAGTGACGGCAATGGCAACAGTATTATCAACAAATATAGAAGTGTTAGAAAAGTTTAACCCATAGTCCCTAAGCTGTTGCTGAATCTAGATGATTTGAGAGCAACAACTTGCAGCAGCAATGTCTTCAGCTTCACAAGTGGAAGAAGACACCGACGTCTGCTTCTTGCACCGCTAGGTAACCATGCGTTTTCCAAAGAATTGACACCCCGCAGATGTTGACTTGAAATCTCGCTTGCATCCACCATAGTCCGAGTCACTGTACGCAGTTAGCTCAAAGTTATTACCATTAGGATACCGTAAGCCTAGATCCGGGGTACCCTTCAGATAACGAAAAATCCTTTTCACAACACTGAGATGAGAAACTCTTGGCTTTGATTGATAGTGTGCACACAAGCAAGTAGCAAACATGATGTCTGGGCAAGAGGCGGTGAGATACATAAGAGATCTGATCATTCCTCGATACAGAGTGGCATCGATTAACTCCCCCTTTTCATCTGGAGTAATCCCGTGATTTACAGCTAGTGGGGTGCCAGCAGGTTTTGCATCTAACATACTGAACCGGCTCAGAATGTCACCGACTTATTTGGTCTGATGAATAAAGATCCCTGCCTCAGACTGATCCACCTGCAATCCAAGAAAAAATTTCATTTCTCCTATGGAGCTCATCTCAAACTTGTCCTTCATAACTTTCTCAAAATCTTTGCACATAACATCATTTGTGGATCCAAAGATGATATCGTCCACATATACTTGCACCAAGAGCAAATCACCATCCTTCTTTCTAATGAACAAAGTGCAGCCAATGACACCTCTTCTGAACCCGTTATTCAGAAGGTGAGTAGAAAGTGTCTCATACCACGCTCGCGGAGCTTGGTGCTATCCATATAAGGCCTTGTCTAGCTTGTGGACTTGGTCACGATGTAATGGATCTTCAAACTCGGGATGTTGATTGACATACACAACTTCATTTATCACACCATGAAGAAATGAACTCTTAACATGCATCTGATAAACTTTGAACTTCTTGTAGGATGCATAAGCTAGGAAAATTTGGGTTGCTTCAAGACGAGCAACCGGTGCAAATACTTCATTGTAGTCAATCCATTCAATCTGTCTAAAACCTTGCACTACCAGACGTGCTTTGTTTCTGACCATAATGCCATGATCATCACGTTTGCAGCGTAGAACCCATCTGGTGCCAATGAATTTAGCACTCTTTGGTCTATCAACAAGCTGCCAAACTCCAAGCTTCTTAAACTATAGCAACTCTTCCTTCATAGCATCTACCCATGATTCCTCTTTCAAGGTTTCAGTAATAGTTTTGGGTTCAAATTGGGAGATAAAACATGAATGGGCACAAAAGTTTACATATGCAAAGTCGAGTATGTCGGCAAGCCCACCTGAAGATAACTGGTTTCTAGTCTTCACTCCATCATTCAGATCTCCAATGATATTCATCTAAGGATGCATTTTGTTAATTCTTCCCACTGGATGAGCAGGAACAACAACTTCTGGATCAAAATTATTAAGATTAAGATCCTCAAGAGCCGGTACAATATTTTCAACATCTAGTTCTGGAACATTTGGATTAGAGTGATGATCATCTGAGTCTGAACTGTCATCATGTGTCTGCATTGGAGCTGGAACTGATGAAGGTTGCACTGGTTCAGTGGGTGCATTTTGTTCATCATACATCATTTGAACAACAACATCTTCATCGCAATACATGGGAGGTATATTGAATGAGTCAAAGAGATCAGAATAATTGAACATCCGGTCTGGACCCTTTCCATGTGGTGGCATAGTGTATCTCTGAACATCCACATGGTACCACTCCTCCACATTGTGAGTTGATTTGTTGTATACTCTTTTTTTAGGAGTGTTATACCCAAGAAAAAAGCCTTCTTTCACCTTTTCATTGAACTTTCCTTGCTCATGTTTCTTAAGCATTGTGCATGGAGCACCGAAAGGTTCAAGATACTTAAGATTAGGCTTTATGTTATGGAGAAATTCAAAACAAGTCTTCCCATGTCTCTTCACAATCAACACACGTTTCAAAGTGTAACAAGCATTTGCTACTGCTTCATTCCAGAATTGAACCGGAAGGGATGAATCAACAAGCATAGTCTAAGCAGCCTCAATTAATGTTTTGTTCTTGCGTTCAGCAACACCATTTATCTGTGGGACATATAGAGCATTAAATTGTTGAACAATTCCACGTTCATTGCAGAAAGTATCCATGTTATGATTCTTGAATTCCGTCCCGTTATCTGTTCTGAGCATCCTAACTTTGAGCGTATACAGTGATTCAAGCTTGGTAACCAGAACCTGAATACACTCAAACGTTTCTGAGTTTTCCTTCGTGAAAAATACCCAAGAGTATCTGGAGTACTCATCAGTAATGACTAAACAATATTGATCTCCAGTGATACTTTTTTGATTGAGAAGACCGAATAGATCGATATGAAGAAGCTCAAGTGGAACAACAATTGAATGATACTTTTTGAGCTTATGAGACTGCTTGGTTTGCTTTCCCTTTTAGCATGATACATAGACATCAAAAAGTTTGAAGTTCTTTAAACACACTCCTTCAACCAAATTATTGTGAACCAAATGATTCATCTTGCGCAGACTCAAATGACCCATCTTCTTAGGCCAAAGGATTGAATCTTTTTCTGTTGCCTTAGACATAAAACATGAAACTGTAGAAGATGTAGTTGAAGCTGTGGCCATGTTGAGAACATACAAATCTTGCTTTCTTGGAGTTGACATCAAAATCTAGTCTTCAGGAATGATGACACCTTGCTTGAGAATGTAGCAGCTAGAATCATCAAAAAGAACCTTGTACTTCTTGTCACAGATTTGTGACACTGAGAGGAGATTGTTCTCCAGCTGCTTCACATACCTCACTTTGTCAAGTGAAACTTGATCATTTGAAAGAATTCCTTCTCCAGTAAGAAACCCTCCTTTGTCTCCAGCAAAAGCTACATATCCTCCTCTAATTGGATTGACATTGGAAAGAAAAGATATGTCTCCAGTCATGTGCCTTGATGCCCCACTATCAACAATCCAAGTGTTGTTAAAAGCAGCATTTGGGGCAACCTACATAAACACAAATCATTAGTTGAAATTGGGAACCCAAGCCTTTACAGTCTTGGGTTGACCCAAAGAATCTAGGATTTTCATTTCAATCCATTGTCCATTTGAAGTCACTTTATCTGGAGGGTTTGAGACAGAAGTCTCAGAGGATTTATCCTTCCAGATAGTGTTTTTGCTGAAAGATTTTTTTAAATACACAGAAGATGATTTGGATTGTTTGTCAAAAACAATTTTGGGTGTATCTTGATTAATCATTACCCTTTTATCCTTATCTTGAGACTTGATGGGTGGAGGATGTTTGGGTTTGTCTTGAGGCGAGTGATGAACATATTTAAGCTTTTTAACAAAAGATTGATTTAATTTTCTATGTGGTGCAAACTGTGGTCTAATCAAATGATGGCAAGATTTAGCAAAATGCCCAAGTGCACCACACTCAAAACAAGCTCGTTTATCTGTGAAAGAAAACTGATTGGTTTTATTATGAGGCTATTTATTTTGAAATTTGGAAACATGGTTTTTATGAAAATCAGTTGATTTTGTCTTGTCTTGTCTGTAACCCAAACCCTTTGTCCCATTAGAAGCAGGATTGTCAGTCTTGTTTGACACACTTGCTTCACCTTCTTGTGAAGCCGTCACAAAGCCTATTGCTTTGGAGAATTTTGAAGACAAAGTTGTCTTAGGTGGGATTGGGTCAGCCTGTTTGACACAAGATTTCTGATTCTTAACAATAGTAGCATAAGATGAAGAATCAGAATCATCCTCAGAATCAGACACCCAACCCTCAACCAATCCCTCCACAAATGATTCTTTAGAAGATGAAGAATCCTTGTTTGGAATAACTCCAATTGGATCAATCACCAATGGATTTTTAACTTGAAAATCTTTTCTTTCTTTATTATTTGGTGTATTGACAAAAGTGTTTAAAATCGGTGGAGGATAGTGGTTGTACCTCACTTTTTTACCCTTCCCTTTCAGATAAGTCCCATCACTGATCATGTGCTCAATGATATAAGATGATACATCATAGCTCAAGAGCTTGTGACTCAAAGTCTCTTAATCGCACTCAACAATAGCTAATTTCTTCTTAGTCTCATTGATGATATTGAGATAAGAGGTGACAACATCTTGCTTATTAAGAACATCGATCTCAACCTCATGTAATTTCCTGTTTAAGAAATCTATTTTAGCTTGAAAATCTTTTTCATTTGATCTTAAGACATGATTTGCCTCAATACACTGGTTGAGATCGCTGGTCTGATCTACATTATGCTCCTGATAAGCCAAAACCTTACTTTCAAGGTCAACACAATTAAACCATCTGGAATTAGATGCTGAACATTCATCATACACCTGACCAGTCTGAGACGAAGCATCAATATTTACCATGAAGGCCAATTGTGTAGCATGTTTATCTTTAGAATCAGTATCCTTCTCTTCTTGAGTTTGTGAATCTGAGTTGCTTTCATCTTCTGATCCTGATGATTCAGCCAGCCTAGTCTTCATTTAATCTGAATCACTTTCAGCAATAGGTCCACCAGCTTCCTAGATCTTTGCAATACAAGCTTTGTCATCTACTTCCTTATCTGAATTGAATTTGAAATCCCAGTTCTCCCCTTCATCATTCCGAACCATCTGTGCCTTGTTTGCATTTGAAGAACTGGTGTGAGAAGGAGTCTTAATTGATACTAAATGGCTCTCAGGATTTGCAGATGATGATCTTTGATTCTAAAAGGGATTCTTGTTTCCCATCTTCTTTGCTTGTTGCATTGCCTTGCAAAACGTCCTTTATCACCACATTTGTAGCAGGTAATTGAGGACATTTCAAAACCAAACTTTGAATCCTTGTTCAAGTTGATATCCTTCCCAGTTCTTCTGACAAAATCTTTCTCCCTTCTGACAGCACTTGCAAGAGCCCGCATCATATCAATCCTTTCCATGTCATCTGGATCAATCTATGAGTAATCTTCATTGGTTAAGTGTGGATTTCCAATCTGTCCAGCTAATAATCCATCATAAGTGCTCAAAAGTGTTGATAAGAGGCCATATGCTCTTTAGCAACCTCCACTGTCACTTTGTCAGAATTGTCTATCTTCAAGTTGATGACAGAATGGCTATCCTCTGAATGTAAGGTAGAAGTGGCAACAGACTGACTGAAATGTGCCTGATTTGTAGATGGAGCCTCTTTGGTCTATATAACAAAAGCTGTTTTCAGAGTAGCATGTGAAGGAGTTCTGTCTACAGTAGGAGTGGTGTAATAGATTGATGGATCTTGAACTTGAGCTACTCGTTTAGCTTTCCTCTTGTTCTCTATCTCCTGCTCCTTAAGCTTTTGAATAAAGTCATTAATATCCATGGTAGCAATCATCTCACTCTGCTTCGGTACCATATAAAAATATTCCCACTTGGGAGGTAATGCGTTAGCCAGACATTAAATCTTCTCTTGAGTAGTTGTCTTGACTTGATGGTTGAAGAGCTCATTGAGAAGATGATAGAATCTGGCAATAAGTTCATTAGAGACTCATTTCCCACATACATAAAGCTATTGAAATCTTTCCTTAAGGCCTTAGACTTAATGTTCTTCAGTGCATCATTCCCCTCGTATCTCTGTTGCAAAGCATCCCATAGCGATTTTGAAGAAGTAAACTGTCTGACCTGATGGAACGTGGTAATAGACTGAGACAGTATTGCATAAGCCTTCTTCTAAAAATCATATAACTTTCTTTGATGTTCAGTCATCCTAGTGACAAGCGTAGGTGTTCCATCCTCATATAGTAGTCTCAAATATCCACCCTCAATCATCATCCAAAGATTGGTATCTGTAACATCAGTGCCGGAAGCGTTACCGGAACAGTGATCTCAACAGTAACTTGCACAGTAACTCAGGTACAAACTATGTGAACTATTGTAGCTGATGCCTTGAGTCGGAAGGAACGGGTCAAACCCTTGCGCGTCAGGGCAATGGGGATGACTGTGCAGACAAGCTTACACGACAACATTATTCAAGCACAACAAGAGGCTGTTGAATGAGGAAACTTGAAGAAAGAACTAGATTGTGGAGCAGAAAAGCAACTTGAAACAAAGCCTGATGGAATCATCTACTACAAGGGTCGAGTATGGATTCCTGCTGTGGATGAATTGAGAAAGCTTATTTTAGATGAAGCACACAGGACCAAGTACTCTGTGCATCCAAGTGCTGATAAAATGTACTAAGACTTACGGGCGTTTTATTGGTGGCCGGGTATGAAGAAAGACATAGCCGAGTACGTTGGTCGATACCTTACGTGTGCCAAAGTGAAGGCGGAACACCAGAAACCGTCAGGTTTACTGGAGCAGCCTGAAATTCCACTTTGGAAGTGGGAACAGATAGCTATGGACTTTATTACCAAGCTACCCCGCACTTCTAGTGGTCATGACACTATTTGGGTTATCATCGACCGATTAACCAAATCTGCTCATTTCTTGCCAATGCGAGAAACTTATACGATGGATAAACTGGCAAAACTCTACATCAATGAGATAGTGGTACGCCATGGTGTGCCATTATCTATCATCTCAGATCGTGATAGCAGATTCACATCAAGGTTCTGGCAATCATTGCAGAAATCTCTAGGGACGCACTTAAACCTGAGTACAGCTTACCATCCACAAACGGATGGTCAGAGCGAACGTACTATACAGACCTTGGAGGACATGTTGAGAACCTGTGTTTTAGACTTCGGTGGGAATTGGGATTCTCATTTACCACTGATCGAATTCTCATACAACAACAGTTATCATAGTAGCATCGGATGTGCACCGTTCGAGGCTCTTTATGGTCGAAAGTGTCGATCACCTAACTGTTGGGCTGAAGTGGGAGATAATCGAATAACCGGGCCAGAACTCATTCAAGAAACTACAGACAAAATTGCTCAGATACAACAAAGACTACAAGCAACCCGAAGCAGACAAAAGAGCTATGCCGAAAAACGGCGCAAGCTGTTGGAATTCCAAGTGGGAGACCGCGTCATGTTAAAGGTATCCCCATGGAAAGGCGTAGTCCGTTTTGCAAAGAAAGGCAAACTAGCACCACGATATGTGGGACCGTTCGAGATCATCGAGCGCATTGGTCCTGTGGCGTATAAACTAAGGTTACCTGATGAACTTAGTGGAGTACATGACGTGTTTCACGTCTCAAACTTAAAGAAATGCCTTGCTGATGAATCACTCGTTATACCAGTTGAAGAAATTCAAGTGGATGAACATTTACACTTTGTTGAAGAACCTTTGGAGATTATGGATCGCAAGGTTAAACAACTGAGGCGAAGCCGTATTCCGATTGTTAAGGTTCGTAGGAACTCAAAACGCGGACCCGAGTTTACTTGGGAACGCGAAGATCACATGAAGTCTAAGTATCCCCAGCTGTTTACAGAGGAAGTCGTATCGGATAACGATTCTTAAATTTCGGGACGAAATTTCTCTAACAAGGGGAGACTGTAACATCAGTACCAGAAGCGTTACCGGAATAGTGATCTCAACAGTAACTTGCACAGTAACTCAGGTACAAACTATGTGAACTATTGTATGTTATTGAAATTTTGATACTAAACACAAACTATTATGCAAGTGTTTTTGAAATCTGATTTAAACCTCACGGTTTAACATTCAGAAACACATCAGACAACAATGAACAGTCACACAGATGCTTGATTTAATGCTATTATGTATAAACGTATGCGAGGTTAAACAGAACAAAACCATAACAAATGCTTGTTGCAGAATGCTAAACCGACGAATTATTCGTATAGGTGACGATCTGTACGAATAAATCTGAAAGTTTAACGTTCTGAAATGATAACTGAAAAGTAGAAAACAAGAATCATAAAGTGAAACCAACGTAGTGTTCGTTCGGGTGACGATTCGAACGAGTACGCGCGAAGGAGACACTTTCTGACGAAACGAAAAGAGAAACGAAACAAACGATAATAATTTAAGAAAAGTTAATTTAAAAGATTTACTAGAAATAACCACCTTCCAAACATTGAAAAATAAATTCTTTTTAATTTAGTTTACAAAACACACGCGTAACGTGCCGGAAACGCGACAAAAACGAGAACCGAGCTACGAAATCAAACCCGAACATGCACGGGGTATATAAGGCTTGAATGAAGCCTTTTTCTCATTTAATTCACTCTTACTCTCTCTCTAAAAATCACCAACTCGTTTTTCCCTCTCTCTCTAAGATTTACAACTTCAAACAACAAGATCAAGCTCAAATCGTGGTGAAATCAAGCATTCTTGGTGTCTAAACGAAGCTCTCGATCTCCTCTATCATAAAGTACAACCAATCTGAGGATTTATCCAGCCAAACTTGAGGTATAGATGCTTGAAAAATCTGAGAAATAGGGTTTTCTTAACCCTTTGTTCGACCAAAACCCTAAACCGGTTTAGAACATTTGAGCACTCACCCTACACCCTCGAAAACCTATCCTGGTGCATCACTAACTTGGAAACAATTCTGCAACGGGCGAGGAGCTGATGATGATGACGAAGGGTGGCTGGTTCGCTAGGGGGCTGGGCTGGCCGAACCTGTTAGCAGTCGCAACTTCATCCACGAACCCTGGCTTGCCAAACCAGCATCATCAGCCCAACCTGTGGACAGTCACGAACCTGTGACCACCAGCCGAACCTCAACATCTACGAACCCTAAGTGGCGAGCCTATGAGTCTCGAACCTTTTGATGCGAACCTGTTTCATGGCGAACCCTCCCCGAGTCATGAAGCCACGAACCTGCATCATCACCGAACCTATCACCAGACGAACCCCACGCTGCGAACCTCCATCACCGAACCCTACTACTACCGAACCTTCGGTGGGGGAACCTTCTTGTCATCACCGAACCTGTATGCACGAACCAGGGTCTCACGAACCCTTGGACGAACCGCGTATGGCGAACCTGGAAGAGGTGAACACAAGAGGGTGACCTAACCTATGCCATGCCCAAACCTGCACTCAAACTAACCTTAAGGTTCTCCGGACCAGGGCCATGCACTGCCATTCAACCGAACTATGACATTTGATCCAAACATTGGTTCGGCCCATTAGGCTTGGTTCGGCCCATCAGATCTAGTTTGGCCCAAGTGAATAAATCGGCCCAGCATCATTGGTTTGGCCTATGTGACTGGTTTGGCCCACACCTTATTCGGCCCAATTGATTTGTTCGGCCCACTTAGTTAAGATTTAACTTAACACATAAAATCAATAATCATGCAAAATGTGTATGGATGCAAATACTAATCTTATATTACTACAAAGGTGGCAAGGGGATTGGATTAATGATGTCCATAAAGCTTAGTCTTTGAGAACAATAACATATAATTTTATAGTGATAAACAAATGGAACAAGGATAGTGCATAATTCATTTACTACATATTAACGGTTCAGGATGTTAATCAAAAATCTAAGTTTTACACTTAGAACCTTTAACATTGAGACATTTGATCAAGTGGGGCCGGAAATCAATAACAAAGTATACTAACATTAACCTAAAGGAGTTAAGTGATATCAAAACCCATAACATGTACACAGGGCCGAACAAAGACGAGACTCACAAGTGTTAGCCAACTCTAGGGCTAACACATACACGCACACAATTCACTACGACTTATACTTATAAGTTACAACAACGTGAAATCAATACAGGATTATGAATACAACAACGAACACTACAACGAGCGCGTGCATTCTAGTTTAAGCTAAGTCAACCACATCCACAACAAGGTGAGTTCATTTGTCCCTTTTCAAACATATTTGTTTTTACTTCGGGACTGAGAAGCATGTTATACATTTTAAACGAGTATTGAAATGTTTTATAACTGCTTTTATACTTATTTATGATGCTAATACTAACGCTTAAGCTTGTTATTCTTATTCTTAATGCTAAAAGCTAAGACTTTAACTAAAATGCTAATGCTACAAGCTACATGCTCAAACTATGTGTTAATGCTACGAACTATATGCTCAATGCTAAGGCTACAAACTCTATGTTCAAACTATATGTTAAAGCTAATGCTACAAACTCTATGCTCAAATTATATGCTAAGGCTAAAACTACAAACTATATGCTAAACTATATGTTAATGTGAAAGTGATGAACTATATGCTCAAACTATATGCTAATACTAGATGCTAAATGCTACAAGCTATGATTATATGCTAAATGCTAAGCTTGTGTCTATGCATGAGATACATGAATGCCAAACTATGCTATTGCAAGCTAGTATCTATGCATGAGATACGTGAATGCTAAACTATGCGAACGCAAAGCTTATATCTATGTATGAGATACGTGAATGCCAAACTATGCTAGAGCAAGGCTTGTATCTACATATATGAGATATGTGAATGCTAAACTATGTGTGTGCAAAGCTTGTGTCTATATATGAGATATGTGAATGCCAAACTATGCTAGAGCAAGGCTTGTATCTGCATATATGAGATACGTGAATGCTAAACTATTCTGATGCTAAGCTAGAATCAATTCATGAGATACGTAATGGCTAAACTATGCTAGAGCAAAGCTTGTATCTAATCATGGGCTACGTAATTGCTAAACTATGCTAGAGCAAAGCTTGTACCCATGCATGAGATTGGTGAATGCTAAACTACTATTCTGTGAAACTATTATTCTTGTACAATATACTTTAAAGCTAAGCTACGTGAATGCTATAAACTTGTAAACTTTTAAATAGTAAGCATAAGCTATGATGAAGACGGGATTTGGGACGTAGGTAAAACACTTAATTATCATTAACAACAAGGTCATATGTGATTTAGTATGTGGTGGGATGTTGGCTGGGCGGGCGGTAAGTTCGACCCTACATATGCCCTATATATAAGCATACCGAATTGGATATTAGAGGTGATGTTAATGAGGTTAAGGTTGTTACCGAAAGAGGTTTGCTAAAGCTATTTTTCAACTACTAAACTATATGAACTCACCAACCATTGTGTTGACTTTGTTTTCTTACATGCTTTCTCAGGTGACGTACAGGAATAAGCTAAGGCTCAGGATTGCATACTAGGATGCCCAGTTAGAGGACCTAGTAGACTTTTGGAATGCACATATTTTGTTATTGATGCGAGTCACTTTTGATATCTTGTACAGTTACAAGATAGTGAACATTTGATTCTTTTGATAAGTTTACTTAGTTAAATTATCAAACAATAACAGTTGTAATTTAACTTTGTAATCCTAGATTAATGCTATATTATGCTTTAGTTATTCTCAATGTTGATACTATGTAAACAATCTGATCATCAGGATTATCACACATGATATCGCGCCCCGAGAACCTTCCGCCCGGCGGGGAAATCGATCCGTCCCGCCGGCTCGGGGTGTGACAGTATCCACTCCATGTGGATAAGCATCCAATGAAAGTAACTTTGGAGCTTTGTTGGAGTTTCCCATCTCCGTCTCTGTAAGCAATAAATTCTGAATTCTATGGTTCTGATTTGCCATCAATGCAAGTTCCTCCATCTTGATGAAAGCAAGCTGATCAAACACTTAAACACATTTTCAATCATGGGACTGAATGAAGCTATAATAGGCGAAGACGGGTACCGAATGAGGACCGAATGAATGCATAGACACGAATGAAACGCTGGGACAAATGACAATGCAAGCGAATGACTTAACGACCGAATGAGCAGCCTGATGCGAATGAATTATCAATTAACTGAAGGAGGAGCTATTCGGATTAAACTTTGAACGAATAAGTGAGTTATTCGCCCGAATGAAGCTATTCGCATGGTGTGAATGAGGGCTTATTCGCCTGAAAGTTCCATTCGCCCGATCTGGGTTTTAGCAGCAAGAAAAGTCAATCTAAGTTTGGATCTAGATCGATTTTGGCCACCAAATTTGGTACACACACTCAGGAAAACATTTCTAAGCTTTAGAAATGAACGCATTTTCAAAACAACCCAGAAAACCCACTTTTCAGCAATGAAACAGTAACTTTAAGCACAAGAAAAACAGGGTTTTCCGAAAACAAGAGAGAACAAGCTGTAATATGAAGATCTAGATTGAAAAAGGAGCAGAATCAAGAGCCAAAGCTCTGATACCACTTTGTAGGACCCTGGAAACACAACGGTTCCTTGCGAATTATGCTCGATAGCTATTTGAATAGTGCGAAATCCTATTCGAGGTTTTTCCAATCGAAATACCGAGTCCCACGTGGTGAACCGGTGATAGCGAATCAATGTTTAGTGCGAAATCGATCACCACATGTCGAGAATCGAAGTTGGATGCAGGGAGGCGCACTGAAACCTTGGGGTTTTGACCATTTTTGTGCATTATTTTGACATTTATTCATTTAATCCCTTTAAAAACCTTAAAAATATTCTTTGAAATCATAAAAAAAAACCATTGTTTTTAAAACTGTAAAAGAAAGAAAATATATTCAAGAAATTTATTTAAATTATTCTCTTATTTAAACTATTTTTTATATACTTCAAACTATATATGAAATAAGCATTAATTATTTATCTATTCTTTTAAACTAAAAAAAAAATTTTATTATCTCAAAACCTAATTTTTTTTTTACATGAAATTAAGGATTATTTTGAAGGTTCAATTTAATTGTTTATGTTTCAAAAACAAATAATATTGTTTTATTAAAATAATCATTTGAGTAAACTTTTAAGGATTTTATTTAGTGTTTATTTATTTATTTTATATAATAATAAAGTATATGTTTTAACATCTTTTTATTATAAATGTTAAAACTAATTTCTTTCTAAAAATAATAATAATAATAATAATAATAATAATAATAATAATAATAATAATCTTAATAATAATAATAATAAATAAACTAAAAACTAATTAATATTTATTTTGATGCAAGTTGTTTAAAACAAAACATATAATCATTTCTTTTAATATTTGTTTAAAACAAATACTTATAAACTTTATTTAAATAAGATCTAAAGATTTATTTTAAAAATAATTAAAAATGTATAATAATCCTCCGGGGTAACTTTATATAAATATAACCAACTTTCAGCTTTGTTCTAATTAGGTCACTCATACTTTTTTTTGTTCCGATTAAGTCACTCATACCTTTTTTGTTCCGATTAAGTCAGTCATACTTTTTTTTGTTCCGATTAGGTCACTGTACTTTTAATTTTGTTTCAATTAGGTCACTCATATGAGTGACTTAATCGGAACAAAAAAAATGAGTGACTTAATCGGAACAAAAAAAGTATGAGTGACTTAATCGGAACAAAAAAAAAGTATGAGTGACCAAAGTGGAACAAAGCTGAAAGTTGGTTACATTTGTGTGACGTTTTCCCTAATCCTAAAGGAATGTTCTAATACAAATATCCATAATGTATAACAAACATTTAAACAAATTAATTAAACAAACTATTTGTTTAAGCAATTTTTTTTATGAAATGTGATATTCAATTTCTATGTATTCAAATAAGAATATTTATTTGCACAAATAAATATTCCTAAATTTATACCATGCAAACTTAGATATATTATTATAGGACTTCCATATATGCGATAGACTCTAAGATATCAAGACTTGAACATTAGGATACTAAGACTCTCTATCACTCAAACTCTAGGGTGAATGACCTTTACATATGTCTTATTAACCCATGTTATTCTAGAGTCAACAATCAATATGCAAACTATCAGTCTAAGTTGTTTTACTTAGGTGCTTAGTATGCCTACTTGTTTATATTCAAGGTACTATCACATTATCCTATGTGTAGTCAATGTTACTAGTAGCCCTTGCAATATAACTTAGGATATTATTGTTGGATATTGGATGTCCGATTAACGATAAGTTCAACGTTACTATGAAAGGTATGATCCAAAGAGTTACACTTTGGAAGACAACGACTTTATGTTTAATTGTTAAACATAATATACGATCACGAATTTTCGGTTTTATCGAATTGGCTTTTATTATTTATGAAATAAAAATCGGTGGGAATATTATAGAGATAATTAATTCGTTAAACAAATAAAGTTTTGAACTTTATTATGAGGGATTGTTAATTAAATGTTAATTTACAAATTGAGAATTAGTTAAACTTTAGACATTTAATTAAATGCTACCAACTAATCGTTAGTTAGTAATATTAGAGAGTAGTAATTAAATGGTTTAATTACTAAAAGAGTTTAACTAAATTAAATGAGCTTAATTTAAAATAAAATGTGAAATAAAAAGGTGGGAATTCCAATTTTGAATTGGTAATTCAAATATCCTAAAAAGGTGGATCTACATTTGACTTTAAATGTAGATCCAACTCCCCACATTTGGTGATGAACTCTTTCACCCACTCTTCTCTCCCTTGTAGCAGTCAACCACCATCACCATTGTGGTTATTGGCGCTGCCGCAAACCACCACCACCATCGAGCCGCGCCTGGGCCGTAAGCAGGCCGCACCAGGGGGTGGCGTCGGGTTTCCGTTAAGCCAAGTCGAGGGCCAAAAGGAGCCGCAGCAGGGCTGGCTTTCCCAAGCCAAGCCGAGCCAAGGCCACCAAGCTGAACCGTGTGTCAAGCCGAGAGCTGAGCCGAGCCAAAATCAATTTTTGGTCCATTCCGGTGATTCATGGGACGAGATCCGGATTCGGGTGATCGTATTGAGTCAACTAGCGAGACCGTTGCTTGATCCATCGTGTGGATTTGGATCCGCTTTGTAAAGATCGATTTCTAAAACCCCCTATGGTTGTGTTAATTAATTTAATTGTTGTTTAAACGGTTTGTAACTGGATCCTGATTTGGGAATTGGTTCGATTGCGAATCGAAAGGTTATAAAATTTTAAAAGCTTACGCTGTGTCAGATCTAATATGTCTGTTTGTAGGACCTATTTGGAGCTCGAAAACAATCCGGTTCCAAGGGAAATCTGTTTGACAGCCTCTGGAATAGTGCGGAATCCTATTCCAGGGTTTTCCAATCGAAATCAACAGCAACCGTGGTGAATCAAGTGAGTAGAATCAACGTGCAAGTGAGAATCGATCACCACGGGTTGAGAATCGAAGTAGGACGGTGAGAATCGCTTAAAACTTCAAGGGTTTGACACTGGAGTGCACTAGGAAGAATGAGGACTCGGAAAAGTTAGTTTTGAAATGATATGAAGTAGTATTTATAGACTGTAGTCATTCGGCCGAAGGAGTGGCCGAAGCAGCTCATTTTGCAAATGACTATGTCGAATGGACATGTCATTCGAATGAGACATTCGGCAAATGACTCATTCGATCGCCTGTCATTCGCTAGTGCGTTCATTCGGCGAATGACTTCATTCGTAGAGTCATTCGCCCGAATGGTCAGAGTTCATACTTAAACATTAATAAACCACATCAAACAATCATATAATCATATAATCAATAATAAACATTAAGAGCAATATATAAAGACAACTTCCATTAATATAACTTGAACTTTACATGATGGTTAATACAAAATTGAATTAGGGACATATAATGCATCTACAAACTCCCCCTTGGACCTAGTTCACTCCTTGGAAGTGTCTTTCTTGAAATACTTGTCAGAGATGGCTTTCCACTCTGCACCAGCATGAATCTTTAAGCATATGCAGATCCGGATAACCCTCATGAACTGAAGTACATGTTCCATGTCCTGTACATCAAAGAAAATCTGATGACGATAAAGTGCTAGGACATCTTTGTGGGACAAGTTAGTCAACCACATTGGATCAAAAATCCGTTCCGTTTCCCACTTCTTATCTTTGCACATGACAATCACAGCTTCTCCACTCCGCCCATCATAGTACCACCATCGGAAGCCCTCTATAAAGTCTTGTCGCATCTTCCTTAACGGAATCTTCTTCAAAACTTTAGGTGGAAACCACTTCAGGATAACTTTGTGCTTTCGGGTGTCTCCATCAATCTCTGGCAAATAATAACGTTCAGGCTGTTGGGGCTGGAAGTTCACCCATCTCTTTCTGTACTCGTACTGAATTTGACGAGAAAACCAGGCTGACATTCCAGAATCTTCACTGTAAAGCATCCTCAGACGTGCTAATTGTTTGACTTCGAAACCGGGCAACGTCTTAAAATCATGAGGATGCTTGAAGTAGTCAATGCCTCTTTCCCTCTTTACTGCATAGCACCCAAGATCATGAAAGTATGCCGAGCTCAAGATTTGACCTCCAGCCTTGTAGCCTTTGGTTCTGTATACTTTCTTGTGCGTACCTGGCATCTTCATTGTGCTCTCTTTCTTCAAGACCTCCCAGTAGGCCTTCCATTCCTCTTTTCTTCTCTTCTGATCATCAGCTTCGGCTTTGCTAACCTCAACTTGTTCTTCTAAATATCGGATCAGTAGATCTTCAGTGGCTTGATCAAACTGATCAGTGAATGTTGGCAGCTCCTCCTCAGCTGATGTATACTTTGGGTATTCTTCATCAGTGATGTCTTCAATAATAACCTCATCTACATCATCAAAGGCCTCTAGAGTAGGCTCATCAAACACTGGAACGGAGGTATCATCTGTGATAACCTCATCTGGATTTAGCCTGAACAGTTCGGCTATCTGCTCCTTTGATAGACAATGAATAATCTCTCCCTCCTCTTTGTCATAGCTAACTGAGTGCTGTATGATGCCTTGAGCGTCAAGAATCATAGTAAGTGTCTCATCTAGTTGACGTCTCACAGGCACAGCTTCGACTTCCTCAGTAGCTGCTGGTTCTTCAGTCTGTGTAGGAGGAGGTGGAGGAGGAGCCTGTTTCTTCTTGTCATACGCAGTCTTGGACCGGATCTCAGAAGTAGAAGGGGCTTGATCATCATCATCATCATCATCAGAACTTGATGAACCAGAAGACCCGCTTCCTGATCCGTCCTGATTATTATCATCTGAATCATCATCTTCATCAGTGTCTTCATAATCCACTTTCTCCTCATCAGATTCTTCTTCCTCTTCTTCCTCTTCCTTCTCTTTCTCAGAATCTGAATCATTGAGTGGACTGTTGTGCCTTCAAGTCTGGGAGTGCTGTCTTTAAGATCTTCAATCTGTTCAGCAAGACGAGTATTCTCTGCCTCCAATAACAAAATCCGTTCATTGAAACTAGAGGTTGTCAATGCCAGCTGGTTGTGCTCATCTATGTACTTCAGCAACTGCTCTTCTTGCTGGGCTGATCTTGCTCTGAGATCTGCTGCTTGAAGCAACAGTGCATCCTGATCAGTTATCCTCTGAGTGAGTTGAGCAATAACTAGATCTTGCTCCCTGCTCTTCCTTTCTTGTTTCAGATTCCTCTCCATCAGTCTCAGTACCATACTGTTCAGAGTGCTCAACTGATCCACAACTGAAACAGTAGGAATGAACGTGTCAGCTCGTGTAATGGAGGGACCAGCAGAGGCAGCAGAAAATATGGGAGCCTGAGCAATAGAGGTGGTCAGAGGGGCTGTAGTAGTACGCATCGGAATAGCCCTTGACCTGGTCAGTGAAAAAACTGAGACAGCTGCTACTGATGTAACAGTAGTTGTAGCAGCTGTCGCCAGTTCTGACCTCCTCTGAAAGAGGAACCTCGATCTCTTCCTCCTGACGGCTGGAGATGAAGAGGACTGAACTGCAGCAACAGAAACCTCTGCAGTAGCTGGAATAGAGGAACGAGGAGGAGGTGAAATCTCAAACTCAGGAATGAATGAAGGATCAGTAATCTCCTCCATCTCAGCTTCACTCCTCTTCCTTTTCCTCTTCATCAATCTTCCACCTATCCACACACTTTCAAACTCATCATCTGGTGTGTCTTCAGAGTCAGAACTCTTATCACCATCACCACCAGCTTCACAACCATCATTACCTGAGTCATCTGACTCATTCCTATCTGCAGCAGATGTGGTGCCTGTCATATCGAGAGGAGTAGTCACTGTGGAGGTAGTAGTAGTCATGAAGTCCAGCTCCAACAGTGAATCAATATCTACATCCTCGTCAATTGCCACAGAAGTACTCACACCAGCATCAGTAGTCACAACAACAACTTCAACCAGGCTAACATCAGCAATAGTAGTCGTATCGTCAACACCCGCACTCACACTAACAGAACTAACAGCTACAGTGCTCACAGCCACTGAGCTCTCACCAGCACCACCACTACTACCACCTGCACCACTAGCACCTGTACCAGCATCATCATCACCACCACCATCATCAGGCACAACTGTATCTTCCACATCTGAATCAGAATCATTATGCCTCCATCTCCGACCAACCGGGGCTATGTAATCAGGCCTAGAAAGATGACCAAACAAAGATCGAGCTGCAGGCTTCCTCTCCTTGCCTTTGTATGAAATCACTTTGTTGAGAGTGAGGTCATTCATGTGCTCTAGCTTAATGAGGTCCGCATTGATCTTTGGCAAATCAGGCAACTGTGCATCTATCAACTGTTGTAAGAACCTCGGATACATCAAGAACTTCTTGTCTCGTTTAAGAGCCACATTCTCCTTCATATGAGTGAAGATCATCTCAGAGAAGTTGAATGGCTGGTTCAGCACAAGTGCAACAAAGGCACACTGTATGGTCTCTCTCATGTCATCAAAACCTCCTGTCCTTGACCCAAGGCAATGTATAAGTACATGTGCTAAGTACTTGAACTGTGGAGACATATAAGCCTTGTTCAGGATCCCGGCTCCCAGACCACCCTCATACTTGCATCTCATGAAGCAGCCACGAACTAAATAACGATCGAGAAGATACGGCTGATCAGGTGTTTCCTGGAATCCACATACTCTCCTGATGTGTTCAGCAGAAATAACCACATCATGTCCAAGCACCTTTCCTCTGATAACTGGAGGTTCAACCTCACAATCTATATCGGCAGAAGCCTAGAAATCCTGTTGATGAGAGTGGTATGGCACATGTATGGTAGAGATGGCAGTGAAAATCCTGGAACGTCGCAGAAAAGAAATAATCTCAGTGTAATGTCTGGCATTTGGAGTAGTGAGATCCAAATGAGCGCAGATGTTGTTCTTCGTCACCGATTTGTATCCAACCATTCTGAATATCAGTTAAATACTTGTTAGAACAATTCAGTTAAACATTAGAATCAAATCAGAGCAAGTTCCAAGGAAATCATTTGGCCGAATGTAATTGATTTGGTCGAATGACCCTTGGTCGAATGAGTTTATTGGTCGAATGGCTTCATTCGCCGAATGAGTCATTTGTCAAATGAGTATCATTCGCCGAATGGCGTCATTCGGCTGTCTGTTCATATTCGAACCCCTTTTGACAAAATTCTCAAATCAGCTCATAAAAATTATACCAACTTACTCAGAAACCACCGACTAACAAGTTTAAACTTTGACTCATGTGATATAGATGTCATTTTGACCATCTATTTAACAGGCGATTACAAAAGCCCTAAAATCCCAAAATTCGAACGGTTTGCAATGATTCCAAGGTCAAAAATCAATGATATTTGCTCCCCATATACCTGAGATGATAAGTAGCAAAGATATCAGTAGCTGGATCAGAAGAAATCACAAGAAAAGAGTGGACCGAAGAAAGAATGTATTTCGGCGAATGTCGTGCACACAGTATGGCGAATGAGGGTTTTTGGAGAATGAGGTAGTTCGGCCGATTGAATGTTTATATAGGTAAAGTCATTCGCCGAATGAAAGTGGCGAATGACCTCTTTCTTCTCTAACTCATTCGCCGAATGAGTTCTTTCCCCAAAAGTCATTCGCCGAATGAGATTTAAATTTCAAAGCCATTCGCCGAATGAGCTGGCGAATCTCTTCTTTCGTTCAAGAATCATTCGCCGAATGACTCATTCGCCGAATAAAGTCATTCGGTTGAATGGGTCATTCTCAGCACAAAACACAAATTAATTTCAAGATTTTATATTATGATTAGAAAAACAGATGCCAGTTATGAAGATAAGTCTGGTTTGTTCAGGATTCAGATAAGACAGACATCTGAACCCTCAAATGATCACCTAAACTGAAATTGAAAATATAAAATCTTTTTGTAATTTTCTGAAACAAAATAGAACTGTACAGCTAACAACTACAGACAAGGAAACACGTATTTTTGTGAGAAGCCTGTTGAGAAACTGATACATACATCTTTTCAAATCAAATTAGCATTGCTGAATGTTTCATTTCAGACACTTTTGACTTGTGAAATGATTACTGATATATCTGTCCACTTTAAGCTTTTCAATACAAAATTATCAAACTTATTTGATGATCACTTATGTTTTATGACTGAGTTTCCCGTTTTATCTATTCAGTAAAGGTTTGAACTCAGTTTGTGTTGGACCGATTTGGAACTCGGAAACAATCCGAATCCAATGAAAAACTACTCGATAACCTCTGGGATAGTGCGGAATCCTATTCCAGGGTTTTCCAAACGAAACCAACAGAAACCGTGGTGATCCGAGGCTGTAGGAACAACTTGGAAGCAACGATCGAACACCACGGGTTGAGAATCGAACTTGGAAGTACAAGAACCTCTCAAATCTTCAAGGGTTTTGACACTGGAGTGCTAGGGAAGAAGAAGGGCTCTGGAAAGTTGGGTTTGAAATGATTTGAACATCTATATATAGGCTGTAGTCATTCGGCCGAATGAGTGGCCGAAGCAGCTCATTCGGCGAATGACCAAGCTCGAATGAGCAGACATTCGAATGAGTCATTCGGCGAATGACTCATTCGGAACTCAGACATTCGCTATAACCTTCATTCGCCGAATGACTTCATTCTAGAGTCATTCGGCCGAATGAGAGTACTTCATACTCAAACAGTTTATAATCAAATCAAACAACTAGATAAACATTAATAGACAATAATCAATAGAAATAAACATTATGAAATAGATATAAAGACAACTTCCATTAATACTTTGAACATTTACATGATAAGAGTTACAAAACTGAACTAGGGACAATAAACATGCATCAACAAACTCCCCCTTGGACCTAGTTCAACTCTTGGAAGTGTCTTTCTTGAAATACTTTTCTGAAATAGCTTTCCAGTCTGCTCCAGCGTGGATCTTGAAAATGCTGCAGAGACGGATCACTCTCATAAATTGCAAAGCTTGCACCATGTCTGGAACGTCGAAGAAAATCTGGTTTCTGAACAAAGCTTGAACATCCTTGTGAGACAAGTTAGTCAGCCACATAGGATCAAAGATCCTAACAGTCTCCCACTGTTTGTCTTTGCACAAAACTATCACAGCCTCACCTGTGCGCCCATCATAATACCACCATCGGAAGCCATCCATAAAGTCTTGTCGCATCTTCCGCAGAGGAATCTTCTTCAAGACTTTAGGAGGAAGCCACTTCAGGATCACTTTATGCTTCCGGGTATCCCCATCTATCTCTGGCAAGTAGTACCTCTCTGGTTGCTGTGGCTGAAAGTTCACCCATCTCTTCCGGTATTCGTACTTGATTTGTCGAGAAAACCAAGCAGACATCCCAGAGTCACCACTGTATAGCATGTTCAGACGTGCTAGCTGATTGACTTCAAATCCAGGCAACGTCTTGAAATCATGTGGGTGTTTGAAGTAGTCAATCCCTTTCTCCCTCTTCACTGCATAGCACCCAAGATCATGGAAGTATGCCCAACTAAGTATCTGGCCTCCAGCTTTATAGCCTTTGGTCCTATAAACTTTCTTGTGCGTGGCTGGCATCTTCTCTGTGCTTTGTTTCTTCAATACTTCCCAGTATGCAGCCCATTCCTCTTTTCTTTTCTTTAGATCATCAGCTTCAGCCTTGCTTGCCTCTACTTGCTCTTCAAGATATCTGACCAAGAGATCCTCTGTTTCCTGATCAAATGGCTCAGTGAATGTAGGCAGCTCGTCTTCAGCCGATGTATACTTCGGGTATTCTTCATCGGTGATGTCTTCCAGAATGACATCATCTACATCATCAAAGAGTTCTGGTTCGGGCTCTTCAGTACTGGGTACAGAGGTGTCATCAGTGACCACCTCGTCAGGATTCAACCTGAACAGCTCGGCTATCTGCTCCTTAGATAAACAATGTATGATCTCACCCTCCTCCTTGTCGTAGCTGACCGAGTGCTGTATAATGCCCTGAGCGTCCAAGATCATAGTCAACGTCTTATCTAGCTGACGTCTCAACGGCACAGCTTCTACTTCCTCGGCCGCTTTGGGTTCATCTGTCTGTGCAGGAGGAGGTGGAGCAGAGGCTTTCTTCTTATCATTGGCTTTCTTGGATCGAATCTCTGATGAGGGAGGGGCCTGGTCATCATCGTCATCATCATCAGTACTCGATGAACCAGAAGACCCATTCCCAGATCCGTCCTTGGCCTCATCATCATGATCATCATCATCATCAGACTCATCGTCTTTGTCTGAGTCTTCATAGTCAACCTGTTCCTCATCAGACTCTTCTTCTTCGTCTTCATCTACTTCTTTGTCTGAATCATCGGAAGGAGCAGCAGAGCCTTCAAGCCTGGGAGTGCCTTCCTTGGAACTCTCGACAAGTTCAGCAAGGCGAGCATTCTCAGCCTCGAGCTGAAGGATCCTATCATTGAAACCAGAGGCTGTCAAAGCCAGCTGGTTGTGCTCATCGATGTACTTTAGGAGCTGCTCCTCCTGTTGAGCAGACCTGGCCCTCAAATCGGCCCTCTGGTCTGCTGCTTGAATAAGCAGAGTATCCTGCTCTTCAATCCTCCTTGTGAGCTGAGTAATAACCAGCTCTTGCTCCTTGTTCTTCCTCTCTTGCTCCATGCTCCTCTCCATCAGTCTCAAGACCATGCTGTTCAGTGTGCTAAGCTGATCCACAACTGAAACAGTAGGTATATGAACATCAGCACGGACTGTGGAAGGGCCAGAGGAAGCAGTAACATACACCGGCTCGCGAACAAAAGGAGTGGACAGAGGGGCAGTAGTAACCTGAGTGTGAATGGCCCTTGTCCTCGTCAGTGAAGAAACTGACACAGCTGCTACTGATGTGACAGTAGTTGTAGCAGCTGATGTCAGTTCTGACCTCCTTTGGAAAGAGAATCGGGATCTCTTTCCCCTACCAGCTCTGGATGAGGTGGGCTGTCCAGCAGAAACAATCACTGCTGTAGAAGCAGGAGCAGATGACCTAGGAGGGGGAGAAATGTCAAACTCCGGAATAAATATCGTATCAGTAAAATCCTCCAAATCATCATCTGTCCTCTTTCTCTTCCTCATCTCCACTCTTCCACCCTCATCCACTTTCTCAAACTCATCATCATGAGTCTCTTCAGAATCAGAACTGTCTTCATCACCTTCACCTGCTACACCTTCATCTTCACTCGAGTCTTCTGACTCATCACCACCACCTGAGGAATGTGGAACTGAAACATCGAGAGGAACAGTCACTGAGGATGTAGTAGTAGTCAAGAAGTCCAAATCCATCAGTGAATCGATGTCCACATCCTCCTCCTGAGCTGTTGACACAGCAACATCACCACCAGCACCAGAAACAGTAACATCAACCATGCTCTCTGAAGCAGCAGTGGTTATGTGTAATGATGTCATCTCCCCTGCCCTTGAACTCTCAATAGCAACAGTGCTCAAATCCACTGTGCTCACATCAACACCAGCACCACTCGGGCCTGCACCACCCTCACCATCATCACCATCACTATCATCCTCTCCAGCTGGAACCACAATGTCCTCCACATCTGAATCGGAGTCATCGTGTCTCCATCTTCTTCCAGCCGGAGCCCTGTAATCGGGTCGAGAGAGGTGACCAAATACGGATCTAGTGGTGGGCTTCCTCTCTTTCCCTCTGTATGACAGAACTCTGTTGAGAGTTATGTCATTCATGTGCTCCAATCTAATGATGTCGGCATTAAGCTTTGGAAGATCTGGAATCTGTGCATCAATGATCTGCTGTATGAATCGAGGGTACATCAGGAACTTCTTGTCACCCTTTAGCCCCACATTCTCCTTCATGTGCAGAAAAACCATCTCGGAGAAGTTGAATGGTTTGTTGAGCACCAAGGCAGCAAATGCGCACTGAATGGTTTCGCGCATATCATCAAAACCTCCTCTCCTTGAGCCAAGGCAGTGAACAAGTACATGAGCCAAGTACTTGAACTGCGGGGACATGAACGCTTTGTTCAGAATCCCGGCTCCAATGTCTCCCTCGTACTTGCATCGGAGGAAGCATCCATGGACTAAGAATCTGTCAAGTAGAACAGGATGATCTGGAGAGTCCTGAAAACCACAAACCCTCCGTATGTGCTCAGCAGACACCACAACATCATGACCCCTGACCTTGCCCCTAATGACTGTAGGCTCGGCCTCACAATCAATATCAGCTGATGTCCAGAAATCCTGCTGATGTGATAAATAGGGCACATGGACTGTCGATATGGCAGTGAATATCCTGGAACGCCTCAAGAATGTAATAATATCTGTGTAGTTCTTCGCGTTCGGAGTCGTCAGATCAAGATGGGCACAGATGTTATGCTTCGGAACTGATTTGTATCCTGCCATACTGCACAATACAAGAAATACACATGTCAGTACAAGACAATCACTAAAACAATGAGATTTAACAAAAAATCAGATTAACTGTTTTTCTGATATGCCGAATGAGGCTCATTCGTCGAATGACTCTCATTCGTCGAATGAAACTTGAGTATGACTGGTCATTCGCTGAATGATCCATTCGTCGAATGAGGTTCATTCGCCGAATGAGTCATTCGCCGAATGACGACATTCGGCAGTATCACTGAGTTCAAAATCCCTTTGTTCAAAATCTCAAATCAATCCCAAAAACCTGGTAAACAACCCTCAGAAACGACCGATTAGCAATTTTAATACATGACATTTTGGGTTTAAGGTCCATCTTAACAGTTTATTTGTTGGGTGAATTTCAAAACCCTAAAAACCCTAAATGCTAATCTGTTTGACATGATTTCGTGGATGGAATCGGTTGAAATTTGATCTCCATATACCTGAGAAGAAGTAGAAACAGATTATCAGAAGCAGGATCAATATCAATCAAAGAAAATCAGGTAGGAGTGCACTGTGTGTGATTCGCCGAATGAGGATTAATCTGATATCTCGAAAGAGGAAATTGTCGAATGACTCTCATTCGGCCGAAACACAGTTATATACTGTGTACTCATTCGCCGAATGAGCTAGGCGAAAGGTCACAAAGTTTCTGTTTCATTCGCCGAATGAATGTGGCGAATGAGTCAATCGGTGATGTTCATTCGCCGAATGAGAATGTCGAATGAGACATTCGACACTCTTCATTCGTCGAATGAAGTTCATTCTGAGAAGCTTATTTGGTCGAATGACTCATTCTCATTCGGCCGAATGAGTCCATTCTGCCTCTCATTCGCACGAATGAGATATGGACTTCTCCAAAACTCCAAAATTTCAAAGATTTGACATTTTGTGCACCAAAATTTAACCAATTATGAAGATATGTCTAGTTGGTTCAGGATTCAGACATGACAGGCATCCGAATCTACAAATGATCATCTAAAATAAAATTTAAAATAGAAAATCTTTTTGTATTTTTCTGAAACAACCAAACAACTGTACAAACATAAATTAAAAGCAAGTAAACACAAGTAAACACATATTTTTGTGAAAAGCCCGTTAATAAGATAACACAAATCTCTGATTACATCATATAACCTTTAATGAATGCTTCACTTCAATCACAATTTCATTTTGACACGATTACTGATATATTTGTCCAATTTTAAACTGATCAATACATAACTCTTCAAACAAACTAAATGATCACTCATATTTTCTGACTATGTTCTCCAATTCATTTCATCAATTAAGATCAAAATCAGTTCATAACTCATTTCAGCATATCTTAATACCAGTCATCATGAATTCAATAAGATTCAATCATTTATTATCTTTTTGGATTTTTCTTGTTCTATCCACATGGATGGCTTCAGCTAGGTCCGTCCCAGCAATATGGCACATGTATGGAATCGAACTTTATTTGTTCAAGTTTTTCTCAAGCTTAATACCAGCTTGCATTAGATTTTCTTTACCAAGCTTAATACCAGCTTGTCTTTGATTTTTCTTTACCAAGCTTAATACCAGCTTGTCTATGATTTTTCTTTGAATGAAACCTCATTTGATTTCATGATGACAGGTGTATGCTTGATTTGAGTCAAGAACCATTTTTCACTCAAAAGCCTTAATAAAATGGATCCCACAAGTCAAACTTTCTAAGTTCTCATAAGTCATTTATTTATTTTGTATAGTCAGCCTATCAGTACATCCCATCATCATTTCCTTATGATTTTAGCTCATGCATTCATTTCTGCTTCTATGACATAATGAAATCAATGTGCTAAATCATTAAACAGAACTGTTTCATTTTTAATTTTTCTATTGTTTTTGATTTTTCAAATTTTCTATTGTTTTTGGTTTTTCAAATTTTCTATTGTTTTTGGTTTTTCAAATTAGAATATCTCCCCCTAAAAACCTAAAAATAGAAAATCTTTTTGTGTTTTTGTTGAGAAAAGAGAACTGTACAAGATAAAATAAAATGAAAATACTAAAAATAATAAAAAACTATCTAATGAAAGTGATGATCATTTGTTAGACTCAGATGAGGATTGAACTTCATCCTTTTGAAAAACACCATTAGCCGATAACAGATATAAAAATCTGGGTTTATCAAAAGCTTTTGTGAAAAGATCGGCTTTCTGGTGATCGGTGTGAATTTTAACAACATCGATTAATTTCTTCTCAAAACAATCACGTATGAAGTGATATTTTATGTCAATGTGTTTGGTTTTGGAGTGCTGCACTGGATTTTTAGTGACAGCTATGGCGGCAGTGTTATCAACATAGATAGGAGTGTTAGAAAAATGTAACCCATAGTCCCTGAGTTGCTGTTGAATCCAGATGATTTGTGAACAGCAACTTGCAGCAGCAATATATTCAGCTTCACAGGTTGAAGTAGACACCGACGTCTGCTTCTTGCACTGCCAGGTGACCAATCGGTTTCCAAAGAACTGACATCCCGCAGATGTTGACTTGAAATCTCTTTTACATCCACCATAATCTGAATCACTATATGCAGTAAGATCAAAGTTATCATCATTAGGGTACCATAATCCAAGTTCCGGTGTACCCTTCAGATAACGCATAATCCTTTTGACAGCAATCAGGTGAGATACTCTTGGTTTTGATTGATAACGAGCACACAAGCAAGTGGCAAACATGATATCTGGCCGAGAGGCAGTGAGATACATGAGAGATCCGATCATTCCCCGATACAGAGTGGCATCAATTAACTCCCCCTTTTCATCTGGAGTAATCCCGTGATTAATCGCCAGTGGGGTACCAGCAGGCTTCGCATCAGACATACTGAACCGGCTCAGAATGTCACCAACGTATTTGGTTTGATGAATAAAAATCCCTGCCTCAGACTGATCCACCTGTAAACCCAAGAAAAACTTCATCTCTCCCATCGAACTCATTTCAAATTTTTCTTTCATAACTGTCTCAAATTCCTTGCACAGATTATCATTTGTGGATCCAAAAATTATATCATCCACATACACTTGTACCAAGAGTAAATCACTGTCCTTCTCACGGATGAATAAAGTGCAGTCAATGACACCTCTTCTGAACCCGTTGTTCAGAAGGTGAGTGGAAAGTGTCTCGTACCACGCTCTCGGAGCCTGATGCAATCCATACAACGCTTTGTCTAGCTTGTAGACTTTATCACGATGCAATGGATCTTCAAATCCGGGAGGTTGATTGACATACACTGTTTCACTGATAACCCCGTGAAGGAACGCGCTCTTTACATCCATTTGATAAACCTTGAACCTTTTGAAGGATGCATAAGCCAGAAAGATACGAATGGCTTCTAGTCGAGCGACCGGAGCAAACACCTCATTATAATCCAATCCCTCTATCTGTCTGAATCCTTGAACCACCAGACGAGCCTTGTTTCTCACGATTATCCCGTGATCATCCTTTTTGCAACGAAGAACCCATCTAGTGCCAATGACTTTTGCACCTTTGGGTTTATCAACTAGTTGCCAGACCCCTAACTTCTTGAACTGCAGCAGTTCCTCTTGCATGGCGTCTACCCATGATTCTTCTTTGAGGGCTTCAGTGACGGTACGCGGTTCCACTTGAGATATAAAGCAGGAATGAGCACAAAAGCTTACATCTGCAAAATCAAGAATGTCTGCAAGACCACCTGAAGAAATTTGACTTCGAGTCTTTACTCCATCTAACGGACTCCCTATAATGTTGTCTTGAGGATGAATTCGATTAATTCTTCCAACAGGATGAGCAGGAACCTCAACCTCAGGATCTAAGTTATTCAAATTCAAGTCCTCAAGATCAGGTACAAGATTATCAACAACTGGTTCAGGAGCAGCTGGGGGATTGTCATCTGTGTCTGAGCTGTCATCATTTACCTGTGTAGAGGGACCAGATGTAGATGTAGGTTGAAAAGTAGCATCGGGTGCATTTTGCACATCATACAACATCTGAACAGCTACATCTTCATCTGAGTACATGGGGGGCATATTGAATGAGTCAAACAGACTGGAATAGTCAAACATCCAATCTGGCCCTTTTCCAGGTGGGGGCATTGTATACTTCTGAACATCCACATGGTACCACTCCTCCACATTATGAGTTGCAATGTTGTAAACTCGCTTATTTGGAGTGCTGTACCCAAGAAAGTACCCTTCTTCCACCTTTTCATTGAACTTGCCCTGCTCATGTTTCTTAAGCATGGTGCATGGAGCACCAAATGGTTCTAGATACTTAAGATTTGGCTTTCGGTTATGAAGCAGTTCAAAGCAAGTCTTCCCATGTCTCTTCACAATAAGAACCCGGTTCAATTGTAACAAGCATTGGCAACAGCTTCATTCCAAAATTGAACCGGTAGAGAAGAATCAGCAAGCATAGTTCTAGCAGCCTCAATCAATGTCCTATTCTTGCGTTCAGCAACGCCATTCATCTGTGGAACATATGGAGCACTAAACTGTTGTACAATGCCTCTTGCATTACAAAAATTCTCCATATTGTGATTTTTGAACTCGGTTCCATTATCAGTTCGAAACTGACGAATCTTGAGCTTATAGAGCGATTCAAGTTTGGTAACCAAAACTTGAATGCAATCAAACGTTTCTGATTTCTCCTTCAAAAAGAAGACCCAAGAGTATCTGGAGTATTCATCAGTGATAACCAGGCAGTATTGATCTCCAGCTATACTCTTCCGATTTACTGGACCAAACAAATCCATGTGGAGAAGCTCAAGAGGAACATTGATTGAATGATACTTTTTCAGCTTATGAGACTGCTTAGACTGCTTTCCTTTCTTGCATGAAACACAGATATCAGACAGCTTAAAATTTTTCAAGCTAACTCCCTCAACCAAACTGTTGTGTACCAGATGATTCATCTTACGTAAACTCAAATGGCCCATCCTCTTATGCCAAAGGATTGAATCTTTTTCAGTTGCCTTTGTCATAAAACATGAAGCTGTGGAGGATGTAGTTGAAGCTGTGGCCATATTGAGAACATACAAGTCTTGTTTTCTTGGAGCAGACATCAAAATCCAATCTTCAGGTATCTGCACACCTTGCTTGAGAATATAACACTTTGAATCATCAAACAGAACCTTGTACTCTTTGTCACAAATCTGAGAGACTGACAGGAGGTTGTTTTCCAACTGTTTGACATATCTGACATTATCGAACGAAACCTGTCCATTTGTCAAGATTCCCTCTCCTGTAATAAAACCACCCTTGTCTCCAGCAAAAGCTACATAGCCACCTCGAACTGAGTTCACATTGGTGAGCAAAGAAATATCACCAGTCATGTGTCTGGAAGCCCCACTATCAACGATCCAATTGCTGTTTACTCCAGCTTTTGGGGCAACCTGCACAATAAAGAGACTATCAGTTTACATTGGGAACCCAAGCCTTTACGGTCTTGGGTTGACCCATTGAGTCTCGGATCCAAACATCGATCCATTTTCCCTTAGGAATAGGTTTATCTGAAATTTGTGGAACAGACACCTCAGATGATTTAACTTTCCAAATTGCATTTTTATCAAAAGAGGTTTTCAGATAAATGGATGATTGTTTTGATTGGTTAACATTAATCTCATTTGGAACCACCAATGTTTCCAACTTTCCCTTACCCTTTTCTGAACCCTTAGGCTGAGTGTGAAATGAAGATTTTGACTGAAAAGATTTAGACACAGATTTGCTAGGTTTTGGTAAAGCAGACTTTAAGGTTATGAAAGGGACAACCTTAGGTTTGATCAACTGAGGGCAAAACCTCACAATGTGCCCTGGTTCACCACACTCAAAACAGACTTTAACACCTTTTTTATGAAAGTGTTTTAAATCAGAAAATGACTTTTTAGTTGATTTAAAAACATTTGATTTTTGACAATCTTGCTTAAAACCCAAACCCTTCCTTCCTTTGTTACCAAACTGAGCTGATTTGGTAGCACAATTAGCTTCAGACTCCTGTGAAGCTTTAACAAAGCATAGTTCCTTGTAAATCTTTGATTTGGAGATTGGGTCACCTTTCATGACACTAGTAATTTGATTCCGAGGAGTGCTCTGCTTTGATGAATACTCTGATTCATCCTCGGAATCAGAAACCCAATCTTCCACGATTCCATCCACCCTTGAATCCTTAGTCTGAGATGAACTCTGATTTTCACTCAGACTAACTGGATCAACTACTAATGGAGTAGTAACTTGAAAGTCCTTTACGTCTTTGTCATTTGGAGTGTTGACAAAGGCATTTAGGATTGGTGGAGGACATTTTTGATAATTAACCTTTTCCTTCCCCTGATCAGTACCCCTACTGATCATATGCTCAATGATATAAGAGGAGCTCTCATAGCTCTTGAGCTTCTGTCCCAAAGTCTCATAATCACACTCAACTAATGCTAATTTCTTCTTAATCTCATTTATGGTATTGAGATAAGAAGTAATAGCATCTTGCTTGTTCAGAACAGCGATCTCGGCCTCATGCAATTGTCTATTTAAAAGATCAATTTTATTTTGAAAATCCTTTTCATTAGATTTTAAAACTTTGTTTGCTTCAATGCACAAGTCAAGATCGGTCATCAGATCACTGTTATGCTTCTGGTAAGCAAGGACCTTGCTCCTAAGATCAACACAATTGAAACAATCAGATTGAGAAGATGAACAATCAGTGTATACCTGCTCAGAAGAATCAGTAGAAGCAGACGAGTTTGCCATCAAAGCAAATTGAGTTGAAGAGTCATCAGCTTCTCCATCAGATTCTTGAGTGTCAGAATCCGTCAAACTTTCTGAGTCTGAACTTGATGCCTTGTCATCAGTCACCAACACATCTCCCTGACAGCTTTCTTCATCAATGTCATCAGAATTCTGAATCTCTGCCACACATGCTTTCTCTTGATCTTCCTTGTCAGCATTGAATCTAAAGTCCCAATTTACACCTTCATCTTGTTGAACCATTAAGGCTTTACTACCAGAAGATGAAGATCCAGCTGTTGTAGGAGAATCAATAGGAACTAATCGCCTTTCAGAATTTGCAGGGGCAGACTTCTGATGCTGAAATGGTTTTTGTTTCCAGCTTTCTTCGGCTGTTTGCATTGTCTAGCAAAGTGTCCTTTCTCACCACAGTTGTAGCATGTAACAGAAGCCATATCAAATCCAAACTTGGACTCCTTGTTTAGATTGATGTCTTTTCCTGTCCTCTTCACAAACTCCTTAGCTCTTCTGACTGCACTAGCCAATGCCCACATGATGTCAATTCTTTCCATATCATCAGGATCAATTTGAGAGTAGTCATCATTGGTCAAATATGGATTGCCGATCTGACCAGCAACCAATCCATCATATGAACTAACCAATGTTGACAGAAGACCCATGTGCTCTTTAGCAATCTCAACTGTGACTTTATCAAAGTTCTCTGTTTTCAGACTTGCAGTAGGCTGATGATGCTCTTGTTGTGAGCTCGATGAAGAAGATGGGCTAAAGTGCATCTGAGCTGCAGATGGGGCTTCAGAAGCTTTAGACACAAAGGCAGTTTTCAGAGGAGCATGAGTTGTAGACTTATCAACTGTTGGAGTGGAGTAGTATAGAGAAGGATCTTGAACTTGTGCAACCCTCTTGGCCTTCCATTTGTTCTCTATCTCCTGCTCTTTTAGCTTCTGAATGAAATCATTGATGTCCATATGAGCCATCATCTGATTTTGCTTGAGTACCATCAAGAAGGACTCCCATTTTGGAGGTAGTGCATCTGCCAAACATTGAATCTTCTCTTGAGTTGTGGTTTTGACCTCGTGGTTGAACAGCTCACTCAACAGATGATAAAACCTTGCAATCAACTCATCAAGGGACTCATTTCCCACATACATAAAGCTGTTGAATTCCTTTTTCAAAGCTTTAGACTTAATGCTCTTCAAAGCATCATTACCCTCATATCTTTGCTGCAATGCATCCCACAGAAGCTTAGCCGAAGGAAACTGTCTAAACTGATGGAAGATATCAGTGGCAATGGACTGTGACAAAATAGCATAGGCTTTCTTCTCATAATCATACAGCTTCCTCTGAGGCTCAGTCATCCGTGTGACTAGCATAGGAGTTCCATCTTCATTCAGAGGCCGCAGATAACCTCCTTCAATCATCATCCACAGATTTGTATCCACCCCATTGATGTGGATCTCAAATCTATATTTCCAGTGAGGGTAATCATCTAAATTCAACAACTTAGGAGCTTTGTTTGAGTTCCCTGTCTCATTCTCTGTCAACAAGAGAGTCTGAATGCGATGGTTTTGGTTAGCCATGAGAGCTAAATCTTCCATTTGATCAGAAGTAATAAGATTCAACACTTAGAAAAATTTCAGAAGCAAACTGGCGAATGAGTGCTAAACTGGCGAATGTCGGGGGCCGAATGTGTGGAAATTGCCGAATGAGAGACTGAGTATGAGAACTGGCGAATGGGTAAGTCGAATGACCTATTCGGCGAATGGCAAGTCGAATGAAGTCTTTCGCCGAATGAGGATTGAGAATGGGGCTTATTCGGCGAATGTGAATGGCGAAGGAGCTATTCGCCGAATGAGAGCTATTCGGCGAATGGGAGGCTATTCGGCTGATCTTATTCGGCCGCCAGAGTCATTCGGCGATCTGGGGTTTTTTACAACGAAAATCGCAATATCTTTCGATTTTGACCAGATCTAACCACCAAATTTTGCACAGAACTTCAAGACATGATTATTAACCAATTGGGAAGAAACTAGATCAAATGAACCACAAAAACACTTAAAATCTCAATGAAATAGTGACTTTGGAAGCAAGAAACTTAGGGTTTTTGGAAGTTACGAAAATCAGGGTTTTGGGAATCTCAGATCTGTTGATTTTGAGTGGAAATCGAGTAGAATCAAGAGCCAAAGCTCTGATACCACTTTGTTGGACCGATTTGGAACTCGGAAACAATCCGAATCCAATGAAAAACTACTCGATAACCTCTGGGATAGTGCGGAATCCTATTCCAGGGTTTTCCAAACGAAACCAACAGAAACCGTGGTGATCCGAGGCTGTAGGAACAACTTGGAAGCAACGATCGAACACCACGGGTTGAGAATCGAACTTGGAAGTACAAGAACCTCTCAAATCTTCAAGGGTTTTGACACTGGAGTGCTAGGGAAGAAGAAGGGCTCTGGAAAGTTGGGTTTGAAATGATTTGAACATCTATATATAGGCTGTAGTCATTCGGCCGAATGAGTGGCCGAAGCAGCTCATTCGGCGAATGACCAAGCTCGAATGAGCAGACATTCGAATGAGTCATTCGGCGAATGACTCATTCGGAACTCAGACATTCGCTATAACCTTCATTCGCCGAATGACTTCATTCTAGAGTCATTCGGCCGAATGAGAGTACTTCATACTCAAACAGTTTATAATCAAATCAAACAACTAGATAAACATTAATAGACAATAATCAATAGAAATAAACATTATGAAATAGATATAAAGACAACTTCCATTAATACTTTGAACATTTACATGATAAGAGTTACAAAACTGAACTAGGGACAATAAGCATGCATCAACAGTTTGTAACTCATCTCCGCACATCTTAGTACCCAGCATCATAAATTCCATAAGGTTCCCATTTATTTTCTTTTTGTATTTTTCTTTTTGATTTGTCTCACAATACCAACACATTCTCATGGACGGCTTCAACTAGGTTCTTCCCAGTAGTATGGCACGTATACACACCTGTGTTGACATGTTTGACTTGTTCTATCCAAATGGACGGCTTCAACTAGGTTCATCCTAGTATGGCACGTGTATGGAATCGAACTTATTTTATTTTTGTATTTTTCACAAGCTTAATACCAGCTTGATTTTCTTTTGTTTTGATTCAATCATTCTCATTTGAATGGACGGCTTCAGCTAGGTTCGTCCCAGCAATATGGCACGTGTACAGACTTTGAATTCATGAATCATTGGAAACCTTATTGGATCTCATGATAACGGGTGTATGCCTGATTTGAGTCATAAACTATTTCTCACTTAACTGTCTTTCAAAAACAGATCCCACAAAACAGATTTTATAAGTATTCACAAATTTGTCTATTCATTTTGTAAAGTCAGCCTATCAGTACATCAACTCACACTTCTCATATGTCTTCCACTTATGCATTCATTAATACTTTTAAGACATGATAGATTAATGCATTATTTTCTCAAAGAAGACCTTCTCATTTTTAAACATTTTCAACTGTTTTTGTATTTTATAAATTTTTCAGATGTTTTTGGTTTTTCATTTTAGCTAATATCTCCCCCTAAAAACCTAAAACAGTAAATCTTTTTGAGTTTTTGATTAACAGAAAGAAAGGACAAACTAACTAAAAGAATTAAAAAGATAAAGCAAAACTAAGTTATCTAAGAAAAGTGATGATCATTTGTTAGATTCAGATGAAGGTAGGACTTCATCCTTTTGGAAAACACCATTAGCCGATAAAAGATATAGAAATCTTGATTTATCAAAAGCCTTTGAGAAAAGATCGGCTTTCTGGTGATCAGTGTGGATTTTAACAACATCGATTAGTTTCTTTTCAAAACAATCACGTATGAAGTGATATTTAATATCGATGTGTTTTGTTTTCGAGTGCTGGACCGGATTTTTAGTGACAGCTATGGCAGCAGTATTATCAACATAAATAGGAGTGTTAGAAAGATGTAACCCATAGTCCCTGAGTTGCTGTTGGATCTAGATGATCTGAGAACAGCAGCTAGAAGCAGCAATATATTCAGCTTCACAGGTTGAAGTAGACACCGACGTCTGCTTCTTGCACTGCCAGGTAACTAATCGGGTTCCAAAAAACTGACATCCAGCAGATGTTGATTTGAAGTCTCTCTTGCAACCACCATAATCTGAGTCAGTGTATGCAGTAAGATCAAAATTATCATCATTAGGGTACCATAAACCAAGATCAGGAGTACCCTTCAGATAACGCATAATCCTTTTCACAGCACTAAGATGAGACACTCTTGGTTTTGATTGATAACGTGCACACAAGCATGTGGCAAACATGATGTCTGGCCGAGAAGCAGTGAGATACATCAGAGAGCCAATCATTCCTCGGTATAGAGTGGCATCAATTAACTCCCCCTTTTCATCAGGCGTAATCCCGTGATTAACAGCCAGCGGGGTACCAGCAGGTTTAGCATCTAACATACTGAACCGGCTCAGTATATCACCAACATATTTGGTCTGATGAATGAAGATGCCTGCCTCAGACAGATCCACATGTAGTCCCAGAAAAAATTTCATCTCTCCCATTGAGCTCATCTCAAACTTCTCCTTCATAACCTTCTCAAACTCCTTGCATAGACTATCATTTGTGGAACCAAAGATGATATCGTCCACATAAACTTGTACCAATAGTAGATCACCATATTTTTCTCGAATAAACAATGTACAGTCAATGACACCTCTTCTGATCCCGTTGTTCAGAAGATGAGTAGACAGTGTCTCATAGCATGCTTTCGGTGCTTGATGCAATCCATATAAGGCCTTGTCTAACTTGTAGACTTGGTCACGATGCAATGGATCCTCAAACCCGGGAGGTTGACTGACATACACTGTTTCACTTAGCACACCATGAAGAAATGCACTCTTGACATCCATTTGATAGACTTTAAACTTCTTGAAGGATGCATAAGCCAAGAAAATACGAATTGCTTCAAGTCGAGCAACCGGTGCAAATACTTCATTATAGTCCAAACCTTCGATCTGTCTGAATCCTTGAACAACCAGACGTGCCTTGTTTCGCACGATGATCCCGTGATCATCTTTCTTGCAACGAAGAATCCATCTGGTGCCTATGACTTTTGCACCTTTTGGTCTGTCAACAAGCTGCCAGACACCTAATTTCTTGAATTGCAGGAGTTCTTCTTGCATGGCTTCAACCCATGACTCTTCCTTTAAGGCTTCGGTGACAGTGCGTGGTTCAACTTGGTAAATGAAACATGAATGGGCACAAAAGCTTACATCTGCAAAGTCAAGAATGTCTGCAAGTCCTCCTGAAGAAAGTTGGTTTCTTGTCTTAACCCCATCTAATGGACTTCCAATAATGTTTTCTTGAGGATGAATCCGATTAATTCTTCCAACAGGATGAGCAGGAACTTCAACCTGTGGATCAAGATTGTTCATATTCAAGTCCTCAAGTCCTGGCACAAGATTGTCAACAGTTGGTTCAGGGGCAGCTGGAGGAACTGGGTTGTCGTCTGTCTCTGAGCTGTCATCATGTATCTGTACTGTGGGAGGTGAAGTGGATGAAGGTTGCTTTGGTTCATCAGGTGCATTTTGTGCATCATACATCATTTGAACAGCAACATCTTCATCAGTATACATGGGAGACATATTGAAGGAGTCAAATAAATCAGAATAGTTGAACATCCAATCAGGACCCTTCCCAGGTGGGGGCATAGAATATCTCTGAACATCAACATGGTACCACTCTTCCACATTTTTAGTTGATCTGTTATAAACTCTTTTATTTGGAGTGTTGTACCCAAGAAAATACCCTTCTTCCACCTTCTCATTAAACTTGCCTTGCTCCTGTTTCTTAAGCATAGTGCATGGTGCACCAAATGGCTCAAGATACTTAAGATTTGGCTTTCTGTTATGGAGCAATTCGAAGCAAGTCTTCCCATGTCTTTTCACTATCAACACCCTATTCAGTGTGTAGCAAGCGTTTGCTACAGCTTCATTCCAGAATTGAACTGGAAGAGATGAATCAGCAAGCATAGTCCTAGCAGCCTCAATCAAAGTCCGATTCTTTCGCTCAGCAACACCGTTCATTTGAGGGACATAAGGAGCATTAAATTGTTGAACAATACCCCGTTCATTACAAAAGTTCTCCATGTTGTTGTTTTTGAACTCTGTCCCATTTTCGGTTCTGAGTATACGAATCTTGAGATTATAAAGAGATTCAATTTTGGTAACCAACACTTGAATGCAGTCAAACGTTTCAGATTTCTCCTTTAGAAAGAAAACCTAAGAGTATCTGGAAAATTCATCAGTGATGACAAGACAGTATTGATCCCCAACTATACTCTTGCGGTTAACAGGACCAAAAAGATCCATATGGAGAAGCTCAAGTGGAACAGTGATTGAGTGATACTTCTTTGGTTTGTGAGACTGCTTGACTTGCTTTCCCTTCTTGCAGGATACACAGACATCAGACAGCTTGAAATTCTTCAGACTTACCCCTTCAACCAAATTGTTGTGTACCAGGTGATTCATCTTGCACAGACTCAAATGACCCATCCTTTTATGCCAAAGAATTGAATCTTTCTCCGTTGCCTTTGACATAAAACATGAAGCTGTGGAGGATGTAGTTGAAGCTATGGTCATATTGAGTACATACAAGTCTTGCTTCCTGGGGGCAGACATCAAGATCCAATCTTCAGGGATAACAACACCTTGCTTTAGAATGTAGCATTTGGAGTCATCAAAGAGGACGTTGTACTGTTTATCACAAACCTGTGATATTGAAAGAAGATTATTCTCCAACTGCTTGACATATCTGACCTTGTCGAAAGAAACTTGCGCATTTGATAGAATATCCTCTCCCGTGATGAACCCGCCTTTGTCACCAGCAAAAGCTACATATCCACCATGAACTGAATGAACATTTGAGAGCAGAGAAATATTTCCAGTCATATGCCTTGAAGCCCCACTATCGACAATCCAAGAGCTGTTAAGAGCAGCTGTTGGGGCTACCTGCACAAAATAGAAACAATTAGTTCATTTTGGGAACCCAAGCCTTTACAGTCTTGGGTTGACCCAAAGAGTCTCTGATCCAGACATCGATCCATTTACCATCAGGGACAGCCTTGTCTGGAATAGGTGGAACTGAAGTCTTAGATGACTTGACTTTCCAGACCACATTTTTACTGAAAGAGTGTTTCAGGTAAATGGATGATGGCTTTGTTTGACTAACATTAATCACTTGTGAAACAATTAAGTTCACCGGTTTTCCTTTACCCTTGTCCAAAGATTTAACCTGGGTTGGATGTTTGGGTTTTGTCTGAATTGATTTAGGTTCAGATTTGACAGCTTTGACAAAAATTTGATTTGGTTTTCTGGGTGGTGCAACCTTCGGTCGAAGCAACTGTGGGCAAGATCTAACAATGTGCCTAGGTGCACCACACTCACAGCAAACTTTGTCTCCCTTTTTATGGAAATGTTTTAATTCAGAAAAAGACTGCCTTTTTGGTCTGAAAACATTTGTTTTAGGCGTGTTCTGATTAAAACCCAATCCTTTTTTACCATTATGAACAAGATTGTCAATCTTGTTTGATAGACAAGCTTCATTTTCTTTTGAAGCTTTTACAAAGCTTAAAGCTTGATAAATTTTAGAAGATCAGATTGGGTCTCCTTTCATGACAACTGGTGGCTGATTCTGAACGGCGGTACAATCTGATGAATTATCAGATTCATCCTCAGAATCTGAGACCCAATCTTCTACAAGTCCATCCACCAAAGATTCCTCTGACAAGGAGGAACCCTCATCAGTAATCATCCCAATTGGATCAATTACTAATGTAGTTATAACTTGAAAATCTTTAACATCTTTGTGATTTGGTGAATTGACAAAGCTGTTTAAGATTGGTGGAGGACATCTTTGATAACTCACTGTTCCCTTACCCTTATGATCAGCACCTTTGCTGATCATGTGCTCAATGATATAAGATGCGCTCTCATAGCTCTTGAGCTTTTGTCCTAGGGTCTCATAATCACACTCAACTACGGCTAACTTCTTCTTTATCTCATTGATGGTATTGAGATAAGAAGTTATAGCATGTTGCTTGTTAAGAACAGCAATCTCAGCCTCATGAAGTTGTCTGTTTAAAAGTTCAATTTTAGCTTGAAAATCTTTTTCATTAGATTTTAAAACTTTGTTTGCTTCAAAACACTGGTTGAGATCGCTGATCAAAGCAGCATTGTGATTATGATAAGAAAGGACCATTTTGTTAAGGTCAACACAATTAAAACATCTAGAACAAGAAGATGAACATTCATCAGATACCTGATCAGACTGTGAAGTTGCAGCAGGAGTAGCAGATGAGTTTACCATCAAAGCAAACTGAGTGGGAGATTCTTCAATATCAGCATCAGAATCAGATTGAGTATCAGAATCAGACAAGCTTTCAGCACTTGCCAAAGCCCACATGATGTCAATCCTTTCCATGTCATCTGGATCTATCTGAGAGTAGTCATCATTTGTCAGATAAGGATTTCCAATCTGTCCTGCTACCAGTCCATCATAAGAACTAACCAAAGTAGACAAAAGACCCATATGTTCTTTAGCAATCTCAACAGTAACTTTATCAAAATTCTCTGTCTTCAGGCTTGTGACAGGTTGACGATGTTCCTTTTGAGAGCTTGATGAAGATGACGACTGACTAAACTGAATCTGAGAAGAAATTGGAGCTTCAGTAGTCTGAGAAACAAAGGTTGTCTTCAGTGGAGCATGAGAAGATGATTTCTCAATAGTAGGAGTAGAGTAATACAATGATGGATCTTGGACTTGAGCAACTCTCTTTGCTTTCCACTTGTTCTCTATTTCTTGCTCCTTCAGCTTCTGAATGAAATCATTTATGTCCATATGTGCCATCATCTCATTCTGCTTAAGTACCATCAAAAATGACTCCCACTTTGGAGGTAGAGCATCTGCCAAACACTGGATCTTTTCCTGAGTAGTAGTCTTGACTTCATGATTGAATAGTTCACTCAACAAATGATAGAATCTGGCAATCAAATCATCCAAAGATTCATTTCCAACATACATAAAACTATTAAACTCCTTCCTCAAAGCCTTTGACTTGATGTTCTTCAAAGCATCATTCCCCTCATACTGTTGCTGCAAAGCATCCCACAAATACTTAGAAGATGTAAACTGTCTGAACTGATGGAAAATATCAGTAGCAATGGATTGAGATAGAATAGCATAAGCTTTCTTCTCATAATCATATAGCTTCCTTTGTGGCTCAGTCATCCGTGTGACTAGCATAGGAGTTCCATCTTCATTAAGAGGCCTCAGGTAACCTCCTTCAATCATCATCCATAAATTGGTATCCACTCCATTGATGTGAATCTCAAATCTGTACTTCCAGTGTGGATAATCATCTAAGGATAGCAGCTTGGGAACCTTGTTGGAGTTTCCCGTCTCAGTATCAGTCAACAGTAAAGTCTGAATGCGATGATTCTGATTAGCCATTAATGCTAAATCCTCCATTTAATCAAGAACAACAAGATTCAACACTTAGAAAAATTTTCAGACTGATGGCCGAATGAAGATCCTTGGGACGAATGTCGGGGCCCGAATGAACTTGTTCTGGCGAATGAGAAGATGAGTATGACTATTGGGCGAAAGAACCTATTCGGCGAATGAAGGATCGAATGAGGCTATTCGCCGCATGAGAATAGAGAATGAAGCTATTAGCCGAATGACTAGGACGAATGGAGCTATTCGGCGAATGAGGCTATCGAATGGAGCTATTCGGCGAATGAGGGTGATTCGGCCAAACTTATTCGGCCGCCATGCTCATTCGGCCGATCTGAGGGTTTTAACAACAAAAATCGCGATAACTTTTGATTTTGACCAAATCTATGCACCAAAATTGATACTGAACATCAAGACATGATTATCAACCAATTGGGATGAATGATTTGACAAAACAACCACAAAAACCCACGGTTTTTCAATGAAACAGTGACTTGTAGGGTAAGAAACTTAGGGTTTTTGCAGATCTCGAACACCCAATCTCTGATTCAATGATTTAGAATGGAAATCGAGCAGAATCAAGAGCCAAAGCTCTGATACCACTTTGTAGGACCTATTTGGAGCTCGGAAACAATCCGGTTCCAAGGGAAATCTGCTTGACAGCCTCTGGAATAGTGCGGAATCCTATTCCAGGGTTTTCCAATCGAAATCAACAGCAACCGTGGTGAATCGAGTGAGTAGAATCAACGTGCAAGTGAGAATCGATCACCACGGGTTGAGAATCGAAGTTGGACGGTGAGAATCGCTCAAAACTTCAAGGGTTGGACACTGGAGTGCACTGGGAAGAATGAGGACTCGGAAAAGTTAGTTTTGAAATGATTTGAAGTAGTATTTATAGACTATAGTCATTCGGGCGAATGAGTGGCCGAAGCAGCTCATTCGGCGAATGACTATGTCGAATGGACATGTCATTCGAATGAGACATTCGACGAATGACTCATTCGATCGACTGTCATTCGCTAGTGCGTTCATTCGGCGAATGATTTCATTCGTAGAGTCATTTGCCCGAATGGTCAGAGTTCATACTTAAACATTAATAAACCACATCAAACAATCATATAATAATATAATCAATAATAAACATTAAGAGTAATATATAAAGACAACTTCCATTAATATAACTTGAACTTTACATGATGGTTAATACAAAATTGAACTAGGGACATATAATGCATCTACACTGTTTAATTCAGTTTAAGAAAACTGTTTTTATCAATTAATATGATTAATTGAATCCATTTAAATGAAAAGTAACATAGAATTCCCAACAATTATATATTGCAAAGGTGAAAGAGCCTAAGATCTATGTGACTAGTAGTCTTTGCATAATAACTTTGGTTATTGAAAAATGCAAAGGTGAAAGAGCCTAAATTCAATTGTTCTAACTAGTAGCCTTTATTTAATGACTTGTGTCATTACGTTAGTAAAGGTGAAAGAGCCAAAGAATCATATAGAACTTGTAGCTATACTTGCTTTAGGTCTATTCAATTTGGACTTTGTTTTCGTTTAAACTTTTAAACTTATTCGCATATATATATATATATATATGTATATATTAAACTGTATGGGTAACTCACCAAGTATTCATGTAGTTGACCCAAATTTATTTTACATATGTAACATGATAAGGTGCAAACTATGGTGAAGACATAGGATATGCTTAGAGGACCTAGTTAATTTTAATTAATGCTAGATTTCATATTGTAATGTTTTACATTGTATTTATTTGAATTTTTGTAATGAATGTATTGGTTTAATATTATTAATGAATGCCTTAAATATTCAAACTTATTAATGGCACCATGAGCTAATGAGCAGTCAAGCTCGCGCCCCGACGTATTCCGTCGTCGGTCAGGGTGTGACAAATTGGTATCAGAGCAATGGTTATAGGGATTTAGGTTATTAGAATTGGTGGCCTAGACTATAACTAAGTTTTCTCAAATATGATTTATCTTATATTACACTTGTTTGTTTATTACCTGCTTATGTGCTATGTGTTATACTTATTCATTAAATGTTAGTTATACTTATTCACTATGTGTTATGTTATATTTGTAACCATAGAGGAAAGCCATTGTTGTTAATATGCCTTTGCTTACAATTAGTTAGGAATGCCTTAGCTTAAGACGACTTCATGCAATGTGGTTTAGACATTTCTTAAGAAAATCCATTCCAAACTTATGCAATTGCAAATAATCTTTAGATGATAGGAATTCAAAATCATTAGGCTTACAGCCTAATATCATTGCTTAGACAACATAGGATTTCTCATATTGATTTTAAGATCTCGTTAGAATTAAGTTTGTGAGATGGATATGTAATAACTGGAAGAGTGTAGTACCGCTAGTTAGAATTCCTGTCTAGGAAAGCTATTCGTATAAATCCTCAAGGTACTGTGGGACCTGTCTAGCTTTCATGAGGAAATCTGATAAGAGTATGACCACTTATAGGCAAAAGCATATCATATCAAACAATTTATAAACTAAACAATTCTAATATGTCACCCACAATTCAATTTTGAATTCCATTCCTTATATTTTCAAATAGGTTCAAATGATTTGCTTATAATCCCATTAGAATTAAGTTGTTAAGAAGGACATGTACTAACTGGAAGGGCGAATACCAGTAATTGAAATTCCTTTCTAGGAAAGTGATTAATAATTCCTGACGAGGAACCAGTCTAGCTTACTTGGGGATTTTTTATAAAAGTATTTTACCTATAGGCCAAAGCATGTTATGACAAACTTCTTGAAAACAACATAAATTCTAAGTGATTTTTTAACCAAATTCAAGGGATTTCAACATATTACCTATACAAATCCAACTTTTATGATATCATTACTTAAGATTAGTGATGGTGATTCATCACTACTTATGTAAGAAATGATGTCATTATCCTTTGTTTTGTTTTTACAATACATATGTTATGATTAGAAGAAATCAATAACATTAAGGCTAAGATTGTGATGGTGATACATCAATCAATCTAAGGGCTTATGATGTTTATCTTCTTTGATGAAACAATGTATATTTTGTGATCCGATAAAAATCAATGATATCATACTTAAGATTTAATGATGGCGATTCATCACTAAATCTTAAAAATTATGATATCACATACTATTTACAATCCATGATGCCCGTAATACAATTCCATGACCTCAGTTGAATATTATGCCTAAAATCAAAGATCAACAGTCCTAACATGTTAATTAGCAATCAATTTACTTTAAGTTTCACATCAAACCAATAGAGTTAACTATGTGTGACTTCATTAATGACATTTTATCTATGATTAGTAGTAATCCATTATTACTACATCTAAGATATTTTAAATTTCACAATTCAAATATATTCTATAGCATTCTATTCATTTATATTAAATTCCTAACCATTTCATGTTAATCTAGAATGGCTAGACGAGAACGAGCTGCTGAACGTCGCATGGCTGCAGCAATTTCTTGACAAATGGAAATCGTGATACCCGATATGGTGATACGATTGCAACAACGTCTCAATATTAATCCAAGAAACCCAAACCCTGAACCTGTCAACCAACCCAAGTCCTCATTCAAGCACTTCAATTCCTGTAACCCACCCAAGTACAATGGGTCAGATGGAGCGACTAGGTCGCTCTAATGGTTCAAGGGTATAGAGAATACCTTTCTGAACAGTGACTGCCAAGCCAACTTAAAGGTTCGTTATGCTACTGGGTGCCATAAAAAACGAGCCCTTACTTGGTGGAATAACGAGAAGAGGACCTTAGGTGATAACACAAATATTGAACTGACTTGGGACAAACTCAAGAAACTCAAGACTCAAGAATTTTTCCTTCGCAATGAGGTCAAGAAGCTCGAGTTTGAGTTTTGGGAACTCAAGCAAGAAAGTGGCGAGAATATGATCTACAACAATCAATTCCATGAGCTAAGCCTTCTATGCCCAGATATGGTGACTCCTTTAGAAAGAGGGATCGAGAAATACATTGGTGGACTGCCTATGCAAATCCAAGACTTGGTCCTAAGTAGCAAGCCTGCTACTATTGTTGATGCCATTCACATGGCATCAACTTTGACTGACAATCATGTCAAAGCTGGAACCCTACCTAGGAAAGGGTCCAAGAAAGATAAGGATCAACCTAAGATTCCAAATGAACCAACCAAAACAGAAACCAAAACTGATTCAGCTACTCCTTTCAAGAAAAACAAAAGAAGAGCCGACCACCTGAACTTTGTGACCCATGAAATCCCCCTATAAAAAGTTGCCCCTACAACTGAAACTAACCAGGTCTACAAAAAAGGTTTACACCGGTCCACATCCACTATGTCCTACTTGCAACTTCCATCACATGCATACAAAACCGTGCCGATTTTGCACAAACTACAACCACTTGGGTCATTTTACTATTCATTGAAGATTGCCTAAAGCAGGAGTGCCATTGTACCGCTCCTCACAGCTCCAAGACAACCAGTGGCTAGAGCTTGCTTCTAATGTGGGGATCCAAATCAAATGTTTGTCCATTTCGGGTGGCCCCAAACAATCAAACCAAACAAAGAGCAAGAGGCCATGTCTTCAATATTAAGGCGAACATGGACAAAGATAACAATGAAGTGGTGAACAATGTGGTTTCATAAACCAATCATGATATTCCATCTTATTCAAGGAACATCCAATAAAAGTTTGATTTGAACATTCATTTGTTTCTGGTTCATGTATTTCTGATTCATGTATTTCTGATTCCGTGTGGAACTGTTTCAATCTTGAATAGTATGTTTTAGCATTATTCTTATTTCGTTTAGATTTCAATATGCATGACTTGAACCAATGAAACTTTAGTATGGGTGATTCCATATAAATCTTTCACAATAAGTTCATATTATTAATTTCTAAGTAAAGTGATCTATATTCTCATGTTTAAATAAGGATTCAAAGGATTCGGTGATATTATAATAATGTTAATGATAATTAGTTATCACAACCATATAATATCACGTACTAATGTATTATATATCATTTGTATATTCAAAAGTAAATTATATATCAAGCTATACAATCATGAGATCCTATTGTAAAATTTCAATTATTCGAATCTCTATACTTATACGATTCCTAAAGCAAAGTCAAGTATTCAAGCATATATTCAAATGCATTAAAGGCTTATGCTAGTCTTGGTAGATAATTGAAATGCTATCAAAGTATTAGTGATGTGGTGGATTGGCTGCGGTATACCCTATATATGAGCACCACTAATCATTAATAGTAGTACTGAAAGGTTGACCAAGGATAAGATTTGTCAATTCAAGCTACAATTCGAGTGAACCATTCTATAATCAAGTCTTCAACACTTAGTCAAGCATGTTTTAGTTTAGGTTAGTCTTGGTAGGTGTTTGGTATACTATCAAAGTATTAGCGATATGGACGGTTGGTTGCGGTATACCCTATATATAAGCATCTATGATACGTTTATAGTAGCACCAAAACTTTAATCAGGAGCTGGATTAGCCAAATTATTCTCCAAATTTAAGCAAACCATGTTTTAGCTAAACATGTTAGTCAAATCAATTGTTATTCATGTAATCAATCTCTGGTACATATTCTTACACCAAGTCAAATCAAGGAGATCGTTCATTATGATTACCTTGACTTAAGTAAACTATCCTTAATTTGAAACCCTCTTAGCAAGTAAACAAATTGTACATAACTTTAAAAGCAAATACATTAATCGCATATCGCTAGATAGTACAAATAGTAGTCTATGAATTTAGATGCTATATTAATACACTAATAAAATAATAATAACTTTAATATGATTAAACCGATAATCAGAGTTAAATCAAACGAAGCAAGTGGGAAGGAAAACTAAGAAACAGACAACCAACATGCCAATTATTCTTGATAAACAAATTTCAAGACGAAATTTCCTAAAGTAGGGGAGACTGTAATCTATATGGTTTTTAGTTTCAAATTTTAATCGAAAGAGTACTAAATTGTAATTAAATAAAAATTTACGAAGATTTCTTTGATAATTGTATTCATAAGCAGATACATATGCGAAGAAATATACAAACGTAAATGTTTACACAAATTTTTAAACAATAGATAAATTGTAAAAAAAAAATAGTGGTGATGGTGGTGGTGGTGAGGACATTTAATAAAAACTAAAAAGTTTGAAAGAAATAATTATTTATTAATTCTAACAACAATTTTTGTAAAAGATTTTATAAACTTATAAGGAAAAATATGTTATGTAATTAGGGGACTAAAATAGTCATGGGTTAAATGTAACATCAGTGCCGGAACTGTCACCGGAACAGTGATCTCTACAGTACATGAACAGTAAATCAGGTACATATTTCAGTTATCAATTGTATATCAATTTCATTACATGTTATCATAGCACAGCTCAGATTCAATTCAAAAAAAAAAAAAACAAAGTTCAGAAATAGGGTTCTTGAGTCAGATAATTATTTGACAATACAGAACCATCATGGGTTTATTTGTTAGGATTTATTATGTATAACCGTATGGGAGACTTTAAAGAACAAAACACACGAATATTGTTATGTGAATGCTAAATCGACGGGTTACTCATATAGGTGACGATCTGTACGAAGATATCTGAAAGTTTAACGTTCTGAATGATATTCTATAATTAGAAAACAATATTGAAAAGTATAGTTATCATCGTGTTCGTACGGGTGACGATTCGAACGAATACGCGCGACGACCGTACGATTCAATTTAAACAGTTAATTAAATATTTTAAATTTAAATGAATAAAAGATATTAGTTAATTTATTAGGAATCACAACCTAGAATAATTAAATAAATTCTATTTTTATAAACCGTGTCGTTTTGCCGCGAAAACTACGCGAACCGGCACTTTACGCGAAACCGAACGAGACCGAACGACCGGGTATTTTCCACACATTTAATGTGGCAATTAAATGCCACAACCACCACCATTTCACTCCTTCTCTCTCTCAATCTCGTTTATCTCTCTCTCTAGTTTTCTTTCAAGAACAACCTTCTCTCTACAAATTTGGGCTCAAATCTTGTGGATTCAAGTGTTCTAGGCGTCATTTCGATCCTCTCATCTTGTAGATTACAGAAGTACAAGTATTTCGAGCTTCCATCCACGAGATCTAAGGTAAATGATCCCTTTAAATTCGGTTTTAGGGTATGACACGAACCCCTTCTTGTTGGATGATTTTAATCGATCTACGCACTCACAAAACACATAGATAAATACATATGAACCACTTAGACACATTGGAAACTAAAGTGTAACAAGTTAAGGTCGAAATGGGGATTAGTTTCACAGGTTCGTGAGATTGGGAGCTGATGAAGGTCCGTTAGGGTTGCCGAACCTTCTTAAGGCTGAACCGAACCTTCGATGTCTGTAACGAACCTGTGATCCCATCTGCAACGAACCCTGTGGGCTGAGCAACGAACCTGTTGGTTCTGACCAAGATCCTGCAACCGAACCATGCTACAGTTGGCCGAACCTTTGGGGGTGACGAACCCTTTTGTGCATGGATTCGCGAACCTCCATGCAAGGGATGGCCGAACCCTACTCGGCAACTAGAAGCTGTAACTCACGAACCTAGGATGATGAACCTAGAACTCTTCAGCCGAACCATGCACTAACCGAACCTTAGGACAACAAGCTCCATGGGCGAACCCAAAAGGTTCGTAGGTGGGGTAGTGGAGACGAACCTTAAAGGTTCGTTGGTGAGAGAATGATAGCCGAACCATGAGAACCATTTCCAAAAGGTTCGCTGCCCTAGAGGGATGCTGAACCTAAAAGTTGTTTAATTAGGGTAATGTGGGATCAAGGGTTATCACAACTAGTGTTAAGGGCTTAAGAAATGATTGGTCGGCTATTAACCTAAGCTCTTATGATGATTGAAGCCTATGAGTTGCATTAAGGGGTAACCATTAAAATTTAAGTATAAAGACATGTATTAGGGATTACTATAATAAGGTAATTTTTAACACACCATAACAACTTCACATGAGTTGTTAATGGGCATGAGAAGGCTTAACAATCGGATAATATTCTTATATGATCATGAGAATCAAAAGTTCAAGTCTTGAAATCAATTAGAAATCAAGGATATTCAATTGGGCCACAGTGGGCCCAATGGGGCTTAATTAAGCCCAACACACATTTAAATGCTACTTAAACTCAAGTAATGAGATTTTAATAAAAGAAACCTAATTATAACTTGTTAGATTTCATTAAATGGTTTTGACTTAATATTGAATTAAAATGGAAGTTATTTGTAATGTTTTGATTTAAATACTTATTTTGATTTAATTGTTTGGGAACTTGTTGAAAAATAGACAATATCATTGTCTGGATTTGAACTAAATACAAAGGACACTCTGCCGAAATTTCTAAAAATGTAAAAGTAAGTTATTATAATTAAAAATGGGAAATTGGGGTCATAACAAGGGTAACTAAGTTGGATTAGATTATAGAGGCACTTAGAAACTTAGGACACTTAGTTGCACACACCAAGACCAACCCTTAGATACGACTACTGATACGTATACTTATTGTATTCAAATTCTTATAAAACAACTCAGGAACCGAAGAAACCTAAGCTACAACAAGAGCGCGTATTTTGTGTTAGATCAATTACATAGCAACACAGGTGAGTTCATTGCCCCTTTTCTAACATTTTTGTTTTAAAACGCGGGGCTGAGAAGCATGCGTAAACTGTTTTATTTAAATTGTTTACTTAAATGCTTTTATTTATCATATGTCATATTCTTATGTTTGTTGATACTCCTAGACTCCTATCTAGGTAATTACTAAACAGATCAAATTATCAATTTAATTAAATTACTCTTATGAGTAATACTTTAAATCTAAACTCTAAATAAACCCTTAGTCCATCAAGCTCAAATTCAAGAATCTAAAGTCAAAGTGAAATCAAAGGAACCGAAACAAAAGATCATATTCAAAGGAAACCTAATTCAGTGTGGGATCTGAGAACAAAGAATCATAATCAAGAATCAATTATCATTGTGAATCATGGAAATTCTAAAGATCAAGATCAGGAGACTCAAGGAATCAGAAATCATAAATGTGTGTGAATCATTGAAATAATGAAATCATTACAATCTAATGAAATCATTAATATTTGAGTTAAGGTGGATGTCAGTTGTATAGGGAATCAAGACCACGTGTAACACACATAAAGTCCCTTCAGGTATAGTAGACTCTTGTAGTCAAGCTATATGGGCAATAACGTGAACTATCAAATGAAATCAATATCAAATTCAAAATCAAGAGAATCAAAGAGATCAAGAATCAAAGGATATCTGTAAAGTCCCTTCAGGTACAGAAGACCATTGGGTCAAGCTGTACGGGCATCATTAAAATCCCGTCACGCCCAGGTATACTCCTTGTGAGTTATGCCTGGTATGGGTCACGTGTGAGAGGTTACAACTTGGACAACCACCAACAACTAAGTCTAATTGATTGAGTCAAATAAGGCCCAATCATCATGTCTTAGTTGTATTTAAATGTTTTATTTATTTATTTAATTAAATATTTAACATTTTATTTCTATCACTGACTTTTGGGAAATCATGTATCTATGATGAACTCAAGAGAATCAAAGGTAAATCAAATTTTGGAAAGCATAATCTAAATCAGAGGTGTGTAGGGTAAAAATGCTTAATTATCATTAACAACAGTGTCATATGCATATTAGTATGTGGTGGGACGACGTCTGGGCGAGTTTGTAGGCTCGACTCAGGGGTATGCCCTATATATAAGCATACCGATGTGGATATTACATGTGAAGTTAATGAGGTTAGGGTCTTTACCGAAAGAGGTTTTCAAATCATTTTCAATTACTAAACTATATGAACTCACCAACCATTGTGTTGACCTTGTTTTCTTGCATGTTTTCTCAGGTGATGTACAGGATTAGGCTAAGGATTTGGATTGCAAGCTAGGATGCTCAGTTAGAGGACCTAGTAGTTTTGGAAAGCACATCTTTTGTTAATCATTGTGAATCATTTTTGATATCTTGTACTAATACAAGATAGTGAACTTATGATTCATTTTGATATGTTTACTGGGTTAAATTATCAAACATTGATATTGTAATTTAACTTAGTAGATTTTAGTTAAATGTCTTTGTGCTTTAGATATTCTTAACATTGATGCTATGAAAACAATCTGATCACTTTGATTATCACTCACGATATCGCGCCCCGGGAACCTTCCGCCCGACGGGGAATCCGATCCAACCCCGCCGGCTCGGGGTGTGACATTAAAAGGTGGTTGTGAGATAAAGAAAATCTCAAACAGAAATTTGAATGTAGAAAAAGATGGGGGACCAAAATGGTAACTTCCTTCTTTCCTTTTCTTGCTCACCCATGAACCCAAACGGGTATCCATGGATCTCTTTCACAACCCGAACTAATCAACAAGATATAAGCGTTAACAGCTCGATTCGGGCATAATAGGTAAGGATTCGATCTTAGTAATCACTCTCAATAAACAATTGACTCAATAAATCCATAATCGAGTGAATCACGTTCCAAATATACGACCATGAGTGAAAATACAAATTCTATAAAAATTAGTATAAAACAAGAAATTAACCATCAAATTTTCTTCCTGTTGATCTTACGAACGAGTCTCTGCCAACGAAATGCTATCACAAACCTTCTGAAATGCAAATAGAGCTCTAGAACAGTCGACTACATCATCACATTCAAACTCCATCGAAACGAAACGATTCCAGGCAAGTAATTATATCCAAGAATTCGTTTTAGGGAGAGGAACAATAGCCCTAACCTCTTTAGGGCTAACAAATTCTAAATCGATCTAATTGGATATAAATCACATTAGGGTTCATCATTGATTTTGGGATGAATACAAGATCTGTATAAGTTTAATACGGTTAAAGAATTAGAAAAGAAACCACCACAGCCTAGCGGTAGCACACCAAGGCTGTGGGCTGGCGAAGCAAGGTTCGAACCCCCTATCTGCTTGGGGTTTTAACAATTTTTTAGCATTATTTTGGCATTCCTTTCATTTAATCCCTTTAAAAACCTTAAAAATATTCTTAAAAACCATAAAAAAAAAACCATTGTTTTAAAAATTGTAAAAGAAAGAAAATATATTAAGAAGTTTATTTAAATTATTTTCGTAGTTAAACTATTTTTTTACATATTTCAAGCTATAAATGAAATAAGCATTAATTATTTATCTAATCTTTTAAACTAAAAAAACAATTTTATTATCTCAAAACCTAGATTTGTTTTAAAATAAAATCAAGGATTATTTTAAAGGTTCATTCTAATTGTTGATGTTTCAAAAACAAATAATCATGTTTTATTAAAATAATCATTTGAGTAAACTGTTAAGGATTTTATTGATTATTTATTTATTTTATATAATAATAAAATATATGTTTTATCATTTTTTTATTATAAATGTTAAAACTAATTTATTTTTAAAAATAATAATAATAAATAAACTAAAAACAAATTAATATTAATTTTGATGCAAGTTGTTTTAAACAAAACATATAACAATTTCTTTTAATATTTGTTCAAACAAATACTTATAAACTTTATTTAAATAAGATCTAAAGATTTATTTTAAAACAATTAAAAATGTACAATAATCTTAAAGAAAAATTCTAATACAAATATCCATAACGTATAACAAACATTTAAACAAACTATTTGGTTAAACAAATTTTTTTTTTGATGAAATGTGATATTCAAACTTTATGTATTCAAATAAGAATATTTATTTAAAAATAAATATTCCAAAATTTATAGCATTCTAACTTAGATATATTATTATAGGACCTCCATATATGCCATAGCCTCTAAGATATCAAGACTTGAACATTAGGATACAAAGACTCTCTATTACTCAAACACTAGGGTGAATGACCTTTGCATCTTCAAACAACACTCAAAGGCTTTGAGTATTAGCTTCTAAGCAATCCATGTGAGTTTCACTCATACTCCCTCTTTTACTTTTGTATTTAGGGATGTTACATATGTCTTATTAAACCATGTTATTCTAAAGTCCACAATCAAAATGCAAACTATTAATCTAAGTTGTTTGACTTAGGTGCTTAGTATGCCTACTTGTTTATATTTAAGGTATTATCATATTATTCTATGTGTAGTCAATGTTACTAGTAGCCGTTGCAATATAACTTAGGATATTATATATTGCAAAGGTGAAAGAGCCTAAAATCTATGTGACTAGTAGTCTTTGCATAATAACTTTGGTTATTGAAAAATGCAAAGGTGAAAGAGCCTAAATTCAATTGTTGTAACTAGTAGCCTTTATTTAGTGTCTTGTGTCAGGAAGTTAGTAAAGGTGAAAGAGCCAAAGAATCATATTGAACTTGTAGCTATACTTGCTTTAGGTCTATTCAATTTGGACTTTATTTGCGTTTAAACTTTTAAACATATTCATATATATATATATATATGTATATATATATATTAAACTGTATGGGTAACTCACCAACTATTCATATAGTTGACCCAAATTTATTTTACATATGTAACAGGATAAGGTGTAAACTATGGTGAAGACATAGGATAAACTTAGAGGACTTAGTTAATTTTAATTAATCCTAGATTTCATATTGTAATGTTTTACACTGTATTAATTTGAATGTTTGAAATGAATATGTTGGTTTAATGTTATTAATTAATGCCTTAAATATTCAAACTTATTAATAGCACCATGAGCTAATGAACAGTCAAGCTCGCGCCCCGACGTATTCCGCCGTCGGTCCGGGTGTGACATGCGTTCACCGACACGTGTCCTAGGTGGCATGACACATTTTTTTTGATGGTTTGACACGTGTCATATGTGGCTGGCACGTGTCCCACATGAGTGCCACATGGCTGGTGAGGTGTCGTGACTAGGTTTTCTCGATTCGCGTGCCCGTTCCTATAAATAGTTCGTACCTCGTCATTTTTGCACAAAGTTTTGAGTTCCAACCCCATTATCACGACATAAATACCCCCATAAACATCCTTTGAGGTCACTTGAGTGTGTGGAAGCACGTAACGGGTGGTTGGGACTAGCCAGACAATTAAACAAGTTGTTGTGGGGATATAGCGAGGTAAGCTTATGCTTAAGTTTTAAATGTTAAGGTTGTCTTCCTGAGTATGTATGGGGTTTTATTGACTAATTAAAGCATTTGATATGGTGTGTTTACGCCTTGTGATACGAATAACACCCCAAATAAAAGTAACGAGTTAAAAAAACTCGTATTGGAGATATATTAACATAGCCATTGTGTTGTCTGTTTGGAAAACCGAATTATGGTTTATGGGATATTTGAATATTTTTAGGATTCCTTGGGGAAATGCGAGATCAATGTGCGAGATTAAGTTTGCTGTGCGAGATCAATCACATGAGTTATATGATTCCCATTTTATGTTTTAAAATGTTTTGGACTAATATGCATGTTGTAAATTGTTTGTATTTGACGATGTTATATTTAAACTACGTATGAGACCCTGTGTTTGTATAATTGAGTGTTTGCAAATCAATGATTGTTGCCCATGTGGTTGAACATGTTAAACGATTTTTGGTCTAAACATGGTTTTGTTGCCTGTTTCAGGTGGGGAAACAACCCTGGCATATGTGTCGGCATTAGGGGGTTAATTGATCAATTGACTGTGTTTGTGTCACACCCTGAGCCGGCGGGCTAGATCGATTTTCCCGTCGGGCGAAAGGTTCTCGGGGCGCGATATCGTTTGATAATCACAATGATCCGATTGTTTACATGCCACATGATATATAATGAGAAATGCTAACATGATATTGATATAGAATTACAATGTTCAATTACATTGTTATGTTCGCAGTTTAACTAAATAAATCTATCCATAAGAATCATAAAGTTTTCTATCTTGTAACTGCACAAGATTTACAAAAGATGATTCACAGTTTTGTCATTCAAAAATATGCACAACTCAAAATAAAGCTAGGTCTTCTAAAAGTCCTCTAGCTTAAGTCCTGAATGCTTGGTGACTAAACCTATTCGTCACCTGAGAAAACATTCATTTAAACAAAGTCAACACTAGGTTGGTGAGTTCATAAGTTTAGTAATTTAAACAATTTATTTATTGTCATTCACAATCACAATGTCATACACAAGTCTCATTGATTCTTGTCTCATTTGTCTCACACAATGGCCTCTCCATAGTTACACTTACAAATAGTGTTTCACCCAAATCAAGACTGCTTGTATATAGGGCATACGTAGGGGAACAAGCCCCAGCCGACATCCCACCACATACTTAACAGAATTCAACACCACTTGTAATACAACTATGGATACCCATTTCTATCTCACGTGTGTTCACCCCATTTGATAATTACCCATAAATTGTGTTCATCACCCGTTGTGTTATATGTATAGAATAAAAGAATATGATGATAAACCCTCAGTGTTTTAAGGAAAATAGATTTATCAAAATCTTATCCTTATTATTATTCTCTCAATTGTAGGGTTAACTGTAATTCACTTCTAATAATAGGAGTGACAGTTAATTTATTGATGTTGTTCTCAATCTTGAATGTATAGAGCCTAAAAGGGATCCATTGTGGTCCTCACGTAATCAGACCACAATGCATCCGATTTACCTCTATCCCATTTGTAGTCTCAGTGCCTTCAACGAAACTATCACCAGTAATATGACACGAGAGAAGGTCAATCCCTCAGTCTACCAGTCACTAGAATCGAAGGATTTAATTACAATTAGTTACTGTAGATTAATATCACCATGTGTCGTTTACTAAACCTGACTGATGTCTCCCTGTTACCGGTCATACGATACCGGCCAATGATAAAATACGATCAACGTACCGGCCTCACTCGCCGGCGGTTTGTCAAACCTATGGTACCACTACGTTATCGTCGGTTTAGTCTCACTAAATTAACTGGTAAACAATTCTCTTGTAAGGGACTTACGACTGTACATGATCTCATGAACACATGATTGTTGTGATATAATACAACAACCTTAATAGTAATAAATTGTTGTTATGTTTACCCATTGTCATAACCTCAATGTTGTATGTTCTCAGTGTTATGTGTTCTCATAGTGTTTAGCAAAGTGTTACAAGAACTTGTCTTATTACACGATGTTAGTAAATGTGTGAATGATATTTTTATCATGAAATTATGTTATCATGATTATCATTCTTGTTATCACTTGTTATTGTCTCATGTTATATCATTGTTATCTCATTGTAAATAACGAAGTGTTATAAGATTAGCTCTTATTTCACATAAGTTATTTAGATATTCGGATGAATTCATGAAGTTATATTATCATGAACATCCCTTATTGTCATGGTTGTTAATGCACACACAAGCATACACATTGATCTTGAATAAAGTATGATAATAAAGATAGCTCAATACTATCTAAATCATAAAATGAATGAACTATGGTACTAAGACTTTTAAGTAAATAAAAGAATTAGCATGTTTCTCAGCCCCGCAATTTAAAATCAAAAAGATTATAAAAGGGGCGTATGAACTCACCTGGTAGTTGATGTGGTTGACTAAGTAATAACAGAAAATGCACGCACTCACTGTTATTCTTGAGGTTGTGTTCACGATCCTGTATTGATTTCAATTGTGTGCAACTTATAAGTATAAGTTGTGGATGTGAGTGTTAGTCCTAAAGTTGATTCTCCTTGTAGACTTTTATGATTTGGTATTTCTTAGACTTAACCACTTGGTATTAGCCTTAGCATCGTATGTCCTTTAGATTTATGATTATATTGACTTATAAGTTACGGCATGTTGTAAGAGTTTGATATTAAAAATAGTCCCAAAGTATAAACTTAGGTTTATTGATTATACTTCTTTATACGTGTTAATATAAGAACTCAATTATAAGAACTCAATTATAAAGCTTAGTTATTAACACTTTATAAGAAGAATGGTAGTTTTTTTTTATCAAGTTGGTTAAATAAAAGCATCTCACCAACTTTGTACTAATACTAATTACTACTTTAGTTGATATATGTCATTAAATGAAAGTGGTTAAATGTCATCAACTTCATGATTTAGGATGATTAATAATGATATACGAATGAGGACTATGGTGCGAATAGGGAACCAAGCCTCGACCGAATAATCATCACTATGCAAATAAGGGTTCGAGTTCCGGCCGAATGATCATTTGATACGAATGATGGGTTTTCATACGAATGGTGCCTCATGCGACTCAAGCCATGCATGCGAATGAACTCTCCCTGCGAATGAAACTCCCCTCCAAAAGAGCCATTTGATCGAACACCCATTCGGTCAGTGGTGCATGCGAATGGAGGCTCCCCTTTCGTCCCAAGGCTCATCCGGTCCCCCCCCCCATTCGGCCGAACGTCCCCTTCAGCTGGGCTGTGAATCAGGCACCAACGTGGTGCTCATTTCGAGCTGTAAACCCCCATTCAATATGTTCCTCATGTTTATGATTCTACTACATCGTATTACAATGGATATTTTGAGGGTTTAACACCGATTAACACCCTAAGGGGGTTCGGTTCCTAGAAACCCTAAAAATCCAAGACTTGCAGCTCAGATTACCTCGTTTTTGGTTGTTTTCACTCCCGATATTCTGTACTTTCAGGTAGAGGATGTTGAGAGCTTCGATTTGATAGCTTATTTGCAAGATTTGGCAAAGAAATGGGTGAGATATGTGGGTTTTTGTGACGGAAATCTAGAGAGAGAGAGGTAAGCCGGATGAGAGTGAGGGAAAGAAGGTTGGTGATAAAATTAAATGAGAGATTTAATGGGTTTAGGGTTTTTATACCCCGTAGTAGTTCGGGTTCATTTCGGTTGCTCGATTCTTGTTTCCGTTACGTTTCCGGAACGTAAAACGCATATTTCACGAGTTTATTAACAATGGTTTTATTTTAACATTTCTAAAGTGGTTATTCCTAGTAAATCTTTTTAATCTTTTATTTTATTATTTTTAGATCGTTTTGTCGTTTCGTTTCGTCAGATCATTCCGCCATCGCGCGTATTCGTTCGATTCGTCACCCGAACGAATCCGACGACGGTTTCACTTTCTGATTTTTTGTTTTCTACTTTTCAATCATCATTCAGAACATTAAACCCACATATATGTTTGTGTGAATCATCCACGCAAACACACTGTCGATTCGTTATTCTGAAACGATACTGAAATTATGTTTTGAATTGTATTTCCTCGCTGACGGACTCAACTAACTTACCTATTTTCACATTGTTATAATTGAATTCACATTGTTTTCTATCTGGATTGCCGGCCATTTGATTCCTCTTATTTGTGGACATCAGATTGCAACCGATATGCTTTGTTAATTTGTTTTCACACTGTTGTTTCATATGAGTTGTTGTATTTACTGTATATAAAATTTCATTTAAACACATACAACTGTTATTTTTTTCTTAGTCCTGTTGTCACACAACTGTTTACACATTGTATTTACACATAGTAAATAGTGAAAGTACACGTACCGTACGGACTTAACGGACGATCTGGTACTGGTTGTCACAGTCTCACCTTGTTAAAGAAATTTCGTCCCGAAATTTAAGCATCATTGTCAGGCACTACTTCTTCAAACAGGTGGGGATACTTTGTCTTCATGTGATCCTCACGCTCCCAGGTAAATTCTGGTCCGCGTTTGGAGTTCCATCGAACCTTCACGATAGGAATACGGATTCGTTTCAATCTCTTGACTTCACGATCCATAATCTCTACAGCTTCTTCTATAAAGTGTAGTTGCTCATCAACTTGTATCTCTTCCATTGGTATGACTAATGATTCATCAGCGAGGATTTCATGAGATTGGATACATGAAATACATCGTGTACCCCGCTGAGTTCATCAGGAAGTCTGAGTCTGTATGCCACAGGATCAATCCGTTGAATTATCTCGAACGGTCCGACATACCTTGGTGCTAACTTGCCCTTAACGTTTTACATATCATCAAATTAAACAATTATTTTTATACTTACATACACACACACATACACACATGGAATGCATGTAGACACACACATAGATTAATAAATATGAAAACACACAATATTCATACATACATACATGGAATACATGTATACATATACATGCATAAATATGAACACATTCACCAGCATTAATTCATATGTATACTTACACACACATAAAAACCATACATATATTATAATACTAGAAATATATACAAGTACTTATACACACTCACACTCAAGATCTACCACCTCACTACCCAATCCTTCACTCTTTTTACTTTTCTGCCAGCTTTCATCAGCCAACTTCCAGACCCTATATCTCAATCTACACTCCACCAAATAACTCCATTTTTTTTTAAAATTCCCTTCAATCTCCTCCTGAAATATTCCAAGTGATCTCATCCTTTTCCATGAAGATTTCAACCTTCAAACGGCCTTCCAACCGAGATTGCGTAGAGACCGGACCTGCTGTACTATTTCCTGTTCACCAACAATTTTAACGTACCAGATGATCTCCAAATTGAACCATTCTTTTTCTGATATACTTGGACTTCATTGTACTTCATTTTGACAAAACCCCAGCAGCATTTGAGTCAAGAAGAGACCGTAAATGCATCCAAAAAGTTGCACAAGTGTAGCAACATCACATGCAAGACTTGAATCTTCATTATTCCTAGATATCTTGAGCTTTTGGCCTCAAACAGTTCCAAGAAATCATTATGGCAGATTTTTTGGGATCCCCTTAAGGTCATAACATCCTCATAAACCATCACCCTTCATCATCCTTCAAGCTCTAGGTAAGTAAACAAGGTTTTTGACATCAAAAACCCACTTTACTTCATGCTTGTGTGCTTGTTCTTCTACTTCCTCATAGTTGTGACCAATAGAAGGTTTTAAACAATAGATAAACACCCATTTTACAACAAAAGACGGGGGCATTAATTCCTTGGTCGAAAACTATACATGCAAGAAGGTTGCAAGTATAAAAACTTGATTTTCAAGCACAAAAATATCACTTTTGCATCTCTACTCATTCTAAACCTTCCTTATATATTTTTGATTATAAATCACAGCCTCTAACCCTCTGGAAATCAGCCTCAAATCCAGTTCCATCAAAGGGTATGAACCTAAGTCCTATATGCATATGTTAAAGACCATGCATGTAATTAAAACTATGAAAAATGGAACTCTTATTAACATAATCTAAGAAACTCTTTAACCATATATTATGTCAGATTATTTTGAGTAATAAAATGAGTTTTCATATAAATATAAAGTTAGGAACAAAACTTTTTAGGTTGCATGTTAGCTTAATACAAAAACTTACATGTTTTATGATATTTGGAAGGCTAAAATGAGGTTTATAAGTAAAGCATGCATTATGGATGTTTTGATAATCAAAATATGTCAAAACAAGTATAAAAATATTGCACAAAAATCAGGAACATATCTTAATGGTCCAAATAGAAGATATGAATTTAAAAAGGTAGTAGAAACACACAAAAATAAGCCATTAAATAGCAAAAATATAAAATAAATATAAAAAATTAATAAATAAATTTTCACAGGTAAAAATAGTATATTTATGCTGTTAAAAATAGTTTGAGTAAAAAATATGACATACAAATAATTATTCTTGATTTAAATGCTAAAATAACCCTAAAAAGGGTTAAAAATCCAAAATAAATATTAAACATTAATATAATTCAACATATTATTTTTATCACACTCTTTATGATATATAATGATGAGAAAATAAATTTTAGAATTTTTGGAAATAATTATCTATTTTTACTAATATTTAATTTTTAAAATAGTGAAAAAAATTATTAAACACATCAAATGAACTCTAAAAATTCTGGAAAATTTTCCATCATCATTATAATAGAATAAAAAATTTAATTGCTAAAATAGTGAAAAAAATTATTCAACACATAAAATGAAATCTAAAAATTCGTGTGTTCGGTTTCCTTCGTTTACGTGTTATCGTATCGTTTTTTTGGGTTTTATAAAATAAATTTAAAACGCGATACATTTTATAATGACATTTTTTTGTTTTAAATCTTTTAGGAGATAATTCATAATAAATGTTTTTAACTCCTTTTTACTATTTTAAATATCGTAAAATATTTATTTTGATTATCTCGTTGGAACGTGTAACTTACGTTTATATTCGTAAAGATCGTCACCTTTATGAATATAACGCTCGTATCGTATTCCAAATTAACTTATAAATTTACAGAATATTTTTTAGAATATTAATGCTAATATATGTATTCATGTGAATCGTCACCCACGCGAACAAACTATTAGGTTAAATTTCCCGTAATGACATTCACGTTTTAAATGGCATTTGTGTCCTCACCTATGCTTAATGTTTCAATATCATTATTATTTTAATTCATTTATTCCAATCCAATCAATCAAGAATTCTCCTCACAAAATCATATCACCAACACATCCATGATAGACCGAAGTAAGTTTACGTATAGGGCATACGTAGAAGTCGATCGCAACCTATTCAGCCGCCATCCCACCACCACTTTGATAAACCATGACCTATGTCTTTGCCTATATTTAGAGATAGAATCTTACACCATTACCATAATCATTCAAATTTAAATACGTCATATATGTTAAACTAAAATAACCACTATTGGCATGTTTAGTTACATTTCAAACTACAACTTTCAGATGGTTCATGTGTTTTAACTGTGTGTTCTCAAATAATGTAGTTCAAAGTTTAATTCAAAATGTGAGATTATATAACCTCAATAGAATAATATGTTCTATCAATAGTACAAACTCTACCATAACAAGTTTACCTAAAAACAGTGGGGTTACATTCTTTCCTAGTTGAGGGAATTTCGTCCCGAAATTCAACTAGAAGTAATTGTATTAAATAAATGTGTATACTTAATCTTCATCTGCTCTTCTCGCTCCTAGGTGAACTCTGGACCACGCTTGGACTCCCGTTGTACTTTGACAATTGGGATCTGACTGTGTTTGAGTTTGTTAACATCATGGTCCATGATCTCGACTGGATTCCAAACGAAATGTTTGTTATCCTCTATACGAATATCGTCAAGCTGTATCGAAAGATCCTAATTACAAACTCATCAGGGATCTTTTCAACATTCTTATACCTAAAGACACAAAACACATGTCGACAAAGGTAACCGATACGGGTGAAACCCATACAGGTACAAGACGGCATCTGTTTTGGAAGTTGAATTTCAACCTAATAAAGCATTAAAAACAATTTAATTAAATATAGACATGTGTAGGTATAATAAAATAAATAATATTTAACTTTGATACAATATGTACCTGAAATTCATTGATTATATTGGACTGTTTGTCAACATGATGGACTGTGAAAGGTTCAACACCATTAGGAGTTTTCTCATAATTATGAATAAAAAAATAGCATCATCCCCTTGATGATTTCGTTTTTCACTTCCAAAAAGATCTCAGCGGTATAAATGTGAAACGCATGTTTTTCTATTTCTAGAGGGGTGAGGAAGGCTATTGTTTTACTTTAAGATTTATGCTCAAGAACCATGTGCTTGTAGCGCTGATGATCAATGGATGTGTGAAAGAATAGTAAGAAATATACCAAAGTATTACCACTGCCGGAATTCATTTTGATCGAAGCGTTTGAGCTCTCACACCTCGATGTTGTTTTCATCAGACAACACATTTGGATCTCCCTGAAATAGGCAAGAAACAACAATTCCTAATAGCAAACATATCTCGCAACCATACATGAGTGACCAACTTAAATTAGGTTATTAGTTTTCTCCAATGTTTCTCAAATGTACATGGGGATATGAAGACATTCCATGCCAGCTTGTGAATATTAGCCCTATAATATGAATTCTTATGAAAATCACCTGAAAACTATTTTTTCATATTAAAAAGTATATCAGTAAAAAAAATGATAAATCTGCTCATACAAATAAATCACACAAAATGGTTTGTAATCAATCAATAAAAATGACACACATGTGTTACAATGAGCAAACTATCAGTTATAACATATTTTGTTCAAATGCATCAAAAAATCCGCTAACACATGTGTTGAAAATATCTTAAAAGTGCACATCCATTTTTTTACATATATTTTTGAACTTTTTAAAGTGTGTATAAAAAAAGTACACATTTGTTCGAATACAATAAAATGAGTTCAAAATATATTTAACTTTGACTTCCTGTATGAATGTGTATTTAAACATACACATGTTTTCAAATATATAAAATATTTTACTACCAATTTATACATATATGCATAAAATATAAGACCTTTGGAGGAAGCTTTTTCATTATATGCCACATGCATAAATGATGAGCTGATTTAGTGAAAACTTGTTCAATAGCTTGTATAAGAGGGTCTTGATCAGTTAGAATAAGGCTTGGTTGCATGGGGGTGAACTTTAAGGAAGTTACAAAGCAACCACTTATATGACTCAACAGATTCGTTTGATAGCAAGCCAGCTCCAAAAGTAACACCCCTTTTATGATGGTCAACTCCAGTATACGGAACAAAAATCATGTCTTACTTAAAACACATAAAAAAAAAGAATATTAACCCAAAGACAAGGCTTAAAACAATCATATACATTACCAAATATTAGATTAATAAGAGATATGGTCTACTGACTTGTCCATCTGATAAGTAACATCAAATGCAATGACATCTCCAAACTCTTTGTAATTTGCTTTATAAACGGCATCAGCCCAAAATACACATCTTAGCTCGCCATCAACCACAAAATACTCTGACGAAAAGTTAGGCAAGTTTACAGACCGTTGATCCAACATCTCAACAAACATCTTCGCATCCCTATCGCCAATGAACTTCCTAATTTAACGACTAGAATTCATATAATCAGTCTCTGTTCCTCGCATGTTATGAGGACCTCCACATAAACCAGTCTTCAACCGATGAGCAACTCGTGGTCCAACCCTGTGCAAGCTCATCCGATGGATGAAATGTTTATCACTATATGATACGCTCCTGGTTCAGCATTCTCAGCAGAAAGTAGGTCATGGTTGTGAGTCTCATAAAATTCATATACAACAAACGTAGAGGAATCTTTGATGACCTTCAACTTTAAGTGAGCTTTGCAATCACATACGGTATAGGTTTCAAGCCATTGAGAATCTACTTTTTTGAGATCTATAGTTTCAAATTTCTAATATTTAGGTTTTTCAGCTTTGCTACACATCTAATATCTATGAGTAATATAACCATTCCATTTCTTACTAGGTCCTATTCTAGTCGGCATAAGAGTTATAAAAGTTATACGCATCATACCATGTTTAATCACTTATTACATCCGCTTTCCAATATCTTACTAGGTTTTTCATCACTTATTACATCTGCTTTCCAATATCTTGACACATTTGGAGACTCAAACACAAAACTTTTTATCAAACCTACATTGACACAATAAGAATCCACATGTAATTTTTCATAAAACATGTGTTACGTTTCCTCATAGAAAACATATCTCAAACTATACATGAGAAACTTAGCCCATAAAAATTGTAGGACCTAAGAAATCCTTGGAAACAACTCGGTTCCTTGCAGAATCTGATCGGCAGGCCCTTGAATAGTGCGGAATCCTATTCAAGGGTTTTCCAATCGAAATCACGAAGCCCTGTGGCAATCCGATGATGTAGAATCAACGTTTTGATCGAAATCAAACACCACGGGGTGAGAATCGAAGTTGGACAAGGAGAGGCGGCTCAAAACCCTAGGAGAATGACAAGGAGCGCTAAGGGGTCAAAGAAGTTATCAAAAAGTTACTGAAACATTCTGTTTGTAGGTCTATATATAGACTGAACTCATTTGGCCGAATGAATTGTGCGAACCACTCATTCGGGCGAATGGCTCAGTCGAATGAGCCGGTCAACTGAATGAGTCATGCAAGTGACTCATTCGTTCACCCCAGTCATTCGCTAGTCATTCATTGATGCGAATGGACTCATTCGTAGGTACCTTTCGCACGAATGGGTCTGTTTTATAGTAAAAGTCAAAGTCAACTATGATTAAACACATTAAACTCCATTAAACATAAACAAACAATACAAAATAGTCATTTTCATCACTGATATAAACTTTATGCAATCAAAGTCATACAAAACATGGAACTAGGGACATTACATGCACCAACAAACTCCCCCTTAGACCTAGTTCCTACCTGTCAGCTCCCTTCTTCAAAAACTTCTGAGAAAGAGCTTTCCAGTCAGAGCCGGCATGGATATCAAACACGAAGCATAACCGAATGACTCTCATAAACTGAGCGTGCTCCATGTGTCCAACATCAAAGAATATCTGACATATGTATAAGGTCTTCACGTCTTCTAGCGACAGATTCGTTAGCCACATAGGATCAAAAATACGAATAGTATCCCATATGTTATCCTTGCATAGCATGATCACAGCTTCAGCAGTCCTCCCATCATAATACCACTTTCTGAAGCTGTCTGAGAAGTCTTGACGCATCTTCCGTAAAGGAATCTTCCTCATGACATTCGGAGGCAGCCACTTCTATATCACTTTATGTATAGCCATGGGCATATATTTTATTAAGGTGTTGAGTTTTATTTAAGTATAGTTGCATGTGTGTTTTGTACATATGTAGTCATATACATATGCATGCACGTTTAATGTTGTTTATTGTCCACATGCACTCATTTCGCATATATTTGTCTAGATAATTATCCTAATAAGTTTTAAAAGTTAATATCAATATCTACCCATCTCTAAATCTTGAATTTTTGTTTTGCCACATTATCTAATAATTCGTAACAAGATTTATCAACTTTATTAATTTTAAGAATAAGTTTATTTGACGAAATCCATAATGGGCCTAATTGGGCCTAAGTTTCCTTATTGGGCTTTATCATGCCCAATTATTTAATTTATAATTAAATGTTTAAGTTTATGGGATTTTTCACAGTTGTTACAAGTGTCTAATGTTGAGCAATGGCTATAGTCTAAGTTTACTACATGCAAACCTAGTTCTCTATAACCAAGGCTCTGATACCAGTCTGTCACACCCCCAAATTCTCACACGTGGTGTCAGTCCACGTGGGTGTGACGTGGCCAGAATCACAGCTCATGGTCATATAGAACAACTCTATATGCGTTTTCAAAGCACGTTGTTTGAAATAATAAAACCATACGGTTTAAATAGATAAGCAGCGGAAGTACAATGTTTGTGCAGCGGAAAAATAACAAGTTAAAATATGCAGCGGAAATATAAATTGTCAGACACTACAATGTTCTAAAGGTACATAACATAGACAGAAATTGTTTGATAAAATGACACGACATAAAATATGCAGTTCCTAAGCTCAAGTCCTTAGGTGCGTATCCTGAATCCATATGCCTGTCAGTTACCTAAGAATACAAGTTTAAGAAAAGTGTCAACACAATGGTTGGTTAGTTCACAGGTTTTGATATATACATAGTAATAGAAAACATGTGTCATGCTGTTTATCATATGTTAGTACCGAGCCCTAGGCTCCAAGTGTCAGTGCGTCACTACCGAACTATACTTGTTTGACCTTGCCTCCGCTATGTCTCGTAATTACATAGCAAGTTAGGTCAGAGTTTAACGGGTTAAAATTGTGCCCCGTGGGGTTAGTCACACCCAAACGGATCCATTCAAACCTACCACGTTGTTCGTACATTAACGGTAAGAGTTTGTGAGGGCTTGTTACGAGTTCAACACTTAATGTTTGTCTAATAAACCAGCATACACATAAAAATGTTTGTACAATAATAATGATTGACTCGATTCAACTAGTATTCTCCCCCTATCTGAAAAGTTTGAAAAAACTAAAGAGGGGCCGTAAACTCACCTTAGTGAGATGATGTGAAAGTACTAGCGTAAGCTCCCGTAGCGTCACGTAGCGTAGTCAGTCACCGGCTACCTATATCGTATACCATACGTCAGTTCGTGTAAGTGATCGTGTTTCGTGTTCGTGCTAGTGCTCGTGTTTGTGCTCAACAACCCTCGGTTGTTCAGGTTTGTCCGTGTCGGTCCACAATGACCGTGTTTGCTCGTGTTGGTCCACATTGACCGTGTTTAACCGTGTTTGACCAAGTTTGACCGTGTCAAGTCAACGACCCGTTTGTGAACCGTGTGTCGGTTGTGAATCGTGTAACATTCGTGTTAGTGCTCGTCGTGTGCAAAACGCGCAAATCGCGTTTATGGACAACTTACTATTTATAGTAAGTTTCCATTTATTGCAAGTTTCACAAAACATATTGATTTTAAAGATCTAGCATGCTCGTTAAGTCCTACGTGATCATGTTAACACATAGCACATTGTCATACGGAATCAATTAAGCATATAAGTCACGTTTTTATACAAAAGTTTCCTAAAATGGAAAGTTTCTAAATATAGCATGTGCGACATCGGAAACCATCTAACTTAGCATGCAATCATTATATTAAAGCATGTTAAGCCATATAGCATGTTCAAAACATACAAAACATTTATAAAACAATATTTCTAAAAATAAAGTTACTAAAAATAGTAACTGTGACAAAAATCAATCCAATGATCATCCTAAGCATTTCTAAACCATTTTCTCATCACCTATCATCATGTAATATCAATTAACATCATTTAAACATGTTCATCTAAATCAACTCATCATCTTGCAATATTTTGACTCGAAAAGTTACTAAATATAGTAACTATGCCAATAATGACCATAATCAAGTCCAAATCAATTTCCTTAACTTTCTAATCATCATGTTAACATTCAAATAACAATTTCATACACATGCATGTTCACATTTCATCCCATATCATCACAATGTAACTAAAAAGTTACCATAAATAGAAAGTTCATCAAAAACCCATAGTTTAACCATTTTAACAAGATCTAATCATGCAATATACTTCCAATATCATCTATAAACACTTCTAAATATACAAAATCATCCCACAATTCATGGATCATACATGCATGCATATATCTCATCACTTTATGTACAAATCATGAATTTTACAAGAACACATCATCATGGATGGTCATAATATATCACCAAATCCCTCTAGATCATCAATAATCATACCAAGATGAACAAACCCAGGTTCAAAGTTCGTGCATGTGCACTACATGTGCTTGCATGTGAGTTTTGTGCATTGCATGTGTGTGTAGAAGTGATTTTAAGCTACAAGGAGTGTGTGACTACCTTCCAATGCTCTTTAAATCACTAAGATGATGCTCTAGCAGCTCTTGAACCTTCTGGCTTGCTGGATTCGACAGAAACAAGAGAGGGTGGTGGTCTTAATGTGTTGTCTTCTTGTTCCAAGTTTCCAACCTTCACTCCTAAGCTTCCCAAGGTCTTTCAATGGCTTCTCCAGGCTTCAATGGTGCTTTTCAGAGGTAGAATACGCGTATGAGTGGTCTGGTGCTCGAGAAGTGCAACATAGAGTGGCCAGGAATGATTACATCTTGGTTTTATAAAGATTTTGCGTGCTGGCCTCGTCACGTACAGCTGATAGGGCTCCAGATTCTCTAGCGTACCGCGATGGATTTCGGGATTCAAACTCCCCGCCCATCCATTGTGTACCGCAATGGGATTCCTTGGGGGCCATCGCGTACCGCGATGGGTCCCTGAAGAGCCCAATAGGCCCAATTTCAATGGTTTGATCCGTTCGTCGCCGTTTTCACGATTACGAACTACCGTTTGGCCTCGTTTGAACTTCCAAGTTCAATGTTTGAGCGTTTCGTGAAGTTTCGAGTGTTTTGTTACACGATGTGCTAAACGTTCACCAACGTTCATGTGTTTTGACACGTGTGTGCGGTTTCTTGATAATTCCTCGAATTATCTTGTTGTGTGCCAGTGTTCGTACCGTCATGCCACGTGTCACACTAAATTAAACTAATTCTAGTGCCACGTGTACAAAAAATCATTTAAATAAATGGTAAGCTGACCTGGAATTTACGGGGTGTCACATCATCTTCTAGTTAGAAAGAATTTCTTTGCGAAATTCAGCTTGCGTTGCCAGTGTTTGTCTGTTCCGCGAACAGGTGTGGGTATTTCTGTTTCATCTGATCTTCACGCTCCCACGTGATTTCCGGTCCACGTGGCGAATTCCATCGCACTTTCACAATTGGTATCTTGCTGAGCTTGAGCTTCTTGATTTCATGGTCCAAAATTTCCACCGGTTCCTCGACGATGTTCAGTTGTTCGTCGATCTGTATCTCCTCAAGAGGAATGACAAGTGTTTCATCAGATAAACATTTCTTAAGGTTCGAAATGTGAAATACGTTGTGTACACTGCTTAGCTCGTTCGGCAGGTTTAGCTCGTAGGCCACAGGGCCTATTCGTTTGGTGATCTCGAAAGGTCCGATGTAACGAGGATTTAGCTTACCTTGTTTTCCAAACCGAATGAATCCCTTCTAGGGCGAGACCTTGAGCAACACGCTATCCCCCACCTAGAATTCCAACGGTTTGCGGCGTTTGTCCGCGTAAGTTTTCAGTCTGTCTCGAGCTGCTGCCATTCGTTTGCGTATCTGCATGATCTTCTCAGTTGTCTCGTGCACCAGCTCAGGGCCAGTCAGTTGGCTTTCTCCAACTTCCGCCCAGCAGATGGGTGATCGGCACTTACGTCCGTAAAGTGCATCGAATGGTGCAGCTTGTATGCTTGTGTGGTAGCTGTTGTTGTAAGAGAACTTAACTAGCGGTAGATGAGTCTCCCAGCTACTGCCAAAGTCAATAACACATGCACGGAGCATGTCTTCCAAGGTTTGTATAGTTCGGTCGCTCTGCCCATCAGTCTGCGGGTGATAAGCGGTGCTCATATCCAATCTCGTGCCCAATGCCTTATGCAAGGATTTCCAGAAGTGCGACGTGAATCGATTGTCGCAGTCAGATATGATCGAGATTGGTACTCCATGTCGAGTGACCACTTCCTTTAGATAAATCCGAGTGAGTTGTCTAACTTGTCAGTCTCCTTGATGGGTAAAAAGTGTGCGGACTTTGTTAGTCGGTCCATGATAACCCAGATGGTATCGCAACCACTCGCCGTCTTAGGCAGTTTAGTTATGAAGTCCATGGAAATTTGCTCCCATTTCCACATTGGTATCTCAGGATGTTGAAGTAATCCTGATGGCTTTTGGTACTCAACCTTGACTTTTGAGCACGTTAAACACTTACCTACGTAAGTTGCAATTTCAGCTTTCATGTTCGGCCACCAGTAAGTCGTCTTCAGATCATGGTACATTTTGTCAAAGCCCGGATGTACAGAGTACCGGCTCTTGTGTGCTTCACCCATCACCATGTTTCTCAATCCCCCATGGTGTGGTATCCAGATCCGATCCATGAAGTAGTATGCTCCGCCGGTCTTCACCTCCATGTGCTTTTCCATGCATCGCAGGGATTCCTGAGGGAGATTTTCGACCTTCAGAGCCTCTTGTTGAGCGTTCTGGATCACTTGTGGCAACTCAGAATGAATTGTAAGTTGTAGTGCACGTACGCGTTTTGTTGTTTCCTTCCGGTTTAACGCGTCGGCCACTACGTTTGCTTTACCGGGATGGTATTTGATAGTGTAATCATAATCGCCGATGAGTTCAACCCATCTTTGTTGCCTCATGTTCAACTCTTTCTGGTCGAAGATGTGTTGTAGGCTCTTATGATCGGTAAAGATAGTACACTTTGTGTCGTACAAGTAGTGTTGCCAGATCTTCAAGGCAAACACCACGTCTCCCAACTCAAGATCATGAGTTCTGTAGTTCTTTTCGTGTACCTTCAGTTGTCAAGAGGCGTATGCTATGACCTTCTTGCGTTGCATCAGTACACAACCGAGTCCTTGTTTCGAGGCGTCGCAATACACCATGAAGTCATCGCACGCTTCCGGCAAAGATAGGATTGGTGCAGTGCATAGATTCTGCTTTAATAAATTGAAAGCAGCTTCCTGTTTGTCTCCCTAATCAAACTTCTTGTCCTTGTGGGTTAGGGAGGTCAGTGGTTGGGCGATCTTTGAAAATCCCTCAATGAATCGTCGGTAGTACCCTGCCAAACCTAGGAATTGTCACACCTCGGTTGGAGTCTTGGGTGCTTCCCAGTTCTTGATGGCTTCAATCTTTGCTGGGTCTACGTGCATTCCCTTTTTATTGACCACATGTCCAAGGAATTGGAGTTCGCGGATCTAAAAATCACATTTTGAAAACTTCGCGTACAACTGCTCGTTCTTCAATAATTCCAAGACTAGCCTTAGATGTTCAGCATGTTCCTCCTGATTCTTAGAGTAGATCAGGATGTCGTCGATGAACACTATTACGAATTTGTCAAGATAGGGTTTGCACACTCTATTCATGAGATCCATGAATACAGCTGGCGCATTGGTCAGTCCAAAGGGCATGACCAAAAATTCGTAGTATCCGTATCGGGTTCTAAAGGCAGTCTTAGGAATATCATCTTCCTGTATCCTCAGTTGATGGTAACCCGATCTTAAATCGATCATCGAATAGTAGCTTGACCCTTGCAATTGGTCAAACAGATCGTCTATTCATGGTAACGGGTATCGATTCTTGATCGTCACCTTGTTCAGCTCCCTGTAGTCGATACACATACGGAATGATCCGTCCTTCTTCTTGACAAACAAGACCGGTGCTCCCCAAGGTGAGAAGCTCGGTCTGATAAATCCCTTGTCTAACAGTTCCTGCAACTGGTTAGACAGTTCTTGCATCTTAGTTGGTGCTAGTCTGTATGGAGCTTTAGCAATCAGTGCTGCTCCGGGAGTGAGGTATATCTGAAACTTGATCTGTCGTTTCGGTGGTAGTCCAGGTAGGTCCTCGGGAAACACTTCAGGGAAATCTCGGACTACAGCGATGTCCTCGATCTTCCTTTCCTTCTTTGGTTGTTCCGTGATAAGGGCCAGTATTGCAGTGTATCCCTTCTGTATGTACTTGTTCGACTTCATGCAAGACATGATGTTCAGAGGTACTCCCCGTCGTTCTCCCTGAATCGAGATCTGCTCTCCTTTCGGCAACGTAACTCGCACGATATTTTCGTTGCATATGATCTCAGCTTGGTTTGCGGATAGCCAGTCCATTCCAACGATCACATCAGAGCTTCCGAGAGTCACCGGCATCAAGTCGATTTCAAGTTCGTGATCCGCCAAAACCATGATGCATCCTCGAAAGACGTGTTGCGTTTCAATCAGTTTGCCGTCGGCTAACTCTACGGTATACTTATAGTCTAGTGGTGTTGGGGTAAAATCTAGTAATTTGCTAAAATCACTAGATATAAAGCTTCTATAGGCACCGGTATCAAATAATATACTAGCATTGACATTATTTAAAAGAAACGTACCAGTCACAATGTTTGGGTCGTCCTTGACTTCTCCCGAGCCAATCACAAATGCTCGACCCTTTGCCGCTCCACCTCCGGCCTTCTTCAGTTGAGGGCAATCCCTCCTCATGTGACCCGGCTTTCCGCATTCATAACACCCTTTGAGAGTGTTTTGGTTGTTGTTCTGGTTGGGGTTGGGGTTGTTGTTGTTATTGGGTAGTTTGGTTCTGCAGTCTTTGGCCATGTGGCCATGTCTTTCGCACTTTAGGCAACGGTACCGCTCGCATTGTCCACAGTGGTGATATGAACATCGGTTACAAAGAGGGTATTTTCCCTCGTACACACCCTTCCCCTTGCTGTCGGGTTGGGTAGCAGTGAAAGCTCTGGCGGGTGCATACCTTTGTTGTTGTTGATGAGACGGATGAGATTGGTGCTGACTGGGTTTCCACTTGTGCTTGTGGCTTTCTTGAGGCTTCAGAAGTTCATCTCGTTTAGGTAGCTTGCCCTGAGCCACCGCTTGATCGGTCAGTTTGTGGGCCAGTCGGATTAACGGTTGGATGGTGGTGATGTCGGATGCGGTCACCATACTCTGTATCTGTTCGGGCAGTCCACTGATGAACTGCTCGATCTTCTTGTATTCCGGCGTCACCATAGCCGGACACAGCTTGCATAGTTCATGAAGCCGAGTGCAGTACTGCTCGATTTCTAATCCAACCATCTTAAGTACCCAGAACTCCGCCTCTAGCTTCCTGATCTTGTCACGAGGACAGTATTCCTCTTGCAGCAGTCTCGTGAAATCAGCCCATGTCATAAAGTTGGCACCGTCCAAACCCAATGTTTGAACATGGGTGTTCCACCATGTGAGGACTGGTCCCTCGAGAGTTCCGGTCGCATACTTGACTCGGTTTTCTTCAGCAAATTCGCACATTACGAATACAGATTCAGCTTTCTCCACCCAACGGAGCATTCCAACAGCTCCTTCAGTCCCCTTGAACGTGTGGGGGTGACAGTTCAGAAATGACTTAAATGAGCACCCCTTGTTGGTGCTGCCATGCGATCCTGTGTGTCAGAAACCAACGTCGCGTGTTAGTAATGTTGTTAGCTACACTATGCTAGTCAGGTCAAGTGAGTGTTAGTACCGTTGTTCGTGCCACTAGTTTCACTATGCTGGTGACATGCCTCATACTCGGCAATCGCCTTGTTGACACGGCGGTCAACCATCATTTTGATGGTTGCTGCTCCGATCGGCTTCTTGCCTGCGCGCGTATGTGTTCCCCGTCCAACCATAGCGAATTTGCTATACGAAAAGGGGTAGAGTGTTAGTCATCATGAGTTAGAGTGTTAGCCAGAAGTCATGTTAGATGTTATGTTAGCAAACAACCATAGTCAGAATGTACGATAAGTAAAACAAATATCATTCTATTAATAGAAGATTTGAGTACAATAATTTTTCAAAAGATAGCAATACTACTGAGTTCTTACAAGCACATCCCGCTCGTCTAGGCAATACAAAATGAAATACAGAAATAACATAAACTAGCTAATCCGAATCTATCATGGAGTGCGAGTCTTCACTCTCTGCTGGACCATCATCGCCGTCCTCCTCAGGATCCTCATCTGGATTCTCGTCAACGTCACCTTCTTCGAGGTTCTCAGCCTCGAACTGTGGTCCCTCCTCAGGAGGTGGGTCCATAATGAACTGCTCGAGCCATGCGTTGAGCATGTCATCGCTGGCCTGGATCATGGCCTGGTTCTCCTCATTTGCGACTTCTGTCGCAACTGTGCGCCCTTCATGCTCCTGAATGATATCTACTATCTGCCCCTGCTGGCCTGCCAGCTGCGCCATCTGAGTCTGCAGAGTCTCCATCTGCTCCTGCAGGCTGTCAACCTGCCCCTCGAGGCGTTGGTACTTCTCGCGAAGAACTCGAACCTCGTCCAACAATTTGTGGTTCCTCCTTGCCTCGCGTCGGGTATAGGCAACGTGGGCTGCGAAAGCCTGCTCCATCGGCACGCCTAGGGGTGGAAGTCGATGATCGATCGGCACGTCACCTGGATATCGGGGTGGAGGTACCCTCTCCCCCTCGATCCAGTCTTTAATGGTCATGGGGTACCAACCCCAGAACCTGTCATGTCTGGCCTGTCGGGCCTGGCTGTCGATCTCCTCATCAACATGGGCTACGATGTCCCGGACTCTCTGACGGCCCTCCTCCGTCAGCTCATAGTTCACCGGTGCCATCCCGGGTTCATTCCAGTACCTTCGTTATTGTTGGCCATCCTGTAAGTCTCAAGTCAGTAAATAACAGATAACAGTAATAATGATAGTACATCAGTGTGCCAAATCTAAGTGTAGTGTTGTCACAACCCAACCAGGGGGCTTGACTAACGATTGATTCAAAACACAAAGTAGCAGATGACAAAATAAATAATTTAACATTTTAACCAAAGGTTTATTCTTAGTATCTAATTTTTACAACAAATCTATAATGTAGATTTAACTAGGGGTGGCTTGTCTAGAGTTATTGGGTCCATCCAGGCATCAACACACTTTATTAATTTTTAAGCCAAGTTCTTCAGTTTTCCATGTAGTGTTCTTGTTCAAGCAACCAGTATCCGAGTCATACCTGTTTCTAATTACCTGAAACACATGCTAAAAATACGTCAACTATAAAGTTGGTGAGCTCATGAGTTTTAGTATATAGACACAATAATAAATGCATGTGATAATTCAAAAACAATACAACCAACCCTGTGCCATGTTCGGGCGTCTGCCTCTTATAATGTTAGCCCGTAACATGGTCATTCTAATCTACTTCCCATTCCGAGACCCGTTCCTGCCCTCGGTGTAAATGTGTCATGATGAATATATGCCACAACGGTTGACATTAACCTTAGTGGGGTTTCAACCTTATTTTTATAAGGCCACCCTCTCGGGCCACTATGCGTGGGGGATTCCCCAAGTAGTACTACCCATATACCCACCGGCTCTCCTCCGGAGTTAATGGCTGTAAATTATGTTTCATGTCTAGGGGAAGCAATTATATTTGAAACGGACGTTCATTATCACATAAATATAATTTTATAAACAGTTTTTGGAATATGCTTTCAGTATCCCAAAACAGTAAAAAGAAAAGGGATCACATGAACTCACCTGGTCGCTTCAATGGGTTCACTTTGTTCCTGTACAAGTATGTCATTATGCCACAATGTATGCTTGCTATGTTCCAAATGTTATCATCAAACAAGTTCCTATTTGTAACAATTCATGTATATATATGTAAGTTATAAATATATAGATTACGATTGTTGATTGGTTGAGCTCTTTGGTGTTTATGTGTTTAAGGTTTATTATTTCATTTTGCTTATATATTATCAAGCTTAGTGAAGTCTTAAAATATAATTGCACATATAATTGTATGTATTATGTTAATATTAATTCATGCTTACTATATGTATTAGTATTACCCTTTGATTGCTTTATATTCAAAGTATACTTTTTATTTATAATATTTATTATTTTATATAGTACACAGTTTCATTTTGGATTTATATTAAATCATATATTGTCAATTTACTTAAGTGTATTCTTTTTTACTAAGGAATTCATAAAAATTTTTATTTAATTATAAAAATTATAAATTAAATTTTATAATTGATATGTATGAGATATGACTCTAGGAATATATTTTATATTTTTATTTTGTCATTTTAGAGTGATGTTTCCAATTTATGCATGTTTATATTCTTAAAACCTTATATTTTGGATTAAATAGGATCTAATCCCAATAAATTCTAATAAAATTTTTATATGTTTATACTCTATTATAATGATGTCAGAAAATTTTTCCAGAATTTTTAGAGTTCATGTTATGTGTTTAAAAATATTTGGACTATTTTAACAATTAAATATTAGTAAAAATAGATAAGTATTTCCAAAAATTATAAAATTTATTTTCTATCATTATATACCCTATAGAGTCTGGTAAAAATAATATATCAAATTATTTGCATGTTTAATATTTATTTTAAATTTTTAACCCTTTTTAGGGTTATTTTAGCATTTAAATCAAGAATAATTATTTGTACACCATGTTATTTACTCAAACTATTTTTAACAGCCTAAATATACTTTTTATTACCTGTGAAAATTTATTTATTGAATTTTTATATTTATTTTATATTTTTCTATTTAATGGCTTATTTTTGTTGTGTTTTTACTACCTTTAATATTCATATCTTCTATTTGGACCATCAGGATATGTTCCCGATTTTTGTGTAGTATTGTTATACTTGTTTTGATATATTTTTATTATCAAAACATCCATAATGCATGCTTTACTTATAAATCTCATTTTAGGCTTTCAAATGTCATAAAACATGTAAGTTTTTGTATTAAACTAACATGCAACCTAAAAAGCTTTGTTCCTAACTTTATATTTATATGAAAACTTATTTTATTACAAAAAATAATCTGACATAATAGATGGTTAAAGAGTTTCTTAGATTATGTTAACAAGAGTTCCATTTTTCATCGTTTTTATTACATGCATGGTCTTCAACATATGCATATGAGGTTTAGGTTCTTACCCTTTGATGGATCTCGATTTGAGGCTGATTTCCAGAGGTTTAGAGGCTGTGATTTGTGAACAAAAACATATAAGGAACGTTTAGAATGAGTAGAGATGCAAAAGTGATATTTTTGTACTTGAAAATCAAGTTTTTATACGCGCAACCTTCTTGCATGTATAGTTTTCGACCAAGGAATTATTACCCCCGATTTTTGGTTGTAAAAGGGGTGTTTATTTCTTGTTTAAAAACCTTCTCTTGGTCACAACTAAGAAGAAGAAGAAGAAGAAGAAGAAGAACAAGCAAACAAGTATGAAGTAAAGTGGGTTTTATTTTGATGCCAAAAACCTTGTTTCCTTACCTAGAGCTTCAAGGATGATGAAGGGTGATGGTTTATGAGGATTTTATGACCTTAAAATGATCCCAAACAATCTGCCATAATTATTCCTTGAAAATTTTTGGAGCCAAAAGCTCAACAAATCTAGGGATAATGAAGATTCAAGTCTTGCATGTGATGTTGCTGCACTTGTTCAACTTTTTGGATGAATTTACGGTTTCTTCTTGACTCAAATGCTCTTGGAGTTTTGCCAAAAATGAAGTACAATGAAGTCCAAGGATGTCGAAAAAAGAATGGTTCAATTTGGAGTTCATTTGGTACCTTAAAATTGTTGGTGAAGAGAAGATAGAACTGCAGGTCGGTTTTCAGCGCACTTGTGATTTGGAGGGTATTTGGAGGTCAAGTTCTTCATGAAAAATGATGTGACCACTTGGAATTTTTGTGGAAGACGTTTAAGTTTGTTTTGGAAAAGGAATGAGGAGTTTTTGAGGAGCCTGGGTCGAGATATGCCTCCTGGAAGTTGACAGACACAATCTGCCAAAGTAAAAGAAAGTAAAGGGAGAGGGAGGAAAGGTATGGGAAAGAGGGAGTGCATGCATTGGTCTTGGGCAATGGGTGTGTAAGGTTTGACTAAAGGGTATTTGTTTGTTTGTGTGCATGGAATCTCTTCCATGCAAGTGTGTGTGATACAAATGTGTATATGTATGTATGCATACGAATTGCATACATGTGTGTATATGCATGTACTCTTGTATGTATGGTGTGTATACTAGCATCATGTATGCATATATGTTTAAGTATTTTATTTTATTTTATTTTTTTGTTGATTTACTCGTGTGAATAAATGCATTTATGGACCATGTATATACGTATGTGTATTGTGTAACTTTTATTTACTTATTTTGTTCTTGTTGATTGTATGTATGCATATGTATAAAATTATTGTCTCCAATATGTGTAATATATGTATGTATCATGCGAATATATATATAAACATGTGTTTTGTAGTGCTTTTAATTTATTTTCTGTGTGTGTGTGTGTGTATATATATATATCTAGCCATGGGCATATATTTTATTAAGGTGTTGAGTTTTATTTAAGTATAGTTGCATGTGTGTTTTGTACATATGTAGTCATATACATATGCATGCACGTTTAATGTTGTTTATTGTCCACATGCGCTCATTTCGCATATATTTGTCTAGATAATTATCCTAATAAGTTTTAAAAGTTAATATCAATATCTACCCATCTCTAAATCTTGAATTTTTGTTTTGCCACATTATCTAATAATTCGTAACAAGATTTATCAACTTTATTAATTTTAAGAATAAGTTTATTTGACGAAATCCATAATGGGCCTAAGTTTCCTTATTGGGCTTTAACATGCCCAATTATTTAATTTATAATTAAATGTTTAAGTTTATGGGATTTTTCACAGTTGTTAAAAGTGTCTAATGTTGAGCAATGCCTATATTCTAAGTTTACTACATACAAACCTAGTTCTCTATAACCAAGGCTCTGATACCAGTCTGTCACACCCCCAAATTCTCACACGTGGTGTCAGTCCACGTGGGTGTGACGTGGCCAGAATCACAGCTCATGGTCATATAGAACAACTCTATATGCGTTTTCTAAATACGTTGTTTGACATAATACAACCATACAGTTTAAATAGATAAGCAGCGGAAGTACAATGTTTGTGCAGCGGAAAAATAGCAAGTTAAAATATGCAGCGGAAATATAAGTTGTCAGACACTACAATGTTCTAAAGGTACATAACATAGACAGAAATTGTTTGATAAAATGACACGACATAAAATATGTAGTTCCTAAGCTCAAGTCCTTAGGTGCGTATCCTGAATCCATATGCCTGTCAGTTACCTGAGAATACAAGTTTAAGAAAAAGTGACAACACAATGGTTGGTGAGTTCACAGGTTTTGATATATACATAGTAATAGAAAACATGTGTCATGCTGTTTATCATATGTTAGTACCGAGCCCTAGGCTCCAAGTGTTAGTGCGTCACTACCGAACTAGACTTGTTTGTCCTTGCCTCCGCTATGTCTCGTAATTACATAGCAAGTTAGGTCAGAGTTTCACAGGTTATGACCTCTAGTCAAAATTGTGCCCCGTGGGGTTAGTCACACCCAAACGGATCCATTCAAACCTACCACGTTGTTCGTACATTAACGGTAAGACTTTGTGAGGGCTTGTTACGAGTTCAACACTTAATGTTTGTTTAATAAACCAGCATACACATAAAAATGTTTGTAAAGTAATAATGTTTGACTCGATTCAACTAGTATTGTCCCCCTATTTGTAAAGTTTGAAAAGAGTAAAGAGGGGCCGTAAACTCACCTTAGTGATATGATGTGAAAGTACAAGCGTAAGCTCCCATAGTTTCACATAGCGTAGTTAGTCACCGGCTACCATATCGCATACCATACGTGAGTTCGTGTAAGTGATCGTGTTTCGTGCTCGTGCTAGTGCACGTGTTTGTGCTCAACAACCCTCGGTTGTTCAGGTTTGTCCATGTCGGTCCACAATGACCGTGTTTGCTCGTGTTGGTCCACATTGACCGTGTTTGACTGTGTCAAGTCAACGACCCGTTTGTGAACCGTGTGTCGTTTGTAAATCGTGTAACATTCGTGTTAGTGCTCGTCATGTGCAAAACGCGCAAATCGCGTTTATGGACAACTTACTATTTATAGTAAGTTTCCATTTATTGCAAGTTTCACAAAACATATTGATTTTAAAGATCTAGCATGCTCGTTAAGTCCTACGTGATCATGTTAACACATAGCACATTGTCATACGAAATCAATTAAGCATATAAGTCACGTTTTTTTACAAAAGTTTCCTAAAATGGAAAGTTTCTAAATCTAGCATGTGCGACATCGGAAACCATCTAACTTAGCATGCAATCTTTATATTAAAGCATGTTAAGCCATATAGCATGTTCAAAACATACAAAACATTTATAAAACAATATTTCTAAAAATAAAGTTACTAAAAATAGTAACTGTGACAAAAATCAATCCAATGATCATCCTAAGCATTTCTAAACCATTTTCTCATCACCTATCATCATGTAATATCAATTAACATCATTTAAACATGTTCATCTAAATCAACTCATTATCTTGCAATATTTTGACTCGAAAAGTTACTAAATATAGTAACTATGCCAATAATGACCATAATCAAGTCCAAATCAATTTCCTTAACTTTCTAATCATCATGTTAACATTCAAATAACAATTTCATACACATGCATGTTCACATTTCATCCCATATCATCACAATGTAACTAAAAAGTTACCATAAATAGAAAGTTCATCAAAAACCCATAGTTTAGTCATTTTAACAAGATCTAATCATGCAATATACTTCCAATATCATGTATAAACACTTCTAAATATACAAAATCATCCCACAATTCATGGATCATACATGCATGCATATATCTCATCACTTTATGTACAAATCATGAATTTTACAAGAACACATCATCATGGATGGTCATAATATATCACCAAATCGCTCTAGATCATCAATAATCATACCAAGATGAACAAACCCAGGTTCAAAGTTCGTGCATGTGCACTACATGTTCTTGCATGTGAGTTTTGTGCATTGCATGTGTGTGTAGAAGTGATTTTAAGCTACAGGGAGTGTGTGACTACCTTCCAATGCTCTTTAAATCACTAAGATGATGCTCTAGCAGCTCTTGAACCTTCTGGCTTGCTGGATTTGACAGAAACAAGAGAGGGTGGTGGTCTTGATGTGTTCTCTTCTTGTTCCAAGTTTTCAACCTTCACTCCTAAGCTTCCCAAGGTGTTTCAATGGCTTCTCCAGGCTTCAATGGTGGTTTTCAGAGGTAGAAGACGCGTATGAGTGGTCTGGTGCTCGAGAAGTGCAACATAGAGTGGCCAGGAATGATTACATCTTGGTTTTATAAAGATTTTGCGTGCTGGCCTCGTCACGTACCGCTGAGAGGGCTCCAGATTCTCTCAGCGTACCGCGATGGATTTCGGGATTCAAACTCCCAGCACATCCATCGCGTACCGCTATGGGATTCCTTTGGGGCCATCGCGTACCGCGATGGGTCCCTGAAGAGCCCAATAGGCCCAATTTCAATGGTTTGATCCGTTCGTCGCCGTTTTCACGATTACGAACTACCGTTTGGCCTCGTTTGAACTTCCAAGTTCAATGTTTGAGCGTTTCGTGAAGTTTTGAGTGTTTTGTTACACGATGTGCTAAATGTTCACCAACGTTCGTGTGTTGTTACTCGTGTGTTTTGACACGTGTGTGCGGTTTCTCGATAATTCCTCGAATTATCTTGTTGTGTACCGGTGTTCGTACCGTCATGCCACTTGTCACACTTAATTAAACTAATTCTAGTGCCACGTGTACAAAAAATCATTTAAATAAACATTTAAATAAATGTTAAGCTTACCTGGAATTTACGGGGTGTCACAACTTTAGACGTGCAAGCTGATTGACCTTGAATCTTGGCAACGTCTAGAAGTCATGGGGTAAACGGAAGTACTGGATCCCCTTCTCTCTCTTCACTGCATAACATCGCAGATCATGAAAGTATGTCCAACTCAGAATCTGACCGCCAGATGTGTATCCTTTGCTCCTGTAGACTTTGGTGTGCGGAGTTGGCATCAGTGGAACACGTTCTTTCTTCAATACTTCCCAGTATCCTGCCCATTCTTCCTTCCTTTTCTAAATGTCTTCTGCTGAAGACTCGTTGTCGCTGCACTTCTCGTCTATCTATCTACTCAGTTCCTCCTCAGTATGCAGATCGAAAAGATTAGCAAAAGTAGGCAGCTCCTCTTCAGCTGAAGTGCACTTTGTGCTTTCTTCTTCTGTAAGATCCTTCAGAATCACCTCATCTGTGAGGCATCGAAACCTAGCGACCCCACATAGGTTGGTTTCGTCATAACACATAGCTCTTAAACTAAAAAATTTCATAATCATGCAGCGGAAATTTAAACATAGTTTGATTAACAGAATACAATAAATGTCTGTATCGAAAACATATCGAATTGCCAAAAGCACTGGATCGTTTAACTTTATGCCACGGCTGCATCATGTCCTCTTGTATTCTTATCAACCTGACATACATGCTAAATCAAGTCAGATTACGCTGGTGAGTTCTAGTTTTCATAAAACATCGTAAACGTTTTGTTAAGTTAAAACATATTTAACATAAAACATCATTTCGTTCACATAATTCAAACCTTGTCACATCAACATCCTAATCATCATACAACCACTGCTACCGAGCGTAACAGTGGGCTGATGCCGGCACAAGGCTCCATAACCGTTGATCTGACCCGCCGAAGCGTTCTGCAGATCCATACTTACCCAGTAACAAGTACTGGAGCAACCATACTTACCTCATACGAATATGGGAGCAACATCATACTTACCCCGTAACAAGTACGGGAGCAACCATACTTATCCAGTAACAAGTATTGGAGCAACATCATACTTACCCCGTAACAAGTACGGGAGCAACCATACTTACCAAGTAACAAGTACTGGAGCAACCGTACTTACCCCATACGAATATGGGAGCAATGTCATACTTACCTAGTAAAAAGTACGGTAGCAACCATCATTCATCATGACATGATATACTAGCACTATACCATCATTTAGCATAACATCGTAACCTTATCCTAATAACATAGGATTATTCATAACAAGCTATGCTAGTATCATATCATAATAACATCCTAGCTTCGTACACATGTCATGCTAGCAGCATATCATCATATCATTCAGCATGGCATCATAAACACATTATGCTAGCATAAAATCATCATAGCATGTTATCATACAGTTAATCATCATAATTTCCTAACATGCATTCGTCATACTTAACATACTTTCATGCATAAATCATGCTAACACATAAACATGCAAACATAGTCATGGCACATCATCATTCGTTCATCAGCATCATAAGCACATAACATCATAAACATAACAATAAGCATGTATGCCAGCCCAAAACATCAAACATAAAATAGGGCGTCTAGAACTCACTTGATAGTAGCTCCTTTTCTTCTTAGCCGAACTCCATAGCTAAGACCTAAGTACCTACATTAGTGCATCATGTCATTACATACCACCATTAGACTTAGAATATATCCTAAGTCCTCATAGTCTCCTAACGAGCCTCCCCACTATTCGAAAATTATTAAGTTCGCGAACTGCCCATATACTCGAAAATTGGAGTATTCGAAATATCACCAATACTCGAACTTCCTTGTGTACTTGAAACCCCATGAGTACTGGAACCTCTAGGTGTACTCGAAGCCCCATGTATAACCGAAACTAGTGTACTCGAAATTAGTTCACTAGAAGAGGTATACTCGAAAGGATCGCATGATTTCGAGTGTTCCCTGATGCATATTTTCGAGTACCCATATTTTCATCACGAACCATATCACAAATTTATCCAAGACTTTGGGGATCTAGTTCTGGGTTCCTTAGGTTGTTACCAACACGCTAGAACCCCCAAGTTTCGAACTTTATGCACAAAGGTGTGAGCTTTATGCATAAGTTCACTTTTGTCTAAAGATCCTAACTTTTTAGTTTGGATAACTTACTTGATGATGAATGATCACTCTTGTGGATTCTCGTTCGTTTCCTCTTCCGTTTGGTCGATCAAATGTTCGATTCTTGGAGTTCTCGAAATCTGCTTCGTGCTCTTGAGAGAGTGTGTGCTTTCAGCCAAAGGTTAGCACATTTCTCGAGGCACTCATATATATAGGCAGTGTACCCGAAATTCTGGTACTCGAAGTTAGGTCCATTTAGAGTACAGGTGTTTCGAGAACTAGTGTTCTCGAAATCCCTTTCGAGTACATCCATTTCGTGAACTGATCTTGTTAATTATTTTTTTGTATGTTTCCCAGCAAGGTAATTATTCGTTACGCGTTCTTCAGTTCAATTAACTTGTATTAGAAAATTTTCGGGATGTTACAAGTCTTCGCTCCTTACAATAGGTTTCGTCCCGAAACCTGCCTCACTACACATCGAACAAATAAGGGTACAACCTCATCATTTCATTTTTCGTCTCCCATGTCGTGTCTGAACCCTTCCAATGCTTCCACTAAACTCTAGCTTGACGAACCGTCTTATTACGTAGTTGCTTTTCCTTCGTATTCATGATCGCAATTGGTTCTTCGATGTAGTTCAGTCGATTATCCACCTCAATGTCATCCAAGGGAACATGTGCTTGCTCGTCTGCCAAGCACTTCCTAAGATGTGATACGTGGAAGGTAGGATGAATCTCGTTCGGCTCCTCTGGTAGGTCCAGTCGATACGCGACTTTCCCTACCCTTGCCTTTATCTGAAACAGTCCGATGTACCTCGGACTCAACTTTCCTCGCTTTCTGAATCGAATGATTCCCTTCCATGGTGATACTTTCAGTAACACTTGATCGCCAACATCGAACTCTATCGGTCTTCTGCGTTTGTCTGCGTATGAATCTTGGCGATCTTGTGCGGCTTTCATTCGTGCTTTTATCACTCGTAGCTTTTCTGCCATATCAATCACGACAGCCTTGTTTCCCATCTCTTTCTGTCCAACTTCACCCCAACATACAGGGGTCCTACATCGTCTTCCGTACAACGCCTCATATGGGGGCATTCCGATACTAGAATGGTGGCTGTTATTATACGAAAACTCCACCAATGGCAAGTGGTCATCCTAGTTCCCTCCAAAATCGATAATACACGCCCTAAGCATATCCTCCAACGTTTGAATAGTCCTCTCAGACTGTCCATTCCTTTGGGGGTGATAGACGGTACTGATGTTCAGTCTTGTTCCCATAGCATCATGAAACTGCTTCCAGAATCTGGAAGTAAACCTTGTATCCCGATCTGACACAATTGAGACAGGAACTCCATGTCTAGTCACAATGTCTTTCACGAACAAATCAGACAACTTTTCGGAAGTATATGTTTCTGTCATCGGGAGAAAGTGTGCACTCTTCGTCAGTCTGTCCACAACCACCCATGTGGTATCATGTCGTTTAGCTGTTCTCGGTAGCTTGGTGACGAAATCCATGGTGATGTGTTCCCATTTCCATTCTGGTACCTCAAGAGGTTGCACATATCTGTAGGGCTTCTGATGTTCTGCCTTCACTTGCGCACAAGTAAGGCACCTGTTCACATACTGCATCACATTAAACTTCATGCCCGGCCACCAATAATCTTTCCGAAGATCTTTATACATCTTTGTCGCACCGGGATGCACAGAATAACGTGATTTGTGGGCTTCATCTAAAATTCTAGTTCGAATGTCCCCATTTCTGGGCACCCACATACGACCGAATCGTACTTTCACACCGTGGTCATTGTCTTCCAAGTTCTTGACTTGCCCGAAGACACGTTCAAAACCCACATTCTCTTCTTTCAATCCTTCCTATTGCGCCTGCTTGAGCTCGTTCAGAAAGTCTGGCATTATCACCAAACTATACGATTTTACTCGTATGGCAGGATGATCAGTCTAGCGACTCAAAGCATCTGCCACCACATTGGCCTTTCCCGGGTGATATAAAATATCACAATCATAATCCTTTAACAGCTCAAGCCATCGTCTCTGCCTCATGCTCAAATCCTTTTGCTCGAAGAAGTACTTTAAGCTCTTGTGGTCGGTATAGATGGTACTCCTTACTCCATACAAATAGTGCCTCCATATTTTCAATGCAAACACCACTGCAGCGAGTTCAAGATCATGGGTCGGGTAGTTAGCCTCATGAATCTTTAGCTGGCGCGAAGCATAAGATATCACCCTTCCCCTTTGCATCAGTACACATCCCAACCCTTGTCGTGATGCATCGGCATACACAACAAGATCATCATTTCCATCCGGCAGTGCTAAAACAGGAGCTTGGGTAAGTTTCACCTTTAGCACTGAAAACGCTTGTTCTTGGTTCGAACCCCATTCGTACTTTACATCTTTCTTCGTGAGCTTCGTCAGCGGCATCGCTATCTTGGAGAAGTCTTGAATAAATCTCCGATAGTAACCGGCCAAACCAAGAAAACTGCGTACTTCTGTCGGTGACTTCGGAGGACTACATTTCATAACCGTTTCAACTTTAACTGGATCTACCATAATGCCTTCTGGGTTCACCACGTGACCCAGAAACTGTACCACTCGTAACCAGAAAGCGCATTTGGAGAACTTAGCATAAAGTTTCTCTTTCCTCAGGATCTCCAATACCTCACGTACGTGGCAAGCATGGTCTCCCTCATTCTTTGAATAAATCAAAATATCATCTATAAACACTATCACCGATCGGTCCAGGATCGGTCGACATACCCTGTTCATCAAATCCATAAATGTTGCAGGAGCATTCGTCAATCCAAACGACATAACGAGAAACTCGTAGTGTCCATAACGTGTACGGAAAGCAGTCTTTGGAATATCCTGCTCTCGAACTTTCAACTGATGGTAACCGGATCGGAGATCTATCTTTGAGAACTAGCTTGCACCTTGCAATTGATCGAACAAATCATCGATTCTAGGTAGAGGATACATGTTCTTTACAGTCAGCTTATTCAGTTCCCGGTAGTCAATACACATTCGCATGCTTCCATATTTCTTCTTAAAAAACAACACCGGTGCTCCCCATGAAGAGACACTTGGTCGTATAAAACCCTTATCAAGGAGTTCTTGTAGCTGGGTCATCATTTCTTTCATTTCAGTGGGAGCCAAACGGTAAGGTGTTTTAGCTACAGGTTGTGCCCCTGGCACTAGGTCGATTTGGAACTCAATTTCTCGTTCCGGTGGTAATCCAGGCAATTCCTCAGGGAATACATCGGGGAAGTTACGCACCACGGGTACATCATCAATCGTCCTCATATCCGTACGCTCCTCAATCACGTAGGCCAAGTAGGCTACACACCCTCGCCTCATCATAACATCAGCCTTGATCATCGAAATGATCTTCGGTGCATACATCGCTTTATCACCATAAACCGTCACGGAGCTCCCATACATCGCACGTAAACGTATCATCTTTCGTTGACATATAATGTTAGCCTCGTATTTGGCTAACCAATCCATACCCAAAACTACATCGAAACTCCCCAAGGTTATAAGAAACAATCGTACTAGGAACTTATGACCTTCTATCTCAACATAGCAATCATCTATTGCCTCAGTCACCCTTGTCATCTTACCAATAGCCGTCTCTACATCAAACACCCGATCTATCTTCTTAACCTTCCCAGATAACCCATCATAGAAAGTAGAAGATACAAAACTCATACTGGCACTAGAATCAAACAATACAGAAGCAGGAATATTATTGATAGAAAAGGTACATGTGACCACGTTCGGGTCCTCAACAGCATCATCCTTTGTCATCATGAAGGCTTGTGCTTTAGCCTTCTGCTTCTCCTTTCCCTTCTCCTCTTTCTTACCCGAGCCCGAAGCATCGGCCCGTGGTTGCTTGAAATCCTTGGACAGATGTCCTAACCCATTGCAGTTGAAGCATCGAGTAGCATTCGGGCAACTGCTAGAAAAATGCCCCGTCTTTCCACACTTGAAACATAAATTAGTGCCCACCAGGCACTGTCCCGTGTGTCTTTTCCCACACTTGTTGCATCGGCCCATCTCCTCTCTCTTCACTTTCTTGCTTGAGAACTTTCGTTGGTCTGTTCGACCCCTCTTAGTCCCGGGGGACTCTTTCATCTTTGTTTCTTCTTTGACTAGCTCAGCGGACATAGCATCATCCCAAACTATACCACTAAGTTCAACCGTGGAGTCGAAGGTCTTGGAAGCATTTGCCTTTACATGAATCCGCACCTTTGGAGGCAAACCCTCCATATACAGTTTCACCTTGCGTTCCTCAGAACCAATCAAGTGAGGAACTAGTCTTGCCAGTTCATTGAACTTTGATGTATACTGTCGATGATTCATACTCCCAGCTTTCAAAACCAGAAACTCTCGTTCTACTTTATCCAGCTCGTTCTTGGGACAGAACTGTTTAGTGACCAGCTCCTTTAGATCTTCCCAAGTCATCCTCTCCATATCAGCTGCAGACTTAGTCTGCTTGATGGTGTTCCACCAGTGAAGTGCCTCCTCGACAAAGGAATGAGCTGCAAACTTGACAGCTTGATCAATTCGGCACTCACTGATGGAGATAACAGCCTCCATCGCAGAAATCCAGTGGCAGGTGGCCACAACATCTTTCCTTCCGTCAAAGGATGGTGGATTGCATCCTTTGAAGGCCTTGTAGTCACAGCCTTTCATCATACTTCGGTTGGAGTCACCACTCTTTGTCTCAAGGATCACAATTTCCTCGTCATCTTTGGTGCTTTCTTTTGTTCCTTCCGAATTTTCCTTCAGCGCATCCTTTAATGCCTTAGCAATCATTGCCGGCATTTTCTCATCCATGATTATGCAGACTTCATCAGAAATAGCCTTTACCACGATAGGCTCTAGTGTGAACTCTTCTTCTTCTTCCGGTGGTTCAGTGTGCTCGTTTTCTTCTTCGTTGACAGGCTTCTCGGTCTCGACATTTGGGTCCTCAGCTCCCTGTGGTTTCTTTCGCGGTCTACCCTTTGGTCCGGCCATCTAAACTTTCTACATAATGCAACAATTGATGAGTCAGTACAGGAATCAGTTTAGCATGGAATAAGTGTTGTAAATCGTTAATGACATTGATCAGGTGTTATTAACAATTTACCCAACTCATAGGCTCTAAACATTTCCCATCCCATCTCCTCAACGTGCATGACACTAACTATCTTTCTAACCTTACACCTACGTCTTAACTCATACATAACATTCAGCTTATGGCATCTGTTCATCCGTTGTTGGCAATCCGCCTCACTTAATCCCATTCTCAGTTTAAGTCTTGGCATTTGGGATGCCAAGATCTCTCAAACTATGGCTCTGATACCAACTTGTGAGGCCCCAAAACCGGGCGACCCCACAGAGGTTGGTTTCGTCATAACACATAGCTCTTAAAATAAAAACTTTCATAATCATGCAACGGAAATGTAAACATAGTTTAATAAACATAATACAATAAAGTGTCTGTATCAAAAACATATCGAATTGCTAAAAACACCGGATCGTTTAACTTTATGCCACGGCTGCATCATGTCCTCTTGTATGCTCATCAACCTGACATACATGCTAAATCAAGTCAGCTTACGCTGGTGAGTTCTAGTTTTCATAAAACATCGTAAACGTTTTGTTTAGTTCAAACATATTTAACATAAAACATCATTTCGTCCACATAATTCAAACCTTGTCACATCAACATCCTAATCATCATACAACCACTGCTACCGAGCGTAACAGTGGGCTTATGCCGGCACAAGGCTCCATAACCGTTGATCTGACCCGCCGAAGCGTTCTGCAGATCCATACTTACCAAGTAACAAGTACTGGAGCAACCATACTAACCCAATAACAAGTACTGGAGAAACCATACTTACCCCATACGAATATGGGAGCAACATCATACTTACCCCGTAACAAGTACAGGTGCAACCATACTTATCCAGTAACAAGTATTGGAGCAACCATACTTACCCCATACGAATATGGGAGCAACATCATACTTACCCCTTAACAAGTACGGGATTAACCATACTTACCCAGTAACAAGTACTGGAGCAACCGTACTTACCCCCATACGAATATGGGAGCAACGTCATACTTACCCCGTAACAAGTACGGGAGCAACCATCATTCATCATGACATGATATACTAGCACTATACCATCATTTAGCATGACATCGTAACCTTATCCTAATAACATAGGATTATTCATAACAGGCTATGCTAGTATCATATCATCATAACATCCTAGCATCATACACATGTCATGCTAGCATCATATCATCATATCTTTCATCATGGCATCATAAACACATTATGCTAGCATATAATCATCATAGCATGTTATCATACAGTTCATCATCATAACTTACTAACATGCATTCGTCATACTTTCATGCATAAATCATGCTAACACATAAACATGCATACATAGTCATGGCACATCATCATTCGTTCATCAGCATCATAAGCACACAACATCATAACAATAACAATAGGCATGTATGCCAGCCCAAAACAACAAACATAAAATAGGGCGTCTAGAACTCACTTGATAGTGGCTCCTTTTCTTCTTAGCCGAACTCCTTAGCTAAGACCTTAGTACCTACATCAGTGCATCGTATCATTACATACCACCGTTAGACTTAAAATATATCCTAAGTTCTCATAGTCTCCTAACTAGCCTCCCCACTATTCGAAAATTATGAAATTCCCGAACTGCCCATATACTCGAAAATTGGAGTATTCGAAATATCACCAATACTCGAAATGCTAGTGTATTCAAATTCCCCTGAGCACACGATCTTCCTTGTGTACTCAAAACCCCAAGAGTACTCGAACCTCTAGGTGTACTCGAAGCCCCATGTATAACCAAAACTAGTGTACTCGAAATTAGTATACTAGAAGAGGTATACTCGAAAGGATCGCATGATTTCGAGTGTTCCCTGATGCATATTTTCGAGTACCCATATTTTCATCACGAACCATATCACAAATTTATCCAAGACTTTGGGGATCTAGCTCTGGTTTCCTTAGGTTGTTACCAACACGCTAGAACCCCCAAGTTTCGAACTTTATGCACAAAGGTGTGAGCTTTATGCATAAGTTCACTTTTGTCTAAAGATCCTAACTTTTTAGTTTAGATAACTTACTTGATGATGAATGATCACTCCTGTGGATTCTCATTCGTTTCCTCTTCTGTTTGGTCGATCAAATGCTCGATTCTTGGAGTTCTCGAAATCTGCTTCGTGCTCTTGAGAGAGAGTGTGCTTTCAACCAAAGGTTAGCACATTTCCCGAGGCACTCATATATATAGGTAGTGTACCCGAAATTCTGGTACTCGAAGTTAGGTCCATTTCGAGTACAGGTGTTTCGAGAACTAGTGTTCTCAAAATCCTTTTCAAGTACATCCATTTTTTGAACTGATCATATTTATTATTTTTTTTTCTGTTTCCCAGCAAGGTAATTATTCGTTACGCATTCTTCAGTTCAATTAACTTGTATTAGAAAATTTTCCGGATGATACATCGTCAATATCACCGAATACCTCTGGAGTAGGAAGATCTGAAATGGGAATAGTATCATCATCCATCACTACCTAATTAGGATTCAGCCTGAAGAGCTCTGCAATCTGCTCTTTGGAGAGACAGTGGATGATCTCGCCTTCTTCCTTGTCATAACTTATAGAGTGTTGAATGATGCCCTGAGCGTCTAGTATCATCGTCAACTTTTCATCCAGAAGACGTCTCACTGGCATAGCATCAACCTCTTCAGTAGCCTTAGGCTCTTTTGCTTAACTCTATGGCGGCTTGGCAGCTCGATAATGCCTGGTCTTGAATCTGATCTCTGTGGGCGGGGTTGGCTCTTCTGAACTGGAGGAACTCGTAGAGCCACACGCAGAGCCACTCCCAGCACCATCATCATCATCACTAGAATCATCGTCCTCATCAGTACTATAATAATCCACCTTCTCCTCATCAGACTCTTCTTCGTCTTCTTCATCTTCCTTGTCTAAATCATCGGAGATAGGCTCAGAGGCTTCAATCCTCAATGTAGAATCCTTGAGGCTTTCAACTTGCTCAGCTAGACGCAAGTTTTCAGCCTCAAGAGCCAAAATCCTGTTGTTGAATCCAACAGCAGTCAGGGCCAGCTGATTGTGCTCGTCCATAGACTTGAGCAATATTTCATCTAAATCAGTAGATCTGGCTCTCAAATCGGCTCTTTGATTAGTAGCCTGTAGCAACAAAGTATCCTACTCACTGACCCTTTGTGTAAGCTGAGAAATCCTCTGATCCTGGTCATGGTTCTTCTCAATCAACCGAAGAACTAGACTGTTCAACGTGCTAAGCTGATCAGCAACTGACGCAGTCATAGTGTACGGATCAAAACGTGTGATAGAAGGACCAGAGGAAGCAGTAGTAACCACAGCTGTAGTGGCCATAGAGGAGGTCAGAGGGGCAGTAGAAACACGTGCAGGAGCAGTCCTTGACCTGGTCAGTGAAAAAGTCGCGAATGTTACAACAGATGTAACGGTGGTTACTGCAACAGAAACTGACTCTGACGGTCTCTATAGAACGAATCTGGCCCTCTTCTATCTCTTGGCCGGAGGGGATGATGTCTGAATAACAGTAACATTAGTGGTAGCAGTAGTGGTTGTGCGAGGAGGAGGAGAGAAATCAAACTCTTGAACAAAAGAAGGATCCCGAATCTTTTCACTATCAAGCTCTGGCGCTCTTGACCTCTTCCTTTTCTTCACCAGCCTTGACCTAACCATAATGTTCTCAAACTCATCATCACTCTTATCAGACTCTGAGTCCTCAGAACCTTCTCCATCTCCAGCACGACTAGCACCACCACCAACATCAGCAACAGTATCACCATCATCACCATCATCTCCATCATCACCTCCTGGAATAATAATATCCTCCTGATCAGAATCAGACTCCTCGTGTATCCACCTCCTCCCAATAGGTGCAACGTACTCAAGATTGAGGAGGTGACCAAACATATGACGAGTGGGAGGCTTCCTCTCCTTTTCCCGATAAGAAAGAACCCTGTTGAGGGTAATATCAGTCATATGCTCAAGTCTGATGATGTCTAAGTTGGCCTTGGGCAGATTCGGCACTTGAGCATCGAAGATCATCTGTAGAAACCTCGGCACTTGAACTGGAGGCATAGGAAGTTCTTGTTGAGTCCTGAAATCCACACACCCGTCTGATATGCTCAGCAGATATGACAACATCCTATCTCTGACCTTCCCTCTGATAACAGGAGGCTCTTCCTCACAATCAATATCAGCTGAGCTCCAGAAACTGATGAGATAAGTATGGCTCATGAACCGTAGAAATAGTGGTGAATATCCTGGATCGTCTCAAAAATGTGATAATCTCAGTAAAATGTCTGGCATTCGTCGTGGTAACATCAAGATGTGTATAGATGTTGTTCTTGGGAACAGCCTTGTATCCTTCCATACTGAAAACAAGAAATAAAATAAGTCAGTTCAGTAGACAATTGAATAAAATCAAAATTTTAACACAAGTATTCAAATGGTGCGAATGAGCATACACCATCCGAATGAGACTCAGGCGAATGAGAATACTAACCGAATGAATGGTGTCATCCGAATCACACACGAATGAAGTCATTCGGTTGAACTCACTCATTCGCATGACCAGATGGCCCGAATGACCTCATTCGGTCCACCCTTTGACCGAAAGGCTCTCATTCGGTTGACTCTCCTCATTCGGTCGACCATTTGGCTGAAAGGCTCTCATTCGGTTAACTTTCCTCATTCAGTCGACCCTTTGGCCGAATGACTTTCATTTGGTCGACCAAAGAGCCATCAAATCCCAAACTCCTAAAATCAAAAATCAGACCACAAAAATGATGAGAAATTGTTCAGACATGTCCGATTGAAGTTTTAGAACAGATTTTAAGAACATCAAAGTTCATTTGGTAGACTTATTTGATTTGCACATGTTCGAGCCCTAAAACCCCAAAAATTCGAACAGTTTGAGGTCAATCGAGTCAAAAATCAAAGATCTTGATCCCATCAATACCTGTAACAATCACAAGATGAAAGATGATCAATATAAGTCAGAATGATGGTGAAAATCGAAGAAAATGAGAGGGTATCTGCTTCGGGCGAAAGAGGTTTCACACAGTAATGCGTAATGAGGAAAATGATGTGAATGACTCATTCGGCTGAAAGACATTTATTAAATAGGGGAACTCATTCGGCCAAAAGAACCGAATGGTCCTATTCGCATAAAATGATCAAACGAATGACTCATTCGCATGGATAAGTTCATTCCTCTATTGAGTCATACTCAAGACTCATTCGGGCGAATGAGAATCAGCATCCAAAACACAACTCATTTTCAAATTTTACATTTTGACCTTAATGAGAGTATTGTTATGAAGATCCGTTTGGTTTGGTGATCGATTAAGATGAGATTGAATATCCGAACAAACAAATGATCATTTTAAAACAAATTAAAATGAAAATCTTTTTTGTATTTTCTGATAATCAAACACTGTACAATAAAAACTGAAACAATCAAAACACACATATACATTTTTGTGAGTAGCCTTTCAAGAAAATAACACATATACCAGTTCATATCAAATCAGCATTCATGAATGTTTATACTTCTGACACATTTTGATTATGAAGCGATTACCGATATACTTGTCCACTTTAAACCTAACAATACTTCATTTCTAAACTAATCAATGATCACCCATATTTTCTGACTGAGTTACTCACTATAGTCAACTAATCTAGGTCAAAATCAATTTATAACTCATCTCTGCATAACTTAATACCTAACATCATAAGTTCTATAAGGTTCCAATTTATTTTCTTTTAGTATTTTTCTTTTTGATTTGTTTCTAAAGTAAAACACATTCTCATGGACGGCTTCAGCTAGGTCTTTACAAAGCAATGTGCCACGTATACAGAACTGTGTTAACAAGATCAACTTGTTCTATCCAAATGGATGGCTTCAACTAAGCTGCAACCCAGTAATATGGCACATGTATGGAATCGAACTTATTTTATTTTTGTATTTTTCTTAGCTTATCCTATCTGAATGGACGGCTTCAGCTAAGCTGCAACCCAGCAATATGGCACGTGTACGGAGTCGGATTTACTTTTATTTTCTTGTGATTCAATCATTCTTATCTGAATGGACGGCTTCAGCTAAGTCCTTACAAAGCAATATGGCACGTGTACAGACTTGAAATCATGAATCATTGGAAACCTCATAAGATCCTATGATAACAGGTGTATGCCTGATTTGAGTTAAAAACTGTTTATCCCTTAACTAGTTTTCTAAACTAGATCCCACGCTTCAGACATTCAAAACAAACACCAATAGTCTATAAACTTTGTAAAGTAGGCCTATCAGTACATCAAATCATAAAATCCATGTGTTTTCAGTTTATACATTCAAATTTGCATTTAAGATATGACTGGTTAACACATCACTTTCTCAAACAAGACTTTCTCATTTTTACAGTTTTTCAAATGTTTTTGGTTTTTCAATAAAACTACTTTTTCTCCTCCTAAAAACCTAAAACTGAAAATCTAGAAAAACAACAGAAGTACTAAAAAGTCAAAATAAAAAAAAAACAAAACTAATTAACAAAAACAATGATCATTTGTTTGATTTAGATGAAGGAATGACTTCATTTTTTTAAAAACACCATTAGCTGATAACAGATATAAAAATATGGAATTATCAAATGCTTTTTTATAAAGATCAGCTTTCTGGTTATCGGTGTGAATCTTAACAACATCGATTAATTTCTTTTCAAAACAATCACATATGAAGTGATATTTAATGTCGATGTGTTTTGTTTTAGAGTGCTGGACATGGTTTTTAGTGACAACAATGGCAGCAGTGTTATCAACAAATATAGGAGTGTTAGAAAACTGTAACCCATAGTCCCTGAGTTGTTGAATTCAGATGATTTGAGAGCAACAACTAGCAGCTGCAATGTATTCTGCTTCACATGTTGAAGTAGACACCTACGTCTGCTTCTTGCACTGCCAGGTAACTAGGCGTTTCCCAAAGAACTAACACCCCGCACATGTTGACTTGAAATCTCTTTTGCATCCACCATAGTCTGAGTCACTGTAAGCAGTCAGGTCAAAGTTATCATCTTTAGGGTACCATAAGCCTAGATCTGGAGTACCCTTCAGATAACGCAGAACCCTCTTCACAGCAATAAGATGAGAAACTCTTGGCTTTGATTGATAACGAGCACACAGGCAAGTAGCAAACATGATGTCTGGACGAGAAGCTGTGAGATACATAAGAGATCAGATCATTCCTCGGTACATAGTGGCATCAATTAACTCCCTCTTTCCTTCTGGAGTAATCCCGTGATTAACAGCCAGTGGGCTACCAGCAGGTTTTGCATCCAACATACTGAACCGGCTCAGAATGTCACCAACGTATTTGGTCTGATGAATAAAAATCCCTGCCACAGACTGATCCACCTGCAATCCCAGAAAAAATGTCATCTCTCCCATGGAACTCATCTCAAACTTATCTTTCATGACCTTCTCAAATTCTTTGCACAGAACATCATTTGTGGATCCAAAGATGATATCATCCACATAAACCTATGCCAAAAGCAGATCCCTATCCATCTCTCTAATGAATAAAGTGCAGTCAATGACATCTCTTCTGAAATTGTTGTTCAGAAGGTGAGTAGACAGTGTCTCGTACCACGCTCGCAGAGCTTGGTGCAATCCATATAAGGCCTTGTCTAGCTTGTAGACTTGATCACGATGCAATGGATCTTCAAACCCGGGAGGTTGATTGACATACACAACTTCATTAATCACACCATTAAGAAATGCATTCTTAACATCCATCTGATAAACTTTGAACTTTTTGAAGGATGCGTAAGCCAGAAAGATTCGGATTGCTTCAAAACAAGCAACCGGTGCAAATACTTCATTGTAGTCAATCCCTTAATCTGTCTAAAACATTGCACCACCAGACGTGCTTTGTTTCATACCACAATGCTATGATCATCGCATTTACAGCGTAAAACCCATCATGTGCCAATAACTTTTGCACCCTTGGGTCTATCAACTAGCTGCCAAACTCCCAGCTTCTTAAATTGCAGCAACTTTTCCTGCATAGCATCTACCCAATATTCTTCTTTTAAAGCTTCAATAATGATTCTGGGCTCAACTTGGGAGATAAAAAATAATGGGCACAAAAGTTTACATCTGCAAAGTCAAGTATGTCAGCAAGACCTCCTGAAGATAACTGATTTCTGGTCTTCACTCCATCTGACGGATTTCCAATAATATTGTCTTGTGGATGAATTCTGTTAATTCTGCCAACAGGGTGAGCAGGAACCTCAACCTATGGATCAAGATTGTTTATATTGAGATCCTCAAGAACAGGTACAATATTAAGAACATCTTGTTCTGGAACATCTGGATTAGAGTGATTATCATCTGAATCTGAACTGTCTTCATGTGCCTGCACTGGAGCGTGGACTGAAGAAGGTTGCACTGGTTCATCAGGTGCATTTTGTGCATCATACATCATTTGAACAGCAACATCTTCATCAGAATACATGGGAGGCATGTTGAAAGAGTCAAAAAGATCAGAATAGTTGAACATCCAGTCAGGACCCTTTCTAGGTGGTGGAATAGTATATTTCTAAGCATCTACATGGTACCACTTCTCCAGATTGTGAGTCGATCTTTTGTAAACTCAATAACTTCATTACATAATTGAACCGGTAGGGAAGAATCAGCAAGTATAGTCCGAGCAGCCTCTATTAATGTTCTGTTCTTTCGCTCAGCAACACCATTCATCTACAGGACATATGGAGCACTGAACTGCTAAATAATACCACGTTCATTGCAGAAAGTCCCCATATAGTGATTCTTGAATTCAGTCTCATTATCTGTTCTGAGCATGCAAACCTTGAGCTTATACAGTGATTCAAGCTTAGTTACCAGAACTTGAACACATTCGAACGTTTCAGATTTCTCCTTCATAAAGAACACCCAAGAGTATCTGGAATACTCGTCAGTAATGGCTAAGCAGTATTAATCTCCAGAAATGCTCTTGCGATTGACAGGACCAAAAAGATCCATGTGGAGAAGCTCAAGTGGAACAGTAATTGAATGAAATTTCTTGGGTTTGTGAGACTGCTTGGTTTGCTTTCCCTTTTTGCGTGAAACACAGACATCAGACAACTTGAAGTTCTTTAAACTCACTCCCTCAACCAGATTGTTCTGAACTAAATGATTCATCTTCCTCAAACACAAATGACCCATCTTCTTATGCCAAAGAATAGAATCTTTCTCATTAGCCTTGGACATAAAACATGAAGCTGTAGAAGATGTAGTTGAAGCTGTGGCCATGTTGAGAACATACAAATCTTGCTTCCTTGGAGCAGACATCCGAATTCAGTCTTCAGGAATGGTAATGCCTTGCTTGAGAATGTAACAGCTAGAATCATCAAACCGAACCTTGTACTTCTTGTCACAAATCTGTGAGACTGAAAGTAGATTGTTCTCAAGCTGCTTCACATATCTGAACTTGTCAAATGAAATTGACCATTTGAAAGAATTCCCTCTACAGTAATAAACCCGACTTTGTCACCAGCAAAAGCTACATATCCTCCTTTAATTGAATGAACATTGGTAAGAAGAGATATTGTTAGTGCATGAAATGTCCCTAGTTCAGCTTTTGTATGATCTTTGATGTATAAAGTTTATGATATTAATGAAATCAGTCTTCCTAAAGTTTATATGTGTGTTTGTTTATGTTTAACTTTGATTATATATGTTTTATAGACCCATTCGTACGAATGGCCCTAAGAATGAGGTCATTCGACTGAATGAACGCCTAGCGAATGACTAGGGCGAACGAATGTGTCATCCGCATGACTCATTCGGTTGACCAAGCTCATTCGGCTGAGTCAATCGTCGAATGAGTTGTTTCGGCCACTCATTCGGCCGAATGAGTACAGTCTATATATACTTGTTCAAACATATTCAAACCTAACTTTCTCGAGCCTCCTCTCTTCCCAGAGCACTCTAGTGTCAAACCCTAAGGGTTTTGAGTGGTTCTTCCCTGTCCAACTTCGATTCTAACCCCGTGGTGTTCGATCTTGATCCAAACGTTCACTCGCCATCTTCGGATCGCCACGGGGCCTGTTGGTTTCAATTGGAAAACCCTGGAATAGGATTCCGCACTATTCCAGAGGCTGTAGAGCAGATCTACATAGGAACCAGATTGTTTCCGGGCTCCAACTTGGTCCTACAAAGTGGTATCAGAGCTTTGGCTCTTGATTCTGCTCGATTTCCAATCTGAAACATCAAATCTGTGATTGCTTGTTCGAGTTCTTTGAAAGCCCAAAGTTTCTTGCCCTTAAAGTTAATGTTTCATTGCTAATCCGTGGGTTTTTGTGTATGTTTTGCTAAATCGATCATTTCAATTGCTTGGTAATGATGTCTTGAAGTTCTGTACCAAATTTGGTGGTTAGATTCACACTAGATCGAAAGTTATCGCGATTTTTGCAGCTGAAAACCCCGGATGGTACGAATGAGCCACTCATCCGAATAGGTCGTCCGAATAGCCTTCTTTCGGCCGAATAAGCTTCATTCGCCTAATAGCTCTCTTTCAGCCTTCTGCTCATTCGGACAACTACTCATTCTGTTGACTCATTCGTTCGGTTCAACTGTCATTCGATGCTTCTCATTCGGGCTTCAATTTCATTTTGTCACTTTTTCCTTCGGTCTTCCCATTTCATTCGGTCTCCCTATTACATTCGTTGAACCAGTCCTATTCGGTCCCCTACATTCGGTCCAATTTGTGTCTTTCGGCCATCAGATTTTAAATTTTTCGAAGTGTTGGACACACTTGTTTTTGATATGATGGAGGATCTAGCTTTGATGGCTAAACAGAATCATCGGATTCAGACATTATTACTTACAGAGACTGAAACAGGGAACTCTAATAAAGCTCCTAAGTTTCTTTCATTAGATGATCACCCTCACTGGAAGTACAGATTTGAGATCCACATCAATGGAGTTGATACCAACTTGTGGAAGATGATAGAGGGTGGTTATCTGAAACCTCTAAATGAAGATGGAACTCCAATGTTACTCACCCGGATTACTAAACCACAGAGGAAGTTATATGACTTTGAGAAGAAAGCCTATGCTATTCTGTCCCAATCTATTGCCACTGATATCTTTCATCAGTTTATACAGTTTACATCTTCTAAGCTACTTTGGAATGCATTGCAGCAGAGATATGAGGGAAATGATGTCTTGAAGAACATCAAGTCCAAAGCTTTAAGGAAAGAGTTTAACAGTGTCATGTATGTGGGAAACGAGTCCCTAAATGATCTGATTGCTAGATTTTACCATCTTCTGAGTGAACTGTTCAACCATCAGGTTAAGACTACAACTCAAGAGAAGATTTAGTGTTTAGCAGATGCTTTACCTCCCAAATGGGATTCATTCCTCATGGTTTTGAAGCAGAATGAGATGATGGCTAATATGGATATCAATGAGTTTATCTAGAAGCTGAAAGAACAGGAAATTGAGAACAAGTGGAAGGCAAAAAGAGTTGCTCAAGTTCAGGATACTTCACTGTATTATTCTACTCATACTATAGAGAGAGCTTCTTCTCATGCTCCACTGAAGACTGCCTTTGTCTCTCAGACTAAAGAAGCTCATGTTCCCAACCAGAATCATTTCAGTCAATCATCTTCAACATCAACCTCTCAGAAAGAAAATAATTATCCAATCACCAGTCTGAAGACAGACAACTTTGATAAAGTGACTGTAGAGGTTGCAAAGGAGCATATGGGTCTTCTGTCTACTCTTGTTAGCTCCTATGATGGATTATTAGCCGGGCAGATTGGTAATCCTTACTTGACAAATGATGATTATTCTCAGATAGACCCGGATGACGTGGAAAGGATAGACATCATGTGGGCTCTATCTACTGCTGTAAGAGGAGCTAAGGATTTTATGAGAAGAACTGGAAAGGATATCAGTTTGAACAAGGATTCAAAATTTGGTTTCGATATGGCATCTGTCACTTGTTACAATTGTGGAGATAAGGGACACTTTGCAAGACAGTGCAAACAACCAAAGAAGACAAGCAACAAGAATCCTTTTCAGAATCAGAGATCTTCTGCAGCAAATCCAGAGAGAAGACTTGTGCCCATTGATACTCCCAGTCATGCAAGTTCTTCAAATGCAAGCAAAGCCTTGATGGTACAAAATGATAAAGGCAAAAACTGGGATTTCAGATTCAATCCTGATCAGGGAGGACAAGATAAAGCCTGTGTTGCAGAATCCAGTGAAGAAAGCATTTATGAAGAAGTAAAGATCAGTCTGGAGGAATCATCAGGTTCAGAGTTAGAAAGCACTTCAGACTTAGACACTCAAGCAGATTCTGATGCTGAGTTTGAAGAACCAGCTACCCAGTTTGCTATGATGGTGAACACTTCTGCTACCTCTCAGTCAAATCAGGTATTTGATACATGTTCTACTTATCATTCTAGATGCTTTAACTTTGCTGATCTTGACAGTAAGGTCCTGGCTTATCAGAATCACAATGCTGATTTGACTAGCGATATCAACCAAATGATTGAAGCAAACAGAATTTTAAAATCTAATGAAAAAGATTTTCAGCATAAAATTAACTTGTTAAACATACAGTTACACGAGGCTGAGATTGTTGTGCTTAATAAGCAGGATACAGTTACTTCTTATCTCAACACCATAAATGAGACTAAGAAGAAACTTGCCATAGTCGAGTGTGACTATGAGACTTTAAGCCAGAACCTCAAGAGCTATGAGAGCTCTTCATATATTATTGAGCACATGATCAGTACTGGGACTGATCAATCTGGGAAGGGTAAAGAAACTAAATATAATCATTGTCCCCCACCAATCTTGAACTGCTTTGTAAATTCTTCAAATAACAAAGAGATCAAAGACTTTCAAGTGAAAACTCCATTGGTTATTGATCCTATTGGGATAATATCTGATGAGGGTTCCTCGATGTCTGAGGAATCTTTTGTGGAAGGCATGGTTGAAGATTGGGTTTCTGATTCTGAGGATGAATCTGATGTTACTCCACAAGTGTCACATGTCAAGAATCAGACATCTGTTGCCGAAAAGGTAGACCCAATCTTACCCAAAACAAACATGACTTCAAAGTTGTCTAAAGACATTTGTTTTGTGAAGTCTTCACAGAAAGGTGAAGCAAGTGAGACCAAAGAAACTAAAAAATATGTTTTTAATGGCACAAGAGGTTTGGGTTTTGTACAGGACAAGACTAAGAAAATTTTTTTTCAAACCAAAGATTCTCAATCCAAAACCAAACAGTTTTCTACCAAAGACAAAAGACTTTGATTTGAGTGTGGTACACCTGTACATGTTGTTAGAGTTTGTCCATATCTGATTAGACCTAAGGTTGCACCACCCAGAAAACAAAATCAGAATTTTATCACACAAGTCTAATCTGATTGTAATCATCTCAAGAAAAGCACAAACAACCCAATTTTGTTAAGCTTTTGGATAAGGGTAAAGGGAAAGTTGTGAACTTGGATGTTCCCAAGGTTGTTAATGTTAATCAATCAAAACCATCATCCATTTACTTGAAACATTCTTTCAGTAAAAACACAGTCTGGAAAGTTAAGTCTTCTGAGACTTCAGTTTTAAACACTCCAGACATGGCAACCCCCGATGGTAAACGGATTGATGTTTGGATCCGAGACTCATTGGGTCAACCCAAGACTGTAAAGGCTTGGGTTCCCAAATTGAACTAATTGTTTGTGTTTGCGTAGAATGCCCCAACTGCTGCTCTTAACAGCTCTTGGATCGTTGATAGTGGGGCTTCAAGGCACACGACTGGAGATATTTCGCTGCTCACCAATGTCAATTCTATTCAAGGTGGTTAAGTAGCATTTTTCGGTGACAAGGGCGGGTTCATTACCTGAGAGGGTATTCTTTCAAATGGCCAAGTTTCATTTGATAAAGTCAAATACGTGAATCAACTGGAGAACAATCTTCTTTCAGTGTCACAGATTTGTGACAAGCAGTACAAAGTTCTTTTTGATGACTCCAGATGCTATATTCTCAAACAAGGCATCATTCTACCTGAAGACAGGATTTTGATGTCTACACCCCGTAAGCAGGACTTGTATGTACTCAACATGGCTACAGCTTCAACAACATCCTCCTCAACTTCATGTTTTATGTCAAAAGCCACAGAGAAAGACTCTATTCTTTGGCATAAGAGGATGGGCCATTTGAGTCTGCGTAAGATGAATCATTTGGTACACAACAACTTGGTTGAGGGAGTCAGTTTGAAGAATTTCAAGCTGTCTGATATCTGTGTCACGTGCAAGAAGGGAAAGCAGACCAAGCAGTCTCACAGGCTAAAAAAGTTTCATTCAATCACTGTTGCTCTTAAGCTTCTCCATATGGATTTATTTGGTCCAATCAACCGCAAGAGTATAGCTGGAGATCAATACTGTTTAGTCATCACTGGTGAATATTCTAGATATTCTTGGGTTTTCTTTCTAAAGGAGAAATCAAAAACATTTGAGTGTATTCAAGTTTTGGTGACTAAACTTAAGTCACTTTATAAGCTCAAGATTCGTATGCTCAAAACAGACAACGGGACAGAGTTCAAGAATCACAATATGAAGAACTTCTGCAATGAACGTGGCATTGTCCAACAATTCAGTGCTCCATATGTCCCGCAAATGAATGGCGTTGTTGAGCGCAAGAACAGATCTTTGATTGAGGCTGCTCGGACAATGCTAGTTGATTCATCCCTTCCAGTTCAATTCTGGAATGAAGCTGTTGCAAATGCTTTCTACACACTGAACTGGGTTTTGATAGTTAAGAGACATGGGAAGACTTGCTTTTAGCTGCTCCATAATAGAAAGCCTAATCTTAAGTATCTTGAACCTTTTGGTGCTCTGTTCACGATGCTTAAGAAACACAAACAGGGCAAGTTCAATGAGAAGGTGGAAGAAGGGTATTTTCTTGGGTATAGCACTCCTAACAAAAGGGTCTACAATAGATCAACTCAGAATGTAGAGGAGTGGTACTACGTGGACGTTCAGAGACATTCTATGCCCCCACCTGGGAAAGGTCCAGATTGGATGTTTGATTATTCAGACCTTTTCAACTCTTTCAATATGCCTCCCATGTACTCAGATGAAGATGTTGCTGTTCAAATGATGTATGATGCACAAAATGCACCTGATGAACTTGTGCAACCTTCATCAGCTCCAGTTCCCATACAGATACATGATGACAACTCAAACACAGATGATAACCCAGTTCAACCAGCTGCCCCCGAAACAAATGTTGACAACATTGTACCTGCTCTTGAGGACTTGAATCTGAACAATCTTGATCAACAGGTTGAGGTTCCCGCTCATCCTGTTGGAAGAATTAATCGCATTCATCCTCAGGAGAACATTATTGGAAGTCCGCTTGATGGGGTTAAGACAAGAAATCAGCTGTCTTCAGGTGGTCTTGCTGATATTCTTGACTTTGCTGATGTTAACTATTGTGCCCATTCTTGCTTCATCTCACAGGTTGAACCGCGAACTGTTACTGAAGCATTGAGAGAAGAATCATGGGTTGATGCCATGCAAGAAGAACTCCTACAATTCAAGAAACTCGGTGTTTGGCAACTTGTTGACAAACCGAAAGGTGCAAAGGTCATAGGCACCATATGGGTTCTTCGTTGCAAAAAGGACGATCACGGGATCGTTGTGCGAAACAAAGCACGTCTAGTGGTTCAGAGATTCAGACAGATTGAAGGACTTGACTAGAACGAAGTGTTTGCACCGTTTCTTGTCTCGAAGCAATTCGTATATTCTTGGCATATGCATCCTTCAAGAAATTCAAAGTTTATCAAATGGATGTCAAGAGTACATTCCTTCACGGTGTGATCAACGAAACTGTGTATGTCAATCAACCTCCAGGGTTAGAGGATCCATTGCATCATGACCAAGTCTAAGCTAGACAAGGCTTTATATGGATTGCATCAAGCTCCGTGAGCATGGAACGAGACACTGTCTACTCACCTTCTGAACAACGGGTTCAGAAGAGGTGTCATTGACTGCACGTTGTTCATTCAAGAGAAGGATGGTGATTTACTCTTGGTCCAAGTTTATGTGGACGACATCATTTTTGGTTCTACAAATTATAGTCTGTGCAAGGAATTCGAGAAGGTTATGAAAGACAAATTTGAAATAAGCTCAATGGGGGAGATGAAATTTTTTCTTGGGTTGCAGGTGGATCAATCTGAGGCATGGATATTTATTCATCAGACCAAATACGTTGGTGACATTCTGAGCTGGTTCAGTATTTCGGATGCAAAACCTGCTGGTACCCCACTGGCTGTCAATCACGGGATTACACCAGACGAAAAGGGGGAGTTAATCGATGCCACTCTGTACCGAGGAATGATTGGTTCTCTTATGTATTTTACTGCTTCTCGGCCAGACATCATGTTCGCCACATGCTTGTGTGCTCGTTATCGGTCTAAACCATGATTGCTGTGAAGAAGATTTTGCATTGTCTGAAGGGTACACCGGATCTTGGCTTATGGTACCCTAATGATGATAACATTGAGCTTACTGCATACAGTGATTCAGACTATGGCGGATGCAAAAGAGATTTCAAGTCAACATATGCAGGATGTCAGTTCTTTGGGACCCATTTAGTTACCTGGCAGTGCAAGAAGCAGACGTCGGTGTCTACTTCAACATGTGAAGCTGAATATATTGATGCTGCTAGTTGTTGCTCACAAATCATCTGGATACAACAACAACTCAGTGACTATGGGTTACATTTTTCTAACACTCCTATTTATGTTGATAATACTGATGCCATTGTTGTCACTAAAAACCCGGTCCAGCACTCGAAAACCAAACACATCGACATAAAATATCACTTCATGCGTGATTGTTTTGAAAAGAAACTCATCGATGTTGTTAAAATTCACACTGATCACCAGAAAGACGATCTTTATACAAAAGCTTTTAATAAACCCAGATTTTTATATCTGCTATCGGCTAATGGTGTTTTTCAAAAGGATGAAGTCATTCCTTCATCTCATTCAAACAAATGATCATCGCTTTTATTAGTTAATTTTCTTTTGCTTTATTTTTTATTGTTAATATTTCTGTTATTTTTCTTTCACTTAATCAAAAACTTAAAGAGCTTTTCTGTTTTAGGTTTTTAGGGGGAGAAAAAGTAGATTAATTTGAAAAACCAAAAACATTTGAAAAATTGAAAAACCAAAAACATCTGAAAAAATTTGAAAACTCCAAAAACATTTAAAAAAAATTGAAAAAATGAGAAAGTCTTATTTGAGAAAATGATGTGTTAACCTATCATGTCTTGAAAGCTAAAGTGAATGCATAAACCGAAAACACATGAGAATTGTAATTTGATGTACTGATAGGCCGACTTTACAAAATGTATAGACTATTGGTGATTACTTAGAAAGTTTGGTTTGTGGGATCCATTTTAGGAAATCAGTTAGGTGATAAATAGTTTTTGACTCAAATCAGGCATACACCTGTTATCATAGGATCTAATGAGGTTTCCAATGATTCATGAATTCAAGTCTGTACACGTGCCATACTGCTTTATAAAAACCTAGCTAAAGCCGTCCATTCATATGAGAATGATTGAATCACAAGAAAATAAAAGTAAATCCGACTCTGTACACGTGCCATATTGCTGGGTTGCAGCCTAGCTAAAGCTGTCCATTCAGATAGGATAAGCTAAGAAAAATACAAAAATAAAATAAGTTCCATTCCATACACGTGCCATATTGCATTGTAAAGACCTAGCTGAAGCCGTCCATTTGGATAGAACAAGTTGATCGTGTCAACACAATTTTGTATACATGCCATATTGCTTTGTACAGACCTAGCTGAAGCCGTCCATGAGAATGTGTTGAACATGAGAGACAAATTAAAAAGAAAAATACAAAAAGAGAATAAATTGGAACCTTATAGAATTTATAATATTAGGTACTAAGTTATGCAGAGATGAGTTACAAACTAGTATTGATCTTTATTGCTTAAATACAATGGGTAACTCAGTCAGAAAATATGAGTGATCATTAATTTGTTTAGAAATGATGTATTGTCAGGTTTAAAGTGGACAAATATACCAGTAATCAAATCATAAGACAAAAGTGTCTGAAGTGCAACATTCATTAATGCTGATTTGATGTGATTAGATATATGTGTCATTTGCTTGATAGATTGCTCACAAAAATATGTGTTTCTTAACTCTTTTTAGTTTTAGTTGTTAGTTGTTAGTTGTTAGTTGTTAGTTGTTAGTTGTTAGTTGTTAGTTGTTAGTTGTTAGTTGTACAGTTGTATTTCATTTCAGAAAAATACAAAAGGATTTTACTTTCTCAAATTTGTTTTAGATGATCATTTGTATGGTTAGATGTTAAATCATATCTGAATCCATCACCAACCAGACTAATTCTTCATAATGGCTCTTGTTTAATTGTTGAAATTGTCAAATCTGAAATTAATTTGTGTTTGTGAGTGCTAAGCTTCATTCGTTCGAATGAAACAGGCGAATGACTCTGGCGAAAGGCTCATTCGACCGAATGACTTCATTCAAACGAATGAGTCATTCGGCCGAATCAATTTGGGGCGAAGCAACTCTTTCGATTGAGCCATTCGCCGAATGAGACTTCCTATATATTAGATTGTTTCGGCCGAACCAAGCCATTCCCCCAAATTCATTCTCTCGATTGACTGTGTGTTTTCCTTCAGCCAAAACACTCTTTCTCACTTGATCTTCAAATTTTTCATTGATTAGCCAGATTTTTTACTGAGATTCCTTTCTGTGATTGTTACAGGTACTTGTGGAACCAAAATAATCCAGTTTTGTCCATGGATTCGTTGTAAACAGATCTGGACTTAGGTATTTAGGGCTCGTAACTTGTCGCCACTCAATAAATGGCCAAATCGAACACAAAATCACCTAAAACATGTTTTAAAAAGCTTAATCGGTTGATTCTGAGCATATTGGTGTAGTTTTTGTGATCTAATTTGTGATTTTGGCTACATGGGATTTTGATCTCCTTCGGCCGACCGAATGACGTCCTTTTGGACTTCAGGAGCCGACCGAATGACATGCAGCGACATAATGAATCCATCCGACCGAATGAGGCTCTTTCGGCCACTAGCCTCATTCGCTGGTCATTCGGTTGACCTGAATCTTTCGGTCAATGATTCAACCGAATGAGTTCAGTCGGTTGTCATTCGGTTGACTTGACCTATTCGGTCAAAATAGACTCATTCGCCAAGGCCCATTCGGTTAATATAGTCTCATTCGTACAAGAATGCCATGCATTTTAGAGTGATACGTTTATTCTTTTGTTTTTCAGTATGGCTGATTATAAAGCAGTGACGAAGAACAACATCTGCGCTCACTTGGATCTTGCTACCAAGAATGCCGTGCATTTTAGAGTGATCATTACATTTCTCAGGCGTTCTTGGATCTTCCCTGCTATTTCTACAGTATATGATCCATATCAGTTACATCAGCGAGATTTCTGGAGATCCGCCAATATAGATTGTGAGGTTGAGCCACCGGTGATTAGGGGAAAGGTGCAAGGGCATGATGTTATAGTTTCTGCAGAGCACCTTAGGAGGATATGTGGATTTCAGGATGCACCTGATCAGCCAATTTACTTGATCGCTATCTTGTTCGTGGATGTTTTATGCGATGCAAGTACGATGATGACCTGGGAGTTGGAGTCCTCAACAAGGCCTTTCTATCACCGCAGTTCAAGTACTTAGCACGTGTACTTATTCACTGCTTGGGCTCGAGGCGAGGGGGATTTGATGAGTTGAGGGAGACTATTCAGTGTGCGTTTGTTGCTTTGGTGCTGAATCTGCCATTCAACTTCTCTGAGATGATCTTCACACATCTGAAGGAGAATGTTGTTCTGAAGGGTGACAAGAAGTTCCTCATGTACCCTAGATTTCTTCAGCAGATCATTGATGCTCAAGTACCCAACCTACCGAAGACCAGCACAGATATCATTCGGTTAGAGCACATGAACGACATCACTCTCAATAGATTTCTTTCATACAGGGGAAAAGAGACAAAGCCCCCAGTTCGTGCTTTATTTGGTCATCTCCATAACCCTGAGTACATTGCTCCAGGTGGCAGGAAATGGAGACATGATGATTCTGACTCGGATGTAGAGGATATTATAGTATCGGGTGATGATGGTGATGATGATGGAGATGATGGTGATGATGGTGGAGATGTAGGTGCTGGTGTTGGTGTTAGCAGTGGAGGTGTTAGTGCTGTTGGTGTTGATGTTTCTACTGTTGGTGTTTCTGGTGGTGGTGCTGATGCAGGTGTTGGTAGTTCAGGTGCTAGTGATGAGGATGTAGATGTTGATGCGTTATTAGACTTGGATTTCATGCTACTCCTCATGCCACCGTCTCTACTCCACTAGAGATGGCTGGCACTACATCTGCTGAGGATGAGCAGATGGAAGATATTGATGAAGAGGATGAGGGTGAGGATGCCTCAGATGATTCTGATTCAGAGGATGCTGGGCCACAGGTGGTGACCACATGTTTTAGATCTCAGTTGGTGTTTCTTGATACAGGAGATATTGAGCCTGATAGGTAGGAGATCAGGGATCCATCATTTGTCCCTGAGTTTGACTTTTCTCCTCCCCCTCGTACTTCCACTTCCACATCTGCTACTGTTGCTGTGCAGTCCACATCCTCTCCCCCCGCCAAGAGAAGAAGGACGAAGTTTGTCCTGCAGAGGTGGTCAGAACTGTCTTCTGTTGCATCAACCACTGTTACATCAGCTGCAACATTCGCAGTTTCTTCACTGACCAGGTCACGGGCTATACTTTCACGTATTTCTATTGCCCCTTTGACTTCTTCTGGTGCTCCCACTGCTGTTTACACTACTACTGCTTCATCTGGTCCCTCCATCACACGAGCTGATTCTTATATTCCAACTGTTTCAGTGACTGAACAACTCAGTACACTGAACAATTTGGTACTTAGGCTGATGGAGAGGAATCATCAGCAGGAGGAAGCTATTGCCCAGCTCACGCAGAAGGTCAGTGAGCAAGATGCTCTATTATTACAGGTTGCTGACCAGCGTGCTGACTTGATGGCCAGATCTGCTCAACAGGAGGAGCAGCTGCTCAACTACATTGATGAGCACAACCAGTTGGCTTTGACTACCTCTGGTTTTAGTGACAAGATCTGGCTCTTGAGGCTAAAAAATCGCGTCTTACCGAGCAAGTTGAAAGCCTCAAGGAGGCCACTCCCAGGATCCTGGGCACTGAAGCTGACTCCGATAATTCAGACCGGGAGAAAGAAGAAGAAGATGATGAAGAAGAAGATGAGGAGTCTGATGAGGAGAAAGTTGATTATGTAGATTCAGATAAAGATGATGATTCTGATGATGATGATGGTTCTGGAAGTGGGTCTGCTAGTTCTTCAAGTTCATCTAGGTAGCAGTCCCCTCCCACTGAGATCCGAACCAAGACAAAGCATGACAAGAGTGCCAAGCCTCCTCCTCCTCCTCCTCAGACTGAAGATCCTAAAGCTACTGAGGAAGTCCAAGTTGTGCCTCTGAGACGTCGTTTGGATGAGACGTTGACTATGATCTTAGATGCTCAAGGTATCATACAACACTCAGTCAGCTATGATAAGGAGGAAGGAGAGATCATTCATTTCTTGACCAAGGAGCAGATTGCTGAATTATTCAGGTCGAATCCTGATGAGGTGGTCATTGATGACACCTCTGCTCCTATTTCTGATATTCCTTCACCCGAAGCTTTTGATGATGTTAATGAGGTGATTTTGGAGGATATCACTGAAGAAGAGGACGCAAAGTATACTTCGGCTGAGGATGATCTACCTACATTTACTGATCTTTTTGGACAACAAACTGAAGAGGATCTAAGCAGAAAGGTTGAAGAAAAGGTCAATAGTAGTGAGTCTTCAGCGGAATACATTCAGAAGAGAAAGGAAGAGTGGAAAGCCTACTGGGAGGTGTTGAAGAAAGAGAGTGTTGCTAAGATGCCAGCTACACACACCAAAGTTTATAGGACCAAAGGCTACAAGGCTGGAGGTCAAATACTTAGCTGGGCATACTTCCATGATCTGCAATGCTATGTTGTCAAGAGAGAACATGGAATTCAGTATTTCAAGCATCCACATGACTTCATAACGTTGCCTGGATTCGAAGTAAATCAACTTGCACGTTTGAAGATGTTGTATAGTGGAGATTCAGGGATGTCAGCTTGGTTCTCTCGACAGATTCAGCATGAGTACAGGAAGAGGTGGATTAACTTCAAGCCTCAGGAACCAGAGAGATACTACCAGCCAGAAATCAGTGGAGATACCCGGAGACACAAAGTTATCCTGAAGTGGCTGCCTCCAAGAGTCATGAAGAAGATTCCTTTGAGGAAGATGCGTCAAGATTTCTTTGACAGCTTCAGATGGTGGTATTATGATGGGCGAACTGGAGAGGCTGTGATAGTATTGTGCAAGGACAACAAGTGCGATACTGAACTATATTTGATCCGATGTGGCTAACGAATCTGTCACACAATGATGTCAAAGCTTTGTGCAGATGTCAGATTTTCTTCGATGTTGAAGACATGGAACAAGCACTGCAATACATGAGAGCGATCCGGATCTGCATTGTTTTTAGGATTCATGCTGGAACAGACTGGAAGGCTATATCAGACAAATATTTCAAAAAAGATGCTGCAAAGTGAGGAACTAGGTCCAAGGGGGAGTATGTTAGTGTATGAAATGTCCCTAGTTCAGCTTTTGTATGATCTTTGATGTATAAAGTTTATGTTATTAATAAAATCAGTCTTCCTATATTGTTCTTAATGTTTATTCAAGTTTATATGTTTTTGTTTACTTTGATTATATATGTTTTATAGACCCATTCGTACGAATGACCCTAAGAATGAGGTCATTTGGCTGAATGAACGCCTAGCGAATGACTAGGGCGAACGAATGAGTCATCCGCATTACTCATTCGGTTGACCTAGCTCATTCTGCTGAGTCATTCGCCAAATGAGTTGTTTCGGCCACTCATTCGGTCGAATGAGTATAGTCTACATATACTTGTTCAAACAGATTCAAACCTAACTTTCTCGAGCCTCCTCTCTTTCCAGAGCACTCTAGTGTCAAACCTTAAGGGTTTTGAGCTGTTCTTCCCTGTCCAACTTCTATTCTAACCCCGTGGTGTTCGATCTTGATCCAAACGTTCACTCTCCATCTTCGGATCGCCACGGGGCCTGTTGGTTTCGATTGGAAAACCTTGGAATAGGATTCCGCACTATTCCAGAGGTTGTAGAGCAGAACTACATAGGAACTGGATTGTTTTCGGGCTCCAACTTGGTCCTACAGATATGTCTCCAGTCATGTGCCTTGATGCCCCACTATCAACAATCCAAGTGTTGTTAAGAGCAGCGTTTGGAGCAACCTGCACATACACAAATCATTAGATGAATTTGGGAACCCAAGCCTTTACAGTCTTCGGTTTACCCAATGAGTCCAGGATGTTCATCTAAATCCATTGTCCATTTGAGTTTAATTTATCAGGAATTTTAGAAACAGAAGTTTCAGAGGACTTGGCGATTAAAACAGTGTTTTTGCTAAACTATTTCTGTAAATACACTGAAGATGGCTTGGATTGTTACTCAAAAACAATTTTGGGTGTTTCGTGATCAACCATAACCCGTTTACCCTTATCTTAAGATTTGATGGGTGAAGGGTGTTTGAGTTTAACTTGAGGTGAGTGACAAGCAGATTTTACTTCTTTAATCAAATGAGGACAAAATCTAGCAAAATGTCTAGGTGCACCACACTCAAAACAAGCTCTTTTATCTTTGTGATAAAATTGTTTGGGTTTATAAAGAGACTTTTTGTTTTGATGAAAAGCCTCTGTTTTTATCTTATCCCGTTTAAAACCCAATCCCTTTGTCCCATTGAAAACAAGATTGTCAGTCTTGTTGGACTCGCTTGCTTCACCATCCTGTGAAAACTTCACAAAGCATATGGCTTCGGGTAACTTTGAAGACATGTTTGTCTTTGATGACATTGGGTCAACCTTTTTGACACCAGATGTCTGACTCTTAACACAAGACACTTGAGGAGAAACATCAGAATCATCCTCAGAATCAGAGACCCAATCCTCAACCACTCCTTCCACAAAAGATTCCTTAGACAATGAGGAACCCTCATCAGTAATGATTCCAATTGGATCAATTACTAATGGAGTTTTAACTTGAAAATCTTTAATTTCTTTGTCATTTGGTGAGTTGACAAAGAAATTTAAGACAGGTGGAGGACAATGGTTATAATTCATTTTTCCCTTAACCTTTTGATCAGTCCCATTACTGATCATGTGCTCAATGATGTATGAGGAGCTTTCATAGCTCTTGAGCTTCTGACTTAAAGTTTCATAGTCACATTCGACTATGGCTAATTTCTTCTTTATCTCATTGATGATATTGAGATAAGAAGTGATAGCATCTTGTTTATTCAGCACAGCGATCTCAGTCTCATGCAATTGCCTATTTAATAGCTCAATTTTAGCTTGAAAATCTTTTTCATTTGATTTTAAAATTTTGTTTGCCTCAATGCATTGATTGAGATCGCTGATCAGGTCTGCATTATGTTGCTGATAAGCCAACACCTTACTTACAAGGTCAACACAATTAAAACCACTAGAATGAGAAGAGGAACAGTCATCATTGTGACAACTAGTACCTGACCGGCCGGCAAGTCCATACGGTATGTGTACTTTCAATATTTACTGTGTGTAAATACAATTGTTTGAACAGTGTTTGTGTTAACAGAATTCAAAATACAAGAAACAGTTGTACGTATTTAGGTGAAAACTTAAATACCATAAGTGCAAACAATAGTTGTGGGTATTAGGTGAAAACCTAAGTACAATTAACACAACGAATCAAGAATGACAATCGTGTTCAAATAAATAACAAGAACATGTCGGTTGCGATCTGATATCCATAGATGACAGGAATCAGATGGCCGACAAATCAGCACGAAAACAATATGAAAACAGGATGTTTAGTTGAGTCCGTTAGTGAGGAAACACAATTTAAAGATAATTACAGTGTTATTTCTGAATAATGAACTGACAGTGTGTTTCCGTGGGTGACGATTCACACAAACATATATGTGAGTTTAACTTTCTGAAATGATGACTGGAAAGTAGAAAACAAGCATCGGAAAGCAAAACCATCATCGTGTTCGTTCGGGTGACGATTCGAACGAATACGCGCGATGGTGACGCGTTCTGATGAAACGAAAACGAAAAAAGATACGAACGATAATAAATGTAAGAAAATACAGTAATTTATGTTTTACAATTTTGAAACTCAAGCTTCAATCCACCATAACTCACTCGTTTGTGGACGAAATCGGGCGTTCTTGGTGTCCACACGTAGCTATCAAAGTCCTCTACAAGGAAGTACAATTGATCTAGATTTTTACCCAGCCAAATTTGAGGTATGAAGCTATGAAAAATATGAAAACTAGGGTTTTTACACCCCATGTTCGACCTAGCCACGTTAACCAGTTTTAGACTCATCCCCACAAACTCTACACTCTCTGGAACTCATTATGGCCTATCACTAACATGGGAACGACCGAAACATCAACGGGTTCAATGGAGATGACGATGGTTAGCTACAGGTTCGTGTGAAAGTTGGGTCGGCCGAACTGCAACCAGCCGAACCTTGGGTTAGCTAGGCAACAAGGACAGCCGAACCCTCGTATCTGAGAGGTGACGAACCTCGTACCTGGTTGGACCAAGATGCCACGAACCTTGGACTAGCGAACCATCATTCACAAAACCTTCTAGCAGCCTCAATCTTCACCCACGAACCCAAGATCCACGAACCCTAGCCGAGCCTTTTCATCACCAGTCGAACCATGTACAGGTGAAAAGCCACGAACCTGTGTGTGCTGACCACCGAACCTACGTGCTTCGCTCATGGACTCACGAACCTACAATATGCCGAACCTTCGATGTAGAGAACCACGAACCTATCCGACTTAGCCGAACCTTCCAGGTTCCACGAACCCATGCGGGACCAGCTGCAATCAGACGAACCATTGGCTACCCGAACCCTTGAAGGGACGAACCTAAGCCGGAACTGAACCTTATACTCATGAACCCTTGGTCGAAGCTCCTAACCGAACCTGCATGCCATATCCTAGTCACGAACCACCACATGAGTTGCAAACCTATAGTATGGTTGAACCTTCCCTCAAACGAACCTAGGGCCATGAGCTGCCATCACCACCGAACCTATGGGTGGAGCAATTAGGTTCGCTGCCCTACTGGTGACCGAACCCATAGTTATGTGACTATCATTCAACCCATGCAGATAGTCTACGACACCCTTCGGCTAAGCCCAACACCATGTGATTTTCGGCCCAAACGGCATATACTTGGCCCAACGGTGGCCCACATCACCTCATTCGGCCCATGAATTTTCTCGGCCCAATGGACTAATCGGCCCACATGATGGTACTTGTCCCATTTGAGCCACAATATAAATAAGAACATAACCCAAGTGCATCGATGTCACACCTGGATATTTTCAAATATTACAAAGGTGGTAAGGTTTGGGTTAGTTTCCTAAAATCTAAAATAAGGTATTCGAATATGTTAACAAATGATTTCAAGGTGACAAGACAACTGAATCAACGATGACACAAAACTATGCTATAAGTTGTTAAAAGTTGTTAACTTTCAATCTAAAACCTAAGTTTTATACTTAGTACCTCTTTTGTTATGACGTTAAAGAAAAAGAATATAAAACAAGTAAACAAGTACATTAGCCTTAATTAATTGGGCTAAGAGCTATCAAGATTCTTAGTAAGCAAATCGGACTGAATGATGACCGAGACAGAGAGGGCTAGTTAACCTTAGGACTAACCCATCCAAACACACACACCAACCAAGACTTATACTTATGAGTCACATACAATGTGAAATCAATACAGGATCGTGAAAACAACTTCAAGTACAACACAGAGTGCGTGCATTTCTTGTTTAAGCTAAGTCAACCACTTCAAACACAAGGTGAGTTCATATGGCCCTTTTCTAATCTTAACTGATTTTAAACTCTCGGGGCTGAGAAACATGCTTAACTTTTATTTACTTAAAAGTTTTGTATTTAACATACTGCTTATGCTTTGATTTAGATAATATTGCTTGTCTTATTATCGTTTATCATTGTATGCATGCTTGTATGATCATGATATGACAGGAACAATTAAGATGAATATGATAATATAATTTCATAACTCATCAACACAATAGAATAACATAGTTGCAAGATTAAATCTTACAAGACTTAGTTATTCTTACAAGAACAAACATTGAGATAATCACAGGTGAACATGATGACAACAACAAGAAACACATGAATGATATGAAGGTAATATATCCTCATAATAACATTCAACAACCAAGTTAAGTAAGTGTAATAAGACAAGTTCTTATAACACTTAGCTTACAGCTCAACACATATTACAAGATAACATGGAACAAGAATCATCCACCACCTGAGTCGATTAAGTGTAGTAAGACTAGTTTTTACCGCAGCTTAGTGACAACATGGTGACTTTATGGAATACAACGAATGATAATCATGATAATGTAACCTCATGATAACAACATCATTCACACGAAAATTAACATAATGTAATAAGACAAGTTCTTATTTAACTTTGTTAACAACAATGAGAACGTACAACAACATTGATGAACACAATACAATTGATTACTATTGAACTGTCTGCATTATATCATTTCAATCATGTGCCATGTACTCAAGTTTGATCATTGTAAGCCCCTTTCACAAATCGCTGACCAGTTATTTTGACGTGACTAAACCGACGATAGCATAGTGGTACCATAGGTCTGACAAACCTCTAGCTTGTAGGGCTAGTATGTTGATCGTATTGATTCATTGGCCGGTAACGTATGACCGGCGACAGGGCCACTTCAAGTCAGGGTCTGGAAAGCGACACATGGTGATATTAATATGCAGTTATAATTGTAATTAATCCATCGTTTCTTGTTGACTAGTAGACTGAAGAATTTATTTTCTCTCATGTCATATTACTAGTAACAGTTTCGATGAGGTCTATGGATACACAAGGTGGTAGAGGTAAATCGGATGCATTGTAATCTGATTACGTGAGGATTGCAATGCATTCCTTTTTGGCTCTACGCACTTCAAGTTGAGAACAAATGACAATTGGTTAACTAACACTCTTATTAATTTAAAGTGATTAATAGTTAACCCCACAAGAAATAGAATAATAACAAGGATTAGATTAAATTAATCTAATCTCCTTAATACACAAACGGTTTATCATTACTTCGGTTTGATAACTAAACCCCCATTATTATATTATTCTACACATGATACAACAGGTGCATTACAAACGGGATGAACAGGTGAAATGTAAATGGATATCTATTGTTGTATTGTAAGTAGTGTGGAGTTCTATTAGTTATGTGGTGGGATGTTGGCTAGGGCTTGTTCCCTTACATATGCCCTATATATAAGCATAACTAATAGGATAAGATATTACATGCAAATATAACTATAGAGACACCATTGTATGAACGGGTGAATCAAACAAACTACCAGTAACATGAATACTATGGTGATTGTGTATGTGAATGAATCAAGGTTTTCAATTATAAAACTTATGAACTCACCAACCTAGTGTTGACTTTGTTTAAATGCGTGTTTTCTCAGGTGACGAACAGGTTTAGTCACCAGGATTACAGGGACATAGCTAGTGGACTTTAAGAAGGCCTAGCTACTTTTGTGTTGCATACTTTTGGATGACAAAACAATGAATCATCTTTTGTATATCTTGTACAGTTACAAGATATAAACCCATTGATTCTTTTTGATTAGATTTACTTGGTTAAATTATGTGGAAACAATGTAATTTAACTTTGTAATTCTATTCATTGTCATGTTAGCATTTCTCATTTATTTATCATGTGTTATGTAAACAATCTGATCAATTCGATTATCACAACGATATCATGCCCCGGGAACCTTCCGCCCGATGGGAAAGTTGATCCAGCCCGCCGGCTCGGGGTGTGACAATCATATACCTGATCAGACTGAGATGAGGCAGAAGTATTCACCATCAAAGCAAATTGTGTGGCAGATTGTTCTTCAGACTCAACATCTGACTCTCCTTAAGTTTCTGAATCTGATGTGCTCTCTGATTCTGATCCTGATGATTTATCCAGAATTGTCTTTGTTTCTTCTGATCTACTATCGTCATTGGATCCAGCTACCTCCTTGATCTCTGCAACACAAGCTTTGTCTTCTCCTCTCTTTTCAGTATTGAATCTGAAATCCCAGTTTTCTCCCTCATCATTCTAAACCATTAATGCCTTGTTTGCATTCGATGAACTAGCTTGAGCAGGAGTATCAATTGGTACTAATCTCCTATCTGGGTTAGAAGCTGATGATCTTTGGTTCTGAAATGGATTATGATTACCCATCTTCTTAGGCTTGTTGCATTGTCTTGCAAAATGACCTTTATCCCCACAGCTGTAGCAAGTAACAGATGACATATCAAAACCAAACTTTGAGTCTTTGTTCAGATTGATATCTTTCCCAGTTCTTCTGACAAAGTCTTTTGCTCTTCTGACAGCACTTGGAAGAGCCCACATGATGTCAATCCTTTCCATATCATCAGGATCAATCTGAGAGTAGTATTCATTTGTCAAGTTTGGATTACCAGTCTGCCCAGCTAACAACTCATCATAAGAACTCACAAGTGTAGACAACAGGCCCATATGCTCTTTAGCAACCTCCACATTTACTTTGTCAAAGTTGCTTGTCTTCAAATTGGTGACAGAATGATGTTCTTCTTTCTGGGAAGTGGAAGTTGTAGTAGACTAACTGTATTATGTCTGACTTGAGACAGGAGCTTCCTTGGTCTGTGAGACAAAAGTTGTTTTCATAGGAGCATGTGAAGAAGGAACTCTTTCGAATGTAGGAGTATAGTAGTTTAGTGATAGGTCTTGAACTTGAGCAACTCTCTCTGCTTTCCACTTGTTCTCTATCTCCTGTTCCTTCAGCTTCTGAATAAAATCATTAATATCCATGTTAGCAATCATCTCACTCTGTATCAGGACCATCAGAAAGGATTCCCATTTAGGAGGTAATGCATCGGCCAGACACTGGATCTTCTCTTGTGTAGCTGTCTTGACTTGATGGTTGTAGAGCTCATTCAAAAGATGATAAAATCTATCAATCAGGTCATCCAAAGACTCATTTCCCACACACATGAAGCTATTGAACTCTTTCTTCAAGGCTTTAGACTTGATGCTCTTCAGTGCATCATTCTCCTAATATCTTTGTTGCAAGGCATCCCATAGTGATTTTGAAGAAGTAAACTATCTGAATTGATGAAATATGTCTGTAGCAATAGACTGGGACAATATGGCATAAGCCTTCTTCTCAAAATCATACAACTTTCTCTGAGGCTCAGTCATCCTGGTAACAAGCATGGGTGATCCATCCTCACTAAGTGGTCTCAAATACCCACCCTCAATCATCATCCAAAGATTGGTATCCACTCCATTAATGTGAATCTCAAATCGATACTTCCAATGTGGATAATCATCCAAGGATAGTAACTTTGGAGCTTTGTTTGAATTCCCTGTCTCTGTCTCAGTAAGCAACAGGTTCTGAATTCTATTGTTCTGATTAGCCATCAAAGCAAGTTCCTTCATCTTGTCAAGAATAAACTGATCCAACACTTAGAAAATTTTGCAGAACCTGATGGCCGAATGAAGCTTTATAAGCCGAATAACGGGGACCGAATGAGTGGAATCTAACCGAATGAACAACTTTGACCGAATGGCTTGTCTGATGCGAATGGGTAGTCAACAGAATGACTTGTTGACCGAATGAAGCTCAACCAACAGAATGAGTGGCTATTCGCACTAACTCCTGGACCGAATGAGACCTATCCGGCCGAATGACCTATTCGCACACTGGCTTTTCGCCCAATCGACTCATTCACATAAACTGGGTTTTCAGCAACAAAAAATTCGATATCTTTGGATTTTGATCGAATCTGACCACCAAATTTGGTACATAACCTCATAACAATATCATTAAGCTTTAGGAATGCTCTGTTTACCAAAACAACCCGAAAAACCCATTGTTCTCTAATGAAACAGTAACTTGGAGACTAAGAAACTTAGGGTTTTCAAAAATCTTGTAACATTTGTGCATATAGTCATGTAGTTGTAAACAGTATTAGAACAGTGTCTATTCATGGTTCAGTTCATCAATGTGATTCGTATGTTCAAAATGTGTGCTTGTGTGTTACAGGATCTTAGTAATCAGAAAACAAGTATGTATTATTTATTTACAGTCGATTTCACTAAGCAAGAACAGTAACTTGTTATATCGAAACAGTGGTGGGCAGCGAGAGTGAGCCCTATACATATACTGCGTTCGGTGTAACAGGTTAGTGTTAGTGCGTAGTGTTGAGACGAATAGTATAACAATTAATTAATTCAACCAAGATCGTAATCTGTAAGCGAGACTGAGTATAGTTATGGGTGACGATCCATAATAATACGAATGTTGAACTTATAATTACGATTAAACGACTTTAAATAATTAATACGATCGTAAAACGTACGCGATTGCGGGTATACACGTAATTTCGAATGTTTTAACGATCCGGCAACACACGAAGAGTAAAATAATTGGAATAATTATTTTTATATTTTACAATTTTGAAACTCATCATTTTAATGAGTTTAATATCTATTTTACTTTAAAACCGCGTAAAATACGCGTTACGTTTCGGAACGAGCAACCGAAACGAACCCGGATACTACCCGGACTATAAAAGCCTTGAACAAGGCTTAAAACCTCATTTAATTCCTCAACAACCCTTTCTCTCACTACAAAACCGTTCACCCTCTCTCTCTCTAGAAAACCGACCTTCAAACGTGAATATCTCGCTCGTTTCTCGACGGATTTCGGTGATTCTCGAACCCAAGCGAAGCTCTCAACGTTCTCTACACGAAAGTACAAGAATATCTCAGATCCATCCAGCCAAAAACGAGGTATGAGCCTTGGAAAGATTCGGGAAATAGGGTTTTCATTTGGTTGTTTGCGTGTTTTGCTCAAACCCGACTCCAAAACCGGTTTTTACTTCACCACCTTGTATTCGCACATACAACGAACCTCCACGAAGTCACTACAACTTAGATCGAGGTCTAGATCCATGGTTTGAGGAGAGTGGTGGTCGCATGTTACAGGTTCGTCGAAGGTTCATGAGTCGAACCCCCAATCAGCACATAGCCGAACCCTCCAGAGGCGTTCACGAGCCTGCATGGTTCGTGGGGTTTATCAGCGAACCCTAAGGGGTCACGAGCCCTTTTGCCGAACCATTCTGGTCAACGAACCCTCGGGTGTCTAGCTTCAGCAGCCGAACCCTTGTCCACTAATCTTGTTATTACATGTAGCGAACCCATGCAGATTTTCTCACGAACCCTTGGCCATCCTCAGCCGAAGCCTTCATGCAGCGAACCCTAGTGTCCGAACCTTGCATGCATGACCACGAACCCTACATCCTTTATACTTCACGAACCTTGCATGGTTCGCTGCTCAATTGGCTAACTCTCACGAATTATTTCACCTGGCCGAACCCTTGGATCACTCACCTCGACGAACCCTTCTGTTACAAAGACCGAACCTTGGGCTGAACCTCAAAGGGTTCGCTGCCTAAAATGGCAGCCCATAAGTCAATCGGCCCAATCCCTTCATATTTGGCCCAATTCTCTTAGTAATCGGGTTAAGGGTTTAGCACAAGCTCAATTGAAAATAGTTTGGCCGTTAAGACCTTTAATTGGCTCAATGTCGCTTGAAACCTTATATGGCCTAATTAGACATTGTTAGGCCCAACTAAAATTCTTTGGGCTCAATTCAATTTCATTCGGTTCACTGATATTGTGATCGATATGATATTGTTCTTGACACCTATTAGGGACGATAGAAATGTATTTGGGCCAACATCACATCCACTTGGTCCTGAGAGGCCCATGGACCTATACTTAAGCTCATCATGGTTTTAGGGGCTTAAGGTCCATATTGTGGCCCACAAAACTCAAAGTAAATTGTATTTCGATCTTATTTGGGTTTAAGTTTATGACTGAACTTAATCATGAGATCAAATCACAAACACAAAGACTTGGAAACAATTGAACAGCTTTTCACAACTCATGTTAACAAATGGTTTATCAAACACTTAAACAAATGTGAAACAAACATGTTGTTGTACAAAAGATCATTACACAAGTTTCTTGAACTCATGATCAATCAAGTATTCAAGTTAAGCAAGTTCAAGTGAACACAAGTCAATCAACAAATCAAAGTTTATACAATTATAAATCTTATATCTTATGTATGATTACAATGATATAGGAACAAGTTAGAAGTCCTGTTTGCTACTTGCTAACTGTTTAAGTTCAGAGTCTACTGCAGACAGGTGAGAACTCTAGCCCCTCTTTTACTGTTTTATAACTGTTTTGGGGTGGAACACGTGATCAAAACCGCTATTTCAATCTTGTTTCATTATACAAGTTATGTGTAATTCATAAACATTACAGGTTCATCTTACGAATCCAAGGGATTCATCAATTGTTTAAAGAAATTGTCAACTGTTTTAATTTACTTGTCAATTACTAAACTCTTTTCATTAAAAAGGTTTTATAAGGGACTTTTGAACTGTTTTGAAATTAATTTACTCAAATGTATTTATGAAGGATAAACACTTTTTGATAAAGGATTTTACAAACCCTTTGTTATAAACCTTGTTATTACAAAAGGTCATCACATCATGGTATTCAAAACAAGTGGTTCACAACATGGTATCCAAATCAAGTGGTTCAAAACATGGTATTCAAATCAAGTGGTTCATTTCATGGTATTCAAAACAAAGGATTTAATTCGTGGAATTAAATCCAGGCTTTTCAATTCATGTTATCAAATAAGGCATTAACACATCCGGTTAAAGTAAGATTCAGAACATGGTGTCAATTGTTGTAAACAAACTTGTAAAAGCATCAAGTATCACATTCATTAGCGTTAGTACTGGGTGATCACAACAAGGGAAAGCGGACACATTGTTTCTTATCCAGGATGGAGTTAGCTTTTAAATTTGTTTTAAAAGCTAACTGTAGGTCTGGTGTCATTGTTTTCTTATCCAGGATGGAGTTGGCTTTTAAAATTGCTTTTAAAAGCCAACTGCAGGTCTGGTGTCATATGGTTATCAAAACTGCTGACGTATTATCTAACTCCAAACGTGGTTTGGGACTTGATATTATTGGCTTTCGTGCGAACAGTGATTGGACTGTTTACACTCATTTTCTTACTTGATGTTAGTTTGGGTTGTAGCTCATCCGTGTGAATCTTATGATGCTTTAACTTACCTATGCCTTATATCATATACTCATGTTTACAAATGCTTAAACCTATTGTTCTCACCAACTACGTCTGTAGTTGACAGTTACTTTTCACGTGTTTCAGGTAATCAGGTTTAAGACATTCTCAGAGACAACTAAGAAGACCATACTAAGATAGAACAAGATGAAGAAACATGCTAGGATGGATTAGAAACACACTAAATCCTAAATGTTTAATTGTCTTGTTTGGAGTCTTATTTTGTAAACTATATTTTGGGTCTGTAGTTGTCTTACTTTTGGTAGATAGATTGTCTGTAACTAATCAACTGTCTAAACATTATGAAATGTAGTAATCCATTGTGGTTGTTCTTATTCAATACTTGTGCATGATTCAACTGTTCATACGTCACCGCGCCGTGGGTTCCGCACGCGGCGCAGGGGTGTGACAGGTTGGTATCAGAGCCAAGGTTGTAGAGAACTAGGAAAAACCCAATGTTTAATGACCTAGACTATAACCTAAGCTACCCAATAGGACTAAGTGCTATAGACTTGAGGATACTTAGGATCTAAGTAACTTAAGTGAGCATTAAGTCTACATCAAGCTTGAAAGATCTTAGGGACATTTTTCTAAGATTAGACATCGAGTCAAGGAATTTGAACCGGAATTCTATAATTTTAGAAACCGGATTAAATTCTCACACATATGCATTTAAGGATTTCAGAGGCAAGGATCTGTATTCTTAGTATCCTTGATCTGAAATTCTCACACAGAGATCATTATAGAAATTCAGAGGCAAAGATCTGTAGTTTCAGTATCTTTGATATGAATTTTTTGTCATATTCATTATGGGATTTAGAGGCAAAGATCTATTAATTTAGTATCTTTGATCTAAGATCCTTGTCATATTCATTATGGGATTTAGAGGCAAAGATTGTTATCTTTGATCTGAAGTCCTTGTCACATTCATTATAGGAATTCAAATGTCAAGATCTATTAATTTAGAGTCTTGAATTGAAATCCTTGTCATGCTCATTATAGGAATTCAAAGGTCAAGAACTATTAATTTAGAATCTTGAGTTGAAATCCTTGTCATTGTTATCATTGTTATCATTATCAGGTGTTCATTATCATAGGAACTTTATAACTTAGAATCTGTGTAACAGTATTCTTTAGTTGAAGTTCTCACAAGAAATCATTATACTCGATACTGTAGGTATTGAGAACCTAGGTTAAATTAACCTAGGACATACATGCTAAAACCTAAGGTTTTAATTTCAAAGTAAATTAAGAACCATGGTTTACATAATCATTATCATAGTCACAGAACAAGAGGCAATCATGAGACAATCATAATCAATCAACAGTTGGAATCTTAGCCCCAAATATAGACGACGGATTGACGCTGACGTGTTGAGGTAAGTGGTGGGTCGGTGAGAGCTTACCCTATATATAAGCTTATTTCAGTATGTTAGGGGGAATCCGGCGTTTGTATTTGGAGTGAGGATTCGGGATCAACTGGACACATGGAACATTAGTCAAAACACATGGAATACAATCATTTGGGAAACAATCATTGGTGAATCAAATCATAATGAAATTCAAACTTGGATGAACCAGACATTATGGTGAATCAACCAAGTTGTGAACATACCATAAATGTAAACCTTAAGTGAAATTCTTAAGTGATTACATCATTAGTACTTACTGGCATAAGTTAACAGGAAAGTGTAGAACACACGTATGATTTAGTTCTACAAGTTAACAACTGTTAGTAGGTGCACGCATAACATAATCATAGTTCAGTCATGGAAATCAATCATAGTTCAAGTTGATCAAAGATCATGGGATTCTTAATCAATGGAACACACTTGGAAATCAGTACAAACGTGTTGCCAAATGCTAGCAAGGGCATGATCGTGGTATACCGAAACGGTGGTGGGCAGCGAGAGTGAGCCCTATATATAAGCTATTTTCGGTATATCGGGAGAGTGTCAGTGTGTAGATTTGGTGGTGAGATCATGAGACATCGTACATATTCACATGATAAGTATACAAATAAGTTGATAACTTATACGTGTACTGGATCATATTACAATTGAATGATAATACTAGTAGTATGGATATATTACTGACCTTATCATGAAAATTCAATTGTATCCATTCTCATTACTGACCCACTTGTGGCTTCTATTCGTAGAATGCCTCCTCGACGAGACCCAAATGCTGGGGGTTCGACAAGTGGTAACGATGATGAAATTAACAAGATTGCTCGAGCTATCGCTGTTCACATGAGGGATGTAATCCCGGGCATGGTCACTGACATCACCCAAAATCTTCGGGGGAGTACTGGTGACTCTGCCAACAATTCGAATACCAACAATTCTGGAACTGCTAACTTCACATTTAAGCAGTTCAACGATGCTAAGCCTCCAAAGTACTCTGGTACTGAGGGAGCTACCGGTCTACTACAATGGCTGGAAAGCATCGAAGACATTCTAGACTTCACTGGATGCCCTGAAAATCTAAAGGTCAAGATGGCCTCGAGTGCATTTCACAAGGGCGCACTTACCTGGTGGAACTCTGAAAAGAACACCAGAGGACGTGAAGTCGCTCTAGCCTTACCATGGGATGGATTCAAGAACTTACTGGTGGAAAAGTTTTGTCCACGTCACGAGCTAAAGAAACTGGAGGTGGAGATGTGGAATCTGGTGCAAGACAGTGGGGAGAACGCAAAGTATACAACTCGATTCCATGAGTTGTGCATTTTGGTACCACATTTGGTTACTCCTCTATCCCGCAGGATAGAGAAATACATCGAAGGCTTGCCTCTAGTTGTTAGAGGAACTGTTATGGGGAACAACCCCACTACCTTGGAAGCCGCAATTCAACTCGGTGCTACTCTGACCGAGGAGTATGTTAAATCGGGAGTGCTCACCCGAAAGGGATTTAAAAGAGCACAGATTGAGGAAGGCAAGAAGCCTGAACAGCACCATCATAAGAAGAAGAAACAGAAGACGATCAAGAACTTTGCAGCGTTGACTGCGGCTGCACCTACTCATGCTACTCCCCTCACTGCTATGCCACAACCCGCTAATGTCAGAAAGCAGTACACTGGCCCGTTTCCACTCTGCACCAAATGCCAGTATCATCATCTGCCTAGTACTCCATGCAAGAAGTGTCACAAGTGTGGGCGTATGGGACACTTTGCAGCGACTTGTCGATCTGCTCATCTTATTGCTGCAACAACTGCTGCCACAACTTCTGCTGCTACAGGTGGAAGAGCTTGTTATAATTGTGGGGCAGAGGGGCACTTCAGAAACCAGTGTCCAAAACTCAACAACAATACTGCTGCTGCTCGTGCTTTTGTGATTGGAACTGCTGAAGCACGTGAAGAGCCGGCAGTCATCACGGGTACATTTCTTATCAATGATCACTATGTTCCTATCATATTTGATACTGGTGCTGATAAAAGTTTTATCTCTGCTCATATTGCTTCTGTTCTTAATATGCAACTATCCACACTTACTGCTCCCTATACTGTAGAAGTAGCGAATGGTAAAACCATAGTTGTAGATTCCATCATTAATGCTTGTGAGCTAAGATTAAATGACCATCTTTTCTCTATCGATCTCATTCCTATGACTCTCGGAAGCTTCGAAGTTGTAGTAGGAATGGATTGGCTATCTAAGAATAATGCTGAAATCGTATGCTCAGAGAAACTTATTCGAATTCCCCTACCGTCCGGTGAAACGATGATAGTCTACGGTGAGAAACCCTGCCGCGAATTGAAGATTGTATCGTGCATCAAGGCGAGGAAGTATCTGAAGAAGAAATATTATGCATTCTTAGCTCACGTGGTGGAAAAGAAACCTGACAAGAAAGCAGTTGGAGACGTACCGGTTATGAAAGACTATCCAGACGTATTTCCAGAAGACTTGCCTGGACTACCACCAGTCCGACAAGTGGAGTTTAGAATTGATCTCGTCCCTGGAGCAAACCCAGTGGCGAAGTCACCGTATCGATTAGCACCGTCTGAGATGCAAGAACTGTCTAGTCAGCTTCAAGAACTTTTAGACAAAGGTTTCATAAGACCGAGTTTCTCTCCATGGGGAGCTCCGGTTCTCTTTGTCAAAAAGAAAGACGGTTCATTTCGTATGTGCATCGACTATCGTGAGTTGAACAAGTTGACAATCAAGAATAGATATCCTCTGCCCAGGATCGATGATCTGTTTGATCAATTACAGGGAGCAACTTGCTTCTCTAAGATTGATCTGCGATCCGGGTATCATCAGTTAAGAGTAAATGATGAGGATATACCAAAGACGGCATTTAGGACTCGATATGGACACTATGAGTTTGTGGTTATGCCATTTGGGCTGACCAATGCACCCGCAGTGTTCATGGACTTGATGAATCGAGTCTGTAGGCCTTACTTGGATCAGTTTGTTATCGTCTTTATTGATGATATACTGATTTATTCCAAGTCAGAACGAGAACATGAGGATCATTTGAAGAAAGTCTTGGAACTACTAAGAGAGGAACAACTTTATGCTAAATTCTCAAAGTGTGAATTTTGGCTAAAGGAGGTTCACTTCTTAGGACATGTCATAAACAAAGATGGGATACATGTAGATCCGGCGAAGATTGAGGCGATTAAGAACTGGACTACTCCATCTACTCCAACAGAGATTCGTTCATTTCTGGGTCTGGCAGGTTATTATAGAAGATTCATTGCAAACTTCTCTAAGATAGCCTTGCCACTCACTACATTGACTCAGAAAAGTCAAGCTTTTATATGGGGGCAGAAACAAGAAGATGCATTTCAACTTCTTAAACAGAAGTTATGCAATTCCCCTATCCTTAGTCTTCCAGAAGGCAGTGATGATTTCATTGTCTACTGTGATGCTTCAAACCTTGGTCTCGGTTGTGTACTTATGCAACGGGACAAGGTCATTGCTTATGCTTCAAGACAACTTAAGGTTCACGAGAAGAATTACACTACTCATGACCTTGAGTTAGGGGCTGTGGTCTTTGCATTGAAGATTTGGAGACACTACCTATATGGTACTAAATGTGTTATCTATACAGACCACAAGAGCCTTCAACACATTCTCAATCAGAAAGAACTCAACATGAGACAACGACGTTGGGTTGAGCTTCTAACTGATTACGACTGTGAGATTCGTTACCATCCGGGTAAAGCCAATGTGGTGGCGGATGCTCTTAGTCGCAAGGAACCAGTCAAACCAATTCGTGTTAGAGCCATGGAGATCAACACACAACCAAACTTGAAAGACTTGATTCGTATTGCACAACAACAAGTAGTAACAGATAATCAACTCAAGACAGACTTGGATTGTGGTATTGAGAAGAAACTAGAACCTCGAGCTGATGGGTTGTTATATCTCAACGGCCGCATTTGGATTCCAAAGTCTGAAGAATTGCGCACACTCATCTGTGATGAGGCTCATAAGTCGCGATACTCAGTTCATCCTGGAGCCGACAAGATGTATCAGGACTTGAGGACATCTTACTGGTGGCCGGGAATGAAGAAAGACATAGCACTGTACGTGGGAAAATGTCTTACTTGTTCAAAGGTCAAAGCATAACATCAAAAGCCTTCGGGACTTCTGCAGCAACCTGAAATTCCTCAATGGAAATGGGAACAAATTTCCATGGATTTCATAACGAAGTTGCCGAGAACTCCGAGAGGTTTCGATTCGATTTGGGTGATCGTTGACCGACTCACCAAATCTGCTCATTTTCTCCCAATCCGAGAGGATTACAAGATGGAGAAGTTATCCACATTGTACATCAACGAAATCATTGCACGTCATGGTACTCCAACATCAATCATATCTGATCGTGATAGTCGCTTCACTTCTCGCTTTTGGCAATCATTGCAAAAGGCTTTGGGAACGCGTGTTAATCTTAGCACGGCGTATCATCCCCAAACCGACGGCCAAAGTGAGAGGACTATCCAAACACTTGAGGACATGCTCCGTTCTTGTGTCATTGACTTCGGTGGAAGTTGGGACACTCATCTCCCACTCATTGAGTTTTCATATAACAATAGCTATCATACGAGCATTCAATGTGCACCATTCGAAGCTCTATATGGTAGAAAGTGCCGATCACCGGTCTGTTGGACCGAGATTGGTGACTCACAGGTCGTAGGACCAGAACTCATTCAGGAAACATCAGACAAGATCACAATCATTCAGTCACGGCTTAAGGCTGCACGAGATCGGCAGAAGAGTTATGCTGATCGACGTCGGAAACCGCTTGAGTTCCAAGTTGGTGACCGAGTCTTACTCAAAGTTTCTCCCTGGAAAGGCGTTGTCCGATTCGGGAAGAAAGGGAAACTTGCACCAAGGTACGTTGGACCTTTTGAGATCCTGGAACGGATTGGTCGCGTAGCCTACAAACTCAAACTTCCAGTGGAGCTAAGCAATGTTCACGATACTTTTCATGTATCGAATCTTAAGAAATGCTTGGCGGAACATGATGTTCAGATTCCACTGGAAGACATACAGATTCAGAACAACATGCAATTCATTGAACGTCCAGTTGAGATCATGGATCATGGGGTCAAGAAACTTAAACGCAGCCGTATCCCGATCGTGAAAGTGCGATGGGAGGGCAAACGCGGTGCTGAGTTCACCTGGGAACGTGAAGACCAGATGAAGCTTAAGTACCCTCATCTTTTTACAGTATCTTCGGCTAGTTAATTTCGGGACGAAATTCCCTTAACTAGGGGAGACTGTAACATTTGTGCATATAGTCATGTAGTTGTAAACAGTATTAGAACAGTGTCTATTCATGGTTCAGTTCATCAATGTGATTCGTATGTTCAAAATGTGTGCTTGTGTGTTACAGGATCTTAATAATCAGAAAACAAGTATGTATTATTTATTTACAGTCGATTTCACTAAGCAAGAACAGTAACTTGTTATATCGAAACAGTGGTGGGCAGCGAGAGTGAGCCCTATACATATACTGCGTTCGGTGTAACAGGTTAGTGTTAGTGCGTAGTGTTGAGACGAATAGTATAACAATTAATTAATTCAACCAAGATCGTAATCTGTAAGCGAGACTGAGTATAGTTATGGGTGACGATCCATAATAATACGAATGTTGAACTTATAATTACGATTAAACGACTTTAAATAATTAATACGATCGTAAAACGTACGCGATTGCGGGTATACACGTAATTTCGAATGTTTTAACGATCCGGCAACACACGAAGAGTAAAATAATTGGAATAATTATTTTTATATTTTACAATTTTGAAACTCATCATTTTAATGAGTTTAATATCTATTTTACTTTAAAACCGCGTAAAATACGCGTTACGTTTCGGAACGAGCAACCGAAACGAACCCGGATACTACCCGGACTATAAAAGCCTTGAACAAGGCTTAAAACCTCATTTAATTCCTCAACAACCCTTTCTCTCACTACAAAACCGTTCACCCTCTCTCTCTCTAGAAAACCGACCTTCAAACGTGAATATCTCGCTCGTTTCTCGACGTTCTCTACATGAAAGTACAAGAATATCTCAGATCCATCCAGCCAAAAACGAGGTATGAGCCTTGGAAAGATTCGGGAAATAGGGTTTTCATTTGGTTGTTTGCGTGTTTTGCTCAAACCCGACTCCAAAACCGGTTTTTACTTCACCACCTTGTATTCGCACATACAACGAACCTCCACGAAGTCACTACAACTTAGATCGAGGTCTAGATCCATGGTTTGAGGAGAGTGGTGGTCGCATGTTACAGGTTCGTCGAAGGTTCATGAGTCGAACCCCCAATCAGCACATAGCCGAACCCTCCAGAGGCGTTCACGAGCCTGCATGGTTCGTGGGGTTTATCAGCGAACCCTAAGGGGTCACGAGCCCTTTTGCCGAACCATTCTGGTCAACGAACCCTCGGGTGTCTAGCTTCAGCAGCCGAACCCTTGTCCACTAATCTTGTTATTACATGTAGCGAACCCATGCAGATTTTCTCACGAACCCTTGGCCATCCTCAGCCGAAGCCTTCATGCAGCGAACCCTAGTGTCCGAACCTTGCATGCATGACCACGAACCCTACATCCTTTATACTTCACGAACCTTGCATGGTTCGCTGCTCAATTGGCTAACTCTCACGAATTATTTCACCTGGCCGAACCCTTGGATCACTCACCTCGACGAACCCTTCTGTTACAAAGACCGAACCTTGGGCTGAACCTCAAAGGGTTCGCTGCCTAAAATGGCAGCCCATAAGTCAATCGGCCCAATCCCTTCATATTTGGCCCAATTCTCTTAGTAATCGGGTTAAGGGTTTAGCACAAGCTCAATTGAAAATAGTTTGGCCGTTAAGACCTTTAATTGGCTCAATGTCGCTTGAAACCTTATATGGCCTAATTAGACATTGTTAGGCCCAACTAAAATTCTTTGGGCTCAATTCAATTTCATTCGGTTCACTGATATTGTGATCGATATGATATTGTTCTTGACACCTATTAGGGACGATAGAAATGTATTTGGGCCAACATCACATCCACTTGGTCCTGAGAGGCCCATGGACCTATACTTAAGCTCATCATGGTTTTAGGGGCTTAAGGTCCATATTGTGGCCCACAAAACTCAAAGTAAATTGTAATTCGATCTTATTTGGGTTTAAGTTTATGACTGAACTTAATCATGAGATCAAATCACAAACACAAAGACTTGGAAACAATTGAACAGCTTTTCACAACTCATGTTAACAAATGGTTTATCAAACACTTAAACAAATGTGAAACAAACATGTTGTTGTACAAAAGATCATTACACAAGTTTCTTGAACTCATGATCAATCAAGTATTCAAGTTAAGCAAGTTCAAGTGAACACAAGTCAATCAACAAATCAAAGTTTATACAATTATAAATCTTATATCTTATGTATGATTACAATGATATAGGAACAAGTTAGAAGTCCTGTTTGCTACTTGCTAACTGTTTAAGTTCAGAGTCTACTGCAGACAGGTGAGAACTCTAGCCCCTCTTTTACTGTTTTATAACTGTTTTGGGGTGGAACACGTGATCAAAACCGCTATTTCAATCTTGTTTCATTATACAAGTTATGTGTAATTCATAAACATTACAGGTTCATCTTACGAATCCAAGGGATTCATCAATTGTTTAAAGAAATTGTCAACTGTTTTAATTTACTTGTCAATTACTAAACTCTTTTCATTAAAAAGGTTTTATAAGGGACTTTTGAACTGTTTTGAAATTAATTTACTCAAATGTATTTATGAAGGATAAACACTTTTTGATAAAGGATTTTACAAACCCTTTGTTATAAACCTTGTTATTACAAAAGGTCATCACATCATGGTATTCAAAACAAGTGGTTCACAACATGGTATCCAAATCAAGTGGTTCAAAACATGGTATTCAAATCAAGTGGTTCATTTCATGGTATTCAAAACAAAGGATTTAATTCGTGGAATTAAATCCAGGCTTTTCAATTCATGTTATCAAATAAGGCATTAACACATCCGGTTAAAGTAAGATTCAGAACATGGTGTCAATTGTTGTAAACAAACTTGTAAAAGCATCAAGTATCACATTCATTAGCGTTAGTACTGGGTGATCACAACAAGGGAAAGCGGACACATTGTTTCTTATCCAGGATGGAGTTAGCTTTTAAATTTGTTTTAAAAGCTAACTGTAGGTCTGGTGTCATTGTTTTCTTATCCAGGATGGAGTTGGCTTTTAAAATTGCTTTTAAAAGCCAACTGCAGGTCTGGTGTCATATGGTTATCAAAACTGCTGACGTATTATCTAACTCCAAACGTGGTTTGGGACTTGATATTATTGGCTTTCGTGCGAACAGTGATTGGACTGTTTACACTCATTTTCTTACTTGATGTTAGTTTGGGTTGCAGCTCATCCGTGTGAATCTTATGATGCTTTAACTTACCTATGCCTTATATCATATACTCATGTTTACAAATGCTTAAACCTATTGTTCTCACCAACTACGTCTGTAGTTGACAGTTACTTTTCACGTGTTTCAGGTAATCAGGTTTAAGACATTCTCAGAGACAACTAAGAAGACCATACTAAGATAGAACAAGATGAAGAAACATGCTAGGATGGATTAGAAACACACTAAATCCTAAATGTTTAATTGTCTTGTTTGGAGTCTTATTTTGTAAACTATATTTTGGGTCTGTAGTTGTCTTACTTTTGGTAGATAGATTGTCTGTAACTAATCAACTGTCTAAACATTATGAAATGTAGTAATCCATTGTGGTTGTTCTTATTCAATACTTGTGCATGATTCAACTGTTCATACGTCACCGCGCCGTGGGTTCCGCACGCGGCGCAGGGGTGTGACAAATCTCGAATCAACAATCTGTAATATGATGATTTGGATCGAAAATCGAGCAGAATCAATAGCCAAAGCTCTGATAACACTTTGTAGGACCTAAGAAACCCTTGGAAACAATCTGGTTCCTTGCGGACTCTGCTCGGCAGACCCTTGAATAGTGCGGAGTCCTATTCAAGGGTTTTCCAATCGAAATCACCAAGCCCCGTGGCAATCCGATGATGTAGAATCAACGTTTTGATCGAAATTGAACACCTCGGGTGAGAATCGAAGTTGGACAGGGAGAGGCGGCACAAAACCCTAGGAGAATGACAAGGAACACTCAGGGGTCAGAGAAGTTATCTAAAAGTTACTGAAACATTCTGTTTGCAGGTCTATATATAGACTGAACTCATTCGGCTGAATGAATTGTGCGAACCACTCATTCGGACTAATGGCTCAGTCGAATGAGCTGGTCAATCGAATGAGTCATGCGAGTGACTCATTCGTTCGCCCCAGTCATTCGCTAGTCGTTCATTCGTGCGAATGGACTCATTCGTAGATACCATTCGCACGAATGGGTCTGTTTTATAGTAAAAGTCAAAGTCAACTATGATGTGACAACTAGTACCAGACCGGCCGGCAAGTCCGTACGGTATGTGTATTTTCAATAGTTACTGTGTGTATATACATGTTTGTGAACAGTACTTGTATTAACAGAATTCAAAATACAAGAAACAGTTGTACGTATTTATGTGTAAACTTAAATGCCGTAAGTACAACACTCATTATAAACCATAGTTGTTAGTATTTAGGTGAAAACCTAAGTACAGTTAACACAACTAATCAAGAGAAACAATAGTGTTCAAGAGAATAACAAGAACAAATCGGTTGCGATCTGATATCCATAGATGACAGGAATCAGATGGCCGACAAATCAATGTGAAAACAATGTGAAAACAGGATGTTTAGTTGAGTCCGACAGTAAGGAAATACAATTTAAAACAATATTGCAGTGTTTTTTCAGAATAACGAACTGATAGCGTGGACGATCCACACAAACATGTCTGTGAGTTTAACGTTCTGAAATGATGACTGGGAAGTAGAAAACAAAAGTCAGAAAGCCAAACCATCGACGTGTTCGTTTGAATGACGATTCGAACGAATACGCGCGATGGTGACGCGATCTGACGAAACGACAACGAAACACGACACGAACGACATTAAATTAATAAAATAAAATAAATAATGTTTTACAATTTTGAAACTCATCAAAATAATTAAAATAACTTCTTTTAATTTAAAACACTTAAAATACGCGTAAAATTCCGGAAACGCAACGAAAACGCGAAACGCGCAACCGAAACGATCCCGAATACCACTCGTAGTATAAAAACCCTAAATGAGGGTTTTCTTTCATTTTTACCATCAACACCCTCTCTCTAACCCCCCATTTCCGGATCCCTCTCCTCACCACCAATTCCAAGCTTCAAATCCACGTATCTTGCTCGTTTCTTGGCCGAATCTTGTGTTCTTGGTGTCCACGTGTAGCTCTTGATGCCCTCTACATGAAAGTACAACGGATCTGAGGTTTTGACCACTGAAAATCGAGGTATGATGCCATAAAAATCGTGAAAATTAGGGTTTTGTCACATTGTATGTTCGACCATGAGCCTAACCGGGTTATACTCACCTTCCACGACTTCTACACCCTCGAGAACAGGTCACATCTACTGATAATCATCGAAAGATAGAGCCAACAACCTTAAAGTCGATGATGATGATGCACAGTCTTCGTGGGTTCGACTGCTGAACATGTGCTGGACGGCCACACATCAGCCGAACCCTTCCTGTTTCCTCAAAGACCTAGACGAACCTCGGTCATCCTCGGCGAACCCATGAGCTGCCATGCATACGAACCTTGGTTCCTCACACAGAACAGCAATGAGCCGAACCTCCCCATCAACCGGCGAACCTTGTTAGTCAGCCGAACCAGCACAAGAGACCCGAACCTATCATGCATGAGCCGAACCTAGGCTTAAGTACCCATGAGCCGAACCCTAGTTGAACTCCCCGAACCTCGGACCACCACCGAACCCTCTTGAGGCTGGACATAACCGAACCTATGATTAGACACAGACGAACCCTGCATCTGAACAAGCCACTCACGAACCTATGGTTTCATTTGAACGAACCTATCATCGTGAACACAAAATACCAGCCGAACCTTTGGGGCACATCGTAGTAGACGAACCCTAGCCAACTAACGAACCTGGGCTGTATCAGCACCGAACCTAGACCTCTTGAACCAAAAGGTTCGCTGCCCTGGGTGGCCGAACCTACTGTCATGCAACTGCCACTCTTGTAGGCCGGTTGACAATATGCAACCTTTCTTGTGTTGGGCCCAACAGCAAGTCCAGTAGCACGATTCTTTTGGTTTAGGCCCAAGTCCCAATGAGACCAAGCGATTCAACCGGCCCAATCACATATATTTGGCCCAACAAATGATACCCGGCCCACATACCGTTCGACCCAAGGTCACCTACAATCGGCCCAATAGTGACCCATTCCTTATACCCCAATCGGCCCAAGATTCCTTAGTAAGTCCAATGAGTTTAAATGTAATCGAATTCATAAACTAAATGGTCAAGAATGACATATATGAGAAATAGGACGAGTAAACATGTGTTGTTACAAAGGTGATGAATATAGTGTTAAAGCAATGGATGACAATTAAGTTATCCAATCATTTCAAAAACCAGGTTAAAGACAAGGAGAGGTAAGGGAGATAAAGTTCTTAGTCATAACTTACGATTATACATTAAACTCAAACTAAGTTGATTTTAGTAGTAATAAATCCTACTTCAAGGGAATTGGGCCGAATGGAGACCAAAATCGAGACTCACGGGTGACATCCAAGTTAAGACTAACACATACACGCACACAAATCAATATAATTGATATTTATGAGTCAAATACAACGTGAAATCAATACAGGATCGTGAGAACAAACACAAGTACAATCAAGAGAGCGTGCATTCTTCGTTTAAGCTAAGTCAACCACTTTAAACATAAGGAGAGTTCATATGCCCCTTTTCTTTAATCTTAACTGATTTTAAACTCACGGGGCTGAGAAACATGCTTACTTTTATTTATGAAAACTACAATTTGCACACATTGGAAAAGGGCCAGTGTAGGCTTTCTTGTTGGCTTGTGCATTAGTGTTGACAGGTCCAAACTGTTGAAGAGGAGTGGCATGAGTCACAGCAAAGTTCATATGACCTGCCTTTCTCTTGCGGTTCTTTTTGGAGGAGGAAGATGACCCAGCTTTGGCCTCTTCCTTTGGTGCTTCTTTTGGACCTTTTGATTGGTCCTTCTCCTTCTTGGATCCCTTTCTAGTTAGAGTCCCATCTTTGACATGGTTGTCTGTCAAGGTAGCAGCCAGACGGATGGCATCAGCAAGGGTTTTAGGGTTGCTACTTAGTACAGAATCTTGAATCACCATTGGCAGGCCACCAATGTACTTTTCGATCCCTCTTTGCAAAGGGGTCACCATATGAGGGCATAAAAGACTGAGCTCATGAAAACGATTGTTGTAAGCAAAATTCTCACCACTATCTTGTTTGAGATCCCAGAACTCAAACTCGAGCTTCTTCACCTCGTTACGAGGGCAAAACTCTAGGGTCATACGTTCTTTGAGCTGGTCCCAAGTGAGTTCATCAGCAGTGTTTTCCCCAATGGTTCGTTTTTCATTGTTCCACCAAGTAAGGGCTCGTTTTTGTAGAGTCCCCGTAGCATAACGAACCTTCAATTTGGTCGGGCAATCACTATTCAAGAAGGTACTCTCCATACCCTCAAACCACTAGAGCAATCCAGTCGCTCCATCCGACCCATTGTACTTGGGTGGGTTGCATGAGTTGAAGTGCTTAAAGGAGCACTTGGGTTGATTGACTTGTTCAGGGTTTGGGTTGACTGGGTTGATATTGAGTTGTTGGAGTTGTGCAACCATATTAGGTAGTATGGTTCCCATTTGGCGAGCAATAATAGAAGCAATACGACGATCAGCCGCGCGTTCCCTACGAGCCATCTAGATAAGAATAAGAATCGATTAGGAATTGAATATGAATAGATTGAATAGATAGCATTTGTGACATTTGTATTATCTTAGATAAGTAATTATTACTAATCATAGATAATATGTTATTGAATATAAAAACACATAATCAAATCAATTGACTTTATTTAAAACATAAGGAATGGTATTCAAAATACCTTGTGACATATTAGAATTAATTTGGTTTGCAAGATGTTTGGTGTGATATGCTTTGGCCTATAACTGATCATACTCTCATTAGAAGTCCCCAGGAAAGCTAGACTGGTTCCACAGTACTTCAGGGATTTATACGAATAGCTTTCCTAGACAGGAATTCCAACTACCGGTACTACACCCTTCCAGTTACTACATATCCACCTCACAAACCTAATTCTAACGGAATTATAAAAATCAATATTAGAATTTCCTAAGCTTAAATTCTCTAAGGAATATTAGGCATCAAGCCTAATGAGTTCATAACTTATCAACTAACGTTCACTCGCACACACGTGAGATTAGAATAGAGTTCACTTAAAAGCAAATTCTAAGGCAATTGCTTAAGCTAAGTAACCTCCATGATATAAAGCCATCTTAAACTAAGGCATTCTTAGCTAAGTGTAAGCAAGGCATTTAATAAACTATGGCTTCCCTCTATGGTATTAAACTAAGGTTTTCCTCTATGGTAACAATTATAATAAAGCACATAATGAATATATATAAAACATAGCACATAAGCAAGTAATAAACAAAAATTGTAATATGAGATAACTCATATTTGGGTAGTCCTAGTTATAGTCTAGGTCACCATTTCTAATAACCTAATTCCCTATAACCATGGCTCTGATACCAATCTGTCACACCCCAACCAACGGCGAAATACGTTGGGGCGCGAGTTAGATTGTTCATTACTCATGGTGCTATGTGTAAGTTTCAATAATTAAACAATTTTATTTAATTCAAATCAAGCATTCATTCATTTAATAACCAAACATTCAAAGTCATTACAATAGCTCGAATTCAAATCAATCATTACAATAAACCAAAAGTCTAAACATTTGAATAAATTAAACTAGGTCTCTAGACCTATCTTATGTCTTGAATCTTTTCTTCCTTAACCTGTCACACATGTAAAATAAATTTTTGTCAACTATTTGCATAGTTGGTGAGTTTACACACTAAGTTTGAATACTAAGTATAAAAGGATGCAAACTAAAACTTAATTAGAATATGTATCAAAGGCATAGCATAATACAAGTTTGAATAATTGAATGAATATATGAATAACAAATGCTTGTGTCCAAACAAGTATCCTTACATAATAACTCAAGTATAACTATACAAGAATTATCATTTGTAATTCAACTAGTTTGCTAATGTACTTTTCACCTTTTTCACACAAAGGCCAAAGCCATTGCAAAGATAGTATCTAACCACCCTAGGCCACTAAGTATTAATTTGCTTGACTGGCAACACACATAGAATCAACACATTGTATAAACTTAGCATCTAACACATAAAACTAAATAAGTCTAAAGCTTGCATCATAAGTTTGAATTGAATAATAGAATGAATAATAGTTTGAATACGACATGTGTAACATCCCAAAAACAAGAAGTAAAAGGGAGTGTGAAGAACTCACATGTTAGGATGCTTAGGCTAGTTCCCAAATCCTTGATTAAACAATGAGGAAGTAAGGCTATCTACTCACCTATAATTTGAGTAATTCAAGTCTTAGCAATCCTATAGTTTAAGTTCAAGAATCCTAGAAACTATGGCAATCCTAATGGAAGTCCTAGTTTGAATGAACTATGTTTTGAATGGATACTTAGAATAACTAATCTTATAATATTGATGTAATAAAATAGAATATCAAACATATTCTTTTTATATATCAATATTATTAATATGAATAAACTAAACTTAATATTGGTTTAAATAAAATAGAATATCAAAGATATTATTTTTATTTAATCAATATTATTTACATGACTAGACTACTTGTATAAGAATATTCAATAATATTCTCATAATAAATAAAAATAGAATATTAATTATTCCTTTTCATTTATTATTTTGGAATTGAATTTTTAAGTGAATTTATTTCCCATCCATTCAATAATTAAAAGTTTGTATAGTTGAATCATATGCTTTATTTTATTTGGTCTTTTAAAGATTTATATAAAAAATAATTATTATTATTTTGAATAAATTTATTTTGTTCAAAACAAATATTTTAAAATCTAAACTTTTATGCATAAATGTATAAATGAGTTAAGAAAAAAATATATATATTATTAACAGAATGTTTTAAAGTTTATTTTAAAAATCTTTTCATAAGTATTTAATTTAATTCTCATTTAAATCTTCTTATTTAACATAAATACATTTAAATACATACAAGAAAATAAATTAAAAATTAAATCCTATTTGAAAATATTTGATTTTGTATTAACAGAATATGTTAAAATTTAATTCTTTAATTTTTTTGAAAATAAAACAATGGGTTTCTTTTAAATCATCTATTTAAATTTGTTTTAATTACAAACTAAATAAAATTGGTTATTATGTAAACTGAAATTTGTTTACAGCTTTTATAAATTTATTTCTGGAATTTTAACAAAATATTTTTGTATAAAAATATGGGTTAAATAGATGGAAAGCTAAAAAAACGGATCTGGGCATGGCCAAGGTTCGAACCCGAGACCGGTTAACCCTCAGCCGGCGGTCTCTACCGCTGGGCTGGGGGGTTATGCCTTGCATGAATTCGTTTCTATTACATAATATACAGTCTTTAAAATCGAATACAGAAACCTATGAACCCTAATTTGTTCTTCGTTCGAATTCGTTAGAATCGGGGGTTGTGAGTGATTAAAAGGTTAGGGCTTTTAATCCTCACTTGATTTCGAGTATATGGGTACAAGAATCACCTGGTGAAGTGTTCGGTTGGGTAGAGTTCGACTAGCTTGAAGGTTCGGCCGAAGCTTGTGCTTGGATCGCAACGAGGAGCGCTCTAGATGGCTTGGTTCTTGCTCAGACAGTTTCGTGGTTCGCAATGGATCAAGAGGGTGTGATTTGATTTGGGTTTTATAGGCATTTAGTAGGAGTCCTATTTTCGGTTCGGATATGGGATTTTTGGAAGGCCATTAACAGATGATTCGCGATTGATTCTTTTTGATTCGATATTAAGATGATTACACGCTTCGAATCCTTTCTAAAAATGAGTTTGATTAGCTGTAACAAGCTAGACTTCGCGTGGATTGTGTCTCGGGTCGGGATTGGGTCGACGGGTACCCAGTTGGGGAAACCGGGTACAAAGGATGGAAGGTTTGGGATAATTACAGTTTTAGTCCCTCCATTTCCCATGTTGTTTCAGTTTAAAATAAAACCTTTCCCCTCACAAACTAGTTTTATAACTTGTCATTTCTAACCCTTCTAGTTAACAACCTTTTTATGTTTTAAAATTTATAAAATCTTTTATTTATTTCCCATATTTAGACTTTATAAATAATTTGTATGAAACATAAAATAATTTATAAAAACCTTTTTATAATTATAATGTCTTAATTATTATTATTATTATTGTTATTATTATTATTATTAATTTTATTATTATATATTATGTATATACTTTATAAATTTAAGAATAGGTTATTTACAAAATAAAAATGTTTTTATTTTATTATAACCTATTATGACTTTTAAGTTTTAAAATGATAATTCTTTTATAAAAATGAAATTTTATAAAAACTTAGATTATGTATTTTGTTACTATTATCATTTTATTATGTATGTACATATTATTTATGTATATATTTTTATAACTCTAAAAATAGGTTATTTACTAATAAAATGTTTTTATTTTATTATAACCTATTATGACTTATAAAAATTGTAATCTTTATAAAAATGAATTTATAAAGACTTTGATTATATATTGTATTGTATTTGTTAGTATTGCTTTATTAATAAACATTTAATTAACTACAAATTCATGAGTTAAATGTTCAAATAATATCCCAAACTTTTATTTATTTCGAATATGATACGATTACAAAGCTAGAATGAAAATCGAAAATCCTAGGGATTACAAAAATTGCAAACATGTAAAAATGGAGCTTTGTAAACAAACTCATGCTTAAAATATCTGAATAATTCCCAAGTTTCTCTATTAAAGAATTAGAGTTTTGTAAAAATAGACCTTTGACCACTAAAAATAATGGGGTTATGGCAAAGGAAACCAACCAGTACATTGAACCATGGTATACTCGTTTCTTACCATTTTCGTCAACACCACAACACCGAAGTCCATCTTCACCAGCTTCCATGGAAATCTTGTCGTTGTCGTCGAAATCCACAAGAGCCTTACCTTTGTTAGCAGCTTCCATAGTCACCGTGTTTTGTTCTTGAACATCAAGGGTTTTCATGAAATCCACAAGAGCCTTACCTTTGTCACCAACTTCCATTTTCACCTTAATTCGTTCTTCAACAGCAAGGATTTTCATGTATTAGAGATCTTCTATGGCTGCGAAAGAAGAAGATGGAAAGATATTTGAGTGTGATTGAAGAGAGAAAATGATTGAAAGATATGTACTGATGATGTCTGATAGATTGATGATTAAAAAGGGAGTAAATAGAAAAGGTCCAATAAACCGCTCACTACAAAACAAAGATATAATCTAATTAAATCATGATCAATAGTCCATAAAGAGTTTAAGGTGATCTCTTTTTGATCGGGTTTTCACAGGATTTAAATTATATATATATAATGTTATGTTATAGTACATTGATGCAATTTTAACATGAAATCGAACATGACTCATTATAACATTTGTGATTTATGATTTGTTACGGTCCATTGATAAAAGGCAATGCAGCCCATAACATTTGGGTCATCCCAAATACAGTAGCACGTGAGCTTACACACACCACGTAAACCATTCACTAAATGCATTGCATGTATCCATGTTAAATGTGTTTTATTAATTACTAGTACAGCACCCCACACGATACAACTGAAAACAAAAGAGTTAAGCTGGCTGACTTTAAATGTTTGTATAGTTTGGTTTTGAGTCACAACCATAACAAAAACAAATTTTTTATTTAAGTAGTTGAATAAAATTTACTTTAACTAGTAACATAAAAGGTCAAATGGAACAAAAATGCCAAAAATTGATTCATTTGTTTAGAGAGGTTTTTTCTTTTATAATTACTTCAATTTTAAAAGTCTACCAATGTGGGACAAATTGAAAAAGGAAACAAAACATTTAGGTTAAGTTTAAAAAATTGTACCATGATAATATAAAAATTGTAAAACTCTTGATTTAAAAAGATTTAATCATATTACTATTTTGTCTTTTTAACATGTGTTGTATGGTAGTATAAATTACTATTGTTTTTGATAATACTACTACGTTTTTCAATACCCGAAACAGTGGCACGTGAGTTATCGAATTCACTACGTGTCCCAATCAGCCCCATGCTATTGGCTCCATCCGATTTTAGGGGCAAGTTTGTTGTTCACAAAATTATTCAATGAACATGACCACCAGTGGCGAACCCAGAAATTTTTTTCATGGAGGACGGAATTTTTTTAGGTTTATTGGTGTTCAAGTTGAGTTGAGGCAGATCGGGTCGGGTCATGTTAAAAAAAGAAAATCAAACTAAATTTTATATATAAAGACATAATGAAAATACAATACATCTAAAGTTGTTCGCTACATGATTTTTTTTTATATCCAAAGCAACGTATAAGGTCCTGAGAATTGGGGGTGCCCAGGACAAGTCGGAAAAAAGCCCCCTTAGTGAATTTGAATATTAAGTTGAGGGTATTCAAAAAAACAGAAAATTGATAATACTAGAAAAATGAACCGTATTCATAACCGAAAAAACGAACTGAATTCTGAATTTGGTTTAAGGTTTGGTTCCTAACTGTATCCGAATTCCGAAGTTGGTTCTTAACCGTATACGAATTTCGGTTATCGGTTCCAAATTTTTTGGAATTCATTTTGTTTAGTTAACCGATTAAAGCGAATTCATATTTAAATTTTTTTATCTTTATAATATACAAGGTTGAACTAGGTTTATTTATATCAGTTTATTTGGTTTTTAATTAGTATATTTGATTGAATTCGGTTTAATCGGTTTTTAACCAGTTTAGAGGTGGATTTTTTTATTATAATTAATACTAAACTTGATTTGACATTGGGTTTAAATTATCAGTTGGATATTTTTAAACTTAGTATTCTTAATTAACACTTAGATTTTAAAAGTTTAATGTGGGCGATTGTAAAATTTTACGAGGGGCGATCAGGATTTTAACATGTATATACTACTAAAAAAAATTTTCAAGGTGGGCGGCTGGGACATAGTGTAGGTACGCCACTAATGACCACTTCTACTTTGTTCAAGGAAATTGAGGAAAACTGAATTTAGATATTGTGATTTTTAAGGTAATTTTCCTGATTATGATTCATGGATTTCAAAAAGTAAGGAATAATTACATATTTCACTAAGATACAAATTTTTAATATATAACATACAATACTTTTAAAGCAATTTTTGATAAAATACGTAATTTGAGTTGGGAAAAGAAAGTATATAAATGACCCTGAAAAAAAATGTTGTGGACCTTGTACTTTCAAAAACATTTATTTTTGTTTGAATGACCAAAGATTAAGACTGTTCAAAAAACTCGCGCCTCGTTCGAAAAAGGCTTGGCTCAAAAAGAGCTCGGCTCGAAAAAAGCTCGTTAAAAACGAGCCGAGCCGGAGCCAAGGTTGGCTCGGCTCATGGCTCGATTCATTGGCTCATGTCATGGGTCGGCTTGATTTTTAATATATATATATATCAAATTACACACACACACACATATATATTATATTACACACATAAATATATATTATATAGAGGACGGTTATAATACAAAGGATTTTAACGTGAGAAGCGTAGGAAGCCACAAGCTGTTGACATGTGTCATGACGGTAAAGGGCAATATCGTCCATATATAATTACAGACCGTGATTCAACAAATTACAGACCGTAATTTAACACATGTAATCAATGAGCAACTGCATAATCACGTACCACTAAATCACATACCACATTATATGAAAATCGCAGACCGTTATTTAACATGCATAATCAAAGGATCAACTGCATAATTACGTACCAATAATCACGTACTAAACACTAAAATCACGTACCACGTAAAAAAATCGAAAAAAACTACAACAATTTTATACTCAAATTAAAGATAATAAAATTATCTATTTTATGGTGTAATTTTTTTTAAAAAATGATTAACCGTTTAAAAGTTATTCGATTTTTAAAAAAATTGTGGAACTTGATTTAACCATAAAAAAAGTCAACAAATGTAGGTTATTCCTTTTTTGTCCTTTCATCTTTAAAATCATGCAAGTTTTTAATAAAAAGTGGGGACCACTAGATTCTAACCATTGATTAATTTGATCAAGGGCCAGAAATCATTCCTATCATTCTCACGTTAAAACCTCTTTGTATCGGATCTGTCTCCATATTATATATATATACAATATCTTATACACATATTTATATAAATATAAATATTATGTATAATATATATATCTATAGATATGATTAGGTTCAAGTAAAAATGATGAGATTGGTGAGAAGGGTGAGAAGGATTATGGATTTGACAAGTGGCATTACTATAATTTTATAAAAAGGGTATTTTGGTCATTGTGTTTATTGCTTCAAGTTATTGTGTTTAATGCTTCATGTCATTGTGTTTAATATTTTTATTATTTTGTTTTATTTTTTATATCATATTGTATTATTTTGTTATTGTTTTTTTATACATTAAATAAATTGTTCTTATTTATTTTTTATGTTTTATGTATTAAAAGTACATAATTGTGTTATTTTACTATTATGTTTATAAAACTTATAATTTTAAAAAACATAAATTGTTTTTATTTTTTGAAAAATACGTTTTTGTCATTGTATATATATGTTTATGTCATTGTGTAATATATTCATCATTATGTTTTGTCGTTAGAACATTGTGTAATGTGTTATGTTCAGGTCATTGTGTAACATATTCATCATTGTTTTTTCGCTTCAGATGATTGTGTAATATAGCATCATTGTGTCTTAGTTCAGGTCATTGTGTAATAGTCATTATTTTGTTTTACGTTAAGGTCATTGTGTAATCTACGCGTCATTGTGTTTTACGTTCAGGTCATTGTGTAATATACACATTGTGTGTTATGTTCAGGTAATTGTGTAATATATTCATCATTGTTTTTTATCTTCAGATGATTGTATAATATAGCATCATTGTGTCTTACGTTCAGGTCGTTGTCTAATAGTCATTATTTTGTTTTATGTTAAGGTCATTGTGTTTTCTACGCGTCATTGTGTTTTATGTTCAGGTCATTGTGTAATATACACATTGTTGTATTAAATGAATTTGTTTTGTTTTATCATTATTATTTACATATAAAAATTACGTGATTTTGTTGTATTAAATGAATTTGCTATTTTTAAAGCTCATGAATTTATAAAAAAAATAGTTAGACACTACGATGACAAAAAGAAACACTCACAAATAAAAAGACACAATAATAGATAATTAGACACAATGACGCATTACAAATATAAAAGGAAGAGGAAAACGTTTTTTTTTTTATTTTTTTATATAACAATACTATACTCGTTTTAAAGATAAAAAAATGCTCATTTTTTTGGTGTAATTTTTTTTAAAAAATAATATTGTATGTAAAAGTTATGACCGTTTAAAAAAATGGGGGGAACAATCAACAAAAGTGTCTATGACTAAAATACCATTCCACTAACTTTTTTAATACAACTTTGATCTCAACCATTAAATTATATATCTAATGACCCACAATCATTCTCACACTTCTCACAAATCTAAGCCTTTTTACTATAACCCCACCCTATATAGATATATTAGTTTTTATATATAATTATATATGTGTGTGTGTGTATACAGACTAGCCTAGTTATCGCGCTTTGCAACGGGAAACACAACACTTAAGTTGCATGATTTTAAAGGTTTGCATGGTTCAATCTTGAGTCATAACTATAACAAAAGCAATTTTTTTAACTTGATAGTTAACTAAAAGTGATTTTAAAAACTAACATAAAAGGCAAAATGTACCAAAAATGTCAAAAAATGATTCATTTATTTTGAAGTGTTTTCTTTTATAATCACTCTATTTCACTTAAATTTTTAAAAGCTATCAATGTCGGACAAAGTGAAAACACAAACAAACATTTAGATTAGAATTAAAAAGTTATACCATATGTTATAAGAGTTGTAAAACTCTTAATTTTAAAATATTTAAGCAAATTAGTATTTTCTCCTTCTAATATACGTTATATAGGAGTATATCTATATTGGATTTTATATATATTAGATTTTATATGTTAGATTACATATATATGTAAAGTGGAGGAAAAGAAAAAACAAAACGAGCTGGCTCGTGATTCGAGGTTTTTAACGAGCTGAGCTGGACCCTGGATTTTTGGCTCGAAAGAAATTTCAGCTCGGCTAGGGCTAGACTCAAAAATCCATGAGCCGAACTTGAGCCAGGCATGGCTCGGCTTGACTCGATTACAGCCCTACCAAAGAATGAACCCTAAAATAGTAAAATGCTAGCAAAATAAAATAATAAAGATTCTAAAATATTATTAATTTAAAAAAAAACTTGTAACGCATTCTTCATAACCAGACGTTCAGAGAGTAACCATACCCAAAATTGATTGGATAGTATAGGTTGTTTTGCATCAAAACAGTCCAATTTAGTGTTCCTGGTTGAACCGGGTTAATGGATCATGTCGTCTTGTCTACTCATGCAACCATTCATTCCAACCCACGTTAGCCTGTTTCATTTTAATTGTTTAATTCTCCATAAAGATGATTGATTATTTGACTCTTAGGATTACAAAGCGAAACGATTTTGGGGTTTTTGGTAAATTAGATACAATTTATGTATATGAATTTAATTTGTAGTTTATAATTAAGAATCAATATTTAAAAGTTTTGTTGGAACAATGATTATGTGGATTGTTGATGTGATGTTAACGGAGTTTCAGCTATGTACTTGTTTAATCTCACGTATGTGATTTCAGTAACCAATAATACGATATAATTAGTGGCGGAGCTTGACAATTTGAAGGAGGGGCAAAAATTTACAGGACTCATAATAGATGTTAATTATTTGAAGGGGGACTAAACCACTATTTTTAACTAAAAATAACTTTTCGGTCGAAAAATTAACACTATGGACGAAAAAAGAGAGGAGGCGGTCGCCCCCTGTCCCATAAAAACTTCGCCCCTGAATATAATAATAATTGAAGTGGTCTGAACTATGGCTGATGAAAGTCTGAGTTAGTTGTTACATGGTATGTGGTTGATGTTTACCAATATGGTCATACCTGAAATTGGTGGGGTAAACGTTCTATAACATGGTGTTCAGGTGCCCTCATATGAATTAGTCGTTCAAGCTGATTATTAGTTGGACCGAAAACCGGTTAATATGATCGGACAAATTTTTTTACTTAATTCATAGTATAAAACATTAAAACAAACCTATATTTTTTTAAAACATGATTATTTTTGTTTAAACGTGTGATGTCGTCTTGTCTACTCATGCAACCATTCATTCTATTTCACTTAAGAATCTGATTTAGAAAACTTGAAATTCAATTCATATTTTATTTTAATTTAGTTCGAACTTTTAATTTAGATTCGATTCGATTTGAAGTCTGATATCGAATTTCGAGCAAAATTTTGAATTTTTTATTTTCAATTCGATTGAATTCAAAATTCGAATCAGAAATATTTATATATATTCACATATATAGATATATTTTTTGTACACACACAAGTAGTTTTATATATATATATATAAATTGAGTTTTATAATTGTGTTATTTAGTTTATATTGATCATTTTTTTAACGTTTAAAGTTAACATTAATTTTGCAAAAACAAAGTATAAATATATTTTTTAGCTAAATATAAATTTCGTCAACTAGAATTTGATTAGCATTCGGTTCTGAATTCAAATATAATCGAATTTCGAATTTGATATTATTGAATTCGAATTTCGAATTCATATCCTTGTCAAAAATTCATATTTGAAATTATTTAATTTGAATCATTTTAGTTATTCGAAATTTAATTTCGTTTAACAGTGCCACACTACCATCCTATTATATATCTAAGCTCTTCTTGCTTTCCAAACGGTTAGCGTATCATAGTATTAACCAAAAAAATCTTAATTATGTTATTATTTTTGGTATATATTTTTCTCTTTGGTATATATAGACAATTGTGTTGCATATATTATTATATTAATTGCCCTTTTTACTCATGATCAATAAACTAGAATTACGGAAATAACCTGCATTTTCTAACAAAATCAACCTAATTTAAACTAATTTTTTTTATTAATTGATGATCGATTAGTTGGTAAATAAGGGTACATAGACATAAATATTGGTTAAATTATGCATGCTTGATTGGTGTCTGTAGAAAATTAATGTTATAATAATAATAACAACAACAACAATAATAATAAATTTGTATATTTGTATACTTAATATATATATATATATATATATATAGGGGACGATTAACGTACATAACTACATATTAGTGTTAACATGCTAAACGTAGGAAGCCACAGGAACGCGCCATGTGTCATTAGGGTAAGGGGTATTATCGTCCATATAAAATTACAGACTGTGATTTACAAAATTACAGACTGACATTTAACACCCACTATCACAGACCATCGGGATAATCACAGACCAACAATTACGGACCAAATTATATAACAACCATAAACCGTATTTTAACACACATAATCAAGGGCAAAATGTATAATCACGGACCAATAATCACGGACCACGTTATATGAAAATCACGGACCGTCATTTAACATGCATGATCAAAGAATCAACTGCATAATCACGTACCAATAATTACGTACCAAGCTTAAAAATCACGGATCACGTAAAAAAAACTTAAAAAAACTATAACAATATTATACTCAAATTAAAGATAATAAAATTCTAAATTTTATGGTGTAATTTTTTACGCCCCGTTAGCGGTGCGCACATATAATGTATATATGTGTCGACAGCTCTTGAGGGGCAAAAGTAAAATTGCATTAATTTTAACGTTATTTTACTTATTCAGTGAAAATAACGTTAAAATCGTTTCGGACGGTTGATCAAGCATCATGAGCCGAGGGTCTCACTGGAAGCAGTCTCTCTACCCCTACGGGGTAGGGGTAAGGCTGTCTACATCTCACCCTCCTCAGACCCTGCCTTAGCATGCTAATGGCGGGATATACTGAGTACGTTGATTGATTGATTGATGGTGTAATTTTAAAAAAAAAATAATAAAGCATGTAAAAGTTATTTAATTTTTAAAAAACGAGTGGAACTTTGATCAAATGGTGCAGAATCCATCCTACGTTTAGCACGTTAAAAAGCATATGTATTTGATCCGGCTCCTATATATATATATATATATTTGTTATAAATAGCTTGCTCTTAATTAATCGTTTTATAAAACAAATTAAGCAATACATCTAAAGTCGTACTCGTAATATACCGATGATTTTAAAGCCAAGTGAGAAGCCAATTGCCATGAAACATTCATTAAAAACTTTGGTATTTTAAGCCATCATCACAATTGTAATTTAAGCTAAAATCACTTAATTCATCTATTGATGTGATTACAATGGCATGCTTATCCTATATAACATAAATACATAATATTGTAATAAATAGTATTTAAATCTTGTAAAACTAGAAGATTGGATATAACTAAAAAGTTTGAAATTACATATAAGACGTTTATTTGATTTAAAATTGATATGATTGGGTCATTGGCTACACGCGATGCAAGCTAGCAAGAGAATTGCAGAAGAAACACCGTCATCTTCAAGATGAGATATGCTTCTTTTGAACTTCACAATGTTACCTTTGTTATATTGCGTTATCATCTCTTTGTGGATCAAAGACTGATGGTGATTATGATTTCTACCTTTATGTTGTTGAGCTTCTTTTGCTTGTTCCACCTTCGAAACCATCCTCTCAAACCCTAAATTTGTAGATATATTTGGGGGCTTTTTTTGTGCATTTGGAAATAGTATTCAATGGGTTTATATAGCCAATATATATGTTAACTCTGCTATGCGTGAAGTTACCTTATTGCCCTTTTAGACATTTGTCACTCATTTTCTAGAGTTAGATTCGATTGATGGATCATGTGCTAGGGATATATTAATGTGCCATTATTTGAATGTGAATTAATACTTTATTCTTATTACTATAATGATGTATTTGTTTCTATTTTCATTCAAGATCTTCATCTTCAAAATTTTCTAAATAATTATGAATAGTTTTGTTTTCCAATATGTAATTTTCTTATTTATAGTAGCTTAAAAAACAACATCCTGAGATTAATTGTGACACGAATTGTTTTTTGGTAGTTGATTGGCATACCATGAAAAGTATAGTAGCTTAAAACAACAACCTACATAACTTTACCAAAATCAACACAAATCTTTGATTTTTATTTTCTCGAATATTGTTGTAACACATTTCTAATATCATTGTGGCACATTTAAAATATTTTCTTTTTTTATATGTATGTGTAAATTAATCACCGTTTAAGAGTTAACATCGTTTTAGGTTTTTGACTTGTACTAATGTAACTATTTAAATGCAAAAACTTACAATGAGACTAACTCTTAAATGATTATTAATTTACATATACAATAAAAGTAAAAAATTTCTACATGTGTTACAATGATATTCGGAAAAAAATCAAAGATTTGAATTGATTTTGACGAAATTATTTGGTTATTATTTTAAGAATGAGTTATCATTATATCACAATGATATGTATGTGTGTATATGTGTACCACATGAGTGCATGGTGTTGAATACATACCGACGTACCTTTATAATCCATAAATAACTTTTTTTGGGTGTAGAAATAATCTCTAGCTTGTTTCTTTGGTTTTTCAAATTTTAGACGGACAAAATTTCGTCTAGTTTTTTTTAACAGCTCACGCAAAGTATCACATTTTAAATGAGTACATTGACATCACCATCTAGAAGAAAACAGACACAGAAAAAACCCCTAGCTCAACCTAGAGCATTTTTTTTGCTCCAGGTGAGACTCGAACCCATTATCTCCCATTCAGAAAGTCAAGGGATACCATTAGGCTATAAACCTTTGGTAATTTTGTCTAGTTTAGTAGTACTCATAAACTCCCTTTATTTTGGTCAATTAAGTTATGAGGTTGTAGATTGAATCGATAAACCTGACAGTGATTGGACTAGAATTTCAAAAATCTTGAATATTATTCTTGGGTCATAATATGCATACATCACCCTCATTATCTATACATCATATTAAGGTCAAATCAATCATATCATACTCACACAACTTTTAGTCATACATATCTTTTAAATATTTTTTAATATTAAAAAAATATAAAAATATTGTTATTTCTAAACTGATGTACCAATATCCTAACCGTTTTTCTTTTCAAATCATGTGCTTACTCGTTTGCTACTTTAAACTACACATTTTGTTTGTCTCATCTACATTGCTATGATAGGGCTCAGAGTTTCCGTTAGGTTTTTCTTGAAGTGTCCTTCAGATCGAGCCTAACATAAAGTGTAAAACAATTAGGGCGGTTGAAATTCCGTCACAAGAGAACGGAAATTCGAGTACTAATAATGGACCAAATAACGTTAGAAAGATAAGTATTTGATTATGAATGAGTATTTAATATCTCTCAATACTGAATATTATAAAAGATATTTATGAGTTTAAAGTACGTCAAACCATTGTATTGTTTATCATGCCATGTCATGGTTTTTATCTGGTTGATGACCCGACCCAAATGCGGCATGTGAAGGGACCTACTTGGGTCAAAGTATTTGGTATGATGGAAAGAGACAAAAGGATAGGCAATATGGGAGACATGAGACCATCATTCTTTATGTAACCATTCATTAACCTAGAAAATGGCATGTTGGCCTTTCCAATGGCATGCATTTTATGAACATCCACCATTTTATTTATTGATTTTGACTTCCTCGTCCCTACTTATCCTATTTTAATTTAGAAAAAAACAAGTTATGCAAATAATATATTTGTATATATATTTTTTAAATTTTTAACAGTTGATTAATTGACAGATTTATGAAGGAAAACAAGACGATCAATCACACCATCCATTTCTCATCAATTCAAGAGGAAACTCACTAAAGGGAAACCTTCTGCTCATCCAATAGCACTTGCTCGCAGAGAGACTCAAACCTAAGGCCTCTAATAAGAGAAGCCAAGTGGTACCACTACGTTAGAATAACTAATAGATCTTTGGTTTTCTTCTAATCCATCACCCATTTTCTTTAAATAACATACATATATATACATATATATATATATATATTGAGGACGGTTATAATACAAATGATTTTAACGTGAGAAGCGTAGGAAGCCGCAAGCTTTTGACATGTGTCATCAGGGTAAAGGGCAATATCGTCCACATATAATTACAGACCGTGATTCAATAAATTACAGACCGTAATTTAACACACGTAATCAATGACCAACTGCATAATAACGTACCACTAAATCACGTACCACATTATATGAAAATCACAGACCGCCATTTAACATGCATAATCAAAGAACCAACTGCATAATTACGTACCAATAATCACGTACTAAACACTAAAATCACGTACCACGTAAAAAAAATCGAAAAAAACTGCAACAATATTATACTAAAATTAAAGATAATAAAATTCTCTATTTTATAGTGTAATTTTTTTTAAAAAACGATTAACCGTTTAAAAGTTATTCGATTTTTAAAAAAATGGTGGAACTTGATTTAACCATAAAAAAAGTCAACAAATGTATGTTATTTCTTTTTTGTCCTTTCATCTTTAAAATCATGCAAGTTTTTAATGAAAAGTGGGAACTACTAGATTCTAACCATTGATTAATTTGATCAAGGGCCAGAAATCCTTCCTATCCTTCTCACGTTAAAACCCCTTTGTATCGGATCTGTCTCCTATATATATATATATAGGGAATTCATACATTGGAAACCCTGAAAACCACTTTATGTGGCTAAGTTTTGCCACATTACCACCTTATTATTAAATTCATTTGGGGTAAGCATGTCTTTTTACCCATATGTACTTGTATACATTTTTTATTATTTTTACACCATATCTTTCTATGATTTGAATTTTTCATACCATCTGGCCATCGGTTAACGTTTACAAGTTACACATGTGTTACATTGTTGAGATTTTTTTTTCACATTTATTTCTCTGTTGTTTGCTACATTAAAAAGTAAATTAACGTTTTATTTTTTACATGTTGTTTGTTACAAATGTGTTTTTTGTCACACACGAAAAGTGATTATGTTTTTTCACTTCATTTTAAATATTTAGGAACGTAACACTATGATTTGAATTTTTCATACACATTTGGCCATCAGTTAACATATAGAAGTTACACCAGTGTTACGTTGTTGAGATTTGTTTTCACCTTTGTTTCTCTGTTGTTTTCTACATTAAAAAGTAAATTAACGTTTTATTTTATACATGTTGTTTGTTACACATGTTTTTTTGTCACACACGAAGAGCGATTATGTTTTTTCACGCCATTTTAAATATTTAGGAACGTATTTTTCACCTTATATGGCCGTAACGGCATTTTTTCCAGCATACGTGTGTTGTTACATTAAATTTACCCCTTTTTTTCTAGTGTACATGTTTTGTTACGTAAAGATTACATGCGGTCTCAATTTTTTTTTAATTTATTTAATGGGTAAAAGAGTTTAATTAATTTTGGGCTTTATGTCCTTTTTTTTCTAGAACCAAGGACAACCTTTTGTACTATTTGTCATGTTTGTCTACAACCATCTTGTCTCTCATTAATAAAAAGTTGTTTTTTGTAAGAGTGTGTCACCTCCATTTGTATTTTTTATTTGACAAAATTACATTTTTACAATGTAGCCACTCCCTCCACGCCAAGCCATTCCTTCTCTGTGTTTTTTCACTTTTGAATTCCCAAACATCTCATTTCCTTTGCATGAAGTTCCCTTTCTCTTTTAAAATTGTCTTTGTATGGATTCTACACTTGATCTTCTTTTATTGCAAGCTACAACGAAGAATCGTTTGTTGCATCAAAGATAGAAGGTGATAATCTATATTGATTTCTATAGTGTCTTCTTTCTTATTATCATTTGTTTTTTTTTGATGAAGAGGATGGTTATGTTCCAAATTTATGTTTTTCTCAGTACATCCCACAAACGATGATCCAATTCTCTCTGTTGATGAAGAGGATGGTTATGTTCCAAATTTGCTGTTGATACGTGAAGAATGTTATGAAATCCCGTCAAATGGTGGTAGATTGCCATTTTTTTACACGTGTTTCATTTTATTCTTGTTAGAACAACAATTTTATTTTTTTCACGTTCAATTGTTTTAGATGTTGATGATCATTTGGTTTTCCCACCTGAAAAAGAAGTAACAACCTCTGAAGATTTTCAACATAGCAGAAAAGAAAATGGTAATTGGTTTGTGCATGGCATTTACTTGTATGCCACGTTCATGTTACGTTATTTATACTTCAATATTTCAATTTATGTCTTTTTTTTATCATGCTAAAAAAGTATAAGATCTTGAAGGATGTTACACGTTTCTTACTCCTAACGGTACCAAGGTTTGGTGTCCGAATAAAGGATACGATGTAAAACCAACTGTATGTGCCATATATGGTTGTTGGAGTGATGTTCTTAGAATGTACAAGAATTATGCAGAATGTTCGGGTTTTTCAGTTCGTGTTGGGCAAACAAAGAAAAACAAAAGTGATCAGGTCACACACAAATACCTAAGATGCAACAAAGCTGGTAGGCCTCAATCAAAGCAGAAATTCGACACGTTAGACGAATCTTTTATGTCTGTTAGGAACATGTCTTTACAAGTTACGGATTGTAAAGCTCATATATCTGTCCAAGTTATAGAAGCGACGTCCACTTTTGTTATATACAAGTTCACAACCATCCTTTGGTTGAGACATATAACCGGGACTTTACTAAAGCAGGTTGCAATCTATCTTTTTCCACCAAACAGTTTATTCATCACATGACACTAAATAATATTGGTCCTACTATAGCTCACAGGCTTCAAGTGTCTATGAAGGGTGATCATCATAATGTGAATGGTACCCCTACTAATTTTAAGAATTTTAGCCAGGCAATCCGTCTATTTATAGGGAACTGGGACTCACAGTAGCTTCTTGATCGGTTGCGTGATTGTGTTAAAAACCTGCTGATTTTTTCTTTGATTTTTTCTGTTGTAAAAGTGGAGCTCAAGCATGTGTTCTGGGCTGACGAGATATCGAGGAAGAACTACGAAGTTTTTTGGTGAGGTGCTTGCATTTGATTCCACTTACTACACTAACGAGTAATTTTGTCACAGAATCTATATACGTATATATTACAGTTGAAATACACATAATTTACTGTAGTTTACATGTTATTTACTATAGTTTTACATACATAAGTACAACATGTTTTTTGGATCTTTTTTACAGATGTATTACATATACTTTTTCTGTAGTTTATATGTTATTTACTATATTTTTACATACGTAGGTATAACATGATTTTTGTACATTTTACGGGTGTTGATCATCACAAGAATTGTGTAACTTTTGGAGTGGGTTTTCTATACAGCGAAACTATAGATTCATATAAGTGGCTGCTAAATGCTTTTATGAAAGCACACGGCAAACAACCAGTTTTGGTTCTTACTGACCAAGATCCTTCAATAAAGCAAGCTATTTCCCAAGTCCTTCAAGGCTCATGTCATCGTTTATGCATGTGGCATGTCATGAAGAAACTACCACTCAAGGTGACAAAATAATATATATTTTAAGTTTATATGCTTCTATGTTTGTTATAATTTTTTTTGCTACGTAGGTTTCTAGCGATTTGCTTAACAATACTGATTTCCGGTTTTCTATGCATCGTTTGGTGTGGAACTTGTTCATATCCCCCGATACATTTGAAATACGTTGGGCCGACCTGATTACAAGGTTCCAATTAGATGGACACAATTGGTTGAGTGACATGTATGCGATTCGTGATCAATGGGTTCCTGCTTATTTTAGAGAAATTCCAATGTGTTGCCTAATGAATACCACATCCAGGTGCGAGAGTTCCAATGCTTCATTCAAAGTTAATTCCAGTGGAGCAAATACTTTAGTGCAATTTATCTTGTGCTATGACACTTCTATTGAAAGTCAGCGTTGTAGGCAACGTTTGGCGGCGTATAAAACCTCATCTCGACCATATCAGTCTTTGTCAGGTTTAGAAATAGAGAATCATGCATTTGAAATATATACCCGTTCGAATTTTTTGGAAGTTCAGAAAGAGATTGTTAAGGGGAAGTTGTTTTGCTATGTCTCTCACACCAGGTAGGTACAAGATAAAGTTGTATATTTTGTAACTCATCTCAACAAAGACAACAGTGTCACAAATGTTTTCCAGGTATTGTTAAAAAAATCATTTAATTACATATATGTTTCATTAGTATTAAATGATAGATACTTGCTTTTTATGTTCGTGTTATACCAATTATTTATGATTAGGATTACACACTAGTTAAGTTTTATTACGTTCATTTATTATTAAAAGGAGCACTTGATTACATTTATGTTTTGATAATTTTACATAATAAATACATTATTTTTACGTTTTTGTAATACTGTTTTTTTAGTATCAGGATTACACACCAATGTATTCCAGGTATTGTTAAAAGGAGCACTTGATTACATTTATGTTTCGATAATGTTACATAATAAATATATTATTTTTACGTTTTTGTAATACTGTTTTTTTAGTATTAGGATTACACACTAATTACATTTTTAGTACGTTTACTTAACATATATTTGACTCTTTCTTTCAGGTACTTACTGGGCCTAGCAGTGGGAACTATGATTGTTCATGTCGCAATTTTACTCGTATTGGTTACCTTTGTAGACACATTTTTGTGTTTATAGGGTCAATAGAATAGTTCGGATACTGAATGACTATAATACGAAGCGATGGATGAAAGATGTTTTACCGAAAATAATTTATGAAATTCAATATCGTTATGGTGTAGACAATTCTCTAGAGTCGTTGCTGCGGAATGAGGTATTTGGGTTAATATCTAATTGTGTCGATAGTCTTCGAAATGATTATGATGGTCTTGTTGTTTTTGCCAATAAAGTTAGGGAACTTAGTAGCAGTCTAAGTTCGGATCCAGTTGATTCAATCGCCAAAATTTCTAAAAATATTCAAAACTTGGTTGGTGGAAGTTTGGATGTTGACTTGCAATGTTCGAACCATCAGGGGATTCGTAACAAAGGTTGTGGCAAGTCACGTCGTTTGATTGGGGCCGGTGAAAAATTCGTTGATAAGTCGCTTGGGACACCCAGGTTCTGTCGCACATGCCAAAAGTATGTAACGGGCCACGACTCCCGTAACTGCAAGAAGAAGCGTACAGAAGCCGTTGACGTAACCGACAAGTAGTAATAATATTAGATGTGTTGGGGTTTTTTGTTAATCTATGTGTGTTTTTTGCATTATTTGAAATGTATGTCTCCCTTTTTTTTTGGTTACCAGCAAAACACTCTAATTGTATATTTTTAAGTATGTCATGTACTTTAAAAAACGGGACGCAAATGCTATGTTTTTTGTTCTGGCTATCTCAATGTAACTGTCTTAGCTTTTGTAATTTTTTATGTTAAAGTGTTTTATATGTATACACAAAGTATAGATGATGTAACAAGCAAGTAGCTTAAGTGATTTAACGAAAAAGAACTGAATGGTAAAGTGTAAAGTGTTATATATGTATATACAACGTTTAAATATAGTAACATTTTAGTAACTTAAGCGTAACACCCCAAAAACACCCAATGGTGCGCATTCAATTGTTTAGAGCTCACCAACTACCTTATTAAATGGACAATCCCTTGGCTATAAATAAGCTAGAACTACATTTTATTTTTCAGATGAATGTAATTTTTGGTAATGATAAAGTAGGCAGTTTTTTTTTACTCCACCTTCTCCATTTCTTAAGAAAGCTTGTATCCAGATCCATTTTCATCTGCTTCTTTACATGTTGATGAATTTTTTTTTTCAATCATATTTTATATAATCAATTTTTTTAATGAGATGTTAAATCCCATACACAATAGTGGCCTGTTTTTTTATTTATTTAAAAGCAAATTTACCCTAAAAACGTATGGTTTATTTAAAATCATTTTTTTATTAGGTTTGACAATCAACAGATTTTACAATCATTTTTTTTATATTTTAAATCTTGTCCTTTTTGAAGGGATCTACTCTATCTTTTATGAAATCTTTTTGACCATACACTTGGTAGTACATTCATTAATTATTTGATTGACAACCATCTTCTTTTTTGCATTTTTATATATTTTAAATCTTGTCCTTTATGTAGCCATCATTACATCCCATTCCCCCAAGTTTTGTACTATTCTATTAAATTAAAGCAAATTCAAATTTTTAATAAAATCAAAAGCATAATTCGTCCATAATCCAAACCATGTCCAAATCATAGTATTTAATGACACAAAAACTATAGCAATCCAATACCAGGTTACATGTCAGTTACACATCTTGTGCAACATCTACAACAACATTTCTAAGAGTATTAACTTCTGACTTTATCACATGCACCAAGTATTTTTTCCTCAACATGTTCAGTTGGCATTTTTTTGACATTTGTTGAAAAGCCACAGTTGAATTGTTCACGGATGCCCATAAATTTTTGTCACACCCCGAGCCGGCGGGGTAGGATCGGGTTTCCCCGACGGGCGGAAGGTTCCCGAGGCGCGATATCGTGAGTGATAATCGAAATGATCAGATTGTTTACATTGCACATGATATATAAATGAGAAACTTGCTAGAATAAAATAGAATTACAAAGTTAAATTACATCAGTTAAGTTTATAATTTAACAATGTAAATCTACTATAACATCATAATTCTTCAATCTTGTATCTGCACAAGATATACAAAATAAATGTGTATGATGTCCAAAAAGATGCAGGTCCAAAAAGCTAGGTCCTCTATCTGGAACCTAAACCAAAAGAATCAACTCTTCAGTTGACATGTTCGTCACCTGAGAAGTCATGCAAAAATAAAGTCAACACATGGTTGGTGAGTTCATATAACTCAGTGTTTGAAAATGATTTGAAACCCTCTTTCGGTAAAGACCCTAACCTCATTAACTTCACATGTAATATCCATATCGGTATGCTTATATATAGGGCATACCCCTGGGTCAAGCCAACAAACTCGCCCAGACGCCATCTCGCCACATACTAATACGTATATGACACTGTTGTTAATGATAATTAAGCATTTTTACCCTCCACACCTCTGATTTTGATTATGTTTTCCAAAATTTGATTTACCTTTGATTCTCTTGAGTTCATCATAGATACATGATTTTCCCAAAAGTCAATGATAGAAATAAAATGTTAAATATTTAATTGAATAATTAAATAAAACATTTAAATACAACTAAGACATGATGATTGGGCCTTATTTGACTCAATCAATTAGACTTAGTTGTTGGTGGTTGTCCAAGTTGTAACCTCTCACACGTGACCCATGTCAGGCATAACTCACAAGGAGTACACCTGAACTGAACGGGATTTTAATGTTTTGCCCTTGCAGCTTGACCCAATGGTCTTCTGTACATGCGGGGACTTTAAGGATATCCTTTGATTCTTGATCTCTTTGATTCTCTTGATTTGACTTTGAAATAGATTTCATTTGATCGTTCATATTATTGCCCGTATAGCCTGACTACCAGAGTCTTCTATACCTGAAAGGGACTTTATATGTGTGTTACACGTGGTCTTGATTCCCTATACAACCGACATCCACCTCAACTTGAATATTAATGATTTCATTAGATCATAATGATTTCATTATTTTCATGATTCACACACATTTATGATTTCTGATTCCTTGAGCCTCTTGATCTTGATCTTTTGAATTCCCATGATTCACAATGATAATTGATTCTTGATTATGATTCTTTGTTCTCAGATCACACACTGAGTTAAATTTCTTGAACATGATCTTTTGCTTTAGTTCATATGATTTCACTTTGAATTTAGGTTTTTGAATTTGAACTGAATGGACTAGGGGTTTGTTTAGAGTTTAGAATTAAAGTATTACTCATAAGAGTACTTTAATTAATTTGATAATTTGATCAGTTTAATAATTTCCTAGACAGGAGTCTTGGAGTATCAAGAAACATATATATGTAAAACATATAATAATAAAAGCATTTAAATAAACAGTTTAGATAAAACAGTTTACGCATGCTTCTCAGCCCCGCGTTTTAAAACAAAAATGTTAGAAAAGGGGCAATGAACTCACCTGTGTTGCTATGCAATGAATCACAAAGATAGTGCGCGCTCTTTGATTGTTGCCTATGTATCTTTAGCACCTGAGTTTGTTTTAAGAGAATTCGAATACGATAAGTATTTATAATAAACGTTGGTTCTAGGGTTTGGTCTCGGTGTGCAACTACGTGTCCTATATTACTAGTGTGTTTCTAGAACTTCCTTATAGTTACTCAAACTCATTACCCATGAATGATCCCTATCCCACCTTATTAATTATGAACCTTTACTCACTTATTTTAAGTTAATCCATTTTATGTTAAACATTTATTTAGAAAATCATTTAATTAATTTAATAGGATTTATAAGTCTATTTTCTTTTATTAAAACATAATTAATTTGATGAAGTGAAATTCACACATGATGGGCTTAGATTAAGTCCATTGAGCCAACCTCGGGCCCGTTTATTAGACTCTGCTTTCCAAATTGATTTCCTTCATTGCTCTGATTACTAAGCCTAGACGATTTAGAATAAACATCCAGGTTAGCTACATATTTTTATTGATTTTCCTAGGGTTCAAATGTTAATGATTTAATTAGCACCCAAAACCCTCAATCGTAGTTTTTGATCCTCATGATTTTCTCAAAGGTGTTGAACTCAAATGATGTTCATCATTTATATTTTAAATGATAATAATGTTTAAGATAACTCTCGTTTGTTCCAAATCCTACCCAAAGTAGATTTGCATGAATGAAACTCTAGTACCCTCCCATGCACACACACACATAAGATCAATTAGAATTCATGCAATATCATACTTCACCCGACACCAATCAATCTTGGCCAAGAAGTTATGGAGAGCATGAGCCCAACCAAAGGAGGTTGGCCAAGAGACTTGACCGTTTAAGGCCTTGGGCCAAAACCTGCTTGGCCGAAAATGTCCTGGCCGAATCAAGCCCTAGGCCGGAAGAGTCTTGGCCGGATAAAGCTTGCTATGGCCGGATAAGGATGGTCATGGCCGGTTAAACCTTAGTCCGAATGAGGACTGTCGAATGAGGTCTTAGGCCGACTAGGCTTAGGCCGAATGGAAGTATCCTGGGCCGAACCAGCCTGGCCGAATAAGGCTTGCCTGGCCGAAAGAGTTGCCTGGCCGAAGGGCTTGCCTGGCCAACTGAGGTAATGGTCGATTGACTGCCGAAGAAGACTTGGCCGAATAAAGAGTTGCCGTCTGAACCGAGCTCTGGCCGAGTAGATTCAGACGACTGAGGGGTCGGCCGAAAGAGTCTTGAGCTGCTCGAATGACTAAGGGCCGCATGTGGCTTCCGGCGAATGAGAAGATGGCAAATGAGACTTGGCCGAAGGTGGCTTGCTTCGGCAGGTTCATTCTGCGAATGGAGAGTGCTAGTCATTCGGCGTATGAGGGATGCACCTCATTCGGCGAATGAGGTTAGGTGTTCATTCGTGGGGCTGAACTTGGCCATTCGGCCGTTCATTCTTGACCAATGCAGTACCCCAAAAATCGAGTTTTAGCTCATCAAATGACTTATCACTTGTTCCTACTTCGTTCTAAATGATCGTGTTGTGTTTCCTAAGGCTTGAAAAGGGTTAGAACCGACTAGAAGGTGGGCGACCCAAAGGGTTCAAAACCCTAAAAAAATCGAACTTAAACTTGATCATTACCTCGAATCTGATGGATAAATGTTTAGATCGGTTGTACTTCTGAGATCTACAAGTGATGGTGGTCGTTTAGACACCAAAATCACACGATTTGATAGAGAAATGGATGAGTTCAAGCTAGGGTTTCTTAGAGAGAGAAAGTGTAGAGAGAGAGTGAACGATGGAGATGAATAGCTGGTGGTTGGGAGGTGGTTGTGGCTGTAAATGCCACAATAAATGACCCAAATTAAACCGGGTTCGTTTGGGTTCGCGTGGTTTCGCGTAGAATCGCCGGTTTCTCGTCGTTTTCGTTACGAAACGACTCGGTTTTAAAATAGAATTTATAAAAATTATTTTAGGTTGTGATTCCTAATAAATTAACTAAATATCTTTTATTTATTTAAATTTTTCAAAAATATTTAATTACGTTTAAATCGAGTCGCGCGGTCATCGCGCGTATTTGTTCGAATCGTCACTCGAACAAATACGACAATAACTACACTCATCAATATTGTTTTCTAATTATCGAATATCATTCAGAACGTTAAACTTTCAGATTTATTCGTACAGATCGTCACCTATACGAATAATCCGTCGGTTTAGCATTCACATAACGACATCCGTTTTGTTTTGTTCTGTAAAGCCTCACATATGTTTATACGTAATAAAATCCTAACAATTTATCACATGATGGTTCTGTATCGTCAAATAATTATCTGACTCAAGAACCCTATTTCTAAAGTTTGTTTTCTGAACTTGAATCTGAATTGTGCTATGATAACATGTAATGAAGATGATATACAATTGATAACTGAAATATGTACCTGGTTTACTGTTCATGTACTATAGAGATCACTGTTCCGGTGACGTTTCCGGCACTGATGTTACAATTTTTCCATGTGTCTCATCAAAAAAACTCCACAATCCACTGTGTTTGTTTTGGTCTCCCATGGGATTTGCACCTTCTGAATCTTTGCTGCATGTATCTCATCTATTTTTGCATGTTTAATCCTCTCCAGATAGTGCACAAAAATCTCCTTCTGCGAGAAATGGGTTTTTGTCATGTAAAAGCATGTCATTAAAACAAATAAATATTTTTAACTGCTTACCACTTTGTAGGGAGAATCTTTTAAGTAGTAGTCTGCACTATCTTTCACCCCGACCAGTGGTATTGATTCATGGAAGTTATCAATTACTAAGATCGCGCAATTCTCTAACTCAAAGACTAATAGGTAGTAATGGTTGAATTCAAGTATAGGGAAGAAGACCATATCAAACATTTTAAGATTGTTGATATCTGGTTTGTCCTTTGCAAAACCCATCTCCTTAACCACTCCAGCTATCACCCCATTCCTGTTTGTAGCGAATTTATCAACTCTTTGATTGGGATCAACATCATTTTGGTTCAGCAACCAATCAATCTATTTAATTTATTTTGTAACAAATTTGTTATTATCTTTCAATGACACATAGAACCTGAACGTAATAAAAAAAGTTAGCTTACGATCACATTACTCCTGCAAAACAATCTGTACGGAGAATTGGGAGATCTGTATTTTTCTTCAAAATTCAAGACTTCAACCCATGCATCAATAACTTGATTGTTTACCACTGCACTCTGTCTAAAAGTAAAAAAATGATATTTTTCCAACATCAGTATGCTATCGCTCTCATAAACAACCTTCCTACACAAGTGTAGCAACCGATTCATAAGTTGTACCTGTTAATAACATATCTTTTACTTATATGTAACAGTATAATTACTACACATTTGTTTGTGCGAACAAACAAATATTATCCTCTCATAATACATATGGTTTCAATAGAAAGATCCTCCCAGAAAACATAAAACAACCGATTCATAAGTTTCACCTGTTATTAACATTTATTTTACGAAAATGATACATTGTATTTATTATCCATATTTTTTAAACAAGAAGATCGTTTCCTGAAAACATAAAACAACAGATAAAGAAGTTGTACACGGTACAAACATCTATTTCTACAGAAATGTAACAATATAATAACTTTTGCAAATAACCAAAATTATAGTCTATTTTGACAAAAAAATAATTAAAGGTAATGAAATATAAATAAAGAAGAAACTATCGTTGTGACAACCAGTACCTGATCATCCGGCAAGCCCGTATGGTATGTGTACTTTCAGTATTTACTGTGTGTAAATACAATGTGTAAACAGATGCATGACAATAGAATTCAGAAAACAAACAACAGTTGTATGTGTTTAATTGAAAACTTAAGCATAGTAAATACAACAAATAATGAGAAACAACAGTGTACAAACAAATGACAAGAACATATCGGTTGCGATCTGATATCCATAGATGACATGAATTAGATGGACGACAACTCAGTATGAAAACAATGTGAATTCAAGGTTAACAATGTGAAAGCATGCAAGTTTAGTTGAGTCCGTTTGTGAGGAAGTACAATCCAAAACACAACTTCGGTATTGTTTCAGAATAACGAACTGACAGTGTGTTTGCGTGGGTGAAGATTCACACAAACATATCTGTGCGTTCACAGTTTTGAAATAATGACTGAAAAGTAGAAAACAAAAAATCAGAAAGTGAAACCGTCGTCGGATTCGTTCGGGTGACGATTCGAACGAATACGCGCGAAAGTGACACGATCTGACGAAAACTGTAAAATAAACGTTTACGAGGAAATAAATCAAAATAAAATAATTAAAAGATTTACTAGGAATAATCACCTTAAAAACCTAAAAATAAAACTATTTAATTAAAATCCGTAAACTACGCGCATAACGTGTCGAAAACGCAACGAAAACGAAAACCGAGCAAACGAAACAAACCCGAACCCACCCGGGGTATAAATACCCTAAATGAGGACAACTACCTCATTTATTTCTTCTTCTCTCTCTCTACAATCAAAATCCCGGAACTCTCTCTCTCTAGAAAAATTCAAGTTTCGAACCACTAGATCTCCTTCAATACTTGATGAAATCTTGCAAACTTGGTGTCTAAACGAAGCTACAATCCATCAAAAATAGAGGTATTGAGCTGCAAAAGTCACGAAAATTAGGGTTTGTACCCTTTTGTTCGACCCTACTACCTAAACCGGTTTAAAACACCTTAACCACCACAAGCTCTACACGAAACACATCCTAGGAACCTTGGAAAACATCTTGGGATGAGATTGGAGCTGGAAAGGAGAAGTTGCCCAATGGATTTTCGACTGGCCGAAGGAAGCCGACCCAGCTCGACCGAAAGACTAAGGCCGAATGGCCTATTCGCTCGGCTCCCTATCCGATCGGGTGGGGTGATTTCTCATTCAACCATGCCCCTCTCTTTCGGCCAACACACTCAGTCGGTCGGGATCCATTCGGCCAATGGGTGACTCATTCGCTCCTTGTTCATACGGCCAAGACCACTAGCCAAGCCACATTCTCTCAGCCACTTTCATTCGACTGGCCTAGGCATCCATTCGGCCACCTTCATTCGTTCGGCCCATGGTCAGCTGGTTCGGCCCATGCTCATTGGTTCGGCTCATGCAACCCATACGGCTATGGTCATTCGGTCTAAGCATCCTTAGGTGGCTGAAGAGGGCCTAACACCCTTCGGTCATTTGGGTTGGCTTGCCATAAACAATTGAAAACACATTTTAATGATAACATGCATGGAAATTCAATGGTTTTACTACAAAGGTGGTAGTGTTGGTTAAACAAATCAAGACTTGTGACATGGTTATTTATTAACTATGTAGTAACTAACTCTTGTTTTATATAATGTATTAAAGAGTTAATTTACAAAAGGTCACTTACATTAAAACCATAAAGAGGATAACAATTTTTCAAGTTAACACTCTAAAGTTTTATACTTAGAAACCATTGAAGTTCGAACCTTTACAACATGACAAGATTCAAATCAAGTGAAACATAAAATCAATAACACGATGTACTAATCTTAACCTAATTTGGTTAAGTGCTAGTATAATCCATCACAAGTGAACCAAGGCCGATTGTTAACCAAGACCTAGGAGTGTTAGCCAACTTTAGGGCTAACACATACACACACACAAACATCTATAACTTGTACTCATAAATTACAAAATCGTGAAATCAATACAAGATCGTGAAAACAACATCAAGAACAACAATGAGCGCGTGCATTTCTTGTTTATACTTAGTCAACCGTAACAACTACAAGGTGAGTTCATAAGCCCCTATTCTAATCTTAACTGATTTCAAATCTCGGGGCTGAGAAGCATGCTAAATATTCTATTTACTTAAAAGTTTTAGTACAACATATTGTTTATACTATGCTTTAGATAATATTGTTAGACTTTATTATCGCTTATCATTGTATGCATGCTTGTATGCTCACATCATCTCTGAGAATTCTAGGATGAAACATGATAATATAGCTTCGTGACTCATAAACACAATGGAATAATACAAGTTATGAGATTTTATCTTATAACACTTTGTTATTCCTACAAGAATGAACAAAGAGATAATCAAGTAGACAACATACTGATAATGACAACATCCAACAAGAATGATATGATGATAACATAATTTCACAATATCATTCGCCACCGGAGTTAGCTAAGTGTAATAAGACTACTTCTTATCACACAATGCTTACAACTCGGTGAAGACTATGGGATAACACAAAGTAAACATCAATGAGAACAGGAATGATGGTCATGTCCACATGACTTCATGTCATCATTCACCACATGAGCTAACTAAGTGTAGTAAGACTAGTTCTTACAACACTGTGGTTATAACCGGGTGAAGGCTATGGAACATCAAGAATGATAATCATGATAACGTAACTTCATGATAACAACATCATTCACACAACTACTAACATCGTATAATAAGACGAGTTCTTATAAAACTTTGTTAAAAACTACGAGAACACACAACACTGAGAACAAACAACATTGAGGTGATGACTATGGTGAACACAACATCAATTGATTACTATTAAACTGTCTGTATTATATCACATCAATCATGTGCCATGTATTCAAGTTCAAATTGTAAGTCCCTCATCAAAGAATCGTTTACCAGTTAGTTTGACGTGACTAAACCGACGATAACGTAGTGGTACCATAGGTTTGACAAACCTACGGCGGGTAAGGCCGGTATGTTGATCGTATTTATCATTTGGCCGGTAACATATGACCGGTGACAGGGCTACATCAGTCAGGGTCTGGTAAGAGACACATGGTGATATTAATCTACAGTGATAATTGTAATTAATCATTCGATTCTATTGACTAGTAGACCGAGGAATTGATTTTCTCTCATGTTATATTACTGGTAGTTGTTTCGTTGAAGGCTATTGGAACACAAAAGCATAGAGGGAAATCGGATGCATTGTGATCTGATTACGTGAGGACCACAATGGATTCCTTTTAGACTCTATGCACTTCAAGAGGAAAACAACATCAATAAGTTAACTAACACTTCTATTATTAGTAGTGACTGACAGTTAACACCACAAGCGAGAGAATAATAACAAGGATAAGATTTAATAAATCTATTTTCCTTATAACATTGAGGGTTCATCAATACTTCGGTTTTGATAACTATAAACCCTCATATTCTATTATTCTACATATAACACACTGGGTGATGAACATACACAGATGGGTGAATATCAAATGGGTTGAACACATGTGAGATGAAAATGGGTATCCATAGTTGTATTGAAAGTGGTGTTGAGTTCTATTAGATATGTGGTGGGATGTCGGCTGGGGCTTGTTCCCCTACGTATGCCCTATATATAAGCATAACTGACAGGATGAGATACTACTTGCAAATATAACTATGGAGAGACCATTGTGTGAGACGGATGAATCAAACATTAACAAGGAATCCAACATTAACAAGAATCATGTATGACATTGTGACTGTGAATGTGAACAAATCAGTGGTTTTCAAATACTAAACTTATGAACTCACCAACCTAGTGTTGACTTTGTTTAAATGCATGTTTTCTCAAGTGACGAACATGTTTAGTCACCAGCATTCATGGATTAAGCTAGAGGACGTTTAGAAGTCCTAGCTTCATTTTGTGTTGAGCATACTTTTGAATGACAAACAGTGAATCATCTTTTGTAGATATTGTACAGTTACAAGATAGAAAACACAATGATTCTTTTTGGCGGAATTACTTAGTTAAATTATGAACATGACTATGTAATTTAACTTTGTAATTCTGTATCAATGTCATTTTAGCATTTCTCATTTATATATCATGTGCTATGTAAACAATCTGATCATTTGATTATCAAACGATATCGCGCCTCGAGAACCTTCCGCCCGACGGGAAAGTCGATCCTGCCCGCCGGCTCGGGGTGTGACAGATGGTATCAGAGCCATGGTTATAGAGAAATATAGGTCAAATTACTTAAATGGTTTGGCCTATACTATAACCTAGGGACCCTCATGTAGAGAACACAAAGGTTAAGACTTTATTTGCATATGTCTTCCACATCTGATCCTTGCACTAACCGATTTTGTTTCGGTTTTGATCAGAATGCAGCCGAGAAGACAACCTCCACCACTGTTACAACCACCAAACTCACCTCCCCACTCTGCTACAACCGATTCATAAGTTTCACCTGTTATTAACATATATTTTACGAAAATGATACAATGTAATTATTATCCATATTTTTTAAACAAGAAGATCGTTTCCTGAAAACATAAAACAACAGATAAAGAAGTTGTACACGGTACAAACATCTATTTCTACGGAAATTTAACAATATAATAACTTTTGCAAATAACCAAAATTATAGTCTATTTTGACAAAAAAAAATAATTAAAAGTAATGAAATATAAATAAAGAAGAAACTATCGTTGTGACAACCAGTACCTGATCGTCCGGCAAGCCTGTACGGTACGTGTACTTTCACTATTTACTGTGTGTAAATACAATGTGTAAACAGATGCATGACAACAGAACTCAGAAAACAAACAACAAACAACAATTGTATGTGTTTAAGTGAAAACTTAAGCACAGTAAATACAACAAATCATGAGAAACAACAATGTACAAACAAAGGACAAGAACATATCGGTTGCGATCTGATATCCATAGATGACAGGAATTAGATGGCCGAAAACTCAATATGAAAACAATGTGAATTCAAGGTTAACAATATGAAAACAGTCAAGTTTAGTTGAGTCCGTTTGTGAGGAACTACAATCCAAAACACAAGTTCGGTATTGTTTCAGAATAACGAAATGACAGTGTGTTTGCGTGGGTGACGATTCACACAAACATATCTGTGAGTTCACAGTTTTGAAATAATGACTGAAAAGTAGAAAACAAAAAAAATCAGAAAGTGAAACCGTTGTCGGATTCGTTCGGGTGACGTTCGAACAAATACGCGCGAAGGTGACGCGATCTGACGAAAACTGTAAAATAAACGTTTATGAGGAAATAAATCAAAATAAAATAATTAAAAGATTTACTAGGAATAATCACCTTAAAAACCTAAAAATAAAACTATTTAATTAAAATCCGTAAACTACGCGCATAACGTGCCGAAAACGCCACGAAAACGAAAACCGAGCAAACGAAACGGACCCGAACCCACCCGGGGTTTAAATACCCTAAATGAGGACAACTACCTCATTTATTCCTTCTTCTCTCTCTCTACAATCAAAATCCCGGAACTCTCTCTCTAGAAAAATTCAAGTTTCAAACCACTAGATCTCCTTCATTACTTTATGAAATCTTGCTAACTTGGTGTCTAAACGAAGCTACAATCATCCTCTACACGAAACCACAGCCGATCTAGAGCAAAATCCATCAAAAATCGAGGTATTGAGCTGCAAAAGTCACGAAAATTAGGGTTTGTACCCTTTTGTTCGACCCTACTACCTAAACCGGTTTAAAACACCTTAACCACCACAAGCTTTACACGAAACACATCCTAGGAACCTTGGAAAACATCTTGGGATGAGATTGGAGCTGGAAAGGAGAAGTTGCCCTATGGATTTTCGACTGGCCGAAGGAAGCCGAACCATCTCGGCCGAAAAACTAAGGCCGAATGGCCTATTTGCTCGGCTCCCTATCCGATCGGGTGGGGTGATTTCTCATTCGACCATGCCCCTCTATTTCGGCCAACACACTCAGTCAGTCGGGATCCATTCGACCAATGGGTGACTCATTCGCTCCTTGTTCATACGGCCAAGACCATTAGCCAAGCCACATTCTCTCCACCACTTTCATTCGACCGGCCTAGGCATCCATTTGGCCCCTTCATTCGTTAGGCCCATGGTCAGCTGGTTCGGCCCATGCTCATTGGTTCGGCTCATGCAACCCATACGGCTATGGTCATTCGGTCTAAGCATCCTTAGGTGGCCGAGGAGGGTCTAACACCCTTCGGTCATTTGGGTTGGCTTGCCATAAACAATTGAAAACACATTTTAATGATAACATGCATAGGAATTCAATGGTTTTACTACAAAGGTGGTAGTGTTGGTTAAACAAATCAAGACTTGTGACATGGTTATTTATGAACTATGTAGCAACTAACTCTTTTTCATAATGTATTAAAGAGTTAATTTACAAAAGGTCACTTACATTAAAACCATAAAGAGGATGACAATTCTTTCAAGGGAACCACAATGGGAGCATAAAAAAACTTAACACTCTGAAGTTTTATACTTATAAACCATTGAAGTTTGAACCTTTACAACATGACAAGATTCAAATCAAGTGAAACAAAAAATCAATAACACGATGTACTAAGCTAAACCTCATTTGGTTAAGTGTTAGTATAATCCATCACAAGTGAACCAAGGCCGATTGTTAACCAAGACCTTGGATTGTTTGCCAACTTTAGGGCAAACACATACAAACACACAAACATCTATAACTTGTACTCATAAATTACAAACATCGTGAAATCAATACATGATCGTGAAAACAACATCAAGAACAACAACGAGCGCGTGCATTTCTTGTTTATACTTAGTCAAGCACAACATCTACAAGGTGAGTTCATACGCCCCTTTTCTAATCTTAACTGATTTCAAATCTCGGGGCTGAGAAGCATGCTAAATCTTCTATTTACTTAAAAGTTTTAGTACAACATATTGTTTATACTATGCTTTAGATAATATTGTTTGACTTTATTATCGCTAATCATTGTATGCATGCTTGTATGATCACATCAAATCTGAGAATTCTAGGATGAAACATGATAATATAGCTTCATGACTCATCAACACAATGGAATAATACAAGTTATGAGATTTTATCTTATAACACTTTGTTATTCCTACAAGAATGAACAAAGAGATAATCAAGTAGACAACATACTGATAATGACAACATCTAGAAAGAATGATATGATGATAACATAATTTTACAATATCATTCACCACCAGAGTTAGCTAAGTGTAATAAGACTAGTTCTTATCACACAATGCTTACAACTCGGTGAAGCCAATGGGATAACACAAAGCAAACATCAATGAGAAAATAAATGATGATCATGTCCACATGACTTCATGACATCATTCACCACCTGAGCTAACTAAGTGTAGTAAGACTAGTTCTTACAACACTGTGGTTATAACCGGGTGAAGGCTATGGAACATCAAGAATGATAATCATGATAACGTAACTTCATGATAACAACATCATTCACACAACTACTAACATCGTATAATAAGACGAGTTCTTATAAAACTTTGTTAAAAACTACGAGAACACACAACACTGAGAACAAACAACATTGAGGTGATGACTATGGTGAACACAACAACAACTGATTACTATTAAACTGTCTGTATTATATCACATCAATCATGTGCAATGTATTCAAGTTCAAATTGTAAGTCCCTCATCAAAGAATCGTTTACTAGTTAGTTTGACGTGACTAAACCGACGATAACGTAGTGGTACCATAGGTTTGACAAACCTCCGGCGGGTAAGGCCGGTATGTTGATCGTATTTATCATTTGGCCGGTAAAGTATGACCAGTGAAAGGGCGACATCAGTTAGGTTCTGGTAATGGATTCCTTTTAGGCTCTATGCACTTCAAGAGGAAAACAACATCAATAAGTTAACTAACACTTCTATTATTAATAGTGACTGACAGTTAACAGCACAACCGAGAGAATAATAACAAGGATAAGATTTAATAAATCTATTTTCCTTATAACATTGAGGGTTAATCAATACTTCAGTTTTGATAACTTTAAACCCTCATATTCTATTATTCTACATATAACACATTGGGTGATGAACATAAACAGATGGGTGAATATCAAACGGGTTGAACACATGTGAGATGAAAATGGGTATCCATAGTTGTATTGCAAGTGGTATTGAGTTCTATTAGATATGTGGTGGGATGTCGGCTGGGGCTTGTTCCCCTACGTATGCCCTATATATAAGCATAACTGATAGGATGAGATACTACTTGCAAATATAACTATGGAGAGGCCATTGTGTGAGACGGATGAATCAAACAATAACAAGGAATCCAACACTAACAAGAATCATGTATGACATTGTGACTGTGAATGTGAACAAATCATTGGCTTTCAAATACTAAACTTATGAACTCACCAACCTAGTGTTGACTTTTTTTTAAATGCATGTTTTCTCAGGTGACGAACAGGTTTAGTCACCAACATTCAGGGATTAAGCTAGAGGAGTTTTAGAAGACCTAGCTTCATTTTGTGTTGAGCATACTTTTGAATGACAAAACATTGAATCATCTTTTGTAGATCTTGTACAGTTACAAGATAGAAAACACAATGATTCTTTTTGGCGGAATTACTTAGTTAAATTATGAACATGACTATGTAATTTAACTTTGTAATTCTGTATCAATGTCATTTTAGCATTTCTCATTTATATATCATGTGCTATGTAAATAATCTGATCATTTGATTATCAAACGATATCGCGCCCCGAGAACCTTCCGCTCGACGGGAAAGTTGATCCAGCCCGCCGGCTCGGGGTGTGACAATCGTAATACGTATGGTTTAAATAAAAAGATACGTAAAAGAACGCGCAAGTAAGCGCCCCATACAACCTGCCTGAAAAATCAAAACAACCGATACATAAGTTATACATGAAATTAACATATATTTTACGTATAAGTTACATTACATTTAGTCCACTTAAGAGTTAATGATGCTAGAGTTTTTCATAAAAGCGTCTCATAATACATAAGGTTTTAAATTGAAAGTCCATAAAAAAACATCAACTAAACAACCATTACAATAATAAAAACGAATACAACCATTCTGCATACATAAGGTTTTAACATACTATTTTTTGTAAAAGACATGTAATCCAATTATACTACGCATGGTAGAACCTGTTTGTTACAGAATCATTACCCATCAAATACACACTAGACTGACCTGTGATCATTTGCATCTTTCAATGTTTCTTTTTGATTCCCTTTGCTATTTGATATGAAATCTGAATTAGTACAATTGATATATTTTTTAACAAAAGAAGGTTATAATATTTTTAAACTATGGTTATATAAGCTTACTCATTTTTTTGGCCATCCGGGAACAACCCTTTGCCTGAAGAATCCTCGTACAAAACATAGCTTAGGATACTTTCATCTTCTTTTGTGAGGTCCTTGTTGAGATCAACACCTCTTATCACATATGGAGATTTATTGACCTCCGCAATTCCTTTGTCTCTATTTGGTTTTTTTTGTTTGCTTCAAATTTATCAACCACCTCACGCCATTCGGCTTCACCAACAGTATGTGGATCTTCAGTATTTGATACGCCCGCCACAACTTCCGTGTTCATGTCATCTAAATTATCTTTTTTTCCCGAGGGAATGCTATCATCATCTTGTTGATCAACATCATTTGGAGCATTCTCATTCAACTGTTGAAGGCAATAGTCAATTGTTGTTTGATCAAGCTCCATTTCATTGTCTTGACTTTTTGTGTTGCTGATCCAGCATCAGTTTCTAAAGACAAGATTTAATGTACCAATTTAGTACTTTTATTTTGTTATCTACAAGGAATAATAATAAATAAGCTATTGTTAGTCTAACCCTGTTATGAAATAAAATGCTGAGATATCCCCAAACTCCAATTGGGGCCATGCAAATCAACTCCATCACCACAAGCATTGAACAACTCTACTAATGAGGATTATTGGTAACAAGTCAATATATAAGTAGTAAAACACATGTAACATAGTTTTTAGGAAACTAAAAGAATATTCTTGTACTTTACTGTTGTTCTTTTAGGTTAACACCCGCTTGCTGTCTGTTTCCTTCACCGTCTGTTGCTACTTCCTCAACACTCTTTCGGTTTGTTGTGTCTACTTTGTTATGAACAACTATAGAGAAAACTAAGCATTAAAAGCCATAATGGTAATTTAACCCCCGACCTTTTTTAGTAACGTTATGAACATCTAATACCATCAAAATTGTCTGTCAAATCGTTGGCTGGAGGATCATTCAACAACGACAGGAAAAATTGGTTTACAGTCTGCTCCGTCAAATCCGGTGTAGCTTTTGTGTTCGATAAACAAAACGTAACAATATCGTAAAAAGTATGTAACAAACACACCATTAAACTTTTTTTATTTTTTAAATAAATATTTTTATTTTTATCATTTACCTAGATGTTGAAACTCTTGTTGCATTTGCTCATTTAGTTTCCCATGGACCGTTCCCTGCGGATTGGTATGTTGATTTTCTTCATTTCGTGTGTCATGATCTTCTACTTCTTTAAAATTACCTTTCCCAGCGACATCCTGCAATGCTGTTTCATTCAACAATGAAAGGAAAAACTGATTAACACTTTGTTCTGTTTCCATCACACTATCAAACTGTGTTGATGTTTTTGTAGCATCAACCGGACCACCAATTATCAATTTTAGTGGAAAAAGCACATGAATAACGTTAGATACACATTGAATATACGTTAAGTTAATGAACACAATTATTTTTGTGATTTACCCACGTTTTATTGATGTTTCTGCCAAGGCTTCAAGTTGTGAAACTCCTATGTTCCATGTTTGGTCGTCTACATGCATGGCTTCACTGGTACCACCTGCCATACCTTTTTTTAAAAATTTTTTCCCCTTTTTATCACTAATTAATGTGACACACAAATTATACAGAAACATTTTTACACCATACCCCTTTTTTCCTGATCCACTCTTACATGTGATGGTACGAAAATCTGCGAAATTCCAAGACTCCAGCTCGGGCCGTCTAAGTACACTCCAAGCGAGAACAACTGCGTAAATAAAATGCACTAAATACGTAACATTAAAGTAACATGGTTACTAACCATTTTTTAGGATTTCATTGTCACTTTCATTCAGAAACACTGGATTATCTAAACGGCTAACAACACTAGTGGGATCTATCATCTCTATTTTTTCAGTTCCCTCTATATGTTTTAGCAATGTAAATTAAAGGTACACTAATGTACTAACAAAGTAACAATACCGTAATTTAGTTGAATAATGAATACCTTCATCATCTTCAGAGTCATCTAATCCCCTAACCTAATTAGGTTTTTTCTCCAACAGGCTCTCATAGCACGCCATAATAGTTTGTATGTCCTCGTTGTTCTTATCTCTTGCTATCAAATCTTTTAAATCTTTTTCCAGTACACTTTTGAAATTTGCCCAGGCATCTAAACTTTTTTTGACACACGTCAACACCTCCTGAAATACCAATACGTGCACGTGTAAAATGTTTAACAAAAAAACTATCCCCTAATTTGATAATAAAAAAAGCATCTTGCCTCAACGGTTTCTCGTCAGACTCCAGCCTGTTGCTCGATGAACCTTCGTCTACGAAATCTACTCTTATTTTCCATCTCCCAAACCCTCCATGTTTTATCTCCCAATCTTTCCTGATTTTAAGTCGTTTTTTGTTCCAGAACTCAATTGGTTCGATTCTTTTGTCAACTGAGATGCCCTTACCTTCAAACCCTTCAACATAGATAAGCTGCAAGTAAATGCTGGTTACTTTTAAATATTACTACATGAGTTTGTGTATAAGAACATTTTGTAAAAAAGATACATACCGTCAGTATTTTCAGGGGACCATTGAAGGGGGAACTATTGTCATCCCTTGACCACCCTATCTTGCAACTTCTTAGGTTTTCCAATATGTAATCACACCAATCAATTTCTGAAAAATCTGTCTCTGATGTAATATACCTAAGAATACCTTCTCTCACCCTGCCATTTTTATGACACTCCGCCAGAAGCCTCCCTTCATACTGTCTCCTTCACAGACTAACCGATTCATCTGATACCTCTCACGGAGCAATCGACTGTATTTTAACTCCACCAATTGGCAGACCCAACAACTTATGAATCACCTGTGGGGTAATTTTCAGGCATCCGTCTCTGCAAATTATCTCCATCCTCTTACATTTCAACCTATCAAACACAAAATGTGCCATCATTGATGGGATACCATCCATGTTAAATTTCAACACTTTTCCAAAGCCCGTTTCCATAACTCCTCTTTTTTTTTTATCCCTCAACAACTTAACACATTGAAATAATTGAGCAGGCGATGACTGTAACATCAGTGCCGGAAATGTTACCGGAACAGTGATCTGCACAGTAACTTGCACAGTAACTCAGGTACAAACTATGTGAACTACTTATATGCTATTAACATTGTGATGCTTGACACTAAACTATTATGCTATCGTTTCTGAAATCTGATTAAATCTCACGGTTTAACAGTGAGAACCGCACCAGACAACACTGAACTGACACACAGATACTTGTTAATATGTTATTTGTATAAACGTATGCGAGGTTGAACAAAACAAAGTAATAACGGACGTCGTTACAGGAATGCTAAATGGACGGATTATTCGTATAGGTGACGATCTGTAAGAATACATATGAAAGTTTAACGTTCTGAAATGATGACTGAAAAGTAGAAAACAAGAATCAGAAAGTGAAACCAACGTCGTGTTCGTTTGGGTGACGATTCGAACGAATACGCGCGATGGTGACGCGTTCTGACGAAACGAAAACGAAAAACGAAACGAACGATAATAATTTAAGAAAATTAAATATTTAACATTTATTAGGAATCACAACCTTTTAAAACTTGAAAGTAAATTCATTTTATTTAAAATAAGTAAAATACGCGTTACGTTCCGGAAACGCAACGAAAACGCTAACTGAGCAACAAAAATAAACCCGAACACGCGTGGGGCACATAAGGCCTAAATGAGGCAATTTCTTCATTTAATTCACTCCCTCTCTCTCTCTAAAACCCTCCCAACCGTTTTCCTCTCTCTCTCTCTAAGATTCAAGGCTTCAAATCACCGTATCTTGCTCGTTTCTTGGTGAAATCTCGCTTTCTTGGTGTCCACACGTAGCTACAATCATCCTCTACCTAGAAGTACAACCGATCTGAAGAGTTATCCGCTGAAACTTGAGGTATGAGGCTATGAAACCCAAGAAAGTTAGGGTTTTCTCTATCTTTGGCCGACCACACATGTTACCGGTTGAAAACTAAAACCTACCCGACCCTAGGCTTCATTCGAACACCACTCAGTTCAGAACAAACTAGTAGGAGGGCGAGGAAGCCATGGAACCGACTACAACAGCTTGAATGATGATGAAGAATGGCTGGTTCGCGTAGGGGCTGGTTTGGCCGAACCTACGACCAGCCGAACCCATGGGGGGAGCCACCTACCTTGCTTCAGCCGAACGTCATCACCTGCGAACCCTAGGTGACGAACCTAGGAGTCCCGAACCTACTAGCAGGCCGAACCTCCATTACCACGAACCTGGAAAGCCACAAACCTACCATAATGTTGCCGCGAACCTGCATGGCTAAACCACCCTCGGGCGAACCTTTTTCACAGCCGAACCTCAACAGCCGAACTATAGGAGCTGCTAACCTCTTGACCATGGCCGAAGCTTTTATATGGCCGAACCTCAGGGACCACTGGGAAGCCATGAACCTTATGAAGACCGAACCTTAGAGGTTTGCCCAACCAGTCACGACCGAACCTGTGGGAGTGGCAAGGAGGTTTGCTGGCCAAAGGGGGAATGGGATGCAACATAGGTTGAATTAGCCTAGTAGCATTCCATTTGGCCCAACTCAACCAGTGAAAGCTCACAGTTGGCCCATATGTATACTGTTGGGTCACGATCACTTAGTCGGCCCAGTTCATTATTTCGGTCCATGCACATGTCATTCGGCCCACTTTGGGTTAAGTTGAAACAAACACTTGAAAAGTTGAAATCAATTAAATAAATAACATGCATGGGATATAAAATTGAAAACTACAAAAGTGGTGGGATTGATTGGGTTTACATACTAAGTCTCATATCAAAACAAATAGCACACAATGACAAAGTTTTGAGATTTCAATAATGATTTAAAGCTAAACATATAACATAAAGGCTTGTTATAATAACAACTTAAGTGGTTAAGTGGGAGTACAATCCTTAACTTGCAAACGAGGCCGAATGATGACCAACACCACTAAGTGTTAGCCAACTCTAAGGCTAACATATACACGTACACAAAGCACTACAACTTATACTTATAGATTACATACGACGTGAAATCAATACAAGATCTTAAAAACAACCACAAGTACAACAACGAGCGCGTGCATTCTTGTTTATACTTAGTCAACCACATCAACAGCAAAGTGAGTTCATTTGTCCCTTTTCAAACTAATTTGTTCTACCTCGGGACTGATAAGCATGTTATACATTTTGACAAGTATTGAAATGTTTTTTAAATGCTTTTACACTTATTCATAAGGCTAATACTAATGCTTAGGCTTGTTACACTTATTCTGAAAGCTAAAAGCTAAGACTTTAACCTAAGTGCTAATGCTACATGCTAATACTAATGCTATATGCTATAGGCTCAAACTAAATGCTAATGCTAATGCTATGAACTATATGCTACAACTCGATGCTAATGCTAATGCTACAAGCTACATGCTAAACTATATGCTAATGCTAATGCTAATGCTACAAGCTACATGCTAAACTATATGCTAATGCTAATGCTAATACTACAAGCTACATGCTAAACTATATGCTAATGCGAATGCTATGAACTATATGCTCAACTATATGCTAATACTAGATGCTAAATGCTACAAGCTATGATTATATGCTAAATGCAAAGATTGTATCTATGCATGAGATACGTGAATGCCAAACTATGCTAATGCAAAGCTGGTATCTATGCATGAGATACGTGAATGCTAAACTATGCGAATTCAAAGCTTGTATCTATGCATGAGATACGTGAATGCCAAACTATGCGAATGCAAAGCATGTATCTATGCATGAGATACGTGAATGCCAAACTATGCTAATGCAAAGCTGGTATCTATGCATGAGATACGTGAATGCTAAACTATGCGAATGCAAAGCTTGTGTCTATATATGAGATACTTAAATGCTAAACTATGCTAGAGCAAGGCTTGTATCTACATATATGAGATACGTGAATGCTATACTATGCTAATGCAAAGCAAGAATCAATTCATGAGATACGTAATGGCTAAACTATGCTAGAGCAAAGCTTGTATCTAATCATGCGCTACGTGAATGCTAAACTATGCTAGAGCAAAGCTTGTACCCATGCTTGAGATTCGTGAATGCTAAACTACGTTTCTGTGAAGCTATTATCCGTGTACAGTTTACTTAAAGGTAAAGCTATGTGAATGCTATAAACTTGTAAACCTTTAAACAATATGCTAAAGCTATGATGAAGACGGGATTGGGTTGTAGGTAAAACGCTTAATTATCATTAATAATAATGTCATATGTGATTTAGTATGTGGTGGGACGGTGGCTGGGCGGGCGGTAAGTTCGACCCTACATATGCCCTATATATAAGCATACCGAATTGGATATTACAGGTGATGTTAATGAGGTTAAGGTTGTTACCGAAAGAGGTTTGCTAAAGCTATTTTCAACTATTAAACTATATAAACTCACCAACCATTCTGTTGACTTTGTTTTCTTACATGCTTTCTCAGGTGACGTACATGATTAAGCTAAGGTTAAGGAATACATGCTAGGATGCCCAGTTAGAGGACCTAGTAGATGTTGAAAAGCACATGTTTTGATGAACGTTGTGAATCACTTTTGATATCTTGTACAGATACAAGATAGGAAACATTTGATTCTTTTGATAGGTTTACGGAGTTAAATTATCAAACATTTACAGTTGTAATTTAACTTTGTAATCTTAGTTTGATGCTATATTGTGCTTTAGTTATTCTCAATGTTGATGCTATGTAAACAATCTGATCATCACGATTATCACCTACGATATCACGCCCCGGGAACTTTCCGCCCGGCGGGGAAGTCGATCCGTCCCGCCGGCTCGAGGTGTGACAGATTGGTATCAGAGCTCAAGGTTATAGAGAATAATAGGTCATTTACTTGAAACGGTTTGGCCTAGACTATAACCTAGGGACCCTCATATAGAAAACGTAGGAATTAAGCTTGCATTGTGTCTTCTACATTAGATCACTGCACTAACCAATGTACTTTTGGTTATGATCAGAATGCCGCCAAGAAGACCTCCTTCTATTGTACCACCGCCACAGAGTTCAGCTCCACACTCATCCACGCCATCTCCAGCTGATTCGCCACCGCCACCTCCTCCTCCTCCACTCATTCCTCCTCCGAACCCGAATGCAACTCCAGTTCTAGATCCTGCTACTGTTGCCTTGGCAACACTTTTGAGCAGTCAGCAGACAAATCAACTGAAGGATGTCATCCCAGAGATGATCAACAGGATTCAAGGCGTCGGCAACAACTCTGGGCACACAACGGGGGAAGCTAGTGGAAACACTGGCACTACTTCAGACTGCTCCTACAAATCATTTGTAGGATGCAAACCGCCAAGCTTTAGCGGTGTTGAAGGAGCTGTTGGACTAATCCAATGGCTAGAAAAGATGGAGACCACACTGGACATCAGCGGTTGTCCAGAACACCATAAGGTTCGCTATGATGCTGGATCTTTCAGCAAACGGGCTTTAACATGGTGGAACTCCAAGATTAGAGCTCGAAGCAGAGAAGAAGCACTGGCTATGCCTTGGGCAGATTTCAAAATCCTTCTAAGGAATGAATTCTGTCAAAAGCACGAACTCCAGAAAATAGAGGTTGAACTCTTAAACCATGTGATGAAAGGAGCAGATCACATGACATTCACTACCCGCTATCATGAGCTGGTAGCCTTGGTGCCAGATATGGTGCCAACTCTGGAGAAGCTGACTGATAGATATGTGGGAGGATTACCATCCTGCATCCAGAGCATTGTACTGGCAGCAAACCCTGCTACTCTGGATTCAGCCATCTCCCTATCAGCTAAACTCACTGAAGTAATGGTGAAGTCAGGAGTTCTGAAGAAAGACTCGGGTAAAGCTAAAGAAGAATGGTCAAAGAAGCCCGAACACCATCAGAAGAAGAAGCAAAATGATGTCAAGAACTATGTGATGGCCACCCCATTGAGACAAACCCCTACAGTACCTGCAAATGCTGCACCTAAACACTATGTTGGAGTGCATCCACAATCTGCACAATGCAAATATCATCATTCTGCTACGCTGCAGTGTAGGAAGTGCACCAACTGTGGTCGATTTGGCCACAGGGCTCCGCAGTGCCGTACTCCAGCAACACAAGCAACAAACAATGCCGTTAGAGCATTACCTCCACCACCAAACCCAGGCAATCACAACAACAACAATAGGGGATGCTATAACTGTGGAGAAGTAGGTCATTTCTCCAGAGACTGCCCAAAGAGAGTGCAACAGGGAGCACCAGCACCTCGTGGGATGGATTGGCTATCTCTCAATAGAGTAGAAGTCATCTGTTCTGAAAAGCTACTTCGGATTCAATTGGCTAGTGATTGTGTAATGGAAGTTCGTGGGGATCAAGCGAAGCATAGTGTCAAAATCATATCCTGCATAAAAGCGCGTAAGTGTCTACAAAAGATATGTATAGCTTTCTTGGCTCACGTGGTGGAGAAAGAGAAAGACAAGAAAACGATACAAGACGTGCCGATAGAAAAGGAATACCCCGAAGTGTTTCCTGAAGACCTACCCGGTTTGCCACCTGTGCGACCGGTAGAGTTTCGTATTGATTTAATTCCTGGAGCAACACCTGTTGCTAAATCTCCTTACATGTTAGCACCTTCAGAGATGCAGGAATTGTCGAATCAACTACAGGGGCTACTCAACATAGGTTTCATCCGACCGAGCTACTCACCTTGGGGAGCTCTGGTATTGTTCGTGAAGAAGAAGGATGGATTTTTCGTATGTGCATAGACTACAGGGAGCTGAACAAACTGACTATCAAGAATCGATATCCATTACCAAGGATTGATGATTTGTTTTACCAACTGCAAGGAGCTCAATACTTTTCGAAGATTGACTTACGGTCCGGATACCATCAGCTCAGAGTTCAAGACGAAGACATACCAAAGACGGCGTTTCGTACCAGATACGGGCATTTCGAGTTTATGGTGATGCCTTTTGGATTGACAAATGCTCCCGCGGTTTTCATGGATCTCATGAACCGAGTGTGCAAGCCGTATCTAGATCAATTTGTCATTGTTTTTATTGATGACATACTGATCTATTCCAAAAGCAAAGCAGAGCACGAGCAACATCTTAGAGTGATCTTGGAACTGTTGAAGGAAGAGAAACTCTATGCCAAATTCTCTAAGTGTGAATTTTGGTTAAAAGAGGTTCAATTTCTGGGTCATGTAGTCAACAGCAAGGTAATACATGTAGACCCTGCCAAGATTGAAGCAATAAAGAACTGGGATACTCCAAAGACACCGATGAAGATACGTTCATTTCTAGGCTTAGCAGGCTATTATAGAAGGTTTATTTCAAATTTTTCTAAGATAGCCCTGCCACTCACCAAGCTAACACAGAAAAGCGAGCCGTTTGTTTGGAAACAGAAGCAAGAAGATGCCTTTCAAACTTTGAAGCAAAAGCTATGTGATGCTCCAATCTTATCTCTCCCAGACGGTTGTGATGACTTTATTGTGTACTGTGATGCATCCCATCAGGGACTTGGTTGTGTACTAATGCAACGGGACAAAGTCATTGCGTATGCCTCAAGACAACTGAAGATTCATGAGAAGAACTACACTACTCATGATCTGGAACTGGGAGCAGTGGTATTCTCATTGAAGATTTGGAGACATTATTTATAAGGCACCAAGTGTACCATATTTACTGATCACAAGAGTCTGCAACACATATTCGATCAGAAGGAACTCAACATGCGAAAGCGACGTTGGGTTGAACTTCTGAATGATTACGATTGTGTAATCAAGTACCATCCGGGCAAGGCAAACATTGTAGCCGATGCCTTGAGTCGGAAGGAACGGGTCAAACCCTTGCGCGTCAGAGCAATGGGGATGACTGTGCAGACAAGTTTACACGACAACATCATTCAAGTACAACAAGAGGCAGTTGAACGAGAAAATCTGAAGAAAGAAATGGATTGTGGAGCAGAAAAGCAATTTGAAACAAAACCAGATGGAGTCATCTACTACAAGGATCGTGTATGGATTCCTGCAGTGGATGAATTGAGAAAGCTTATCTTTGATGAAGCACACAAGACCAAATACTCCGTGCATCCCGGTGCTGATAAAATGTATCAAGACTTACGGACATTTTATTGGTGGCTGGGTATGAAGAAAGACATAGCCGAGTACGTTGGTCGATGTCTTACGTGTGCCAAAGTGAAGGCGGAACACCAGAAACCGTCAGGTTTACTAGAACAGCCTGAAATTCCACTTTGGAAGTGGGAACAAATAGCTATGGATTTTATCCCCAAGCTGCCCCGCACTTCTAGTGGTCATGACACTATTTGGGTTATCATTGATCGATTAACCAAATTTGCTCATTTCTTGCCAATGCGTGAGACTTACACGATGGATAAACTGGCAAGACTTTACATCAATGAGATAGTGGTACGCCACGGTGTGCCATTATCTATCATTTCAGATCGTGATAGCAGATTTACATCGAGGTTCTGGAAATCATTGCAGAAATCTCTACGGACACACTTAAATCTAAGTACAGCTTACCATCCACAAACGGATGGTCAGAGCGAACGTACTATACAGACCCTGGAGGACATGTTGAGAACCTGTGTTTTAGACTTCGGTGGGAATTGGGATTCTCATTTACCACTGATCGAATTCTCCTATAACAACAGTTATCATAGTAGCATCGAATGTGCACCGTTCGAGGCTCTCTATGGTCGAAAATGTCGATCGCCGATCTGTTGGACTGAAGTGGGAGATAACCGTATAACTGGGCCAGAGCTTATACAAGAAACTACTGACAAGATTGCTCAGATTCAACGAAGGCTACAAGCAACTCGAAGCAGACAAAAGAGCTACGCCGAAAAACGGCGCAAGCCATTGGAATTCCAAGTGGGAGATCGTGTGATGCTAAAGGTATCCCCATGGAAAGGCGTAGTCCGTTTTGGAAAGAAAGGCAAACTAGCACCACGATACGTGGGACCGTTCGAGATCATTGAACGTATTGGTCCTGTGGCGTATAGACTAAGGTTACCTGATGAACTTAGTGGTGTGCATGACGTGTTTCACGTCTCTAAATGAAGAAATGCCTTGCTGACGAATCACTCGTCATACCAGTTGAAGAAATTCAATTGGACGAACATTTGCACTTTATTGAGGAACCTTTGGAGATTATGGATCGCAAGGTTAAACAACTGAGGTGAAGTCGTATTCCGATTGTCAAGGTTCGATGGAATTCAAAGCGCGGACCCGAGTTTACCTGGGAACGCGAAGATCACATGAAGTCTAAGTATCCCCAACTGTTTACAAAGGAAGTCGTACCGGATAATGATTTTTAAATTTCGGGATGAAATTTCTCTAACAAGGAGAGACTGTAACATCAGTGCGGGAAACGTTACCTGAACAGTGATCTGCACAGTAACTTGCACAGTAACTCAGGTACAAACTATGTGAACTACTTATATGCTATTAACATTGTGATGCTTGACACTAAACTATTATGCTATCGTTTCTGAAAGAACCGCACCAGACAACACTGAACTGACACACAGATACTTGTTAATATGTTATTTGTATAAACGTATGCGAGGTTGAACAAAACAAAGTAATAACGGACGTCGTTACAGGAATGCTAAATGGACGGATTATTCGTATAGGTGACGATCTGTACGAATACATCTGAAAGTTTAACGTTCCGAAATGATGACTGAAAAGTAGAAAACAAGAATCAGAAAGTGAAACCAACGTCGTGTTCGTTCGGGTGACGATTCGAACGAATACGCGCGATGGTGACGCGTTCTGACGAAACGAAAACGAAACGAACAATAATAATTTAAGAAAATTAAATATTTAACATTTATTAGGAATCACAACCTTTTAAAACTTGAAAGTAAATTCATTTTATTTAAAATAAGTAAAATACGCGTTACGTTCCGGAAACACAACGAAAACGCTAACCGAGCAACAAAAATAAACCCAAACACGCGCGGGGTATATAAGGCCTAAATGAGGCAATTTCTTCATTTAATTCACTCCCTCTCTTTCTAAAACCCTCCCAACCGTTTTCCTCTCTCTCTCTAAGATTAAAGGCTTCAAATCACCATATCTTGCTCGTTTCTTGGTGAAATCTCGCGTTCTTAGTGTCCACACGTAGCTACAATCATCCTCTACCTAGATGTACAACCGATCTGAACAGTTATCCGCTGAAAATTGAGGTATGAGGCTTTGAAACCTACGAAAGTTAGGGTTTTCTCTATCTTTGGCCGACCACACATGTAACCGGTTGAAAACTAAAACCTACCCGACCCTAGGCTTCATTCGAACACCACTCAGTTTAGAACAAACTAGTAGGAGGGCGAGGAAGCCATGGAACCCACTGCAACAGCTTGAATGATGATGAAGAATGGCTGGTTCGCGTAGGGGCTGGGCTGGCCGAACCTGCGACCAGTCGAACCCTTGGGGGGAGCCACCTACCTTGCTTCTGCCGAACCTCAACACCTGCGAACCCTAGGTGACGAACCTAGGGGTCCCGAACCTACTAGCAGGCCGAACCTCCATTACCACGAAACTGGAAAGCCACAAACCTAACATAATGTTGCCGCGAACCTGCATGGCTAAACCACCCTCGGGCGAACCTTTTTCACAGTCGAACCTCAACAACCGAACTATAGAGTTGCTAACCTCTTGACCATGGCTGAAGCTTTTATATGGCCGAACCTCAGGGACCACTAGGAAGCCACGAACCTTATGAAGACCGAACCCTAGAGGTTCGCCCAACCAGTCACGACCGAACCTGTGGGAGTGGCAAAGAGGTTCGCTGGCCAAAGGAGGAATGGGATGCAACATAGGTTGAATTAGCCTAGAAGCACTCCATTTGGCCCAACTCAACCGGTTAAAGCCCACAGTTGGCCCATATGTATACTGTTGGGTCACGATCACTTAGTCGGCCTAGTTTATTATTTCGGCCCATGCACATGTCATTCGGCCCACTTTCGGTTAAGTTGAAAGAAACACTTGAAAAGTTGAAATCTATTAAATAAATAACATGCATGGGATATACAAATGAAAACTACAAAGGTGGTGGGATTGATTGGGTTTACATACTAAGTGTCATATCAAAACAAATAGCACACAATGACAAAGTTTTGAGATTTCAATAATGATTTAAAGCTAAACATATAACATAAAGGCTTGTTATAATAACAACTTAAGTCGTTAAGTGGGAGTACAATCCTTAACTAACAAACGAGGCCTAATGATGACCAACACCACTAAGTGTTAGCCAACTCTAGGGCTAACATATACACGTACACAAAGCACTACAACTTATACTTATAGGTTACATACGACGTGAAATATATACAGGATCTTAAAAACAACCACAAGTACAACAACGAGCGCGTTCATTCTTGTTTATACTTAGTCAACCACATCAACAGCAAGGTGAGTTCATTTGTCCCTTTTCAAACTAATTTGTTTTACCTCGGGACTGAGAAGCATGTTCTACATTTTGACAAGTATTGAAATGTTTTATAAATGCTTTTACACTTATTCATAAGGCTAATACTAATGCTTATGCTTGTTACACTTATTCTAAAAGCTAAAAGCTAAGACTTTAACCTAAGTGCTAATGCTACATGCTAATGCTAATACTCATGCTATATGCTATAGGCTCAAACTAAATGCTAATGCTAATGCTATGAACTACATGCTACAACTCGATGCTAATGCTAATGCTACAAGCTACATGCTAAACTATATGCTAATGCTACAAGCAACATGCTAAACTATATGATAATGCTAATGCTAATGCTAATACTACAAGCTACATGCTAAACTATATGCTAATGCGAATGCTATGAACTATATGCTAATACTAGATGCTAAATGCTACAAGCTATGATTATATGCTAAATGCAAAGCTTGTATCTATGCATGTGATACGTGAATGCCAAACTATGCTAATGCAAAGCTGGTATGCATGAGATACGTGAATGCTAAACTATGCGAATGCAAAGCTTGTATCTATTCATGAGATACGTGAATGCCAAACTATGCGAACGCAAAGCTTGTATCTATGCATGAGATACGTGAATGCCAAACTATGCTAATGCAAAGCTGGTATCTATGCATGAGATACGTGAATGCTAAACTATGCGAATGCAAAGCTTGTGTCTATATATGAGATACATAAATGCTAAACTATGCTAGAGCAAGGCTTGTATCTACATATATGAGATACGTGAATGCTATACTATGCTAATGCAAAGCAAGAATCAATTCATGAGATACGTAATGGCTAAACTATGCTAGAGCAAAGCTTGTATCTAATCATGAGCTACATGAATGCTAAACTATGCTAGAGCAAAGCTTGTACCCATACATGAGATTCGTGAATGCTAAACTACGTTTCTGTGAAGCTATTATCCGTGTACAGTTTACTTAAAGGTAAAGCTATGTGAATGCTATAAACTTGTAAACCTTTAAACAATATGCTAAAGCTATGATGAAGACGGGATTGGGTTGTAGGTAAAACGCTTAATTATCATTAATAATAATGTCATATGTGATTTAGTATGTGGTGGGACGGTGGCTGGGCGGGCGGTAAGTTCGACCCTACATATGCCCTATATATAAGCATACCGAATTGGATATTACAGGTGATGTTAATGAGGTTAAGGTTGTTACCGAAAGAGGTTTGCTAAAGCTATTTTCAACTATTAAACTATATGAACTCACCAACCATTGTGTTGACTTTGTTTTCTTACATGCTTTCTCAGGTGACGTACATGATTAAGCTAAGGTTAAGGAATACATGCTAGGATGCCCAGTTGGAGGACCTAGTAGATGTTGAAAAGCACATGTTTTGATGAACATTGTGAATCACTTTTGATATCTTGTACAGATACAAGATAGGAAACATTTGATTCTTTTGATAGGTTTACTTAGTTAAATTATCAAACATTAACAGTTGTAATTTAACTTTGTAATCCTAGTTTGATGCTATATTGTGCTTTAGTTATTCTCAATGTTGATGCTATGTAAACAATCTGATCATCACGATTATCACCTACGATATCACGCCCTGGGAATTTTCCGCCCGGCGGGGAAGTCGATCCGTCCCGCCGGCTCGGGGTGTGACAACGACCTTGTGTTGAGAATCATCCACCTCTTCGACCCACTAGACTCTGTAATATCAACCTTTTTGCTTGTTTACCTCACAATCTTTTTTTCTGAAACAAGTTTAAATAAAAATTAAGTACTGCATGTGTAACACGAATTAACGTACTGTATACGTATTAATCACGTAACACTTTGGGGGTATGTATTTTATTGTTTTTACCTTTTCGGCTTTTAATATCTTCACCGTCACTAGCATACATTTTTTCTTTACCTGAATACAAGTTACAAACGCATTAACCAATATGTATCACTTGATACAATTATTTAATAAAATATTACCTTTGCTCGTCTTTGGATTTTCTTTTGCCATGGTAGCCATTTTATCTTTTCCCGATAACACTAACACATTTGTAACAGAGATGTAACAACATAACAGGGATAAAGTAACACAAGTAACAAAGACGTAACAAATGGTTTAGAGATGCGACTAGCCATTTTAAAATAATAGTCACCTTTTGTCCCTTTCGTATCATGATGCACTTTGTCGGTGATTTTTTCTTTACCAGAGACCCCTAAGAAACAAATAGTTAAAGTAACACAAGTAACATAGATGTAACCCTTTTTAGTATGCTAAATATGAAAAATTCAAGTATTCGATATGTAAAAAATCATGTTAATATGGGATGTGCATGTCCATGTAACGGATATGTAAAATATATGTATACTATGTGAATATCCAAGTAACTGGTATGTAAAAAATACCTGTACCATGTGCATACATACGCATAGAAAATACCATATATATTTATTACCTTTGTCCGTTTTCAGTTTTGTCTTTGGCTTCCCCGTTTTCAGAATCTCTAAATCTGCTTATACCACATGCCAAAACTTATAAGACACACATTTTTTATGGGAACCATTTTGAAAACGAAATTACCAAAACGTCTCACCATTTTTCATCTTCGTTTTAGACTTCCGAATTTCTTCGCCTTCTGTCTGTTCACTGCCTGGATATGCATTTTAGAGAATGTGTAAAATAAATGTATCAATGAAGTACAGATACCGTATGTACTCCTTTATTAAGTACATTAGCACATGTTTTTTACCATGTCCGCTTTTCTTGGCAGGAGCATGATCTTTCTTTCCTTGTCGATCGACCTTTCTTTTCAAATTAATGAGAGTTTCATCTTCGTTACTATCAGTGTCAGACAGTCTTAACTTACCTAAATTTTTGTCAATTAAACAAGTCAATACTCTTCCAAAATATATTTATTATAAAAAGTGTTTTCTAATTATTTTTTAGACCTTTTTTTTCTGTCACGTTCTTCGTTATCTACGTCTTTTACAAGAAAATCATCTGAGTCGTCTATAAAAACCGAATAGTTACGAAAAGACAATGTAACACCAGTTTAAACACACTATAAAGAACAACCGTGTAAACACTACGTAAAGGACAACAACAATAAGCATTTTACCGTTTCTGAAAAAAACGTATGTTTCTAACACGTAACATCAGTGTAAACACCATGTAAAGAACAACAACAATAACCATTTTACCGTTTTCGTTCCTTTGTAACAACCAAAAAATTAAACATTTAAAAAGCCATTGAATAATGAGACTCACCAGTGTAAACAAAAATTAAACATTCTAAAACCCCATGTTTCCAAGATGTAACACTAGTGTAAACACAATGTGATGAGGAAAAACAATAACCATTTTACCTTTTTTTCTCCATTTGTTAGTGCGATCCCTTTACAAGTCACACAATTGATGGGAGCCATTTTGAAAACGAAATTACCAAAACGTAAAGGACATATCAGTCATCTATAAAAACATAATGTAACACAGAAAGTAACCCAAGTATAAACAGAATGTAAAGAACAACAGTATAAACACAATGTAACACCAACGTAAACACAATGTAAATAACAACAACAATAACCATTTTACCGTTTTTTCTCACTTTGTTAGTGCGATCCCTTTTTTTTCTCTTTTTGACATGAATTTTCTCCTCTTCCACGTCAGTGTCACTCCCCGGAACTGTAAAAATCCATCAACCTTGCATCAACATTTGTAAAGAGATTCGTAACATAAGAATCGTAAAAAACACAAACCTTTTTGCTTCATGTTCTTCTTCCTAATTGTTTACTTTAGTGGTGTCTAAGTCGATGGGATCTTCTTCTGTGTTTGTAAATCTACTCAGAGATTTGCTTGCAATCCTTTCACTTTTCCTTTTTTTGACGACATAACTATCACGGTAACGAGGGTATAAAAAATGACATGCAAAAGAAGGTATAAAAAGGGTAGTTACATGTTTGACGGTTTACCATTGAAGACGTTAGCGGTTATCTTTTTGGTCGGATAGTATCAGTTGATTATAGCCCCAATGACGTTTTCGGTTTTGTCGTCAATAGCCCCCTTGAAATCGCTGAGCTTGCCTGTTATTGTTTTCGGTCTTCAGCCTCCTTTTGTCAACAGCGTCGTCCTCTTTGTGTCGTCCGTGTGGCTGAGTTCAACGGACCTCAACCGGATTTTCGATGGAATGTTAATCGTTCGGATCTCCAACGAAAAAATGGGGTAACTTTTTGGGCGGTGGAATTTGGTGGGGGAAAAGCCGAAAAGGTGGGGGTGTACGGGTATTTGGATTTTGTGTGGGTTTGAAAATAAAATATTGGGTTTAAGTACAAAAGCTAAAAAGACAGAAATACCCTTTCAGTACTTTTCAATTAATTAACCAAACAATTAAATAAATCAAAATACCAAAGATTAATCTCAACCACACAATCTTAAAATCAATGGTTAGAAATAGGGTTTTCAAATAATAACTCACTCTTAATGCATTAACCCAAATAAATTTGGAAAGATGAAGTCAAATTTTGGTTTCTTTAACATAATTGTAATACATCTATAATAGTTTCTTCTTTTATGAGTTTGTGAAAATTCATCATTGTTTAAGACGTAGCATCATTGTAAGTTTTGGGTCCAAAATAGTTACAGTGTTGTCAGTTAAAAACTCACAATGATTTATGTCTTAAACGGTGATGAATTTTTTCAAACTTATAAATGAAAAAAACGTTGTAGATGTGTTATAATGATGTTAAAAAAAAATTCAAAAATTGGCTTTACCTTGGCAAAATTTGGGTTAATGCTTTAAGAGTGTTATTATTTAGGGTTAAGTTAAACTAAATAAGGCTTTTAACCTAAAAAGCCTAAGAAGGATCTTGAGCCATTAGATAATTAATCAATGGCTATGATTAAATCAAGTTGTTGGAGGGTATTTTAGTAATGACTACTTTTGTTGATTTTTTATCAAGTCCCTCCACTTTTTTTAAACGTTCATAACTTTTACATACGAAATTATATTTTGAAAAAAATATACCTTAAAAACATGCATTTTCTTATCTTCAAAATTAGTAGTATATTGCTATAGAAAAAATTGTTTTTTAATCAATTGTGTCTTTTATGCCGGTCATTGTGTCTTTTGTGATGGTCATTGTGTTTTTTTTTGTTTTCGCTCAATGTTGTGTTTTACTGAACATTTTAAGGCACAATGATATCACATAATACATGATGTCAAGTAAGGATGACATAATGAAGAGTATGAATAACACAATGATCTTTAAAAAGACACAATTACCCATTACAAAGATACAAAGACGAGTATTAACAATTTTGTACAGGTCATTGTGTCTTTTGTAAATGTTCATTGTGTCTTTTGTGTTTCTTTACAATTTTGTGTTTTTCTTAACAATTTAAGACACAATGATGTTGCATAATACATAATGTTAAGCAATAATGACACAATGACGAGTATGAATAACACAATAACTTTTAAATAAAGACACAATTATCTGTAAAGAAGACACAATGATGAGGATAATAATTTTGAGCATATCATTATGTCTTTTTGTACAGATCATTGTGTCTTTTATGTTTCTGCTCAATGTTGTGTTTTCATGAACAATTTAAGACACAATGATGTTGCAAAATACATAATGTTAAGCAAGAATGACATAATGACGAGTACGAATAACACAATTATCTTTAAAAAATATACAATTATCTGTAAAAAAGACACAATTACCTATAAGAAAAACACAAAAAGATAATTAATCACAAATGTTTAAAAAAGACACAATGACAATAATTATATACAATAAGTTGAAAAAATTTCATTTTTTATAACAAAATTATACTTATTTTAAAAAGAGAAAAAATGCTCGTTTTTATGATATATTTTTTTAAAAATAATATCGTATATAAAAGTTATGAACGTTTAAAAAATGTGTGGGGTGGGGGGGTGGGAGATTGTTATGACTAAATTACCCTATAACAACTTTTCTCTCTAAAATTTAAAATTATCCATTTTAAATTTGATCTCATGATCTAATTCTTAATAATCCTTCTTAGTCTTTTTAGGATAAGAAGACTATTTAGTTGAATTCAATCCTTATTATTTAAACATGACCCTATACATACTAGGGGTGTTCATTTTCGGATAGTGGTTTTCAATATCCGAATCCGAAAATTTGGATATCCGAAGTTCGGATATCCGAAATCAGAAAAAAAACAAAAAATATTAAAAAAATATTTCGGATATCCGAAAATTACCTGGATATCCGAAAAATACCCGGATATCCGAAAAATATTTGAAACATCCAAAAATTATCCGAAAAATATTCGGATATCCGAAAAAAGTATCCGAATATCCGAAAAAAAAAACTATTTCGAATATCGGATATCTGAACTATCCGAAAAATTTCAAAATAGGTATCCTAATCCGAATTTCCGGATATCCGAACTTTTGGATATCCGAACTTCCGGATATCCGATTTTTTCGGATATTTCGGATTCAGATTCGGATTCAGATACGGATTTTTTTGACACCCCTAATACATACACTAGTAGATCTATAGCTTTCTTGTGCATCAACATCCATTTTTTTATGTAAAAGATAAACATATTCTTTAAAATTTCTAAAGTAGGAAAAAAATATATCGAACATGTTATTTTTCGAAGACATAGATTTATGTTACATACACGTAACACATCTCTAATTAATATTTGTATTTAATAACAATATTGAAATAGTATTCTTTTAGTTCAAAACTAATTGAAACCTTAAGGTTATTAAACACAAAGCTCTTAGATCATAAAAGGTTCATAGCAATGACCCTAATGAGGAATAAATGGTAAACCTCTAGACAAGGTCCAAGTTGGTGTTCAAGGCCAAAAAATTTTACTTTTTATGCCTGGCTGTACAATGAGAGTTGCTTTGAATTTGCTTGAATGGTAGAAACTGGTTGGGAGATGGTGACATAAAACTGATAGCAACTACATAAAGCGGAAGTAATTAATTTGACCAAGCATACAAATTAAGCCAACTACTAAGCCACTTGAATTTGAATTAGTAAAATACTCAAGCAAGCCGAACCTAAATGAGCCTAAACTTGAGCATGAAAATATGACTTGTTCAGTTATCGAACACAAACTCGTATCCAGCTTAGCCAGCTTGGAAGCCTAAGCGAGACTTTTTTTTATAATTTATATCTACCCTAAAAAGTATATTGTTATTTAAATATTATTTTATATAAAATTAAGATAAAGATAACTAAATCATATATTATGTATATATGGCTATAAAGTCATATAAGTATATTAATTAAATAATAAGCGAGTCAAGTTGATCCTAAGTTGAGTCTATAATTTTCTTTCGAGCCAAGCTTAAAAAGTAAAAATAGAGAGGATCGCATGATTAATTGCATCGGTTTAGAGCATTAGCTGTTGGAAGACGTGGGTAAAACAACCAGCAGTTTCCGAACCGGACCCGGCTACATCAATTGGCAGGTACAATTCTCTATAAAAATCATAACTAGAACCGGTTTCAACTTTACCCTACCAAAACCAGAACACGCCAAAAACCAGTATAACCTGTTAAAAATTCGAACTAATCATAATCGGTTCTTGACTTTGTTGATCAAAACCGTAATCAATTTGAAACCGGAACAAGGTTCTAAAAAACTGGTTTGTCCACCTCTATGTCTCTACTGACGTGCTTGTATTATCTTTGTGAGACACAAGTCGATTTTCAGGGTCCGGTTATGCCACGATTTTGTAAGGTTGTGTGTCACAAATATCTAGAGCTCATAATTTACTTAGAATGTATCAGTCTATGTATGTTTCTTTTTAAACGTAGCTCGTGGTTCGTAACATTTTTTTTAACAATAAACGCTCGGTCACTCAAGATCACCCAGACAGATAGCACTACTACACAAATAGGCATCAGCTACAGAATTTTGCTACGAAAAAATTTTGTCGCAAATCTGCTACGGATTAGCCATAAATTAGCTACGTTCATATTCTGTTACAATTTAGCTACGGATATTCCGTAGCAAAAAAAATCCGTAGTAAAATCTATAGCAAAATTGATAAAAAAAACTACTTAAAAAATAACTTAATAAAATCTGTAGCAAAATTGTAGCAAAATAGAAAAAAATTAATATTTAAAACATATTTTGAGAAAATCAATAGCAAAATTCATAGCAAAAATTAAGAAAATAAATATTTTTTAAAAAATTAATAATATCCATAGCAAAATCTATAGCAACATTAAAATATAATTATTAAGGAAAATATTTTAACAAAGTCCATAACAAAATCCGTAGCAAATTGAGAACATATAAAATTTAAGCAAATCCATAGCAAAACCTGTAACAAAATCCATAGCAATTTTGATAAATATATATTTAATAAATAGTTAAACATAATTTAAATAAAACTCAATGCAAATTTAATACGAATCAAGTCAATATTGATACATGTAAGTCGATCTTGGTCAACTCAGAGGAACATTAGCGTGTTTGTAGCAAATGCCTAGTTTTGTAGTAGTGTAGATCATCATATCCTTCCCGTTTAGAAGAAAGCTACAACTAGGAAAACTCTTTTGCTCAACTCAGAGGAATATTAGCGTGTTTAATTAAATGTTATTGATCATAAACATAGGTTTGTCATAAAAATAGTACGTTTAATTAATAAAAGCAAGATTTTTATCACCTATAGCCATTGAAAAATAGATTGTGAAGTTTTATATGTTATATCGTTTGGTCCATATTTGAGATGAAAAAAAATTAATGTATTAGTTATATAATTACTGTATAATAATTTAATTTGTTTTAAGATTTGAAAATGATATTGTAAATTAATTAAGAATCTTAATAAGTTAAAGTTGGTGGCATTATTTAGTTTGGATACGTTAATTATAGGTTGTTGCTTTGTAGGACACCCATATGCACTTAGGTTGTAGACTGGATCTTTGTCTTCCTAGCTAGTCAAGTTAATTTTCTTGGTTGGCTTAATGATTAGCCATCATGCATGAGAACTAATCCATGTTAGTATGTTACCAAGTTCAACTGCAATCATAAGAAACAGTACATATAAGAATAAATTAAATAAAATGTCATTTATTAATATATTTATTTAATAATTTTTTTAAAACGTCAATAATTAAATCAAACATTTTTGTCTCTATGTTTGTAAGAATCGGATTTTTTCTTATTAACTAAAGTTTATTTTTCTGTTAATTTTCTTTTCTCAAAAGAATTATTTTACTTATATTATAAAAAAAGTAATATGCCACTATGTATATAAAAAAGGATGTTTTATATAGTTTACTCTTCCTTAATTCTTTTTTTTGTATTATTTTTTGATTATACTTTTATTTTTTATTTTTTCTATTCTATTCAACATTTTTTAATAAAATTTTTTAAAATGTGATTAATTAGTTAATCAATTTATTTGTTTTACAAATATATATTGCAAAGTATTTATGTGTTTATATGCGAATTGCCATGTATGTATATGTTCTGATTGGAGTGTAGTTTAGAAAACTTTCACATCAACTTATTTGGTAAGAAATTAGCAAATTTGGTTATGCATGGTAAGAAATCAAGCTCTCCACTTCAACCATTTGAGTCAAACATGTATACAATGTAAAAGGAGCTACCTTAAACATAATTAGCTTTTCTAGACATATATTTCTATGAATGATAATTACTTTCTTATAAAAATGTTTATTCTTATGGTATTCATGGAATTTTGTGTGAAAGGATTGTTCAACCAAAAAATCAAGTGGAAAATCACTTGGTTATTATCTACCAATTATTGAATTATTGTCTCAAAATCCTTAGCTTGTGCTCTATACCTCTTTCCAACGAAGGTGTGTTTTACCAACTTTAATTAATCATATGGATTATTTACTTTAATCAAAATTAAATGAATGCAGGAATTATCACAAGATTAACTAATAGCATGGACGGTCCGGGGAAGGGCAAACCCGACCCCTGTCCCTGACCACTTTTTTGGAGGGCACAAAATTTTTATATATATGTATATACAGAGATTCATTCAAATGATAACTCATATGGTGAACAGAACTAAAAATATGTATTTATAAACACATTATTTAATTGGTGCAAAAAGTCAATTTTTTTATAAGATATAGGAAGTTACTTTCATACCCTTTAAACTAAATATGTCAATTGGTTCGTTTAACGTCTTATTTGGTCTGGTTTAATCAGTTTTCAATTTTTTTCCTATCAAACAACCGATCGAATTCGAGAAGTGGTTCAGTTCTAATTTCAGTTAAAACCAAATAAACAGATTGAAAGCCAAGTAAACAGCTTAAAAGTCGAATAAACCGATCCATATAAGCCGAATTCAATCGAATAAACCGATTAAAACCAAATAAACCAATTAAAAACCGAATAAACCGATCTGAATAAACCGAATTCAACCGAGTAAACCGAATTCAATCTTATATATTATTAATAAGATAATAAATTTAAATTTTAATTCGGTTAACCAAAAAAACCAAATTTATAAAAAAAATTGGAATTAAAAACCGAAATTCGGATATGGTTAGGTACCGAACCGAAAACCGAATTCGGAATTTGGATACTGCTAGAACCAAAACGAAAACCGATTTTAGAATTCGGTTCGATTTTTTCAGTTACGAATACATTTCGGTTTTCGGTATTAAACTTTTTTTTTTTGACTTTTTTGAACACCTTCACTTTAATATTTGAATTCGCTAGGAGGCTTCTTTTTTCTGGCTCTTCTTAGACACGCCAATTCTCAGGGCCGCCCTATTAATAGCATTAGTGTCTATGACAATAACTTTTGATGTAGGTTTGAACATTATAATATATGATGGAGATACTTCTCAAGAAGATAGATCCTGGTTGCATGATTATTTTTAGACTGGTAAGTTTGTAATTTGAGGTTTTTTAAACAATGCAATTAGTTTCAAGTGACAATTGGCTTCTATTTACTAACTTTTTAGAAACTTATGCGTAGTTGATGATGACAAATCCTGATGTTAATCATGATGCCAATTCATAACCAATTTGGGTGATTCTTATCACGCCTCATGTTATATTTGCAAGTTATTCCATGTCTTTATGCACATTGACCATGATTTTATTTGCCTCATTTTTTTTTTCCGATTTTGACTACACTAAACTTTGCATGATGTATGTGGTAATTAATGAAGGTAACATTATAAGGGAGCAGGAGATGTGAATGCTCAAGGTCATAGTTAAATGATAGTTTCATGGTTTATATGTATTTTTTCCTTCATGTTCTTTTGATTTAGAATGAACACCTCTGCTGGATGGGTTTATAATCTATTCAATGCAAACAGTCATGTAGTAAATTTAGAATTTCTATTAACTAAACCTTCTAATTTATGTATTTATTTTTTGTTATATTGTTGCAGAAGTTTCTATCTATTAATGTTTGAAATATATTCAGAGCCAGGAAAAGGAGAAAAGACTAAGAATTAAAAGAGGTTGTCTAACTTTTTATGTTTATTTTATCACTTAACTTTTAGCTATCTTCTATAGATTAGGGTGTTTGACCTGTTTTTGAGATACACAAGAAGTCATTCATGATGTTCAAGAGGCTAAATCTTTGATTGCAAGGTATATGGCAACTGGGCATTTGTTTTAATATTGTGGCTGACTAATCATCGTTAAAGATATGTGGCTCTCATTTGTTAGTTATAAAGCACTTTGGTTATGTTTTGACCCCTTTGGAAACCTTTTAGACAACTTTGGTATGTTTTGATCATTTGCTATATTTTAGCAAACATTGTTACATGTTGATTCAATTGATAAAGTTTTAAACAACCTTGTATTACTTAATCTATAATTAATCTTATAGGCTCAAACTGAAAGTTAGTTTCAGAGAACAACTCTCACAATTCTTTGCTTTACAAAAGATACCATCGAATACAAATGACGAAGATGATTCGGGTGAGGGAGATGAATGATCTATTTAGTTTTTATGTACTTTTTTATGTCTTAAATAGGACTCTATGAATTATTTGGTTTATGTATATAGTAAATAAGATTCAAATGGTTAATTTAGTATTTATGTAGATTCTTCTGTTTCATATCAATTATCAAAGCAAAATTTATAATTTATGCAATTTTAGAAACCAGGAAACGCGAATTTTAAAGCAAAATATTTTAAATAGGGTAAATAGCATTGGTGGCGAGAAGAGGTATTAGTGGCGATTTTGTCACCACTAATGGTTCAACACAGTATGTAAAATCCCTAATTTCCTTCTCCTTTTCATTGTGTGGTCGTCAACTACCACCTCTTGGTGGGTTCACATTGTCGCCGCAAATCACCACCACTGGAGTCACCCTCGAGCCACGGCCAAGCCTTAGGCAACTTCCGAGCCGCGCCAAGCATCATCCAGGCCGCACCCAGGGCTGCAACACTTGAGCGATTCGACTCCCCCTCCCCTTGTCGGACGACATCTTCGACAGTCATTCTACAAGGTAAAGTAGCAACATGTCTAAAGCTGCCTTAAACGCCTAAAATTGCCAAGCTTATTTTGTGTGTTTTGCTTAAGAATGACCTCTCTTTGTAAGCACCTTGCACCTACCATGCACCTTGACACGTGGAAGACATCATGTATGTTACTAAGCTCAGGAGGTAATTCAAGTTTATAGGCTACCGTTCCAATTCGTTCTAGAATTTTGAATAGTCCTACAAATTTTGGTGAGATTTTGCGTCGTTTTTAAATCTGAATATTCCTTTCCAAGGAACGACTTTTAGCATAACTTTATCACCTATTTGGAATTCTAGAGGTCTTAGACGATTATTAGCATAACTCTTTTGACGATCGTGCCCTGCTTTGATTCGTTCTTGAATTAATGCAATCTTGTCTATAGTTTCTTGTCTAAATTATGGACCAATGATTTGACTTCCACCTACCTCCGACCAACATATGGGAGATCGACATTTACGTACATAAAGTGCTTCAAATGGATCACATTAAATACTAGTATGGAACTGTTATTGTAGGAGAATTCAAAAAGTGGAAGACGAATATCCCAGCTACCTCCGAAATCAATCACACATCTTCTAAGCATATCCTCAAGGGTTTGATTTGTACGCTCTGTTTTTTCGTCCGTTTGTAGATGATAGGTTGTGCTCATATTGATTTTGTCACTCCATAAATTCCAGGTCAAAATTTACAATAATTTTAAATTGTTCAATCATACGTGGAACTAAAATTGGTTTAATTTAGTGTGACACGTAGCATGATAGTATAAACACAAACAATCGCACTGTAATTCAATGAATTACATTGCCGGAAACGCGTACACGTGTCTTAAGCTTACAAACGTTGGTGAATTATCGAACAAAGAAATCAAACGAACAATATTGAATGATATGTGAACAGATAATAGACAAAACTAAGACAAATATCGAAAAATGATTAATAATAAATGAATACCGGACTAAAAACGAACTCAAAACATCAAAAAATGCACTTAGATCTGCCCTCGACCCATCGCGGTACGCGATGGGGCCCGGAGAAATCCTTCGCTGTACGCGAAGGATGGGCAGGAGAATTCAAATTCAGCCGAAACTCTTCGCTGTATGCGACGAGTGATCATCTTCCACTCGACGGTTCGTGGCATGTACTGGTGGCGAACTGGACACTTTTGTTGGCGGTATGCCAGGGATTCCGGTGGAGAATCTTGGCGGTACGCGAGGCCCCCAGAGCCTTGAAACTTTATAAAAACCCACCCACTCTTCTCATTTCATTTCTTTTCTCATTTCTCTTGAACTCTCACATTTCACTCCGACCAACAAGCTCTGTCAAGCCTCATTTCACCCTCTGGGAGCAATACATCCACTCCCTTGAAGACTTGGAAGCTAGGAGAAAGACTTGAGGAGTCACTCCCTCACCACCAGCAGATTTGGTCGACCTCAGCCACCTTTAGAGCCATCCAGACCCCATTCCAGCTAAATCAAAGCTCCAAGGAGCTCTGTGAGGTAGTTTCCATGGGTAACCTTACCTCTACACAGGGGAAAGTTCATACACACACATGCAACACTATATACAAACATGCACGAACTTGAATGCTTAAAAATATGTATTTAGAGGTCTTGTGGACTGATTTGAGTTATTGTAATGGTCTATGATGAGCGTTGTTAACATTTGAAGTCATTTTGTGAAGATAGGTTAGTATTTCCATAAATAGTAACTTTTATAGATTGTAACTAAAGAGTAGAATACGATTGTAAATGCTTAGTTAAGAAGATATGAAAGTGATTGCATGATAGATTGATTGAAAACATGATAAATACAGAAAATTTCTATATATAGTAATTTTGGTCACCTAAAATGGATTGTGTGCATAATTGATGATACGTGACAATGTGTTATGTGATAAGATGGTCATGTAGGGCAACTAGCATGCTTAGAATAATAAAAGATGATTTTGTTGCAAACTTACTAAATATATAAACTTACTAAAAATAAAAACCTGCTAAAAATAGAAACTTATATAAAATGGAAACTTACTATAAATAGTAAGTTGTCCATAGACCGTGTTTCATCTGTTTACGTGCAATACATGACGAACATTAAACAAATGATAATGAACTAAACGAGTCACCAACAGGTCGTTGAGTCAACATGGTCAAACACAACAACTTGGAGTTGTTGAACATGAACATGAACACGAACTTATATATCCTACGTGATATAGTTAACAGTTAACGGACAAACAGACTTAACTCGCAAACACAACTCAGATGAGTTTACGACCCCTTTTTCTATCTTAACTGTTTTACATTAAACTTGGGGAGAATACATTGCAAACATTTTTAGATATATGACTTGTATGTTTTACAAACAATTTTTGAGTGTGCTTATATTGTAACAAGTCCTCATAAAGTCATACCGTTAGTTACACACAATTGAGGCATTATTGGATATTACTATTGGTTCTGACAAACCCCTCTCAATGAAAACTCTGATTGGCGGTCAAGAAGAGCGTAATGTCGCCTTATTGGCATAGTTTTTACGATAGACATGGCGGAGGCATCTAACAGTCTAGCTTCGGTAGTGGTGCAACACATACTGGCGGAGGCATCTAACAGTCTACTTTTTACTAGAACTAGCCTATGTACAAATTGAGAACCTTTTTGGAAGGCCATTAAAGTGGGAATTCATTCTCCAACTCGAGAACACCATGAGGGAAAGACCAAATTCGAGAACAACCACAAAAGAATTCGAGAACCATTTCATTTGGATATTACTACTCGAGAACATCTTATGGCGGTGCATAACCATTCGAGAAACCATATACATTCGAGAACCTTATCCATGAAATCGAGAACACCACCCTTGTTGGTTATATGAGCTGAGAAGCCTCAAATGGTTGCATCCGAGAATCCCATAGGGTTTAGGTGCAAATGGTTCTTGATACTATCATCCTTACTTATGTAGTTTCCATCAACATTTCTTGAAACTTTATATAAAAACATAGACAAACCTTAACACAAGTTTTTAAAATTATATACATGGTTTAAAAACAAATCAAAGGTTCATAACTAAGCGACATTTGACCAAGTAACAAAAGGCTTTACTACAAAGTTGGTGGATTATTGCAAAGTTGGTGGGTCATGAATTCAACACTTTTACAATAAGTTAGAGTTAATAACAAGTTTAGTTATATAAACCAAGAATGTATTACGTACTAAAGTTAATCAAAACAGGTTAGGTATTAGCATGTTATACTATTCAATGAGTTCAAGGAATAATTGAGAAACAAAAATTTACAAAGATTTACCAACTTTGGGGTTAACACAGGTTTTGAATACAACATCATCACAACAACAAAGAGTGCGTGCATTTCTTGATTATTTAGTCAACCACATCAACTATAAGGTGAGTTCATATGCCCCTTTTCTAATCTTTTGATTTTAAATGCAGGGCTGAGAAACATGCTAACTCTTTTACATCAATAAAAGTTTTAGTACATTCTTTCGAAGATCATGGGATTCAGATAATAAAGATTTCATCTTTACGATCACAATTTATTCAAGATCAATGTGTATGCTTGTGTGTACATTAACAACAATGACAATTCAAGGATGCATCATGATAACATAAGTTCATGAACTCATCTAAATATTTAAATAATACAAGTGGAATAAGATTTGATCTGATAACATTTTGTTATTTAAAATGAGATTAAACATGCTATTCCTATGATTCTATGTGCGTTATTCCTAAGAAATGATGACTAAGAGATGATGACTATGAATTGATGACTATGAGACTATGTGATTAGGAGACTAAATGATTATGTGAATATGCGACCATGTGACTATGTGATATGAGACTATATGAGACTATGAGAAGATGAGACTATTTGATTTTTAGTCAGCCTATTCCAACTATATCATTTCTAACACGGGCTATAATAGTATGATAGTGTCTGCTAATTATCTCACCACTTCTATTCTATGGATTGGCAGACTGAGAGATTGACCTCACTCATGTCAGAAGCTGGTGGCAGGTAGTTGTGAGGACTTGTGAAAACTAATGAATAGGAATAAATTGAGGACATTATGGCTTGCCTTTATGGTGGCCGCAATGTGGTCAATTCAATTCTAATCATCAACTGGGATATAACTACGTGTCTGGCTTACTATCACTTCTTATTCAGATGTGAGTAACAGTAAGTTCCAATGAAAGAAAAATCAGTTACAAAGGGACAAGATTAATAAATTCTATACCTTTGAAACTTAAAGAGTATACCACAATTTATGACTGTGGTAATCATTGACCTTTAAAACCTATTATTCCATGCTAATATCATTGTGGGGTAATGTGTAACATCTGTACATTTAGTCATGGTAGTCATAACAGTGATAGAACAATGTGTATTCCTATTCAGTATGTCAATCTGATTAATGTGTTCATGTGTTCATGTTTGTGTTTGTGTGTTATAGGATCTTATTTAATTAGGAACAAGTATATATATTATTTATTTACAGTCGATTACTCTAGGCAAGAACAGTATTGTACTATATCGAAACAGTGGTGGGCTGTCGGCTGATAAGGCAGGTAGCTGGACTCTACGTATGCCCTATACATATACTGCGTTTGGTGTAATAGGATAGTGTTAGTGCGTAGTGTTATGACGAATAGTATGACAAACAAATCAATTAAACAAGTCGTAATGCGTGAGCGAGACTGAATATTATTATGGGTGACGATTCGTAATGTTATGAATGTCGAATTTATAATTACGAGTAAACATCAATAAATACGCAAAACGACCAAAAACGTACGTAATTACGGGTATACACGTAATTATATTCGTTTAACGGTCTGACTATGAACGAAAAGTAAAAATAAGTAAAATATTTTATTTCATGTTTTACAATTTTGAAACTCATCAAAAAACAATTCAAGAAAATTATTTTACACTTTAAAATATTTAATGTCGTAATCATAAAAACGCGCGCGTAAAAATACGCGAAACCGACACCGAGCAACAACGAACACGCGGGGAACCAACCGGGGCATAAAAGCCTTATTTCTTCCCCATTTTCCCTCAAAAATGCAGCCCTGATCTCTCTCTCTCTCTTCAAACCCGTATACCACATTTCTCACTAGAATCCACCCACGAATTCGATCATAACTTCTTCATTTCTTATCCAAATCGCGCATATAATATATCAAAATGATCGTCTCGACGAGAGGAAGCTGGAAGTACAAGGGATCAGAGCTGATTTGAAGTATTCTAGCCGGAATTCTAGAGAGAAGTTACTGCGCTGAAGGTATGTTACTATTCATCATCTTCCCCAATATATAACCGGTTTTGGAGCTTTCATATAGAAAGATCTTGGCTCAAAACTGGTTGGGGAGTGTTTGGAAACAACTTGGATTGAACGTATCAAGGTTGGGAATGAAGGAAATGCGCGAAGGATGCCATTATTGACATAAGCAGGTCCAACCCACCCTAGGAACAATGGAACTTGGGCTGCAAAGATTGGTGGGTTATTATGTCGGTAATGAGAACTTCAGGACCAGAACCATTTCCGGGTTACCTTCCACAGTGAAGTCCAATTAGTTTTGATGGTTAGCTGGTCGATAATTGCTAATGTCGGCTGTATTATGGGAAGCCAACGATAGGTTAATACACAGGTTCCCTTTTTTGGTTCCTGTACAAATCCTTATGGGGGATCCCAATCCCAGACAACAGAATTCCCGCTTTTGGTTCTTCTTTGGAGACCTAACGGAGGATCCTCAGGTTAATACACATGTTCCCGTTTTTGGTTCCTGTACAACAACTTATGGGGGATCCTAATCCCAGACAACAGATTTCCCAATTTTTGGTTCTTCTTTGATGTCACACCCCGAGCCGGCGGGCTGGATCAACTTTCCCGTTGGGCGGAAGGTTCTCGGGGTGCGATATCGTTTGATAATCAAGATGATCAGATTGTTTACATAGCACATGATATATACAATGAGAAATGCTAACATGAAAATGATACAGAATTACAAAGTTAAATTACAATGTTATGTTCATAATTTAACTAAGTAAATCTATCCAAAAGAATCATTTAGTTTTCTATCTTGTAACTGTACAAGATCTACAAAAGATGATTCACTGTTTTGTCATTTCCAAAATATGCATGACACAAAAGTAAGCTAGGTCTCTTCTAAAGTCCACTAGCTTAGTCCTGCTGCTTGTAATCTAGACCTGTTCATCACCTAAGAAAACATTCATTTAAACAAAGTCAACACTAGGTTGGTGAGTTCATAAGTTTAGTAATTGAAAACATTGATTTGTTATCACACAGTCACCATGTCATACACAAGTCCTGTAATGTTTGATTTATCTGTCTCACACAGTGGCCTCTCCATAGTTATATTTACAAATAGTATTTCATCCTATAAATTATTCTTATATATAGGGCATACGTAGGGGAACAAGCCCCAGCCGACATCCCACCACATACTTAATAGAACTCCACACCACTTGTAATACAACTGTAGATATCCATTCCCGTCTCACATGTGTTCAACCCGTTTGATATTCACCCGTAAGTTTATGTTCATCACCCAGTGTGTTATATGTAGAATAATAGAATGTGAGGGATTTAAGTTATCAAACCGAAGTATTGATAAACCCTCAGTGTTTTAAGGAAAATAGATTTATTAAATCATATCCTTGTTATTATTCTCTCGCTTGTGGGGTTAACGGTTATTCACTACTAATAATAGAAGTGATAGTTAACCTATTGATATAGATTTCACCTTGGAATGCATAGAGCCTAAAAGGAATCCATTGTGAACCTCACGTAATCAGATCACAATGTATCCGATTTTCCTCTATCATATTTGTATTCTCATAGCCTTCAACAAAACTATTACCAGTAATGTGACATGAGAGAAAATCAATTCCTCAGTCTACTAGTCAATAGAATCGAAGGATTAATTACAATTAGAACTGTAGATTAATATCACCATTTGTCGTTTACCAAACCTGACTGATGTCGCCCTGTTACCAGTCATACGTTACCGGCCAATGATAATTATGATCAACGTACCGACCTCACTCGCCGGCGGTTTGTCAAACCTATGGTACCACTAAGTTATCGTCGGTTTAGTCGCACTAAATTAACTGGTAAACGATTCGCTGATGAGGGACTTACAATTTGAATTTGAATACATGAACACATGATTGTTGTGATATAATGCAAACATTATAATAGTAATCAATTGATGTTATGTTCATCCATTGTCATCATCTCAGTGTTATTTGTTATCCATGTTAAGTGTTCTCATAGTCTTTATCATAGTGTTATAAGAGCTTGTCTTATTACAACATGTTAGTAATTGTGTGAATGATTTTATTATCATGAATTTATGTTATCTCAATTATCATTCTTGTTACCCCTTGCGATTGTCTCCTGTTATCCCATAGCCTTCACCTAGTTGTACATTTAGTATTGTAAGAACTAGTCTTACTACACTTAGTCAACTCAGGTGGTGAATGATATAATAAAATTATGTTATCATTATATCATCCTTGTAAGTTGTTATCCTCGTCTGAGTGTTGTCTCCTGATTATCTCATTGTTCATTCATGTAAGAATAATAAGGTGTTATAAGATATAATCTTATGATTTGCATTATTCTATTGTGTTGATGAGTCATGAAGCTATATTATCATGTTTCATCCTAGATGTCTCAGTTATGATATGACCACACAAGCATACATACAATGATAAGCTATAATAATGATAAAACAATATTATCTAAATCATAGTATAATTTAATATTGTACTAAAACTTTTAAGTAAATAAAAGAAGTAGCATGTTTCTCAGCCCCGAGATTTGAAATCAGTTAAGATTAGAAAAGGGACGTATGAACTCACCTTGTAGTTGATGTGGTTGACTAAGTACTAACAAGAATGCACGAGTTCGTTGTTGTTCTTGATATTGTTTTCATGATCCTGTATTGATTTCACGATGTTTGTAACTTATAAGTATAAGTTGTAGTTATGTGTGTGTGTTAGCCCTAAAGTTGGCTAACACTTGTGGGTCCTTGTTGTCGTTCGATTCTAATTCACTTGTGATGGTATCCTACTAACACTAAACCAATTTAGGTTAAGCTTAGTACATCTAGTTATTTGTTTTATGTTTATCTTGACTTAAAACCATAGTATGTCGTGAAAGTTGGAACCCACAATAGTTTCAATTTATAAAACTTAGGTTTACACCTTAAAGCTTTACATGTTGTTATTGTAATCACTTGTGTTATTATTGTTTCTTAACCATCTTTAATATGTGTTCTAGGAAATGACTCTTAACAATTTAAAGTCCCATGTGAGAAGATCTTTAAATGTTATGTAATTGCTTTAATAAAACTTCACCACCTTTGTAGTAATATTTTGATTAACCCCCATATCCATGCATGTGGTCCCCATAAGTTAGGCTTCAAGTGTTTGGTTTCAAGCTACATTATATGGGCCGAATGAGTGTGGGAACCAACCAACTAGCTAGTAGGTACTCGGCCGAATTAGGGTTGCTAGGCCGAAGGAGAGTGACTCATACAAATGGGATTGTGTGGGGCGAATGGTTCTTGCCCCAACTGAATGGAATCCCACCTCTGTTGATGCGACTGAACCATGATCCCTGAATGGACCTGCCCATGTGAATGGCCATCTGTGTATGAATGAAGCACCATAAATGGTCATTCGTTCGGTTGTTCACTCGTCCCTCAGATCATCCGAATGAAGGCCTTGGTTCGGCTGGTGGTTCCCTTCGGCCCACGTTCATCCGCTCCCCCCCCATTCAGCCGACAGGCCACCTTCGGCGGAGCTGTAAGTCGGCACCCCCATGGTGGTCCTTTCCAGCTTCAACCAAGATAAATGATGGTTTTTCTGTGGTTGGGTAGGTAACAATCAGTTTCGAATGTATTTTGTTGAAGGAGGAAGAGTTTGAAACCGGTTAGGTTAAAGGGTCGAACAAAGGGTTTGAAAACCCTAGTTTTCGTGACTTTGCTGCTCACATTACCTCGTTTCAAGTGGTTCCAAGCTCCGATCTGTTGTACTTTTGTGTAGTGGGGATCAAGAGCTTCGATTTGGCACCAATATTGTGACAACTAGTACCTGACCGCCCGGCAAGTCCGTACGGTATGTGTACTTGTAAACAGTAACTATGTGTATATATACGATTGTAAACAGTACTTGTATTAACAGGATTCTAAATACAAGAACAGTTGTACGTATTTTCGTATAAACTTAAATACATTAAGTACAACATACATCTGAAACATAAGTTGTGGTTATTAAGTGAAAACTTAATGACAATTAACACAACAAATCATGAGAAACAAATCGGTTGCGATCTGATGTCCATAGATGACAGGAATCAGATGGCCGACAATTCAAAGTGAAAACAATGCGAAAACAGGATGTTTAGTTGAGTCCGACAGTGAGGAAACACAATTTAAACATAAACTGCAGTGTCGTTTCAGAATAACGAACTGACAGTGTGTTTGCGTGGGTGACGATTCACACAAACATATCTGTGAGTTTAACGTTCTGAAATGATGACTGGAAAGTAGAAAACAAAAGTCGGAAAGCAAAACCATCGTTGTGTTCGTTCGAATGACGATTCGAACGAATACGCGCGATGGTGACGCGATTCGACGAAACGAAAACGAATTACGACGCGAAACGATTTTAAATTTAATTAAATAAAATAATAAACATTTTTACAATTTTGAAACTCATTAAATTAATTAATATAACATCTTTATTTATTTATAATAAATTACGCGTAATTTTCTGGATACGCGACAAATTAACGAACCGAGCAACCGAAACGGACCCGGACACCACACGTGATATAAATAGGCTAAATAAGAGTGTTCTTTCATTTTCCTTCAAAATCCTCTCTCTCTCTTCGAATTTTCCGGCCAAGAACACAACCACCATCAACCCACCTTCAATCAACCATATCTTGGTCAATACTCAACCGATTTGAGTGATTTTCGAACCCACGCGAAGCCCTTGAAGAGCTCTACATAGAAGTACAACAGATCTAAGGAGATAACCAGCGAAATTGAAGGTATGATGCAATGAAGTCACGAAAAAATAGGGTTTTCTCCTCTTGTGAATTCAAACTACATGCCCAATCGGTTCATATCCTATACACTTTAACCGTACACCACGTTAATATACTAGCACTCAACCCAACCATGGAACAACCTACCAGTTCTTAGGCTTGATGGTGATGATGCTGAAGCTCAACCGAGGTGACAGGTTCGCGGGATCATCAGGTGGTCGAACCTAAGACCCCTGGCCGAACCCCCATCCTCACGAACCTGTGAGCTGCATACCCACACGACGAACCCATGCATCGTGAACGAACCATGGCATAATCACCGAACCCTGCAGTGGCTCACGAACCCAACTCCGGCGAACCCCCATGCCGAACCAGCTACTGCTTCACGAACCAAGCATGCACAGCGGCCGAACCCTGGGACAACCGAACAGCAGCGAACCCAAGCCTCAGTCGAACCATCTCTCGTAGCCGAACCATCCTCAACTCACCGCAACTCCACAGGCGACGAACCGACCGCAGTTGAGACGAACCGTGGGCATGGCGAACCCTACTGGTTCGCTGGGGCTGAGTCACGAAGCTTCTTCTTCACTAACCGAACCCTCAAGTACCGAACCCTAGCTACGAACCCTGCGACCATCTTGGTATATTCTAGCTAGCCACGAACCATTTTTATACCTTGCCGAACCCTCTTGTAAACAGTAGCCGAACCCAGCTGGTTTGACTTTCTCAGCCGCATCCATTGTAGGCCAAGGTCCACAATATAAAATGTTTAATCCAGTGTAAATCCTTGGCCCAACAGTTCATGATTTCGGCTTACTTGAATTCTTGGATGGTGTAGAATACGACCGGCCTAGACACTTGTAGTTTGGTTATGTTAATGACTCATAATATTGCTAGAACACAAATTAAAAAGCTCAAGCACACGATTTATGTCATCCTTCAGCCCAACAGTGTTAATGTTGGCCCAATAACAATCTTTAATTCATGTCCATCAGCCCACAAAATCATGAGGCCCAACAGGCCCAACATTCTTTTGTTTCGGCCCATATGAGCAGCCCATGTATTTCATTGGCCCAAACAGTTTTCTATCAGCCCAAATTCTTTTTGTTTAGCCTACACATTATAAACATGATCCAACATCACACTTATGCAGCCCAATTGATCAACCATGAGAGCTCTTTAGGCCCAACAGCCCTGTTGCGTTCGGCCCAACATCAAAAAGCTGGCCCAACAAGCCCAACCGCCCTCTTTCGGTCTATTAGAGCTTAACCGGTCTAAGACTTGGACCCTTATATTTGTTGACCCAATAGCATACAAATCAACCCAATAGCACACAATTATGGACCACATTCAATTTCATTCGGCCCATAAACAAACGGGAGCCCCTGAACATTAATGCGACCCACACGGAACAATTTGGGACAAACACTTGAAAACAATTTAATGAATAACATGTAAAATGTTTCTAAAATATTACAAAGGTGACAACCAAGTAACTAACATTTATACATAATCCTTAAAAATCCTTTTATAAAATTGGTTATGTCAATGGGATGTCTAGGACAAGTGTTAGGGGATCAAGACTAAACACAAGACATAAGGGCCGAATGAAGACCAAAACATCGAGACTCACAAGTGTTAGCCAACACTAGGGCTAACACATACACGCGCACAAAGCAAAATAATTTATGCTTATGAGTCAAATATATCGTGAAATCAATACAGGAACGTGAAAACTACAACAAGAACAAACAAAGAGAGCGTGTCTTCATTTCTTTTAAGCTAAGTCAACCCTACAACAACAAGGTGAGTTCATATGCCCCTTTTACTTTAAATCTTTACTGATTTTAACTCTCGGGGCTGAGAAACATGTTTACTTTTATTTACTTAAAAGTTTTGCGTAACATGTTATTTATACTTTGATTTAGATAATATTAAATTGTTTATTATCGTTTATCATTGTATGCATGCTTGTATGATTATGAGATAACAGGGAAACTCAGATGATTATGATAATGTAATTTCTTAATCATCAACACATTAGAATAACTTAGTTATAAGATAATAGCTTATAACACTTAGTTATTTTCACATGAGCAAATACCTAGACAGTTTACACATAAGCATAACGAGAACAATCCCTCATTGAGACTTTGGGATCACACGGATTACAGTAAATGATGATCATGATAACGTAACTTCATGGGATTCTTTTCATTTACAGTAAATGATGATCATGATAACGTAACTTCATGGGATTCTTATCATTTACACATAATTAACATAATGTAATAAGACAAGTTCTTATTCGACTTTGTTAAACACACGAGAACATTCCCACACGGATACTTTGGGAACACATGGATTCAGTAAATGACGATTCTTATCATTTACAGTGAATGACGGTCATGATAACGTAACTTCATGGGATTCTTGTCATTTACACCCGATTATCATAACGTAATAAGACAAGTTCTTATTCGACTTTGTTAATCACATGATACAATCCCACACGGAAACTTTGGGATCACACGGCGGGATAGGAGAGAATGGAATGCATTTTAATCTGATTACGTGAGGATTTAAAATGGATTCCATTCGGATTCTATACGCTACATTTGGAGACACATGATGAACAGTTAACTAACACTTTTAATATTTAGAAGTGAAACAACAGTTAACCCCTCAACTATAGAATAATTTAAGGAATGGATTTAATAAATCTAACATCCTTAACACATATATTGGTTATTAATACTTCAGTTTGATAATCGCAACGTTATCATATTATTATTCTATACATGAGAACACAGGTGATCAAGGAAGAGATAAACATGTGAATTGAGAGTGGGAATCAATAGTTGTATTACAAGTAGTGTGGAGTTCTAGTGGTGTTGTGGTGGGATGTTGGCTAGGGCTTAGTTCCCTTACATATGCCCTATATATAAGCAACACTACTAGGATGATATAGTACTTGTGGCTATAACTATTGAGGAGCCACTGGATGAACAAGTGAATCAGACAATCATACGAGTAACATATTATCATTGTGAATGTGCATGTGAATGAATCAAGGTTTTACATTAATTTACTTATGAACTCACCAACCTAGTGTTGACTTTGTTTTAAATACATGTTTCTCAGGTGACGAACAGGTGTAGACATATACATGCAAAGATTAAGCTAGTGGACTTTTAGAAGACCTAGCTTTATTTTGTGTTGCATGCTTTTGGGGAAACAAGGATATGAATCATCTTTTGTATATCTTGTGCATATACAAGATATAGTTACATTGATTCTTTCTGGTAGATTTACTTGATTAAATTATGAACGATACTGTGTAATTTAATCTTGTAATTCTATATCATGGATGTGTTAGAAATTTCTCATTTATTTATCATGTGCTATGTAAACAATCTGATCATTTGATTATCATTCAAAGATATCGCGCCCCGGGAACTTTCCGCCCGACGGGAAAACCCGATCCGTTCCCGCCGGCCCGGGGTGTGACAGATTGGTATCAGAGCCATGGTTATAGAGAGATATAGGTCATATTACTTAAACGGTTTGGCCTAGACTATAACCTAGGGACCCTCATATAGAAATCATGTGACATAGGATTCTATTTGCATATGTCTTCTGCTTCTGATCACTGCACTAACCGATTTATTTTCAGTTATGATCAGAATGCCGCCGAGAAGACAACCACCTCTGCTACCCTTGACTCAAGGCTCTGCTCCTCACTCATCTACGCCGACACCACCTGATTCTCCTCCACCTCCACCTCCTCCCCCGCCACCACCGGCGTATCAGCTGGATCCCGCTACCATTGCACTGGCCACTCTGTTGACCAGTCAGCTGAGGGAGGTAATTCCAGACATGATGAACCGAATCAACACCAACAACAGCAACAACGTTGCCAACTCATCAGGAGAAGGCAGCGGTAACACCAGACAGAGTCAGGACTATGCCTACAAGAATTTTGTAGGTTGCAAGCCACCCAGTTTTAGTGGCAGTGAGGGTGCAGTCGGACTGATCCAGTGGATCGAGAAGATGGAGGCTACCCTCGACATCAGTGGCTGTCCTGAACAGAACAGAGTTAAGTATGCTGCGGGATCATTTAGCAAGCGAGCGTTAACCTGGTGGAACGCTCAGGTTTCAATCAGAGGCCGGGATGAGGCCCAGGCCATGCCGTGGAACGAATTCAAGGCGATGTTGAGGGCAGAGTTTTGTCCAAGAAATGAACTGAAAAAGGTTGAGACTGAACTACTCAATCTGGAGATGATTGGTGCTGGGCATCTGGCCTACACCACCAGATTTCATGAGTTAGCTACTCTGGCACCTGATGTGGTGCCAACACTTGAGAAGAGGATAGAACGGTATGTTGGTGGATTACCGCCCAGTATCCGAGGTCATGTGATTTCTGCTCACCCTACCACCATGGAATTAGCTGTTACACTGTCAGCATCACTGACAGATATGATGGTTGCCTCTGGGGCATTCAAGAAAGAGATTGACTCAGCCAAGGCTGGAACTTCCAAGAAGTCGGACAAACGTCCGGCTAAGAGACAAAAGGTGGCCAGAAACTTTGCTGCCACTACTCAAGCTCCGATGCGCAACCAGCCACCCCCATTGGAGATCAGGAAGCCATACACTGGCACTGCACCTCTGTGCAACTCATGCCAGTTTCATCACTTGCCAAATGTTCCGTGCAGACATTGCACCAACTGTGGGAGATTTGGTCATACAGCAAATTACTGCAGGAGTCCGAGGACTCAGAACAGAAACAACAATGCAGCTACTGCTGCTGCTACTGCAGATCTTAGGTCTTGCTACAACTGTGGCGAACCAGGACATTTCTCTCGGGATTGTCCCAAGAGGAATCAACAAGGGGCTCAAGCACCGCGAGGAAGAGCCTTTCAGATAGGAGCAGTTGCCGCTCGACAGGACCCGAATGTTATTACGGGTACATTTCTCTTATCTGACTTCTATGCATCCATATTATTTGACACTGGTGCGGATCAGAGTTTCATCTCATCCGACTTTGCATGCCATCTTAATTATGATAAGGAATTGTTAGACTCCCCTTATACTATTGAGATAGCAAATGGCAAACAGATTACAGTAGACACTATATTTAGGAATTGCCCATTGACACTTGGCGATCATACATTTTCCATCGACTTGATACCGATGGAGCTGGGCAGTTTCGACATCATCATCGGAATGGATTGGCTATCTCTTAATAGAGTTGAGTTCATCTGTTCCGATAAGCTACTACGCATTCCTGTGGAGAACAATGAGGTCTTGGAGATTCGTGGAGACCAAGCGAACGCAGTGTCAAGATAATATCGTGCATGAAGGCTCGCAAGTACTTACGAAAACAATGCGTTGCATTCCTAGCTCACGTGATCGAGAAAGACAAGAAGACAATCAAGATTCAAGATGTACCAATTGTGAGAGATTTTGCAGAAGTCTTTCCGGATGATTTACCCGGACTGCCACCCGAGAGATCGGTGCAGTTCCGAATCGATTTGATTCCGGGAGCAACTCCTGTAGCTAAGTCTCCTTATAGACTTGCTCCATCAGAGATGCAGGAGCTGTCTAACCAGTTACAAGAGCTACTTGATAAAGGATTCATCCGACCGAGCTTTTCCCCGTGGGGAGCTCCGGTTCTTTTTGTTAAAAAGAAGGATGGAACTTTCAGGATGTGCATAGATTATCGAGAACTTAACAAACTCACCATCAAGAATCGGTACCCGTTACCGAGGATTGATGATTTGTTTGACCAGTTACAGGGAGCACAGTACTTTTCAAAGATAGACCTGAGATCAGGCTATCACCAGCTCCGGATACAAGAAGAAGACATACCCAAGACGGCTTTTCGTACCCGATACGGACATTACGAATTCATGGTAATGCCATTCGGATTGACGAACGCACCGGCTGTGTTCATGGACTTAATGAACAGGGTGTGCAAGCCGTATCTTGATCAGTTTGTTATTGTCTTTATTGACGATATACTGATTTATTCAAAGGTCGAGAAGGAACACGAACAACACCTCAAGACAGTTTTGGAGCTTTTGAAAGAAGAACAACTCTATGCCAAATTCTCCAAGTGTGAATTTTGGTTAAGGGAAGTTCAGTTCTTGGGTCACGTGATTAACAGTGATGGTATTCACGTGGATCCTGCCAAGATAGAAGCAATCAAGAACTGGGATGTGCCTACGACACCAACGGAGATCCGATCATTCTTGGGATTGGCAGGTTATTACAGGAGATTCATTTCGAATTTCTCTAAGATAGCCTTGCCTCTCACCAAGCTCACACAGAAGTCTGAACCTTTTGTGTGGACACATAAGCAAGAGGAGGCATTCCAGACATTGAAACAAAGATTGTGCAATGCGCCAATCTTAACACTCCCAGAAGGCAATGATGACTTTGTAGTTTATTGTGATGCTTCCCATCAGGGACTCGGATGTGTCTTGATGCAACGAGACAAAGTCATTGCTTATGCCTCACGACAATTGAAGATACATGAGAAGAATTACACGACACATGATTTAGAACTGGGAGCTGTTGTCTTTGCATTAAAGATCTGGAGACACTACCTTTATGGTACCAAATGCACTATCTTCACAGATCACAAGAGTTTACAGCACATATTTGATCAGAAGGAGCTTAACATGAGACAGAGACGTTGGGTTGAGCTCCTGAACGATTACGATTGTGTGATCAAATACCATCCGGGCAAAGCAAATGTTGTTGCAGATGCTTTGAGTCGGAAGGAAAGAGTCAAACCTTTACGCGTTCGCGCAATGGGAATGACTGTGCAAACAAGTTTGAGAGATCACATTTTGCAAGCACAACAAGAAGCAGTGGCAAGAGACAATCTGAAACGCGAGCTCGACTGTGGAGCCGAGAAAAACTTCAAGACAAAACAAGACGGAGTTATCTATTATCTGGATCGTGTTTGGATCCCAACAGTAGATGAACTTCGAACACTCATTCTTGACGAGGCACACAAGACACGTTATTCAGTTCATCCTGGTGCCGATAAGATGTACCAAGATCTTAAGTCGTTTTATTGGTGGCCAGGCATGAAGAAAGACATTGCCACTTATGTCGGCAAATGTCTCACATGTGCCAAAGTCAAAGCAGAACATCAGAAACCCTCGGGTTTGCTGGAACAACCGGAGATACCACAATGGAAGTGGGAACAAATAGCTATGGATTTCATTACCAAGCTACACTTCCAGCGGATACGATTCTATTTGGGTCATCATTGATCGATTGACCAAGTCCGCACACTTCTTGTCAATCAGGGAGACGTACAAGATGGAGAAACTAGCGAGACTCTACATTGATGAAATAGTAGTAAGGCACGGGGTGCCTCTGTCTATTATTTCAGACCGGGACAGTCGATTTACTTCGCGGTTCTGGCAATCATTGCAACAATCCTTAGGGACAAGTGTTAACTTGAGCACTGCTTATCATCCACAAACGGATGGACAAAGCGAGCGCACCATTCAAACCCTAGAGGATATGTTGAGAACATGCATCCTAGACTTCGGTGGGAATTGGGATACACACTTACCACTCATTGATTTCTCCTACAACAATAGCTACCACAGCAGCATCGGATGTGCTCCTTTCGAAGCACTTTATGGTAGAAAATGCCGGTCTCCAATTTGTTGGACCGAAGTGGGAGACAACAGAATCACTGGGCCTGAACTTATTCAGGAAACTACTGATAAGATTGCCCAGATACGACAACGATTACAAGCAACACGTAGCCGCCAAAAGAGTTACGCAGACAAACGGCGCAAGCCTTTGGAATTCGATGTGGGTGACCGAGTCATGTTGAAAGTGTCCCCATGGAAAGGCGTAGTTCGTTTTGGGGCTAAAGGAAAATTAGCACCTAGGTATGTCGGACCGTTTGAGATTACTCAACGCATAGGTCCTGTGGCATACAGACTCAGACTCCCTGATGAGCTCAGTGGAGTACACGATGTGTTTCATGTATCAAATCTCAAAAGGTGCTTAGCAGACGAATCATTGATCATACCATTGGAAGAGATACAAGTTGATGAGCAACTACATTTCATTGAAGAACCTGTAGAGATTATGGAACGTGAAGTTAAGAAACTGAAACGTAGCCGTATCCCTATTGTAAAGGTTCGATGGAACTCCAAGCGTGGACCAGAATTTACTTGGGAACGCGAGGACAACATGAAAGCCAAGTATCCCCACCTGTTCGAGAAGTAAAGACCGATCTTTATGCTTGAATTTCGGGACGAAATTTCTTTAACAAGGGGAGACTGTGACAACTAGTACCTGACCGCCCGGCAAGTCCGTACGGTATGTGTACTTGTAAACAGTAACTATGTGTATATATACGATTGTAAACAGTACTTGTATTAACAGGATTCTAAATACAAGAACAGTTGTACGTATTTTCGTATAAACTTAAATACATTAAGTACAACATACATCTGAAACATAAGTTGTGGTTATTAAGTGAAAACTTAATGACAATTAACACAACAAATCATGAGAAACAAATCGGTTGCGATCTGATGTCCATAGATGACAGGAATCAGATGGCCGACAATTCAAAGTGAAAACAATGCGAAAACAGGATGTTTAGTTGAGTCCGACAGTGAGGAAACACAATTTAAACATAAACTGCAGTGTCGTTTCAGAATAACGAACTGACAGTGTGTTTGCGTGGGTGACGATTCACACAAACATATCTGTGAGTTTAACGTTCTGAAATGATGACTGGAAAGTAGAAAACAAAAGTCGGAAAGCAAAACCATCGTCGTGTTCGTTCGAATGACGATTCGAACGAATACGCGCGATGGTGACGCGATTCGACGAAACGAAAACGAATTACGACGCGAAACGATTTTAAATTTAATTAAATAAAATAATAAACATTTTTACAATTTTGAAACTCATTAAATTAATTAATATAACATCTTTATTTATTTATAATAAATTACGCGTAATTTTCTGGATACGCGACAAATTAACGAACCGAGCAACCGAAACGGACCCGGACACCACACGTGATATAAATAGGCTAAATAAGAGTGTTCTTTCATTTTCCTTCAAAATCCTCTCTCTCTCTTCGAATTTTCCGGCCAAGAACACAACCACCATCAACCCACCTTCAATCAACCATATCTTGGTCAATACTCAACCGATTTGAGTGATTTTCGAACCCACGCGAAGCCCTTGAAGAGCTCTACATAGAAGTACAACAGATCTAAGGAGATAACCAGCGAAATCGAAGGTATGATGCAATGAAGTCACGAAAAAATAGGGTTTTCTCCTCTTGTGAATTCAAACTACATGCCCAATCGGTTCATATCCTATACACTTTAACCGTACACCACATTAATATACTAGCACTCAACCCAACCATGGAACAACCTACCAGTTCTTAGGCTTGATGGTGATGATGCTGAAGCTCAACCGAGGTGACAGGTTCGCGGGATCATCAGGTGGTCGAACCTAAGACCCCTGGCCGAACCCCCATCCTCACGAACCTGTGAGCTGCATACCCACACGACGAACCCATGCATCGTGAACGAACCATGGCATCATCACCGAACCCTGCAGTGGCTCACGAACCCAACTCCGGCGAACCCCCATGCCGAACCAGCTACTGCTTCACGAACCAAGCATGCACAGCGGCCGAACCCTGGGACAACCGAACAGCAGCGAACCCAAGCCTCAGTCGAACCATCTCTCGTAGCCGAACCATCCTCAACTCACCGCACCTCCACAGGCGACGAACCGACCGCAGTTGAGACGAACCGTGGGCATGGCGAACCCTACTGGTTCGCTGGGGCTGAGTCACGAAGCTTCTTCTTCACTAACCGAACCCTCAAGTACCGAACCCTAGCTACGAACCCTGCGACCATCTTGGTATATTCTAGCTAGCCACGAACCATTTTTATACCTTGCCGAACCCTCTTGTAAACAGTAGCCGAACCCAGCTGGTTTGACTTTCTCAGCCGCATCCATTGTAGGCCAAGGTCCACAATATAAAATGTTTAATCCAGTGTAAATCCTTGGCCCAACAGTTCATGATTTCGGCTTACTTGAATTCTTGGATGGTGTAGAATACGACCGGCCTAGACACTTGTAGTTTGGTTATGTTAAAGACTCATAATATTGCTAGAACACAAATTAAAAAGCTCAAGCACACGATTTATGTCATCCTTCAGCCCAACAGTGTTAATGTTGGCCCAATAACAATCTTTAATTCATGTCCATCAGCCCACAAAATCATGAGGCCCAACAGGCCCAACATTCTTTTGTTTCGGCCCATATGAGCAGCCCATGTATTTCATTGGCCCAAACAGTTTTCTATCAGCCCAAATTCTTTTTGTTTAGCCTACACATTATAAACATGATCCAACATCACACTTATGCAGCCCAATTGATCAACCATGAGAGCTCTTTAGGCCCAACAGCCCTGTTGCGTTCGGCCCAACATCAAAAAGCTGGCCCAACAAGCCCAACCGCCCTCTTTCGGTCTATTAGAGCTTAACCGGTCTAAGACTTGGACCCATATATTTGTTGACCCAATAGCATACAAATCGACCCAATAGCACACAATTATGGACCACATTCAATTTCATTCGGCCCATAAACAAACGGGAGCCCCTGAACATTAATGCGACCCACACGGAACAATTTGGGACAAACACTTGAAAACAATTTAATGAATAACATGTAAAATGTTTCTAAAATATTACAAAGGTGACAACCAAGTAACTAACATTTATACATAATCCTTAAAAATCCTTTTATAAAATTGGTTATGTCAATGGGATGTCTAGGACAAGTGTTAGGGGATCAAGACTAAACACAAGACATAAGGGCCGAATGAAGACCAAAACATCGAGACTCACAAGTGTTAGCCAACACTAGGGCTAACACATACACGCGCACAAAGCAAAATAATTTATGCTTATGAGTCAAATATATCGCGAAATCAATACAGGAACGTGAAAACTACAACAAGAACAAACAAAGAGAGCGTGTCTTCATTTCTTTTAAGCTAAGTCAACCCTACAACAACAAGGTGAGTTCATATGCCCCTTTTACTTTAAATCTTTACTGATTTTAACTCTCGGGGCTGAGAAACATGTTTACTTTTATTTACTTAAAAGTTTTGCGTAACATGTTATTTATACTTTGATTTAGATAATATTAAATTGTTTATTATCGTTTATCATTGTATGCATGCTTGTATGATTATGAGATAACAGGGAAACTCAGATGATTATGATAATGTAATTTCTTAATCATCAACACATTAGAATAACTTAGTTATAAGATAATAGCTTATAACACTTAGTTATTTTCACATGAGCAAATACCTAGACAGTTTACACATAAGCATAACGAGAACAATCCCTCATTGAGACTTTGGGATCACACGGATTACAGTAAATGATGATCATGATAACGTAACTTCATGGGATTCTTTTCATTTACAGTAAATGATGATCATGATAACGTAACTTCATGGGATTCTTATCATTTACACATAATTAACATAATGTAATAAGACAAGTTCTTATTCGACTTTGTTAAACACACGAGAACATTCCCACACGGATACTTTGGGAACACATGGATTCAGTAAATGACGATTCTTATCATTTACAGTGAATGACGGTCATGATAACGTAACTTCATGGGATTCTTGTCATTTACACCCGATTATCATAACGTAATAAGACAAGTTCTTATTCTACTTTGTTAATCACATGATACAATCCCACACGGAAACTTTGGGATCACACGGCGGGATAGGAGAGAATGGAATGCATTTTAATCTGATTACGTGAGGATTTAAAATGGATTCCATTCGGATTCTATACGCTACATTTGGAGACACATGATGAACAGTTAACTAACACTTTTAATATTTAGAAGTGAAACAACAGTTAACCCCTCAACTATAGAATAATTTAAGGAATGGATTTAATAAATCTAACATCCTTAACACATATATTGGTTATTAATACTTCAGTTTGATAATCGCAACGTTATCATATTATTATTCTATACATGAGAACACAGGTGATCAAGGAAGAGATAAACATGTGAATTGAGAGTGGGAATCAATAGTTGTATTACAAGTAGTGTGGAGTTCTAGTGGTGTTGTGGTGGGATGTTGGCTAGGGCTTAGTTCCCTTACATATGCCCTATATATAAGCAACACTACTAGGATGATATAGTACTTGTGGCTATAACTATTGAGGAGCCACTGGATGAACAAGTGAATCAGACAATCATACGAGTAACATATTATCATTGTGAATGTGCATGTGAATGAATCAAGGTTTTACATTAATTTACTTATGAACTCACCAACCTAGTGTTGACTTTGTTTTAAATACATGTTTCTCAGGTGACGAACAGGTGTAGACATATACATGCAAAGATTAAGCTAGTGGACTTTTAGAAGACCTAGCTTTATTTTGTGTTGCATGCTTTTGGGGAAACAAGGATATGAATCATCTTTTGTATATCTTGTGCATATACAAGATATAGTTACATTGATTCTTTCTGGTAGATTTACTTGATTAAATTATGAACGATACTGTGTAATTTAATCTTGTAATTCTATATCATGGATGTGTTAGAAATTTCTCATTTATTTATCATGTGCTATGTAAACAATCTGATCATTTGATTATCATTCAAAGATATCGCGCCCCGGGAACTTTCCGCCCGACGGGAAAACCCGATCCGTTCCCGCCGGCCCGGGGTGTGACAAATATGGAGTGATTTGGTGGAGTATTGAGAGAAATATGGAGTTTTGAAGCTTGAAAACCTAGAGAGAGAGTGAAAACCGGGAATGGAGGTAGAGAGGGAGTGTAGGTGAAATAAATGAGGAAGATGGGGGTGTTCAAGGTTTATATACCCCGGGTATGTTCGGGTTCGTTTCGTTTGCTCGGTTCTCGTCTTCGTCACGTTTCCGGAATGTAATCGCGTATTTTACGTATTTAAATAAAAAAGGTTTTATTTTTAGGTTGTGATTCCTAATAAATCTTCTAAATTTCTGTTCTTAATTTATTTTATCGAAAACATTTATTTTAAAGGTTTCGTCAGATCGCGTCACCTTCGCGCGTATTCGTTCGAATCGCCACCCGAACGAACACGACGAGGGTTTCACTTTCTGACTTTTGTTTTCTACTTTTCAATCATCATTTCAAAACTTTAAACTCTCAGATGTGTTTGTGTGAATCGTCACCCACGCAAACACACTGTCCGTTTGTTATTCTGAAACAATACTGAACTTATGTTTTGAATTGTGTTTCCTTACTGGCGGACTCAACTAAACTTGCCTATTTTCACATACTTATCATGAAATTCACATTGTTTTCTCCTTGAATTGTCGGCCCCCTGACTCCTGTCATTTGTGGATATCAGATCGCAACCGATGTGTTTTTGTCATTTGTTTGTACATTATTGTTTCTCATGAGTTGTATTTACTGTATTTAAGTTTTCACTTAAACACTTACAACTGTTACTTGTTTTCTGAGTTCTGTTGTCACACAAATGTTTACGCATAGTAAATAGTGAAAGTACACGTACCGTACGGACTTGCCAGACGATCCGGTACTGGTTGTCACATTTGAAGACCTAACGGGGGATCCTCAAGTTAATACACAGGTTCCCGCTTTTGGTTCTTCTTTGAAGACCTAACGGGGGATCCTAAGGTTAATACACACGTTCCTATTTTTGGTTCCTGTACAACACCTTATGGGGGATCCTAATCCCAGGTAACAGATTTCCCACTTCTGGTTCTTCTTTGAAGACCTAACGGGGGATCCTCAAGTTAATACACATGTTTCCGCTTTTGGTTCTTCTATGAAGACCTAACGGGGGATCCTTAGGTTAATACATAGGTTCCCGTTTTTTGTTCATGTACAACACCCTATGGGGGATCCAAATCCCCCGATTTTTTTTATAAGGAAGTCAATCATGTTTTCAAGGATAATCTAATGTTCTTAAACATAACAATTATACAAAGCCATATTCATTAACAGGTTAACGCGACTCAATGAATCAATCAAAGTTTATAACATATTAAATTTTATATTATATGTATGATTACAATGATATAGGAACTAGTTAGAGGTCTATTTGCTTGCTACTTGTTCAGGTTCAGAGTCTACTGCTGTCAGGTGAGAACATTAGCCCCTCTTTTACTATTTTATAACTGTTTTAGGGTGGAACACGTGACGATACATCTTTTGTACTACAACTTATCAAATACAGTATCCACTAATCTTTTACAAAAATCAAAGGTTTACTCTTTACTTCTACTGTCTTTACAACTGTTAAATACATTTTGTTAAAGGTTTTAAAAAAGAGTTTGTATAAATTATTTTACAACCTGCTTTACATAAAATGTTTTATAAATGTTAAATACTTTGAAAGAATAAGTTTTACAAACTCTTACAAGCTTTTAAACTATAAACCGTGTACAAACCTTGTATTTATACAAGGGTCTTCTATCACCGGATTCAATCAAGGGTTTTTGAACAAGGTATTCAATGAAAGGTTTTCAATGTGGTAATCAATCAAGGATTTCAAAACAAGATATTCATTCAAGGGTTTTCTTGGTGGTATTCAATCAAAGGATTTCAAAACCATGGTAATCAATCATGGGTATTCAACCAAAGGTTTTCAATCAAAGGATTCAATCTTGAAAACTTAAAAGCATGGTGTTTGTATCATGTGTACATTTAGTCATGGTAGTCGTAAACAGTGATAGAACAATGTGTATTCATATCCAATATGTCAATGTGATTTATGTGTTCATGTTTGTGTTTGTGTGTTATGGATTTTGTGTAATCAAGAACAAGTATATATTATTTAATTACAGTCGAATACGCTAGGCAAGAACAATATTGTATTATATCGAAAAAGTGGTGGGTTGGCGACTGATAAGGCAGGTAGCTGGACTCTATGTATGCCCTATACATATACCGAGTTTGGTGTAATAGGATAGTGTTAGTGCGTAGTGTTATGACGGATATTATGACAAACAAATCAAATAAACAAATTGTAATGCGTAAGCTAGAATGAGTATTATTATGGGTGACGATTCGTAATAATATTAATGTCAAACTTATAATTACGAGTAAACATCAATAAATAAACAAAAAATGACCAAAAACGTATGTAATTACGGGTATACACGTAATTATATTCGTTTAACGGTCTGACTACGAACGAAAAGTAAAAATAAGTAAAATATTTTATTTTATGTTTTACAATTTTGAAACTCATCAAAAATAAACAAAGAAACCTAATTTACAAGCTCAAATAACTTGTTTACGTAACCATTACGACACGCACGTGAAAACACGCGAAACCGACACCGAGCGAGACCGAATACGCGGGGAACCATTCGGGGCATAAAAACCCATATTTTCCTTTCATTTTCACAAAAAGTTGCAGCTCTCATTACTTTCTGTCTCTAAATTCCCGAAATCACGTTTTTCACTAGAAAACCTTCACAAATTCGTCCATAACTTCTTCGTTTCTTAACCAAATCGCGCATATTATATATCAAAACCACCGTCTCGACGAGAGGAAGCTGGAAGTACAAAGGATCGGAGCTGATTCGAAGTATTCTGGCCGGAATCGTAGAGAGAAGTTATGGATCTGAAAGTATCGTTACTATTCATCATCTTCTTCACAAAAAAATCGCTTTTCATGTATCCTTAGCTCAGAAATCAACGACCAGAGGCTTAGGGAACTTATGAATGTTGTTAATAATGACCATAGGAACATAGTTTGGGGCTGAGATCATCGGAACAGATAGTGTCGGAGGGGTAGAAGCTGGGTTCTAGAGTACCGATGGTGCTGTATTAACAACCACCTTTCCATGGAGATTGGTCAAGTTTGATGACCTGTTATCGATCCTAGACCACCGATATTAGCAAGATTTATGCAGCCAAGGATGAGGAACCCAGACCTGGTTGATATTAGCCAATATCGATGGCACAAAATCGATGTTAAGGCCATGAGGTGGCAGATAGTATCGACGACAATGACTGGTTTTGCTGCTAATTAACTTTACGAGCATAGGTCATATTGACCGGGTACGTCAACATGGAGTTTGTCTTCTGAGTAAACTCATTAGTACAGCTCGTGTTGAATGCGTTTGTTGACTACTTTTGCTGACTCCAAACATAGTTTGGGACTTGATTATATGTTGGCTTTTCTAGTAGACTGTCAATAGACTGTTTGCACACGTTATTCTTACTTGATGTTAGTTTGGATTGCAACTATCCATGTTATTTTCATTCACTGTTTTATACATATGTTTTACAATGCGGATTCATATTTACAAATGTTAAACCTATTGTTCTCACCAACTACTTTTGTAGTTGACAGTTACTTTTCACGTGTTTCAGGTAATCAGGTTTAGAGCTTCACAAGGACAACTATGGAGACCATAGTTAAGATTAAACAAGATGAAGAAACAAGCTAGGATGGATTAGAAACTCCCATAATCCTGATTGTTTAATTGTCTTGTCTGAATCTTATTTTGTAATCAATATTTTTGGGTCTGTAGTTGTCATTCTTTTGGTAGATAGAAAGAATGTCTGTAACTAAACAATTGTCTAAACTTTATGAAACTTAGTAATGTATTGTGGTATTTCTTATTCAATACTTTTGCATGATTCAACCATCGATCGTCACCGCTCCGTGGATTCCGCACGCGGCGCAGGGGGTGTGACATAATGACTTATCATATGGGGAATGCCAATATGGAATTAGCCTATCTAAGAAGAAAGGGATATTTATAGCTAGAATACAAGTGGTATAGAGTTTGGTTAAGTGTGTGGTGGGCTGGCGGCTTCATTCGTGATACGTATGCCCTGTATATAAGCATGCTTAGCTGGACGATATTTTATCTGTAGGTGTATCTATAGATAGGACATTGGGATGAGTTAATGCCAAATGAGACTAAATAAGACTTGTTGTTGAAAACAGAAACCCGAGGAGAGGCTGTTTTACCAGGAACAAAGGCTTTAGACACTTAGTCAAATCTTTGGTTTTAGCTCCTTATAGACTTTTGCACAAGTTATTTTAGTTTTTAGTTTCTTGCTTAGAAAGAGTTAAGGATAGAAAGAAAGCACAAGGAATTTTGGGGGTAGTAATTCATTTTACTCAAAGAATGTTGGGACTTAAATATCAAAAATTCTGAGATACAAGACAAGAAATAATAAGACAAATAACTGACACTGTTACAGACACTGAATCATCAGACTAGTACAAATACAAAGTCAACAACAACGGAAACAAGAGTCTTCAGGTATTCCGAGGTTGAGGTAGTTATGCTGATGCTCAGTGGTTATTCTTTCGGAAGATGTTCATCAGAAGCTGATTAAACAATCAGTTATTTCGGAATAGGAGATTGTCTTCCGAGTCATTTGATATCTTCCGATGCAATGATTGTCTTCCAAATGCATCATGGTCAGCCAATGTCTTCCGAGGGAGAGAAGCTCAGCGGTAGTTCTTTTCGGCGAATCTTCCGCTGTTGATCTTCCGATGCTGAAGCAGTTCTTAAATCGGATGAGAAGCATCCACGGTTGCTCAATCCGCGGTTTATTTATTTGTCTGGCTTCAATGGTTTTGCTCATCAGTCCTTATTTTCCAACAATCTCCCTCTAGACTGATGAAGCCAAAACCATTTATTTTGGTTTTAAAGCCAGACCAATTTTATTTCTAATAGTTCGAACATAGTTCAGAACTTCATACTCTGTATCAGGATTATCCAGAGTCGTATGCAGCAGTTCCTTTAGATCATTATTTGGTAGAGTGAGAGTTTCATCCCAATTTAAGACGAAAGCTCTTGAACCATTATATCTTTCAATGATCATGCTCTTGGAGACAGAGTCATAGAACCATCTTTTTATTCTGGTTCTGGAGGTTTTGATCTGAGGAGGCTGGGATTTAGAAGGTAGGCCCAAAGGAAGAGGAGCTCCAGCCGACCAGTGTATTATTTCTCTTCTTTTTGCTTGATCATTCGAATCAAGCACCTTCTTTACTACATCATGCTGATGAGGGTCATAGTTTCTCAGAAGAACAGGAAGAATTTCGTTATTAACATCAACCTAGGGTCTGAATTTGACAGAAGATGGAGATTCTACAGACCCAACACCTAGGCTTCCCATAGGTGCATTGAGTAGGTGATCAAGCATTGTGCTTGGATTTGCATCCTTGAGCTGAGTGACTATAGTGGGAGAGGGTGAAGTGACTTCTTTCCAAAGCTTAGGATGATCACTATTCTCTCTTTTGAACTTTGACCATTCATCAAATAGAACATCATCTCTCTATGTTGTTATTGTATTCTTTGGTCCCCATTGATTTTGGATGAGAATGTGTTTTATTCTTTTTCTCTGCTCAACGGTCTTTTTCTTCTTGACTTCTGCCTTTATTCTTTTGGATAAAACATCAGCTTCATTTCTGAGGCTAGTAATATCCCAATTGCTGAATGATGTCCAATAATTAAAAAACCATATTGAAAAGTGTAGTTATCGTCGTATTCGTACGGGTGACGATTCGAACGAATACGCGCGATGATCGTACGATTCGATTTAAACTGTAATTTAAATATTTTCAGAAATTTAAAATTAACGGAAGATATTTAGTTAATTTAGTAGGAATTACCACCTAAAACTAAATTTACAAACTTTAGTTTTAAAACCGAGACGTTAGTTACGAAAACAAAAGAAAACCGACGTTGTTACACGAAACCGAGCGAAACCGAACGGACTCGAACACACCTGGGTATTTGAAAGCCATTAATATGGCATTAAATGCCATATTCAAACCCCCACCTTCCATTATCCCCCAAATTCCTGTCACTTTCTCTCTCTACTCTCTCTCTAGATGTCAAAATCCTATCTTCTTCATTTCTCATCGAAATCAAGCTATTTTGGTGTCAAAACAACCACACCACCAGTAGAACACGAAAGTACGAACGATCTGAGCTTGGAATCATTCGATTTGAGGTAAAAATGAGTTAGATCTCACGATTTTAGGGTTTTCAAAACCCTTATGTTCGAACCATGAACAAGCCGGTTCTAACCTATTCCATCCCCTAGGATTCACACATTAACACTCTAGGATGGTGTAGGAACAAACACCACTTAAATACCTAGTCGTTTAGCTCAGAAACTAAGGCTGCACCTTGCTGTTGCTCGATCGGCCGAAGGAAGCATCATCAGATGGGCCGAATGGCCTGTGGCCGAAGCAGTCTCTAGGCCTAATGGCCTCCAAGCCGAAAGGACCCATTCGTTCGGTCCAGGTTTTCCTTCGGGCACACCTTCATTCGGCCATGCTATTTCAGTCGGTCCAAACCCAATTCGCTCGGGCCCTCCTTCGGTCAAGCTGGTTCGGTCCAAGTTCCATCCGGCCAAACTCTTTCGGCCAAGACTCCTTCGCATGCATCTCCACTTGGCCAACAATCTCATTCGCATGTCTAGCCTCATAAGGCTGTGGGATTGAATAGGTGATTGAGTGCATGGGTTGGATCGTGGAAATTCATGAATGGGTTTGATTACATCCATGCAAGGTGGCCAAATGTGTGTGTGTGCATGGGAAGGGATAATAGGGTGTTACTAGGAGTTGAATGGGTTTCTAAACATCCATACAAAAGGCTTAAACACTAAAGCATTCTAAACTCAATTGAATTGTAAACATGAATGAGTGAACAAAAATTTGGGTTCAAACAAAGGTGACAAACTGTAAAGTCCCCTATACTAGGGATTTATAACCTCAACCTTTCTAAATCAATGGTAAATTACAACATGAATGTTGTGGGCATTATTTGGGGCTCAACACATTTGGGGAAATCGTCGAGGATCAAAACAATAATCTAAGGTTATGAGTGTTAATTTTACTATTAACACCTAACACTTAGAAATTCATACGAACATGTAACTACTCTAGATGATTCATTTGAATTATCTAGGATGGGTTATCCAAAGAGTTGATCAAAGAACCATGGGAAATACTCAAAGATAACATGTGCCAAAGAACTAAAGAACTATAAGAACCACGGACGATCTAAAGAACTATAAAAGCCTGTATGTCAAGAGATTTCCTAGCTAGACTAATTGATTATAGGTCGCATGTTTGATGAGGTTTACAGATCTCATTTACTACTAAGAACCTTGATTGCTATACTAGTCTACTCGAGTTGACCAAGGTCCAATTGTTAGGATCTTAGATTTTATTAAATGTTTATTTATTTACATATTTAAGTATTTATTGAAATGTTTCTACAAATGTATGGTTGATCATGATTGTGTGATGAACATAAGGAGTCAATAGAGATTCTATTTTGTAGAATTCAAAGAACTAGTGTGTCTATGGTGTGGAATGAAATGCTTAATTATCATTAATAACAATATACTATGTGGTTCGATATGTGGTGGGACGGTGGCTGGGGCTTGTTCCCCTACATATGCCCTATATATAAGCATATTGGACTGGATAGTATAGGTGGTTGTTAGTGAGATTAAGGTTGTCATTCGGACCGGTATTCAAATTCATTTTTATAATAAAACTACATGAACTCACCAACCATGTGTTGACTTGATCTTTTTGCATGACTTCTCAGGTGACGAACAGGTCTAACTAAGAAGTTATTGCTTTTGGACTAGGATGCCAGATAGAGGACCTACTATTTTGGGCCTACATATTTTGAAACATCATTTTATAGATTATTTTTGTATATCTTGTGCAGATACAAGATAGAAAGATTATGATGTTGATAGTAGATTTACATTGTTAAATTATGAACAAAAATGATGTAATTTAACTTTGTAATTCTATTATATTTAGCTTTTCTCATTTATATCATGTGCCATGTAAACAATTTGATCATCACGATTATCATTCCTGATATCGCGCCCCGAGACCTTTTCGCCCGACGGGACACACGATCCGGCCCGCCGGCTCGGGGTATGACATATTGGTATAAGAGCCATGGTTTTAGAGAAATATAGGTAATTTATGTAAACGGTTTGGCCTAGACTATAACCTAGGGACCCTTCATGTAGAGAACATGGGAATTTACTTGCATTGTGTTTTCTGCATTCGGTCATTGCACTAATCGATATTCTATTGGTTGTGATCAGAATGCCGCCGTGAAGACAACCTACACCACCACCGCCACCTCCTCCTCCTCCCCCACACACTCCACCTCCTGACCCGAACGCGAATCAGAATCTAGGTCCTGCTACCGTTGCACTGGGAACCTTACTGAGCAGTCAGCTGACTAACCAGCTGAAAGAGGTGATTCTGGAGATGATCAACCGTATTCGGAACGACAGCAACAACTTTGGTAACTCATCTGGAGAAGCCAGTGGAAATACTGGCGGTGCATCTCATTACTCCTACAAGTCATTTGTAAGATGTAAGCCGCCCAGTTTCAGTGGGACTGAAGGAGCCGTTGGTTTAATCCAACAGATAGAAAGATGGAGACTACTCTGGACATCAGTAACTATCCAGAACATCACAAGGTTCGCTACTCCTCAGGATCTTTCAACAAGCAAGCCTTGACCTGGTGGAACCTCACAGATTCAGGCCAGGGGAAGGGACGAAGCTATGGCGATGCCATGAGAGGAATTCAAGACATTGCCGAGAACTTAGTTTTGCCCCAATAATGAGCTGCAGAGAATGGAGATCGAGCATTCAAACCATGTGATTAAAGGGGCAGATCACATGGGGTATACCACTCGTTATCATGAGTTGGTTGCATTGGTGCCATACATGGTACCAACTCTGGAGAAACGAATTGACCGATATGTGTGTGGGCTACCCGCCTGCATACAAAGTTTAGTTGTTGCAGCAAATCCTGTCACACTGGAGTCTGCTGTTAGTATATCAGGGAAACTCACTGACCTGATGGTAGCCTCTGGAACTTTGAAGAAAGAGGCCGACTCCGGCAAACACAAAAAAGAGTCATCTAAGAAACTGCATCATCACCCCAAGAAGAAACAAAAGGTCATCAAGAACTACACGATGGCGACTCCTCTCAACCAAGTAGCAGCTGCACCTCAGAACCCTAACAGAAGACCCTACACCGGTACATATCCTCTGTGTGTCAAGTGTCAATACCATCATGCTGCTAATACTCCCTGCAAGCAATGCACGGGATGTAGGCGAAAGGGCTATTGGGTCCAACACTGCCGGATGACACCTAATCAAGCAGTCAACAACGCTGCTTTAGCTCTCCCTCCTCCCAACAATCAGAACAATGAGAGATGCTATAACTGTGGTGAAATCGGCCACTTTTCCAAGAACTGCCCAAGGAGAGCACAACCAGCAGTTCAAGCACCCCGGGGAAGAGCTTTTGCAATAGGAGCTCCAGCTGCATGTCAAGACCCGAATGTTGTCACGGGTACATTTCTCTTACATGAATTTTGTGCATCTATTCTGTCTGACACTAATGCGGATAAGAGTTTTATCTCTACCGATTTTGCATGTCAACTAGATTCTACTGAGGAACTTTTAGATTTTCCTTACATCATAGAAGTAGCTAATGGGAAACAAATCACAGTTAGCACAGTACACAGAAACTGCCCATTAACACTTAATGGTCATACATTTACCATGGATTTGATACCTATGGAATTGGGTAGTTTTGACATCATTGTCGGGATGGATTGGCTATCTCTCAATAAAGTAGAAGTCCTTTGTTCTGAAAAGCTGCTTCGGATTCCATTAACAAATGATCGTGTATTGGAAGTTCGAGGGGATCAAGCAAAACGAAGTATCAAAATCATATCCTGCATAAAGGCGCGTAAGTGTTTGCAGAAGCACTGTGTAGCTTTTCTGGCTCATGTGGTGGAGAAGGAGAAAGACAAAAAAAAGATTCAAGACGTGCCGGTAGTGAAAGAATATCCAGAAGTGTTTCCTGAAAACCTAACAGGTTTGCCACTCACGCGACCGGTAGAGTTTCGCATTGACTTAGTTCCTGGAGCAACCCCTGTTGCTAAATCTCCTTACAGGTTAACACCTTCAGAGATGCAGGAATTATCGAATCAACTACAGGAGCTACTTGATAAAGGTTTCATCCGACCGAGCTAATCACCTTGGGGAGCTCCGGTTTTGTTCGTTAAGAAGAAGGATGGATCTTTTCAGATGTGCATAGACTACAGAGAGTTGAACAAATTAACCATTAAGAATCGGTATCCCCTGCCAAGGATTGATGACTTGTTTGACCAACTACAAGGAGCTCAGTACTTCTCGAAGATTGATTTGCGGTCTGGATATCATCAACTCAGAGTTCAAGACGAGGATATACGGAAGACGGCATTCCGAACCAGATATGGGCATTACGAGTTTATGGTAATGCTTTTCGGATTGACGAATGCACCAGCGGTTTTCATGGACCTCATGAACCGAGTGTGCAAGCCGTATCTGGATCAGTTTGTCATTGTCTTTATTGACGACATACTGATTTATTCTAAGAGCAAAGTAGAGCATGAGCAACATCTCAGGAAGATCTTGGAGCTGTTGAAGAAAGAGCAACTATATGCTAAATTCTCTAAGTGTGAATTTTGGCTAAAGGAAGTTCAGTTTTTGGGTCATGTAGTCAACAGTGAAGGAATACATGTAGACCCAGCCAAGATCGAGGAGATTAAGAACTGGGATACTCCGAAGACACCGACAGAGATACGGTCTTTTCTGGGACTAGCAGGTTATGATAGAAGGTTTATTTCAAACTTTTTTAAGATAGCTCTGCCACTCACTAAGTTAACTCAGAAAAGCAAACCGTTTGTTTGGGAGCAGAAACAAGAAGTTGCTTTCCAGACTTTGAAGCAAAAGTTATGTGATGCTCCAATCTTATCTCTCCTAGAAGGCTGTGATGACTTTGTAGTGTATTGTGACGCCTCCCATCAGGGACTTGGTTGTGTGTTAATGCAACGAGACAAGGTTATCGCTTATGCATCAAGACAGTTAATGATTCATGAGAAGAATTACACTACTCATGATCTAGAACTGGGAGCATTGGTATTCGTGTTGAAGATTTGGAGACATTACTTATATGGCACTAAGTGTACCATATTCACTGATCACAAGAGTCTGCAGCATATCTTCGATCAGAAGGAACTCAACATGCGACAACGACGTTGGGTTGAACTTTTGAATGATTACGATTATGTGATCAAGTACCATCCGGGCAAGGCAAACGTTGTAGCCGATCCTTTGAGCCGGAAGGAACGAGTTAAACCCTTGCGCGTCAGAGCAATTGGAATGACTATGCAAACAAGTTTGCTTGGCAAGATTATTCAGGCACAACAGGAATCAGTTGACCGAGGAAATCTGAAGAAAGAACTGGACTGTGGAGCTGAAAGACAATTTGAAACAAAGCCCGATGGAGTTATCTACTACCATGATCGTTTATGGATTCATGCATTAGAGGAATTGAGAAGACTTATCTTTGACGAAGCTCACAAGACCAAGTACTCAGTACATCCAGGCGCCGATAAAATGTACCAAGATCTACGGGGATATTATTGGTGGTCGGGAATGAAGAAAGACATAGCCGAGTACGTTGGTCGATGCCTTACGTGCGCAAAGGTAAAGGCGGAACATTAGAAGCCGTCAGGTTTACTGGAGCAGCCCGAGATTCTGCTCTGGAAGTGGGAACAAATAGCTATGGAATTGATTACCTAGCTACCATGCACTTCTAGTGGTCATGATACAATTTGGGTTATCATTGATCGTTTGACAAAATCTGCTCATTTCTTGCCGATGTGTGAAACCTTCACGATGGATAAACTGGCGAGACTGTACATCATAGAGATAGTGGTACGTAATGGTGTGCCATTGTCTACCATTTCGGATCGAGACAGCAGATTCACATCAAGGTTCTGGAAATCATTGCAGAAATCTTTAGGGACACACTTAAATTTAAGTACAGCTTACCATCCACAAATGGACGGTCAAAGCTAATGTATGATACAGACTTTAGAGGACATGTTGAGAGCTTGTGCATTGAATTTCGGTGGAAATTGGGACTTTCATTTGCCACTGATTGAATTCTCCTACATCAACAGTTACCATAGTAGCATCAGATGCGCACCATTCGAGGCTTTGTATGGTCAGAAACGTCGATCACCAATCTGTTGGACCAAAGTGGGAGATAACCCTATAACTGGGCCAGAGCTTATTCAGGAAACCACCGATAAGATTGCCCGGATTCAACAAAGGCTACAAGCAACAAGAATCCAACAAAAGAACTATGCCGACAAACGACGCAAGAAGTTGGAATTCCAGGTGGGAGACCGTGTTATGTTAAAGGTATCCCCATGGAAATGCATAGTCCGATTTGGAAAGAAAAGGCAAGTTAGCACCACGATACGTGGGACCGTTCGAGATCATTGAACGTATTGGTCCTGTGGCGTATAGACTGAGATTAACAGATAAACTCAGTGGTGTACATGACGTGTTTCATGTCTCAAATTTAAAGAAGTGCCTTGCTGCGAAACACTCGTCATACCAATCGAAGAAATTCAAGTGGACGAGCAGTTACATTTTATCGAAGAACCTTTGGACATTATGGATCGCAAAGCGTGGGCCCGAGTTTACTTGGGAAGGTGGAGATCACATGAAGTCAAAGTATCCCTAACTGTTTATAGAGGAAGCGTACCTGATAACGATTCTTAAATTTCGGGACGAAATTTCTCTAACAAGGGGAGACTGTAACATCTGTGCCGGAATCATAACCGGAACAGTGATCTACACAGTAATATGAACAGTAATTCACGTACGATCTATGCGTATTACTTGTATGCTATATTCATTTGATGTTGATAAAGAACTATTTCATATTCATTAGAGAAATATAGTTCACAATCCACGTTTTAATAGCCAGAAACATATCTGACAACACAGAACTGTACATAAATGCTTGTTAGGATTTTATTATGTATAAACGTATGTGAGGCTTAACAAAACAAAACAACAGCGGATGTCGTTACGTGAACGCTAAACTGACGGATTATTCGTATAGGTGACGATCTATACGAATATATCTGAAAGTTTAACATTCTGAATGATGTCCAATAATTAGAAAACCATATTTAAAAGTGTAGTTATCATCGTATTCGTACGGGTGAGAAGCATCCATGGTTGGTCAATCTGCAGTTTATTTATTTGTCTGGCTTCAATGGTTTTGCTCATCAGTCCTTATTTTCCAACAATCTCCCTCTAGACTAATGAAGCCAAAACCATTTATTTTTGTTTTAAAGCCAGACCAATTTTATTTCTAAGAGTTCGAACATAGTTCAGAACTTCATACTCTGTATCAGCATTATCCAGATTCGTATGCTGCAGTTCCTTTAGATCATTATTTGGTAGAGTGAGAGTTTCATTCCAATTTGACACGAAAGCTCTAGAGCCATTATATCTTTCAATGATCATGCTCTTGGAGACAGAGTCATAGAACCATCTTTTTATTTTGGTTCTGGAGTTTTTGATTTGAGGAGGCTGGGATTTAGAAGGTAGACCCAAAGGAAGAGGAGCTCCAGCCGACCAGTGTATTATTTCTATTCTTTTTACTTGATCATTCGAATCAAGGACCTTCTTTACTACATCATGCTGATGAGGCTCATAGTTTCTCAGAAGATCAGGAAGAATTTCGTTATTAACATCAACCTAGGGTCTGAATTTGACAGAAGATGGAGATTCTGCAGACCCAACACCTAGGCTTCCCATAGGTGCATTGAGTAGGTGATCAAGAATTGTGCTTGGATTTTCATCCTTGAGCTGAGTGACTATAGTGGGAGAGGGTGAAGTGAGTTCTTTCCGAAGCTCAGGATGATCATTGTTCTCCCTTTTGAACTTTGACCATTCATCAAACAGAACATCATCTCTCTATCTTATTATTGTATTCTTTGGTCCCCAATGATTTTGGATGAGAATGTGTTTTATTCTTTTTCTCTGCTCAACGGTCTTTTTCTTCTTGACTTCTGCCTTTATTCTTTTGGATAAAACATCAGCTTCATTTCTGAGGCTAGTAATATCCCAATTGCGGAAGTTTTCAACTTTGTACTTCCCTTCATCCAGCAGAAACTTGATCAACTGCTCCCTCTCAGCCTGATAGGCTTTATCTTGCTGCTGATCCAACAAGGCAATTTGTTCCTGATAGGTCTTAGCCAGCTCATCTCTTGAGAGACCAGTGGCTTCTAGACCTGCTAGGATCTTATTTTCTTTCTCCGTTTCTTTGTTCTTTGTCTCTTGAAGGTCTTTATCAGAAGGGAAAGTCCTTACAAGAGAATAGGATTCCTTTATTGGAGAAGTTTGTTATTTCTCAACAATCGCTGACTTTGTTGGTGATGGAGTTGTGGTGGTTTTAGGCAGGTCAGACTCATCATCATCAGCCAATATGAGCCTTCTATTTCTTGAAATAAGAGAGACAATGGGCTGATCATCATTTAAGTCAGAGCTAGGTTCTTGAGCAGGGGTTAGAGGTTTGTAATTGGGGTTTTTGGTTTTTTTGGCCACACTCTTTTGTCTTCTTGAGAAAGACTGAGTGATTATTTGTAACATCAGTGCCGGAATCATAACCGGAACAGTGATCTACACAGTAATATGAGTTGTAATTCAGGTACGATCTATGTGTATTACTTGTATGCTATATTCATTTGATGTCGATAGAGAACTATTTCATATTCATTACAGAAATATAGTTCACAATCCACATTTTAACAGCTAGAAACATATCTGACAACACAGAACAGTACATAAATGCTTGTTAGGATTTTATTATCTATAAACGTATGTGAGGCTTAACAAAACAAAACAACAGCGAATATCGTTACGTGAACGCTAAACTAACGGATTATTCGTATAGGTGACGATCTGTACGAATATATCTGAAAGTTTAACGTTCTGAATGATGTCCAATAATTAGAAAACCATATTGAAAAGTGTAGTTATCGTCGTATTCGTACGGGTTACGATTCGAACGAATACGCGCGACGACCGTACGATTCGATTTAAACTGTAATTTAAATATTTTCAGAAATTTAAAATTAATGGAAAATATTTAGTTAATTTACTAGGAATTACTACCTAAAAGTAAATTTACAAACTTTAGTTTTAAAACCGAGACGTTCTTTACGAAAACAAAAGAAAACCGACGTTACGGGAAACCGAGCGAAACCGAATGGACCCGAACACACCCGGGTATTTGAAAGCCATTAATATGGCATTAAATGCCATATTCAAACCCCCACCTACCATTCTCCCCCAAATTCCTGTCATTTTCTCTCTCTACTCTCTCTATAGATTTCAAAATCCTATCTTCTTCATTTCTTATCGAAATCAAGCCATTTTGGTGTCAAAACGACCACCACCACCTGTAGAACACGAAAGTACGAACGATCTGAGCTTGGAATCACTCGATTTGAGGTAAAAACGAGTTAGATCTCACGATTTTAGGGTTTTCAAAACCCTTATGTTCGAACCATGAACAAGCCGGTTCTAACCTATTCCAAACCCTAGGATTCACATATTAACACTCTAGGATGGTGTAGGAACAAGCACCACTTAAATACCTAGTCGTTTAACTCGGAAACTATGGCTGCACCTTGCTGTTGCTCGATCGGTCAAAGGAAGCAACATCAGACTGGCCGAATGGCCTGTGGCCGAATGGCCTCCAAGCCGAAAGGACGCATTCGTGCTGTCCAGGTTTTCCTTCGGGCACACCTTCATTCGGCCATGCTAGTTCAGTCGGTCGAAACCCCTTTCGCTTGGGCCCTCCTCGGTCAAGCTGGTTCGGTCCAAGTTCCATCCGGCCAAGCTTTATACGGCCAAACTCTTTCGGCCAAGACTCCTTCGCATGCATCTCCACTTGGCCAACAATCTCATTCGCATGTCTAGCCTCATACGACCGCGGGATTGAATATGTGATTGAGTGCATGGGTTGGATCGTGGAGATTCATGTATGGGTTTGATTACATGCACGCAAGGTGGCCAAATGTGTGTGTGTGCATTGGAAGGGATAATAGTGTGTTACTAGGAGTTGAATGGGTTGCTAAACATCCATACAAAAGGCTTAAACACTAAAGCATTCTAAACTCAATTGAATTGTAAACATGAATGAGTGAACAAAAATTTGGGTTCAAACAAAGGTGACAAACTGTAAAGTCCCCTATACTAGGGATTTATAACCTCAACCTTTCTAAATCAATGGTAAATTACAACGTGAATGTTGTGGGCATTATTTGGGGCTCAACACATTTGGGGAAATCATCGAGGATCAAAACAATAATCTAAGGTCTTGAGTGTTAATTTAACTATTAACACCTAACACTTAGAAATTCATACGAACATGTAACTACTCTAGATGATTGATTTGAATGATCTAGGATGGGTTATCCAAAGAGTTGAAAAAAGAACCATGGGAAAACGAAAACATATCTTAAAAGACTTAGAGGTAATCGCATTGGATTACCTAAGTCTAATCAAGTAACTTATATTTTCATAAATTAATTAATGTTTTAAATAAAAAAGAAATTGACTAATAAACTTCTTTAAATTAAATTAAAGGAGATCAAATGATTTAACTTAAAATGAATTATTAAAAATGTATTAATTAAAGACTTTGAATGTAATTAACAAAAACCTTACATAGCTATGGTTTAATAGTGAATTCATGGGACAACGGGTTATAAAGGGTAATATGTCTAGACTAGTTAGAGAGAATCATAGCAACACGTTAGAAACATAGGACACTTAGTTGCACATCGAGACCAAAACCCTAGATACGTCTATTATAAATACTTATAATATTCGAATCTTATTAAAACAATTCAGGTGTTGAAGATACTTAAGCTACAGTTAACGAACGCGCATTGTCTGTTGTGATTCTATTCTTAGCAACACAGGTGAGTTCATTGCCCCTTTTTCTAAACATTTTTGTTTTACAAACGCTGGGCAGAGAAGCATGCGTAAATTATTTTCCTTGGAATAAATTTACTTAAATTCTTTTACTTAATATATGTTACATGTATAATTGTTATCCTAGATTCTATCTAGGTAAACCAATTGCAGGATTTCAAAACGAGCTATCTATTCATCATGGGTAGCTAACTATTTCAAATCAAAGAACTATTTTCAAAGATCTAATTTCAAAGAACTAACGATCTATTTCAAAGAACTAACGGTCAAATCAAAGAACTATTTTCAACGGTGTGTTGTCAAAGAACTAACGATCTATTTCAACGAACTACGTACAAAGAACTACTTTCAAGGGTCTGTCTGGGAAATATCAAAGACAGCATGTGCCAATCTCAGGTTTGAAATATGTCCTAGCTAGACTGATCGAATATGAGACGCATGTTTGATGATATTTACAGTATTCCCTAAACCAGTTTTGAGGAACATCTGGGAAATACTCAAAGATAACATGTGCCAAAGAACTAAAGAATTATACGAACCACGGACGATCTAAAGAACTATAAAAGCCTGTATATCAAGAGATGTCCTAACTAGACTGATTGATTATAGGTCGCATGTTTGATGAGGTTTACATATCTCCTTTACTACTTAGAACCTTGATTGCTATACTAGTCTACTCGAGTTGACCAAGGCCCAATTGTTAGGATCTTAGATTTTATAAAATGTTTATTTATTTACTTATTTAAGCATTTATTGAAATGTTACTTCAAATGTATGGTTGATTATGATTGTGTGATGAACATTAGGAGTCAATAGAGATTCTATTTTGTAGAATTCAAAGAACTTGTGTGTCTATGGTGTGGAATGAAATGCTTAATTATCATTAATAACAATATACTATGTGGTGGGACGGTGGCTGGGGCTTGTTCCCCTACATATGCCCTATATATAAACATATTGGACTGGATAGTATAGGTGGTTGTTCGTGAGGTTAAGGTTGTCATTCGGACCGGTATTCAAATTCATTTTTAAATAAAACTACATGAACTCGCCAACCATGTGTTGACTTGATCTTTTTTCTTGACTTCTCAGGTGACGAACAGGTCTAACTAAGAAGTTATTGCTTTTGGACTAGGATGCCTGATAGAGGACCTAGTATTTTGGACCTGCATACTTTGAAACATCATTTTATAGATTATTTTTGTATATCTTGTGCAGATACAAGATAGAAGGATTATGATGTTGATAGTAGATCTACTTTGTTAAATTATGAACAAAACTGATGTAATTTAACTTTGTAATTCTATTCTATTTTGCATTTCTCATTTGTATCATGTGCCATGTAAACAATCTGATAATCACGATTATCATTCCCGATATCGCGCCCCGAGACCTTTCCACCCGACGGGACACACGATCCGGCCCGCCGGCTCGGGGTGTGACATTATTTGCACTAGTTTTTGGCCAATTTTGGAAGCATTGAGAGTGGTAGGAAGGGAGGCGTGTAAAGATAGTTCTAGGAGGGTTTGAGAGGTAGAATTTGGAGAAAGGGTAGGTGAGTTTTTTTTATTTGTGTGTATGGGTGAAGGAGGGATAGATATGGTGGGGAAGATTTGTTTAGGGAAGATGGGAGTATGCTTAGATTGGATAGAACCAGTTGGAATTGGTATGTCCTAAGTAGTCGAGGCAAAAGAGGAGGGGCTAGCGGTTGTGGCCTTTATTGGCTCTGTGGTAGCTAATTTGAAAGGTTTGGGTTTTCTGGATACTCCAGATGTTCCAGTGTTTATTTGAGCTTCAGCTTTCCTATGCTTCTGTCTGAGCTAGCCTTAGCAACTTCAGTGTGGAAATGCTGATCTAGTGCTACTTTGAGGAGTGCCTCCTGATTTTTCAATCTTATTTCCTTCATCCTCCTTTGCTCAGTTTTGTCTTTGGCCTTTTGGAAGCTTGGGTAGCAGACAAGAGCCTTTCATTCTCCCTCTTTTTGGCTTCATCAGCCTGTTCCTTGAACCAGGGATAAGTAGGAGCAATCCCTATAAGAGACTCCAGAAAACGAGTATGGTTAGAAACTTCATGTTGTAGAGAGGAGACTTTGGTGTCTACTGAAATTTTTAGTAGATCTAGTTGGATCTTTTGAGTGGTGAGGAATTAATGGGTAAAGTTTTGAAGCAGGGTGGAGAGATGGGTAGTAAAAAGTGGGTTTAACACTTCTTGAAAAGCTTGGGTCGAGAAGATAGAGGCAGTGGAAATAAGTGGAGTGTTTGGAGTACATTCAAGTGAAGGTGCCTGCATTGGGATGGATTTTGGTTGCAGGGCTTGGTTATTCAAGACTGTTGTGACTAGCTCAGTGCGTTTGGTCACATCAGCCTGAATATGAGCAATAGAACCCGTCAATTCCTTTAGTATAAGATCTGATTCGTCCATCCTTTTACGGATGTCATCCGAATCCCAGACTAGTGAGTCACTTTTATCATAACCTGAATCCATCTTAGGATTGTCATGGATCCTTTTTCTTGGTTTCGGGGATTTCCTGCCTCAGTTTCTAGAACTTCATATGCTGTTGCCATACCGGGAGTCTTTTTGCGTGATCCATTCAGATGAGATCCAATTTTGTTCTCATGTGAGATGGATGCTCCAGATATATGATCAAGATGTCTAGATGGACTGGACATCCTAATCTCATGCTCTTCTCCATGGGTAGGAGATTGATGAGTTTGAGCAAAGGTTTGATGTGGCTATTCCTCTATTGGTGAAGGTGGAGGAGAACCAAGTTGCTCAAAGATAGAATTAATCTCGTGGAGAACATGGGTAGGAGAGTGAGGGGCCTTTTGTGGAGAAGAAAAAGAGGTGTCCTTGGGAGATTGGACTACCATCTGAGGATCAAGTGACACTTCAGTGGTTAGAGAGGGTTCCTTTTGTAGTACAACATCATCCTGTTGAGAGGATTGATGAGGAGCTAGAGGGGGCAGAGATGCTTGATTCATCTGTGAGGATGGAACGGATGTATCCAATTGCCTAGTGGGGGCAGAGACATGTTCAGGGATCTCATCTTCCTGAACAGTCTTTTTGGGCTTTTAGGTTTAGAGGCTTTGGTGGAAGTTTTCATTTTGGCCGGTACCAGTATAGGTGTGGAAGAAGAGGTGGATGTGGGTTTACAAAGGATGGGTGTTTCCCCAGTGTCATACATGTGTCTTTCATCAATGTTCAGTCTAGTGAACACCTATGTGTCAATGCTCGTGATAGTAGAAAGTAGAGCAATATGACAAACATTATTAAGATCAGCAAAAAGCAAGCCATCACAAATCTAGGATACAATAGAAATTTGGGGCTCTTCTGGTGATGTACCAGATGATCAAAAATTATTTGTGACAGGTTGACTTTTTCGTTGGACATAACAGCATACATGACATATTGCATGTCATACGACATTTCTCCCAAACTCGTCGACTTTTGAAAGAGACACTCTAAAATCGTGTGATACAGGAACATGTACTTAGGGTAAAAGAAAGCTTTGTACAAGGTCCTATTTTTCAGGTCACCTTGATAATCACACTGAACAAAAGCATTATGGAGAAGTTTTAAAGAAATAGTGGTGGGAACCTCAGTGTCGTTCAGATTTAGGAAACACTTATTTTGGAAGGAGTGAGGGTAACTTGTTGACCAGCGACCACCGAAGCGATGCCTTCAACAGAGTCATCTTATGTCACCAAGGTTGAGTTTGCCCAAAACTAGTTTAGATCAACTTCCGAGATATGAGGATTTAGGATGAGAGCAGTATGAACGAAGGAGTTTACCAGAATGTCGATTGCTTCGTTGTAGTGAGGGTACTCAGAAGATTTAACAAGGTAGGATCCGAGGTTGTGAATCGGCTTGATTTTCAAAGCTTCGGACGCCATTTTTGCGATGATGAACACCGAGCAGATATGAGTGCAAAGTGTGATTACAAATCTTTGCTTTAAATTTAGAGAAAAAGAGATGAAGAAGTTTAACCGTTTGCACACAAGGGTGGTTTCAAAAATAAAAACCTCCACAACTTCTAACTTATCGAAAGTTTTACCTTAGGGTTTTTACCCGTTGGACAAACCTGTGAGCAAGAGAGAGAAGAACAAACGACAAATGAGTACGTTCATGCACACCCTGATGTACAGACAAAGCTTTCTAAGGAATGAAGCCTGGTCTGATGCCATTAAACCATCATCATGAGCATCCAGCTCAGACGAAATCAGTGTAAGTGCGTCGTGCTAGGCGACATGCGTGACAAGCAGTTGTCCTTCGCCATAAGCAGCATTCAGAAGGTTTGAATTTGAACGAAGGGTTTTATTGATCAAGAGAAGATCAAGAAACTTCGTTAAGTAACTATGAAAGGACTGAAGAAGATAAGCACTGATATAAATAATATCAGTGGTCATTAGAGAGGAGAAGGATAGAAAGGTAAAATAAGAAGATATTATCGAGCTGTGAGAACAATTAATGAGGGTCAATTCAAGTAATTGTAGGGAATCTAATCTTGCAGATTGATTAGTGACTATGGAGAAAAGAAGTTAACTGTGGAAGATATTTTTAACTTCGGAAGAACCTTATCCTCGGAAGAAAAGTAACCATGGATAAGTGATGAGGTTAAAAGTCTCGGAAGGGAAAGAAACCATGGAAGGTTTAAAGTGTAATAACGGAAGGTTTTAACTGCTGATTGATATGAAGCAATGGCTGGCATAACCACTGAGAGGGACCAAGGTCGCTTTATCAGTGGTTTATCAAATATCCGTTGTTAGGATAATTCTTGAAAATTATCCTTTTATACATTTATTGAAAGGTTTAAGAAACATATTCTTAACCACGTTTATTAGCTCATATTTATCATTCCCAAGTTGGCCACAAACTTAGAAAAGGTTGAAGAGTCCAAAGGTTTGGTAAATAAGTCCGCTATTTGGTCACTTGTAGAGACATGTTCTGGGACAATTAGTCCATTTTCAAAACAGTCCCTAATGAAGTGATGCCTTATTTCTATGTGTTTGGTTTTAGAATGGTAGACAATATTCTTTATTTTGTTTTTGGCAGCTTCGCTGTCTAATAAGAGAGGTGTTTTTAGTTCAGTTATTCCAAAACCCAATAGTTGGTATTGTAACCAAAGGATTTGGGCAGTGCAATTGGCTGCTGCGATGTATTCGGCTTCAGCAGTTGAATTGGACACCGAAGTTTGCTTTTTTCTTTGCCATGACACCAAGCAATTTGCAAAGAACTGACATCATCCTGAAGTAGACTTTCTAGTGAGCGAGCATCCAACATAATCACTGTCTGAAAAACCAACAAGCTTACAAGTTTGATTAGCAGGATACCAGATACCTAGCACAGGAGTGCCTTTAAGATATTTGAGTATCCTCTTCACAAATGACAATTGGGATTGTTTGGGGGCATACTGGTATCTTGCACAGACACATGTTGTATACATAATGTCTGGCCTTGATGCAGTAAGATACATCAAAGATCCAATCATGCACCTGTAGAGTGTTTAATCTACATGTTCACCGTTTTCAGCTGGACTTATTCATGGACTTGTGGCCATGGGGGTAGAAATTATTTTGCAATCATTCATATCAAATTTATTTAGAAGATCCTTTGCATAATTAGATTGATGAATGAAAGTCCCATTGGGGGTTTGTTTGACTTGAAGTCCTAAAAATATTTTCAGTTCACTTAAAGCACTCATTTCAAACTTAGAAGAAATTAATTTAGAAAATTGTTCACACAAGGAAGGTTTTGTTGATCCAAAAATGATGTCATCGACATAAATCTGGACCAGCAAAAGTTCCTTGTCTACCCTCTTGATGAACAAAGTCTTATCAATGGTTCCCTGAAAAAATTTATTAGAAATAAGAAATTGAGAAAGAGTGTCATACCATGCTCTAGGTGCCTGTTTCAGACCATAAAGTGCTTTGTCTAGTCTGTACACCCAATCAGGATGATAAACATCATCAAACCCTGGAGGTTGACAAACACAGACTTCCTCTTTTATTGTTCCATACGGGATTGCACTTTTATATTCATTTGATATACCTTTATGTTATGGGATATAACAAATGCTAGGAAGAGTCTGATGGCTTCTAGTCTGGCCACGGGGGCCAAGGTTTCATCATAATCGATGCCTTCCTCTTGGAAGTACCCTTGCTCTACCAATCTGGTTTTAGTTTTGATCACGATGCCTCTATCATCTGTTTTATTTCTGAATACCCGTCTAGTTCCAATAGGGTATTTTCCTGCTGGCATGGGGCAGAGAGTCCAAACATTTTTCCTTTTGCACTGTAATAGTTCATCTTGCATAGCCTCCACCCAACTATTATCTTTAAGAGCTTCCTGATATTTGGAAGGCTCAATTTGGGACAAAAAGGCTGCATGAAGGCAGAAGTTTAAACTCTGGCTCCTGGTTTGAACACCTTTATTTAAATCACCTATGATCTGCTCTAGAGGATGATTTTTGTTGAAGGGAATGATGTCCAAATAGTTATTTGTAGAGGCAGCATCAGAAGAAGATGAATTTTCAGTGGGGCCAGGAGAGTTTTCCGGTGGGGAAGCATGAACATGTTCAGGAATATCTACAGGTACATTATCCAAAGCTGGGGGAGTAGATATTTGTCCATCTTGGTCTTGAGGATTTATTTGATAAGAAGTAATAGAGGTAAAGAATTGAGATACTGAACATTCCTCAAGAGACGATAGATCTTCAGAGGTTTGACACGATTCTGAAGAAGGAGAAGAAGAAGGAGTCGATTAAATACATGTGAAGCTTTCAAGATCAAAGAGGTCATCAAGAGCAGATGGGAAAGAGGAAGTTGATGCAGATTCATTGAATTGAACATCAATAGTTTCCTTAACAATTTTAGTGCTGAGATTGAAGGCTCGGTAAGCCTTAGAGGTCTGAGAGTATCCAACAAAATATCCAGAGTTAAATTTAGCAGAAAACTTGGACAAAGAGTCTTTTGTATTCAAAATGAAACAAGGACACCCAAAAACTTTGAAGGAAGAAATGAGAGGCTTTATGTTATGAAGAACTTCATAGGCAGTCTTGTTATGTCTCTTCACAATGTGAACTCTATTTAAGACATAGCAAGCATTGTTTACTACCTCAGCCCAGAAAGATAAAACTAGTCCAGAGTCTGCAAGCATAGTTCTTGCAGCTTAAATAAGTTCATATTGAGCAGGAGTTATAGGAACACTATATTGTTTGAGGATTCCTTTAGAGATGCAGAATTTATCAAGAACCTGATTCTTGAATTTAGTGCCATTATCACTCCTTATAGTTTTGACATGAAGACCAAATTGTCTTTTAAGTTGAGTGATAAGTGCAATTATTTTATAAGGAGTCTCGTCTTTGCTAAAGAGGAAGAAGGTCCAGTAAAATCATGAGTAATCATCCACAACAACTAAACAATATCTCTTTTTTGCTAAGCTGGCTACCTTCACTGGACCAAACGAATCCATATGAAACAGATTGAGACAGTTAGTTGATTTGGATTCCTCAATAGACTTATGTTATGTTTTATGTTGCTTTCCCTTTAAGCAAGATTCAGACTGACCTTTAAAGTGAAATTCTTTGGATGACAATCTTCTAACTAAAGAAAGGGTAGAAAGCTTATGAAGAGTTTGGTGGTTAAGATGACTAAATCTTCTATGCCAAACAGGAGTTTCAGAAGAAGAAGCTTTGGCTATCAAACATGTAGGAGAAGACGTTTGAGAGTCAGTGGTCATGTCTACAACATAGACGTTTCCAGTTTCTTTTGCTGTTAGCAAGGTGTGTTGATCAATTAAGATCTTTATTTTTGAATTTATTTTAGGATAAAGAATTTTGCAACAGTCCTTGGGGAAAAATGAAATAAAGTTCTTGTTTCCTAGTTGAGAAACACTCAAGAGATTAAACTTGAGATTTTCAACTAAGCTTAGATCTTTGAAGCGCAATTTTCCACTCAGGACAGAACCAAACCCTACTATGCAACCTTTTGCATTATTTCCAAAGGAAATGGATCCTCCATTCTTTGGAATGAAGTTATTTAAAATGGATCTGCATCCTGTCATGTGCCTAGAGCCTCCACTGTCCACATACCATAGATGATTTTGGTTTGAAGAAGGTCTCTGCACATGAGGATCAAATGCAATAGGTTATGTACGGGTCATAGTTTATTTTTAGAAGAAAGAGGAGAAAATTTAGATGCTTATTTGTTTTGCTGAGTGTTATTCATCAATTTCTGAATCATTTGTATCAGCTGTTGCTGATTTTAATGCAAGATGTTGATTTGTGAATACACGGAAGAGGGGTTCATGCTAGCAGGAGAATTGGAAGCAGGAGTCACCACGGGATAAGAAGGTGGTGTACCAAGAATGGATGGTCCGGGAGAAACAGATAGAGGTGAAGACAAGCGAAGAGATGTATGGGTGTTAGATCTTATTGAACTGTTAGTAGATGATCTATTAGCTTTCTGAGACTTTTTCACCTTATTGGGGAGATTCCCTTTAGATGAAGAAGCATGTTCAGCTTTCAATTTTTCAGCATTCAGTTTATCTCTAGCTTTTGCCAAGGGAGTTTTTGTCCAGTAGTTTTCAGTGGTGTGATTGTACTTGAAACATTTTAGTAAAACAGGAGATAGTGAAGAATAGTTGGGGATGAAAGGCTTGTTTGCCTTCATTATTGAATAAGGTGGGTGAGGATGAGAAGGACGGAATCTGATATCAACCATGGGCCTCTTTCCTTTGTCAAGATTGGCCACATGATGATCAGAGGTTTCAAGGAGAGTTGTACCTTCCGAACTTCGAGTAGAGCTCATGGTTGGAGCAATCTCATTTTATTCAGAAGAATTATATTTATGATCACTTTCCAAGTACGTCTCTTCCAGTTTTTCCACGTTGGTTTCTGTGGGATAAACAAACGCAGGAAACTGTCTAGGTTGATACACTCTTGGAGGTGTGAATTTAATGGCTGGAATTCCATTAGGGAGAAAGGTAGGGGAGATAGGTTCAGAATCAATTTCATTTATTTCATTGTCAATCGGGGCATAGTCCTTTTTGAGGACTAGTGTGATTGTACCCAATTCTGAACTTAACCTTACTGTGAATTTGCTTACTCAGAAGCATTTTGAATCCTTTGTAGGATTCAAGTCACTTGTCACAGCTGACTTTGGTTTGAGACAGTTCGTCTCTACAAGCTGCATATTTTTCAGTTTGCAAATAGCAAAGCAGAATCTTCAACATGCGGAATATAAATTTAACTAGATAGGCCCAAATAATCAAATGCTCCTGATTACCCCACAACATCAACAGATATCTTGCTGTTGATCATCTCAATAGTCTCTGCAGTCTGACTTTATGATAGCATGCATCAAGACCCTTCTACCTTCACCGACCTTCCATGAATTGATAGTAACATGAACTTCTAAGAACACCCATGACAGCCACAATACCCTCTTGACGGGGGCCCGGGGGCAGCGACCCTGGTAGCGGGGTCCAAGGGGCAGAGCCCCTGGCTGTGTACAACACCTTGTACGAATGAGGCTCCAAAATGAGTAACTTGTGCGAATGAGGGACCTCTTCATACGAATGGACATCGGAATGATTAACATACCCGAATGAGGCTTGACGAATGAGCTCAAAGACTGAATGGACTGTCTCATCTGAATGACAAACGAATGAGGATAATGGCCGAAAGGGTCTCATTTGGTCGAATGTCTTCTTTCGGGTCAAACTGGGTCGAATAGGGGGCCATTCGCCTGAACTGATGGCCAGAACCCGGAAAATTGCAAAAACACGTTTTAGCTCGAATTAGGTCACTAAATTTGGAACGAATGACCTAAGGGGACCGACTAAGACATTGCAACGACCAATTTTGCAAATACCCACCGAAAATCGAGACGAATCGAAGCAAACAGAGACGAAGTTTAACTTCCAAAAATCAAGAGCTTGGAGAACTAGATCGGTTGTTAGACCTTTCTAGTAGTAACCTCACTCTGATACCAATTGTAAAGACGATTTAGGACCGACGATTTCACTTTGGACGGAAGTTTAGGGTTTGCACATATGAAGATGATGAATAAAATCAAATGGTATACTGAAGAATCGAATGATTACATGATTGAATCCACATTATAAAAGAACATAGTGTTGCCGGGGAGAGATTGAGCATGATCTCTCCCCCTCTCGTGCTCAAACCCAAGAACACACCAAAAATCTTAAACCCTAAAATCTGGAAACTGGTATTTATAGGGGTTGTGACCCATTCGCCCGAATGGAGACATTCGGCCACTCATTCGGCCGAATGGACCCCTTTACATAAAATCCATTCGCATATGCTCCTGCGAACGATTCATTTTCCAATGTAACAACACACAAATCCATACAAGTGATTACAAATAAACAAATACAAATCTAATATATTCGATCAGCAGCGGACACCCAAAATATGCACCAACAAGTTTTTCTACTTCTGTGTTTTTATTAGCTAGCAGTCGCTCTAACTCTAGATTTTGTTGTTGAAGCAACATGTTGGCTTTCTTTATTTTTTCAAAAGCCTCAATGCACGCATCGGTGCATGGCTTTTCCAGAGTAGAAGAAGATACATGTGCATCAGGAGTGTCTACTTCAGGTTGAATATAATGAGTATGATCGTCACCAACAGCCATGAGAGCAAATTCTGTTGGTTCAGAAGTGATGAGGGGATAGCCTACATCTTCAGGCAAGCTGCTCCAGCCTACGTACTCTTGGTTGAAAAGAGCCGGTTGCCTAGAAGAAGAGGACTGGACAACAGGGCCTAGTGCATTTATTTGTGAAGGGGATGGTGCAAAAATTTGAAGAGGGGTAGTAGTGAGCTGGTACATGCTACCATTGGCAGCTTGTACGTATTGTACATTAGTAGAAGGAGAGTTCTATACAATGTGTGCTGACTCCTGAGAATTATTGTGCCTTCTAAAAGGTGAGAAAGAAGAAGAAGAAGAAGAAAAAGGTGCTGAAGAAGTATGTGAGTGTGTGTTTGGGAAAGTCACATACGGTGAAGAGTTGGAGTTGGGTGCATTTTTGCATTCCCTGGCAAAGGGTCCAGTGCCATGACACCTATAGCATTGGACCTTAGCCTTATTTTGGCCAATCCTAGTTTTCCCATGAATACCAGGAAATTTTCTTCATGTCCTATTGTAGAACTTATTAGTTCTTATGCTCAAGAGGGCCAGTTGATGAAGAATGTCCATCTCTTCCATGTCATCACTTGGAAGCTGATGGAGATCATCCATGATAAAGCACAGATGATCAGAAATAGTAGGATGGTCATCACAAGAAGAAGAAGAGGTGATGCCAGTAGTTATGTCAATGTATTCATCATAACCCTGATCATTTGTCTCAAAGTTATCACTGAGAAGGGCCATGTTCCCTTGAACATAATCTTAAGTTGATTTACCAGACTTTATTAGTGTTCGTTTCCGGTCAATCTCTCGCTCAAAGGTGAGTAACTTACCATGGAGTTGGGGTAAGTGAGAGTTTGCCAAAGTGTGGAGAAGATCTCATGACTAGGGAATAATTTTCCCATTTATCAGGAAGAGATCTCAAGAAACGATTGAGAACAGAGATAGGAGGTACACTTGACCAGCTAATTTTAGTTCACTAAAGAGAGAAGTGAACCTTTCAAACTGCTGAGTCAGTGACTCATTATTTAGTTGGCAGAATGTCTCATGTTGTTGTGCTAGTATCTCCCTTGTATTAGCCACAACATCGTCTGTATCACCGAATTGCCCTTTTAGAGCATCCCACGAGTCTTTAGCAGACTCGTGGTGATGAAGGCCAGAGTATATTTCGTTCGGGAGGGCCATAGCCAGTTGAGCATGTGCCTTGGCATCAAGCTCTAACTTCTGGTAGTTTTCTTCGGTGTAATTCCGAGGATCCTTAGGGACATGGTCTCCAGCCTCCGTGTCCAGGACCTTTGGTTTATGAGGTCCGAACATAACATACTTCCAACATCCTGTATGATTATTGGACAGGAAATCTAACATCCTTCTGTAGAATGTAGAATGCTCTGGATCGATCAATAGAATTCTATTAACAATTCAATCTATGCGGAATCTAGATTAAATATATATGAATCAAAGATACACAATCATTAAGATAAACATCATGTAACAACTGTGAGAAATCCCAACAAACTTAAACATATAATTACAAATTTAATACTTAGGCCCAATAAGATATAAAGGCCCAACAAGATATAAAGGTTCAAAAAGATGTGAAAGCCCAATAAGAAACTTAGGCCCAATTAGGCCTATTAAGGAATTTAAACAAAATTTAATGTGTGAGCACCGGTATTAATTAAATTAAATGTTTTGACTCCCGAGCTGAGGTAAATAGCCTTGATAAATACCTATTTAAAAATATTTACAATATTAAATATACAAGAATCTTATTTGGCGCGTGAAAACATTAAATCCGTTAAATATGGTGTATACGCGATATTTACGTGTGTCAACATAATTAATTTAACAAATTATTTATAACGATCCAATTAAACGTTCTAATAATATTTCGAGTATTTTTATTTATAATTAGGAAGTCTCGGTTAGGAATAATAAACAGAAACAAAACACGAGCGTGAGACGGGATCGATACGCGTTTTTAAACTCCTTTTAACCCTAGATTTAACCCTAATTATAAAAGGAGATGTAAACCCTTTCCCCCTCTATTCTATCAGCCGCACACACACATTATGTGTGTGTGCTTCCAGCCGTTCGAAGAAAACCGAGAAAGAGAGAGAGAGAGAGAGACAGCGGCGGTTCCACGGTGGTCCAGCGGCGGAGGCGCGGCGGCATCACGGCGGCAGAACAAGGTGGCTACACCTTCGGAATCCTCTCAACCAGGTCTACAACCTTTTCTTCTTCAGCTTCGCAAGATCTCGACGCTAGAAGGGTCAAAAAGGGGTGACAATGCGACGGCGGCTAGGGTTCCGCTAGGGCTGTGCGGCGGTGCATGTGAGTTCCGACCACTGTCCTCGCTACAAGCAGCCCTCAAAGGTAAGAAACGACTCTGTAATCCTCCGATTTATCCATGCATGACAATATCTTGAGGATTCTAGTTGTTTTACATGCGTTTTTGGAAAATCTTGTGAAGGTGGTCGTCGGATGTGGAGATAGGGAAGTTACCAGTGGCTGAATGATGGTTCACGGTGGCTAGAGAGTGGCTGGTTGCACGATGGTGGTGGTCTCAACCCACTGGTGAGTTTACAGCAACGATGGGTGGCTGTTAGGTTGAGAAATCAGGTAAGAATCAACTCTACTAGCTTCGATCTACACATGCAAGTCATTTTCTTCGTTTGTTATGAACTGATACATGTTTTGGATAGTTCTATGCGGTGGTGATGGTTTTGAGTAGGTGGCTGGTGGCGGTTGAGCAACCACCAGGGGAACCGGCGGAGGCCAAAAGAAGAGATGGAGGAAATTAGAGTTTTAGTGTCGAATAAAGCCTCGGTCAACAAAAGTCAGACGCGTATAGGGCTGGTCAAACCCGGACAGACTCAGTCAACAGGAAAAATCCGACTACTCGATTTCATTCGTTACCCAAAAACGAGTTTAGAAACATTTTCGAGTTATGAAACATGCGTACGATTAATTTAATCAGTTTTCGATACGTGAAATGAAGGAGTGGGAAGGTAAAACCGCGCGCCATTATCTTTAAATGTATGGTTAATATATTTAAACAAATAAATTAAAGTGGTTGAGCATTTAGGTTAAATAGGATAAAATATGGTTCATAATAATTAGTTAATAATAAAAATGTTTAACGAAACCATATATCGTGTGTGATTTTGTTAGAGATTCGGAGACGTATACGTAAATAATTATAATTACACATGAGTGATTTATAAAATGATATACTTAAGATACTTAAACAAAATTATGTATATAAATATTTATACATTTGCTAAATATGTCAATACTTGATTAATGAATATGGTTTATAATTCAGTTTATCATTGTATATGTGATATGAATGATTAGAGTTTAATTTGAATGAATTTTATAAATTTTTTTACCAACTAAGTGCTTAATCATAACAAGACTTTGAAAGTTAGAATCATTAGTTAAACATAATAAGTTTTACAAAGTGTTAATGTGAACATTTGCAATATATATGTACATTTATATATGATAAATACAAGTTAAATGGTTAATACAAGTCTTGATATCTAAAATGGATACATATTAGAAGTTATATGAAACTTGTTACATTATGTATAAAATGACTTAGAAACTTTAATTAAATAAAATCTTATATATTTAGAACTCAATGAAGATGTATAATATATATGATTTTATGTAGGTATTAGATCATTAAACAAACTATACATACACGTTTATAGAATAATATACAATAATAGTTTATGTAAGATTACGTGTTTATAGATATGATTTGTTCAATATGTTAACAATTGATTTTATACATCTATAGGTAAACTAGAATAGAATTTAATAACATAAATGTGCATATCTACACTATATATATGTTAGTGTTAAATAATTTGGAATCTAACAAGGGTGTTTGACTTGATAATAATATGATCTTATAAAAAGTAATTATATCATACTAATGTTCTATTTGATCACGAATTTGTTTGAATTCATATTAAGATGATGTAATTTTATAAGTATTACTATTATTTTCATCAACATTAACATTATCACTTTCTACTCTTTTAAGATTATTTAAGATTTTACTATAATTTAGTTAACATTATAAGAGTAATCATACTCGACACATTAAATATTTGTAAATTCAATGTTTACAAATATAAAATTTACTAAAAACATGATTATTCATTCTAACATATGCTATTATACAACTTCATATTTTTATTAATAATTAAAATTTGACAATAGTAGTGTTATTAATTTTACTAGTGAAATTAGTTTTATTATTATTAAGATTATTATTATTATGTTTGATAATTGATTCATCTAAGAATGTTTACTTACATTTAAACAAAGAAAATAAATTATGAATACTTTAAACACTTTCTTATTCAATAATTATAATAATTACAATAGTTAGTATACTCAATGACTACAACATGTAAATATCTTAGATACTAATGCTAATTGCAACTATTTTGTAACGTATGAAATACCTATTAATTATCTCTAATACTATTATGTTAAGTGAATACATTATAATAATTATCTTATTGCTTTGTAATACCTTATGCATTACATAAATTTATATTATTAGTAAGACACCGTGACTAGTAATACACTTAAACGATTTTATATCGATTGTCTCTCAAACTCTCAAACATGGTGACCCAACTTTAAAATATGAGACCATTAGTCTCAATAAAAATCAATTATCTTGAAAGACCATAAACACGCTAGTCACATAAGTAGCATACTAGTAGCTACACTAAGCATCAAATAATACCAACATTTGCATATGCATTTAGACGTACAAATATAAGGTAAGACTTCATTAGGTATCGTAATATAATGAAACTTTAAACTAGTAAACTCTAAAACGCATTAACCCAAAGAACTCAACCACAGTAAACAACCATAATGTATGAAACTACAACTTATACATGTATAGATGATTACAAATAGGAACTTGCTTTGATGATAACTCTGGGAACATAGCAAATCATGCATAGTGGCACAATGACATATTTGTACAGGAACAAAAGGAAGCCATTAAAGCAACCAGGTGAGTTCATGTGATCCCTTTTCTTTTACTGTTTTGGGATACTGAAAGCATGCTCCATAAACTGTTTATAAAATGTTATTTATGTGATAATGAACGTCCGTTTCAATAAAATTGCTTCCCCTAGACATTAAACATAATTTACAACCATTAACTCATAGTAGAGCCGGTGAGTATATGGGTAGTACTACTTGGGGAATCCCCCACGCACAGTGGCCCGAAAGGGTGGGCCTTATAAAAGTAAGGTTGAAACCCCACTGAGGTTATTGGCAACCGTTGTGGCATATATTCTTATGATACATAAATGACCGAGGGCAGGAACGGGTCTCGGAATGGGAAGTATATTTGGTTTGACCATGTTGTGGGCTAACAGTGTATGAGGCAAACGCCCGAGCATGGAACAGGGTTGGTTGTATTGTTTTTGAATTATCACATGCTATTTATTATTGTGTCTGTAAACTAAAACTCATGAACTCACCAACTTTTTAGTTGACGTATTTTAGCATGTCTTTCAGGTAATTAGAAACAGGTTTGACTCGGATACAGGGTTGCTTGAACAAGAACATTACATGGAAACCTGAAGAACTTGACTTAAAGATTAATAAAGTGTGCTGATGCCTGGATGGACCCAATAACTCTAGAAAATCTCCCACTAGTTAAATCATATCTAGATTTGTTGTAAACAAATTAGATAATTAGACTAAACCTTTGGTTGTATTGTAATATATTTATTTTGTCTTCCGCTACTTTGTGTTTTGAATCAATCGTTAGTCAAGCCCCCTGGATGGGTTGTGACAGGTTGGTATCAGAGCCAAAGGTTTTAGCGAATTAGGAACCTTAGGATATGTTCCTAAACTTTAACCTAAGTAATCTAGGGGCCTAAACAAACAGAAACATGATACTAGGGAGACCATGAATACCCAGGCATATGAAGCACACGAAGGGTTAAACTAGAACAACCATGTAAATTAAATTCAGGATTATGGGTGCACACATAATGGTGAATTTGAAGTTACATGGGAAGTTCTAAGACACTCATAAAATAAAATTTGAACATAATGTTTATGCATATTCATATAAATACTTGTTATGTTAATAACTGTTGGAACAAACATTAGTTGACATTGGGAGCTAAGCATAGGATCTAAGTCACAAGATGTCAACAATTATTTTTATTGTACGTTATCTTCTCTTCATTCATTCTATCCTTGTGGAAACGATGTCCCCGTATGCTTATCTTCGTTCTACCTCAAATATTATGGGAATCATGAGTCATGACTTCTTTGTTATCAAGGTACTTAAGATGTCGACTTCCAATCCTCTTAAGGCGTCCAAGAATCTTTTGTTTTTATTCTACAAATTCCAAAATTTCTTTTGTACTTCTTTATCAAATTCATATTTATAGCCACAGAAGTTTGATTATGACCATCAACTATGCGTACTCCTCAACTGACTACAAGACTACACGAGTGAGTGAAAATCATGAAGACCCGGGAGAAAGCATGTGATGACATCAAAGTTATGCGACACACTCTACCTTCAAATTTAGATTATCATATGTGTAAACTTGCTTCTCTTATCGACTTTATGATTAGTCACCTTTGATAACCCACGACCATTTGTGTCTGTGATTACTATTTCGATTATCCTTAACAGTTCATCTTTGATCTCCAAACTTTCGTCAACAATTTATTCTACTTGCGACACTACTGAACACGCCTTTAACTTAACCATTCCCAATTCTTGATAGATAAGGTACAAGCATTGGAATTGTTTGCTGTTGAGAGGAAATTCCTTAGTTCACACTGCAGGAATATAAACCTTCATTATGAAGTTTAGTTTACTCTACCACTTGAACTTTTGTTCCAGAAATGTTATTTCATAAGCAATCCGAATCAACATCGAAACTTTTTCCCTACTCAATCGAATCAAATCAAACTCGTAATCCTAAACTAAACAACGATATCATAGGCAAACAAGTTAGAAATCCCTAAAGGAACTCCACCTAGTGAATATAATAGATGGAACATGAAGCTGCAGACCGAGAACATAATTTGAGAAGTTAGTTAGTCATGAGAAGAATGTATACCTATGGATCATAAGAGAGATCAAGATATTCTCTACTAGCAAGGCAAAAAGGGAGGACGGGAAAGTCATTTTGTGCATGGTGTATCGAAGACCATAGATGATATTGGGCGAGGCATCCTATTACTGTTTAAACAACTTCATTGGTCGGGCGAATGGGACCTCCATACACATTGATACACAATGATCAGTACCAGTTTTCGAATGATAGCAAGGTGAAGAAAGGTAATTAACACCAAGAAGAAATGACGATCTTCAAACCGTTAGAATCGATGATTATCAGAAAAAGAAGAAGTGAAAGATTACATGGTGAAGGATTTAATCTTAGATTAGGAGATTTTATAGTGCCAATAAATGTTTTGAGAAGCACAGAAGACCAACTGCAAGAAATGGTATGTGCATCATAGCATCAAGGTGAATCTTATGAACGGGTGTAGTAGATTATAGTAAATTGTTTAATTTATATCTAAGTATATACTAACATATTTACAGTCAAAGACGTTCGGCAAGGACACTATCGTAATATATCGAAACAGTGGTGGGCTGGCGGCTGATAAGGCAGGTAGCCTGACTCTACGTATGCCCTATATATAAACTATGTTCGGTATATTGGGATAGTGTTAGTGTTGAGCGTTATGACAGTAGTAGAACAGCTAAAACATTTAAACATGAATATAAAAACCATAGGAAATCTCATGTTATACAACTTATAAATTCCAACAAGTCGGAGTTACGAGTAGTTACAGGGAAAAACTCTAGTTGAGTTACGACCACCTCATAGCAGAAGAAGAGATCTCCCCTGAAATATTAGAGTTTGGGCACTTGGAGATTTTGATGATTGGAGGGAACTACATCGGAATACACTCGTTCAAACCCCATTAAGAGATAATGGATTGAATTAGCATGAAGGACAACTAATCTAGATTGTAACCGGAGGAAAATAGTTTCGTTACCAGGATTAAGCAGTATGGAAGGACTGCAAGAAAGTAAAGTAGGAGGAGCAATCTCATATAAGATAGAATGTGTTAAATTGTATGAAGTAAAGTCACAAGAAGGTAGCGTAAAAAGTTAAAAATCATTTGCGAAAAGTCAGCCTCAAGAGTGAAAACTATGGAAATATCTGCCATATTTTGAGGATAACCAGTGAAGATAACGTTCGAGCCTAATGCCTCTTTTCATCAGTTCAATACGTAGGATAAATAAAATATGTACACCAGGTGTATTCATGACTAAGAGATACGTCAGAAACCTTATTACAATACGGAAGTTGTAAGATACAAGTCATAGGATGAAGTAGAACGACTAGTAAAGGAGAAAGGGAATGAAACAGACGACCAATGCAATAACACAGTGAAGTTGTGATCATGTGCATAATGTGAAGAAAGAAATCTGGAACATTCTATCAAGTACGCAAAACAACAAAATGATTATTGTCAGACCTACTGCGAAGCCAACAACAATCTATACTTCTATATCTCATAACTTCATGTATCAATTACAAAGTGGATAAATAATAGACAATGTGTCAATGGAAAAGATAGTATCATATACGAAAGTCATATCCATTTGTTCGTCAAAAGTGGGTACATTCATGGAATTATTAATGAGGATCAATACCTTAATCTCTAAAAGCACCTAAATGATGATTTGGTTCAAGAAATCATCATTAGGGTGATGCATGTCGAAAGGCTACTCTGAGTGACTTATTGAAAGTGGACAAATTATTATCATCCTAGAGTAATGGTATCCTCATCAGTTTCATTTGTAACCATCATGTACGTCTTTTAAATACTCTATTCGTTTCTTTTACACTACCTCATACTAATAGTCTTCAAAAACTTCTTATATAACATTTATCTATTAGTAGCATTTGAAAGCACTACTTTTCGACTTTTCTTGGTGAGGTTAAAAGTTTCTTTAAATCTATTTATCTCTGAATTCTTATATTCCAAATCAGATAATCAGAAAGTTTGACAGATTCAAACAAGATGATGCCCTCCTCCCGAATGATGATTTTTCCTTCGATTATTATTTTGAAAGACTTCGTAGGAAGTAGCAAATTGCTGTAAAGCACTTGAAATAATTCTGAGTAATATCCTGACACGAACAATGAGTCAATGTCTTTATGTACTCAACACAACCCGAGTCTAGTTGAAATCTAACCCATCTATCCTTGTTAAATTGTTCCTTTGGAATTCCCTAATAACTTTAATTCAGGGACCTTTCGTCAATCTCCCGAATTCATCCAGGAAGCAGATAGGCATCATTACAAGGAAATTAAGATAATATCCTCAGTCTGAAGACTTCTCGGCACAAGTCTTTCAATAAAATCCTTAGCTTCTTTTAGATTCACTATCGTAACCACAAAGGATCCTATACTTTGCTAGTCTAGACTTATAGATCAATAACTTAATTTATATATAGCTAAGACACTAGTTAAATTCGTCATAAAACATGATTATGCCCTACTCACAATTACATTGTCGATAGGATCTTAATTTCGTTTCTATCTTATCTAGAAATTATTGGTCACTCCTTGGCCCTTGATAATCTATATGATAGACTTCGTCACTTGAAATGGTTACTTTCACTCTATTGGTTTTAGAAACCAGAGAAATGTTCATAATCTAATAACTTTGTAGGCTCAGAGAAGAAATCATAAACCTATAGTATAAAAGAAGTAACCAAGAATACAAATTGATTTACATTATTTACAATTTTGTGCCAAATGTCATGTATAAGTGAGATAATTATATTAATAACTTGGATGAGACATTGAACAAATAACGAGTATGCTTGATTGCTATGTTCATGTTGTAGGAAACAATATATTCAGATACATAATCAAGGAACTATGAGCCTTGGCACTTATTATTTACATTCAGTGTAAGATGAAACATTATGTTTGGAAACAAGATCAAAATGATCAGGTTTTGGAAACTATTGATGCATTGAATACGTAATGAAACATGTGGGAAAAATAGAATGTAACTTGGTATCTTATGGAACAATTATAATGCAAATAAACTTTATTTATGTAAATTTTTATGTATGATAGCTTCATGAACAGCTAAATTGTAATGCATATAAACTGACATTTCTTGATAGGTTTACTGTTTATAATTATTATGGTCTTTGTTAACATCTTATGCCATAATAAGTAAAAGTGTACGCTTGTTTAGTTTAAGGGTAGTCCCTTAGGATGAGCTAGAACATGGTGATACTTAGAAATGATAAACCAAATTTAAAACTTTAAGGAAAGATGCACAAGAAATACCCACAACTTTTCGAACCTACTAAACCGTAGTAACAACTAATTTCGAGGACGAAATTCTTTTAAGTTGGGGAGACTGTAACAACTGTGAGAAATCCCAACAAACTTAAACATATAATTACAAATTTAATACTTAGGCCCAATAAGATATAAAGGCCCAACAAGATATAAAGGTTCAAAAAGATGTGAAAGCCCAATAAGAAACTTAGGCCCAATTAGGCCTATTAAGGAATTTAAACAAAATTTAATGTGTGAGCACCGGTATTAATTAAATTAAATGTTTTGACTCCCGAGCTGAGGTAAATAGCCTTGATAAATACCTATTTAAAAATATTTACAATATTAAATATACAAGAATCTTATTTGGCGCGTGAAAACATTAAATCCGTTAAATATGGTGTATACGCGATATTTACGTGTGTCAACATAATTAATTTAACAAATTATTTATAACGATCAAATTAAACGTTCTAATAATATTTCGAGTATTTTTATTTATAATTAGGAAGTCTCGGTTAGGAATAATAAACAGAAACGAAACACGAGCGTGAGACGGGATCGATACGCGTTTTTAAACTCCTTTTAACCCTAGATTTAACCCTAATTATAAAAGGAGATGTAAACCCTTTCCCCCTCTATTCTATCAGCCGCACACACACATTATGTGTGTGTGCTTCCAGCCGTTCGAAGAAAACCGAGAAAGAGAGAGAGAGAGAGACAGCGGCGGTTCCACGGTGGTCCAGCGGCGGAGGCGCGGCGGCATCACGGCGGCAGAACAAGGTGGCTACACCTTCGGAATCCTCTCAACCAGGTCTACAACCTTTTCTTCTTCAGCTTCGCAAGATCTCGACGCTAGAAGGGTCAAAAAGGGGTGACAATGCGACGGCGGCTAGGGTTCCGCTAGGGCTGTGCGGCGGTGCATGTGAGTTCCGACCACTGTCCTCGCTACAAGCAGCCCTCAAAGGTAAGAAACGACTCTGTAATCCTCCGATTTATCCATGCATGACAATATCTTGAGGATTCTAGTTGTTTTACATGCGTTTTTGGAAAATCTTGTGAAGGTGGTCGTCGGATGTGGAGATAGGGAAGTTACCAGTGGCTGAATGATGGTTCACGGTGGCTAGAGAGTGGCTGGTTGCACGATGGTGGTGGTCTCAACCCACTGGTGAGTTTACAGCAACGATGGGTGGCTGTTAGGTTGAGAAATCGGGTAAGAATCAACTCTACTAGCTTCGATCTACACATGCAAGTCATTTTCTTCGTTTGTTATGAACTGATACATGTTTTGGATAGTTCTATGCGGTGGTGATGGTTTTGAGTAGGTGGCTGGTGGCGGTTGAGCAACCACCAGGGGAACCGGCGGAGGCCAAAAGAAGAGATGGAGGAAATTAGAGTTTTAGTGTCGAATAAAGCCTCGGTCAACAAAAGTCAGACGCGTATAGGGCTGGTCAAACCCGGACAGACTCAGTCAACAGGAAAAATCCGACTACTCGATTTCATTCGTTACCCAAAAACGAGTTTAGAAACATTTTCGAGTTATGAAACATGCGTACGATTAATTTAATCAGTTTTCGATACGTGAAATGAAGGAGTGGGAAGGTAAAACCGCGCGCCATTATCTTTAAATGTATGGTTAATATATTTAAACAAATAAATTAAAGTGGTTGAGCATTTGGGTTAAATAGGATAAAATATGGTTCATAATAATTAGTTAATAATAAAAATGTTTAACGAAACCATATATCGTGTGTGATTTTGTTAGAGATTCGGAGACGTATACGTAAATAATTATAATTACACATGAGTGATTTATAAAATGATATACTTAAGATACTTAAACAAAATTATGTATATAAATATTTATACATTTGCTAAATATGTCAATACTTGATTAATGAATATGGTTTATAATTCAGTTTATCATTGTATATGTGATATGAATGATTAGAGTTTAATTTGAATGAATTTTATAAATTTTTTTACCAACTAAGTGCTTAATCATAACAAGACTTTGAAAGTTAGAATCATTAGTTAAACATAATAAGTTTTACAAAGTGTTAATGTGAACATTTGCAATATATATGTACATTTATATATGATAAATACAAGTTAAATGGTTAATACAAGTCTTGATATCTAAAATGGATACATATTAGAAGTTATATGAAACTTGTTACATTATGTATAAAATGACTTAGAAACTTTAATTAAATAAAATCTTATATATTTAGAACTCAATGAAGGTGTATAATATATATGATTTTATGTAGGTATTAGATCATTAAACAAACTATACATACACGTTTATAGAATAATATACAATAATAGTTTATGTAAGATTACGTGTTTATAGATATGATTTGTTCAATATGTTAACAATTGATTTTATACATCTATAGGTAAACTAGAATAGAATTTAATAACATAAATGTGCATATCTACACTATATATATGTTAGTGTTAAATAATTTGGAATCTAACAAGGGTGTTTGACTTGATAATAATATGATCTTATAAAAAGTAATTATATCATACTAATGTTCTATTTGATCACGAATTTGTTTGAATTCATATTAAGATGATGTAATTTTATAAGTATTACTATTATTTTCATCAACATTAACATTATCACTTTCTACTCTTTTAAGATTATTTAAGATTTTACTATAATTTAGTTAACATTATAAGAGTAATCATACTCGACACATTAAATATTTGTAAATTCAATGTTTACAAATATAAAATTTACTAAAAACATGATTATTCATTCTAACATATGCTATTATACAACTTCATATTTTTATTAATAATTAAAATTTGACAATAGTAGTGTTATTAATTTTACTAGTGAAATTAGTTTTATTATTATTAAGATTATTATTATTATGTTTGATAATTGATTCATCTAAGAATGTTTACTTACATTTAAACAAAGAAAATAAATTATGAATACTTTAAACACTTTCTTATTCAATAATTATAATAATTACAATAGTTAGTATACTCAATGACTACAACATGTAAATATCTTAGATACTAATGCTAATTGCAACTATTTTGTAACGTATGAAATACCTATTAATTATCTCTAATACTATTATGTTAAGTGAATACATTATAATAATTATCTTATTGCTTTGTAATACCTTATGCATTACATAAATTTATATTATTAGTAAGACACCGTGACTAGTAATACACTTAAACGATTTTATATCGATTGTCTCTCAAACTCTCAAACATGGTGACCCAACTTTAAAATATGAGACCATTAGTCTCAATAAAAATCAATTATCTTGAAAGACCATAAACACGCTAGTCACATAAGTAGCATACTAGTAGCTACACTAAGCATCAAATAATACCAACATTTGCATATGCATTTAGACGTACAAATATAAGGTAAGACTTCATTAGGTATCGTAATATAATGAAACTTTAAACTAGTAAACTCTAAAACGCATTAACCCAAAGAACTCAACCACAGTAAACAACCATAATGTATGAAACTACAACTTATACATGTATAGATGATTACAAATAGGAACTTGCTTTGATGATAACTCTGGGAACATAGCAAATCATGCATAGTGGCACAATGACATATTTGTACAGGAACAAAAGGAAGCCATTAAAGCAACCAGGTGAGTTCATGTGATCCCTTTTCTTTTACTGTTTTGGGATACTGAAAGCATGCTCCATAAACTGTTTATAAAATGTTATTTATGTGATAATGAACGTCCGTTTCAATAAAATTGCTTCCCCTAGACATTAAACATAATTTACAACCATTAACTCATAGTAGAGCCGGTGAGTATATGGGTAGTACTACTTGGGGAATCCCCCACGCACAGTGGCCCGAAAGGGTGGGCCTTATAAAAGTAAGGTTGAAACCCCACTGAGGTTATTGGCAACCGTTGTGGCATATATTCTTATGATACATAAATGACCGAGGGCAGGAACGGGTCTCGGAATGGGAAGTATATTTGGTTTGACCATGTTGTGGGCTAACAGTGTATGAGGCAAACGCCCGAGCATGGAACAGGGTTGGTTGTATTGTTTTTGAATTATCACATGCTATTTATTATTGTGTCTGTAAACTAAAACTCATGAACTCACCAACTTTTTAGTTGACGTATTTTAGCATGTCTTTCAGGTAATTAGAAACAGGTTTGACTCGGATACAGGGTTGCTTGAACAAGAACATTACATGGAAACCTGAAGAACTTGACTTAAAGATTAATAAAGTGTGCTGATGCCTGGATGGACCCAATAACTCTAGAAAATCTCCCACTAGTTAAATCATATCTAGATTTGTTGTAAACAAATTAGATAATTAGACTAAACCTTTGGTTGTATTGTAATATATTTATTTTGTCTTCCGCTACTTTGTGTTTTGAATCAATCGTTAGTCAAGCCCCCTGGATGGGTTGTGACACATCATGTTCATTGATCAACAAAATCAGATTACCAATGACTAGAAACAAGAACACACAGTTCACAACTCTCACACATGTTCTCTTTCTCTTTGATCTGTCACACACCTACAAACACAGACAAAACTGCTATATATACATAAAACAGACGAACCTAGCCGAACCAACAGGTTCGCCAGACGAACGGTTAGATTCGTTGGACGAACCTCAACATTACAACACAATAGGTTCGCCGAACCTTTACAACACATGCCTAGGTTCATGGGCAAGACGAACCTAGCAAAAACCTAACTTAAATTACATATTTTTGAAAGCAATCTATTACAAAATGTTCTAACAAACTCCCCCTTAATAGTTGCTTCAAAATCTTCAAAGTCTTTGTCTTCAATCTGCAATCTGAGTTCCACTTGATGATTGATCTTGACAAACATTGTCTTCAGCACGAATAATCACTGACTTTGTATTTCGATCAAAAGTAAACTTCTTTCCTGTTTTCTTCTTATATCTGTTAATTCTTCTTATTGCACTAGATAAAGCCCACTGAGTATCAATCAATTCCATCTCATCATCATCAATCTGCTCATAGTCTTCAAAAGTAAGATTGGAATTTCCTATCCTTCCAGCTATATGTTCATTATAGGCACTAACAACACATGACAATATTGACATATGATTTCTAATAGCCTCCATAGTTACTTTTCCCAAATTAGTTGTATTCAATTGAATTGCAGTTGCTGAAGAATTAGACTTTTTGTCATTCACAGAATAAGGTGAACTTGAGCTAGTAGATGCAGATGGTACAAAAGTACTATCAGTAGTACTAGAAACAAAAGTTGTTTGAATTTTTGCAGAAGAAACAGGAGGTGTAACCACAGATGCACCATAAAGTGAAGGATCCTGAGTTACATTGACTCTTCTGGCTTTTCTTTTGTCTTTCATTTCCTGTTCTTCTAACTTTTTAATAAATTCAACCAATGTCATTCCAGGAAGATTTTCTCTTAAAATCAACACCAACGAATTCCATCTTTCTGGTAAAGCATCAACAAAACAATTTATTTTTTCTTTTTCAGAATATTCAATTCCACACTTACGAACTTCAGTCAACTAATGTCTATATATTGTTATCAAAGCATCTAGACTTTCATTTCCAATATAGTTGAAATTCTCAAATTCTTTTCTCAAATCAGTGGCTTTCATTTTCTTGAGTTTGGTATTTCCCTCAATTCTTGCCTTTAAAGCATTTCATAAACCATATGATGTTTTATGTTCATCAAATTGATGAAGAATTTGATTAGTTATATTTGTTTCTTTGATCAACATCCAATCTATCAAGAGTTTGATTCAGATCTGTGCCAACCACATTTGGCCGTTCATATGGTGATAAGATTCTTTCCCAAAGATTTGTATCAGTACCATTGAGATGGGTTTCAAACTGACCTTTCCAGTTTCCATAGTCAGTCAAATCAAGTAGTTTTGGTACTTTATTTGTGCTACCCGACTCAGTTTCACTAATCAAAATACTTTGTATCATAGAATTTTGATTGGCAACAGCAGCAAACATATCCGCCATGATTCTAACTTTTATATCAGCTAACCTCTCCTGGATTATTAGTTCATGAACCTCAATGATAGAAGAACCTTCCCCAAACCTTGATCTCACGAACCTCTTCAACGAACCTGAGACAAACCTTGATCAACGAACCTCTTCAACAAACCTTTGACCAACGAACCTTAGTCAACCAAACCAATACCGAACCTTAACCAACGAACCTCATCAATAGACGAACCTTTGTCAAACCAATTAGATGAACCACTCCAAAATTTATTACACGAACCTCAATTAAAATCTTCTTTTACAGCGAACCTCTACTTTAAAATTCAACTGAAAAAACAACAAGGTTCGGCTCACGAACCTGTCAGTGAAACTTGAAAATTTTGGAGGGAAAACCTTCAAAGTTTTGAGGGAAAAACCCTCAAAATCCACATATTTCAACCACTAATTTCTTGATTCTGAACAACCAAATAGCAGTAGATGATGATGACAATGTCAGCAAACAATCAGATATAGAAAATTAAAATTTCAGTCATCTCTTGATCTCTTGATCTTCAAAATGATTGATAATCTTCAATAATTTGTATAGAACTCCTCCAATGGCTCTGATACCACTGTAGAATGTAGAATGCACTGGATTGATCAATAGAATTCTATTAACATTTCAACCTATGCGGAATCTAGATTAAATCTATATGAATCAAAGATACACAATCATTAAGATAAACATCTTGTTCATTGATCAAAAAAATCAGATTACAATGACTAGAAACAAGAACACACAGTTCACAACTCTCACACAGGTTCTCTTTCTCTCTGATATGTCACACACCTACAAACACAGACAAACCTGCTATATATACATAAAACAGACGAACCTAGCCGAACCAACTGGTTCGCCAGACGAACCTTTAGGTTCGCTGGACGAACCTCTACATTACAACACAATAGGTTCGCTGAACCTTTACAACACATGCCTAGGTTCGAGGGCCAGACGAACCTAGATAAAACCTAACTTAAATTACATATTTTTGAAAGCAATCTATTACAAAATATCCTAACACCTTCTCTGCCATATGTTATATTGATGCCTAACCAAGATTGGTGGCTTTGGGGCAGAGCCGGTGTTATGGGGGTCTAAGGTAAATTTTTCTGCCATGGGTTCACAAACGGTTATGAGTAAATCAAAAAGTGATGAATTCTCAAAGTATTTTGTTAGAATGATTTTTGAACACAGTTTAGTTCAAAAACCAAACTCCTGCAGATTTAGAAAAAGTAGAAAGACAGAAGAGACAGAACACAGAAAACAAAACAATAAGATATCAGTGAGAGCTTTGAGTTTTAGTCTTGATGGTTAAACCAATAATAAGGACAAGGCTCTGATACCAATTGTTGAAAACAGAAATCCAAGGAGAGGCTGTTTAACCAGGAACAAATGCTTTAGACACTTAGTCAAAGCTTTGGTGTTAGCTCCCTCTAGAGTTTTGCACAAGGTTATATTAGTTGTTTAGTTTCTTGCTTAGAAAGAGAGAAGAACAAAAAAAGTTCAAAGAATTTTGGGGGAAGTAATTCATTTTACTCAGAGAATGTTGGGACTTAAATAACCAACATTCTGAGACACAAGACAAGAAATAATAAGAAAAATAGCTGACACTGTTACAGACAGTGAATCATCAGACTTGTACAAATACAAAGTCAACAACAACGGAAACAAGAGTCTTCAGGAGTCTTCAGGTCTTCCGAGGTTCCGGTAGTTATGCTGATGCTCAGTGATTATTCTTTCGGAAGATGTTCATCGGAAGCTGATTAAACAATCAGTTATTTCGAAATAGGAGATTGTCTTCCGAGTCATTTTATGTCTTCCGATTCAATGATTGTCTTCCGAAGGCATCATGGTCAGCTAGTGTCTTCCGAGGCAGAGAAGTTCAGCGGTAGTTCTTTTTTGGCGAATCTTCCGCTGTTGATCTTCCGATGCCGAAGCATTCTTCAATCGGAAGAGAAGCATCCGCGGTTGGTCAATCAGCGGTTTATTTATTTGTTTGGCTTTATTGGTTTTGCTCATCAGTCCTTATTTTCCAACACTTGTGTGTGACACAATGACTTGCAAATGAAAAATTACAAGTATTTTGAATTACTAAACTTATGAGCTCGCCAACCTAGTGTTGACTTTGTTTTAAATGCATGTTTTTCTCAGGTGACGAACATGTTTAGTCACCAGACATCAAGATATAAGCTAGTTGGACTTATTAGAGGACAAATAGCTTACTTTTGCGTTGTGCATATTTTTTGGAATGACGTATTTTCAAATCATCTTTTGTAAATCTTGTGCAGACACAAGATAGAAACTACATGATTCTTTTTGGGTAGATTTATTGAGTTAAATTATGAATACGATTTGTGTAATTTAACTTTGTAATTCTATGTCAATGTCATGATTAGCATTTCTTATTATACATCATGTGTCATGTAAACAATCTGATTAATTCGATTATCACACCATATCGCGCCCCGAGATCCTTCCGCCCGACGGGAAAGTCGATTCAGCCCGCCGTCTCGGGGTGTGACAGATTTGTATCATAGCAATGGTTATAGAGAAATATAGGTCATATTACTTAAACGATTTGGCCTAGAATATAACCAAGGGACCCCTCATGTAGAGAACATAAGACATAGGATTTCATTTGCTTGTGTCTTCTGCATTTGACCATTGCACTAACCGATGTTCTTTCGGTTGTGACCAGAATGCCGCCGAGAAGACAACCTCCACCACTATTAACTCCATCACCACCGCCACCTCCTCCTCCCCCACTACACAGACAGGCGAAAGCCTTTGGAATTTCAAGTGGGTGACCGAGTCATGTTGAAAGTGTCCCCAATAGAAAGGCGTAGTTCGTTTTGGGGCTAAAGGCAAGTTAGCACCAAGGTATGTTAGACCGTTTGAAATAACACAACGAATTGGTCCTGTGGCATATATACTTAGACTTCCTGATGAACTCAGTGGGGTACACGATGTGTTTAATGTGTCAAATCTCAAGAAATGCATAGCTGTCGAATCGTTAGTCATACCATTAGAGGAGATACAAGTTGATGAGAAACTACACTTTATTGAAGAACTTGTAGAGATTATGGATCATGAAGTCAAGAGACTGAAAATAAGTCGTATCCCTATTGTGAAGGTTCGTTGGAACTCCAAGCGCGGACCAGAATTTACCTGGTAGCGTGAAGATCATATGAAGACAAAATATCCCCACCTGTTTACAGAAGAAGTAGTACCCGACAATTATGCTTAAATTTTGGGATGAAATTTCTTTAACAAGGAGAGACTGTGACAACTAGTACCAAATCGTCCGGCAATCCATACAGTATGTGTACTTTCACCATTACTATGTGTAAATAACTATGTGTTAAACAGTTGTGTGATAACTACTCAGTGAAAACATTTAACAGTTGTAAGTATTTGAATGAAAATTTAAGTACTGTGTATAACAATTCATGTGAAACAACAGGGTGAATACAAATGACAAAAACATATCGGTTGCGATCTGAATTCCATAAATAACAGAAATCAGATGGCCGGTAATTTAGTGAGAAAACATTGTGAAAACATACATAACAATGTGAAAATAGGTAAGTCTAGTTGAGTCCGTCTGTGAGAAGGTCTAATTCAAAACAATATCTCAGTATCATTTCAAAATAATAAACTGGCAATGTCTTTGCGTAGGTGACGATGAACGATAATTGAAAAGTAGAGAGCAAAAGTCACAAAGTAAAGCTATCGTCGTGTTCGTTCGGGTGATGATTCAAACGAATACGCGCGAAGGCGAAACGATCTAACGAAACAAATAAAATAAACGTTTCGGAAACAATAAAATAAATAAAAGAGTTATAAAGTATTTACTAGGAATAACCACCTTAAAACGGTTAAAAGAAAACTATTTTATTTAAAGTTCATAAATTTCGCGTTACGATATAAAACGTGATGTGAACTTAAAAACCGAGCAAACGAAATGAACCCGAACTCACTCGGGGTATAAAAACGTTAGAATAGCATTTATTCCCACGTTTAATTTTATCTACCCTCTTGCTCCTCATTTCCTGGTTTCACTCTCTCTCTCTCTCTAGAAACTCACCACAAAAAGCCACCTAAAATCCTCATTTCTTGCCCAAATCCTTCAAATTTGGTATCAAATCGAACTCCTTGACAAGTAGAACACGAAACTACAACGGATCTAGATTAAAATCCACTGAATTGAAGGTTATGTGAGCTCAAACTTTCGGACTTTTAGGGATTTTAACAAACCCGAATGAATGAACTTTGAACTCGATTTTATCTCATCAAATTATGATTTCCTCACTTTTAAATGACTTTTTCTGCATTATTTGAGCTTAAAATATGGGATTTTCTGAAACCTTCAAGTTTTGGGGGTCTGGGTAAACAGGAGGTTGAAGAAGAAGGACTCGAGAACACTCCCATGTTGTCGAGAACCCTTTTTCCTTTAGCTACTCGAGAACCATTTCATTTTTGACCGAGAACCACGTTAGTTGAGGGACACAAAGCCGAGAACCCCAATTATTCCTTTAAAAGTCTAGAACTAGCCTATGTACAAATCGAGAACCATTTTTGGAAGGCCATTAAAGTGGGAATTCATTCTCCAACTCGAGAACACCATGGGGGAGAGCTCAAATTCGAGAACACCCACAAACGAATTCGAGAACCTTTCCATTTCGGATATTACTACTCAAGAACATCTTAATGTGGTGGATAACCATTCGAGAACCTCATCCAAGAAATCGAGAACACCACCCTTGTTGGTTATATGAGCCGAGAACCCCATAGGGTTTAGGTGCAAACGGTTCTTGATACTATAATCCCTACTAATGTAGTTTCCGTCTACATTTATTGAAACTTTATATAAAAACATAGACAAACCATAACACAAGTGTTTTAAATTATATACATGGTTTTAAAACATATCAAAGGTTCATAACTAAGCCACATTTGATCAAGTAACAAAAGGCTTTACTACAAAGTTGGTGGATTACTACAAAGTTGGTGGATTAGTTATATAAACCAAGAATGTATTACATACTAAACTTAATCTAAACAGGTTAAGTATTAGTATGTTATACAATTCAATGAGTTCATGGAATAATCAAGAAACAAAAATTTACAAAGGTTAACAAACTTTAAGGTTAACTCACAAATCAATAGCTTATACTTACAAGTTACAAACAACATTGAATTCAACACAGGTTTTGAATACAACATCATCACAACAACAATGAGTGCGTGCATTTCTTGATAACTTAGTCAACCACATCAACTGCAAGGTGAGTTCATATGCCCCTTTTCTAATATTTCGATTTTAAATGCGGTGCTGAGAAACATGCTAACTCTTTTACATCATTAAAAGTTTTAATAAATTCTTTCAAAGATCATGGGATTTAGATAAAAACTATTTCATCTTTATTATCACACGTTTATCAAGATCAATGTCTATGCTTGTGTGTACATTAACAACAATGACAATTCAAGGATGCATAATGATAACATAACTTCATGAATTCATATAAACATTTAAATAATACAAGTGGAATAAGATTTGATCTTATAACATTCTGTTATTTAAAATGAGATTATACCTGCCATTCCTATGAGTCTATGTGTGTTATTCCTAAGAAATGATGACTATGAGATGATGACTATGAAATGATAACTATGAGACTATGTGATTAGGAGACTATATAATTATGTGAATATGAGACCATGTGATATGAGAATATATGAAACTATGTGATATGAGACTTTACGAGACTATGAGAAGATGAGACTATTTGATTTTTAGTCATCTTATTCCAACTATAACATTTCTGACATGGGTGATATTAGTATGATAGTGTCTGCTAATTATCTCACCACTTCTATTCTGTGGACTGGCAGACTGAGAGACTGACCTCACTCAGGTCAGAAGCTGGTGGCAGGTAGTTGTGAGGACTTTTGAAAACTAATGAATAGGATTGAATTGAGGACATTGTTGTTTGCCTGTGTGGTGGCCGCAATGTGTTCATTTCAATTCTAATCATCAATTGGGATATAACTACGAGTCAGACTTACCATCACTTTTTATTCAGATGTGAGTAACAATTAGTTTCATTGAATGAGAAATCAGTTACAAAGGGACAAGATTAATAAAATCTATACCTTTGAAACTTAAAGAGTATACCACCATTTATGACTGTGGTAATCCTTGATCTTTAAAGCCTATTATGCCATGCTAATATCATTGTGGGGTAATGACTTATCATATGGGGAATGCCAATTGAGAATAAGCATGTGTCAGATGAAATGGATATTTATAGCTACAATAAAAGTGGTATAGAATTCTGTTAAGCGTGTTGTGGGCTGGCGGCTTCATTCGTGATACGTATGCCCTATATATACGTACGCTTAGTTGGACGATATTCTATCTGTAGGTGTATATATAGAGAGGACATTGGGATGAGTTAATGCCGAGTGAGACTAAAAAAGACTTGTGTGTGACAAAATGACTTGTGTAACACCCCGACCGATGGCGGAAACGTCGGGATGCCACGAGGGTTGTGTAGATTGTTCGCAAGCTCATGGGAATCTAAGATATCATCACATAATAATTAATACAAATAAAGTATTTACACAAAAAGCATGTTCGTCATGATTCAATTACAATGATTACTCAAAAGATGTAGCTAAATTAACTAAACCCTAATCTTCATTGATCCAGTTAATTTAGCTAAGTCCAAAATCCTATGTGATGAGTCCAAAAGATGTCGAGCTACCCTGCTCTACCTACTTCTCTTCATTTCCTGAAACATATAGAAAATCAAGTGTCAACTACGGGGCAGTTGGTGAGTAATCATAAGTTTTATATTCTTTCAAAATGTTAATAAACGTTTAAAGAATATCACGTGTGAACCTGTAATATAATAACAATCTGTATATTCACAACAAACACAACAAGTCAAATAATTCAAATATTCCAAATAACCACAAGTAATCATTCAGTTCCATTCAATAAATCTGAACCAATCATATCAAATCATCAACCATCATTCATCACAATATTCTCAATATAATATACCGCGGGCGACCTCAATTAACTCAAAGAACGGTGGAATCATCGCGCAGGACGGCAGTCAACTCAATCAACGATATTCCTAATAATCATAATTATCAATGTTGTTCACCGCGGAGGACCGAAGTCAACTCAATCAATAACAATTCAATCATCGTGGAGGACCGAAGTCAACTCAATCAACAATGACTTACTAAAAGTATATCATCCCATAATCACAATTCATCTAAAAAATAATCCCGGTTCCACACTTGTTATATCAAAAATCTGAGTTATTTTGGTATATATGTTTCACCCCCAAGTTTAAAAGCAAAAGATTTAAAAAGGAGCTATGAGAACTCACTTGAATGTCTCAGATTCAATATTTTGTAGAACTCGCGCTCACGCAAATGGAATCAATGATGACTCAACAACCTGTATTTATCGCGTGTTTCGTGTTCATAAGTATATAAGTTTGATCATTATTAAGTGTTCGTATGTGTTAAACTTTAATCTATAAATGTGCCACTAACTTAGGTTAATCCTCTAAGTTATAATGAAGCACTTGATGTTATATAAATTAATACCATTAGAACATAAAGTTTTTAAACATGTTAGTTTTAAAATAAGAATGATGATGTTGATTTGAAACCAAAATTTACCAACTTACTTACACACACACACACATATATATATATATATATGATGAAAAGGTGGTAACCTTATAATATACATATATCTATATGTGCATGCATGCAACAACTTAGGCATGTCTTATTTAATTTTGAAGAACTTAGTTAAGTTTTAATAAATGATAAAAATGTCATTCTCGTGAAAAAACTCATTTTATGTAAACTTATAAATTAATTTATAAAAGGTGGCAACTTAATTACATGCTTGCATGCATGGGTTTATGCCCAACCTTCCTTAACTTAGCTATTTTCATGTATGTATCTATCTATCGATTTAATTATGTTCGATCCTTAGTATCGAGACTTAGTATCGGCAAAGCCAATCCATAGTATTGACACTTAGTATCGACCAAGCCTTTCCCATCGACTCTATCATGATGATGTTGATAGTATCGACACTTAGATCTATTATGCTCGAAGAACAATATCGATGGATAGTATCGTTACTTATATTAGTCGAATCAATTAAGTTAATATTGATGGTGTGAATGCTTGAGTTGTATCGACAGCCTTATGTTGCTGTCGATATTAGTATGTTCGACCAAAGAGATTTCAACTTTGTTCATCGATCTTATTTCAATCGACCCTATAATCTCGATGAAGTCTAAGTTCGAAAGAGTATAGGACCGAACGTGGCAGAATCCGTTTGGCCGAGAATAGTGAATTTAATTTTAATGAGTCCTCCCCATCGATACCGTTAGTATCGATGGGTGTCTCCTTTCCATCTGCCATGTCCGACAAAGAGATTTGCAGGTGCCTCCCATAGTTCTAAGCTGCGCTCATCAGCTTGGTTTAAGGTTTTTAGGAGCAAAAATCGTTTTTAGAGATGATACAGAACAATGCAAGTAAAATGCAAGATCTACCTACAGAACAATGTTTTAAGCTTGAAATCTTCGTGGGTTATTGTTCTCCTTGATCATACGAACGTTTTGGGACAAGAATCAAGTGACATGGTGAAGAAATGAAGAAGAAATCTTAGTGAGAAGTTGGGGGAGAGACATGGCCGGAAAATCCACTTTTATAGAGAGAGAGAGTGAAGGTGGAAAATGAGGAGGAAGACGGGTTCTTCCTTTTTTATACTCTGAGTCGATCTCGCTCGCTTGGTTACGTTTATCTTCGCATTAACACGTTTTAAATTGTTCAGTCTTTACGTACATTATATTTTATATACGAAACATTAAATAAAATGAATTCGTTTAATAAAATGATTTTATTTAAATTTGTTTAAGGTAATAATTACTAATAAACGTTTTACAAATTCTTTTTTTTATTAATTTAATTATCGTAAATATTTTAGTTATCTCATTGAAACGCGTTGCTTACGTATGAATTCGTAAAGATCGTCACCTTTTCGAATTCAACGTTCGTATCATATTTCAATTCGATTTACGATTTATGGAATATCGTTCCAGTATATTATTCCTAATAATTGTATTTATGTTAATCGTCACCCACGCGAACACGCTATTAGGCTAATATTTCTGAAATAACATTCGCGTTTTAAATTATCTTTGTGACCTCAATATCGCGTAATTATTTTCAATAACGCTTTTATTATTTATTACATATGTTTATCAATTAACATTCTCCCAAACCATTATCCCCACTAAATCATATCACTAACGCATTCATGATAGACCGAAATAAGTTTATGTATAGGGCATACATAGGAGTCCGTCGCAACCTATCCAGCCACCGTCCCACCACTATTTCGATAAACCATGACTATGAGTTCTTGACTATATTTAGTGGCTAAACCACTAACCTTTAACTATTCCAACCAAAACCTCAAATTCTTCTCACCAAATCCTCAACACTGACATAATCATGATAAACCGAAAAAATCTTATGTATAGGGCATACGTAGGAATCAGTCGAAACCTATCCAGCCGCCAGGCTACCACCTCTTCAATAGACCATGACTATACCCTTGTCTATCTTTGGTGATAGAATCTATTCCGCTACCAATTCCAATCTAATTATACCATCTCATATATATATTCAATTGCAATAAACTTTGTGGTTCTGTCTAGTTATATTCCAAAATAGACTTCCCCATGGTTTATGCTCATTAATTATATGTTCTCAGCAATGTATATGAGTGATAATACAATTAAATAAATTTCAAATTATCAAATTATCATAACAGGTTCTATCAATACAAAATACTTATGTAATGACAATACCTGAAATATAGTGATGTTACAGTCTCCCCTAGTTGATGGAATTTCATCCCGAAATTTAACTTGGAGTGACCGCAGTGAATAAGTGTGGATACTTAAGCTTCATCAGATCTTCTCGTTCCTAGGTGAATTCCGTACCACGCTTCCACTCCCATCGTACTTTGACAATTGGATTTCTTCTGCGTTTGAGTTTCCTAAGATCATGGTCCATGATCTCGACTGGTTTTTCAACGAAGTGCATGGTATCATCGATGCGAATATCATCAAGTGGTATCTGAAGATCTTGATCAGCTAAGAATTTCTTCAAATTTGACACATGAAAGGTCGGATGCACATTATTGAGTTCAAGAGGAAGTTCCAGCTTGTAGGCAACCTTCCCGATCCGTTCAAGAATCTTAAAAAGGCAAACATAACGTGGAGCAAGCTTACTCTTCTCCCCGAATTGTACAACTCCCTTCCAAGGTGATACCCTAAGTAATACCAAATCATCGACCTGAAATTCTAAGGGCTTATGACGTTTATCCACGTAACTTCAAAGATGTGGTTGACAAAATGGAATCGGATATAAGACGAACCGGAACATGGATTGTGAAAATTGTTGATTTCTCGTGGATTGATGAACAAAGAAACATGTTAAAGGCAAGTATGAGTGTTGAGAAAGAAAACGAAGATGTTGATGGAGGAACGGAAGATGATCTGAAAACTGAAGATTGTATTGAGACAAGTGTGAATTTGAAGATGGAAAGTAGTGATGAAGAAAAGAGTGAGGATTCTTCAGTGTCAGAATCTGATAAAGCAATTTTACCTGAAATGCCTGAAGATAGCAAATAGGTGAATGAAGTTATAGATGTGAGATGTAATGTTACTGAAGACACACCCATTTTTTATGATTCTGAAATCACAAGTGAGATGAAGAAGTCTGAAGATGATGTGTTGAAGTCAAAGGATGAAACTTCAAGTGATAATGTGGTGTTAACAAAGGATGAGAGTGTTTATGAGGATGCCTCTGATGATTTGTTTGAAACAACTACCATCGTTAATGAAGATCATTGTCATCTCATTTCAGATAAAGAGGTAAGTTCAGATAAGTTTTCTAAACTCTCGTGTTCTAAATGTTTAAATCTTGAGGGACAACTTTGGAGTTTGGAGGAAGAAAACATGAATTTGAAATGTGACTTATCACACTGCAATAAAGCATACATGGTTTTAAAATCAAATGAAAAGTGTTTTACAAAACAAATTGCAGAATTGAAGTCACAGGTTCAAAAGTTGACTGATGATTTGTCAAAGTCAAATGCCAATGAAGGCATTTCTGAACAAAAACTTGACATTCTGAGCAAAGTAAATGTTGAATTGACAAATGCAGTCAATAATATTAAACTCAAAATGCACAAGGCAAAAAGAGACTTTGACTAAATCATGCACAAATTGGAGAATCATTATGATTCTATAATTTCTTCAAGTTCTCTTATTGAGAAACCAAGTGATAATGAAATTTCAAAAGATAACAATCTCAATAAGGGAAAGTCTCCAATTTGTGCTGATGACGAAATTCCTCCTATCATTGAAGATTGTACTTTAGAGGAAGATGATGAGGAGACATTGTACAGATGTGGGTTGATGGATGTACATAAGGATTATGATGATTCTCACAATAATATCTTTGATGATGTGAAACCATGTGTTTCAAACTCAGCAACATCATCCAATAAGAAAGTTTCTTTCAAAACCCCATCGGTTGAAATTAAAAAGTTTTCATAGAACAAAAACAAGAATTTTTCAAAACAAAATGGTTTTTCAAGTTCAAACCCTAAACGTCAAATTCAATCAAAATGGGTTGTGAAATCATCATGTGCGTCAAATAAAGTGGAATCAAAGTGTGATACTTCAAAGTATTGGATCAAAGACAAGATTTAACTAAGTCCCACAAGATGTGAAAAGTTGAACTATGAGTCTCCCATGTCAAGTGGTAAGAAGTCACATTTGACTCATATTGGTTCAACAAGGAATCAAAGACTGGTTTATGGTTCACCAGTGACAAATCATCAAAACCATAGGTTTGTGCAAAACTATTCTCCTAGGTTTGTGGAGAGGAGAATATGTTTTGAGTGTGGTACAAGAGGGCATATCATTACTAATTGTCCTTATCTGTGTGAGTTAAAAGGACAAGTTAGTAATGCAAAGTCATGTGTCACAGAGGTTTCAAAGTTCATTCCTAAAAAACATAAAATGCCAAATCAAAACAAGGAAGAACTTGTGAAAGCCTCAGATGAAGAGACGTTGAACTTTCAAAACCCTTAACGACTAATTTGGTTTTTAACAACAATGTGGTGATTCAAGATAAGTATTATCTTAAGAATGCACTTGAACAGGAACAATTGTGGATACCAAAAACAAACGAAGTTTCAAAGCTATCTCATGGTTTGTGAGTGTGTGCAGGAGGATTTCAAGAGGATCTATCAATCGGAGGAGAGCTTATTGATAGTGGAACTTCCTGGCGTATATTTGGTAAAATCGTTCTAATTCTTTAACTGTCATATTATTCTGGAGAACTTGATAGGTCTGGAATTACATTGCCATATTTTCTTGATGTTTTCAAGTCACATTGATCATAATGTTTTACAAAGATGGTAAATCATTTCGGTTGTCAATTTTCCGGGAATTTTGATTTTTCTATGTACTTATAAAATTCTAAAACTCAAAAAGATTTTCATTTTTAGCATTTTAGGGGGAGTAAAAATTTTTAAAAAATCAAAAACAATATAAAATTAGAAATTTGAGAAATTGATCCGACCTTTGAGATATGATTGTACATTGTAACATTCTGAAGCTTACTTGTATCATACAAGATCAAATACAAAGCGATCACAATGCACTCAGTATGATATGTTGGTAGGTCTTTCACTTAATTGTGATTTCTGTAGACTAATGCCATAATCATTCTTTGTGGGACACATTACTTAGAACACAGTGTTCGATCTTTGTCTTGAGTGTGTGGTCATTTGCCTCAGTGATTGCTAATTGTATTAGTACATATATTAGTTTGATCATGTGTTTCTTTTTCAAAAGAAATTCTGAGTTCATTTTTTCTTTTATTTTCGTTCAAAACATGGACATTCTCTGCGTATACTTACGTATCGACCTGATTGTTATGTTTTGGACATTATGCTTTTATTTTCTTGGTTTGTTTAAAACTTGGGCTTTCTATGTGTATACAGAAGTATCGATCTGATTGCTAGGTTTTAAACTTAACTTATTTTTTGTTTAAATATCCTGATTTCATCTGCGCATACAGAAGTACCAATCTTGTAACCGGATTTTGAACATTCTGTTTTATTTTACACTTTGTTATTTCACAAAGATATTCTGTTTTATTTTTGCATGATCAAACTAAGCAAGAATTTGAACTTATAATTTACAATGGCATCGCTGTTGGTTGATGTTTTACAAAGCGGGGATGTGTTCAAGTGTGTGGGGAACACAATATTTTGTGATTGGTTTTCATTAATCCAAATTCACAACAAGTGATAAGACTTAAAGTGGACCCATATACTGGCAATCGTCCTAGGCTTGTGCATCGAATAAATAAATATCATTAACAATCAACAAGTAACACTGAGGTATGATTACAATATGATCTCATGTTTGGATCTTTCTCATTAAAAACATATTTAATATTTTTTAGTTAGAATACAAATTTTGTATGATTCTAGGATATAAAAATTTTTCAATTCATAGCTTTAGGGGGAGTTTATTCAAATCATTGAAAAATTCATAAAAAAAATTTTCTTCCATTTTCTTTTAGACTATCCGATGTGACTTACGAATTCTATGTAAACACTATAATTGATTAACTGTTAATAAGTGACAAAGAGAAATTGGAATTGTGATGAGGAATCTAGTATGATCACATGTGAAACAAGAGATTTAGTGTTGATAATGTGTCAACTGATGCAGGTGATCAGGGTGATGAAGATCTGTGTGTTGAAGATGTCACTACAGTCCTCAGCAAGTGAACCTTGGAAAAAGAAAGACACAAGATGGAGACAGAGAGAATGAGATCAAGATAGATAGAATGAAGTGGAAACAAAGATATTGATGCCGTCTACACAACAACATTTGATACAACAGCTACAACAGAAGGGGAGTATGTAGATAACAAGGTTGTGGGGGATGCACACAAAGTTTGAGCATATACAACAGCAAGGCTCAAGGGGGAGTATGTTGATGCATTTTCTGTGTGAAAGCTGCATTTACTGTGTGAACCTCTCTTGTTGTAAATGAAATCATAGTTTGTTGTATATGATTAGAGAATTCAAGTGTCAAAGGTTCGGCTAGAGATTCAAAAGGGTTCGGCTATGATTGATAGCTAAAAGGTTCGGCTGCTAGAGGCAAACTAGAGGCAAACCTAGAGGCAAACCTAGAGGAAAACCTTGAGGCAAACCTAGAGGCAAACCTAGAGACAAACCTTGAGCCAAACCTATTAGCCAAACCTATGATCTAGAAACCTATATATATGGTTTTGCTAGTTCATTTCTTTAGACTTGGAGGTTTTAGAGCTCATAATTACACACACATACAAAGCAACATTCTCTCAAGTTCAAGATCAAGATCAAGATTCTCTTCATCTTAGTGTCATTCTTGTATTGAAGTGTATTGTATTGTATTTCAAGTTTGATTCATTGTAAACACTTGAATGTTAATGAAGAATGTAGATTCATGATATATTACAATGTTCTTGTTGATCCAAATCTAGTCATGAACGGATTCCACTTTATGATTGAATCATAGGATTTCGTGATGGATTCTTCAAATCTACACTTAAGCCAAAATTCACACTTGTAGAATTTGGCATACAGTTGTTCTTTCCTTAAGATCTCCAAAATTAACTTAAGGTGTTTCTCGTGTTCTTATTTGCTCTTAGAGTATATCAGTATATCGTCTATAAAAACAATCACAAATTTATCCAAGTATGGCCTGCAAACATGGTTTATGAGATCCGTGAAAATAACAGGTGCATTGGTAAGGCCGAAGGGATTACCAGAAACTCATAATGACCATATCTTGTTCTAAAAGCCGTCTTGGGAATATCATCTTCATGTACACGAAGCTGATGATACCCAGACCTAAGATCAATCTTCGAAAACCATGCCAAAACTTGCATTCGATCGAAAAGATCATCGATGCAGGGCAGAGGATATCGATTATTAATGGTCAGTTTGTTCAATTTGCGGCAATCTGTGCACATTCGGAATGAACCATCCTTCTTCTTGACAAACAGGAGTGGTGCACCCCATGCCGAATGGCTCTGAATCCTTTCTCCGACAATTCTTGCAGTTGGCTCGGCAATTCTTGTAACTCCAAAGGTGCTAGTCTATAAGGAGCTTTAGCAACTGGGTTCGCACCAGGTACTAGGTCAATTTGAAATTCTACTTGGTGCTCTTGTGGAATCCCCGACAAGTCGTCTAGAAATACTTCAAGAAAATCTCTTATCATAGTAACGTCTTCAATACTCTTCCCTTTCTTCTTTTATCCACGACATGTGCTAAAAACGCTATGCATTTCTTTCTAAGGTACTTATGGGCCTTGGTACCTGACATAAGCCTAAGACCTTTACTAGAGGTTTCCCCGAAAAATTTTAGAGTTTCACCCGAAGGTAAGAGAATACGTATATATTTCTCATGACAGACAATTTCCACTTCGTGGGTGGCTAACCAATCCACGCCTATGATAACATTAAAGCTACCAAGATGCATAGCTATAAGATCAATTGAGAAATGTGATCATTTAAGTTCATAGTACATCCAATTATAATATTATCAATATCAATAGTATTACCGTCAGCCACCGCTACGTTAAACGGTTTGTCTAGTCTAGTACGTGTTCTACCAAGCATACATTGAAACTCATATGAAACAAAACTCTTATCAGCACCATAATCAAATAAGATAGATGCGTAAGAGTTATTAATCAAAAAGGTACCCTTCACAACAACCTGGTTGGCTTGAGCTGCTGGAGCATTCAGTCTGAAAGCTCTGCCTCTTGCCACCCTCTGATTATTCCCAGTCAGTCTTGGGCACTGATTTCTAAAGTGACCAACATCACCACAGTCATAACAAGCTCTTGCATGTACAGGTGCTTGACGAAAGGGTACAACTTGAAGTGGTTGTGCATGCGGAGCAGGCAGTACAAGCGGTGCAGGTTGCACCCTTTGTGCTCGCGGTGCACTCCTACATACGTTGGCAAAATGCCCATACTTACCGCAGTTGTTGCAGATGTGACATGGTAAGTTAGGTGCATGATGATATCTGCATACGTTACATTGCTGAATCACTCTAACATGAGGTCTGGTGTTGGAGTTGCTGGATGATTGTTGACCAGCAGGTGTAGTAACAACATAGCTTCTTGAGTTTCTCTTCCGGTTGCTGCTTTTGGATGAACTGGTTGGTTCATTTTTGACCTCTGTTGAAGTCTCCTTTGCAGTTTTCTTTGTGTCAGGCTTCTTTGTTCCCTTTCTTGTGAGAGTTACAGCCTTGACATGGCTATCCATTAAAGGCCGATAGGCGGATTGCAGCCTTCAGTGTGATAGGGTTGCTACCAAAGACAGTTTCTTGAATCTGCATAGGCAAACCACCTATATACTTCTCTATTTCTCTTTCTAAAGGTGTCACCAGATGAGGTACTAGTGAAAGCGAGAATTATAGATCAAATTCTCACTACTGTCTGGTTTGAGTTCCCAGAACTCAGCCTCAAGTTTCCTCATCTCATTTCTAGGACAACACTCTGTGGTAATCAGAGTTTTAACTTCAGTCCAAGTCAGTGCTAGGGCTGCATCAACTCCCCTAGTTCGCTTCTCGCCATTACACCAAGTTAGTGCTCTCTTTTGGAAAACACTAGTGGCATATCACACCTTCAAATTTTCAGGGCAGTGACTATTAATGAAGGTGTTTTCTATACTCCCAAACCACTGCAACATACCAGTTGCTACCTCAGCACCCGTGAATTTTGTCAGGTTACAGGAGTTAAAGTGCTTAAAAGTACAACCTGGTGGGTTTGCATTACCCTGTTTTCGTTGAGAGTTTGGTTGACTTGGTTTAATTGAGTCACTAGCCCAGTAATGAGATTTGCTAACTCCTGCATGCCGGTATTCGCATTGTTGTTGTTTGCATCCCCATCATTGGTGTTTGTATTATCTTCGTTGTGACGACACAAGGGCATGTTTCTGAGGATGTTAAAAACATGTTACTACCATTTACAGCGTAAGTCATACAAAATAATGTCAAATGAGTTCATTTTAATAGTTAGAATTACATATATGGAACTATATATTTCTCCTATATGTTTGCAAACTCATAATAAAGCATTAGTTCCTAACATTATACTAAAGCATCCTAATTGGTCACATCTAATATTAACTTGATTTTCGTAGATTTCAAACAATATCCACCCTATACTAACACTAGAAACCTCCCGATGCAGTGCAACAAGCTTATATATAGGCCATACGTAGATTTGACCGCAGTGGCATCATCCACCGTCGCAATGCTCCACGATTATGCCCTTTTTAGAAATTAGGGTATACATATGTTTCCCAAGTGTTCTACTTCACAGCCTTATCCTATGGGGGATAATTATGAGTGAAGTGTAAGTTCACCTGACACTAGGTTCCCCTATTTTCTAAGTTCACCTTTCATTTAAGCTCCCTAATGTCTAAGTTTATTAAATGTTCAAATCCTCATCAAGTGTTCATATCATCACCAAGCGCTCATATCGTCACTGAGTGTTCATATCAGGACTAAGTGTTCATATCGTCACTAAGTGATCATATCATAACTATTGTTTATATCGTCACTAAGTGTTCATATCATCACTAAGTGTTTATATCATCACTAAGTGTTCTTATCATTCATCAAGTCTATCCAATAAATGTGTCCATAAATGAGTATTTCTATGTGTTCTCCAATGTGTCCATCCAAATTAGTTTCAACCAACATTCTTTCAACCAACAACTTTCCACATTTCCTAATAATATCCTAAATACCAGACACTGATAGACCCCCAATATACTACAAATGGTATATGTATAGGGCATACGCAGGATTCGGTCGCAACCTATCCAACCGCTAGCCTACCACTTTTGTAGTGTACTACGGGTGTATCCTTGTCTGGTGATCAAAGATCAAAAAAGCAATCCTAAACAAATATTTTCCCAAATAGATATTTCCCTTATTCCTCAATACTGACATCCACCCAATATACTGTAAATGGTATATGTATACGGCATACGTAGAAGTCAGTCGCAACTGCTTCAGGCGCCAGCCCACCACCTTTACAATACATCACGAGTATCTCCTTATCGAGTCGTCAGGGCGCAATCAGTCACATAAAGAAGTAATCCACAAGTAACATATGCAAATCATATATAAATCAGGTTTTTAGTTAACATGTAATAAACATACAAGCACAGAACCCTGAATATAGTAACTAGTGTATGAAATAATTCATAGTATTGTTTCCTATGGTTATATACTAGGTCAACCATTTCTAGTAATCTAATCCCCTATAACCCAGGCTCTGATACCAATCTGTAACACCCCAACCGATGGCGGAAACGTCGGGATGCTACGAGGGATGTGTAGATTGTTCGCAAGCTCATGGGCATCTAAGATATCATCACATAACAATTAATACAAATAAAGTATTTACACAAAAATCATGTTCGTCATGATTCAATTACAATGATTACACAAAAGATATAGCTAAATTAACTATACCCTAATCTTCATTGATCTAGTTAATTTAGCTAAGTCCAAGATCCTATGTGATGAGTCCAAAAGATGTAGAGCTACCCTACTTTACCTACTTATGTTCATTTCATGAAACATGCAGAAAATCAAGTGTCAACTACGGAGATAGTTGGTGAGTAATCATAAGTTTTATATTCTTTCAAAATGTTAATAAAGGTTTAAAGAATAACACGCGTGAACCTGTAATATAATACCAATCTGTATATTCATAACAAACACAACAAGTCAAATAATTCAAATATTCCAAATAATCACAGGTAATCATTCAGTTCCATTCATATGTGTTTAACTTACACGCGCGCGCGCACACACACACACATATATATATGATGAAAAGGTGCTAACCTTATATATACATATATCTATATGTGCATGCATGCATCAACCTAGGCATGTCTTATTTAATTCTTAAGAACTTAGTTAAGTTTCAATAAATGATAAAAATGTCATTCTCATGAAAAACTCATTTTATGTAAACTTATAAATTAATTTATAATAGGTGGCAACTTAATTACATACTTGCATGCCGTGGGTGTATGCCCCACCTTCCTTAACTTAGGTATTTTCATGTGTGTATCTATCTATCGATTTTATTATGTTCGATCCTTAGTATCGAGACTTAGTATAGACAAAGCCAATCCATAGTATCGACACTTAGTATCGACCAAGCCTTTCCCATCGGCTCTATCATGAAGATGTTGAAACTAGTAGATTCGAAGAACCATATCGATGGATAGTATGGTTACTTATATTAGCCGAATCAATTTAGTTAATATCGATGGTGTGAATGCTTGAGTAGTATCGACAGCCTTATGTTGCTGTCGATATTACTATGTTCGACCGAAGAGATTTCAAAGTTGTTCATTGATCTTATTTCCATTGACCCTATAATCTCGATGAAGTCTAAGTTCGGAAGAGTATGGGATCGAAAGTGGTAGAATCCGTTTTTCCGAGAATAGTGAATTTAAGTACAATGAGTCCTCCCTATTGATACTGTTAGTCTCGATGGGTATCACCTTTCCATCTGCCATGTCCGACTAAGAGATTTGCAGGTGCCTCCCATGGTTCTAAGTTGCGCTCATCAACTCGGTTTAAGGTTTTTAGGAGCAAAAATCGTTACTATAACATGTTTATGTTTGGATGAAAAACCAAAAAGTAAAATGCAAGATCTACTTGCGAAACGAGGTTTTAAGCTTGAAATCTTCGTGGGTTTGTTCTCCTTGATCATACGAACGTTTTGGGGCAAGAATCAAGTGATATGGTGAACAAATGAAGTAGAAATCTTAGGGAGAAATTGGGGGCAGAGAGATGGCCGGAAATTTACTTTTAGAGAGAGAGAGAGTGAAGATGGAAAATGAGGAGGAAGAAGGGCTCTTCCCTTTTTATACTTCGGGTCGATCCCGCTTGTTCGGTTACATTTATCTTCGCGTGAACACGTTTGAAATTGTTTGGTCTTAACGTAAATTATATTTTATATACGAAAAGTTACATAAAATGATTTTGTTTAATAAAATGGTTTTATTTAAATCTGTTTAAGGTTGTATTTCCTAAAAACCGTTTTACAAATTCTTTTTTTATTAATTTAATTATCGTAAATATTATTTTAGTTATCTCATTGAAACGCGTTGCTTACGTATGAATTCGTAAAGATCGTCACCTTTTCTAATTCAACGTTTGCATCGTATTTCAATTCGATTTACGATTTATTGAATATTGTTCCAGTATATTATTCATAATAATTGTATTCGTCCGAATCGTCACCCACGTGAACACACTATTAGGCTAATATTTCTGAAAAGACATTCGTGTTTTAAAGTATATTCGTGACCTCACCATCGCATAATTATTTTCAGTAACACTTTTATTATTTATTAAATAGGTTTATCAATTAACATTCTCCCAAACCATTATCCCCACTAAATCATATCACGGACACATCCATTATAGATCGAAATAAGGTTGTGTATAGGGCATACGCAGGAGTCGGTCGCAACCTATCCAGCCGCCGTCCCACCACCATTTCGATAAACCATGACCATGTGTCCTTGACTATATTTAGTGACTAAACCACTTACCTTTAACCATTCCAACAAAAATCTCAGATTCTCCTCACCAAATCTGCAACTTATCCAGCCGCCAGCCCACCACCTCTTCGATAGATCATGACTATACCCTTGCCTATCTTTGGTGATAGAACCCTATTCCACTACCAATCCCAATCAAATTATACCATCGCATATATATAGTCAACTGCAGTAAACTTTGTGGTTCAGTCTAGTTATATTCCAAACTAGACTTCCCCATGGTTTATGCTCATTAATAATATGTTCTTAGCAATTTATACCAGTGATAATACCATCAAATAAATTTCAAATTATCATATAGGCTCTATCAATACAAAATACTTATGTAATGACAATAACCTGAGATATAGCGATGTTACAACTTGCAAATGACAACTTACAGGTATTTTCAATTACAAAACTTATGAACTCGCTAACCTAGTGTTGACTTTGTTTTAAATGTATGTTTTTCTCAAGTGACGAATAGGTTTAGTCACTAGACATCAGGATATAAGATAGTTGGAATTATTAGAGGACCAATGTCACACCCTCAATTTCCAACTAACGGAATCATACCGTTTAGGGCATGACAAACCAGGATCTCAGTCATTAGACATAGCGAAAGACCTCTATATGATTTTAAACATAATTCAGTCTTATTTCATAAAAAAAAGTTTAATGTAGCGAAAGCGTGTGAAAATTAATAACCAAACACGTCTGTTTTAAAAACCATGCATTACAATATTCAATGTTTTAAATCAACAAATAAACTTAAACTGATGCATGAGACTCAACATCCTAGTCCCTGCTCGTCCTTGGTTGTGCTCTAGTGTCCTGAGAAAACATGCAAATAAAGTCAACACAAAGGTTGGTGCACACACAGGTTTGAATGAATTATCACAAATGTTTGAAAAACTGTTTGAAATGTAATGTTTGGTTATAACATAATCACGCATTGCATAGTCATCATAGCTAGTCATTGTACTATTTACATAAGTGGTCAACACCGAAGCTGACTGTTGCATGCTGTTGCATGTTTGCCTTTCCACTATTTTCTCACACAAACAATAGTAATGTTGAATTGGCTAGTTAAACACCTGCGTAGATCCCATCTACCAAGGGAAGTTTGTCAAACCTAATAGATCTATCTTCAACTACCACGCTTTGCACTACGGCAAACTAAACGGTTCGATATGTAAGGACTTTGAGTGTTATGTTCACACTTATAGTAAACAGTTAATCTATGCAAGTGATATGCATCCAAAAGCGTTTGTTAGCACATCTTTTCTCCCCCAAAACAGCAGAATGTAAAAAGGGGCCGTGTATATGCCTTAGATAGCAAATTGAATGATCAAGTGTTTGTGAACACACATAGATAACCTTCTACCAAGAATCTGTGTTTAAAAAGTAGCGCTGGGTTATTCGAAAAGTTAATTCATGTTTGTGGTTACATAATTGTCAACACACGTATACTAGATTGTTTGAAACATACATACAAAAGTAGCCATGGTTTCGAATTCGTTTGTTTAAATCGTATAAACGCATACGATTTCATTTTAAGATACGCAATTATATGCGCTTAGGCTTTTGGTCAAAATATAAATTTTATCATTTTATTTTGTTAGTGATTCCATTATGGTTCCAACAAAATTTGAATGAATCAATTCGGAGTTAGAACGAGAAAGTTATGATTAAAATACAAAAATTGGTTTTAATTTCAAACACCCCACTACCAAACCAACCCATCTACATCAGTTTTTGCATTAGAGTTGGTTTTCAGATTGTTTAAAACATAATTCAATCAGTTCTTCTTGGTTATCTATAACCGAACCTTTAGGATCCAAATGGACTCATTATTCGACCCCAATCGATCCCAGAACCATGGGGTTTTGTTTATAAAATTTAGACGAGTTCATATGAGCATTTAATTGATCTATTTCATTCAAAATCATATGGTTTTTATACTTTTACCAAATTCGAACCAAAGTCCCAATCCCAACTCAAATTCATCAAATTCGTCATTGTTAATCTGAAAAATTATAGGGTTTTCATTACACTAGATATTTAGAAACTTTATGTATCTTTTTGATTAGATTATCATGCTCGTTTAAATACAAACCCCCAATTCGTTTCATGTAATGAACCCTAGAAATCAAATTCCTAACACTCGTTGTTATTTGATCAAATTACTTAGGGTTTTCATTAAATATTGAATTTTGAAACTATCTGTGATGGTTAATTTGAATATCCAATTCGTTTGGGTCGAAACCCCCAAAATGCTTTTATTTAAGAACCTTGGAATTCAAAGTCATGAAAATAGTTGTTATTTGATACAGTTAACATAGGCTTTTCATTAAACACATTAATCCGAAGCTCTCTGTAACATTTGATTTGATTTTGGAATTTGTTTACATTGAAACCCCCAAATCGTACCATACGATGAACCCTAGAAATCGAACTCGAACAATTCGATATTAGAACCACGAATTATCATGGGGCTATGCTTAGTCGGCCTGTTAAGGTTAAATAGAAGTCGATAATTAACCGGATTGGTCTTGAATTGAAGTAGTTCGACTTATGTGTTGAGTTCGGCCGACCCTTGATCAATTTCTTCTCCCCGCAGCTTCTAGGATCGAATTGATGTTTGTAAAAGCTTCTAAGAATGCCGACTAGAATTTATGTATGTTCAATTGTGCGAAATGTTATCGAATTTTGTGGTTTTATAGTCACCTAGTGACAGTTTCGTCTTTAAGACTTGTTAAATGGTTTAATTTCGACAATTATGGTATTAACCACTATTGATAACCGTTTATCATCATAACTATGAGTTTTATAATCATTCAATTTAATTAATTTCAGTGTCTTAACACGAATTTCGAATTTCTTATTGATTATCATTCGAATTTTTACTTCTAAAGTCAAAATTGAACCATTTGACAAATTACAAGTCAAATTCTTATAATTTAAGTGTTTTTGGACTTGTTTTGTTCAATTCTAATCCCTCAAGTTTGTTTTTGTTTGATTTCGAATTGTATCTGTTAATTTTTTATTAACGAGGTTAATCTGAAAATGCTGAATCGTCACATCATTCTCTTATTGAAGGAATTTTCGTCCCGAAAATTATTAAATGTTAGAAGTAGTTAGAATACTACTTGTGAGTTTAAAATTGTACGTGTCAGTGTGATGTCTGATAATTCTTTGAACTTGTGTGTACTTACACACAAATTTCAATGTTTGCAACACCACACCTAAGTGTGGTCGTTCTATGTTCAATGTTTGGGAACATCATCCCTACGTGTGATCGTTCCATGTAATTGTTCGCATGTACACAAGTTAGTGCTCCTAACTGTGAATGTTCGTGTTTGATCATACTGCACTATGCAACCTTGCACATAGCAAACTGTTTATAACTAATCATGTTTGACCTACCATACCATGTAACATATCAAATGTAGCACATAAAATGTAATGTAGCACAAATGTTTGTAATCATGCTTGTAATTGTTTGAATTCCAAAATGTTTGTGTTCAGCACAAATGTTTGAAATCAACCAAATATATAAGATGTTTGTGCTTACAGTTTGAAATCTGAAAGTGTTGGAGTGTGACGTATCACATCATCCCCTTGTTGAAGGAAATTTCGTCCCTAAATTTAACGTGCCTTCTCAGTGTTTGTAGTTGTTGTTTTGAACAGATGAGTATATTTTTTCATCTTTTGATCCTCTCTTTCCCATGTGAACTCAGGTCCATGTTTTGAATTCCACCGGACCTTGACTATTGGAATTTTACTTTGTTTGAGCTGTTTGACCTCTCGGTCCATGATTTCTACTGGTTCCTCAATGAACCGTAACTGTTCATCCACCTGTATTTCTTTAAGTTCAAAACGTGAAAGACATCATGAACTCCGCTGAGTTCATCCGGTAATTTAAGTGGATACGCTATTTAAGTGGATACGCTATCGGACCAATCCTTTTCAGGATCTCAAAAGGTCCTACGTAACGTGGGCTAAGCTTCCCAGGCTTACCAAAAAGTATCACACCTTTCCAAGGTGATACTTTTAGAAGATCTCGGTCTCCTACTTGAAATTCCAAATGCTTGCGACGCTTGTCAGCGTAACTCTTTTGTCGATCCCGAGCCGTTGCCATACGGTTCCGGATTTGAACTATCTTCTCTGCCGTTTCATGAACTAGTTCAGGTCCTGTTATTTGACTGTCACCAATTTTATCCCAACACACTGGTGAATGACATTTGCGACTGTATAAAGCGTCAAATGGTGTCGCTTGAATACTTGTGTGATAATTGTTGTTGTAAGAGAATTCCACTAATGGTAAGTGGGTTTCCCAGTTATCACCAAAATCAATGACACAAGCTCATAACATATCCTCAAGTGTTTGGATTGTACGTTCACTCTAACCGTTGGTTTGTGGATGATATGAAGTACTCATGTCTAAACGAGTTCCCAATAACTTGTCGAGAGATTTCCAAAAGTTTGAAGTGAATCAGGCGTCTCTATCCGATATGATGGAGATTGGTACACCATGTTGCGATACCACTTCCTTAATGTAAATACGAGTCAACTTCTCCATTGTCAGTTTCTTTAATAGCCAGAAAATGCGCAGATTTCGTCAAACGATCAACAATTACCCATATTGTATCACAGCCACTTGATGTACGGGGTAACTTGGTAACGAAATCCATTGAAATCTGTTCCCATTTCCACATAGGTATTTCTGGTTGTTGCAATAAACCAGATGGTTTTTGATATTCAAATTTCACTTTGGAACAAGTCAAACATTTGCTAACATAGTTAGCAATGTCAGCTTTCATGTGAGGCCACCAATACAGTGCCTTCAAATCATGATACATTTTGTCTGACCCCGGATAGACTGAATATCTAGATTTGTACGCTTCATCCATCACAAGTCATGAGTAGTGATTCTTCTCGTGAGGTCTAAATTGTCATGAAGCGTAAGAAATTATTTTATCATGATGTATCAACACACATCCCAAACCTTGGGCAGATGCATCACAGTACACCACAAAGTCTTTTGTTCCTTCTGGTAAGGACACAATCGGTGCACTGCAGAGTTTTTGTTTTAGTAACCGAAATGCAGCTTCCTGTTTATCCGTCCAGTCGTACTTAGTACCTTTGTGAGTAAGAGTTATAAGTGGTTGAGCGATTTTTGAAAAACCTTCAATAAATCATCTATAATAACCCGCTAAACCTTGGAATTGTCGTACCTCGGAAGATATCTTTGGTGCTTCCTGACTCTTAATCGCTTCAATTTTTGCTGGATCAACATATAAACCCTTTTCATTGACTACATGACCCAAGAACTGAATTTCTCGCATCCAGAAGTCACATTTCGAGAATTTTGCGTATAGTTTTTCTTGTTTAAGTAATTGCAACATCAGATGAAGATGTTCAGCATGATCCTCCTTAGTCTGGGAATAGATGAGAATGTCATCAATGAAAACAATGACAAATTTATTAAGATAGGGTTTGCAAACCCGATTCATTATGCTGAAAACAAGAACCCGAGGACACTGTCTAACCGGGAACAAAGGCTTTAGACACTTAGTCAAAGCTTTGGTATTAGCTCCCTCTAAAGTTTTGCACAAGGTTATTTTTGTTGTTTAGTTTCTTGCTTAGAAAAAGAGAAGAACAGAAAGAAAGCACAAGGAATTTTGGGGGAAGTAACACATTTTACTCATAGAATGTTGGGACTTGAATACCCAACATTCTGAGATACAAGACAAGAAATAATAAGACAAATAGCTGACACTGTTACAGATCAGAATAGTACAAATACAAAGTCAACAACGGAAACAAGAGTCTTCAGGAGTCTTCAGGTCCTCTGAGGTTAAGGTAGTTGTACTGAGGCTGAGTGGTTATTCTTTCGGAAGGTGTTCATCGGAAGCTGATTAAACAATCAGTTATTTCGGAATAGGAGATCATCTTCCGAATCATTTGTTGTCTTCCGATGCAAGTGTTGTTTTCTGAAGCTGATTAAACAATTAGTTATTTTGGAATAGGAGATCATTCTTTAGCTGTAGTTCTTTTTGGCGAATATTCCGTTGTTGAAGTTCCGATGTTGAAGCAGTTCTTCAATCAGAAGAGAAACATCTGTGGTTGGTCAATCGACGGTTTATTTATTTGTTTGGCTTCAGTGATTTTGCTCATATGTCCTTATTTTCCAACAATCTCCCTCTAGACTGATGAAGCCAAAACCATTTATTTTTGTTTTAAAGCCAGGCCTATTTTAATTCTGAGAGCTCAAACATAGTTCGGAACCTCATACTTTGTATCAACATTATCCAGAGTCATATGCTGCATTTCCTTCAGATCATTATTTGGTAGAGTGAGAATTTCATCCCAATTTGAGAAAAAAGTTCTTGAACCATTATATCTTTCAATTGTCATGCTCTTGGAGACAGAGTCATAGAAACATCTATTTATTCTAGTTCTAGAGTTTTTGATCTAAGGAGGCTGAAAACGAAGGTAGACCCAAACGAAGAGGAGCTCCAGCAGGCCAGTGAATTAATTATCTTCTTTTCACTTGATCATTTGAATCAAGTACCTTCTTTACTACATCATGCTGATGAGGGTCGTAGTGCCTCAGAAGATTAGGAAGAATTTCCTTATCAACATCAACCAAGGGTCTGAATTTGACAGCAGATGGAGATTCTGCAGACCCAACACCTAGACTTCCCATAGGTGCATTTAGCAGGTGATCAAGCATAGTGCTTGGATAGGCATCCTTGAGCTGAGTCACTATAGTAGGAGAGGGTGAAGTGACTTCTTTCCAAATCTCAGGATGATCACTATTCTCTCTTTTGAACTTTGACCATTCATCAAACAGAAGATCATCTCTCCATCTTGTTATTGTGTTCTTTGGTCCCCATTGATTTTGAATGAGGATGTGTTTTATTCTTCTTCTCTGCTCAATGGTGTTTTTCTTCTTGACTTCTTCCTTTATTCTTTTGGATAAAACCTCAGCTTCATTTCTGAGGCTAGTAATATCCCAGTTGCTGAAGTTTTCAACTTTGTACTTCCCTTAATCTAGCAGAAACTTGATCAACTGCTCCATCTCAGCCTGATAGGCTTTATCTTGCTGCTGATCCAACAAGGCAATTTCTTCTTGATAGGTCTTTGCCAGCTCATCTCCTAAGAGACTAGTGCCTTCTAGACCAGCTAGGATCTTATTTTTCTTCTCCATTTCTTTATGCTTTGTCTCTTGAAAGTCTTTATCAGAAGGGGAAGTCCTTACAGGAGAATAGGATTCCTTTATTGGAGAAGTTTGTGATTTCTCAGCATTGTTGACTTTATTGGTGAGGGATTTGTGGTGGTTTTGGGCATGTAAGACTCATCATCATCAGCCAATATGAGCCTTCTCTTTCTTGAAATAAGAGAGGCAATGGGCTGATCATCCTTTAAATCTGAGCTAGGTTCTTAAGCAGGGGTTAGAGGTTTCTAAGTTTTGTTATTAGGGGTTCTAGTTTTTCTGGCCACACTCTTTTGTCTTCTTGAGAAAGACTCATTGATTATTGGGGCTGGTTTTTGGCCAATTTTGGAGGCATTGAGAGTAGTAGGAAGGGAAGTATTTGAAGATAGTTCTAGGAGGGCTTGAGAGGCAGAATTTGGAGAAAGGGTAGGTGAGTCTTCTTTATTTTTGTGAATCAGTGAGGAAGGGATAGATATGGTGGGAGAGATCTTCTTAGGAAAGATGGGGTTATGCTCAGATTGAATAGAACCAGTTGGAATTGGTATGTCCTGAGTAGCTGAGCAAATGAAGATGTGGCAGCCGTTTTGTGCTTTATTGGCTCGGTGGGAGATGATTTGGAGGGTTTGGGTTTCCTTGATACCCCAAATGAACCAGTGTTTATTTGAGCTTCAGCTTCCCTTTGCTTCTGCTCAGAGCTAGCCTTAGCAGCTTCAGTCTGGAACTGCTGATCCAGTGCTGCTTTGAGGAGTGCCTCCTGATTTTTCAGTCTTATTTCCTTCATCCTCCTTTCCTCAGTTTTGTTTTCTGCCCTCTTGGCAGCTTGGGCAGCAGACAAGAGCCGTTCATTCTCCCTCTTTTTGGCTTCATCAGCCTGTTCCTTGAACCAGGGAGAAGGAGGGCAATCTCTATAAGAGACTCTATAAAACGAATATGGGTAGATACTTCCTGTTGTAGAGAGGAGACTTTGGAATCTACTGAAATTTTAGTAGATCCAGTTGTATATTTTGAGTGGTGAGGAAATCTTAGGTAAAGGTTTTAAGCAAGGCGGTGACATGGGCAGTAAAAAGTGGGTTTAACACTTCTTGAAAAGCTTGGACTGAGAAGGTTGGGGTAGTGGAAGTAGCTGGAATGTTTGGAGTACCTTCAAGTGAAGGTGCCTGCATTGGGATGGATTTGGTTTGCAGGACTTAGTTATTCAAGACTGTTGTGACTAGCTCAGTGAGTTTGGTCACATCAGTCTGAATATGATCAATAGAATCCGTCAATTCCTTTAATTTAAGATCTGATTCGTCCATCCTTTTACGGATATCATCTGAATCCCTGACTAGGGAGTCAGTTTTATCATGACCTGAGTCCATCTCAGGAATGTCATGGACCCCTTTTTCTTGGTTCCGGGGATTTCCAGCATCAGTTTCAAAAACTTCATTGGTTGTTGCCTTACCGGGAGTCTTATTGCTTGATCCATTCAGATGAGACTCCATTGGGTTCTCATGTGAGATGGATGCTCCAGATATAGGATCAAGATGTCTAGATGGACTGGGCATCCTGATCTCGTCCTCTTCTCCATGGGTAGGAGATTGATGAGTTTGAGCAAAGGTTTGATATGGTTGTTCCACTATTGGTGAAGGTGGAGGAGAACCAAGTTGCTCAAAGACAAAGTCAATCCCATGGACAACATGGGTAGGAGAGTGATGGGCCTTTTGTGGAGAAGAAGCAGAGGTGTCCTTGGGAGATTGGACTGCCATCTAAGTGTCAAGTGACACTTCAGTGGTTAGAGAGGGTTCCCTTTGGTGTACAACATCATCCTGTTAAGAGGATTGATAAGGAGCTAGATGGGGTGGAGATGCTTGATTCATTTGTGAGGATGGAACATATGTATCCAATTTCCCAGTGGGGGCAGAGACATGTTCAGGGATCTCATCTTCTTGAACAGTCTTTTTGGGCTTTTTAGGTTTAGAGGCTTTGGTAGAAGTTTTTCTTTTGGCTGGTACCTGTACTGTTGTGGAAGAAGAGATGGATGTGGGTTCACCAAGGATGGGTGTTTCCTTAGTGTCATCCATGTGTCTTGCATCAGTGTTCAATCTAGTGAACACTTGTTCGTCAATGCTCTTGATAGTAGAAAGAGGAGCAATATGACGAACATTATTAAGATCAGCAAAAAGGCAAGACATCACAAATCTAGGATACAATAGAAATTTTGGACTCTTCTGGTGATGTACCAAATAATCAAAAATTATTTGTGACAAATTGACCTTTTCGTTGGACAGAACAGCATACATGACATATTGCATGTCATACGACATTTCTCCCCTAGTAGTCATCTTTTGAGAAAGACACTGTAAAATCGTGTGATATAGGAACTTGTACTTAGGGTAGAAAAAAGTTTTGTACAAGGTCCTGTTTTTCAGGTCACCCTGATAATCACGCTGAACAAAAGCATTATCGAGAAGTTTTAAAGAAATAGTGGTGGGAACGTCGGTGTCATTCAGATTTAGAGCAACACTTATTTTGGAAGGAGTAAGGGTGACTTGTTGACCAGCGACCACCGAAGCGATGCTTTCAGCAGAGTCATCCTTTGTCACCAAGGTTGAGTTTGCCCAAAACTGGTTTAGAGCAACTTCCGAGATGGGAGGATTTAGGATGAGAGCAGTATGAACGAAAGAGTTTAGAAGAATGTCGATTGCTTCGTTATAGGGAGGGTACTCAGAAGATTTAACATGGTAGGCTACGAGGTTGTGAATAGGCTTGATTTTCAGAGCTTCAGACGCCATTTTTGCGATGATTAACACTGAGCAGTTATGAGTGCAAAGTGTGATTACAAATCTTTGCCTTAAATTTAGAGAGAAATAGATGAAGAAGTTTAACCGTTTGCACACAAGGGTGGTTTCAAAAATAAAAACCTCCACTACTTATAACTTACCAAAAGTTTTACCTTAGGGTTTTTACCCATTGGACAAACCTGTGAGCACGAGAGAAAGAAAGAGAAACGACAAATGAGTACGTTCATGCACACCCTGATGTACAGACAAAGCTTTGTAAGGAATGAAGCCTAGTCCGATGCCGTTACACCATCATCATGAGCATCAAGATCAGACGAAATCAGTGTAAGTGCGTCGTGCCAGGCGACAGCCTGACAAGTAGTTGTCCTTTTCCATAAGCATTCAGAAGGTTTGAATTTTAACGAAGGGTTTTCTTGATCAAAGGAAGATCAAGAAACTTTGTTAAGTAATTATGAAAGAACTGAAGAAGATAACCACTGATATAAATAAGATCAGTGGTCATTAGAGTGGAGAGGGGTAAGATGGTAAAAAATGAGAAGATATTATCGAGCCATGAGAACAATTAATGATGGTAAATTCAATTTATTTTAGGGAGTCTAATCTTGCAGAGTGATTAGTGACGGTCAAATCAGGCGTAAGTATCAAGAATTTGATACCTATAGAGAGAAGATTTTAACCATGGAAGAGATTTTTAACTTCGGAAGAACCTTATCCTCGGAAGAAATGTAACCATGGATAAGTTACAAGCTTAAAAGTCTCGGAAGGAATGAAGACATCGGAAGGACTAGAAACACGGAAGGTTTAAAGTGTAACAACGGATGGTTTTAACCGCAGATAGGTATGAAGCAGTGGCTAGCATAACCACTGATCCTATCCGTGTTTTGGGATAACCACTGAGAGAGACCAAGTTCGCTTTATCAGTGGTTTATCAAAGATTCATTGTTAGGATAATTTTTGAAAATTATCCTTTTATATATTTATTGAAAGGTTTAAGAAACATATTTTTTAACCATGTTTATTAGCTCATATTTATCATTCCCAATTTGGCAACAAACTTAGAGAAGGTTGAAAATTCCAAAGGTTTGGCAAATATGTCCGCAATTTGGTCACTTGTAGAGACATGTTCTGGGACAATTCGTCCCTTTTCAAAACGGTGTCTAATACAGTGATGCCTTATTTCTATGTGTTTGGTTTTAGAATGGTCGACAGGATTCTTTATTATGTTTTTGGCATATTCACTGTCTATTAGGAGAGGTGTTTTTAGTTCAGTTATTCCAAAATCCAATAGTTGGTATTGTAACCAAAGGATTTGGGTAGTGCAATGGGTTGCTGCAATGTACTCAGCTTCAGCAGTTGAATTTGACACCGATGTTTGCTTTTTAGATGAAGAAGCCTGTTCAACTTTCAATTTTTCAGCATTCAGTCTATCTTTAGCTTTCTCCAAAGGAGTCTTTGTCCAGTAGTTTTCAGTGGTGTGATAGTTGAGGATGAAAGGCTTATTTGCCTTCATTATTGGATAAGGTGGGTGAGGATGAGAAGGAGGGAATCTGATATCAACCATGGGCCCCTTCCCTTTGTCAAGACGGGCCACATGGTTATCAGAGGTTTCAAGGAGATTTGTACCTTCTGAACTTCGAGTACAGCTCATGGCTGGAGCAATCTTAGTTTGTTCAGAAGAATTATTGTTATGATCACTTTCCAAGTGTGTATCTTCCAGTTTTTCCACGTTAGTTTCAGTGGGATAAACAAAAGTTGGAAATTGTCTAGGTTGATACACTCTTGGAGCTGTGATCTTTATGGCTGGAATTTCATCAGGGAGAAAGGTAGGAGAGATAGGTTCAGAGTCAGTTTCATTTATTTCATTATCAATCAGGGCATAGTCCTCTGGAGGACTAGTGTGATTGTACCCGATTCCAAACTTAGCCTTACTGTGAACTTGCTTACTAAGAAGCATTTTGAATCCTTTGCAGGATTCAACCAACTTATCACAACTGACTTTGGTGTGAGACAGTTCATCTCTACAAGTTGCATATTTTTCATTTTGAAAATCAAATAAATCTTGTAGGTTGGCTTCTTCAGTTTTTAGGATAGAAATTTGGCTATCTTTATTTTTTTATTAATTTTTCTACTTCTGAGTTTTTATTAGCCAGCAGTTGCTCCAACTCTTGATTTTGTTGTTGAAGCAACATGTTGGCTTTCTTTATTTTTGCAAAAGCCTCCATGCACGCATCGGTGCACAGTTTTTCCATCGTAGAAGAGGATACCTGCGCATCAGAACTGTCTGCTTCAGGTTGATCAGAAGGAGTAGGATCTTCACCAACAGCCATGAGAGCAAATTCTGTTGGTTCAGAAGTGATGAGGGAATACCCTACATGTTCAGGCAAGCTGCTCCAACCTACATACTCTTGGGTGAAAAGAGCCGGTTGACTGGAAGATGAGGACTGGACAACAACGCCTGGTGCATTTATTTGTGAAGAAGATGGTGCAACAATCTAAAGAGGGGCAGGAGTGAGCTGGTACACACTACCATTGGCAGCTTGTACAAATTGTACATTGGTAGAAGGAGAGTTCTGTACAATATGAGTCGTCTCTTGAGAGTTATTGTACCTTTTAAAAGGTGAGGAAGAAGAAGAAGAAGAAGAAGAAGAAGAAAAAGGTGTTGTAGAAGTATGTGAGTGTGTGTTTGGGAAAGTCACATACTATGAAGAGTTAGAGTTGGGAGCATTTTTGCATTCCCTAGCAAAGTGTCTAGTGCCATGACACCTATAGCATTGGACCTTAGCCTTATTTAGGCCAATCTTGGTTTTCCCATGAATACTTGGAAATTTTCTTCATGTCCTCTTGTAGAACTTGTTAGTTCTTATGCTCAAGAGGGCAAGTTGATGAAGAATGTCCATCTCTTCCAAATCATCACTTGGAACCTGATAGAGATCATCCATGATAAAGCACAGATGATCAAAAATAGGAGAATGGTCATCACAAGAAGAAGAAGAAGAGGTGATTCCACTAATTATGTCAATGTATTCATCATAACCCTGATCATTTGTCTTAGAGCGATGACTGAGAAAAGCTGTGTTCCCTTGAACGTACTCTTAAATTGATTTACCAGACTTTATTAGTTTTCGTTTCTCGTCAATCTCTCGCTCAACGGTGAGCAAATTGCCATGGAGTTGGGTAAGTGACAGTTTGCCAAAGTGTGGAGAAGATCTCATGACTATGGAATAAGTTTCCCATTTATCAGGAAGAGATCTCAAGAAACGATTGAGAACATAAATAGGGGGTACACTTGACCAGCTAATATTAGTTCACTTAAGAAAGAATTGAACATTTCAAACTGCTGAGTCAGTGACACATTATTTAGTTGGCAGAATGTCTCATATTGTTGTGCTAATATCTCCCTTGTATTAGCCACAACATCGTCGGTACCACCGAATTGCTCTTTTAGAGCATCCCGCAAGTCTTTAGCAGACTAGTGGTGAAGAAGGCCAAAGTATATTTCGTTCAGGAGGGCCATATCCAGTTGAGCATGTGCGTTGGCATCAAGCTCTAACTTCTGGTAGTCTTCTTCGGTGTAATTCCCAGGATCCTTAGGTACATGGTCTCCAGTCTCCGTGTCCAGGACCATTGGTTTATGAGGTCCGAACATAACATACTTCCAACATCCTGTATGATTATTGGACAGGAAATGTAACATTCTTCTCTGCCTTATGTTATATTGATGCCTAACCAAGATTGGTGGCTTTGTGGTAGAGCCGGTGTTATGGGGTCTAAGGTGAATTTTTCTGCCATGGGTTCACAAACGGTTATAAGTAAATCAAAGAGTGATTAATTCTCAAAGTAGTTTGTTAGAAGGATTTTTGAACACAGTTTTGTTCAAAACCAAACTCCTGCAGATTTAAAAAGTAGAAGAACAGAAGAGACAGAACACATAAAACTAAACAACAAGATATCGATGATAGCTTTGTGTTTTAGTCTTGATGGTTAAACCAAGACTAAGGACAAGGCTTTGATACCAATTGTTGAAAACAAGAACCCGAGGAGACTGTTTAACCAGGAACAAAGGCTTTACACACTTAGTCAAAGCTTTGGTATTAGCTCCCTCTAAAGTGTTGCACAATGTTATTTTCACTGTTTAGTTTCTTGCTTAGATAAAGAGAAGAACAGAAAGAAAGCACAATGAATTTTGGGGGAAGTTGTTGGAAAATAAGGATTGATGAGCAAAACCACTGAAGCCAGACACTTGAATAAAACCACGAAATGACAAAGACGCGGATGCTTCTCTTCCGATTGAAGAACTGCTTCATTATCGGAAGGTAATCAGCGGAAGCTTCGCCAAAAAGAACTGCCGTTGAACCTATCTACCTCAGAAGACAATAGCTGATCTTGACATCTTCGGAAGACAACTCTTGCATCGGAAGAAGTCAAATGACTCGGCAGACAATTTCCTCTTCCAAAATAACTGATTAATTAATCAGCTTCCGATGAACATCTTCCGAAAAAATAACCGCTGAACTCCAGTACATATACTTCAACCTCGGAAGACCTGAAGACTCTTGTTTCTCATCTTGTTGACTTTGTATTTGTACTAGTCTGTTGTATCAGTGTCTGTACCAATGTCAGCTATTTGTCTTATTACTTCTTGTTTAGTACCTCAGAATGTTTAGGTATTTAAGTCCCAACATTCTCTGAAAAATTTGAATTACTTCCCCAAGAATTCCTTGTGCTTTCTATCTCTTCTCTTCTCTCTGTCGAGGCAAGAAAACTAAAACAACGAAAAATAACTTTGTGCTAAACTTTAGAAGGAGCTAAAACCAAAGCTTTGACTAAGTGTCTAAAGCCTTGTTCCTGGTAAAACAGATACTCCTCAAGGTTTTTGTAGCTCAACAATTGGTATCAGAGACATGTCCTTAGTCTTGGTTTAATCATCAAGACTAAAACTCAAAGCTCTCACTGATATCTCGTTGTTTTAGGTTTTCTGCATTCTGTCTTTTCTTTTTTCCTTTTTCTAAATCTGTAGGAGTTTGGTTTTTGAACTATACTGTGTACAAAAAATCATTCTAACAAATTACTTTGAGAACTCATCACTTTTTGATTTGCTCATAACCATTTGTGAACCAATGACAGAGAAATTCACCCTAGACCCTCATAACATCGGTTATGCCACGAAGCCACCAATCTTGGTCAGGCATCAATATAACATTTGGCAGAGGCGGATGTTATACTTCCCGTCCAATAATCATACAGGATGTTGGAAGTTTGTCATGCTCAGACCGCATAAACAAATGGTCCTAGACACGGAGACTGGAGACAATGTCTCGAAAGATCCTCGAAACTACACCAAAGAAGACTACCAGAAGTTGGAGCTTGATGCAAAGGCACATGCTCAGTTGGCTATGGCGCTTCCTAATGAAATATACTCTGCTCTTCTTCACCATGAGTCTGCTAAAGACTTGTGGGATGGTCTAAAAAAGCAATTCGGTGGTACCGAAGATGTTGTGGCTAATACAGGAGAGACATTAGCTCAACAATACGAGACATTCGCCCAACTAAATAATGAGTCACTGACTCAGCAGTTTGAACGATTCACTTCTCTCTTAAGTGAATTGAAACTAGCGGGTCAAGTGTACCCCCTGTCTCTATTTTAAACCGTTTCTTGAGATCTCTACCTGAAAAATGGGAAACCTATTCCATTGTTATGAGATCCTCTCCAGACTTTGGGAAACTCTCACTTACCCAAATTCATGGTAAGTTGCTCACCTTTGAGCGAGATTGACCAGAAAAGAAAACTAATAAAGTATAGTAAATCAACTGAAGAGTATGTTCAAGGGAACACCGCTCTTTTGAGTCATAACTCTGAGTCAAATGATCAGGGTTATGATGAATATATTGACATAACCATTGGCATCACTTCTTCTTCTTTCTGTGATGACCACTCTCTTATTCCTGATCATCTGTGCTTTATCATGGATGATCTCCATCAAATTCCAAGTAATGACTTTGAAGACATGGACATTCTTCACCAACTGGCCCTCTTGAGCATAAGAACGAATATGTTCTACAAGAGGATTGGAAGGAAATTTCCTTGTATTCAAGGGAAAACCAGGTTCAATCTAAATAAGCCTAAGGTTCAATGCTATAGATGTCATGGCACTGGACACTTTTCCAGGGAATGCAAAAATTCTCTGTTAGTACATTTTTGTATTAGTTTGCTTTTCAAAATGTAAGTTATTAGAGGTTTGGCTGAGGTTCGTCTGGCCCATGAACCTTAGCAGGTTCGGTGAACCCAGGCTTTATGATTGTAAAGGTTCGTCCAGCAAACCTCAAGGTTCGGCTGGCGAACCTATGGGTTCGGCTAGGTTAGGTTCGTCTGAGCTTTATGTATATATTGCAGGTTTGTCTAGAGGTTTGTCACTTCTTGACTTCTGCAGTTTTGAGTGTGAGACAGTTTTGTTGTTCTCTGTGTGAGATTGTATGAACTGTGTGTTCTTCTTCATTTCATTGTAATCAGTTTATTAGTTTCAATGAAATGATGTTTATAAATGATTGTTTGTCTTTGATTCATATAGATCAAATATAGATTCCGCATATATTTAATTGTAAATATAATTCTGTTTATCGATCGAGAGCAAATCTACAGTGGTATCAGAGCAAAGGAGGGATTCTATACAAGTATTTTGAAGATTTACAATCATTTTGGAGATATAGATCAAGAGATGAATTAAAATTGGATTTTCTTTGTGTTTGATTGCCGTGTTGAGAGTGTTATCATCATCTTCTGCTTTGGAATATCAAAATTCAGATATTTGTGACTGGAATTTGTGATTTTTGATGGATTTTTCTTTTAATTTTGAAGGTTTTCCCTCCAAAATTTTCGAATTTTGAACACAGGTTCGAGAGACGAACCTTGGTATTGTTCAGATGTAGTCTGAAGCATAGGTTCGCTGATCAAAAGTGATTTTACTAAGGTTCGTGTAAAGATTTTGAAGAGGTTCGTTTGATTGGTTTCGTTTGATTGAGGTTCGTTGATCAAGGTTTTTCCCAGGTTCGTTAATCAAGGTTCATTTAAAGTTCGTTGATCAAGGCTCGTGAGGACAAGGTTTGTCTCAGGTTCATGAAGATCAAGGTTTGGAGAAGGTTCGCCTGTTACTTAGGTTCGTGAGATTATTTTTTCAAAAGTGGTTCGCTGATAAAGTTTAAGAATTATGGCTGATATGTTTGTTGTTGTTGCTAGTCAAAACTCTAAGATACAGAGTATTTTGATGAACATAAAACCTCATATGGTTTATGGAATGCTTTGAAGGCAAGAATTGAGGGAAACACTAAACTTAAGAGGTAAATGATGATGTTTTAGAGATCATTGATAAGTTGAAAGAAATGAATGCTCAATTGACTGCTGAACTGGTCGAGTGCACTGAAGCTAACAAGAAGTTGATTTCAAGAGAAAAAGCTTTTAACAAAAAGATAATTGATTTAGGAAAAGAAAATGAAGAATTAAAAATTAAAGTTTTGCAAAATAATCATGCAGTTTCTGTGCATCTCGAGTCAGTGCAAAAGTTGAAAGTTGAATTGTCAGCAGCAAGAGCAGAAGCAGAAATGAACAAGAGCAAGTTAGAGAATTATCAGAATTCTCAATATGTTATCGATTACTTTGCTGCCATGCAAAGGTCATCGAATGATACTACGGGCTTGGGATTTCATTCTGTACCGACTTCAAGTTATGTTCCTAGACCACAAATTGATCCAAATTTGGAAGTTCATCCTGTTTCTTTGTGTCACACCCCTAGCCGGCGGGCTGGATCGACTTTCCCGTCAGGCGGAAAGTTCTCGGGAGGCGATATCGTTGTGATAATCGAAGTGATCAGATTGTTTACATAGCACATGATAAATAAATGAGAAATGCTAACATGACATGAAATAGAATTACAAAGTTAAATTACATTGTTTCCTCATAATTTATCTAAGTAAATCTAATCAATAGAATCAATGAGTTTATATCTTGTCACTGTACAAGATATACAAAAGCTGATTCATTGTATTGTCAATCAAAAGTGTGCAACACCAAAAGTAGCTAGGTCTTCTAAAAGTCCACTAGCTATGTCCTTGTAATCCTGGTGACTAAACCTGTTCGTCACCTGAGAAAAACATGCATTTAAGAAAAGTCAACACTAGGTTGGTGAGTTCATAAGTTTGATAATTGAAAACCTTGATTTGTTCACATGCACAATTACAATGTTATTCCTATTACTTGTATGTTGTTTGATTCACCCAATCACCCAATGGCTTCTCAATAGTTATATTCACAAGTAGTATATCATCCTAGTAGTTATGCTTATATATAGGGCATATGTAAGGGAACCAAGCCCTAGCCAACATCCCACCACATAACTACCAGAACTCCACACTACTTGCAATACAACTATTGATATCCATCTCCATTCCCCTTGTTCATCTCAATTGTTGATCACCTGTTATCTCATGTATAGAATAATATGATAATAGGGTTTTAGTTATCAAACCGTAGTATTGATAACCCTTATATGTAGTAAGGATATTAGATTTACTCATTATATTCCTTGTATTATTCTATTACTTGTGGGGTTAACTGTTGATTACTTTTAAAAATTAAAAGTGTTAGTTAACCGCCTGTTCTTTGTTCTCAACTTGATATGCATAGAGCCAAAAGGAATCCATTGCAGCCTTCACATAATTAGGTTACAATGCATCCGATTTGCCTCTATCGCATTGTATTCCCATAGACCTCAACGGAAGCTATTACCAGTAGTGGATCATGAGAGAAGATCAATTTCTCAACCTACTAGTCAATAGAATTCCGCTGGATTAATTACAATATCACTGCAGATTAATATCACCATGTGACGCTTTCCAGAACCTGACTTGAAGTCGCCCTGTTACCGGTCGTACGTTACCGGCCAATGAATCACTACGATCAACATACTAGCCCTAAAAGCTAGATGTTTGTCAAACCTATGGTACCACTATGCTATCATCGGTTTAGTCACGTCAAACTAACTGGTCAACAATTATAAAGGGGCTTACATGATCAAATTGCATAATTGGCACATGATTGAAATGATATAATACAACAGTTCAATAGTAATTAATTGTAATTGTGTTCATCCGTGTTATTTGTTCTCATGATTGTATGTTCTCATTGTTATTAACAAGGTTAAATAAGAACTTGTCTTACTATGTTATGTTAATTGTGTATGAATGGTGTTGTTATCATGAAGGTATGTTATCATGATTACCATTCCTTGTTTTCCACATAGTGACCATGTTATCATTAAGTCGTGGTAAGAACAAGTCTTACCACCCTTAATCAACTCAAGTGATGGATAATATATGTTCCATGTTACCTTGTAATATGTGTTGAGTTGTAAGCTAAGTGTTATAAGCACTCGTCTTGTTACACTTAGTTAACTCTAGTGTGGAATGATGTTAAGAAGATGTGTTATCTTCATATCATTCCTGTGTTTTGTTCTTGTCATCATGTTCTCCTGTGATTATCTCAATGTTTGTTCTTGTAAGAATAAATAAGTGTTGTAAGATATAATCTTGCAACTATATTATTCTATTGTGTTGATGAATTATGAAGTTATATTATCATATTCATCCTAATTATTCCTGTCATGTCATAAATCATACAAGCATGCATACAATGATAAATGATAATAAAGCAAGCAGTATTATCTAATCATAGTATAAATAATATGTTAAGCAAAACTTTTAAATAAATAAAAGTAAGCATGTTTCTCAGCCCCGTGAGTTTAAAATCAGTTAAGATTGAAGAAAAAGGGGCATATGAACTCACCTGGTTGTGGAAATGGTTGACTTAGCTTCATACAAGAAATGCACGCGCTCTTGATTATACTTGAGGTAGTCTTTACAATCATGTATTGATTTCACGTTGTATGTAATCTTATAAGTATTCGTCCTTAAGTACATGTTTGTGCGTGTGTTTGTGTTAACCCTTAAAGTAGGCTAACCCTCTTGGTCTTGATCATCATTTGGCCTTGAATTTCCTTGTTGTATAATACACTAACACCTATTCCAATTTAGTTTAGTTTATAATATTATATTACACTTTTTTTAACCAAATTAGAATTCTATAAAAATAGTTCTTAAGTATTAGGTTTATGCATTATCAAAACATTGTCATCTTTGAATAATACATGTTTATTAACCCTTTCCCGTGTATGTTGTGTTCCAAAGAAAATCCCATGGCCGAATGTGTAGCTTTAGACCAATTAGGGTATCCCGATCCAACTCATAGTGAGTGTCAAGTCAATTGTTATTGGGTTGGTCCTAAATAAGGATGTGCCGAAAGGTTAGTCATGGGCCCAACAAGTTCTCATGGGCCACGTGGGTGTTGTTTGGGCCAAAATTAGATAATCAATTGGGCCGAATGAGTGCCACTGTTCAAGGGTTATTGTTGAGTCCAAACCACTATGGACCAAAGGAAATCAAAGTGGGCCACTACAAGGGGTGGCCCGAATGTGATAATGCAAGGCTTCGGAATGTCTTGGCCGAGAAATTCAAGGATGATCAACTATGGGCTAAAGCAGCCGCATGATCATGGTCCGGCCACCCAGAGCAGCGAACCTTTTGGGTTCCCAGGTGATTAGGTTCGGCCATAGTGTATCTCATGATGGTTCGTTGGTTGTAGGTGGCCAGCCGAAGGTTCGCCAATTGGTCAAGGGTTCGGCTAGGCCAAGATAGATTCGGCTGCATGTTGAGGTTCGTATCTCTGGGGTTCGCTGCTAGGGGAAAGGTTCGCTCGCCTGCAAAGGTTCGGTGACACATGGTGGGGTTCGTTCATGTTCACAGGTTCGGCTGATGATTCAGACACATGGGTTCTTGGCCCAGCAGGTTTGGCTACATCACGATGGTTCATGACTATGAGGTTCGTCGGTGATGGTTGTCGGCCCAAAGGTTCTTCTGGGATGCCTTGATCGAGGAGAGGTTCGGCCTTGGGTGCAGCACAGGGTTCGGCACTCTTGCAAACCAAGGTTCGGCCACCTTGCACTCAAACAAGAAGGTTCGGCCAATGTGCAGCTGCGAACCCTGCGTTTTTCCCTTTAACTTTCAGCTCCAACCCTCGATCTCGCTGTTCCCATGGTGTGTCTAGGCATGGACCGGGACCTGGTGATGTAGGGAGGGTGTGTTTTGAGGTTTTACACCGGTTAGGTGTACGTGGTTCCAACAAGAAGAAGAAACCCTAGTTTCCCGAACTTTCCTTAGCTCATACCTCTGATTTGGCCAGTGGAAACTCTAGATCCTTTGTACTTCTAGGTAGAGGAGGCCGAGGGTTACGCGTGGACCCCAAGAACGTCCGATTTCGTTGAGAAACGAGTGAGATATGGAGCTTTGAAGGTTGATAATGGTGGTGGGAGGTGGAAATCCAGAAATCTTGGTGTAGAGAGAGACTGGAATGAAGAAAATGAGAAAAACACTTCTCATTTGATCTTTTTATACCCCGGGGTGTTCGGGTTCGTTTCGGTTGCTCGGTTTTCGTCTCCATTGCGTTTCTGGAACGTAACGCGAATGTTATTTGTTTTAAATAAAAATAGTTGTTTTAATTATTTTGGATGAGTTTCAAAATTGTAAAAATATTAAATATTTTATTTTAATAATTTATTTTCGTTCGTGTCGTGTTTCGTTTTCGTTTCGTAAGAACGCGTCACCATCGCGCGTATTCGTTCGAATCGACACCAAACGAACACGACAATGGTTTTGCTTTCTGACTTTTGTTTTCTACTTTCCAGTCATCATTTCAGAACGTTAAACTCACAGATATGTTTGTGTGAATCGTCACCCACGCAAACACACTGTCAGTTCGTTATTCTGAAACAACACCGCAATAATGTTTTAAATTGTATTTACTCACTGTCGGACTCAACTAAACATCCTGTTATCACATTGTTTTCATATTGATTTGTCGACCATCTGATTCCTGTCATTTATGGATATTAGATCGCAACCGACTTGTTCTTGTTATATACTTGAACACTGTTGTTTCTCTTGATTAGTTGTGTTAACTGTACTTAGGTTTTCACCTAAACACAAACAACCATTGTTTATAATGAGTGTTGTACTTACGGCATTTAAGTTTACACATATATACATACAACTGTTTTCTTGTATTTTGAATTATGTTAATACAAGTATTGTTCACGAACATGTATTTACACATAGTAAATAGTGAAAGTACACATACCCTTCGGACTTGCCGGACGATCTGGTAATGGATGTCACAGTCTCCCCTTGTTAAAGAAATTTCGTCCCGAAATTTAAGCATCAAAGTCGGGCTCTAATTCTCAAACAGATAGGGATACTTTGTTTTCATGTTGTCCTCGCGCTCCCAAGTAAATTCTGGTCCACGCTTGGAGTTCCATCGAATCTTTACAATAGGGATACGGCTTCGTTTCAGTCTCTTGACTTCACGTTCCATAATCTCTACAGGTTCTTCAATGAAATATAGTTGCTCATCACTTGTATCTTTTCCAATGGTATGATCAATGATTCGTCTGCTAAGCACCTCTTGAGATTTGATACGTGAAACACGTCATGTACTCCGCTGAGCTCATCAGGAAGTTTGAGTCTGTATGCCACAGGACCTATACGTTGAGTAATCTCAAATGGTCCGACATACCTTGGTGATAACTTGCCCTTAGCCCCAAAACGAACCACGCCTTTCCATGGGGACACTTTCAACATAACTCGGTCACCCATATCGAATTCCAAAGGCTTGCGCCGTTTGTCTGCGAAACTCTTTTGGCGGCTACGTGTTGCTTGTAGTCTCTGTTGTATCTGGGCTATCTTATAAGTAGTTTCCTGAATAAGTTCAGGCCTAGTGATTCTGTTGTCTCTCACTTCGGTCCAACAAATTGGAGACCGACATTTTCTACTATATAGTGCTTCAATCGGAGCACATCCAATGCTGCTGTGGTAGCTATTGCTGTAGGAGAACTCAATGAGTGGTAAGTGTGTGTCCCAACTTCCACCGAAGTCTAGGATGCATGTTCTCAACATATCATCTAGGGTTTGAATGGTTCGTTCGCTTTGTCCATCCGTTTGTGGATGATAAGCGGTGCTCAAGTTAACAATTGTCCCTAGGGATTGTTGTAACGATTGCCAGAACCGCGAAGTAAATCGACTGTCCCCGTATGAAATAATAAAAAATGGCACACCATGTCGTACTACTATTTCATCAACGTATAGTCTTGCTAGTTTCTCCATCTTGTAAGTTTCTCTGATCGGCAAAAAGTGTGCGGACTTGGTCAATCTAGCAATGATGACCCAAATCGAATCGTGTCCGCTGGAAGTGCGGGGTAGCTTGGTAATAAAATCCATAGCTATTTGTTCCCACTTCCATTGTGGTATCTCAGGTTGTTCCAGCAAACCCAAAGGTTTCTGGTGTTCGGCTGTGACTTTGGCACATGTGATGCATTTGCCCACATAAGTGGCAACATCTTTCTTCATACCCGGCCACCAATAAAACGACCTAAGATATTGGTACATCTTATCGGCACTAGGATGAACAGAATAACGTGTCTTGTGTGTCTCGTCAAGTATGAGTGTCCGAAGTTCATCTACTGCTGGAATCCAAACACGATCCAGATAATAGATAACCCCATCTTGTTTTTGTCTTGAACTGTTTCTCGGCTCCACAATCGAGCTCGCGTTTCAAATTGTCTCTTGCCACTGCTTCTTGTTGTGCTTGTAGAATTTGATCTTTCAAAATTGTTTGCACAGTCATTCGAATTGCTCGTACGCGCAAGAGTTTGACTCTTTTCTTCCGACTCAAAGCATCTGCAACAACATTTGCTTTGCCCGGATGGTATTTGATCACACAATCGCAATCGTTCAGGAGCTCAACCCAACGTCTCTGTCTCATGTTAAGCTCCTTCTAATCAAATATGTGCTGTAAACTCTTATGATCAGTGAAGATAGTGCATTTGGTACCATACAGGTAGTGTCTCCAAATCTTTAAAGCAAAGACAACAGCTCCCAGTTCTAAGTCATGTGTTGTGTAATTCTTCTCGTGTATCTTCAGTTGTCTTGAGGCATAAGCAATGACTTTGTCTCGTTGCATCAAAACACGTCCGAGTCCCTGATGGGAAGCATCACAGTATACTACAAAGTCATCATTGCCTTCTGGGAGTGTTAAGATAGGAGCATTGCACAATCTTTGTTTCAGTGTCTGGAATGCCTCTTCTTGTTTCTGAGTCCACACAAAAGGTTCACTCTTCTGTGTGAGTTTGGTGAGAGGCAAGGATATCCTAGAGAAGTTCGAAATGAATCTCCTGTAATAACCTGCCAATCCCAAGAATGATCTGATCTCTGTTGGTGTCGTAGGCACATCCCAGTTCTTGATCACTTCAATCTTGGCAGGATCCACATGAATACCATCACTGTTAATCACGTGACCCAAGAACTGAACTTCTCTTAACCAAAATTCACACTTGGAGAATTTGGCATTGAGTCGTTCCTTCCTTCAAGAGTTCCAAGACTGTTATGAGGTGCTGTTCGTGTTCTTTCTCATTCTTTGTATAAATCAGTATATCATCAATAAAGACGATAACGAACTGATCTAAGTGCGGCTTTCACACCCGGTTCATTAAATCCATGAACACCGCCGGTGCGTTCGTCAATCCGAATGGCATCACCATGAACTCGTAGTGACCATATCGGGTACGAAATACCGTCTTTGGTATGTCCTCTTCTTGAATCCGAAGCTGATGATAACCTGATCTCAAGTCTATCTTTGAAAAGTACTGTGCTCCCTGTAACTGATCAAACAAATCATCAATCCTCGGTAACGGGTACCGATTTTTGATGGTGAGTTTGTTGAGCTCTTTGTAATCAATGCACATCCTGAAAGTTCCATCCTTCTTTTTAACAAAACGAACCGGAGCTCCCCACGGGGAAAAGCTCGGTCGGATGAATCCTTTATCGAGTAGTTCTTGTAATTGGTTGGACAACTCCTGCATTTCTGATGGTGCCAGTCTGTAAGGAGACTTGGCTACAGGAGTCGCTCCCGGAATCAAATCAATTCGGAACTGCACTGATCTCTCAGGTGGCAATCCCGGTAAATCATCCGGAAACACGTCCGCATAGTTTTTGTTACGTGTATTTCTTCTCATTTGTAACAACTAAACTTATTGATCTGAGAATGAAACTGATTATGATCTTGAGGACCATTTCAGTCTCTTTCCTTCGTATTCCTGACTAAGTCACTTAAGAATAACTTAATCTCAATTGATTTGAAAATTTCCTACTATGGTTTCTGGATCTATCTCCTAGGGAGTAAGGGTTCTCTATTCAAGCATAGGTATTAAATTTAATAACTCCTATTACCTAGTTGGCACTAAATTAATCTATGGTTACCCTTAATTATGTTACTAAATACACATAATATATAAAATTTTAACATTATATCTAATTCAATTTCACGAGGTTAAAATGACATACCCTCGAAGTCATCCGACTCCGTGTGTACATCTAGTGCTGGTAGTGCGAGTAGTTTCTCGGTGGTGGTTGATGTCGTTGGATCTGTTGGAGTTGTTAGGAACTTCCTCCTAGGGCAGTCTCTTGCGAAATGTCCAAGTATTCCGCAGGTGTAGAAGTGGTGGTTGCGTTGAGAGGAAGTAGATGTACTTGCTCTCTGCTTCTGAACCTGTGTTGGAAGGTTTCGACACCTATAATTCAGGTGTCCCTTCTTTCCACACTTCAGACAATGACTGCATGGATTGTTCCTAGCATGATGAAATTCACACTTGTTACACTTGGGGTGCTTACCAATGTATTGATGAGGATTTGATTTCATTGAAGTTTTGCAATAGGCAGCCCAATGTCTCATCCTTCCGCAACGGGTGCACTGACGACACTGGTTTTTTTCATGGTGATGATATTGACAGAGTTGACAAAGAGGGGCCGTCCCACCATAAGTCTTGTTACCCCTTTTTGGTGGTTCTGGCATGACTTGACTGATAGGGGTGGCTTCCGTGAAGTTCACGGGTCCCTTTCACTTTTTAGCAGGACGGTGTTTGGGTTTCTTACTGGTGTCACCTTCCGCAGGTTCCTCCCCTTTGGCGGTGATAGGTGGAAAACTCCTAGCACACTCTTCACTGCTCCTGATCCTATTAATGATCTCAGGATTGATTGCAACCAACTGCTCAGTGATCAAGGTTGCTAGTGCAGCAGTCGCTGGTTCCACGTCAGGTGGAGGAGGATGAGGTGGTGATGGTGGTTGTCCTCGTGACATGTCAATCCTAACCGAAAAACCATCGGTTAGTGTTTATGATCAACCGATGTAACGTATGCAATTTAAATCTGGTGTCCTGTGTTCTCTACATGAGGGTCCCTAGGTTATAGTCTAGGCCAAACCGTTTAAGTAATATGACCTATATTAATCTATAAACCTGGCTCTGATACCAATCTGTCACACCCCGAGCAGGCGGGCTGGATCAACTTTCCCGTCGGGCGGAAAGTTCTCGGGACGCGATATCGTTGTGATATTCGAAGTGATCAGATTGTTTACATAGCACATGATAAATAAATGAGAAATGCTAACATGACGTGAAATAGAATTACAAAGTTAAATTACATTGTTTCCTCATAATTTATCTAAGTAAATCTAATCAATAGAATCAATGAGTTTATATCTTGTCACTGTACAAGATATACAAAAGTTGATTCATTGTATTGTCAATCAAAAGTATGCAACACCAAAAGTAGCTAGGTCTTCTAAAATTCCACTAGCTATGTCCTTGTAATCCTGGTGACTAAACCTGTTCGTCACCTGAGAAAAACATGCATTTAAGAAAAGTCAACACTAGGTTGGTGAGTTCATAAGTTTGATAATTGAAAACCTTGATTTGTTCACATGCAATATCACAATGTTATTCCTATTACTTGTATGTTGTTTGATTCACCCAATCACCCAATGGCTTCTCAATAGTTAATATCACCATGTGACGCTTTCCAGAACCTGACTTGAAGTCGCCCTGTTACCGGTCGTACGTTACCGGCCAATGAATCATTACGATCAACATACTAGCCCTACAAGCTAGAGGTTTGTCAAACCTATGGTACCACTATGCTATCGTCGGTTTAGTCACGTCAAACTAATTGGTCAGCGATTATAAAGGGGCTTACATGATCAAATTGCATAATTGGCACATGATTGAAATGATATAATACAACAGTTCTATAGTAATTAATTGTAATTGTGTTCATCCGTGTTATTTGTTCTCATGATTGTATGTTCTCATTGTTATTTACAAGGTTAAATAAGAACTATTCTTATTATGTTATGTTAATTGTGTATGAATGGTGTTGTTTTCATGAAGGTATGTTATCATGATTACCATTCCTTGTTTTCCACATAGTCAACATGTTGTCATTAAGCCGTGGTAAGAACTAGTCTTACCACCCTTAATCGACTCAGGTGATGGATAATATATGTTCCATGTTACCTTGTAATATGTGTTGAGTTGTAAGCTAAGTGTTATAAGCACTCTTCTTGTTACACTTAGTTAACTCTAGTGTGGAATGATGTTAAGAAGATGTGTTATCTTCATATCATTCCTGTGTTTTGTTCTTGTCATCATGTTCTCCTATGATTATCTCAATGTTTGTTCTTGTAAGAATAAATAAGTGTTGTAAGATATAATCTTGCAACTATATTATTCTATTGTCTTTATGAATTATGAAGTTATATTATCATATTCAGCCTAATTATTCCTTTCATGTCATAATCATACAAGCATGCATACAATGATAAATGATAATAAAGCAAGCAGTATTATCTAATCATAGTATAAATAATATGTTAAGCAAAACTTTTAAATAAATAAAAGTAAGCATGTTTCTCAGCCCCGTGAGTTTAAAATCAGTTAAGATTGAAGAAAAAGGGGCATATAAACTCACCTGGTTGTGGAAATGGTTGACTTAGCTTGAAACAAGAAATGCACGCGCTCTTTATTACACTTGAGGTAGTCTTTACGATCCTGTATTGATTTCACGTTAGTATTCGTCCTTAAGTACATGTTTGTGCGTGTGTTTGTGTTAACCCTTAAAGTTGGCTAACCCTCTTGGTCTTGATCATCATTCGGCCTTGAATTTCCTTGTTGTATAATACACTAACACCTATTCCAATTTAGTTTAGTTTATAATATTATATTACACTTTTTTTTACCAAATTAGAATAATACATGTTTATTAACCCTTTTCCCATGTATGTTGTGTTCCAAAGAAAATCCCATGGCCGAATGTGTAGCTTTAGACCAATTAGGGTATCCCGATCCAACTCATAGTGTGTGTCAAGTCAATTGTTATTGGGTTGGTCCTAAATAAGGATGGGCCGAAAGGTTAGTCATGGGCCCAACAAGTTCTCATGGGCCACGTGGGTGTTGTTTGGGCCAAAATTAGATAATCAATTGGGCCGAATGAGTGCCACTGTTCAAGGGTTACTGTTGAGTCCAAACCACTATGGACCGAAGGAAATCAAAGTGGGCCACTGCAAGGGGTGGGCCGAATGTGATAATGCTATGCTTCGGAATGTCTTGGCCAAGAAATTCGAGGATGATCAACTATAGGCTAAAGCAGCCGCATGAACATGGTCCGGCCACCCAGAGCAGCGAACCTTTTGGGTTCCCAGGTGATTAGGTTCGGCCATAGTGTATGTCATGATGGTTCATTGGTTGTAGGTGGCCAGCCGAAGGTTCGCCAATTGGTCAAGGGTTCGGCTAGGTCTAGATAGATTCGGCTGCATGTTGAGGTTCATATCTCTGGGGTTCGCTGCTAGGGGAAAGGTTCGCTTGCCTGCAAAGGTTCGGTGACACATGGTGGGGTTCATTCATGTTCACAGGTTCGGCTGATGATTCAGACACATGGGTTCTTGGCCCAGCAGGTTCGGCTACGTCCCGATGGTTCGTGACTATGAGGTTCGTCTGGGATGCCTTGATCGAGGAGAGGTTCGGCCGTGGGTGCAGCACAGGGTTCGGTACTCTTGCAAACCAAGGTTCGGCCACCTTGCACTTAAACAAGAAGGTTCGGCCAATGTGCAGCTGCGAACCCTGCGTTTTTCCCTTCAACTTTCAGCTCCAACCCTCGATCTAGCTGTTCCCATGGTGTGTCTAGGCATGGACCGGGACCTGGTGATGTAGGGAGGGTGTGTTTTGAGGTTTTACACCAGTTAGGTGTACGTGGTTCCAACAAGAAGAAGAAACCCTAGTTTCCCGAACTTTCCTTAGCTCATACCTGTGATTTGGCCGGTGGGAACTCCAGATCCTTTGTACTTCTAGGTAGAGGAGGCCGAGGGTTACGCGTGGACACCAAGAACGTCCGATTTCGTTGAGAAACGAGTGAGATATGGAGCTTTAAAGGTTGATGATGGTGGTGGGAGGTGGAAATCCGGAAATCTTGGTGTAGAGAGAGACTGGAATGAAGAAAAGGCGAAAAACACTTCTCATTTGATCTTTTTATACCCCGGGGTGTTCGGGTTCGTTTCGGTTGCTCGGTTTTCGTCTCCGTTGCGTTTCCGGAATGTAACGCGTATGTTATTTGTTTTAAATAAAAATAGTTGTTTTAATTATTTTGGATGAGTTTCAAAATTGTAAAAATATTAAATATTTTATTTTAATAATTTATTTTCGTTCGTGTCGTGTTTCGTTTTCGTTTCGTCAGAACGCGTCACCATCGCGCGTATTCGTTCGAATCGACACCGAACGAACACGACAATGGTTTTGCTTTCTGACTTTTGTTTTCTACTTTCCAGTCATCAGTTCAGAACGTTAAACTCACAGATATGTTTGTGTGAATCGTCACCCACGCAAACACACTGTCAGTTCGTTATTCTGAAACAACACCGCAATAATGTTTTAAATTGTATTTCCTCACTGTCAGACTCAACTAAACATTCTGTTATCACATTGTTTTCATATTGATTTGTCGGCCATCTGATTCCTGTCATCTATGGATATCAGATCGCAACCGACTTGTTCTTGTTATATACTTGAACACTGTTGTTTCTCTTGATTAGTTGTGTTAACTGTACTTTGGTTTTCACCTAAACACTAACAACCATTGTTTATAATGAGCGTTGTACTTAGGCATTTAAGTTTACACATAAATACATACAACTGTTTTCTTGTATTTTGAATTCTGTTAATGCAAGTACTGTTCACAAACATGTATTTACACATAGTAAATAGTGAAAGTACACATACCATACGGACTTGCCGGACGATCTGGTACTGGATGTCACACTTTGAATGAACATGAGTATGAACAAGGTGTTGAAACTGCTGGAGGTTCATCTTCTGATGAAAAGGTGTCACTTGACAGTGATGCTCCAATCATTGAAGATATCACAGAGTCAGAATATTCATTTGATATTTTGAGACAAAATGGATACCAAGTTAAAACAATTAACAAAAAGACTTTGAAATCTCAAAAATCAAAAGCTGAGATGAAACCAGTGGAGAAGGTGGTGATTAAAACCACTCAAGTTTCCAAACCAGTGATTAAAGTCAAACCAACCACTACTCTTAAACCGATTGTGTATGTCAAGTCATCTACTATACATCAAGGAGAGTCTAGTGGAAATTTTCGAAAGCAAAATGTGGTTTCTAAAAAGGTTGAAAAAGTGGATTTTTTCTTTGACAAGTTTGGAGTTGGACATAAAAAAAATAAAATAATTTTCAAAATCAAATGAATAATCCAAAGACAAAATCAACTGGTTTGAGAAACAAAATCTCATTTGCAAAGGTTGTTTCAAAACCTTTTAGTTCATCTAAGTACTATCATGAACCCTCACCAAAGAATCATTTGAAAGATGGAAAATGTTATCGATGTGGTAATTTTGATCATTTGATTGCTGATTGTGATTTTGATTTCAGTTCAACTGATAGTAGCAGTTTTAAGTCTTTTTCATCAAGAGAAACACGAAAGTGTTTTACTTGTTGTGGTAAAGGACATATTTCTGCTAATTGTCCAAATAACAAAATAAGGAAGACTTTTGATGAGAAAAGTTGGGTGAATGGTTCAGGATCAGGTGGAAGTCCTAGGAGAATTAGATAGTGAAGATGAGATGAGAGTTATTAGAAAATTCAACCCTGATTGTTTTTGGGTGAAGGAAGAAAATAATCAGAAGAAACGAGTTTTTGAGAATAAAAGGAATGTCAAAAAGATTGTGAAAATTGTGACATCATCTGATGATGACTCTTTTGATAATGCATCTTCAAAATCATTTTCAAAACAACATTTTAAATCTAAATCATTTTGGAAACTTAAAAACAGGTTAGATGATGAAGTTTCTGGGAAAGAGGATGATAAAAGTGATGATTGGTATTTGATTAGGTCATCACAAAAGAATGGAAGGGGTCCATCCCGGGAGACTCGACGCCGAAATGGTGGGGGTCATCCCTTTTGAAAACTGATAGTTTGTTTTAATTTATTGTGCAGGTTGTATCCATGGGCCATATCAATAATCGTTGGATTGTTGATAGTGGATGTTCCCGGCACATGACTGGAGAGTTGAGTTTGTTAAGAGATTTCAAGTTGATGAAGGGAAGTTATGTGAACTTTGCAGGAGACAAAGGAGGTCAAATTACTGGGTTTGGTAGTTTGACAAATGGAAAGGTTTCATTTGATAATGTTAATTTCTGCAAAGAATTAACTAACAATTTGTTGAGTGTTTCACAGATTTGTGATAAAAGTTACAATGTGATGTTCGACAAAGATAAGTGTTATGTACTCAAGCAAGGTTTTCAGATTTCTGAGGAGTGGATTCTGATGATAGCTGATCGGTTCAAGGATTTGTATGTGCTTGACATGGCAAAGGCGGAGACGGTGAATAAAGTAGAAACGTGTTGGGTGTCTAAGGCAACTGAGCAAGATACACGTTCTTGGCACAGGCGAATGGGGCATATTTATATTCGGAAGATGAATCATCTTGTGCACAATCATTTAGTTGAGGGTGTACCTGTTAAACATTTTAGACTTTCGGATGTGTGTGTTTCATGTAAAAAGGTCAAACAGAAAAGGAAGTCTCACAAAACTAAGAAAATTTTTTCTGTTGATATGCCACTTGAACTTCTTCACATGGACTTATTTGGACCAATCAATGTGAAAAGTATAGGTGGTGAATCTTATTTTTTTGTGGTGACTGATGATTTTTCAAGATTTTCATGGGTCATGTTTTTAAAGCATAAATCAGAAACTTATGAAAATTTTGTGTTGTTATTTAATAGGTTGGAGACATTGTATAAGTTGAAAGTGAGGCATGTACGATCGGATAATAGGACTGAGTTTAAGAATCATCAAATGGAGGAATTTTGTAATTCCAAAGGTATTCAACAGCAGTTTAGTGCACCATATGAGCCTCAGATGAATGGTGTAGCTGAAAGAAAGAATAGAACATTGATTGAGTCTGCGAGAACAATGCTAGTTGATTCTAAACTTCCCATTACTTTTTGGAGTGAAGCTGTGGCTACAGCTTCTTTTACTCTTAACAGAGTTTGGATTGTTAAAAGACGTAATAAAACTTGTTATGAATTGCTTCAAAATCGAAAGCCTAATTTGGAACCCTTGGAACCTTTTGGGGCTCATTGTACCATGCTAAAGAAAGATTCAAAATTCAATTCTAAAGTTGAAGAGGGTTTCTTTCTTGGCTATAGTCTTCCTAACAAACGTGTGTTTAATAAACGTACGGGTGTTGTGGAATTATGGTATCATGTGGATGTTCAACGACATATGCCTATACCAAATGGGAAGGGTCCAGATTGGCTATTTGATTATGATAAATTGTTTGCGTCTTTTAATATGTTTTCAACTATTTCTGATGATGAAATAACTTTGCAAATGTTGTATGATTTGCATAATTCAGAGGAACAAAGTATTTCTCATCCTGATGAAGATGGTAGTAATACACCACATGAGGAAGGCATTTCAGAAGTCATTAATGATGATTGGTCATATGATGATGATAATGATGTTTTTGAAGATGTTATTTCTCACGATCAAGACACTGATCAGAATATTACAAATCTGGATCATAATGTGGGTGTTCCGCAAGCGCCTGTCACACGTGTTCATGTGAATCATCCGATTGCCCAGATCATAGGAGATCCAACTGCAGGAGTACAAACACGAAATCAAGTAACAAATGAGGAGAGTTTGTATGTGGAGTTAGAAAGAAATCATGGAAGTCAAGAGCTCTGGATGCATTCAGTATTTATTTCACAAATAGAGCCAAAGACTGTGAATGAAGCATTACGAGAGCCTGCCTGGGTGGAGGCGATGCAAGAAGAGTTGAATCAGTTTCAAAAGTTGGGGGTTTGGCATTTAGTTGATTTACCAAAAGGAGAAAAGAAGATTAGTACTAGATGGGTGCTAAGATGCAAACGAGATGACCGAGGCGTAATTGTCAGAAACAAAGCTCGTTTAGTGGTTTAGGGTTTCAAACAAGTTGAAGGAATTGATTATGATGAAGTTTTTGCACCTGTGGCACGATTGGAAGCAATTAGACTTTTTCTTGCTTTTGCTGCTCACAAGAAATTCAAAGTTTATCCGTTGGACGTAAAATCTTCATTTCTGTATGGTTCTTTGAAGGAAACAATGTATGTTTGTCAGCCACCGGGATTTGAGGATCCTATCCATCGGGATCAGGTTTATCTCTTGGACAAACCACCGTATGGTCTTCATCAGGCTCCGCGTGCTTGGTATGAGACGTTATCGACTCACCTTATTGAACACGGGTTCAATAGGGGTCAGATTGACAAAACTTTGTTCTTTCGGGAAAAGGACAGGACATTCTTCTTGTTCAGTTCTATGTTTATGATATCATTTTTGGATCTACCGATGAACAAATGTGTTTGGAATTCAAAGAGGCGATGATTGAGAAATTTGAGATGATTGCAATGTCAGATATCAATTTTTTTCTGGGTTTACAGATTGATCAAACTGATGATGGAATTTTCATTCATCAGACAAAGTATATTCAAGATGTGCTAAAACGGTTTAGCATGCTTGATTCAAAACCAATTTCCACGCCTATTCAGCCTAATCACGGGATTGAGCCTGATATTAAGGGGGAGATCATTGATCCTACTCTTTATCGTGGAATTATTGGAAGTTTGATGTATCTGACTGCCTCAAGACCAGATATTGTGTTTGCTACAAGTATCTGTGCAAGATATCAATCAAAACCTAAAGTGTCACATCTGATTGCAGTCAAGAGAATACTTCGTTATCTGAAGGGTACACCAGACACAGGTTTGTGGTATCCTAAGGATGATAATTTTTCCTCCAATGCCTACAGTAACTCCGATTATGGAGGATGTAAGACAGATGCAAAGTCCACAACTGGTGGTGCACAATTCTTGGGGTAACTATTAGTTTCTTGGCAGTGTAAAAAGCAAACATCTGTGGCTACTTCAACTTGTGAAGCTAAGTATGTAGCTGCTGCTAGTTGTTGTTCACAAGTTTTGTGGATACAACAACAGATGAGAGACTATGGTTTGAATTTTCTTACAACCCCAATTCATGTTGTAATGAGGCTACTATTGCTATAACAAAGAATCCAGTGTATCATTCACGTTCTAAACACATTGATATTAGGTTTCATTTCATACGTGATTGTTATGAAAAGAAACTTATTGATGTAGTGAAGATACATACAAATGAGCAACGAGCAGACCTTCTCACCAAGGCTTTTGATAAAAATCGTTTTGAGATTTACTCAAATTAAATGGCATTAGGGTTATGGGTGAGGTAATTCCAAATCAACTTCCTTCATAATCAATTTTTATTGAATTAACATCAGATATTTTAAATTGTTTTTGTTTCTTTTGTGTTTTAGTTTTTAGGGGGAGAAAATTTTGAAAAACTCAAAAAAATTTGAAAAACCAAAAACACAAAAACATTAAAAACATTTAAAAAACCAAAAACACAAAAACATTAAAAAATTAAAATTCTGAGAAATTGATTCGACCAAATGAGAAATGATAGTACATTGTAGCAATCAGAAGCATATCTGTATCATATTACAACTTAAACATAAAGAGCATTTACAATTACTTAGTATGATATGTTGGTAGGTTTATAACTTAGTTGAGATAATATTTGAAAAAATTAGATTATGCTTTGTGGGAAACAGATGCTTAGAACATAGTGCTTAGCTTTGTCCTGAAAGAGTGGTGATTAATCTTACAAAATGTTTCTTGAACAAAATTTAATTTACTAGTTTTTCATCATGTGTTTATTTTCAATAGAAATTCTAATTTTTTTCTCTTTTATTTTAGTTTAAAGCTGAAACATTCTCTGTGTATACATACGTATCCACCTGATTGTTGAAGTTTTAAACAATTCAAATTTGTTTTCTTGGTTTGATTAAGATTTGGACAATCTCTGCGTATATGAAAATATCGATCTGATTGTTAAAAGCTTAATCTTAAATTATTGTTTCGTTCATATTCTGGATCATCTAAGCATACGAAAGTATCAACCTTGATTCCAAGATTTTGAACAATTTCAATTTGTTTTACAGTTTATTGTTTTTCAAAAGATATTCTGTTTTGTTTTTTCATGATCAAGCTAGTTGAAATTGAAGTAAATTGTTTCAAGGACATTATTGTTTGATTAATTATTCACAAAACGGGGATGTGTTTAAGTAAATGGAGAATATAAAGTATTTGATGATTTTGTTTTCATTTGATATCTTAACTAAGTAATTAAATTTATAGAGCTTTATATACTAACAATCATATTTGAATTGTAATTAGCTTATAAATATATTCATTAATTCAATCAAGTGTGTTGATGATTGTAATACAATATGATCTCATGTCTGGATTTTTCTCAAACAAAAATATATGTTTGTTTTAGTTAGTTTATATTTTATAGTTAGATTTATAACATTTGTAGTGTGTTTGTTCTCAAAATTTGAAAAATACAAAAAGATTTTTAGTTTTATCTAATGTTAAATCAATAATTTTTGATTATTTGTTTTGACTTTAAAATATTAAACATTGTTTTGTTGATTTTAAAAAAATAAAATTGCATTTCAAAAGGTTTGCTTGGAGGTTCGTTTGGAAGGTTTGTGAGTAGGTTCGTTTAACAAGGTTCGTTCAAAAGGTTTTGAACAGGTTCGTTCAAAAGGTTTTGAACAGGTTCGCTCAAAAGGTTTTGATCAGGTTCGTTCAACAAGTTTTGATCAGGTTCGTTTAAAAAGGTTTGTTGATAGGTTTGGTCAACAGGTTGGTCAAAGGTTCATTCAAAGGTTTGTTCACAGGTTTGTATAAATAGAGGTTCGTGTGTATGAGATTCGTCACTTTCATCAGAACCTATTCCCGAACCTGCAAAATTTTGATTTTGATTTTTCGATTCTGGATCTCTAAAACTTTTTGCCTTATATCATTAGATTCGGATTTGAATTGTGATTCTGAATAGGTAAAGAAATTAAAGTTTGACCAGCTAGATTTAGAGATTTCTTGATTTTTTTAACTTAGTTTAGTCGAACCTGTTAAGTAGATTAAAATATGTTTAAATCTATTTTTGATGGAAATTGCTTTCATTAATGTTGTTCATCGGTGAATTACGAACCTTTGGATATAAATTGTTTGGTCTAATTCATATATTTGCAAATTTGATTTGAAATTGGATTAGGTTCGTGTAATGAACACATGTTCGCTGGATTCATAAGGTTCGTTTGAACTTTAAAAGGTTCGGGCCGAACCTCTTAATAACATTGAACCGAACCTGGATGGTCAATGGTTCGTTTGACCATAAGGTTCGTGATATGTTCAAGGTACGTTCATTGATAGGTTCGTTTGTTTAACTAGGTTTGTCTAGTAAACAGGTTCGTCTAAGTCTAGGTTCGGCACAAGGAGGGTTCGTTGGTTTCTACACTTAGAAATTTTTTTGATTTTTGCTATTTTTTATTTTTTTAATTTTTTAATTGTTGTTTATTCTGATTGTAGAAATGGCAACTCTAACCTTTGGAGATAAACACAACCTATGTGCTTATTTGGATCCGATAACGAAGAATGGCAAGGAATTTCGTCCGATGATCGAGTTCTTAAAAAGGTCAAGGATTTATCATGCTATATCCAACTCCTGTCAGATTTACAGATCACACATTCATAGTTTTTGGGATTCTGCTAGACTGATCACTGTTGATGAAGATTATGTTATCGAGGCTAATGTGCTTGGACAAGCCATTAGAGTTACAGAAGTTGATATCAGGAGGGTTCTACAGTTTGGAGGTGAACCTGCAGGAATGACTCTTATTCCTGAGAGGTGTATTAAGGGGTGCTTCTTGAGAATTAGATACTTTGGAGTCTACAGTGAATTCTTCATCAAGAAGGGTAAACTTCCTCTGCAGTACAAGTTGTTAGCTCATGTACTTCTGCATTGTCTTAGCATGAGGAAGGGTACATTTGATGAACTTAGAGATCTGATGAGGTCGGCAATGGTTGCATTGATATTGAACAAACCGTTCAATTTCTCAGCAATGATTTTCAGATATATGTCAGACAACATAACTAAGGCCAAGGATAGATTTTATATGTATCCAAGGTTTATTCAGATGCTGATAGATGAAAGATTTCCTGAACAGAACTTGCCGAGAGTTGCTTCTGATTTTCTCAAGTTAAAGCATATGACTGATTCAAGTCTTGGTCAAGTCAAGATATATCAGAAGAGCAATGATGACATTCTGATTAAGGATGTAGTAGGGCATTGTGCTAGAGCCAACTATGTTGCTCCATTGAATGATGCTTGGAGGCATGAAGATTCAAGTTCAGATAATGAACATTTGAGTGATAATGATGATGATCAACAACAACCACCACCTCCTCCTCCTAGGTCACAAGCCAAGCAATCATAAGCTCAGTCTTCTCAATCTATCAACAAGCTCAAGAACCAGTTCAAGGGCCAGATGTAACTCCTACTACACTGGTTCCTATTTAGGTGATTTATCCAGATCAACAAGAAGCTCAAAGACAAGAAGAGGCTACTGCTTCTCAAAATGTTGACGCTGAAGATGTTGGAGTTGATGCTGAAGATGAAGAATCTACAGAGTCAGAGATGGAGACAGTCAAGTTGGAAACAGAATGGTAAGAAGGTTAAAAAGAAGGCCAGTACAAAGACAGAGTGAAGAAGAAAATGATCCTAGCTTTACTGTTGATGAGCCTGAGTCTTCCAGACCAAAGAAGAAAAAGAGAATGGCCAAAGTGCCTAAGAAGAAGAAGACAAGGACTCTCAGGATTATTGTTTCTTCTCCTGTGGCTGTTTCTGATTCACCTGCATCTATTTCTGTTTCTATACCTATTTCAGTTGATGCAACAGTTCAAGAAGATGCTTCTACTTCTCCTAGTCATATGCATTCTGATCCTTTCATGCCTACTCCTGAGTTTGTTAATGTTGCTACATTTGTTCCTTCATTCATGGATGCTACTACAGTGACTACATCATTTCAAGCAACTTCTACTTCAAGAGGAGATTCTTTATTTGAAGGCTTAGAAGATTTGGACTTAAACTTCTCTTTGGATTATGCTGATAGTGAGTTGAGAAGAAGAATTTCTATTTTGTCACAAGAGTTTGACAAATATAGAAAACAAAAGGAGACTGCAGAAGCTGAACAACCATCTTCTTCAAATACAAGTGATATAGATGTGGTGAAAGGCCATATTTCTCAATTAATGAAGTGGAGAGAAGAAGATTTGATTGAGAAGAAATTGATGAATGAAAGAATTACATCTTTGGAGACACTTACTGTGAATCAAACTGCTGAAATAGCAAATTTGAAGAAAGAAAATCAAGAATTTAAGCAAAAGATTAATGATAATCAAGTCAAAGCCACTCAAGTTGAAGCCACAAGTGTTGATATAGTTTTTGTTAATCTTGATGAGGAAGAGGAAGAAGAAGAGAAAGTGGATTATGGAGATTCAGATGTTGATGAACATCCAAGTTTTAATGCTTATTATGATGATGAAGATGATGATGGTGATGTGACGGGTATTGGAAATTCAAGTGTTTTGAATTCCATCACTGGAGCAATAGTAATAAAGCCTTCTAGGAAGAAATATGTTTGTGCTAGATACCAATTAGCCCCCAAACAATCCCATTTGTCATTTGTGAAGAGGATACTAAGATATCTGAAAGGCACTCCTATGCTAGGTATTTGGTATCCTGCTAACCAAAGTTGTAAGCTTGTTGGTTTTTCAGACAGTGATTATGTTGGATGCTCGCTCACAAGAAAGTCTACTTCAGGAGGATGTCAGTTCTTTGCAAATTGCCTAGTGTCATGGCAAAGCAAGAAGCAAACATCGGTGTCAAATTCAACTGCAGAAGCTTAGTATATTGCAGCAGCCCATTGCACTGCCCAAATCCTTTGGTTGCAATATTAACTACTGGATTTTGGAATAACTAAATTAAAAATGCCTCTCCTAATAGATAGCGAAGCAGCCAAAAATATAATAAAGAATCATGTCTACCATTCAAAAACTAAACATATAGAAATAAGGCATCACTTCATTAGAGACTGTTTTGAAAAGGGACTAATCATCCCAGAACATGTCTCTACAAGTGATCAAATAGCGGACATATTTACCAAACCCTTGTACTCTTCAACTTTTTCTAAGTTTGTGGCTAAATTGGGTATGATAAATATGAGCTAATAAATATGGTTAAGAATGTGTTTCTTAAACCCCTAAATAATTACATAAAAGGATAATCTTCAATGATTATCCTAACAACGGATATTTGATAAATCATTGATGAAGATACCTTGGTCTCTCTCACTGGTTATCCCATAACACGGATAGGATCAGTGGTTATTATAACCACTGTCTCATATCTATCCCCGGGTACTCCTTCTGTTGTTACATTATAAACCTTCCGTGGTTTACTTTCTTTCTGACATCTCTTATTCTTTTTCTTTAGATACTTTTAACCTCTTTAACTTATCCATGGTTACTTTCCTTCCAAGGACAAGGTTCTTCCAATGTTAAAAATCTCCTCCGTGGTTAATTTTATTTTTTTGGTTAACTAAGTCTTGAGATACAGGTCTGATTTGATGGTCATTAATCGCTATGCTGGATTAGTCCCTCTAAAATAAATTGAATTGACCCTCATTAATGGAGCTCAAGGCTCGATAACACCCATGTATTTTACCTTTTTACCCCTTTCTTCTCTAATGACCACTGATATTATTTATATCAGTGGTTACCTTCTTTAGTTCTTCAGTTCTTTCATAATTATTCAACGAAGTGGCTTGATCGTTCTTTGATCAAGAACACTCTTCTTTCAAACATGAATCTTCCGAATCCTACTCATGGTGAAGGACAACTGCTTGTCAGGCATGTTACCTGGCACGACGCAATTACACTACTTCCGTCTGAGCTTTATGCTCATGATGATGGTGTAACGGCATCGGACCAGGCTTCATTCCTTACAAAGCTTTGTATGTACTTCAGGGTGTGCATGAACGTACTTGTTTGTCGTTTGGCTCTTCTCTCTTATGATCACAGGTTTGTCCAATGGGTAAAAACCCTAAGGTAAAGCTCCTGATTTATTATAAGTAGTGGCAGTTCTAATTTTTGAAACCGCCCTTGTAAGTGAACGGTTAACCTTCCTCATCTTCTTTTTCTCTAAAAGCAAAGTTTGTACTCACTCTTTGCATTCATAATTGCTCGATGCTCATCGTCGCAAAAATGGCCCTGAAAATCAAGACGATCCATAACCTCGAAGCTTACCTTGTCAAATCTTCTGAGTATCCTCACTACAATGAAGCAATCGACACTCTGGTAAACTCTTTCGTTCATACTGCTCTCATTCTAAACCCTCCTATCTCTGACGTTGCTCTAAACCAGTTTTGGGCAAACTCGTCCTTGGTGATAAAGGATGACTCTGTTGAAAGCATCACTTCGGTGGTCGCTAGCCAACAAGTCACCATCACCCCCTCAAAAATAAGCGTCATTCAGTGTGATTAACAGGGTGACCTGCAAAATAGGACTTTGTACAAAGCTTTCTTCTATCCTAAGTACAAGTTTCTGTATCACACCATTCTCCAGTGCTTGTCCCAAAAGTCAACAAGTTGGGGAGAAATGGCGTATGACATGCAATATGTCATGTATGCAGTTTTTTCCAACGAAAAGGTCAATTTGTCTCAAATAATCTTTGACCATCTGGTACATCACCAGAAAAGTCCCAAGCTTCTGCTGTATCCTAGGTTTGTTATGGCCTATATCTTTGCTGACCTTAATAAGGTTTGTCACATTGCTCCTCTTACCACTATTAAAGGCATTGACAAACAGGTGTTTACTAGATTGAACACTGATGCTAGAAAAACGGATGAAACTGAGGAAACACCCATCCTCTGTGAACCCACATCCACCTCCTCTTCCACACATGTAAAGGTACCGACCAAAAGAAAAGCTTCTACCAAAGCCTCTAAACCTAAGAAGCCCAAAAAGACTGTTTGGAAAGATGAGATCCCTGAACATGTCTTTGTCCCCACTGGACAGCTGGATACATTTGTTCCATCCTCACAGATGCATCAAGGATCTCCACCCCACCTAGCTCCTCATCAATCCTCTCAACAAGATGATGTTGTAATTCAAAGGGAACCTTCTCTAGCCACTACAATGTCACTTGACAATCAGATGGCAGTCCACTCTCCCACGGACATCTCTGTTTCTTCCCCACATATAGCGCTTAACTTTACTACCCATGTTCTCCATGAGATTGATGTTGTGTTTGAGCAGCTTGGTTCTCCTCCCCTTCTCCAACAGAGAAGCTGCCCCCATCAAACCTTTGCTCAAACTCATCAATCTCCTACCCATGGAAAAGAGGATGCGATCAGGATGTCCAGTCCATCTATACATCTTGATCATATATCTGGAGCATCCATTTCACATGAGAATCCAATGGGCTCTCATTTGATTGGATCAGACAATAAGACTCCTGATATGGCAACAACCCATGAAGTTCTTGAAACTAAGGCTAGAAATCCCCGGAACCAAGAAAAAGGGGTACATGACATTCCTGAGATGGACTCAGGTCATGCTTAGACTGACTTATTAGTTAGGGATTCAGATGATATCCTTAAAAGGATGGACGAATCGGATTCTAAAATAAAGGAATTGACAGAATCTGTTGCTCATATTCAGGCTGATGTGGCAAAGCTCACTGAGCTTGTCTCAACAATCTTGAGTAACCAAACCCTGCAACCCAAATCCATCCCATGCAAGAACCTTCACTTGAATGTACTTTCATTACTTCAGGTACTTCCACTACTACTACCTTCTCACCTCAGGTACTTCAGGAAGTGTTAAATTCAATTCTCATTACCCAACTCACCACCCTACTTCAATCCTTCACCTACGAATTCCTCAACACTTCTCAAACTCAAGATCAACAGTTCCAAACTCAAGCTGCTAAGGATAGCTCAGAGCAAAAGCAAAGGGAAGCTGAAGCTCAAATAAACACTGGGACATCTGGAGTATCCAGAAAACCCAGACCTTCTAAATCAGCTCCCACTGAGCAAACAAAGCTCATAACCACTGCCCCATCTTCCTCCACACAAATAAATAAAGAAGGCTCACCCACTCTTTCTCCAAACTTTGCTTCTCAAACCCTCCCTGAACTTTCTTCCCTTCCTATCACTATAAATGCTTCCACAATTGGCCAAAAACCAACACCAATAATCACTCAGTCTTTCTCAAGAAGACAAAAGAGTGTGGTCAGAAAAACCAAAACCCTCAATAACCTACCTCATAAACTTCCAGCCCCTGCTCAAGAACCCACCTCAGACTTAAATGATGACAAGCCTATTGCCTCTCTTGTTTCAAGAAAGAGAAGGCTAATACGGGCTGATGATGATGAGTCTGATCATCCAAACAACACCACAGCTTCCTCACCAATAAGATCAGTAGATGCTGAAAAACCACAAACCTCCCCAATAAAGGAATCCTACTCACCTGTTAGGACATTCCCTTCTGATGAAGACCTTCGAAAGATAAAGAATAAAGAAACAGAGAAGGAAAACTTGATTCTGGCTGGTCTTGAAGACACTGGTCTCTCAAGAGATGAACTGGTAAGGACCTATCGAGAACAAATAGCTAGATTGGATCAGTAGCAAGATAAAGCCTATCAGGCTGAGAGGGAGCAACTGATCAAATGCTTGTTGGATGAAGGGAAATACAAGGTTGAGAACTTCAGCAACTGGGATATCATTAGCCTCAGAAATGAAGCTGAAGTTTTATCCAAAAGAATAAAAGCTGATGTCATAAAGAAAAAGATCCTTGAGCAGAGGAAAAGCATAAAGCACATCCTCATCCAAAATCAATAGGGACCAAAGAACAAAATAAAAAGATGGAGAGATAAAGTTCTGTTCGATGAATGGTCAAAGTTCAAAAGAGAGAACAAAGATCACCCTGAGCTTTGGAAAGATATCACTCCCTATCCTTCTACAGTGACTCAGCTTAAGGATGCCAACCCAAGAAAAATGCTTGAACATTTGATAAATGCACCTTTGGGAACTCTAGGTGATGGATCTGCAGAATCTCCATCTGCTAAGCTTCAGCCTCCTCAGATCAAAAGCTCAAAAATAAGAATAAAGAGATGGTTCTATGACTCTATCTCCAAGAGCATGGCCATAGAAAGATTTAATGGCTCAAGAACCTTCTTCTCAAATTGGGATGAGATTCTCACCCTATCAACTGATGATCTGAAGGAAATGCAGCACAAGACTCTGGACAATGCTGATACAAAGTATGAAGTTCTGAACTATGTTTGAACTCTTAGGAATAAAATTGGTCTGGATTTAAAAAAAATAAATAGGTTTTGGCTTCATCAGTCAAGAGGGAGATTGTTGGAAAATAAGGACTGATGAGCAAAACCACTGAAGCCTGACACTTGAATAAAACCGCAGAATGACAAAGTCGCGGATGCTTCTCTTCCGATTAAAGAACTGCTTCAGTATCAGAAGGCCATCAGCGGAAGCTTTGCCAAAAAGAACTGCCACTTAACCTATCTACCTCAGAAGACAATAGCTGAACTTGACATCTTCGGAAGACAACTCTTGCATCGAAAGAAGTCAAATGACTCGGAAGACATTCTCCTCTTCCGAAATAATTGATTAATTAATCAGCTTCCGATTAACATCTTCCGAAAGAATAACCGCTGAACTCCAGTACATATACTTCAACCTCGGAAGACCTGAAGACTCTTGTTTCTGATGTTTTTGATTTTGTATTTGTACTAGTCTGTTGTATTAGTGTCTGTAACAACGTCAGCTATTTGTCTTATTACTTCTTGTCTTGTACCTCATAATGTTTGGGTATTTAAGTGCCAACATTCTCTGAATAATTTAAATTACTTCCCCAAAAATTCCTTGTGCTTTCTATCTCTTCTCTTCTCTCTGTCTAGGCAAGAAAACTAAAAAAACGAAAAATAACTTTGTGCTAAACTTTAGAGGGAGCTAAAACCAAAGCTTTGAATAAGTGTCTAAAGCCTTGTTCCTGGTAAAACAGCTACTCCTCAAGTTTTTGTAGCTCAACAGAAGTAATTCATTTTACTCAGAGAATGTTGGGACTTGAATACCCAACATTCTGAGATACAAGACAAGAAATAATAAGACAAATAGCTAACACTGTTACAGACACTGAATCATCATAATAGTACAAATACAAATTCAACAAAACTGGAAACAAGAGTCTTCAGGAGTCTTCAGGTCTTCCGAGGTTGAGGTAGTTGTATTGAGGCTCAGTGGTTATTCTTTCGAAAGTTGTTCATCGGAAGCTGATTGAAAAATCAGTTATTTTGGAATAGGAGAACATCTTCCGAATCATTTGATGTCTTCCGATGCAGTAGTTGTCTTCCGAAGCTATCATGGTCAGCTGGTTTCTTCCGATGTAGAGAAGTTCAGCGGTAGTTCTTTTTGGCGAATCTTCCACTGTTAAAGTTCCGATGTTGAAGAAGTTCTTCAATCGAAAGAGAAACGTCCATGGTTGGTCAATCCGCAGTTTATTTATTTGTATGGCTTTAGTAGTTTTGCTCATCAGTCCTTATTTTCCAACACATTAGATCCATGAATACCGCTGGAGCATTTGTCAGTCCAAATGGCATGACCAAGAATTCGTAATGGCCATAACGTGTCCTGAACGCTGTCTTTGGAATATCTGCCTCTTGTACCCTGAGTTGATGATAACCATATCTGAGATCAATCTTCGAGTAGTAACTCGGACCTTGTAACTGATCGAACAGATCGTCAATTCGAGGTAATGGATACCGGTTCTTGATAGTGACTTTGTTAAGTTCACGATAATCAATGCACATGCGGAAAGTCCAATCCTTTTTCTTAACAAATAAGACTGTAGCTTTCCACGGTGAAAAGCTAGGTCGTATAAAACCCTTATCCAACAGCTCTTGTAGTTGTGTGGATAACTCTTGCATTTCAGATGGTGCAAGTCGGATAGGCGCTCTAGCAATCGGTGTTGCGTCTGGTGTAAGGTCGATTCGAAATTCCACCTGCCTGGTAGGAAGTGATCCCGGTAGGTCTTTTGGAAATAGTTCAGGAAATTCACGTACCACTGGAATGTCTTTGATCTTCTTCTCAACTACAGCTTCTCAGTTATAAGTGCTATAACTGATGTCTGACCTTTACGCATACATTTGTGTGCTTTCATACAATATATGATTCGTAGTGGCATATTGTTCTTCTCTCCTTGTACATAAAATGTCTCTCCATGTGGAAGAGGAATACGGACAATCTTCTCAAGACATAATTTCGGCCTGTTGTTTCGACAACCATCCCATGCCAATGACTACAACAAAACTGCCTAAGGCAATTGGCATAAGATCAATGTCAAGTGTCTGACTCATCAAGTCAAGGATAAACCCTTTGAGAACATGTTCTACTACAATTAACTTACCATCAGCTAAATCTACAGTGTATGGGTTTCTAAGGCAGTAGGGCTAACATTTAGCAGTTTGCAAAACTAACTAGATACAAAACTCCGATCTGCACCAATGTCAAATAGGATATAGGCAGAGTGATTATTCAAGAGGAACATACCGGTAACAATGTTGGGATCCTCCCGTGCCTGACGCCATCCAATCACGAAAGCCCTGCCCCTTGCACCATTGGTTTTGTTGTTATTGTCGTTGTTGGTGCCGTTGCCATTTGTGGTTGTGTAATTATCCCCTCCTTTCTTAAGTTGTGGACAATCTTTCCTAAAATGACCAGATTTGTCACACTCAAAACAGACTTTCTGTGTGTTATTCTGGTTAGTTAGGTTTGTCTGTAATTCTCCCCGATAATCCTTTGCAGCATGACCCATCTTCCCGCACCGTTGGCATCGATATTTGTCACATTGATTCCCAAGGTGATGGAGTCCACATTGGTTGCATGTTGGGTATTTACCATTATACCCTCCCGATGATTGTTGACTACTGTTTGAATTGTGATGGGTCTTGTTTGACTCATGTCTACAGTGCTGCTATAATGATTGTTGTGAGGAGTTTTTGGAAGAGCTACTTTCCCACTTCCTCTTGTGGTCTCCCACTTTGGATGTTGCTGTTCTCTTGGGTAGTATCCCCTGCTGCACCGCCTGGTCAGTAAGTTGGTGCGCCAATCAAATAGCTTGTTGAATGGTACTAGTGTTCGCAGATGTAACTAGCCCTTGGATCTGAGATACCAACCCTACAATGTACCTCTCAATCCATTTGCTAGGCGGAGTTGCCATGTGAGATAATAGTCTTGCCAGTTCATGAGATCGAGTAGTGAATTCCTCGATGTCAGAACCCTCCATTTTGAGGTACCAGTATTCATCCTCAAGCTTTTGTACCTCGTTGCGGGGGTAATACTCCTCCTGCAACAATGTCTTGAAACTGTCCCAAGTAAGGGCATTTGCCTCATCTAGGCCTAATGTTTGTACATTAGAGTTCCACCATGTTAAAGCTGGACCCTCTAGTGTACCAGTAGTATATTTGACCTTGTTTTCCTCGGGACAATTGCAAATTGTAAACACTGGTTCAGACTTTTCAATCCTTCAAAGAAGCCCAACAGCTCCTTTCGATCCCTTAAAATGATATGGTTTGAAGTCCAAGAAGGTCTTGAACATGCACACTGGTGGGTTTAGCAGTCCCTCCAATGGACCATGTGGTCCTGTCTGTTGTGTCTGTGTGTAATTTGCAATGGCCGCAACGATCCTAACATTGATGAGTGCATCAAGTTCTGTTGCTGTCATGTTAAAGTTTTCGCCTGCCATAATCTTCACATTTACACATAATGAGATTTCGCTTGCCATAACTCTTTTGAGTTCTTGTTATTTCACAAGGTTTGTTGTATATTTATATTTCAATCTTCATTGAAATGCATACAATTGTTTTATGTTTTCACAATATCGTTATCACACAATTGTTCATCATATAGTATTTGCATATAGTTATAAATGAAAGTACACATACCGTACGGATTGCCGGACAGTCATGTACTAGTTGTCACACTAGCTGCCAGCTACAACCATTTACCACTTGCCGTCGCCGTCACCACCAGCCATTGCCATCACCGTAACCACTCATCACCACCAATGCCGCCACAAACCACCACCATCGTGCCATCCATCGCCATCACCCGAAACCCTAAAATGGTTTTAAAAATAAGAATATCCTTTTTGGTCATTTTACAACATTAAGCCGAGTCAAATATATATAAAAAGAAAAAAAAACTTATTGACTTATTGGTTTTTTCTAATCACAAAAGTTACTCCAAACCTTTTTTAAACAATTTTTTTAAAAATGTTATATGTAAATAAATACTTTTAACAAAAATACCATTTTGAGCAAATAGTTTAGCATTATAATTAAGCTATTATCATATTTTTATTTTCTTACTAAATCAACTCATTATAATTTTCTTAACTAACCTATTATACTTATTTTCTTTTTATTTTTAGTAAATCTTGTTAAATAAATACAACTAATAGATTCACTTCAATAAACTTAAAAAAATAAAAATATTTAATATAATAAAAGAATAGCAAGTAGGCAGTTGTCATCTTCTTATGAACTAAAAAATTATTTTTTCCGCATCTCTCTCTTATTAAATATTAATTATCTTTTATATTAAATATTAATCATAAATCATTTTAAATAAATAAATTATACAATTAAATATAAATATATAGATCTTTTTATCAAAAAAATTAATTAAAACTCAAATAAATAATACGAAAATTTTAATTATATAATATCATAAATATAATTTTTTGATTTTTAATCCTACTTTGTAGTATATTATTTTTAGACACTCAATAGTTATTATTTTATAAACAATTAATAATAAAAACACACGATAAAATTGTTGCTAATAACACGTTATTTATCAAACACATGTAGTACATGAGTTTCTGACCTAGTATTTAATAGAAGAGAGACATAAAAACTAATGATTAGATAACTTACAAAGTTGACACGTGTTACACAAAACTTTTATGTATGGTATTGTATGTAGATTTGATTTTCTAAACACCTTTTATTTACAACAATTTTATCTTGTGTGTTTATTATTAATTGTTTATAAAATAATAACTATTGAATGTCTAAAAATAATAAACAACAATCCGTTGGTGCTAACTTGCATTTAGCCCCAAAACGAACTACGCCTTTCCATGGGGACACTTTCAACATGACTCGGTCACCCACTTAGAATTCCAAAGGCTTTCGTCGTCTTTCTGTGTAACTCTTTTGGTGACCACGGGCATAAACTCATCAATGTTACGATAACAATATTGTAATAACGATATTGTGAAAACATAAAACAGTTGTATCACATTGATGAGTGCATCAACTTCAGCTACTGTCATGTTAACGTTTTTGCCTGCCATAATCTTCACATTTACACATAATGAGATTACATCTATCACATAATCACCATTCATGCATAAAGTCAACATAGCACACAACTATTGCCATCAAAATAATAATTCTCATATAATAAAACTAGTTCCATCAATTGTATGCAAAACAACTTAAATATGAAATTTTGTTTGTTATGAGCACAACCCACTCATATAAGTTTATTAACTGAAAAATAAATAACATAAAAATAACTAAACTCCGCAGTTTGGTGGCGCAACACTAGAAGATGAATCAGCATGCTCTACTGGGCCACCTCCTGCACCGTGCTCATACTGTATATGTCCAGTGATGAGTGTCAAGGCCTGCTCGGCTAAGTCTCCAACTATGTTGGTTCCATTAATAGCCTCCTCGAATCGTGCAATGGCCACCTCGGCCCATGCCTCGGCCATAGTTGCACGTAGTTCAGTCTCCTGTTATCGTGCCTCGGCCATAGTTGCCCGTAGTTCAGCCTCCTGCAGTCGTTCCGTGAGTTTAAAGATAGCTACTCGCATCAGCTTCACATCTTCCACCAAATTCTCATGTGCCCAATCTGTACAAGCCAATTCCTCAGTAAGGCTCCTCCATTTTTGCATAACCCAGTTGTTGCTCTCTAGCAACCCTGTAATTGTCCTTGCTGCCTCGCGCATGTTACGGATCTCTTGATCCATGCACGCCACGAATGCAGCAAAAGCTTGCTTTAGCGGATATCCTAGAGCACGTAGAGTCCAAATGCCAGTAGTAGAGTTAGTAGCAGGTGGTGGAGGTACTCTATCCTCGCGCACCCAGCTACGGATAAGGTCTGGGAAACACTGCCAATAATTACTGATCCCCCTGGGTCTGATATGAATATCCTCTCCATAGTGGATAGTACGTCTATTGGCTCTAACTTCCTCTTCTTGGATGCCGGAATTTCCACAACTTGCGGCTCCTCATCATGAATGGGCGTAGACAGTGACGCCATATCTGTTACATAATACTATGTATAAATACTATACAAAATGTGTAAGCAAGTGCGTCTAATGTCTATAGTTATAGTCTAAGTCTAACAATGCAAACCTAGTTCGCTATAACCAATGTCTCTGATACCAATCTGTCACACCCTCAATTTCCAACTAACGGAATCATATCGTTTAGGGCATGACAAACCAGGATCTCAGTCATTGGACATAACGAAAGACCTCTATATGCTTTTAAACATAATTCAGTCTTATTTCATTAAAACAAAGTTTAATGTAGCGGAAGCGTTTGAAAATTAATAACCAAACATGTCTGTTGTAAAAACCATGCATTACAATATTCAATGTTTTAAATCAACAAATAAACTTAAACTGACGCATGAGACTCAACATCCTAGTCCCTGTTCATCCTTGCTTGTGCTCTAGTGTCTTGAGAGAACATGCAAATAACGTCAACAAAAAGGTTGGTGCACACATAGGTTTGAATGAATAATCACAAATGTTTGAACAACTGTTTGAAATGTAATGTTTGCAGATAACATAATCACACATTGCCTAGTCATGATAGCTAGTCATTGTACTATTTACATAAGTGGTCGACACCGAAGCTGACTGTTGCATGCTGTTGCATGTTTGCCTTTCCACTATTGTCTAACACAAACAATATTAATGTTGAATTGGCTAGTTAAACCCTAGAGTAGATCCCATCTACCAGCTGAGGTTTGTCAAACCCAGTAGATCTATCTTCAACTACCACGCTTTGCACTATGGCAAACTAAATGGTTCGATATGTAAGGACTTTGAGTGTTATGTGCACGCTTATAGTAAACAGTTAAATCATGCAACTGATATGTATCCAAAAGCGTTTGTTTGCACATGTTTTCTCCAACAAAACAGTAAAATGTAAAAAGGGGTCGTGTACACACGTTAGATAGCAAATTGAATGATCAAGTGTTTGTGAACACACATAGATAACCTTCTACGAAGAATCTGTGTTTTAACAGTAACGTTGTTAATTCGTTATTGTGGTTACATAATTGTCAACACATGTATACTAGATTGTTTGAAACATACATACAAAAGTATGCATGGTTTCAAATTCGTTTGTTTAAATCGTATAAACGTATACGATTTCATTTTAAGATACGTAATTATAAGTGCTTAGTCTTTAAATCAAAATATAAATTTTATCATCTTATTTTGTTCTTGATTCCATTACGGTTCCACCGAAATTTGAACGAATCAATTCGGAGTTAGAACGAGAAAGTTATGATTAAAATATAAAAATTGATTTTAATTTCAAAAACCAATAGAGGCAAGGTTCGAACCCCCAACCTCCTGGACAAACACCCCACGACCAAACCAACCCATCTACATCAGTTTTTGCATTAGAGTTGGTTTTTAGATGGTTTTAAACATAATTCAGCCCGTTCTCCTTGGTTGTCTTTAACTGAACCTTTAGGATCCAAATTGACTCATTATACGACCCCAATCGATTCCAGAACCATGGGGTTTTGTTTATAAAAATTAGGCGAGTTCATATGAGCATTTAATTGATATATTTCATTCAAAATCATATGATTTTTATACTTTGACCAAATTCGAACCAAAGTCCCAATCCCCAACTCAAATTTATCAAATTCGTTATTGTTAATCTGAAAAATCATAGGGTTTTCATTACACTAGATATTTAGAAACTTTATGTATCTTTTGATTAGATTATCATGTTCGTTTAAATACAAACCCCCAATTTGTTTCATGTAACGAACCCTAGAAATCAAATTCCTAACATTCGTTGTTATTTGATCAAATTAACTTAGGATTTTCATTAAATATTGAATTTTGAAACTATCTGTAATGGTTAATTTGAATATCCAATTTGTTTGGGTCGAAACCCCCAAAACTTTTTTATCTAAGAACCCTATAATTCAAAGTCATGAAATTCGTTGTTATTTGATACAATTAACATAGGCTTTTCATTAAACACATTAATCCGAAGCTCTCTGTAACATTTGATTTGATTTTGGAATTCGTTTACATTGAAACCCCCAAATCATCCCATACGATGAACCCTAGCATTCGAACTCGTACAATTCAATATTAGAACCACGAATTATCATGGGGCTATGCTTAGTCGGCCTGTTTAGGTTAAATAGAAGTCGATTATTACCCGGATTGGTCTTGAATTGAAGCAGTTTGACCTATGTGTTGAGTTCGGCCGACCCTTGATCAATTTCTTCTCCCCGCAGCTTCTAGGATCGAATTGATGTTTGTAAAAGATTCTACGAATGCCGACTAGAAGTTATGTATGTTCAATTGTGTGAAATGTTATCGAATTTTGTGGTTTTATAGTCACCTAGTGACAGTTTCGTCTTTAAGAATTGTTAAATAGTTTAATTTCGACAATTATGTTATTAATCACTGATGATAACCGTTTATCATCATAGCTATGAGTTTTATAATCATTCAATCTAATTAATTTCAGTGTTTTAACACGAATTTTGAATTTCTTATTGATTATCATTTGAATTTTGAGTTCTAAAGTCAAAATTGAACCATTTAACTAATTACAAGTCAAATTCTTATAATCCAAGTGTTTTTGGACTTTTTTTGTTCAATTCTAATCCCTCAAGTTTGATTTTGTTTGATTTCGAATTGTTTCTGTTAATTTTTGATTAACGTGGTTAATCCGAAAATGCCAGATTGTCACAACCAATAGCTTACTTTTGTGTTGTGCATATATTTGGAAATGACATATTTGCGATTCATCTTTTGTAAATCTAGTGTAGATACAAGATAGAAACTACATGATTCTTTTTGGGTAGATTTACTGAGTTAAATTATGAACACAATTTGTGTAATTTAACTTTTAATTCTATGACAATGTCATGATTAGCATTTCTCATTATACATCATGTGCCATGTAAAAAATCTGATCAATTCGATTATCACACGATATCGCGCCCCGAGATTCTTCCGCCCGACGGGAAAGTCGATACAGCTCGCTGGCTTAGGGTGTGACATTGCATCATTAATAACACTACACCGGCACTACAGGCGGACGTTAGGTGAATGTGGAGAGGAACTCCACGGTAACGTACCTATAGCAAGGCTGGAAGGCAGAATCGAACAGCCGTATCCATGGCGTCTCCTCCCTGATCTACCGCTCGGTGCGGGCTCTCTCGCCGATCCCCGTGAGGATGTCCCAGTCCACGGCCTTCTGTTGGCCAATCTTCATCGTCCAGAACTTGGCATACCGGCCAGCAGCCACGGAGCTCTAGGGAAATTGGAGGATCGAATGATCCTGTAGATCGCCGTCGCCACCCTCTGCCTCGAATCCTAATGACATATCTGCACGTGAAAAAAAAACGAATATAAAGTTAAAATTAAAAAAAAATTTGGACCTGTACACCATGTACAATGTTCTACGTGGCATATAGGGTGGAGTTTGGCTATACTACAGGCCATACTACACCATGTACGCCACGTAGAACAATGTACGTGGTGTACATGTCCAATTCAAATGTTCTAACCTAAAGAAGAACTGTACGCCACGTAAAGTGTTGTACGTGACGTACAGTTCTTAATCCTATGAATTGGGGAAGAACTGTACGCCACGTACAGCCCTATACGTGGTGTACAATTCATCGTTCACAGTGAGTTACACAACCCAGACTCTTCCCATGGAAATCTAACCAATTTTAACGGTTAAAACTAAGAAAAACTTACCTCTAATGTGTAGAAAGAAGAAATGAACACTCTTGCCTCGAATCCGGACGTGTATGGCTCGATATGAGGGAGAGAAGCCTGAAAGGGTCGAGAGGCGTATATGCTGGTGGTTTTGGAGGCGTATGCCCGATCAACTGGTTTTATAGGGACCTCTACATGTCATACAGATCCCTACATGGCTTACAGAGTGTAGTATGGCCATACTACAGGCCATACTTCACTCTAACACCACTTAGGGACCTTTACGACAAGCACATGTCCTTTTTGAACACATAACTGATACTCCAGCCACGTAGGGAACAATACGCCACATACATGTCCTATTTTTGGAAACACAACTTATACTCCATCCTGTACGTGGCGTACAATTGCCTACGTGGCCTACTGGGTGGATTATGGCGTGTAGTATAGCTATATTCCAGCCTGTACGCCACGTAGGGAACAATACCCCACGTATAATTGCTTTTTTGAACAAACAACTGATACTCCACCCTGTATGTGGCGTACAGGTCCCTATGTGGAGTAAAGAATGGAGTATCGATATACTACAGGCCATACTCCATCATGTACGCTACATAGGGATCTGTACACCACGTATAGGGTGAAGTATCAGTTGTGTGTTCAAAAAGGACATGTACGTGTCGTATAGTACTCTACGTAGTTGTGTGTTCACCTAGGCAACCAGCTCATCATGAGACATAAATTTCTAAAACAATACCACGACTTAAAATATGTATAATGGTAAAAACATTAAACTCAATCTAAATTATACCTGATTGGTATCCCACAACACTTTAACATGATGACCTCCATTGAAATAATTATGCCCGATATTTTGTGGTTCTAAACATAGACCATTTTCTTTGTGCAAACTTTCATGCATGTATGAAGGCTGAATCTCCTATCCATATACATGCTGGTTTACGTAATTGTAGAAAGATTCAACACAAGGATCCTCATTTAAATCGGTAATCCATTCGCGTTGTATGGCTGAAAGTTGGGTTCCTTGTTTAAATCAGGCGGCTCTTGAGGTCTACCGTCACCATGATAAGATTGACCGACAGAATCCTGTTCTATCTTTTCGTTTTCAAAGAAGAGCTTAGCGTCCAAAAATGACATCATGTGAATACCATAAACAGCCGAAAGAATTTAAATAGAGAATGCGGATGAATAAAAACACGAATGAATTTGAAATGTTCGTTCGTTCGATATATATATATATATAATTTAGGAAATCTTACGTCGTTTCAAAGGTTGTACGAGAATTAAATTTCAGAATTTGTATACGTTGCGTATACAGCCATTTTCAGTACACTCACCAGACTTTAAAACCAATTATTGTCCCTTATACGTCACGTACAGTACTCTACGTGGCGTATAACTTTTTCAGCATGTCGGGTTGCAAACTATTCCTCTCATAATTGTCCTTTATACGCCATGTACAGCCCTCTACGTGGCGTACAACATCCCATCATTGTGCAGAGGTGTCAGTACTGGTTGTACGAGGTTCTGTACGTGGCGTATAGTACTCTACGTAGCATACAACGCCCAATCATTGTCTAGAATGTCAGTGCAAATGTTATTGTACGTATAAATGGTGTGAAAATATAGAATTGGGTGTGAGATTAACACAACCCTTATTTAATTTTATGAAATTAATTCTCAAATTATTATAGTTAATTAAACTATTTTGTTTCCATCAAATTATTATAGAATCACTTTTTGAGGGGAAAATATTTTGTTTGACTGGGTCTGAACCCGTTTGATTTGAGTTAATCGAGTTGAGGCTAATTTTAAAGTATAAGATTATAAACCAATTTCAACATGACTACAGTTTGAGTCAGTACTCAAAATCAAGTTTTTTCTCAGTAAATTACGGTTTTGGCCCCTGTAGTTTAAATGTTTTAAATATTTCGGCTCAAAATGGAATCTTCTATCAATTTAGCCCCTGTGATTTGGACACTAACTGTTTTGGCCCCTCAAACTTAACTATTATAACGGTTTTGGCCCAAAACACTAATTATCATTGGGGCCAAAAACGTTAGTTATCGAAACCACATGGGCTAAATTGATAGAAGATTATATTTTGGGCCGAAATAGTTAAAACACTAAAACTACAAGGGCCAAAACCGTAATTTACTCTTTTTTGTCTTTCATTTATTTCTGGATGTAGTGCATATGCATTTTGGGGCAATTCTGAAAATGAACTTAAAATCAATTGAAAATCACATTCTTTATAATTAATTAATTAACGTATATAATATATAGTACTAGTTTGTCTAGAGATGGGCAAAAAAACCTGGTTACAGAACCGAACCCGACTATTCTTAGAGAAATCATAACCGGGATTTGAAATACTGAAATCAGTTCCACCTTTACCGACCAAACTCAATATAACCGATCAAAATCCAAATGCCACCGAAACCGATTCGGGAAAAGAAAAACAAAAAAAAAAAACGGTATGCCCTTAAGCTTGTCCATCACATTTTGTAAAACCTCAAGGCTTAAATGCAATTCTTTAATTCGGGGCCACATGAAACACGCTTCAATGATCTAACAAAGCCCAAAAACCAGGAACAAAAAAACATATCACGAACCCGTAGGCCCATTCTCTAATTTTGACTTTAATTAGGTCAACCGATCGTCCCTCCAACGGCTAGTTTTTGTCATCTACCTCTCACCGGCTACTTTTATCCTCCGATTTCCACTATCATTGAAACCCGCAAATCCCAAAAACAATGGATTTCAACTCCATCAGCCACGAAGAAGAAGAAGAGAGAGAAAGCCTCATCAATGGAGCCGGAGTTGCAACTGTAAAAGTGGTGGAATACATGCTGTCCTCAATGTCGAACGAGCTTCTAACCAAGTTTCCCGACAACTCCGCCTTCGATTTTGACTACAACCAGAGCTCTATTTGGTCTCCGTTGGTTCCTCACCCGTCAAACCCACCGTCTCCGGCGCCGGAGTTGCAGAGGAAGCTTTCGTATGATGATGAAGAAGACGAGAATGTTGAAGATATGATGTCGGGTTCATGCGTGTTTAATTGCTTTAGAGTTTATCGCAAATTTATCAAGAGAAAGATGAACGGGATGAAGAGAAGGAGAAGCAGTTTCAGAGGGTTTAATCGATTGGGGCCGATGTGTTCAAATTCAGCAAATGTGGTTGCAGGTCCTGTTTCTTCTTCTCCGATTCGGATCAAGGTGAAGATTTTGTCAACAAACTTTTTTTTTTTTTTTTTTTTATTGTGTAAAGTTTTTTTTATGAAATTACGGGTAATTTGAGTTAAGGGTTGTCTATTGTTTGGAATAAACCGAAACAAAATAAAAGAGATTGGGAATTTTGGTTCTGTTTTGTTTCGGTTACAACTCAAAATAACTTAGAAAACCAAACTCGTCAAAAGCTTTCCTCCTTTCTAATATTATTTATTACATGTATATCTAGGTTAATTATATACTTCTTATTTCTAAAAGATATTTCTTGTTTTAAATATCTTAAGTTGAAGTCTTGCTTGTAGCAAACATTGTTTTGGGTTGAAAGGTGTTTTAATTGACATAGTGATCCTGATTGACCGTACGCTTGATGTTAAAAAAAAATATAATAATAATAATAATAATAATAATAATAAACCAATCAAACTGAAAAAGAAAAAAAAAATTATTCAATTCGGGATGGAGTCAAAATAAACCTGAATGCAGAACCAAACTAAAAAAGGAAAAACATTGAAATCTTTATTCGCTTACTCAATTTGGGTTGGAATCAATATACATTGAATAACTAGAAAGCCATACCATTAAACAAGTTTGATAAAAAAAAATGGTTGATTGTGATGAAATTGAAACAGGGATTGAAGAAGGTGTTAAAAGCAACATCAAAGCAGTTCAAGAAAACTCTGAAGAAGAAAGACTCCGGTTCACATCTCAAGCTCTCCTCACAAATTTATTTATGATTATTTGTAGGTAATTGATTAATAAATAAATTAATTTGAAAATGTTATTTGGTGAATCTTCTAAACCGAATATAATTCATGTAAAATAAGATGTGTTTTATATCTAGAGCTTTCAAATTCATGTAATCTTTCAATATTTAAATAATATTATTAGTTTTTATAAGTATTGCGTCTTTGAACATTTCTTGACAAACAACTAAATATAATAATTTGAACTTAATCTATGTTATTAAGTTTCATTAGAGTGACCTTGTGTAGTAGACCAAAATGAAATCATATAACAACTAAAATTACCTAAATCAACATATTTTTATAAATTAAGTCATGAATGCCAACTATTTGTATTGTTTTATATACTTGAAAATGTACTCTTTTATAAATATTATTATTTATACGAATGAAAGTAACAAGATGAGAAATCCCAACATAATGACATGCATTATTTTATTTAATATGAAATGTAAAGTGAGACTTAAAAAGCAAGGCCTAACAATCTTAACCAATGACAAGTTAACATGTAAATTTAGGCAAACAATTATTTTACTTTTTATTGAAATGAGTAACATTATGACATAAAACCAATTGAGATGGATAACACCTTAAACACAGGGGTCAAGATAGGTAACTTAAAAATTATGTGAATATCATGGATTCAAATGTGTAAGAATGATCAATCAATAAACTATTTGTTATCACACCCTAACCAATATCAGAATACGTTGGGGGCATGATTTGCAATTGTTTAAAAGTTTATTATGCTATTTGTAAATTTCAATATTCAATCAATCACATTTAACATCATAAGTATCATTCATTCAACACATAACACATACAAACAAATACATAACATTCATAATCAAAAATTACATCAAATTAAAAACTACCTAACGTTATACATTTGCAACAAAGTGATAAGAATGCATACCCGAGCACGCGAGACCAATCGTGCACTCTTTTTGTAAAGACTTGACGACTTCACACGAGTTGGGATTTTGGTGATTTGGAAGCATGCAAATGAGTGCCTATCTGCAAATGGGCATGGTAAACAAGTTGGGTAAATTGTCAAATAGGTTCGTGTTCTAATAGATCATGTTATATAGGTTTAATCATCATGGCTTCTTAGAGTGATATTGTTTTAATCACCACAAAAAAAATTATTAAATATTATGAAATGCAACTATAAGTAGAAGCTTCAAGTGCAAGAATGCAAGAATTACCGTTTAGAGCCATAAATGATATGGGGCAGAAACTTTCTATAACAAATCAATATACGACCCATGACCCAAAACATGCAAAAACCTATGAAATGAGGAAATTTAATTAATAGTTATAATAAGTAATAACGTAGAAAAGGCAATGACATTAGACCACACAAACTTTAACTTATTTAGAGTTTTAGAAGGTAAAATATGGCATGAAATATAGGAGGATATGTAATATAGAAGTTTTCTAATAGTATATATAAAATTAATCTGTATTTTGTAGTCATAGAAGGTGCCCCTTGTAACTTAATTAAAAGCATAAGGTAAATGTTTGGGATCTCATTGTCTTTAGCATCTTCCTAGGTTATAATATCTAGCAATAAGATGACGTACATACGAGGGAGGGTATTGTAAAAACTTGTTAACAGAAACGTATTTTCTTGTAGTTGCTCTCCCTCAAAAGTATTACATTTACCTTGATACCACCAAAATGATGTTGGTGACATACACAATGACTTTAATTAATATATATGGCTTTTTTACTAACGATTTGGTTGTTGCTTAAACATTAGAACAAAAAACACGTCATATATGATATATGCATGACGTGTTTTTTGTGTTAATGTTAATGCAACAAGTGAAAGACTATTAGGCTTGAGATTATGGGGAACATGTCAAGACAGCCCTTGAAACTAATAGGGTATGATATAGTAAGTGTTTCACTCAAACCCAAAGCCTCAAATCGCTGCTCATTTCCATCACATGATTACACAACTAAACCATAACCCAAAACGCAGGCACAAACTATGTAGGGAATAAAACAAGGCAATGTCAAAAACCAAATTAAATGAGCTAACTCTTGACATTAAAGTGTAATTGGGTTTCAATTTACCTTATATCTCACTTCATAATTTTTATAATGCATATCAACAAACCATTCATCTTGTAGCCAACTACAATCTTCTTTTGGTGTAGAAAAAGATCCCCCACTGATAGACCAAACGCCTTTTCGGATTGTGACAGGAGTAGAGAAAGATCCTCCAGTTATAGAGTGAACTGGTTTTTTAATCACACATAACTCCTTAAATTGGCTAGGTGGTGGCGTCAATTCATCATCGTTCATATTCAAATTAACATTAAGCTAAAAAGAAACTGAATTTAGATGAATATGTCAACAAGAAGTAAAAAACACGTAAAATACCACCACCATTTTTATTTCAATTGCAAAAGATAAAAGTAGTCTACTCTTGTCAAATGTATATCATTTGATCCATTTAAAAAATATCAAATGTAGTAATCAAATTAAATGTGCCCAAACCGTAAGAAAGAGTGAATCAATGCTTAAAACGGGGTTTGTAATCGATTTATCTTTGTATAAAATAAAATGTCACTAAAAATATACGGGTTTATGAAGCTAGAAACAACGAAATCAAACCAAAATATAGGATTAGTACCTTTGAATTAAGTCAAGCAAATAACCTTACTAAAGCTCTAGAAATCAAGCGAACCTGGTTTGACAACAAAAAATTCATGTTTAAGTAAGACGATTTTGTAAGTGAAACATAAGATTTTGTAAGTGAAACATACATACATGCTTTTCAAAACAATAATTAAATCTACAAATGACACATAACATCTAATGCAAATCTTAGAATTCAAATAACAAAGGCAAGTGAACTACAAAACTCTTTAAAAACACTACATAAAATCAAGAGATCCAAATTAGATCAATAGCTACAAATTTATAACATCAAATTAAATGTCAAAGTTTACAACAGAATATCATATTTAAACGGAATACTCACCAAGTATAGAAGACATCTTACTTAAGATTCATCAACCATAAAAGGGGAGACAACATAAACCATAAAATACTCCAATCATAATCGATTACATTACATTTTCCAGTTTCAATCACAACCAACACTCGGTAAAACAAAAACCATTTATCTCAAAAGAAAATAGTGGTACTCTCATTTCAACAAACAACTGGCGGGCATGAGAAAAAGGGCCAAAGAAATACCAAAATCAAATGTGATAGACAAACCATATGTCATTAATGAAACAAAAAACATATACCTGGTAAAATAATGTAACATTGTCCATTTTTCATTAATAAAAGAAAGAAACCTAAAACTGTAACTAGTTACATAGTTAGTCAACAATTTAACACCTTGCATACATTTGATGTTCTCTTTCAATCAACTATTTCCTCATGATTTTCACAATCAATATGCTAATACCATATAATGAACAAAATGGCACTTCATGTAACACCCCGACCAATGGCGGAATCATCGGGGTATTCACAAAATGTAGATTGTTCACAAGCACAAGGCATATAATGTAATTACTCCAAATATTTCATTAAACATCATCCATACTTAATATTTAAATAAACTTCAAACATCAGAATCCATTACATCATCCAATGAAAATACTAATCCCAAATATTCAAATCTAAACATAATGTAAATCAATTAAATAATTAAACCCAATCTTCAATTCAAGCTTATGTAGTCTTTTCACCTTAAACATGTTGAAATAAGAGGTCAACTATAAAGAGTTGAGCTTCACAGGTTTTAAGCACATACATCAAAATAGTTGAATAAAATGTGTATAAAATGTCATAAGTGATATGTGTAATCAAGCAAAATGAACATACAATATTGGATTAGTAAATAAAGCATATCAACTAATGTTAACAGAATAATGTTTGATCATGGTAAGCATCACAATGCTTGAATTAGTAACTATCATTGTGGGCTTTCCCCGAAGGTTAAATCAAACTACAGTGGAATGGCCCGTCAATAGATCTTTCATAGTCACTAAGGGTGATCAGTGCTAAATGTTAACTAAAGTTCAATATTTATAATGTCATAAACTTGTTGCACATAAATAGTTTAGAAATTTTGATAACATGTTTCACCCCAATTAATAAAAACATAAAAGGGGGCTAAGAAGACTCACCTTGGTTGATGAGCTAGCCTTTGTGAATAAATGATGCCAAGTTTGTGGTTCGAGCAATACAATACAAGTTATCCTATATAGTTTAAACAAGTATAAGCTAGTGCAACTCTAAATTCCTATAGAATCTCTAACATAATTACAATAATGTAATTTTACTTCATGTTCGAATGTTTTCATATTGATTTGTTCAAAAAAGTTTCATATGTAAAATCACCTTAAGTCTTTTAAAGTTTATGTTTCAAATTTGATATCCATTGAAAGTTTAATTCATATGTAGAAGTAAATAATTTATTTAATTATTGTTTAATAATAAATAGATTAAAATACTAGTAATAGTATTAATAATAATGTACTTAATAAGTTGTAGAGATTGTTTATAGATATATTACCATTTATAAAAAAAAAAGTTTTGATAAAACTCTTTCTTTCTCTAAATATAAAATTGTGTAAAAGTTATAAAAATTAAAGTTAATTAACAACTTTAGTAACTAATGTAATAATTAAAAACTTATAGATATTATAAATATTTAAAATATAATTTCATTGTTGTTAATAATACTCTAACTATAGACATCTTTTATACACGATTGTAAGATATTAATTAAAATATTTACAAATAAATTTTAATATCATAAGTTTTATAAATTTAAATTACGCTTTTAAAATAGGTTCTTAAGTATATAAAATTAGTATAGTTTATATATATTTCATCAAAATAATCAGTTTTAGATATATAAAAATTTTTAGTGAAAATAGAATGTAAAAATAAGTTTTAATCAAAAAGTTATAAAAAAACCAAAAAGAATTGCCCCAGGCCGGGTTCGAACCCATGACCTGGGCCATCCAGAACTTTCACAAGCATCACATTAACCGGTTGATATAGAGACATGCTCGCAACAAAGATCGATTAGAATAAGTTTTAACATGACCCGGATTTTAATCCTAAATCTAGATTAACCGAATGAACCCTATGTCACACCCTAACCTCGAGGTGCGTGACGTGTCATATCATTCTTAGCCAGTCATATACAGCGGAAGACTTATGTTGACCACGAAATGAAAATAATTTTTAACTTTCTGAAACATTGTAAGTTGCACTATGAATAGTGCTTACGGTGAAGAAATTACAAAATAATCATAAAACCTTAATTCGATGTTTTAACAAGGTCCATTGCCTTAGTACACGAGTGTGGTTTCATAATGTCACACCCCTCAAATTTCAACTAACGGAATCATACCGTTTAGGGCGTTACAAACCAGGATCTCAGGCATTAGACATAACGAAAGACCTTTATATGCTTTTCAAACATAATTTTGGTCTAAATTGTAATATCAAAGTTTCAACATTTGCGGAAGCGTTTGAAAACCAATAACAAAACATAACAATTTGCGAAATGTAAATTACAAGTTCAAAGTCTTAAACAATCAAATCCAAAACACTTGAATTAAAATGTACGCATGAGACTCAACATCCTAGTCCCTGCTCTGTCACACCCCCAAATTTCAACTAACGGAATCATACCGTTTAGGGCGTGACAAACCAGGATCTCATGCATTAGACATAAAGAAATACCTCTATATGCTTTTCAAACATAAATTTGGTCTAAATTGTAATATCAAATTTTCAACGTTTGCGGAAGCGTTTGAAAACCAATAACAAAACATAACAGTTTGCGAAATGTAAATTACAAGTTCAAAGTCTTAAACAATTAAATCCAAAACACTTGAATTAAAATGTATGCATGAGACTCAACATCTTAGTCCCTGCTCTTCCTTACTTGTGCTTTAGTGTCCTGAGAAAACATGCAAATAAAGTCAACACAAAAGTTGGTGCATACACAGGATTGAATATGTAATCACAAATGTTTGAACAATTGTTTGAAATGAAATGTTTTCAGATAACATAATCACACATGCATAGTCATGATAGCTAGTCATTATACTAGTTACATAAGTGGTCGACACCGAAGCTGACTGTTAGAATGTAAATTGCCTTTCCACTATTGTTTAGCACAAACAATAGTAATGTTTGAATTGGCTAGTTAAACACTTGTGTAGACCTACAATCTACCAAGTGAGGTTTGTTAAACCCAATAGATCTATTTCCAACTACCACGCTTCGCACTACGGCAAACTAAACGGTTCGATACGTAAGGACTTGTAATGCTATGTTCGCACTTATCGTAAATAGCTAACTCATGCAAGTGATATGTATCTAAAATGTTTGTTTGCACATGTTTTCTCCCCCAAAACAGTAAAGTATAAAAAGGGGCCATGTACGCACCTTAATATGCAACAGAATGATCACGTGTTCGCGAAATCATGTAGATAGGCTTCTACGAAGAATCTGTTTTATAATAATAATGTTGTGTTATTTAGAATGTCAAACTAAGTTTGTGGTCACCTACGTGTCAACACACGCATACCAAGTTGTTTGAAACGTGCATACAAAAGCATGCACGATCTTGAGTTCATTCGGTTAAATCGTATAAGTATACGCGATTTCGTTTAACACATAAATATACGCGACCGTGTCTTTGGTCAAAAATTCAAATTTTATTGTTTCATTTTGCTCGGAATTCAATTTCGATTCCAACGAAATTTGAACGAATCAATTTGGAGTTAAAACGAGCGAGTTACGAGCAAAATACTAAAAATGGTGTTTTTATACAAAAGCAGTGGCCCCTCGGGTTCAAACCCGTGACCTCCCCTACCCAACACACACTCATTACCAGTCCAGCCCGCTAGGGAATCGCAAAGGAACTTGGTTTTTAATTGCTTTAAGCCCAAACAACCCAGTTTCCCTTTGTTAACCATAACCGAAGCAATAAGCTCGAATTAGTCCCCAATTCAATTGCAATCAGCCCACAAACCTTAGGGTTTTAATTATGAATACCCAACTGAGTTAAATCAAGCTTCCAATTTGATAATTCATTAAAATCCAATTGTAACACCCCGGCCGATAGCGGAAACGTCGGGATGCCATGAGGGATGTGTAGATTGTTCATAAGCTCATGGGCATCTAATTAAATCATCACATATCAATTAATCAACCAAATTAATTACACAAAAATCATGTTCATCATGAGCTAGTTACATCAAATACACAAAAGATTTAGCTAACTAACTAAATTCTAGTCTCCAAAATTTCAGTTAATTTAGCTAAGTCCAAGAACCTAAATGATGATGTCCCAAAAGATGTAGAGCTATCCTGCTCTACTTACTTCTCCTCATTCCCTGAAACATCTAGAAAATCAAATGTCAACTACGGAGTAGTTGGTGAGAAATCATAAGTTTTTATGTATTAAAAATGTTTAGAAAACGTTTATGAAAGTTTGTAAAAGGGTTTATGAAAATTTATAATTTCCCCGAGAGAATCCACATGCGCACCTGCGAAATAATCCAACAAACACAATATCCAAACAATCAAAGTAATCACATACACAATAATCACAAATAATTATCCACATATGTTCAACCAATCACATCAATTCAATAAGCATCAATCATTATAATCATATCAATATAAGTTACCACGGAGGACCTCAGTCAACTCAATCAACGGCGGAATCATCGCGGAGGACCGCAGTCAACTCAACCAACGATATTCCTATAAGTGTCTTCGTGCACTGCGGAGGACCGCAGTTGTGACACCCGGCAATTTCAGGTAAATTGCAACTTTTACATTCTTTACATTTCACGATCATACTTGTTGCATTTCATTTAATTATGTTTGATTAGATGAGTTGAACACAAACTACTGCGAAACGATGGTTCGTGGAGCTATCGAATCGTACATTGCACATTGGTTTTGGAAACCAAGTGTGGCAAACACAACACTAACGCAAAACAATAATTCGGGGAATTATTGAATTGTGCATCACACGTTGATTAGGATTAATCAAGCGTGCAAACACTTCGTAAGACATGATTACAAACGACCATCTATAATTCGAGGAATTACCGAAACACACACGAGTCTCACGAACGTTGGTGAACATCACAACACTTAAGCACTGAAACACTTCACAAGTCAATTATGGCTAGTAATTGACTATTAGAGTCCAAACGACGCTCGAACGATGTTCTACAGTTGAGAAACGGGCAAGAACGAGCCCGGAACAACAAAATAGGCTTATTGGGCCTTACATTTGGGCCAGGCGGTACGCCAGACCCGAAGCACCCACGACAGGCGATGCGCGCGGATGAGGAAGATGGCGCCTCATCCGGCTGTCTCGCGCGTAACGACGGAGCCACCTTCCCCCACGTCAGGCGATACGCCTGACAGCTAGGATTCGCAGAAATTTCTTAAAAACCACAAAATCCATCATTTCACCTATCTTAATCATTTTAAACACTCTTGCACGCCTTATCTCGACTGATTTCTCTGGAAATCACTGATTAGACCTCAAGGAAGCCATTGTTGATCATTTTGAAGCTTAGAACTTGGAGGGTGAAGCTTGGAGTCCATCTAGAAGCTTGAATACCATCATCTTCCTCGTATTTCTGTCGAATCCAGCAGCTCCAGGGGATCTAAAAATTGTTCAATCATCATTACGGTATTCTTGGAGGCTTTAGAAGGTAGCCTTGCACCCCTAATAGCTTAATATCACTAATACACACACATACATGTGTTAAATCACACATGCAAGCACCATGGCATCACATACACAAACTTCTTGTAGTTTGAATCTGGGTTTGTCGATAAATCTACTGTAGATGATGATCTATGATGATAGTATTGAGTTTTGTGATGATCTAAAGTGATGGGTATGAACCTATATGCTTGAAATGATGATTCATGACATTATAATGCCATGCATGTATGATCCATGATGGTTAGAATGATTTTGAGTATATAGATATGTTTCTTGATGATATTGGATGATGATTTCATGAATAGATGATGTTAAAATGGTTTATTTATGATTATTTCTATTTTTAGTAACTTTTGAGTTACAAGATGATGATTTAGTGAAAGTGGTGAGCATGCATGTGTATGAACATGTTATTTGGATGATATTATGATGATTAGAAACTTAGGAATGTGATTTTGAATGTGATTATAGTCACCTTTAACATGGTTACTATATTTAGTAACTTTTCGGGTCAAAATGTTGCTAGATGATGTTACGGACCATGTTTGCATGTTTAAATGATGCTAGATGACTTAAAATGATGATTGGTGACATGAAAATTGGTTTAGAAATATTAAGATGGTCCTTTTATGCAAAAACCACAAAGTTACTATTTTTAGTAACTTTATTTTTACAAAAACCGATTTGTAAACATGATGTGTGATTCGAGCATGCTAGATGACTTATTAGGTTGTAGTATGATGATTAGATACTAAGTTAGATGGTTTCCGATGTCATGAATGCTACAAATAGAAACTTCCCATTTTAGGAAACTTTTATGTGCAAATATGTTGTAAACGACTTATGTGACTTTGTATGATGATGTGCTATGTGTTAACATGATCACGTAGGACTAATGAGCATGCTAGAACACTAAAATCAATATGCTTGTGAACTTGCTATAAATGGAAACTTACTATAAATGGCAAGTTGTCCATAGACGCAACTCACGCGTTTTGCACACAACGAGCACTAACACGAATGTTTCACAATACACAAACAACACATGGTTCACCAACGGGTCGTTGACACACACGGTCAAACACGGTCAATGTAGACCGACACAGACAAATATGATCAACCGAGAGTTATTGGTCACGAAACACGATCGCATACACGAACTCACGTATAGTATACGATATAGCTAGCCGGTGACTGACTACCTGACGACACAGGAGCTTACGCTTACATTTGTTCACCTCGCTAAGGTGAGTTCACGGCCCCTTTTTACATTTTCTACCTTTGGGGGAGAAAACATTGCATACAACTGTTTTTGAACAACTTACACACTTTTGGTTATTTTTGTACATGCTAATATCGTATATGCATATGCGTGGCATTCATCCACAAAACTGATAAGTCCTCATTAAACACACCTCGAACCGTTAATAGTGCGTAGCGCTTAGCCTGGTAATTCTGAATAGTACTATTTGGGCCTGACAAGCCCCACTGTTGCGAGCCGTATGGCCACCCCGACTAGAGGTCGGAATAGTGCATAATTGACCAAACAACATTTTCCATATCTTGGATGGATATGGCGGGAGGCAGCATGTTAGCTTCGGTTGCGAACCCGCATATGGTATAACTCATATTGACTAGCTATCAATGGATATTGCATTGTATTGAAAAATAGACCTGCTAAACATTTACTTTAAACATTTGATGTTTACTGCTGATTACAAACATGTGCTCTCACCAACCTTTGTGTTGACCTTTTACTCGCATGTTTTCTCAGGTAACTAAGGCACGTGCACAAGGACTAGGATGCTAGGCGAAGTCCCATGCATTGGCTCTAGTGTCTTAGGGTGTTTTGAGAAACATTTATCATTTGATATGTTATGTAATACTAAACATCTTTAATTGCTTCCGCAAACATTAAACTTATGCTGTTTTGAAAACTTTTAATTAACGCTTCCGCAACTTATGAACTTTATCTATGATGATACCTTTAAACTTCCGCAACTCTGATATTACTAAATTGTTTTTATCCAAATTATTGGATGTACGTGAGAAATCAGACATATAGGTCTCGCATGTTGTGTGACCGGAGACTGCGATCCTGACAATCTGTTGCCGCTCGCGCCCCAGAAGGGACGGGATTTCTCGAGGTGCGACAGATTGGTATCAGAGACCCCGGTTATTGCAAATCAGGTTTGCATTTAGTGAACTTAGTATGTAACCACTAGTCTCCACACAACACTTAGTGCTTAGTATTGTGATACTGGCATACATGATTGTACACACACGCTTATTACGCGCACTATAACAAATGGCGTCATCATCGTCACCGCATGTGACTACACATGACGGTGGAAGCCGATCGCTCTACATGTTCCTTACAAGTACCTACTGCACACACTACATTAGTCATTGGGCAAACACTAACACTTATTCTCGCTATGAAGATCATGGCTGGAAGACGTGGAGGACGCAGGAATGCAGGAGGACGTGGAAACATCAACCTGACTCAGGCTGAGTTGAACGCCCTCATCAACGAACGGGTTGAGGAGGTACTCGCTGCACGGGAAGCTGCCTGTAATCAAAACCCACTGAACCAAGGTGATGAATCTGTTCATATTCACCTTGCACCACAATCACTCGTTTCCAATTCAACACATTTACTCGATACTTAACCCAACTCTACTCTTTGCATATCTCAGGAGCAAATCCTAACCCACCTCTCTGCTCGTTCAAGATGTTCCTGGATTGCAAACCCCATTCATTCAGCGGCACTGAAGGAGCTGTTGGACTGTTACGTTGGATTGAGAAGGCGGAATCAGCTTTCGCCATGAGCAACTGCAGAAACGAGGACAGGGTCAAGTTCGCTGCAGGGACATTCGAGGGAGCTGCCCTCACTTGGTGGAATGCCAACGTCCAGAACCTAGGGCTTAAGGCAGCCAACGCTCTGCCTTGGGATAATTTTAAGCAAATGTTGAACCGCGAATACTGCCCTCGTGGTGAAGTGCAGAAACTTGAGACTGAGTTCTGGAACCATAAGATGATTGGTTCCGAGGTTGAGGCTTACACTGCCCGGTCATATGAACTGGCAAATCTGTGTCCGGAAATGGCAACCCCACCCTTTAAACATATAGAGAAGTACATTGATGGACTGCCACCTCAAATTCAGGGCATGGTGCTCTCTGCTGATCCCATCACTATGCAACAAGCCGTGCGACTTACCCACAAACTCACTGACTCGGCAGTTGCACAAGGACTTTTACCACCTCGTGGTACTGTAGCCAAATCTGCTGACAACAAAAGGAAATGGGATAACACCATGAATAAACCAACCTCTCTCCAACCACCACCACAACAACGTAAGTTTGGATCAACCCAAGCTTATGCCCCACCCATCCCAACCACCCAGAATCAAGGAAGTTACGCCGGAAAACACCCCAAATGCCACAAGTGCAACTTTCACCATGCACAGGGACAATGTGGCCGCTTTCAATGCCAGCATTGTGGAAAAGGGGGACATGCAGCCAAAGACTGCAGGGGTGAACTACTTGTAAAGACTCCACAACCACAACAACAGCAACAACTTGAAGCACCAAAAGGCTGCTTCGAATGTGGGAAACCAGGGCACTTCAAGAAGGATTGCCCGCACTTGAAAACCAGCAACAACAACCAACAGAACAACAACAATGGGAACAATGGCACGAGGGGGCGAGCCTTCGTGATTGGAGCCAAGGAGGCCAGGAGGGATCCCAACCTTGCAACAGGTACATATCTCCTAAACAATAATTATGCTTCTATACTGTTTGATACTGGAGCTGAGATGAGCTTTATATCTAAGGACTTTAGTGAGATACTTGCCATGACCCCAACACCCTTAGAGGTTGAATACATAGTAGAGCTAGCTGATGGTAAATTGATTGTGACTAAGCATATTCTTAAAGAATGCACTTTAGAGCTAGCAGGCCATAAATTTAAGATTGACCTTATGCCGGTTACACTAGGCAGTTTTGATGTCGTAGTGGGCATGGATTGGTTGTCTGAAAATCAAGTTGAAATCATTTGCCACGACAAGGTTGTGCGCATACCTCTCCCTGACGGAGAAACTCTAGACATCAAGGGCGAAAGGAGTGACACTCCTCTGAACATCATCTCGTGCATGAAAGCTCATAAATGCTTACGAAAGGGATACACAGCTATCCTGGCACTTATCATCGACAAGACTGAAGAGGAGAAGAGAATAGAAGACATCCCAGTTGTAAGCGACTATCCCGACGTATTCCCCGAGGATCTACCAGGACTCCCACCACTTCGACAAGTGGAGTTCCGCATAGGTCTTACACCGGGAGTAGCACCAATCGCACGAGCACCTTACCGACTTGCACCCTCGGAGATGCAGGAACTGTCCAATCAACTCCAGGAGTTGCTGGACAAGGGTTTTATTAGACCAAGCTTCTCACCCTGGGGAGCTCCGGTCTTGTTTGTAAAGAAGAAAGATGGCACGTTTCGTATGTGCATCGACTACCGTGAGCTAAACAAAGTAACAATCAAGAACCGTTACCCCTTACTTCGGATTGACGATTTGTTCGATCAACTGCAAGGATCGAGTTATTATTCTAAGATCGATCTACGATCTGGGTACCATCAGTTGAGGATTCAGGAAGAAGATATACCCAAGACTGCTTTTCGCACTCGGTATGGCCATTATGAATTTCTGGTTATGCCGTTTGGGCTGACAAACGCACCCGCGGTATTCATGGACCTCATGAATAGAGTGTGCAAACCTTACCTGGATAAGTTTATCATTGTCTTTATAGATGATATTCTCATCTACTCCAAAACCCAGGAGGAACACAAAGAACATCTTCAATTGACTCTTGAATTGCTACGGAAAGAGAAGCTATACGCTAAACTCTCAAAGTGCGACTTCTGGATTCGAGAAGTCCAATTTTTGGGACATGTTGTTAATGAACAAGGGATTCATGTGGATAAATCTAAGATAGAGGCAATCAAGAACTGGGAAGCACCAAAGACCCCAACTGAGGTGCGACAATTCCTAGGCTTGGCAGGCTATTATCGACGATTTATCGAAGGATTTTCAAAGATAGCCCAACCACTTACAGCCTTAACCCATAAGGACAAGAAGTATCTCTGGACTGACAAACAAGAAGCTGCATTCCAACTTCTCAAACAAAAGCTCTGTAGTGCACCTATCCTATCCCTTCCCGATGGAACGGATGACTTTGTAGTATATTGCGATGCCTCGATACAAGGGCTCGGTTGCGTGCTGATGCAGCGAGAGAAAGTGATCGCATATGCTTCTCGACAACTGAAAGTCCACAAGAAGAACTACACCACCCACGACTTAGAACTTGGAGTCGTGGTATTTGCACTCAAGATCTGGAGACACTACCTGTACGGCACAAAGTGTACGATATACACCGATCACAAGAGTCTCCAACACATATTCGAGCAGAAGGAACTAAACATGCGACAACGTCGCTGGCTCGAGCTTCTAAACGACTATGAGTGTGCCATCAAGTATCACCCGGGGAAGGCCAATGTAGTGGCCGATGCCCTAAGTCGGAAGAATACCCCGAAACCCAAGAGGGTACGAGCTTTACAACTCACCATTCTTCCCAACCTCCCTGAACAGATACGCAGTGCCCAGGTGGAGGCACTCAAAGCAGAAAACCTAGCGGCTGAATCACTGAGGGGAATGGAGCAACAACTTAAGGAAAAAGCCAATGGCTTACAATATTTCATGGAACGTGTCTGGGTTCCACATTATGGGAACTTACGAGACCTGGTGATGGACGAGGCTCACAAATCCCGATATTCCATTCACCCTGGATCTGATAAGATGTATCATGATCTGAAGATACTCTACCGGTGGCCACATATGAAAGCCGACATCGCTACTTACGTAGGCAAATGCTTGACTTGTGCCAAAGTCAAGATCGAGTACCAGAAACCATCTGGATTACTCACACAACCCGAGATCCCCATGTGGAAGTGGGAACAAATATCCATGGATTTTATCACCAAATTACCCCGTACCCCAAGTGGGTGTGACACAATATGGGTAATTGTGGACCGACTGACTAAGTCAGCACATTTCCACGCGATCAAGGAAAATGACAAGATGGAAAAACTAGCCAGAATCTATGTCAAAGAAGTGGTCTCACGACATGGAGTGCCAATCTCCATCATTTCAGATCGAGACGCCAGATTCACTTCTAACTTCTGGAAATCATTGCAAAAGTCGCTTGGCACACGGTTGGATATGAGTACAGCATACCACCCACAAACTGATGGCCAGAGTGAACGAACAATACAAACCCTTGAAGATATGCTACGAGCATGCGTAGTAGACTTTGGTAACAGCTGGGAAACTCACCTGCCATTGGTGGAGTTTTCCTACAACAACAGCTACCACACAAGCATCAAAGCAGCGCCTTTTGAGGCACTCTATGGCAGGAAATGCCGATCACCTATCTGTTGGGCGGAAGTGGGCGACAGTCAGCTCACTGGCCCGGAACTTGTGCATGAAACAACAGAGAAGATCGTACAAATCAGAAACCGCATGGCAGCAGCTCGAGATCGTCAAAATAGCTATGCCGACAAACGCCGAAAGCCTTTGGAATTTCAGGTTGGAGACAAAGTCCTTCTGAAAGTTTCGCCATGGAAAGGCGTCATTCGTTTTGGTAAATGAGGCAAACTAAACCCACGGTATATTGGACCTTTCGAGATCCTAAAAAGGATTGGTCCAGTGGCATACCAACTCAACTTGCCAACCGAACTCGACGGAGTGCACAACGTATTTCGTGTCTCGAACCTGAAGAAGTGCTTATCAAATGAGACACTTATAGTTCCACTGGATGTGATCCAGGTGGATGAACAACTACGGTTCGTGGAAGAGCCGGTAGAGATCATGGACCGTGAGGTCAAACAACTGAAGCAAAGTAAGATCCCGATTGTCAAAGTCCGATGGAACTCGAAACGCGGACCTGAATTCACGTGGGAACGTGAAGATCAGATGATGCGCAAATATCCCCATCTCTTCAAAGAGACAACGTCGAACGCCGACAACAACAAATAAATTTCGGGACGAAATTTCCTTTCAACAAGGGGATGATGTGACAACTAGAAAATTTTTGTTTTCCTCAAACACTCTTGCTTCTCGAACACTACCGCAAAACAATAATTCGGGGAATTATTGAATTGTGCATCACACGTTGATTAGGATTAATCAAGCGTGCAAACACTTCGTAAGACATGATTACAAACGATCATCGATAATTCGAGGAATTACCGAAACACACACGAGTCTCACGAACGTCGGTGAACATCACAACGCTTAAGCACTGAAACACTTCACAAGTCAATTATGGCTAGTAATTGACTATTAGAGTCCAAACGACGCTCGAACGATGTTCTACAGTCGAGAAACGGGCAAGAACGAGCCCTGAACAACAAAATAGGCTTATTGGGCCTTACATTTGGGCCAGGCGGTACGCCAGACCCGAAGCACCCACGACAGGCGATGCGCGCGGATGAGGAAGATGGCGCCTCATCCGGCTGTCTCGCGCGTAACGACGGAGCCACCTTCCCCCACGTCAGGCGATACGCCTGACAGCTAGGATTCGCAGAAATTTCTTAAAAACCACAAAATCCATCATTTCACCTATCTTAATCATTTTAAACACTCTTGCACGCCTTATCTCGACTGATATCTCTGGAAATCACTGATTAGACCTCAAGGAAGCCATTGTTGATCATTTTGAAGCTTAGAACTTGGAGGGTGAAGCTTGGAGTCCATCTAGAAGCTTGAATACCATCATCTTCCTCGTATTTCTGTCGAATCCAGCAGCTCCAGGGGATCTAAAAATTGTTCAATCATCATTCCGGTATTCTTGGAGGCTTTAGAAGGTAGCCTTGCACCCCTAATAGCTTAATATCACTAATACACACACATACATGTGTTAAATCACACATGCAAGCACCATGGCATCACATACACAAACTTCTTGTAGTTTGAATCTGGGTTTGTCGATAAATCTACTGTAGATGATGATCTATGATGATAGTATTGAGTTTTGTGATGATCTAAAGTGATGGGTATGAACCTATATGCTTGAAATGATGATTCATGACATTATAATGCCATGCATGTATGATCCATGATGGTTAGAATGATTTTGAGTATATAGATATGTTTCTTGATGATATTGGATGATGATTTCATGAATAGATGATGTTAAAATGGTTTATTTATGATTATTTCTATTTTTAGTAACTTTTGAATTACAAGATGATGATTTAGTGAAAGTGGTGAGCATGCATGTGTATGAACATGTTATTTGGATGATATTATGATGATTAGAAACTTAGGAATGTGATTTTGAATGTGATTATAGTCACCTTTAACATGGTTACTATATTTAGTAACTTTTCGGGTCAAAATGTTGCTAGATGATGTTACGGACCATGTTTGCATGTTTAAATGATGCTAGATGACTTAAAATGATGATTGGTGACATGAAAATTGGTTTAGAAATATTAAGATGGTCCTTTTATGCAAAAACCACAAAGTTACTATTTTTAGTAACTTTATTTTTACAAAAACCGATTTGTAAACATGATGTGTGATTCGAGCATGCTAGATGACTTATTAGGTTGTAGTATGATGATTAGATACTAAGTTAGATGGTTTCCGATGTCATGAATGCTACAAATAGAAACTTCCCATTTTAGGAAACTTTTATGTGCAAATATGTTGTAAACGACTTATGTGACTTTGTATGATGATGTGCTATGTGTTAACATGATCACGTAGGACTAATGAGCATGCTAGAACACTAAAATCAATATGCTTGTGAACTTGCTATAAATGGAAACTTACTATAAATGGCAAGTTGTCCATAGACGCAACTCACGCGTTTTGCACACAACGAGCACTAACACGAATGTTTCACAATACACAAACAACACATGGTTCACCAACGGGTCGTTGACACACACGGTCAAACACGGTCAATGTAGACCGACACAGACAAATATGATCAACCGAGAGTTATTGGTCATGAAACACGATCGCATACACGAACTCACGTATAGTATACGATATAGCTAGCCGGTGACTGACTACCTGACGACACAGGAGCTTACGCTTACATTTGTTCACCTCGCTAAGGTGAGTTCACGGCCCCTTTTTACATTTTCTACCTTGGGGGAGAAAACATTGCATACAACTGTTTTTGAACAACTTACACACTTTTGGTTATTTTTGTACATGCTAATATCGTATATGCATATGCGTGGCATTCATCCACAAAACTGATAAGTCCTCATTAAACACACCTCGAACCGTTAATAGTGCGTAGCGCTTAGCCTGGTAATTCTGAATAGTACTATTTGGGCCTGACAAGCCCCACTGTTGCGAGCCGTATGGCCACCCCGACTAGAGGTCGGAATAGTGCATAATTGACCAAACAACATTTTCCATATCTTGGATGGATATGGCGGGAGGCAGCATGTTAGCTTCGGTTGCGAACCCGCATATGGTATAACTCATATTGACTAGCTATCAATGGATATTGCATTGTATTGAAAAATAGACCTGCTAAACATTTACTTTAAACATTTGATGTTTACTGCTGATTACAAACATGTGCTCTCACCAACCTTTGTGTTGACCTTTTACTCGCATGTTTTCTCAGGTAACTAAGGCACGTGCACAAGGACTAGGATGCTAGGCGAAGTCCCATGCATTGGCTCTAGTGTCTTAGGGTGTTTTGAGAAACATTTATCATTTGATATGTTATGTAATACTAAACATCTTTAATTGCTTCCGCAAACATTAAACTTATGCTGTTTTGAAAACTTTTAATTAACGCTTCCGCAACTTATGAACTTTATCTATGATGATACCTTTAAACTTCCGCAACTCTGATATTACTAAATTGTTTTTATCCAAATTATTGGATGTACGTGAGAAATCAGACATATAGGTCTCGCATGTTGTGTGACCGGAGACTGCGATCCTGACAATCTGTTGCCGCTCGCGCCCCGGAAGGGACGGGATTTCTCGGGGTGCGACAGTAGTCAACTCAACCAACAGTGGAATCACTGAGGAGGACATTAGTCAACTCACCAACAGTAACTCAATCATCGCGGAGGACCTAAGTCAACTCAACCAACAATGACTCACGGATAAGTAATAATTCATCTCAATCCATAATCAATAATAATCCATTAATATGAATATCATATTGATAATTCAGGTGTCACCCATGTGTTATCAAAATAATATTTAAATTGGTATACATGTTCCACCTCCGAGTTTAAAAGCAAAATGGTTTTAAAAGGAGGTTATGAGAACTCACCTGAGTCCTTAGATTCAGTGTTTTCGTAGTATGCGCGCTCACGTAAGTGAAATCAAAGGCAACTCAATCAACCTGTAGTTATTTTGTATTTGGGTTCATAAGTATATGCATTTTATTTCCATTAGGTGTCCATAAGTGTCAACTATTAATCATTAAGTATTTTGTCAACTTAGTTTAGTTAATCCATGTTACACTATGACACCTAAGATTTATCATTTATCGCCATACAATTTAAATTCCAACTTGTTAGTTTCTATTATCCAATAGTGATAATTAAGTCTTGAAATACTATGTGTGCCCTCATGAATAAGTATGATGAAGAGTGATGTCTTGAATCATACGCGTATCTATACTTACATGCATGTCCAATTAATCAACCACCATACTTTCTCAGTTATAGAATTGAACTTTTATGTTCGAGAATCCATACTTAGGTTAATTACATAAAAATGTTTTCAATGTATAAACACCATAACACTTATGTTTTTAGAGAGAGAAAAGGTGGCGGTTTAGATTGTTCATGCATGCATGATTATAGATGATTTTTCATGCTTTTTGGCCCCCCATAAACCCTAGTTTGACACTAGTGTTTTGTCATCCATGGAGGCAGCGAACCTAAGGCAGGATTTCACCTAGGTTCGGCTACTAGAAGAGGTTCGGCCACAAGGGTTCGTGGCTAGGGTTCTCATGGATCAAGGGGTTCGGCTAATCCTGGTTCGGCTAACAGGTGTGAAAGGTTCGGCCCAGGGTTCGCCACATGCATTGTCACACCCCGAGCCGGCAGGGTTGGATCGGATTCCCCGTCGGGCGGAAGGTTCCCGGGGCGCGATATCGGGAATGATAATCGTGATGATCAGATTGTTTACATCGCATCAGTGTTAAGAATGCTAAAGCACGAGAACATTAAACTAAAATTTACAAAGTTAAATTACAATATCAATGTTTGATAATTTAACCAAGTAAACATGTCAAAATGAATCATAAGTTCACTATCTTGTATTCGTACAAGATATCAAAAATGATTCACAATGATCAACAAAGGATGTGCTTCCCAAAACTACTAGGTCCTCTAACTGAGCATCCTAGCATACAATCCTGAGCCTAAGCTTATTCCTGTACGTCACCTAAGAAAAACATGTAAGAAAACAAAGTCAACACAATGGTTGGTGAGTTCATATGGTTTTAGTATTTGAAAAATAGTTTTTTTTTGCAAACCTTTTAGGTAAAACCTTAACCTCATTAACATCACCTGTATCATCCAGCTCGGTATGCTTATATATAGGGCATACCCCTGAGTCGAGCCTACAACCCGCCCAGACGCCGTCCCACCACATACTAAGCCACATAGGACATTGCTGTTAATGATAATTAAGAGTTTTACCCACCGTCAACTTCTAATTCCAACATGGTTCTAAGTGATATGTTTAAAAGTATCAAACACACACATGAGTAACAACCTTAAACTCATTAAACTTGGGTTTGCGCTTTGAATTCCAATGACACTTAGTAATCGGAGTACGGCTTCGCCTTAGTTGTTTAACCTTCCGATCCAAAATCTCCGGAGGTTCTTAGATAAAATGTAAATATTCATCCAATTAAATTTCTTCAACTAGTATGGCGAGCGATTCGCCAGTAAAGCAGTTCTTTTCAAAACGGCTTACACCTTTCCATGGGAATACCTTGAACATAACCCGGTTGCCCCCTTGAAATTCCAACGGCTTATGCCATTTATCGGTTTAACTCTTCTGTCTGCTGCTTGTTTCTTGTAGCCTTGGTTGCATTTGAGAAATCTTGTCGGTAGTCTTTTGAATAAGCTCTGGTCTAGTTATTCTATTATCCCCTATTTCAATCGAACAGCTCGGTGACCGACATTTCTGGCCTTAATGAGCCTCGAATGGTGTGCATTCAATGCTACTATTATAACTGTTGTTGTAGGAGAATTTGATCAGTGGCAATTAGGAGTCCCAATTTCCATCGAAGTTTCACACACAGGTTCTCAACATATCCTCCAGGACCTGTGTCGTACTTTAGCTTCGACCGTCCGTTGGTGGACGGTGAGCTGTACTCAGATTTAAGTACATCTCTAGAGGTTCCTGCGATGTTTGTTAGAACCTTAATGTGAATTCGCTGTCTCTATCCAACTGATAGACAACGGTACACCGTGACGTACCACTATCTCGTTGCTGTATAATCCGTCAGTTTACCTATCGCGAAGTTTTCCTGCGTTAGCAAGAAATGGATAGATTTTTGTCAATCGGTCATTGATGACCCAGGGGCATCATGACCAATGGAAGCGCGAGGTAGCTTGGTTTTGATATCCATAGCTGTTTGTTCCCACTTCCAGAGCGAAATTTCAGGCTGTTCCAGTAACCTTGACGATTGCTGGTATTCCGCCTTTACCCTTGCACGCATAACACATTGGCCGACATACTCGGTTATGTCTTTCTTTATTCCCGTCCACCAATAAAATCTCCGTAATCTCGGTACATTTTATCGGCACCTGGACGTACTGATTATCTGATTCATGTGCTCTCACGACTCTAGGTCTTGATCGTCACATCGAGACCCTTAAGTCACATATGGCGAATCCTTACGTTATTTTATATAACCGTATACATGCTTCACCATCTGTTTAATCTATTCTCAGCTTTGAAAGTGTACTTTATACGTCAGGGAAGTCTACCTAAAATATGGTAGTCCTAGTAGGATAAAGGTAATGATTTACCTTTTAAGTAATCCTATACACATTTGCGAGATGATGTATATTTACATTACTTCTACCCGAAAGTCATGTGACTTACGGAATCCCATTGTACTGTTGTTTCAACTGTTACTGTTCTTCTCCTAAGTTCACTCTTGAAGGATTTAGCATAGAGTTGCTCTTCCTTTAACCGTTCTAGTATATCCCTGAGGTGTCGTTCGCGTTCGGTCTTGCTCTTAGAACAAATCAGTATGTCATTCCTAACGACAATGACAAACTGGTCCAGATACGGTTTGCACATTCGGTTCATGAGGTCCATGAAAACCGTGTGTGCATTCTTCTATCCGAAAGGCATTACTGTAACTCGGAATACCCATATCTTATTCAGAATGTTGTCTCTTACGTATCCTCGTCTGGTATTCACAACTGATTTCCCTGATCTACTTATCTAGGTTAGCTATGTTTCCAGCACCGTTCTAACATTCATTCCTCCTTATACTTCTAAAACCAAAGTCCTTAAATTAAGTAATTCAAGTTCTATGAGGTCTAGGTGGAAAGTGAAAGTTTACACACTAGCTTTGGGCATCTTGAATTTCTACAGGCTTCCAGTGCCCAAATTGGATAAGGTCCTCTTTCTAACTACAGTAATTAAACTGTAATTTGAATTTACCCTATCTTTATTTAATCATTTAACTTTTATTTAACCTAAGGGTTCCTTAAGTTATTATTCCGATTATCTTTTTGGCACCGAGTTTGCTTACTGTTACCTTAGATTTATTGTTTCCAAAATCACAACAGAATATGCATCTCTAATTAGCATATCAATAAATAAGTTAGCATAACATGATGAAATTTGTATACCTATGGGGTCATCGGACTCCGAGCGATCTCCAGGAGCTGGTAAAGCTAGAAATCCCTCAGTGACTGCGGGGTCTGCTGGAGGCATTCTCCTAGGGCAGTCCCTTGCAAAATGTCCGTGCATTACGCACGTGTAGCAGTTGTTGTTATGTTGAGGGGAAGTAGAGGTGCTCGCTTTTTGTTCCTGTTTCCTAGTGGAAATAAACCGACACTGTTGGATCCAGTGTCCGTACTTCCCACAATTCAGACAGTGTCTACAAGGTTTATGCTCACCATGGTGAAAACCACATCTGGCACACTTAGGAAATGTACCAACGTATTGACGGGGGGTAGAGGTTATTGGTGACCTACACCACTGCATCCAGTGTCCCGTCTTTCCACAGCGCGTGCATTGTACACATGAAAGTTCAGCTCGATGATGGTAGTGACAAGCTGAACAGAGAGGGGCTTTTCCTTCATAATGAGTACTGACTCCTGTAGTCAAATCTGGTAGGATTTGACTGATAGGTACAGCTTCCGTGTAGTTCACAGTTCTTTTTCGCCTTTTTGCAGAACGACGCTTAGGTTTCTTGATGGCTTCTCCTTCTTCAGGTTCCTTCATCTCTACAGAAAGTAGTAGGAAGTTCCTAGCAAACTCCTCACTGTTCCTGATCCGGGTGATGATTCCAGGGAGAACCGCCACCAACTGTTCAGTGATCAGGGTTGCAAGTGCATCAACTGCTGGGTCCGTCTCCTGCGAAGGGAGGGGCGGTGATGGTTGTCTTCTTGGTGACATTCTGATCACAACCAATAGAATATTAGTTAGTGCAATGATCGAATGCAGAAGACACAATGCAAGTAAATTCCTAATTCCTATGTTCTCTACATGAAGGGTCTCTAAGTTATAGTCTAGGCCAAACCGATTTAAGTAAATGACCTATTATTCTCTATAACCTTGAGCTCTGATACCAATCTGTCACACCCCGAGCCGACAGGGTTGGATCGGATTCCCCGTCGGGCAGAAGGTTCCCGGGGCGCGATATCGGGAATGATAATCGTGATGATCAGATTGTTTACATCACATCAGTGTTAAGAATACTAAAGCACGATAACATTAAACTAAAATTTACAAAGTTAAATTACAATATCAATGTTTGATAATTTAACCAAGTAAACATGTCAAAATGAATCATAAGGTCACTATCTTGTTTTCATGCAAGATATCAAAAATGATTCACAATGATCAACAAAGGATGTGCTTCCCAAAACTACTAGGTCCTCTAACTGAGCATCCTAGCATACAATCCTGAGCCTAAGCTTATTCCTGTACGTCACCTAAGAAAAACATGTAAGAAAACAAAGTCAACACAATGGTTGGTGAGTTCATATGGTTTTAGTATTTGAAAAATAGTTTTTTTTTTGCAAACCTTTTAGGTAAAACCTTAACCTCATTAACATCACCTGTATCATCCAGCTCGGTATGCTTATATATAGGGCATACCCCTGAGTCGAGCCTACAACCCGCCCAGACGCCGTCCTACCACATACTAAGCCACATAGGACATTGCTGTTAATGATAATTAAGAGTTTTACCCACCGTCAACTTCTAATTCCAACATGGTTCTAAGTGATATGTTTAAAAGTATCAAGCACACACACGAGTAACAACCTTAAACTCATTAACATCACCTGTATCATCCAGCTATATAGGGCATACCCCTGAGTCGAGCCTACAACCCGCCCAGACGCCGTCCCACCACATACTAAGCCATATAGGACATTGATATTAATGATATTTAAGCATTCTACTCTCAACCAACACCACATCCGTTAGAGTTTCAAAATAAGTTTATGAGTTCACTTCTGTGGACAACTGAATTTCTGGAGGGTGCATCACCACAGGATACACCCAATGGTATTCAGAATCAATCCATAGAAGCAACTAGGGTGTAACGGTCTGCATCGGTGCATAATTAGAGGATATCCATTAGTAGACACAGAGTCTACTACTAGTATCATAATCATCCTAACCACCGTTACAAAACATGGATGGACAATGAAGAGCACTGAATGACTAGAAGGAGTTGACACCATAGGTCCACATGCGAGGGCCAATCAGTCTGTTTTACAAGGTCCTGAAAACGAAGAACAATGAATGACTAGAAGGAGTTGACACCATAGGTCAACATGCGAGGGCCAATCAGTCTGTCTTACGAAGTCCTTGCTGATTATTAAGTATTTCGCCTTTCCGATACCATGTGCACATGTAGCTGTTTACCCACTTGAATCCCCTTTGTTAACATGTTTAAGTTTTCTGAGTTTACTGAGTATTGAGCATAAGCATTTGGCTATGAACGCTGATCGCAAGCATTTAATACTAAATAAAAGTATTGAGCATTTGAACAAAAGAATTTAGCTTAAAGTATTCGCATCTAAAGTATATGAGTTTAAAGTATTTGAACATAGAGTATTCGAGTATAAAATAACTGAGCATCAAGTAATTGAGTATTAAATATTGATTTAAAAGCCTCGAACATAAGCTTTTGAGTAATAGTCTTAAGTACAACAAGATATACATTTAAGAAAATATGCATTTGAGAAATTATATGGGTAATGATTTGATTAAATATATGTTTAATAGAATACACGATCATGACTTATAATCATGGTAGTTTATAACTGAAATCATAAAGATTTAGCATAAACAAAACGAACAACCAACTTAACAGTTATCAGTTTATAAATAATTTATAAACAGAAATTTGTAATAATTTCACATAACATGACAAAAATTATATAATGCATTTATATAAAACAATTTGACATGTTTCTCTGTCCCGCAGTAAAACAAAATAGTTTGAAAAAAGGGACTAATGAACTCACCTGTGTTGTTGTGCAAATGAACCACAAAAGATAATGCACGCTCTTTGATTGTTGCGTATGTATCTTTAGCACCTGAGTTGTTTTAAGAGAATTCGAATACGATAAGTATTTATAATCGTCGTATCTAGGGTTTGGTCTCGGTGTGCAACTAAGTGTCCTATAATACTAATGTGATTCTAAAATCCTATCTAATTAATCTAACATATTACTCGTAAGTAGACCCCTTTATCCCACAGTATTAATTACAAGTCTTTAGTTAAAATATTTTTAAGTTAATTCATTTTAAGTTAAACTCTAAGTTAAATTCATTTATTAATTTAATAAAGTTTACAATCTAATTTATTTCATTAACGCATAATTAACTTTAAGAGAAAAGTATAATTACATATGATGGGCTTAAGATAATCTTGTTAGATTACCCTTGGGCCCATTACTAGTATTTGATCGTCCCATGATTCTTTGAATAACTCGTACTAGATAATTCGATAGATCATCTAGAATAATTATGTGTTTGTTACGAAATTCCCTAGGGTTAGGTGTTAATAACTAAATTAACCCCCAAAACTTAGGTTATTGTTCTGATTCTTCATGAATACCCAAGTGTTAGAACCCAATAACCTTAAAATCTATGTTTTTAGTTTATAATGTAGTTTAGGAAGAATTTTGTTAGTGAAAACTCTAATTTATTAATCCTTGCATGTTAGACTAATCTCATATGAATTTACATGATCTACGAGTTGTGGTGGTCGTTTGGACACCAAAATCACAAGATTTCGTGGAGAAATGAGGAAGATATGGTGTGAGGTTCTAGAGAGAGAAAATAGAGAGAGAGTGACGGATTTGGGGGTGGAGCTGGTTGGGGAAGGAAGAAAATGGTCATCCAAGACCATTTAATGGTCTTTAATCGTCCAAGTGCGTTCGGGTTCGTTCGGTTTAACTCGGTTTCGCGTAGAATCGTCGGTTTTCCTTCGTTTTCGTAACGAAACGTTACGGTTTTAAAAGCAAAGTTTCTAAATTTATTTTAGGTGGTAATTCCTAGTAAAATTAACTAAATATCTTTCATTTATTTAAATTTTCTGAAAATATTTTATTTACTGTTTAAAATTGAATCGTACAGTCGCGCGCGTATTCATTTGAATCGTCACCCGTACGAACACAACGATAACTATACTTTTCAATATGGTTTTCTAACTATCGGATATCATTCAGAACGTTAAACCTTCAGATATATTCGTACAAATCGTCACCTATACGAAAAATCCGTCGATTTAGCATTCACGTAACGACATCCGTGTTGTTTTGTTCTGTAAAGCCTCACATACGTTTATACATAATAAAATCCTAACAAATAATCACATGATGGTTCTATATTGCCAGATAATTATCTGACTGATGAACCATGTTTCCGAGTTTCGTTTCTGAAATGATTCCGAAACTGCGCTATGACAACATAAAATGATAAGGATATGTGAACATCAACTGGATTATGTACTTGAATCACTGTTCACATTATTGTGTTGATCACTGTTCCGGTGACGTTTTCGGAACTGATGTTACATGCATGGTTCGTGAATGCCCAGGTTCGTGAATCCCCTTAGGTTCGTGCTGTTAGGTTCGCACCCTGCGGAGGTTCGTCCCCAGATCAGTGAAGGTTCGCAGGTCACAGGTTTTTGCTAGACCAGGTGTTCGGCTTCACTAAGTTTGCAGGACTTAGGGTTCGGCAAATGTAGGTCTGCAGGCTCTCAAGCACACAGGTTCGGCTAATCCAACCCCAACAGGTTCGTGAGATTAGTTGCGGCTGGACAAGGGGAGGTTCGGCTAACATGGCTTCGTGACCCAGAAGGTTCGGCTACCTTCTGCTCGGCTCCACCAAGGTTCGATCGACCCAAGCTTGGCCGCGAACCCTGTGTTCATCATCATCAACCTCGAGCTCCATTGCACTACATGTTCATCCATAGTTTTCTCCCACTCATACAAGATTATTTTAGAGTTTTTAATGTATAGAATTCGTTTAAAACGTGTAGATGCAACCCGGGTGTGGCTAGAGTGAGAAACGAAAAGTAAAACTCGAGATTTACCTGTTAATCGTGATCAAATGCTAGATTTCTTTGCAGATTCTTGTTCCCCTCGATTATACGAACGATTTGGCACCAAGATCTTGTAAATCCGTTGAGAAATGAGAGAGTTCTCTCTAAGATAAGTTAGAGAGAGAAGTGGGTGAAGAAAATGGGGGTTAGAGAGAGAGTAGCAACTTGAGAAATGAAAGAGATGCACTTTTTCATCTCTCTTATTCCTTGTTTTATCACCGCGTGCTCGGCCTCGCTTCTTCCGCGTTAATACGTATAATAAGCTCGGTTTTCTCGTAAAACATATTTAAAATACAACACGTTTAAAGGATTATATTTCGTTTTAATAAAATGATTTTATTTAAAGTTGTTTAAATAAAATGTCTCCGTTTACTTTCGGTAAATTATTTATTTAAAAAAAATAAAACGATCTGTTCGGATTTGTCTTAGGTTGTGATTCCTAATAAACGTTTTTAATTCCCATTTATTAATTTAATATCGTTAAATATCGTTATCTCGTTGAAACGCGTTACTTACGTACGTATTCGTAAAGATCGTCACCTTTCCCAATCCAACGCTCGTATCGTATTTCGATTTGATTTACGATTTATGGAATATCGTTTCAGTATATTATTCTTAATAATTATATTCGTGTGAATCGTCACCCACGCGAATACATTATTAAGTTAATATTTCTGAAATAACATTCGCGTTTTAAGTTATGTCCGTAACCTCACCAACGCGTAATCGTTTCCAATAATGTTTTCGTTATTCTATTACCATTAAAATATACATATATATATATATATATATATATATTCCCAATACGAATCCCACTATACCATATCATTGACACATCCATGATAGACCGAAATATACTTGTATATAGGGCATATGTAGGAGTAGGTCGCAACCTATCCAGCCACCGTCCCACCGCTATTTCTATAAACCATGACCATGTGTCCTTGACTATGTTTAGTAACCAAACAATATCCAACTCCTAATTCCTTTCCATTCCAAACCAAAACCTCGGATTCTCCTCACCAAAGCCTCAACACTGATAAAATCATGATAAACAGAAGATGGCTTATGTGTAGGGCATATGTAGAGGTCAGTCGCAACTGCCTCAGCCACCGTCCCACCACCTCTTCGATAGACCATCATTATATCCTTGCCTATCTTTGACTATAGAATCCTAAACCACAACTATCCCAAATCAACAACCCATAACATATGTTCAACTGCAATAAACTCTCTGGTTCTGTTTAGTTGTATTTCAACTAAACTCCCCATGGTTTATGCTTATAATAATGCGTTCTGAATATGTATACCAATAATAATGACATCCAATAATTCATAGTAGTTATCATTAACAATTATCATATCAGGTCTTAATAGTACAATTAAACATGTACGGACAACCCGAAATACAGTGATGTTACAGTCTCCCCTAGTTAAAGGAATTTCGTCCCTAAATTCAACTTGGAGTGACCGTAGTAAATAAGTGTGGGTACTTAAGCTTCATCTGATCTTCCCGTTCCCAGGTGAATTCTGGACCACGCTTCGACTCCCATCGTACTTTGACAATTGGAATTCTTCTGCGTTTGAGCGTTTTAACCTCACGGTCCATTATCTCGACTGGTTTTTCAACGAAGTGCATGGTATCATCGACACGAATGTCATTGAGTCGTACCTGAAGATCCTAATCAGCTAAGCACTTTCTTAAATTGGACACGTGAAACGTCGGGTGTACATTGCTAAGTTCAGGAGGAAGTTCCAACTTGTAAGCAACCTTCCCGATCCGTTCAAGAATCTTAAAAGGGCCAACATAACGTGGAGCAAGCTTACCCTTCTTCCCGAATCGTACCACTCCTTTCCAAGTTGATACTTTGAGTAATACCATATCTTCAACTTCAAACTCTAAAGGTTTTCGTCGTTTATCCTGTAGCTTTTCTGTCGACTTCGTGCAGCTAACAGATTTTCACGGATTTGGCGGACCTTGTCAGTCGTTTCTTGAATAATCTCGGGACCAGTGATCTGCGATTCGCCGACCTCTGTCCAACAAATAGGTGACCGACATTTTCTACCATAAAGAGCTTCAAATGGCGCCATACCGATACTCGCGTGATAACTGTTGTTATACGAGAACTCGACTAACGGTAGATGGCTATCCCAATTGCCACCGAAATCGATGACACAAGCTCTCAACATATCTTCAAGTGTCTGAATCGTCTGCTCCGTCTGTCCATCCGTTAGAGGATGATAGGCGGTGCTAAGATCCAAACTTGTTCCAAAAGCTTCATGAAGTGATTTCCAAAATCGTGCCGTGAAACAAGCATCACGATCCGATATTATGCTTAAGGGAATTCCATGTCAGCTAATGATCTCATCAACGTAGATACGAGCTAATTTCCGCACAGGGTACGTCTCGCGTATCGGTAAAAGAAGAGCCGACTTGGTTAATCGATCTATTATCACCCAAATACTATCATTACCACTTGCGGTTCATGAGAGTTTGGTAATAAAATCCATGGAGATATTCTCCCACTTCCACATGGGTATTTCTGGTTGTATTAACAATCCCGAAGGTCGCTGATGTTCTGCCTTGACTTTAGCACAGTTAAGGCACTTGGCTGCATACTCAGCAATATCCTTCTTCATTCCAGGCCACCAGTATAAGAATCTGAGGTCTTGATACATTTTGTCCGCTCCCGGATGGATTGAGTAACGTGTCTTATGAGCTTCATCCAGAATCATCATCCTAAGATCATCCCTGTTCAGTATCCACAACTGATTCAAATAATACATCAAACCGTCATCCTTAGTTTCCAATAGTAACTCGGCCCTGCAAGACATCTCATATTTTAGGCTATCTTGAGCCAATGAGTGTTGTTGGGCTGTGAGAATATCATTACAAAGGTTAGTGTGCACTCGGACACTATGGATTTGAACATGGCTCTTGCGACTAAGTGCATCTGCTACTACATTCGCTTTACCAGGATGGTAGCGAATTTCACAGTCATAATCGTTCAACAGTTCAACCCATCTCCGTTGTCTCATGTTAAGTTCTTTCTGATTAAGTATGTGCTGTAGACTTTTATGATCTGAAAAGACTACACACTTCGTGCCATAAAGATAATGTCTCCATATCTTCAAAGCAAACATGACTGCACCAAGTTCCAAGTCGTGTGTAGTGTAGTTCTTCTCGTGAATTTTCAACTGTCTCGATGCATATGCCACAACCTTTCCCCGTTGCATGAGGACACAACCGAGACCTAGGTTGGATGCATCACAGTAAACTACAAAATCATCATTTCCGTCAGGCAGTGTCAAGACAGGAGCATTACAAAGTTTCTGCTTCAAGATCTGAAATGCCTCTTCTTGCTTTGGTCCCCACTCATAAGGCTTATCCTTTTGAGTTAAAGAAGTGAGAGGGACATCAATCCTGGAGAAATTCGAAATAAATCGCCGATAGTAACCGGCAAGTCCAAGAAATGATCGAATCTCCGTTGATGTCTTCGGTGTACTGCAATTCTTTACCGCATCAATATTTGCAGGATCCACGTGAACACCCTTTTCATTGACTATGTGTCCTAAGAATTGAACTTCCTTAAGCCAGAATTCACACTTGGAGAATTTGGCATACAGTCGATCATCTCTTAAAATCTCCAAAACCAACTTAAGGTGTTGCTCGTGCTCATCTTTGCTCTTGGAGTATATCAAAATGTCATCAATAAATACAATCACAAATTTATCCAAGTATGGCCTGCAAACACGATTCATGTGGTCCATGAAAACCGCTGGTGCATTGGTAAGGCCAAAAGGCATTACCAGAAATTCATAATGGAAATATCTGGTTCTGAAAGCTTTCTTGGAAATGTCATCATCGTGTACACGAAGCTGATGATACCCAGACCTAAGATCGATCTTCGAAAACCATGCCGAGCCTTGAAGTTGATCGAAAAGACCATCGATGCGCGGCAGAGGATATCGATTCTTGATAGTCAGCTTGTTCAATTCGCGGTAGTCGATACACATTCTGAATGACCCGTCCTTCTTCTTGACAAACAGGACCGGTGCACCTCATGGCGAATGGCACGGGAGAATGAATCCTTTATCAGTTAGTTCTTGTAGTTGGCTCGCCAGTTCTTGTAACTCCAAAGGCGCAAGTCTGTAAGGAGCTTTAGCGACTGGGTTCGCACCAGGTACTAAGTCAATCCGAAATTCTACTTGACGCTTTGGTGGAAGACCCGGCAAATCGTCTGGAAATACTTCAGGAAAATCTCTTATCACAGGAACGTCTTCAATGCTCTTTCCTTTCTCCTTTTTCTCCACAACATATGCTAAAAATGCTATACATTTCTTCCTAAGGTACTTGTGTGCTTTAGTGCATGACATCAGCTTAAGACCTTTACTAGAAGTCTCCCCAAAAACTCTCAAAGTTTCACCCGAAGGTAAGGGATTACGAATATATTTTTCATGACAGACAATTTCCGCTTTGTGGGTGGCTAACCAATCCATGCCTATGATAACATCAAAGCTACCAAGTTGCATAGGTATAAGATCAATTGGGAAAACGTGATCATTTAAGTTCACTATACATCCAATAATAACAATGTCAATATCAATAGTATTACCATCAGCCACCTCTATGTTAAACGGCTTGTCTATCTTAGTACGTGTCATTCCAAGCATATATTCAAAATCATGTGAAACAAAACTCCCATCCGCACCAGAATCAAATAAGACATATGCATAAGAGTTGTTAATCAGAAATGTACCGTTGACCACATCATGGTTGGCTTGAGAAGTTGGAGCATTCAGTTGAAACGCTCTTCCTCTTGCCACCCTTTGATTGTTTCCCGTCAGTCTCGGACACTGGTTTATGAAGTGACCCACTTCACCACACTCGTAACAGGCTCTTGCCTATACAGGCACTTGGCGAACATTTACAACTTGTATCGGTTGAGCATGCGGAGCTGGCAGTGCAAGCGGTGCAGGTTGCATCCTTTGTGCTTGCGGTGCACTTCGACAAACATTAGCAAAGTGGCCATACTTGCCACAGTTGTTGCAAACGCGACAAGGAAAGTTAGGCATGTGGTGATATCTGCAAGTATTGCATCGCAGAATGGCTCCAAAATTCCTAGTGTTGGAAATATTGGAGGACTGTTGAGTAACAGGAGTAGTAACGTCATAACTCCTGGTCTTCCGCTTCCTGTTGCTGCTTTTGGATGAACTGGTTGCCTCAGTCTTGACTTCGGTCTTAGTTTCTTTTGCAGCAGTCTTTACTTCAGTCTTCTTTGTTCCCTTTCTCATGAGTGTTCCAGCCTTAACATGATTATCAGTTAAAGTTGCAGATAGACGAATGGCAGCCTCCAATGTTTTAGGGTTGCTACCATAAATTGTGTCTTGAATCTGCATAGGTAGACCGCCTATGTACTTCTCGATTTCTCTCTCCAATGGTGTCACCAGATGAGGTACCAGCAAACTATACTCATGAAAGCGAGAATTGTAGATTACATTCTCACCACTGTCTTGCTTGAGTTCCCAGAACTCATTTTCTAGTTTCCTCATCTCACTGCGAGGACAGAATTCAGTGGTCATCAGGTTCTTGACCTCGGTCCACGTCAGTGCTAGGGCTGCATCAACTCCCCTAATTCGCTTTTCGCCATTCCACCAAGTTAGTGCTCTCTTTTGGAAAACACTGGTGGCATAGCGCACCTTCAGATTCTCTGGGCAGTCACTGTTGATGAAGGTGTTTTCAATGCTCTCAAACCACTGCAGCAGACCAGTGGCTGTCTCAGAACCCGTAAACTTTTGTGGATTACAGGAGTTGAAGTGTTTGAATGTGCAGACTGGTGGGTTTGCACCACCCCTGTTCTGGTTGAGAGTCTGATTGGCTTGAGTCAGTTGATTCACCAATCCAGTAATCAATGTTGCCAACCCTTGTATGCCAGTGTCAGCATTACCGTTAGCATCATCATTGTTCGTATCATCTCCGTTGTGACGGCGTGGAGGCATGTTTCTGAGGATGTTAGAAACATGTTACTACTGTTTACAACGTAAGTTATACAAACTATGGTTAAACGAGTCCATTTTAACAGTTAGGATTACATATAGGAACTATATTTCTCTCCTATCTGTCATTAAACTCATAACAAAGTAGTAATTTCCTAATATTATACTAAAGCATCCTAGTTGGTCATATCTAATAATAACTAAATATTCCTAAGTTCAAACATTTCCCACCCTATACCAACACTGACAACCTCCCGATGCAGTGCAACAAGCTTATATATAGGGCATACGTAGACTTGACCGCAGTCGCATCATCCGCCGTCCCACCACCGTTGCATTGCACCACGATTATGCCCTTGTTAGAATTTAGGGTGTATCATGTATCTTCCCATTATCTCACTTCACAAACCTTATCCTAGGTAGGATAATTTTTAGTGAAGTGGTCTCAAGTTCCCTTGGACAATTAGGTTCACCTAATTTCTAAGTTCACCTGACATGTAGGTTTGCCTATTTCTAAGTTCACCTAATGTCTAAGTTCACCTGACATTAAGGTTCCCCTAGTGTCTAAGTTCACTAAAAGTCCATACTAAATCCCAACGTCCATAATTATCAATGAGGGTTCATATCATCACTGAGTGCTCTTATTGTCACTAAGTGTTCATATCCTCCCTTTAGTCCATTCTCATCAAGTGTTCATACCATCACTATGTGTTAGTATCATCACTATGTGTTCATTTTATCACCAAGTGTCCATCTCAATACTCAAGTATTCAGTCTGTCACTAAGTGTTCGTATCATTCATCGCATCCATCTCAACACTAAGTATCCATTTTGTCATTAAGTGTTCGTATCATTCGTTGATCCTATTCACCCCACGTGTCCAATAAGTGTGTTCATAAGTGAGTTTATAAGTGTTCCTCAAATATGATTATCCAGTAAGTTAATCCAAACCAGATTCAACCAACTTTCCATCAACAACTTTCCAGCACTTCCTAATAATATCCTAAATTCCTGACACTGACAGACCCCCAATATACTATAAATGGTATATGTATAGGGCATATGTATGGGTAGGTCGCAACCGCCCCAGCCACCGTCCCACCACCTTTGTAGTATACCACGAGTGTGTCCTTGTCTGGTGATCAAAGATCAAACAAATAAATTCCTAAAGCAAATAAATTCCTAAGCATTTAATTTCCTAAGCAAATAATTTCCCCAAACGGGTAGTTCCCTTATTCTTCAATACTGACATCCACCTAATGTACCGTAAATGGTATATATATAGGGCAGATGTTGAAGTCAGTCGCAACTGCTTCAGCCACCGTCCCACCAACTTTACGATACACCACGTGCATGTCCTTATCGAATCATTAGGGCACAATCAATCATATAAAATCAGCAAGTAACATATGCAGTTTAGATATATAACAGGAGTTCAGTTAACATGTAATAAACACATAAGCATGAAATCCTGAATATAGTACCTAGTGTATGAAATAAATTCATACTAAGGTATCCTACGGTTATAGATTAGGTCAACCATTTCTAGTAACCTAATTCCCTATAACACAGGCTCTAATACCAATCTGTAACACCCTGACCAATGGCGGAAACGTCGGGATGCCACGAGGGATGTGTAGATTGTTCATAAGCTCGTGGGCATCTAATTAAATCATCACATATCAATTAATCAACCAAATTAATTACACAAAAATCATGTTCTTCATGAGCTAGTTACATCAAATACACAAAAGTTTTAGCTAACTAACTAAATTCTAGTCTCCAGAATTTCAGTTAATTTAGCTAAGTCCAAGAACCTAAGTGAATATGTCCCAAAAGATGTAGAGCTATCCTGCTCTACTTACTTCTCCTCATTCCCTGAAACATGTAGAAAATCAAGTGTCAACTACGAAGTAGTTGGTGAGAAATCATAAGGTTTTATTTATTAAAAATGTTTATAAAACGTTTATGAAAGTTTGTAAAAGGGTTTATGAAAATTTATAATTTCCCCGAGAGAATGCACATGCGCACCTGCGAAATAATCCAACAATGCCAAATCCAACAAACACAACATCCAAACAATCCAAGTAATCAGATACACAATGATCACAAATAATTATCCACATATGTTCAACCAATCACATCAATTCAATAAGCATCAATCATTATAATCATATCAATATAAGTTACTGTGGAGGACCTCAGTCAACTCAATCAACGGCGGAATCATCGTGGAGGACCGCAGTCAACTCAACCAACGATATTCCTATAAGTGTCTTCGTGCACTGCGGAGGACCGCAGTCAACTCAACCAACAGTGGAATCACTGAGCAGGACATTAGTCAACTCACCAACAGTAACTCAATCATCGCGGAGGACCTAAGTCAACTCAAACAACAATGACTCACGGATAAGTAATAATTCATCTCAATCCATAATCAATAATAATCCATTAATATGAATATCATATTGATAATCCAGGTGTCACCCATGTGTTATCAAAATAATATTTAAATTGGAATACATGTTCCACCTCCGAGTTTAAAAGCAAAATGGTTTTAAAAGGAGGTTTCCTTAGATTCAGTGTTTTCGTAGTATGCGCGCTCACGTAAGTGAAATCAAAGGCAACTCAATCAACCTGTAATTATTTTGTATTTGGGTTCATAAGTATATGCATTTTATTTCCATTAGGTGTCCATAAGTGTCGACAGTTAATCATTAAGTATTTTGTCAACTTAGTTTAGTTAATCCATGTTACACTATGACACCTAAGATTTATCATTGATCGCCATACAATTTAAATTCCAACTTGTTAGTTTCTATTATCCAATAGTGATAATTAAGTCTTGAAATACTATGTGTGCCCTCATGAATAAGTATGATGAAGAGTGATGTCTTGAATCATACGCGTATCTATACTTACATGCATGTCCAATTAATCAACCACCATACTTTCTCAGTTATAGAATTTAACTTTTATGTTCGAGAATCCATACTTAGGTTAATTACATAAAAATGTTTTCAACGTATAAACACCGTAACACTTATGTTTTTAGAGAGAGAAAAGGTGGCGGCTTAGATTGTTCATGCATGCATGATTATAGATGATTTTTCATGCTCTTTGGCCCCCCATAAACCCTAGTTTGACACTTGTGTTTTGTCATCCATGGAGGCAGCGAACCTAAGGCAGGATTTCACCTAGGTTCGGCTACTAGAATAGGTTCGGCCACAAGGGTTCTTGGCGTGGGTTCTCTTGGATCAAGGGGTTCGGCTAACAGGTGTGAAAGGTTCGGCCCAGGCTTCGCCACATGCATGGTTCATGAAAGCCCAGGTTCGTGAATCCCCTTGGGTTTGGTGCTGTTAGGTTCGCACCCTGCAGAGGTTCGTCCCCAGATCAGTGAAGGTTCGCAGGTCACATGTTTTTGCTAGAACAGGTGTTCGGCTTCACTAAGTTTGCAGGACTTAGGGTTCGGCAGATGTAGGTCTGCAGGCCCTCATGCACACAGGTTCGGCTAATCCAACCCCAACAGGTTCGTGAGATTAGTTGCGGCTGGACAAGGGGAGGTTCGGCTAACATGGCTTCGTGAACCAGAAGGTTCGGCTACCTTTTGCTCGGTTCCACCAAGGTTCGGTCGACCCAAGCTTGGCCGCGAACCCTGTGTTCATCATCATCAACCTCGAGCTCCATTGCACTACATGTTCATCCATTGTTTTCTCCCACTCATACAAGATTATTTTAGAGTTTTTAATGTATAGAATTCGTTTAAAACGTGTAGATGCAACCCGGGTGTGTCTAGAGTGAGAAACGACAAGTAATACTCGAGATTTACCTGTTAATCGTGATCAAATGCTAGATTTCTTTGCAGATTCTTGTTCCCCTCGATAATACGAACGATTTGGCACCAAGATCTTGTAAATCAGTTGAGAAATGAGAGAGTTCTCTTAGAGAGAAGTTAGAGAGAGAAGTGTGCGATGAAAATGGGGGTTATAGAGAGAGAGTAGCAACTTGCGAAATGAAAGAGATGGAGTCTTTCATCTCTCTTATTCCTCGTTTTATCACCGCGTGCTCGGTCTCGCTTATTCCGCGTTAACACATAAAATAAGCTCGGTTTTCTCGTAAAACATATTTAAAATACAACACATTTATAGGATTATATTTCGTTTTAATAAAATGATTTTATTTAAAGTTGTTTAAATAAAATGTCTCCGTTTACTTTCGGTAAATTATTTATTTAAAAAAAAATAAAACGATCAGTTCGGATTTGTCTTAGGTTGTGATTCCTAATAACGTTTTTAATTCCCATTTATTAATTTAATATCGTTAAATATTATTCCATTATCTCGTCGAAACGCGTTACTTACGTACGTATTCGTAAAGATAATCACCTTTCCGAATCCAACGCTCGTATCATATTTCGATTCGATTTACGATTTATGGAATATCGTTTCAGTAAATTATTCTTAATAATTATATTCGTGTGAATCATCACCCACACGAATACATTATTAAGTTAATATTTCTGAAATAACATTTGTGTTTTAAGTTATGTCTGTAACCTCACCAACGCGTAATCGTTTCCAATAATGTTTTCATTATTCTATTACCTTTAAGATATACATATATATATTCCCAATCCGGATCCCACCAAACCATATCACTGACACATCCATGATAGACCGAAATATGCTTATATATAGGGCATATGTAGGAGTAGGTCGCAACCTATCCAGCCACCGTCCCACCGCTATTTCGATAAACCATGACCATGTGTCCTTGACTATGTTTAGTAACCAAACAATATCCAACTCCTAATTCCTTTCCATTCCAAACCAAAACCTCAGATTCTCCTCACCAAAGCCTCAACACTGATATAATCATGATAAACCGAAGATGGCTTATGTATAGGGCATATGTAGAGGTCAGCCGCAACTGCCTCAGCCACCGTCCCACCACCTCTTCGATAGACCATCATTATATCCTTGCCTATCTTTGATTATAGAATCCTAAACCACAACTATCCCAAATCAACAACCCATAACATATGTTCAACTGCAATAAACTCTCTGGTTCTGTTTAGTTGTATTTCAACTAAACTCTCCATGGTTTATGCTTATAATAATGCGTTCTGAATATGTATACCAATAATAATGACATCCAATAATTCATAGTAGTTATCATTAACAATTATCATATCAGGTCTAAACAGTACAATTAAACATGTACAGACAACCCGAAATAAGTGATGTTACACCAATGCCACAAATCGATCCCGAACGAATCCGGTTTCCACCCCAACTCAATCGAACCAAATTCGATCTGGTCAGTACACGAATTCATAGGGTTTTCATTAGGCATGAGATTTCGAACTTATCTGTGGTGTTTAATTTGAATAACGAGTTCAATTAGTTCGAAACCCCCAATTCGTGTTATGTTAAGAACCCGAGATTCCAAATCGTTTAATTATTTGTAGTTTAATCACATCAACATGGGGTTTTCATTAAATGAATAATTCTGAAACTTTCTGTATAAATTAATTTGATTTTTAGATCCATTTTGATCAAAACCCCCAATTCGGTTTGTATCAAGAACCCTAGAATTGGATTTCATACAATTCGTTGTTTTTAGATGAAATTGTCATAGGGTTTTCTTTTAAAGGATGATTTTTAAACTCTCTGTGAAGTTTAATTTTATTTTTAAACTCGTTTGAACAAAAACCCCCCAAATCGTTCTTGTTCAAGAACCCTAGAATTAGAACTTCATCAAATCAATGTTGTTTGATGAATTTAGGTTAGGGCTTTGCTTAGTCGGCCCTTTTAGGTAGTGTAGGAGTGAATTTCTACCCGTTTTGATGTCCAATCGGTGTAGTTCAACTGTTAGGTTGAGTTTCGGCCAAGCCTCGATCCAAATCTTCTTCCCGCAGCTTCTTGCTTCGAATTGTTGGATGCCAAAAACCCTAAAGATGCCGACAGATTTCTGGGAGTTCAATTTTTTGAATTATGGTTGGGATGTGTGAATTCTATAGTCACTTAGTGACGGTTTCACATTTTTGGTTCATTAGTCGTTTAATTTGACCATTATGGGTTTAATGATTGATGATAACCATTGATAATCATCAATGGGAGTTAATTGGATGATTAATTTGATTCATAACTTATTATTAATACGAAAATCGAATTTCAATTTGATAAAACACTGAAATTTTACCTTTATAAGTCAAAATTGATCATTTCTTGAAATTACAAGTTTAATCCTATTAATTTTATTGTTTTTAGACTTGTTTAGATTAATTCTATTCCTTCTAATTTGATTTCATATGATTTCGTATGATTTTGTTAACTTTCGGTTAATGGGGTTAATCCGAAATGCTGGATTGTAACACATAATCCAGTCTTCTATATCTAATTAGCATCCTTCATGTATTCCTTGACTTTCATGTTCCTGTGTTGCCTGTATCACAAGCTAAAACATGTCAACTATATACGTAGCTGATGAGTCATGGCCAATGAAACTAAAATAATAATCAAATCAAGTTTGTATGTGCAAGTAAACTGGTTGTCAAATCAAGTCTCACAACGCCAAGTACTCGTCCGTCGACGACCTGACGCGGTGTTTGATAACATATACACTACTCTAGAGCCACTGGAGCAGATAAAGTGTTGAATGACAAACATGGGGTCCACTATAGTGCTACACTAAATCCCTTATCTATGAAGTCAACCGCAACAACTCCACCACAGTGGCAGTCGCCCGGCAATCCCTTATCCCCGTAGGGACTGGCTCGTAGGCCGGAGTCGAAAATTCGACCCTATCATGAATCAAGTTCCTTATCTCTTATCCTTATCCTTAGCTTATAGAGCAAGTGATCTCATAACCTAATCCTTAATCATGGTCCTTAAGACATATTACCATATTAGTAACTTGGTAATAGTCATAGTAGTAGCCTAAGAAGGCTTTAATTATTTTTAAAATACTTGTTATTTAATCATATTTTCAACCTTTAAAACCTTTCTTACAAGTCCTTTCAATCAGTTGAAAAATCCTTTTTATCCTTAAATATACATATATGTGTGTATATATATATATTATTGCTTGTACTAGGATCATTAATCATGGTAATGGTTTAAAACCATAATTTATATTCTTGTTTCCTTTGTTCATTTAAGTTCCATCCACTTTAGTATTAACATCTTATGTTTATCATGTATACACACACACACACATTTTTCTAACAATCAAGCTCATATATCGGTTTTAAAACATTAACCTAGAGTTGTAAGTTTCGATATATGAACAATGTGTTTGTTGGTACAAAATAAATGATATGTATACTAGCCCCAAAAATTTTAAAATCCAGTAAAAGCGTGGTCTAGAACTCAATTAGAGTCATTGCTATTTATAAAGACAAACTTGATTAAGAACAAATAACTTAATCGAGTACACCTTCGTATCGATCTTTTGAATCTATTCGTACTTCATTAATACTTTGTTATGTCTCTATAAATATTAAATGATTTAAGAAATCATCCATCTTACTATGCTTAAGCCTTATTTGAGGATGTTTAGCTTATAACAACATACTTTTAACTCTACCGAAAATCGGGCATAGTTTCCGTTGTTTTTAGTTAAATCCAGACAACTCAATTTGTCTATTTTATAACAAAATCCCAAATAATCAACTTTTAACAATTGTTATTCATCCTCAAACATGGCACATAAAAAAAATTAAATGAACAAACAATAATTAACATTCTAACTAAATTATACCTTTTGGTGCGCGTACACGAACTCGTTCGTTTTCACCGGTTGAGATAACCGATAGATTCTTCAACTCAATTTCGTATCTTGAACCTTCCCGTCCTCATCGAATCTGACTTTAATCGCTGTTGAATGAGTTGGACCAGCTTTGACTCTCGTTGACCAGCTTGGAACCTAACTCATTGGTGAGTTTTCTCTCAACAACATATGTAACATCCGTGCCAGAAACGTAACCGGAACAGTGACTTGTACAGTAACTCAGGTACGAACTATGTGTATTACATGTATACTATTATCATTTGATGTTTGACACAAAACTATTACACATTTATTTCAGAAAGATGTTTCAAATCCATGGTTTAACAGTCAGAATTTCATCTGACAACACAGAGCTATTATGTGAATGTTAGTTAGGATTTATTATGTATAGACGTATGAGAGATTTCAACGAACAAACAATAACGGATGTCGTTACGTGAATGCTAAATTGACGGGTTATTCGTATATGTGACGATCAGTACGAATATACCTAAAAGTTTAACATTCTAAATGAGGTCCAATAATTAGAAAAATCACATCAAAAAGTGTAGTTATCGTCGTGTTCGTACGGGTCACGATCCGAACGAATACACGCGACAATTGTACGATTCGATTTAAACAGTTAAATTTAATGTTTTTTGAAATTTAAAATAAACAAAATATATCTAGTTAATTTACTAGGAATTACCACCTAAATTAAATTAATAAACTCTATTTTAAATCGTAATGTTTTGTTACGAAAACGATCTAGAATCTACGCGTTTACATGAAAACGAGCGAAACCGAACGAACCCGAACGCAGCCGAAAGATTTAAAACATTGAATGACATTAAATGCCCATTTCTACCATTCACCTACCACTCTCTCTAATTCCCGTCACTCTCTCTCTAAACTCTCTCTCTAAGATCTAAAACCCTAGAAACCTCAATCCTTCACCAAATTGAGCGTTCTTGGTACCGAAACGATCCTCACAACATGTAAAGCACGAAAGTATATAGATTTAGAGCTTGAAACCACCGGAATCGAGGTAAAATCGAGTCCAAAGTTCTGATTTTTATGGTTTTCTTCACCCTTGAACGCCCCCACTGTTTGACCAGTTTTAAACCTTGCACAGCCCTTAGGAATTGAACGATATTGGTATAGGATGGTGTAGGAACGTGTGAGATGTCTTGATTTGGCCACAGATTCAAAAAAGAAGTCGAGGGTAGGCCTAGTCGCGACACAGGCGAATGAGCACAAGCAGTGGCCATTCGGCCGAATGGCCAAGGGCGAAGGAACACATCCTAACCGAAGGAACGTCACGGCCGAATGAACATTCCATTCGTATGACCAGTTACATTCGGATCCATTTATTCCTTCGGCAGTCTAGTATCAAAGAATGAGACCTATTCGCATGCTATCCGCATTCGGATCCCACTCTCATTCGCATGAACATCATTCGGATAGCAGTGTCAAACGAATGAACACATTTGTGAACTCCATTCGTGGCTCTTCATTCGTAGGACCTTGCTCCATTCGCCTAAACCATAAATACATGCATGTGAATGACCCATGCATGAGGACTCATTCGGGAGACTATCTTTTCGTATGAACTTCAAGACCGAATGGAATGCCATTCGCATGGCAGCCTTAGTCTTGTTCTAAGTGCACTCACATGACTAGTTAAACTAATGGGAAATCATTAGGGTTTAAAGAGTGTCAACCAACTTTGGTAATAACCTATGCTAAGGTTTTTCAATACTAAAAATTTTCCAAACTACTTTGATTTATAAATATGGGTTCTAACCAACAAGTGAATTCAAACCACTTGTGTTTTGTCACTAAGATCATGGACTAACAAGGATAACATAGAATTAGGTTTGGAAGTTTAAACAAGTGATAAAAGAATGATTGATGTTCATAAACACTAAACTAGTAAACTTGGGAATTATAGATATAACTTATATTTTAGTAGGTCACTACAAAGGGTAACATGATTTTTCACATATGAGATCAAAGAACTAAGGGAACGAGTTGAAATCCATGGAAGAATGAGAAACAAACTAAGCAGTGATGTGTTGATCTTATGATACAATACTCCATACTTAGTGATTTTATACAATTGTATAACTAACTTAGATTATTTAATTAAATGGTCTAATGTTGATTATACTCAAGGATGAACAACGAACTAATGAAGAACTTAAAGTTAATCGAGTGAGGTTAACTTAAGTTCTAAGATGTTAAACTTGTACTTCTCCAAAAAGTAACTTATGTTTTAAATTAAATGAAATGACTTATAAATTACTTTATTAAAAATGATTTTAAAATAAATCAAATGATTTCTACCTAAAAGGTTTCAACTTAAAATGAATTTTATTAATGATGTTTTACTTAAAAGACCATGAATGTGATCAATTTAGACCTTATATAAATAAGGTTTAAATGTGAATATCTACGGGATAATGGTTCATAAGGGGTAGATAGTGAAGAATAGTTAGAGAAACTTAGGAACACATTAGTAAAGTCCAGGACACATAGTTGCACACCGAGACCAAAACCCTATGTAAGTTATCTCTCGACACTTATCGTATTCAAATCATAATAAATCAACACAGGTGCTGAAGAAACATAATCTACAATCAACTAGCGCGCATATCTTTTTGGATTCATAGCATAACAACACAGGTTAGTTCATTGCCCCTTTTCTAAACATTTTTTGTTTTATAAACACGGGGCTGAGAAGCATGCGTAAATTATTTTCTTTGGATTATATTTACTAAAATGCTTTTACTTTGTATATGTTTACATGTAAAATTGTGATCCTAGACTTAATCTTGGTAAACTAAATTGCAGTTTTTCAAAATGGGTATCTATTCCTTGTGAGTAGGTAACTAATCTAAAACAATGAACTATTTTCAAAGAACTAACGGTCTAATCAAAGAACTCTTTTCAAAGGTCTATTTTCAAAGAACTAACGGTCTAATCAAAGAACTATTTTCAGTGGTGTGTTCAAAGAACTAACGGTCTAATCAAAGAACTAATTTCTGTGGTGTGCTTTCAAAGAACTAACTATCTATTCAAAGAACTATGTACAAAGAACTATTTTCAAGGGTATGTGTCACAACCCAACCAGGGGGCTTGACTAACGATTGATTCAAAACACAAAGTAGCGGAAGACAAAATAAGTATTTTACAAATCAACCAAAGGTTTAGTCTAAATATCTAATTTTTACAACAATCTATAAATAAATTTAACTAGTGGTAGATTGTCTAAAGATATTGGGTCCATCCAGGCATCAGCACACTTTATTAATCTTTAAGCCATGTTCTTCAGTTTTACGTGCAGTATTCTTGTTCAAGCAACCGAGTATCCGAGCCATACCTGTTTCTAATTTACCTGAAAGACATGCTAAAATACGTCAACTATAAAGTTGGTGAGCTCATGAGTTTTAGTTTACAGACACAATAATAAATAGCATGTGATAATTTAAAAACAATACAACCAACCATGTGTCATGCCGAGCATTTGCCTCTTATAATGCTAGCCCGTAACATGACATTTTAATCTACTTCCCATTCCGAGACCCGTTCCTGCCCTCAGTGTAAATGTGTCAAAGCGAATATATGCCACAACGGTTGACATTAACCTCAGTGGGGTTTCAACCTTATTTTTATAAGGCCACCCTTTCGGGCCACTGTGCGTGGGGGATTCCCCAAGTAGTACTACCCTTATACCCACCGGCTCTCCTCCGGAGTTAATGGCTGTAAATTAAGTTTCATGTCTAGGGGAAGCAATTATATTTGAAACGGACGTTCATTATCACATATATATAAATTTTATAAACAGTTTTTGGAGCATGCTTTCAGTATCCCAAAACAGTAAAAAGAAAAGGGATCACATGAACTCACCTGGTTGCTTTAACTGGTTCCTTTTGTTCCTGTACAAACATGTCATTGTGCCACTTATGCATGATTTTCTATGTTCCCAAAGTTATCATCAAAGCAATTTCCTATTTGTATCAATTTATGTATATATGTGTGAGTTGTAGAATTTATAGATTATGGTTGTCGATTGTGGTTGAGCTCCTTGGGTTTTTGTATATAAGGTTTACTGGTTTAAAGTTTCTCTATATTACTATACCTAATGATATCTTATCATACAATTGTACATATAAATGTATGTGAAAGGTTATTATTAATTGGTGTTCAATATAATTACTAGTATGCTACATCATATATTACTTATGTAACTAGTATGTTTTTGGTTTCTAAGATGTTATGTATGTTGTAGTCATTGTATATACTAACTATTATAATTGTTTTAAACATTCAACAAAAGAGTGTTTAAAGTATTCATAATTTAATTTCTAAGCTTAAAGATAAGTAAACAGTCTTAGATGATTCGATTATTAAGGGTAATGATAAATAATAATAATATCCCTAATAATACTAATTTTACTAACAATATTAAGTACATAATTATTTTCACTATGTTAATCATTTGTAAAATATATGAATAGGGTAGTATCATATGTTGGGTTAATATTTGTAAACAATAAATTAAATGACAAAATAATTATGATTTGTATATGCTTGAAATGTTAGATAAGACTTACTAAGACCTTTAGTAATCTCAAAATAATAAGAATGGTGTTCATAATAATAATAATAATAATAATAATAATAATAATAATAATAATAATAATAATAATAATAATAATAATAATAATAATAATAATAATAATAATAATAATAATAATAAAAATAATAAGAAAAATAATAATAACAATAATAATAATAATAACAAAATAATAACAATAATAACACAGTACTAACAGTAATAATAATAGTAATAGTACTAATAGTACTAATAGTACTAGTACTAGTACTACTACTACTACTACTACTACTACTACTACTAATAATAATAATAATAATAATAATAATAATAATAATAATAATAATAATAATAATAATAATAATAATACTAATACTAATACTAATACTAATAGTAATAATAGTACTAATAGTACTAGTAGTAATAATAATAATAATAATAATAATAATAATAATAATAATAATAATACTAATAATAATAATAATAATAATACTAATACTAATACTAATAATAATAATAATAATAATAATAATAATAATAATAATAATAATAATAATAGTACTAATAGTACTAATAGTAGTAGTAGTAGTAGTAGTAGTAGTAGTAGTAGTAGTAGTAGTAACAATAATAACAACAAAATAACAACAAAATAAGAACAATAATAACAATAATAACACTACTAACACTAGTGGTGGTGGTGGTGGTGGTGGCAGCAGCAGGAGCAGCAGTAGGAGCAGTAGTAAGCAGCCAGTAGGAGCAGCCAGTAGTAGTAGCAGCAGGAGCAGGAGCAGTAGCAGCAGGAGCAGGAGCAGTAGTAGTTATAGTAGTAGTAGTCGTAGTAGTCTGGTCGTAGTAGTCTAGGTGGTCGTAGTAGTCGTAGTGGTGGTGGTAGTAGTGGTGGTGGTAATAATAATAATAATAATAATAATAATAATCTTAAGAGTAAATAGTCTTAGTATGAAAATTATCAAATTCGTGATTAATTAGAGAATTAGTATAAGATTAATATTTTGTATAAAATCATATTAATATTGAGTCAAACACTTTTATTCAATTTCTAATTGTTTAACACTAGTATATTACATATAGTATAGGTATTCACATTCATCTTATTAAATCCAATTATAACTTACATTTTGATTACTCATATGTGTATATAATCAATTGTTAACTTGTTGAAATTAAGCATATTTATAACACGAAATCATGCATATGTAATCATACTTAAGTATTTTATGGTATGCTATCTTATAGATGCATATATATATATATATATGTAACACGTGTATGCATATTTAATGATTAACCTACATAAAATACCATATGTATCATACACATTCATCGAGTTCTCATTTTATACAATTTTATTTAATTTAAGTTCCTAGGTTATTTTATACACAATGTTACAAATTCCATAAGTATCCATATTACATATCAAAACTTGTAATAACTAATTTAAGCTTATAATTTAAATTCCAATTTATATATATTAACAATTTGGGTTTCATGGTTATTTATATTTACAAATGCCTCTCCGAATGTATAATATAAATCACACGCGTTTTATGGTCTTATTAAACATTTTTATTATTAACTAATTGTGATAGAACCATATTTTATCTAGTTAACCCAAATGCTCAACCACTTTAACTTGTTTGTTTAAACAATAAACCATATATTAAAAGTTAATGGCGCGCAATTTTACCTTCCCACTCGTTCAATTCAGGTTCAATCTAATTTAATTAACCGATCGTATGTTTCATAACCCGAACATGTTTCTAAACTCGTTTTTAAATAACGAATAAAATCGAGCGATCGGTTTTTAAGATGTTGACTGTTGTTGGGGGTTTGACCAGCCCTATCTCAAGTTGACTTTTGTTGACCTCTTGTGAATAAGCTCCACACGTGACCACCACCATTCATCCATGTTGACAACACTTCCACCACCGCCGGTGGCCTGCCGGAACTGCCTTCGCCGCTAGAACATTCACCAATACACACTTTAACATAAACTTTCACGAAATCAACATGCATTTATAGACCGAATCTCGTGTAATCGTTTCTTACCTTTGTTTTTCGACTGGATGAGGAGAAATCACCGGAATCACCTTGCACAGCCACCAAACCGCCGTCTACGGTGGTTCTTGCGGGAGCCGTAGCCTTTATCACCTTTGCATGTCTCCTTTTTGTTCCTCATTCATCGTCTGAACTCTCCGCAACCTGCTCGAGACCTGGCCTCAGCCTGTAGCCACCATTCGTTTGAGAATAAACCCTAGCCGTCGTCATCTTCTCACCCCGTTTTGATCCTTCTAGAGTCGGTATCTTCCAATGCAGAAGAAAGAAAGGTTGTAGGACTGGATAAAGGTTGTAGGACTGGATAAGAAAAGATCGATGGTGTGTTTTTCTTGCCTCGCAGCCGCGGCTCCGCCCTAGCACCGCCGTGGCTCCGCCCTTGCTCCGCCGTGGAGCTCTCTCTCTCTTTCTCAGTCGTTTTGGACGAGTGGAAATGCACACACACACAAATGTGTGTGGTGTGCGGCTGATGTTGTGAAAGAATTAAGGGTCAACACCCCTTTTATACTTAGGGTTTAATTGTAGGGTTTAAAATGCGTATAACGCGTATCGTACTCGTATCACGATTGTTTTTCGTTTTCGTTTAACATTCTCGACCCAAAACTTATTGGATAAACAAAAATAACCTAAAATATCATTAAAATGTTTATTTCGTTTCGTTATATTTAATTTGTTTACTAAATTTCGTTAAAACGGGGTAATATCGCGTATCCGGCATATTTGGCTAATTAAATGTTTTCGCTCTCCGAATAAGGTTCTCGTATTTTTAATATTGTTAAAATTTGTAAATATACATAGTTCTTAATGGGTTTGTTGGGCCTTAACATCTCATTGGCCTGAATTTCTTATTGGACTTTATCATCTAATTACAATTTAATGTTTAAGTTCGTTGGGATTTCTTGCAGTTGTTACAGTATGTCAGGGAAATATCAAAGAAAGCATGTGCCTATATTATGTTCGAAAGATGTTCTAGCTAGACTGATTAAATATGGGACGCATGTTTGATGATATTTACAGCATTCCCTAACCATTTTCAAGGAACATCTGGGAAATACTCAAAGATAACATGTAACATTAGTGCCGGAAACATAACCGGAATAGTGATCTACACAGTAACACATGTACAAATTTCATGTAATGTATATGTACTATTATCATTTGATGTTGACACAACACTATTACGCATTCATCTCTGAAACATAACTCATAAACTATGGTTCAACAGTCAGAAATTCATCAGACAACACAGAACTATCACGTTATTGTTAGTTAGGACCTTATTATGTATAAACGTATGTGAGGCTGTACAAAACAAAACAACAACGGATGTCATTACGTGAATGCTAAATTGACGGATTATTCGTATAGATGACGATCTGTACGAATATATCTGAAAGTTTAATGTTCTGAATGATGTCTAATAATTAGAAAATCATATTGGAAAGTGTAGTTATCGTCGTGTTCGTACGGGTGACGATCCGAACGAATACGCGCGACGACTGTACGATTCGATTTAAACAGATAAATTTAACGATTTCAGAAATTTAAAATAAACAGAAGATATTTAGTTAATTTACTAGGAATTACCACCTAAGTGGAATTAATAAATTCTATTTTTAAAACCGTAACGATTCGTTACAAAAACGAACGAAAACCGATGCTTCTATGCGAAACCGAATGAACCCGAACATACCCGAACGATTGAAACCATGAAATGGCAATAAATGCCATTCATCTCCTCCAACTACCCACTCTCTCTCATCTCACCCGTCACTTTCTCTCTCTACACTCTCTCTACATTTCAAAACCCTAGAATCCTCATTTCTTCACCAAATCAAGCGATTTTGGTGTCAAAACGACCACAACAACTTTAGATCGTGAAAGTACAAGATTTTAGAGCTTGGAATAATCTGAAACGAGGTAGATTTGAGTTTAAATTTGCGATTTTTAGGGTTTTTAAACCCTTGGTTTGAACCCTCACCCCCAACCGGTTCTAGACCGGTCAAACCTTAGGGAAACTACACGAAATCACTTTAGGATGAATTAGGAATTTGTAATACCCCATGGTTCAATCGTAAGCTTGCAAAGGAAGGCCTGCACCACCCTGATTTCGGACCAGGCGAATAAGGAGGTTCATCCCGGCCAAATAGCCATGGGCCGAAGGACTGTAGCCGAATGATCCCCAACCGAGTGATGTCATTCGCATGGCTATCTATATTCGGCCGAGTGAATACCTTCGCATGCCATGATTCTTCGGACCTCATGCTTATGTCGCATGGATCCCATTCGCACAAACACCTGGTTCAACCGAACTCTCATTCGCACAACCAAAGTCAATCGCATGATACCACCATTCACATGGATGCTCTCGGTCAACTAGGTTCATTCGTATAGCCTTCATTCGCTTGACAGCATTCTATGTGGGTGATTCATGCATGCAAACAATACATGCCTAAATCTTAGTTCATATGATAAGGATAAATCGGATATGGGTTAGATTGTGTAACGAATTCACAATGGAGAGTCCATTAGGGTTTTCGAAGATTATGAACCGGTTTTCGTGAACTTTGTTGATAAGAATTTCAAAATCAAAACCTTTCTAGATCAATTTAACATCTAAACAGGAGTTTAATAGCCTATGGGGTTTCAAACCCTTGTGTGTTGTCAACTAGAGTTATTAGGGTTGCATGATGTTAACCGGTTTTTGTAAATCACTTATACTAGGAATTCTAACACCAACTTTCTTCTAAACAAATTTGAACTGCAAACATGAATTTTGGACATCATATGAGGTTAAAACAATCGGGTTCTATTTAACAAAATCATGAATAAGGTTATGAGAATTCCTTAAGGGTCAAGAAAACAAACTAAGTATATAGGTGTTGACTATATTGTAAACACCTAACACTTAGTGAATTCTATACTAACATATAACTAAGTTAGATATTTCAATTGAACTTTCTAAAGCAAGTTATATATCAAGACGATCAAAGACTACGAAGAACAAAGACTCAATGAAAGACTTGGAGTTAATCTAGTGGGATTAACCTAAGTCTCACATGTTAAATTATGATTTCTTAAAATGACTTATGTTTTAATAAAAAGGAAATGATTTATAAACTTCTTTGATAAATATTTAAAATAAATTAAATAAATTCTAACTTAAGGACTTCAACTTAAAATGGGTTTCTATTAATGATGTTTTAACTTAAAAAGATCATGAATGAGAATAACTTAGACCTATTAAAGATAAGGTTTAAAATGGGAATACCTACGGGTAATGATTCATAAGGATAAATTAGCATAGACTAGCTAGAGAGACTTAGAAACACATTAGTAATGTCTAGGACACATAGTTGCACACCGAGACAAAACCTGTATATGTTATCTTCGAACACTCATCGTATTCAATTCATAATAAATTAAAACCAAGTACGGAAGATACTTAAGCTACAATTAACGAGCACGCATATCGGTTGTGATTCATTACATAACAACACATGTGAGTTCGTTGCCCCTTTTCTAAACATTTTTGTTTTACAAAACGCGGGGCTAAGAAGCATGCGTAAATTATTTTCTTGAAATATGTTTTACGTAAATGCTTTTACTTCACGTATGTTTTTACATGCGAAATTGTTATCTTATATTCTGTTTAGGTAAACTATTTACAGGTTTAAAAAATGACTTAATTACTCTCTATGTGTAAGACAATGGTTTCAAAACAAAGAACTATTTTCAGAGACGTGTTGCAAAGAAACTAAAGATCTAATTCAAATAACTGATTTCAGCATTGTGTTCAAGAAAACTAAAGATCAAATTCAAATAACTAATGTCAGTGTTGTGTTCAAGGAAACTAAATATCTAAATCAAAGAAATCATTTCAGTGTGTGACTCAAAGAACTAACGAACTCAATAAAGAACAATCATAGGTGGATGTCAGTTGTATGCTGATCAAGACCACGTGTAAACACACGAAAAGTCCTGGCATATATAGCATACTTTTATAGTCATGCTAACATGGGCACAAAGTAAACAATCAAACGAATAAAAAAGGGAACAGAGGTGAGCAATGATCAAAGGATATCCTAAACTCCCGACATAAACAGTAGACCTGAAGGTCAAGCTGATATGGGCACATCATAAAGTCCCGACACATACAGGTAGACTCCTTTAGGTCGAGCCCGATATGGGCCACGTGTGAGACGATACAACTGGACACCACCAACAACTAAGAATAATTGATTGAGCTAAATAAGGCCCAATCATTATGTCTTAGTTGTATTAAATGTTTGTGTATCTATTTAATTAATCATTTAACATCATGTTTCTACAAATACTACGGTTGATCATGAGTGTGTGGTGAACTCAAGAAATCGATAGAATTTCAATTTGTGGAACTCAAAATCTATTATGTCGATAGTGTGAAATGGAACGCTTAATTATCATTGACAACAATATGTTATGCGGTTCGGTATGTGGTGGGCTGGTGGCTAGGCTGGCGGTAAGCTTGACCCTACATATGCCCTATATATAAGCATACTTGATTGGATAACATAGGTGGTCGTTGATGAGGTTAAGGTGGTCATTTTGGGTGATCAATGTTAACAAATTATTAGGTTATTCAAACGTTGTAAATCACATAACAACACATCTTCACAGACCAAGAACTACGAGAAAAGGTATGGGATGAAACGCTTAATTATCCCCAGGAACAATATATCATGTGGTTTGGTATGTGGTCGGCTGGTGGCTGGGCTGGCGGTAAGCTTGACCCTACATATGCCCTATATATAAGCATACTGAACTAGATGGTATAGGTGGTTAATGGTGAGGTTAAGGTTGTCATTCAGACAGGTTATTCAAATTCATTTTTAAAACAAAACTATATGAACTCACCAACCATGTGTTGACTTGATCTTTTTGAATGACTTCTTAGGTGACGAACATGTCTGGTTAAGAAGTTTATGCTTTTGACTAGGACACCAGATAGAGGACCTCGTATTTTTGGACGTTCATATTTTGAAACATCATTATACAGAATATTTGTATATCTTGTGCAGATACAAGATAGATGAATTATGATGTTGATAGTAAATTTACATTGTTAAATTATGAACAAACTGATGTAATTTAACTTTGTAATTCTATTATATTTATCATTTCTCATTTTATATCATGCGCAATGTAAACAATCTGATCATCACGATTATCATTCCCGATATCGCGCCCCGTGACCTTTCCGCCCTACGGGACACACGATCCGGCCCGCCGGCTCGGGGTGTGACATAACATGTGCCAAAGAACTAAAGAGCTATAAAATCCTATACATCAAAAAATGTCCTAGCTAGACTGATTGATTATAGGTCGCATGTTTGATGATATTTACATATTTCCTTCACTACTAAGAACCTTGATTGCTAGACTAGTCTACTCGAGTTGACCAAGGCCCAATCGTTAGGTCTTAGATTTTATTAAATGTTTACTTACTTATTTATTTAAGCATTTAATGTAATGTTTCTACAAATGCTATGGTTGATCATGATTGTGTGATGAACTTAAGGAATCAATAGAATTTCTATTTTTGTGGAACTACAAGAACTAAAAACTAATGTGTTGATGATGTGGAATGAAACGCTTAATTATCATTAACAACAATATGTTATGCAGTTCGGTATGTGGTGGGCTGGTGGCTAGGCTGGCGGTAAGCTTGACCCTACATATGCCCTATATATAAGCATACTTGATTGGATAGCATAGGTGGTTGTTGATGAGGTTAAGGTTGTCACTGCGGGTGTGCAGTGTTAACAAAACTTCATGTTGTGAATTGAAGGTATGAGATGAAACGCTTAATTATCATCAAGAACAATATATTATGTAGTTTGGTATGTGGTGGGCTGGCGGCTGGGCGGGCGGTAAGTTCAACCCTACGTATGCCCTATATATATAAGCATACTAAATTAGATAATATAGGTGGTTATTGGTGAGGTTAAGGTTGTCATCTGGTCAGGTTTGTACAAAATTCATTTTAACAAAACTATATGAACTCACCAACCATGTGTTGACTTGATCTTTTTGCATGACTTCTCAGGTGACGAACAGGTCTAACTAAGAAGTTTATGCTTTTGGATAAGGACGCCCAGATAGAGGACCTAGTATTTTGGACGTGCATATTTTTGATCATTATACAGATTATTTTGTATATCTTGTACAGATACAAGATACAAGAATTATGATGTTGATAGTAGATTTACATTGTTAAATTATGAACGAAACTAATGTAATTTAACTTTGTAATTCTATTTCATTTAGTATTTTCTCCTTATGTATCATGTGCAATGTAAACAATCTGATCATCACGATTATCATTCGGTATCTCGCCCATGGACCTTTCCGCCCGACGGGACACACGATCTGGCCCGCCGGCTCGGGGTGTGACAACATACGACTAGCTTGAAACTAGACCAAACGAACTCTGATCTAGGTGATGTAGATGTCCATGGATTCTTCTACTCGAGATCTACCTTTTGCACCAGTTGCCGCCGCTGGCCGCCGCAACTATAGTCTCCGAAAAACCCAGCAGGTCACCGGAATATTCCCAGATTCACTGTTCAGTTCACGACTAAAAAAATTCAACTTACAGGCCTCAGAATCAAGAACCAAAATGTGAGAACCTTATTTTATGCATTAGGAAGCTTTTGTCAAAATTTGGTAGCGATCCAACAGTTAGATCTCCGGAGATCGTCTGATCTTTGAGACTGCATTTGAACTAAATTCCGACCTGCAGACTTTGAAACTTGAAATCATATATCTTTTCAACTCCGATTGCAATTTCCTCTGGCCACATTCAAGATATACAAGTGTAGAAGAACATATCCAAAAATAAGCACATCACAACGGTTAGATCTCCGGGGATCATCCGTTCTTCGGGACTGGATCAACAAAAACGAAAACCCACTTTTTACAAAAACGTTTGTCACGTTTTTGACCAAAAAGATGACTTTAAGAGATGATTTAAGGGAAACCGAGACGACCATGACGTTCGTTGCATCGAGAAATGGTAGGAGGGTAGAAATCCGGCTTTGGCCGCCGCCGGACCACCGCAAACCACCGCCGGACTGCCATGGTTGGCCGGATTCCGGTCACCAGCTCTTTTTATCTTGAGAGCTCTCTCCCAAACACACCTTTATGTGTGTTTTGATATTTGTAAGAATGAAGAATGAAGGTGGTCTTCTAGTATGTATAGTCCGATATTTAACGAACTCGTCTCTACGTATTTCATCTTAGATTATTATTTCTCGCAAATACTAATCAAAAGGAGCGAAGAAATTTTTCGAATATTTATTTCGTCAGATATAATAGATCTAGTGAATAATTTGTACTAGATTATTTTTGTACTGGATTTTTGTTTTTTTGTACTGTATTTTTGTTTTTTGTACTGTATTTTTGCTTTTTTGTACTGGATTTTTTATTTTTTTTGTACTAGATTTTTGAATTTTTGTACTTAATTTTTTATTTTTTTTGTACTGGATGTTGTCTTTTGTACATGATTTTTGTTTTTATATTATTAGCATGGCACATGTCAAATTTCTATTGCTTCTTACTCTTCTTAGGCAAAAATCTCTTTTCAATGGATCCAACCCCTATACAGATATATATATATATATATATATATATATATATATATATATAGGGAATGGATCTAATACTAACTCTAAGATTCATCAATAACCCATTAACCCAACCATATTGAATGATCAAATTACAAGATGCTAATCTAATGGTTGATATTAAACTATAATATAATAATGTAATTGATTTGAAAGAAAAGGGAATAAGGATATTAATGTAATTTGATATATTAAATACTTTACCCCATCTTTTTTTATACATCCATAACTTTTTTATACTATAATATTTTTTTATAAAAATTGCACCATTTTACTCGTCTTTTTTTTCTTTAATTCCGTTATAGTCTTGGCTAGGTTTTTTTATTTTTTTCAGATGTTCGTATTTACACCAATGTAACAAGTATAAAACTAACAAATTATTTGTAACAAGTTGTAACGAATTTGGGTTTACATTGTTGTATAATAAATAGGGGTTAAGTTTAAGAGTGTAAACGAGCCAAGCCGATCCTGAGCTCGTTAATTACGTTATATTCTTGACTAGGTTCTTTATTTTTTCTGGATGCTCGTTAATTACGTTATATTCTTGATTTTGTAACGAATTTTGGTTTTTAAAGTACTAAAATGTATTTACAATCTTGTAAATATAATTTTAAATTATGAAAATGTATTTACAATCTTGTAGATATAACGAATTTTGGTTTTTATAAACAAAATGTTATATTATTTTTTTAAAGTATTAAAACATATTACAATCTAGTAGATATAACGAATTTTAGTTTTTATCAACAAAATGTTATAGTATTTTTTAAAAGTATTAAAATGTATTTACAATCTTGTAGATATAACGAATTTTGGTTTTTATCAACAAAATGTTATATTATTTTTTTAAAGTATTAATATATTTGCAATCTTGTAGATATAATTTTTTTAAAGTATTAAAACGTATTTACAATCTTGTATATATAACGAATTTTGGTTTTTATCAACAAAATGTTATATTATTTTTTTTAAAGTATTAAAATGTCTTTACAATCTTGTAGATATAATTTTTTTAAAGTATTAAAACGTATTTACAATCTTGTATATATAACGAATTTTGGTTTTTATCAACAAAATGTTATATTATTTTTTTAAAAGTATTAAAATGTCTTTACAATCTTGTAGATATAATTTTTTTAAAGTATTAAAAACGTATTTACAATCTAGTAGATATAACGAATTTTTGAGCATCCGGAAAAAATAAAAAAACCTAGTCAAGAATATAACGTAATTAACTAGCTCGGGATCGGCTTGGGTCGTTTACACTCTTAAACGTAAACCGTATTTATTTTACAACAATGTAAACCGAAATTCGTTACAACTCGTTACAAATAATTTGTTATTTTTATACATTGTTATATTGGTGTAAATACGAACATACGAAAAAAAATAAAAAAACCTAGTCAAGAATATAACGTAATTAACTAGCTCGGGATCGGCTTGGGTCGTTTACACTCTTAAACGTAAACCGTATTTATTCTATAACAATGTAAACCGAAATTCGTTACAACTCGTTACAAATAATTTGTTATTTTTATACTTGTTACATTGGTGTAAGTACGAACATACGAAAAAAAATAAAAAAACCTAGTCAAGACTATAACGGAATTAAAGAGAAAAATAAGACGAGTAAAATGGTGCAATTTTTATAAAAAAATATTATAGCATAAAAAAGTTATGAATGTATAAAAAAAGAGGGGGTAAAGTATTTAATATAGCAAATTACTACTTTACCCTTATTAAATAATAAAAGAAAAAGTCATGTGTTCAATTCTGATTGGTTTATGAGGGTTAATGGGTTAGTGACATAAATGAGGGTTAGCATTTGAACCCAATCCTATATATATATATAGGGAAGGGATCATATGAGAACCCACCTTAATTGAGTAAACCCAATAACTCTAATCCATTGGTTCAATAATTTTAATTAATTTAAATACTAAAAGGGTTTTTAATTCATTTGTCTTAATTACAAAAACCAGATTTAATAAGAGGGTGACTAATGTCACACTCTTAAAAAACCATCCATTTTCCTATTTTTAAATTAAAGTTTTCCCATTGATTTTTATACACTTATAACTTTTTTATACTATATTATTTTTCTTATAAAAATTGCATCATTAAACTCGTCATATTTTTCTCGTTAATTCCATTATAGTTATGTCATATTTTTTTTTGGGCATTCGTAATTACACTATCAAAACGAACAATAACTTTAATAATTTTCCCTCCGTTTTCAAAAATTTTTCATCTTTAAATTGTTTCCCTCATTTTAAATATACATTACAAACTTAACTTTTATTATAAAAATTAGTTTATTAAATAATATCCATATAAGATAGAAAGTTAGATAATTGTAACGTAAATACAAAGTATAACATTTTGAAAAAATTCAGCTCGTTACATCAGTGTAATTACGAACATTTTGAAGAAACTTCAGCTCATTATATCAGTGTAATTACGAACACTTAGAAAAAATTCAGCTCGTTACATCAATGTTACAGCTCGTTATATCAGTGTAATTACGAACACTTTGTAAAAAATCATCTCGTTACATCAGTGTAATTACGAACACTTTGAGAAAATTAAGCTCGTTACATCATTGTAATTTAGAAAACTTTGAAAAAATTTGACAAGACTATACTTGAATTAAAGATAAAAATGTGACAAATTTAATGGTGTAACTTTTATATAAAATATAATGATGTATATAAAAGTTATGAAGGTTTAAATAATTGGGGGTAAACTTTTTTTTAAATAAAATCAAGTACACCCATCAAACGTCCAAAATACCCTTAAACAAATCTTATCCACTCATTTTTTCCAAAATTAATATGGACCACGCATTTCAAATTTATTAAATTAGACAACCAATCAAATTGGGTTATTAATGTCACACCCCGAGCCGGCGGGGTTGGATCGAAGTCCCCGTCGGGCGGAAGGTTCTCGGGGCGCGATATCGTGAATGATAATCGTGATGATCAGATTGCTTACATAGCATCAATGTTATGAATAACTAAAGCACAATAACATTTAAACTAGGATTACAAAGTTAAATTACAAATGTCAAGGTTTGGTAATTTAACTAAATAAACCTATCCAAAAGAATCAAATATATCTATCTTGTATCTGTACAAGATATCAAAAGAGATTCATATTGATCTCAAAAGATGTGCTTCTTCAAAAGTCAACTAGGATCTATATCTGGGCATCCTAGCATGCAATCCTGAATCTTAGCTTAATCCTGTACGTCACCTGAGAAAGCATGTAAGAAAAACAAAGTCAACACAATGGTTGGTGAGTTCATGTAGTTTTTAAGTAAAAATAGTTTGAAAATCCTTTGAATGACAACCTTAACCTCACCATTAACCACCTATACCATCTGTTTCAGTATGCTTATATATAGGGCATATGTAGGGGACAAGCCCCAGCCACCATCCCACCACATACCAAACCACATGATATATTGTTCCTGATGATAATTAAGCGTTTCATCCTACATGTTTGATTCCATAACGTTTGATTCTTTGAATTCGATTACCCTGTAATTGTTTACCTAGATTCCCTGAATGACAACCTTAACCTCACAAACAACCACCTATGCTATCCAACCAAGTATGCTTATATATAGAGCATATGTAGGGGACAAGCCCCAGCCACCGTCCCACCACATACCGGGCTTCTTAACATATTGTTGTTAATGATAATTAAGCATTTCATTCCACTACCTTGATTCCATGACATATGATTCTTAGCATTTGATTTCCCTGTAAATGTTTACTTTGATTACCCCCGAAATTACAACCTTAACCTCACTAACAACCACCTATGCTATCCAACCAAGTATGCTTATATATAGGGCATATGTAGGGGACAAGCCCCAGCCACCATCCCATCACATACCGGGCTGCTTAACATATTGTTATTAATGATAATTAAGCGTTTCACTCCACCCTATTGATTCCATGACATATGAGTATCGAGTTTGAGAGGCACCATTATGGACAGCTGAACACCCTAAGGAATTCAGCATCCATCCATAATGGTCCTAAATATGACTCGTGACGTGTTATGATAGAGGAACCTTCAAGTTAACACAAAGTCAACTAGAAGAACCCAATCATTCTAGTCACTTGTCATAACCATGGATGAATCAAGAAGAACACTGAATGACTAGTAGGGGTTGACACCTAGGTCAACACGCGGCGGCCAATCAGTCTGTCTTACATGACTCTGACAAAGAAGATCACTGATGACTAGTAGGGGTTGACACACAGGTCAACACGCGGCGGCCAACAGTCTGTCTTACGATGTCCTATAGTTTTAGCATACAAGTTTAACGCATTCACATAGTTTCACTGATGACTAGTAGGGGTTGACACACAGGTCAACACGCGGCGGTCAATCAGTCTTTTGTTTAAGCATCCAATGTTTCAAGCATTCAAATGTTCAAATGTTCCAAATGTATCAAGCATTCCAAGTGTTCATGTATCCCAAGTATATCATTCATTCAAGTATTCAAGTATCCCAAGTGTATCAAGCATTCATGTGTTTCAAGTATCCCAAGTATAACAAGTATTCACGTGTTTTCAAGCATTTCAAGTGTATTAAACATCCAAGTGTTTCAAACATCTCACGCATATAAGTATTTCTAAGCATGTAAGTTTTCAAGTTAAGTTTAAGTAATTAATTGTAAGTGTAAAACAATTTAACACTTTACTAAAAGTGTAGAACATTAACTTTCTGAAATATTTATATAGAATATTAGTGTTTAGTATAGTATTTTCAAAGCCTTAACATTGAGTATGTAGTTTAAACATAGAGTTTATAATTTAAACATCAAATGTATAGTTTAAGCACATAACTTATAGTATAAGTATTTAGCTCAAAGTTTAAGTATTAAGTTTATATCATAATCGTCTAGAATAAAGTTTAGACTTCAAATCTATAGCATAAGCCTCAAGTATATAGTTTAGGTTTCTAGTTTGTAGTATAAATATCAAGTTTATAGCTTCTCAAAGTATACTAGTTTCCAGTTTGAGCACAAAGTGTTAGTATAATGTAATTAAGTATAAGGTAAATAGCATTAGCTATTTACACTATAGCCTTAATCCTTAGTTCCCAAACAAGCATTTCAAGTTCAAGCATTAGTAAATAAGTGTAAAAGCATTTAATAAACATTTCGATAATTGTATAACATGCTTCTTAGTCCCGAAGTAAAACAAAAGGTTTGAAAAGGGACAAATGAACTCACCTTGTGTTTGAAGTGGTTGACTAAGTAAAATAAGAATACGCGCGCTCGTTGTTGTGTTCTGTGTTGTATTCACGTTCCTGTATTGATTTGATGTATGTAATTCATAAGTATAACTCGTATCGATTTGTGCGCGTGTAAGTATAAATTCTAAAGTTGGTTTTCGTTCGTGAGTCTCGGTCTTCATTCGGCCCCGTGTAATTGTTTGAGGTTTTTAGTCTTTTTAACCCAATGTAGTTAGTGTTAGAACACCTTATTGTAACACATTAGTTAAACTTGTTAACTATAAGTTTGCAAATCCACTCAAGTTTAAATGTAGGTTTACAGTTTAAACTCTTCCACCTGGATTTTATTATTTCTGATATGCTTATCATGTATGTCACCATTTTTTTTATAAAAACATAATCTTTTAAATTTCATGAGTTAGCTCCCAATCCACCACCTTTGTATTATATTAGAAAACCCTTGTATAACATCTATGGGTTTAACATATGTTCTTATTTATATCATCGAGTTAATTGGGTCGAATTAATGAGCCTTGGGGCCGAACGATTATATGTGTTGAGTATGCGGGCCAAACTAAAGTTAGATGGGCCTTATAGGCATAGTGGGCCGAACAAGTTTATTGGGCCGGAAAGGTGTGTGGGCCGACTTCAAGATTTGGGCCGGTCTACTTGGGCCTCGTTTTAGATTAAATGTCTATGTCTCAATTAAATGGTTATGGGCCGTCGACATACTAGTGGGCCGGCTAATCATGGACCAATTAAGTGGGCCGCTGGCATTTCGATTCTGCCCAGCGAACCTTCAGGTTCGTGGGGTGACATGGTGTAGCCGTGGTTCGTGAACCTGTATGGTTCGGCCATGATGCTTCCACTGGCAGAGTTCGGCTAGTTGCAATAGGTTCGAGACTAGGGTTGGCGAACCAATGGTTCGTTGATGATGTAAGTAAGGTTCGTCTCTCTTCCAGGGTTCGTGAGTCCAGGGGCAAAGCTTGCAGGTTCGGCCAAGGTTCGTGTACACAGGGTTCGTAGCTACAGCCTTCTGACCACACAGGTTCGCTCAGTGCAAGAAGGTTCGCCTGGATGAAAGCAGGGTTCGGCTGATCTTGCATATGAGCAGGTTCGCAGGTCATGATGAGGTTCGGTAGTGGTTCGCCGATGGGAAGGTTCGGCTGGCCCTAAGCTTGGCCAGCAAGGATCGGCTAATCGCTGGGAATAACAGGTTCGGCTGTGGTTGTGTTAACAGGTTCGGCTCCATGCAAGAGTCACGAACCTGTGCATTATCACCATCGTGCAGCTTCGAAACATCGATTTGGCCTTCCCTTGTTGTTGTTACACCCATATTAGTTCTCGAGATGGGGTGGGTTCGAAAGTTAGGACATGTGGTCGGTTTTAATGGTGGTGTTCGAACAAACAAAGAAAACCATGAAAACCCCTAATTTTCGTGAGTTTCAAAGCTTCATACCTCGAGATTGGCTGAATAAAATTTCAGATCAGTTGTACTTCTGTGTAGGGGATGTCGAGAGCTTCGCGTGGACACCAAGAACACGTGATTTCGCCAAGAAACGAGCGAGTTATGCTCGTTTGAAGTCTTGAATTTCTAGTGAGAGGGAGAAAAACGGGAGAGAGAGTGTAGTGAGAGAAAGAGATGTGTAAAATGAAAGAAATGTGTTCTTTCAAAGTTTATATACCCCGAGGATATTCGGGTTCGTTTCGGTTGCTCGGTTTTCGTCTCCGTTGCGTTTTCGGATCGTAACGCGCGTTTTTATTAATTTAAATAAAAGGTTTTATTTTAACTGTTTGGGAAGTGATTATTTCTAGTAAACAGTTTAAATATTATTTCCTGGAACTATTTATCGTAGTTTATTATTTTGAACGATTCGTTATCTCTTTCGTGTATTTTATCTGCTGTACACGTTTTAATTGAAATAGTTTCGTTTTAATTTATTTTTGATGAGTTTCAAAATTTTAAAACAGGAAATATTATATTTCCTTAAATTTATTATCGTTCGTATCGTTTTCGTTTTCGTTTCGTCAGAAAACGTCACCTACGCGCGTTTTCGTACAGAGCGCTAACTGTACGAACACGATCGTACGTTTCACTTTCTGATTTTGTTTTCTACTTTTCAGTCATCGTTTCAGATCGTTAAACTATCAGATCTATTCGTACAGATCGTCACCTATACGAATAGTTCGTTAGTTTAGCATTCTGTAACAGTAGCTGTTATAGTTTTGTTCTGGTTATCCTCACATACGTTTAAACCTAATAATACAAAATCAAGCATGTATGCATCTGTTCATGATTGTCTGATGTGTTTCTGACTGTTTAACCCAAGAGGTTTAAATCAGAATTTCAGAAACATCGTGTAATAGTTTATGTTCATCATTGAATGTTAATAGCTTCTAAGTATTTCTCCTCGATTGTATCTGAATTACTATACAAGTTACTGTACAGTTCACTGTTCCGGTAACTATTCCGGCACAGATGTTACAATTAAGTTCTGTCAATTTGTGTGGGTTACAAACTGATCCTTACCCTATATATGAAAACTCAATCTTAGAGAGAAAACCCTTAAATCATATGTAAGCTATTGATTTGGAATCTTGAAAATAAATATGTGGTCTACAGTGACCCACATTAAAAATGATTTGTTTATTCAAAACCCAATTTTTTATGCATGCCTAATTTGGACTACATATTTATTTTCAAGATCCAATCAATGACTCACATAGGATTTAAGGGTTTTCTCTCTAAGATTGAGATTTCATTGGATTCAATTACTATACATACATACATACATACATACATACATACATACATATATATGCTCCTTTATAATGTATATTGGAGAGAGAAAGTTGAAAGTCTTAAAATTAAGAAAAGTATGAGTGATAAAGCTTCATGTACAATTTGCAAAGCATACTTAAATTCTTCATGTTTCAAAATTCACACTCATTTGTCCACATTCCATGCATTCAAAACCTGGATTCAAATTTCAAATTATTTCTCCACGTCTCTTTCCATCAGCAAAATAGAGATAAATATTCTCTCTTTCATGACTGGTTCCTGAAGCCGATGATCGAACGCCTCTCCACTTACCATCGGTTCTTGTCTTTCTTTGTTCCATTGTCAACAGGTCTGAACAGCCTGATGTTCATTGATTTTTGTGGCGTTGTTGCAGATGTTCATTAGGGTTTCTGGATGCAGTTTTGTACCATTTCGTTCCTTCAATGACATTTCATCCTCACCATTAACGATCGAATCAACCAGTGTTCTTTGAATCGAACAAATTTCTTTTACTTTTCTCCATTCCACCATCTTCTCTCTTGGGATTTTTGCACACGGTTGCATTTAGTTTTTGAGACACTAGGTGTACAATCGGTAAAGCTTTGAATGCCCTTCCACAACCAGCTTAGCCATCGAATGTAAGATTTTTGGCTCTCATAAGGTTTAGTTGGTAGTTACTTGACCAGATTCATGTAGATAACCAAGGTACATTGAGGAGTCTAAGTCAGAAAATGCAATTTTATTCGTATCCATTTCAGGACTTGTGATTTTGATAATTAGATATACAATAACCAGTTTAGGGTTGGTGTTAAACTTGCTCTTTTTTTTAACTTTAACATATGTTATGTACTGCTAATCTTGTTTGTAGATCCAAAATTGCAGAATGTCAAGTTATGTCTGCTTATGCAGTAACCAATTAGTTATATGTTTTTTCAAAATTTATTTGATTTTGCATCGTGTGACAAGTTGTTTTAGACTCCACATCTAAATTAATGCAACTTTTGATTATTAAAATCTTGTAGTATGATGGTGATAGCTAACAATGGCTCATAACTTCATATGTTAATGGGGAAATCTAGATCAAATGTGAGCGAGAGTGTTGATGTCCTTGATATGCCTGCCAAAGAGAAATATGCTAAACTTCCTAAAAGGTTGCCTGTCCCCAGCTAGCCAATTTCCAATCGTACCCCTAAAGTTTTATTCTTCTGCAACTGTAAACTTATGCATTATTTTTGTTTTTACTATCTAGAATAACAACATTGACAAACATGGCTACTAATAATTTCCCATCTACTATTTCAGGGAAAACCTTACAACTCATGGATATATATCAACTACACATTTTAAACTAATCCATTGTCCAAGATCTTTATAGTGTTATGTATACATAATTAATCTTTTTAAACTGTTTCAGCAATTTAAACACTAGAGCCAATACAATTGATATATATGATATATCCATGAGCCAGGATTGGTTTAAAAGTTATATTCAAAGTGAATAAAAACAATATGCAAATTCTATTTTGAAATAGAAGGTGCATTGATCAAGGATAAATTTAGGTTACGAAAGGCAAATAGTGGCAAGTTAAATGATTGGTTTTAAAAGTGGTTCCATGATCAGGTTCATGTATAATATTCAACTGAGTAACGTCTATCTTTATTTCAAGTAGTTGGCTTGAAGTTTGGCTTGGTAATTTGTTGCAAATCATTTGTGTTTTTGTTTCTCTTATCCATAATTTTCAAATTAATAATTGCTTATTTGTTTGGGAATATTAACTACAGAAACACCCATTGGATTTAACTTTGTTTTTTGAGCTTCATTAAATATTTTTTAACATATATACCAACTTCTGATGGAAATAAGTTTGTTTTTTCAGCCAACATGTTTATACAGGCTTGCAATGGAGGATTTACAGGCAACAAAAAAGCATGCTGCTTAGCGAGAAGTAGCATATATTTGATGATGTGAGCTTCATTTATATAATGTCTTATGTTTTTTTTGTTGAACCATTGAAATATGCTAATCCCTTTTCTTGGTGGTAATATAAGTTTTGTCATCAATTTTTAATTTTGTTACTAAGAAGGTTAGGTTGTTAGAAGGAAAACAAATGGACCAAGCAAATTTGCATCATTCTAACATAATGCAGGAAAATCTTGACTGTTGTGCAAGTTTGATTATTTCTCTTAACATCATTCTAAACTTGAATATTTTAAGAAGGTAATTACTTTGTGATATTTTCTTCTCTTAGATGTTTCATAGATTAACTTTCTTTGATTGATCCTAAGAGATCTAAAAGGTTATGTTCCTATAATCTTTTCATGTATTTATTTAATTATAAACTTAGTTTGTAGAATTTTTGTTGATGCATACACTGTCCTAGTTCAATGTAATGGTCTATATTGATTATACAAAGTTAATGTAACATCAGTGCCGGAACCGTTACCAGAACAGTGAACTGCACAGTAACGTGCACAGTAACTCAGGTACAAACTATGTGAAACACTTATATGCTATTAACATTGTGATGCTTGACATTAAACTATTACACTATTGTTCTGAAATCTGATTTAAACCTCATGGTTTAACAGTCAGAAACACATCAGACAACACTGAACATCAACACAAATGCTTGATTTGATGCTCTTATGTATAAACGTATGCGAGGTTAAACAGAACAAAACTATAACGGTTATTGTTGCAGAATGCTAAACCGACGAATTATTCGTATAGGTGACGATCTGTACGAATAAATCCGAAAGTTTAACGTTCTGAAATGATGACTGACCAATAGGAAACAAGAGTCAGAAAGTGAATCCAACGTCGTGTTCGTTTGGGTGACGATTCGAACGAATACGCGCGAAGGCGACACGTTCTGACGAAACGATAACGAATGACGGAACGAACGATAATAATTTAAGAAAGTTGAACATTAAATATTTATTAGGAACCACAATCTTTTAGGGATTTTAAAAATAAAGTTATTTAATTAACACACATAGAATACGCGCAATGGACACGAGTTAACGAAACGCGTAAAATAATCGAATTCGATAAATAATTCAAGAAAAATAATTATAAAATATTTACTAGGAATAACTACCTTCTAAACATTCGAAAATAAATTCCTTTTTTTTAGTTACAAAACACGCGCGTAATGTGCCGGAAACACGACGAAAACGAGAACCAAGCAACCGAAACGAACCCGAACACCCCCGGGGTATATAAACCCTATATGACCCCATTTCTTCATTTATTACACTCTCTTTCTCTCTCTAAACTCACTCAAGCCGTCACTCTCTCTCTCTCTCTAAGATTTCCAACTTCAAACATCAAGATCTTGCTCATTTGGTGATGAAATCGCGTGTTCTTGGTGTCCACTCGAAGCTCTTGATGTCCTCTACCTAGAAGTACAGCAGATCTGAGCTTTTGTCCGGCCGAAAAAAAGGTATTGAGTTAAGAAAAACCACGAAATTAGGGTTTTCACCCTTGTCTTGTTCCCTAACACTTAGCCGGTTCTACACACATCTATATTTGAACCCCACGATCATGAGAGACACCACCCCCGTATAACACAGCCATGGGGAAGTCCTGCAATTAGGGAGGCTCGAGGTTGAGGGGCTGAACAGCTGTTGGTTCGAGGGAGGCTGGGCTGGCCGAACCCTCGACCAGCCGAACCTGTGCTGGGCTGGGAGATGAGCGAACCCTACCTAACCATTACTGTGGACTCACGAACCTGCTCATTTGACGAACCAAGAAGGAGGCTGCGAACCCATGCTAGACCTAGCCGAACCTTAGCCGAACGAACCTACTACAACCAGCCGAACCATGCACCAACCACCCGAACCCTTTCTATCGACGAACCTGCATGGCAACGAATCTCCCTGGCAGAACCTACATACCTTATCCCACGAGTAGCGAACCTAGCTTTCCCCATTGCCGAACCTCCCATAGTCGGCGAACCAATATCATCAGCCGAACCTTGGGAGGGTTGTGACTTAAACGAACCTGATGGGAGTGGCTAGCAGGTTCGTTAACCTACTGGTGACCGAACCCAGATTCATGTAATCACCATCCCACCTCAAACAATTGGCCTAAGACGCCTCCTCGATTAAGTCCAACAACATATGATTTTCGGCCCATACAAGCTTGCAACCGGCCCAACACCCAGTCTTGATCCATGGGAGTCTTTCAGTCCAATAGTTGGGCCACACACACCTACCATCGGCCCACGTGAAATTATCGGCCCAAAACCCCATTCATAGGCCAAAGGACTATTCGGCCCATTTTGTTTAATTGGGCTCACATATCTAACATTCGGCCAAAGATTTATAAATCGGCCCAATAAGTAAAATGCAACCAAACATTTGGGTTAATGTGTTAAGAATGGCATGCATGGGAAATGGGATTAGTAAACATATGTTTAATACAAAGATGGTGACAAGTGTAGACAAATTGAGGAAAATCTAGAAAACTATCATTTCAAGTATAAATTAATTATATAAATGAAACTAGATTTTAGATAATTATCATTCTTTTGGAGGTCAACTCACTAAATGCATTATGAGTAAGGCAAGTGAAACATGAAATCAGTGGCATTACGTGCTAACTTAGCTTAATTGGATTGAGTGTTAGCCTAAACTATAACAAGTAACTTAGGGCCGAATGAAGACAGAGACTCACAAGTGTTAGCCAACCTTAGGGCTAACACATACGCACACGCAAATCACTACAACTCGTACTTATAAGCTACGAACAACGTGAAATCAATACAGGGTCGTGAAAACAAACTCAAGCACAACAACGAGCACGCGCATTTTTGTTTATACTTAGTCAACCACTTCAAACACAAGGTGAGTTCATTTGTCTCTTTTCAAACATATTTGTTTTTACCTCGGGACTAAGAAGCATGTTACAATTTTAAACAATTATTGAAATGTTTAATAAATGCTTTTATACTTATTCATTATGCTATAAACTTTATGCTTAAACTATATGCTCGATGCTTATGCTATAAACTTTATGCTTAAACTATATGCTCAATGCTTATGCTATAAACTCTATGCTTAAACTATACGCTCGATGCTTATGCTATAAACTCTATGCTTAAACTACATACTCGATGCTAAGGCTTTGAAACACTTACGCTAAATGCTAACACTTGATACACTCGTTCTAAAAGCTAATATTGTATATGTATACTCTAAATACTAATACTTTATACACTTATTTTTAAAAGTTAATATCTTACACTCTTAATTTTAATGCTAATTCAATTTACACTTATACTTAATTGCTTAAAACTCTCGAAACTTTTAATTGCATAAGAAAAACAAATACTAAAACTAGAAATACTTTTGAAAACTATACCTATGTAAGCTTGAAAACTTAAACTCAGAAAGACTCATTTGCTCAAAAGACTATAAAGACTGATATACTTGAAATGCTATAAACACTTGAATGCTCAAAATGTTTGGAATGCTTGAAACACTTGGATGCTTGATATGCTTGAAATACTTGAAACACTTAAATGCTCGATGTGCTTAGAATACGTGAAACACTTGAATGCTTGATAAACTTGGAATGCTCAGATAACAGGCTGATTGACCGCCGCTTGTTGACCTATGTGTCAACCCCTACTAGTCATCAGTAAAACTATGGGAATGCTCTAAACTTGTATGCTTAAGCTATCAGACATCGTAAGACAGACTGTTGGCCATCGCGTCTTGACATTTGTCAAGCCCTACTAGTCAACAGTGTTCTTCGTTGTCGGACATCGTAAGACAGACTGTTGGCCATCGCGTCTTGACATTGGTCAAGCCCTACTTGTCATCAGTGTTCTTCGTTGTCGGAATCATGTAAGACAGACTGATTGGCCGCCGCGTCTTCATAGTGGTCAAGCCCTACTAGTCATTCAGTGTTCTTCTTGATTCATCCACGGTTATGACGAGTGACTAGGATGATTTTGGTTTCTTCTAGCTGACTTTGTGTCATCTTGAGGATTCCTTTATCAGAACACCGATGTTGTGAGTCATATTCAGTTCCGTTATGGATGGATGCTGAATACCTTAGGGTGTTCAGCTGTCCATAATGGTAACTCTCAAAACTTGATGCTCAAATACTACTTTGTGCGTGTTGAAACTTATAATCAGAACACTTAAAGCTATGATGGGATTTGATCGTAGGTAAGACGTTTAATTATCATTAACAACAATGTCCTATGTGGCTTAGTATGTGGTGGGATGGTGTCTGGGCGGGTTGTAGGCTCGACCCGTTCGTATGCCCTATATATAAGCATACCGAGTTGGATGATACAGGTGGTGTTAATGAGATTATGGTTGTTACCGAAGGGATTTGGGAATGCTATTGGGTAGATATCTTAAACTTCTAAACAAGATGCTTAAACTATGATGGAATTGAAGGGTAGGTAAAATGCTTAATTATCATTAACAGCAATGTCCCATGTGGCTTAGTATGTGGTGGGATGGCGTTTGGGCGTGTTGTAGGCTCGACCCTTTCGTATGCCCTATATATAAGCATACCGAGTTGGATGATACAGGTGGTGTTATTGAGGTTAAGGTTTTATTGAAAAGGTTTGCAAAACTATTTTTCAAATACTAAAACTATATGAACTCACCAACCATAGTGTTGACTTTGTTTTCTTACATGCTTTCTCAGGTGACGCACAAGATTAAGCTAGGGCTTAGGAATGCATACTAGGATGCCCAGTTACAGGACCTAGTAGATTTTGGAAAAGCACATCTCTTGATGAAAGCTATGAATCTATTTTGATATCTTGTACAGTTACAAGATAGTAAACATTTGATCCTCTGATAGGGTTACTTAGTTAAATTATCAAACATTGACATTTGTAATTTAACTTTGTAATCCTAGTTTAATGCTATATTGTGCTTTAGTTATTCTCAATGTTGATGCTATGTAAACAATCTGATCATCACGATTATCACTCATGATATCGCGCCCCGAGAACCTTCCGCCCGACGGGAAAGTCGATCCATTCCCGCCAGCTCGGGGTGTGACAGTTAACACTATTAATAAAATCAAGTATTTTATATTATTTGGTTGTGTTTATATATGTTTATCATGTTTGACTTTGACTTTATATATCAAACATGACCATTCGTATGAATGAACCTAAAAGTGAGTTCATTCGCATGAATGAACGCATAGCGAATGTTTAGTCAAATGAATGAATCAGTAACCTGTTTCATTCGTATGGTCAGCTCATTTGTGGATCATCATTCGTGTGAATGAGTCATGAGCATGACTCATTGGCACCAAGTGTTGATTCCTATAAATACATGCAAAAACAGAATGTTTGATATCTTTGCTCATTCTCCTGTCACATCTCCTAGGTTTCAACACCCCTTGCCATACAACTTCGATTTCAGACCAGTGGTGTTCGATTTTGATCAAAACGTTGATTCCTGACCATCGGATTACCACGTGGTGACTAGATTTCGATTAAAAAACCCTCGAATAGGATTCCGCACTATTCGAGAGCCTACCGAGCAAAATCCGCAAGGAACTTAGGCATTTCCAAGGTCCTACAATTTTTAAAGTTGAAAGTAATGTAATGCAGAATTTTTAAAGTTGAAGATTTGATTTTAAGTATTTAACGTTTAGATAAAAAAAATTTGTTTTATGAACAACGTACTAGCTAATTGCAAGCATATGATGAATAAGAAGCTAGCATAATGGTTAGGTTAGTTTTGTTGTTTTAAAAAGGTTCTAGCCCCGTTTGATTATATGGTGAAAAACACAACTAAATAAAGAAAACAATATGTCTGCTTGAAAACACAAAAGTATAAATGATCTAAACAACCAAACAATCTACTAAACTAATGTCCAAAACCGAAGATCTCAACATCCATGTCCTTTGCTTTTCTGTAGGTTTCTTTTTCTTGTTCTGCTCGGTTTTCTCTTGCCACTAGAGGTATTTCTTCTTCAGTCGAGTTTTTTTCCTGATTTCTATTAGGTTTGGCTTTATGTTAATTAAATTTTTTAGGATTTATCTTTTACAAATTAACATTTTATCTCACTGATGTTATCATACATTGGTGGGGTGGTTTGCTTATTGTGAACCAAAAGGCAACTATTTACAAAGAAATCATTATTAACTTTAACAGTGAATTGATAAGTAATTTGACATCAACTTGCATTCTTACTAATTAGTTGCTTTCTTGAGGCGCGTATGCTGGTTGTGGTCATTTCTTTGCATTGCTTGAGGTTGTGTTATTGAGCGGTTGTGGTATATCCTTCACTCTAGGTATCTTTGTAGCATGTTTTTTTATTCATATGCTATTAAGTAACAATCTTAACCTTTAACCTGTACGGGTTACTTTTTTTTAAATACATATATTTTTTGCATTTAAAGTTTTTGGATAAAAAAGATGAGGTAAAATGTCACATTTTGTGTTTCTTTGTATTTCTTATTACATTTATGATGTTGTATGTATATATGTTTAACGTAGTGTTTGACTACTTTTATATAAAGAAAAAGAAAAATAAGAGTTAATTTTATTATTTTATTTTTTAGGTTTATATTGATCTTGAAAAGTTATTTTCATATTACCTGAACCTGGTTGAACCTGGTTGTTTTGATATCATCCGAATGTTTTTATCCAGATACATGTTTTCGTTGTTTTAAAGGTGTAGTATTTGTAGAGACCGTTTTTCACCAAATCTTTAGTTTGAATTTACTTGATGTTCTCATTAGTGTACATATCATGTATTGTTCTTGTAATGATATTTTAGATTTTTATCTATGATTAGTCTCGTATTTAATTTACAATGTAGTTATCAATTTACATTGACAAATGGAAAACCAAAAGTCCGTAATTATGTATCTACCTCACGCGTATCTACGTCAGCTGAAAAGTTAAAAATAGTAAAATAGGCGATATGAATGTTTGCATACTTTAGCTTCTTTTCGATTTAAGCAGGTTTACATTTCATAAGAAAATTACTTTTTCAAGACGAGTCATGCCGAATTTTTTTTCAAATACCATAACTACGCATGCAGTATAATAATTTTCTAAAAGTACGGTATTATAGTTGGTGATTTAAAAATGGGTCGTCTCCGCTGCATTGCGTGGGTATATATATACACATACACACACATATACACACACACACACACATATATATATATATAGACACATATACACACACACACACATATATACATAGGGGAGGGATATTTTAAAAAGGCTTAAAACCTTTAAAAAGCCTAAGTAGTAATCTCAAGCGTCGATCTCTGGTGTTTTACGATCACAAACACGCGGTGGTTTTTTTGTAATTAGCTTGGTCTTTTAAATGGGCGGAATTCTGTGTCATGGGCAAAAACGTAATTTGACGTTTATAAAAAAAATGAAATATAAACCGTAACCTTAGTAATATAACGTAGTTGCATGGTGTTTTTTTTGGGGTGTTTTTGTGATTACACAGTAAGGCCATGTGTTATCCACCGTGACCCAAGCGTGATGCCCCTGGGTCACGCCCCCTCACGCCCTCATCACCATAACACACTGGGTGTGACCACCAAGTGGTGGTTCAGCCGTGAGGGCTGTCACGGGGTGAAGGAGAAGAAAGGAGGAAAAAGGTGGCGATGACGTGGAGTGATATGACGTGGAGTGATAGGGAAGTGATGGATAACATAGGTAAAGATGATGTGACGTGATAAGGGGGTCATGTTGTTGGTTGATTATGTGGCGCCTACATGGCACCTACGTGGAGTGAGGGGTGTTGTAACATCAGTGCCTGAAGCGTTACCGGAACAGTGATCTCAACAGTAACTTGCACAGAAATTGAGGTACAAACTATGTGAACTATGCATATGCTATTGACACTTGATACTTGACACTAAACTAGTATGCAATTGTTCTGAAATCTGATTTAAACCTCATGGTTTAATAGTCAGAAACATATCAGACAACACTGAACTGACACACAGATGCTTGATTTAATGCTATTATGTATAAACGTATGTGAGGTTAAACAGAACAAACCCATAACGGAGGTCGTTACAGAATGCTAAACCGACGAATTATTCGTATAGGTGACGATCTGTATGAACAAATCCGAAAGTTTAACGTCCTGAAACGATGACTTAAAAGTAGAAAACAAGAATCAGAAAGTGAAACCAAGGTCGTGTTCGTTCGGGTGACGATTCGAATGAATACGCGCGAAGGTGACACGTTCTGACGAAACGATAACGAAGTACGAAACGAACGATAATAATTTAAGACAATTTAATATTAAACATTTATTAGGAATCACAATCTTTTAAAACTTTAAAAATAAATTCATTTTAAATTAAAATATATAATACGAGCGATGTTGACGCGAGTTGACGAAACCCTTCAAATTCAATAAAATAATTCAAGAAAAGTTTATATAAAAGATTTACTAGAAATAATCACCTTCCTAATATTAGGAAATAAATTCTTTTATTAGGTTATCAAACACGCGCGTAACGTGCCAGAAAAAACAACGAAAACGAGAACCGAGCAACCGAAACGAACCCGAACAACCACGGGGTATATAAACCCTAAATGAGATCTTTTCTCTCATTTATTACACTCCCTTTCTCTCTCTAACCTCTCACTCCCGTTTTCCTCTCTCTCTCTAGAGTTTACACCTTCAAATCTCCATAACTTGTTCATTTGGTGGGGAAATCTTGTGTTCTTGGTGTCCAAACGAAGTTCACGACCTCCTCTACCTAGAAGTACAACCGATCTGAACGTTTGTTCAGCCGATTTCGAGGTAATGAAGCTTGAAGCACCCTAAAACTAGGGTTTTTGACACTTTGTTCGCACCCAACCCTCAACCGATTATGGTAGCCAACTTTGAGATGGTTCCACACACCCTAGACCTTAAAAACGAACTAGTAGGGAAGGGGTAGGCTGCGGTTGAGCTTGCATGATGCAGAAAATCGAGGAAGATGATGGTTAGTATGCTGGTTCGTGGACATGGGGGTCGCCCGAACCTTTCTAGGCTGAGTCCTCAAGTGGCCGAACCTCAACTCATCTTGGTCGAACCCTCTGGTTGCCGAACCAGCTTGTTGCTAGCTACCATCACCCACGAACCTTCCCCTTCGCTCCACCGAACCTGCTGCATCAAGACACCTCCACCGAACCTGCATGGCCACCTACACCATCAGCGAACCTACACCACCAGCGAACCTACCATCTTCAACCGAACCTTGGCATATATTTCCGAACCTTAGCATGGCTGTATCTGGAATGGAACGAACCTGGAAGCCGCCAAACCTATACATGGCTGAACCTAATGCCATCCACGAACCCTTGAGTGTCGAACCTAGCTACAGCAAACCTATGAATTCGAATCTCATCAGCCGAACCATCTTTGAGCCGAACCTTCCCATATTAACCGAACCTTCATACGAACCTTCTTTCTTGCGAAACTAACCAGGGACCGAACCTATTCTACACGAACCATTAGGTTCGTTGGGGTCTTCGCTGTGCCGAACCTTACCCTCCTAAATCAATAGGTTCGCTGGTCAAGTGGATCTTTGAATTCAACATTGTTGATTCAACCATTCGGACAAAGGCCACTAGTCTAGCTCATGTGGTTAACTTAACCTTCAAACCCAAGGCCCATTTCCAGCCCATATACGTATTGTTAAGCCCACACACCTACACGGCCCAACACTACAATTTGAAAGAAGCCCATGTAACTTATTCGGCCCACATGATTTAAGGATCACATAATACACTAAAACTATAAACAGGGATTTCATGCATGGATGATTGGTATAAATTCTATTTACTACAAAGGTGGTAGGGGAATGTAGAAACAATGTTGAAACTTTAACTTTCACAACTATGACACAACAAACTAGTTGGAGGCTAATGAGGACAACGAGTAAACTTAACATACAAGATGAAGACATGTTATAGTAACATAAGTAAAACAATTAGGTCAGGGCCGAATAAAGACCGAGACTCATAAGTGTTAGCCAACTTTAGGGCAACACATACACACACACAAATCACTACAACTCATACTTATAAGTTGCAAACAACATGAAATCAATACAGGATCATGAATACTACCACAAACACAACAACAAGCGCGCGTATTCCTGTTTATACTTAGTCAACCACTTCAAACACAAGGTGAGTTCATTTGTCCCTTTTCAAACATATTTGTTTTTACTTCGGGACTGAGAAGCATGTTATGCATTTTAAATAAGTATTGAAATGTTTTACAACTGCTTTTACACTTATTCATGATGCTAATACTAATGCTTAAGCTTGTTACTCTTATTCTGAATGCTAAAAGCCCAGACTTAAACTTAAGTGCTAATGCTATAAACTATATGCGACAAGTAGATGCTAATGCTAATGCTACAAGCTATATGCTCAAACTATGTGCTAATGCTACAAACTTTATGCTCTATGCTAATGTTACAAACTATATGCTCAAACTATGTGCTAATGCTACAAACTTTATGCTCTATGCTAATACTACAAACTCTATGCTCAAAATATATGCTAAGGCTAATACTTTAAACTATATGCAAATAAGAAGGTGATGGACTATATGCTCAAGCTATATGTTATTACTAGATGATAAATGCTACACGTTATGATGATATACTAAATGCTAAGCTTGTATCTATGCATGAGATACGTAAATGCCAAACTATGCTATTTCAAGCTGGTATCTATGCATGAGACATGTAAATGCTAAACTATTTGAATGCTAAGCTTGTGTCTATATATGAGATACGTAAATGCCAAACTATGCTAGAGCAAGGCTTGTATCTACATATATGAGATACGTAAATGCTAAACTATACTGATGCAAAGCTAGAATCAATTCATGAGATACGTAATGGCTAAACTGTGCTAGAGCAAAGCTTGTATCTAATCGTGGGCTACTTAAATGCTAAACTATGCTAGAGCAAAGCTTGTACTCACGCATGAGATTTGGTGAAAGCTAAACTACGATTTGTGAAACTATTATCCATGTACAATATACTTAAAGACTAAACTATGTGAATACTACAAACTTGAAAACTTTTAAACAGTATGCAAAAGCTATGACGAAGACGGGATTGGAATTGTAGGTAAAACGCTTAATTATCATTAAGAACAATGTCATATGTGATTTAGTATGTGGTGGGATGTTGGCTGGGCAGGCGGTAAGTTCGACCCACATATGCCCTATATATAAGCATACCGAATTGGATATTACATGTGATGTTAATGAGGTTAAGGTTGTTTCCGAAAGAGGTTTGCTAAAGCTATTTTTAAACTATTAAACTACATGAACTCACCAACCATTGTGTTGACTTTGTTTTCTTACATGCTTTCTCAGGTGACGTACAAGATTAAGCTAAGGCTCAGATTTGCATACTAGGATGCCCAGTTAGAGGACCTAGTACACTTTTGGGAAGCACATATTTTGTTTTTGACGCGAATCACTTTTGATATCTTATACAGATACAAGATAGTAACCAATTGATTCTTTTGATCGGTTTACTTAGTTAAATTATCAAACATTGACATTTGTAATTTAACTTTGTAATCCTAGTTATATGCTTTATTGTGCTTTAGTTATTCTCAATGTTGATGCTATATAAACAATCTGATCATCACGATTATCACTCACGATAGTCAATCCGTCCCGCCGGCTCGGGGTGTGACAGGTGTGATGCATAACACATGGCCTAATGAATAACTTATTTGTTAACTTTATTGTGTTTTTGTCAAGTTATGGTATTATATAAATTTTGTGGTGTTTTTGTCAAGTTATGGTGTTATATAAATTTTATGGTGTTCTTTTAAAAAATGCTCTGTTTTTTTTTATTTTATACATAGTTATGACGTTTTAATGATGCTCTGTTTTTTTATATTATGATTTTTTTCAGATTATATGGTTTTTTTGAATACAAGTCATTGTAAGTCATTTTGAATCCAAAAGCACTAATCATCATTATATAAATTTAATGGTGTTTTTTAAATGATGCCTTGTTTTTTTTTTTTGATTATATACACATTTATGGTTTTTTATTGGTGGTTATATATGTAGTTTAGGGTTTATGGTGTTTTTTAGATTATATGTTTGCTCGGATGAACTGTTATTGACTTTTTTGAAAATAATTCAAATATGGTGTTCTTTTAAATAATGTTATGTGGTGTTTTAACGTGAACTAATAAGTCTAAAACGTAATAAAATTTAACGAAGGTTCAAAACACCAATAATCCTACAACTAAAATTTAACAAAAGTTCATAACACCATAAAATTTAACGAATGTTCAACACCATATATCAATAAAAAATGCAGCATAACATCATAATTTGACAAAAACACCATAAAGTTAACTTTTCAGTTATTTCTTATTGTGTAATGACAAAAACACCACAAACAAAAAAAACACCATGCAACTATGTTAAATTACGAAGGTTGCGGTTTATGTTTCATTTTAAAAAAACGTCAAATTACGTTTTTGCCTCATCAATTATCAATTTCAACAACCTCATCAATTTGTTTTAAAAAAAAACACCATAAAATTTATATAAGGGCTTTTGGATTCAAAACGACTTGTAATGACTTGGATTCTAAAACATCATACAATCTGAAAAACATAATACAATCTGAAAAACACCATAATATCAAAAAACAGAGCATCATTAAAACGATATAACTGAACAACATACGAAAATGTAATATCTCCGTCTGACTTCAAAACACGAATAACAGTATGAACAAATTGATGAGGTTGTTGAAATTGATAATTAATGAATTTGATTTGTCTAAAATTTCAATGAATGCGCTCGATCACGTTCAATATTAAAAAAATTAAAAAACGCTATAAAATCGCTAACATTCTGAAAAATTGATGATGTTAAAATTGATATGGTTGAATTCGATTTGATTATAAATACAGTGAGAATCAAGTTCTATTGCTGAAATTGATTTTCCTAAAATAACCACTAACAAAATTTATGAAATTACGCTAATGCCTATTTGCAGTAAATCTTTGATTTGACACGTGTAGTCCCCATATTCCATCTTACACTTTTTAAGGTCTTTTTCCCTTTTTAGTCGAACTTGACTATATATATATATATATATATATATAGGGAATAGGTAATTTGAAAACCACTTCTTAGTGCGAAAACCGTGAAAACCATATAAAAATCATTAAAAAATGTATTTTTTTAAAAAAATTTTTTACAGGTTTGTAACACTATTGGGCACATTTTTATAAAAAAAATCAAAAAAGCGCCGACCATATATTTTAAAAAAAAGATATTTTATAAAACCATGTAAAACATACGTAACAAAACGTAAAAAAATTTCGTCATATATGACGAAGAGTTACGTATGTTTTACATGGTTTTATAAAATATTTTTTTAAAAATATATGGTCGGTTTTTTTTATTTTTTTTATAAAAATGTGCCAAATAGTGTTACAAACTTGTAAAAAAATTTCAAAAAAAATACGTTTTTTTTACATGATTTTTACATTGTTTTCACGGTTTTCGTACTAAGAAGTGATTTTTCAAATTATCTATTCCCTATATGACATTTTCATTTTGGCTTCCGTTAAAATAACTTTCTAAAATAGTTTTAACATAGCATATGATGATATAAAAAAGTTTCTTATCTTCGTTTATTTCTTTATAACCTATTCACCCCCACTTCATATGTTTCGAGTATTATCGTCACTTCGTAACATTCGAGTAAATTGAGTTGCACTGCCTCAACGTTGTGGTAACATTACTAGTTACTCTTATTTTTAAATTACATCAAATTAAAGTGTTTCTTGCCTATTCTGATTGCATGATCTCTAATTTAAAATGGCCCTAGTTGTGTATGCGTGGAGCAAAAGTAAAATTACTCTAATTTTAACGTTATTTTATTTAATTTTTGTGAAAAATAACGTTAAAAACAATGGGTTGGCAGGCATCAGACATCATGAGTCAGGTGTCATTGAAAACAGTCTCTCTATTCCTACAGAATAGACGTACGGGTTGTCTACATATACCTATTCATACCCACCTTAAATTTGCTAATGATAAGATATGCTAAGTAAGCGTCCAAATTAGCCAACCATACATTAGCTCTTATTAATTTTTAATCTTACACGTGCAAGGATTTAAACTTGAAATATTTTTATAACATACATAGACTGCAAAATTACAAACATGTTATAATTAAATTATGGGAGCTCAAAACTACTTTTAAAATTTTTAAAAAAATTATATTTTTCAAAACTCCAGATAAAACCATTTTGGCCGGTTCTTTCTATCCAGCAAATTCAACCAAACCGAGTACCCGACTAGTTTGATAGTTGTTTTTAAAACCTTAGTTTTTTGTTTCTTTTTTCTAAATGTCCAATTGCATTAACAAGAAGCCCACTGGACCAAATACAATGTAGAGAACATAGAACAAAAGCAAGTCAGAATAAAACCAACCAATACAAAATTTATGATTTCTGATAAAACCAACTAGACTATAAGGGAGGGCTCGCAGGTTTAAGTGAGTTGACTCGCTGAGTTGAATGGGATCACTGCTGCAAGTATTGTGGGTTCAATATAAGTTAAATTAGAGAGGGCAGTTATAGGTTAAAGTGGGTTTGATGCACCGTCTATTATGTGTTGGAATGAAATGACATGCTTTGAACAGTGGAGTGAGTTGGTAGAAGTACACTCTCCCACCCTAAGCACCTAATCGCCACTGTTTTATCTCCAGACATGATACCGTACTAAATCAGAAAATATCAATCTAAAATCTTAATCTTTATTGAATAAGAATGATCTTATCATCATCATCATCAGTATCTTCACCATCGATTGGAAGCAAGACGGTTAATTGCACAGCTTAGTATTTCAAATCAACAATTGCATTAAGCTTCAAAAGATACAAACAAAAATTACCACACAAAAGCAACAGGTTTGATTCAAGTTGATGCAGACTTGTCTTCCTTCGGCTGTAAATACCTTTGGTTTAAAGAAAAACAAAACAAAACAAAACAACATGAGTAGGGTTGCTAAACCTGGTGCGAAACAATAATACCAACCAAGTGAACAAGACCAGTCTAGGCTCATTTTCATTACTGTTCTTGGTCTGGTTCGGTTTAGTTTGGTCTGATAACATACTGATCAAAACTGAAGCCAAAAACATTCAAGGGTTGATGTAGTGATAAGTGTTAGTAAGCAACACTTCCGATAGTATTGTGTCTTAAATCCCCTTGAAGGCCGCCTGCCTAAAGCAGGCTGCGTTTTACCTGATCCTGATGGATAGCAAGTTACTAACAAGGTCATGTTAGTTTTCCAATAACGGGCTCTCACAGTCAAAAAATCCAAAACAGAACAGATTCTTTAAACCTAACAATCTTGATCCATATCAAGATAAATGTAGATATTAGTAAATAATTATTTTATTTTGGGTTGAAAGGGGTAGCATTATGGCATAAAACAGGTTGAGATTGGTAACACCTTAACACAATACGGGTCAAGAAAGGTAACTTAAAAATTAGGTGAATATAATGGATGCAAACCACCAAACAGGTAAAAATGATCGCTAATAGATTTGATGAGAAAATCATTAAAAGTTATTTCAATAAATATTTGTTTAGTTACAACTCATTTTAACTTGAACTAAATTAATGTTTTTTTAAGAAAAAAACCCATTTAGACCCAAATTGATTTTGCTTAAAAGTTGATGAAGATTGAATACCATTCAATTGAACAATCAAACACATAGAATCAAGTAGTATAATCAATCCATGACCAAACAAGAACAATGATGATGTTGTATTAAAAATGAAACAGACGATTACATCAAAGATGATGTCCTAGGGTACAACCCTTCTCCAAGCAGGAGCCAATATTAACCCTAACAATTTTCTTCACACTTCAACTCACAAGCCTCACCATTATTTATAATCCACTAACACACACTAGATATTAAAATTACCAAACTACCCATATCTAGATCCTACCATTACTACTAATTAATACTAACATATTAATATAACTATGATCTCTATCATTACTTCCCCCTTATTTAAAAGTGTTGTCCTCAAGACTTGGGAGTCAACCATTGATCCTTCCGCACTTGAATGATCTTGCCTTCCGGACATTTTTGAGTTGGCCCATATCGATTACACCAACGCAAACAATTTCCTTTCTTGTTACGCACTTTCCATTCCAAGCGTAGAAAATATTGAACTCCTCGATCATGATGCAAAACCTTTCCCGGCACAAAAGTAGAAGCAGCTCCTGATCGATTTGTAGAGAACGAGTATGGCTTCTTTGATAGAGGTGTGGACTGTCGGTCATAAGATGGAGGTGACCCACCCGGTTTGGAAATAACCTGGCCCCAAATGTGAGTAGCTTCAAAAGGCTGAAGTGGATCCCCATAATGGAAAACATAAGTGTTGCTGGGATTAGAGAGAATCCTCTCTTCCACATTTGTTGTCAAGGCATCCGGAGTGGAATTTATGTCCAAAGTGAGGTTCTCCTTTTGAATGTCTCTCGGAGGTTGAAATCCACCGAATTCAGGCAATGGAAGCTTCTGCAAATTTACTGAGCCATCCTTGGAACCGGAGGAAGTACCAGAACGGGACAGAAAAATTCCAGATGCTCCCGAGAAAGTCTCAACAAATTGTTTGTCCTGTTGCTTCATCCAATCGAGAAATGTGTTGCGAAATTCAATTGAAGCCAATCGTTCCTCTTGCAACGATTTAATCGATGTTTTGATTGCTGCTACTTCTTTCTGAAGTTGAACAATCTGTTGTTCGTGAGCATCTGATCGAGAGATATGATCAACCATGACTGATAAGATGTCTAATCCAAACAAAAGCCAACAAAATCAACCAATGATGAAATTAAGTCAACAGAAATTGAATCAAATGTGAATCAATTCTGAATTGAAATTGAAATGAACCGAAACAGAAACACAAATTAAAATCGAAATTGAAATTGATCAATCAGAAATTAGAGTTAGAGAGAATACAAATCGACTCAAACTAAAATTGGCTCAAATACGACAGAAATTGAAACGACAGTGAAATTGTAATCGACAATGAAATTGAAATTGAAATCGACTCAAATCGTGAATTGCAGGATACGAATTAAATCAAAATCGGAAGCTCGACTATGAAATTGTAATCGACAAAACCTGAAATCGGTTGTTACGTGAGGAGCGAAGTCGGAAATTTCTCCGACAGTGGAGAAATCGGCGGAAATTGGAGCCGACGGCGACCAGTAGCTCCGACTGTGTTGAATCGAGAACTGAATCGAAGGTTTAGCACGTCAGGTCTTTAGCAATTCGAGTCAGCATAGATGAATCAATTGCGAATCGTCTGAAATTAAATGAAATTGACGTTGATGAAAGCGTGGAGATGAAATTGGAAGCGATTACGAGAGTAGCGTAGTCGAAAAAGCAACCAACAGTGAAATCGGCCGAAATTAGGGCCGACAGTGGTGATTAGATCCAACAATGATGAATCAGAACTGAAATTGAAGGTGTAGACGGTAGGTTATCCAGCAATTTGATCCAGCAGAGTCTCTATGGGAACAAAAATCACGAACACGGCAGGTCAACGGCAGGTCAGACCATTGATGAAGATTGAATACCATGTAATTGAACAATCAAACAAATAGAATCAAGTAGTATAATCAATCCATGACCAAACAAGAACAATGATGCTGTTGTATTAAAAATGAAACAGACGATTACATCAAAGATGATGTCCCATGGTACAACCCTTCTCCAAGCAGGAGCCAATATTAACCCTAACAATTTTCTTCACACTTCAACTCACAAGCCTCACCACTATTTATAATCCACTAACACACTAGATATTAAAATTACCAAACTACCCATATCTAGATCCTACCATTACTACTAATTAATACCAACATATTAATATAACTATGATCTCTATCAAAAGTCATCATGACCCGCGCCCGTTCGGACCAGTTACTAAACCCAACCCAATCCGCCCATTTTGTCAGGCATAAGATTTTTATTTTAAACTTGAAACAAAACTATTTTGCATAAAAAGTAGCTTACCCTTGATGCTTTGCCCAACGAGAAAATTGATACATTTGAACCGTTTCGTTTGAGGCGTGACATGCTAAAAGTAGATAGTTACGTGGTTGCACCATCCATGCAAACCTCATAAATAATCCGGAATATACACACATAGCTGCACCAGAAATTAAGGCAAGTCATATAGGATAAGTAATAGGTAAAACAAACCCTTCCCACCTGAAAGGCTGAATTATTACTTTTAGGGCTAACTAGTGTGTCAAATAAGACTTACAAAACTATATATATATTTTCACTACTAATATAATTTCATCAATAAAATGATTAAAAGGTATTATGCATTAAAAATACACTTTTATCGACTCAGTTGACCAATTTGACCTTTTTCTTTTCATCTTTTTTATTTATCCAATTGGTCCTCTAAAGGTGAAATGAAAAATCTTAATCTTTGTAGCAACCAATTAGAATGTGGTAGCCGAAAAATGGGCTCGTTGTGTGGGTAAGGTAACAAGTTAAAACGGATAACGTAACAAGTTAATCATCACATCCATTAGATAAGAAATAACCCTAATAAGTAAATGCCGCATTCGTAAGTAAACGAGTCAATATTAATTGACCCGTTCATAATTAAACGAGCCAAATTTTCCACTTCTAATATGAGGGATAACCAACCTGCAGTCATGTTGCCAGATATCATTTCCGGAGGTTTCTGCATGTCCACCAGCCCCTGCCAAATTTTACCAATCAAAAGTTTTAATGAGGATATTCTAGCAACAAAACAAGATAAATTAGCTTTCAAGTATCCTAGAACATTAGAACAATAGAAGCGTATTATAGCATTACAAATTGCCTAGTAAAAAAAACTAACCGCAACAACAAATCCCCAGTTGGCTACAGGACCCCAGAAATGAGTGGTTTTAGGCCCAACAGGACTGTTGAGAAACGCTCGAAAGGATGCCATATAATATCTTGTTACCAAAACACCTCTGAAATGGTTCATTAGAAAACAAATTATAACAAAATCCATTGGCTTTTATACATAGTAACATCTAATACAAATAGAATAATAACAAAAATAAGTCCTTGAAAATGATTAAAAAAGATGCAGCAGTCATTGATATAAATAAAAAATACAAAATTAACACTCCTCAATTCGCAAATCTTTTAAAATTCAAAAGAAAATGAACAAAAACAGTGCCATTATGTCCAGTGTCAGTAAATGATCTTTTGCCCTCTCCATATCTATTTTATTCAAGTTAAAGTTTACAACCTTTGTATTTTCATTAGGGGTGTTCAATGAAATGAATTTCGAATAAGTCGAATATTTCGAATCGAATAATTTTGAATTTTGAATTTTCTAGTAGGATTCGTATTCGATTCATATTTGAAATAAATTTGAATAAACCAATTTGAATTCAATATCAAATTCGAAATTCGATCTATTCACATTCAAAATTCGAATTCAAGTTGATTCGATTTCAATTTACTTAAATAACTTGTCTAAATTTTTATTTATAAAATTAATGCTAACTTTAAACATCAAAACATAAAATAATTAAAAGTTAAATAAATAGCTCTAGCATAAAGTTCAGTTTTCATATATATTAAAATAATTATATATATAATAAAAATAAATACATATATAAATATTTACAATTCGAATTTCAAATCAAACCGAATTGAGAAACACAAATTTGAAATTCGATTCGAAATTCAATATCAGGCTGTGAATCGAATCGAATTCGAATGTGAAAATTCAAAACGAGTTTCGAATTGGTGATTTTCGAATGAAATCGAATCGAATTTCAAGTTTTTTAAATCCAATTCGAAAAATGAACACCTCTAATTTTCATATAGAAATGTTCTGAGTTCTTATCACCTATGATTGATATGTAGGTTTGGATGTCAAAAAATAAAGGATGTGTTTGATTTGCCTAATGTTTTTGGAAGGAATTGGCATTCATCTGAATGTTTAAAGGTGTTTTGTTGCAAATTTGTAAAATGAAAGTAAATTTTAAAAATGCCAAAATGACAGTCTTACTCTTTTAACACCCTATGCCGCTAATCTCTTATTAACTGTTTTTCTGTTTGAATCTTTGGTTACTAATTGGGGGTGATATTTGTTGGAAATTGGTACCAGATTTGTAAACAAACAAGCAGAAACAAAGAGATTACTTGGAAATCCTTCTCCAATTTATTAATCAAAGTTCTGATTACTTCCATCTCAAATCAGCCCTATATATAAAACATGTATCCAACAGAAACACCTAAACATTAGGCGTTTATCCTGTTCCTTTAGGATAAAACCTATAAACATGGTGTTTATGTTAATCTACTAAAATATCTATGACCTTCTAGATACTTTAAACAATCATAAAGACAAAATTACATCAATAGTCCCCTGACTATTATTATTATCAAGATTGGCTAATAATCTCCCCCCCAATCTTGATTTTGCTTTGTCTTCTACGTCTTCGATTCTTCAATCTCCTCTACTCCAAGCAACTTTCTCATTTCAGCAAATCTCAGCTTCGGCAGAGCTTTTGTGAGTATATCAGCACATTGTTCTTCCCCACTAACATGTTCAACTTTTATTTGCTCCTTTTCAACACACTCTCGGATGTAGTGAAACCTTGTATTGATGTGCTTGCTCCTGCCATGAAAAACAGGATTCTTCATCAATGCTATTGCTGACTTGTTGTCCACTTTGATCACAACTTGTGCTTCCTCCTGCCCAGTTATCTCAGCAATCAATCCTTTCAGCCAAATGGCTTGACAAGCTGCTGATGTAGCCGCCATGAATTCAGCCTCACATGAAGAGAGTGCCACTGTTGGTTGCTTCTGTGAGAGCCAAGTTATCGGCCTGTTGTTGAAGTAAAACACCACACCTGTGGTTCCTTTTCCATCCTCCTGATCAGCTGAATAACTGCTATCACTGTATCCCATTAGTGTGCCTTCTCCTCCTCTTGGATAACAAATTCCCAGATTGATCGATCCTTTGATATACCTGAGAATGTGCTTCACTGCTTGCTGATGAGTAACTCTTGGAGTCTGCATATAGCGACTGGTGTATCCAACTGCATAGAGTAAATCAGGTCTTGTGTGAGTTAAGTACCTGAGACACCCAATTATTTTCCTGTATTCAGTTGCGTTTACTTCTCTGCTATCATCTTCTTTTGTTAATCTTAATCCCGGTTCCATTGGGAATTTTGTGGGATTGCACTCTGCCAACCCAGCCAATTTGAGTATCTTCCTTGCATAGTTGGTTTGAGTTATCTTGATCCCCTGATTGCCTTGTGATACTTCCAGCCCCAGATAATACGATAACAGCCCCAGATCACTCATTTCAAACCTTTGTCTCATTTGGGTCTTGAATTGATTGATCTCTTCACTATTATTCCCGGTTACTAGTAGGTCATCTACATAAATGACTACTATTGTGATACTATTTCTTGTATGTTTTGTGTAAACTGCCTGCTCCAGTTTACACCTTGTGAACTTATTGTCTTTCATTACCCCATCCAACTTTAGGTTCCAGGCCCTAGGGGCCTGCTTTAGTCCATACAGGGCTTTTGTTAACTTGTACACCTTTTCTTCATGTCCTTTTTTCTCAAACCCTTCTGGCTGTTTGACAAAAACTTCCTCATTCAGTTCTCCGTGTAAGAATGCTGTCTTTACATCCAGATGATGCACAGTCCAGCCTCTTTGAGCCGATAGAGCAAGTACCAGCCTCACAGTCTCTAGCCTTGCAACTGGGGCGAACACCTCTTCATAATCCACACCATGCTGCTGAACATAACCCTTTGCCACCAACCGAGCTTTGTGTCTTGTGATCTGATCCTTTGAGTCCCTTTTTATCTTGAAGACCCACTTCAATCCTATGGGTCTGTGTCCTGCAGGTAGGTTGGTTAGCTTCCAGGTGTTGTTCCTTTCTATGGAAGCTATTTCACTCCGCATGGCTTCTTCCCATTCTTTCTTTCCAGCTGCTTCTGAGAAGTTCATTGGTTCTCCTTCTGTGAGCAGGAGGTCATACACTTCATTCAAGTTTTTGAATCCTTGAATTGGTGTATTGTCAAATGTCTTTTCAGGGGCTGCAGCTGGATCAGACTCATTCATGATTAAGGGTGAGTCAGGTAACATTGGTCCCCTCTTTTGGACTCTTAATCTGGGACTGCTGAAAGCAGAGGGTGGTGAGGTTTCTTTGCTTGGTGGGCTATTGACTGGTACATGGTCACTTCCATTCAGATCCTGTGGACTGTCGAATTCTTCATTTTGATCATAGGCCATTGGGAAACTTTCTTCTATGGTGAACTCCTCTTCCAGGTTGTGATCAACCTTTTGATGATGTTCCCAATTCCACTTTCCGGCTTCATTAAACTTTACATCTCGACTTATAACAATTTTTTTGTTCTCTACGTCATACATCCTGTATGCCTTCGACCCAGGTTCGATTCCCAGGTGAACCATAGCCCATAGGTGTGCTTCGGTCATCCAGCTTCTTTAGTTGGCCTCCAGTATTCTTCACATATCCTACACACCCGAATACTCGGAGGTAGTCAAGTCTTGGTCTTCTTCCTTTCATTGCTTCAAAAGGGGTCTTGTCTTTTAGGGCTTTCGAAGGCATTCGGTTTAGGATGTATACGGAGTGTCTTACAGCTTCGGCCCACATGTTTTGAGGCATGCTCATTGCATTAAGCATGCTCCTTGTGGCGTTCAGAACGGTTCGATTCCTCCTTTCGACTATTCCATTCTGTTGGGGCGTGTATGGAGCTATCAGTTGTCTTGAGATGCCTTCATCCTCACAAAATCGTTTGAACTCGCTGGAATTGAACTCTCCTCCCCTGTCAGTTCTAAAAGTCTTTATCTTCCTCCCATATTGTCTTTCAGCCATGGTCTTGAACTCCTTGAACTTCCTGAATGCTTCGTCCTTCGATTTTAACATGAACACCCACATAAACCTGCTGTGGTCATCCACGATGAGGAGGAAATATCTGTTTCCGGCTGAGGTTGCAGGGGTGATGGGTCCACAAAGGTCTCCATACACTTGTTCGAGTGGTGTTTGTGCCCTAAAGCTTGTGTGGTTAGGGAAAGGTTGTCTTGCATGTTTTCCTGCGAGACAAGCTTCGCACAACTGTGTGGGATGGCTTAGCTTTGGAACTCCTTCAACCAGGTTACTAGTTCCCAAACTCCTGATTGTGTCAAAGCTTATGTGCCCAAGCCGGGCGTGCCATAGCCAACTTGGGTTGTTGATTTTTGACAGGAGACATACTGGTGTTGCAGTCTTGAGGCTAATTTTGTACAGTCTGTTGGCAGATCTACTCACCTTCATCATCACAGTTCCATCAGGTTCGATTAAGGTTAGAGTACCTTGCTTGATTTGTACTTCGTATCCTTCTTCATCTGCTTGTCCCAGGCTGAAGATGTTGCTCTTCAAGAATGGGATGTAGAGGATGTTTGCAAGCAGTCTTTGATACCCTGTCTTGCACTCCAAAAGGATCGAGCCTCTTCCTTCCACTGTCACACAAGAGTTGTCCCCGAACCTAACCGTACCTTCCACATTTGTGTCGAGGCTAGTGAATAGGTTCCTGTTTCCAGTCATATGGCTTGTTGCCCCTGTATCCAGGTACCACACTTGGTCTCCATCTTCCTGTGACTCGTATTTTGCTGGAAACACCTTGTTCTCAGACAGGTGTATCTGTTCCTTTTGACCTGCCACTGCCATCAGAAGTGTAGGACCATCGGTGGTTGCATGAGCCAGGTTCGCCTGCTCATCATTCTTTCTGGTAGGACAATCTGCTGAAAAATGACCGTACCCATCACATCTGAAGCATTGAAGCTTCGATCTGTCTTTCTTGAATTTCTCAGCAGATTGTCCTCCCTCATAATTATCTGTGCCACGCCCTGCTCCTCTTCCACGTCCTCCTGAGCGCCCACGACCCCTGCCTCTACCTCTGGCATTGTCTTGGCCATTCCCTCGGCCACGGCCATACCCCTTGTCATGTCTTATCTTCTTTGAGTCGTGGTCTTGTGCTAGCAGGAGTTGTTCTTGGTTTGAGCTTGAGCTGCAGGCCCCTGTCCTTTCTTCATAGGCCTTTAGCCTCCCAACCACTTCTTGGAATTTCACCGTTTTGAGGTCCACTAGTTGCTCAATTGTAGCTGCTATATTTAAGAATCTTTCTGGTATAGCAGTTAGCAATTTCCTAACTAGGGTGGTTTCTTCAATTATAGACCCAAGGGCCGCTGACTTTGAGGAGATTCCGGCGAGCTTTGCGGCAAAATCATCTATCCTTTCATTGTTCTTCATCCTGGCAGCTTCAAACTCAGCTTTGAGGGTCTGTAGCCTTGCCTCCATGACTCGTTCTACCCCCAGGTGTCGAGTCTTAATCGCCTCCCAGATATCCTTGGCGTGTTCGCAGTGTGCGATTTGCAGCACCAAGTCTTCTGGAAGTGATTGATAGAGGTAAGCGATGGCTGAATTGTCTTTTCTTGGGTCCACATCCGTTCCAGGTTCAATAGCCTCCCAAATTCCATGTGCCCTGAATATAGCTTTGATCCTGAGCGACCATATCGGGTAGTTTGTGGTCGTCAGGATTGGGCACTGGAATGAGAGATTGGAATTCTCCTTCGTCGTCGCCAATTGCTTGTTCGCGTCCCCTCTTTCCGCCATTGAAGTCTTCGGCTTCTTCTCTGGTGCAGCTAAGATCTCCGTCTTCTCTGGTACTGCTGATTAGTTGCTTCGATCCAGCCCTTTGAATCGTCACAGATCCCTTCGACTCCTTGCGCTCTGATACCAATTGTTGGAAATTGGTACCAGATTTGTAAACAAACAAGCAGAAACAAAGAGATTACTTGGAAATCCTTCTCCAATTTATTAATCAAAGTTCTGATTACTTCCATCGCAAATCAGCCCTATATATAAAACATGTATCCAACAGAAACACCTAAACATTAGGCGTTTATCCTGTTCCTTTAGGATAAAACCTATAAACATGGTGTTTATGTTAATCTACTAAAATATCTATGACCTTCTAGATACTTTAAACAATCATAAAGACAAAATTACATCAATAGTCCCCTGACTATTATTATTATCAAGATTGGCTAATAATATTTAGGTGAATTTGAATTTAGTCATCGATTTGTGAACAGATATAGGAGCTGATTTCTTCAACTGGATTGTTATTCCTTCAATCAGTTGAGATGTTTGTGAAGAGTGGACTGTGGAGTAATTTAGGATGGTATTAATGTCAAATAAAGTTTTGAAGGATGGCATTTTATGATTTTGGATTGTTTTTGACCTGTTTTGACTTTTTTGACCCTTAATTCACCCGTTTAGGGAAAATAAGAAACTTAATTGAACTAAAGCACACGTATGCAATCGTGTAATCCATACATCCAAACTCTTTAAGATTCCTTTGCATCCATTTTACACTAAAATATACAACAGAAACTGTAATTCAATTAAACGAGGAACACCATAAAAGTTTGTGACTTTAGTCCCCGCATCAAACGGCAAATTGTTCGGGGACAGCCACACAACGAGACAATTGGGTATGATTAATTCGGAAAACAACCTAGGCCTCCAGAACGATTTCAATGGATTGATGGTGCACTACATGACAACCAAAATTTTGCAACTTTTCTTTTTTTCACCATTGAACCATTATGGAACAAATCAAATGAGCTGTCAATGATATTATATGATCAACTAAACCATCGTGTGACACCATTTGGGAAAAATTGCTTAAAGCATGGATTGCCAGACCTTTATATGACATAATAGAGTTGATCAAAAAACACCAAGAAGTTGGAACGGGTGTAAAGGGAGCTAATCTACCTCTTGTTCTTGATTTTCATAGAGAGTTGTCATTATTAACAGACATGGAATGGATGCTTGCAAGCATCTTTTCTTGCAGGTGACTGAGCTAACACTAGGATTTTAAGTAACGTTGTTCTCTACGAGGATGCATCAAAGAAATAATTTCACGAGTTTACAAGCATATACAGTCAAGCTTATCGATAGCGGCTATAGCGACCGCTATAATGCGCTATGTGGCGAAGCGGCAATGACCTGCTATGAGGGTTTAGCGGGAAGAAAGCGTGAGTAGCGACCGCGTGCTTATTTTTACTTTCAAAATACCTGATGCGTCCTTCGAAATTACACCCTAAATAGTCGAATAGAGGAGGAGAACGACTGGTGCGAATAGCGAACAAGCTTCAGCCTCCGCCGATTGGGCTAATTGCTGGGCACCTGGTTGCCGATGACTGAGGAAGATGACGGCCGAGAAGGAAACGACTGAGGAAGACGACCGAGAGACTCGAATTTGATTCTGATTTCAGCCGACAAGTGGGGAAGACGACGACTCACTGAGGAATTGGAGCCAATTTCCGATAAAGAACAAGTGAACTGTGAAGGGTATGAAACTATGAACTTCATATATTAATCAGTTCAATATATGAACAGTAAACAGTTCATAACTTCATTTTTTTATTATGTTTTTTCTCTTTAAAAATAGCAATTGATATTTGTTGAAACTTGATTATTTGAAAGCTTATGTATTATTAGAGTTAAGAGTTAAAATTATGTTAAAATTTACCTTTATTAACACTTAAAGTTATAATTTTGATAAAAACTTACCATAAACTTCATTTAATTGGTTTATTTGTTTTCTTTATATTACTAAAAATATTTTATTGATTTTTTTTATTTAATCGCTAAATAGAAATAGCGGTCGCTATTTATCGCTATTCGCTATATAGCATATAGGTAGCTTGTCGCTATTTACCGCTATTCGCTATCGATAACTATGTATACAGTGGCTGTGAAGTATTTACAAAAACATGTTTACTGCTAAATGACATATTAAAAAAATTTGATTCTATGCTGCTGCATCGCCTACTAAAACTTGGTAGAGATCTTCTGAATTATAATACACTTCATGAGAATTATAAGAATGCTTGTGACTAGATGGAAGTGAAAAACTCAGGGTGTATAATATCTCAGGATGGGGTTGATAATGAGTATGACTCGGCACACAGAACTGTTATTAATATTGAACTTAATCTGAAAGTTCATTTAAAGGACCAAGAAAACTACTTGGAGATCCATCGATCAATTATGTTACTGTTGGAAAAATTCATACTTTTTTGAAGTACCTGAAAGCTTGTGTGGGATCCTGCCTTGTGATTATGGACTACAATCATCCAAAAAGGGTTTCGAACATTTTTTAACTCCTGATATAAAGATATATATTTGGGAGTTCTCTGAAGCTGAATCTGTGAAAGTGTCGGAAGTTAAAAAGCATCATGCAGACTTTATTGGACGCTTCTATGAGCATCCTGTAAGCTGGAGACAAATAATTTCTACAGTTATAGAGCTTGATGTCTTTATTAGCATATCAATTGCAAGTTACCTCTATCGATTTCTATCTTTTCCACTTAAGGACAAGTCATTTCTTCAGGAAGGAACTTGGTTTTAAATTGCGAGATGAGCTCCGATGTGTTTAGTCCAAAAACCTTATGCGCAATGCGAGCGCATTACGTATGCAATGTGTTCTTAATTAAAAAATACTAAAAAAATATTTATATATAACATTTAAACTTGTTAACTTATAAACACTAAAAAAATATGAAATTAAAACTAATAGTTACAAAAGAAATATCTAGGTACCACAAAGAAGCTTTATATACAATCAAAATAAGCCTGACTCTAACTTTATAGTAACTCAATTAATGAGGTAATAGATTAACTACATTATAAAAGCTCTCTCTAAACAAACAACAAAAGAAACAAAAAAAGGAAAAGTAAAAACATGACTTCTTACTTCTTAGTAAAACTAAAAAACAAAGGCAACCATATATGAAGAAGAATACTAGGGTTTTCTAAGATCCACCGTCGTCGCTGAGGTTTCTCCTCTTCATCGCTCCATAGACTTCTCAGACTCTTCATCATCAGTTTCTACATGGCTTCTCAGAATTCCATCATCTCCAGGTAAGTTGAGCTTTCTCCACTCATTTCTCCAATTTGCAAGCAACACAGCGCATCTTTCAAACACCGCAGCACGCGGAAATCACCGCACCAGGGCCGCATCATGTAAACGCAACGCAACAAGAGTTGCGATGCTATCTGACCCCCCGCATCCTCGCAACTGCTGCATGCGATCTTAAAGCAAGGGAAGTATTGATACGAACCCTGCGCTGGGTCAGGGTCAAAATAATGGGTTAGAGGAAGACCCAGTTGTTGCTGGGTGGAGGGAAAGGATTCAAAAATTCAAAGGTGGGTGTAACCCAAGAATTCAGGAGATAGGGAAGTGGGGGCAGAAACTACCGAGTAGGTTAGTTGGTATTCAGGCTTTATATATTCCCAGATCTTGTTTAGTTTAGATTGTCTTGAAAATTATTACTTGTTTGCACTTGAATTTGGATACTCATCCCTCTCGAATCGGGGCCGACTTTCGTGTTTATCTTTTTTTAATCTAATAAGAGATTTCGGGTTCTATCACACAAGTAGATCTCACATGTAGGATTAAATAAAACTGTTTAAAATCTTCAAAAAAAAAAAAAGGAATTTCCTAATTTCATATACCAAATCATTCACAACTTACACAAATTCTAAAAATAACTTGCATCTAATGTTTATTAACAGATTAAACTTAAGCAAAGTTGCAAACAAATTAAACAGATTAAACTTAAGCAAAGTTGCAAACAAATTAATTAATAGTTCCTAGATCAAAAGAATAACAAACCAAGCAAAACACTAGAGCATAACATCACAAACAAAACCTAGAAAACACAATATCCTACAATCCGTGTAAAATCAATGAACTGTATACAAACAATGTCGTATACTTCAATCGGAGTAAGATCACAACGAAAGTTGAAGATAGTTTGCCCTAATTTCGAATAAAAGATGATCGAATGCCACAAATCAACAAGGGAGTCAAAAATAAACATGAAGGAACGCTAGAATAAAGAAGATCGGAGAATATTACCGTCTCCGGCGACTGGATGGCACGAGAATCGGAGAACAAAGTCCTCTAGTCAGAAACTACCTACCATAGAATATGATCGGGGTCACTTCCAAGATTCGTTTTTTCTTTTTTTGTTTATTTTTTCTGATACAGAATCAATACTTAAGTTACAGCGCTCAGTTGTTTTTTTCCACTGTTGTAAAAGTCGGCCTTTAAGGCCGAGTACTCTTCGAGTACTCGTTCCAAGGAGTTGTCCCGAGGCCGAGTACTTCCAAAATATTGCCCGAGTACTCTGGCCTAGGGCCGAATACTCTCCGATTACTCGCTCCAAGGAGCTGTTCCGACCTAGGAGCGCCTAGCGACTTTTGCAACCATGGTTTTTTCTATTCAGGTCAAACTACGAAGTAGAACATAAAAGAAAATCACTGTGCTTGATTTGGTTGTGACAGAAATTCAAACATAAGTTTTTTTTTAGATAAAACGTTAGTTAGACTATTGGGTGTGCCAAATTACCCAATCACTCCACTTATGCGTCACGTAGGCGCCACACAAGCACTCACCACAACCACTTACGCCACCATTTTGGTGGAAATGTCCCATTACCCACTCACTCCACGTCATCATTTTTTTTTAAATTAAATTGAAATATAATTTAATAAAAACAAATTACAAATTAAAAAAATAAAAATACAAACTAATAAAAAAAATTAATAAAAAAAATACAAACTAATAAAAAAAATTAATAAAAAAAATTACAAATTAATAAAAAAAATACAAATTAATTATCTCTATATTTATTACGAATTTTATCCTTCTCCCGCTCGGCAATTTCGCGGTCGAGCCCGGTTAAGTGGTCGATGTTGGTGAATAGAAGTTGTAACTCTACCAACCGTTGACGTTCCCGTTTTAATTCGTTAAAGTCACCGATTCGTTGAGATAAGTGTTCTATTCCTTGGTTATAATCCGGGGTCGTTTGAGATGAAGAGCCTCGTCTCGCCCTTGCTCGGTCGGTTTTTGCGCAATCTCTCCCGGTCGGACGAGTCAAATCCTCTATCTCGTTGTCGTCGTCTTCTTCTTCTTCGTCGAGATCGTTTAGATTTATATTCACTCGAGCATCCGACGTGCCGGGGCTATCGGTTGACGATGCTTTTGATCGTTCTGAGGCCGACGATTGTACAATCTCGAGTCTAATCCAGTTCGGACATTTCCTCATAAGCTCCCAACTCCGTTGAAGCGAGAAGGGGGCGTTAAACTCTTCCCGGTATTGATCTTCCGCTTCGAGCTTGATCATCGCGTCGCTTTGGCCGCTCCGACGAGTTTGCCATTTCTGGGAATAAATCCCGTTGAACTTTCTAACCTTTAGGTTCATGTCATGCCATTTGCTAGAGAGCATATCGTTTGTACGATATTCCCCACGACCCATGGCTTGAAAAAATTGATTTCGGATTTTACTCCAAAAGTCCGGTCCTTTTTTGTTACGACCAACAATTGGATCTTCCGACACATCGATCCAAGCTTTTGTAAGTTGAAACTCTTCCTCCGTAGTCCATTTTTCTATACGGGATGAACCTCCCACAGCAGGTTCGGTATCCGCAGCTTGTTTCCTTCTGTGTCTACGCCTTTGTTTTGGTTGCGTGCTTGGACGGGCATTTGTAGTGGGTTGGGTCTCGGGTACAACTTCATCCTGAGATAATTGTCCAAACCCGTGCGGTTGTTGACTCGAGCCATAATCGGCGAATGTATAAAACCCTTGTTGTGGGCTTGAATCAAAATTCGGTCGATAACAGTTTGAATCAAAAAAAGGATTTATTGGAGAAGGGCTAAAGACCCAATTCGGGGGTGGCGTGTTAGGGTTTCGGTTAGGTGGAGTGTTTGGGTTATAGTAATTTGGGTTTTGGTTGGGATCCATGAAAATTATTTTTTTTGTTAAAAAAGTTTGAAATGGGAAGAGTGAGTATTTTTTTGTGATGAATGTTTGAAATGAGAAATATTTTTTTGGGTTTAATATATGAATTGTTTAAATAGGTAAATTTTTTTTTTCTTTTCCTTCCCCAACGGCTACAACCAACGGTCTCCCCACACCCACGCCCGTTGCTCGACTCACGCGGAGGTTCTCACGCCCCTCTCACGCCCCTAGGGGGCGGTGTGCCACGCCCCTCCACGCCTCACCCACGGCCACTCACCCGGCATACCGTGGAGTCTTAGGAGTTAGTAAATGAATCAAGTGTATTTTTGAAAAATTAGATCAGATAGGCAAATAATTTGAATGAGCAAACCTTAAACAAGCTTGAGCATTAAATATGACGCGTTTGTAGGATTGTATAATTCCTTGCTTTCTCGTTAACATCAATACAATATAAATATACAAGTCAAGAAAGAATTATGGTAATAAATAAGGAAATGGAATCCTTTCCAACTAACTATCTTAACTATACAAAATAACAATATTTACAAATATACGTTGATAATTATATCGGCTACCAACCCCCCTTAGTTTGATCTAGGAAGGATTGAAGGCATAAACTGGTGCAGAAACGTTGAAACAAGTGCATTGGAAGACCTTTGGTGAAAATGTCAGCATATTGATATTCAGCTGGCACGTGGAGAACTTTAACCGTACCAAGTCGAACCTTTTCACGTACAAAGTGGATGTCCAACTCAATGTGCTTGGTACGTTGATGTTGTATCGGATTGTCAGCAAGATAAATTGCCGAAATGTTGTCGCAGTAGATAATCGTTGCATGTCGGACAGGGAGATGGAGTTCAAGCAGTAGATTGCATATCCAACTAATTTCGGCACCTGTATATGTGACACCACGAAATTCCACCTCGACACTTGACCAGGAAATGGTCGGTTGTCGTTTGGAAGACCAGGAGATTAGATTATCACCCATGAAAACACAATATCCTGATGTAGGCCTCTTGAATCCGAACAACCACCCAATCCGTGTCTGAATAAGCAACAAGGCTGGTCGACTTGGATGGGGAAATGAACAAACCTTTAGAAATAGTGCCCTTAATGTACCGAAGTATACGTTTGAGGAACGGTAAATGTTGTTCTCGGTGCTCATGCATGAAAAGACATACATGTTGTATAGCATACAAAATATACGGGCGGGAGATAGTGAGAAATTGTAGGGCACCTGCAAGACTATAGTATAGGGGGCGTCCTGAAACACGGGACCATTGGTAGCGCAGAGTTTGGATCCAACTTTAACCAGGGTGCTAACGGGTTTGCAAATTGTCATATTAGCCTGGGATAGAATGACATTCGCATATATTTGTTGTGACAAGAAAACGCCCCGTTGTTGCTTTTGCACGGAAATACCCAAGAAATGATGCAATGGCGCTAAAGCTGTCATTTGGAATTCACGTGACAGGGACTGAATAATGTTATGCAGGAGACTATCAAAAGATGCCATGAATACGATGTTGTCAATGTAAAGTAAAAGATATGCCATTTGAGAAACTTGCTTGTAGGCAAATAAATAGGTATCACTCACACTACTTGTGAAACCGCATTTGGTTATGTAGGTTGCAAATCGTTGGTACCATGCTCTGGGTGCTTGTTTTAAACCATATAGTGATTTGTTGAGCTTGCAAACATATTTAGGATGTGTTGAGGAGACAAATCCAGGTGGCTGAAACATGCACACCGTTTCCTTGAAGTTGCCATTTATGAATTCATTTTTAACATCCATTTGATGGATTTTTCAGCCATTAGACACTGCCAAATTAAGGACTGTGCGGATAGTGGTGGGTTTGACGACTGGGCCGAATGTTTCATCATAATCAATACCAACCGTTTGGATTTTATCGTTTACTACTAGGCGAGCCTTGTGTCGTTCCAAAGAACTATCAACATTAATGTATGCTTGAATAACCACATACAACGAATATCTGGAGCGGCATTAGGTCTCGGGACAAGTGTCCATGTATTTTTTTTCCATTAACGCGTCATATTCTTTGTTCATGGTAAGATTCCAATTGGGATCAGAGAGGGTGGTGAGGTGCGATTTTGGTAGAAGAGAGAGAGGTGAGGGGAGTGTTTGGTGTTTAAGGAGAGTATTTGGCGTGGTTTGAAGATGCCTGATTGTGAGCGTGTATGCATTGGGTGAGTGGAGGTAGGCTGGGCTGGGAGTGTAGCTGGGCAAGTGGAGTTAGGCTGGGCTGGGAGCGTGTCTAGGCAAGTGGAGTTAGGCTGGACTGGGAGTGTAGGTGGGCAAGTGAAGGTAGGTTGGGCTGGTAGCGTAGCTGGGCAAGTGGAGGTAGGCTGGGATGGGCTAGGCTGGGAGTATAGTTGGGCAAGGAGTGTAGTTAGGCAAGTGGAGTTAGGCTGGGCTGGGAGTGTAGCTGGGCAAGTGGAGGTAGGTTGGGCTGGGACGGTAGATGGGTAGGTGATTGATGTTGAAGGTGGAGGTGTTGGGTTGATAGGTGGAGGTGGTTGTGTTGGACCAAGAGGGTTAAAAGGTGTGGTGAAGTTTTCAAATAGAAGTGGGCTAGGGTCGAGAAAAGTATGGGAAGGTAGTGGTAGATTTGGTTTGTGGTACGGGAAGTTTTTGTAACGTGAGTGCCTGAACAGTAGTTCGGAACAATAGAATGTATGGTAAATTCAGGTTCAAAACTATGTGTAATACTTATATGTGAAATCAATACGAAACTATTACGAAACTATTTTAGAAAAATCGTTCAAAAACATGGTTTAACAGTCAGAATTATATCTGACAACACGAAATGATTATGTGCATATTAGTTAGGATTTATTATGTATAAACGTATGTGAGAATATGTAATCAAAACAGTCACGGACGTCCTTACGTGAATATTAAACTGACGGAGTACTCGTGTGGGTGACGATTCACATGAATATATACGTGGGTTTAATGTTCTGAATGATGTCTAATAACTAGAAAACCAAATCGGAAGATACAATTGTCGTCGTGTTCGTACGGGTGATGAACTGTATGAATACATGCGAAAACAGTATGATTCGACGAAATAGTTAAGTTAAACATTTTCGAAATTTTAAAAAATAAATAAAGGATATCTAGTTAATTTATTAGGAATTACCACCTAAAATAATTTAGCAAATCCTTTTTTTAAACAACGTAATGTCTCGTTACGCGAAATCCGGAAACGACACGTTTGCGCGAAACCGAGTGAAACCGAACGAATCGAACGAAATCGAATGTTAAAATACTACAAATGCCATTAAATGCCATTTAATTCCCCCCACCAACCTCATATTCTCTCTCTAAACTGGACTCTCTCTTTATATACACATTCTCTCACCAAGATTAAAACCCAAATCCTTCAATCCTTGGCCAAATCGGGAGATTTTGGTGTCAAAACAATCACAACAACACGTAGACCGCGAAAGTACGAAGAATCGGAGCTTTGATTCAACGAATTTGAGGTATAATCGAGCTAAAACACTCGGTTTTTGTGTTATGTTACTATTTCGGCTACTTGCATCTTTACAGATGATTTTGAGCCATCAAAACCCTAGGATCTTGCACGAAAATGGTGTAGGAAGTTAAGGAACAACTTGTATTGAAGTTTAGAATGGCTGGAAATGGTTAGAATCTGGAAATCATCTAATATCAGCACAAGAACATGCTGCCAAATAGTATCGATGGGGCTGTATCTTCATCATAGTTCTTATGTCGATACTGATAATTTCGATGAGCTAGATTCGACGAAGCATGGTCGAACATGAAAGTATCGATGCCCTCGAAGGTCTCGATCTCTAAAAGCCATCGATACTGGTAGTATCGATGGACTGGAACCAGTCGAACTTGTCTTGGTCGATACTACAATAGCGACAGCTGGGATCCATGTTCCATCAATATTATTTCATGTGTAGACCATGTATATTAATCAGGAGTCTGTCGATACTATTACAATAATGAAATCCATGTGATTTAAGCTTGAAACCAAATCAAATTAATTAGAATCAAAGTTGTGGGACTGATATGAACATGGGCATGTCGGGTAAGGTAAGTATTAGGGTTTTGAGTTGTTAAGTGTTTTTCAATGCCATCGATACTAAGTTTTGTTAAAAACTAGAACTTTCTAAGCACCTTAAACCTATAACCTTATGTTTTACTAATCCATGGGGGTGAAATATGTAACACCCCGACCGATGGCGGAAACGTCGGAATGCCACGAGGGATGTGTAGATTGTTCAAAAGCTCGTGGGCATCTAATTAAATCATCACATAACATTTAATCAACCAAATTAATTACATTAAAAATCATGTCTATCATGAATTAGTTACATCAAATACAAAAGAGATTTAGCTATCTAACTAAATTCTAATCGCCATAATTTCAGTTATTTAGCTAAGTCCAAGAGTCCTATGTGACGATGTCCAAAATAGAAGAGATCATCCTCCTCAACCTACTTGTCTTCATTACCTGAAACATGTGAAAATCAAGTGTCAACTACGAAGTAGTTGGTGAGTAATCATAAGTTTTTATACTTAGAAGTATTTTATAAAATGAGTATAAAAGTTTATGTTTAAAAGGTTTTATAAAAGGTTTTGATTTAAAATGAGTATAAAAGCTTATGGTCTTTCTGTGAAAATCCACAAGAGTACCTGCGTGAAAATCCAATACATATCCCAACACAACAGTCAAACACATAAACAAGCACCTAGTCACATATCTCATATAATCATAGTTAATCATAGATAATAATAGACAATAATAGATAATCAACCACATAACCATTCAACAATTCCCAAACATCAATATTCTCAAATAGTACTTTGACTATACATGGAAATTATGTAATTAACATAAGTTAAAGACATGATCCATGGAGTGGTAGCTAACCACGTGACAATACATGAAACCAATGCAATTAACCAAAGTCAAAGGCAATGATTCACGGAGTTGTGATAATCCAAAATATGAATATCATATTGATAAACATGTATCATCCATGTGTTATCAAAATAATATTTAAATTGGTATACATGTTTCACCTTCGAGTTTTAAAACAAAACAGTTTAAAAGGGAGGGTATGAGAACTCACCTGAGTCCTCAAAATCAATGTGTTCATAAAATGCGCGCTCGCGTATACAAATCAACAACAACTCAATCACCTGTAATTATCATGTGTTTCGTGTTCATAAGTATTAATGTTCAATGCGAATCAAGCTCTTCGTATTCGTTAGTCTTTAATTATTAAATGCACGAATTACTTAGGTTTGTTATCAAAGTTAGAGTGGGAATCATTAAAGTTTCTTACCTTCCTTATAAAGGATCGGTTCCCTATTAATTTGTTTAGTCAACCTATTCATAATAGCTTTAGGAAGAGCATAATTTTAGTACATGTCGCAAAGATGGGAACCTTAGACCCAATGTATTCACATTCAAAATTTTGCATGCTTGCATGCTGATTAAACTTACCACCATAGTTTATATCCCAAAAATCTAGTTTAAGTTTAAGAAAATGATACTTAGATTAGTTACATAAAAATGTCTCCATTAGGTGAAATCTCATAAGTCAAGACTAGTATTCATTTAAAAAGATGGTAACTAAGAACTTCCATGCATACATGACTACAATTCACTATGTTGTTCTAAATTCATACCTTAACCTTTGATTAGCATGTACAAGTTTCATTATCCAGAATTTTCCAGCGAACCTATGGTCTAAAACTCTTAGGTTCGGCCCACACTAGGGTTCGGCCCATCTCAAAACCGATGGTCCTGGTTCGGCTGACATGAAAGGAAAGGTTCGGCTAGATAAGGTTTATCTTTGCAAGACGGTTCGGCCAGTAAGGTAGGGTTCGGCTAAGTCTATGCTGTTTGGAACAAGAAGGTTCGGCCAATGTGATAACAGGTTCGGCCAAAAAGCAGGCAATGGTTCGGTTGGACCCAAGGGTTCGGGACATGTGGGTTCGGCAACCACAAGCAAGGTTCGCTCACCATGGGTCAAGGGTTCGTCCAGGTTGGCTGATAAAGGTTCGCTAGGGTTCGTGGCTGGTGAAGAAAGGTTCGGTCGACCAGGGAAGGTTTGGCCCACCTACCCCGGCTAGGCAAGGACCAAAGGTTCGTCCCCTTATGCCCTGCAACAGGTTCGTCAACCTGTAAAAGTCTCGGCCAGCAGCGAACCAGTCCCATCTTCATCCCTTATTCCGAGTTCTAAGCTTCCATGTGTTCATCTAAGGTCTCATTATACTCTCACATTGTGACAACTAGTACCAGACCGGCCGGGAAGTCCGTACGGTACGTGTACTTGCAACAGTAGCTATGTGTAATTACATGATTGTGAACAGTGCTTGTATTAACAGAATTCTAAATACAAAAAAAACAGTTGTACGTATTTTCGTGTAAACTTAAATACTGTAAGTACAACATACATATGAAACATTAGTTGTGTGTATATAAGTGAAAACCTAAGTACAGTTAACACAACTAAACATGAGAAACAACAGTGTTCAAGTGAATGACAGAAACAAATCGGTTACGATCTGATATCCATATATGACAGGAATCAGATGGCCGACATTTCAATGTGAAAACAAGGTGATAACAGGACGTTTAGTTGAGTCCGACACTGAGGAAACATAATTCAAATAATGTTGCAGTGTCGTTTCAGAATAACGAACTGACAGTGTGTTTGCGTGGGTGACGATTCACACAAACATATCTGTGAGTTTAACATTCTGAAATGATGACTGGGAAGTAGAAAACCAAAGTCGGAAAGCAAAACTATCGTCGTGTTCGTTCGAATGACGATTCGAACGAATACGAGCGATGGTGACGCGATCCGACGAAACGAAAACGAAAACACGACACGAACGAAATTAAATTAATAAAATAAAATAAACAACATTTTACAATTTTGAAACTCATCAAAATAATTAATTAACTTCTTTTTATTTAAAACATTTAAAATTAGACTTAAAGTTCCGGATACGTGACGAAAACGCGAACCGAGCAACCGAAACAAACCCGAACACCACACGTGATATAAAAACCCAAAAATGAGAGTTTTCTCTCATTTCCATCACCTACAATCTCTCTCTACCTCCATTTTCAGAATCCCCATTTCACCACCAAAACCAAGCTTCAATCCTCCATATCTCCTTCGTTTCTCCCTGAAATTGGGTGATTCTTGAACCCACGCGAAGCTCTCGATCTCCCCTACAAGGAAGTACAACGGATCTAAGCTTTTCACCAGCATTCGAGGTATGATCCAAAGAAAGTCACTGAATTTAGGGTTTTCCCCCATGTTGTTCGAACCCCATATGTGCAGCCGTCTTCCACCCTGTCCCTTGAACCACACACCTTCGAAAACATATCCTGGCTCACTCTAGATGTGTGAGAAGCCTACGGTATCAACAAATAGGTCGGGGATGATGGGTTGCAACAGGTTCGTCGAGGGATAGGGAGGCCGAACCTTAGGGCAAGGCCGAACCTTCATCTGCATGGCTCCTTGCTGATGAGCGAACCTTTGAGGGTTCCACGAACCTTGTTGGCCGAAACCATCAGTAACCACCGAACCATTGGAGCCTCGCGAACCCATGGACTGCCACGAGTCTTTGACATTACCGAACCTTCTGGTGGAACAGCCGGTTGGTTACCGAACCTGCATGGTTCGCTGATCACTAGCCGAACCCTTAGGGGTCTTCACGAACCTTCAGCGAACCACCATGCCTGCCACGAACCTGTTATGAAGCCCAGATGATCGGCGAACCTTCTGTAGATGAACCATGACCGAACCCTAATACTACTTCCAGTTTCACGAACCCTGAATTATGTCCGGCGAACCTGGACACCATTACCGACGAACCTTAACACCGCCGAACCCTTATGCAGGTGCCGAACCCTTATAATGAGAAATCGCGAAACCACATGCACGAACCTTCTGTTTCAGATGGCTAAGTCATTCATTAGCCAAACCTAGCACAAAACCAACCAAGGGTTCGCTGCCATTTTTTTTGCCGGACTACAACAAGCGGCCCACTTCTTTTGCTTTGGCCCAATTTCGGTTTCACTAGTCCATAGAACCATCCTCGGCCCACATAGATTTGATCAGGCCCAGCACACCGTTTAAGCCCAAATTGTTTCGACCCACATCGTAGTAACCGATCCAATAAGTTCTCGGCTCATCCTAATTAATCTAGCCCAAGTCAATGGGCCCACAATCTCATGGCTCGGCCCAAGACCCATAATCGGCTCAACATCATTCTTTGAACCATTGGATTGGTTTACTTTCGGCCCACACGCGAAACTACCGGCCCATGATGTTTTGTATTGAGCCAACATCAAATATACGGCCCATAACATTCGGCCCATTAATAATGGATTGGAACTAAGTAACAACAATGATAACAAACGTTTCTAACACTTAGGTAATAAACTAGATTTATGAAAAACCCAAGTGTTTTCTAAGAACCATTTGCAATCTACAAGGTTATTTATGATTAAGACAAGTACAATATGACATGATGTGTAAATCTATAACACTTGAACAAGGGCCGAATGAACACCATTATCGAGATTCAAGGGTGATAACTAAGTTAGGGTTAGTTCACACACGCACACAAATTACTAGAATGAATACTTATGAGCCAAATACAACGTGAAATCAATACAGGATCGTGAAAACTACCACAAATACAATCAAGGAGCGCGTGCATATCTACATTTAAGCTAAGTCAACCCAACAACTACAAGGTGAGTTCATATGCCCCTTTTTCTTTAATCTTAACTGATTTTAAACTCTCGGGGATGAGAAACATGTTTACTTTTATTTATTTAAAAGTTGTGCTTAACATGTTATTTATACTTTGATTTAGATAATACTTAATTGTTTATTATCGCTTATCATTGTATGCATGCTTGTATGATCATGACAGGGATAATCAGATGAACAAGATTATATATCTTATTAATTCATCAACACATTAGAATAATATAGTTATAAGATTTTATCTTATAACACTCAGTTATTCTTACATAAACAGACATTGGAACAATCACAGGCAAACATATGAATGTTATAAAGATATTACATATCTTTGTATTAACATTCGACACAAGAGTTAAGTAAGTGTAATAGGACAAGTCCTTTTAACACTTAGCTTTACAACTCAATACATATTACAAGAGAACATGGAACAAAGAATGATAATCATGATAATCATGATAATGTAATTTCATGATAACAACATCATTCACTCAATGAATTAACATAATGTAATAAGACAAGTTCTTATTTAACTTTGTTAATAACACGGAGAACATATGACAATGAGACCAATAATACAGATGAACACAATTACAACTAGTTACTATTGACCTGTTGTATTATATCACTTCAATCATGTGCCAATTGTACAAGTTGATCATGTAAGTCCCTATAATTCGCTAACCAGTTAGTTTGACGTGACTAAACCGACGATAGCATAGTGGTACCATAGGTTTGACAAACCTCTAGCTTGTAGGGCTAGTATGTTGATCGTATTGATTCATTGGCCGGTAACGTATGACCGGTGACAGGGCTACCTCAAGTCAGGTTCTGGAAAGCGACACATGGTGATATTAATCTGCAGCGACAAGTAATTAATCCATCGTTTCTTGTTGTCTAGTAGACTGAGTAATGTATATTCTCATGTCATATTGCTAGTAACTGTTTCGATGAGGTCTATGGGTATACAAAGTGGTAGAGGTAAATCGGATGCATTGAAATCTGATTACGTGAGGATTGCAATGGATTCCTTTTAGGCTCTATGCACTATAAGTCAAGAACAAATTACAAGTGGTTAACTAGCACTCTTAATATTTAAAAGTGAAACAACAGTTAACCCCACAATTATAGAATAATACAAGGAACAGATTTGATAAATCTAATATCCTTAACACATATATTTGTTATCATTACTTTGGTTTGATAACTACAATACTATCATTATATTATTCTATACATGATATCACAGGTGACCAAGAATGAGATGAACATGTGGATTTGGGAATGGAAATCAATAGTTGTATTGCAAGTAGTGTGGAGTTCTAATAGTGATGTGGTGGGATGTTGGCTGGGGCTTGGTTCCCCTACATATGCCCTATATATAAGCATCACTACTAGGATGATATATTACTTGTAAATATAACTATTGAGAAGCCATTGGGTGAACAGGTGAAACAAATATCATACAAGTAACATAATATACATTGTGATTATGCATGTGAATGAATCAAGGTTTTCAATTAACATACTGTAACATCAGTGCCGGAACCGCCACCGGAACAGTGATCTCTACAGTACATGAACAGTAAAACAGGTATGAATCATACACATTTCAGTAATTTTCATATTCATATCATTGATCATTATCATGGTGAGTTGTCATAGAACAGTTTCAGACACATTTAACAGGAACACAGTTCAGAACAATGGTTTTTGAGTCGGATAATTATCTGGCAACACAGAACCATCATGTGATTATTTGCTTAGGAATTATTATGTATAAACGTATGTGAGGCTTTACAGAACAAAACACACGAATATCGTTATGTGAATGCTAAATGGACGGGTTATTCGTATAGGTGACGATCTGTACGAATATATCTGAAAGTTTAACGTTCTGAATGATATTCTATAATTAGAAAACAAGGTTGAAAAGTATAGTTATCGCCGTGTTCGTACGGGTGACGATTCGAACGAATACGCGCGACGACGGTACATTTCGATTTGAACAATTAATTTTGTTTTAAATTGCTAATCAATAAGAAGATATTAGTTAATTTATTAGGAATCACAACCTGGAATAATTAATTTATTTCTAATTTTAAAATCATATCGTTATGTCGCGAAAACTACGCGAAACCGAACGAGACCGAGCAACCGGATATCTTCTTAAACAATTAATGAACCATTAAGGCTCCAACCACCACCACCAAGACCCACAAACCTTCTCATTTTCGTCCAACACCTCCATCTCTCTAAAAAGGGTGTTCTCCTCCTTCTCTCTAAGAATTTGTAAAGATTTCTTGGTGGATTCAAGCAAGATAGGTGCCAAAACGTTCCTTTCAACACATAGATCACGGAAGTACAACTTATTCGTGCTTTCACCCACGAAATCTAAGGTAAACAACCCTTGTAAACTCGGTTTTTAGAGGGTTTTCACGAATTTATATGATTTTATGATTATGATCGATGTCAAGCACTTAGAACACTTAGATAGAAGTAAATGTTTGATTAGGTATTGCTAGAGATGGGTTTGTAACAGGTCGAAGTCGTGAACAAGAAGGAGATGATGCAGGTTCGTGGACCATTAAGATAACCGAACCCTGTTGAATCGCGAAACTGGGAGTCGAACCTTGTAGGCACCTCACGAACCCAAGGGTTTGTTAAACGAACCCTGGGGTGGCGAACCCTGTTGGTCTGACAATTTGCAACAAACCCTGCTAGGCTGACCAACGAATCTGCATGGAGCTGCAACGAACCCTGTAGCTCCTGTGTGCCGAACCTGTGGACCTCAACCTACCAACCGAACCTTAGTTGGGCCGAACCCTTGACTGCAACGAACCCTCATCATGCTGATTAGCCTAAAAGTCACGAACCCTTAGAACCGAACTTTGCATGGCCGAACCCTGGCCATGCAACCCATGAATCCAAAATGAACGAACCATAGGGTGACGAACCATGGACTAATGAACCCTTAAAACTGAAACAGTAGCCGAACCATGAGGGCTCGTCAAGATTAGGAGATGATCGAACCTGTTGGGTTCGTCTAATTTCATTTGAGCCGAACCCTAGTCAAACATAGCATAGGTTCGCTGCCCTAGCTGCTATGTCGAACATAATTGTTACTCAATTAGGTTAATTCGGAATGGAGGATCATCAAGGATAGTGATAAGAACATAAGAGATGGGTAGTTGGTCATTAACCTAAGTTCTAACAAAGTATGGATCCAATAAGTTGCATGCACATGTTAAGTTATGTGTGTGTGCATGGCTTAAACAAATGTAGAAGTTGCATGGGAGTATGGAGTAAGGATTTCTATATCAAGATATCTTTCTAACATACAATAACAACTTAAAATGAGATATTTATATGAATAACATGGACATATAGGTCGTATGGTTCCAACAATTTTGATTATGATCAAGAAAGAATCAAAAGGTTGTCATTGGGCTTAAGTTGGGCCCAATGGGATTGGGTAAAGCCCATCACATGTTAACTGTCTATTCAATTTCAAACGATGATGTTCTTAATATAGAATCGGAAGTTGTGAATGTTTTCAATTAAAGTTAATAATTTTTCTAAAATCTTGTTTAATTTGAAATGTAAATTATAAATGACACCGGTTTCTTTTAAGTTTATTAAGTTAATTGTAATGGTTTGATTTAAATACTTACTTTGATTTAATTGGTTGAGGACTTGTTGAAAAAGAGACGATTTAATTGTCTGGAAATTGTTTTAAAAACAAAGGAAACTCTGCCGAAATTTTCTAAAATATAAAAAGTAAGCTGTTATAATTAATCATGGGATTGGGATCATAAGAAGGGTAATTAAGTTAGAGTAGATCTTAGATACACTTAGTACTAAGACACTTAGTTGCACACACAACAAGACTCAAGGTCTTAGGCACAACGACTACCACGCGTACTTATTATATTCGAATTCTTATAAAATAACTCAGGAACCGAAGAAACTTAGCTTACATACAGGAGCGCGCATTTTGTGTTAGATCAAATTACATAGCAGCACAGGTGAGTTCATTGCCCCTTTTCTAACATTTTTGCTTTAAAACGCGGGGCTGAGAAGCATGCGTAAACTGTTATTTAAATTGTTTACTTAAATGCTTTTAAATTATATGTTTTACATATATATAAATGTTATCCTAGATCATATCTAGGAAGATTTTATGCAGGTTATTAACTGATTTACTTATGTATTAAGTGAATAATCAAGTTAAACTAAACTTTTCAACCAGTCAAAACATTTCAAACAAATCAAACTAGACATTTTGACAAAACAAGGGTGTGGGTTCAAGGAATCAAAACAAACGTTTTGACAAAACAAGTGGGTGAATTCAAGGGATCAAAACAAACATTTTGGCAAATCAAGTGGGTGAATTCAAGGAATCAAATCAAACATTTTGACAAAACAAGTGTGGGACATCAAGACATCAATAAATCAATCTTTGCAAAGACAACATTCAATGTTCTACAAACCAAGTGTTTGTTGAACAATGAAGCAAGTGTACAACCGATCAATGAATCTTGTATTCTATGATCAACACATCAAGTACATCTTGTGACAGAATCAGACGATCATTAAATCATTTTTAAGGGAAAGTCTGGGAAATATCAGAGATAGCATACGCCAAAAACATTGACGAAACATAAAATCCTGCATTTCAAGAAGTCCTAGCTAGACCGTTTGACTTGTAGGTCGTATGTTTGAGGATATTTACAGTTTCCCTAACTACTAAGTACCTAGATTGACAGACTAGTCTACTCGAGTATGACCATAGGCCCCAATCATAAGGACTTAGATTTTATTAAATGTTTATTTATTTGTTTAATTAAGCATTTATAACTGTTTATACAATTGTGTAGTTGATCATATTGTGTGATGAACTTGTGAAATCAACATGGATTTCAAATGATTGTAATGACAGGGACAACAAGCAGAGGAACTTATGGGATTGTGTTAAGGGTAAAAATGCTTAATTGTCATTAACAGCAGTGTCATATGCATATTAGTATGTGGTGGGATGTTGGCTAGGGCTTGTCCCTTACATATGCCCTATATATAAGCATACCGATGTGGATATTACATGTGGTGTTAATGAGGTTAGGGTCTTTACCAAAGGAGGTTTTCAAAACATTTTTCAAATCATGTTCAAATCAGTTTCAAATCATTTTCAAATACTAAACTACATGAACTCACCAACCATGTGTTGATTTTATTTTTGCATGACTTCTCAGGTGACGAACAGGTCAACTAGGAAGCTTATGCTTTTGGGCTAGGACTTCATATAGAAGACTAGTATTTTGGACCTGCATACTTTGAAGACATCATTATACAATTTATTTTGTATATCTTGTGTAAATACAAGATATTCATTTTATGATGTTTACAATAGAATTGCATTGTTAAATTATAAACGTTACTGATGTAATTTAACTTTGTAATTCTATTTTACTTAGCATTTCTCATTTATATCATGTGCAATGTAAACAATCTGATCACTTCTGATTATCACTCCCGATATCGCGCCCCGGGAACCTTCCGCCCGACGGGGACTCCGATCCTACCCCGCCGGCTCGGGGTGTGACAGATTGGTATCAGAGCCATGGTTATAGAGAAATATAGGTCACATATTTAAATGGTTTGGCCTAGACTATAACCTAGGGACCCTGCATGTAGAGAACGTAGGACTTAAGACTTATTTGCATATTGTCTTCTGTATTCGATCATTGCACTAACCGATGACTTTATTGGTTATGATCAGAATGCCTCCACGAAGACAACCTCCCTTGATACAGCTACCACCACAAGACTTGGCTCCACACTCCTCCACACCGTCTCCGAATGACTCTCCACCACCACCTCCTCCACCTCCTCCTCCCCCTCCTCCATTGATTACTCAAGCATCTGGTTCAGGCACAACACCGACTATGGACCCTGCTACGATCGCTCTGGTGACGTTACTGAGTAGCCAGATGACGAATCAGATGAAAGAAGCTATACCGGAGATGTTCCTTCGTCTTCGTAATGAGATCCTCAATACTGGCAACACATCAGGGGAAGCCAGTGGAAACACTGGAGATTCATCTCACTACTCCTACAAGTCCTTTGTAGGATGTAAACCACCCAGTTTTAGTGGGTCTGAAGGCACCGTTGGATTAATCCAATGGATTGAGAAGATTGAGGCAACATTGGATCTTTGCAGCTGCCCCGAACACCACAAGGTCCGTTACTCAGCGGGAACATTCAACAAACGGGCTCTGACCTGGTGGAATGGTCAGATCAACGCCCGGGGAAGAGAGGAAGCAATGGCAATGTCATGGGAAGACTTCAAGGCACTGCTGCGAACGGAATTTTGTCCCAAGAATGAGCTGCAGAAGTTGGAGGTTGAACTATCCAATCATGTGATGAAGGGGGCTGATCACATGGGATATACAACTCGTTACCACGAGTTAGTTGCTTTGGTACCGGATATGGTACCAACTCTGGAGAAAAGGATAGACCGTTATGTGGGTGGACTTCCCGCCTGCATTCAGGGTATGGTTGTTTCAGCCAACCCTACTACTGTTGAATCTGCAGTGAGACTGTCTGGGAAACTCACTGACCTCATGGTAGCCTCTGGAGCCCTAAAGAAAGAGGCTGAATCCAGTAAGAACAAAGCTGAATCTTCAAAGAAATCCTCCCATCATCAGAAGAAGAAACAGAAGACCATCAAGAACTACACGGTGGCCACACCTCTGCAACAAGTGGCAGCAATACCACAAAACCCCAACCGCAAACCCTACACTGGCACATATCCTCTGTGTGCCAAGTGTCAGTATCACCACACTGCTGACACTCCCTGTAAGCATTGCACGGGATGTGGAAGAAAGGGCCATTGGGTCCAGTACTGCAGGATGACTCCTAATCAAGCAGTCAACAATGCTGCTTTGGCTCTCCCTCCACCAGCTAATCAGAACAATGGTGGATGCTATAATTGTGGCGAACAAGGTCACTTTGCGAAGAACTGCCCAAAGAAGGCTCAACCAACAGTTCAAGCACCCAGTGGACGAGCCTTTGCTATCGGAGCACCAGCTGCACGCCAGGACCCAAATGTGGTCACTGGTACATTTCTCTTACATGACTTTTATGCATCTGTCTTATTTGATACTGGTGCGGATCAGAGTTTTATCTCTACCGATTTTGCATGCCAACTAGATTCAGTAGAGGAACAGTTAGACTCCCCTTACATTATAGAAGTCGCTAACGGGAAACAGATTACAGTTAGTACAGTTTATAGAAATTGCCCATTGACACTTAATGGTCATACATTTGCCATCGATTTGATACCGATGGAGTTGGGTAGTTTCGACATCATTGTTGGAATGGATTGGCTTTCCTCTAACCGAGTGGAAGTTATCTGTTCTGAGAAGCTGCTTCGAATTCCATTGCCGAGTGATCGTGTATTGGAAGTAAAAGGGGATCAAGCAAAACGAAGTGTCAAAATCATTTCTTGCATAAAAGCGCGTAAGTGTCTACAGAAGCAGTGCATGGCGTTCTTGGCTCATGTGGTGGAAAAGGAGAAAGAGAAGAAAAAGATTCAAGATGTACCGGTAGTAAAAGAATACCCTGAAGTGTTTCCTGAAGATCTACCTGGTTTGCCACCTGTGCGACCGGTAGAGTTTCGTATTGACTTAATTCCTGGAGCAACCCCGGTTGCTAAATCTCCTTACAGGTTAGCACCTTCAGAGATGTAGGAATTGTCTAATCAGTTACAGGAGTTACTTGACAAGGGTTTCATCAGACCGAGCTACTCACCTTGGGGAGCTCCGGTTTTGTTCGTGAAGAAGAAAGACGGATCGTTCAGAATGTGCATAGATTACAGGGAACTAAACAAACTAACCATCAAGAATCGGTATCCATTGCCGAGGATTGATGATTTGTTTGACCAACTACAAGGAGCACAGTACTTCTCAAAGATTGACTTGCGGTCTGGATATCATCAACTGAGAGTTCAAGACGAAGACATACCGAAAACGGCCTTCCGAACAAGATACGGGCATTACGAATTCATGGTGATGCCTTTCGGATTGACAAATGCACCCGCGGTTTTCATGGATCTCATGAACCGAGTGTGCAAGCCGTACTTGGATCAGTTTGTCATTGTCTTTATTGATGACATACTGATTTATTCCAAGACCAAAACAGAACATGAGCAACACCTTAGAAAGATCTTGGAGCTGTTGAAAGAAGAGAAGCTCTATGCCAAATTCTCCAAATGTGAGTTTTGGTTAAGAGAAGTTCAATTCCTGGGTCATGTGGTCAACAGCGAGGGAATTCATGTAGACCCTGCCAAGATTGAAGCGATAAAGAGTTGGGACACTCCAAAGACACCGACTGAGATACGGTCTTTTCTGGGATTGGCGGGTTATTACAGAAGGTTTATCTCAAACTTTTCTAATATAGCTTTGCCTCTCACTAAGCTAACCCAGAAAAGCGAACCGTTTGTCTGGGAGCTGAAACAGGAAGATGCTTTTCAGACATTGAAACAGAAACTATGTGATGCTCCAATTCTATCTCTCCCAGAGGGCTGTGATGACTTTGTCGTGTATTGCGATGCCTCCCATCAGGGACTCGGTTGTGTGTTAATGCAACGGGATAAAGTCATAGCCTATGCATCAAGACAGTTAAAGATTCATGAGAAGAATTACACTACTCATGATCTTGAACTGGGAGCAGTAATTTTCGCCTTGAAGATTTGGAGACATTACTTATATGGCACCAAGTGTACCATATTCACTGACCACAAAAGTCTGCAGCACATCTTTGATCAGAAGGAGCTCAACATGAGACAGCGCCGTTGGGTTGAACTTCTGAATGATTATGATTGTGTGATCAAATACCATCCGGGAAAGGCGAACGTTGTAGCTGACGCCTTGAGCCGGAAGGAACGGGTCAAACCCCTACGTGTTAGAGCAATGGGGATAACCGTGCAGACCAGTTTAAGTGACAAGATTGTTCAAGCACAACAAGAAGCACTTGACCGAGGTAACATGAAGAGGGAACTTGATTGCGGAGCAGAGAAACTGTTTGAGACGAAGCCTGATGGTATGATCTACTACAAGGAACGTATATGGATCCCTGCGGTAGATGAATTGAGAAAACTTATCTTCGATGAAGCACACAAGACTAAATACTCTGTTCATCCAGGTGCTGATAAGATGTACCAAGACTTGCGTGGATTTTATTGGTGGCCTGGAATGAAGAAGGACATAGCCGAATACGTCGGTCAATGTCTAACGTGTGCGAAGGTTAAGGCGGAACACCAAAGACCGTCCGGTCTATTGGAACAGCCTGAGATTCCGCTCTGGAAGTGGGAACAAATAGCTATGGATTTCATTACCAAGCTACCCCGCACTTCCAGCGGTCATGATACAATTTGGGTGATCATTGATCGTCTAACCAAATCTGCTCATTTCTTACCCATGCGTGAGAACTTCACCATGGATAAACTGGCAAGATTATACATCAAAGAGATAGTGGTACGCCACGGTGTGCCATTGTCTATTATTTCTGATCGAGATAGCAGATTCACATCAAGGTTCTGGCAATCATTACAGAAATCTCTAGGGACACAGTTGAATCTAAGTACAGCTTACCACCCACAAACGGATGGTCAAAGCGAACGTACTATCCAAACCCTAGAGGACATGTTGAGAACCTGTGTTCTAGACTTCGGTGGGAATTGGGATTCCCATTTGCCACTGATTGAGTTCTCCTATAATAACAGTTACCACAGCAGTATCGGATGTGCACCGTTCGAGGCTCTTTATGGCCGGAAATGTCGCTCACCGATCTGTTGGACTGAAATTGGGGACAACCGAATAACGGGGCCAGAACTAATTCAAGAAACCACTGACAAGATAGCTCAGATTCAAAGAAGACTACAAGCAACAAGGAGCAGACAAAAGAGCTACGCCGACAAACGGCGCAAGCCGTTGGAATTCCAAGTGGGAGACCGTGTAATGTTGAAGGTATCCCCATGGAAAGGCGTTGTACGCTTTGGAAAGAAAGGAAAATTAGCACCGCGATACGTGGGACCGTTCGAGATCATCGAACGTATAGGTCCTGTAGGTTATCGACTGAGATTACCAGATGAACTCAGTGGTGTGCATGATGTGTTTCACATCTCAAACTTAAAGAAATGCCTTGCTGACGAGTCTCTCGTCATTCCAATAGAAGAGATTCAAGTCGACGAACAGTTACACTTCATTTAAGAACCTTTAGAGATTATGGATCGCAAGGTTAAACAACTGAGGCGAAGCCGTATTCCTATTGTAAAGGTTCGTTGGAATTCAAGACGTGGGCCCGAATTCACTTGGGAACGTGAAGATCACATGAAGTTAAAGTATCCCCAACTATTTGAAGAGGAAGCTGTACCTGATAACAACACTTAAATTTCGGGACGAAATTTCTCTAACAAGGGGAGACTGTAACATCAGTGCCGGAACCGCCACCGGAACAGTGATCTCTACAGTACATGAACAGTAAAACAGGTATGAATCATACACATTTCAGTAATTTTCATATTCATATCATTGATCATTATCATGGTGAGTTGTCATAGAACAGTTTCAGACACATTTAACAGGAACACAGTTCAGAACAATGGTTTTTGAGTCGGATAATTATCTGGCAACACAGAACCATCATGTGATTATTTGCTTAGGAATTATTATGTATAAACGTATGTGAGGCTTTACAGAACAAAACACACGAATATCGTTATGTGAATGCTAAATGGACGGGTTATTCGTATAGGTGACGATCTGTACGAATATATCTGAAAGTTTAACGTTCTGAATGATATTCTATAATTAGAAAACAAGGTTGAAAAGTATAGTTATCGCCGTGTTCGTACGGGTGACGATTCGAACGAATACGCGCGACGACGGTACATTTCGATTTGAACAGTTAATTTTGTTTTAAATTGCTAATCAATAAGAAGATATTAGTTAATTTATTAGGAATCACAACCTGGAATAATTAATTTATTTCTAATTTTAAAATCATATCGTTATGTCGCGAAAACTACGGGAAACCGAACGAGACCGAGCAACCGGATATCTTCTTAAACAATTAATGAACCATTAAGGCTCCAACCACCACCACCAAGACCCACAAACCTTCTCATTTTCGTCCAACACCTCCATCTCTCTAAAAAGGGTGTTCTCCTCCTTCTCTCTAAGAATTTGTAAAGATTTCTTGGTGGATTCAAGCAAGATAGGTGCCAAAACGTTCCTTTCAACACATAGATCACGGAAGTACAACTTATTCGTGCTTTCACCCATGAAATCTAAGGTAAACAACCCTTGTAAACTCGGTTTTTAGAGGGTTTTCACGAATTTATATGATTTTATGATTATGATCGATGTCAAGCACTTAGAACACTTAGATAGAAGTAAATGTTCGATTAGGTATTGCTGGAGATGGGTTTGTAACAGGTCGAAGTCGTGAACAAGAAGGAGATGATGCAGGTTCGTGGACCATTAAGATAACCGAACCCTGTTGAATCCCGAAACTGGGAGCCGAACCTTGTAGGCACCTCACGAACCCAAGGGTTTGTTAAACGAACCCTGGGGTGGCGAACCCTGTTGGTCTGACAATTTGCAACAAACCCTGCTAGGCTGACCAACGAATCTGCATGGAGCTGCAACGAACCCTGTAGCTCCTGTGTGCCGAACCTGTGGACCTCAACCTACCAACCGAACCTTAGTTGGGCCGAACCCTTGACTGCAACGAACCCTCATCATGCTGATTAGCCTAAAAGTCACGAACCCTTAGAACCGAACTTTGCATGGCCGAACCCTGGCCATGCAACCCATGAATCCAAAATGAACGAACCATAGGGTGACGAACCATGGACTAATGAACCCTTAAAACTGAAACAGTAGCCGAACCATGAGGGCTCGTCAAGATTAGGAGATGATCGAACCTGTTGGGTTCGTCTAATTTCATTTGAGCCGAACCCTAGTCAAACATAGCATAGGTTCGCTGCCCTAGCTGCTATGTCGAACATAATTGTTACTCAATTAGGTTAATTCGGAATGGAGGATCATCAAGGATAGTGATAAGAACATAAGAGATGGGTAGTTGGTCATTAACCTAAGTTCTAACAAAGTATGGATCCAATAAGTTGCATGCACAGGTTAAGTTATGTGTGTGTGCATGGCTTAAACAAATGTAGAAGTTGCATGGGAGTATGGAGTAAGGATTTCTATATCAAGATATCTTTCTAACATACAATAACAACTTAAAATGAGATATTTATATGAATAACATGGACATATAGGTCGTATGGTTCCAACAATTTTGATTATGATCAAGAAAGAATCAAAAGGTTGTCATTGGGCTTAAGTTGGGCCCAATGGGATTGGGTAAAGCCCATCACATGTTAACTGTCTATTCAATTTCAAACGATGATGTTCTTAATATAGAATCGGAAGTTGTGAATGTTTTCAATTAAAGTTAATAATTTTTCTAAAATCTTGTTTAATTTGAAATGTAAATTATAAATGACACCGGTTTCTTTTAAGTTTATTAAGTTAATTGTAATGGTTTGATTTAAATACTTACTTTGATTTAATTGGTTGAGGACTTGTTGAAAAAGAGACGATTTAATTGTCTGGAAATTGTTTTAAAAACAAAGGAAACTCTGCCGAAATTTTCTAAAATATAAAAAGTAAGCTGTTATAATTAATCATGGGATTGGGATCATAAGATGTAGGATCAGATGTTCTCAATTGATAAATCAGTAGAGTATAACAGCGGAAATCAACACAGAATTAGCATAAGTAAAGTAAGAACAATATCAATCAAACAGTAACGCAAGTTTGTTATAGAGAGAGAAGGTTTTCTGTAAAAGGAATATCTCATTCAATTCATTAACTTCGTTGTTATTACAAACATGTCAACTGCCTATATATATAGAACAGTGACGTCTGATGATGTCACATGATGTTGACATCTAACAGACAAAACAAAACAACTGAAATAAACTAAACTACTGAGAATGTCTTCAACATCTGAAGACAAACTCTACAAGTACTGAAGAACAAAACTACTGAAGTACAAATAATGAAACTACTGAAGTACAAAATACTAAAACATCTGATGAGTAAACTACTCATCAGACTTTACAATTACTGAAAGAAAACTACTGAAGACTAACTACACACTACAACATCTGACGACTTACACTTCAGCTGTTGTACATCTCTTCAGATCTTGTGACTTCAGCACCTTTGAATATCAGCCTTTGTGTTCTTCTTCAGTTGTTGTAATGCTGTGAGACTTAGAGATTTTTCTGATCAGGCTCATTGGTTCTTTTAGTCCAACAAACTCCCCCTGAACCAATGCAGCCAAAAACCTCTAACTTATTTAAGGTCTCACTTATTTACTCCCAGGCAGAAAGATATGTCTTTTTCTTTTGAGATCAGTATCAAAATGACCAATTAAAGTATAAGCCTGATAACCAACAGCTTCCAAAAAAAAATTCTAACTTTCAAAATATGAGAGGGAACTCCATTGGGGAAATGGACTATGAGCATTAACCCCTCTCATTGAAGCTATTGATTGTATACTAACCTGAAAGACTCCCTTACATATGCTTCAAGTAGTAGCATCTTCTCTTGTGGAGTTAGTCTTTCAGGTTCTCCTTCGAAGAAGGACTCAGGTCCATAAAATTCTGATAAGTATTTGGCTGTAGTCCCATCCTTCAGTTCAACTCTTGTAATCTCCCTGTACACAAACTCATCAGGGTGTTTACCCTCTAAAAACAAGTAAAGTTCTTCTTGTAGAACATGTTCAAGTTTCCTATAGACAAGTCCCTTTTTGATCATTTTGTTCTCTAAGAAGTTTGGAGCTTTGGCACCAGAGTTGTAGACACTTTTGAAGTCCTTTATTATTTCCCAAGGATCAAGCACTGACCCAAGCATGATTTCAGCACCTAACACTCTTTTGATTCTACTGGCATAGGCTGCTGGGGGATCTCTCTTGTGAATCCTATGAAGGAACCTTGGGTCAGGCCACATCCTGATCAGTTCTTTTGTATATTTAAAGGTCCATTTCAGAGCATGCAGCCTTTGAGCTTCCTTTTTCATTGCAGTGATAGTTGAAGTCTGAGGATAATCTTTGTCCACCAACTTAAGGAATTGCTCATCATGTAATCTTTGGTTCTCTTCTTCTTCCAATTTTACTTTGACTGCTAACATCCTAGCCTCTGGAGTAATTGTTGGTGATTGACCAAAAACTAATGGCTTTTCAGGAATGTAATTAGCAGGACGGGTAACTGTCTTCTTTTGAATTGTCTGAGCTGCCTCAGTTGTTGAAAGTGCAGGCTTTTGAGCTTTTGGCTTTATGACTGTAGAGATAGGCAACCTGTCTTCTTCATCAGAACTCTCTTCTTCTTGAATCCTGAGATGCCTTCTCTTCTTAGGAGGAGCCCTGACCTCAACAACTTGAGTCTCAGCCTGAACCTGAACTTCAGAAGTTGTAGCTTGAACTTGAGCTTCAGAAGTTGTAGCTTGAACTTGAACTTCAGAGGTTGTAGCTTGAACTTGAGCTTCAGAAGTTGTAGCTTGAACTTGAACTTCAGAGGTTGTGGCTTCCACTTGGTCAGCACTTGCTTCAATCTCTTTATCAACCACTTCCTGCTCAACTTCCACATCAGCCCTGTGGATAACCTCAACAGGCTTATTCTTCCTCTGTCTTTTATAAGTAACTTGAATAACAGGAGACCTTTCAGAAACAACCTCTTCAGACCTTGGCCTTTTGGAAGTTGAAGATGTGACTGATTCAGTTCCTAACTCCCCCTTTTTGGCTGCAGGGGAAGAAGGAGTATATATAGTGGCAAGTCTGGCAGTCACAGCCTCATCAACCATCTGCTGAATATGGGATTTGGAAGGTAATCTCTCATCAAGGGCTTGAATAATAATTGTTTTTAGGACTGGAGTGATGAGAGGGAGGATTTGTAGGAAGGCAGCAGCTAATGCCTCTGGGGGGCTAAAACCCAAAGGATTAGTGCCTGAAGCAGTAGCTGGTGGCTTGTCAAATTGAATATTTGTGGTTGAAGTGTTTGGGTGACCTTCAGAATGAGAAGGTGCCATCTGTGGGGTAAGTGGGGAAGATGGACTTTTGTCCTTGGACATTTTGGAGAGTAGCTCATTGAGTCTACAAACCTCAGCCTCAAGGATTTGGTTCTTCTTTAGAACCTCAGCAAGTGTTATTTGGTCATCAGAAGCCGTAGCTAAATCATCTGACCTCCTGAGAATCTCAGGATCTACCTGAGTTGAGTGTGGCTCAACATTTTCAGGTGCCCCTTTGTCTTGGTACTGGGGACTTCCAACCTCAGGGGTAACCCCTTCATCAGTTGTTGCCTCTGACAAGGTCTTACCCATGTTACCACTATCAATCACCCCAAATGATGGAGGTGAAGAAGCAGCAGCCTTGTCAGATATCAGAGTCTCTCTTGCCACACTAGGAGATCTGATGATGTAGTCAGTATCCTGTGGGTTATCAGAGACACTATGTTCCTCCCCCTCAATGTTGGAGCTTATCCCAGTAGTGATAGGTGTCTGGGAGGGGATAGGAGTGTTCAGCTGATTCAGGATTTGATCAATAACAAATGTTGGGCTATTGGTGGTGGTTTCTATAGACAGTGGGTTTGAAGGAGAATGCACCCGGGGAGATTGGTGCTTTTCAATAGAAACCATTTCAACTGAAATAGGTTCTAGAAATGTGGTGTCCCCTAAAAAGGTTGTACCAGGTTCCTGTTGAGAGGAAACCTGGGCGGTTTGAGCCGGTGGAGTCTGTTGAACCACTGGTTGACTACTACCAGTGGTCAGTTCATGCCTTGGTGAGGCATGGGCAGACTCAGGGGACTCATTTCCCTGAGCAGCCTTTTTGGGCTTAGTGGACTTTGGTTTAGTGGGGACTTTGGATTTTGATTTTGAGGATGAGGCTGTGGGTTCCCTTTGCTTGGGTTTGAGCTTCCGGGCAGCCTCTTTTAAAGTGAGGTTTGAGTTGTGTCGGGAATATACTTCCAGCAAGACAGCTGGAGCAGGGATTCCCTGACCAACAAGGCCTGTTTGTGGCAGCTGTTTCTCTATGATGGCCATAATAAAACGAGGATAAAGCAACCATCTAGATGAAACAGGCTTACCAGCATGTTCAGTTAATTCCGAAAAGAGTATTTGAGAAAAGTTTAGCTTTTGAGATTCGAGTATAGAATACAATACCTGTTGCCATCTAGATGACATTTGATCCCATGAAGAGGACTTCGGAGCCAGGCAAATGTTGATCATGTGGAAAATCAGCCGCTCTGGATCATTAAAGTGCTTCTTGAATAGTGTGGAATCACTCAAGTCGCCCTGATATTCATGACTTGTAAAACAGAGGTCAGTGGCGCTTTTAGGGAACTGAGTGACGAGGTTGGCATCGTCAAGTTGAAGAACATCCCTGAGCTCAGCGGGACTGAGATGTATGTTGTGACCATTGACTTTTGAGCGAAGAGAGATGACTCCTGTGCCAACATTGATGAGTTCAACATTCATCCAAAACTGATGAATGGATTCGACAAACAAAGTTGGATTGATAAGAAACGCAGTTTTGAATTGAGAGGAGTTCATCAAATCAACAGCATCATCAAACTTAGACCAGAATGACGATTTGGTCAGATAGGCAACAGAATTATGACGAGGTTTCAAGGTTATGGCAGCCATGGATGCAGAGAGCAAAGAGGGAAAATAGGTTTGAAAAGGATGAAAAGTTCTGAGAAAGCGATAATGAAACAACTGAGAAGGATTGAGTTAAGTAGAGAAAACAGCTGAGGTTACAACAACTGAAGAGTAAAATTACTCATCAGGTGTTGTCGACAATATGGTCATCAGGTGTTGTGATCAGTTGTTCATCAGACTTTGTGGAAAATTTGTTCATCAGAACTTGTAAACAATATGTTCATCAGAACTTGTAAACAAGTTGTTCATCAGAACTTTGTGGAAATTTTGTTCAACAGAACTTGTAAACAATGTGTTCATCAGAACTTGTAAACAAGTTGTTCATCAGAACTTGTGAACAATATTTGACCTTCAGTACTTAGAACATCAATACTCATCAGTACTTGTAACTTAGAGTATTGGAAAGGTCATAACTGTGCTTGAATCAGTACTTTTGATATGTATCAGTATGGACTGAAAATATCAAAATGTGTCAAGAAGAAAAAAAATATTTTTGGAATTTTAAAAAGATATTTAACATTTTATTCATTTAAACACTAACCTATTCAAGTTGCAACATACCAAGCCTTAGAACTAAATTTTGAAAAGTTGATGTGTCTAAAGGCTTGGTAAAAATGTCAGCAAGCTCATCAGCACTAGGAACAAATTTGGGATCAATCAGACCTTTTTCAAAACAATCTCTTATAAAGTGATGTCTGATCTCAATATGTTTAGTCCTAGAGTGCTGAACTGGATTCTTGACAATACAAAGGGCTGAAGCACTATCCATTAACAATGGTGTCTTCAGTTCTTTGATGCCATAGTCCAGGAGTTGAGACTGAAGCCAGAGAATTTGGGAAGTGCAACTTGCAGCAGCAATGTACTCAGCTTCAGCAGTGGAGGTGGCAACAGAAGTTTGTTTCTTACTCTGCCAGGAAACCAGGCAATTTCCTAAGAACTGACACCCACCTGAAGTAGATTTTCTTGAAAGTTTGCATCCTGCATAGTCACTATCTGAAAAAGCAACCAGCTTGCAGGATTGGCCAGTGGAGTACCATATTCCTAGAGATTGAGTACCTTGCAAGTATCTGAAAATTCTTTTCACAGCAATCAAATGAGACTCTTTGGGTGTAGCCTGAAATCTAGCACAAACACATGTGGCAAACATAATGTCTGGCCTGGATGCAGTTAGATACATTAAAGATCCAATCATACATCTATACAGAGTTTCATCAACTGAAGTACCTTTCAGATCTGCATCAAGTTGTGTGGTGGTGCTCATGGGGTTGGAACATGGCTTACAGTTTTGCAAATCAAATTTCTTTAAAAGCTCTTTTGTGTATTTTGATTGATGAATGAAAATTCCATCAGGTTTTTGTTTGATTTGAAGACCCAAGAAAAACTGTAACTCCCCCATAGCACTCATTTCAAAATTTGTAGTCATAAGCTTAGTGAAATCATCACACAACTTTGGGTCAGATGAAGCAAATATAATGTCATCAACATAAATTTGAACAAGTAGCTTATGCTGGCCTACATTCTTTATGAATAAAGTTTGATCAATGGAGCCTCTAGTGAAATTATTTTTTAGAAGAAAAGTGGATAATGTGTCATACCAGGCTCTAGGTGCTTGTTTTAGCCCATAAAGAGCTTTATCAAGCTTGTACACCCAATCAGGATGTTTATTGTCCTCAAAGCCTGGAGGTTGACACACATATACTTCCTCTTTTATTTTACCATATAAGAAAGCACTTTTGACATCCATTTGAAACACTTTAAGTTTATGTAAGGCAGCATATGCTAAAAACAGCCGAATTGCTTCTAATCTGGCTACAGGGGCAAAAGTTTCATCATAATCAATACCTTCTTCCTGACAGAACCCCTGTACAACCAGTCTAGCTTTGTTTTTAATGATTTGACCTTTTTCATCTGTTTTATTCCTAAACACCCATTTTGTGCCTATTGCACACTTACCTGGAGGTAAAGAAACCAGCTCCCAAACCTGTTGCTTCTTGAATTGCAACAATTCCAACTGCATTGCCTCCACCCAGCCAATATCTCTAAGCGCTATGTGGTAGTTCTTTGGCTCTTGTTGACTGACAAAGAGAGCATAGAGACAAAAGTTAGATAATTGACTTCTGGTTGAAACACCTGCTGAAATATCACCAAGAACTTGAGATAATGGATGATCCTTCAGTTCTTGATATGGAATAAGATCAGTGCAAGTGTTTGCTGGAGGATCAGATGTTGCAGTTGAAGATGATTCAGGGAACAAAGCAGCTGGGATTTCAAATGATTGAGAGGATTCCAGAATTTCATCAGCATTTGTATTGAGTGGGATTGCTGAAGCAGGAGGAGCATCAGATTTTGTAGATGTGGACATATGGTCACTGAATCTGAACAAATGAGTACTTGGATCTTCATCATCTGAAATTCCTTGTGATGTTGCTGTAGAAGCTGGTGATGGAGCAGTTGGAAGAACTTCATCTTCTACACCACTATTCTCAACATCATGTTGCAAGATATTCAGATCAAACATCTCAGCAGGATTCTGAGGAATGGAATCTTTAGGACATTCATTGAATTTGACATGAAGAGTTTCTTCTACAGACTTTGTTCTACAATTGAACACTCTATATGCCTTGCATGTTGAGGAATATCCTACAAAGTATCCTGCATCAACTTTGGAATCAAACTTGGTAAGTTGATCTTTGGTGTTAAGAATATAACAAGGACACCCAAAAGCTCTGAAGAAGGAGATCAAAGGAGTTAAAGAGTGAAGGATTTCATATGGAGTCTTCAACCATCTTTGATTCACCAAAACTCTGTTTTGCACATAACAGGCTGTGTTAACAGCTTCAGCCCAGAATGTGAGAGGTAAACCAGAATCAGCAAGCATTGTTCTGGCAGCTTCAATCAGGGTCCTATTCTTCCTTTCTACAACTCCATTCTGTTCAGGAGTTCTGGGAATGCTATACTGTCTCTGAATTCCCTTTGACTGATAAAATTCATCAAGAAGATGATTTCTGAATTCAGTACCATTATCACTCCTAACACACTTGATAGAAAGAGAATACTGCTTTTCAGCATACAACACAAAATTGATAATTGCCTTGGCAACCTCACTTTTTGAGTGTAAGAAGAAGGTCCAGACAAACTTTGAATAGTCATCAACAATAACTAGACAATACTTCTTCTTTGCCATGGACATTATCTGCACTGGACCAAACAAATCCATGTGCAACAGTTGTAAACAACCAGTGGATTTGGAATCTCCAATTGAAGGAAAAGAGGCTTTGTGTTGCTTTCCTTTCAAGCATGCAGAACAGGACTCATCACAGCTAAAATCTTTCAAAGGAAGACCTCTAACCAGACCATGTTTCACCAATTGATTCATGTTTTTGATGTTTACATGACCTAATCTTCTATGCCACAAATTAGATTCCTTGAAAGAGGCCTTAGAAAATAAACAAGGATGACCTTTGACAGAGATTTTCTTAGAAAGATCAAAGGCATAGACCTTTCCCACTCTGTTAGCCTTAAGAAGTGTGAACTCATCTAACACTTTGCCAATCAAAGGCATCACATCAGAAGAGAGAATCCTACAATCTTGCTTAGTGAAGAGAGACACATGACCCTTATCACACATTTGACTAACACTCAGCAGATTGTACTTAAGATTCTCAACATGATTAACATCATCAAACCTAATCTCACCATTAGTAACTACACCTTTACCTATGATATACCCCTTAGCATCATTACCAAAGGACACAAATCCTCTCCTTCCAGTGAAATAGTTATGAAGAAGAGATCTGCTCCCAGTCATATGCATGGATCCTCCACTATCAACATACCAGATGCTACTTTGGCATGCTGAAGGACCCTGCATACAACAACACACCTAGTTAGACTTTTGGACCCAAACCATTTTGGTTTTGGGTCTGTTAACACTTGAAGAAACAGAACTAGCATTATCAGGTGAAGCAACACTTGAAACATTCTTATCAGAAATTTTTGATTTGACTTTTGACTTTGATTTCTTTTTATGAAATGAATCAACAGATGCCTCTGCCAGATTGACTTTTCCTATCAGTTGTTGCATCATTAGCATCAGTTGATTATGATTTTGAGTTAAAATTTTGATTTCTTCAGACACATCAGAACTTGATTTTTTATTTTTGTGTTTGATCATTTTAGTGTCTTTAATCAAATGAGATGCTGTCAAGTGTTGTTTCCCTGAATCTGGAACAATCCCTTTTCCTTTCTTGGATATACCGGAGGTATTTCCTTGTAAGGATTTTCCAGGTTTTGAAACAACTGATGATTCAGGTACAAATTTTGAACTAAATTCATTTTTCATTTTGAGTATATTCTTGTTTTTATTCTTGATTTTGTTGAATTTAGAACCTTTTCTGTACCAGCATTCATCAGTTGAATGATTAAACAACTTACAAATATCACAAGGCACCCTCTTCTTCCTTTCCTTGTGATTGTCTACAAGTACTGATGACTTAGAAACAGATTGTTTGTTCATCAGAACATCTGAGGCATCAGTATTTGTAGGTAAATTGACAACAGCTGATGTTTTCACAACATCTGAAGAGTTATTCGTCAGCACTTGTGTCTCAACACATTTACCAACATCAGTTGTTGTATTATCAGCTTTTTCAACAACTGCTGAAGAATAACTTTGACTTATTAAAAGTCTTGCATCATTTTCACCAACACCATCCCCATCTGACTCAATTAGGTGTAGGTTTAAGGCATTTGAAGCATGTTCATCAGGATTAATCTCCACTAGGACATTACCCTGACAAGTGTCATCCTCAATGACATTTGTACACCCAATTGAATAAGAATAGGTTTCTATCTCAACCTTTTCAGCAGCAGCTTTGCAAACATTTGAGTCTTCTTCAGATATGTCTGCAGAATCAGACATTTCTGAAGAGTTGGTAGATTGGTACACACTTTCCCCATCAGATTCACAGTTAAGACTTTTTGGTTTATAATCAGCAGGGGGGCCAGTGTGATTGTAACCAATCCCAAACTTAATATTTGAAGCTGATTGTTTGCACAACAACATTTCAAATCCTTTACAGGACTCAACCCATTTTTCACAATTGATTTGGGTTGCTTCAAGTGTTTGTTTCAAATCATTATGCTTGACCAGCATGACTTCCACTCTAGCTTTTTCATCAGACAACAAGCATTTAAGTTTATAAATTTCAGATTCTTTCTCATTTAAGGCTTTTTCAAACTCAGTTTTGTTTTTAGCCACAACCTTTTCCAATTCAAATTTCTCATTTATCAGTTCCACATTGATTTCCCTAATGGAAGCAAATGCTGAAATGCATGACTCTGAACATAATTTAGCTTTTGATTCAGAAGATACCTGAGATGTTGAAGAAGATTGACAGGTATTGTCAGTTGAATCAATAGCCATTAGAGCCAGATTTCCAAAAGGATTGTCTCCACCATGTGGACCAGTTTCAGAAAAAGACTGCATGTTGAAGTCTGATAAGTCATCAGGCAAGCTACTCCAATCAACAACTCCAGGAGTGAAGAAACTCTGATGCTGTTGTTGTTGAGACTGTTGAGTTGATTGAGGTTTGCTGGGTTCAGGAAGAGCAGGGGATTGAGGTGGGATTAATGCTGGATTGTGAGGAGGTTGAGGCATGTAAAAGCAAGGATATGGATAGGGCATTGGATTTTGTGGAACAAAATGAGCTGGATAGAATTGCTGTTGACTAGTACCAGAAGATTGTGGTCCTTTGCCTGAGGAATTGTTGCTTGGAAAGGTCACAAAAGGTGCAGCAGGATTAGAACCAGATGTTTTGCACTCCCTAGCAAAGTGACCAAGCCTATGGCACTTATGGCACCTCAATTTCCCTTTGTCAAATCCAACCTTAGTCTTGCCAGATAATCCAGGGAACTTCCTTCCTGTTCTTTTATAAAACTTTTGTGATCTGATGTTGATCAATGCCATTTGACTTAAAATATCCATCTCCTCTAGATCATCATCCGGGATACCTTTCAAATCATCCATCACAAAACACAAGTTGTCACTATAACCTGCATTACCCTCAACTCCCACAAAAGCATGATCAGAATTGTTAGTAGAAAAGTCAATATGTTCATCATAAGAACATTCAGACCCATTAAACTCTGACTCCTGACCAAGTAAAGCAGTATTACCAGGAACAAAATCATCAGCAAGTTTTCCAGATGAAGACAGTTTTCTCTTTTGTTCTACCTCTCTCTCAAAGGTTAAGAGTTTCCCATGTAATTGGGTGAGAGATAGACTTTCTAGATTAGCATTAGAGCGTAGGACAATTGTATAAGTGTCCCATCTCTCAGGCAATGATCTCAGAAATCTGTTATTCATCTGACTGTTAGTGTATTCTTGCTTAACCATTTTTAACTCAGAAATTAAACATGAGAATCTCTCAAATTGTTGAGTCAAGGATTCACCCTTTCGATGAGAAAATGTCTCATACTGCTGAGCCAGAATTTCTCTAGTATTTGCTAAAACCTCATCGGTTCCACCAAATTGTTCTTTCAGTGCAACCCAGAGATCATGAGCAGTATCATGATGCATCAAGCCAGAATAAATCTCATTAGGCAGAGCCATGGCTAGAATACCATGAGCTTTAGCATCAATTTCAAACAATTTAATGTCCTCATCCGAATACATATCAGCAGGTTTCGGAATCAGGATCTTAGTTTCAGGATCAGTGATCGTGGGTTTATATGGTCCATGCACAACAGATTTCCAACATCCTGCGCTGTTAATCGACAGGTGATGTAGCATTCTACGTTGCCATATGTTGTACTCACTCCGCACAAGCATCGGAGGCTTGGTTGCGGAGCCTGTATTGTGCGGATCATTGTTCGGAGTTGACATGATCACAGATTCAATCAATCTAACACAAACTAATTCAAATCTCAATCAATTGATGCAAAACAAATTGATATTGAAATGCAAATCAACAGAAGTTAACAGAAAACTTCGATCTATAACAAATTCTTACTTAATCAGCTAATTCACTCAATTTGAGAACAAATTTGAGCAGTTTCAGAGATCAATTGTAAAATCGATCAATGATTAACCAGCTCTGATACCAATTGTAGGATCAGATGTTCTCAATTGATAAATCAGTAGAGTATAACAGCGGAAATCAACACAGAATTAGCATAAGTAAAGTAAGAACAATATCAATCAAACAGTAACGCAAGTTTGTTATAGAGAGAGAAGGTTTTCTGTAAAAGGAATATCTCATTCAATTCATTAACTTCGTTGTTATTACAAACATGTCAACTGCCTATATATATAGAACAGTGACGTCTGATGATGTCACATGATGTTGACATCTAACAGACAAAACAAAACAACTGAAATAAACTAAACTACTGAGAATGTCTTCAACATCTGAAGACAAACTCTACAAGTACTGAAGAACAAAACTACTGAAGTACAAATAATGAAACTACTGAAGTACAAAATACTAAAACATCTGATGAGTAGATCATGGGATTGGGATCATAAGAAGGGTAATTAAGTTAGAGTAGATCTTAGATACACTTAGTACTAAGACACTTAGTTGCACACACAACAAGACTCAAGGTCTTAGGCACAACGACTACCACGCGTACTTATTATATTCGAATTCTTATAAAATAACTCAGGAACCGAAGAAACTTAGCTTACATACAGGAGCGCGCATTTTGTGTTAGATCAAATTACATAGCAGCACAGGTGAGTTCATTGCCCCTTTTCTAACATTTTTGCTTTAAAACGCGGGGCTGAGAAGCATGCGTAAACTGTTATTTAAATTGTTTACTTAAATGCTTTTAAATTATATGTTTTACATATATATAAATGTTATCCTAGATCATATCTAGGAAGATTTTATGCAGGTTATTAACTGATTTACTTATGTATTAAGTGAATAATCAAGTTAAACTAAACTTTTCAACCAGTCAAAACATTTCAAACAAATCAAACTAGACATTTTGACAAAACAAGGGTGTGGGTTCAAGGAATCAAAACAAACGTTTTGACAAAACAAGTGGGTGAATTCAAGGGATCAAAACAAACATTTTGGCAAATCAAGTGGGTGAATTCAAGGAATCAAATCAAACATTTTGACAAAACAAGTGTGGGACATCAAGACATCAATAAATCAATCTTTGCAAAGACAACATTCAATGTTCTACAAACCAAGTGTTTGTTGAACAATGAAGCAAGTGTACAACCGATCAATGAATCTTGTATTCTATGATCAACACATCAAGTACATCTTGTGACAGAATCAGACGATCATTAAATCATTTTTAAGGGAAAGTCTGGGAAATATCAGAGATAGCATACGCCAAAAACATTGACGAAACATAAAATCCTGCATTTCAAGAAGTCCTAGCTAGACCGTTTGACTTGTAGGTCGTATGTTTGAGGATATTTACAGTTTCCCTAACTACTAAGTACCTAGATTGACAGACTAGTCTACTCGAGTATGACCATAGGCCCCAATCATAAGGACTTAGATTTTATTAAATGTTTATTTATTTGTTTAATTAAGCATTTATAACTGTTTATACAATTGTGTAGTTGATCATATTGTGTGATGAACTTGTGAAATCAACATGGATTTCAAATGATTGTAATGACAGGGACAACAAGCAGAGGAACTTATGGGATTGTGTTAAGGGTAAAAATGCTTAATTGTCATTAACAGCAGTGTCATATGCATATTAGTATGTGGTGGGATGTTGGCTAGGGCTTGTCCCTTACATATGCCCTATATATAAGCATACCGATGTGGATATTACATGTGGTGTTAATGAGGTTAGGGTCTTTACCAAAGGAGGTTTTCAAAACATTTTTCAAATCATGTTCAAATCAGTTTCAAATCATTTTCAAATACTAAACTACATGAACTCACCAACCATGTGTTGATTTTATTTTTGCATGACTTCTCAGGTGACGAACAGGTCAACTAGGAAGCTTATGCTTTTGGGCTAGGACTTCATATATAAGACTAGTATTTTGGACCTGCATACTTTGAAGACATCATTATACAATTTATTTTGTATATCTTGTGTAAATACAAGATATTCATTTTATGATGTTTACAATAGAATTGCATTGTTAAATTATAAACGTTACTGATGTAATTTAACTTTGTAATTCTATTTTACTTAGCATTTCTCATTTATATCATGTGCAATGTAAACAATCTGATCACTTCTGATTATCACTCCCGATATCGCGCCCCGGGAACCTTCCGCCCGACGGGGACTCCGATCCTACCCCGCCGGCTCGGGGTGTGACACATACTTATGAACTCACCAACCTGGTGTTGAGTTTGTTTAAATACATGTTTTCTCAGGTGATGAACAGGTGTAGCTACTATTATGCATGGATTAGCTAGTGGACTTTTAGAATACCTAGCTACTTTTGATGTTGCATACGTTTGGTAACTAAACAATGAATCATCTTTTGTATATCTTGTACAGTCACAAGATATAGTTACATTGATTCTTTTGATAGATTTACTTGATTAAATTATGAACGATACATTGTAATTTAATCTTGTAACTCTATATCATGGATGTATTAGTATTTCTCATTTATTTATCATGTGCTATGTAAACAATCTGATCATTTGATTATCACTCAAGATATCGCGCCCCGGGAACCTTCCGCCTGACGGGAAAACCCGATCTGTTCCCGCCGGCCCGGGGTGTGACGCACATGCATATTAGGGTTTTTAAATGTGTTTAACTTGTTTAAAGCCTAAAAGTATAACTCATCAAATGTTTAGAATGAGAAACCGAAATAAATTTCAAGATCTACCTTGGATCATCGGCCAAACCTTCAGCTTCTTAGTATTTTCTTGTTCCCCTCGATTAGATGAACGATTTGGGACTTGAATCACCAAAAATGGTTGAGAAATGAATGAAAAATGTTAGAGAGAAGGTAGAGAGAAGATGGGTGACGAATTTGGTATTTTTAGAGAGAGAAAGGGTTTGTGAAATGAGGGGGAAGAAGATGTCTTCCACCTCTTATGCCCATCTCGTCCCCACGTGCTTGGTCTCGTCTTTATTGCGATAAAAATTCATAAAATGTTCGGTTTTACTCATCACACACATTTAAAACATCCAACAATTAAATAGATGGGTTTTAGTTCAATAAATGATATTAATTGAAGTCGTTTAAAAAGACGAGGGTTCCGTTTATTTTCGTTTAATCAATTATTTAATAAATTTATTTATTCGAATTCATTTTAGGTTGTGATTTCTAATAAATGTTTTAAGTTTTCATTTATTAATTTAATATCGTTTGATATTATTTAATTATCTCGTCGAAACACGTTACTTACGTACGTATTCGTAAAGGTCGTCACCTTTCCGAATCCAATGCTCGTATCGTATTTCGATTCGATTTACGATCTATGGAATATCGTTTCAGAATATTATTCTTAATAATTATATTCGTATGAATCGTCACCCACGCGAATACATTATTAAGTTAATATTTCTGAATTAATATTCGCGTTTAAATTATGACCGTAACCTCACCATCGCGTATTTATTTCCAATATCATTTTCATTATTTAGTTATCTTTAATATTAAAATTCCCAATCCAAAACCCGCTAAACCATATCACTGACACATCCATGATAGACCGAAATATGCATATGTATAGGGCATATGTAGGGGTCAGTCGCAACTGCCCCAGCCACCGTCCCACCACTATTTCGATAAACCATGACCATGTGTACTTGACTATGTTTAGCAACCATACAACAACCAACTCAAACTCCTTTCCATTTCCAAACCAATAAATCCCATATCTGTGAATTCATCAGCAATAAACTCTCTGGTTCTGTTTAGTTGGGTTACAACTAAACTCTCCATGGTTTACGCATATAATAATATTTTCTAAATATGTATACCAATAACAGTGATAATCATCAAATAATGCATCCAATAATTCAGTGTCATTAATAATAATAAATCTCAGGTCGTATCAGTAAAATCGTACGGATGTACGGACGACCAGAAATACAGTGATGTTACAGTCTCCCCTAGTTAAAGGAATTTCGTCCCGAAATTCAACTTGGAGTGACCGTAGTGAATAAATGTGGGTACTTAAGCTTCATCTGATGTTCTCGCTCCCAGGTGAATTCTGGACCACGCCTCGACTCCCAACGTACTTTGACAATTGGAATTCTACTGCGTTTGAGTTTCTTAACTTCACGATCCATTATCTCAACTGGTTTTTCAACAAAATGCATGGTATCATCGACTCGAATGTCATCGAGTGGTACCTGAAGATCTTGATCAGGTAAGCACTTTCTTAAATTGGACACGTTAAACGTTGGGTGCACATTACTAAGTTCAGGAGGAAGTTCCAACTTGTAGGCAACCTTCCCGATCCGTTCAAGGATCTTAAAAGTACCAACATATCGTGGAGCAAGCTTACCTTTCTTCCCGAATCGCAAAACGCCCTTCCAAGGCGATACCTTGAGTAATACCATATCTCCCACTTCAAACTCTAAAGGTTTTCGTCATTTATCCGCATAACTCTTCGGTTGACTGCGTGCAACTAACAGATTGTCACGGATCTGGCAGATCTTGTCAGTCGTTTCTTGAATAATCTCGGGACCAATAATCTGCGAATCGCCGACCTCGATCCAACAAATAGGTGACCGACACTTTCTGCCATAAAGAGCTTCAAACGGCGCCATACCAATGCTCGCATGATAACTGTTGTTATACGAGAACTCAACCAATGGTAGATGGCTATCCCAATTGCCATCGAAATCGATGACACAAGCTCTCAACATGTCTTCTAATGTTTGAATCGTTCGCTCCGTTTGGCCATCCGTTTGAGGATGATAAGCGGTGCTAAGATCCAATCTTGTTCCAAATGCTTCATGAAGTGATTCCCAAAATCGTGCCGTGAAACGAGCATCACGATCCGATATTATGCTTAAGGGAATACCATGTCAGCTAATGATCTCATCAATGTAGATACGAGCAAACTTCCGCACAGGGTACGTTTCGCGTATCGGTAAGAAATGAGTCGACTTGGTTAATCTATCAACTATCACCCAAATACTATCCTTGCCGTTTGTGGTTCGTGGGAGTTTAGTAATGAAATCCATGGAGATATTCTCCCACTTCCACATGGGTATTTCTGGTTGTAATAACAATCCTGAAGGTCGCTGGTGTTCTGCCTTGACTTTGGCACAGTTAAGGCACTTGGACACATATTCAGCAATATCCTTCTTCATACCAGGCCACTAGTACAAGGCCCGAAGGTCTTGATACATCTTGTCAGCACCCGGATGAATCGAGTATCGAGTCTTATGAGCTTCATCTAAAATCATCGTCCTAAGATCATCCCGGTTCGGTATCCACAACCGATTCAAGTAATACATCAACCCATTATCCTTAGTTTCCAATAAGATCTCAGCCCCGCAAGACATCTCATTTTTCAAGTTATCTTGAGCTAATGAGTGTTGTTGGGCTGTGATAATATCATTATGGAGATTTGTGTGCACTCGGACACTATGGATCTGAACTTGACTCTTGAGACTAAGCGCATCTGCTACAACATTCGCCTTACAAGGATGGTAACGAATTTCACAGTCATAATTATTCAACAGTTCGACCCATCTCCGTTGTCTCATATTAAGCTCTTTCTGATTGAGAATGTGTTGTAGACTTTTATGGTCTGTAAAGATTACACACTTCGTGCCATAAAGATAATGTCTCCATATCTTCAAAGCAAACACGACTGCACCAAGTTCCAAGTCGTGTGTAGTGTAGTTCTTTTCGTGAATTTTCAACTGTCTTGATGCATAGGCCACAACCTTTCTCCATTGCATGAGAACACAACCGAGACCTAGGTTGGATGCATCACAATAGACTATGAAATCATCATTTCCATCAGGCAGAGTTAAGACAGGAGCATTACAAAGTTTCTGCTTCAAAGTCTGAAACGCCTCTTCTTGCTTCGGTCCCCACTCGTATGGTTTATTCTTTTGGGTCAAAGAAGTGAGAGGGACAGCAATCCCGGAGAAATTCGAGATGAACCGCCGATAGTAACCAGGAAGTCCAAGAAACGATCGAATCTCCGTCGGTGTCTTCGGTGTACTCCAATTCTTCACCGCATCAATCTTCGCAGGATCCACGTGAACACCATTCTCATTGACTATGTGCCCCAAGAATTGGACTTCCTTAAGCCAAAATTCACATTTAGAGAATTTGGCATACAGTCGCTCTTCTCTTAGGATCTCCAAAACCAACTTAAGGTGTTTCTCGTGCTCTTCCTTGGTCTTCGAGTATATCAAAATATCATCAATGAATACAATCACAAACTTATCCAAGTATGGCCTGCAAACACGGTTCATGAGGTCCATGAAAACCGCAGGTGCATTGGTAAGGCCGAAAGGCATTGCCAGAAATTCATAATGGCCATATCTTTTTCTGAAAGCCGTCTTGGGAATATCATCATCATGTACGCGAAGCTGATGATACCCAGACCTAAGATCGATCTTTGAAAACCATGCCGAGCCCTGAAGCTGATCGACTAGATCATCAATGCGCGGCAGTGGATATCGATTCTTAATTGTGAGCTTGTTCAATTCGCGGTAGTCGATACACATTCGGAATGACCCGTCCTTTTTCTTGACAAACAGGACCGGCACACCCCATGGTGAATGGCTCGGGCGAAGAAATCCTTTATCGGTCAGTTCTTGCAGCTGGCTTGCCAATTCTTGCAACACCAAAGGCGCAAGTCTGTAAGGAGCTTTGGCGACAGGGTTCGCACCAGGTACTAAGTCAATTCGAAACTAAACTTGACGTTCTGGTGGAAGACCCGGCAAATCATCTGGAAATACTTCAGGGAAATCTCTGATTACGGGAACGTCTTCAATGTTCTTTCCTTTCTCCTTTTTCTCCACTCTGTGTGCTAAGAAGGCTATACATTTCTTTCTAAGGTACTTGTGTGCTTTAGTGCATGACATCAGCTTAAGACCTTTGCTAGAAGTTTCTCCAAAAACTCTTAAAGTTTCACCCGAAGGTAAGGGAATACGAATGTATTTCTCATGACATACTATCTCCGCTTTGTGGGTGGCTAACCAATCCATGCCTATGATAACATCAAAGCTACCAAGATGCATAGGTATAAGATCAATCGGGAAAACGTGATCATTTAAGTTCACAGTACATCCGATAATAATAGTGTCAATATCAATAGTGTTTCCGTCAGCCAGTTCCACGTTAAACGGTTTATCTAAGTGTGTACGTGTTCTACCAAGCATTCATTCAAAATCATATGAAACGAAACTCCTATCGGCACCAGAATCAAATAAGACAGATGCATAAGAGTTGTTGATCAGAAATGTACCGTTGACCACGTCCTGGTTGGCTTGAGCAGCTGGAGCATTCAGTTGGAACGCCCGACCTCTTGCCACCCTCTGATTGTTCCCGGTTAACTTTGGGCATTAACTCCTGAAGTGACCCACTTCGCCGCACTCATAACAGGCTCTTGCCTGTGCAGGTACCTAGCGAACAGGTGCAGCTTGTATCGGTTGAACTTGCTGAGCGGGCAGTGCAAGTGGAGCAGGTTGCATCCTTTGTGCTTGTGGTGCACTCCGACAAACATTAGCAAAATGGCCATACTTGCCACAGTTGTTGCAGACGCGAAAAGGCAAGTTTGGCATGTGATGATATCTGCAAGTATTACATTGGGGAGTATTCCCAGTGTAATTTCTGGCAGTGGTGTTGTTGGATGATTGCTGCGCAGACTTTGCAGCAGGAGTAGTGACCATGAAATTTCTGGTCTTCCTCTTTTTGTTGCTGCTCTTCGATGAACTAGTAGCCTCAGTCTTGGCTTCAGTCTTTGTCTCCTTTGTAGCGTTGTTCACCTCAGTCTTCTTCGTTCCTTTTCTCATGAGAGTTCCAGCCTTTACATGATTGTCAGTTAGAGTTGCAGATAAACGGATCGCAGCCTCAAGTGTTTTGGGGTTGCTCCCGTAGACGGTGTCTTGAATCTGCATAGCTTCTCAATAGCTCTCTCAAGTGGGGTAACAAGGTGAGGTACCATCTGGCTATACTCGTGGAAGCGAGTATTGTAGATTACATTCTCCCCGCTTTCCTGCTTGAGTTCCCAAAACTCAGTCTCAAGCTTCCTCATCTCGCTACGAGGACAGAATTCAGTGGTCATCAGGTTCTTGACCTCTGTCCATGTCACTTCTAGGGCAGCATCCACTCCCCTAGTTCGTTTTTCCCCATTCCACCAAGTTAGTGCTCTCTTTTGGAAAACACTAGTGGCATAGCGCACCTTCAAGTTATCGGGGCAATCACTGTTGATGAAGGTGTTCTCCATACTCTCGAACCACTGTAGTAGGCCAGTGGCAGTCTCAGAACCCGTAAACTTCAGTGGATTACAGGAGTTGAGGTGTTTGAATGTGCAAGTTGGTGGGTTTGCACCACCTCTGTTCTGAGTGAGAGATTGATTGGCTTGAGTCAGTTGATTCACCAATCCAGAAATGAGTGTTGCTAACTCTTGTATGCCTAAGTTGGCATTACTGTTGTTAGCATCCCCATTGTTTGAATCATCTTCGTTGTGACGGCGAGGCGGCATGTTTCTGAGGAATTAGAAACATGATACTACCGTTTACAACGTAAGTCATACAAACAATGGTCAAATGAGTTCATGTAAACAGTCAGGATTACATATAGGAACTATATTTTTCTCCTATCTGTCATTAAACTCATAACATTTATAAATTTCGTAATGTTATACTAAGTGTCCTAGTTGGTCATAACTAATATTAGCTAAATATTCCTAAGTGCAAACATTCCCCGCCCTATACTAACATTGACAACCTCCCGATGCAATGCAACAAGCTTATATATAGGGCATATGCAGAGGTAGATCGCAATCTCCTCTACACCGTCCCACCACCGTTTCATTGCACCACGATTATGCCCTTGTCAGCATTTAGGGTGTATCATGTATCTTACCATAGTCTCACTTCACAAACCTTATCCTAGGTAGGATAATTTTGAGTGAAGTGGTCTCTAGTTCCCTTGGACAATTAGGTTCGCCTAATGTCTAAGTTTACCTGACATGTAAGTTTGCCTATTTCTAAGTTCACCTAATGTCTAAGTTCACCTGACATTAAAGTTCCCCTAATGTTTAAGTTCACTAAATTCCATACCAAATCTCAATGTCTATAATCATCAATAAGGGTTCATATCATCACTGAGTGCTCTTATTGTCACTAAGTGTTCATATCTTCCCTATAATTTGTTCTCATCAAGCGTCCATACCATCACTAAGTGTTAGTATCATCACTATGCGTTTATATTATCTCCAAGTGTCTATATCACCACCCAAGTCTACAGTCCATCACCAATCGTTCATATCGTTCGTTGATCCTATGCACCCTACGTGTCCAATCAGTGTGTTTCATAAGTGAATTTATAAGTGTTCATCAAGTATGATCATCCATGAGTCAATCAAAACCATTCCAACAAACATACCATCAACATCCATATCCCATCAATCTCAACTTTACAACAATTCCTAGTAATATCCTAAGTTCCTGACACTGACAGACCCCCAATATACTACAAATGGTATATGTATAGGGCATATGTAGGGGTCAGTCGTAACTGCCCCAGCCACCGTCCCACCACCTTTGTAGTATACCACGAGTGTGTCATTGTCTGGTGTTTATAGATCAAACAAATAGTTCCTAAAGCAGATAATTCCTAAGCAGTTAATTTCCTAAGCAGATAATCTCCCAAACGGGTAGTTCCCACATTCTTCAATACTGACATCCACCTAATGTACCGTAAATGGTATATATATAGGGCATATGTAGGGGTCAGTCGCAACTGCCCCAGCCAACATCCCACCACCTTTACGATACACCACGTGCATGTCCTAATCGAATCATTAGGGCACACGTAAGCAAGAAATCAATAAGTAGCATATGCATATCAGATGTATAACAGGAGTTCAGTTAACATGTAATAAACACATAAGCATGAAATCCTGAATATACTAACTAGTGTATGAAATAGTTCATACTAGGGTATCCTACGGTTATAGACTAGGTCAACCATTTCTAGTAACCTAATTCCCTATAACCCAGGCTCTGATACCAATCTTGTACACCCCGACCGATGGCGGAAACGTCGGAATGCCACGAGGGATGTGTAGATTGTTCAAAAGCTCGTGGGCATCTAATTAAATCATCACATAACATTTAATCAACCAAATTAATTACATCAAAAATCATGTCTATCATGAATTAGTTACATCAAATACAAAAGAGATTTAGCTATCTAACTAAATTCTAATCGCCAGAATTTCAGTTATTTAGCTAAGTCCAAGAGTCCTATGTGACAATGTCCAAAATAGAAGAGATCATCCTCCTTAACCTACTTGTCTTCATTACCTGAAACATGTGAAAATCAAGTGTCAACTACGAAGTAGTTGGTGAGTAATCATAAGTTTTTATACTTAGAAGTATTTTATAAAATGAGTATAAAAGTTTATGTTTAAAAGGTTTTATAAAAGGTTTTGATTTAAAATGAGTATAAAAGCTTATTGTCTTTCTGTGAAAATCCATAAGAGTACCTGCGTGAAAATCCAATACATATCCCAACACAACAGTCAAACACATAAACAAGCACCGAGTCACATATCTCATATAATCATAGTTAATCATAGATAATCATAGACAATAATAGATAATCAACCACATAACCATTCAACAATTCCCAAACATCAATATTCTCAAATAGTATCTGTGACTATACATGGAAATTATGTAATTAACATAAGTTAAAGACATGATCCATGGAGTGGTAGCTAACCACGTGACAATACATGAAACCAATGCAATTAACCAAATTCAAAGGCAATGATTCACGGAGTTGTGATAATCCAAAATATGAATATCATATTGATAAACATGTATCATCCATGTGTTATCAAAATAATATTTAAATTGGTATACATGTTTCACCTCCGAGTTTTAAAACAAAACAGTTTAAAAGTGAGGGTATGAGAACTCACCTGAGTCCTCAGAATCAATGTGTTCGTAAAATGCGCGCTCGCGTATACAAATCAACAACAACTCAATCACCTGTAATTATCATGTGTTTCGTGTTCATAAGTATTAATGTTCAATGTGAATCAAGCTCTTCGTATTCGTTAGTCTTTAATTATTAAATGCACGAATTACTTAGGTTTGTTATCAAAGTTAGAGTGGGAATCATTAAAGTTTCTTACCTTATAAAGGATCGGTTCCCTATTAATTTGTTTAGTCAACCTATTCATAATAGCTTTAGGAAGAGCATAATTTTCGTACATGTTGCAAAGATGGGAACCTTAGACCCAATGTATTCACATTCAAAATTTTGCATGCATGCATGCTGATTAAACTTACCACCATAGTTTATATCCCAAAAATCTAGTTTAAGTTTAAGAAAATGATACTTAGATTAGTTACATAAAAATGTCTCGATTAGGTGAAATCTCATAAGTCAAGACTAGTATTCATTTAAAAAGGTGGTAACTAAGAACTTCCATGCATACATGACTACAATTCATTATGTTGTTCTAAATTCATACCTTAACCTTTGATTAGAATGTACAAGTTTCATTATCCAGAATTTTCCAGCGAACCTATGGTCTAAAACTCTTAGGTTCGGCCCACACTAGGGTTTGGCCCATCTCAGAACCGATGGTCCTGGTTCGGCTGACATGAAAGGAAAGGTTCGGCTAGATAAGGTTTATCTTTGCAAGACGGTTCGGCCAGTAAGGTAGGGTTCGGCTAAGTCTATGATATTTGGAACAAGAAGGTTCGACCAATGTGATAACAGGTTCGGCCAAAAAGCAAGCAATGGTTTTGCTGGACCCAAGGGTTCGGGACATGTGGGTTCGGCAACCACAAGCAAGGTTCGCTCACCATGGGTCAAGGGTTCGTCCAGGTTGGCTGAAAAAGGTTCGCCGAGAAGAGACCCAGGTTCACTAGGGTTCGTGGCTGGTGAAGAAAGGTTCGGTCGACCAGGGAAGGTTCGGCCCACCTACCCCGGCTAGGCAAGGACCAAAGGTTCGTCCCCTTATGCCCTGCAGCAGGTTCGCCAACCTGTAAAAGTCTCGGCCAGCAGCGAACTAGTCCCGTCTTCATCCCTTATTCCGAGTTCTAAGCTTCCATGTGTTCATCTAAGGTCTCGTTATACTCTCACATGCATATTAGGGTTTTTAAACGTGTTTAACTTGTGTAAAGCCTAAAAGTATAACTCATCAAATGTTTAGAATGAGAAACCGAAATAAATTTCAAGATCTACCTTGGATCGTCGGCCAAACCTTCAGCTTCTTAGTATTTTCTTGTTCCCCTCGATTAGATGAACGATTTGGGACTTGAATCACCAAAAATGGTTGAGAAATGAATGAAAAATGTTAGAGAGAAGGTAGAGAGAAGATGGGTGACGAATTTGGTATTTTTAGAGAGAGAAAGGGTTTGTGAAATGAGGGGGAAGAAGATGTCTTCCACCTCTTATGCCCATCTCGTCCCCACGTGCTTGGTCTCGTCTTTATCGCGATAAAAATTCATAAAATGTTCGGTTTTACTCATCACACACATTTAAAACATCCAACAATTAAATAGATGGGTTTTAGTTCAATAAATGATATTAAATGAAGTCGTTTAAAAAGACGAGGGTTCCGTTTATTTTCGTTTAATCAATTATTTAATAAATTTATTTATTCGAATTCATTTTAGGTTGTGATTTCTAATAAATGTTTTAAGTTTTCATTTATTAATTTAATATCGTTTGATATTATTTAATTATCTCGTCGAAACACGTTACTTACGTACGTATTCGTAAAGGTCGTCACCTTTCCGAATCCAACGCTCGTATCGTATTTCGATTCGATTTACGATCTATGGAATATCGTTTCAGAATATTATTCTTAATAATTATATTCGTATGAATCGTCACCCACGCGAATACATTATTAAGTTAATATTTCTGAATTAATATTCGCGTTTAAATTATGACCGTAACCTCACCATCGCGTATTTATTTCCAATATCATTTTCATTATTTAGTTATCTTTAATATTAAAATTCCCAATCCAAAACCCGCTAAACCATATCACTGACACATCCATGATAGACCGAAATATGCATATGTATAGGGCATATGTAGGGGTCAGTCGCAACTGCCCCAGCCACCGTCCCACCGCTATTTCGGTAAACCATGACCATGTGTCCTTGACTATGTTTAGCAACCATACAACAACCAACTCAAACTCCTTTCCATTTCCAAACCAATAAATCCCATATCTGTGAATTCATCAGCAATAAACTCTCTGGTTCTGTTTAGTTGGGTTACAACTAAACTCTCCATGGTTTACGCATATAATAATATTTTCTAAATATGTATACCAATAACAGTGATAATCATCAAATAATGCATCCAATAATTCAGTGTCATTAATAATAATAAATCTCAGGTCGTATCAGTAAAATCGTACGGATGTACGGATGTACGGATGTACGGACGACCGGAAATACAGTGATGTTACAAAATACTTATGCATTTCCAATTTAAAACCATAGGTATGATGTTAGTGTCGGCAAAAACCTAAGGTAGTAACTAAGTGTTAACCGAAAAAACTTACGATCATTAATAGTAACTTAGTGACTCTCTAAACTAATAAATTAAGTCCATTTGGGAAATCTATTTCATGATAGAAGCTTGTTAAATGAATTCGGATCACAAAAAGAACAAGGATACAAGGATGGGATCCATTGAAATTCAAGTAACACATTAAGTGTAGTGTGTGATGATCTTATGTAATTAACACTAAACACTTAGCAAGCTCTCATCAAAGATAATTAACTAAGGGCGTTCAAGTTGAATAACCTTAGTTGTTAACCAATTCAAGAAGGAACGAGCATGCGTATATTTCTTGATTAGTCAAGTATTTTACAACAAAGGTGAGTTCATTTGTCTCTCTTCAAACTATTTTGTTTTACTTCGGGACTGAGAAACATGTTTAAATATTTTATGTAAATGTTTAGATTCTTCTTAAATCTTTTATACTTATACTTGCTTCTAGTACTCTATATTCTTACACTTATGATTCTTAGATACTTTAAACTTATGATCCTTAGATACTTTAAACTAATGATTCTTAGATACTTTAAACTTATAATCCTTGGAAACTTTTAGACTTATAAACTTGTAAACTCCTAAACATACACTCTTAAACATACACTCTATGATTCTTTGATACATTTGAAACTATGCTCTTGGGATTCTTATACACTTGAAATCTTGTAGACTTATAAACTCATATACTTGAACACTTGAAAACTTGTAATGCTTAAACTCTTAAAGTATGAGGAATGGGATTCCAGTTGGGAAGCAGGTACATGTGCACATGGTATGGGGAATATTTGAACCTTGATTCTGGATATTTTCGGACTTCGTGGGACAGACTGATTGGCCTACGTGCATTGACACTTGGTCACACCCCTCTAGTCATTCAGTGTTCTTCGTTGTCAACACTCATGTTTTGTGACGAGTGGCTAGGATGATTAAGGTTCCATTCAGTTGACCGAGTGTCATCTGATAGGTACCCTCTAACTACACACTGATGCCGAAAGTCACATACGAATTGCTTCTATGGATTGGTACTGAATGCCTCCGTGAGTGTCTCTAGGAGTAATTCCCCTCTAGTGTTCATTCGTCCATAGATGTGAACTCAAACTTGGTTTTCAAACTCTAATGAATTGGTAATCGGTTAATCAAAATTGTAAAAACTACGTTGAATGTTGGCTGTGATGGGGAGTGAAACGCTTAATTATCATTAACAACAATATCATATGTAGTCCGGTATGTGGTGGGCTTGCGGCTAGGCGGGCGGTAAGCTTGACCCTACGTATGCCTTATATATAAGCATATTCAGCTGGATAGTGTAACATCAATGCCGGAACCAGTACCGGAACAATGATCTCAACAGTAACATGAACATTATTCAGGTCCAAATTATACATATTTCATTTCATTTCATGTTCATATCATATATCATTATCATTCCATGTTATCAAACAGTGAATTCAGAATCATTTCAGAGAAACAAAACTCAGAAAACATGGTTCATCAGTCAGATAATTATCTGGCAACACAGAACCATCATGTGATTATTTGTTAGGATTTTATTATGTATAAAAGTATGTGAGGCTTTACAGAACAAAACAACACGGATGTCGTTACGTGAATGCTAAATCGACGGATTATTCGTATAGGTGACGATCTGTACGAATAAATCTGGAAGTTTAACGTACAGAACGATATCCGATAATTAGAAAACAATATTGAAAAGTATAGTTATCGTCGTGTTCGTACGGGTGACGATTCGAACGAATACGCGTGACGACCGTACGATTCAATTTTAAACAGTAAATTTAATATTTTTGAAAATTTAAAATAAACAAAAGATATTAGTTAATTTACTAGGAATAACCACCTAAAATAATTTTAGAAATCTTATTTTATAAACCGCGTCGTTTCATTACAAAAAACACGAGGAACGACGTGTTACGCGAAACCGAACGAGACCGAACTTACCCGGTTGATTTTGAATCATTTAATGATCCATTTAATGTCACCACCAACCACCATCTACCATTTCTAACACAAAATTCGTTTCTCTCTCTCTCTCTAAAAAAAAATCTCACCCAACTTCTCTCTACAATTTCTTGATCATTTTTCATCGGATTCGAGAGTTCTTGGTGCCAAAACGACCCCCTTATCATATAGATCACGAAAGTACAAGAGGTTTAGGCTTCCATCTACTGATTTGAGGTAAATCTTAGTTTTAATTCGGTTTTAGTGTGTATTTCACAACCCACGTAGTCATTGTAGTTTTAATCGGTTCTAAGCACTTAGAAACTCCAAGAAAAATCGTTTTAAACGACTAAGAAGATTTGTAGATAGACCTGCAACATAAGTAATGTGAGGTAGAAGACGATGAACAGCAATGGTGGCTGGGTTCGCGAGTGGCCGAACCTATCTGGGCTGAACGAACCCTAAGGCCAGCCGAACCCTCCTCTTGATAGCTGGACCTTCTATTCCACAAACCTAGGAACCACAGCCGAACCCTAGGGTGAAGACGAACCTCTATCAGCCGTCACCTAGGAGCCACGAACCCGTCAGATGTCCCGAACCTACTGTGGGCGAACCAGGGTGAGGCGAACTTCTGGACCGAACCCATTGCTTAGCCGAACCTGATTGAAACAGCCAACCATTTAGCTCCACGAACGCTCGTTGCATGGCCACGAACCATAAGCCATGCAAATCTCTTAACAGCCGAACCTTAGCCCTTAGTCCATAGCCGAACCCTGGGCCACCTAAACTAGTGGATAGCAGCGAATCTAGGGGTCTCAATAGGAGATGGCCGAACCTAATGTTTGTTAACCATAGTTGGCCGAACCTTGGGGTAATCCAATCTAATTTCAGCGAACCTATGGGGATGAAAATAGGAGCAGCGAACCTAAGACCTTAGACGAACTTAGGTCTTTTTGCATGGGAATTTGACTTCATAATGTACATGCATGAGAACCGGATATGGGTACATGCATGAGAACCGGATATGGTGCATGCATAGGATTAGGTTTTTGTGTGTGTGCATGGAATGTCAATTCGGGCTTTACATAAAATAAACGCGTAACCTTTAAGAGCTAACATGGGTTGAACAATGTAGGTTCCTAATGGGAATGGGCTTTCTTAAAACACACTAACAACATAATATAAGTTGTTAACATATATTGAAATGGCTTAGCACTTGAGAATTGTTATGGGCTCATGTGGATCAAAACAAAGGCGTAAAGGAAGTAGTATTCATTTAATTATTAACACTAATCTTAGAAAAAGTCCTAATACGGATAATTAACATGATGATTGAATTATCTAAGTTGGATTATTCAAAGAAGGTGATTAATACTCATTGGGCTATCAAAGAATAGTAATGGGCCGAGTTGGGCCCAATGGGCTTAACCTAAGCCCATCACATGTTAACTGTTAATCTAAGCTAAGTTAATGATATTTTAATAAAAGGAAATTGTTTATAAACTTTATTAAATTAATTAAATGATTTTCTAAAGTAATGTTTTAACTTAAAATGAACTTAATTAAAACATGTTAATTAAGACTTGTAAGATTAACTGTTGGGATAAGGGTTACAAATGGGAATTTGAGTTAGGTTAGTAGATGAAATCTTAGAAGCACAATAGTAATATAGGACACTTAGTTGCACACCGAGACCAAACCTTAGATACGATGACTAATACGTGTACTTATCGTATTCGAATTCTTTTAAAACAACTCAGGAACCGAAGAAATCTAGTCTACAATAAAGAGCACGCATTTTGTGATAGTACAATACATAACAACACAGGTGAGTTCATTGCCCCTTTTCTAAACATTTTGTTTTTAAACGCGGGGCTGAGAAGCATGCGTAAACTGTTTTATTTAAATTGTTTTACGTAAATGTTTTTACTTATTATGAATTGCTTTATATATATATATATATATATATATATATATATATATGTTTGTTTATACTCCTAGACTCCTGTCTAGGAAATTGCTATTCAGAATTAACTAACAAGTTAATTAATTACACTTATGAGTAATACCTTTATTCTAAACTCTAAACAAACCCTTAGTCCATCGAATTCAAATTCCAGAATCTAAATTCAAAGTGAAATAAAAAGAACAAAAGCTAAAGATCAAAAGCAATGGAAATCAAATCCAGTGTGTGATCAGTAAACTGAGGATCCTACTCATAAATCTATAATCGTTGTGAAATCATGGAAATCTAAAGATCAAAATCAAGAGACTCAAGGAAATCAAGGAAGTCATAAATGTGTGTGAATCATTGAAATAATGAAATCATTAAAATCTAATGAAATCAGTAATGCTTGAGTTAAGGTGGATGTCAGTTGTATAGAAATCAAGACCACGTGTAACACACATAAAGTCCCGGCATAAATAGTAGACTCTTGTAGTCAAGCTATATGGGCAATAACGTGAACTATCAAACGAAATCAAAAGAATCAAAGAAGATCAAGAATCAAAGGATATCCGTAAAGTCCCGGCATGTATAGTAGACCAGTGGGTCAAGCTGATATGGGCATCATTAAAGTCCCGGCACACACAGGTAGACTCCTTGTGAGTCATGCCTGATATGGGCCATGTGTGAGAGGGTACAACTTGGACAACCACCAACAACTAAGTCTAATTAATTGAGTCAAACAAGGCCCAATCATCATGTCTTAGTTGTATTTAAATGATTAGTTATTAATTTAATTAAACATTTAATATTATATTTCTACAAGTGCTTTGGGATAATCATGAAGACATGGTGAATCCAGGAAATCAGAGGTATTTCAAGCTGTGGAAATCAAATTTTGACATGGAAGTGGGTGGTAGGTAAGACGCTTAATTATCATTAACAACAATGTCCTATGTGACTTAGTATGTGGTGGGATGGCGTCTGGGCGGGTTGTAGGCTCGACCCTTTCGTATGCCCTACACATAAGCATACCGAGTTGGATGATACATGTGATGTTAATGAGGTTAAGGTTGTTACCGAAGAGATGGGTAAATGCTAATGTATATATGTTTTTAGACTTCTAAATGAAATGTTTGAGGCTAGACTGAAAATGAAACTGGATGATAGGTAAAATGCTTAACTATCATTAACAACAATGTCCTATGTGGCTTAGTATGTGGTGGGATGGCGTCTGGGCGGGTTGTAGGCTCGACCCTTTCGTATGCCCTATACATAAGCATACCGAGTTGGATGACACATGTGATGTTAATGAGGTTAAGGTTGTTATCTAGAAAGGGAATTGCAAAATCTATTTTTCAACAACTAAACTATATGAACTCACCAACCATTTTGTTGACTTTGTTTTATTTCATGCTTTCTCAGGTGATGTACAGGATTAAGCTAAGGTTTCAGGAATGCATGCTAGGATGCCAGTTAGAGGACCTAGTAGTTTTGGGAAACACATGTTTTGTTGGCTATTGTGAATCACTTTTTGATATCTTGTATGATTACAAGATAGAAAACTCATGATTCATTTGTTAGATTTACCTAGTTAAATTATCATATGTTGACAATTGTAATTTAACTCTGTAAATTCTAGTTTAAAGTCATTGTGCTTTAGTTATTCTTAACATTGATGCTATGTAAACAATCTGATCCTCATGATTATCACTCATGATATCGCGCCCCGAGAACCTTCCGCCCGACGGGGAAGTCGATCCGTCCCGCCGGCTCGGGGTGTGACAGATAGGATAGGCGTTGTTGGTGAGGTTAAGGTTGTTTGTGACAACTAGTACCAGATCGTCCGGAAATTCCGTACGGTATGTGTACTTTCACTATTTACTATGTGTAAACACTATGTGTAAACAGTTGTGTGACAACAACTGTCACACCCCGAGCCGGCGGGCTGGATCGACTTTCCCGTCGGGCGGAAGGTTCTCGGGGCGCGGTATCGTGCGTGATAATCTTAGTGATCAGATTGTTTACATAGCATCAACATTGAGAATAACTAAAGCACAATATATCATTAAACTAGGATTACAAAGTTAAATTACAACTGTCAATGTTTGATAATTTAACTAAGTAAACCTATCAAAGAATCAAATGTTTACTATCTTGTAACTGTACAAGATATCAAAAGTGATTCACAACAGTGAACAAAATATGTGCTTTCCAAAATCTACTAGGTCCTCGAACTGGGCATCCTTGCATGCATTCCTTAGCCTTAGCTTATTCCTGTGCGTCACCTAAGAAAGCATGTAAGAAGACAAAGTCAACACAATGGTTGGTGAGTTCATATAGTTTAGTAGTTGAAAAATAGCTTTAGCAAACCTTTTTCGGTAACAACCTTAACCTCATTAACATCACCTGTCATATCCAATTCAGTATGCTTATATATAGGGCATATGTAGGGTCGAACTTACCGCCCGCCCAGCCACCGTCCCACTACATAGTAAATCACATATGACATTGTTGTTAATGATAATTAAGCATTTTACCTACGTCCAATCCCGTTTCCATCAAAGCTTTAGCATACTGTTTTAGAGTTTACAGGTTTATAACATTCACATAGCTCGGCTTTTACGTACATTACACACGTATATTAGCTTTGCATCAACATAGTTTAGCATTTACGAATCTCATGAATGGGTACAAGCTTTGCAATAGCACAGTTTAGCATTTACATAACCCATGATTAGATACAAGCTTTGCACTAGCATAGTTTAGCAATTAATTATCTCATGATTCGATTCAAGCTTTGCTTTAGCATAGTTTAGCATTCACATATCTCATATATGAATACAAGCTTTGCATTAGCACAGTTTAGCATTCACGTATCCCATATATAGATACAAGCTTTGCATTAGCATAGTTTAGCATTCACGTATCCCGTATATAGATACAAGCTTTGCATTAGCATAGTTTAGCATTCACGTATCTTATATATGGATACAAGCTTTGCATTAGCATACGATCTTAGCATGTAGCATATAGCATATAGCATCTAGCATTAGCACAGTTTTAGCATATAGTCTTGGCACGTAGCTCATAGCATTAGCATTAGCATGTAGTCTTAGCATGTAGCTTGTAGCATTAGCATTAGCATGTAGTCTTGGCATATAGCTTATGGCATTAGCATATAGTCTTAGCATGTAGCTTATGGCATTAGCATATAGTCTTAGCATGTAGCTTATAGCATTAGCAATTAGCATATTGTCATAGCATGTAGCTTATAGCATTAGGTGTATGAGATATTAGCAAATAGTATAAATTCTTAGCTTTTAGCTTTTAGAATTAGCTTTTAGAATAAGTGTATAAGCATAAGCATTTGCATTATGATTTAGTATAAAAGCATTTACAAAACATTTAAACATCTGTTTAAAATGGATAACATGCTTCTTAGTCCCGATGTAAAATCCAAAATAGTTTGAAAAGGGACAATGAACTCACCTGTGTTGCTAAGTATAAGTTATCACAGATAATGCGCGCTCGTTGATTGTAGCTTAAGTATCTTCAACACCTGAGTTGTTTTAAGAGATTCGAATACGATAAGTCGTTATAATATCCGCAAACTAGGGTTTTGGTCTCGGTGTGCAACTAAGTGTCCTATGTTGCTAAGGTGTTCTCTAGGATTTCATCTAATTTGTTTAAGGTATTACCCATCATTAAAAACCCTTAATCCCGTGAATAATCATTACAAGACATTGATTAAATATTTTCAAGGTAATTCATTTTAAGTTAACCTTAGATTAGAAATCATTTATTTAATTTAAGAAAGTTCATTATTGATTTCATCTACTAACATCATAATGTATTTTAAGAAATTATAGGTCTGTTTATTAGGCTTAAGTTAATCCAACTTAATTAACTCTATGCCTAGGACTTAGTCTTAGCTTTCTTTTGTTTTCTCGAGTTGTTAGTATGTACAACTTAGCTTAGAAGTCCCATAGAACTATCTAACTTGGTTGTAAGTGCTAGAATAATTAACTAAGTATTGGGTGTTAGCAACTACCATTATACTTAGTTAATCTTCTTGGCTGCTTGTAGTTCTTGCTTTATGCTTAAACCCTTAGCGTGGTCGCAATTCCGTTGTTTACCCTCAACCCCAGGAGATAGGAAAAATGCAAGTTTAGCATTTATTTTAGCAACCCATTGATGTCTTAGTCTTTAACATGAGAAGATTACAAGCTTATCACCTTTGTTAGTAAAATTAGGATAGCTATTTGTTAGGAACCCTAATAGTTCACCATGCACACACACACGCATGCATGAGGTTTACGTACCTCATCCATGTACACCATGCATCCGAGGTTCGCGGATCGTGATTGATGGTTCTAACCCAACCCAACCCTTAGCCGAAAGAGACAACTCGAATCAACTCGGCCGAATAGGCCTTGTCAAAAGAGTGGTGCCGATTAGGTTGGCCGAAGGTAGGCCGATTGGGGTTGGTCGAATGAGGCTTGGGCGACCGATAGAAGGGCTTGGTCGAATGAGGCTTGATCGAATGGACCAGTGGCAAAGGACATCCAGCCGACCGAATGGGAGAAGGAGTGGCCCTTTGGCCGAATGTGGCCATTCGGCCGCCAACCTGCATCGATCTCATCCTCCCTCTTCAAACTAAATGGTTAGATCATGAACCAACACTTGTTCCTAACACGTCCTAGTCGGTTTTTGAGTGATTTCCCTAAGGTTTTAGGTGGTTAGAACCGGTTAAATGGTGGTTTGAACTAAGGGTTTTGAAACCCTAAAAATCGCAACAAAAAGCTTGATTTTACCTCGATTCAGACGGTATAAAGCCCAGATCTTCTGTACTTTCGTGATCTACGTGATGTGGTGGTCGTTTAGACACCAAAAACACTTCAATCGGTTGAGAAATGGAAGAGATCAAGGGTTGGTTTCTATAGAGAGAGTCTAGAGAGAGAAAGAGGGCCAAATTTTGGAGGAGAGAGGCTGGTTGGTGGGGATGATTATGGCATTAAATGCCATAGTTAATGGTTTCAACTTACTCGGGTTCGTTCGGTTCCGCTCGGTTTCGCGTAAAAGTTTCGTTTCGCGTTCGTTTTCGCGACAAACGTCTCGGTTTTAAAGAATAAATTTAATAAATTAATTTAGGTGGTTATTCCTAGTAAATTAACTAATTATCTTTCGTTTATTTTAAATTTTCTGAAAAACATTTGAATTACAGTTTAAACTGAATCGTATAGTCGTCGCGCGTATTCGTTCGAATCGTCACCCGTACGAATACGACGATAACTATACTTTTCAATATGGTTTTCTAATTATTGGACATCATTCAGTACGTTAAACTTTCAGATATATTCGTACAGATCGTCACCTATACGAATAATTCGTCTGTTTAGCAATCCTGTAACGACTTCCGTTATTGCTTTGTTTTGTTCAACCTCGCATACGTTTATACAAAATAGCATATTACAAACATTCGTGTGTCAATTCCAGGTTGTCTGATATATTTCTGACTGTTAAACCGTGAGATTTAAATCAGATTTCAGAAACGATTGCATTATAGTTTAGTGTCAATAATCAAAATGTTAATAGCATACAAATAGTTCACATAGTTTGTACCTGAGTTACTGTGCAAATTACTGTGCTGATCACTGTTCCGGTAGTGTTTCTGGCACTGATGTTACAGTCTCCCCTTGTTAGAGAAATTTCGTCTCGAAATTTAAGAATCATTATCAGGTACGGCTTCCTCTGTAAACAGTTGGGGATACTTAGTCTTCATGCGATCTTCACGTTCCCAAGTAAACTCGGGTCCGCGATTTGAGTTCCAACGAACCTTGACAATCGGAATATGGCTTCGCCTCAGTTTCTTAACCTTGCGATCCATAATCTCCAAAGGTTCTTCGATAAAGTGTAAATGTTCATCCAATTGAATTTCTTCAACTGGTATGACAAGTGATTCGTCCGCAAGGCATTTCTTCAAGTTTGAGACGTGAAACACGTCATGCACACCACTAAGTTCAGCTGGTAATCTTAGTCTGTACGCCACAGGACCAATACGTTCAATGATCTTGAACGGTCCCATGTAGCGTGGTGCTAGTTTGCCTTTCTTTCCAAAACGAACTACTCCTTTCCATGGGGATACCTTTAACATGACACGGTCTCCCACCTGGAATTCCAATGGATTGCGCCGTTTGTCGGCGTAGCTCTTTTGTCTGCTTCGGGTTTCTTGTAGCATTTGTTGAATCTGAGCAATCTTGTCAGTAGTTTCCTGAATAAGTTCTGGCCCAGTTATTTGATTATCTCCCACTTCAGTCCAACAGATTGGCGATCGACATTTTCGACCGTAAAGAGACTCGAACGGTGCACATCCGATGCTACTATGGTAACTGTTGTTGTAGGAGAATTCGATCAGTGGCAAATGGGAGTCCCAATTCCCTCCGAAATCTAAAACACAAGTTCTCAGCATGTCCTCCAGGGTCTGAATTGTACGTTCGCTTTGACCATCCGTTTGTGGAGGATAAACTGTACTTAGATTTAAATGCGTCCCTAGAGATTTCTGTAATGATTGCCAGAACCTTGATGTGAATCTGCTATCACGATCTGAAATGATAGATAATGGCACACCGTGGTGTACCACTATCTCGTTGATGTAGAGTCTTGCCAGTTTATCCATCGTGTAAGTCTCACGCATTGGCAAGAAATGAGCAATTTTGGTTAATTGATCAACGATAACCCAAATAGTGTCATGACCACTGGAAGTGCGGGGTAGCTTGGTAATAAAGTCCATAGCTATTTGTTCCCACTTCCAAAGTGGAATCTCAGGCTGTTCCAGTAAACCTGACGGTTTCTGGTGTTCCGCCTTCACTTTGGCACACGTAAGGCATCGACCAACGTACTCGGCTATGTCTTTCTTCATACCCGGCCACCAATAGAATTCCCGTAAGTCTTGGTACATTTTATCAGCACCGGGATGCACGGAGTACTTGGTCTTGTGTGCTTCATTGAAGATAAACTTCATCAATTCATCCACTGCAGGAATCCATACACAATCCTTGTAGTAGATGACTCCATCTAGTTTTGTTTCAAGTTGCTTTTCTGCTCCACAATCCAGTTCTTTCTTCAGGTTTCCTCGTTCAACTGCCTCTTGTTGTGCTTGAATAATGTTGTCGTGTAAGCTTGTTTGCACAGTCATCCCCATTGCTCGGACGCGCAAGGGTTTGACCCGTTCCTTCCGACTCAAGGCATCAGGTACAACGTTTGCCTTGCCCGGATAATCATTTAGAAGCTCAACCCAACATCGCTGTCACATGTTGAGTTCCTTCTGATCGAATATGTGTTGCAGACTCTTGTGATCAGTAAATATGGTACACTTGGTGCCATATAACTAATGTCTCCAAATCTTCAATGCGAATACCACTGCTCCCAGTTCCAGATCATGAGTAATGTAGTTCTTCTCATGAATCTTCAGTTGTCTTGAGGCATAAGCAATGACTTTGACCCGTTGCGTTAATACACAGCCAAGTCCCTGATGGGATGCATCACAGTACACTACAAAGTCATCACAACTGTAACATCAGTGCCGGAACCGTACCGGAACCGTACCGGAACAGTGATCTTAAACAGTAACATGAACAATAAACATGTACGAACTATATACATTTCAGTACATTTCAGTGCATTTCATATTCATAATCAATTGTCAATATCATTTTGTGTTATCAAACAACAAGTTCAGAAACATTTAACAGAAACAAAGTTCAGAACTATGGTTCTTGAGTCAGATAATTATCTGTTAGGATTTATTATGTATAAACGTATGTGAGGATTTACAGAACAAAACACACGGATGTTGTTATGTGAATGCTAAATTGAAGGATTATTCGTATGGGTGACGATCTGTACGAGTAAATCTGACAGATTAACGTTCTGAATAATATCCGATAATTAGAGAACAAAATTGAAAAGGATTATTCGTCGTGTTCGTACGGGTGACGATTCGAACGAATACGCGCGACGACCGTACGATTCAATTTAAACAGATAATTAAATATTTTTGAAATTTTAAAATAAATAAAATATATTAGTTAATTTATCAGGAATCACAACTTAAAATAATTTTATAAACCGCGTCGTTTCATGACGAAAACTACGAGGAACCAACATTTTACGCGAAACCGAGCGGAACCGAATCAACCGGGCGTGTTGAAGCATTTATTATGGCAATTAAATGCCATAACCACACTCACCAACCTCACCCTCTCTCTCTAAATTCGTCACTCTCTCTCTAGCCTCTCTCTAAAACCTCCAACTTCTCTCTAAGATTTGGAGCTCGTTTCTAGCCGGATTCAAGTGTTCTAGGTGTCAAAATGTTCCCCTCGTTGTGTAGATCAAGGAAGTACAAAGAAATCAAGCTTTTATCTGTCGATTTTGAGGTAAATCTTAATTTTATTTCGGTTTTAGTGGTTATCACGAGCTTTGTAGATTCTTGTAATTTTAATCACATTGAACACTTAGAAAAACTTAGATAAACTCATATGAATGACTAGGAAGTTGTAGGAACTGATTTGTAACAGATTGGGGTTGAAAAATGAAGAAGAAAGTGCAGGTTCGTCACAAGATACGATCAGGCGAACCTGTTACAGGTCGCCGAACCTTTTTGCTGACAGCCGAACCTGTTGCCTCTAACTAACCAACAGGGCCGAACCTGTGTACTTCTGACTCACGAACCTGGACCAGCCGAACCTACAAGCATAGCCGAACCTTTGACAACGAACCTGATAGCAACGAACCTTTGACAACGAACCTGATAGCAACGAACCTTCTAAGTTGACGAACCTCCGTTGAGCGAACCCTAAAGGTTCGCCTAACCCAAGAGGTTCGTTGAATCCTAAAGGTTCGCCGAACCTATGCTGAAATGCAAATAGGTTCGCTGCCCAGATGTTGGTTTAACCTAAAGTGTTAGCTAATCAAGGAAATTCAGTACCTAGGGTTGTTGAACTTAGTTGTAAGAACAAGGAAATGAATATACGAGTACTCAAAGCTTAGAACGAATTAAGGAACATGCATTAGTGGATGTTATTGCCTTAAGTGTTAGTGTTAATTTCAACATTTACATCTAACACTTAGAAAAATTTCATATGATTGTATAATTAAATTGGATTGTTCAAATTGAACACTCTAAGCTAAGTTATACACACAGACGAACAAAGAACTATCGTAGACAAAGATCTAGTAACAGGTTTAAGGTTAATTGAATGTGATTAACCTAAACCTAACTTGTTGATCATAAATTCCTAAGGTAACCTATAAGTTTTTATTTAAAACAATCTTTCAATTAAATAAAATGATTTCTAACTTAATGACATAAAAATAAAGTGTTAAATGTTTTGATTAATAAACTTTGAATGAGAATAATGTGAACCATACATCACTAAGGTGTAATGGTCATTGTTTATGGATTGGGGTTATGACTGGGTAATAAGTTAGAATAAGACAGATGAAATCATAGAAACATCATAGTAGCATTAGGACACTTATTTACACACACCGAGACCAAACCCTAGATACGACGACTATACGCATATTTATCGCATTCGAATTCTTTAAAACAACTCAGGAACTGAAGAAACCTAAGCTACCAGAACGAGCGCGCATTATGTGATAGATCAATTACATAGCAACACAAGTGAGTTCATTGACCCTTTTCTAACATTTTGTTTTAAAACGCGGGGCTGAGAAGCATGCGTAAACTGTTTTATTTAAATTGTTTACTTAAATGCTTTTAAATTCTATATATCTTGTATATATGTATGAATGTTATCCTAGACCATGTCTAGGTAAATTTTATGCAGGTTTTTACTAAGGTTATCTACTTATACTTTAAGTGGATAATTGGGTTAAACTAAACATTTCAACGAAACAAACGAAACTATTTTGACGAAACAAGTGTGTGATTTCAACGAATCAAACAAAACTATTTTGACGAAACAAGTGTGTGATTTCAACGAATCAAACGAAACTATTTTGATGAAACAAGTGTGTGATTTCAACGAATCAAACGAAACTATTTTGACGAAACAAGTGTGTGAGTTCAACGAATCAAACGAATCAACAAATCATTTTCAGGGGAAAGTCTGGGAAATATCAAACATAACATATGCCAACGAAACAATACGAAACAAGGGACGAATAAAGTATGAATCAAATATCCTACATTTCAAGAAGTCCTAGCTAGACCGATTGATTTGTAGGTCATATGTTTGCTGATATTTACAGAATTCCCTAACTACTAAGAAACTTGATTGATAGACTAGTCCACTCGAGTTGACCAAGGCCCAATCATTAGGACTTAGATTTTATTAAATGTTTATTTATTTATGTAATTAAGAATTTACAATTGTTCCTACAATTTCTGTGGTTGATCATAAATGTGATGAACTTAAGGAATCAACATAGATTCCAAATTATTGTATTTACAGGAACAATGAACTGAAGAATCATTTGGGATAATGATAGGGGTAAAATGCTTAATTTTCAGTAACACCAATGTCCCATGTGGATTAGTATGTGGTGGGACGGCGTCTGGGCGGGTTTGTAGGCTCGACTCAGGGGTATGCCCTATATATAAGCATACCGATCTGGATGATACATGTGATGTTAATGAGATTAAGGTTGTTACCTGAGGGTTAACAAATGTTTTGAGTGTACAATGGATCTTTAGTGGAATGGAAGTGTGTGTAAGGTAAAAATGCTTAATTATCATTAACAACAATGTCATATGCGTATTAGTATGTGGTGGGACGGCGTCTGGGCGGGTTTGTAGGCTCGGCTCAGGGGTATGCCCTATATATAAGCATACCGATGTGGATATTACATGTGATGTTAATGAGGTTAGGGTCTTTACCGAAAGAGGTTTATAAATCATTTTCAATTACTAAACTATATGAACTCACCAACCATGTGTTGACTTTATTTTTGCATGACTTCGCAGGTGACGAACAGATCAATTAAGAAGCTTATGCTTTTGGACTAGGACTTCAGATTGAAGACTTAGTATTTTTAGACCTGCATACTTTTGGAACATCATTATACAATTATTTTGTATATCTTGTGCAGTTACAAGATAAATACCTTATGATGTTTATGATAGATTTACATTGTTAAATTATGAACGATACGGATGTAATTTAACTTTGTAATTCTATTCTATTTAGGATTTCTCATTTATATCTTGTGCAATGTAAACAATATGATCATACCGATTATCACTCACGATATCGCGCCCCGGGAACCTTCCGCCCGACGGGGACTCCGATCCAACCCCGCCGGCTCGGGGTGTGACAGATTGGTATCAGAGCCATGATTATAGAGAAATATAGGTCACTTATTTAAACGGTTTGGCCTAGACTATAACCTAAGGACCCTGCATGTAGAGAAAACAGGACTTAGGATATACTTGCATACTGTCTTCTGTAATTGATCATTGCACTAACCGATAACTTTATTGGTTATGATCAGAATGCCGCCGAGAAGACAGCCTCCCTTGTTACCTCCACCACCGCAAGACTTAGCACCACATTAATCTACTCCTTCACCACCTGATTCACCACCGCCACCTCCTCCTTCTCCATTTGTTCCTCCTCCTACACTCAACATACCACCAGGCTCGAGCACAACACCAATGCTGGATCCTGCCACTATCGCATTGGTGACTCTACTGAGCAGTCAGATGACCAGTCAGATGAAGGAGGCGATACCGGAGATGTTCCTTCGTCTCCGTAATGAGATCAACAATACTGGTAACTCGTCAGGAGAAGCCAGTAGGAATACTGGTGGCTCATCACATTACTCCTACAAGTCATTTGTAGGATGTAAACCACCCAGCTTTAGTGGGTCTGAAGGAGCCGTTGGATTAATCCAATGGATAGAGAAGATTGAGACAACCCTGGACCTCTACAGCTGTCCAGAACATCACAAGGTTCGCTACTCTTCTGGAAGATTCAACAAGCGAGCCTTGACCTGGTGGAACTCACAGATAAAGGCCAGGGGAAGAGAAGAAGCTATGGCCATGCCATGGGAAGATTTCAAGACGTTACTGAGAACGGAATTCTGCCCCAAGAATGAGTTGCAGAAACTGGAGGTTGAACTATCCAACCATGTGACGAAGGGGGCTGATCACATGGGGTATACGACTCGTTACCACGAGTTGGTTGCTTTGGTACCAGACATGGTACCAACTTTGGAAAAGAGAATAGATCGTTATGTAGGTGGACTTCCCGCCTGCATTCAGGGCTTAGTTGTTGCAGCTAACCCTGTCACTGTGGAGTCTGCAGTGAGTTTGTCTGGTAAACTCACTGATCTTATGGTAGCCTCTGGAACTCTGAAGAAAGAGGCAGACTCCGGCAAGAACAAAGCAGAGCCATCAAAGAAACCCCACCACCATCAAGAACTACACAGTGGCCACACCTCTCCAGCAAGTAGCAGCAGCACCACAAAACCCTAACAAAAGACCCTACACTGGCACGTTTCCTCTATGTGCCAAGTGTCAATACCATCATATTGCTGACACCCCCTGCAAGCAATGCACAGGATGTGGACGAAAGGGCCATTGGGTCCAACACTGCAGAATGACACCTAACCAAGCAGTCAACAATGCTGCTTTGGCTCTCCCTCCACCAGCTAACCAGAACAACGGGGGATGCTTCAGTTGTGGCGAACAAGGCCACTTTGCAAAGAACTGCCCGAAGAAGGCACAACAGGCAGTTCAAGCTCCTCGTGGAAGAGCCTTTGTTATTGGAGCACCAGCCGCACGCCAGGACCCAAATGTGGTCACTGGTACGTTTCTTTTACATGACTTTTATGCATCTGTTCTATTTGACACTGGTGCGGATCAGAGTTTTATCTCTACCGATTTTGCATGCCAATTGGATTCTATAGAGGAACAGTTAGATTCCCCTTACATCATAGAAGTAGCTAACAGAAAACAGATTACAGTTAGTACAGTCTATAGGAATTGCCCATTGACCCTTAATGGTCATACATTTGCCATTGATTTGATACCAATGGAGTTGGGTAGTTTCGACATCATTGTTGGAATGGATTGGCTTTCTTCTAATAGAGTGGAAGTCATCTATTCTGAAAAGCTGCTCCGCATTCCATTGCCGAGTGATCACGTATTGGAAGTAAAAGGGGATCAAGCAAAACGAAGTGTCAAAATCATCTCTTGCATAAAGGCGCGTAAATGTCTACAGAAGCAGTGCGTGGCGTTCTTGGCTCACGTGGTGGAGAAGGACAAGGACAAGAAAAAGATTCAAGATGTACCAGTGGTGAAAGAATATCCGGAAGTATTTCCTGAAGACCTACCAGGTTTGCCTCCTGCGCGACCGGTAGAGTTTCGTATTGACTTAATTCCTGGAGCAACTCCTGTTGCTAAGTCTCCTTACAGGTTAGCACCTTCAGAGATGCAGGAATTGTCAAACCAGTTACAGGAGCTACTTGACAAGGGTTTCATTAGACCGAGCTACTCGCCTTGGGGAGCTCCGGTTTTGTTCGTGAAAAAGAAAGACGGATCGTTCAGAATGTGCATAGACTACCGTGAGCTGAACAAACTAACCATCAAGAATCGGTATCCATTGCCGAGGATTGATGATTTGTTTGACCAACTGCAAGGAGCTCAATACTTCTCAAAGATTGACTTGCGATCTGGTTATCATCAGCTCAGAGTTCAAGACGAGGATATACCGAAGACGGCTTTCCGAACCAGATACGTGCATTACGAGTTCATGGTGATGCCTTTCGGATTGACGAATGCACCAGCGGTTTTCATGGACCTCATGAACCGAGTGTGCAAGCCGTATTTGGATCAGTTTGTCATTGTCTTTATTGATGACATCCTGATTTATTCTAAGAGCAAAGCAGATCATGAACAACACCTTAGAAAGATCTTGGAGCTGTTGAAGAAAGAACAACTCTATGCTAAATTCTCTAAATGTGAATTTTGGCTTAGAGAAGTTCAATTTTTTGGTCATGTGGTCAACAGCGAGGGAATACACGTAGATCCTGCCAAGATCGAGTCAATAAAGAACTGGGACACTCCGAAGACACCGACAGAGATACGATCTTTTCTGGGATTGGCGGGTTATTACAGAAGGTTTATTTTGAACTTTTCTAAAATAGCTTTGCCACTCACTAAACTAACCCAGAAAAGGGAACCGTTTGTCTGGGAGCAGAAACAAGAAGATGCTTTTCAGACATTGAAACATAAACTATGTGATGCTCCAATTCTATCTCTCCTAGAAGGCTGTGATGACTTTGTTGTCTATTGTGATGCTTCCCATCAGGGACTTGGTTGCGTACTGATGCAACGAGATAAAGTCATTGCTTATGCCTCACGACAGTTAAAAGTTCATGAGAAGAACTACACCACTCATGATCTTGAACGGGGAGCAGTAATCTTCGCACTGAAGATCTGGAGGCATTATTTATATGGCACTAAATGTACCATATATACTGATCACAAGAGTCTGCAGCATATTTTTGATCAGAAGGAACTCAACATGCGACAGCGTCGTTGGGTTGAACTTCTGAATGATTACGACTGTGTGATCAAGTACCATCCGGGAAAGGTGAATGTAGTAGCTGATGCCTTGAGCCGGAAGAACGGGTCAAACCCTTGCGCGTCAAAGCAATGGGAATGGCTGTGCAGACGGGCTTACGAGACAAGATCATTCAGGCACAACAAGAATCAGTTGATAGAGGAAACTTAAAGAAAGAACTTGACTGCGGAGCAGAGAAACAGTTTGACACTAAGCCTGATGGAATCATTTACTATAAGGATCGTGTATGGATTTCTGCAGTAGGGGAATTGAGGAAACTTATCTTCAATGAAGCACACAAGACTAAATACTCTGTTCATCCCGGATCTGATAAGATGTACCAAGACTTGCGTGGATTTTATTGGTGGCCGGGAATGAAGAAAGACATAGCCGAGTACGTCGGTCGATGTCTGACGTGTGCGAAGGTAAAGGCGGAACACCAGAGACCGTCTGGTCTACTGGAACAGCCCGAGATTCCGCTTTGGAAGTGGGAACAAATAGCTATGGATTTCATTACCAAGCTACCCCGCACTTCCAGTGGTCATGATACAATTTGGGTGATCATTGATCGTTTAACCAAATCTGCTCACTTCTTGCCTATGCGTGAGACTTTCACGATGGATAAACTGGCAAGACTGTACATCACTGAGATAGTGGTACGCCACGGTGTGCCATTGTCTATTATTTCTGATAGAGATAGCAGATTTACATCAAGGTTCTGGCAATCACTACAGAAATCTCTAGGGACGCACTTAAATCTGAGTACAACTTACCACCCACAAACGGATGGTCAAAGCGAACGTACAATTCAAACCCTGGAGGACATGTTAAGAACCTGTGTTCTGGATTTCGGTGGGAATTGGGACTCTCATTTGCCACTGATAGAATTCTCCTACAATAACAGCTACCACAGCAGTATCGGATTTGCACCATTCGAGGCTCTTTATGGCCGGAGATGTCGATCACCGATCTGTTGGACCGAAGTGGGAGATAACCGCATAACTGGGCCAGAGCTTCTTCAGGAAACCACTGATAAGATTGCCCAGATTCAGAGAAGACTACAAGCAACAAGGAGCAGACAGAAAAGCTATGCCGACAAACGGCGCAAGCCGTTGGAATTTCAAGTGCGAGACCGAGTCATGTTGAAAGTATCCCCTTGGAAAGGTGTAGTACGCTTTGGAAAGAAAGGTAAGTTAGCACCATGATACGTGGGACCGTTCGAGATCATCGAACGTATTGGTCCAGTTGCGTATCGATTGAGACTACCCGATGAACTCAGTGGTGTGCATGACATATTTCATGTCTCGAACTTAAAGAAATGCCTTACTGACGAGTCACACGTTATTCCAATTGAGGAAATTCAAGTTGATGAACAATTACACTTTATTGAGGAACCTTTAGAGATTATGGATCGCAAAGTTAAACAACTGAGGCGAAGCCGTATTCCGATTGTAAAGGTTCGATGGAAGTCAAGGCGCAGACCCGAGTTTACTTGGGAACGTGAAGATCACATGAAGTCAAAGTATCCCCAACTGTTTGAAGAAGAAGCCGAACCTGATAACAATACTTAAATTTCGGGACGAAATTTCTCTAACAAGGGGAGACTGTAACATCAGTGCCGGAACTGTACCGGAACAGTGATCTTAAACAGTAACATGAACAGTAAACATGTACGAACTATATACATTTCAGTGCATTTCATATTCATAATCAATTGTCAATATCATTTTGTGTTATCAAACAACAAGTTCAGAAACATTTAACAGAAACAAAGTTCAGAACTATGGTTCTTGAGTCAGATAATTATCTGTTAGGATTTATTATGTATAAACGTATGTGAGGATTTACAGAACAAAACACACGGATGTTGTTATGTGAATGCTAAATTGAAGGATTATTCGTATGGGTGACGATCTGTACGAGTAAATCTGAAAGATTAACGTTCTGAATAATATCCGATAATTAGAGAACAATATTGAAAAGTATAGTCATCGTCGTGTTTGTACGGGTGACTATTCGAACGAATACGCGCGACGACCGTACGATTCAATTTAAACAGATAATTAAATATTTCTAAAATTTTAAAATAAATAAAAGATATTAGTTAATTTATTAGGAATCACGACTTAAAATAATTTTATAAACCTTAATTTATAAACCGCGTCGTTTCATGATGAAAACTACGAGGAACCGACATTTTACGCGAAACCGAGCGGAACCGAATCAACCAGGCATGTTGAAGCATTTATTATGGCAATTAAATGCCATAACCACACTCACCAACCTCACCCTCTCTCTCTAAATTCGTCACTCTCTCTAGCCTCTCTCAAAAACCTCCAACTTCTCTCTAAGATTTGGAGCTCGTTTCTAGCCGGATTCAAGTGTTCTAGGTGTCAAAACGTTCCCCACGTTGTGTAGATCAAGGAAGTACAAAGAAATCAAGCTTTTATCTGTCGATTTTGAGGTAAATCTTCATTTTATTTCGGTTTTAGTGGTTATCACGAGCTTTGTAGATTCTTGTAATTTTAATCACGTTGAACACTTAGAAAAACTTAGAAAAACTCATATGAATGACTAGGAAGTTGTAGGAACTGATTTGTAACAGATTGGGGTTGAAAAATGAAGAAGAAAGTGCAGGTTCGTCACAAGATACGATCAGGCGAACCTGTTACAGGTCGCCGAACCTTTTTGCTGACAGCCGAACCTGTTGCCTCTGACCAACCAACAGGGCCGAACCTGTGTACTTCTGACTCACGAACCTGGACCAGCCGAACCTACAAGCATAGCCGAACCTTTGACAACGAACCCGTTAGCAACAAACCTTTGACAACGAACCTGATAGCAACGAACCTTCTAAGTTGACGAACCTCCGTTGAGCGAACCCTAAAGGTTCGCCTAACCCGAGAGGTTCGTTGAATCCTAAAGGTTCGCCGAACCTATGCTGAAATGCAAATAGGTTCGCTGCCCAGATGATGGTTTAACCTAAAGTGTTAGCTAATCAAGGAAATTCAGTACCTAGGGCTGTTGAACTTAGTTGTAAGAACAAGGAAATGAATATACGAGTACTCAAAGCTTAGAACGAATTAAGGAACATGCATTAGTGGATGTTATTGCCTTAAGTGTTAGTGTTAATTTCAACATTTACATCTAACACTTAGAAAAATTTCATATGATTGTATAATTAAATTGGATTGTTCAAATTGAACACTCTAAGCTAAGTTATACACACAGACGAACAAAGAACTATCGGAGACAAAGATCTAGTAACAGGTTTAAGGTTAATTGAATGTGATTAACCTAAACCTAACTTGTTGATCATAAATTCCTAAGGTAACCTATAATTTTTCATTTTAAACAATCTTTCAATTAAATAAAATGATTTCTAACTTAATGACATAAAAATAAAGTGTTAAATGTTTTGATTAATAAACTTTGAATGAGAATAATGTGAACCATACATCACTAAGGTGTAATGGTCATTGTTTATGGATAGGGGTTATGACTGGGTAATAAGTTAGAATAAGACAAATGAAATCATAGAAACATCATAGTAGCATTAGGACACTTATTTACACACACCTAGACCAAACCCTAGATACGACGACTATACGTATATTTATCGCATTCGAATTCTTTAAAACAACTCAGGAACTGAAGAAACCTAAGCTACCAGAACGAGCGCGCATTATGTGATAGATCAATTACATAGCAACACAAGTGAGTTCATTGCCCCTTTTCTAACATTTTGTTTTAAAACGCGGGGCTAAGAAGCATGCGTAAACTGTTTTATTTAAATTGTTTACTTAAATGCTTTTAAATTCTATATATCTTGTATATATGTATGAATGTTATCCTAGACCATGTCTAGGTAAATTTTATGCAGGTTTTTACTAAGGTTATCTACTTATACTTTAAGTGGATAATTGGGTTAACTAAACATTTCAACGAATCAAACGAAACTATTTTGACGAAACAAGTGGGTGATTTCACCGAATCAAACGAAACTATTTTGAGGAACGAAGTGTTTGATTTCAACGAATCAAACGAAACTATTTTGACGAAACAAGTGTGTGATTTCAACGAATCAAACGAAACTATTTTGACGAAACAAGTGTGTGAGTTCAACGAATCAAACGAATCAACAAATCATTTTCAGGGGGAAAGTCTGGGAAATATCAAAGATAACATATGCCAACGAAACAATACGAAACAAGGGACGAATCAAGTACGAATAAAAAATCCTACATTTCAAGAAGTCCTAGCTTGACCGATTGATTTGTAGGTCATATGTTTGCTGATATTTACAGAATTCCCTAACTACTAAGAACCTTGATTGATAGACTAGTCCACTCGAGTTGACCAAGGCCCAAGCATTAGGACTTAGATTTTATTAAATGTTTATTTATTTATGTAATTAAGCATTTACAACTGTTCCTACAATTTCTGTGGTTGATCATAACTGTGATGAACTTAAGGAATCAACATAGATTCCAAATTATTGTATTTATAGGAACAATGAACTGAAGAATCATTTGGGATAATGGTAGGGGTAAAATGCTTAATTTTCATTAACACCAATGTCCCATGTGGATTAGTATGTGGCGGGACGACGTCTGGGCGGGTTTGTAGGCTCGACTCAGGGGTATGCCCTATATATAAGCATACCGATCTGGATGATACATGTGATGTTAATGAGATTAAGGTTGTTACCTGAGGGTTAACAAATGTTTTGAGTGTACAATGGATCTTTAGTGGAATGGAAGTGTGTGTAAGGTAAAAATGCTTAATTATCATTAACAACAATGTCATATGCGTATTAGTATGTGGTGGGACGGCGTCTGGGCGGGTTTGTAGGCTCGACTCAGGGGTATGCCCTATATATAAGCATACCGATGTGGATATTACATGTGATGTTAATGAGGTTAGGGTCTTTACCGAAAGAGGTTTACAAATCATTTTCAATTACTAAACTATATGAACTCACCAACCATGTGTTGACTTTATTTTTGCATGACTTCTCAGGTGACGAACATATCAATTAAGAAGCTTATGCTTTTGGACTAGGACTTCAGATAGAAGACTTAGTATTTTTGGACCTGCATACTTTTGGAACATCATTATACAATTATTTTGTATATCTTGTGCAGTTACAAGATAAATAGCTTATGATGTTTATGATAGATTTACATTGTTAAATTATGAAAGATACGGATGTAATTTATCTTTGTAATTCTATTCTATTTAGCATTTCTCATTTATATCATGTGCAATGTAAACAATCTGATCATACCGATTATCACTCACGATATCGCGCCCCGGGAACCTTCCGCCCGACGGGGACTCCGATCCAACCCCGCCGGCTCGGGGTGTGACAACAACCATCTGGGAAAGATAAAATTGGAGCAGCACATAGCTTTTGCTTCAAAGTCTGAAAGCATCTTCTTGCTTCTGTTCCCAAACAAACGGCTCGCTTTTCTGTGTTAACTTGGTGAGTGGCAGGGCTATCTTAGAAAATTTTGAGATAAACCTTCTATAATAGCCTGCCAAGCCTAGAAAGGAACGTATCTCCATCGGTGTCTTCGGAGTATCCCAATTCTTTATTGCCTCGATCTTGGCATGGTATACGTGTATTCCCTCGCTGTTGACTACATGACCCAGGAATTGAACTTCTCTTAGCCAAAATTCACACTTAGAGAATTTTGCATAAAGTTTCTCTTCCTTCAACAACTTCAAGATCATTCTGAAATGTTGCTCATGCTCTGCTTTGCTTTTAGAATAGATCGGTATGTCATCAATGAACACAATGACAAACTGATCCAGATATGGCATGCACACTCGGTTCATGCGGTCCATGAAAACCGCTGGTGCATTCGTCAAACGAAAAGGCATCACCATAAACTCGTAATGCCCATATCTGGTACGAAACGCCGTCTTCGGTATGTCTTCGTCTTGGACTCTAAGCTGATGATATTCGGACCGTAAGTCAATCTTCGAAAAATACTGTGCTCCCTGCAATTGATCGAATAAGTCATCAATCCTCGGCAATGGATACCGAGATGGTGCCGACTCTGGAAAAGTTGACTGATCGTTACGTGGGAGGATTGCCACCCTGCATTCAGGGCATTGTACTTGCTGCAAACCCTGCAACTCTAGAGTCAGCCATCTCTCTATCAGCTAAACTCACTGATGTAATGGTGGCATCTGGAGTTCTAAAGAAGGAATCCAATAAGGCTAAGGAGGAACAACCAAAGAAGAAGCAGAAGGTCACTCAAGACTATGCGATACCCAAACCCCTCCATCAAGTGGCTATAGTACCTACTAAAGCTGCACGCAAACCTTACATGGGCATACATCCTCAATGTGCACAAATCCAGTTTCATCATGCTACCACAATGCCGTGTAGGAAATGTACCAACTGTGGCCGAAAAGGCCATTTGGTTCACCACTGCCGAACTCCACCGGCACCGGCTGTAAATAATGCTGCCATGGCAATACCACCATCACCACCACCACACCCTGGCAATCACAACAACAGCAATCGGGGATGCTATAACTGTGGAGAACTAGGTAATTTCTCCATGGACTGTCCGAAGAGAATGCAACAAGGAGTTCAAGCACCTCGTGGGAGGGCATTTATGATTGGAGCCGCTGCAGCACGCCAAGACGCAGAGACGGGTACTGGTATGCAATATTCTTTAACTCATAAGTCTTTATTTCATTTTGATACTAGTATGAATAAGAAATTAACTTGTTCCTATTAGTATAACCACATAGGTATTTCATGAAAACTTAGAAACTCCTTTGTGCAGTGGAAACAACGAAAGAATACTTAGCTAACGTATACAACATACTTAGAAACCACAGCTAACACTAAGGTTGAGTAACAATCGATGTTCATAGCACCAATTAGTTTTGATCAATAAGGTGTTAGAGTTACGTAAAGATTAAGCAAAGCATAACAATAAGACAACTGCGAGCAATAAGTCAACATAAAGGACTCAGTGAAACTACGGAATTGTGAAGTCAAACACTGAACGAAACCGTGTTTCAAATTAGTAAGACTTAGTGGAAATACCAAACGCGAACCAAAGTTACTTGGGAGCGTGGGGACATCACACCAAACAATATTTGCTCCACTTGTTTACAAAAAAAGTCGTACCTGATATTAACTTTTAAATTTCGGGACGGAATTTCTTTAACAAGGGGAGACTGTAACATCAGTGCCGGAAACGTTACCGGAACAGTGATCTGTACAGTAACTTACACAGTAACTCAGGTACAAACTACGTATATGCTATTGATGTTTAATGCTTGACACTAGACTATTATGCTATTGTTCTGAAATCTGATTTAAACCTCATGGTTTAACAGTCAGAAACACATCAGACAACACTGAACGGACACACAGATGCTTGATGTAATGCTATTAGGTATATACGTATGTGAGGCTAAACAGAACAAAACCATAACATATGTTGCTGCAGAATGCTAAACCGATGAATTATTCGTATAGATGACGATCTGTACGAATAAATCTGAAAGTTTAATGTTCTGAAATGATGACTGATAAGTAGAAAACAAAAATCAGAAAGTGAAATCAACGTTGTGTTCGTTCCGGTGACGATTCGAACAAATACGCGCGAAGGTGACACGTTCTGACGAAACGAAAAATGACTCGAACGATAATAAAATAAAGAAAAACAAATTAGAAGATTTACTAGGAATAACCACCTTTAAAATAATTAAAATAAATTCATTTTACTTAAAATAAGTAAAATACGCATAACGATCCGGAAACGCAACGGAGACTAAAAACGAGCAACCGAAACGAACCCGAACACCCACGGGGTATATAAACCCTAAATGAACCCATTTTCTCATTTAATACACTTTCCCTCTCTCTTAAACCCCTCCACCGTTTCTCTCTCTCTAGAAGAATCACCCTTCAAACCACCATAACTTGCTTGTTTCTTGACGAAATCGAGTGTTCTTGGAGCCTAGACGAAGCCCTGGACATTCTCTACATAGAAGTACAACAGATCGGAGCATCTAGCCGCTGAAAATAGAGGTACAGAAGTTTAAATGGTTGAAAACTAGGGTTTTGTTCCCATAGTTCGACCCACAAGTTCCAATCGGTTAACACCTAATGTCACCGGACCTTACACCCTCAAGAACTCATTTTTACTTAACCATTATCATGGGAACGACTTGCAACAACTGAGGGTTCGAGATGATGGTGCATGACTACAGGTTCGCGAGGGAAGCTGGGCAAGGGGGAGATGGCCGAACCTACTTGGCGGCTGCGAACCTACTGCTCGAACCACAGGCGAACCTTTGAGCAGCCGAAACTCAAGCCCTACGAACCTGCATGCATCCTTACCGAACCTATCAACATGGTTGCTGTGAACCGTTACCACGAACCTGCAACTATAACCGAACCTTCATGCATGAGCGAACCTCAAACCCTACAAACCTTGGACATCCGAACCATCTAGCCGAACCTTGCACGGCCGAAGCTATCATCAACCAAACCTTTCACACTCACGAACCCTTGGTCTGTCGAACCTCAACAGCTACGAACCTTGGATGGACGAACCTGCCTAGTCATGAACCATCCATGTTCTCGAACCCTAGAAACCAGGAACCTATGGGCTGCAACCCTAATGGCGAACCTGTGAACGAAACAAGGTCGACGAACCCTTGCTTGGACGAACCTCCACTTGAATGGACCCTAAGGTTCGCCGGGGCTATGACCAAGACCGAACTCTTGGTCGACGAACCCTTGGATGGGTTCGGCTACCTATGGCTGATTCGGCCCAACTTCGGCCCACTACGGTTGTTTCAGCCCAACATCATCACACAATTCATTGTTTTGGCCCATAGCCTACTGTTTTGGCCCATATGCGTATTGTTAGACCCATAGTGAATTGGACTAGCCCAATCTACTCCTTCGGCCCATAGTGGTTAAATCAACCCACATAACTTATACGGCCCAATTTACTCTTCGGCCCAATTAGGTTTCGGCCCACATGATTAACGGATCACATAACACACTAGAACTAACAAGGACTACATGCATGGATGTTTTGTATAAATTCTATTTACTACAAAGGTGGTAAAGGAATTTTTAAACAATGTTGAAACTCTAACTTTTACAACTACAATGCAACAAACTACTAAGAGGTTAATGATGACAACAAGTAAACTTAACATGCAATATGAAAACATGTCATAGTGACATAAGTGAAAACTAATAAATCAGGGCCGAAGGATGACCGAGACTCATAAGTGTTAGCCAACTTTAGGGCTAACACATACACACACGCAGATCACTACAACTCGTACTTATAAGTTGCAATCAACGTGAAATCAATACATGACCGTGAAAACAACAATTACAACAACGAGCGCCTGCATTCTAGTTTAAGTTAAGTCAACCACTTCAACAACAAGGTGAGTTTATTTGTCCCTTTTCAAACATATTTGTTTTTTACTTCGGGACTGAGAAGCATGTTAAACATTTTAAACCAGTAGTGAAATGTTTTATAAATGCTTTTACACTTATTTATGATGCTAATACTAATGCTTAAGTTTGTTACTCTTATTCTGAAAACTAAAAGCTAAGACTTCAAACTATGTGCTAAAGCTACAAACTATATGCTCAAACTACATGCTAATGATCATGCCACAATCTGCATGCTAAACGATATGCTAATGCGAATGCTATGAACTATATGCTCAACTATGTGATAATATTATATGCTAAATGCTACAAGTTATGATTACATGATAAATGCTAATGCTTGACTCACTCGTTCTAAAGGCTAACACTGTATACAGTTACTCTAATTGCTAATACTTCATACCTTTATTTTTAAAGGTTAATATCTTATACTTTTAACCTAAATGCTAACGCTGTTTACATTTATACTTATTTGCTTAAAACTCTCGGAACTTTTAAATGCATAAGAGAGACCAATACTAAAATTAGGAATGCCTTTGAAAACTACATTTACGTAAGCTTGTAAACTTAAACTCAGAAAGACTCACATGCTCCAAAGACTATAAAGACTTATATGCTTGATATGCTTAAAACACTTGAATGCTCGAAATGCTAAGACTAAAGGCTGATTGACCGCCGCGTGTTGACTTAAGTGTCAACCCCTACTAGTCATCAGTAAAACTATGTGAATGCTATAAACTTGTATGCTTAAGCTATCGAACATCGTAAGACAGACTGATTGGCCGCCGCGTCTTGACATTGGTCAAGCCCTACTAGTCATCAGTGCTCTTCGTTGTCAGAATCATGTAAGACAGACTGATTGGCCGCCGCGTCTTGACATTGGTCAAGCCCTACTAGTCATTCAGTGTTCTTCTTGATTCACCCATGGTTGTGACGAGTGACTAGGATGATTTTGGTCTCTTCTAGTTGACTTTGTGATATCTTGAAGACTTCACTATCAAAACACCGATGTAGCGAGTCCTATTTAGTTCCGTTATGGATGAATGCTGAATTCTTTAGGGTGTTCAGCTGTCCATAATGGAAACTCTCAAAACTGGATATTCAAATACTATTTTGTGCGTGTTGAAACTCATAATCAGAACACTTAAAGCTATGATGGGATTTGATGGGAGGTAAGACGCTTAATTATCATTAACAACAGTGTCACATGTGGATTAGTATGTGGTGGGATGGCGTCTGGGCGGGTTGTAGGATCGACCCTTTCGTATGCCCTATATATATAAGCATACCGATCTGGATATTACATGTGATGTTAATGAGATTAAGGTTGTTACCGAAAAGGGTTTGTGAATGCTATTGGGTGGATATCTTAAACTTCTAAACAGGATGCTTGAAACTATGATGGAATTGGATGGTAGGTAAAACGCTTAATTACCATTAACAACAGTGTCATATGTGGATTAGTATGTGGTGGGATGGCGTCTGGGCGGGTTGTAGGCTCGACCCTTTCGTATGCCCTATATATAGGCATACCGATCTGGATATTACATGTGATGTTAATGAGGTTAAGGTTGTTACCGAAAAGAAAATGGTTTGCAAAAGCTATTTTTCAAATACTAAACTATATGAACTCACCAACCATGTGTTGACCTTGTTTTCTTACATGCTTTCTCAGGTGACGTACATGATTAAGCTAAGGCTCAGGATTGCATACTAGGATGCCCAGTTAGAGGACCTAGTAGACTTTTGGGAAGCACATATTTTGTTATTGATGCAAGACACTTTTGATATTATGTACAGCTACAAGATAGAAATCATTTGATTCTTTTGATAGGTTTACTTGGTTAAATTATCAAACATTAACAGTTGTAATTGAACTTTGTAATCCTAGTTAAATGCTATGTTGTGCTTTAGTTATTCTCAATGTTGATGCGATGTAAACAATCTGATCATCACGATTATCACCCACGATATCGCGCCCTGAGAACCTTCCGCCCGGTGGGGAAGTCGATCCATCCCGCCGGCTCGGGGTGTGACAATAGCGAACCTTATGGTGTTCTGGACAAACGCTGATGTCCAGTGTGGTCTCCATCTTCTCTAGCCATTGGATCAGTCCAACAGCTCCTTCAACACCGCTAAAGCTTGGCAGCTTGCATCCTTCAAATGATTTGTAGGAACAGTCTGAAGTAGTGCCAGTGTTTCCACTAGCTTCCCCTGTAGTATGCCCAGAGTTGTTGCCATGACCTTGAATCCTGTTGATCATCTATAGGATGACATCCTTCAGCTGGTTAGTCAGCTGACTGCTCAATAATGTTGCCAAAGCAACGATAGCAGGATCGAGAGCTGGGGTTGCATTCGGGTTTGGAGGAGGATTGAGTGGAGGAGGAGGAGGCGGTGGTGAATCAGGTGGTGTAGGTGTTGATGAGTGAGGTGACTGCGGTGGCGGTGGTAATAGAGGAGGATGTCTTCTAGGCGGCATTCTGATCATAACCAAAGAATATTGGTTAGTGCAGTGATCGAATGCAGAAGGCATAATGCAAACATAAATCCTATGTTCTTTATATGAGGGTCCCTAAGTTATACTCTAGGTCAAACCGTTTTAAGTAAATGACCTATTATTCTCTATAACCTTGAGCTCTGATACCAATCTGTCACACCTCAAGCCGGCGGGCTGGATAGACTTTCCCGTCGGGCGGAAGGTTCTCAAGGCACGATATCGTGCGTGATAATCGTAATAATCAGATTGTTTACATAGCATCAACATTGAGAATAACTAAAGCACAATATAGCATTAAACTAGGATTACAAAGTTAAATTACAACTGTCAAAGTTTGATAATTTAACTAAGTAAACCTATCAAAGAATCAAATGTTTACTATCTTGTAACTGTACAAGATATCAAAAGTGATTCACAACAGTGAACAAAATATGTGCTTTCCAAAATCTACTAGGTCCTCCAAATGGGCATCCTAGCATGCATTCCATAGCCTTAGCTTATTCCTGTGCGACACCTAAGAAAGCATGTAAGAAGACAAAGTCAACACAATGGTTGGTAAGTTCATATAGTTTAGTAGTTGGAAAATAGCTTTAGCAAACCTTTTTCGGTAACAACCTTAACCTCATTAACATCACCTGTCATATCCAATTCAGTATGCTTATATATAGGGCATATGTAGGGTCGAACTTACCGCCCGCCCAGCCACCGTCCCACTACATACTAAATCACATATGACATTGTTGTTAATGATAATTAAGCATTTTACCTACGTCCAATCCCGTCTCCATCATAGCTTTAGCATACTGTTTTAGAGTTTACAGGTTTATAACATTAACATAGCTCAGCTTTTACGTACATTACACACGTATATTAGCTTTGCATCAACATAGTTTAGCATTTACGAATCTCATGCATGGGTACAAGCTTTGCAATAGCACAGTTTAGCATTTACGTAACCCATGATTAGATACAAGCTTTGCACTAGCATAGTTTAGCAATTAATTATCTCATGATTCGATTCAAGCTTTGCTTATCTCATATATGAATACAAGCTTTGCATTAGCACTGTTTAGCATTCACGTATCCCATATATAGATACAAGCTTTGCATTAGCACTGTTTAGCATTCACGTATCCCGTATATAGATACAAGCTTTGCATTAGCATAGTTTAGCATTCACGTATCTTATATATGGATACAAGCTTCGCATTAGCATACGATCTTAGCATGTAGCATATAGCATCTAGCATTTGCACAGTTTTAGCATATAGTCTTGGCACATAGCTCATAGCATTAGCATTAGCATTAGCATTAGCATTAGCATGTAGTCTTAGCATGTAGCTTGTAGCATTAGCATTAGCATGTAGTCTTGGCATATAGCTAATGGCATTAGCATATAGTCTTAGCATGTAGCTTATGGCATTAGCATATAGTCTTAGCATGTAGCTTATAGCATTAGCAATTAGCATATTGTCATAGCATGTAGCTTATAGCATTAGGTGTATGAGATATTAGCAAATAGTATAAAGTCTTAGCTTTTAGCTTTTAGAATTAGCTTTTTGAATAAGTTTATAAGCATAAGCATTTGCATTATGATTTAGTATAAAAGCATTTACAAAACATTTAAACATCTGTTTAAAATGGATAACATGCTTCTCAGTCCCGATGTAAAATCCAAAATAGTTTGAAAAGGGACAATGAACTCACATGTGTTGCTAAGTATAAGTTATCACAGATAATGCGCGCTCGTTGATTGTAGCTTAAGTATCTTCAACACCTGAGTTGTTTTAAGAGATTCGAATACGATAAGTCGTTATAATAGCCGCAAACTAGGGTTTTGGTCTCGGTGTGCAACTAAGTGTCCTATGTTGCTAAGGTGTTCTCTAGGATTTCATCAAATTTGTTTAAGGTATTACCCATCATTAAAAACCCTTAATCCTGTGAATAATCATTACAAGACATTGATTAAATATTTTCATGGTAATTCATTTTAAGTTAACCTTAGATTAGAAATCATTTATTTAATTTATGAAAGTTCATTATTGATTTCATCTACTAACATCATAATGTATTTTAAGAAATTATAGGTCTGTTTATTAGGCTTAATTTAATCCAACTTAATTAACTCTATGCTTAGGATTTAGTCTTAGCTTTCTTTTGTTTTCTCGAGTTGTTAGTATGTACAACTTAGCTTAGAAGTCCCATAGAACTATCTAACTTGGTTGTAAGTGCTAGAATAATTAACTAAGTATTGGGTGTTAGCAACTACCATTATACTTAGTTAATCTTCTTGGCTCCTCGTAGTTCTTGCTTTATGTTTAAACCCTCAGCGTGGTCGTAATTCCGTTGTTTTCCCTCAACCCCATGTGATAGGAAAAATGCAAGTTTAGCATTTATTTTAGCAACCCATTGATGTCTTAGTCTTTAACATGAGAAGATTACAAGCTTATCACCTTTGTTAGTAAAATTAGGATAGCTTTTTGTTAGGAACCCTAATAGTTCACCATGCACACACACATGCATGCATGAGGTTTACGTACCTCATCCATGTACTCCATGCATCTGAGGTTCCCGGATCGTGATTGATGGTTCTAACCCAACCCAACCCTTAGCCGAAAGAGACAACTCGAATCAACTCGGCCGAATAGGCCTGGCCGAATGAATGCTGCCGAATAGGTTGGCCGAAGGTAGGCCGAATGGGGTTGGTCGAATGAGGCTTGGGCGACCGACATAAGTGGTTGGTTGAATGAGGCTTGATCGAATGGACCAGTGGCGAAGGACATGCAGCCGACCGAATGGGAGAAGGAGTGGCCCTTCGGTCGAATGTGGCCATTCGGCCATCTGTATGTCAAGCCATTCGGCTGCCAACCTGTATCAATCTCATCCTCCCTCTTCAAACTAAATGGTTAGATCATGAACCAACACTTGTTCCTAACACGTCCTAGTGGGTTTTTGAGTGATTTTCCTAAGGTTTTAGGTGGTTAGATCCGGTTAAATGGTGGTTCGAACTAAGGGTTTTGAAACCCTAAAAATCGCAACAAAAAGCTTGATTTTACCTCGATTCAGACGGTTGAGAAATGGAAGTGATCAAGGGTTGGTTTCTAGAGAGAGAGTCTAGCGAGAGAGAGGGCCGAATTTTGGAAGAGAGAGGCTGGTTGGTGGGGATGATTATGGCATTAAATGCGATAGTTAATTGTTTCAACTTACTCGGGTTCGTTCGGTTCCGCTCGGTTTCGCGTAAAAGTTTCGTTTCGCGTTCGTTTTCGCGACAAACGTCTCTGTTTTAAAGAATTAATTTAATAAATTAATTTAGGTGGTTATTCCTAGTAAATTAACTAATTATCTTTCGTTTATTTTAAATTTTCTGAAAACGTTTGAATTACAGTTTAAACTGAATCGTATAGTCATCGCGCGTATTCGTTCGAATCGTCACCCGTACGAATACGACGATAACTACACTTTTCAAATGGTTTTCTAATTATTGGACATCATTCAGTACGTTAAACTTTCAGATATATTCGTACAGATCGTCACCTGTACGAATAATTCGTCTGTTTAGCAATCCTGTAACGACTTCCGTTATTGCTTTGTTTTGTTCAACCTCGCATACGTTTATACAAAATAGCATATTTCAAGCATTTGTGTGTCAATTCCAGGTTGTCTGATATATTTCTGACTGTTAAACCGTGAGATTTAAATCAGATTTCAGAAACGATTGCATACTAGTTTAGTGTCAATCATCAAAATGTTAATAGCATACAAATAGTTCACATAGTTTGTACCTGAGTTACTGTGCAAATTACTGTGCAGATCACTATTCCGGTAGCGTTTCCAGCACTGATGTTACAACAACAGTATGAAAACAATTAACAGTTGTATATATTTCAATGAGAATTGATATAATAAATATACAACACATGTGCAATAACAACTGTGAGAAGAAATGAGAAAAACATATCGGTTGCGATCTGATATCCACAAATAACAGGAATCAGATGGTCGACAATTCAGTGAGAAAATAGTGTGAAATTACACATAACAATGTGAAAACGATTCAGTTTAGTTGAGTCCGACTGTGAAGAAATACAATTCAAAATAACAACTCAATATTGTTTACGAATAATAAACCGACAGAGTGTTTTGCATGGGTGATGATTCACACAAACATATATGTGGGTTTAAGGTTCTGAATGATGACTGAAAGGTAGAAAACAAAAACCAGAAAGTGAAATCGTCGTCGTGCTCGTTCGGGTGACGATTCCAACGAAAACTCGCGAAGACGAAGCGATCTGACGAAACAAATAAAATAAACGTTTCAAAAACAGTAAAATAAATAAAAGAATTATAAAATATTTACTAGGAATAACCACCTTAAAATGGTTAAAAGAAAACTATTTTATTTAAATTCGTAAATTTTGTGTTATGTTTCGTAAACGTTACGAAAACGAGAACCGAGCAAACGAAATGAACCCGAACGTGCTCGGGGTATTAAAACCCCAACCAAGCATTTATTTCTTATTTATTACTCCATCTACCCATTTCTCTCTCTAAATCCCGGTTCCATTTTCTATCACTAGAATTTCATCACCAAAATCACCATAGCTCTCTCATTTTTTGTTCAAATTGAGCAAACTTGGCATCAAATTGAAGCCCTTGATGAGTAGAACACGAAAGTACAAAGGATCGGGACTGGAATCAACAAAATCAAAGGTAATGTGAACTCAAACTTTCGAATATATCTAATAAAATCATGATTTCCTCACTTTTAAATGAGTTTTTCTGCATTATTTGAGCTTAAATGACATAAAATATGGGGTTTTAAGTAACCTGCAAATATATGGATGTTCTGAGAACGGGATGTTGAAGATGAGTAATTCGAGAACACATCTTAGCACAAAGTCGAGAACCATTTACCCAAGCTAAGAACCCCTCTAATTCTTGGACATTCGAGAACCAACCCTTTAAATTTTCGAGAACCCTTTCTCTTTAAACCTCAAAGTCGAGAAATCTATATGGAACTCGAGAACCCATGTAGAGGTTCGAGAACTCATGTACAAATTTGAGAACCCATGTACAAATTCGAGAACACCCACAAAATAATTCGAGAACCTCATTCCTTTGAATATGTTAGGCGAGAACACCTATGTAGAGTTGAGAAACTTTTATTGTTGACATCTCAAATTCGAGAACTCGTTATTGGAGACACCAACATTTCAAGATCAACACAAACATTCGAGAATTCTTATGCAAACAAGAATTCATTATTCCTTTTTAATTGGGAACTCATGGAGGGGTGGACCACATGTCACGTGAACCATAATTGTTCCAGCCAAGAACACACACACTTATTCGGATATTATCTAAAATCCAGCCAGGAACACCACTTAGGGTGGGTGCAACTGGGTTAAGATGTTCTCGCTTATATTACTTGAACATTGGTTAAGAACCTAGATGAACCTCATAACAAGTGTTTTAGATCATAAACCGCAATTTAAAACATGTCAAACGATTATCACTAAATCCTATTTTGATCAAAGTAACAATGGGTTACCTTTATAAAATATGCTAGACACTTTTACTACAAAGTTGTTGGACGTACCTAAGTGATATAACTATTGCTAAACCCTTTTATAACCCAATAAACGATTACGTTTTTATAACATAATACTTATATAAACCCACTCAAGCGAGGATAATCATATATAAAAAAAAGAATGTATTACGTACTAATCTTAATCTAAATTGGTTAAGTATTGGTATGTTATACCATCAAATTGTGACATCCGGTACCTGATCGTCCAGCAAGTCCGTACGGTATGTGTACTTTTACTATTTACTGTGTGTAAATACAACGTATGAACTGTGTGTGTGATAACATAAATCAGGAAAACAAGAAACAGTTCTACGTATTTAAGTGAAAACTTAAATACTGTAAGTACAACAACTCACGATAATAGTTGTATGTGTTTAGGTGAAAACCTAAGTATTATTAATACAACGAATCAAGAGAAACAACAGTGTACAAGTAAACAACAAGAACATGTCGGTTGCGATCTGATATCCATAGATGACAGGAATCAGATGGCCGATAATTCATTATGAAAACAATGTGAAAACATGAAGTATAGTTGAGTCCGTCAGTGAGGAAACACAATTCAGAACATAAATGCAGTGTTATTTCAGAATAACGAACTGACAGTGTGTTTGCGTGGGTGACGATTCACACAAACATATCTGTGAGTTTAATGTTCTGAAATAACGACTGAAAAGTAGAAAACAAAAGTCAGAAAGCCAAACTATCGTCGTGTTCGTTCGGGTGACGATTCGAACGAATACGCGCGAAGGTGACGCGATCTGACGAAACGTTTAAAATAAACGAATTCGATGAAATAATTTAATAAAATCAAATTAATAGATTTACTAGGAATAACCACCTATTAAATAGTTAAATGAAACCTTTTTATTTTAAATCAGTAAAAACGCGCATTATGTTCCGGAAATGCAACGAAAACGCGAACCGAGCTACAAAAATGAACCCGAACACCCTCGGGGTATATAAAGCCTAAATGAGGCAACCACCTCATTTATCACTCTCATTCTCTCTCTCTAAAACCATATTTCTGGTTTGCTCTCTCTCTCTAAAGTTTCCAACTTCAAACCTCAAGATCAAGCTCATTTCTTGGTGAAATCTCGCGTTCTTGGTGTCCACACGTAGCTACAAACCTCCTATACAAGAAAGTACAACTGATCGGAGAAGTTATCCAGCAGAAATCGAGGTAATGAAGCTTGAACATCACGAAAAAGTAGGGTTTTCACTCCTTTTTGGTTGACCTCTAACTTTAACCGGATTAGAGCCCTTGAAATCGACCCTACACCTTCAAGAAGCCATTTTCGCATAACATCACCATGGAAAACCACTCTATAACAGATGGTGTGTGATGGGGAAGATGGTGAACAGTGGGTCGCGAGGATGTAGGTGACCGAACCTGTGCATGTTGGCCGAACCCTGCGAGTCGCGAACCTGCTAGCAGCCTAAGCCTCCATCCACGAACCCAGGCTTCACGAACCCATGCTGGACCAGCCTTCGATCAGCCGAACCTACTAGCTGGCCGAACCTTCATTGTCACGAACCAAGGAGGAACGAACCCATGACCGGCGAACCTGCACCATCACCGAACCTCCTGCTGCGAACCATCATCATCGAACCTAGCATGGCCGAACCATTATTACCGAACCTGGAACTTATGCCGAGTCAATATAGGAGCGAATCTGTTGTGGCGAACCTTCCTCGGCCGAACCTTAGAAGCCACGAACCATGGGGGATTACCAAACCCATGGCAGAGCCGAACCTCAGCCAAAGGAACCATGAGGTTCGCTGGAATGGGAGTTGGGCTCACCATTTCTTTCGGCCACCCTAGTTCGACCACCCTCATTCAACCGGGCATATACATTCGGCCAAGCACAAAAGACAAGGCTTCTTATTCGGCCAAGCTACCTGATCCAACCCACCTTCCTTACCTCGGCCCAGTTCGGCCCATAGTGCGTATGATCCGGCCCACACAACTGTTTTGACCCATCCGACTGTTACAGCTCAGATTATTCGGCCCATGGTGATTTAACCCATGCAACCCTTCCGGCCCAATTAATTGGCCCACATCTTAATTGGTTTAACCACATAACAGTCGGCCCATATACAATTCCATTTGGCCCACAATATTTAAATAAGTGAAATTGTGACAAACACATGAAACTAAGGTTACAAAAGTTAATTTGCATGGGAAAATCATGAGAATACTATAAAGGTGGTAGAATTGTGGATTTAATGCATTCACAAAACCTAAAACATCAAGTTTACATGGATAATTCCATGGTTATTTATTAACTATGTAATAAATCATTTTGAGTCTAACAAGAACAACATAAGGAACCTTAAACTATAAACCTAAGATAACACTTAGGTTGGTTTGCAAAATCCTACAATTACTAGTAATGAACACATCATGGTAAGGTTTTGAAACTTCAAGAATGAATCAGGGCCGAATGAAGACCGAGACTCACAAGTGTTAGCCAACTCTAGGGCTAACACGTACACACACATGAATCCTTACAACTTATACTTATAAGTCACATACAACGTGAAATCAATACAGGATCGTGAAAATAACAACAAGTACAACAACGAGTGCGTGCATTCTTGTTTAGGGGAAGTCAACCACATCAACAGCAAGGCGAGTTCATACGCCCCCTTTTTTAATCTTAATTGATTTTAAACTATCGGAGCTGAGAAACATGCTAAATCTTTTATTTATTTAAAAGTTTTGCTTTAACATATTGCTTATACTTTGATTTAGATAATATTGCTTGACTTATTATCGCTTATCATTGTATGCATGCTTGTATGATCATGATATGACAAGGATAACTAAGATGAATATGATAATATAATTTCATAAATCATCAACACTATAGAATAACATAGTTGTAAGATTCTATCTTATAACGCTGAATTATTCTTACAAGAACAGATTATCACAGGTGAAAATGACAACAACAACAACACACATGAATGATATGAAGATAATATATCTTTATAATATCATTCATCATCGGAGTTAGTTAAGTATAATAAGACAAGTTCTTATAACTCTTAGCTTATAACTCGGTGCATACTACAAGATAACAAGAAACAATTATCACCACCTGAGTCGACTAAGTGTAGCAAGACTAGCTCTTACCACACTGTAGTGATAACATGGTGACTATATGGAACAACATGGAATGATAATCATGACAATGTAACTTCATGATAACAACATCATTCACACAACAATTAACATAGCATAATAAGACAAGATCTTATTTAACTTTGTTAACAACAACGAGAACACACAACATTGAGAACAAACAACATTGGTGAACACAATACAATTGATTACTCTCGAACTGTTTGCATTATATCATTTCAATCATGTGCCATGTATTCAAGTTGATCATTGTAAGTCCCTTTCACAAATCGCTGACCAGTTAGTTTGACGTGACTAAACCGACGATAGCATAGTGGTACCATAGGTTTGACAAACCTCTAGCTTGTAGGGCTAGTATGTTGATCGTAATCATCATTGGCCGGTAACGTATGACCGGTGATAGGGCGACGAACAGTCAGGGTCTGGTAAGAGACACATGGTGATATTAATCTGCAGTGATATTGTAATTAATCCATCGTTTCCTGTTGACTAGTAGACTGAGTAATTTATTTTCTCTCATGTCATATTACTAGTAACAGTTTCGATGAGGCCTACGGTAATACAAAGTGGTAGAGGTAAATTGGATGCATTGTAACCTGATTACGTGAGGATTGCAATGGATTCCTTTTAGGCTCTATGCACTTCAAGTTGAGAACAAATATCAATTGGTTAACTAACACTCTTATTATTTAAAAGTGATTAACAGTTAACCCCACAAGAAATAGAATAATAACAAGGATCAGATTAAATTAATCTAACTTCCTCAACACATTTTATCAATACTTCGGTTTGATAACTAAACCCCTCTTATTATATTATTCTATGTATGATTCAATGGGTGATGAACACAAACGGACGGGTGAAATAAAAATGGGGATCTATAGTTGTATTGCAAGTGGTGTTAAGTCCTAATAGGTATGTGGTGGGACGGTGGCCGGGGCTTGTTCCCCTACATATGCCCTATATATAAGCATAGCTAATAGGATGAGATATCACTTGTAAATGTAACTATGGAGAGGCCATTGTGTGAATGGGTGAATCAAAAACCTATAAGTAACATGTATGACATTGTGATGTGTATGTGATCAATTCAAGGTTTTCAATTATCAAACTTATGAACTCACCAACCTAGTGTTGACTTTGTTTAAATGCATGTTTTCTCAGGTGATGAACATGTTTAGTCCTCAGACATTCAGGGACATAGATAGTGGACTTTTAGAAGACCTAGCTACATTTTGTGTCGCGCATATTTTGGAATGACAAAACAATGAATCATCTTTTGTGAATCTTGTACAGTTACAAGATATAAACTCATTGATTCTTTTGATTAGATTTACTTAGTTAAATTATGAGGAAACAATGTAATTTAACTTTGTAATTCTATATCATTGTCATGTTAGCATTTCTCATTATTATATCATGTGCTATGCAAACAACCTGATCATTGTGATTATCAAACGATATCACGCCCCGGGAACCTTCTGCCCGACAAGAAAGTCGATCCAGCCCACCGGCTCGGGGTGTGAAACAAATGAGTTCAAGGAAAAACCAAGAAGCAAAGACTTATAAAAAGTTAACCAAATTTAGGGTTAACTCACAAATCAATGACTTATACTTATCAGTTACAAACAACTTTGAATCGAACACAGGATCGTGAATACAACATCAGTAAAACAAGTGAGCGCGTGCATTCTTTGATTTCTTAGTCAACCACTTCAATACCAAGGTGAGTTCATGTGCCCCTTTTCTAATCTTTTGATTTTAAATGCGGAGCTGAGAAACATGCTCACTCTTTTATTTATTAAAAGTTTTAGTATATTATTCAAACATCATGGGATTTAGATAATGAAGATGTTATCTTTATTGTCATACTTTATTCAAGATCAATGTGTATGCTTGTGTGTGTGCATTAACAACAGTGACAAATCAAGGATGATTCATGATAACATAACTTCATGAATTCATCCAAACATTTAAGTAACTTAAGTGAAATAAGATTTGATCTTATAACACTTTGTTATTGACAATGAGACCACATAAGACAATTACAAGTAATAACAAGAACGATAATCATGATAACATAATTTCATGATATTAATATCATTCACCACATTTATTAACATCGTGTAATAAGACTAGTTCTTATAACACTTTGTTAAAGACTATGAGCACACATAACATTGAGAACAGATGACACTGAGATGAGGACAATGGGTGAACACATAACAACAACTACTTACTATTAAGACTACTTGTATTATATCACAACAATCATGCGTTCATGAGTTCATGTACAGTCGTAAGTCCCTTCAAGAAAATTTTTTACCATTGATTTAGTGCAACTAAACCGATGATAGCGTAGTGGTACCATAGGTTTGACAAACCGCCAGCGAGTGAGGTCGGTACGTTAATTGTATCATATTCATTGGTCGGTATTGTATGACCAGTAACAGGGCTGCATCAGCCAGGTTTGGTAAATGGCACATGGTGATATTAATCTTCAGACACTGATTGTAATTATTCCTTCGATTCTATTAACTGGTAGACTGAGGAATTGATTTTCTCTTATGTCATATTACTGGTTTTAGTTTCGTTGAAGGCACTGAGATTACAAATGGGATAGAGGTAAATTGGATGCATTGTGGTCTGATTACGTGAGGACCACAATGGATCCAATTTAGGGTCTATACATTCAAGATTGTGAACAATATCAATGAATTAACTATCACTCATAATATCAGAAGTGAATTACAGTTAATTCTACAATTGAGAGAAAACTAATAAGGATAAGATTAAATTAATCTATTTTCCTTAAAACATTAAGGGATTTCCATAACATAGGTCATGGTACTCTTATTCTATACATATAACATTGTGGGATGAAAACACATCATATGGGATTAACAGGATGGATATCAAATGAGACAAACACATGTGAGATGAACATGGGTATCCATAGTTGCCTTATAAGTGGTATTGAATTCAGTCAAGTGTGTGGCAGGCTGGCAGCTTCATTCGTGATACATATGCCCTATATACAAGCATGCTTGATTTGAATGATTCACTATTTGTAATCGTAACTATGGAGAGGACATGGTTGTGAGACACGATATGACAAAATCAACAAGACTAATGTGTGACACTATGACTTGTGAATATAAACTACAAGTATTTTCAAGTACTAAACTTATGAACTCACCAACCTAGTGTTGACTTTGTTTTAAATGCATGTTTTCACAGGTGACGAACAGGTCTAGTCACCAGACATCTAGACATAAACTAGTTGGATTTTATAGAGGGCCAATAGCTTACTTTTGGATTGTACATATTTTGGGATGACATATATGCGAATCATCTTTTGTAAATCTTGTCAGATACAAGATAGAAACTCCATGATTATTTTTGGGTAGATTTACTTACTTAAATTATGAACATAAATTTTGTAATTTAACTTTGTAATTCTATGTCAATGTCATTTTAGCATTTCTCATTATACATCATGTGCCATGAAAAAAATCTGATCACTTTGATTATCACATGATATCGTGCCTCGGGATCCTTCCGCCAGGCGGGAAAGTCGATCCAGCTCGCCGGTCCGGGGTGTGACATTGTTACTCAGGAAGGTTTGTTGGAATTGGTAAAATGCTTCATTATCATTAATAACAGTATCATATGTGGTCTGGTATGTGGTGGGCTGGCGGTAAGCTTGACCCTACGTATACCCTATATATAAGAGTTCTTGGCTGGATGCGATAGGTGTTATTGGTGAGGTTAATGTTGTTATTGAAAATGGTTTGTGAAACTCATTTTCAAGAACTAAACTTTATGAACTCACTAAACATGTGTTGACTTTTTTTTCTTACATGTTTTCTCAGTTGATGGACATGACTAAGTTAAGAATCAGGATTGCATACTAGGATGCCTAGATAGAGGACCTAGTAGCATTTGGGAAGCACATATTTTTTTAATTACTTGTGAATCATTTTGATATCCTGTACAGTTACAAGATAGTGAACTTGTGATTCTTTTGATAGGTTTACTTAGTTAAATTAACTTTGTAATCCTAGTTAAATATTATTATGCTTTAGTTATTCTTAAATGTTGATGCTATGTATACAATCTGATCATCCTGATTATCACATGATATCGCACCCCCAGACCTTTCCGCATGACGGGAAAGTCGATCTATCCCACCGGCTCGGGGTGTGACAGATTGGTATTTGAGCTCAAAGTTATAGAGAATATACGTCATCTAAATATAACAATTTGGCCTAGACTATAAATTAGGGACCCTCATGTAGAGAACATAGGACTTAGGAAATTATTTGCATTGTGTCTTCAGCATTCGATCATTGCGCTAACAGATGCCTTTTCGGTTGAGATCTAAATGCCTCTAAGAAGACAATCACCTCCTCCTCCACCACCATCACCACCTCCTCCAGCTCCCAACTACGAGCGGGATCTGGCTACGATTGCGATAGCCACACTGCTCACTAACCAGCTGATGCAGGCTATCCCAGAGATGATGAATCGAATCAACACCAATAGCAGCAACACTGGGAACACATCAGGGGAAGCTAGTGGCATCACTGGTACTACACCAGACTACTCCTATAAGTCATGTGCGATGCAAACTGCCATGTTTTAGCGGTACTGAAGAAGCTGTTGGATTAATCCAATGGATAGAGAAATTGGAGACTACACTGGACATTAGTAGTTGTCCCCTACACCAAAAGGTTCACTACTCTGCAGGATCATTCAACAAGCGGACCTTAACATGGTGGAATTCTCAGATCAGAGCCAGAGGAAGGGAAGAGGCACTGGCTATGCCTTGGGCAGATTTCAAAATTCTACGGAGGAATGAATTTTGTCCCAAGAATGAACTCCAAAGAATAGAAACCGAGCTGTCTAACCATGTGATGAAAGGAGTTGATCACATGGGTTACAGTACCCGCTATCATGAGCTGGTAGCTTTGGTTCCAGAAATGGTACCAACTCTGGAGAAGCTTATTGATAGATATGTAGGGGGTTGCCAGCCTGCATCCATAGTCTTGTACTTGCTGCAAATCCTATGACTTTGGAATCAGCTATCTCATTGTCAACCAAACTTACTGATGTGATGGTAGCTTCGTGAACTTTGAGGAAGGACTCGTGTAAAGCTAAGGAGGAATCATCAAAGAAACCCGAGCATCACCAGAAGAAGAAACAAAAGGTCATCAAGAACTATACGATAACCACTCCTCTCAACCAAGTTGCTGCAATGCCTACTAATGCTGCACGCAAACCTTATACTGTCACGCATCCTTAGTGTGCACGTTACCAATTTCATCACACTGCCACTTCACAGTGTAGGCAGTGTACCAGGTGTGGCTGAATAGGCCACTAGATTCAAAACTGTCGTACTCCAGCTGCACCATTAGTTAATAATGCTGCTTTGGCACTACTTCTAGCACCCAATCTCAACAATCCCAACATATTAGAGGATGCTTCAACTGTGGTGAACTAGGCCACTTTTTTAGGAACTGCCCGAAGAAGACACAACAGGGAGTTCATGTCACACCCCGAGCCAGCGGGCTGGATCGACTTTCCCGCCGGGCGGAAGGTTCTCGGGGCGCGATATCGTTGTGATAATCGACATGATCAGATTGTTTACAATGCACATGATATATAATGAGAAATGATAAATGATAAATGACATTGATATAGAATTACAAAGTTAAATTACATTGTCATGTTCATAATCAAACTAAGTAAATCTACCCAAAGGAATCATTGAGTTTTCTATCTTGTAACTGCACAAGATTCACAAAAGTGATTCACCAAAATATGTCATCAAAAGTTATGCACACAAAATGTAGCTAGGTCCACTATAAAAGTCCACTAGCTAATGCATCCTGAGTCTGGTGACTAAACATGTTCGTCACCTGAGAAAAACATGCATTTAAAAAAAGTTAACACTAGGTTGGTGAGTTCATAAATTTAGTAATTGAAAACAATTGATTTATTGTCATTCACAATCACCATGTTACACACAAGTCTTATTGATAATCATTTCATTTGTCTCACACAATGTCCTCTCCATAGTTATACTTACAAATAGTGTTTCACCCAAATCAAGCATGCTTATATATAGGGCTTACATAGGGGAACAAGCCCCAGCCGACATCCCACCACATGCTCAACAAGATTCAACACCACTTACAGTACAACTATGGATACCCATTTCTATCTCACATGTGTTTACCCCATTTGATATTCACCGATAAATTGTGCTCATCGCCCTTAGTGTTATATGTATAGAATAAAAGAGTATGAGGGAAGTAAGTTATCAAAACCGAAATGATGATAAAACCTTAGTGTTTTAAGGAAAATAGATTTATTAAATCTTATCCTTATTATTATTCTCTCAAGTGAAGGTTAACTATAATTTACTTCTAATAAAAGGAGTAATAGTTAACTCATCAGTAATGTAATTGGCCTAAATGTATAGAGCATATATGGGACCCATTGTGGACCTCACGTAATCAGACCACAATGCCTCCCATTTACCTCTATCCTATTTGTGTTCTCATAGTTTCATTGCCTTCAACGAGACTATTACTAGTAATATGACTTGAGAGAAAATCAATTCCTCAGTCTACCAGTTAATAGAATCGAAGGATTTAATTACAATTAGTTTCTGTAGATTAATATCACCATGTGTCATTTACCAAACCTGATTGGTGTCGCCTTGTTACCGGTCATACGATAACAGCCAATGATAACAATACGATCAACGTACCGACCTCACTCGTCGGCGGTTTGTCAAACCTATGGTACCACTACGTTATCGTCGGTTTAGTCGCACTAAATTAACTGGTAAACGATTCACTTCTAAGGGACTTACAATTGGGCATGATCTCATGAACACATGATTGTTGTGATATAATGCTAGCAGTCTTAATAATAATTAATTGTTGTCATCTGTTCACCCATTGTCATCACTTTTGTGTTATCTGTTCTCAATGTTATGTGTTCTCATAGTCTTTAACAAGGTGTTATCAGAACTTGTCTTACTACACAATGTTAGTAAATGTGTGAATGATATTATTATCATGAAATTATGATATCATGATTATCATTCTTGTTATCACTTATAATTGTCTCAGTGTTATCTCAATGTCACCTCAGTGTTAATAACCAAGTGTTATAAGATTACATCTTAATACACTTGTTATTTCAGAGTTTGGATGATATCAAGAAATTATGTTATCGTGACATCATCCTTGTTATGTTTTAATGGTGTAATCAAATAAAATGAACACAATGCTATGATCTATAGTCTTTAACATTGTTGCATAAGATCTCATCTTATCATCCAATATTAGCATATGTGAGGGATGACATCTTGAAACACTGTTATCATGATGTCAACCTTGATATCCCAAGTGATTGTCTCAATGTTGTCTCAATGTCATGTATTCTCAATGATTTTAACCGTGTGTTATAAGAACTCGTGTTATCACACAGTGTTAATAAATGCGATGAATGATGTCCTCATGAAACCATATTATCATGAGCATTACTCTTGTTGTCTCAGTGTTGTAAACCCATTGTTATGAGATCTAGTCTTGATGCATTGTGTCATTCGTTTTGATGGAATGATATCATGAAGGTAAGTTTTCATGATATCATTTCTGTTATGTTCTACATGTTATTTCACACCCAAGCACACATAATGATAATGATATGATATAATACGATAATAAAGATAAAATCATTATTATCTAAATCACATGATAATTGAAATAATAGACTAAAGCTTTTAAATAAATAAAAGAGTTAGCATGTTTCTCAGCTCTGAAGTTAAAATCAAAAGATTAGAAAAGGGGCATATGAACTCACCTTGTAATTGAAGTGGTTGACTAAGACTCAAGAAATGCACGCGCTCAATGTTGTCGTACTAATGTTATATTCACAGTCCTGTGTTTGAGTAAGTGTTATTTCAGTTATGATCCCTTATTTGATTGTTCTTTTTGAAATCTGAGTTGTTAAATGAGTTCGTGTAGTGAAAATGACCTATTCTTATGATTTTCATAAGAATGAGTCATGCTAATGGGCGTTCACCGGAATGAGTCTGTCACCCGAATGAATCTGCCACCCGAATGAGTCATCCGAGTGGCTCATTATCCCAGCTCATTCTCCCGACTCATTCTCCCGAATGGCTCATTCGCCCGAACTGGTTTTCAGCCATGGGAGAAGACGACTTCGAGTTCTAGTCGTATATATAGTCGTTTTGAGTGGGTTTATGTGAGTAAACTCATTTAGAAGGTGTATGGGTCGAAAAGAGATGTTTAAAACCGGATAAAACCGTGGTTGTATCGGGTTTGTAGAAAACCCTAAAATCCGAACCTTCTCTCTTGAATTTCGTCCAACCGAGCTTGTTTCGGGTTAGATCTTCTGTACTTCCTTGTTCTACTCAATGAAATGTAATTGTTCATCCACTTGTATTTCTTCCAAAGTTATGACTAACGATTCATCAATGAGACATCCCATGAGATTTAATACATGAAATACATCGTGTACTCCGCTGAGTTCATCCGGAAGTCTGAGTCGGTATGCTACCGGACCAATTCGTTGGGTTATTTCGAACAGTCAGACTAACCTCGGTGCTAACCTGCCCTTAGCCCCCAATACGAACTACGCTTTTCTAGGGGGACACTTTCAACATGACTCGGTCAACCACTAGGAATTCCAAAGGCTTTCGTCGTTTGTCTGCATAACTCTTTTGGCAGCTACGTGTTGCTTGTAGTCTGTGTTGAATCTGGGCAATACTATTAGTAGTCTCCTGAATAAGTTCAGGCCCAGTGATTCTGTTATCTCCCACTTCGGTCTAACAAATCAGAGACCGACTTTTCTACCGTATAGTGCTTCAAACGGAGCACATCCGATGCTGCTGTGGTAGCTATTGTTGTAGGAGATCTCAATGAATGGTAAATGTTTGTCCCAACTTCCACCAAAGTCTAGGACGCATATTCTCAACATATCCTCTAGGGTTTGAATGGTTCGCTCGCTTTGCCATCCGTTTGTGGATGGTAAGCGATGATTAAATTCACTTTCGTCCCTACGGATTGTTGCAATGATTGCCAGAACCGCGATGCAAGGTGCCTGTCCCGGTTTGAAATAATAGATAGCGGCACGCCGTGTCGTACTACTATTTCATTGACATAGAGTGTCACCAGTTTCTCAACCTTGCGGTTTTCCCGAATCAGTAAGAAGTGTACGGACTTGGTCAATCGATCAATGATGACCCATATGAAATCTTGTCCGTCGGAAGTGCGGGGTAGCTTGGTAATAAAATCCATAGTTATTTGTTCCCACTTCCATTGTGGTATCTCTGTTTGTTCTCACAACTTTAGAAGTTCTAGTGTTCTCTATCAACATGCAATGTTCTTATGCGAATATGTGACAGCTGTATACGAGAATTACGTCATCAATGATGTGAGCACATTTGATCGTTCTAGAAATCCACGTTGATTTAATAATCTCAATTGTTACAGATTGATAGTAAACGAGAAATGATGAAAGTAGGCGAAAACCGTGCACAAAACGGAGTCCTGGATTGCCCGGAATCGAAAAATGAAGAAAAATTACTAAGTGTTGGTCGACTGGACCCATCGCGGTACGCGATGGAGGGATTGAGAATCCTCCGCGGTACGCGATGGTTGCAAAATATCTGAAATTCCCGAAAAGCTTCGCGGTACGCGAAGCCCAATTTGGCACCTCATCGCGGTACGCGACGGGTGTGGCGGTGGAATGATCTGATCCTTTTTATCAGATTTCATGCAAGTTTTATTTTTTTTACAACTCTCGCATCTGCTTCAATCTCAGGCGAAAACACACACACTTTCACCATCTAAATTCATATCTGAAGCCCTCTGAACGCAAGGATCGCACCAGGGATCATCTCTACAAGTTCTGATCGTAGTTTTAGCCGCAGATATCCGTCTGATTAGGTAATGATCCGTTTAAACCTTCTAGTTTGATTTTGATTGATTAGATCTTGATTTTGAACGTAATGACATAGTTAGGATTGTTGATTATTGCCTAGATGATGGCTAGGATTGATTATAAACAAAGAACACGAAGTTTTAACGGTTAAATCCTTGTTTTGATCCGTTGTAATGCCCGGTTTGCATGAAACCATACCCATGATTATAATGGTTTAATCCATTTGATTATAACAATGTAGGTGATTAGTTGGGTTAATCCTTGAAATGCAAGGTTAAATCCAAGTGTTTCAAACTAATCACAACCATTAACATACTCATTGGAACGATTATCTGATGTTTATGATAACAGTCAGATTAGTATGTTAAACTTGGTTATTACACCTATTCTGATGCTACATTGTGATATTTCATGATAATTGGGTAATCAATAACAAGGATTGATCATTCCTAAGCCATTAAATTATCTAGAAACTGTTACAGTATCATAATGAACAACATTAACTATTTGGTTAATCCGAGATCATTCTGATTAATCAAGAGTGTCATCAACCTTGTAATTGGAACTTAATGCAGTGTAGGTTCCTACATTATCATACATTGTATGATATAACATTAAATTAACTAAATACATAACTAATATCAGTTGATGATTTTCAAAGCAATGTCTTTGACATTGAACGTTCGGAAAGATCTAATCAGTAAACTAGAACATAAATAACTCATTAAATATAACTAATGCAGAATCATCTCTGTACTACCAGTTTGGTGATACTCTGCTATACCTATATATCATCAGGTGAGTTTCGTATAACCCCTTTTCTTTTTAATACTTTATAAACATCGGGGTAACTCTGTAAACTGTTGTCTGAACATATGATATGCATCAATGATATCTGTGTGATTTCATGTGATTTTTGTGGGATTTCATGGGATTTTGCCTGTAGAACTGAACTCTATCATGGAACTAAAAGTCCTCATTCTTGAACTGTATCTAGTGAACCCATGTGTGGCCGAACAGAAAACATTGATAGTACTATTGGTTGACACCCCATTCGCTGGGAGGATTGCATCTCCCCTTGTGTGAATGTTTGTTATCTGTTTCCTGAACTTCTTAATGGTATGATAGGCATTAAGACAATGAGGCACTAAGATATGTACCGACGGGTAATATCTTGAGAACAGAACTAGACGTCCGAAAGGAACTAGATACGGGTCCCATGGTTATCCGGAACTGAACTTTTGAGAACATGCTTATCATATCATATTGTTTTAAATTGAACTGTCGAACTCACCAGCTTTGTGCTGACGTTTCAAACTCAAACATTTTTGCAGGTAAACAATAATAGCCGGTGAGGATGCACTTTTGGGATATTTGCACTTGAATAATTATAATTTGTAATTAAATAGACCTAGACTGTAATATGGATGTTAATGACGAACCTTATAATGTATTTACTTTAAAGTTAATCTGTGTGCTTGTGATATCGGATCAAGTAAGTCACCCCTCACCTCTGAGACATCACCACTATGCTTCCGCAACCGGTTCAGTGACATCATACACGAGGTGACGAGAGATGGGGGTGTGACAGAATACTCCGTTAGTGCTATTATGATAGCTAGAGCATTATAAATGTGAGCTTTAAACTTTGGTTCCATTTTCACAGATTGTGATAGAATTAGTTTACTTCACATTCATTTAGGATTTATGTTTCTCAATTGCCTTGACCATCCCTCTTCTAATAGTGCTTGACTTTGCAATTCCCCTAAATTCCGAAGAAATTCTGCAGTTACTACAGAATTTACGAGTTTACCGACTATTTCAGTTAGAAGATCGAGATCTTCTGATAAACTAATACCATGGTTTTATTGGTGTAAGATCTAGTTGAGTGGTCCCTATCACAATTCTTTTATGCAATGGGAATTGTGAGCGGACTTAATCATGCAGGTATTATATACCCGTAGGTTTTAGTATCTATTAGAAGTATAGGATGAAAGCTTGGTGATTTAACCATAGCTATTTGTCACACCCCGAGCCGGCGGGCTGGATCGACTTTCCCGTCGAGCGGAAAGGTCTCGGGGCGCGATATCGTTTGATAATCGAAATGATCAAATTGTTTACATAGCACATGATAAATAAATGAGAATTACTAACATGATAATGAAATAGAATTACAAAGTTAAATTACATTGTTTCCTCATAAATTAACTAAGTAAATCTAATCAAAAGAATCAATGAGTTTATATCTTGTATCTGTACAAGATATACAAAAGATGATTCATTGTTTTGTCATCCCAAAAGTATGTAACACAAAATAAAGCTAGGTCTTCTAAAAGTCCACTAGGTTAGTCCTTGAATGTAGGCAACTACACCTGTTCGTCACCTAAGAAAAACATGCATTAAAACAAAGTCAACACTAGGTTGGTGAGTTCATAAGTTTGATATTTGAGAGCCTTGAAATGTTCACATACACAATCACAATGTCATACTTGTTGTTTGTAAGTTGTTTGATTCACCCGTTCACACAATGGCCTTTCCATAGTTATATTTACAAGTGATATCTCATCCTATTAGCCATGCTTATATATAGGGCATATTGTAACATCTGTATCTTTAGTCATGGTAGTCATAAACAGTGATAGAACAATGTGTATTTATATTCAATCTGTCAATGTGATTCATGTGTTCATATTTGTGTTTGTGTGTTATAGGACCTTATTTAATTAGGAACAAGTATTTATAATTTGTGCTGACGTTTCAAACTCAAACATTTTTGCAGGTAAACAATAATAGCCGGTGAGGATGCACTTTTGGGATATTTGCACTTGAATAATTATAATTTGTAATTAAATAGACCTAGACTGTAATATGGATGTTAATGACGAACCTTATAATGTATTTACTTTAAAGTTAATCTGTGTGCTTGTGATATCGGATCAAGTAAGTCACCCCTCACCTCTGAGACATCACCACTATGCTTCCGCAACCGGTTCAGTGACATCATACACGAGGTGACGAGAGATGGGGGTGTGACAGAATACTCCGTTAGTGCTATTATGATAGCTAGAGCATTATAAATGTGAGCTTTAAACTTTGGTTCCATTTTCACAGATTGTGATAGAATTAGTTTACTTCACATTCATTTAGGATTTATGTTTCTCAATTGCCTTGACCATCCCTCTTCTAATAGTGCTTGACTTTGCAATTCCCCTAAATTCCGAAGAAATTCTGCAGTTACTACAGAATTTACGAGTTTACCGACTATTTCAGTTAGAAGATCGAGATCTTCTGATAAACTAATACCATGGTTTTATTGGTGTAAGATCTAGTTGAGTGGTCCCTATCACAATTCTTTTATGCAATGGGAATTGTGAGCGGACTTAATCATGCAGGTATTATATACCCGTAGGTTTTAGTATCTATTAGAAGTATAGGATGAAAGCTTGGTGATTTAACCATAGCTATTTGTCACACCCCGAGCCGGCGGGCTGGATCGACTTTCCCGTCGAGCGGAAAGGTCTCGGGGCGCGATATCGTTTGATAATCGAAATGATCAAATTGTTTACATAGCACATGATAAATAAATGAGAATTACTAACATGATAATGAAATAGAATTACAAAGTTAAATTACATTGTTTCCTCATAAATTAACTAAGTAAATCTAATCAAAAGAATCAATGAGTTTATATCTTGTATCTGTACAAGATATACAAAAGATGATTCATTGTTTTGTCATCCCAAAAGTATGTAACACAAAATAAAGCTAGGTCTTCTAAAAGTCCACTAGGTTAGTCCTTGAATGTAGGCAACTACACCTGTTCGTCACCTAAGAAAAACATGCATTAAAACAAAGTCAACACTAGGTTGGTGAGTTCATAAGTTTGATATTTGAGAGCCTTGAAATGTTCACATACACAATCACAATGTCATACTTGTTGTTTGTAAGTTGTTTGATTCACCCGTTCACACAATGGCCTTTCCATAGTTATATTTACAAGTGATATCTCATCCTATTAGCCATGCTTATATATAGGGCATATTGTAACATCTGTATCTTTAGTCATGGTAGTCATAAACAGTGATAGAACAATGTGTATTTATATTCAATCTGTCAATGTGATTCATGTGTTCATATTTGTGTTTGTGTGTTATAGGACCTTATTTAATTAGGAACAAGTATTTATTATTTATTTACAGTCGATTACGCTAGGCAAGAACAATATTGAATTATATCGAAACAGTGGTGGGCTGGCGGCATATTAGGCAGGTAGCTGGACTCTGAGTATGCCCTATACATATACTGCGTTCGGTGTAATGGGATAGTGTTAGTGCGTAGTGTTCAGACGGATATTATTACAAACAAATTAATTAACCAAATCGTAATGCGTAAGCGAGACTGGATATCATTATGGGTGACGATTCATGATGATATTAATGTCAAACTTATAATTACGAATAAACGACAATAAATAAATAATACGACCAAAAAACGTACGTAATTGCGGGTATACACGTAATTATATTCGTTTAACGGTCTGACTACGAACGAAAAGTAAAAATAAGTAAAATATTTTATATTACATTATACAATTTTTAAACTCATCAAAAAAAATTAAAGAAAACTATTTCATAATTCCAAATATTTAATGTCGTAATCGAGAAAAGCGCGCGTAAAAATACGCGAAACCGAACCCGACCTAGCCCGAACACGCGAGGAACCACCCGGGGCATAAAAACCCATATTTTCCTTCCATTTTCACAAAAGTTGCAGCTCTCGTTTCTTTCTCTCTCTAAATTCACGAAATCCCATTTCACCCTAGAAAAGTCACACTAAATCGACCATAACTTCTTCGTTTCTTGACCAAATCGCGCATATAATATATCAAAATGACCGTCTCGACGAGAGGAATCTGGAAGTACAAGGGATCGGAGCTGATTCGAAGTATTCTGGCCGGAATCCTAGAGAGAAGTTACTAACCTATAGGTATGTTACACTATTCATCATCTCTTTCTTTTGAAAACTGATTTATAGCTTCTAACTCGACTAGAGGGCTGGTAATCACTTGGGAATCATTGGATATGTAAGGATTTAAGTATTAGAAGCATATTTGAACTTGGGTTGGTCATGGGGTAAAAAAAATCAGTGAAGTTGGAGCTATATATATCGATGATGGGGTGGTGGTGGCCGGACCTGTTGATATTATCCTCTTCACTGCTGCTATTATACAACACCGACTCCTGTTCTTAAATCTTGGATTTGTTGGGAACTATAATATTGAAATTGTTAGATGGATGCCTTAATTTTGATTGGTGTTTCCTTCGATCTCTTTGACCATGACAGCAGCCATACAACCCCACAATACTAATCCTAATAATTAATTTAGTCTGTTTTAGGATATTAACAAACATGGATTGAAATTACTAGTAAATTGGATCAGATTCATGCGAGTATTAGAAGTCTAGAAAGCTGCTCATTTTCAATCGGTGGACCACCCATGAAATCCACACACTTCAGATGTATATATTAACTCTTGGAGTGCTGATCATAAGACCACCGACCCATATTCTTGGTTCTCGATCATAGTTATCAGCCCTAACAACAAAATAAAAATCAATAATTAGTAGAGATTTAATAAATTGAGAGGCCATATAATTTTCTTACCAACTGATTGTATAATGTCGATGGCCAACCTAGGAGTTAGCCCATTTTTTTTACAACAGTGGCAAGCCAGCAATTATCCAAACAAAATACCATTACAATTGATAAAATATTAGAACAATTATCTTAAAATCGATGTCAGCATGGGACAACTCAAAGCCATGAAAAATTACAAAACTATTTTGATATATTAACATAATTTTAGTCAAATTAATCAAAAGTGGTTTAGGACAAAGAAGCATGGATATGGGATGGGTAAATAAGTCAATATCGATGGCTTTGTCTTGAACATTAGATGGTCGATATTGTTAAATTCGACTGTCACCCAAACACAAAGGATGTCGATATTAGATCCTTAAATCCATGCATAGGTTCTAAACCTAAGAGAGTTAAACATCAAACATTTATGAAATTACAAAAAGTCATCTAAGCCTAATGGGTCGAAAAGGGTAATCTAACCCTGATCCGACTTAAAGTAATTATGGATTGATCTCATTTGGTTTAAGTTTTAACTTAATCTAATGATAAGATCATATCATAAACACAAAGGCTTACAGAACTTTAAGTTTCAATAAATTAAATGTTATACAACGAATTATCAAATCTACAACACATGCTACATATATGTGTAATAACTATTATGCATAATGTAACATGACACATATTTTTCATAAATCAAATGTTATTCAAATGATTCAATCATGTCTTTCAAGTTCATTCGACACTCTTAAACACAAGAACAAGTTACAAGAGGGAAATCATTAACAAGATAACATAAGTCAAGCGCTTAACATAAATCAATCGATCCATCAAAGTCTATACAATCATAAAAGCTTATATTATATGTATGATTACAATGATATAGGAAACAATTAGAAGTCTTGTTGCTTGCTACTTGCTACTTGTTCAGGTTCAGAATCTACTGTTGTCAGGTGAGAACATTAGCCCCTCTTTTACTGTTTTTCAAATGTTTTGGGGTGGAACACGTGACCAAACACTCTTTATACAATCATATCTCATATACAGGATTCATACTACCTTTCAACAATTACAGGTTCACTTTACAAATTTAAGGGATTTCTCAACTATTTTTAAATGAGTTATCAATTGTTAAACATTTAATACTAAAAACTTTTGTAAAAGAGTTTTATAAATTATTTTACAACCGGTTTTATATAAGATGTTTTATAAATGTTAAACACTTTGAAAGATTAAGTTTTACAAACTCTTACAAGCTTTTTGTGACAACTAGTACCTGACCGGCCGGCAAGTCCGTACGGTACGTGTACTTTAAATAGTAACTATGTGTAATTACATGTGTATAAACAGTACTTGTATTAACAAAACTCTAAATACAAGAAACAGTTGTACGTATTTTCGTGTAAACTTAAATACTGTAAGTACAACATACATTTGAAACATTAGTTGTGTGTATTTAAGTGAAAACCTAAGTACAATTAACACAACAGATCATGAGAAACAACGGTGTTTAAGCGAATAACAATAACAAATCGGTTGCGATCTGATATCCATAGATGACAGGAATCAGATGGCCGACAATTAAATGTGAAAACAATGTGATAACATGATGTTTAGTTGAGTCCGACAGTGAGGAAACACAATTCAAACAGTATTACAGTGTTATTTCAGAATAACGAACTGACAGTGAGTTTGCGTGGGTGACGATTCATACAAACATATCTGTGAGTTTAACATTCTGAAATGATGACTGTGAAGTAGAAAACCAAAGTCAGAAAGCTAAACCATCGACGTGTTCGTTCGAATGACGATTCGAACGAATACGCGTGATGGTGACGCGAGCTGACAAAACGAAAACGAAACACGACACGAACAACTTTAATTTAATAAAATAAAATAAATAACATTTTACAAGTTTGAAACTCATCAAATAATAAAAATAACTTCCTTTATATTTAAAACATATTAATTACGCGTAAAGTTCCGGAATACGTAACGAAAACACAAACCGAGCAACCGAAACGAACCCGAATACCCGCGGGGTATATAAACCACAAATGAGATCATTTCTTTCATTTTTCATATTTTCCCTCTCCCTCTACAACCCATTCCCGTCCCTTTTCCCTCTCTAGAAAATCATCACCATCTTCAACCTTCAAACTAGCCTATCTTGCTCAATTCACAACGAAATTCAGTGATTCTTGCGCCTAAACGAAGATCTCATCGTCCTCTACGTGAAAGTACAACAGATCGGGGAGTTTGTCCAGCCAAATCTGAGGTATGAGCAAGAGAAACTCACGGGGATTAGGGTTTTATGGGCTTTGTTCGACCCAACCCATGCAGCGAGTGATAGAACCGGTGTAAGCCAACCCTAGACCTTTGCAAACTTGTCCTGGTTCACCATTGATGTGGGGGCCTCACCGTGACTGGTCGTCGATCGAGTTGGATGATGGAGCTGCAACAGGTTCGCCAGGGAAAGAGATGGCTGAACCCTCGAGTGCCAGCCGAACCCCTCGGGGTCTCACGAACCTTGAGGTGCCGAACCATCTGACCCAACATGCAGCGAACCTTTCAGCATCCACCGAACCCTCCTTCGAGTCACGAACCCATGATCACGAACCTTTCTTCTCCCGAACCCTATAGCAACGAACCATGATGCAGGAGCCGAACCCTGTTACAAATCCATAACCATGAACCTAGCATTCAACAACCGAACCTTACAGGTCTTAGCGAACCCTAGTCGAACCTTTCATGCAGAAAGCTTGGGCCGAACCTTCCGATAATTACCGAACCAGTTGTAGGGAACCCAGCCGAACCACCGAGTCACCACCGTCGAACCCTTTGGAACCGAACCCTGCATGAGATGTTTAGGCGAACCTGTTAACCGCCTACAGCCACCGAACCTCGACTCATGGGGCCGAACCTTATACATTTGCAGTCGAACCTTCACCGAACCAAGTACTGGGAACGAACCCTTGCATGGTGCAGTGTAATACCCACCGAACCTTAATGTGAAACGTTCGGCCGAGTTTTAATTCCTTGGCCCGCTACTTTTGACAGCCCACGTACCGTATTTAGCCCCATAGCAAGATGTTCGGCCCAAGCCTTGTATGCAACTCACGATTCCATTAAAATCTTTGGCACAACAACTTATATGTGATCTAAACAATTATAAGGGGGCCTAACTTTCTCACCAGCCGGCCCATAGGTTACAGTCGGCCCACCTTAAAAGTTTCGGCCCAACAGCCCTACGACCGAACACCCATCATTCGGCCCACATAGTCGAGTTGGGACCAACACATTGCATCAACCCATAATTCGGCCCACATGGGTTATTATATAACTTAAAATGCTAGAATAACACGAATGAGATTAGATATATATACGATACTTTTCTATCACAAAGGTGGTTTATTAAAGACAAGAACATCGTATGTTTGAGTATGTTAACCATTTGAGTAAATTAATACAAAGATGGTCATGATTTTGATTTCATGAATTTAACAATCTCAAAACATGAAGCATATACAAGGGTGAAGTAAGTCTAAACATACAACATAAAGTCACATTATAATAACAATCTATGACATGTGAAATAAGGGCCGAATCAAGACCGTGACTCACAAGTGTTAGCCAACAATAGGGCTAACACATACACGCACACATATCTTATTAACTTAGATTTATAAGATCCAACAACATGAAATCAATACAAGAACGTGAAAACAAACGCAAGTACAATCAAGAGCCCGCGCATTTCTTTGTTTAAGCTAAGTCAACCCTACAACAACAAGGTGAGTTCATATGCCTCTTTTCTTTAATCTTTACTGATTTTAAACTCTCGGGGCTGAGAAACATGTTTACTTTTATTTATTTAAAAGTCTTGCTTAACATGTTATTTATACTTTGATTTAGATAATATTAAACTGTTTATTATCACTTATCATTGTATGCATGCTTGTATGATCATGAGATAACAGGGAAACTCAGATGAATATGATAATATAATTTCATAATCATCAAGACATTTGAATAACATAGTTGTAAGATTTTATCTTATAACACTTAGTTATTCTTACATGAGCAAACATTGAGACAATTCATACACAAACAAACAATGAGAACTACTACAGTGAAACATGATGACACTACACAACACATGAATGATTAGAAGATAAAACATCTTCTAAATATCATTCCACATTATAATTAACCAAGTGTGATAAGTCAAGTACTTATAACACTTAGTTATAACTTAAAAACATACTATGTGATAGTACGAACGCATTGATCATCCACCACCTGCGTCACTTAAGGGTACTAAGACTAGTTCTTAGTACGGCTTAAGGATTACATGGTGAACATATGGAATTCATGAATGATAATCATGATAACGTAACTTCATTATAACTATATCATTCACACAATGATTAACATAACGTAATAAGACAAGTTCTTATTCAACTTTACTAATCACATGAGAACATCCCACATTGAGAACAACAACAACATAGATGTGCATCATCCATCGTTATCTGTGGACTAGTAGAATGAGGAATTTATTTTCTCTCATGTCATATTATTAGTAACAGTTTCGATGAAGGCTATGGGATCACACGGCGGGATAGAGGTGAATCGGGTGCATTGTAATCTGATTTCGTGAGGATCACAATGGACTCCTTTTGGGCTCTATACGTTGCATTTGAGAATACATTACAAACAGTTAACTAACACTTTTAATATTTAAAAGTGAAACAACAGTTAACCCCACAATTATAGAATAATACAAGGAACATATTTGATAAATCTAATATCCTTAACACATATATTGGTTATCATTACTTCGGTTGATAACTACAATACTATCATTACATTATTCTATACATGAGAACACAGGTGATCAAAATGGAGATGAACATGAGGAATGGGAATGGAAATCAATAGTTGTATTGCAAGTAGTGTGGAGTTCTAGTAGTGATGTGGTGGGATGTTGGCTAGGGCTTAGTTCCCTTACATATGCCCTATATATAAGCATCACTACTAGGATGATATATCACTTGTGAATATAACTATTGAGGAGCCATTGTGTGAACAGGTGAAACAAACATCATACAAGTAACATAATCAACTTGTGATTGTGCATGTGAATGAATCAAGGTTTTCAATTAACATACTTATGAACTCACCAACCTAGTGTTGACTTTGTTTAAATACATGTTTTTCTCAGGTGATGAACAGGTGTAGCTACTTAAATGCAAGGATTAAGCTAGTGGACTTTTAGAAGACCTAGCTTTATTTTGTGTTTCATGCTTTTGGTGACAAGAACAACGAATCATCTTTTGTATATCTTGTACATATACAAGATATAGTTACATTGATTCTTTTTGGTAGATTTACTGGATTAAATTATGAACGATACATTGTAATTTAATCTTGTAATTCTATGTCATGGATGTGTTAGCATTTCTCATTTATTTATCATGTGCTATGTAAACAATCTGATAATTTGATTATCACTCATGATATCGCGCCCCGGGAACCTTTCGCCCGACGGGAAAACCCGATCCGTTCCCGCCGGCCCGGGGTGTGACACTTTTAAACTATAAACCGTATTTTTAAATAAATGTTTTATTAAATGTTTCCGTTGAAACCTTGTATTTATACAAGGGTCTTCTATCACCGGATTCAATCAAAGTTTTCAAATAAGGTGTAACATCACTGTACTTTCGGTTGTCCGTACGTCAGTACATCCGTACGAATGTACTGTTACGACCGGAGATTTATTAATTATTGATGATTATGAATTACTGGTTTTCACTACTGATATTATCACTGTACTGGTATGCATGACTACGATTTATTATACGCGTAAACCACAGGAAGTTTAGTTGAATTCAACTAAACAGGCCTGTAGTGTTTATCGCAGTTACTTATCACTGACGATGATGGTTATTGGTTTGAGAATGTATTGGGATTGGAACTGGGAGTTGTTTGAGTCTGGTTGCTAAACATAGTCAAGGACCCATGGACATGGTTTATCGAAATAGCGGTGGGACGGTGGCTAGGGCAGTTGCGACTGACCCTTACATATGCCCTATATATATGCATATTTCGGTCTATCATGGATGTGTCAGTGACTAGTGTTTAGTGGGTTTTGGTTTGAGAAATGATAATATTAAAATTAATAAATAAAGGGGAATTTATTTATGCGAAGTGAGGTTACGAACATTTCTTAAAATGCGAATGTTGATTTAGAAATAATTACTTAGTAATGTATTCGCGTGAGTGACGATTCACACGAATATAATTATTAAGAATAATGTTCTAAAACGATATTCCCTAAATCATAAATCAAATCGAAATACGATACGAGCGTCGGATTCGCAAAGGTGACGATCTTTGCGAATACGTACGCGAGTAACGCGTTTCGACGAGATAACTAAATAATATTAAATGATATTAAATTAATAAATAAATCTTAAAATATTTATTAGGAATCATAACCTAAATTAAATTGGAATAATTTAATAATAATGAAACGAAAGCGTGTTACGAAACAATTTATTTAAACTTATTTTACTTAATTCAGACAACACCCGTTATTTAAAAATGAATTATTTAAATATGTTACGTTAGAAGGACCGAGCGTGATATTACATTTCACACGTATTTAACAAAACATTTTACGAGACCGAGGTTATTTAAAATCAATTTAAATAACGAAAACCTATTATTTAAACACTTTATGTTTAAATATGGCTAACGTGTAAAAACCGAACATTTATTAAGTTATCGCGATAAAAACGAGACCGAACACACGGGGATAAAATGCGGTATAATAAAGAAGAAGCCTTCTTTCTTCTTCATTTAACCTACACCCATTCTCTCTCTAAAAACACACACACACACACGCATTCTCTACCTTCTCTCTAACATTCCAAGCTCGTCTCTTGACGGATTCACGAGATCGTTGCGGCTACGCGTTCGTGAGATCGAGAGGAACACGAAGATATCAAGGAAGTGGCTGTTTGTTCACGATTGAAGGTAAGAAATCTATTTTTATTTTCGGTTTCATGTCGATCTAGAATCGGGTTATGATGCCATAATTGTTAGTTGATTTGTACATGAATAAACTTTAAACGAACTAAAATAGAGAGGAGGAAACCATAGCTTTGATCTGCAGCAGGTTGTAGCAAGGAAGGTGCTGACGAACAGATGAATTACACAGGGTTCGTAGACTGCTGGAACCGAAGCTGTGACCACGAAAACCCTGCTGGCCGAACCCTTGATCATCTTAGAGGCCGAACTATGTGCTAGCGAACCCTGCTGGTGTAGCGAACCTGCATGGCCCATGGGATTCACGAACCTTCTTATTGGGATGTTGAACCCTGGCCATGGACGAACCTTTGGACATCAAGGAGGCAACGAACCCAAGTCATGCAAGAAGACGAACCCTGCCCTACCATTTTAGATGCCGAACCCTTTCCTTCTTCGGCCAAACCTACGAGATAACAACCACGAACCCTAAGACTAAATGGGCCGAACCCATGCCTTGGATCAAAGGTTCGCTGCTCAATGGGAATAAAAATCCAATTTTGATTCATTAAGGGGTTTGAGATAAATGGAGGACATGATTTATATACATATACTTATGTGGATTAACATGCATGCATGGGAGGAGTTAAAGCTACCACCTTTTATAATAAAAATGGAAAAATTAGTTATGGATTCACATGGCTTGAAATATTTGATAAGGAGAACATAGTTATTGTTTTCCTAAACATAACATTGAACTTTATTCCAAGATAGGTGTATTAAACTTAAGTTAGAGTTTAATTATAATTTTAATTATAATGGAGGGGGATGAATATGCATGCATGCTCACACTAGGAGTGAATATACATAAGTTAAGGATAAAGCTTTACGCTTACAAAATCTTAAGTTTAATATGTTAACCTAGATCGAGTTAACCAAGTTAATGAAAGCTTAAGAGTTGAAAACTAAATAAGTTTAACCATCTAATGGCAATGTCATACTTAAACTTATAAACACAATCACGATTATAAATACAGGTTGTTGAGTAGGTTGATTTACTTACGCGAGCGCACGTTGAACTAAAACACTGAACCAAAGGACTTCAGGTGAGTTCTCATAACCTCCCTTTCTTTAAACTATTTTTGGTTTTAAAACCCGGAGGTGAAACATGTATACCAAATTAAATATTATTTTGATAACACAAGGTTAATACCTGTTTATCAATATGATATTCACATTTGAAATTATCATTATTATGGGATTATCTCTTATTATTTTATATCCATGTAAACATTGTTATTGATCTAGGTCAATAACAAAGATTACAAGTATTGTCACAAATCCCGAGAATCATCGCTCTTAACTTCGGTTAATTGCTTTGACATCGTGTATTGTCACGTGGATGGTTTCCACATCTGTGAAGCATTGCCTTTGACTTCGGTTATTTGCTTTGGCTTCATGTATTGTCACGTGGTTAGCGACCACTCCATGAATCATGTATTTAACTTATGTTAATTACATAATGATCATGTATAGTCACGAACATTATTTGAGAATATGGTTGATGAGATTGGTTGATTAGTTTGTGGATTGATTATCTATATTTGATTATGATTATTTGTGATTGGCTATGATTGATTTGGTTATGTGGTTATGTGATTGTGTATGTGTTTGGTTGTTGAATTGATGGATGTGCGTTGGATTATCTCATACAGGTATTCATATGGATTTTCTCAAGAAGATCATAAGTTTTATACTCGTTTTAAACAAAGCATTTTATAAAACCCTTTTAAGCATAAACTTTCAAACTCATTTTTACTAAAACATTTTTAAACATAAAAACTTATGATTACTCACCAACTACTTTTGTAGTTGACACTTGATTTCTTACATGTTTCAGGTGATGGAGACAAGTAGGAATGAAGAGAGGATCTCTTCTATTTTGGACATCATCATATAGGACCTTGGACTTAGTTAATTAACTAAATTTCTGGCGATTAGAGTTTAGTTAGTTTAACTAATTCTTTTGTGTAACTGATGTATTTGATTCATGATGAACATGATTTTTGGTGTAATTATTTTGGTTGATTTAAATGATATATGATGATTGAATTAGATGCCCATGAGCTTTTGAACAATCTACACATCCCTCGTGGCATCCCGATGATTCCGCCGTCGGTCGGGGTGTTACAGATTGGTATCAGAGCCTGGGTTATAGGGAATTAGGTTACTAGAAATGGTTGACCTAGTCTATAACCGTAGGATACCCTAGTATGAATAAATTCATACACTAGTTAGTATATTCAGGATTCATGCTTATGTGTTTATTACATGTTAATTGAACTCCTGTTATACATCTGATATATATACTGCTTATTGATTTATTGCTTACGTGTGCCCTAATGATTCGATAAGGACATGCACGTGGTGTATCGTAAAGGTGGTGGGACGTTGGCTAGGGCAGTTGCGACTGACCCTTACATATGCCCTATATATATACCATTTACGGTACATTGGGTGGATGTCAGTATTGAAGAATGTGGGAACTACCCGTTTGGGAAATTACCTGCTTAAGAAATTAAATGCTTAGGAATTATCTGCTTTAGGAATTATTTGTTTGATCTATAAACTCCAGACAAGGACACGCTCGTGGTATATTACAAAGGTGGTGGGACGGTGGCTGGGGCAGTTGCGACTGACCCCTACATATGCCCTATACATATACCATTTGTAGTATATTGGGGGTCTGTCAGTGTCAGGAACTTAGGATATTACTAGGAATTTTTGTGAGATGGATGCTGATGGTCTGTTGGTTAAGGTTGGTTTGGATTGACACTTTGGATGATCACACTTGATAAACACTTATAAATTCCCTTATAAAAACATACGGATTGGACACGTAGGGTGCATAGGATTAATGAACGATATGAGCGATTAGTGATGGAATATGGACTTGGGTGATGATATAGACACTTGCTGATAATATAAACGCATGGTGATGATACTAACACTTAGTGATGGTATGGACACTTGATGAAAATAAGCTATAGGGAAGATATGAACACTTAGTGACAATAAGAGCACTTCGTGATGATATGAGCCCTCATTGATGATTATTGACATTGGGATTGATATGGACTTTAGTGAACTTAGACAATTGGGGGAAACTTAATGTCAGGTGAACTTAGACATTAGGTGAACTTAGAAATAGGTAAACCTACATGTCAGGTGAACTTAGACATTAGGCGAACCTAATTGCCCAAGGGAACTAGAGACCACTTCGCTCAAAATTATCCTACCAAGGATAAGGGTAGTGAAGTGAGGTTATGGTAAGATACATAACACACCCTAAATGCTAACAAGGGCATAATCGTGGTGCAATGGAACGGTGGTGGGACGGTGTAGGGGAGATTGCGATCTACCTCTGCATATGCCCTATATATAAGCTTGTTGCATTGCATTGGGAGGTTGTCAGTGTTAGTATAGGGTGAGGAATGTATAGGACCTAGGAATAGATAGTTAACACTAGTTATGACCAACTAGGACACTTAGTAAAATAATAGAGAATTATACACATTTTGAGTTTAATGACAGATAGGAGATAAATATAGTTCCTATATAAAATCCTAATTGTCTAAAGAACTCATTTAAACATTGTTTGTATGACTTACGTTGTATACGGTAGTAACATGTTTCTATTTCCTTCAGAAACATGCCGCCTCGCCGTCACAACGGAGATGATACGAACGCTGAGGATGCTAACGGTAATGCCAACCCTGGCATGCAAGAGTTAGCTAATCTCATCACTGGATTGGTGAATCAGTTGACTCAGGCCAACCAAAACATCAACCAGAATCGAGGTGGTGCAAACCAGACAACTTGCACATTCAAACACTTCAATTCCTGTAATCCCCTGAAATTTACGGGTGCTGAATCAGCCACTGGTCTGCTGCAGTGGTTCGAGAGTATGGAGAACACCTTCATCAACAACGAATGCCCTGAAAATCTGAAAGTTCGCTATGCCACCAGTGTTTTCCAAAAGAGAGCACTGACTTGGTGGAATGGGGAAAAGCGAACTAGGGGAGTAGATGCTGCCTTAGCACTGACATGGACAGAGGTCAAGACTCTGATGACCACTGAATTCTGTCCTAGAAGCGAGATGAGAAAACTGGAGACTGAGTTCTGGGAACTCAAGCAGGATAGCGGGGAGAACGTCATCTACAATACTCAGTTTCATGAGTATAGTCTACTGGTGCCTCATATGGTAACACCCTTGGATAGGGCGATTGAGAAATATATCGGCGGGCTGCCGGTGCAGATTCAGGATACGGTCTACGGGAGTAATCCCAAAACACTGGAGGCTGCTATCCGTCTATCTGCAACTCTTACTGATAACCATGTGAAGAATGGAACGCTCACTAGGAAAGGATACAAGAAGACTGACACCAAGACTACTGCAAAGGAAGTCAAAGCTGAAGTCAAAGCTGAAGTCAAGTCTGAAGCTGCTAGCTCGTCCAAAAGCAGCAACAAGAAGAGAAAGAATAGGAACTTCATGGTAACTGTACCTGCTGCGAAGTCTGCGCAGCAATCATCAAACAATTCTGCTGCAAGAAGTTACACTGGGAACACTCCCCAATGTAATACTTGCAGGTATCATCACGCACCTAACTTGCCATGTCGCGTCTGCAACAACTGTGGCAAGTTTGGGCACTATGCTAATGTTTGTAGGAGTGCATTGCAAGCACAAAGGATGCAACAAGCACCGCTTGCACTGCCAGCTCCTCATGCTCAACCTATTCCGGCTGTACCCATTCGCCAGGTACCTCAGGCACAGGCAAGAGCCTGTTATGAATGTGGTGAAGTGGGTCATTTCAGAAATCAATGCCCAAAGTTGACTGGAAATAATCAGAGGGTGGCAAGAGGCCGGGCTTTTCAACTGAATGCTCCAGCTGTTCAAGCCAACCAGGATGTGGTCAACGGTACATTTCTGATCAACAACTCTTATGCATCTGTCTTATTTGATTCTGGTGCTGATAGGAGTTTTGTTTCATATGATTTCGAATGCTTGCTTGGTAGAACACGTACATATTTAGATAAACCGTTTAACGTGGAAGTGGCTGACGGAAACACTATTGATATTGACACTATTATCGTTGGATGTACGGTGAACTTAAATGATCACGTTTTCCCAATTGATCTTATACCTATGCATCTTGGTAGCTTCGATGTTATCATAGGCATGGATTGGTTAGCCACCCACAGAGCGAAGATTGTTTGTCATGAGAAATATATCCGTATTCCTTTACCTTCGGGTGAAACTTTGAGAATATTTGGAGAAACTGCTAGTCAAGGTCTTAAGCTGATGTCTTGCACTAAAGCACATAAGTACCTTAGAAAGAAATGTATAGCCTTTTTAGCTCACATTGTGGAGAAGAAAGAGAAAGGAAAGAGAATTGAAGATGTTCCAGTGATACGAGATTTTCCAGAAGTATTTCCAGTTGATTTGCCGGGTCTTCCACCAGAACGTCAAGTTGAGTTCCGAATTGACTTAGTTCCTGGTGCGAACCCAGTCGCCAAAGCTCCTTATAGACTTGCGCCTTCGGAGTTGCAAGAATTGGCGAGTCAACTGCAAGAACTTACCGATAAAGGATTCATTCGCCCGAGCCATTCGCCATGGGGTGCACCGGTCCTGTTTGTCAAGAAGAAGGACGGGTCATTCCGAATGTGCATCGACTACCGCGAGTTGAACAAACTCACAATCAAGAATCGATATCCACTGCCGCGTATCGATGATCTCTTCGATCAGCTTCAAGGCTCGGCATGGTTTTCAAAGATCGATCTTAGGTCTGGGTATCATCAGCTTCGCGTACATGATGATGATATTCCCAAGACAGCTTTTAGAACCAGATATGGCCATTATGAATTTTTGGTAATGCCTTTCGGCCTTACCAATGCACCTGCGGTTTTCATGGATCTCATGAACCGGGTTTGCAGGCCATACTTGGATAAATTCGTAATTGTATTCATAGATGATATTCTGATCTACTCAAAGACTAAGGAAGAACACGAGAAACACCTTAAGTTGGTTTTGGAGATCCTAAGAGAGGAGCGACTGTATGCCAAATTCTCTAAATGTGAATTTTGGCTTAAGGAAGTTCAATTTCTGGGACACATAGTCAACGAATACGGTGTTCACGTGGATCCTACAAAGATTGATGCTGTGAAGAATTGGAGTACACCGAAGACACCGACGGAGATTCGATCGTTTCTTGGACTTGCCGGTTATTATCGGCGGTTCATATCGAACTTCTCCAGGATTGCTGTCCCTCTCACTGCTTTGACTCAGAAGAATAGGCCATATGAGTGGGGACCAAAGCAAGAAGAGGCATTTCAGACTTTGAAGCAGAAACTCTGTGATGCTCCTGTCTTGACACTGCCTGATGGAAATGATGATTTTGTGGTTTATTGTGATGCATCCAACCTAGGTCTCGGTTGTGTTCTCATGCAACGGGGAAAGGTTGTGGCTTATGCATCAAGACAATTGAAGATTCACGAAAAGAACTACACCACACACGACTTGGAACATGGTGCAGTCGTGTTTGCCTTGAAGATATGGAGACACTATCTTTATGGCACTAAGTGTGTAGTGTTCACTGATCATAAGAGTTTGCAACATATTCTGAATCAGAAAGAACTTAATATGAGACAACGGAGATGGGTTGAACTGTTAAATGATTATGACTGTGAAATTCGCTACCATCCTGGGAAAGCGAATGTAGTAGCAGATGCGCTTAGTCGCAAGAGTCAAGTTCAGATCCATAGTGTCCGAGTGCACAATAACCTCCGTAATGATATTCTCACAGCCCAACAACACTCATTGGCTCAAGATGACTTGAAAAATGAGATGTCTTGCGGGGCTGAAATACTGTTGGAAACTAAGGATGATGGTTTGATGTATTACCTGAACCGGTTGTGGATACCGAACCGGGGTGATCTTAGGATGGTGATTATGAATGAAGCTCATAAGTCTCGTTACTCAGTCCATCCAGGTTCTGACAAGATGTATCAAGACCTTAGGGGCTTGTACTGGTGGCCTGGAATGAAGAAGGATATTGCTGAATATGTGTCTAAGGGCCTTAACTGTGCTAAAGTCAAGGCGGAACACCAGCGACCTTCGGGACTGTTAAACAACCTGAAATACCGATGTGGAAGTGGGAGAATATCTCCATGGATTTCATTACTAAACTCCCGCGGACCGCGAACGGTAAAGATAGCATATGGGTAATTGTTGATAGATTGACCAAGTCGGCTCATTTCTTACCGATACGCGAAACATATCCTGTGCGAAAGTTAGCGCGTATCTACATTGATGAGATCATTAGCCGACATGGTATTCCCTTAAGCATAATATCGGATCGTGATGCTCGCTTCACGGCACGATTTTGGGAATCACTTCATGAAGCCTTTGGAACAAGACTGGATCTTAGCACTGCTTATCATCCTCAAACAGATGGTCAAACGGAGCGAACGATTCAGACATTGGAAGACATGTTAAGGGCTTGTGTCATCGATTTCGGTGGCAATTGGGATGGCCATCTACCATTGGTTGAGTTCTCGTATAACAACAGTTATCACGCGAGCATTGGTATGGCACCGTTTGAAGCTCTTTATGGCAGGAAATGTCGGTCACCTATTTGTTGGACCGAAGTCGGCGATTCGCAGATTACTGGTCCAGAGATTATTCAGGAAACGACTGACAAGATCCGCCAGATCCGTGACAATCTGTTAGCTGCACGCAGTCGACAGAAGAGTTATGCGGATAAACGAAGAAAACCTTTAGAGTTTGAAGTGGGAGATATGGTATTACTCAAAGTATCGCCTTGGAAGGGCGTTGTTCGATTGGGAAGAAGGGGAAGCTTGCTCCACGATACGTTGGCCCTTTTAAGATCCTTGAACGGATCGGGAAGGTTGCCTACAAATTGGAACTTCCTCCTGAACTTAGTAATGTGCATCCAACGTTTCACGTGTCCAATCTAAGAAAGTGCTTAGCTGATCAGGATCTTCAGGTACCACTCGATGACATCCGCATCGATGATACCATGCATTTTGTTGAAAAACCAGTGGAGATAATGGATCGGGAGATTAAACAGCTCAAACGCAGTAGAATTCCAATTGTCAAAGTACGTTGGGAATCGAAGCGGGGTCCAGAATTCACATGGGAGCGAGAAGATCAGATGAAGCTTAAGTACCCACATTTATTTACTACGGTCACTCCAAGTTGAATTTCGGGACGAAATTCCCTTAACTAGGGGAGACTGTAACATCATTGTACTTTCGGTTGTCCGTACGTCAGTACATCCGTACGAATGTACTGTTACGACCGGAGATTTATTAATTATTGATGATTATGAATTACTGATTTTCACTACTGATATTATCACTGTACTGGTATGCATGACTACGATTTATTATACGCGTAAACCACAGGAAGTTTAGTTGAATTCAACTAAACAGGCCTGTAGTGTTTATCGCAGTTACTTATCACTGACGATGATGGTTATTGGTTTGAGAATGTATTGGGATTGGAACTGGGAGTTGTTTGAGTCTGGATGCTAAACATAGTCAAGGACCCATGGACATGGTTTATCGAAATAGCGGTGGGACGGTGGCTAGGGCAGTTGCGACTGACCCTTACATATGCCCTATATATATGCATATTTCGGTCTATCATGGATGTGTCAGTGACTAGTGTTTAGTGGGTTTTGGTTTGAGAAATGATAATATTAAAATTAATAAATAAAGGGGAATTTATTTATGCGAAGTGAGGTTACGAACATTTCTTAAAATGCGAATGTTGATTTAGAAATAATTACTTAGTAATGTATTCGCGTGAGTGACGATTCACACGAATATAATTATTAAGAATAATGTTCTAAAACGATATTCCCTAAATCATAAATCAAATCGAAATACGATACGAGCGTCGGATTCGCAAAGGTGACGATCTTTGCGAATACGTACGCGAGTAACGCGTTTCGACGAGATAACTAAATAATATTAAATGATATTAAATTAATAAATAAATCTTAAAATATTTATTAGGAATCATAACCTAAATTAAATTGGAATAATTTAATAATAATGAAACGAAAGCGTGTTACGAAACAATTTATTTAAACTTATTTTACTTAATTCAGACAACACCCGTTATTTAAAAATGAATTATTTAAATATGTTACGTTAGAAGGACCGAGCGTGATATTACATTTCACACGTATTTAACAAAACATTTTACGAGACCGAGGTTATTTAAAATCAATTTAAATAACGAAAACCTATTATTTAAACACTTTATGTTTAAATATGGCTAACGTGTAAAAACCGAACATTTATTAAGTTATCGCGATAAAAACGAGACCGAACACACGGGGATAAAATGCGGTATAATAAAGAAGAAGCCTTCTTTCTTCTTCATTTAACCTACACCCATTCTCTCTCTAAAAACACACACACACACACGCATTCTCTACCTTCTCTCTAACATTCCAAGCTCGTCTCTTGACGGATTCACGAGATCGTTGCGGCTACGCGTTCGTGAGATCGAGAGGAACACGAAGATATCAAGGAAGTGGCTGTTTGTTCACGATTGAAGGTAAGAAATCTATTTTTATTTTCGGTTTCATGTCGATCTAGAATCGGGTTATGATGCCATAATTGTTAGTTGATTTGTACATGAATAAACTTTAAACGAACTAAAATAGAGAGGAGGAAACCATAGCTTTGATCTGCAGCAGGTTGTAGCAAGAAGGTGCTGACGAACAGATGAATTACACAGGGTTCGTGGACTGCTGGAACCGAAGCTGTGACCACGAAAACCCTGCTGGCCGAACCCTTGATCATCTTAGAGGCCGAACTATGTGCTAGCGAACCCTGCTGGTGTAGCGAACCTGCATGGCCCATGGGATTCACGAACCTTCTTATTGGGATGTTGAACCCTGGCCATGGACGAACCTTTGGACATCAAGGAGGCAACGAACCCAAGTCATGCAAGAAGACGAACCCTGCCCTACCATTTTAGATGCCGAACCCTTTCCTTCTTCGGCCAAACCTACGAGATAACAACCACGAACCCTAAGACTAAATGGGCCGAACCCATGCCTTGGATCAAAGGTTCGCTGCTCAATGGGAATAAAAATCCAATTTTGATTCATTAAGGGGTTTGAGATAAATGGAGGACATGATTTATATACATATACTTATGTGGATTAACATGCATGCATGGGAGGAGTTAAAGCTACCACCTTTTATAATAAAAATGGAAAAATTAGTTATGGATTCACATGGCTTGAAATATTTGATAAGGAGAACATAGTTATTGTTTTCCTAAACATAACATTGAACTTTATTCCAAGATAGGTGTATTAAACTTAAGTTAGAGTTTAATTATAATTTTAATTATAATGGAGGGGGATGAATATGCATGCATGCTCACACTAGGAGTGAATATACATAAGTTAAGGATAAAGCTTTACGCTTACAAAATCTTAAGTTTAATATGTTAACCTAGATCGAGTTAACCAAGTTAATGAAAGCTTAAGAGTTGAAAACTAAATAAGTTTAACCATCTAATGGCAATGTCACATTTGAAATTATCATTATTATGGGATTATCTCTTATTATTTTATATCCATGTAAACATTGTTATTGATCTAGGTCAATAACAAAGATTACAAGTATTGTCACAAATCCCGAGAATCATCGCTCTTAACTTCGGTTAATTGCTTTGACATCGTGTATTGTCACGTGGATGGTTTCCACATCTGTGAAGCATTGCCTTTGACTTCGGTTATTTGCTTTGGCTTCATGTATTGTCACGTGGTTAGCGACCACTCCATGAATCATGTATTTAACTTATGTTAATTACATAATGATCATGTATAGTCACGAACATTATTTGAGAATATGGTTGATGAGATTGGTTGATTAGTTTGTGGATTGATTATCTATATTTGATTATGATTATTTGTGATTGGCTATGATTGATTTGGTTATGTGGTTATGTGATTGTGTATGTGTTTGGTTGTTGAATTGATGGATGTGCGTTGGATTATCTCATACAGGTATTCATATGGATTTTCTCAAGAAGATCATAAGTTTTATACTCGTTTTAAACAAAGCATTTTATAAAACCCTTTTAAGCATAAACTTTCAAACTCATTTTTACTAAAACATTTTTAAACATAAAAACTTATGATTACTCACCAACTACTTTTGTAGTTGACACTTGATTTCTTACATGTTTCAGGTGATGGAGACAAGTAGGAATGAAGAGAGGATCTCTTCTATTTTGGACATCATCATATAGGACCTTGGACTTAGTTAATTAACTAAATTTCTGGCGATTAGAGTTTAGTTAGTTTAACTAATTCTTTTGTGTAACTGATGTATTTGATTCATGATGAACATGATTTTGGTGTAATTATTTTGGTTGATTTAAATGATATATGATGATTGAATTAGATGCCCATGAGCTTTTGAACAATCTACACATCCCTCGTGGCATCCCGATGATTCCGCCGTCGGTCGGGGTGTTACAGATTGGTATCAGAGCCTGGGTTATAGGGAATTAGGTTACTAGAAATGGATGACCTAGTCTATAACCGTAGGATACCCTAGTATGAATAAATTCATACACTAGTTAGTATATTCAGGATTCATGCTTATGTGTTTATTACATGTTAATTGAACTCCTGTTATACATCTGATATATATACTGCTTATTGATTTATTGCTTACGTGTGCCCTAATGATTCGATAAGGACATGCACGTGGTGTATCGTAAAGGTGGTGGGACGTTGGCTAGGGCAGTTGCGACTGACCCTTACATATGCCCTATATATATACCATTTACGGTACATTGGGTGGATGTCAGTATTGAAGAATGTGGGAACTACCCGTTTGGGAAATTACCTGCTTAAGAAATTAAATGCTTAGGAATTATCTGCTTTAGGAATTATTTGTTTGATCTATAAACTCCAGACAAGGACACGCTCGTGGTATATTACAAAGGTGGTGGGACGGTGGCTGGGGCAGTTGCGACTGACCCCTACATATGCCCTATACATATACCATTTGTAGTATATTGGGGGTCTGTCAGTGTCAGGAACTTAGGATATTACTAGGAATTTTTGTGAGATGGATGCTGATGGTCTGTTGGTTAAGGTTGGTTTGGATTGACACTTTGGATGATCACACTTGATAAACACTTATAAATTCCCTTATAAAACATACGGATTGGACACGTAGGGTGCATAGGATTAATGAACGATATGAGCGATTAGTGATGGAATATGGACTTGGGTGATGATATAGACACTTGCTGATAATATAAACGCATGGTGATGATACTAACACTTAGTGATGGTATGGACACTTGATGAAAATAAGCTATAGGGAAGATATGAACACTTAGTGACAATAAGAGCACTTCGTGATGATATGAGCCCTCATTGATGATTATTGACATTGGGATTGATATGGACTTTAGTGAACTTAGACAATTGGGGGAAACTTAATGTCAGGTGAACTTAGACATTAGGTGAACTTAGAAATAGGTAAACCTACATGTCAGGTGAACTTAGACATTAGGCGAACCTAATTGCCCAAGGGAACTAGAGACCACTTCGCTCAAAATTATCCTACCAAGGATAAGGGTAGTGAAGTGAGGTTATGGTAAGATACATAACACACCCTAAATGCTAACAAGGGCATAATCGTGGTGCAATGGAACGGTGGTGGGACGGTGTAGGGGAGATTGCGATCTACCTCTGCATATGCCCTATATATAAGCTTGTTGCATTGCATTGGGAGGTTGTCAGTGTTAGTATAGGGTGAGGAATGTATAGGACCTAGGAATAGATAGTTAACACTAGTTATGACCAACTAGGACACTTAGTAAAATAATAGAGAATTATACACATTTTGAGTTTAATGACAGATAGGAGATAATATAGTTCCTATATAAAATCCTAATTGTCTAAAGAACTCATTTAAACATTGTTTGTATGACTTACGTTGTATACGGTAGTAACATGTTTCTATTTCCTTCAGAAACATGCCGCCTCGCCGTCACAACGGAGATGATACGAACGCTGAGGATGCTAACGGTAATGCCAACCCTGGCATGCAAGAGTTAGCTAATCTCATCACTGGATTGGTGAATCAGTTGACTCAGGCCAACCAAAACATCAACCAGAATCGAGGTGGTGCAAACCAGACAACTTGCACATTCAAACACTTCAATTCCTGTAATCCCCTGAAATTTACGGGTGCTGAATCAGCCACTGGTCTGCTGCAGTGGTTCGAGAGTATGGAGAACACCTTCATCAACAACGAATGCCCTGAAAATCTGAAAGTTCGCTATGCCACCAGTGTTTTCCAAAAGAGAGCACTGACTTGGTGGAATGGGGAAAAGCGAACTAGGGGAGTAGATGCTGCCTTAGCACTGACATGGACAGAGGTCAAGACTCTGATGACCACTGAATTCTGTCCTAGAAGCGAGATGAGAAAACTGGAGACTGAGTTCTGGGAACTCAAGCAGGATAGCGGGGAGAACGTCATCTACAATACTCAGTTTCATGAGTATAGTCTACTGGTGCCTCATATGGTAACACCCTTGGATAGGGCGATTGAGAAATATATCGGCGGGCTGCCGGTGCAGATTCAGGATACGGTCTACGGGAGTAATCCCAAAACACTGGAGGCTGCTATCCGTCTATCTGCAACTCTTACTGATAACCATGTGAAGAATGGAACGCTCACTAGGAAAGGATACAAGAAGACTGACACCAAGACTACTGCAAAGGAAGTCAAAGCTGAAGTCAAAGCTGAAGTCAAGTCTGAAGCTGCTAGCTCGTCCAAAAGCAGCAACAAGAAGAGAAAGAATAGGAACTTCATGGTAACTGTACCTGCTGCGAAGTCTGCGCAGCAATCATCAAACAATTCTGCTGCAAGAAGTTACACTGGGAACACTCCCCAATGTAATACTTGCAGGTATCATCACGCACCTAACTTGCCATGTCGCGTCTGCAACAACTGTGGCAAGTTTGGGCACTATGCTAATGTTTGTAGGAGTGCATTGCAAGCACAAAGGATGCAACAAGCACTGCTTGCACTGCCAGCTCCTCATGCTCAACCTATTCCGGCTGTACCCATTCGCCAGGTACCTCAGGCACAGGCAAGAGCCTGTTATGAATGTGGTGAAGTGGGTCATTTCAGAAATCAATGCCCAAAGTTGACTGGAAATAATCAGAGGGTGGCAAGAGGCCGGGCTTTTCAACTGAATGCTCCAGCTGTTCAAGCCAACCAGGATGTGGTCAACGGTACATTTCTGATCAACAACTCTTATGCATCTGTCTTATTTGATTCTGGTGCTGATAGGAGTTTTGTTTCATATGATTTCGAATGCTTGCTTGGTAGAACACGTACATATTTAGATAAACCGTTTAACGTGGAAGTGGCTGACGGAAACACTATTGATATTGACACTATTATCGTTGGATGTACGGTGAACTTAAATGATCACGTTTTCCCAATTGATCTTATACCTATGCATCTTGGTAGCTTCGATGTTATCATAGGCATGGATTGGTTAGCCACCCACAGAGCGAAGATTGTTTGTCATGAGAAATATATCCGTATTCCTTTACCTTCGGGTGAAACTTTGAGAATATTTGGAGAAACTGCTAGTCAAGGTCTTAAGCTGATGTCTTGCACTAAAGCACATAAGTACCTTAGAAAGAAATGTATAGCCTTTTTAGCTCACATTGTGGAGAAGAAAGAGAAAGGAAAGAGAATTGAAGATGTTCCAGTGATACGAGATTTTCCAGAAGTATTTCCAGTTGATTTGCCGGGTCTTCCACCAGAACGTCAAGTTGAGTTCCGAATTGACTTAGTTCCTGGTGCGAACCCAGTCGCCAAAGCTCCTTATAGACTTGCGCCTTCGGAGTTGCAAGAATTGGCGAGTCAACTGCAAGAACTTACCGATAAAGGATTCATTCGCCCGAGCCATTCGCCATGGGGTGCACCGGTCCTGTTTGTCAAGAAGAAGGACGGGTCATTCCGAATGTGCATCGACTACCGCGAGTTGAACAAACTCACAATCAAGAATCGATATCCACTGCCGCGTATCGATGATCTCTTCGATCAGCTTCAAGGCTCGGCATGGTTTTCAAAGATCGATCTTAGGTCTGGGTATCATCAGCTTCGCGTACATGATGATGATATTCCCAAGACAGCTTTTAGAACCAGATATGGCCATTATGAATTTTTGGTAATGCCTTTCGGCCTTACCAATGCACCTGCGGTTTTCATGGATCTCATGAACCGGGTTTGCAGGCCATACTTGGATAAATTCGTAATTGTATTCATAGATGATATTCTGATCTACTCAAAGACTAAGGAAGAACACGAGAAACACCTTAAGTTGGTTTTGGAGATCCTAAGAGAGGAGCGACTGTATGCCAAATTCTCTAAATGTGAATTTTGGCTTAAGGAAGTTCAATTTCTGGGACACATAGTCAACGAATACGGTGTTCACGTGGATCCTACAAAGATTGATGCTGTGAAGAATTGGAGTACACCGAAGACACCGACGGAGATTCGATCGTTTCTTGGACTTGCCGGTTATTATCGGCGGTTCATATCGAACTTCTCCAGGATTGCTGTCCCTCTCACTGCTTTGACTCAGAAGAATAGGCCATATGAGTGGGGACCAAAGCAAGAAGAGGCATTTCAGACTTTGAAGCAGAAACTCTGTGATGCTCCTGTCTTGACACTGCCTGATGGAAATGATGATTTTGTGGTTTATTGTGATGCATCCAACCTAGGTCTCGGTTGTGTTCTCATGCAACGGGGAAAGGTTGTGGCTTATGCATCAAGACAATTGAAGATTCACGAAAAGAACTACACCACACACGACTTGGAACATGGTGCAGTCGTGTTTGCCTTGAAGATATGGAGACACTATCTTTATGGCACTAAGTGTGTAGTGTTCACTGATCATAAGAGTTTGCAACATATTCTGAATCAGAAAGAACTTAATATGAGACAACGGAGATGGGTTGAACTGTTAAATGATTATGACTGTGAAATTCGCTACCATCCTGGGAAAGCGAATGTAGTAGCAGATGCGCTTAGTCGCAAGAGTCAAGTTCAGATCCATAGTGTCCGAGTGCACAATAACCTCCGTAATGATATTCTCACAGCCCAACAACACTCATTGGCTCAAGATGACTTGAAAAATGAGATGTCTTGCGGGGCTGAAATACTGTTGGAAACTAAGGATGATGGTTTGATGTATTACCTGAACCGGTTGTGGATACCGAACCGGGGTGATCTTAGGATGGTGATTATGAATGAAGCTCATAAGTCTCGTTACTCAGTCCATCCAGGTTCTGACAAGATGTATCAAGACCTTAGGGGCTTGTACTGGTGGCCTGGAATGAAGAAGGATATTGCTGAATATGTGTCTAAGGGCCTTAACTGTGCTAAAGTCAAGGCGGAACACCAGCGACCTTCGGGACTGTTAAACAACCTGAAATACCGATGTGGAAGTGGGAGAATATCTCCATGGATTTCATTACTAAACTCCCGCGGACCGCGAACGGTAAAGATAGCATATGGGTAATTGTTGATAGATTGACCAAGTCGGCTCATTTCTTACCGATACGCGAAACATATCCTGTGCGAAAGTTAGCGCGTATCTACATTGATGAGATCATTAGCCGACATGGTATTCCCTTAAGCATAATATCGGATCGTGATGCTCGCTTCACGGCACGATTTTGGGAATCACTTCATGAAGCCTTTGGAACAAGACTGGATCTTAGCACTGCTTATCATCCTCAAACAGATGGTCAAACGGAGCGAACGATTCAGACATTGGAAGACATGTTAAGGGCTTGTGTCATCGATTTCGGTGGCAATTGGGATGGCCATCTACCATTGGTTGAGTTCTCGTATAACAACAGTTATCACGCGAGCATTGGTATGGCACCGTTTGAAGCTCTTTATGGCAGGAAATGTCGGTCACCTATTTGTTGGACCGAAGTCGGCGATTCGCAGATTACTGGTCCAGAGATTATTCAGGAAACGACTGACAAGATCCGCCAGATCCGTGACAATCTGTTAGCTGCACGCAGTCGACAGAAGAGTTATGCGGATAAACGAAGAAAACCTTTAGAGTTTGAAGTGGGAGATATGGTATTACTCAAAGTATCGCCTTGGAAGGGCGTTGTTCGATTTGGGAAGAAGGGGAAGCTTGCTCCACGATACGTTGGCCCTTTTAAGATCCTTGAACGGATCGGGAAGGTTGCCTACAAATTGGAACTTCCTCCTGAACTTAGTAATGTGCATCCAACGTTTCACGTGTCCAATCTAAGAAAGTGCTTAGCTGATCAGGATCTTCAGGTACCACTCGATGACATCCGCATCGATGATACCATGCATTTTGTTGAAAAACCAGTGGAGATAATGGATCGGGAGATTAAACAGCTCAAACGCAGTAGAATTCCAATTGTCAAAGTACGTTGGGAATCGAAGCGGGGTCCAGAATTCACATGGGAGCGAGAAGATCAGATGAAGCTTAAGTACCCACATTTATTTACTACGGTCACTCCAAGTTGAATTTCGGGACGAAATTCCCTTAACTAGGGGAGACTGTAACATCATTGTACTTTCGGTTGTCCGTACGTCAGTACATCCGTACGAATGTACTGTTACGACCGGAGATTTATTAATTATTGATGATTATGAATTACTGATTTTCACTACTGATATTATCACTGTACTGGTATGCATGACTACGATTTATTATACGCGTAAACCACAGGAAGTTTAGTTGAATTCAACTAAACAGGCCTGTAGTGTTTATCGCAGTTACTTATCACTGACGATGATGGTTATTGGTTTGAGAATGTATTGGGATTGGAACTGGGAGTTGTTTGAGTCTGGTTGCTAAACATAGTCAAGGACCCATGGACATGGTTTATCGAAATAGCGGTGGGACGGTGGCTAGGGCAGTTGCGACTGACCCTTACATATGCCCTATATATATGCATATTTCGGTCTATCATGGATGTGTCAGTGACTAGTGTTTAGTGGGTTTTGGTTTGAGAAATGATAATATTAAAATTAATAAATAAAGGGAATTTATTTATGCGAAGTGAGGTTACGAACATTTCTTAAAATGCGAATGTTGATTTAGAAATAATTACTTAGTAATGTATTCGCGTGAGTGACGATTCACACGAATATAATTATTAAGAATAATGTTCTAAAACGATATTCCCTAAATCATAAATCAAATCGAAATACGATACGAGCGTCGGATTCGCAAAGGTGACGATCTTTGCGAATACGTACGCGAGTAACGCGTTTCGACGAGATAACTAAATAATATTAAATGATATTAAATTAATAAATAAATCTTAAAATATTTATTAGGAATCATAACCTAAATTAAATTGGAATAATTTAATAATAATGAAACGAAAGCGTGTTACGAAACAATTTATTTAAACTTATTTTACTTAATTCAGACAACACCCGTTATTTAAAAATGAATTATTTAAATATGTTACGTTAGAAGGACCGAGCGTGATATTACATTTCACACGTATTTAACAAAACATTTTACGAGACCGAGGTTATTTAAAATCAATTTAAATAACGAAAACCTATTATTTAAACACTTTATGTTTAAATATGGCTAACGTGTAAAAACCGAACATTTATTAAGTTATCGCGATAAAAACGAGACCGAACACACGGGGATAAAATGCGGTATAATAAAGAAGAAGCCTTCTTTCTTCTTCATTTAACCTACACCCATTCTCTCTCTAAAAACACACACACACACACGCATTCTCTACCTTCTCTCTAACATTCCAAGCTCGTCTCTTGACGGATTCACGAGATCGTTGCGGCTACGCGTTCGTGAGATCGAGAGGAACACGAAGATATCAAGGAAGTGGCTGTTTGTTCACGATTGAAGGTAAGAAATCTATTTTTATTTTCGGTTTCATGTCGATCTAGAATCGGGTTATGATGCCATAATTGTTAGTTGATTTGTACATGAATAAACTTTAAACGAACTAAAATAGAGAGGAGGAAACCATAGCTTTGATCTGCAGCAGGTTGTAGCAAGGAAGGTGCTGACGAACAGATGAATTACACAGGGTTCGTGGACTGCTGGAACCGAAGCTGTGACCACGAAAACCCTGCTGGCCGAACCCTTGATCATCTTAGAGGCCGAACTATGTGCTAGCGAACCCTGCTGGTGTAGCGAACCTGCATGGCCCATGGGATTCACGAACCTTCTTATTGGGATGTTGAACCCTGGCCATGGACGAACCTTTGGACATCAAGGAGGCAACGAACCCAAGTCATGCAAGAAGACGAACCCTGCCCTACCATTTTAGATGCCGAACCCTTTCCTTCTTCGGCCAAACCTACGAGATAACAACCACGAACCCTAAGACTAAATGGGCCGAACCCATGCCTTGGATCAAAGGTTCGCTGCTCAATGGGAATAAAAATCCAATTTTGATTCATTAAGGGGTTTGAGATAAATGGAGGACATGATTTATATACATATACTTATGTGGATTAACATGCATGCATGGGAGGAGTTAAAGCTACCACCTTTTATAATAAAAATGGAAAAATTAGTTATGGATTCACATGGCTTGAAATATTTGATAAGGAGAACATAGTTATTGTTTTCCTAAACATAACATTGAACTTTATTCCAAGATAGGTGTATTAAACTTAAGTTAGAGTTTAATTATAATTTTAATTATAATGGAGGGGGATGAATATGCATGCATGCTCACACTAGGAGTGAATATACATAAGTTAAGGATAAAGCTTTACGCTTACAAAATCTTAAGTTTAATATGTTAACCTAGATCGAGTTAACCAAGTTAATGAAAGCTTAAGAGTTGAAAACTAAATAAGTTTAACCATCTAATGGCAATGTCATACTTAAACTTATAAACACAATCACGATTATAAATACAGGTTGTTGAGTAGGTTGATTTACTTACGCGAGCGCACGTTGAACTAAAACACTGAACCAAAGGACTTCAGGTGAGTTCTCATAACCTCCCTTTCTTTAAACTATTTTTGGTTTTAAAACCCGGAGGTGAAACATGTATACCAAATTAAATATTATTTTGATAACACAAGGTTAATACCTGTTTATCAATATGATATTCACATTTGAAATTATCATTATTATGGGATTATCTCTTATTATTTTATATCCATGTAAACATTGTTATTGATCTAGGTCAATAACAAAGATTACAAGTATTGTCACAAATCCCGAGAATCATCGCTCTTAACTTCGGTTAATTGCTTTGACATCGTGTATTGTCACGTGGATGGTTTCCACATCTGTGAAGCATTGCCTTTGACTTCGGTTATTTGCTTTGGCTTCATGTATTGTCACGTGGTTAGCGACCACTCCATGAATCATGTATTTAACTTATGTTAATTACATAATGATCATGTATAGTCACGAACATTATTTGAGAATATGGTTGATGAGATTGGTTGATTAGTTTGTGGATTGATTATCTATATTTGATTATGATTATTTGTGATTGGCTATGATTGATTTGGTTATGTGGTTATGTGATTGTGTATGTGTTTGGTTGTTGAATTGATGGATGTGCGTTGGATTATCTCATACAGGTATTCATATGGATTTTCTCAAGAAGATCATAAGTTTTATACTCGTTTTAAACAAAGCATTTTATAAAACCCTTTTAAGCATAAACTTTCAAACTCATTTTTACTAAAACATTTTTAAACATAAAAACTTATGATTACTCACCAACTACTTTTGTAGTTGACACTTGATTTCTTACATGTTTCAGGTGATGGAGACAAGTAGGAATGAAGAGAGGATCTCTTCTATTTTGGACATCATCATATAGGACCTTGGACTTAGTTAATTAACTAAATTTCTGGCGATTAGAGTTTAGTTAGTTTAACTAATTCTTTTGTGTAACTGATGTATTTGATTCATGATGAACATGATTTTTGGTGTAATTATTTTGGTTGATTTAAATGATATATGATGATTGAATTAGATGCCCATGAGCTTTTGAACAATCTACACATCCCTCGTGGCATCCCGATGATTCCGCCGTCGGTCGGGGTGTTACATAAGGTATTCATTCAAGGGTTTTCATAGTGGTATTCAATCAAAGGATTTCAAAGTCATGGTAATCAATCATGAGTATTCAACCAAAGGTTTTCAATCGCAGGATTTAATCTTAAAAACTTAAAAGCATGGTGTTCATCGTTGTGAACAAACTTATACACACATCAAGACACTTATTCAATCTTATTCTCATTCTTATAACGTTAGTACTGGGTGATCACAACAAGGGAAAGCGGGACACATTATGGTTACGCCAAGGCTGCGATTAGCGTTTTAAATCTGTTTTAAAAACTAACTGCAGATTGGATGCTTTATGGTAATATGGATTTGCTGCTAATTAACTTTACCAGCATAGGTCATATTGACCGGGTACGTCAACACGGAGTTTGTCTTCTGAGTAACTCATTAGTACAGCTCGTGTTGAATGCGTTTGCTGACTACTTTTTCTGACTCCAAACGTAGTTTGGGACTTGATTATATGTTGGCTTTTCTAGTAGACAGTCATTAGACTGTTTGCACACATTATTCTTACTTGATGTTAGTTTGGGTTGCAACTATCCATGTTATCTTCATTCACTATTTTATACATATGTTTTACAATGCAGATTCGTATTTACAAATGTTAAACCTATTGTTCTCACCAACTACTTTTGTAGTTGACAGTTACTTTTCACGTGTTTTAGGTAATCAGGTTTAGAGCTTCATAAGGAAAACTAAGGAGACCATAGTTAAGATAGAACAAGATGAAGAAACAAGCTAGGATGGATTAGAAACTCACATAATCCTGATTGTTTAATTGTCTTGTTTGAGTCTTATTTTGTAAACTATAATTTTGGGTCTGTAGTTGTCATTCTTTTAACAGATAGATCGAATGTCTATAACTAAACAATTGTCTAAACATTATGAAACTTAGTAATCCATTGTGGTAGTTCTTATTCAATACTTGTGCATGATTCAACCATCGATCGTCACCGCGCCGTGGATTCCGCACGCGGCGCAGGGGGTGTGACACATATGTAGGGGAACCAAGCCCCAGCCAACATCCCACCACATATCTAATAGAACTTAATACCACTTACAATACAACTATGGATTCCGATTTTCATTTCACCCGTCCGTTTGTATTCATCACCATTGAATCATATGTAGAATAATATAATATGAGGGGTTTAGTTATCAAACCAAAGTATTGATAAACCCTCGATGTGTTAAGGAAATTAGATTAGTTTAATCTGATCCTTGATATTATTCTATTACTTGTGGGGTTAATTGTTAATCACTGTTAAACATAAGAGTGTTAGTTAACCAATTGTTATTTGTTCTCAACTTGAAGTGAATAGAGCCTAAAAGGAATCCATTGCAATCCTCACGTAATCAAATTACAATGCGTCCGATTTACCTCTAACACTTTGTATTACCGTAGGCCTCATCGAAACTGTTACTAGTAATATGACATGAGAGAAAATAAATTCTTCAGTCTACTAGTCAACATGTAACGATGGATTAATTACAATATCACTGCAGATTAATATCACCATGTGTCGCTTTCCAGACCCTGACTGTTCGTCGCCCTGTCACCGGTCATACGTTACCAGCCAATGAATAAATACGATCAACATACTAGCCCTACAAGCTAGAGGTTTGTCAAACCTATGGTACCACTATGATATCGTAGGTTTAGTCATGTCAAATTAACTGGTCAGCGAATTATGCAAGGGGCTTACAATGATCAATTTAAGTACATGGCACATGATTGAAATGATATAATGCAGACAGTTCAATAGTAATCAATTGTATTGTGTTCATCAATGTTGTTGTTTGTTCTCAATGTTATATGTCCTCGTTGTTGTTAACAAGGTTAAATAAGAACTCGTCTTATTACATTATGTTAATTGTTGTATGAATGATGTTGTTATCATGAAGTTACATTATCATGATTATCATTCCTTGTTGTTCCATGTAGTCACCATGTTGTCACTAAGCTGTGGTAAGAACTAGTCTTACTACACTTAGTCGACTCAGGTGGTGGATGATACTTGTTCCATGTTATCTTGTAATATGTATCGAGTTGTAAGCTAAGTGTTATAAGTACTTGTCTTATTACACTTAACTAACTCTGGTGTTGAATGATATTATGAAGATATAATATCTTCATATCATTCATGTTTGTGTTGTTGTTGTCATCATGTTCACCTTAGTTGTTTCTGACATATCATGATCATACAAGCATGCATACAATGATAAACGATAATAAGTCATACAATATTATCAAAATCAAAGTATAAGCAATATGTTAAACATAAAACTTTTAAGTAAATAAAAGTTAAGCATGTTTCTCAGCCCCGAGAGTTTAAAATCAATTAAGATTAGAAAAGGGGCATATGGACTCACCTTGTTGTTGAAGTGGTTGACTTAGCTTAAACAAGAAATGCACGCGCTCTTTGTTGTACTTTGTTGTTGATTTCACGATCCTGTGTTGATTTCACAATGTTTATCACTTTTAAATATAAGTTCTAAGTGATTTATGTGTGTGTGTGTGTTAGTCCTAGAGTTGGCTAACACTCGTGAGTCTCAGTCTTAATTAGGCCCTGATTCGTTCTTGAACTTTCCAACTTTATCATGATGTGCTAATTTCTTGAAGTTCTAGAATCTTTGCAAAACAACCTAAGCGTTAACTTAGGTTTATAGTATATAATTCCTTTTTGTTGTTCTTGTTAGACTCCAAAATGATTTATTTCATAGTGAATGACTACCATGCCATTATCCTTGAAATCTCATTGTTTTAAGTTTTATGTAGGCATTAAAACAACAATTCTACCACCTGTATAATATTTTAGAAAGATCCCTGCACGACATTCGTACTATTGGTCTATGTTCTTGTTCTCATTTTAGAGTCAATTAGGCCGAATTACTTCCTTGGGCCGATTATGTAACTTTGGCCCAAGTGAATGGTCATGGTTCAAACGGATACTATTGGGCCGAGGGATTTAACTGGGTCGTATGGGATATGTGGGCTGGATAAGGGGTTGGGCCGAATTACAAACATCATGGCTGCATGAATAACTCGAATGGATGTGGTGACTTCATCCCAGCGAACCTTTGGGTTGGAGGGTGCTAGGTTCGGCAAATGTTTAGAACTAGCAGGGTTCGCTTGAGGGAAGGTTCGTGGCACTCTTGCAGCTTCCAGGTTCGGCCATGTATGTGGTCCATCCGAGGATAGGTTTGGTGAGCAGCTAGGTTCGCCATGGAAAATCCCTGGTCCACAAGTTCGGTGGACATCTTACAGGTTCGGCAGCAGGGTTTGCCTATGCACCTCGTGCATGGGTTCGGGTGGCCAAAGGTTCGGCTGGTAGGTTGCTGGGCATAGGCTCACCATGGTGCACAGGTTCGTGGCTTATGTGAGGTTCGTGTGGAGATAGGTTCGTGTATCCTTCGCAGCTCAAAGGTTCGGTGGGTGATGCAGGTTTGGTGGATGATGATGCTCAGGCCCAAGGTTTGTGGCCGTACGGTTACAGGTTCGCCGACCATTGTTCGTTTCACTTGTAGGTTCGGCCATCCTCGTTTCGAACAGCCCAAGGTTCGGCTGACCTAATTCCCACGAGCCTTGCACTTTCATCATCATTATCTTCCACCATCACCACCCATCCCAACGCTGGTACAGAGTAAGGTTATGCGAACATGGTTTCCAAAAGGAGTAGGGTTCGGAGGATATGACCTAGAATCGGCTAGGTGTGTGTGAACCGAACCACACGCAATAAAACCTTATTTTTCGTGATTTTTCATGGCTCCATACCTCGTTTTTCAGTGGCTATCTTCTCCGATCTGCTGTACTTCTAGGTAGAGGACGTTGATAGCTTCGTGTAGACACAAAGAACACTTGATTTCGTTAAGAAATGATCAAGATATGGAGATTTGAAGGTGAAATTCTAGTGAGAGAGAGGGAAAACGGGTGGGGTTTTGGAGAGAGAGAGATGATAGAAATGAAAGAAAATTGCCTCATTTAGGCTTTAAATACCCCGAGGGTATTTGGGTTCGTTTCGGTTGCTCGTTTTTCGTCTCCGTTGCGTTTCCGGATTGTTACGCGTAATTTTACGTATTTTAATTAAAATAGTTTCCTTTGATTAATTATTTTGATGAGTTTCAAAATTGTAAAACGTGGAATATTTTATTTTCTTAAATTTATTATCGTTCGCATCGTTTTCGTTTTCGTTTCGTCAGATCGCGTCACCTTCGCGCGTATTCGTTCGAATCGTCACCCGAACGAACACGACGATGGTTTTGCTTTCTGATGCTTGTTTTCTACTTTTCAGTCATTGTTTCAGAACGTTAAACTCACAGATATGTTTGTGTGAATCGTCACCCACTCAAACACACTGTCAGTTCGCTATTCCGAAACAACACTTCAATTATGTTTGAATTGTGTTTCCTCACTGACGGACTCAACTAAACATCCTGTTTTCACATTGTTTTCGTACTGATTTATCGGCCATCTGATTCCTGTCATGTAGGGATATCAGATCGCAACCGACATGTTCTTGTTGTTTACTTGTACACTGTTGCTTTTCTTGATTCGTTGTCTTAACTGTACTTAGGTTTTCACCTAGATACAAACAACTATTGTTTATCATGAGTGTTGTACTTACATTATTTAAGTTTTCACATAAATACGTACAACTGTTTCTTGTATTTCGAATTCTGTTATCACAAACACTGTTCATATAATGTATTTACACACAGTAAATATTGAAAGTACACATACCGTACAGACTGGCTGGACGATCAGGTACTGGATGTCACAGTCTCCCCTTGTTAAAGAAATTTCGTCCCGAAATTTAAGCATCAATGTAGGGCTCTACTTCTCGAACAAGTGAGGATACTTTGTCTTCATGTTGTCCTCGCGCTCCCAAGTAAATTCTGGTCCACGCTTGGAGTTCCATCGAACCTTTACAATAGGGATACGGCTTCGTTTCAGTCTTTTGACTTCACGCTCCATAATCTCTACAGGTTCTTCAATGAAATGTAATTGCTCATCAACTTGTATCTCTTCCAACGGTATGATCAATGTTTCATCAGCCAGACACCTCTTGAGGTTTGATACGTGAAATACATCGTGCACTCCGCTGAGTTCATCAGGGAGTTTGAGTCTGTATGCCACAGGACCTATGCGTTGAGTTATCTCAAACGGTCTGACATACCTTGGTGCTAGTTTGCCTTTAGCCCCAAAACGAACTACGCCTTTCCATGGGGACACTTTCAACATAACTCGGTCGCCCACTTCAAATTCCAAAAGCTTTCGCCGTTTGTCTGCGTAACTCTTTTGGCGGCTACGTGTTGCTTGTAGTCTCTGTTGTATCTGGGTTATCTTATCAGTAGTCTCCTGAATAAGCTCAGGCCTAGTGATTCTGTTGTCTCACACTTCCGTCCAACAAATTGGAGACCACATTTTCTACCATATAGTGCTTCGAACGGAGCACATTCGATACTGCTGTGGTAGCTATTGTTGTCGGAGAACTCAATGAGTGGCAAATGTTTATCCCAACTTCCACCGAAGTCTAGGATGCATGTTCTCAACATATCCTATAGGGTTTGAATTGTTCGCTCGCTTTGTCCATCCGTTTGTGGATGATAAGCGGTGCTCAAGTTAACACTTGTCCCTAGAGATTGTTGTAATGATTGCCAGAACTGCGATGTAAATCGACTGTCTCGGTCTGAAATAATAGACAATGGCACACCATGCCGGACTACTATTTCATCAACATAGAGTCTTGCTAGTTTCTCCATCTTGTAGTTCTCTCTGATCGGCAAGAAAAGTGTGGACTTGGTCAATCAATTAATGATGACCCAAATCGAATCATGTCCGCTGGAAGTGCGGGGTAGCTTGGTAATAAAATCCATAGCTATTTATTCCCACTTCCATTGTCGTATCTCCGGTTGCTCCAGCAAACCCGAAGGTTTCTGGTGTTCAGCTTTGACCTTGGCACATGTAATGCATTTGCCAACATTGGTGGCAACATCTTTCTTCATTCCTGGCCACCAATAAAACTACCTAAGGTCTTGGTACATCTTATCGGCACCAGGATGAACAGAGTAACGTGTCTTGTGTGCCTCGTCAAGTATGAATGTTCGAAGTTCATTTACTGCCAGGATCCAAACCCGATCCAGATAATAGATAACTCCATCTTGTTTTGTCTCGAAATGTTTCTCGGCTCCGCAATCGATCTCTCGTTTCAAATTGTCTCTTGCGACTGCTTCTTGTTGTGCTTGTATGATTTGATCTTTCAGGCTTGTTTTTACTGTCATTCCCATGGCTCAAACGCGCAAGGGTTTGACCCTTTCCTTCCGGCTCAAAGCATCTGCAACAACATTTGCTTTGCTCGGATGGTATTTGATCACACAATCGTAATCGTTCAGGAGCTCAACCCAACGTCTCTGTCTCATGTTAAGCTTCTTCTGATCAAATATGTGCTGTAAACTCTTGTGATCTGTGAAGATAGTGCATTTGGTACCATACAGATAATGTCTCCAAATCTTTAAGGCAAAGACAACAGCTCCCAGTTCTAGGTCATGTGTTGTGTAGTTCTTCTCGTGTATCTTCAACTGTCGTGAGGCATAAGTAATGACTTTGTCTCGTTGCATTAAGACACAAATGAGTCCCTGATGGGAAGCATCACAGTATACTACAAAGTCATCGTTGCCTTCTGGGAGTGTTAATATTGGAGCATTGCACAATCTTTGTTTCAGTGTTTGAAATGCCTCTTCTTGTTTCTGTGTCCACACGAATGCTTCACTCTTCTGAGTGAGTTTGGTGAGAGGCAAGGCTATCTTAGAGAAATTCGAAATGAATCTCGTGTAATAACCCGCCAATCCCAACAATGATCTGATCTCTGTCGGTGTTGTGGGCACATCCTAGTTCTTCATTGCTTCAATCTTGGCAGGATCCATGTGAATACCATTACTGTTAATCACGTGTCCCAAAAACTGAACTTCTCTTAACCAAAATTCGCACTTGGAGAATTTAGCATAGAGTCGCTCGTCTTTCAGAAGCTCCAAAACTGTCCTGCATGTTCTTCGTTGCTTCTTGAATAAATCAGTATATCATCAATAAAGACGATAACGAACTGATCTAGGTACGGCTTGCACACCCGGTTCATTAAATCCATGAACATTGCCGATGCGTTCGTCAGTCCGAATGGCATCACCATGAATTCGTAGTGACCGTATCGGGTACGAAATGCCGTCTTGGGTATGTCTTCCTCTTGAATCTGGAGCTGGTGATAACCTGAACGTAGGTCTATCTTTGAAAAGTACTGAGCTCCCTGTAATTGATCAAACAGATCATCAATCCTCGTTGTCTTATTACACAATGTTAGTAAATGTGAATGATATTATTATCATGAAATTATGTTATCATGATTATCATTCTTGTCATCGCTTGTAATTGTCTCAGTGTTATCTCAATGTCACCTCAGTGTTAATAACAAAGTGTTATAAGATTACATCTTAATACACTTGTTATTTCAGAGTTTCGATGATATCAAGAAATTATGTTATCGTGACATCATCCTTGTTATGTTTTAATGGTGTAATCAAAATAAAATGAACACAATGCTATGATCTCTAGTCTTTAACATTGTTGCGTAAGATCTCATCTTATCATCCAATGTTAGCATATGTGTGGGATGAAATCTTGAAACACTGTTATCATCATGTCTACCTTGATATCCCAAGTGATTGTCTCAATGTTGTCTCAATGTTATGTATTCTCAATGATTTTAACCGTGTGTTATAAGAACTCGTCTTATCACACAGTGTTAATAAATGCGGTGAATGATGTCCTCATGTAACCATGTTATCATGAGCATCACTCTTGTTGTTTCAGTGTTGTAGACCCATTGTTATGAGATCTCGTCTTGATGCATTGTGTCATTCATTTTGATGGAATGATATCATGAAGTTAAGTTTTCATGATATCATTTCTGTTTTGTTCTACATGTTATTTCACACCCAAGCACACATAATGATAATGATATGATATAATACGATAATAAAGATAAAATCATTTTTATCTAAATCACATGATAATTGAAATAATAGACTAAAGCTTTTAAATAAATAAAAGAGTTAGCATGTTTCTCAGCTCCGAAGTTAAAATCAAAAGATTAGAAAAGGGGCATATGAACTCACCTTGTAGTTGAAGTGGTTGACTAAGACTCAAGAAATGCACGCGCTCACTATTGTCGTACTGATGTTGTACTCACAGTCCAGTGTTTGATTAAATGTTATTTGAGTTATGATCCCTTATTTGATTGTTCTTTTTGAAATATGAGTTGTTAACTGAGTTCGTGTAGTGAAAATGACCTATTCTTATGATTTTTGTAAGAATGAGTCATGCTAATGAGTGTTCACCCGAATGAGTCAGTCACCCGAATGAGTCAGTCACCCGAATGAGTCATTCCCCGAATGAGTCACCCAAATGGCTCATTCTCCCGAATGGCTCTTTCGCTTGAGGGTTTTAAGCCATGAGAGAAGACGACTTTGAGTTCTAGTCGTATATATAGTCGTTTTGAGTGGGTTTATGTGAGTAAACTCATTTAGAACGTGTATGGGTCGAAAAAGAGATGTTTAAAACCGGTTAAAACCGTGGTCGTGTCGGGTTTGTAGAAAACCCTAAAATTCGAACCTTCTCTCAGAATTTCGTCCAACTGAGCTTGTTTCGGATTAGATCTTATGTACTTCCTTGTTCTACTCGTTGATAGGGTCGTTTAGACACCAAGAACACAAAATTTGGTGGTGATTTGCTATGGTGGAGTGTTTAAGAAGCTTAGAGAGAGTGTAGAAAGAGAGAGACTAGATCTTGAGAGGAGAGAGAGAGAGATGGTAGCTGGAAAATGGGAAGGAAGAGGAGAAAAATGGGGTTTTATACCCCGGGTGTTTACCCGCGTGTTCAGTCTCGCTCGGTGTCGTTTTCGTATATTTTTACGCGCGCGTTATTCAGGTTACGCAATTAAGCATTTTAAACCGTAATTTAGAATTCCTGGATTATTTTTGATGAGTTTCAAAATTGTAAAACGTAAAATATTATATTTTACTTATTTTTACTGTTTTGTTCGCGATCAGACCGTTAAACCTCGTTATTTCGTTACGTAACGTTAATTACTTGTAATTTTACTAAAATAGTTTTATAAAATTCTTTTTAGGTGGTAATTTCTAATAAATATTATTTTTATTTTATTTTTATTATTTTAACGTTCGTAATCGTTTATTTTCACCGTTTCGTCAGAAAACGTAACTTACGAACGTTTTCGTACAGAGCGCTAACTGTACGAATACGATCGTATGTTTCATTTTCTGATTTGGTTTTCTATTTGTCAGAAGTCGTTTAGAACGTTAAACCCACAGATATGTTTGTGTGAATCGTCACCCACGCAAACACGCTGTCAGTTTATTATTCCGAAACAATACTGAATTTCTGTTTTGCATTGAATTTCCTCACTGACGGACTCAACTAAACACACCTAATTGCTCATAATCCCACTTGTTTCACGTTGGTTACTCATAGAATTATCGGCCATCTGATTTCTGTTATTTGTGAAGATCAGATCACAACCGATATATTTTCGTTATTTATTCTCACACTGTTGTTTCACATGAGTTGTTGTATATACTGTATTTAAATTTTCACTTAAACGCATACAACTGTTATTTGTTTTCTTAGCCCTGTTGTTACACAACTGTTATTCACATTGTATTTGGACATAATAAAAGGTGAAAGTACACATACCGTACGTACGGATTGCCGGACAATCTGGTACTGGTTGTCACTGTTCAAGCACCTTGCGGGAGGGCATTTGCTTTAGGAGCACCAGCTGCTCGACAGGATCCTAATGTGCTCACTGGTATGTTTCTCGTATTTAACTTTTATGCTTCTATTTTATTTGATACTAGTGTGGATCAGAGTTTTATCTCTATCGATTTTTCTTGTCAACTTAATCATGTTGAGGAACAATTAGACTCCCCTTACACAAAAGAAGTAGCTGACGGTAAGCAAATCACGGTACATACTATACTTAGAAATTTCCCATTAATACTGAATAATCAATCATTCACCATCGACTTGATACCGATGGAATTGGGTTGTTTTGATATCATCATAGGAATGAACTGGCTATCCCTTAACCAGCATAAAATAGTGTGTGCCGAGAAGCTACTTCGAATACCGAGGGAGAATGATCAAGTATTCGAGGTACGGGAAGATCAAGCAAAACATAGTGCCAAGGTCATTTATTGCATGAAAGCACGAAAGTGTTTGAGAAAGCAGTGCGTAGCCTTCCTTGCACATGTGGTGGAGAAGGAAAAGAAGAAGATCGAGATCCAAGACGTGCCAGTGGTGAAGGAGTATACGGAAGTGTTTCTCGACGACCTACCAGGATTGCCACTGGCACAACCGGTAGAATTTCGTATTGACTTAATTCTTGGAGCAACTCCTGTTGCTAAATCTCCATATAGATTAGCACCTTCTGAGATGCAGGAATTGTCGAATCAGTTGCAGGAACTGCTAGATAAAGGTTTATCCGACCGAGCTACTCATCGTGGGGAGCTCCGATCTTGTTCGTAAAGAAGAAGGATGAATCCTTTCGGATGTGCATAGATTACAGAGAGTTGAACAAACTGACTATCAAGAATCGGCATCCATTGCCGAGGATTGATGATTTTTGTTTGACCAGTGTGACATCCAACACCTCATCGTCCGACAAGTCCGTACGGTGTGTGTATTTTCACTTTCACTGTGTGTAATTACAAGATGTAAACAGTTGTGTGACAATCGAACCCAGAAAACAAAATAACAGTTGTACTTGTTTAAGTGAAAAATTAATTACAGTAAATACAACAACTCAAGAGGAACAACAGTGGGCAAACAAACGACAAGAACCTATCGGTTGCGATCTGATATCCATATATAACAGGATCAGATGGTCGACAATTCAGTACGAAAACAATGTGAATTCAGTAACAACAATGTGAAAATAGGTAGTTTAGTTGAGTTCGTCTGTGAGAATGTTCAATGTGAAACAATAATTCAGTATCGTAGACGAATAATAAATCGACAGTGTGTTTGCGTGGGTGACGATTCACACAAACATATGTGTGGGTTTAGCGTTCTGAACGATAACTGAGAAGTAGAAAACCAAATCAGAAAGTGAAACGTACGATTGTGTTCATACAGTTAGCGCTCTGTACGAAAACGCGCGTAAGTGACGTTTTCTGATGAAACGACGACGCTTAACAATTTAATTGCGAACGAAACAGTAAAATTAATGGAAACATAATATTTTATGTTTTACAATTTTGAAAATCATCAAAATAGTCCAAGAAAGTTAATTATCTTAAATTCGTAAAACACGCGCGTTACGTGCCGGAAACGCAACGGAAATGAAAACCGAGCAACCGAAATGAACCCGAATAGCCTCGGGGTATAAGTACCCTAAATGAGGAATTTTTATTCATTTATCACATCTCACCCTCTCTCTCTACACCCTCCACCATTTTCCACTCTCTCTCTAACATTTCCCACTTCAAACCTTTGGATCTTGCTCATTTCATCACAAAATTTGGTGTTCTTGGTGTCCAAACGAAGCTCTCGACGTCCTCTACAAGGAAGTACAAGTGATCTGAAGTTGTGTCCAGCCAAAATCGAGATAAAGAAGCTTGAAGGTTCGAAAACTTAGGGTTTTTCACTTTGATTTTGTTACACTAACCCTAACCTTAACCGGTCCTAGACCCACCCTCATGCTTTCTCCTCCCTTGAGAACCTCTCAACACGTACGAATAACCAGGGAAAACAAGTTGCAATAGCCTTGAGTTCGATGAGGTTGGTGATGATGAACAGTGGTCGCGAGCAGCAGGTAGACGAACCTTCGATGCACCGAACCTCCTGTTGGCCACCACCATCGCCGAACTTGCATACACTTGGCTGAACGTTTCTACTGTGAACCCTGGATAGTCACGAACCTAGCACCATGCACGACGAACCTATGTGCAGTAACCAACAGCCGAACCTCTCATCATCAGTCGAACCTATAGCTGGGCCGAAGCTTCATGTCCCGAACCTTTGATCACAACGAACCTTCCATGCAAACTTTCATGTTAGCAGAACCTAGGGATTTCGAATCTAATAACCATGAACCTCTTTGAGACCACCGAACCCTAGTCACCAACCCACTGGTGGCCGAACCTTTGGCTAAAGAATCACCAAGGTTCGCTGATCTTGGAACCATGCCCCATTCGATCGGAAATAAACCCAACTGCTTGGCCCATGGTTGGCCACCATGAATGTTTCAACCCAACCACACCCTAGGGCCCAAATAGCAAACACAAGGCCCAAACTCACTCACTCGATCCAGAAAACATTCGACCCATGTGATTTTGTTTCGGCCCAAGAACAAACAATTAGCCCATTAAATTCATTCGGCCCATGTGAATTAGTCGGCCCACTTACATATGGCTCGGCCTATTTGATTTAAGATATAACCGAACATTTTAAACACAACATTCATGGGTAATAATTGATATGCATGGGATGGATAAACTAGTACTACAAAGGTGGTAAGAGGTTTAACAAACTGATTAGAAACCTAGTAATCTATTTTCCATGCATTGGGTGTTTGGGCGAACAATATACAAACTCTCTTAAAAGATGTTAAGGATTAGTAATTCTTAGCTTGAAAGTCTAAGTTACACCTAGAAACCACTTTGGAGGTCAAACATATTCATGTTATGTTGATTAATTAAAGTGAAACAAAAAAAAAAAACTATAACAATAAGTGCGAAGCTTAACCTAAGATGGTTAAGTGATAGCATGATTAATCACAAGTGAAATCAGGGCCGAACAAAGACCGAGACTCACAAGTGTTAGCCAACTCTAGGGCTAACACATACACGCACACAAATCACTATAATTCATACTTATGAGTTACACACAACGTGAAATCAATACAGGATCGTGAAAACAAACTCAAGTACAACAAAGAGCGCGTGCATTTCTTGTTTAAGCTAAGTCAACCACTTCAACAGCAAGGTGAGTTCGTATGCCCCTTTTCTAATCTTAACTGATTTCAAAGCTCGGGGCTAAGAAACATGCTTAAAGCTTTTATTTATTTAAAAGTTTTGATATAATATACTGATTTTACAATGATATAGATAATAATGTTTATCCTTATTATAGTTTATCATTGTATGCTTGCTTGTCCGATCATTTGATGACTGAGATATCTAGGATGATACATATTAACATAGCTTTATGACTTATCAACACAATAGAATATTATTAGTTGTAAGAGTTTATCTTACAACATCTTATTATTCTTACACAATTGAACAACGAGATAATCAAGTAGTAACATACTGATAACAGTTGCAAACCACAAGAATGATAATCATGATAACGTAACTTCATGATAACAAGATCATTCACACATTACTAACATCGTGTAATAAGACATGTCTTATAACACTTTGTTTAAGTCAATAAGATCACACAACATAGAGATAACAATTGAGACCATTACTTGTGATATCGAGGAGGATATCATGATAACATACTTTTGGGATGTCATTCCCTACACATACAACCACTAGTACTAAGACAAGATCTTAGCACACATGGTTGAAACATGAGAACTCAGCACATCAAACATGATTAACTATAGTAGTAAGATTGGGATACTTGGTTAACTTATTTAACAATCATAACGTTTACATCATTCCTAATAAGCATCACACCAAAAGAGTCATAACCTTACTTTCATTTAAATGAAGTTGACTCGACCTATAAGAAACATACCGAGCATGGCATACAATAACATTCTAATTATTAACACTCCAATGGTTTTGGGAACCTATGCATTCAAATAGATATCATGAGAGGATATCTTACACACCAGGTTGGTCAGAAATGACAACCACTGGGACAATTATGTCTCAATCTAGGTATCATGGAGAGAATACCTTACAATCCAAACCAGTCAGAAATCACATGCCTAAAGACTCTGAGTTTTCATTCAAATAGATATCGTGAGGAGGATATCTTACAGACCGGACTGGGCAGTACTGACAGTCACAGAGACTATTTAGTCTCGCTCTAGGTATCTTTGGGGGATATCTTACACTCCGGGTTAATCAGAAATGATTAGCTACTAAAACTATTAAGTTTTACTCTAGATATCGAGGAGGATATCTTACACGCCGGGCTAATTCGTAAGGAATAGCCAACAGAGACGATTACATCTCTTTTTCAAATACTGGGAACAATCATACTTGGGGGATATCTTACACGCCGGGTTAATCAGAACTGATTAGCTACTAAAACTATTAAGTTTTGCTCTAGATATCGAGGAGGATATCTTACACGCCGGGCTAATCCATAAGGAATAACTAACAGAGACAAATTCGTCTCTTTTCCAACTGATGGGGAAAAATCAAACCTGGGGAATCATGGGTGAAATGAAATGGGTATCCATAGTTGTATTACAAGTGGTGTGGAGTTCTATCAGGTATGTGGTGGGATGTTGGCTGGGGCTTGTTCCCCTACATATGCCCTATATATAAGCATAACTGACAGGGTGAAATAGCACTTGTAAATATAACTATGCAGAGGACATGGAGTGGGACAAATGAAACATTCCAAAACAAGCCTTGTGTGTAACATTGTGAACATGAATGACAATAAATCAATGGTTTTCAATTATCAAACTTATGAACTCACCAACCTAGTGTTGACTTTGTTTAAATGCATGTTTTCTCAGGTGACGAATAGGTTTAGTCACCAGCATTCAGGAACATAGCTAGTGGACTTATAGAATACCTAGCTGCATTTTCTGTTGATCATACTTTTGAATGACAAAACATTGAATCATATTTTGCAAATCTTGTGCAGATACAAGATAGAAACTCAATGATTCTTTTTGGTAGAATTACTTAGTTAAATTATGAACATAACAATGTAATTTAACTTTGTAATTCTGTAGCAATGTCGTGTTAGCATTTTCTCATTTATATATCATGTGCTATGCAAACAATCTGATCATTTCGATTATCACAACGATATCACGCCCCAGGAACCTTCCGCCCGACGGGAAAGTCGATCCAGCCCACCGGCTCGGGGTGTGACAACCAGTTTCAAGGAGCATAGTACTTTTCAATGATCGATTTGCATTCTGGATACCACCAGTTAAGAATTCAAGACGAAGACATTCCGAAAACGACTTTTAGAACAAGGTACGGGCATTAGGAATTCATGGTGATGCCTTTCGGACTGACAAATGCACCAGTGGTCTTCATGGACCTCATGAACCATGTGTGCAAGCCGTACTTGGATCAATTTGTTGTCGTTTTTATTGATGACATCCTGATTTACTCCAAGAGTGAAGTAGAGCATGAACGACATCTCAGAATGATCTTGAACTGTTAAAGAATGAACAACTCTACGCCAAATTCTCAAAATGTAAATTTTGGGTAAGAGAAGTTCAATTCTTTGGCCATGTGATTAACAGTGAAGGAATTCATGTAGACCCAGCCAAGATCAAGGCAATAAAGAATTGAGATACTCCGACAACGGCGACGGAGATACGGTCTTTTCTGGGATTGGCAGGTTATCACAGAAGGTTTATTTCAAACTTTTCTAAGGTAGCCATGCCACTCACGAAGTTAACTCAGAAAAGTGAACCATTCGTTTAAGAGCAAAAATAGGAAGATGCGTCCAAACCTTGAAACATAAACTATGTGATTCTCTAATCTTATCTCTCCTAGAGGGTACAGATGACTTTGTAGTATATTGTGACGCTTCCCATCAAGGATTCGGTTCCACACAATTAGAATACAGGAGAAGAATTACACCACGCATGATCTAGAACTGGGAGCAGCAGTCTTCATGTTGAAGATTTGGGGGCATTACTTGTATGGAATCAAGTATACCATCTTCACTGATCACAAGAGTCTACAACACATCTTCGATCAGAAGGAACTCAAGATGCGACAACGAAGTTGGGTTGAACTTCTGAAAGATTATGACTGTGTGATTAAGTACCATCCGGGTAAGGCAAATGTTGTAGCAGATGCCTTGAGCCGGAAGGAACGAGTCAAACCCTTGCGCGTAAGAGCAATGGGAATGATGGTGTAGTCAATCTTACATGACAGAATCATACAACCACAACAACGGACAATGGAGCAAGGAAATCTGAAGAAGGAGCTCGATAGCGGAGCTGAAAGACAGTTTGAAACCCAACAGGATGGAGTGATATAGTACCAGAATCGTGTATGGATTCCTGCGGTAGATGAACTGAGTAAGATTATTTTTGACGAGGCGCACAAGACCCGATACTCGGTGCACCCGGGCACTGATAAAATGTACTAGGATCTCAGGGGATTTTATTGGTGGTCGGGATGAAGAAAGACGTAGCTTAGTACGTCGGTTGATGTCTGACGTGTGCGAAGGTTAAAGCGGAGCATTAGAAGCCGTCTGGCTTACTAGAACAGTCTGGGATTCCGCTATGGAAATGGGAGCAAATAGCTATGGATTTCAATACGAAGCTACCCCGCACTTCCAGTGGTCATGATATGATCTGGGTTATTATTGATCGTTTGACTAAATCTGCTCACTTTTTGCCGATGTGTGAAACTTTCACGATGGATAAGTTGGCAAAATTGTACATCAATGAGATAGTGGTGCATCATGGTGTATCATTGCCTATCATTTCTGATCGAGATAGCCGATTCAGGTCAAGGTTTTGGCAATCATTGCAGAAATCTCTAGGGATGAACTTGAACTTGAGTACAGCTTACCATCCACAAACGGATGGTCAAAGCGAACGTACTATTCGAACCCTAGAAGACATGTTGTGGACATGTGTTTTATATTTTGGTGGGAATTGGGACTCCCATTTACGACTGATATAATTCTCCTATAATAACAGTTACCATAGTAGCATCGGATGTGCTCCATTCGAGGCACAACCACTAATAAGATCGCCCACATACAACAGAAGTTACAAGCAGCCCGGAGCAGACAAAAGAGTTATGCCGACAAGCGGCGCAAGCCGTAGGAATTCCAAGTGGGAGACCGAGTCATGTTGAAGGTATCTCCTTGGAAGGGCGTAGTACGATTTGGAAAGAAAGGAAAACTAGCACCACGATACGTTGGACCGTTCGAAATCATTCAACGGATTGGTCCTGTGGCATATAGGCTAAGATTACCAGATGAACTTAGCGGTGTGCATAACGTGTTCCACCTCTCAAGTCTCAAGAAATGCCTAGCGGATGAGTCTTTGATTATGCCAGTAGAGGAAATTCAGATAGATGAACAGTTGCATCTCGTTTAGGAACCTTTGGAAATTATGGATCGTGAAATTAAACAACTTAAACGAAGCCATATTCCAATCGTTAAGGTTCCATGGAATTCCAAACGCGGACTCGAGTTTACTTGGGAGCTTGAGGATCACATGAAGTCTAAGTATCCCCATATGTTTACAGAGGAAGTCGTACCCGATAACGATTCTTAAATTTCGGGACAAAATTTCTCTGACAATGGGAGACTGTAACATCAGTTCCTGAACAGTAGTTCAGAACAATAGAATGTATAGTAGAGTAAGGTACAAAACTATCTATAATACTTGTATGTGAAATCAACACAAAACTATTACCAAACAATTTTAGAAAATTGTGTAAAACCATGGTTTAACAGTCAGAATTATATCTGACAGCATGAAATGATTATGTGAATATTAGTTAGGATTTGTTATGTATAAACGTATGTGAGAATATGTAATCAAAACAGTAACGGCCGTCGTTATGTGAATATTAAACTGATGGAGTATTCGTGTGGGTGACGATTCACATGAATGTATATGTGGGTTTAATGTTCTGAATAATGTCAAATAACTAGAAAACCAAATCGGAAGGTACCATTGTCATCATGTTCGTACGAGTGACGATCAGTACAAATACGCTTAAAAACAGTATGATTCGACGAAACAATTAAATTAAACATTTTCAAAATTAAAAAAAATAAATAAAGGATATCTAGTTAATTTATTAGGAATTACCACCGAAAATAATTTAGCAAATCCTATTTTTAAACAACGTAACGTCTCGTTACGCGAAATTCGGAAACGACGCGTTTGCGCGAAACCGAGCAAAAACGAATGAACAAGGACGCACCCGAATATTAAAAATACTACAAATGACATTAAATGCCATTTAATTCCCCCACCAACCTCATATTCTCTCTCTAAACAGGACTTTCTCTCTATACACATTCTCTCACAAAGATTCAAACCCAAATCCTTCAATCTGTGACAAGTAGTACCAGACCGGCCGGCAAGTCCGTACGATGCGTGTACCTTCAACAGTAACTATGTGTGATTTCATGTGTATACACAGTATTTGTACTAACAGAATTCAGATTTACAAGAAACAGTTGTATGTATTTTTGTGTAAACTTAAATACTGTAAGTACAACACTCAATTGAAACATTAGTTGTGTGTATTTAAGTGAAAACCTAAGTACAGTTAACACAACTAAACATGAGAAACAGCGATGTTCAGGTGAATGACAAAAACAAATCGGTTGCGATCTGATATCCATAGATGACAGGAATCAGATGGCCGACAATTCAATGTGAAAACAATGTGATATCAGGGTGTTTAGTTGAGTCCGACAGTGAGGAAACACAATTCAAACATAAATTGCAGTGTCGTTTCAGAATAACGAACTGACAGTGTGTTTGCGTGGGTGACGATTCACACAAACATATATGTGAGTTTAACGTTCTGAAATGATGATTGGGAAGTAGAAAACAAAAGTCGGAAAGCAAAACCATCGTCGTGTTCGTTCGAATGACGATTCGAACAAATACGCGCGATGGTGACGCGATTCGACGAAACGAGAACGAAACACGACACGAACGACTTTAATTTATTAAAAGAAAATATTTAACGTTTTACAATTTTGAAACTCATCAATTTATTAAAATAACCATTCTTTTATTTATTACAATTAAATACGCGTAAAATTTCCGGATACGCGACGAAATCACGAACTGAGCCACTGAAACAAACCCGAACACCACGCGTGATATAAAAACCCTAAATGAGAGAGTTTTTCTCATTTCACACCTTTTCATTCTCTCTCTACTTCACATTTCCGGCCACCACTTTCTCACCACCATTAACCACCTTGAAACGAGCATAACTCTCTCGTTTCTCAACGAAAATCGGTGATTTTTAAACCCACGCGTAGCTCTCGAAGTCCTCTTCAAGAAAGTACAATCGATCTGGAAAGTTACCCAAGGAAAAACAAGGTATGATGCTCTAAAGAAATCTGGAAATAGGGTTTTCGTTACCCTTAATCGACCTAAGTCTACCCCAACCGGTTTAGGACTCTTGTGAGTCGATCTATATCGTCGAAGGTTATTCTGGACAAATCGGCAACACAGTAGCAGCCATGGAGTCACAAGTGCTAGTCAAAGTAAGGCCAACACATACACACACATAAAATTTCAATAAGTGATACTTTTGAGTCGAAAACAACGTGAAATCAATACAGGATCGTGAACAAAACAACAAGAACAACAAAGAGCGCGTGCATTTCTTCTTTTTAAGCTAAGTCAACCCTACGACTACAAGGTGAGTTCATATGCCCCTTTTACATTAATCTTAACTGATTTTAAACTATCGGGGCTGAGAAACATGTTTACTTTTATTTATTTAAAAGTTTTGCTTAACATGTTATTTATACTTTGATTTAGATAATACTTAACGGTTTATTATCGCTTATCATTGTATGCATGCTTGTATGATTACGATATGACAGGGATAATCAGATGAACAATATAATATATCTTCTTAGTTCATCAACACATTAGAATAACATAGTTGTAAGATTATATCTTATAACACTCAGTTATTCTCACATAAACAGACATTGGAACAATCACAGACAAACATATGAATGTTAAAAAGATATTACATATCTTTGTAATAATATTCGACTCAAGAGTTAAGTAAGTGTAATAGGATAAATCCTTTTAACACTTAGCTTTACAACTCAGTACATATTACAAGAGAACATGGAACAAAGAATGATAATCATGATAATGTAACTTCATGATAACAACATCATTCACGCAAATAATTAACATAATGCAATAAGACAAGTTCTTATTTAAATTTGTTAATAACAAGGAAAACATATGACAATGAGAACAATATCAAAGATGAATACAATTACAATTAGTTACTATTGACCTGTTGTATTATATCACTTCAATCAAGTGCCAATTGTACAAGTTGTTCATGTAAGCCCCTTTAATTCGCTGACCAGTTAGTTTGACATGACTAAACCGACGATAGCATACTGGTACCATAGGTTTGACAAACCTCTAGCTTGTAGGGCTAGTATGTTGATCGTATTGATTCATTGGCCGGTAACGTATGACCGGTGACAGGGCGACTTCAAGTCAGGTTCTGGAAAGCGACACATGGTGATATTAATCTGCAGTGATAAGTAATTAATCCATCGTTTCTTGTTGTCTAGTAGACTGAGTAATGTATATTCTCATGTCATATTACTAGTAATTGTTTCGATGTGGACTCTGGGTATACAAAGTGGTAGAGGTAAATCAGATGCATTGAAATCTGATTACGTGAGGATTTCAATGGATTCCTTTTAGGCTCTATGCACTATAGTTCAAGAACAAATTACAATTGGTTAACTAACACTCTTAATATTTAAAAGTGTAACAACAGTTAACCCCACAATTATAGAATAATACAAGGAACAGATTTATTAAATCTAACATCCTTAACATATAATGGTTGATAACTACAATTACATCATTATATTATTCTATACAAGTTATCACTGGTGATTCAAGAATGATATGGACATGTGGATTTGGAATCGAAATCAATAGTTGTATTGCAAGTTGTGTAGAGTTCTAGTAGTGGTGTGGTGGGATGTTGGCTAGGGCTTAGTTCCATTACATATGCCCTATATATAAGCATCACTACTAGGATGATACATTACTTGTAAATATTATTATTGAGAAGCCATTGGGTGAACAAGTGAACAAATGACATACAAGTAACATAATATACATTGTGATTGTGCATGTGAATGAATCAAGGTTTTTCAATTAACTTACTTATGAACTCACCAACCTCGTGATGACTTTGTTTAAATACATGTTTTCTCAGGTGATGAACAAGTGTAGATACATACATGCAAGGATTAAGCTAGTGGACTTTTAGAAGACGTAGCTTTATTTTGTGTTGCATGCTTTTGGTGACAAGAATCATGAATCATCTTTTGTATATCTTGTACATATACAAGATATAGTTATATTGATTCTTTTGATAGACTTACTTGATTAAATTATGAACGATACATTGTAATTTAATCTTGTAATTCTATATCATGGATGTGTTAGCATTTCTCATTTATATTATCATGTGCTATGTAAACAATCTGATCAATTGATTATCACTCAAGATATCGCGCCCTGGGAACCTTCCGCCCGACGGGAAAACACGATCCGTTCTCGCCGGCCCGGGGTGTGACAGATTGGTATCAGATCCATGATTATAGAGAAATATAGGTCATATTACTTAAACGGTTTGGCCTAGACTATGACCTAGGGACCCTCATATAGAGATCATGTCACATAGGATTCTATTTGGATATGTCTTCTGCTTCTGATCACTGCACTAACCGATTTTCTTTCGGTTATGATTAGAATGCCTCCAAGAAGACAACCACCGCTGTTACCACCACCTCAAGATTCTGCTCCACACTCTTCGACACCTACACCGCCAGATTCTCCTCCACATCTACCACCTCCACCTCCACCTCCGTCACCACCGGTTTATCAGTTGGACCCTGCTACTGTGGCATTGGCCACTCTCCTGACTAGCCAACTGAGGGATGTGATTCCCGAGATGATGAACCGGATCAACACCAACAACAGCAACAACGTTGCCAACTCATCTGGAGAAGGCAGCGGCAACACCCGACAGAATCAGGACTATGCCTACAAGAACTTTGTAGGTTGCAAGCCACCGAGTTTCAGTGGTAGTGAGGGTGCTGTTGAATTGATCCAGTGGATCGAGAAGATGGAAACCACCCTTGACATCAGTGGGTGTCCTGAACAGAACATAGTCAAGTATGCTGCGGGATCATTTCATAAGCGAGCGTTAACTTGGTGGAACGCTCAGGTTTCAATCAGAGTTCGGGATGAGGCCCAAGCCATGCCTTGGGATGATTTCAAATCTATGCTGCGGGCAGAGTTTTGCCCGTGGAATGAACTGAAGAAGGTTGAGACTGAACTACTCAACCTAGTTATGGTTGGCTCTGGGCATCTGCCTACACCACAAGATTTCATGAGTTAGCCACTTTGGCACCTGACGTGGTGCCAACACTAGAGAAGAGGATAGAGCGGTACATGGTGGATTACCGCCCAGTATCCGGGGGCATGTGATTTCTGCCCATCCTACTACCATGGAGTTAGCTGTTACTCTGTCAGCATCATTAACAGACATGATGGTTGCCTCAGGGGCATTCAAGAAAGAGGCTGAAACAGCCAAGGCTGGAACTTCAAGGAAGTCGGACAAACGTCCGGCTAAGAAACAAAAGGTAGTTAGAAACTTTGCTGCCACCACTCAAGCCCCTATGCTTAACCAGCCACCACCACTGCAAGTCAGAAAGCCCTACACTGCCACTTCACCTTTGTGCAACACTTGCCAGTATCAGCACGCGCCGAACACTCAGTGCATGCAATGCACAAACTGTGGAAAGTTTGGCCACTGGGCAAATCGCTGCAGGAGCACGGGAGCTCCAAACATAAACAACAATGCAGCTACTACTGCTGCTGCTGATCACAGGTCTTGCTACAACTGTGGCGAGCCTGGATACTTTTCGAGGGATTGTCCCAAAAGAAATCAACAAAGGGCTCAAGCACCAAGAGGACGAGCCTTTCAGATAGGAGCTGCTGCCGCTCGACAAGACCCGAACGTGATCACGGGTACATTTCTCTTATCTGACTTCTATGCATCCATATTATTTGACACTGGTGCGGATCAGAGTTTTATCTCATCCTACTTTGCATGCCATCTTAATTATGTTAAGGAATTGTTAGACTCCCCTTACACTATTGAGATAGCTAACGGCAAACAGATCACAGTAGAAACCATATTTAGGAATTGCCCACTAACACTTGGTGATCACACATTTTCCATCGATTTGATACCGATGGAGCTGGGCAGTTTCGACATCATTATCGGAATGGATTGGCTATCTCTTAACCGAGTTGAGTTCATTTGTTCCGATAAACTATTACGCATTCCAGTGGAGAACATTGAGATCTTGGAGATTCGTGGAGACCAAGCGAAACGCACTGTCAAGATAATATCGTGCATGAAGGCTCGCAAGTACTTACGAAAACAATGCGTTGCATTCTTAGCTCACGTGATCGAGAAAGACATGAAAGCGATCAAGATTCAAGATGTACCAGTTGTGAGAGACTATGCGGACGTGTTTCCGGATGATTTATCGAGACTGCCACCCGAGAGATCGGTGCAGTTCCGAATCGATTTGATTCCAGGAGCGACTCCTGTAGCTAAGCCTCCTTATAGACTTGCACCATCGGAAATGCAGGAGTTGTCCAATCAATTCCAAGAACTACTTGACAAAGGGTTCATCCGACCGAGCTTTTCCCCGTGGGGAGCTCCGGTTCTTTTTGTGAAGAAGAAGGATGGAACTTTCAGGATGTGTATTGATTACTGAGAGCTCAACAAACTCACCATCAAGAATTGGTATCCGTTACCGAGGATTGATGATTTGTTTGATCAGTTACATGGAGCACAGTACTTTTCAAAGATAGACCTGAGATCGGTCTATCATCAGCTCCGGATTCAAGAGGAGGACATGCCAAAGATGGCCTTTCGTACCCGATACGGTCACTACGAGTTCATGGTGATGCCATTCGGAATGACGAACGCACCGGCTGTGTTCATGGATTTGATGAATCAGGTGTGCAAGCCGTATTTAGATCAGTTTGTTATCGTCTTCATTGATGATATACTGATTTATTCAAGGAACGAGAAGGAACATGAGCAACACCTCAAGACAGTCTTGGAACTCCTAAAGGAGGAACGACTCTATGCCAAATTCTCGAAGTGTGAATTCTGGTTAAGAGAAGTTCAGTTCTTGGGTCACGTGATTAACAGTGATGGTATTCATGTTGATCCTGCCAAGATTGAAGCAATCAAGAACTGGGATGTGCCTATAACACCAACAGAGATTCGATCATTCTTGGGATTGGCAGGTTATTACAGGAGATTCATCTCGAATTTTTCTAAGATAGCCTTGTCTCTCACCAAGCTCACACAGAAGACTGAACCTTTTGTGTGGACTCAAAAACAAGAAGAGGTATTCCAGACACTGAAACAAAGATTGTGCAATGCTCCAATCTTAACACTCCCAGAAGGCAATGATGACTTTGTGGTTTATTGTGATGCTTCCCATCAGGGACTCGGATGTGTATTGATGCAACGAGACAAAGTCATTGCTTATGTCTCACGACAGCTGAAGATACATGAGAAGAATTACACGACACACGATCTCGAACTGGGAGTTGTTGTCTTTGCTTTAAAGATTTGGAGACACTACCTTTATGGTACTAAATGCGCTATCTTCATAGATCACAAGAGTTTACATCACATATTTGATCAGAAGGAGCTTAACATGAGACAGAGACGTTGGGTTGAGCTCCTGAACGATTACGATTGTGTGATCAAATACCATCCGGGCAAAGCAAATGTTGTTGCAGATGCTTTGAGCCGGAAGGAAAGAGTCAAACCCTTACGCGTTCGCGCAATGGGAATGACTGTGCAAACAAGTTTGAGAGATCACATTTTACAAGCACAACAAGAAGCAGTGGCAAGAGACAATCTGAAACGCGAGCTCGATTGTGGAGCCGAGAAACACTTCAAGACAAAACATGATGGAGTTATCTATTATCTGGATCGTGTTTGGATGCCAGCAGTAGATGAACTTCAAACACTCATACTTGACGAGGCACACAAGACACGTTACTCAGTTCATCCTGGTGGCGATAAGATGTACCAAGATCTTAGGTCATTTTATTGGTGGCCGGGTATGAAGAAAGACATTGCCACTTATGTTGGCCAATGTATTACATGTGCCAAAGTCAAAGCAGAACATCAGAAACCTTCGGGTTTGCTGGAACAACCAGAGATTCCACAATGGAAGTGGGAACAAATAGCTATGGATTTCATTACCAAGCTACCCCGCACTTCCAGCGGACACGATTCGATTTGGGTCATCATTGATATATTGACCAAGTCCGCTCACTTCTTACCGATCAGAGAAACGTACAAGATGGAGAAACTAGCGATGCTATACATGGATGAAATAGTAGTGAGGCACGGGGTGCCCTTGTCTATTATTTCAGACCAGGACAGTCGATTTACTTCGCGGTTCTGGCAATCACTGCAACAATCCTTAGGGACAAGTGTTAACTTGAGCACCACTTATCATCCACAAACGGATGGACAAAGCGAGCGCACCATTCAAACCCTGGAGGATATGTTGAGAACTTGCATCCTAGACTTCGGTGGAAGTTGGGACACACACTTACCTCTTATTGAGTTCTCCTACAACAATAGCTACCACAGCAGCATCGGATGTGCTCCATTTGAAGCACTCTATGGTAGAAAATGTCGGTCTCTAATCAGTTGAGGGAATGAGGTTGCAGGTTCGTGAGAAGGCTAGCCATGGCCGAACCCTCCTGCTTGCTCACGAACCTTCGGACCTAGATCTCCCGAACCATGAGCGAACCATTGCTGCCTAGCCGAACCTTTTTCATCCCTACGAACCCTTCATGCAACCACCGAACCATGGTCACACTCATGAACCGGCAACTGTCAAGCGAACCCTGGTGGCCAGACTCAAAAGCAGTGAACCACCCATGCACCGAACCCTAATCATGTCGTAGCCGAACCTATTGAAAGCTACGAACCATTCCAGCCTCAGGCGAACCCTTGTTGCGTTGCAGCCAAACCATCCTTACCCGAAGCATGCCAGACGAACCCTCGACCATAGCCGAACCCCCTAGTGATTCACGAACCTACATGCCTCCCGAACCCCATGCAGATGCAACGAACCATTGTACTGTGGGCGAACCTTCATAAAATTTGTCGAATCTCTGCACAACCGACGAACCCATACCCAACGAACCCATACCCAACGAACCTTAGGGTTCGCTGGAACCATGCGGCTTCTTTGTTTCCTGAACGACAATGCAGAGTTGGATGGGCCAACAACAAAAGAACAGGCCCAGCAGCCTATTTACCTATGGCCCAACATACTATTTCACTCCATCATACCTTAATGGGTCTAGGTGACATCTTTGTTCGGCCCAAGAACTAACCACGGCCCATGTTATTCTCGGCCCAATTTCATCCGCAGCCCAACTCCTTAGCCCAATGTTGTAACCGGCCCACTTACGCACGAGGCCCATCAAGGATCCCTTCGGCCCAAGACCAAACAACCCTTTGACACACATCAATTGAATTTGGCCCAATTCATTGTTTCGGCCCAATAGTGGCCCACACACAAATCTTGGACTCAAAACAATAGATGTAATACGAATTATCCAACATTCGGCCCAACGAATTTAAAAACAATCTTCATTGTGGATTTAATAGGTTAAATTAAAGATGAATAACTTTTGATTTTAAAACCTAAGTTTTGTATCTAATACTCCTTTGTACATATCAAAATAAAAGGGTTAACGACATCACTAATAAGCAATTTGGGCCGAATGGGGGTCATGAGTCACAAGTGCTAGTCAAAGTAAGGCCAACACATACACACACATAAAATTTCAATAAGTGATACTTTTGAGTCGAAAACAACGTGAAATCAATATAGGGTCGTGAACACAACAACAAGAACAACAAAGAGCGCGTGCATTTCTTCTTTTTAAGCTAAGTCAACCCTACTACTACAAGGTGAGTTCATATACCCCTTTTACTTTAATCTTAACTGATTTTAAACTCTCGAGGCTGAGAAACATGTTTACTTTTATTTATTTAAAAGTTTTGCTTAACATGTTATTTATACTTTGATTTAGATAATACTTAACTGTTTATTATCGCTTATCATTGTATGCATGCTTGTATGATTACGATATGACAGGGATAATCAGATGAACAATATAATATATCTTATTAGTTCATCAACACATTAGAATAACATAGTTGTAAGATTATATCTTATAACACTCAGTTATTCTCACATAAACAGACATTGGAACAATCACAGGCAAACATATGAATGTTATAAAGATATTACATATCTTTGTAATAATATTCGACTCAAGAGTTAAGTAAGTGTAATAGGATAAATCCTTTTAACACTTAGCTTTACAACTCAATACATATTACAAGAGAACATGGAACAAAGAATGATAATCATGATAATGTAACTTCATGATAACAACATCATTCACGCAAATAATTAACATAATGTAATAAGATAAGTTCTTATTTAACTTTTTTAATAACAAGGAAAACATATGACAATGAGAACAATATCAAAGATGAATACAATTACAATTAGTTACTATTGACCTGTTGTATTATATCACTTCAATCATGTGCCAATTGTACAAGTTGATCATGTAAGCCCCTTTAATTCGCTGACCAGTTAGTTTGACGTGACTAAACCGACGATAGCATAGTGGTACCATAGGTTTGACAAACCTCTAGCTTGTAGGGCTAGTATGTTGATCGTATTGATTCATTGGCCGGTAACGTATGACCGGTGATAGGGCGACTTCAAGTCAGGTTCTGGAAAGCGACACATGGTGATATTAATCTGCAGTGATAAGTAATTAATCCATCGTTTCTTGTTGTCTAGTAGACTGAGTAATGTATATTCTCATGTCATATTACTAGTAATTGTTTCGATGAGGACTCTGGGTATACAAAATGGTAGAGGTAAATCGGATGCATTGAAATCTGATTACGTGAGGATTTCAATGGATTCCTTTTAGGCTCTATGCACTATAGTTCAAGAACAAATTACAGTTGGTTAACTAACATTCTTTATATTTAAAAGTGTAACAACAGTTAACCCCACAATTATAGAATAATACAAGGAACAGATTTATTAAATCTAACATCCTTAACATATAATGGTTATCCAAACTTCGATTCGATAACTACAATTACATCATTATATTATTCTATACAAGTTATCACAGGTGATTCAAGAATGATATGGACATGTGGATTTGGGAATGGAAATCAATAGTTGTATTGCAAGTTGTGTAGAGTTCTAGTAGTGATGTGGTGGGATGTTGGCTAGGTCTTAGTTCCCTTACATATGCCCTATATATAAGCATCACTACTAGGATGATACATTACTTGTAAATATAACTATTGAGAAGCCATTGGGTGAACAAGTGAACAAATGACATACAAGTAACATAATAAACATTGTGATTGTGCATGTGAATGAATCAAGGTTTTTCAATTAACTTACTTATGAACTCACCAACCTCGTGTTGACTTTGTTTAAATACATGTTTTCTTAGGTGATGAACAGGTGTAGATACATACATGCAAGGATTAAGCTAGTGGACTTTTAGAAGACCTAGCTTTATTTTGTGTTGCATGCTTTTGGTGATAAGAATCATGAATCATCTTTTGTATATCTTGTACATATACAAGATATAGTTATATTGATTCTTTTGATAGACTTACTTGATTAAATTATGAACGATACATTGTAATTTAATCTTGTAATTCTATATCATGGATGTGTTAGCATTTCTCATTTATATTATCATGTGCTATGTAAACAATCTGATCAATTGATTATCACTCAAGATATCGCGCCCCGGGAACCTTCCGCCCGACGGGAAAACACGATCCGTTCCCGCCGGCCCGGGGTGTGACACAATCCTTGGCCAAATCGGGCGATTTTGGTGTCAAAACAACCACAACAACACGTAGACCGCGAAAGTACGAAGAATCGGAGCTTTGATTCAACGAATTTGAGGTATAATCGAGTTCAAACACTCGGTGTTTGTGTTATGTTGCTATTCCGGCTACTTGCATCTTTACAGATGATTTTGAGACATCAAAACCCTAGGATCTTGCACGAAAATGGTGTAGGAAGTTAAGGAACAACTTGTATTGAAGTTTAGGATGGCTGGAAATGGTTAGAATCTGGAAATTATCTAATATCAGCACAAGAACATGCTGCCAAATAGTATCGATGGGGCTGTATCTTCATCATAGTTCTTATGTTGATACTGATAATTTCAATGAGCTAGATTCGATGAAGCATGGTTGAACATGATAGTATTGATGCCCTCGAAGGTCTCGATCTCTAAAAGCCATCAATACTGGTAGTATCGATGGACTGGAACCAGTCGAACTTTTCTTGGTTAATACTACAATAGCGACAGCTGGGATCCATGTTCCATCAATATTATTTCATGTGTAGACCATCTATATTAATCAGGAGTCTGTCGATACTATTACAATAATGAAATCCATGTGATTTAATCTTGAAACCAAATCAAAATAACTAGGATCAAAGTAGTGGGACTGATATGAACATGGGCATGTCGGGTAAGGGAAGTATTAGGGTTTTGAGTTGTTAAGTGTTTTTCAATGCCATCGATACTAAGTTTTGTTAAAAACTAGAACTTTCTAAACACCTTCAATCTATAACCTTATGTTTTACTAATCCAAGGGGGTGATATACTTATGCATTTCCAATTTAAAACCATAGGTATGATGTTAGTGTCGGCAAAAACCTAAGGTAGTAACTAAGTGTTAACTGAAAAAACTTAGGATCACTAATAGTAACTTAGTGACTCTCTATACTAATAACTTAAGTCCATTTGGGAAATCTATTTCATGATAGAAGCTTGTTGAATGAATTCGGATCACAAAACGAACAAAGATACAAGGATGGGGTCTATGGCAATTCAAGTAACACATTAAGTGTAGTGTGTGATGATCTTATGTGATTAAAACTAAACACTTAGCAAGTTCTCATCAAAGATAATTAACTAAGGGCATTCAAGTTGAATAACCTTAGTTGTTAACCATTTCAAGAAGGAATAAGATCAAAAGATGTCAACATAGAATATTACAAGAACTTGATGAATAACCTAGTTAGGTTTTTTCAAGTCCTCATATGTTTACAATTCAATGTTTCTCATATCATAACTTAAATTTTATTAAAATTAATAACATGTAACTTTAGTTTAATAAAGATCACTATAACTTATTTTATTAAAGTAACTTAATAGATTTTTATAAAATAAACTTAACTTTTATAATTCAATATAAATAAGGTAAAAAGGTGATTTATTAAATAATCGTGTTTTAAATATCATAAACCTTATAAATAAGGCTGTCTTGATTAGTCAAGGGATAAGGGTTTAAGAGGGGTATGTTAACTTAGAACACTCAAAGGAAATCATAGTAACACGCTAGTAAAATCATAGAACACTTAGTTGCACACCGAAACCAAAACTCTATATTGATCAACTATGAGTACTTACAGTATACAAATAACAAATCAAACCAGGTGTTGATGTTACATAGTTACAAGGAACGAGTGCGCGTATATTTCTTGATTAGCCAAGTATTCTACAACACAGGTGAGTTCATTTGTCCCTCTTCAAACTATTTTGTTTTACTTCGAGACTGAGAAACATGTTGAAATATTTTATGTAAATGTTTAGATGCTTCTTAAATCCTTTATACTTATACTTGCTTCTAGTACTCTATATTCTTACACTTATGATTCTTAGATACTTTAAACTTACGATCCTTAGATACTTTAAACTCATGATTCTTCAATACTTTAAACTTATAATCCTTGAAAACTTTTAGACTTATAAACTTGTAATACTTGTATACTCCTAAACATATACTCTATGATTCTTTGATACTTTTGAATCTATACTCTTGGGATTCTTATACACATGAAATCTGGCAAATTTAAAAACTCATATATTTGAACACTTGAAAACTTGTAATGCTTAAAATCTGAAACTATGAGGAATAGGATTCCGGTTGGAAAGCAGGTACATGTGCACATGGTACAGGGAATACTAGAAACTTGATTCTATATACTTTCGGACTTCGTGAGACAGACTGATTGGCCTCCATGCATTGACACTTGATCAACCCTTCTAGTCATTCAGTGTTCTTCGTTGTCAAACCTCATGGTTTGTGACGAGTGGCTAGGATGATTATGGTTCCATTTAGTTGACCGAGTGTCATCTGATAGGTACCCTCTAACTACACACCAATGCCGAAAGTCACATACGAATTGCTTCTATGGATTGGTACTGAATGCCTACGTGAGTGTCTGTAGGAGTAATTCCCCTCTAGTGTTCATTCGTCCATAGATGTGAACTCAAACTTGGTTTTCAAACTCTAATGAATTGAAAATCGGTTAATCAAAATTCTAAAAACTACGTTGAATGTTGGTTGTGATCGGGAGTGAAATGCTTAATTATTATTAGCAACAATATCATATGTAGTCCGGTATGTGGTGGGCTGGCGATTAGGCTGGCGGTAAGCTTGACCCTACGTATGCTTTATATATAAGCATATTTGACTGGATAGGATAGGTGTTGTTGGTGAGGTTAAGGTTGTTACTGAAAAAGTTTTGCGAAACTCATTTTCAAACACTAAACTTTATGAACTCATCAACCATGTGTTGACTTTGTTTTCTTACATGTTTTCTCAAGTGATGGACAAGACTAAGTTAAGAATCAAGATTGCATACTAGGATGCACAGATAGAGGATCTAGTAGCATTTGGAAAGCAAATACTTTGTTAATTACTTGTGAATCATTTTGATATATTTTACATTTACAAGATAATGAACTCATGATTCTATTGATAGGTTTACTTAGTTAAATTATCAAACATGACAATTGTAATTTAAGTTTGTAATCCTATTTTAACATTATTGTGCTCTAGTTATTCTCAAATGTTAATGCTATGTATAGAATCTGTTCATCCCGATTGTCTCATGATATCGCACCCTGATACCTTTCCGCCCGACGGGAAAGTCGATCCATCCCGCTGGCTCGGGGTGTGACATTTTTGTTCATAAAAAATGACATGTCTAGATAAGATTGTTTTGCCGGTTTAGAGATCGAGACAACGGTAGCCTCGATAATTGGCAGGGTAGCTGAGAAACACACATGGGGTGGAGCGAGGAGCTTGTTTGTTTGGGCGGGTTGAGGAGGTATTCGGATAGCACAAGCAACCGAAGTGTTGGAAAATAAGGACTAATGAGTAAAAACACTGAAGCCAGACAAATAAATAAACCGCGGATAGACCAACGGCGGATGCTTCTCTTCCGATTGAAGAACTGCTTCAGCATCAGAAGACCAACAGCGGAAGATTCGCTAAACAGAACTACCGCTTAACTTCTCTACCTAAGAAGACACTAGCTGAGCATGATACCTTCGGAAGACAATTATTGTATCGAAAGACATCAAATGACTTGGAAGACAATCTCCTATTCTGAAATAACTGATTGTTTAATCAGCTTCCGATGAACATCTTCCGAAAGAATAACCACTTAACATCAGTACAACTACTTCAACCTTGGAAGACCTAAAGACTCCTGAAGACTCTTATTTCCGTTGTTGTTGACTTTGTATTTCTACTAGTCTGTTGATTCAGTGCCTGTAACAGTGCCAGTCATTTGTCTTATTATTTCTTGTCTTGTATCTCAGAATGTTGGGTATTTAATTCCCAACATTCTCTGAGTAAATTGAATTACTTCTCCCAAAATTCCTTGTGCTTTTTATATGTTCTTTTCTCTTTTTCTAAGCAAGAAACTAAACAATTAAAATAACCTTGTGCAAAACTTTAGAGGGAGCTAATATCAAAGCTTTGACTAAGTGTCTAAAGCCTTTGTTCCTGGTGAAACAGCTTCTCCTCAAGTTTCTCTTCTCAACATTTGGTATCAAAGCCTTGTCCTTAGTCTTGGTTTAACCATCAAGACTATAACTCAAAGCTCTCATTGATATCTTGTTGTATAGTCTTCCGTGTTCTGTCTCTTCTGTCTTTCTATTTTTTTTCTTTCTAAATTTGCAGGAGTTTGGTTTTTGAACTAAACTGTGTTAAAAAATTATTCTAACAAACTACTTTGAGAACTCATCACTCTTTGATTTACTCATAACCGTTTGTGATCCCATGGCAGAAAAATTCACCTTAGACCCCCATAACACCGGTTTTGCCACAAAGCCACCAATCTTGGTTAGGCATCAATATAACATATGGTAGAGAAGGATGTTACATTTCCTGTCCAATAATCATACAGGATGTTGGAAGTCTGTTATGTTCAGACCTCATAAACCAATGGTCCTAGACACGGAGACTGGAGACCATGTCCCTAAGGAGACCATAGGCATGAGATATTCTCCAGACTAAATCGTTCCTTGAGATCTTTGCCTGATAAATGGGAAACTTATTCCATAGGCATGAGATCTTCTCCAGACTTCGGCAAACTTTCACTTACTCAACTCCATGGTAAGTTGCTCACCTCTGAGCGAGAGATTGACTAGAAACGAAAACTAATAAAGTCTGGTAAATCAACTGAAGAATACGTTCAAGGGAACACAGCTCTTCTCAGTCATAACTCAGAGACAAATGATCTGGGTTACGATGAATACATAGACATAACTACTGTCATCACCTGTTCTTCTTCTTGTGATGACCACTATGCTATTTCTGATCATCTGTGATTTATCATGGATGATCTCCATCAGGTTCCAAGTGATGACTTGGAAGAGATGGACATTCTTCATCAACTGGCCCTCTTGAGCATAAGAACGAATAAGTTCTACAAGAGGACGGGAAGAAAATTTCCTGCTATTCATGGGAAAACCAGGATTGGCCTAAATAAGGCTAAGGTCCAATGCTATAGGTGTCATGGCACTGGACCCTTTGCCAGGGAATGCAAAAATGCTCCCAACTCTAACTCTTCACCATATGTGGCTTTCCCAAACACACACTCACATACTTCTTCAGCACCTTCTTCTTCTTCTTCTTCTTCTTCTTCTTTTCTTCTTCTTCCTCACCTTTTAGAAGGCTCAATAACTCTCAGGAGTCAGCACACATTGTACAGAACTCTCCTTCTACCAATGTACAATTTGTACAAGTTGCCAATGGTAGCATGTATGAGCTCACCCCTGCCCCTCTTCAAATTGTTGCACCATCCCCTTCACAAATAAATGCACCAGGCCCTGCTGTCCAGTACTCTTCTTCTAGTCAACCGACTTTTTTCACCCAAGAATACGTAGACTGGAGCAGCCTGCCTGAAGATGGAGGCTATGCCCTCATCACCTCTGAACCAACAGAATTTGCTCTCATGGCTGTTGGTGATGTTTATACTCCTTCTGATCAACCTGTAGCAGACACTCCTAATGCGTAGGTATCTTCTTCTACTTTGGAAAAACTGTGCACCGATGCGTGCATTGAGGCTTTTGCAAAAATAAAGAAAGCTAACATGTCGCTTCAACAACAAAATCAGGAGTTGGAGAAACTGCTAGCTAATAAAAATTCTGAAGTAGAAAATTTAACAAAAAATAAAGTCAATCAAATTTCTATCTTGAAGACTAAAAAAGCTAACCTACAAGCTCTATTTGATTTGTAAAATGAAAAATATGCAGCGTGTAGAGATGAACTGTCTCAAACCAAAGTATGCTGTGACAAGTGCGTTAAATCCTACAAAAGATTCAAAATGCTTCTAAGTAAGCAAGTTCACAGTAAGGCTAAGTTCGGAATAGGGTACAATCACACTAGTCCTCCAGAAGACTATGCGCCGATTGACAATGAAATAAATGAGACTGATTCTGAACCTATCTCCCCTACCTTTCTCCCTGATGAAATTCCAGCCATAAAAATCACACCTCCAAGAGTGTACCAACTGTCACACACCGAGCCGGCGGGGTTGGATCGGAGTCCCCGTCGGGCGGAAGGTTCCCGGGGCGCGATATCGTGAGTGATAATCGAAATGATCAGATTGTTTACATTGCACATGATATATAGATGAGAAATGTTAAATAGAATAGAATTACAAAGTTAAATTACATCAGTATTGTTCATAATTTAACAATGTAAATCTATCATAGACATCATAATATTTCTATCTTGTAACTGTACAAGATATAAAAAATAATTGTATGTTGATGTTCCAAAAATATGCAGGTCCAAAAATACTAAGTCTTCTATCTGAAGTCCTAGTTCAAAAGCATAAGCTTCTTAATTGACCTGTTCGTCACCTGAGAAGTCATGCAAAAATAAAGTCAACACATGGTTGGTGAGTTCATATAGTTTAGTAATTGAAAATGATTTGTACACCTTTTTCGGTAAAGACCCTAACCTCATTAACATCACATGTAATATCCACATCGGTATGCTTATATATAGGGCATACCCCTGAGTCGAGCCTACGACCCGCCCAGACGCCGTCCCACCACATACTAATATGCATATGACACTGTTGTTAATGATAGCTAAGCATTTTTACCCCAACCAATAACCCATTAATTCTTCAGTTCTTTGTTCCTGTAGATACAATAATTTGAAATCTCTATTGATTCCTTCAGTTCATCACAAAAATATGATCAACCATAACAATTGTAGAAACAGTTATACATGCTTAATTAAATCAATAAATAAACATTTAATAAAATCTAAGTCCTAATGATTGGGCCTTGGTCAACTCGAGTAGACTAGTATAGCAATCAGGTACTTAGTAGTAAAGGAGATCTGTAAATATCATCAAGCATGCGACCTATACTCAATCAGTCTAGCTAGGACATCTTTTGAGATACAGGATTTTATTGACCGTTCTTGACCATTCTTGACCATTCTTGACCGTTATTGACCGTTCACATGCTATCTCTGAATATTTCCCAGATGTTCCTCAAAACAGTTAGGGAATACTGTAAATATCATCAAGCATGCGTCTCATATTCGATCAGTCTAGCTAGGACGTCTTTCAAACCTGAGATTGGCACATGCTATCTCTGATATTTCCCAGTTAGACCCTTAAAATAGTTCTTTGTGGTAGACCGTCAAAATAGATCGTTAGTTCATTGAAATAGATCGTTGAAAATAGACCGTCAGTTCTTTGAATTAGATCGTTGAAAATAGACCGTCAGTTCTTTGAAATAGATCGTTGAAAATAGTTCTTTAATTTGATGAGTTATTTACCCATCATGAAAAGATAAATTGGTTTAAGTAAAATAAACAGTTTACCTAGACAGAAGTCTAGAATAACAGTTATACATATACAACATATACAAGGTAAAGCATTTATGTAAACAACTTATATAAAACAGTTTACGCATGCTTCTCAGCCCCGCGTTTTAAAACAAAAATGTTTAGAAAAGGGGCAATGAACTCACCTGTGTTGCTCTGTATAGAATTACCACAGAAAATGCGCGCTCGTTGTTTGTAGCTTAAGTATCTTCAACACCTGAGTTGTTTTAAGAGATTCGAATACAATAAGTCGTTATAATAGACGCAAACTAGGGTTTTGGTCTCGGTGTTCAACTAAGTGTCCTAGATTACTAATGTGTTGCTAGAATTTCATCTAACTTATTACCCGTTATTAACCCTTACCCCAAGATTGTTCATCACAAGTCTTTAATCAAAATATTATTAATTTAATCCATTTTAGATCAAAGTTTAGAAAACATCACTTATTGTAACTTAATAAGTTTATAAATCATTTCTTTTATTAAAACTTAATTAATTTAATAGAAATGTTTACTCGTGATGGGCTTGAATTAAGCCTGTTGGGCCAATCTCAGGCCCATTATGAGACTTTAATTGTTCATTGATTTTCTTGTCAATTTGGTATATGACCCACCTTAAATAGTTCAGCCGAACTATCCAGAGCATCCATTCGTTCCTATGAACGGTCTAAGTATTTGATGTTAATGGTTTAATCGACACCACAACTTAGGGTCTTGGCCTTTGATTTTAAATGAATTCCCATGTATGTTGTTCACCCCAATGCAAATGTTTTTACCCTCTTTGTTGTTACTCCTCATGCTTAATCTTGGACATAGTGAGTTGATTTCTTTTCATGAAACCCTAATGAGATACCCATGCACACACACATGAAGTAAATCCCATGCATAACCCACCTACTTCGACTCCACCTTGCCCGAGCCACCACGTGCCGAATGGGGTTGGGTGAAGGGTCCTTGGCCGAATGAGACTTGTCGAACGAATATGGGGTTGGCCGACCGAAAGAGCTTGGGTCGAATGTGTGATCTGAACCTGACCGGCGAAAGAACTGTTTGGCCTTTGGCCGAATGACAAAATGCCGAAGGAGAGACTCCAACCGAATAGCCTAAGCCGAATGGGTACTGACCGAAGGAACCTGGTTCAGCCGAATGAATGCTGGTCGACTGAAGGAGCTGACATTCGGCGAATGAAGTTAGGTATGGCTAAGGCCATTCGGCCGAATAGGGTTTGAGCCTCATTCGACAGCCTGATGCCTTGGGTCATTCGGCAGACATGAATTTGACACAAGGGTAGCCACGATTTCTCACATTTCGACTAGGTAAGGTAGGGGAGTTTGTTTCTACACCTCCTAGACATGTTCGTGGGTCAATCCTAGGTGTTGAAGTGACCTAAAACCGGTTCTAATAGGGTTCGAACAAGAGGGTTTTCAAAACCCTAAAATCGAACTAAAAATCGACTTTTACCTCAAATCTGACGGATGTAAGCTTAGATCCGTTGTAATTTTGTGTTCTACGTGTTGCAAGGGTCGTTTGACACCAAATATGCAAGATTTCGTGAAGAATTGGAGAAGAAAACTTAGAGAGAGAGTGAGGGTTCTAGTGAGAGGTTAGAGGGAGAAGGAGATGAACGAAAATGGGGAAGAAAATATGGTTGGTGTGGTTTGGTGTGGCATTAATGCCACATTAAATGATAGGGAAATATCCGGGTTCGTTCGGTTTTGCGTGGTTTCGCGTAAAAACGTCGGTTTCTCGCTGTTTTAGTAACGAGACGACTCGGTTTTAAAATAGAATTCATAAAATTATTTTAGGTTGTGATTCCTAATAAATTAACTAAATATCTTTTATTTATTTAAAATTTTCAAAATATTTAATTAACAGTTTAAAATCGAATCGTACAGTCGTCGCGCGTATTCGTTCGAATCGTCACCCGTTCGAACACGGCGATAACCATACTTTTCAATATTGTTTTCTAATTATTGGATATCATTCAGAACATTAAACTTTCAGACATATTCGTACAGATCGTCACCTATACGATTAATCCGTCGGTTTAGCATTCACGTAACGACATCCGTTGTTATTTTGTTCTGTAAAGCCTCACATACGTTTATACATAATAAGATCCTAACACATAATCACATGATGGTTCTGTACTGCCAGATAATTATCTGACTGATGAATCATTGTTCTGAATTTTGTTTTCAGAACAAATTCTGAATTTGTTCGTTGATGACATGAAATGACAATGAAACATGAAATGAAGGTGATAAACAATGAAACACATATAATTCGTACCTGATTACTGTTGGTTTTACTGTAGGGATCACTGTTCTGGGGCCGGTTCCGGCACTAATGTTACAGTATCCCCTTGTTAAAGAAATTTCGTCCCGAAATTTAAGAGTTGTCATTGGGTACGGCTTCCTCTTCAAACAGCTGGGGATACTTTGACTTCATGTGATCTTCACGTTCCCAAGTAAACTCGGGTCCACGTCTTGAGTTCCAACGAACCTTTACAATCGGAATATGGCTTCGCCTCAATTGCTTGACCTTGCGATCCATAATCTCTAAAGGTTCTTCGATAAAGTGTAACTGATCATCAACTTGAATTTCTTCGATTGGAATGACGAGTGATTCGTCAGCAAGGCATTTCTTTAAGTTCGAGACGTGAAACACATCATGCACACCACTGAGTTCATCTGGTAATCTCAGTCTATACGCTACAGCACCAATACGTTCGATGATTAACGGTCCCACGTATCGTGGTGCTAATTTGCCTTTCTTTCCAAAACGTACTACACCCTTCCAAGGAGTTACCTTCAACATGACGCGGTCTCCCACTTGAAATTCCAACGGCTTATGCCATTTGTCGGCATAGCTTTTCTATCTGCTCCTAGTAGCTTGTAGTCCCCGTTGAATCTGAGCAATCTTGTCAGTGGTTTCCTGAATAAGCTCTGGCCCAGTTATACGGTTATCTCCAACTTCAGTCCAACAGATTGGTGATCGGCATTTCCGACCATATAAAGCCTCGAATGGTGCACTTCCAATGCTACTATGATAACTGTTGTTGTTGGAGAATTCGATCAGTGGCAAATGAGAATCCCAGTTCCCACCGAAATCAAACACATAGGTTCTTAACATGTCCTCTAGGGTCTGAATGGTACGTTCACTCTGACCGTCCTTTTGTGGATGGTAAGCTGTACTCCAATTTAACTGTGTCCCTAGAGATTCTGTAACGATTGCCACAACCTTGATGTGAATCTGCTATCTCTGTCAGAAATAATAGACAATGGCACACCGTGGTGCACCACTATCTCATTGATGTATAATCTTGCCAGTTTATCCATCGTGAAAGTCTCACGCATAGGCAAGAAGTGACCAGATTTGGTTAAACGATCAATGATCACCCAAATTGTATCGTGACCACTGGAAGTGCGGGGTAGCTTGGTAATGAAATCCATAGCTATTTGTTCCCACTTCCAGAGCGGAATCTCAGGCTGTTCCAGTAAACCAGACGGTTTATGGTGTTCCGCCTTTACCTTCGCGCACGTTAAACATCGACCGACATACTCCGCTATATCTTTTTTCATTCCCGGCCACCAATAAAACTCCCGTAAGTCTTGGTACATCTTATCAGCGCCCGGGTGCACAGAGTACTTGGTCTTGTGAGCTTCATCAAGGATAAGTCTTCTTAATTCATCTACCGCAGGAATCCATATACGGTCCTTATAGTAAATGATTCCATCAGGCTTCGTATCAAACTGTTTCTCTGCTCCACAGTCAAGTTCTTTCTTCACATTTCCTCGATCAACTGATTCTTGTTGTGCCTGAATGATCTTTTCTCGTAAGCTCGTCTGCACAGTCATTCCCATTGCTCTAACGCGCAAGGGTTTGACCCGTTCCTTCCGGCTCAAGGCATCAGCTACAACGTTCGCCTTTCCCGGATGGTACTTGATCACACAATCGTAATCATTCAGAAGTTCAACCCAACGGCGTTGTCGCATGTTGGGCTCCTTCTGATCAAAGATATGCTGCAGACTCTTGTGATCTGTAAATATGGTACACTTAGTGCCATATAAGTAATGTCTCCAAATCTTCAGTGCGAATATTACAGCTCCCAGTTCAAGATCATGAGTAGTGTAGTTCTTCTCATGAACTTTCAACTGTCTTAATGCATAAGCGATAACTTTGTCCCGTTGCATCAGTACATAACCAAGTCCCTGATGGGATGCATCACAATACACAACAAAGTCATCACATCCTTCTGGAAGTGATAGAATTGGAGCATCACACAATTTCTGTTTCAATGTCTAAAAAGCATCTTCTTGTTTCTGCTCCCAGACAAACGGTTCACTTTTCTGAGTTAACTTAGTGAGAGGGAAAGCTATCTTAGAAAAGTTCGAGATGAACCTTCTATAATAACCCGCCAATCCCATAAAAGACCGTATCTCCGTTGGCGTCCTCGGAGTGTCCCAGTTCTTTATCGCTTCAATCTTAGCGGGATCTATGTGTATTCCCTCGCTGTTGACCACATGACCCAGAAATTGAACTTCTCTTAGCCAAAATTCACATTTTGAGAATTTGGCATAAAGTTTCTTTTCCTTCAACAGCTCCAAGATCCTCCTGAGATGTTGCTCGTGCTCCGTTTTGGTCTTGGAATAAATTAGTATGTCATTAATGAAGACAATGACAAACTGATCTAAATGCGGCTTGCACACTCGGTTCATGAGATCCATGAAAACCGCCGGTGCATTTGTCAATCCGAAAGGCATCACTAGGAATTCGTAATGCCCGTATCTGGTTCGGAAAGCCGTCTTCGGTATGTCTTCGTCTTGAACTCTAAGTTGATGATAACCGGACCGTAGATCGATCTTCGAGAAATACTGAGCTCCTTGCAACTGATCAAACAAGTCGTCAATCCTCGGCAATGGATACCGATTCTTGAGAGTCAACTTGTTCAACTCTCGATAGTCGATGCATATTCGAAACGATCCGTCTTTCTTCTTCACGAATAAGACCGGAGCTCCCCAAGGTGAGTAGTTCGGTCTGATGAATCCTTTATCCAGTAATTCTAATAACTGGTTCGACAATTCCTGCATCTCTGAGGGTGCTAACCTGTAAGGAGATTTAGAAACAGGAGTAGCTCCAGGAACTAAGTCAATTCGGAACTCTACCGGGTGCGCAGGTGGCAAACCTGGTAGATCTTCAGGAAATACTTCTGGATATTCTTTCACTACCGGTACGTCTTGTATCTTTTTCTTGTGTTTCTCTTTTACCACCACATGAGCCAAGAAAGCTACACACTGCTTCTGTAAACACTTTCGCGCCTTTATGTAAGAAATGATTTTGACACTTCGTTTTGCTTGATCCCCTCTAACTTCCAACACACGATCATCTGGTAATGGAACTTGAAGCAGCTTCTCAGAACAGATGACTTCCACTCGGTTAGAAGAAAGCCAATCCATCCCGACAACGATGTCGAAACTACCCAACTCCATCGGTATTAAATCGATGGCAAATGTATAACCATTAAGTGTCAACGGGCAATTTCTGAATACTGTACTAATTGTAATCTGTTTTCCGTTAGCTACTTCTATGATATAAGGGAAGTCTAACTTTTCCTCTATAGAATCTAGTTTGCATGCAAAATCAGCAGAGATAAAACTCTGATCCGCACCAGTGTCAAACAGAACAGATGCATAAAAGTCGTGTTAAAGAAACGTACCAGTAACCACATTCGGGTCCTGGCGTGCAGCTGGTGCTCCGATGACAAAGGCTCTTCCACGGGGTGCTTGAACTGTTTGTTGAGTCTTCTTTGGGCAGTTTTTCGTAAAGTGGCCATGTTCGCCACAGTTATAGCATCCACCGTTGTTCTGATTGGCTGGTGGAGGGAGAGCCAAAGCAGCATTGTAGACTGCTTGGTGAGGTGTCATTCGGCAATGTTGGACCTAGTGGCCCTTTCTTCCACACCCAGTACATTGCTTGCAAGGGGTGTTAGCAGGATGATGGTATAAGGATATGTACCAGTGTAGGGCCTTTTGTTGGGGTTCTGTGGTACAGCTGCTACTTGTTGGAGAGGGGTGGTTATCGTGTAGTTCTTGATGACCTTTTGCTTCTTCATGGGATGATGATGGGGTCTCTTTGACGACTCCTCTTTGTTCTTGCCAGTGTCAGCCTCTTTCTTCAGAACTCCCAAGGCTACCATCAGATCTGTGAGTTTCCCAGACAAACTCACAGCCGACTCCACTGTGACAGGATTTGCAGCAACCACTAATCCTTGTATGCAAGCGGGTAGCCCGCATACATACCTATCAATGCGTTTCTCCAGAGTGGGTACCATATCCGGCACCAAAGCCACCAACTCATGATAACGAGTCGTATATCCCATGTGATCAGCCCCCTTCATCACATGGTTGGATAGCTCAACCTCCAGTTTCTGCAACTCGTTCTTGCGGCAGAACTCCGTTCTCAGCAACGTCTTGAAATCCTCCCATGGCATGGCCATAGCTTCTTCTCTTCCCCTGGCATTTATCTGTGAGTTCCACTAGGTCAAGGCTCGCTTGTTGAATGTTCCAGAAGAGTAGCGAACCTTGTGATGCTCTGGACAGCTGCAGAGGTCCAGAGTTGTCTCAATCTTCTCTATCCATTGGATTAATCCAACGGCTCCCTCAGACCCACTAAAACTGGGTGGTTTACATCCTACAAATGACTTGTAGGAGTAGTGTGATGATCCGCCAGTATTTCCACTGGCTTCTCCTGATGAGTTGCCAGTGTTGTTGATCTCATTACGGAGACGGTTGAACATCTCCGGTGTCGCCTCTTTCATCTGGTTAGTCATCTGACTGCTCAATAAAGTCACCAAAGCGATGGTAGTAGGGTCCAGTATGGGAGTTGTGCTTGAACCAGATGGTTGGGTTATCAGCGGTGGAAGAGGAAGAGGCGGTGGAGAAGGTGGCGGTGGTGAATCATTGGGTGATGGCGTTGAGGAGTGTGGAGCTTGGTCTTGTGGTGATGTCAACAAGGGAGGTTGTCTTAGTGGCGGCATTCTGATCATAACCAAAAGAATATTGGTTAGTGCAATGATCGAATGCAGAAGATGCAATGCAATAAGTCTTAAATCCTGTGTTCTCTACATGCAGGGTCCCTAGGTTATAGTCTAGGCCAAACCGTTTAGTTAAGTGACCTATATTTCTCTATAACCATGGCACTGATACCAATCTTTCACACCCCGAGCCGACGGGGTTGGATCGGAGTCCCCGTCGGGCGGAAGGTTCCCGGGGCGCGATATCGTGAGTGATAATCGAAATTATCAGATTTTTTACATTGCACATGATATATAGATGAGAAATGTTAAATAGAATAGAATTACAAAGTTAAATTACATCAGTATTGTTAATAATTTAACAATGTAAATCTATCATAGACATCATAATATTTCTATCTTGTAACTGTACAAGATATACAAAATAATTGTATGTTGATGTTCCAAAAATATGCAGGTCCAAAAATACTAAGTCTTCTATCTGAAATCCTAGTTCAAAAGCATAAGCTTCTTAATTGACCTGTTCGTCACCTGAGAAGTCATGCAAAAATAAAGTCAACATATGGTTGGTGAGTTCATATAGTTTAGTAATTGAAAATGATTTGTACACCTTTTTCGGTAAAGACCCTAACCTCATTAACATCACATGTAATATCCACATCGGTATGCTTATATATAGGGCATACCCCTGAGTCGAGCCTACGACCCGCCCAGACGCCGTCCCACCACATACTAATATGCATATGACACTGTTGTTAATGATAGTTAAGCATTTTTACCCCAACCAATAACCCATTAATTCTTCAGTTCTTTGTTCCTGTAGATACAATAATTTGAAATCTCTATTGATTCCTTCAGTTCATCACACAAATATGATCAACCATAACAATTGTAGAAACAGTTATAAATGCTTAATTAAATCAATAAATAAACATTTAATAAAATCTAAGTCCTAATGATTGGTCCTTGGTCAACTCGAGTAGACTAGTATAGCAATCAGGTACTTAGTAGTAAAGGAGATATGTAAATATCATCAAGCATGCGACCTATACTCAATAAGTCTAGCTAGGACATCTTTTGAGATACAAGATTTTATTGACCGTTATTGACCGTTCTTGACCATTCTTGACCGTTATTGACCGTTCACATGCTATCTCTGAATATTTCCCAGATGTTCCTCAAAACAGTTAGGGAATACCGTAAATATCATCAAGCATGCATCTCATATTCGATCAGTCTAGCTTGGACGTCTTTCAAACCTGAGATTGGCACATGCTATCTCTGATATTTCCCAGTTAGACCCTTAAAATAGTTCTTTGTGGTAGACCGTCAAAATAGATCGTTAGTTCATTGAAATAGATCGTTGAAAATAGACCGTCAGTTCTTTGAATTAGATCGTTGAAAATAGACCGTCAGTTCTTTGAAATAGATCGTTGAAAATAGTTCTCTAATTTGATGAGTTATTTACCCATCATGAAAAGATAACTTGGTTTAAGTAAAATAAACAGTTTACCTAGACAGAAGTCTAGAATAACAGTTATACATATACAACATATACAAGGTAAAGCATTTAAGTAAACAACTTATATAAAACAGTTTACGCATGCTTCTCAGCCCCGCGTTTTAAAACAAAAATGTTTAGAAAAGGGGCAATGAACTCACCTGTGTTGCTCTGTATAGAATTACCACAGAAAATGCGCGCTCGTTGTTTGTAGCTTAAGTATCTTCAACACCTGAGTTGTTTTAAGAGATTCGAATACAATAAGTCGTTATAATAGACGCAAACTAGGGTTTGGTCTCGGTGTGCAACTAAGTGTCCTAGATTACTAATGTGTTTCTAGAATTTCATCTAACTTATTACCCGTTATTAACCCATACCCCAAGATTGTTCATCACAAGTCTTTAATCAAAATATTATTAATTTAATCCATTTTAGATCAAAGTTTAGAAAACATCACTTATTGTAACTTAATAAGTTTATAAATCATTTCTTTTATTAAAACTTAATTAATTTAATAGAAATATTTACTCGTGATGGGCTTGAATTAAGCCTGTTGGGCCAATCTCAGGCCCATTATGAGACTTTAATTGATCATTGATTTTCTTGTCAATTTGGTATATGACCCACCTTAAATAGTTCAACCGAACTATCCAGAGCATCCATTCGTTCCTATGAACGGTCTAAGTATTTGATGTTAATGGTTTAATCGACACCACAACTTAGGGTCTTGGCCTTTGATTTTAAATGAATTCCCATGTATGTTGTTCACCCCAATGCAAATGTTTTTACCCTCTTTGTTGTTACTCCTCATGCTTAATCTTGGACATAGTGAGTTGATTTCTTTACATGAAACCCTAATGAGATACCCAGGCACACACACATGAAGTAAATCCCCATGCATGCAGCTCGTCCTAATCCCATGCATAACCCACCTACTTCGACTCCACCTTGCCCGAGCCACCACGTGCCGAATGGGGTTGGGCGAAGGGTCCCTGGCCGAATGAGACTTGTCGAGCGAATATGGGGTTGGCCGACCAAAAGAGCTTGGGTCGAATGTGTGATCTGAACCTGACCGGCGAAAGAACTGTTTGGCCTTTGGCCGAATGACAAAATGCCGAAGGAGAGACTCCAACCGAATAGCCTAAGCCGAATGGGACCTGACCGAAGGAACCTGGTTCGGCCGAATGAATGCTGGTCGACTGAAGGAGCTGACATTCGGCGAATGAAGTTAGGTATGGCTAAGGCCATTCGGCCGAATAGGGTTTGAGCCTCATTCGACAGCCTGATGCCTTGGGTCATTCGGCAGACATGAATTTGACACAAGGGAAGCCACGATTTCTCACATTTCGACTAGGTAAGGTAGGGAGTTTGTTTCTACACCTCCTAGACATGTTCGTGGGTGAATCCTTGGTGTTGAAGTGACCTAAAACCGGTTCTAATAGGGTTCGAACAAGAGGGTTTTCAAAACCCTAAAACCGAACTAAAAATCGACTTTTACCTCAAATCTGACGGATGTAAGCTTAGATCCATTGTACTTTTGTGTTCTACGTGTTGCAAGGGTCGTTTTGACACCAAATATGCAAGATTTTGTGAAGAATTGGAGAAGAAAACTTAGAGAGAGAGTGAGGGTTCTAGTGAGAGGTTAGAGGGAGAAGGAGATGAACGAAAATGGGGAAGAAAATATGGTTCGTGGGGTTTGGTGTGGCATTAATGCCATATTAAATGATAGGGAAATATCCGGGTTCGTTCGGTTTTGCGTGGTTTCGCGTAAAAACGTCGGATTCTCGCTGTTTTAGTAACGAGACGACTCGGTTTTAAAATAGAGTTCATAAAATTATTTTAGGTTGTGATTCCTAATAAATTAACTAAATATATTTTATTTATTTAAAATTTTCAAAATATTTAATTAACGGTTTAAAATCGAATCGTACAGTCGTCGCGCGTATTCGTTCGAATCGTCACCCGTTCGAACACGGCGATAACCATACTTTTCAATATTGTTTTCTAATTATAGGATATCATTCAGAACATTAAACTTTCAGACATATTCGTACAGATCGTCACCTATACGAATAATCCGTCGGTTTAGCATTCACGTAACGACATCCGTTGTTATTTTGTTCTGTAAAGCCTCACATACGTTTATACATAATAAGATCCTAACACATAATCACATGATGGTTCTGTACTGCCAGATAATTATCTGACTGATGAGTCATTGTTCTGAACTTTGTTTTCAGAACAAATTCTGAATTTGTTCGTTAATGACATGAAATGACAATGAAACATGAAATGAATGTGATAAACAATGAAACACATATAATTCGTACCTGATTACTGTTGGTTTTACTGTAGGGATCACTGTTCCGGTGCCGGTTCAGGCACTGATGTTACACCAACCTAGATAGTTTCCTACATTTGTTTATCCCACTGAAACCAACGTGAAAAAACTGGAAGAGACACACTTGGAAAGTGATCAGAACAATAATTCTTCTGAAAAAACAGAGATTTCTCCAGCCATGAGCTGTGCTTGAAGTTCGGTAGGTACAACTCTCCTTGAAACCTCTGATAATCCTGTAGCACGTCTTGACAAAGGAAAGAGGCCCATGGTTGATATCAGATTCCCTCCTTCTCATCCTCACCCACCTTATCCAATAATGAAGGCAAATAAGCCTTTCATCCCTAACTATTCTTCATTATCTCCGGCTTGTCTGAAGTGTTTTAAGTACAATCACACCACTGAAAACTGCTGGACAAAATCTCCTTTGGAGAAAGCTAGAGATAAACTGAATGCTGAAAAATTGAAAGCTGAACAGGCTTCTTTATCAAAAGGGAATCTCCCCAATAAGATGAAGAAATCAAAGAAGGCAAATAGATCTTCAATTAATAGTTCAATAAGATCTAACACCCATCCATCTCTTCGCTTGTCTTCACCTCTATCTGCTTCTCCCGGACCATCCATTCTTGGTACACCACATTCTTATCCCATGGTGACTCCTACTTCCTACTCTCCTGCTGTCGTGAACCCTTCTTTAGTGGATTCACAAATCAACATTTTGCATCAAAATCAGCAACAGCTGATACAAATGATGCAAAATTGATGAATAACACTCAGCAAAACAAATAAGCATCTAAAATTTTCTCCAGTTTCTTCTAAAATAAACAATGACCCATATCTAACCTATTGCATTTGATCCTCATGTGCAGAGACCTTCTTCAAACCAAAATCATCTCTGGTATGTGAACAGTGGAGGCTCTAGGCACATGACAGGATGCAGATCCATCTTAAATAACTTCATTCCAAAGAATGGAGGATCTGTTTCCTTTGGAAATAATGCAAAGGGTTGGATAGTAGGGTCTGGTTCTATTCTGAGTTGAAAACTGCACTTCAAAGATGTAAGCTTAGTTGAAAACCTCAAGTTTAATCTCTTGAGTGTTTCTCAACTAGTAGACAAGAACTTTAGTTCATTTTTCACCAAGGACAGTTGCAAAATTCTTTCTCCTGAAATAAATTCAAAAATAAAGATCTTAATTGATCAACACACCTTGCTAACGGTGAAAAGAAGTGGAAATGTCTACGTTGTAGACATGACCACTGATTCTTAAACATCCTCTCCTACTTGTTTGATAGCCAAAGCATGATCTTCTGAAATTCCTCTTTGGCACAGAAGATTCGGTCATCTTAACCACCAAACTCTTCATAAGCTTTCTACCCTTTCTTTAGTAAGAGGATTGCCTTCCAAAGAATTTCACTCTGAAGGTCAATGTGAATCTTGCTTAAAGGGAAAGCAACATAAAACATCACATAAGTCTATTGAGGAATCCAAATCAACTAACTGTCTCAATCTGCTTCATATGGATCTGTTTGGTCCAGTGAAGGTAGCCAGCTTGGCAAGAAAGAGATATTGCTTAGTTGTTGTGGATGATTACTCAAGATTTTGCTAGACCTTCTTCCTTTTAAGCAAAGATGAGACTTCTGATAAAATAATTGCCCTTATCACTCAACTTGAAAGACAATTTGGTCTTCCTGTCAAGACAATAAGGAGTGATAATGGCACTGAATTCAAGAATCAGGTTCTTGAGAAGTTCTGCATCTCTAAGGAATCCTCAGAAAATATAGTGTTCCTAGAACTCCTGCTCAAAATGGAGTTGTGGAAAGAAATAATAGGAAACTTATTGAAGCTACAAGAACTATGCTTGCAGACTCAGGCTTACCTTTATCCTTCTGGGCTGAGGCAGCAAACACTGCTTGCTATGTCTTAAACAGAGTTCACATTGTGAAGAGACATAACAAGACTGCCTATGAAGTCCTTCATAAGATAAAGCCTCTCATTTCCTTCTTCAAAGTTTTTGGGTGTCCTTGTTTCATTTTGAACACAAAAGATTCTTTGTCCAAGTTTGCTGCTAAAGTTGACTCTGGATATTTTGTTGGATACTCTCAAACCTCTAAGGCTTACCAAGCTTTCAATCTCAGGACCAAATTTGTTGAGGAAACTATAGATTTCAAATTCAATGAATATGCATCAACTTCATCTTTCCCATCTGTTCATGATGACCTTTTTGATCTTGAAAGCTTCACCTACATTTCTTCTACTCCTTCTTCTTCTTCTTCTTCTTCTTCTTCTTCGTCTTCTTCTTCTTCTTCAGAATAGTGTCAAACCTCTGAAGATCTATCCTCTCTTAAGGAATGTTCAGTATCTAAATTCTTTACCTCTATTCCTTCTTATAAAATAAATACTCAAGACCAAGATGAACAAATATCTACTCCTTTATCCCCAGCTTTGGATAATGTACCTGTAGATAATCCTCAACATGTTCATACTTCTCCCCCAGAAAAATCTCCTAACCACACTGAAAATTCATCTTCTTCTGATGCTGCCTCTACAAATAACTGTTTGGACATAATTCCCTTCAACAGAAATCATCCTCTAGAGCAGATCTTAGGTAATTTACATAAAGGTGTTCAAACTATGAGCCAGATTTCAAACTTCTGCCTTCATGCAGCCTTTTTGTCCCAAATTGAGCGTTCCAAATATCAGGAAGCTCTTAAAGATAGTAATTGGGTGGAGGCCATGCAAGATGAACTATTACAGTTTAAACGGCAAAATGTTTGGACTCTATGCCCTTTGCCAGCAGGAAAATACCCTATTGGAACTACATGGGTATTTAGAAATAAAACAGATGACAGGTGCATCGTGATCAAAAATAAAGCCAGGCTGGTAGTGCAAGGGCAATGCCAAGAGGAACGCATCGATTATGATGAAACCTTTGCTCCCGTGGCTAGACTAGAAGCCATCAGACTCTTCCTAGCATTTGCTATATCCCATAATATAAAGGTATATCAAATGGATATAAAAAGTGCATTCCTGTATGGGACTATAAAGGAGGAAGTCTATGTTTGTCAACCTCGTACAGACTAGACAAAGCACTTTATGGTCTGAAACAGGCACCCATAGCATGGTATGACACACTCAATTTCTTCTTTCTAATAAATTTTCTCAGGGAACCATTGATAAGACTTTGTTCATCAAGAGGGTAGACAAGGAACTTTTGATGGTCCAAATTTATGTGTATGATATCATTTTCGGATAACAAAATTTTCCTTGTGTGAACAATTTTCTAAATTAATGTATTCTAAGTTTGAAATGAGTTTTTTAAGTGAACTAAAAACATTTTTAGGACTCCAAGTCAAACAAACCCCCAATGGGACTTTCATTCATCAATCTAAATATGTAAAGGATCTTCTAAATAAATTTGATATGAATGATTGCAAAATAATCTCTACCCCCATGGCAACAAGTCCAGGAATAAGTCCAGATGAAAATGGTGACCCTGTAGATCAAACCCTCTACAGGTGCATGATTGGATCTTTGATGTATCTTACTGCATCAAGGCCAGACATCATGTATGCAACCTGTGTCTGTGCAAGATACAAGTCTGTCCCCAAACAATCCCATTTGTTATTTGTGAAGAGGATACTCAGATTCTTAAAGGCACTCCTGTGCTAGGTATCTGGTATCCTGTTAATCAAACTTTACTCCTGTGTTGGTTTTTCAGACAGTGATTATGCTTGATGCTCGCTCACCAGAAATTCTACTTCGGGAGGATGTCAGTTCTTTGCAAATTGCTTAGTGTCATGGCAAAGAAAAAAGCAAACGTCAGTGTCAAATTCAATTGTTGAAGTTGAGTACATTGTAGCAGCCCATTGCACGTCCCAAATCCTTTGGTTACAATACCAACTGTTGGATTTTGGAATAACTAAACTAAAAACACCTCTCCTAATAGACAATGAAGTTGCCAAAAACATAATAAAGAATTCTTTCTACCATTCTAAAACCAAACACTTAGAAATAAGGCATCACTTCATTAGGGACTGTTTTGAAAAGGAACTAATTGTCCCAGAACATGTGTCTATAAGTGACCAAATAGCGGACATATTTACCAAACCCTTGGACTTTTCAACCTTTTCTAAGTTTGTGGCCAAAATGGGAATGATAAATATGAGCTAATAAACATGGTTAAGAATACGTTTCTTAAACCTTTAAATAAATATATAAAAGGATAATCTTAAATAATTATCCTAACAACAGATATTTGATAAACCACTGATGAAGCGACCTTGGTCTCACTCAGTGGTTATCCCAAAACACGGATAGGATTAGTGGTTATGCTAGCCATTGCTTCATATCTATCCGCGGTTAAAATCTTCCATTGTTACATTTTAAACCTTGCATAGTTTCTTTCCCTTCCGATGTCTCTATTCCTTCCGAGACTTTTAACCTCATAACTTATCCATGGTTACTTTTCTTCCGAGGATAAGGCTCTTCTGAAGTTAACAATCTCTTCCGTGGTTAACTTCTTTTCTCTATAGTTAACAAATTCTTGAGACATACGTCTGATTTGACCATCACTAATCGCTTTGCAAGATTAGAACCCCTACAATTAATTGAATTGACCCTCATTAGTTGTTCTCATGGCTCGATAATATCTTCCCATTTTACATTTCTACCCTTCTCCTTTCTAATAACCACTAATCTTACTTATATCAGTTGTTACCCTCTTAAGTTCTTTAGTTCTTTCATAATAACTTAACGAAGTTTCTTGATCTTCTTTTGATCAAGAAAACCCTTTGTTCAAATTCAAATCTTCTGAATGTTGCTTATGGCGATGGACAATTCCTTGTTAGGCATGTCGCCTGGCACAGCGCACTTGGGTGTGCATGAACGTACTCATTTGTCATTTGTTCTTCTCTCTCTTACTCGTAGGTTTCTCCAATGGGTAAAAACCCTAAGGTAAAACTTTCGGTAAATTATAAGTAGTGGAGTTTTTTTTTTTTTTTTGAAACCGCCCTTGTGTGCAAATGGTTAAACTTCTTCATCTATTTATCTCTAAATTTAAAGCAAAGATTCGTACTCACACTTTGCACTCATAACTGTTCGGTGTTCATCTTCGCCAAAAATGGCATCTGAAGCTTTGAAAATCAAGCCGATTCACAACCTCGGAGCTTACCTTGTTAAATCTTCTGAGTACCCTCACTACAACGAAGCAATCGACATTCTGGTAAACTCTTTCATTCATACTGCTCTCATCCTAAATCCTCCTATCTCGGAAGTTGCTCTAAACCAGTTTTGGGCAAACTCCACCTTGGTGACAAAGGATGACTCCGTTGAAAGCATCGCTTCGGTGGTCGCTGGTCAACAAGTCACACTCACCCATTCCAAAATAAGTGTTGCACGAAATCTGAACGACACCGAGGCTCCCACAACTGTTTGTTTAAAACTTCTCCATAATGCTTTTGTTTCGTGTGATTATCGGGGTGACCTGAAAAACAGGACCTTGTACAAAGCTTTCTTCTACCCTAAGTACAAGTTCCTGTATCACACAATTTTACAGTGTCTTTCTCAAAAGTCGATGAGTTGGGGAGAAATGCCATATGACATGCAATATGTCATGTATGCTATTATGTCCAACAAAAAGGTCAACTTGTCACAAATAATTTTTGATCATCTGGTACATCACCAGAAAAGCCCCAAGTTTCCACTGTATCCTAGGTTTGTGATGGCTTGTCTTTTTGCTGATCTTAATAATGTTTGTCATATTGCTCCTCTTTTGACTATCAAGAGCATTGACAAACAGGTGTTCACTAGATTGAAAACTGATGCAAGACACATAGATGACACTAAGGAAACATCCATCCTTGGTGAACCAACATCCATCTCTTCTTCCACATCTGTATAGGTACCAACCAAAAGGAAACTTTCTACCAAAGCCTCTAAACCTAAAAAGCCTAAAAAGACTGTTCAGGAAGATGAGATCCCTGAACATTTCTCTGCCTCCACTAGGCAATTGGATACATTTGTTCCATCCCCACAGATGAATCAAGCATCTCCACCCCATCTAGCTCCTCATCAAACCTCAAAACAGGATGATGTTGTATTCCAAAGGTAACCCTCTCTAACCACTGAGTTGTCACTTGACAGTCAGATGGCTGTCCAATCTCCCAAGGATATCTCTGTTTCTTCTCCACAAATAGCCCCTCACTCTCCTACCCTTGTTCTCCATGATATTGATTATGTTTTTAAGCAACTTGGTTCTCCTCCACCCTCACCAATAGAGGAACTGCCCTATCAATCCAATGCTCAAACTCATCAATCTCCTACCCATGGAGAAGAGGATGATATTAGGATGTCAAGTCCATCTAGACCTCTTGATCATATATATGGAGCATCCATCTCATATGAGAATCCAATGGGCTCTCAATTGAATGGATTAGGCAATTAATCTCCCCATATGGCAACAGCCCATGAAGTGACTAAACCGACGAATCGTTTACCAGTTAATTTGAGGCGACTAAACCGACGGGATTTATGACTCCCCATATGGTGAACATGTTGACCAACATATTTAAAGATTTATGATTGGTTCACTGATGTACCTGATCGCCAGCAAACCAGATATCTTGTTTTATGTATGTCAGTGTGCCAGATATCAGACGAATCTGAAGGCTTCTCACCTGATTGCTATTAAGAGGGTCTTTCGCTACCTTGTTGGGAAACCTTGTCTTGGTTTGCGGTATCCTAAGAACTCTGAGTTCAAATTATTTGCTTACCCTGACAGTGATTTTGGTGGTTGCAATTTAGACAGGAAGTCGACCATGGGTGGATTTTAATATTTAGGAGATCGCCTCGTCTAGTGGCAGTTCAAGAAGCAGACAATCGTGTCCACTTCTACTGCATAAGCTGAGTATGTAGCTGCCTCCAGTTGTTGCTCTCAGTTCATCTAGATGCAAGAACAGATTTTCGATTACGGTTTGAATTTTCTTGACTCTCCTATATACTGTGATAATGAAGTAGTTCTACAGATCATCAAGAATCCGGTACAACATTCCAAAACTAAACATATTGATATCCAGATTTACTTTATCCAGGACTGTTTCGTACGTCAGTTGATCCGTCTTGAAGAGGTCCACATAGACGACAATCTGTCGGATCTTTTCACTAGACCGTTCGATACAGCTCGCTTCCACCTTTTACTTGCCTCACTCAAACTAATATTTTTTTATTAAAACAATTTTTGTAAATACATTAAAAATTTGTGTTTTGTTTTATTTTTATTTTTAGATCACAAATTTAGGGGGCAGAATATTTACAAAAAGAACAAAAAGATTTTCGGTTTTTGAGGTTGTTTATAAGTTTAGAAAATTTTATCAAAAGAACAAAAACATTTTTGGTTTTTAAGTTTGCCTACAAGTTTAGGGGGAGTATAATCTAAGAAAAATACAAAAATATTTTATCTTTTCAAAAAGTTTAAGAAAAATACAAAAAGATTTTATTTGGACAGTCAAGTGAAGTGGTTCAATGAGAAGTGAAATGATTTCTGATACTCAGAAATTAACTACCTTAGCATAATTTCTAATGAATAATAGCTTTAGGTAAGTATAAATCACTAAGAAATTAAATCACGTTTTCCTATAAGAAGATTGGACATGATCAATCAAAAATATTAAAATACATATAATTAAGTGAGAAGTATTGGAAAAGCAGATAACCGGACAAATCCAATAACTGTTTGACTTTTTGTTAAAATCCTTAAGTTAAAATAAGATTTTGTTTTGATAAACTTGAAATCGTTTTGAGAATACTCACGTATTTTCTATGTTTTGTGGAAACAAAGAGCAGAAAATACTTACCGAAGCATCCTCTGTTTTAAGTAAGCAAAGACTTGGATGTGTGACGTTAAGACCAATGTGTATGCAAATTAGAAAAATAAAAGATGCCAATGAGCACAAAGATGATAGAACCCCTTCTGTATGTATGCATGCATGCATGCATGCATGCATGTATGTATGTATGTATGTATGTATGTATGTATGTATGTATGTATGTATGTATGTATGTATGTATGTATGTATGTATGTATGTATGTATGTATGTATGTATGTATGTATGTATGTATGTATGTATGTATGTATGTATGTATGTGTTAATGCATAAGATGTCACTAGTTCAGCTTGTTGTATGATCTTTGATGTATAAAGTTGATGTTATTAATGAAATCAGTCTTTCTATATTGTTCTTTATGTTTATTCAAGTTTATATGTGTTTATATGTGTTTGACTATAGTTGACTTTGATTATATATGTCTTATAGACCCATTCGTGCGAATGACCCTAAGAATGAGGTCATTCGGGTGAATGAACGCCTAGCGAATGACTAGGGCGAACGAATGAGTCATCCGTATGACTCATTCGGTTGACCAAGCTCATTTGGCTGAGCCATTCTCCAAATGAGTGATTCTGCCACTCATTCGGCCGAATGAGTACAGTCTATATATACTTGTTCAAACAGATTCAAACCTAACTTTTCCGAGCCTCCTCTCTTCCTAGAGCACTCTAGTGTCATACCCTTAGGGTTTTGAGCGGTTCTTGCGTCTCCAACTTCGATTCTAACCCCGTGGTGTTCGATCTTGATCGAAACGTTCACTCCTCATCGTCGGATAGCCACGGGGCCTGTGGATTTCGATTGGAAAACCCTGGAATAGGATTCTGCACTATTCCAGTGGCTGTCGAGCAGATTCCTTGGTGAACCGGATTGTTTCCAGGCTCCAAATTGGTCCTACAAAGTGGTATCAGAGCTTTGGCTCTTGATTCTGCTCAATTTTCAATCTAATTTATCAAATCTGAGATTGCTTGTTCGTGTTCTTTGAAAACCCTAACTTTCTTGCCCTTCAAGCTACTGTTTCATTACAAATCGGTGGGTTTTTGTGGATGTTTTGACAAATCAATCATTCCAATTGCTTGGTAATGATGTCTTGAAGTTCTGTACCAAGTTTGGTGGTTTGATTAACTCTAGATCGAAAGTTATCGCGATTTTTGTTGCTAAAAACACAGATGGTACGAATGAGTCGTTTATCCGAATAAGTCGTCCGAATAGCCCTCTTTCGGCCGAATAGCTTCATTCGCCGAATAGCTCTATTTCGGTCTTACATCAATTCGGCTTTTGATTCATTCGGTCATCTGCTTATTCGGTAGACTCATTCGTTCGGTCCAACTGTCATTCGGCCTTCAATTCATTCGGACTTCAAGTCATTCTGCCCTCTGTTCATTCGGCTTATCCAGTTCATTAGGCAAGTTCAAGTCTATTCGGTCCCCGACATTCGGTCAAGTTATAGACATTCGGTCCATCAGTTTGAAAATTTTTCTAAGTGTTGAACCTATTTGTTCTTGACATCATGGAGGATCTAGCGTTGATGGCTAACCAGAATCATCGGATTCAGACATTATTACTTACAGAGACTGAGACAAGGAATTCTAATAAAGCTCCTAAGTTGCTTTCATTAGATAATTACCCTCATTGGAAGTACAGATTTGAGATCCACATCAATGGAGTTGATACAAACTTGTGGATGATAATAGAGAGTGGATATTTGAGACCTCTGAATGAAGATGGAACTCCTATGTTAGTCACCCGGATGAGTGAACCCTAGAGGAAGCTATATGACTTTGAGAAGAAAGCCTATGCTATTCTGTCTCAATCCATTACTACTGATATCTTTCATCAGTCCAGACATTTTATTTCTTCTAAGCTACTTTGGGATGTGTTGCAGCAGAGATATGAGGGAAATGATGCTTTGAAAAACATAAGTCCAAGGCCTTGAGGAAAGAGTTTAACAGTTTCATGTATGTGGGAAATTAGTCCTTAGATGATCTGATTGCTAGATTTTACCATCTTCTGAGTGAGTTGTTCAACCATCAGGTCAAGACTACAACACAAGAGAAGATACAGTGTATTGCAGATGCTTTACCTCCCAAATGGGAGTCATTCCTCATGGTCTTGAAACATAATGAGATGACGGCTAATATGGACATAAATGAGTTTATCTAGAAGCTGAAAGAACAGGAAATTGAGACCAAGTGGAAGGCAAAGAGAGTTGCTCAAGTTCATGATCCTTCATTGTATTACTCTACTCTTACTGTAGAGAGAGCTTCTTCTCATGATCCACTGAAGACTGCTTTTATCTCTCAGACTAAAGAAGCCCCTATTTAAAATCAGATTCGTTTCAGTCAATCATCTTCAACATCAACCTCTCAGAAACAAAATACAGTCTCCAGTCTGAAGACAGAAAACTTTGATAAAGTGACTGTAGAGGTTGCAAAGGAGCACATGGGTCCTCTGTCTACTCTTGTGAGCTCTTATGATGGATTACTAGCCTGGCAGATTGGTAATCCTCATCTGACAAATGATGATTATTCTCAGATAGACCCAGATGATATGGAGAGCATAGACATCATGTGGGCTCTTTCCAGTGCAGTGAGAAGAGCTAAGGATTTTGTGAGAAGAACTGGAAAAGATATCAATCTTAATAAGGATTCAAAATTTGGTTTTGATATGGCATATGTCACCTGCTATAACTCTCATCTTTTTTGAAAAGGAATAAGGTCCAGCAAAATCTTGAGTAATCATCCACAACAACCAAACAATATCTCTTTCTTGCCAAACTGGCTACCTTCACTGGACCAAACAGATCCATATGAATCAGATTGAGACAGTTAGTTGTTTTGGATTCCTCAATAGACTTATGTGATGTTTTATGTTGCTTTCCCTTTAAGCAAGATTCACATTGACCTTCAAAGTGAAATTCTTTGCAAGGCAATCTTCTTACTAAAGAAAGGGTAGAAAGCTTATGAAGAGATTGGTGATTAAGATGATTGAATCTTCAATGCCAAAGGGCAGTTTTAGAAGATGATGCTTTGGCTATCAAACAAGTTAGAGAGGATGTTTGAGAATCAGTGGTCATGTCTACAACGTAGACATTTCCACTTCTTTTTGCCATTAGCAAGGCGTGTTGATCAATTAAGACCTTTTTTTTTGAATTTATTTCAGGAGAAAGAATTTTCAACTGTCCTTGTGAAAAATGAACTAAATTTCTTGTAAGCTAGTTGAGAAACGCTCAAGAGATTAAACTTGAGGTTTTTAACTATGCTTACATCTTTGAAGTGAAGTTTTCCACTCAGGACAGAAGCTGACCCTACTATCCAACCTTTTGCATTATTTCCAAAGGAAACGGATCCTCCATTCTTTGGAATGAAGTTATTTAAGATGGATCTGCATCCTGTCATGTGCCTAGAGCCTCCACTGTCCACATACCAAAGATGATTTTGGTTTGAAAAAGGTCTCTACACATGAGGATCAAATGCGATCGGATAGATATGGGTCATACTTTATTTAGAAAAAAGAGAAGATATTTTTTATGCTTATTTGTTTTGCTGAGTTTTATTTATCAATTTATGCATCATTTGTATCAGCTGTTGCTGATTTTGATGCAAAATATTGATTTGTGAGTCAACAGAAGAAGGGTTCACATCAGCAGGAGAATAGAAAGAAGGTGTCACCACGGAATAAGAAGGTAGTGTACCAAGAATGGATGGTCTCGGAGAAGCAGATAGAGGTAAAGACAAGCGAAGAGATGGATGGGAGTTAGATCTTATTGAACTGTTAGCTGAAAATCTATTTGCCTTCTTTGATTTCTTCATCTTACTGGGATGATATCCTTTTGATGAAGAAGCCTGTTCAGCTTTCGATTTTTCAGCATTCAGTTTATTTCTAGCTTTCTCCAAAGGAGTTTTTGTCCAGTAGTTTTAAGTAGTGTGATTGTACTTGAAACACTTTAGACAAGCAGGAGATATAGAAGAATAGTTGGAGATGAAAGGCTTATTTGCCTTCGTTATTGGGTAAGGTGGGTGAGGATGAGAAGGAGGAAATCTGATATCAACCATGGGCCTCTTTCCTTTGTCAAGGCGGGCAGAATCATTATCAGAGGTTTCAAGAAGAATTGTACCTTCCAAACTTCGAGTAGAGCTCATGGTTGGAGAAATCTCAGTTTGTTCAGAAGAATTATTGTTCTGATCACTATCGAAGTGTGTCTCTTCCAGTTTTTCTGCGTTAGTCTCAGTGGGATAAAGAAACGTTGGAAACTGTCTAGGTTGATACACTCTTGGGGGTTTGATTTTTATGGCTGGAATTTCATCCGAAAGAAAGGTAAAGGAGATGGGTTCAGAAACAGTCTCATTTATTTCATTGTCAATCGGGGTATAGTCCTCTGGAGGACTAGTATGATTATACCAGATTCCAAATTTGGCCATGCTGTGAACTTGCTTACCCAGAAGCATTTTGAATCCTTTGCAGGATTCAACTCACTTGTCACAGCGGACTTTAGTCTGAGACAGTTCATCTCTATAAGCTGCATATTTTTCATTTTGCAAATCAAATAGAGCTTGTAGGTTGGATTTTTCAGTCTTTAGGATAGAGACTTGACTGTCTTTATTTTTTATTAATTTTTCTACTTCAGAATTTTTATTATCTAGTAGTTGCTCCAATTCCTTATTTTGTTGTTGAAGCAACACGTTGGCTTTCTTTATTTTTGCAAAAGCCTCAATGCACGAATCGGTGCATAGTTTTTCCAAATTAGAGGAGGATACCTGCACATCAGGAGTGTCTACTACAGGTTGATCAGAAGAAGTAGAATCGTCACCAACATCCATGAGAGCAAATTCTGTTGGTTCGGAGGTGATAAGGGCATAGCTTACATCTTCAGGCAGACTGCTCCAGTCTACGTACTCTTGGGTGAAAAGAGCTAGTTGACTAGAAGAAGAGGACTGGAAAGCAGGGCCTGGTATATTTATCTGTGAAGGAGGTGGTGCAACAATTTGAAGAGGGGCAGTAGTGAGATGATACATGCTACCATTGGCAGCTTGTACATATTGTACATTGGTAGAAGGAGAGTTCTGTACAATATGTGCTGATTCCTGAGAATTGTTGTGCCTACTAAAGGATGAGGAAGAAGAAGAAGAAGAAGAAGAAGAAGAAAAAGGTGCTGAAGAAGTATGTGATTGTGAGTTAGGAAAAGTCACATACTGTGAAGAGTTAGAGTTGGGAGCATTTTTGCATTCCCTGGCAAAGTGTCCAGTACCTTGACATCTATAGCATTGGACCTTATCCTTATTTAGGCCAAACCTGGTTGTCCCATGAATACCAGGAAATTTTCTTTCGGTCCTCTTGTAGAACTTATTCGTTCTTATGCTCAAGAGGGCTAGTTGATGAAGAATGTCAATCTCTTCCAAGTCATCACTTGGAACTTGATGGAGATGATCAGAAATAGGAGAGTGGTCATCACAAGAAGAAGAAGAGGTGATGCTGGTAGTTATGTCTATGTAATCATCATAACCCTGATCATTTGTCTCTGCGTTATGGCTGAGAAGAGCCGTGTTCCTTGAACGTACAATTTAGTTGATTTACCAGACTTTATTAGTTTTCGTTTCCGGTCAATTTCTTGCTCAAAGGTGAGTAACTTACCATGGAGTTGGGTAAGTGAAAGTTTGCCGAAGTCTGGAGAAGATCTCATGACAATGGAATAAGTTTCCCATTTATTAGGAAAAGACCTCAAGAAACGATTAAGAACAGAGACAGGAGGATACACTTGACTAGCTAGTTTTAGTTCACTTAAGAGAGAAGTGAACCGTTCAAACTGCTGAGTCAGTGATTCATTATTTAGTTGGGAGAATGTCTCGTATTGTTGAGCTAATATCTCCCTTGTATTAGCCACAACATCTTCGGTACCACCGAATTGCTCTTTTATAGCATCCCACAAGTCTTTAGCAGACTCGTGGTGAAGAAGACCAGAGTATATTTCATTAAGAAGGGCCATAGCCAGTTGAGCATGTGCCTTTGCATGAAGCTCTAAATTCTGGTAGTCTTCTTCGGTGTAATTCCGAGGATCCTTAGGGACATGGTCTCCAGTCTCCGTGTCCAGGACCATTGGTTTATGTGTGCCGAACATGACAGACTTCCAACATCCTGTATGATTATTGGACAAGAAATGTAACATCCGTCTCTACCAAATGTTATATTGGTGCCTAACCAAGATTGGTGGCTTTGTGGCAGAACCGGTGTTATGGGGGTCTAAGGTGAATTTTTCTGCCATGGGTTCACAAACAGTTATGAGTAAATCAACGAGTAATAAGTCCTCAAAGTGGTTTGTTAGAATGATTTTTGAACACAATATATTTCAAAAATCAAACTCATGCAGATTTAGAGAAAACAGAAAGACAAAGGAGACAGAACACAGAAAACTAAACAACAAGATATCAGTGATAGCTTTGAGTTTTAGTCTTGATGGTTAAACCAAAACTAAGGACAAGGCTCTGATAGCTATTGTTGAAAGGCGGGAACCTCGAGGAGAAGATGGTTTACCAAGAACAAGGCTTTAGACACTTAGTCAAAGCTTTGGTTTTAGCTCCCTCTAAAGTTTTGCGTAAAGTTATTTTCCTTGTTTAGTTTTCTTGCTTAGAAAGAGAGAAGAGAAATAGATAGAAAGCACAAGGAATTTTGGGGAAAGTAATTCAATTTATTTAGAGAATGTTGAGACTTAAATACCCAACATTCTGAGATACAAGACAAGAAATAATAAGACAAATATTTGACATTGTTATAGACACTGAATCAACAAAATAGTACAAATAAAAATTCAACAACAACGGAAACAAGAGTCTTCAGGTTGAAGTAGTTGTGCTGATGTTCAGTGGTTATTCTTTCGGAAAATGATCATCGAAACCTAATTAAATAATCAGTTATTTCAGAAGGAAATTGTCTACCGATGCAATGGTTTTCTTCCGAAGGTGTCAAAGTCAGCTAGTGTCGTCTGAGTTAGATAAGTTCAGCGGTAGTTCTTTTTGGTGAATCTTCCGCTGTTAATCTTCCGATGCTGAAGCAGTTCTTCAATCGGAAGAGAAGCATCCGCAGCTGGTCAATCTGCGGTTTATTCAATTGTCTAGCTTCAGTGGTTTTGCTCATCAGTCCTTATTTTCCAACATTTACTTAAACGGTTTGGCCTAGACTAAAACCTAAGGACCTCATGTAATGAAATTAGGATAAGAACAATTGCATATGTTGCTTGTGTTTAATCACTAATATCTTTAGTCAAATCAACCACGTCACACTTCAACCAGAGAACGCCCCCATGGTGCACAAGACCGAAGAAGGAGCATGCCAAAGGGGATCGACAGACGAATCTAGATACCCTCTCCCCAAGAGACGAGGAACCGTCTACACTAATCAAGAGGGTGCCAGCCACTGAGGTGGACCTCACCGCTTATATGCTGGGACATTTCCCCTTTGCACGAAATGTCAGTATCACCACCCTGACGGCAGAATGTGCAAGTTGTGCTCCAAATGTGGGAAGTCGGGTCATTGGGCCCAACATTGCAATTCACCAGTGAGATCAGTCCGCAAGCGGTATGTTGGCACCTCTCCCTTGCGCACCATCATGTCGCAAGCCACCTGTGTAAACAATGCACAACATGCGGGATGATGGGCCATGAAAGCCAGAGCTGTTGGGCTCCAACCGACGTCCAAGTGATGTTGCAACAACCTACCCTACACATGTGGTGAACGGGGTCACGTAGCTAAGAAGTGCCCCAGGAGATTGTGAATCACCACAGATGACTACAGTAAAGCGCTGACCGCACCCATACACACGAAATGTTGTCAACAAGGCACTAACACAGGTACATTCACCTACATCCTCCATAGACATAGTGTGTATAATTTAAATGTATGCATTACCATGTGTCCGCCCATTCCTACCCTTTCAACAACACGAAACTCTAAAAGGCCAACGAGCGAAACACATTTTAGAGTTTTGGTTAGGACTAGAGGAAAGAGTGCAAGGACAACCTCAGTCACCACTAGGTAATGAGGGACACGAGGAAAGATGAAAGAAGCAGGACATCCCAGTGAGCAGAAGTTCTGTAAAAGCGTTATTCGGAGCAGCTCCAGTAAGATCGAGCCAGCGAGACTCCTAAACCGTACTCCTGAAAGAGTAGGAGTTTTCAAGGAATCAAGAAAACTCAAAAGCGCCCGATATCCCTTCAATTGAGTTCCCTGAGCCTGAAAGCTACAAGTCCTATTCAGGTAGGACGTCGGAGTCTAATTCGATGAATACCGACCATGACAACCCTGACGAAGGAAATGACAAGAGTAACGCTCAATACTAGGACTGTCAAACTGGTTAAATGAGAGACTTTTAACCACTTCAGTCTAATCTTGAATAGTCATTTCCTACAACCCCAAAGATACATGGCGAAGGTATGTAGGGACGGGGAGGGACGATCGCCCCCCCCCCCCCCCCTCTTTTTTTTCGTCAGTAGTGTTAATTTTTGGTTCGAAAGGTTAATTTTTTATGACAATTTTTGTTTCATCCCCCCTCATTTAAAAAAAATTATACTACCATCTCTTCAAAATGTTTTTTTTTCGTAATTGATAAATAAAAAATTAACTTCAAAAGTTACCCACATATTAAAATCCCTATATTTTTTGTTCCTCTTTATTTCTCCTAAATAGAGTAAATTACGGTTTTGACACTTGTGGTTTAAGTGTTTTAGCTATTTCAACCCAAAATAAAATCTTCCATCATTAAAGCCTAGCCACATGGGCCAAAACCGTAATTTATTCTCCTAAATATTTAAATCTCACATTCCTCCCTGACTTCTTCCTACCCTAATTTCTATATTTTTTTCTCTTCTTGATTGCAGAGCATTTTCTTTCCTGAATTCTGTCCCCACCAGTCCACCGCCACATGTTCTAGGCCACCACCCACCCCAGATACTTGTTTGATGAAGAAATTGTTGATGCAAATCTAGATAAACGTAAACAATCCTTAGGTAATCTCAAAGGTTGTCGAGCTGAATTGTAATTCTTCTTTAATTAAAATATTTTCTCTTTTTTCATGCATAATAATTTTTATATACTTGTATTCTTATTGATTGACCCCACTTGACCCGAATCATTGACCCGAACATTTAACCTGAGTAACCGAGACATACCGATCTATTGAAAAAAAAATTGGTCACGTAAATTTTCGCCCCCCTAAAAATCGTTTGAAGCTCCGCCACTGCGAAGATCGTTGGACACCTGAACACCTCCGCATAGTGTTAGACCTTACCCTCAATCTTTGGATTTGAAAGCTTAACAGAGCACCAACTCCATACAACCATGAGCATTTCTGTACCACAATGCTCTATGACCTACGTATTTGTCACGGATCGAAGAAGGTGAAGAGAAACTAACTCCAAGCGGTCTTAACACTAGTGAGAGGAGATAGTAATTAACTCACTCCAAAACACAAGGACTTCAGTCCTTTTGAGGAGATAGTGCTAATTCTACAACGCACCAAAGAATAGGAGTAGACATCTACACGCCTGAGTAGCGAAGTCCTGGTGGAAGCAATACTACACACCATCGGCAGATTGGAAACAAGGCGTCCCTTGTGACTTTCTCGTGAGCCATCACTCAAAGAATGGCAGTGTAGATAATTCTACTTACATCTCCCCGACCAACACAACTAAAATCGAATCGGAGTGGGAGGTGAACCCAACAACCTACATTGGGAAAACCATAAGAAATAATAAGAGCTGAAACCTAACAGGGAGGGTTGACATGTTGTGAAGACAACTCAAGACATTCCTCCAAGCAATAAGAGCAAAACCATCACCGACGGAAGCATCTCGGGAAACATGAAATTTCAGAGAGAATACACTCAGTGTATACAGTACCAATGACTGCAAAATACCATGAAGAAGTCGATCCTAAGGATGAATGTGAAGAGACGGCCGCTGACTGTCTCCGTGCCATACATTAAGATCGCGGACGGCGAAAGAACAAACAAGAATGTCAAGAAATGATATTCTTCACCTCCCAAATGAGTAAGGATTTGAACAACCCAACATCAAAAAGCATCCTCTACTTACGGTGTCACCTCAATCACTTATGAAGGAACATTGCGATCGAATCATAAAGAACTTGCTCTACTATTTCAATGGGATTGGAAGAAAAACTGTTCAGGACAATTCCGAGAGAACTGTGCTACCAAATTGTGCAATGCCACAGCTAACTAGCTGCACCAGATCGCTGTGAAGGAGGCGAGAGAAGTCGGACTCCAAGGTGCATTATCCCCGAAACCTAGCCAGGAACAATTCGTAATTTTCTATACTCAAGCAAATTACAAAACTAAGCCTTGGAGTAGTGACGACTAGAAGTGAAAGGACATCCATACAACTCCAACATCAAATAGTGAACCTAGGGATTTGAGGAAAGAAATCATGCGTGTCCACCTCAGGAACAATGCAAGGAATCGTACGATTCAAAGGATACGATTCAATACACTTCATTGCCAACAGTGAGTAAAGTGAGGAAGTAAAGGTTCTTGAAAACGTAAAGTGGAAATACGGCTTCAATGAAAAGTCTAAACAAGTTAGACTAACTCACTAAGCAAACCCAAAAATCCATACGAATAAAGTTCAAAAACCAATCCCAATCAAGAAGCGTAGAATCTATACCCAGTACACAACTCGAAATGGATGGTAACGAGAAGAGACGATAGATTGAAAAAGGTGACATCTCAAGAAGCATCAAGAGCAACCAATCAAATTTATACATATGCTTCTACCCAAAACACAACCATCAACTCGATCAGTAAATGACACAGGGACACAGATGGTATCATAACATCATTTGTGCACCCGTCGTCTGCGCAAGACCGAGTTGACCACAATACGTCATCGGGAATCGTTAGACTCCGCGTATATAATCATTAAAAATTCAACCAAGTAACCAAACTACAACTGTAGTCGGCAACTATAGAACCTGAACAAAGTACATACAAATGGATACAAGGCTAGAACGGCATTTTTTCTATGTACGTCTCAGCACAACATGGAAAACATGGAAACTCAAATTAATAAGCGGTCGTTTCCCAGAACATTTGAAAGGCAAATGAGGGCCCGATAACACATCACAAATTTTGGGATGAAATTCATTCAACAGGGGGAGACTGTGACAACAGGCATCCGAGCTGCTATGAATCGGAAATCCAGGGGTGTACACAACCACCGTGTAAGACCTTGTGTTACGAGAGTAACGATAACGATAATAAATGACAATCAAAATACACGGATTACTCCTAAAATAGTTAGGAAAATCCATTGAATCAAGCAAAACATGAATCAGAAGAAAAGACAAACACCTTGTGAAAGAAAACAACTAACAAAACCTGAATGGATAACATTTGGAGTATCGATCCAACGAGATATTGACATGGGTGACGATCGACGTGGATATGTTTTTAGAATTTATACACTAAATGATAATCTTTACGGTACAAGAAACAATGTCAGTAGTTAAATGCAACGCGACTCTTGTACGGGTTACGATTCATACGAAGTCAGCGTGAGTCTTTAGTGTTGATATAAAATAATAACAATTTTAATAAAATTTCAACAAAAAAATTTAATAAACAATCAAAATTTTAACACACACAACCATTTGTAAGAATAGGTTTAATTCGGTGAAGCTTTCTAACCGCAGTCATTCAGCCGAATGGGAGCCATTCATACGAATGACTCATTCGTGCGACACCACAGCTATAAAAGCAACACTTCTGTTTTTCAAACTCATTTTTCACCCAACTCTCTAAACCGAACCCCACACTCGGCCACTACATTTTTCGACCATTTCCACGCGAAATTGGACCATTTCACCATCCAAATCGTCTGTATATCAACCACAACACCTCCATTTCAAGATTTCAATCCTTTTCATCTCATTCCGGTCAAATACGAGATCCACAGTATGTATTAGCACCGATCCTTGGCACCAAAACATTCCAAAACATTTTAGTATCAATTTCGACCATAAATAAACCAAATACAACCGTCGATTTTAAAAATGGCGTCCTTGGTGAATCTGCAAATGAATGAGCCAAACGAAGGAACATCGGTTAGTGCAATGATCAAATGCAAAAGACACATGCAAATAAATTCCTAAGTCCTATGTTTTACTACATGAGAGGTCCTTTGGTTACAGGCTAGGCCACACCGTTTAATTAATATGACCTAATTTTCCTATAACCATGACTCTAATACCAATCTATCACACCCCAAGCCGACGGGCTGGATCGACATTCCTATCTGACGGAATGGTCTCGGGGCGCGATATCTTATGATAATCGAAATGATCAGATTGTTCACATGGCACATTATATATAATGAGAAATGCTAAATTGACATCGATATAGAATTGAAAAGTTAAATTACATAAGTCATGTTCATAATATAACAATGTAAATCTACCCATAAAGAATCATAAAGATGTTATCTTATATCTGCACAAGATGTACAAAAGTGATCCACATAAATGTCACCAAAATATGCACAATCAAAAGAAGCTATGTCAACTATCAAGGCCCACTAGCTTATATCCTTAAGTCCTGGTGGCTAAACATGTTCATCATCTGAGAAAATATGCAAGTAAAACTTGTCAACACTAGGTTGTTGAGTTCATAAGTTTTGTAGTTTAGAAATATTGAAATTTGTCATTCTCAATGTCTTATTGTCATTTAGAAGCCTTATTGAAATTCCCATTTTCTTATCCCCCATCAATGTTCTCTCCTTAGTTCCAAATACTAATAGGATTTCACTCATCCAAGCATGCTATATATAGGGCATACATATCACAAGTGAAGCCGCCAGCCCACCACACACTTAACTGAATTGAATACCACCTGAAGTGCAACTAAGAATACACATTTCATTCTCACATTTGTTATTCTCAATTGATATTCCCATTTGTTATTCTCAATGATATTCTCACATGTTCTCATTACACAATTGAATATCCATAGATATAATGTTTTGTAGGGTAAATATTACCATAACATAAGTGATGGTAAACCCTTAATGTTTTAAAGATATAGATTTTAATAATCTAAACCTCTTAATTGTACTCTCATATGTAGAGTTTACTGTTATTCACTTCTAAACTAGAAGTGACAGTCAACTCCTTTTATGTAATCACCCAATTGATGTATAGATCATAAAGGGAACATCATTCTGGTCAACACCAAGTCAAACCGCAATTCTTCCAATTTATCCCTATCCATTTGTGATTCACTTGTCTTCACCATGATCTGTCACCAGCTTTTGACATGAGTGAGGTCTGTCTCTCAGACTGCCAGTCTCCAGAATCGAGGTCGTAAAATTAATAACAATTTCTATTGATTAATATCACCCATGTGTCTGTTTACCAAACCTGATTGTTGCTCCCTATTACCGGTCATACGATACCGGCCAAATATTATAAACAATACGCTTAACATACCGACCTCACTCGCCAGAGGTTTGTCAAACCTATGGTACCACTACGTTACCATCGGCTTAGCCTTTGCCACTCAATGGTAAACGATATAGAAAGGGACTTAACGAAATGAAATATAAAATGGACACATGAATAAAGTGATATAATGCAATCAGGCTTACTAGTAATCAATTGTAAAGTTATCATCACGTTGTTATTGTCTTATTGTTATCTTAACTCAATGTTATCATCTCAATGTTATCATCACAATGTTATCACAAAATGTATGATGATATTATGAAATTATATAATCATGATATCATCTTTGATATCTCAAGTGATTTTTATCAACACCTGAATAATCCCATATGTTATAAATAATGATACATACACACATAGATATAGATATGATAACAAAGGCAAAACCCTTGTTATCTCATAATTGTAATTAATGAAATACTATACTAAAGCATTTAGAAAAGATTTTCGCATGTTACTTAGCCTCGCATTTGAAATTGAAAAGATTAGAAAAGGGGCAAATGAACTCACCTTGATGTTGAAGTGGTTGACTATTAACAAGAATTGCACGCTCTCGTTGTTGTGATGTGTGTTGTATTCAAAGCCCTGTGATTGGTTTATTTGTGTTCACAACTTGTAAGTATAAGCTTTTGTGTTATTATAAGCCTATAATTGATTTAACTTGTTGTTCACTTGGTTTGTTATTTTGATTTACTTTAGACATACTTTGTAATAAAATATATTATCACTTAACCACTTAGGATAAGTTTAGTATTTTGGAGAATTTTGTTATTTGTCTTTGATCTTGACCTTTAGCTCTTACCCTCAAAGTGTGTTATAAAACCATTTAGATTTATAAGTTATACATTTATAACACTAGTAACATATATTTGTTTCCCAAAAGCTGTTATTATAAGTTACTATCTAACTAAGTAAATTTAACTAAGTTATTTACCACTACCCATTAGGTTTTAGTCTCTTTTGAAAATTTTTACTAAAACGGTGATAATTTCAAAGAAAATGTTATGTTCAAGTTATTAGAATCAAGTAGTTCCCAATCAACTCAACCATCCTTTATGTTATTTATTCTCCAAGTTAATAACTCTTAAGAATATTTCTTCTTAACCTTGCTGCACCACATAACCTTAACAAGTTGGTTTTAGCATGTATATGTTAGTATCGATGAGTCTTAAGTTCGGTTAACCTTTGAGGAAACCCTAATAGTCTCCAACCGATACTATCACATTTAACCTGACCCTATGTTCATATGTTGGATGATTATTGCTTTGGTTTTAAGTTTAATTTAATTGGATTATCATGAAGTAATAGAATCGATGGAGAGTTGGTTAGTATCGATGGGTTGAAAACACAAGAGTGGCCAATCTCGATGGTGTTAGTATTGGCTAAGGCATCACAATAACCTTGCCGACACTACCCACTTCAACTCAACTCCCTTAACCTAATTATGGGTAATATCAATGGATTCTTTGTCCAAAATACTTGGATAATTTAAGGTACTAATATTGATGAGTTTAATAGCAATTGCATGGAATCAAACATGTTAATATCGACAGAGAAGCTGAAGACCCTTTTGTCGATACTAATAGTATCGAAGCCATCTTAATATCGATGGTCCAACTTCAATACTAGTTAATATAGATGGAATCCAGCTAAAATCTCCTTGGTCTTATCGACATTAGCAATCTCGATGGTTTGATGGGTCCAGATGACCATCGAACTTAGCAAGTTTGATGGTTTTGTGTTGCGGCTCAACAGGTGGTCGATACTATCTCCTCTTCTTCATCCTTCCATCGATACTAAGGACTTCTGTTCATCCAGCCTAAATCCAACTTTCCAATCTTCAATCTATCCTTTTCCATGCATTCTAAACTCATTTTTACATAGTTCTTGTAACATCAGTGTCGGAACCGTAGCCAGAACAGTGATTTCAACAGTAACATGAACAGTAAATCAGGTACAAATTTCTGTTGTTATTTATACATCATTATCATTTCATGTTTATCATAGAACTATTTCACGATCATCGCAGAAACGTAATTCAGAACTATGGTTAAACCGTCAAATATTTGTCTGATGACACAAAACCATTATGAGATTGTTAGTTATGATTCTATTATGTATAAACGTACGGGAGGATTTACAGAACAAAACAACAACGGATGTCGTTATGTGAATGCTAAATCGACGGATTATTCGTATAGGTGACCATCTGTACGGATATATCTGAAAGTTTAACGTTCTGAATGATGTCCAATAATTAGAAAACCATATTGAAAAGTGTAGTTATCATCGTATTCGTACGGGTGACGATTCGAACAAATACGCGCGACGACTGTACGATTAGATTTAAACAGTAATTAAATATTTTCATAAATTTAAAATAAACAGAAGATATTTAGTTAATTTACTAGGAATTACCACCTAAGTTAAATTTATAAACATTACTTTTATAACCGCGATATTTCGTTAAGAAAACGAAACAAAATCGACGCTTCTACGCGAAACCGAGCGAAAACGAGCGAGACCGAACACACATGTGTTTTAAAAGCCTTTAATGAGGCAATTAATGCCTCATTCATTCCCCACCTACCTGCTCATCTTCTCCATCTTCGTCCTCTCTCTCTCCACTTTCTCTCTCTACAACCACAAGCCCTAGTTTCTTCATTTCTGAATGAAATCGAGCCCTCTTGGTGTCAAAACGACCACTATCACCTGTAGAACACGAAGGTACAAATGATCTGAGCTTGGAATCACTCGATTTGATGTAAGAGCGAGTTAGATCTCACGATTTTAGGGTTTTTTCAACCCTCTTGGTCGAACACTCCTTCTAACCGGTTCTAGACCTTAAATCTCTGGGGAAACCACACATTAACACCTTAGAATAGTGTATGAACTTGTGGGAAGTCAAGATGTGGTCATGAGGTTCGAAAAGAAGAAGCTGCAAACCTTGGGATCTCGATAGGCCGAATGGGAGACATCAGGTAGGCCGAAAGGCCAACCGGCCGAAGGAAGACACCACGAGGCCGCATGAGCCACTCTTTCGGCCGAAGGGACCCATCCTTTAGTCGGTAGGTCCAAGCCTCCTTCGATCCAAGCTCATTCGCACGGCACCCTTTCGGTCTGATTCTCATGAGCATAGATTCATTCGGCCCATGCTTCACTCGGTTGTAACCATTGGTTCGCATGCAGCCTTCAATCTGCCAAGGTTCATACGGTCCAGGTCCTACCATTCGGCCATGCTGATTCAGATTGGGTTGCTTGTTCGGTAAAGGGTACAAGACCAAGGGTGTGACCTAACATGCATGCATGCATGGGTTGGGGCATAATAGCATGCATGGTGTTGGGACGTGGGTTACTTATATGGTAACAAGATATTAGGGTTTCATGACATGCAACCAACTTTTAATTATTTAAGGTTCCCACATAGAATTTAACAAGAAAGAGGATAATATGGTTTCGTTATGAGACAAAGAATTAAGGTTCTTTCTAAACAACAATGGAGTTAATCATGAATGTAAAATTTGTCTAAGTTGCATGGAATTAGTGAATGAAATCATAATTAGGGTTTTCAATAATAAGAGTTTTCTTAGGATCATACTGACGACTAAACATAGGTTGTGAACATCATTTGAGTTCAACACATTTGGGAATTCATTGAGGATCAAAGATCATAGTCTAAGGTCATGGTGTTGATCTCACTATTAACACCTAACACTTAGACTTTTCATGGGAAGATATAACTACATTAGGTTGTTCCTTTAAACTACCTAGGATGGGTTACACACATAAACGATCAAAGAACCATGGGACAATCAAGATCTAGTAGTAGGCCTAAGGTTAATCGAATGAGATTAACCTAAGCCTAGCATGTTTAATTATATTTCCCTTAAAATGGATTATATTTTTAATAAAAGTAATTGACTTATACACTTCTTTAAATTAAACTAAAGGATTTCTAACTTAATGATCTAACTTAAAATTTAATTATTTAAAATGTTTTAATTAAAGACTTTGAATGTAATTAACATAAATCTTACATAGGTAAGGTTAAATAATGACTGTTCACGGGATAATGGTTTATAAATGGGTAATACATTAGACTAGTTAGAGAGAATCCTAGAAACACATTAGCGACATAGGACACTTAGTTGCACACCGAGACCAAAACCCTAGATACGACTATTTTAAATACTTATGGTATTCAAATCCACTTAAAACAACTCAGGTACTGAAGAAACATAGTCTACAAGTAACGAGCGCGCATTTTGTTGTAAATCAACACAGAGCAACACAGGTGAGTTCATTGCCCTTTTTCTAGACATTTTTGTTTTCAAACGTGGGGCTGAGAAGCATGCGTAAACCTTTTTCTTTAAATATGTTTTACGCAAATGCTTTTACTTATTGTATGTTTTATATACATGTTTTTATTTCTAGACTACTGTCTAGGTAAACTATGTGCATATTTAATTAACAATTAATTAGTTACTCTTATGAGTAAGAGAATAATTCTAAATTAAACATCTATTCTATCAAAGTTCAAATCAAAGAATCTAAAGTCAGTGTGTGATCAAGTAAACTAAAACTAAAGATCAAATATAAAGAATCTAATTTCAGTGCGTGTTCAATGAAACTAAGGATCAAATTCAATAATCTAAACTCAATGTTGTAGCCTTGAAATTCTAAGGATCAGAAACAAGGAAATAATATCCGTGTCTGAATCAAAGAACTAATGAAATCATTAAGAACTAATGAAATCATTAATGATCAAATTAAGGTGGATGTCAGTTGTATGCAGATCGAGACCACGTGTTAACACACGGAAAGTCCCGTCATAAATAGTAGACTTTTATAGTCAAGCTATATGGGCATAAATCAAACGATCATACGATTTCTAAAGAGCAAAGACGATCAGAATCAAAGGATATCCTAAAGTCCCGACATGTACAGTAGGCCTGAGGGTCAAGCTGATATGGGCGCATCATGAAAGTCCCGACACATACAGGTAGACTCATTTGGGTCATGCCTGATATGGGCCACGTGTGAGACGGTACAACTTGGACACACCCAACAACTAAGACTAATTGATTGAGTCAAATAAGGCCCAATCATCATGTCTTTGTTGTATTCAAATGATTAATTATTAATTTAATTAAGCATTTAATATCATGTTTCTACAAGTGCTATGGGTGATCATGAATACGTGATGAACTCAAGAAATCGGCAGTATTTCAATTTGTGGAAATCAATATCTAATATGACGATGGATGGAATGAAATACTTAATTATAATTAATAACAATATGTTAAGCAGTCCGGTATGTGGTGGGATGGTGGCTGGGTGGGCGTTAAGTTCGACCCTACTATATATAAGCATACTTGATTGGATAACATAGGTGGTTGTTGATGAGGTTAAGGTTGTCATTTCAGGGGATCAAGGTAAACAGTTTTTCAGGGTAATCAAACGTTGAGAATCAAAGGTATGGGATGAAATGCTTAATTATCACCATGAACAATATATCATGTGGTTTGGTATGTGGTGGGACGGTGGCTTGGCGGGCGGTAATTTCGACAATACATATGCCTTATATACAAGCATACTGAACTAGATGGTATAGGTGGTTAATGGTGAGGTTAAGGTTGTCATCCGAACGGTTTATTCGAATTCATTTTTAAATAAAACTACATGAACTCACCAACCATGTGTTGACTTGATCTTTTTGCATGACTTCTCAGGTGACGAATAGGTCTAAGTAAGAAGTTAGTGCTTTTGGAACTAGGACGCCAGATAGAGGACCTAGTATTTTGGACCTGCATATTTTTGGACATCATCTTACAGATTATTTTGTATATCTTGTGCAGATACAAGATAGAAGAATTATGAATAAAACTGATGTAATTTAACTTTTTAATTCTATTTTCATTTAGTAGTTTCTCATTATATATCATGTGCATTGTAAACAATCTGATCATCACGATTATCAATCCCGATATTGCGCTCCGAGGCCTTTCCGCCCGACGGGACACACAATCCGACCCGCCGGCTCGAGGTGTGACATATTGGTATCAGAGCCATGGTTATAGAGAAATATAGGTCATTTATTTAAACGGTTTGACCTGGACTATAACCTAGGAACCCTTCATGTAGAGAACATAGGATTTATATACTTGCATTATGTCTTCAGCATTCGATCATTTCACTAACCAATTCCTTTTCAGTTGTGATTAGAATGCCGCCGCGAAGACTACCTACACCACCACCACCACCTCCTCCTCCCCCACACACTCCACCTATAGACCCGAATGCGAATCTGAACCTGGATCCTGCTACCGTTGCTTTGGCAACCCTACTGAGTAGTTAGCTGACTAACCAGCTGAAAGAGATGATTCCGGATATGTTCAACCGTATTCGGAGTGAGGGAAACAACTCTGGGAATTCATGTGGAGAAGCATGTGGGAATACTGACAGTGCATCGGACTACTCCTAAAAGTCTTTTGTGGGATGTAAGTCGCCTAGTTTCAGTGGTAATGAAGGAGCTGTTGGATTAATCCAATGGATAGAGAAAATCGAGACTACTTTGGACCTCTGCAGTAGTCCAGAGCATCATAAGGTTCGTTACTCTGCTGGCACCTTCAGCAAGCGAGCCTTAACTTGGTGAAACTCGCAGATTCAAGCACGAGGAAGAGAAGAAGCCATGTCGATGACATGGGAAGATTTCAAGACCCTTCTGAGAACTGAATTATGTCCTAAGAATGAGCTGCAAAGGATGGAAACTGAGTTGGCAAATCATGTGACGAAGGGAGCTGATCATTTGGGGTACACTACCCGCTATCATGAGTTGGTAGCATTGGTGCCAGACATGGTACCAACCTTGGAGAAGAGGATTGATAGGTATGTAGGTGGACTCCCCGCCTGCATCCAGGGTTTAGTTGTTGCAGCAAACCCTGTCACCTTAGAGTCGGCTGTGAGTTTCTCAGGGAGACTCAGTGATTTGATGGTAGCCTCCGGAACTTTGAAAAAAGAGGTTGATTTCGGCAAGCATAAGGAGGAATCTTCTATGAAACCCCACCATCACCCAAAGTAGAAACATAAGGTGATCAAGAACTACACAATGGCTACTCCACTCAACCAAGTAGTCGTTGCACAACAGAACTTGCACAAGAAGCCTTACACTGGCCCACACCCTCTGTGTACTAAGTGCCAGTATCATCATGATGCTAACAATCCCTACAGACAATGCACGGGATGTGGAAGAAAGGGCCACTGGTCCAGCAATGCAGGATGACACCAAATCAGGCAGTCAACAATACTGCTTTAGCTCTCCCTCCACCCAACAACCAGAACAACGGTGGATGCTATAGCTGTGGCGAACTTGGCCACTTTTCAAAGAACTGCCCGAAGAAAGCACAACCGGCAGTTCAAGCACAACGTGGAAGGGCTTTTGCAATAGGAGCTCCAGCTGCACGCCAAGACTCGAATGTGGTCACTGGTACATATCTCTTACATGAATTTTATGCATCTATTCTGTTTGACACCGGCGTGGATCGAAGTTTTGTCTCTACCGATTTTGCATGCCAACTAGATTCTATTGAGGACCTTTTAGATTCCCCTTACATCATAGAAGTAGCTAACGGGGAACAAATCACAGTTAGTAAAGTATACAGGAACTGCCCATTAACACTTAATGGTCATACATTTACCATCGATTTGATACCAATGGAGTTGGGTAGTTTCGACATCATCGTTGGAATGGATTGGCTATCTCTCAATAGAGTGGAAGTCATTTGTTCGGAAAAACTGCTTCGAGTTCCATTGACGAATGATCGTGTATTGGAAGTCCGAGGGGATCAAGCAAAACGAAGTGTCAAAATCATATCATGCATAAAGGCGCGTAAGTGTCTACAGAAGCAGTGTGTAGCTTTTCTAGCTCATGTGGTGGAGGAAGAGAAGGACAAGAAAAAGATTCAAGACGTGCCAGTAGTGAAAGAATATCCAGAAGTGTTTCCTGAAGACCTACCGGGCTTGCGACCCGTGTGACCGGTAGAATTCCTTATTGAGTTAGTTCCTGGAGCAACTCCTGTTGCTAAATCTCCTTACAGGTTAGCACCTTCAAAGATGCAGGAATTGTCCAATCAACTACATGAGCTACTTGATAAAGGTTTCATCCGACCGAGCAACTCACCTTGGGGAACTCCGGTTTTGTTCGTAAAGAAGAAGGATGGATCTTTTCGGATGTGCATAGACTATAGAGAGCTGAACAAGTTAACCATCAAGAATCGGTATCCATTGCCGATGATTGATGATTTGTTTGACCAACTACAAGGAGCTCAGGACTTCTCGAAGATATACCGAAGACGGCATTTCGAACCAGATATGGGCATTACGAGTTTATGGTGGTGCCTTTTGGATTGACGAATGCACCAGCGGTTTTCATGGACCTCATGAACCGAGTGTGCAAGCCGTATCTGGATCATTTTGTCATTGTCTTCATTGATGACATACTGATTTATTCGAAGAGCAAAGCCGAGCATGAACAACATCTCAGAAAGATCTTGGAGCTGTTGATGGAAGAGAAACTCTATGCTAAATTCTCTAAGTGTGAATTTTGGCTAAGAGAGGTTCAATTTTTGGGTCATGCAGTCAACAGTGAAGGAATAGTAGACCCTGCCAAGATCGAAGCAATAAAGAACTGGGATACTACGAAGACACCGACGGAGATACGGTCTTTTCTGGGACTGGCAGGTTATTATTGAAGTTTTATCTCGAACTTTTCCAAAATAGCCTTGCCTCTCACTAAGCTAACTCAGAAAAGCGAACCATTTATTTGGGAGCAGAAACAAGAAGATGCCTTCTAAACATTGAAGCAGAAGTTATGTGATGCTCCAATCTTATCTCTCCTAGAAGGCTGTGATGACTTTATCGTGTACTGTGATGCTTCCCATCAGGGACTTGGTTGCGTGTTGATGCAAGGAGACAAAGTTATCGCGTATGCATCGAGACAGTTAAAGATTCATGAGAAGAATTACACTACTCATGATATAGAACTGGGAGGTGTAATCTTCGCGCTGAAGGTTTGGACACATTATTTATATGGCACTAAATGTACCATATTTACTGATCACAAGATTCTGCAGCATATCTTTGATCAAAAGGAACTCAACATACGACAGCGCCGTTGGGTTGAACTTCTGAATGATTACGATTGTGTAATCAAGTACCATCCGGGTAAGGCAAATGTCGTAGTTGATGCCTTGAGCCGGAAGGAACGAGTCAAACCCTTGCGCGTCAGAGCAATGGGAACGACTGTGCAGACAAGTTTACGTGACAATATTATTCAGGCACCACAAGAATCAGTTGAATGAGGAAACATGAAGAAAGAGCTCGAATGTGCAGCAGAAAGACAGTTTATAACAAAGCCTGATGGAGTTATCTACTACCAGGATCGCGTGTGGATTCCTGCGGTAGACGAATTGAGGAGATTATCTTTGATGAAGCGCACAAGACCAAGTACTCAGTGCATCCAGGCACCGATAAAATGTACCAAGACTTAAGGGGATTTTGTTGGTGGCCGGGAATGAAGAAAGACATAGCCGAGTACGTCGGTCGATGTCTTACGTGTGCAAAGGTAAAGGCGCAACACCAGAAACCGTCAGGTTTACTGGAACAACCTGAGATTCCGCTCTTGAAGTGGGAACAAATAGCTAAGGATTTCATTACCAAACTACCCCACACTTCTAGTGGTAATGATACAATTTGGGTTATCGTTGATCGTTTGACCAAATCTGCTCACTTCTTGCCAATGCGTGAGACCTTCACGATGGATAAGCTGGCAAGACTGTACATCAACGAGATAGGGGTACGTCACGGTGTACCATTGTCTATCATTTCAGATCGAGACAGCAGATTCACTTCAAGGTTCTGGCATTCATTGCAGAAATCTCTAGGGACGCACTTAAATCTGAGTACAGCTTACCATCCACAAACGAACGGTCAAAGCGATCGTACGATACAAACCCTAGAGGACATGTTGAGAACCAGTGTTTTGGATTTCGGTGGGAATTGGGACTCTCATTTGCCACTGATCGAATTCTCTTACAACAATAGTTACCATAGTAGCATCGGATGCGCACCATTCGAGACTCTGTATGGTAGAAAGTGTCGGTCACCGATATGTTGGACTAAAGTAGGAGATAACCGTATAACCGGGCCAGAACTTACTCAGGAAACTACTGATAAGATTGCCCAGATTCAACAAAGGATACAAGCGGCCAGAAGCAGACAAAAGAGCTATGCCGGCAAACGGCGCAAGCCGTTGGAATTCCAAGTGGGAGACCGTGTCATGTTAAAGGTATCCCCATGGAAAGGCATGCTCCGTTTTGGAAAGAAAGGCAAGTTAGAACCACGATACGTAGGACCGTTCAAGATCATTGAACGTATTGGTCCTGTGGCGTATAGACTGAGATTACCGGATGAACTCAGTGGTGTTCATGACGTATTTCACGTATTGAATTTGAATAAATGCCTTGCTGAAAAATCACTCGTCATACCAATCGAAGAAATTCAAGTGGAAGAGCAGTTACATTTTATCGAAGAACCTTTAGAGATTATGGATCGCAAGGTTAAACAACTAAGGTGAAGCCGTATTCCGATTGTCAAGGTTTGATGGAATTCAAAGCGTGGACCTGAGTTTACTTGGGAACGCGAAGATCACATGAAGTCCAAGTATCCCCAACTGTTTACAGAGGAAGCAGTACCTGATAACGATTCTTAAATTTCGGGACGAAATTTCTCTACCAAGGGAGACTGTAACATCAGTGCCGGAACCGTAGCCGGAACAGTGATTTCAACAGTAACATGAACAGTAAATCAGGTACAAATTTCAGTTGTTATTTATACATCATTATCATTTCATGTTCATCATAGAACTATTCCACGATCATCGCAGAAACGTAACTCAGAACTATGGTTAAACCGTCAAATATTTGTCTGACGAAACAGAACCATTATGAGATTGTTAGTTAGGATTCTATTATGTATAAATATACGTGAGGATTTACAAAACAAAACAACAATGGAAGTCGTTATGTGAATGCTAAATCGACAGATTATTCGTATAGGTGACGATCTATACGAATATATCTGAAAGTTTAACGTTCTGAATGATGTCCAATAATTTGAAAACCATATTGAAAAGTGTAGTTATCGTCGTATTCTTATGGGTGACGATTTGAACGAATACGCGCGATGACTGTACGATTCGATTTAAACAGTAAATTAAATATTTTCAGAAATTAAAAATAAACGGAAGATATTTAGTTAATTTACTTGGAATTACCACCTAAGTTAAACTTATAAACTTTACTTTTATAACCGCGATATTTCGTTATGAAAACAAAACAAAACCGACGCTTCTACGCGAAACCGAGCGAAAACGAGCGAGACCGAACACACGGGTGTTTTGAAAGCCTTTAATGAGGCAATTAATGCCTCATTCATTCCCCACCTACCAGCTCATCTTCACCATCTTCGTCATCTCTCTCTCTACTTTCTCTCTTTACAACCACAAGCCCTAGTTTCTTCATTTCTCAACAAAATCGAGCCCTCTTGGTGTCAAAACGACCACTATCACCTATAGAACAGGAAAGTACAAGGCAAGAACGAGTCAGATCTCACGATTTTTGGGTTTTTTAAACCCTCTTGGTTGAACCCCCCTTCTAACCGGTTCTAGACCCTAAAACTCTAGGGAAACCACACATTAACACCTTAGAATAGTGTAGAAACTTGTGGGAAGTCAAGATGGGGTCATGAGGTTCGAAAAGAAGGAGCTGCAACCTTGGGATCTCGATGGACCGAATGGGACACATCAGGTAGGCCGAAAGGCCAACCAACCGAAGGAAGACACCACGAGACCGCATCAGCCACTCTTTCGGCCTAAGGGCCAAGAGGCCGAAGGGACCCATCCTTTAGTTAGTCGGTCCAAGCCTCCTCCGGTCCATGCACATTCACACGTCACCCTTTCGGTCTGAGTCTCATGAGCATAGATTCATTCAGCCCGTGCTTCACTCGGTTGTACCCTTTGGTTTGCATGAAGCCTTCAATCTGCCAAGGCTCATACGGTTCAGGTCCTACCATTCGGCCATGCTGATTCAGATTGGGTTGCTTGTTCGGGAAAGGGTACAAGATCAAGGGTGCGACCTAACATTCATGCATGCATGGGTTGGGGCATAATAGCATGCATGGTGTTGGGACGTGGGTTACTTATATGGTAACAAGATATTAGCGTTTCATGACATGCAACCAACTTTTAATTATTTAAAGGTCCCACATAGTGTTTAACAAGAAAGAAGATAATATGGTTTCGTTATGAGACAAAGAACTAAGGTTCTTTCTAAACGACAATGGAGTTAATAATGAATGTAAAATTTGTCTAAGTTGCATGGAATTAGTGAATGAAATCATAATTAGGGTTTTCAATAACAAGAGTTTTCTTAGGATCATATTGACGACTAAACATAGGTTGTGGACATCATTTGAGTTCAACACATTTGGGAATTCATTGAGGATCAAAGATCATAGTCTAAGGTCATGGTGTTGATCTCACTATTAACACCTAACACTTAGACTTTTCATGAGAAGATATAACTACATTAGGTTGTTCCTTTGAACTACCTAGGATGGGTTACACACATAAACGATCAAAGAACCATGGGACAATCAAGATCTAGTATTGGGCCCAAGGTTAACCGAATGAGATTAACCTAAGCCTAGCATGTTTAATTATATTTCCCTTAAAATGAATTATATTTTTAATAAAAGGAATTGACTAATACACTTCTTTAAATTAAACTAAAGGATTTCTAACTTAATAATCTAACTTAAAATTTAATTATTTAAAATGTTTTAATTAAAGACTTTGATTGTAATTAACATAAATCTTACATAGCTAAGGTTAAATAATGACTGTTCACGGGATAAGGGTTTATAAATGGGTGATGCATTAGACTAGTTAGAGAGAATCCTAGAAGCACATTAGCGACATAGGACACTTAGTCGCACACCGAGACCAAAACCCTAGATACAACTATTATAAATACTTATAGTATTCGAATCCTCTTAAAACAACTCAGGTACTAAAGAAAAATAGTCTACAAGTAACGAGCGCGTATTTTGTTGTAAATCAACACAGAGCAACATAGGTGAGTTCATTGCCCCTTTTCTAGACATTTTTGTTTTCAAACGCGGGGCTGAGAAGCATGCGTAAACCTTTTTCTTTAAATATGTTTTACGAAAATGCTTTTACTTATTGTATGTTTTATATACATGTTTGTATTTCTAGACTCCTGTCTAGGTAAACTATGTGCAGATTTAAATAACAATTAATTAATTACTCTTATGAGTAAGATAATAATTCTAAATTAAACATCTATTCTATCAAAGTTCAAAATAAAAGAATCTAAAGTCAGCGTGTGATCAAGTGAACTAAAACTAAAGATCAAATCTAAAGAATATAATATCAGTGCGTGTTCAATGAAAGTAAAGATCAAATTGAATAATCTAAACTCAGTGTTGTAGCCATGGAATTCTAAGGATCAGAATCAAGGAAATCATATCGTGTGTGAATCAAAGAACTAATGAAATCATTAAGAACTAATGAAATCATTAACGATCAAATTAAGGTGGATTTCAGTTGTATGCGGATCGAGACCACATGTTAACACACAGAAAGTCCCGTCATAAATAGTAGACTTTTATAGTCAAGCTATATGGTCATAAATCAAACGATCATACGAATTCTAAAGAACAAAGACGATCAGAATCAAAGGATATCCTAAAGTCCAGACATGTACAGTAGGCCTGAGTGTCAAGCTGATATGGGCACATCATGAAAGTCATGACACATACAGGTAGACTCATTTGGGTCATGCCAGATATGGACCATGTGTGAGACGGTACAACTTGGACACCACCAACAACTAATACTAATTGATTGAGTCAAATAAGGCCCAATCATCATGTCTTAGTTGTATTTAAATGATTAATTATTAATTTAATTAAGCATTTAATATCATGTTTCTACAAGTGCTATGGGTGATCATGAATACATGAAGAACTTAAGAAATCGGCAGTATTTCAATTTGTGGAAATCAATATCTAATATGACGATTGATGGAATAAAACGCTTGATTATCATTAATAACAATGTGTTAAGCAATCCGGTATGTGGTGGGACGGTGGCTGGGCGGGCAGTAAGTTCGACCCTACATATGCCCTATATATAAGCATACTTGATTGGATAACCTAGGCGGTTGTTGATGAGGTTAAGGTTGTCATTTCGGGGGATCAAGGTAAACAGTTTTTAGGGTAATCAAACGTTGCCAATCAAAGGTATGGGATGAAATGCTTAATTATCACCAGGAACAATATATCATGTGGTTTGGTATGTGGTGGGACGGTGACTGGGCGGGCGGTAAGTTCAACCCTACATATGCCCTATATATAAGCATACTGAACTAGATGGTATAGGTGGTTAATGGTGAGGTTAAGGTTGTCATCCGAACGGTTTATTCGAATTCATTTTTAAATAAAACTACATGAACTCACCAACCATGTGTTGACTTGATCTTTTTGCATGACTTCTCATGTGACGAACAGGTCTAAGTAATAAGTAGTGCTTTTGGAACTAGGACGCCAAATAGAGGACCTAGTATTTTGGACCTGCATATTTTTGAACATCATCTTACATATTATTTTGTATATCTTGTGCAGATACAAGATAGAAGAATTATGATGTTGATAGTAGATTTACGTTGTTAACTTATGAACAAAACTGATGTAATTTAACTTTGTAATTCTATTTTCATTTAGTAGTTTCTCATTATATATCATGTGCATTGTAAACAATCTAATCATCACGATTATCAATCCTGATATCACGCCCTGAGGCCTTTCCGCCCGACGGGGCACATGATCTGGCCCGCAGGCTCGGGGTGTGACAGTTCTCATGTGAGATGATGGCTAAAAATCGGTTACAAGTTCAGCTACCCGAGTTTGAACAAAAACCTTGAAATCTGTAACTTGGGTCTGAGTTTTAACTTGGTTCTTGATGATTCAAGACCCAATCCTTTGTGCTTTTGTATTGTAGATTTTCTAAGCTTTGTTTTGATACCAAGTTTGAGTGATTTGGCAAAGAGATAAAAATGTTAGGGCTTGAACTTTTAGAGCGAGAGTGCATAGAGGGAGAACCGGGATTTGAAGTGAGAGAGGGTAGATAGAAAATTAAATGAAAGAGATGATGGAATTTAGGGTTCTTATACCCAGGTTCGTTCTGGGTACATTCGGGTTACTTGGTTTCGTATTTACGTATCGTTTACGAAACGTAACGTAAAATACGTGTTTTTAATTAAAATGGATTCTTTTTTAAATCTTTTAAGGCTGTAATTCCTAATAAACATTACATAATTCTTTTTCATATTTTTTAGTTTTGAAATCGTTTGTTTTAACAGTTTCGTCATATCGTATCATGTAATATCTGTATATTTAGTCATGGTAATCATTAACATGAACAGAACAGTGTGCAATTATATTCAATGTGTCAATGTGAATCTTTCGATCATATGTGTATGTCATATGAATTTCTTTAGTTTAGGAATAAGTATGTATATATATTCTATTATAGTCAGTTATGCTAGACAAGAACTCTATTGTATTACATCGAAATGGTGGGCTGGCGGCAGATAAGGCAGGTAGCCGGACTCTACGTATGCCCTATACATAAGCTGTGTTTGATATAATGGTTTAGTGTTAGTGCATAGAGTCATGATGAATAATAGAACAAATGAGTCATTAAACAAAATCGTAATCCGTAACCTAGACTCGATATCATTATGGGTGACGATCAATAAGGATATCATTGTTAAACATATTGTTACGAAGTAAACATTAATAAATGCATAAAATCACCAATAACGTATATAATTATGGGTATACACGTAACAATATTCGTTAACGGTTTTGAATCAAACGAAAAGTAAAAATATGTAAATATTATATTTTATGTTTTACAATTTTGATACTCATCAAAAACAATCCAAAAATCTAAAATGCAAAACAATTCATTAACTACGTAATCGTTACATCTCGTACGTAAAAATACGCAAAACCGAAACTGATAAAACCCGAACATGCTGGGAACCTCCCAGGGTATAAAAACCCTTATTTCTCCATCTACCCCTCATTTAATTCATCCGATAACACCCTCTCTCTCTCTCTCTCTAAAATCGTCCAAGCTATCTTTCTCTAACATTTCATCACAAAATCAAGAAGTTACCTACTAAATTATTCACCAAATCGTGAAAAGAAGCTATCAAAACAATCCTCTCCATGAAAGGAAGCTTTTAGTACAAAGGATCTGCTCCATGTCGAGCTCGTTTGTGCAGAATCATAGTGAGAAGGTTTGATACTGTTAGGGTTTCTACTATTCATATTCTCTTTGAAGCAAGAACAGTTTTTCATGAATTCTTAACTCAAAAACCAACGACTAGAGGCTTAGGGAACTCTTGGATAATGTTAATACAAGGCATAGGAACATCATTTGGGGCTGAAATCATCAAAATAAGTAGTATCGAAGGAGTAGCAGCTGGGTGATTTAGTTTCGATGGATGAAACCATGATGGAGATCATCCATCGAACTTAATAGATTCGATGGCTCCTGGAATCAGCTTAAGACCTTCGGGATTAGTGTGTTCGTCAAACTCCTAGGAAATTAGGATCAAGCACTTTCGATATTAACATCTTCGAAGACCCATGTCGTCAATATTAAACCCACCAATACTGATAGTATCGATGGGCATACTATGCATGCAACTCAATGTTCTCCTCGATACTTGTATGTTCGGTGGTCTTCTCTTGGTCTAAAATAAACTCTAACAATTAGATTTATCTTTTCCAAGAAGAAAGGACTCAGCTCCACCAAGATTGATGTTGTTGAAGATCTTAAGTTCAAAGAGAAAGTGGTTATTGTTGATACTATAATATCGATGGGTTAGGGGATGAAAAACCTAACTTCTTACGTAGTATTAAGGTCGGCACTGTCTTCGGTGAACTAATGATCATCAACACTATGTAACTAGGGGATATCCAAGTGAAATGGAACTATGAAACCATCGGTATTGGCAATATCAAAGGCTACTCATCGAACCTAAGCCCCATCAATATTGTTAATATCGATGGGCATCAATTTGGTGCTAACCGAACCTAATTTCGATGTTGGCAGCCATGCAAACCCTTAAAAACCATCGACACTACTTCTAAAAGTGTCATACAAGGATAAGGAACTTGTAAAACTTTAGATAAAAAACCATTAAAAATCGATTATAACAAGCCTATGAATATTGTAGTGTCGATGGGTGAGTTGATGAATCGGCTAAGTCTTGAATCAATGGTAAATGATCTTAAACCTATTCCTAATCACTTGAGATGATCACAAGGGTCTAATTCATAAACATATTCAATGAAATCATAGAAACCATGATAATCAAAGCATTTCAAACCCATGTGTAAGAACCATTAAGGCTGATGCGCACCAAAATATCTCTGGATCAAGTCTTGGACTTTCAGAAGATATACAACCACTGAAAGATAAGAATTAACCTTCGGAAGAACCATTTCTTCCGAAGGATAATTCTCTTCCACTGAAAGCTTCTGGATCCCTCTTCAGTACTTAGAGATTCAAATCGATCAGTGCTTCCGATCGATTATCAGTGCTTCCGATTATCAGTGGTTCCCAAGACAAAGACTTCCGAAGACTTTCTCCCTGACAAAGATTCTTGATACTTATGGAATTAATCAGAGCTGCTTTTTCACACTCAGACCAACAGAGAAGACATTCCAATGTTAGTCAGCAACAAAGAAGATTTGTCAGGACTACAAAGATACTCAGTAGTTAATGCGTTTTGTTGTTTAGGTATTTATTGTAAAAGTCAATGGTGTCTCTTGTATTAATTGTAATTAATATGGCTTGGCCTGTCAAGACCATAACATATACTAGATTTAGCATACTTTTGTTTCTAGTGTTTTGTCCAGCCGTGTATTCCTACGAGGATACAACTATAGGTCTTAGTATATAATCCTTCACTTGTTAGTTAGCAAATCACGAGCGAGTGCTTGAGCTAAGGGTTGTAAACTTAACATATGAATGCAATATACTTTGAACTTGAATTTATAATTGCTTTCTGTATTTTGTTTCAATTTGTTTTGCAACTCAAGTTGATAGAATTTCCGCATCTATCAACTTTGTAGAAGATACCTTGTGAAAGTGTTGTGTAAGACACACAACCCGATCCAACACCATGTTACATGATATAGTTTTGTTTGGCAAAACCTATGTATAATGTAACATTATACTTTTACGTTCACAAATTAAATCCCTTGTGATTAACTTAAACTTGGTTTTCAAAGTCAAGAGAACAACCTGAAACATATAACAAGCTTATATAAGAAGGTCCATCATCAAGTCTGCATAATTCAATCAAGTAAACAAAGTCTACAACATGTTAATGAATCTTATATTATATGTGTGATTACAATGATATAGGAATCGTATAAAGGTCTTGTTGAGTTGCTACTTGTACATGACTGAGTCTACTACTGTCAGATGAGAACATTAGCCCCTCTTTTACTGTTAACAACCATTTTGGGGTGAAACACGTGATCAAACGTTTTCAATGGTAAAACTTTTAAATTTCAGTTTATACTACTCCTTTGCATTTATAAATAGTTAATCTCTTTATACTTATTGGTTTTATAAAAACTTAAACTCTTTTTGAAAGAATAAGTTTTGTAAAATTTTAAATAGTAAACTTTGTGTTTTTCAAAGAAATATTTTTAACTCAAACCTTGAATTCAATAAGGGTTTTCCATCAAAGTATTCAAATCAAAGGTTTACAATAGAGGTACTCAATTATGGTATTCAATTAAAGGTTTTCAAATCATAGTATTCAATCAAGAGTTTTCAAATCAAGGTATTCAATCAAGGGTTTTCAAATCATGGTATTCAATCAAGGGTTTTCAATCAAGGTATTCAATCATGTTAGTCATTTATTCAATCTTAAAAACTTAAAGTCATGGCGTTCATCATTGTGAACAAACTTATACACATCAAGACACATTCATTCATTCATTCTTAATCTTAATCTTTAACGATAGTACTAGGTGATAACAACAAGGGAAAGCGGGACACGTTTGGTTACGCCAAGGCTGTTGTGAGCGATTAAATATGTTTTAAAAACTATCTGCCGATTGGATGCGTTACAGTAATATGGATTTGCTGCTAATTAAGTTTACCAGCATAGGTCATATTGTTTGGGTTACGTCAACATGGAGTTGTCTTTTGAATAATTTCAATTGTACGACTTGTGTTGAATGTGTTGAGCTGACTACTGATCTAATTCCAAATGTAAATTAGGACTTGATCATATGTTGATATTTATTTAGTAGATAGTTATTGACTATCTGTACACGTTATTCTTCCTTGATGATAGCTTTTACAATTATCCATGACATACATATATAATGTTTTATTCATATTGTATCATTATGCAACTTCATATTTACAAATGTTAAAACCTATTGTTCTCACCAACTACTTGTAGTTGACAATTACCTTTCACGTATTTCAGATAATCAGGTTTAGAGCATTACAAGGATAACTAAGAAACCATAGTTAAGATAGAACAAGAACAAGAAACAAGCTAGGATGGAACAGAAACTCACCTAATCCTGATTGTTTAATTATCTTCTCTGATATTATTTTCTAAATATTATTTTTGGTCAATTAGTTGTCATTCTTTTGGTAGATAGTTAGAAAGCTTGTAACTAAAGAATGTTTAACATTGTGGAACTTAGAAATGCATTATGATTGTTCTTCTTTCAATACTTGTGCATGATTTAACCATTTATTGTCACCGCGTCGTGGATTCTGCACGTGGCGCAAGGGGTGTGACAACTCACCTTCGCGCGTATTCATAAGAATCATCACTCGAACGAAGACGACGATGACTTTACTTTCAGATTTGGTTTTCCACTTTTCAATTATCATTCGAAACGTTAAACCCACATATATGTTTGAGCGAATTGTCAATGTTGAATCTAGTAGGAGTTATTTAACTAGGAACATAGACTTTAGACTCGGGGTCAAAGTCTTGGTATTTACTCCCTCTAAAGTTGAACACTTAGTTATTTTCAGGCTGTTTAGTATTGCTAGAAAAGGAGAACCATAATAATAACACAAGGAATTTCGGGGAATTCAATTCATATAATTCAGGGAATGTTAGGGTATAAATAGCCAGCATTCAATCTAACAGGACAAGAAAGAATAAGACAAACAACTAACAGAAATACAGGTACTGAAACAAACAAAAAAGAACAACAACTGATACAAAAGTCAACAACAATGGATACATGGGTCTTCAGTTGTTCCTCCATGGTTGTAATTAGTTGTTGTGTCTTTAGCGTTGAACCATGGAAGCCATTCCACGATTTGTTGAATCCGTTGTTGTCTTCAGGTCCTGTTCTACGGTTGTCTTCAGCTACTAGATACGTTGTTGCTGGATCAATGGTTATTGGATCTGTAACATCAGTGCCGGAAACGTAACTGGAACAGTAACATCAACAGTAACTCAGGTACAGACTATGTGTATTACATGTATAATATTATCATTTCATGTTTAACACAGAACTATTTCACATTTATGTCAGAAACATGTTTCAAATCCATGGTTTAACAGTCAGAAACCAATATGACAACACAGAACTATTACATGAATGTTAGTTAGGACATTATTATGTATAGACGTATGTAAAGTTGTATATAACAAAACCACAACGGATGTCGTACGTGAATTCTAAATGGACGGGTTATTCGTATAGGTGACGATCTGTACGAATATATCTAAAAGTTTAACGTTCTGAATGATCTCCAATAATTAGAAAATCACAACGAAAAGTGTAGTTATCGTCGTCTTTGTACGGGTGACAATCCGAACGAATACGCGTGAAAACTGTACGATTCGATTAAACAGTTAAATATAATGTTTTCAGGAATTTAAAATAAACAAAAGATATTAGTAAATTTACTAGGAATTACCACCTAAATTAAATTAATAAACGCTATTTTTAAAACCTTATCGTTCCGTTACGAAAACGACTGAAAACTGACGCGTTTACGTGAAACCGAGCGAAACCGAGCGAACCCGAACACATCGGATCGATTAAAAGAAATCAAAAGGCATTAAATTCCATTTACTACTCTCACCTACCACTTTTCCCTCTCTCTCCGCCGCTTTCTCTCTATACACTCTCTCTCTAAATTTCAAAACGCTAGATCTCTCAATACTACACCAAATCGAGCCATTTTGGTGTCAAAACGATCCTCACAACTTGTAGATCGTGAAAGTAGAAGAATTTAGAGCTTGGAACCATCTGAAACGAGGTAAAATCGGGTCTAAACTCGCAATTTTAGGGTTTTCACCCTCTTGGTTCGAACACCCACTTACAACCGAGTTAACCACCACAAACCTTTAGGAAACTGCACGTTAATGGTGTAGGATGTTGTAGAAACTTGAGGGACTTCATGATATAGCCATAAACTAGAGGATGGAGTTCTGAATGTCTTTAGTCGCGAACTAGGCGAATGGGCCACGCAGACACGCCGAATGGCCATGAGCAGAATGGCCATAGGCCGACTGACTCCACGACTGAATGACATCTCTCTTTACATGCCACCCACATTCAAACCCCCATGCTCATTCGTAAGGCATCCACATTCGGGTGAACGGGAAAGACAAGGCTGAAGAGTAGCCGAATGGAAAATTCATTCGAATCATCTTCTTTATTCTCATACACCCACATTCGAATCTCGTATTCATTCGGGAATTCCATTCTCATGGCATCTTTCCCTTCACATGAATGGGTTGCAAGACCTAGAAGCACCGAGAGAACATAAAGGATTAGCCATGGATGGGGGTTGGTACGTGGATTGCGAAATGGGAAGCCATTAGGGTTGCATGGTGCTAGAACCGGTTTAAATCTAAATGGTTACTAAGTGTATTAATTTAAAATTTTCTTTTTTAAAAAAAAAACTAATTTAATACTTAAACAAATGTTTAGTTAGTTAATTGGGTTTAATCACTAGGATCTATCAAGGAGTACTTGTGACAAAAAGATTACTTAGGGTTGTGTTCAAGGATGGGTTTCAAAGTATTAACTAAAACTCTAATGACACAACCCTAAATCTAATGACTTCTAAGGAAATGAACTAATGCTGATTCACCTAAATCACAACAACCCGAGGACTGTTAAGTGATTTTAAACTTTCAAGGACCAAAAGAACTACGAGAATGACAAGAAGGCTCAAGAAACGACTAAATATTGAGTTGATAGTGATCATTCTCAACACCACGAAATTTCATACCATGGGTTATCAACATAGGCTATTCAAATTGAATAACATAAGATAATGATTAACTGAGAAGGAACAAAGAACAAAAGAAGGACTTGGAGTTAATCGAGTGAGATTAACCTAAGTCTACCATGTTAACTTCGATCTTCTTAAATTAACTTATGTTTTAATAAAAAGGAAACGATTTAAAAGATTCTTTAATTAAAATGTTTTAAAATAAATTATATGATTTCTAACTTAAAGATTTCAACTTAAAATGGATTTTATAAATGATTTATCAACTAAAGGATCTAGAATAAGCGTATATTGACCTTACATAAGTAAGGCTTAAATGTGAATATCTAAGGGGTAAGGGTTCATACCGGATACATAACTTAGAAAACTTAGAGAAAATCATGGCAACTCATTAGTAAAGTCTAGGACACATAGTTTCACAATGAGACCCAAAACCCTATATACGTCAACTATAAATACTTATAGTCTTCGAATCCTCTTAAAACAACTCAGGTGCTAAAGATACATAACCTACAAACAACGAGTGCGCGTATCTTTGTGATTCATTACATAGCAATGCAAGTGAGTTCATTGCTCCTTTTCTAAACATTTTTTTTACAAACGCAGGGCAGAGAAGCATGCGTAAATTATTTACCTTGGATTATATTTACTTAAATGCTTTTACTTAATATATGATTTACATGTATAATTGTTATCCTAGATTTTTGTCTAGCTAAACTATTTGCAAGATTTCAAAATGAGTTATCTATTCATCACAAGTAGATAGCTACTTTAAATCAAAGAAGTATTTTCAAAAATATAATTTCAAAGCACTAAAGATCTAAAACAAAGAACTATTTTCAAAGATATATTTCAAAGAACTACGTACAAAGAACTATTTTCGGTGGTGTGTTGTCAAAGAACTAACGATATATTTCAAAGAGCTACGTACAAAGAACTATTTTCGGTGGTGTGTCGTCCAAGAACTAACGATCTATTTCAACGAACTGTGCGCAAAGAACTATTTTCAAGGGTTTGTCTGAGAAATATCAAAGATAGCATGTGCCAATCTCAGGTTTGAAAGATGTCCTAGCTAGACTGATCCAATATCAGACGCATGTTTGATCATATTTACAGCATCCCCTAACCAGTTTTGAGGAACATCTAGGAAATACTCAAAGATAACATGTGCCAAATAACTAAAGAACTATGCGAACGACAGACGATCTAGACGAACTATAAATTCCTATACATCAAAAGATGTCCTAGCTAGACTGATTTATTATAGGTCAGATGTTTGATGATATTTATAGATCTCCTTTATTACTAAGAACCATGATTGATACACTAGTCTACTTGAGTAGACCAAGGCCCAATCATTAGGTCTTAGATTTTATTAAATGTTTACTTATTTATTTATTTAAGCATTTAATGTAGTGTTTTCTACAAATACTATGGTTGATCTTGATTGTGTGATGAACTTACGGAATCAATAAAATTTCTATGTTTGTGGAATTACAAGAACTAAGAACTAAAGAACTATAGTGTCGATGGTGTGGAATAAAACGCTTAATTATCATTAACAACAATATGTTATGTAGTTCGGTATATGGTGGGCTGGTGGTTGGGCTGGCAGTAAGCTTGACCCTACATATGTCCTATATATAAGCATACTTGATTGGATAACTGTCACACCCCGGGCCGGCGGGGTAGGATCGGGTTTCCCCGACGGGCGGAAGGTTCCCGGGCGTGATATCGAGAGTGATAATCGAAATGATCAGATTGTTTACATTGCACATGATATATAAATGAGAAACTTGCTAAAAGAAAATAGAATAACAAAGTTAAATTACATCAGTTAAGTTTATAATTTAACAATGTAAATCTACTATCACATCATAAATCTTCAATCTTGTATCTGCACAAGATATACAAAATAACTGTGTATGATGTCCAAAAGTCTGCAGGTCCAAAAAGCTAGGTCCACTATCTGTAACCTAGTCCAAAAGAAACAACTCTTCAGTTGACCTGTTCGTCACCTAAGAAGTCATGCGAAAATAAAGTCAACACATGGTTGGTGAGTTCATATAGTTTAGTAATTGAAAATGATTTGAAAACCTCTTTCGGTAAAGACCCTAACCTCGTTAACATCACATGTAATATCCATATTGGTATGCTTATATATAGGGCATACCACTAAGTCGAGCCTACAAACCCGCCCAGACGTCATCCCATCACATACTAATACGCATATGACACTGTTGTTAATGATAATTAAGCATTTTTACCCTACACACCTCTGATTTAAATTATGCTTTCCAAAATTTGATTTACCTTTGATTCTCTTGAGTTCATCATAGATACATGATTTCCCCAAAAGTCAGTGATAGAAATAAAATGTTAAATATTTAATTAAATAAATAAATAAAACATTTAAATACAACTAAGAAATGATGATTGGGCCTTATTTGACTGAATCAATTAGACTTAGTTGTTGGTGGTTGTCCAAATTGTAACCTCTCACACGTGACCCATACCAGGCATAACTCACAAGGAGTATACCTGGGCGTGACGAGATTTTAATGATGCCCGTACAGCCTGACCCAATGGTCTTCTGTACCTGAAGGGACTTTACGGATATCCTTTGATTCTTGATCTCTTTGATTCTCTTGATTTTTGTTATTTAATTCATTTGATAGTTCACGTTATTGCCCATATAGCTTGACTACAAGAGTCTACTATACCTGAAGGGACTTTATGTGTGTTACACGTGGTCTTGATTCCCTATACAACTGATGTCACACCCCTAATTTTCAACTAACGGAATCATACCGTTTGGGACGTGACAAACCAGGATCTCAGATCATTAGACATAACGAAGACCTCTATATGATATTCAAACATACTTTGGTCTAAAACTGTAATATCAAAATTTCAATGTTTGCGGAAGCGTTTTAAAAAAACTAATAACAAAACGTAATGGTTTGAAATGTAAAATACAACTCCAATAGTATTCAATGTCTTAATTGATCAAAGCTAAAACACTTGAACTGAAATGCATGCATGAGACTCAATATCCTAGTCCCTGCTTGTCCTTGCTTGTGCCTTAGTGTCCTGAGAAAACATGTAAATCAAGTCAACACAAAGGTTGGTGCATACACAGGTTTAAGCATTCACAAATGTTGAAACCACAGTTTGAATATATAGTTTACAGATAACATAATCACACGTGCATAGTCATGATAGCTAGTCATTTGTACTATTTACATAAGTGGTCGACACCGAAGCTGACGTTGCCATGCTATAGCATGTTTTTGCCTTAACACTATTGTCTAGCACGAACAATAGTAATGTGTGTGTTTCGTCAGTCAAACACCTGCGTAGATCCCATCTACCAAGTGAGGTTTGTCAAACCCAATAGATCTATCTTCAACTACCACGCTTTGCACTCCGGCAAATTAAACGGTTCGAAATAGAAGGCTTTGTAATGCTATGTTTGCACTTAATGTAAACAGTTAACTCATGCAAGTGATATGTATCTAAAAGCGTTTGTTGCACATGTTTTCTCCCCCAAAACAGTTAAAATAAGAAAGGGGCCGTGTACGCACCTTTGATAGCAATGGAAAGATCAAACACACAAAAAAATCACGTAAACTGTCTTCTACGAGAAATCTGTGTTTCAACAATAATCGTTGTGTTATTCGGGATGTCGTTTTGTGATTGAAATCACATACGTGTCAACACACGCATGTTAGAGTGTTAGAATTGTACATACGTAAGGATGAGCAAATTTGTGATCGTTTGATTAGATTGTATAAACATATACGATTATGTTTATATGCACGTAAATATACGCGACCGTAATTTTCGATAAAAATATAATTTTTATCATTTAATATGAATCGAAACTCCGTTACGATTCCAACGAAACTTGAACGGGTTAATTCGGAGTTAAAATGAATAAGTTACGATTAAAATTGTAAAAATATGATTTTTGTACAAAATGGGAGAGGCGTGGTTCGAACCCACGACCTCCCCTTCACCCCACACTCTCCTTACCAACTCATCTAGTTCATCTTTCGTTAACATTATCCTTTCTAAATGGTTTTAACCAATAACTGATCGGGTTCCCTTTGTTTTCTTTAACCGAATCAAAGGACTCCCAATTGAGCCCAGATTCGAACCCGATAGGACCTGAAACCATGGGGTTATTGTCCATCCAGTCCAATCGAGTCTATATGAGCAGTTAATTGATCTATATCATTCAAAATCATACGATTTTTATACTTTGACCGAATTCAAACCAAAATCCCAGTCTCCAACTCAAATTCATAAATTTCGTTATTGTTTATCTTAAAAATCATAGGGTTTACATTACCCTAGTTATTTCGAAACTATCAGTATCAATTAATTTGAAAACCAAGTTCATTCTATTTAAAATCCCTAAATCGTTTTTATTCATAAACCCTAGAATTCGAAATCCAATAATTCGATATTACAACCAGCAATAGGTTTATGGTTTAGCTAAATCGGAACTCTCTGAAACTTGTAGTACAATTTGATTTTGATTTTAAAGCTATTTTGATCGAAATCCCCAAATCGTTTAAAGTAATGAACCCTAGAACTTGAACTTGGTCAATTCGTGACTGATATATGAAATTGGAATATGATTTAGTTTGATCGGAGGTTTCTGAAACTTTCTACATAATTTAATTTGATTCTAAAACACGTTTGAATCAAAACCCCCAATTCGTTCAAACCGAAGAACCCTAGAAATCGAATTCATATGATTCGATATTAAAAGCCGAAATTGACATAGGGTTAGTCTAAATCGGCATGTTCAGGTTGTGTGGGGATAGATTTTTACCTTATTTGATGTCGATTCGATGTAGTTCGATTAGAAGGTGAAGTTTGGCCTATGCTTTAATCGAATCTTCAACCCAAGGTTTCTGGAATCAAATTAATCGATGTAAAACCTCCTAAGAGTGCCGATTAAGGATTTTGTGAACTCAATTTGGTGAATTATGGTCGAGATATATGGTTTTGATATTGAAGTCTACGGTTTCAATATAACTCGACATTTACTCGACTTAATTCTCTAATTATGGTGATAATTATGATGATAACTGCCAATTATCATTAACACGAGTTAATGAGATGTTTAATTCGGTTCATTACAACCGAAAATCATAAATTTCAATTTCAATTGTTCCATTTGACCGAATTTTGACTTTTTCAAGTCAAAATCCCCCAATTTGGTCAATTTCAAACGTAATTATTATAAATTAGGTGTTCCTAAACTCAATTAGATTAATTATACACTTTCTAGCTAAATTTTGCTTGATTTCGTATTGTTTCGGTTAGTTCTGGGGTTAACGGAGTTAATTCGGAATACCGAATCATCACTAATCGGCCAATTGGAATATTATCGGGCTTGATTAATCCAATTGGGCCTCATATATACATTTGGCCTATCTTGGGCTCATTGGGCCTACTTGGGCCTACCCTGGGCCTTATTGGGCCTACTTGGGCCTGCTTCTATTCAATTGGGCCTACGAGAGTTAACGAGGTTAGTTTCAAAAAGTCGGATTGTCACAACTGACATCCACCTTAACTCAAATATTAATGATTTCATTAGATTGTAATGATTTCATTATTTCAATGATTCACACACATTTATGATTTTTGATTCCTTGAGTCTCTTGATCTTGATCTTTAGAATTTCCATGATTCACAATGATAATTGATTCTTGATTATGATTCTTTGTTCTCAGATCCCACACTGAATTAGGTTTCCTTTGAATATGATCTTTTGTTTTAGTTCCTTTGATTTCACTTTGAATTTAGATTCTTGAATTTGAACTTGACGGACTAAGGGTTTGTTTAGAGTTTAGAATTAATGTATTACTCATAAGAGTAATTTAATTAACTTGATAATTTAATCTGTATATTAATTACCTAGACAGGAGTCTAGGAGTGTAAAAAATCATTTATATGTAAAACATATAATAAAATAAAAGCATTTAAGTAAAAAATTTAAATAAAACAGTTTACGCATGCTTCTCAGCCCCGCGTTTTAAAAGAAAAATGTTAGAAAAGGGGCAATGAACTCACCTGTGCTGCTATGTAAATGATCTAACACAAAATGCGCGCTTTTGTTGTATCTTAGGTTTCTTCAGTTCTAGTTATTTTATAAGAATTCGAATACAATAAGTACGCGAGTAGTCGTCGTATCTAAATCTTTGTCTCGGTGTGTGTAACTAAGTGTCCTAGTACTAAGTGTATCTATGATCTAATATAACTTAGTTACCCTTTTATGACCCCAAATCCCATGTTTAATTACAACACTTAAGATAAATTTTACAAAATTTGGGCAGAGTCTCCTTTGCATTTAGTTCAAATCCAGACAATTATATTGTCTATTTTTCAACAAGTTCCCAAACAATTAAATCAAAATAAGTATTTAAATCAAAACATTACAATTAACTTCCATTTTAAATACAATATTAAGTCAAAACCATTTAATGAAATCTAACAAGTTATAAATAGGTTTCTTTTATTACAATCTCATTACTTAAGTTTAAGTAACACTTAATGTGTGATGGGCTTTATTAAACCCCATTGGGCCCGTTTAGGCCCAATTGAAAATCCTTGGTTTTTAATTGATTAAAAGAATTTAGCTTTTGTCTCTCATGATCATATAAGAAAATTATCCAATTGTTTAACCATCCTATGTCCATTAACAACTCATGTGGAGTTGTTATTGTATGTTAAGAATTATCTTGATATAGTAATCCCTAATACATGCTCCCATGCAAAATTCTAAGTTGTTTATTCCATGCATAGCTTATATGAATTCCCATGCACACACACACATAACCTTAACTCATGCATGCTCGTGTATACAAGTCCTATGTGCCATGAAACTAAAGATTGTAGTGTCCATCTAATTTCAATCTCCCAAAGGCAGCGAACCTTTTAGGGTTTGCCCCAATGGTTCGGCTAACATCACCTCACCCACGAACCCTTAGGGTTCGGCCAGGGAGGGCTCGCCACTAGTAAGGGTTCGGCAAGGCATAAGGTTCGGCCAACAACTCAGCATCCACGAACCCTTAAGGTTCGGTAAAAGTTAGAGGTTCGCGACCTATTTTGTTTCCAGCACTTAGGTTCGTTCCCTCATTAGGGTTCGGCTGGTTGAAGAGATAACACTTTGGTTCGCTGCTGGTTGTGGTGTGCAAGGGTTCGGCTTAGAAGGTAGGTTCGTGGCTAAAGTTCGACCGGACAAGGAAGGTTCGGCTAGGGAAACTCCTAGGTTCGGCTACCTCGTGACTGGTTCATAGCAGCTTCATAACAGACTTCCAGGGTTCGTTGCAGAGTCTAGTCAGTTCGACAGGTTCGTTACAGACAACAAAGGTTCGGCTCAGTCCTTTAGAAGGTTCGGCCACCCTGAACGAACCTGCATCAGCTCTTCAACCTCACGAACCTGTAAAACTAATCCCCATTTCGACCTTAACCTGTTGAAATTTAGTTTCCAATGTGTCTAGGTTGTTCATATGTATTTATCTATGTGTTTTGTAAGTGCGTAAACCGATTAAAAGCATCAAATAAGAAGGGGTTCGTGTCATACCCTAAATCCGAATTTAAAGGGATCATTTACCTTAGATCTCATGGATGGAAGCTCGAAATACTTGTACTTCTGTAATCTACAAGATGAAAGGATCGTAATGACACCAACTATGCTCGATTCCGGCTAGAAATGAAGGAGATCCTCTAGAGAGAAGGTGGAGAAAACTTCTAGAGAGAGAGAGATGTGTGAGTGACGGGAATGAGGGAAAGGAGAGGGGTGGAATGGGTTGGTGGTGCCATAAATGATCCATTTAATCCACTCGGTAGTTCGGTCCCAGTCGGTTTCGCGTAAAATGTCGGATCGCGTAGTCTCACCGCGAAACGAATCGATTTATAAAAATGGAATTTATTTAATGATTCTAAGTTGTGATTCCTAATAAATTAACTAATATCTTCTATTTATTTTAATTCTTAAAATATTAATTTATATTTAAATCGAAACGTACGGTCGTCGCGCGTATTCGTTCGAATCGTCACTCGTATGAACACGGCGATAACTATACTTTTCAATCTTTTTTTCTAACTATAGAATATCATTCAGAACGTTAAACTTTCAGATATATTCGTACAGATCGTCACCTATACGAATAACCCGTCGATTTAGCATTCACATAACAATATTCGTGTGTTTTGTTCTATAAAGCCTCATATACGTTTATACATAATAAGTCCTAACAAATAATCACATGATGGTTCTGTATTGTCAAATAATTATCTGACTCAAGAACCCAATTTCTGAACTTTGTTTTTCTGAATTGAATCTGAACTGTGCTATGATAACATGTAATGAAAATGATTTACAATTGATAACTGAAATATGTACCTGATTTACTGTTCATGTACTGTAGAGATCACTGTTCCGGTGACGGTTCCAGTACTGATGTTACAATAACATTGGTGGTTGTTGATGAGGTTAAGGTTGTCCTTACGAGTGATCAGTGTTAACAGATTTTCAGGTTGTTCAAATGATGTGAATTAAAGGTATGGGATGAAATGCTTAATTATCAACAGAAACAATATATCATGTGGTTTGGTATGTGGTAGGCTGGCGGCTGGCAGGCGGTAAGTTTGACCCTACGTATGCCCTATATATAAGCATGATGAGCTAGATGGTATAGGTGGTTAATGGTGAGGTTAAGGTTGTCATCTGGTTAGGTTTGTACAAAATTTATTTCTAAACAAAACTCTATGAACTCACCAACCATGTGTTGACTTGATTTTTTTGCATGACTTCTCAGGTGACGAACAGGTCTGACTAAGAAGTTTTAGCTTTTGTCTAGGACGCCAGATACAGGACCAAGTATTTTGGACGTGCATATTTTTGAACATCATTATACAGATTATTTTGTATATCCTGTGCATATTACAAGATAGAAGAATTATGATGTTGATAGTAGATTTACATTGTTAAATTATGAATGAAACTGATGTAATTTAACTTTGTAATTCTATTTTATTTAGCATTTTCTCATTATATATAATGTGCATTGTAAACAATTTGATCATCACGATTATCATTCCCGATATCGCGCCCAGGGACCTTTCCGCCCGACGGGACACACGATCCCGCCCGCCGGCTCGGGGTGTGATAGATTGGTATCAGAGCCATGGTTATAGGGAAATATAGGTCATTTATTTAAACGGTTTGGCCTAGACTATAACCTAAACACAAGACGTAGAAAATTATTTGCATTGTGTCTTCCGCATTCGATTATTGCACTAACCGATATTTTATTGGTTGTGATTAGAATGCCACCAAGAAGACCACCTCCTCTATTGCCTCCACCACTACCGCCACCTCCTCCTCCACCTCCTCCTCCCCCACACTCTCCACCTCCTGACCCGAACGTGAACCCAAATATGGATCCTGCTACTATTGCCTTGGCAACTATGCTGAGCAGTCAGCTGATTAGCCAGCTGAAAGAGGTGATACCGGATATGATCAACCGTATCCAGAACAATAGCCACAACTCCGGGAACTCATCAGGAGAGGCCAGTGGTAACACAAGCAATGCATCTAATTAATCCTACAAGTCATTAGTAGGATTTAAGCCGCCTAACTTCAGCGGTAATGAGGGAGCCGTTGGTTTAATCCAATGGATTGAGAAGATAGAGACTACTCTGGACCTTTGCAGTTGTCCAGAGCATCACTGGGTTTGTTATTCTGTGGGATCATTCAGCAAACGAGCCTTAACTTGGTGGAACTAACAAATTCAGGCTAGAGGAAGAGAAGAAGCCATGTCGATGTCATGGGAAGATTTCAAGACTTTATTGAGGATCGAATTCTGCCCTACGAATGAGCTGTAGAGGATGGAAACTGAACTGTCAAACCATGTGATGAAAGGAGCAGATCACTTGGGGTATACTACTCGTTATCACGAGTTGGTAGCATTGGTGCCAAACATGGTACCAACTTTGGAGAAAAGGATTGACAGATATGTAGGTGGACTACCTGCCTACATACAGAGTTTGGTGATTGCAGCAAACCCTGTCACCTTGGAGTCAGCTATTAGTCTGTCGGGGAAACTCACTGATTTGATGGTAGCCTCTGGAACTTTTATAGAAGGAGGCTGACTCAGGCAAGAACAAGGAAGAATCTTCGAAGAAACCCCATCATCACCCAATGAAGAAGCAAAAGGTCATAAAGAACTACACGATGGCCACTCCTCTCAACCAAGTAGCAGTTGCACCACAAAATCTTCACAAGAAACCATACACAACCATGTATCCTCTGTTACTAAATGCCAGTATCATCATGATGCAAACACTCCCTGCCGACATTGCATGGGATGTGGAAGGATGGGCCATTGGGTCTAGCACTACAGAATGGCTCCTAACCAAGCAATCAACAATGCTACTATAGCTCTCCGTCCACCAACAATCAGAACCAAAACACTAGCGGATGCTATAACTATGGTGAAATTGGTCACTTCTCAAAGAACTGCCCAAATAAAGTACAACCGGCAGTTCAACCACCACGTGGAAGAACTTTTGCCATAGGAGCTCCAACTGCTCGTCAAGACCCGAACGTGGTCACTGATACATTTCTCTTACATGACTTTTATGCATCAATTCTGTTTGACACTGGTGCGGATCAGAGTTTTGTCTCGACCGACTTTGCATGCCAGCTTAATCATATTGAGGAACCCTTAGAAGCCCCTTACATTATTGAAGTAGCAAATGGGAAACAAATCACAGTTAGTACAATATATAGAAACTTCCCATTAACACTTAACGGTCAAACATTCACCATCGATTTGATACTGATGGAATTGGGGAGTTTCGACATCATTGTCGGAATGGATTGACTATCTCTCAGCAGAGTGGAAGTCATTTGTTCTGAAAAGCTACTTCGAATTCTATTTACGAACGATCATGTATTGGAAGTATGAGGGGATCAAGCGAAACGTAGTGTCAAAATCATATCTTGCATAAAGGTGCGTAAGTGTTTACAAAAGCAGTGTGTAGCTTTCCTGGCTCATGTGGTGGAAAAAGAGAAAGATTATATCAAGATTCAAGACGTGCCAGTACTAAAAGAATATCCGGAAGTGTTTCCAAATGATCTACCATATTTGCCACCGGCATGACCGGTATAGTTCTGTATTGACTTGGCTCCTGGAGCAACCCCTGTTGCTAAACCTCCTTACAGGTTAGCACCTTTCGAGATGCAGGAATTGTCAAACCTACTACAGGAATCACTTGATAAGGGTTTCATCCGACCGAGCTACTCACCATGGAGAGCTCCGGTTTTATTCATGAAAAAGAAGGATGGATCCTTTCGGATGTGTATAGAGTACAGAGAGCTTAACTAATTGACCATCAAGAATCAGTATCCACTACCGAGGAACGATGATCTTTTTGACCAACTACAAGGAGCTCAGTAATTTTCAAAGATCGATTTACGCTCCGGATATCATCAACTCAGAGTTCAAGAAGAAGACATACCAAAGATGGCTTTCCGAACCAGGTATGAGCATTATGAGTTTATGGTGATGCCTTTCGGATTGACTAATGCACTGGCAGTTTTTACGGATCTCATGAAACGAGTGTGCAAGCCGTATCTGGATCAGTTTGTTATTGTATATATCGATGACATGCTGATTTATTCCAAGAGCAAAGCAGAACATGAGCAACACCTCAGGAAGATCTTGGAGCTATTGAAGAAGGAACAACTCTATGCCAAATTCTCTAAGTGTGAATTTTGGCTAAGAGAAGTACAGTTTTTGGGTCACGTAGTCAACAATGAAGGAATACATGTAGACCCTGCCATGATCGAGGCGATCAAGAACTGAGATACGCCGAAGGCACCGACGGAGTTACGGTCCTTTCTGGGACTAGCGGGTTATTATAGAAGGTTTATCTCAAACTTTTCTAAGATAGCCTTGCCTCTCACCAAGTTAACTCAGAAAAGTGAGCCGTCTGTTTGGGAGCATAAATAAGAAGATGCCTTCCAGATATTGAAGAAGAAGTTATGTGATGCTCCAATCTTATCTCTCCCAGATGGTACAGACGACTTTGTAGTGTATTGTGACGCTTCCCATCAGGGAATCGGTTGTGTGTTAATGCAGCGAGACAAAGTTATTGTGTATGCCTCAAGACAGTTGAAGATTCATGAAAAGAACTACACGACTCATGATCTAGAACTGGGAGCAGTAGTCTTTGCACTGATGATTTGGAGACATTACTTGTGTGGCACTAAGTGTACCATCTTCACTGATCACAAAATTCTACAGCACATCTTTGACCAGAAGGAACTCAACATGCGACAGTGTCGTTGGGTTGAACTTCTGAACGATTACCACTGTGTGATCAAGTACCATCCGGGTAAGGCAAATGTTGTAGCAGATGCGTTGAGTCAGAAGGAACGGGTCAAACCTTACGCGTAAGAGCAATGGGAATGACTGTGTAGACGAGTCTACGCGACAAGATTATTCAGGCACAACAGGAATCAGTAGAATGACGAAATCTGTAGAAAGAACTCGATTGTGGAGCAGAACAACATTTTGAAACGAAACCAGATGGAGTTATCTACTACCATGATTGCGTGTGGATTCCTACGGTAGATGAACTGAGGAAACTCATCTTTGATGAAGCGCATAAGATCAAGTATTCAATACATCTAGGCACCGATAAAATGTACCAAGACTTACATGGATTTTATTGGTGGTCGGGAATGAAGAAAGACATAGCTGAGTACGTCGGCCGATGTCTGACATGCGCGAAAGTAAAGGCAGAACACCAGAACCGTCAGGTTTACTTGAACAGCCTGAGATTCCGCTCTGGAAGTGGGAAACAAATAGCTATGGATTTTATTACCAAGCTACCCCACACTTCCGGTGGTCATGATACAATTTGGGTCATCGTCGATCGTTTAACAAAATCTACTCACTTCTTGCCAGTGCGTGAAACCTTCACGATGGATAAACTGGCGAGACTATACATCAACGAGATAGTGGTACGTCATGGTGTACCATTGTCTATTATTTCAGATCGACACAGCAGATTTACATCGAGGTTCTGGCAATCATTACAGAGATCTTTAGGGACGCATTTGAACTTGAGTACAGCTTATCATCCTCAAATGAACGGTCAAAGCGAACGTATGATACAGACCCTAGAGGACATGTTGAGAACATGTGTGTTGGATTTCGGTGGGAATTGGGACTATCATTTACCACTAATAGAATTCTCCTATAATAACAGTTACCATAGTAGTATCGGATGCGCACCGTTCGAAGCTCTGTATGGGCGAAAATTTCGGTCACCGATCTGTTGGACTGAAGTTGGAGATAATCGAATAACAGGGCCAGAGCTTATTCAGGAAACTACCGATAAGATCGCTCAAATTCAACAAAGGTTACAAGCAACCTGGAACAGACAAAAGAGCTATGCTGACAAAAGACGCAAGCCATTGGAATTTCAAGTGGGAGACCATGTCATGTTAAAGGTATCCCCATGGAAAGGCGTAGTTCGTTTTGGAAAGAAATGCAAGTTAGCACCACGATACGTGGGACGTTCAAGATCGTTGAACAGATTGGTCCTGTGGCGTATAGACTGAGATTACCAGATGAACTCAATGGTGTGCATGACGTGTTTCACGTCTCAAACCTCAAAAAGTGCCTTAAGGATGAATCACTTGTTATACCAGTCGAGGAAATTCAAGTGGACGAACAATTACATTTTATCGAGGAACCTTTAGAGATTATGGATCGCGAAGTTAAACAACTAAAGCGAAGCCGTATTCCGATCGTCAAGGTTCGATGAAATTCAAAGCGCGGACCCGAGTTTACTTGGGAACGCGAGGATCATATGACGTCCAAGTATCCCCATCTGTTAACAGAGGAAGCCGTACCTGATAACGATTCTTAAAATTCGGGACGAAAATTCTCTAACAAGGGGAGACTGTAACATCGGTGCTGGAAACGTAACCGGAACAATGACTTGAACAGTAACTCAGTTACGAGTTATGTGTATTACATGTATACTATTATCATTTGATATTTGACACAGAACTATTTCACATTTATGTCAGAAACATGTTTCAAATCCATTGTTTAACAGTCAGAAACCAATCTGACAGCACAGAACTAGTACGTGAATGTTTGTTAGGACATTATTATGTATAGACGTATGTGAGGTTGTATAGAACAAAACCACAACGGATGTCGTACGTGAATGCTAAATGGTCGGGTTATTCGTATAGGTGACGATCTGTACAAATATACCTGAAAGTTTAACGTTCTGAATGATGTCCAATAATTAGAAAATCACAACGAAAAGTGTAGTTATCGTCGTGTTCGTACGGGTGACGATCCGAACGAATACGCGGGAAAACTGTACGATTCGATTAAACAGTTAAATTTAATGTTTTCAGGAATTTAAAATAAACAAAAGAAATTAGTTAATTTACTAGGAATCACCACCTAAATTAAATTAATAAATGCTATTTTTAAAACCGTATCGTTTCGTTACGAAAACGACTGAAAACAGACGCGTTTACGTGAAACCGAGCGAAACCGAACGAACCCGAACACATCGGATCGATTAAAAGAAATCAAAAGGCATTAAATTCCATTTACTACTCTCACCTACCACATTTTCCCTATCTCTCCCGTCACTTTCTCTCTTTACACTCTCTCTCTAAATTTCAACACCCTAGATCTCTCAATACTTCACCAAATCGATCCATTTTGTTGTCAAAACGATCCTCACAACTTGTAGATCGTGAAAGTACAAGAATTTTGAGCTTGGAACCATCTGAAACGAGGTAAAATCGGGTCTAAACTCGCGATTTTAGGGTTTTCACCCTCTTGGTTCGAAATGGGAAGCCATTAGGGTTGCATGGTGCTAGAACCGGTTAAAATCTAAAAGGTTACTAAGAGGATTAATTTAAAATTTTCTTTTTTATTTAAAACTAATTTAATACTTAAACAAATGTTTAGGTAGTTAATTGGGTTTAATCACTAGGATCTATCAAGGAGTACTTGTGACAAAAAGGTTACTTAGGGTTGTGTTCAAGAATGGGTTTCAGAGTATTAACTTAAACTCTAATGACACAACCCTAAATCTAATGATTTCTAAGGAAATGAACTAAGGCCGATTCACCTAAATCACAACAACCCGAGGATTGTTAAGTGATTTTAAACTTTCAAGGACCAAAAGAACTACGAGAATGACAAGAAGGCTCAAGAAACGACTAAGTATTGAGTTGATAGTGATCATTCTCAACACCTAGAAATTTCATACCATGGATTATCAACTTAGGTTGTTCAAATTGAACAACATACGATAATGATTAACCGAGAAGGAACAAAGAATTAAAGAAAGACTTCGAGTTAATCGAGTGAGATTAACCTAAGTTTACCATGTTAACTTCTATTTTCTTAAAATAACTTATGTTTTAATAAAAAGGAAATGATTTATAAGATTATTTAATTAAAATGTTTTAAAATAAATTATATGATTTCTAACTTAAAGATTTCAACTTAAAATGGATTTTATAAATGATTTATCAACTAAAGGACCTAGAATAAGCGTATATAGACCTTACATAAGTAAGGTTTAAATGTGAATATCTACGGGGTAAGGGTTCATACGGGATACATAACTTAGAAAACTTAGAGAAAATCATGGGAACACATTAGTAAAGTCTAGGACACATAGTTGCACACCGAGACCCAAAACCCTATATACGTCAACTATAAATACTTATAGTGTTTGAATCCTCTTAAAACAACTTAGGTGCTGAAGATACATAACCTACAAACAACGAGTGCGCGTATATTTTTGATTCATTACATAGCAACACAAGTGATTTCATTTCCCCTTTTCTAAACATTTTTTTTTACAAACGCGGGGCTGAGAAGCATGCGTAAATTATTTTCCTTGGATTATATTTACTTAAATGCTTTTACTTAATATATGTTTTACTTTTATAATTGTTATCCTAGATTTTTGTCTAGGTAATATATTTGCAGGATTTCAAAATGAGTTATCTATTCATGACGAGTAGATAGCTACTTCAAATCAAAGACTATTTTCAAAAATATAATTTTAAAGAACTAAAGATCTAAAACAAAGAACTATTTTCAAAGATCTATTTCAAAGAACTACGTACAAAGAACTAACGATCTATTTCAAAGAGCTACGTACAAAGAACTATTTTTGGTGGTGTGTTGTCAAAGAACTAAATATCTATTTCTACGAATGTCACACCCCGAGTCGGCGGGCTGGATCGTGTGTCCTGTCGGGAGGAAAGGTCTCGGGGCACGATATCGGGAATGATAATCATGATGATCAGATTTTTTACAATGCACATGATATATAATGAGAAAATGCTAAATGAAAATAGAATGACAAAGTTAAATTACATCAGTTTGGTTTCTAATTTAACAATGTAAATCTACTACCAACATCTTAATTCTTCTATCTTGTATCTGCACAAGATATACAAAAAAATCTGGAAGATGATGTTCAAAAATATGTAGGTCCAAAATACTAGGTCCTCTATCTGGCATCCTAGTCCAAAAGCAATAACTTCTTACTCACACATGTTCGTCACCTAAGAAGTCAACCAAAAAGATCAAGTCAACACATGGTTGGTGAGTTCATAGAGTTTATTTAAAAGTGAATTTGAATAAACCGTTCGGATGACAACCTTAACCTCACCATTAACCACCTATACCATCTAGTTCAGTATGCTTATATATAGGGCATATGTAGGGTCGAACTTACCGCCCGCCTAGCCACCGTCCCACCACATACCAAACCACATGATATATAGTTCCTGGTGATAATTAAGCGTTTCATCCCATACCTTTGGTTCAAAACGTTTGAATATCTTGAAAATCTGTTTACCTTGATCCGCCGAAATGACAACCTTAACCTCATCAACAACCACCTATGTTATCCAATCATGTATGCTTATTATAGGGCATATGTAGGGCCGCCCGCCCAGCCACCGTCCCACCACATACCGAACTGCTTAACATATTGTTTTTAGTGATAATTAAGCGTTTCATTTCATACCATCTTTATATTAGATTTTGAGTTCCACAAATTAAAATTCTACCGATTTCTTGAGTTCATCACGTATTCATGATCAACCATAGCATTTGTAGAAACATGATATTAAATGCTTAATTAAATGAATAATTAATCATTTAAATACAACTAAGACATGATGATTGGGCCTTATTTGACTCAATTAATTAGTCTTAGTTGTTGGTGGCGTCCAGCTTGTATCGTCTCACACGTGGCCCATATCAAGCTTGACCCAAATGAGTCTACCCGTATTTGTCGGCTCTTTCATGATGTGCCCATATCAGCTTGACCTTCAGGTCTACTGTACATGTCGGGACTTTAGGATATCCTTTGATTTTGATCGTCTTTGTTCTCTTGAATTCGTTTGATAGTTTGATTTATGCCCATATAGCTTGACTTATAAAGTCTACTATTTATGCCGGGACTTTCCATGTGTTAACACGGGATCTCGATCTCCATACAACTGACATCCACCTTGAATTGTTCGTTATTGATTCCATTAGTTCTTTGATTCACACACGGATATGATTTCCTTGATTTTGATCCTTAGACTTCCATGGCTACAACACTGAGTTTAGATTCTTTGAATTTGATCCTAAGTTTTCTTGAATGCACACTGAATTTAAATTCTTTAGATTTGATATTTAGTTTTAGTTTTCTTGATCAGATACTGAATTTAGATTCTTTGAATTAGAACTTTGATAGAATAATAGTTTGATTAAGAATTATTGTCTTACTCATAAAGAGTAATTAATTAATTCATTAAGTAACTCTGTGTATAGTTTACCTAGACAGGAGTCTAGGATACATTTATGTATATAAAACATACAAGAAGTAAAAGCATTTACGAGAAAAATATTTTTAAGAAAAAGATTTACGCATGCTTCTTAGCCCTCGTTTGAAAACAAAAATGTTTAGAAAAGGGGCAATGAACTCACCTGTGTTGCTATGAATGCGCTCGTTAATTGTAGCATAAGTATCTTCAGTACCTGAGTTGTTTTAAGAAATTTCGAATACTATAAGTATTTATAATAGACGTAACTTGGGTTTTGGTCTCGGTGTGCAACTATGTGTCCTATGCTACTAGTGTGTTTTCATGTCTCTCTAGCTATTCTAAATGTATTACCCGTTCATAAACCCTTAATCCCGTAAATAATCATCATTAAACCTTAGTTATATAAGGTTTATGTTAATTACCTTCATAACTCCTTTTAATGAAAACATCATTTAAAAAATTCATTTTAGTTAAATCTTTAGGTTAGAAATTATTTACTTTATTTTGAAGAAGTTTATAAATCATTTCCTTTTATTAAAACATAAATCCTTTTAAGAAAATATAAGTTATCATCATTAGACTTAGGTAATCCCATGCGATTAACTCTAAGTCCTTTGATATGTTTTCGTTTCCCATGGTTGTTTGATCAACTCTTGTGTATAACCCATCCAAGATAGTTCAAGTGAACAATCTAATGTAGTTATATGTTTTCATGAAATTTCTAAGTGTTAGGTGTTAATAATGAAATCAACACCTATATACTTAGACTATTTTCTTGATCCTAAATGAATTCCCACCAAATGATTCACAATTTAGTTTAATGAATTCTCGAATGTATCAAACCCAAATGATGTCCAAAATCCATTTTTATATGTCAAAATGATTCAAGAAAACCTCGGTCTTTGAAACCCTATTCAAGATTTCTTTAAATGAAACCCATGCGTCTTAAACTCAATTTACATTCAATAATCCATGGTTACACCTCCTTTTAGTTTAGAATACTTTAGTGTTGGACATTTGCATGAATGTTTAGCAACCAATTAATCCCCTAGTAAAATCCTAGTAACCTTCCCATGCATGGAATTTATGTACTACCCCATGCATGCGTGTAATATTAGAAATGGTTAGTTGTTCAATTAGGGTTTACAATGCTTCCATTCATTGGACACCTTCTTCCGACTGACCAACCGAACGAAAACCATGCGAATAGAGTGCTAGGCCGAATGTCGTGGGTCGTGCGAATGGGGTCTTGGCCGAACCTAAGCAACCGTGCGAAAGGTGGTCGGCCAGCGGTGCATGCGAATGAGGAGAGGTACCCGACCGAATGGGGTGGCAAGCGAATGGCTGTGCGAACTAGAGCTCTCATTCGGCCCTAAGGCCATTCGGCTAGGGGACAGCTCATGCGCCCTGTGGCCTTTCGGCCCACCTGATGTACAGCCATTCGGCCGATCGAACTCAGCCAAGGGTAGGTCTCCATTGTCGAGCTTTGTGATCACCCATGAGAACTCACATGTTCCTACTTCATCCAAAGTGTTTTTGGTGTAGTTTCCCTACGGTTTAGAAAGGCTAGGATCGATTTTTGATGGGGTTCAAACAAAAGGGCTTCAAAACCCTAAAACTGAAACTTACCACTTGATTTAGGTGGTTCTCGGCTCAGATCGTCTGTACTTTCAAGATCTATGTATTGTTGTGGTCGTTTTGACACCAAGAGGGCTCGATTTGGTGGTGAAATGAAGAACTTAGGGCTTTGAAATTTAGAGAGAGAAAGTAGAGAGAGAATGAATTTGGGGTGTTGGAGCTGGTAGGTGGGGTAGAAATGAGGCATTTAATGCCTCATTAAAGGCTTTCAAAATACCCGGTGTGTTCGGTCTCGCTCGGTTACGCGTACAAACGTCGGTTTCATTTGTTTTCGTAACAAAACATTACGGTTTTAAAAGTAAATGTCACACCCCGAGCCGGCGGGGTAGGATCGGGTTTCCCCGACGGGCGGAAGGTTCCCGGGGCGCGATATCGAGAGTGATAATCGAAGTGATCAGATTGTTTACATTGCACATGATATATAAATGAGAAACTTGCTAAAATAAAATAGAATTACAAAGTTAAATTACATCTGTTAAGTTTATAATTTAACAATGTAAATCTACTATAACATCATAAATCTTCAATCTTGTATCTGCACAAGATATACAAAATAATGGTGAATGATGTCCAAAAATATGCAGGTCCAAAAAGCTAGGTTCTCTATCTGTAACCTAGTCCAAAGGAAACAATTCTTCATTTGACATGTTCGTCACCTGAGAAGTCATGCAAAAATAAAGTCAACACATGGTTGGTGAGTTCATATTGTTTTAATATTTGAAAATGATTTGAAAACCTCTTTCGGTAAAGACGCTAACCTCATTAACACCACATGTATTATCCACATCGGTATGCTTATATATAGGGCATATGTAAGGGACAAGCCCTAGCCAACATCCCACCACATACTAATATGCATATTACACTGTTGTTAATGATAATTAAGCATTTTTACCCTACACCTCTGATTTAGATTATGCTTTCCAAAACTTGATTTACCCTTGATTCTCTTGAGTTCATCATAGATACATGATTTCCCAAAAGTCATTGATCGAAATAAAATGTTAAATATTTAACTAAATAAATAAATAAACATTTAAATACAACTAAGGCATGATGATTGGGCCTTATTTGACTCAATCAATTAGACTTAGTTGTTGGTGGTTGTCCAAGTTGTAACCTCTCACACGTGACCCATGTCAGGCATAACTCACAAGGAGTTCACCTGAACTGAGCGGGATTTTAATGTTTTGCCAGTACAGCCTGACCCAATGGTCTTCTGTACCTAAAAGGGACTTTAAGGATATCCTTTGATTCTTGATCTCTTGATTCTCTTGATTTGACATTGATATTAATTTCATTTGATGGTTCATGTTATTGCCCGTATAGCCTGACTACAAGAGTCTTCTATACCTGAAGGGGACTTTATATGTGTGTTACACGTGGTCTTGATTCCCTATACAACTGACATCCACCTTAACCTGAATATTAATGATTTCATTAGATTATAATGATTTCATTATTTTCATGATTCACACACATTTATGATTTCTGATTCCTTGAGTCTGTTGATCTTGATCTTTAGAATTTCCATGATTCACAATGATGATTGATTCTTGACTATGATTCTTTGTTCTTAGATTCCACACTGAATTAGATTTCCTTCGAATATGATCTTTTGATTGTGTTCATTTGATTTCACTTTGAATTTAGATTCTTGAATTTGAGCTTGATGAACTAAGGGTTTATTTAGAGTATAAATTTAAAGTATTACTCTTAAGAGTACTTTAATTAATTTGATTATTTGATCTGTTTAATAATTACCTAGACAGGAGTCTAGGAGTATCAACAAACATATATATGTAAAAACATATAATAAATAAAAGCATTTAAATAAACAGTTTAAATAAAACAGTTTACGCATGCTTCTCAGCCCCGCGTTTTAAAACAAAAATGTTAGAAAAGGGGCAATGAACTCACCTGTTTCATTCGCTGCTCATACGGCCGAATTGGGTTCTAGGCCCATTCGGCGAGCTGTGGGCTATCATTCGGCCAAGCCGATTTCCAAGGTGGGCATCCATAGATCTAGAACAAATCGGCGAAGCATTGAAGTAAGGGTTGTTCCTACACCATTTTAAGGTGTCCTAGAGTGAATCCTAAGGCTTGAAAGATTGTAAAACCGGTTTAGATGATGGTTCGAAACTAGGGTTTTCAAACCCTCAAAACCGAAACAAAAAAATGTATTTTACCACGATTCTGATGGATTCAAGCCCCGATCTGTTGTACTTCCTTGATCAACAAGTGATGGTGGTGATTTTGACACCAAGAACACACAAAATGGTTGAGATTTGGGTGTGAAATCTTAGAGAGAAGGTGAGTTTTCTAGAGAGAGAGAGCTTGGGAGAGGGATGAACGAATTTTGGAGGTTGGTGGCTGGTTGGTGAGGATTGAATGCCTCATTAAATGGCTGAAAATAAACTGGGTTCGCTCGGGTTCGTTCGGTTTCGAGTGGTTTTGCGTAAAAACGTCGGTTTCTCGTCCTCTTCGTTACGAAATGACTCGGTTTTAAAAATAGAAATTATGAAATTATTTTAGGTTGTGATTCCTAATAAATTAACTAATCTCTTTTATTTATTTAAAATTTTCAAAATTATTAATTTCCGTTTAAATCGAATCGTACGGTCGTCGCGCGTATTCGTTCGAATCGTCACCCGTACGAACACGGCGATAACTATACTTTTCGATATTGTTTTCTAATTATAGGATATCATTCAGAATGTTAAACTCCCAGATTTATTCGTACAGATCGTCACCTATACGAATAATCTGTCGGTTTAGCATTCACGTAATCACATCCATGTTGTTTTGTTCTGTAAAGCCTCACCTACGTTTATACATAATAAAATCCTAACAAATAAATCCCATGATGGTTCTGTGTTGTCAGATAATTATCTGACTCAAGAACCATTGTTCTGAACTTGTTTCTCTGAAATGATTATGAATTCTCTGTTAGATTTATGAAATGATAATAGTATATGATATGAACATGAATTCACACTGGAATGCATAAAAGTTGTACCTGATTACTGTTCACGTACTGTTTAAGATCACTGTTCAGGTGACGGTTCCGGCACTGATGTTATAGTCTCCCCTTGTTAAAGAAATTTCGTCCCGAAATTTAAGAATTATTGTCGGGTACAACTTCCTCTTCAAACAGTTGGGGATACTTTGACTTCATGTGATCTTCACGTTCCCAAGTAAACTCGGGTCCACGTCTTGAGTTCCAACGAACCTTTACAATCGGAATACGGCTTCGCCTCAGTTGTTTGACTTTGCGATCCATAATTTCCAAAGGTTCTTCAATAAAATGTAACTGATCATCAACTTGAATTTCTTCAATTGGAATGACTAGAGACTCGTCAGCAAGGCATTTCTTTAAGTTTGAGACGTGAAACACGTCATGCACCCCACTGAGTTCATCTGGTAATCTCAGTCGATAAGCTACAGGACCAATACGTTCGATGATTTCGAACGGTCCTACGTATCGTGCTGCTAATTTGCCTTTCTTTCCAAAGCGTACAACGCCTTTCCATGGGGATACCTTCAACATTACACGGTCTCCCACTTGGAATTCCAACGGCTTGCACCGTTTGTCGGCGTAGCTCTTTTGTCTGCTCCTAGTAGCTTGTAGTCTTCGTTGAATTTGGGCAATCTTGTCAGTGGTTTCCTGAATAACTTCTGGCCCAATTATTCGGTTGTCTCCAATTTCAGTCCAGCAGATCGGTGATCGACATTTCCGACCATAGAGAGCCTCGAATGGTGCACATCCGATACTGCTGTGATAACTGTTATTGTAGGAGAACTCGATCAGTGGTAAATAGGAGTCCCAATTCCCACCGAAGTCCAATATACATGTTCTCAACATGTCCTCTAGGGTTTGAATAGTACGTTCACTTTGACCATCCGTTTGTGGATGATAAGCTGTACTCAGATTTAACTGTGTCCCTAGAGACTTCTGCAGTGATTGCCAGAACCTGGATGTGAATCTGCTGTCTCTATCAGAGATAATAGAAAATGGCACACCGTGGCGTACCACTATCTCATTGATGTATAATCTTGCGAGTTTATCCATGGTGAAGTTCACACGCATGGGCAAGAAATGAGCAGATTTGGTTAAACGATCAATGATCAACCAAATTGTATCATGACCACTGGAAGTGCGGGGTAGCTTGGTAATGAAATCCATAGCTATTTGTTCCCACTTCCAGAGCGGAATTTCAGAATGTTCCAGTAGACCAGATGGTCTCTGGTGTTCCGCCTTTACTTTCGCACACGTAAGACACTGACCGACGTACCCGGCTATGTCTTTCTTCATTCCCGGCCACCAATAAAACCCACGCAAGTCTTGGTACATTTTATCGGCCCCTGGATGAACGGAGTATTTAGTCTTGTGTGCTTCATCGAAGATTAGTCTTCTCAATTCGTCTACCGCCGGAATCCATATACGTTCCCGGTAGTAGATCATTCCATCAGGCTTCGAGTCGAACTGTTTTTTCTGCTCCGCAATCAAGTTCCTTCTTCAGATTACCTCGGTCTAAAGCTTCTTGTTGTGCTTGAATAATCTTGTTACTTAAACTGGTCTGCACGGTTATCCCCATTGCTCTAACACGTAGGGGTTTGACCCGTTCCTTCCGGCTCAGGGCATCAGCTACAACGTTCGCCTTTCCCGGATGGTACTTGATTACACAATCATAATCATTCAGAAGTTCGACCCAACGGCGTTGTCGCATGTTGAGTTCCTTCTGATCAAAGATGTGTTGCAGCCTTTTGTGATCAGTGAATATGGTACACTTGGTGCCATATAAGTAATGTCTCCAAATCTTCAGTGCGAAGATTACAGCTCCCAATTCAAGATCATGAGTAGTGTAGTTCTTCTCATGAATCTTTAACTGTCTTGACGCATAGGCTATGACTTTGTCCCGTTGCATTAATACACAACCGAGTCCCTGATTGGAAGCATCACAGTATACAACAAAGTCATCACAGCCTTCTGGGAGAGATAGGATTGGAGCATCACATAGTTTATGTTTCAGCGTCTGAAAAGCATCTTCTTGTTTCTGCTCCCAGACAAACGGTTCACTTTTCTGAGTTAACTTAGTGAGAGGCAGAGCTATCTTAGAGAAATTCGAGATGAACCTTCTATAATAACCTGCCAATCCCAGAAAAGACCGTATCTCCGTCCGTGTCTTCGGAGTGTCCCAATTCTTTATCGCCTCGATCTTGGCAGGATCTACATGAATTCCCTCGCTGTTGACTACATGACCCAGAAATTGAACTTCTCTTAGCCAGAATTCACATTTAGAGAATTTAGCATAGAGTTGTTCTTTCTTCAACAGCTCCATGATCTTTTTAAGGTGTTGCTCATGTTCTGTTTTGGTCTTGGAATAAATCGGTATGTCATCAATGAAGACAATGACAAACTGATCTAGATACGGCTTGCACACTCGGTTCATGAGATCCATGAAAACCGCTGGTGCATTCGTCAATCCTAAAGGCATCACCAGAAATTCGTAATGCCCGTATCTGGTTCGGAAAGCCGTCTTCGGTATGTCTTCATCTTGAACTCTATGTTGATGATAACCGGACCGCAGATCGATCTTCGAGAAATACTGAGCTCCTTGCAACTGATCAAACAAGTAATCAATCCTCGGCAATGGATACCGATTCTTGATAGTTAACTTGTTCAATTCTCGATAGTCGATGCACATTCGAAACGATCCGTCTTTCTTCTTCACGAACAAGACCGGAGCTCCCCAAGGTGAGTAACTCGGTCTGATGAATCCTTTATCCAGTAACTCTGGTAATTGGTTCGACAATTCCTGCATCTCCGAAGGTGCTAGCCTGTAAGGAGACTTAGCAACAGGTGTCGCTCCGGGAACTAAGTCAATTCGGAACTCTACCGGTCGCGCCGGGGGCAAACCTGGTAGGTCTTCAGGGAATACTTCTGGATATTCTTTCACTACGGGCACGTCTTGAATCTTTTTCTTGTCTTTCTCCTTTTCCACCACATGAGCCAGGAAAGCCAAACACTGCTTCTGTAAGCACTTACGTGCCTTTATGCAAGAAATGATTTTGACACTTCGCTTTGCTTGATCCCCTCTAACTTCCAACACACGATCATCTGGTAATGGAACTCGAAGCAGCTTCTCAGAACAGATGACTTCCACTCGGTTAGAAGAAAGCCAATCCATTCCAACAATAATGTCGAAACTACCCAACTCCATCGGTATCAAATCGATGGCAAATGTATGACCGTTAAGTGTCAACGGGCAATTCCTGTATACTGTACTAACTGTGATCTGTTTTCCGTTAACTACCTCTATAATGTAAGGGGGATCTAAGTGTTCTTCTATAGAATCTTGTTGGCATACAAAATCGGCAGAGATAAACTCTGATCCGCACCAGTGTCAAATTGAACAGATGCATAAAAGTCGTGTAAAAGAAACGTACCAGTGACCACATTTGGGTCCTGGCGTGCAGCTGGTGCTCCAATAACAAAAGCTCTTCCACGAGGAGCTTGAACTGCCTGTTGTGCCTTCTTCGGGCAGTTCTTTGCAAAGTGGCCTTGTTCGCCACAATTGAAGCATCCACCATTGTTCTGATTAGCTGGTGGAGGAAGAGCCAAATCAGCATTGTTGACTGCTTGGTTAGGTGTCATCCGACAGTGCTGGACCCAATGGCCCTTTCTTCCATATCCCGTGCATTGCTTGCAGGGAGTGTTAGCAATGTGATGGTACTGACACTTGGCACACAGAGGACACGTGCCAGTGTAGGGTTTGCGGTTGGGGTTTTGTGGTGCTGCTGCTACTTGTTGGAGAGGTGTGGCCACCGTGTAGTTCTTGATGGTCTTCTGTTTCTTCTTCTGATGGTGCTGGTGATGAGGTTTCTTTGAAGACTCTTCCCTGCGTTTACCGGTGTCAGCCTCTTTATTTAAAACTCCAGAGGCAACCATCAGATCAGTGAGTTTTCCGGACAGTCTCACTGCTGATTCGACAGTAGTAGGGTTGGCTGAAACAACCATGCCGTGAATGCAGGCGGGAAGTCCACCCACATACCTGTCTATTCTTTTCTCCAAAGTTGGCACCATGTCAGGTACCAAAGCAACCAACTCATGATAACGAGTTGTATACCCCATGTGATCAGCCCCCTTCATCACATGGTTGGATAGTTCAACCTCCAATTTCTGCAATTCATTCTTGGGGCAGAATTCGGTTCGCAGCAGTCTCTTGAAATCTTCCCATGGCATGGCCATGGCTTCTTCTCTTCCTCGGGCATTGATCTGACCGTTCCACCAGGTCAGAGCCCGCTTGTTGAATGTTCCAGCGGAGTAACGGACCTTGTGATGTTCAGGGTAGCTGCAGAGATCCAAGGTTGTCTCGATCTTCTCAATCCATTGGATTAATCCAACGGCTCCTTCAGACCCACTAAAGCTGGGTGGCTTACATCCTACAAATGACTTGTAGGAGTAATGGGATGAACCTCCAGTATTTCCACTGGCTTCTCCAGATGAGTTGCCAGTGTTGTTGATCTCATTACGGAGGCGGTTGAACATCTCTGGTATCGCCTCCTTCATCTGATTAGTCATTTGACTACTCAGTAAAGTCACCAAAGTGATGGTGGTAGGATCCAGTATGGGAGTCGTGCCTGAGCCTAATGCCTGTGTGAGCAGTGGGGGAGGAGGTGGAGGTGGTGGAGGAGGTGGCGGTGGTGAATCAGATGGCGATGGTGTCGAGGAGTGTGGAGCCAAACCATGAGGGGGTAACGAAGGGATCTGTTTTCTCGGCGGCATTCTAATCATAACCAAAAGAATATTGGTTAGTGCAATGATCGGATGTAGAAGACAATTATGCAAGTAAGTCTTAAGTCCTGAGTTCTCTACATGCAGGGTCCCTAGGTTATAGTCTAGGCCAAACCGGTTAATTAAATGACCTATATTTCTCTATAACCATGGCTCTGATACCAATCTGTCACACCCCGAGCCGGCAGGGTAGGATCGGGTTTCCCCAACGGGCGGAAGGTTCCCGGGGCGCGATATCGAGAGTGATAATCGAAGTGATCAGATCGTTTACATTGCACATGATATATAAATGAGAAACTTGCTAAAATAAAATAGAATTACAAAGTTAAATTACATCTGTTAAGTTTATAATTTAACAATGTAAATCTACTATAACATCATAAATCTTCAATCTTGTATCTGCACAAGATATACAAAATAATGGTGAATGATGTCCAAAAATATGCAGGTCCAAAAAGCTAGGTTCTCTATCTGTAACCTAGTCCAAAGGAAAAAATTCTTCATTTGACCTGTTCGTCACCTGAGAAGTCATGCAAAAATAAAGTCAACACATGGTTGGTGAGTTCATATTGTTTTAGTATTTGAAAATGATTTGAAAACCTCTTTCGGTAAAGACGCTAACCTCATTAACACCACATGTATTATCCACATCGTTATGCTTATATATAGGGCATATGTAAGGGACAAGCCCTAGCCAACATCCCACCACATACTAATATGCATATTACACTGTTGTTAATGATAATTAAGCATTTTTACCCTACACCTCTGATTTAGATTATGCTTTCCAAAACTTGATTTACCCTTGATTCTCTTGAGTTCATCATAGATACATGATTTCCCAAAAGTCATTGATCGAAATAAAATGTTAAATATTTAACTAAATAAATAAATAAACATTTAAATACAACTAAGGCATGATGATTGGGCCTTATTTGACTCAATCAATTAGACTTAGTTGTTGGTGGTTGTCCAAGTTGTAACCTCTCACACGTGACCCATGTCAGGCATAACTCACAAGGAGTTCACCTGAACTGAGCGGGATTTTAATGTTTTGCCCGTACAGCCTGACCCAATGGTCTTCTGTACCTAAAAGGGACTTTAAGGATATCCTTTGATTCTTGATCTCTTGATTCTCTTGATTTGACATTGATATTGATTTCATTTGATCGTTCATGTTATTGCCCGTATAGCCTGACTACAAGAGTCTTCTATACCTGAAGGGGACTTTATATGTGTGTTACACGTGGTCTTGATTCCCTATACAACTGACATCCACCTTAACTTGAATATTACTGATTTCATTAGATTATAATGATTTCATTATTTTCATGATTCACACACATTTATGATTTCTGATTCCTTGAGTCTCTTGATCTTGATCTTTAGAATTTCCATGATTCGCAATGATGATTGATTCTTGATTATGATTCTTTGTTCTTAGATTCCACACTGAATTAGATTTCCTTTGAATATGATCTTTTGATTTTGTTCATTTGATTTCACTTTGAATTTAGATTCTTGAATTTGAGCTTGATGAACTAAGGGTTTATTTAGAGTATAAATTTAAAGTATTACTCTTAAGAGTACTTTAATTAATTTGATTATTTGATCTGTTTAATAATTACCTAGACAAAAGTCTATGAGTATCAACAAACATATATATGTAAAAACATATAATAAATAAAAGCATTTAAATAAACAGTTTAAATAAAACAGTTTACGCATGCTTCTCAGCCCCGCGTTTTAAAACAAAAATGTTAGAAAAGGGGCAATGAACTCACCTGTGTTGATGTGCAAATGGATCACAAAAGAAAATGCGCGCTCTTTGTCTGTTGCTTATGTATCTTTAGCACCTGAGTTGTTTTAGGAAAATTCAAATACGATAAGTATTTACGGTAATCGTCGTACTAGGGTTTGGGTCTCGGCGTGCAACTATGTGTCCTAGATTACTAATGGGTTTCTATAATTCCATCTAATTAGTCTAAACACATTACCCTTTGATAATCCTTATCCCACATTATTAAGTATAAGTCTTTAGCTAACATTTGAAATTAATTCATTTTGAGAAAAACATTTGAATTAGAAAAATCAACAATTTAATTTAATAGAGTTTGTAAATCATTTTCTTTTATGTAAAACACAATTAATTTAAATACAAGGATGTTTAACATTTGATGGACTTATATCAAGCCCATTGGGCCATCCTCGGGTCCATTTATCAGAGTTTGATTCTCAATTGATTCCCTTTCAATGCATCGATTAACTAAGCATAGATAGTTTTAAATAAACTACCTAAGTTAGTCACACATGTTTATAGATTTCCCGAAGATTTAGGTGTTAATATTTAAATCAACCCTATACCCTTTAGGTTATTGTTTGATCCCCAAAATAATATTGACAATCCTTGCTTATGTAGCATCAAGATTTATGTGATTTCTTGTTAGAAATTCGCACATTAATCATTCATATCTAATGTTAAGCCCCATTGTTACTATGTTAATCCTTAGTTTACTACATCATGATAACACCATATTCACCCAAAGTGGCTTGCATGAAAATGGAAATCCCAATTCCTTCCCATGCACACACATGCATGTATTTCCCATGCAAATCATACACACACATGATCAACATATGTATACACACTAACCACTAGATCCCATGCGTAACCACCCCATCCGACTCGATTTAATCATGGGCTGTGACAACCTGGGCCGACTGGGTCTGGGCTGAAGGACTTGGGCCGCAAGGGTTCTCTTTCGATCGAATGGCAAACCGAATGAGATCGACCAACGAATGAACTCTGGTCGAATGAGTTGGTTGGTTGGTCGAAGGAGATGCTCGAGCGAATGGCTTGGGTCGAATGTGAGCTTGGCCGAATAGGTTAATGGCGACCGAATGATCCAGTTTGTCGAATGGGAGTTGTCGAATGGTGCATTGGCCGAATGAGAACTAATCGAATGAAGGCTTTGCCGACTGAACAAAACTGCCGAATAAGAGGTGGCCGAATGGATTGGGCCGATTGAGGGCTGTTTCATTCGCTGCTCATACGGCCGAATAGGGCTCTAGGCCCATTCGGCGAGCTGTGGGCTGTCATTCGGCCAAGCCGATTTCCAAGGTGGGCATCCATAGATCTAGAACAAATCGGCGAAGCATTGAAGTAAGGGTTGTTCCTACACCATTTTAAGGTGTCCTAGAGTGAATCCTAAGGCTTGAAAGGTTCTAAAACCGGTTTAGATGATGGTTCGAAACTAGGGTTTTCAAACCCTCAAAACCGAAACAAAAAAATGGATTTTACCACGATTCTGATGGATTCAAGCCCCGATATGTTGTACTTCCTTGATCTACAAGTGATGGTGGTGATTTTGACACCAAGAACACACAAGATGGTTGAGATTTGGGTGTGAAATCTTAGAGAGAAGGTGAGTTTTCTAGAGAGAGAGCTTGGGAGAGGGATGAACGAATTTTGGAGGTTGGTGGCTAGTTGGTGGGGCTTGAATGCCTCATTAAATGGCTGAAAATAAACTGGGTTCGCTCGGGTTCGTTCGATTTCAAGTGGTTTCGCGTAAAAACGTCGATTTCTCGTCGTCTTCGTTACGAAATGACTCGGTTTTAAAAATAGAAATTATGAAATTATTTTAGGTTGTGATTCCTAATAAATTAACTAATCTCTTTTATTTATTTAAAATTTTCAAAATTATTAATTTCCGTTTAAATCGAATCGTACGGTCGTCGTGCGTATTCGTTCGAATCGTCACCCGTACGAACACGGCGAAAACTATACTTTTCGATATTGTTTTCTAATTATAGGATATCATTCAGAACGTTAAACTCCCATATTTATTCGTACAGATCGTCACCTATACGAATAATCTGTCGGTTTAGCATTCACGTAACGACATCCATGTTGTTTTGTTCTGTAAAGCCTCACCTAAGTTTATACATAATAAAATCCTAACAAATAAATCCCATGATGGTTCTGTGTTGCCAGATAATTATCTGACTCAAGAACCATTGTTCTGAACTTGTTTCTCTGAAATGATTATGAATTCTCTGTTTGATTTATGAAATGATAATAGTATATGATATGAATATGAATTCACACTGGAATGCATAAAAGTTGTACCTGATACTGTTCACGTACTGTTTAAGATCACTGTTCCGGTGACGGTTCCGGCACTGATGTTACAGTAAAGTTTATAAATTTCATTTAGGTGGTTATTCCTTGTAAATTAAATAAATATCTTTTGTTTATTTTAAATTTCTGAAAATATTTGGTTTACTTGTTTAAATCGAATCGTACAGTCGTCGCGCGTATTCGTTCGAATCGTCACCCGTACGAATACGACGATAACTACACTTTTCAATATGGTTTTCTAATTATTGGACATCATTCAGAACGTTAAACTTTCAGATATATTCGTACAGATCGTCACCTATACGAATAATCCGTCCATTTAGCATTCACGTAACGACATCCGTTGTTATTTGTTCTGTTAAACATCACTTACGTTTATACGTAATAATATCCTAACTAACAATCACATGATGGTTCTGTTTCGTCAGATAAATATCTGACTGTTGAACCAGTGTTTTGAATCGTGTTTCTGAAATGAATCCGTAATAGTATTGTGTCAAACATAAAATGATAATGATATACATGTAGCACACATAGTTTGTACCTGAGTTACTATGCAAGTTACTGTGTAGATCACTGTTCTGCTACGTTTCCGGCATTGATGTTACAGTCTTCCCTTGTTAGAGAAATTTCGTCCCAAAATTTAAGAATCGTTATCCGGTACGGCTTCCTCTGTAAACAAATGGGGATACTTAGTCTTCATGTGATCTTCACATTCCCAAGAAACTCGGGTCCACGCTTTGAATTCCATCGACCCTTGACAATTGTAATACGGCTTCGCCTTAGTTGTTTAACTTTGCGATCCATAATCTCTAAAGGTTCCTCAATAAAGTGTAATTGCTCGTCCACTTGAATTTTTTTCGATTGGTATGATGAGTGACTCGTCAGCAAGGCATTTCTTTAAATTTGAAAAGTGAAACACGTCATGCACACCACTAAGTTCATCTGGTAATCTCAATCTATACGTCGTCGGACCAATACGTTCAATGATCTCGAAAGGTCCTATGTATAGTGGTGCTAACTTGCCTTTCTTTCCAAAACTAACTACACCCTTCCATGGGGATACCTTTAACATGACACGGTCTCCCACTTGAAATTCCAACGGCTTGCACCGTTTGTCGGCATAGCTCTTTTGTCTGCTTCTTGTTGCTTGTAACCGTTGTTGAATCTGGGCAATCTTATCAGTAGTTTCCTGAATAAGCTCTGGCCCAGTTACAAGGTTATCTCCTACTTCGGCCCAACAAATCGGTGACCGACATTTTCGACCATATAGAGCCTCGAAAGGTGCATGTCACACCCCGAGCCGGCGGGACGAATCGTGTTTCCCGCCGGGCTGAAGGTTCCCAGGGCGCGATATCGTGAGTGATAATCGTGATGATCAGATTGTTTACATAGCATCAACATTGAGAATAACTAAAGCACAATCAAGCTAAGGATTACAAAGTTAAATTACAATATCAATGTTTGATAATTTAACTAAGTAAACCTGTCAAAAGAATGTAAATGTTTCTATCTTGTATATGTACAAGATATCAAAAGTGACTCGCGTCAACAACAAAATATGTGCTTTCCAAAAGTCTACTAGGTCCTCTATCTGGGCATCCTAGCATGAAATCCTAAGCCTTAGCTTAACCCTGTGCATCACCTGAGAAAGCATGTAAGAAAACAAAGTCAACACAATGGTTGGTGAGTTCATATAGTTTTAGTATTCGAAAAATAGCTTTTGCAAACCTCTTCGGTAAAACCTTAACCTCATTAGCATCACATGTAATATCCAGATCGATATGCTTATATATAGGGCATACGAAAGGGTCGAGCCTACAACCCGCCCAGACGCCATCCCACCACATACTAATCCACATATGACATTGTTGCTAATGATAATTAAGCATTTTACCTACCATTCGTGTTCATCATAGTTTCAAGCATCCTGTTTAAGAGTTTAAGTCATTCACCCAATGGTATTCCCAAATCCCTCCGGTAACAACCTTAACGTAATTAACATCACATGTAATATCCAGATCGGTATGCTTATATATAGGGCATACGAAAGGGTCGAGCCTACAACCCGCCCAGACGCCATCCCACCACATACTAATCCACATATGACACTGTTGTTAATGATAATTAAGCGTCTTACCAACCATCAATCCCATCATAGCTTTAAGTATTCCATTTATGAGTTTCATCACGCACAAGATAGTGTTCGAGCATTAAGTTTTGAGAGTTACCATTATGGACAGCTGAACACCCTAAGGAATTCCGCATCCATCCTTAACGGTACTAAATGTGACTCGCGACATCGGTGTTTTGATAGAGGAATCCTCAAGATGACACAAAGTCAGCTAGAAGAAACCAAAATCATCCTAGTCCCTCGTCATAACCATGGATGAAACAAGAAGAACACTGAATGACTAGTAGGGCTTGACCACTGTCAAGACGCGGCAGCCAATCAGTCTGTCTTACATGATTCTGACAACGAAGAGCACTGATGACTAGTAGGGCTTGACCAATGTCAAGGCACGGCGGCCAATCAGTCTGTCTTATGATGTCCGATAGCTTAAGCATACAAGTTTATAGAATTCACATAGATTTACTGATGACTAGTAGGGGTTGACACACAGGTCAACACGCGGCGGTCTATCAGTCTGTTGTCTGAGCATTCCAAGTGTATCAAGCATTCAAGCATTTCGAGTATCCCAAGCATATCAAGCATTCAAGTGTTTCAAGTATTCGAAGCATATCAAGCATTCAAGTGTTTCAAGTATCCCAAGCATATCAAGCATTCAAGTGTTTCAAGTATTCCAAACATATAAGTCTTTCTAAGTTTAAGTTTTCTAGCTTACATAAGGATAGTTTTCATAAGCCTTCTTAGTTTTTTTATATTAGTCTTTCTTATGCATTTAAAAGTTTCAAAAGTTTTAAGAAAATAAGTATAAGTATAAGTGTAAGCAGCCTTAGCATTAAGATTTGGAGTATAAGTATTAGTATTTAGAGTAAGTGTATATAGTATTTGCCTTTAAAACGAGTGTATCAAGTATTAGCATTCAGCATGTGATCATAGTTTCTAGCATTTAGCATATAGTATTAGCAACTAATTTGAGCAGAGAGTTCATAGCATTCACATTAGCATATAGTTTAACTTGTAGATTGTAGCAATGCTCATTAGCATGCAGTTTGAGCATATAGTTTGTAGCTTTAGCATTGTGCATATAGTGTAAGCATAGAGTTTCTAGCATGAGCATCAAGCATATAATTTGTAGCTTTAAGTTTATAGCATAGGCATCAAGCGTATAGATTGAGTCTTAGTCTTTAGCTTCCAAATAAGAGTTACGAGTTTAAGCATTAGTATAGGCATCATGATTAAGTGTAAAAAAAACATTTAATAACATTTCAATGATTGTTTAACATGTATAACATGCTTCTCGGTCCCGAGTTAAAACAAATAGTTTGAAAAGGGCAAATGAACTCACCTTGTGTTTGTAGTGGTTGACTAAGTATAAACAAGAATGCGCGAGCTCGTTGTTGTATTTGTGGTTGTATTCACGCCCCTGTATTGGTTTCATGTTGTTGTATCTTATAAGTATATGTTGTAGTGATTTGTGTGCGCATAAGTGTTAGTGTTAGCCCTAAAGTTGGTTAACACTATGAGTCTCGGTCTTTATTTGGCCCTGTTTAATTGTTATTGTCTTTAGTAGCAATTAACTCAATTAGGTTAAGACTTAGAACACTTCATCGTTGATTTAAGGTTCAATCTTGATTTAGTGTCAAAATTCGCCACCTTTGTAATAAAACATATGATTACAAATCCCGTTTTCCATGCATGTCATTCTTAACACTATAATTCAAATGTTAGATTGCATTTTAACCTATTTAACCAATCAATAAGTCTTGGGCCGAATGTTATGTATGTGAGCCCCATTTAGGCAAAGTGGGCCAATTAGTCCTTTGGGCCGAGAAAGAGTGTGGGCCAAATGCGTGGTTGGTCTTGGGTCGGCATATCCACGATGGTTCGGGTAATGCCATTGGGCCGGTTGGTTGCATGGCTACATAAAAACGAATTTGGGCCAATCAATTGGGCCGAAAAGGGTTGTATGGACTAAATCGCCATGGCCGAATATTCTATTTGGCCGAGGGGATTCTTATGGGTCGACTAGGTATGTCGTGGGCTTTATCAAACCTAATGGGCCAAATTAGCTGAACATGGACCGATTGTTTGTTCTTGGGCTATAAATCACATGGGCCGAATACCCTCTGGGCCCATTGTGGTGTAAGCTAAGCACATAACTTGGCCGCATGCATGGGATGAGTCGTGTACAGACCCAGGAGCAGCGAACCTAATGACCAGCGTGGCGTCACCTATAGGTTCAGCCGGCTTCACGGTTCGTGAGGAAGGAATGTTCACCGGCCATCGGTTCGTGGTATGCAAGGTTCGTCCAAGCAGACCAGGTTCGGCAGGGTAATGGTTCGGCTAGAGTTAATTAGGTTCGGCTGTATTAGGGTTGCATGAAGGGTTCGGGGTATTAGGGTTCGGTGGATGGCGCTGGTTCGAAGCCATGAGGTTCGCCAGGGAGGTTCGGTTATTAATGATGAAGGGTTCGGCTGTGCAGCACAGGTTCGGCCGAGTACTCGTAGGTTCGGCCCTTCGTGGGTTCGTGAGACTCCCGCCCATGCACGCAGGTTCCTGACCCCAAAGGGTTCGGCCCCCATGGCACCCAGCTAATTCCCGAACCTGTTGCGCCTTCATCATCATCATCTTCTTCGATTATGCTGGTTCTAAGGTTGTTTACATAGTGGTATCGCGAAATATGTGATTCTCGAAGGTATACAGGTCTTATAGGTAGTTCCAGAACTGATCATCATGACTAAGTCGGACATGGGTGTAAAACCCTAATTTACAGATTTTTCAAGCTTAGATACTTTGATTTTGGCCGGATAAAACCTCAGATCCTCTGTACTTCTCGGTTGAGGACCTCCCAAGCTTCGTTTAGACACCAAGAACGTCCGATTTCGCCCACAAACGAGTGAGATATCGCAATTTAAAGAGTGATTATCCTAGGGAGAGAGATTCGGGACAGAGTGTTTAGAGAGAGAGAGAGAAATGCTAGAAATGAGGTGAAAGCCTCATTTGTGGCTTTAAATACCCCGAGGGTATTCGGGTTCATTTCGGTTGCTCGTTTTTCGTCTCCGTTGCGTTTCCGGATCGTAACACGCGTAATATACGTGTTTTAAATAAAAAGACTTTATTTAATTCATTTCTGATGAGTTTCAAAATTGTAAAACGTTATAATATTATATTTTCTTAAATTATTATCGTTTTCGTTTTTCGTTTCGTCAAAAAACGTCACTTACGCCCGTTTTCATACAGAGCGCTACCTGTACGAACACGATCGTACGTTTCACTTTCTGATTTCGTTTTCTACTTTTCAGTCATCATTTCAGATCGTTAAACTTTCAGATTTATTCGTACAGATCGTCACCTATACGAAAAATTCGTCGGTTTAGCATTCTGTAACAACAACTGTTATGGTTTTGTTCTGTTTATCCTCGCATACGTTTATACATAATAGTATCAAATCAAGCATGGGTGTACTTGTTCAGTGTTGTCTGATGTGTTTCTGACTGTTAAACCTTGAGGTTTAATTCAGATTTCAGAACCATAGTATAATAGTTTAGTGTTTAGCATCCAATGTCAATAGTATATACATAGTTCACGTAGTTTGTACGTGAGTTACTGTGCAAATTACTGTGCAACTTACTATTCCGGTAACGATTCCAGCACAGATGTTACAGTGCACATCCGATGCTAATATGGTAACTGTTGTTATAGGAGAATTCAATCAGTGGCAAATAAGAGTCCCAATTTCCACCGAAATCCAAAGCACAGGTTCTCAACATGTCCTCCAAGGTCTGTATTGTAACATCAGTGCCGGAACCGTTACCAGAACAGTGAACTGCACAGTAACGTGCACAGTAACTCAGGTACAAACTATGTGAAACACTTATATGTTATTAACATTGTGATGCTTGACATTAAACTATTATACTATTGTTCCGAAATCTGATTTAAACCTCATGGATTAACAGTCAGAAACACATCAGACAACACTAAACAGCAACACAAATGCTTGATTTGATGCTATTATGTATAAACGTATGCGAGGTTAAACAGAACAAAACCATAACGGTTATTGTGATAGAATGCTAAACCGACGAATTATTCGTATAGATGACGATCTGTACGAATAAATCTGACAGTTTAACGTTCTGAAATGATGACTGAAAAGTAGAAAACAAGAATCAGAAAGTGAAACCAACGCCGTGTCCGTTCGGGTGACAATTCGAACGAATACGCGCGAAGGTGACGCGTTCTGATGAAACGAAGCGAAACACGAAAAGAACGATAATAATGTAAGAAAGTTAAACATTAAATATTTATTAGGAATCACAATCTTTTAAAATTTTAAAAATAGAGTTATTTTAATAAAATGCATAGAATACGCGAAAATTGTTTAAAATAATCAATTACGATAATAAATTCAAAAAAAAAATTCAATTAAAAGATTTACTAGAAATAACCACCTTCCAAAGATCCGAAAATAAATTCTTTTTATTTAAGTTACAAAACACGCGCGTAACGTGCCGGAAACGCGACGAAAACGAGAACCGAACAACCGAAACGAACCCAAATACCATCGGGGTATTTAAAGCCTAAATGAGGCTTTCAACCTCATTTATCACTCTCATCCTCTCTCTCCCTAACCCACACTCCCAAACCTCTCTCTCTCTAGAAGAAAACCAGCTTCAAATCGCGATATCTCACTCGTTTGTGGACGAAATCGGGCGTTCTTGGTGTCCACACGAAGCTCTCAACAACCTCTACCCAGATGTACAACCGATCTAAGGAGTTATCCGGCCAAACTCGAGGTATAAAGCTTGGAAATTCACGAAAAATATGGTTTTCTTACACTAGTTCGACCCACCCACATTAAACCGGTCCTAGGCCACCCTTTTTTCGAACACCGCACCTTTTTGAACCTTCTATCATGTAACATTAACCTTAGAAACGAGCTGGGACTACCTGGTTCGGTGAAGATGATGATGGAGATGTACAGGTTCGTGAATGCAACCCAGCCGAACCCATGATGAGTTGGGCAACGGGCGAACCTACTCCACCACCCTGCCGAACCCAGGCATGAGTTGCATGGGCGAACCCTAGCCGAACCATCACCCAGACGAACCTGGCTGCAAACCCTATACCTCAATCGAATCTCCCTCATGCAAACCTACGGCCGGAACCTGCGAACCTGTGGGCAACAAGGGTGGCGAACCCTACTCTGCCGAACCCAAGGAAGGGTTGCGAACCTCCCATGCACGAACCTCTTATTGAGTCATAGCCGAGCCTGTCATGCCAGGACGGCGAACCCTACTATTTCTGAACAAAAGTGGAGTGACGAACCTTCATGTTTTATCCACGAACCTGCCTCATGCGAACCTTTCCCCTGCCGAACCATTTGCATGGGCCGCAAACCTTCATGCTCTCCACCGAACCCTCAACCGAACCTGTTCTTGTGTCAGACCCTATTGTGAGCCACGAACCTGGTTGGCCGAACCTTATAACTTAACCGAACCTCTATGCATGTGAACCCAAGGTTCGCTGGAATTGAGCCGAACCTAGGTGTGTTGTGGTTAGGTTCGCTGAAGTGATCCACTTACCTAGCCCAACACCTTATAATCGGTCCATGAATATTCTATTTGGCCCAGTAGCATGCCGCCTATACATGTTTTAATGGGGCCATAGTCATTTGATCAAATCCAAGGCCCAATCAATTGGCCCAACCATCATTCGGCCCACTACAGTGGTTTAGCCCAACATCATTACCCGGTCCTTTGTTTAGGCTCATGGGGTATTGGTTTGGCCCAATTCACCCTTTCGGCCCATAATGGTTAAATACATGAACTAACATCCTAAGTAATCGAAATTGAATAACAGGTATTGGATTTGAATAAGCTACTACAAAGATGGTGAAAAATTCGATTAAGCACATCATGTGAAAACCTAAAACTCAAACCTTTGAAGTTTAAGTTAAGGGCTTTATATATAGGGAACATTTTTGGTTATGATAACAACACAAATAAACAAGAATGCTAGTGTAACATAATTGGGCTAAGTATGGCTAAAGTCCCTAGCGAGTTAATAGGGCCGAATGAAGACCGCGACTAGCTAACACTTACACATATACACATCGACTATAACTTACACTTATAAGTTGCAAACAAAATGAAATCAATACAGGATTGTGAATACTACTACAAACACAACAACGAGCGCACGCATTCTAGTTTAAGATAAGTCAACCACATCAACAACAAGGTGAGTTCATTTTTCTCTTTTCAAACATATTTGTTTTACCTCGGGACTGAGAAGCATGTTACACATTTTAAACAATTATTGAAATGTTTAATAAATGCTTTTATACTTATTCTTTATGCTTAAACTATATGCTCAATGCTTATGCTATAAACTTTATGCTTAAACTACAAGCTCGATGCTTATGCTATAAACTTTATGCTTAAACTATATGCTCAATGCTTATGCTATAAACTCTATGCTTAAACTATACGCTCGATGCTTATGCTATAAACTCTATGCTTAAACTACATGCTCGATGCTAAGGCTTTGAAACACTTACGCTAAATGCTAACACTTGATACACTCGTTCTAAAAGCTAATATTGTATATGTATACTCTAAATACTAATACTTTATACACTTATTTTTAAAAGTTAATATCTTACACTCTTAATCTTAATGCTAATTCAGTTTACACTTATACTTACTTGCTTAAAACTCTCGAAACTTTTAATTGCATAAGAAAGACGAATACTAAAACTAGAAATACTTTTGAAAACTATACTTATGTAAGCTTGAAAACTTAAACTCAGAAAGACTTACTTGCTCAAGAGGCTATAAAAACTTATATGCTTGAAATGCTATAAACACTTGTACGCTCGAAATGCTTGGAATGCTTGACACACTTGAATGCTCGATGTGCTTGGAATGCTTGAAACACTTGAATGCTCGATGTGCTTAGAATATTTGAAACACTTGAATGTTTGATATACTTGGAATGCTCAGACAACAGGCTGATTGACCGCCGCGTGTTGACCTATGTGTCAAACCCTACTAGTCATCAGTAAAATTGTGTGAATGCTCTAAACTTGTATGCTTAAGCTATCGGACATCGTAAGACAGACTGATTGGCCACCGCGTCTTGACATTGGTCAAGCCCTACTAGTCATCAGTGTTCTTTGTTTTCAGAATCATGTAAGACAGATTGATTGGCCGCCGCTTCTTGATAGTGGTCAAGCCCTACTAGTCAATCAGTGTTCTTCTTGATTCACTCATGGTAGTGATGAGCGACTAGGATGATTTTGGTCTCTTCTGGTTGACTATGTGTTATCTTGAAGACTCTTCTATCAAAACACCGATGTCGTGAGTCCTATTTAGTTTCGTTCTGGATGGATGCTGAATTCCTTAGGGTGTTCAGCTGTCCATAATGGTAACTCTCAAAACTTGATGCTCAAATACTACTTTGTGCGTGTTGAAACTTATAATCAGAACACTTAAAGCTATGATGGGATTTGATGGTAGGTAAGACGCTTAATTATCATTAATAGCAATGTCCTATGTGGCTTAGTATGTGGTGGGATGGCGTCTGGTCGGGTTGTAGGCTCGACTCTTTCGTATGCCCTATATATAAGCATACCGAGTTGGATGGTACAGGTGGTGTTAATGAGATTAAGGTTGCTACCGAAGGGATTTGGGAATACTATTGGGTAGATATTTTAAACTTCTAAACAGGATGCTTGAAACTATGATGGAATTGAATGATAGGTAAAATGCTTAATTATCATTAACAGCAATGTCCTATGTGGCTTAGTATGTGGTGGGACGGCGTCTCGCGGGTTGTAGGCTCGACCCTTTCGTATGCCCTATATATAAGCATACCGAGTTGCATGATACAGGTGATGTTAATGAGGTTAACGTTTTACCGAAAAAGGTTTGCAAAACTATTTTCAAATACTAAAACTATATGAACTCACCAACCATTGTGTTGACTTTGTTTTCTTACATGCTTTCTCAGGTGACGTACAGGATTAATCTAAGGCTCAGGATTGCATACTAGGATGCCAGATAGCTGACCTAGTAAACTTTTGGTAAGCACATACTTTGTTATCGATGCGAGTCACTTTTGATATCTTGTACAGATACAAGATAGAAACATATGATTCTTTTGATAGGTTTACTTAGTTAAATTATCAAACATTGATATTGTAATTTAACTTTGTAATCCTAGTTAATGCTTTATTGTGTTTTAGTTATTCTCAACGTTGATGCTATGTAAACAATCTGATCATCACGATTATCACTCACGATATCGCACCCCGAGAACCTTCCGCTCGACGGGAAAGTCGATCCGTTCCCACGGGCTCGGGGTGTGACATGTATCGTACGTTCGCTTTGACCACCCGTTTGTGTATGGTAAACCGTACTCAGATTTAAGTGCGTCTCTAGAGATTTCTGCAATGATTGCCAGAACCTTGATGTGAATGTGCTGTCTCGATCCGAAATGATAGACAATGGTACACCGTGACGTACCACTATCTCGTTGATGTACAGTCTTGCCAGTTTATCCATCGTGAAGGTCTCACGCATTGGCAAGAAGTGAGAAGATATGGTTAATCAATCGATGATAACCCATATAGTATCATGACCACTAGAAGTGCGGGGTAGCTTGGTAATAAAATCCATAGCTATTTGTTCCCACTCCAGAGCGGAATTTCAGGCTGTTCCAGTAACCCTGACGGTTTCTGGTGTTCCGCCTTTACTTACACACACGTAAGACATCGGCGGACGTACTCGGCTATGTCTTTCTCCATTCTCGGCCACCAATAAAATCCCCGTAAGTCTTGGTACATTTTATCGGCGCTTGGATGCACTGAGTACTTGGTCTTGTGTGCTTCATCAAAGATGAGTTTTCTCAATTCCTCTACCACAGGAATCCATACACGATCCTGGTAGTAGATAACTCCATCTAGTTTTGTTTCAAGCTGTCGTTCTGCTCCACAATCAAGTTCTTTCGTCTGATTTCCCCATTCTACTGATTCTTGTTGTGCTTGAATAATCTTGTCGCATAGACTTGTCTGCACAGTCATCCCCATTGCTCTGATGCGCAAGGGTTTGACCCGTTCCTTCCGACTCAATGCATCCGCTACAACATTCGCCTTACCCGGATGGTACTTGATCACACAATCGTAATCATTCAGAAGCTCGACCCAACGTCGTTGCCTCATGTTGAGTTCCTTCTGATCAAAGATATGCTGCAGACTCTTGTGATTAGTGAATATGGTACACTTAGTGCCATATAAGTAATGTCTCCAGATCTTCAACGCAAATACCACTGCTCCGAGTTCTAAGTCATGAGTAGTGTAGTTCTTCTCATTAATCTTTAATTGTCTTGATGCATATGCAATAACTTTGTCTTGTTGCATTAACACACAACCGAATCCCTGATGGGAGGCATCACAATATACTACAAAGTCATCACAGCCTTCCAGGAGAGATAAAATCGGAGCATCACATAACTTCTGCTTCGATGTCTAGAAAGCGTCTTCTTGTTTTTGCTCCCAAACAAATGGTTCACTTTTCTGGGTTAACATAGTGAGAGGCAAGGCTATCTTAGAAAAGTTTGAGATAAACCTCCTATAATAACCTGCCAGTCCCAGAAAAGACCGTATCTCCGTCGGTGTCTTCGGAGTGTCCCATTTCTTGATTGCTTCAATCTTTGCAGGGTCTATATGTATTCATTCACTTTTGACTACATGACCCAAAAATTGAACTTCTCTCAGCCAAAATTCACACTTAGAGAATTTAGCATAGAGTTTCTCTTTCTTTAACAGCTCCAAGATCTTCCTGAGATGTTGCTCATGTTCTGCCTTGCTCTTAGAATAAATCAGTATGTCATCAATAAAGACAATGAAAAACTGATCCAGATACGGCTTGCACACTCGGTTCATGAGGTCCATGAAAACTGCAGGTGCATTTGTCAATCCGAAAGGCATCACCATGAACTCGTAATGCCCATACCAGGTTCGGAACGCCGTCTTCGGTATGTCTTCGTCTTGAACTCTGAGTTGATGATATTCGGACCGCAAATCAATCTTCGAGAAGTACTGAGCTCCTTGTAGTTGGTCAAACAAATCATCAATCCTCGGCAATGGATACCGATTCTTGATGGTTAGCTTGTTCAGCTCTCTGTAGTCTATACACATCTGAAAGGATCCATTCTTCTTTTTCCCAAATAGTACCGGAGCTCCCCATGGTGAGTAGCCCGGTCGGATGAAGCCTTTGTCAAGTAGCTCCTGTAGTTGATTCAATAACTCTTGCATCTCTGAAGGTGCTAATCAGTAAGGAGATTTAGCAACAGGAGTTGCTCCAGGAACTAAGTCAATACGGAATTCTACCGGTCGCGCAGGTGGCAAACCTGGTAGGTCTTCAGGAAACACTTCCGGATACTTTTTTACTACGGCCACGTCTTGAATTTTGATCGTGTCTTTCTCTTTCGCCACCACATGAGCCGAAAAAGCTACACACTGCTTTTGTAGACACTTACGTGCCTTTATGCAAGATATGACTTTGACACTTCGTTTTGCTTGATCCCCTCGAATTTCCAATACATGATCATTCGTCAATGGAATTCAAAGCAGCTTTTTAGAACAGAAGACTTCCACTCTATTTAGAGATAACCAGTCCATTCCAACGATGATGTCGAAACTACCCAATTCCATCGGTATCAAATCGATGGTGAATGTATGACCATTAATTGTTAATGGGCAGTTTCTGTATACTGTACTAACTGTGATTTGTTTCCCTTCGTTACTTCTATGATGTAAGGGGAATCTAAAAGTTCCTCAATAGAATTTAGTTGACATGCAAAATCGGTAGAGATAAAACTCTGATCTGCACCAGTGTCAAACAGAATAGATGCATAAAAGTCATGTAAGAGAAATGTACCAGTGACCACGTTCGGGTCTTGGCCTGCAGCTGGAGCTCCTATAGCGAAAGCTCTTCCACGTGGTGCTTGAACTGCCGGTTGTGCTTTCTTCGGGCAGTTCTTTGAAAACTGGCTAAGTTCACAACAGTTATAGCATCCACCATTGTTCTGGTTCTGATTGTTGGGTGGAGGGAGAGCTAAAGCAGCATTGTTAACTGCTTGGTTTGGTGTCATCCTACATTGCTGGACCCAATGGCCCTTTCTTCCACATCCCGTGTAGTGACGGCAGGGGTTGTTAGCAGCATGATGATACTGGCATTTAGCACACAGAGGATGCGGGCCAGTGTATGGCTTCTTGTGAAGGTTCTGCGGTACAACATCTACTTGACTGAGTGGAGTAGCCATTGTGTAGTTCTTTATAACCTTCTGCTTATTCTTTGGATGATGTTGGGGTTTCTTGAAGGATTCTTCCTTGTGTTTGCCGGTGTCAGCCTCTTTCTTCAAAGTTCCGGAGGCTACCATCAAATCCGTGAGTTTCCCTGACAAACTCACAGCAGACTCTAAAGTAACAGGGTTTGCTGAAATGACTAAGCCATGTATGCAGGCGGGGAGTCCACCTACATATCTATCAATCCTCTTCTCCAGTGTTGGTACCATGTTCGGCACCAATGCTACCAACTCGTGATATCGAGGAGTGTAACCCAAATGATCTGCTCCTTTCATCACATGGCTTGCCAACTCAGTCTCCATCCTTTGCAGCTCATTTTTAGGACAGAATTCAGTTCTCAGCAAGGTCTTGAAGCCTTCCCATGACATCGACATGGCTTCTTCTCTTCCTCTAGCTTGAATCTGTGAGTTCCACCAAGTTAAGGCTCGCTTGTTGAATGTTCCAGCAGAGTAACGAACCTTGTGATGCTCTGGACAACTGCAGAGATCCAGAGTAGTCTCAATCTTCTCTATCCATTGGATTAATCCAACAGCTCCCTCAGTACCTCTGAAATTAGGCGGCTTACATCCCACAAAAGACTTGTAGGAGTAGTTAGAAGCACTGCCAGTATTTCCACTGGCTTCTCCCGATGAATTCCCAGAGTTGTTGCTATCATTCCGAATACGGTTGATCATATTCGGGATCACCGCTTTCAGCTGATTAGTCAGCTGACTACTGAGTAATGTTGCCAAGGCAACAGTAGCAGGATCTAGATTCTGGGTCGCGTTCGATTCAGGAGGTGGAGTGTGTGGGGGAGAAGGAGGTGGTGGAGTCAATAGGGGAGTTGGTCTTCTCGGCGGTATTTTGATCACAACAAATAAAATATCGGTTAGTGCAATGATCGAATGTAGAAGACACAACGCAAGTAAGTTCCTATGTCCTGTGTTCTCTACATGAAGGGTCCCTAGGTTATAGTCTAGGCCAAACCATTTAAATATATGACCTATATTTCTCTATAACCATGGCTTTCATACCAATCTATCACACCCTGAGCCGGCGGGCCGGATCGTGTGTCCCGTCGAGCGGAAAGCTCTCGGGGCACGATATCGGGAATGATAATCATGATGATCAGATAGTTGACAATGCACATGATATATAATGAGAAACTGCTAAATGAAAATAGAATTACAAGGTTAAATTACATCAGTTTGGTTTATAATTTAACAATGTAAATCTACTACCAATATCTTAATTCTTCTATCCTGTATCTGCACAAGATATACAAAAAAATATGTAAGATGATGTTCAAAAATATGCAGGTCCAAAATACTAGGTCCTCTATCTGGCATCCTAGTCCAAAAGCAATAACTTCTTACTCAGACGTGTTCGTCACCTGAGAAGTCATGCAAAAAGATCAAGTCAACACATGGTTGGTGAGTTCATATAGTTTTATCTAAAAGTGAATTTGAATAAACCGTTCGGATGACAACCTTAACCTCACCATTAACCACCTATACTATCTAGTTCAGTATGCTTATATATAGGGCATATGTAGGGTCGAACTTACCGCCCGCCTAGCCACCGTCCCACCACATACCAAACCACATTATATATTGTTCCTGGTGATAATTAAGTGTTTCATCCCATACCTTTGATTCACAACGTTTGAATATCTTGAAAATCTGTTTACCTTGATCCCCCAAAATGACAACCTTAACCTCATCAACAACCACCTATGTTATCCAATCAAGTATGCTTATATATAGGGCATATGTAGGGTCGAACTTACCGCCCGCCCAGCCACCATCCAACCACATACCGGTCTGCTTAACATATTGTTGTTCATGATAATTAAGCATTTCATTTCATACCATCGTCATATTAGATTTTGAGTTCTACAAATTGAAATTCTACCGATTTCTTGAGTTCATCACGTATTCATGATCAACCATAGCATTTGTAGAAACATGATATTAAATGCTTAATTAAATGAATAATTAATCATTTAAATACAACTAAGACATAATGATTGGGCCTTATTTGACTCAATCAATTAGTCTAAGTTGTTGGTGGCGTCCAGCTTGTATCGTCTCACACGTGGCCCATATCAAGCTTGACCCAAATGAGTCTACCCGTATTTGTCGGCACTTTCATGATGTGCCCATATCAGCTTGACCTTCAGGTCTACTGTACATGTCGGGACTTTAGGACATCCTTTGATTTTGATTGTCTTTGTTCTCTTGAATTCGTTTGATAGTTTGATTTATGCCCATATAGCTTGACTTTTAAAGTCTACTATTTATGCCGGGACTTTCCGTGTGTTAACACGGGATCTCAATCTGCATACAACTGACATCCACCTTGAATTGTTCGTTATTGATTCCATTAGTTCTTTGATTCACACACGGATATGATTTCCTTGATTTTGATCCTTAGACTTCCATGGCTACAACACTGAGTTTAGATTCTTTGAATTTGATCCTTAGTTTTCTTGAACACGCACTGAATTTAGATTCTTTGGATTTGATCTTTATTTTTAGTTTTCTTGATCACATACTGAATTTAGATTCTTTGAATTAGAAATTTGATAGGATAATTGTTTGATTTAGAATTATTGTCTTACTCAAAAAGAGTAATTAATTAATTCATTAAGTAACTCTGTGTATAGTTTACCTAGACAGGAGTCTAGGATACATTTATGTATATAAAACATACAAGAAGTAAAAGCATTTAGGTGAAACATATTTTTAAGAAAAAGGTTTACGCATGCTTCTCAGCCCCGCGTTTGAAAACAAAAATGTTTAGAAAAGGGGCAATGAACTCACCTGTGTTGCTATGAAATGATTCACAACAAAATGCACGCTCGTTAATTGTAGCTTAAGTATCTTCAGTACCTGAGTTGTTTTAAGAAATTTCGAATACTATAAGTATTTATAATAGACCTAACTAGGGTTTTGTTTTCGGTGTGCAACTATGTGTCCTATGCTACTAGTGTGTTTCTTTGTCTCTCTAGCTATTCTAAATGTATTACCCGTTCATAAACCCTTAATCCCGTGAATAATCATCATTGAACCTTAGTTATGTAAGGTTTATGTTAATTACATTCATAACTCCTTTTAATGAAAACATCATTTATAAAATTCGTTTTAGTTAAATCTTTAGGTTAGAAATTATTTACTTTATTTTGAAGAAGTTTATAAATCATTTCCTTTAATTAAAACATAAATCATTTTAAGAAAACATAAGTTATCATGATTAGACTTAGGTAATCCCATGCGATTAACTCTAAGTCCTTTGATATGTTTTCATTTCCCATGAGTCTTTGATCAACTATTGTGTATAACCCATCCTAGATAGTTCAAGTGAACAATCTAATGTAGTTATATGTTTTCATGAAATTTCTAAGTGTTAGGTGTTAATAATGAAATCAACACCTATATACTTAGACTATTGTCTTGATCCTAAATGAATTCCCACCATATGATTCACACTTTAGTTTAATGAATTCCTGAATGTATCAAACCCAAATGATGTCCAAAATCCATTTTTATATGTCAAAATGATTCAAGGAAACCTTGGTCTTTGAAACCCTATTCAAGATTTCTTTAAATGAGACCCATGCGTCTTAAATCAATTTACATTCAATAATCCATGGTTACACCTCATTGTAGTTTAGAATACTTTAGTGTTGGACATTTGCATGAATGTTTAGCAACCAATTGATCCCTTAGTAAAACCCTAGTAACCTTCCCATGCATGGAATTTATGTACTACCCATGCATGTGTGTAATATTAGAAATAGTTAGTTGTTCAATTAGGGTTTACAGTGCTTCCATTCATTGGACACCTTCTTCCGACTGACCATCCGAATGAAAATGATGTGAATGGAGTGCTAGGCCGAATGTTGTGGGTCGTGCGAATGGGGTCTTGGCCGAACCTGAGCAACCGTGCGAAAGGTGGTCGGCCGGAGGTGATACCATGCGAATAGCAGGGTGGCATGTGAATGAGGAGAGGTACCCGACCGAATGGGGTGGCAAGCGAATGGCTGTGCGAACCAGAGCTCTCATTCGGCCCTATGGCCATTAGGCTTGGGGACAGCTCATGCGGCATGTGGCCTTTCGGCCCACCTGATGTACAGCCATTCGGCCGGTCGAACTTAGCCAAGGGTAGGTCTCCATTGTCGAGCTTTGTGACCACCCATGAGACCTCACATGTTCCTACTTCATCCTAAGTGTTTTTGGTGTAGTTTCCCTATGGTTTAGAAAGGATATGATCGGTTTTTGATGGGGTTCGAACAAAAGGGCTTGAAAACCCTAAAACCGAAACTTACCACTCGATTGTACCTCGATTTAGGTGGTTCTTGGCTCAGATCGTCTGTACTTTCAAGATCTACGTATTGTTGTGGTCGTTTGGACACCAAGAGGGCTCGATTTGGTGGTGAAATGAAGAACTTAGGGCTTTGAAATCTAGAGAGAGAAAGTAGAGAGAGAGAAAGAATTTGGGTTGTTGGAGCTGGTAGGTGGGGAAGAAATGAGGCATTTAATGCCTCATTAAAGGCTTTCAAAATACCCGGTGTGTTCGGTCTTGCTCGGTTTTGCGTACAAACGTCGGTTTCGTTTGTTTTGGTAACAAAACATTACGGTTTTAAAAGTAAAGTTTATAAATTTCATTTAGGTGGTAATTCCTTGTAAATTAAATAAATATCTTTTGTTTATTTTAAATTTCTGAAAATATTTGGTTTACTTGTTTAAATCGAAACGTACAGTCGTCGCGCGTATTCGTTCGAATCGTCACCCGTACGAATACGACGATAACTACACTTTTCAATATGGTTTTATAATTATTGGACATCATTCAGAACGTTAAACTTTCAGATATATTCGTACAGATCGTCACCTATACGAATAATCCGTCCATTTAGCATTCACGTAACGACATCCGTTGTTATTTGTTCTGTTAAACCTCACATACGTTTATACGTAATAATATCCTAACTAACAATCACATGATGGTTCTGTGTCGTTAGATAAATATCTGACTGTTGAACCAGTGTTTTGAATCGAATTTCTGAAATGAATGCGTAATAGTATAGTGTCAAACATAAAATGATAATGATATACATGTAGCACACATAGTTTGTACCTGAGTTACTGTGCAAGTTACTATGTGGATCTCTGTACCGGTTACATTTCCGGCACTCATGTTACAACGAACTATGCACAAAGAACTATTTTCAAGGGTCTGTCTGAAAAATATTAAAGATAGCATGTGGCGGGATGGCGGCTGGGCAGGCGGTAAGTTTTGTAAATGCATTTTCTGTGTGAATTAAAGATGCATTTACTGTGTGAACCTCACTTGTTGTAAATGAAATCATAGTCTGTTGTATATGATTAGAAAATTCAAGTGTCAAAGGGTTCGGCTATGATTGATGGCTAAAGGGTTCGGCACTCACATGATTTAAGGTTCGGCTGGAATAAGTTCACGAACCTTATCAAAGGTTCGTGTAAAACGGAGGTTCGTGAAAGGGTAACAAGGGCCGAACCATTGCTTTAGAAACCTATATATATGATGTTGCTTGCTCATTTCAAGTTAGAGCTCATAATTCCATATACACAAATAGCAACATTCTCTCTCAAGAAGCAAGAACTAGACATGAAGATCTTCATCAAATTCTATTCATCTTAGCGTCTTTCTGTATTGAAGTGTCATGTATTCCAAGTTTGATTCATTGTAAAACACTTGAATGTTAATGAGAAATGCAAATTCATGATATATTACAATGTTTTTGTTGATCCAAATCTAGTCATGAACGGATTCCGCACGTTTATGATTGAATCGTAGGATTTCGTGATCGATTCTTTAAATCAACATGACCCTACGTATGCCCTATATATAAGCATGCTGAGCTACATGGTATAGGTGTTAATGGTGAGGTTAAGGTTGTCATCTGGTCAGGTTTGTACAAAATTTATTTCTAAACAAAACTCTATGAACTCACCAACCATGTGTTGACTTGATCTTTATGCATGACTTCTCAGGTGACGAACAGGTCTGACTAACAAGTTTATGCTTTTGACTAGGACGGCAGATAGAGGACCTAGTATTTTGGACGTGCATATTTTTGAACATCATTATACAGATTATTTTGTATATCTTGTGCAGACTACAAGATAGAAGAATTATGATGTTGATAGTAGATTTACATTGTTAAATTAAGAACGAAACTCATGTAATTTAACTTTGTAATTCTATTTTATTTAGTATTTTCTCATTATATATCATGTGCAATGTAAACAATCTGATCATCACGATTATCATTCCCGATATCGCACCCCGGGACCTTTCCGCCCGACGGGACACACAATTTGGCTCACCAGCTCGGGGTGTGAAAGGATCCATTGTTGTAGGATCTATTGTTGTAGTCCATGGTTGAAAGACAATGATTCAGAGAAAGTTTCCGCAGTTGGGTAGTCTGCGGTTTTATTTCGTTGTTGGGATTCAATAGATTTTCTCATCACTCCTTATTTTCCAACAATCTCCCTCTGGACCGATGAAGTCAAAACCATTTATTTTTTCATTAGAACACCAATTCGATCCCTGAGAATGTGCACATACTTTAGAACTTTATATTCTGTGTCAGCATTTTCCAAGGTCTTATGTTACAGGTGTAACATTTGTGCATATAGTCATGTAGTTGTAAACAGTGTTAGAACAGTGTCTATTCATGGTTCAGTTCATCAATGTGTTTCAGTATGTTCATAATGTGTGTTTGTGTGTTACAGGATCTTTGTAGTCAGAAAACAAGTATGTATTATTTAATTACAGTCGATTTCACTAGGCAAGAACAGTAACTTGTTATATCGAAACAGTGGTGGGCAGCGAGAGTGAGCCCTATACATATACTGCGTCCGGTGTAACAGGTTAGTGTTAGTGCGTAGTGTCGAGACGAATAGTATAACAATTAATTAATTCAACCAAGATCGTAATCTGTAAGCGAGACTGAGTATAGTTATGGGTGACGATCCATAATAATACGAATGTTGAACTTATAATTACGATTAAACGACTTTAAATAATTAATACGATCGTAAAACGTACGCGATTGCGGGTATACACGTAATTTCGAATGTTTTAACGATCTGACAATGCACGAAGAGTAAAATAATTGGAATAATTATTTTATATTTTTACAATTTTGAAACTCATCTTAATGGGTTTAACATCTATTTTTATTTAAAACCGCGTAAATTACGCGTTACGTTCCGGAAACGCGAACCGAGCGACCGAAACGGACCCGAACACTACCCGGACTATAAAAGCCCTAAAGAAGGCCATTTCCTTCATTTATTATCAGCCAAACCCTCTCTCTCTCTATAATTTTCGCAAACCCTCTCTCTCTCTAGAAAACCGAGCTTTAAACGATCGTAACTCACTCGTTTCTCAACGGATTTCGGAGTTTTTGGTGTCCACGCGTAGCCCTCAACATTCTCTACAAGATTGTACAAGAAAACAGTGGATTTAACCGGCCAAAATCAAGGTATAATCGATGGAAGTTTCGGAAAAATAGGGTTTTCTTGTGTGTTTTTGTGTAAACCCAACCCTTGGCCAATTCTAGTAATCCATTTTCATTTTCGCACCATTAGAAACTATATCCGAAGTTATACCAGTTCAGAGCGTGGTATGGATCCAAAGATTTCGATGGTGGTGATGCTGCTGGAACAGGTTCGACGGCCGAACCTTCTTCCTCATTGGCGAACCCTAGGGGAAGCTCCACGAACCCTAATGGTTCGCAGGTCTTCAGCCGAACCCTTAGGGGTCCTCACGAACGTGCATCAAATCATCATGGATCCCACGAACCCTATGAGAGTCACGAACTCTTCTCAGTCGAACCCTACCTGGTTCGTTACTCGACTTCACGAACCCATCAAACTTTGAACGAACCCTGCATGGCTCGCCGCATGACCACCGAACCCTGGTGGATTCCCGAACCTGAGTAAAACTTGCATGGCACTCACGAACCATCATCATGACCGAACCTTTAGACGAACTCTGATGACCACGAACCCTCGGCCCTTTCAGTTTCATAAGCCGAACCTTTGCATGGTTCGTGGATCATGATCAACGAACCCTTGGTCACCACCATCTTCACGAACCTAGGCTGAAACCCAAGAGGGTTCGCTGCCCAAAGTTGGCAGCTCATGATTCTTCGGCCCAATCCCATCATATCCGGCCCAACTCCAATAACAACTTGACCCATAGATGGAACTAAGCCCAATTAAGTTGTACATGACCCAATTGGAATCAAATCGGGTTAATAACGTGTTGGGGTGTTACAAGGCCTAATTTCATGTTGTTGGGCCAACATCACATCCATTGGGCCTAACACCACATTCATTTGGCCCATCGTGAACCTAAGTGACACATGGACTTGATTCAAGAACCATTGTGGTTACATAGGTTCAAAGCATATTATTGAATCATAACTTGACAATTGTGAATTAATCATTTATGGTTTAAGTGTAACTTAACCGTTCATGGAATTAATTCACAACACAAAGACTTAAACATTTGAACAGCTTTTCACAACTCATGTTATCAAATGGTTTACCAAACACTTAAACATATGTGGCACACAAACAAGTTATCATACAAAAGAACATTTCACAAGTTTCTTGAACCCATGATCAATCAAGTAATCAAGTTAAACAAGTTCAAGTGAACACCAGTCAATCAATGAATCAAAGTTATACAATTATAAATCCTATATCTTATGTATGATTACAATGTTATAGGAAACAATTAGAAGTCCTGTTTGCTACTTGCTATCTGTTTTAGTTCAGAGTCTACTGCAGACAGGTGAGAACTTTAGCCCCTCTTTTACTGTTTTATAACTATTTTGGGGTGGAACACGTGATCAAAACCGCTGTTTCAAACTTGTTTCATAGTACAATTTATGTGTATTCATAAGCATTACAGGTTTATCTTATGAATCCAAGGGATTCTTCAACTGTTTAAGGAACTGTCAACTGTTTTAAAGGAATTATTCACTGTTAAATTTTTTTTTTAATAGAAAGGATTTATAAATTTTTTCTTTGAAAAGTTTTATAATAGTTTCACTCAAATGTTCTTTAAAAAGGTTAAATGTTTTTATATAAATGGTTTCATAAACTCTTCTTTTGTTATAAACCTTGTTATTACACAAGGTCATCACATCATGATATTCAAAACAAGTGGTTCACAACATGGTATCCAAACTCATTGGTTCAAAACATGGTATTCAAACTCATTGGTTCAAAACATGGTATTCAAACTCATTGGTTCAAAACATGGTATTCAAGTCAAGTTGTTCACATCATGGTATTCAAATCAAGAGATTCATTTCATGTTACATAAACAAAGGATTCAACTCGTGGAGTTAAATCCAGGTTTTCAATAAGACATTAACACATCCGGTTAAAGTAAGATTCAGAAAACATGGTGTCATTTGTTGTAAACAAACTTATAAACCCATCAAGTATCATATTCATTAGCGTTAGTACTGGGTGATCACAACAAGGGAAAGCGGACACATACATTGGGGCAGGCCGATTGCTGCAGTTAGTTTTTAAATCTGTTTTATAAACTAACTGCAGATTTCGGTTACATATGGTTTATTCAAAACTGTTGACACATTATCTAACTCCAAACGTGGTTTGGGACTTGATATTATATGTTGACTCATGTGCAAACAGTGATTGGACTGTTTACACTCATTTTCTTACTTGATGTTAGTTTGGGTTGCAGCTCATCCGTGTGAATCTTATGATGCTTTAACTTACCTATGTCTTATATCATATACTCATGTTTACAAATGTTTAAACCTATTGTTCTCACCAACTACGTCTGTAGTTGACAGTTACTTTTCACGTGTTTCAGGAAATCAGGTTTAAGACATTTTCAGGGACGACTAAGGAGACCATTCTAAGATAGAACAAGATGAAGAAACATGCTAGGATGGAATAGAAACTCACTAAATCCTAAATGTTTAATTGTCTTGTTTGGAGTCTTATTTTGTAAACTATATTTTGGGTCTGTAGTTGTCCTACTTTTGGTAGATAGATTGTCTGTAACTAATCAACTGTCTAAACATTATGAAATGTAGTAATCCATTGTGGTTGTTTTTCTTCAATACTTGTGCATGATTCAACTGATCATACGTCACCGCGCCGTGGATTCCGCACGCGGCGCAGGGGTGTGACAGGTTGGTATCAGAGCCAAGGTTGTAGAGAACTAGGAAAAACCCAATGTTAAATGACCTAGACTATAACCTAAGCTACCCAATAGGACTAAGTGCTATAGGCTTGAGGATACTTAGGATCTAAGTAACTTAAGTGAGCATTAAGTCTACAATAAGCTTGAAAGATCTTAGGGACATTTTTCTAAGATTAGACATCAAGTCAAAGAATTTGAATCGGACTTCTATAATTTTAGAAACCGAATGAAATTCTCACACATATGCATTTAAGGATTTCAGAGGCAAGGATCTGTATTCTTAGTATCCTTGATCTGAAATTCTCACACAGAGATCATTATAGAAATTCAGAGGCAAAGATCTGTAGTTTCAGTATCTTTGATATGAATTTCTTGTCATATTCATTATGGGATTTAGAGGCAAAGATCTATTAATTTAGTATCTTTGATCTAAGATCCTTGTCATATTCATTATGGGATTTAGAGGCAAAGATCTATTAATTTAGTATCTTTGATCTAAGATCCTTGTCATATTCATTATGGGATTTAGAGGCAAAGATGGTTATCTTTGATCTAAAGTCCTTGTCATATTCATTATAGGATTCAAAGGTCAAGATCTATTAATTTAGAACTTAGATTTGAAATCCTTGTCATTGTTATCATTGTTATCATTATCAGGTGTTCATTATCATAGGAACTTTATAACTTAGAATCTGTGTAACAGTATTCTTTAGTTGAAGTTCTCACAGGAAATCATTATGCTCAGTACTTTAAAGTATTGGGAAACTAGGTTGATTAACCTAGGACACATATACATAAACCTAAGGTCTTAGTTTCTAGTAAATTAAGGACCATGGTTTACACAATCATAAACAGAATCAAGGAACAAGAGAAATCATGGGATAATCATAATCAATCAAGGGTTGGAATCTTAGCTTCAAAGGCAAACGGCGGATCAACGCTGATGGGCTGAGGTAAGTGGTGGGTCGGTGAGAGCTTACCCTATATATAAGCTTATCTTGGTTTGTCAGGGAAAATTTGGCGCTTGAATTTGAAGTGAGGATTCGGGAACAACCGGAATCATTGAACATTGGTCAAACACATGGGGTACAAACACATGGGATACAAACATTTGGGAAACAATCATTGGTGAATCAAATCATAATGAAATTCAAACTTGGATGAACCAGACATTATGGTGAATCAACCAAGTTGTGAACATATCATAAATGTAAACCTTAAGTGAAATTCTTAAGTGATTACATCATTAGTACTTACTGACATAGGTTAACAGGAAAGTGTAGAACACACGTATGACTTAGTTCTACATGTTAACAACTGTTAGTAGGTGCACACATAACATAATCATAGTTCAGTCATGGAATCAATCATAGTTCAAGTTGATCAAAGATCATGGGATTCTTAATCAATGGAAAACACATGGAAATCAGTACAAACGTGTTGCCAAATGCTAGCAAGGGCATGATCGTGGTATACCGAAACGGTGGTGGGCAGCGAGAGTGAGCCCTATATATAAGCTATTTTCGGTATATCGGGAAAGTGTCAGTGTGTAGGTTTGGTGGAGAGATCATGAGACATCGTACATATTCACATGATAAGTATACAAATAAGTTGATAACTTATACGTGTGCTGGATCATATTACAATTGAATGATAATACTAGTAGTATGGATATATTACTGACCTTATCATGAAAATTCAATTGTATCCATTCTCATTACTGACCCGCTTGTGGCTTCTATTCGTAGAATGCCTCCTCGACGAGACCCAAATGCTGGGGGTTCGACAAGCGGTAATGATGATGAAATTAACAAGATTGCTCGAGCTATCGCTGTTCACATGAGGGATGTGATCCCGGGTATGGTCACTGATATTACCCAGAATCTTCGGGGAAGTACCGGTGATTCTGCACACAACTCCAATGCCACAAACGCTGGAACTGCTAACTTTACTTTCAAGCAGTTCAACGATGCTAAGCCTCCTAAGTACTCTGGTACCGAAGGAGCTACCGGCCTACTGCAATGGCTGGAAAGTATCGAAGACATTCTAGACTTCACAGGATGCCCTGAAAATCTGAAGGTCAAAATGGCCTCAAGTGCTTTTCATAAGGGAGCACTCACCTGGTGGAATTCTGAGAAGAACACCAGAGGACGTGAAGTTGCTCTAGCTTTACCATGGGACGGATTCAAGAACTTACTCGTGGAAAAGTTTTGTCCATGTCATGAACTGAAGAAACTGGAGGTGGAGATGTGGAATCTGGTGCAAGACAGTGGAGAGAACGCAAAGTATACAACTCGATTCCATGAGTTGTGCATTCTGGTGCCCCATCTGGTTACTCCTCTATCCCGCAGGATAGAGAAATACATTGAAGGGTTGCCTCTGGTGGTTAGAGGAACTGTCATGGGTAATAACCCTACTACTTTAGAGGCGGCAATTCAACTTGGTGCTACTCTCACTGAGGAGTATGTGAAATCTGGAGTGCTCACCCGAAAGGGATTCAAAAGAGCACAGATTGAAGAAGGCAAGAAGCCTGAACAGCATCATCCCAAGAAGAAGAAACAGAAGACAATCAAGAATTTTGCAGCGTTGACCGCGGCTGCACCTACTCACGCTACTCCTCTTACTGCTATGCCACAACCTGCTAATGTTAGAAAGCAGTACACTGGCTCATTTCCACTCTGCACCAAATGCCAGTACCATCATCTACCCACTATTGCATGCAGAAAGTGTCACAAGTGTGGGCGTATGGGACACTTTGCAGCGACTTGTCGATCTGCTCATCTTATTGCTGCAACAACTGCTGCCACAACTTCTACTGCTGCAGGTGGAAGAGCCTGCTATAATTGTGGGGCAGAAGGACACTTCAGAAACCAGTGTCCAAAACTCAACAACAATACTGTTGTTGCTCGTGCTTTCGTTATTGGAACTGCTGAAGCACGTGAAGAGCCGGCAGTCATCACGGGTACATTTCTTATCAATGATCACTATGTTTCTATCATATTTGATACTGGTGCTGATAAAAGTTTTATCTCTGCTCATACTGCTTCTTTGCTTAATATGCAACTATCCACACTTACTGCTCCCTATACGGTAGAAGTAGCGAATGGTAAGACTATAGTTGTAGATTCCATCATTAATGCTTGTGAGCTAAGACTAAATGACCATCTTTTCTCTATCGATCTCATTCCTATGACTCTCGGAAGCTTCGAAGTTGTAGTAGGAATGGATTGGTTATCTAAGAACAATGCTGAAATCGTATGCTCGGAGAAACTTATTCGAATTCCCCTACCGTCCGGCGAAACGATGATAGTCTACGGTGAGAAACCCTGCCGCGAATTGAAGATTGTATCGTGCATCAAGGCGAGGAAGTATCTGAAGAAGAAATATTATGCATTCTTAGCTCACGTGGTGGAAAAGAAACCTGACAAGAAAGCAGTTGGAGACGTACCGGTTATCAAAGACTATCCAGACGTATTTCCAGAAGACTTGCCTGGACTACCACCAGTCCGACAAGTGGAGTTTAGAATTGATCTCGTCCCTGGAGCAAACCCAGTGGCGAAATCACCGTATCGATTAGCACCGTCTGAGATGCAAGAACTGTCTAGTCAGCTTCAGGAACTTTTAGACAAAGGTTTTATAAGACCGAGTTTCTCTCCATGGGGAGCTCCGGTTCTCTTTGTCAAAAAGAAAGACGGTTCATTTCGCATGTGCATAGATTATCGTGAGCTGAACAAGTTGACAATCAAGAATAGATATCCTCTGCCCAGGATCGATGACCTGTTTGATCAATTACAGGGAGCAACTTGCTTCTCTAAGATTGACTTACGATCTGGGTATCATCAGTTAAGAGTAAATGATGAGGATATACCAAAGACTGCATTTAGGACTCGATATGGACACTATGAGTTTGTGGTTATGCCATTTGGGCTGACCAATGCACCCGCAGTGTTCATGGACTTGATGAATCGAGTCTGCAGGCCTTACTTGGATCAGTTTGTTATCGTCTTTATTGATGATATACTGATTTATTCCAAGTCAGAACGAGAACATGAGGATCATTTGAAGAAAGTCTTGGAACTACTAAGAAAGGAACAACTTTATGCTAAATTCTCAAAGTGTGAATTTTGGCTAAAGGAGGTTCACTTCTTAGGACATGTCATAAACAAAGATGGAATTCATGTAGATCCAGCCAAGATTGAGGCGATTAAGAACTGGACTACTCCATCTACTCCAACAGAGATTCGTTCATTTCTGGGTCTGGCAGGTTATTATAGAAGATTCATTGCAAACTTCTCTAAGATAGCTTTGCCACTCACTACATTGACTCAGAAAAGTCAAGCGTTTATATGGGGACAGAAACAGGAGGATGCATTTCAACTTCTTAAACAGAAGTTATGCAATTCCCCTATCCTTAGTCTTCCAGAAGGCAGTGATGATTTCATTGTCTACTGTGATGCTTCAAACCTTGGTCTCGGTTGTGTACTTATGCAACGGGACAAGGTCATTGCTTATGCTTCAAGACAACTTAAGGTTCACGAGAAGAATTACACTACACATGACCTTGAGTTAGGGGCTGTGGTCTTTGCATTGAAGATTTGGAGACACTACCTGTATGGTACTAAATGTGTTATCTATACAGACCACAAGAGCCTTCAACACATTCTCAATCAGAAAGAACTCAACATGAGACAACGACGTTGGGTTGAGCTTCTAACTGATTACGACTGTGAGATTCGTTACCATCCGGGTAAAGCCAATGTGGTGGCGGATGCTCTTAGTCACAAGGAACCAGTCAAACCAATTCGTGTTAGAGCCATGGAGATCAACACACAGCCAAACTTGAAAGATTTGATTCGTATTGCACAACAACAAGTAGTAACAGATAATCAACTCAAAACAGATTTGGATTGTGGCATTGAGAAGAAACTAGAACCTCGATCAGATGGGTTGTTATATCTCAATGGCCGCATGTGGATTCCAAAGTCTGAAGAATTGCGCACACTCATCTGTGATGAGGCTCATAAGTCGCGATACTCAGTTCATCCTGGAGCCGACAAGATGTATCAAGACTTGAGGACATCTTACTGGTGGCCGGGGATGAAGAAAGACATAGCACTGTATGTGGGAAAATGTCTTACATGTTCAAAGGTCAAAGCAGAACATCAAAAGCCTTCGGGACTTCTGCAACAACCTGAAATTCCTCAATGGAAATGGGAGCAAATTTCCATGGATTTCATAACAAAGTTGCCGAGAACTCCGAGAGGTTTCGATTCGATTTGGGTGATCGTTGATCGACTCACCAAATCTGCTCATTTTCTCCCAATCCGAGAGGATTACAAGATGGAGAAGCTATCCACATTGTACATCAACGAAATCATTGCACGTCATGGTACTCCAACATCAATCATATCTGATCGTGATAGTCGCTTCACTTCTCGCTTTTGGCAATCATTGCAAAAGGCTTTGGGAACGCGTGTTAATCTTAGCACGGCGTATCATCCCCAAACCGACGGCCAAAGTGAGAGGACTATCCAAACACTTGAGGACATGCTCCGTTCTTGTGTCATTGACTTCGGTGGAAGTTGGGACACTCATCTCCCACTCATTGAGTTTTCATATAACAATAGCTATCATACGAGCATTCAATGTGCACCATTCGAAGCTCTATATGGTAGAAAGTGCCGATCACCGGTCTGTTGGACCGAGATTGGTGACTCACAGGTTGTAGGACCAGAACTCATTCAGGAAACATCAGACAAGATCACAATCATTCAGTCACGGCTTAAGGCCGCACGAGATCGGCAGAAGAGTTATGCTGATCGACGTCGAAAACCACTTGAGTTTCAAGTCGGTGACCGAGTCTTACTCAAAGTTTCTCCCTGGAAAGGCGTTGTCCGATTTGGGAAGAAAGGGAAACTTGCACCAAGGTACGTTGGACCTTTTGAGATCCTGGAACGGATTGGTCCCGTAGCCTACAAACTCAAACTTCCAGTGGAGCTAAGCAATGTTCACGATACTTTTCATGTATCGAATCTTAAGAAATGCTTGGCGGATCATGATGTTCAGATTCCACTGGAAGACATACAGATTCAGAACAACATGCAATTCATTGAACGTCCAGTTGAGATCATGGATCATGGGGTCAAGAAACTTAAACGCAGCCGTATCCCGATCGTGAAAGTGCGATGGGAGGGCAAACGCGGTGCTGAGTTCACCTGGGAACGTGAAGACCAGATGAAGCTTAAGTACCCTCATCTTTTTACAGTATCTTCGGCTAGTTAATTTCGGGACGAAATTCCCTTAACTAGGGGAGACTGTAACATTTGTGCATATAGTCATGTAGTTGTAAACAGTGTTAGAACAGTGTCTATTCATGGTTCAGTTCATCAATGTGTTTCAGTATGTTCATAATGTGTGTTTGTGTGTTACAGGATCTTTGTAGTCAGAAAACAAGTATGTATTATTTAATTACAGTCGATTTCACTAGGCAAGAACAGTAACTTGTTATATCGAAACAGTGGTGGGCAGCGAGAGTGAGCCCTATACATATACTGCGTCCGGTGTAACAGGTTAGTGTTAGTGCGTAGTGTCGAGACGAATAGTATAACAATTAATTAATTCAACCAAGATCGTAATCTGTAAGCGAGACTGAGTATAGTTATGGGTGACGATCCATAATAATACGAATGTTGAACTTATAATTACGATTAAACGACTTTAAATAATTAATACGATCGTAAAACGTACGCGATTGCGGGTATACACGTAATTTCGAATGTTTTAACGATCTGACAATGCACGAAGAGTAAAATAATTGGAATAATTATTTTATATTTTTACAATTTTGAAACTCATCTTAATGGGTTTAACATCTATTTTTATTTAAAACCGCGTAAATTACGCGTTACGTTCCGGAAACGCGAACCGAGCGACCGAAACGGACCCGAACACTACCCGGACTATAAAAGCCCTAAAGAAGGCCATTTCCTTCATTTATTATCAGCCAAACCCTCTCTCTCTCTATAATTTTCGCAAACCCTCTCTCTCTCTAGAAAACCGAGCTTTAAACGATCGTAACTCACTCGTTTCTCAACGGATTTCGGAGTTTTTGGTGTCCACGCGTAGCCCTCAACATTCTCTACAAGATTGTACAAGAAAACAGTGGATTTAACCGGCCAAAATCAAGGTATAATCGATGGAAGTTTCGGAAAAATAGGGTTTTCTTGTGTGTTTTTGTGTAAACCCAACCCTTGGCCAATTCTAGTAATCCATTTTCATTTTCGCACCATTAGAAACTATATCCGAAGTTATACCAGTTCAGAGCGTGGTATGGATCCAAAGATTTCGATGGTGGTGATGCTGCTGGAACAGGTTCGACGGCCGAACCTTCTTCCTCATTGGCGAACCCTAGGGGAAGCTCCACGAACCCTAATGGTTCGCAGGTCTTCAGCCGAACCCTTAGGGGTCCTCACGAACGTGCATCAAATCATCATGGATCCCACGAACCCTATGAGAGTCACGAACTCTTCTCAGTCGAACCCTACCTGGTTCGTTACTCGACTTCACGAACCCATCAAACTTTGAACGAACCCTGCATGGCTCGCCGCATGACCACCGAACCCTGGTGGATTCCCGAACCTGAGTAAAACTTGCATGGCACTCACGAACCATCATCATGACCGAACCTTTAGACGAACTCTGATGACCACGAACCCTCGGCCCTTTCAGTTTCATAAGCCGAACCTTTGCATGGTTCGTGGATCATGATCAACGAACCCTTGGTCACCACCATCTTCACGAACCTAGGCTGAAACCCAAGAGGGTTCGCTGCCCAAAGTTGGCAGCTCATGATTCTTCGGCCCAATCCCATCATATCCGGCCCAACTCCAATAACAACTTGACCCATAGATGGAACTAAGCCCAATTAAGTTGTACATGACCCAATTGGAATCAAATCGGGTTAATAACGTGTTGGGGTGTTACAAGGCCTAATTTCATGTTGTTGGGCCAACATCACATCCATTGGGCCTAACACCACATTCATTTGGCCCATCGTGAACCTAAGTGACACATGGACTTGATTCAAGAACCATTGTGGTTACATAGGTTCAAAGCATATTATTGAATCATAACTTGACAATTGTGAATTAATCATTTATGGTTTAAGTGTAACTTAACCGTTCATGGAATTAATTCACAACACAAAGACTTAAACATTTGAACAGCTTTTCACAACTCATGTTATCAAATGGTTTACCAAACACTTAAACATATGTGGCACACAAACAAGTTATCATACAAAAGAACATTTCACAAGTTTCTTGAACCCATGATCAATCAAGTAATCAAGTTAAACAAGTTCAAGTGAACACCAGTCAATCAATGAATCAAAGTTATACAATTATAAATCCTATATCTTATGTATGATTACAATGTTATAGGAAACAATTAGAAGTCCTGTTTGCTACTTGCTATCTGTTTTAGTTCAGAGTCTACTGCAGACAGGTGAGAACTTTAGCCCCTCTTTTACTGTTTTATAACTATTTTGGGGTGGAACACGTGATCAAAACCGCTGTTTCAAACTTGTTTCATAGTACAATTTATGTGTATTCATAAGCATTACAGGTTTATCTTATGAATCCAAGGGATTCTTCAACTGTTTAAGGAACTGTCAACTGTTTTAAAGGAATTATTCACTGTTAAATTTTTTTTTTAATAGAAAGGATTTATAAATTTTTTCTTTGAAAAGTTTTATAATAGTTTCACTCAAATGTTCTTTAAAAAGGTTAAATGTTTTTATATAAATGGTTTCATAAACTCTTCTTTTGTTATAAACCTTGTTATTACACAAGGTCATCACATCATGATATTCAAAACAAGTGGTTCACAACATGGTATCCAAACTCATTGGTTCAAAACATGGTATTCAAACTCATTGGTTCAAAACATGGTATTCAAACTCATTGGTTCAAAACATGGTATTCAAGTCAAGTTGTTCACATCATGGTATTCAAATCAAGAGATTCATTTCATGTTACATAAACAAAGGATTCAACTCGTGGAGTTAAATCCAGGTTTTCAATAAGACATTAACACATCCGGTTAAAGTAAGATTCAGAAAACATGGTGTCATTTGTTGTAAACAAACTTATAAACCCATCAAGTATCATATTCATTAGCGTTAGTACTGGGTGATCACAACAAGGGAAAGCGGACACATACATTGGGGCAGGCCGATTGCTGCAGTTAGTTTTTAAATCTGTTTTATAAACTAACTGCAGATTTCGGTTACATATGGTTTATTCAAAACTGTTGACACATTATCTAACTCCAAACGTGGTTTGGGACTTGATATTATATGTTGACTCATGTGCAAACAGTGATTGGACTGTTTACACTCATTTTCTTACTTGATGTTAGTTTGGGTTGCAGCTCATCCGTGTGAATCTTATGATGCTTTAACTTACCTATGTCTTATATCATATACTCATGTTTACAAATGTTTAAACCTATTGTTCTCACCAACTACGTCTGTAGTTGACAGTTACTTTTCACGTGTTTCAGGAAATCAGGTTTAAGACATTTTCAGGGACGACTAAGGAGACCATTCTAAGATAGAACAAGATGAAGAAACATGCTAGGATGGAATAGAAACTCACTAAATCCTAAATGTTTAATTGTCTTGTTTGGAGTCTTATTTTGTAAACTATATTTTGGGTCTGTAGTTGTCCTACTTTTGGTAGATAGATTGTCTGTAACTAATCAACTGTCTAAACATTATGAAATGTAGTAATCCATTGTGGTTGTTTTTCTTCAATACTTGTGCATGATTCAACTGATCATACGTCACCGCGCCGTGGATTCCGCACGCGGCGCAGGGGTGTGACAACAGGTCTTTCAGATCATCCTTTTGGAGCTTAAGGATTGAGTCCCAATGTGAGAAGAAAGTTCTTGATCCATTGAATCTTCAATGATCATGGTTTTGGTGACAGAGTCAAAGAACCATCTCTTGATTCTGGCTCTAGAATGGGTTATCTGAAGAGGTTGAGATTTAGAATAAGGAGCTATGCGGAGAATGGGTAAAGATGTCGTAGGCCAGTGAATGATCTCTCATCTTTTATTTGATCCTTTGAGTCAAGTACCTTTTTGACTACAGCATGCTGATGAGGCTCATAGTGTCTCAAGAGATCAGGTAGAAGCTCCTTCTCAAGTTCGATCCAAGCTCTGAACTAGAAAACAAATGATGATTCCACATATCCAGCACACAGATTTTCGAGAGAAGTGTTCAGCAGATGATCAATTATAGTGCTTGGTTTTGCATCCTTGAGCTAGGATACCACAGTGGTGGAAGGTGATGTGGCTTCTTTCCACAGCTCAGGATCATCGTTGTGGAACCTTTTGAATTTGCCACATTCATCAAATAGGGTATCATCCCTCCATCTCATAATCATGTTCTTTGGTTCCCACTAATTTTGGATGAGGATGTGTTTTATTCTTTTTCTCTGCTCCAAGGTCTTCTTCATTTTATTGGCCTCCTTTATTCTTTTAGAAAGGATTTCAGCTTCCTTTCTGAGGCTTGTGATGTCCCAATTACTGAAGGTTTCAATCTTGTACTTACCTTTATTTAGCAGAAACTTAATGAGTTTCTCCCTTTCAGCCTGATAGGCTTTGTCTTGTTGCTGATCAAACAGGGCTATCTGTTCCTGATAAGATTGAATCAGCTCCTCTCTTGAAAGATTAGAGGCCTCAAGATCAGCTGAGATCTTATTTTCCCTTTCAGCTTCTTTACTCTTTGGCTCTTAAAGTTCTTCAGTTGTAGGGAACTGCCTTATTGGAGAGTGGGATTCCTTTAGAGGGGAGGTTTGAGGTTTCTTAGCTTCAAACTCAGCTGGCTTTATTGTGGAGGGAGCCTTCGTAGTCTTGGATGGGTTGAGGTCCAACTCATCATCATCAGCAGCCAGTCTAAGCCTCCTTTTTCTTGGAATTAGAGAAGCAATAGGCTGATCATCACTTGAGCCTGAGCTTGGTTCTTGAATAGGAGTTAAAGGTTCTTCAGTCTTGGCTATGTGGGTTTTGGATTTTCTAGCCACACTCTTTTTTCTTCGGGTGAAACACCGAGTGATTATGGGTATGGGTTTTTGGCTTATTTTTGATGCATTTAAGATGGTATGCTTGGGTGTGGTTTCTCTAGACAAGTCTAGAAGGGTTTAGGAAGCATACTTGGGGGGATAGAGTGGGTGAGTCCTTTTTATTGGTTTTGGTAGGTAAAGAAGGAATAGATAAGGTGGGGGAGGTTTGTTTAGGAGAGGTTGGATTATGATTAGATTGGACAGGCTCAGTTTGAACCGGTATGTCTTGGGTGGAGGAAGCTAAGGAAGAAGGGGCTGTGGTTGCAATTTTTAATGGTTCAGTAGGAGCAGGTTTCGTAGGCTTGGGTTTGGGTTTTCTGGTTACCCTGGATGCTCCAGTGTCCACTTGAGCCTTTATTTCTTTTTGTTTCTTTCGGAGCGGGCCTTAGCAGCTAGAGTCTCAAATTGCTAATCCAAGGTAGCTTTGAGAAGAGCCTCTTGATTCTTCAACCTTATTTCCTTCATCCTTCTTTGTTCAGTTTTATCTTGAGCCCTTTTGGCAGCTTGGGCTTCAGCAAGGAGTCTTTCATTCTCCCTCTCTTTGGCTTTATCAGCTTGTTCCTTAAACAATGGGAGGAGGAGCTATGCTTGTGAGAGACTCCAGAGACAGGGTATGATTGGCTACTTCATGTTGTAGGGAGGAGATTTAGGAGTTTATTGAAAGTTTTAGTAGGTCCATTTGGAGTTTCTGGGTATGAAAGAAGTCTTTGGTGAAATTTTCAAAGAAGGTGGTAAGGTAGGTGTTAAGAAGTGGGTTAAACACTTCTTGAAAAGCCTGGGGAGAAAAGGTGGGGGCAGTGGAAGCGAATGGAGTGCTTGAGGGATCTTCAAGTGAAGGTGCCTACATTGGGATGGGTTGGGGTTGTAGGAATTTATCATTCAATGGGTTTGTACGGTCCGATCATAACAACCAGTGTGATTGTTGGATAGGAAATGCAACATCCTTCTCTACCAAATGTTATACTGGTGCACTACCAGTATAGGTGGTTTGGTTGCAGAGCCGGTGTTGTAGGGATCAAGGGTGAATTTTTTTGCCATTTGGTCACAAACTGTATGAGAGAATCAATAGAAGGATGATTTCTCAGGATTGTTTGTTTGAATGGTTTTGAACAGTGTATAGTTCAAAACCAAGCACCTACAGAAGTTGAAAACAGGTGAAATAAAAAGCAAACAAAGGTTTAGAGAGACTAAACAACCACATAGTAGAGAGAGCTTTGAGTTTTAGACTTGATGGTTCAACCAAGACTAAAGAACAAGGCTCTGATACCAATTGTTGAACCTAGTAGGAGTTATTTAACCAGGAACATAGACTTTAGACTCACGGTCAAAGTCTTGGTATTTACTCCATCTAAAGCTGAACACTTAGTTATTTTCAAGGTGTTTAGTATTGCTAGAAAAGGAGAAGACAGAATAATAACACAAGGAATTTTCGAGGAATTCAATTCATATAATTCAGAGAATGTTGGGGTATAAATACCCAACATTCAATGTTACAAGACAAGAAAGAATAAGACAAACAACTGACAGAAATACAGGTACTGAAACAAACGAAAATGTACAACAACTGATACAAAAGTCAACAACTACGGACACATGGGTCTTCAATTGTTCCTCCGTGGTTGTGATCAGTTTTGTGTCTTCAGTGGTTGAACCGCGGAAGCCATTGTCACACCCCTAGCAGGGGGGCTGGATCGACTTTCCCGACGGGCGGAAGGTTCTCGGGGCGCGATATCGTTTGATAATCAGAGCGATCAGATTGTTTACATGGCACATGATATATCAATGAGAAATGCTAACATGACAAGGATATAGAATTACAAAGTTAAATTACATTGTTATGTTCATAATTTAAAAAAGTAATTCTACCAAAAAGAATCATTGAGTTTCTATCTTGTATTTGCACAAGATTTACAAAAGATGATTCATAGTTTTGTCAATCAAAATATGTACAACACAAAATGAAGCTAGGTCTTCTAAAAGTCCACTAGCTTAAGTCCTGAATGCTGGTGACTAAACATGTTCGTCACCTGAGAAAACATGCATTCAAACAAAGTCAACACTAGGTTGGTGAGTTCATAAGTTTAGTATTTGAAAACATTGATTTGTTAACATTCACAATAACAAGTCATACACAAGTCATGTTAGTGTTCAATTCATTTGTCTCACACAATGGCTTCTCCATAGTTATATTTACAAGTAGTATTTCATCCCATCAGTCATGCTTATACAGAGGGCATGCGTAGGGGAACAAGCCCCAGCCGACATCCCACCACATACTTAATAGAACTCAACACCACTTGCAATACAACTATAGATATCCATTTCCATCTCACATGTGTTCAACCCATTTGATATTCACCCATCAGATTGTGTTCATCACCCAATGTGTTATATGTAGAATAATAAAATATGAGGGACTAGAGATATCAAACCGAAGTATTGATAAACCCTTAGTGTTTTAAGGAAAATAGATTTATTCAATCTTATCCTTGTTATTATTCTCTCGTTTGTAGGGTTAACTTTAATTCACAACTAATAATAGAAGTGATAATTAACCTATTGTTATTGTTCTCCTCTTGGAAGGCATAGAGCCTAAATGGGATCCATTGTGATCCTCACGTAATCAGATCACAATGCATCCAATTTACCTCTATTGCATTTGTGTTCTCATAGACTTCAACGGAACTATTACCTGTAAAGTGACATGAGAGAAAATCAATTCCTTAGTCTACCAGCTAATAGAATCGAAGGATTAATTACAATTAGTTACTGTAGATTAATATCACCATGTGTCGTTTACGAAACCTGACTTGAGTCGCCCTGTTACCGGTCATACGTTACCGGCCAATGATAGATTACGATCAATGTACCGACCTCACTCGCCGGCGGTTTGTCAAACCTATGGTACCACTACATTATCGTCAGTTTATTCGCACTAAATTAACTGGTAAACGATTCTCTAGAAGGGACTTACAATGGAATATGATCTCATGAACACATGATTGTTGTGATATAATACAGACAGTTTAATAGTAATCAGTTGTTGTGTGTTCTCATAGTTATGTGTTCCCATAGTCTTTAACAAAGTGTTATAAGAACTTGTCTTATTACACGATGTTAGTAAATGTTTGAATGATTTTGTTATCATGAAATTATGTTATCATGATTATCATTCTTGTTATCCCATAGCCTTCACCCAGTTCTAACTACAGTGTTGTAAGAGCTAGTCTTACTACACTTAGTTAGCTCAGGTGGTGAATGATGTCATAAAGTTATGTTGTCATGATCATCATTCTTGTTCTCATTAGTAGTTGTCTCATGTTATCCCATAGTCTTCACCGAGTTGTAATCATAGTGTTGTAAGAACTAGTCTTAATACACCTAGTTAACTCCGGTGGAGAATGATATTGTGAAATTATGTTATCATCATATCATTCTTATTAGTTGTTGTCATTGTCAGAGTGTTGTCTACTGATTATCTCATTGTTCATTCATGTAAGAATAATAAGGTGTTATAAGATATAATCTTATAACTTGTATTATTCTATTGTGTTGATGAGTCATGAAACTATATTATCATGTTTCATCCTAGATGTCTCAGTTACGTTGTGATCACACAAGCATACATACAATGATAAGCGATAATAAAGATAAACAATATTATCTAAATCATAGTATAATCAGTATATTGTACTAAAACTTTTAAATAATTAAAAGAATTAGCATGTTTCTCAGCCCCAGGATTTGAAATCAGTTAAGATTAGAAAAGTGGCGTATGAACTCACATTGTAGTTGAAGTGGTTGACTAAGTAATACAAGAAAATGCACGTGCTCACTGTTGTTCTTGAGTTTGTTTTCACGATCCTGTATTGATTTCACGATGTTTGTGGCTTATGAGTATAAGTTATATGTATATGCATGTGTGTGTGAGCGTGTTAGTCCTAAAGTTGACTAACACTTGAAACTTCTTGTTATCACTAGATCTTGATTCGCTTGTGATGGGACATGCCAACACTTAACCATTTAGATTAAGATTAGCATATCATGTTATTCTTTTGTTCAAAGACTTGATTTCAACAACATGTATCAATCTTAGGTAACGTTTGAAACCCTACTATAACTCATGTCAGAACCATAATTTGTTATTGATTGTGTTGTTATTATAACTTGTCTCTTTGGCATAAAATACTTACACTTTTACATGCAAATATTTGTAAGATTTTATCATGTTGATCACATGAATTCTATCACCACCTTTGTAGTAATATCATGCATGGAATGTAAAAGGTTTAGTTTTAAGATGGTGATGTCCACGAATGAGAACACCCATGCTTTTGGCCGAATGGTTAGATGGTGCGAATAAGGTTCCTCCCTCCGAATAGACTTCTCATGACCAATCCATTCGCCCATCCACCCCTTCGGTCAAGTATCCATGCGAATCAAACCCATTCAATCAGTCAAGGGTGCATGCGTATGAAGGCTTGGCCGACTGTGCGAGTTCACCCGAATGAAGGTATGGGCGGAATGGAGTCTTCATGCTAAAGGAGTTCTCCCAACCGAACAGGTGTGCCGAGCGAATGGAGCCTTTCGGCCTTGGCCATGCGGCCTGGCTGGGCATTTCTCTTTCGGTCGTTCGGACCAAGGGGTGTGCAGACCTCCCTTTTCGACCTTAAGGCTAGGGCAAGGCCTTCTCCAAGTCCCCATACCCTCATAGACCAGTTCGGGTTTTATTTATAAGAGTTTGGGTGGTAGAAACAGGTTGTTGGATAGGGTTCGAACAAGGGTTCACAAAACCCTAATTTTCGCAACTTTGCAACTCGGTTTACCTCGTTTCAAGTGGTTCTAAGCTCCGATCTCTTCTACTTTCATGTAGAGGATGATGATAGCTTCGATTAGACACCAAGTTTACACGATTTGGTTGAGTATTGAGAGAGATCTTGGTGTTTGAAGTTTGAAAATCTAGAGAGAGAGAGAGAAATCCGGGAATGGAGGTAGAGAGAGAGAGTGTAGGTCAAATAAATGAGGAGAATGAACTCATTTAGGGTATATATACCCCGCGTGTGTTCGGGTTCGTTTCGGTTGCTCGGTTTTCGTTTTCGTTACAGTTCCGGCACGTAATCGCGTATTTTACGAAATTAATTAGAAAGGTTTTATTTTTAGGTTTTTAAGGTGGTTATTCTTAGTAAATCTTTTTACATCTTTTAGATATTATTATTAGTTCGTTTCGTCAGTTCGTTCCGCCATCGCGCGTATTCGTTCGAATCGTCACCCGAACGAATCTGACGAGGGTTTCACTTTCTGATTCTTGTTTTCTACTTTTCAGTCATCATTTCAGACATTAAACTCACAGATATGTTCGTGTGAATCGTCACCCACGCGAACACACTGCCAGTTTGTTATTCTGAAACAATACTGAACTTACGTTTTGGATTGTATTTCCTCACCGACGGACTCAACTAACTTGCCTATTTTCACACTGTTATCACCTTGAATTGTCGGCCATCTGATTCCTGTCATCTGTGGATATCAGATCGCAACCGATATGTTTTTGTCATTTGTTTTCACACTATTGTTTCTCATGAGTTGTTGTATTTACTGTATTTAAGTTTTCACTTAAACACGTACAACTGTTGTTTGTTTTCTGAGTCATGTTGTCACACAACTGTTTACACATTGTATTTACACATAGTAAATAGTGAAAGTACACGTACCGTACGGACTTGCCAGACGATCAGGTAATAGTTGTCACAGTCATTCCGCGGTTTGTTGAATCCACTGTTGTCTTCAAGTCCTGTTCCGCGGTTGTCTTCAGTTACTAGATCCGCTGTTGCTGGATCAGTGGTTATTGGATCCGTTGTTGTAGGATCCGCTTTTGTAGTCCGCGGTTGAAAGACAGTGGTTGAGAGAAAGTGTTCGCGGTTGAGCAGTCCGCAGTTTTTATTCTGTTGTTGGGCTTTAGCGGTTTTGCTCATCAGTCCTTATTTTCCAACAATCACCCACACAAACACAAGGTTATTCGAGAACGATATCGAATTATTGTTTTGAATTTGACATACTCACAGACAAACATGACTAGACTTAATTGTTTTACCTTTGTTGTTAATGATTTCTCATTGATTTCTCATTGTGTTATCCGCTATATGATCCCTGTTATTTGTGGGGATCATATCACAACCTATTTGTTTTGTCATTTGTACTCATGATGTCTTGTTATTTCACATGAAATGTTGTATGTTCTAATTCCAAATTCTCATTGAAATGCACACAATTGTTATAAGTTTCACCCAATTTGTTATCACGTAGTTGTTATTCACATAGGTAATCACACACATAGCAAAGAATGTACACATACTGTACATTTTCCGGGCGGTCAGATACTAATTGTCACAAACATGAAAATGAGGGTTAACCAAATCTGGAAGAGTATTATGTGAAGTGTAATAATGTTTAAAAATGGGTCTAGTTCAAAGACATCACGTCTAGTAATCGCTATGAGACCAAGTATACTATACAAAGAAAAGTTCAAAGGAAACACCTACTTCTCCTGCAATACTCAACCGTTGAAATCATATTTTGACACTTGAATGTATGAATCGATCACAATGCATGTGGGGGATTGTTAGAAATTTTAGTGAAAATTATGATTTTCACTAAGAAAGTTAAGATGAATGTGATATCGATACTCCAATTTGTGTGGATTGGTGGTGGGGTTGTAAAGCACGTCAGTGTGACATGGTTCGGGTGAACTCGTCCACAACTAGTTCAAGATAATTGATTGTTTATTTAAATTCTAGATTAATAACTCTATTATTAGTAGATGAATTGAATCAAGACTCCTCATATTACATGTTGTATTCAATTTCTAGATTAGTAACTTACATTAATTTATGAATTAAATCTGGACTCTTCACATTACATGTGTTGATTACATGTATTAAATCATGACTCTTGATATCACCTTCATGTAATATAAATACAAGACAATGGTGCCTTGTAAAGATGACAGGAAGAAAAAAAGAATACTACATGATTTACAATAAACATACACTATAGAATTTCCTAAATTTTTGATTCTACTCTTTCGAGTGCTAAGTTAATCCCGACAATACACATAATGTTCCAGTTGTTATACCCTGAGAGACAAACATATTTGTCTTAATTAGAAGAAACGTGAAATCTGTTTTAAGGAAAACATATTGAATACATATCTGAACTAAAATAATCAACATGTTTATTTTAGGTCAATAAAAAATAGATGAAATACATAGGTGTTAGTTGGAATTGGGTTGGCCATCTCTATTAAAAAATTAGCCCGTGGCCCGCTTTGACTGGTTTATTTTTTACTAGGTTATAAACCCGTGATCACGGATTTAAGAATAAAAATTAAGTGATTTTATATATCTGTCTTCATATAATATTTACATAAAAAAATAATTTTATTACATTCTTTTAAATTTGAATAATTATTAAAACTAAAAATATTTGTTGTACCTTTTTTATATTAAAAAATTTAAAAATAAAAATATACATAAAAGTGGTCTGAGTGTGTGTATAGCATTAGACATACATCATATTTATAAATTATTAGTATTAATTTAGTGTATTTACCTAAACAATTTATATTATTATTACAATTAATAACATTAATGATATCTTTTATATTTAAAATCGATAAGCAGATTCTATTTTTGACTATTTGTTTGGGTTCGTAAAGTCTTCAAAAATCAAAAGGCAAAACGTTGAGTTTCAGCAAGGGCACTTGGGTAACTTCAGCACTCATTGAACCCCAAAAGTGCTAAAAGCACCACGACAGGACATAGGAGCAGAAGGAAACTCCGGATAGGAGGGAATACGAAGGAGATCAATAAAGTAGTTCATCTTCAAAATAAGAATCCCATTCCACCAATTACAGAAACCCCCATAATCTACAGCAGCATTGCGTGTAAGTTCTAAATCTCCTCTTTCTTCACTCAATATCATCAAATCTAGGGTTTCAAATTGATTCTACCTGTGTTTCTTGAACCCCCCGCATGTTCTAATTGATTCGACCCGTCTGTTCTTGTTGTGATTTTGATCTTTATATACCCAGTTCCTGAAACAGCAAATTGAATGAAAATGGTTGTCGATTTTGACCTAATTTAGTGTTTCAGGAAGGGCTTTGCACTTCTGTTTGACAGATTCGTGTAGCTAAAGAAGCTTTTCATTAGGGTTCTTGATAGATTGCGATAATTATGGAGGGAATTAGTAACAATTTGATGAAAAATATTGGGGGTTCAAGTGTTCCAACTGGGTTTGGTGCACCTTCTCAATCTATGACACCACCCATGAACCATTCTGAGATGACTGAGCCGCAGGCTCAGGCATTAGCTCAGTCACAATACGTTCAGGCTCAGGTTCAAGCCCATGCTCGGGCTGCTCATGCGCGGTTTCAAGCACAATTAGCTCAATCCCAGAAGCAAAGTTTGACGGGAGGGGTTAGTGGTAATGTTAATGTGGGTGTTTCATCACCGTCACTTGTTACACCTATAAATGTTAAAAGATCGGGCCAGAAAACGTCTTCCAGGCCCCCGAATTCTTCTGGTGGTGCAGTCGGTTCGCCTTTGAAAACTATGGAACTCACACCTGTGGCCTGTAAGCGAAAACGGGCCCCACCTGAGAAGCAAATTCCTGAAAATATAGCTGCTTTTTTGCCTGAATCGGTTCTCTATACTCAGTTATTGGAATTTGAGGGTCGTGTGGATGCTGCATTAGCAAGAAAAAAGGTTGACATTGAAGAATCTGTTAAGAACCCGACCCATGTGCAGAAAAAACTTAGGATTTATGTTTTGAACACCTTTGCAAACCAAATACAAGAAGGAAACAAGGAAAAGAATGAGCCACCTTCATGGTCTCTCAAGATTCTTGGGAGGATATTAGAAAACGGGTCAGATTCTGATCCGACACCTGTGCTGCAAAAACCGACCTTAATTCACCCGAAGTTTTCATCTTTTTTCAAGAAAATCACTATTTACTTGGATCAAAATCTGTATCCGGATAACCATGTGATCTTGTGGGAAAGTTCAAGATCTTTGTCACTAAATGAGGGTTTTGAGGTGAAAAGAAAAGGGGATAAAGAGTTCACTGCTATTATCAGATTGGAAATGAATTACAAGCCTGAAAAATTCAAGCTTTCAACTGTTTTAAGTGAAATTCTAGGGCTTGAGATCGAGACCCGCCCACGAATAATTGCTGCAATTTGGCACTATGTGAAGATTAAAAAACTACAAATTCCAACTGACACTTCATATTTCACATGTGATCCGCCACTTAGGAAGCTATTTGGAGAAGATAAAGTGAAATTTTCTATGATTTCTCAAAGGATTTCACAACATTTGTCTCAACCTCAGCCTATACATTTGGAGCATAAAATCAAGCTTTCGGGGGACAATCCAGTTGGAAATACGTGTTATGATGTTCTTGTGGATATACCTTTTACATTAGATAAAGATATGTTTAAATTTTTGCAAAATTTGGAGAAACATGGGGAGATTGATGCTTGTGATGAAGCAATCTGCTCTGCAATTAAGAAGATTCATGAACATAGACGCAGACGGGCTTTCTTTTTAGGGTTTAGCCAGTCACCGAGTGAATTTATTAACGATTTTGTAGCATCACAGAGCAAGGATTTGAAAACTGCTGCTGGTGATGCTACTTGTAATGCTGAAAAAGAGCAACGTGCTGCGTTTTATAATCAACCATGGTGAGTTCTTTGATTTCTTTTCTTTTATTTATTTAGTTTTATTTCAATATTGGATGTTTCGGCAAGCAAGTTGGATTGACCCAGAACACGTTCTTTTCATAATCTTTAAAGAAATATTGTTTTTTGCATGATTACTTCACTAGTATTATAATGTTTCAATTTCCAAATAAAATGATATGAGATTTTATATATACTTTGAACAATGTTTAATCTGATTGACCCATGGCCTGTTTTTTTTACCCATTACTCCATTAGAGGCAAATTTTATAGTCCCATTCATAGCTAAATGAGTCAAAACTTGTGCATCTATGCAATATGGTTCCTTCCCAGATTGAAGTTTTATCTTTTATCTGATTTATTTTGCAAATTATTAATAACGAGAAGTTTAGGGTTTTAAATTGTTGTATTTGATATTGAGAAGGGTTTTTAAAATACAATGTAGTTGATGCACATGGTAAATGAGCATTTGGGAACTCATACAACAACACATTTATTTGTTTTTAGTTCTGTTATAAATATTTAACTTCCTTTTGTGCATTTAACAGGATCGAAGATGCTGTTATTCGTTACTTGAACAGAAAACCGACTACAGGAAGTGATGCACCGGGAAGCAGATAGTTGCATTGTTTTCACCGATTCAGATAGTTAAGAAATAGTTAAAAATGTTGTCCAACTTACCTAAACTATGTTTGATGTTTTTCATGTTCTCTTTGATCCAGTCTACAGGGGTTTAGTTTTTAGGTAGTATGTTCATATAATGATTGAATCAGACTTGAGGGGTCAATAAACAGGTAAAACTGTTTGATTTGCTCTAAATAGACGAAGCCTGTTGGTTTGAAAAATATACCGTTGCTGGTTTCTTGGTTTGGGCGTTGGTAGGGCCGGAAATGGCTTCGCTCAAGCTTGAGCGGCTTGAAAATTAATGAGGCGGCTCTGCTCGAATTTTTCATCCACCTAAAAATTAAAGCTCGGCTGGTGAAAGCTTGGGATAGCTAGTGGCTTGATGATTTGGCTTTTTTTTTTTTTTTTAATATATTGACACACAAAATAATGTTTTTGGCAATAAAACAGCGATTATTATGAATTCTTTTGAATAAAAATAAAAAACATAAATATATATATATATATATATTTATATATATAGGGGAGAGATCATAAGAAAACTCTCAACCAATCAGATAATTTCATTGATATTTTTTTAATTTAAATAAAAAGAACATTTTAGTAATTGTTACATCCAATTATTTATAGAATTTATTTGTATTAAATACGGTTCTTTTTTTTACTCTAAACAATTACCTATATTTGCTTTTCAAAAATTAAATTGAATTTGTTATTGTTACAAATAATGGAATCATAGTATTGTTTTTCTCTGAAATCAAAAATGAGGTTTCTGACGGAATTCTTTATCATATTTACGAATGGATCGAACAGAAAATTTCCGATTGTGACGAACTGAAACCAATTGAATCTAGTCGGCCAACATTGAATTTTTATCTCACAAAACCCAAGCCCTCATAGAAGTTGCCGCATACCACATAGTGACCCATCTTATCACCTCCGGTGAACCGCCTAATCCGATTACCACCATCGCGTACCACCTCCGACCACTATTACATCTCCTGAAGGGGTTTTTTTTATCACTGTGAATGTAAACAGAAGTTTAGGCCCTTCGTGATTTGTGGTCAACAATGATGATAAAGTTTCGGATGTTACTGATTTGACCCTAAAGATTTATGATAGCAATGGACGACTTCTAGTTATTGGATTTCTTCAACTTGCTCCTAAGTTAACCTGATATGGCTACCATACTTCTCATATCATCGGTTCATCCAAATCTTTTGGCCCAAAATTTATGTTTTGTATTGTGAAAAATTACAAGTAGCAACACATGTTTCTATGATGCATACTAATATTTTATATTGTTATCCATTTTTTGATTTATATTTATTGTTTACTTTATTTTTAATGTTTTGCTCAAATGTCATAAATTCATGAAGGTTGACTTATGCAAGTTTGAAACTGGAATCTATGATTTATTTATTGGTCTTTTATTTCTTATTTATGATCCTCTAAAACCTTGTTGATTTTAGTGGATGATTTGATTTCTTTCATATTTTAACCAATTTTGTTGATAACGTATATGTAATCAGATAATACGTGCTTAAAACTCTTCGATTTGGTTGATTACATATACCTAATCAGATGATATGTGCTTACATTTGTTTTTATTTGGTTGATTACGTATATGTAATTAGATTATATATATATATATGTGTTACATTTGTTCTTTTTTGGATGATTACATATATGTATTCAGATTATATGTAATCAATACTTACATATATGAAAGCAGTTTTGTTGAATTCTTATGAATGATGTTCATTGTCTTTATACATCAATTATGATTACATATGCGTAATCGTGTTACACATGTGCTTACATTTTGTTCAGTTTTAAGTGATTACATATATGTAATCAGATAATATATATACGAACACATATACTTTGATTGATTACACATGTGTAATCGGATTATATGTACGAACACGATCACTTGTATAGTAGTTGTAAAAAAACTATTTACTAGTATTTTGAAAAATAAAAGAATTTTGACTTCTTTAAATGTAATTATGAAAGAAGATAAAGAAAAATAATTATAAAAATAAATATGAGAGAAAATAAATAAACAAGAGAGATAAAATTTGTTATGTTACTATATTACCCTTTAGTATTAATAATAAATCATAATAATCTTAAATAATTACATTAGTGACATTGTTTAATTATAGCCATTGATCAATTAGATCAATGATAATAAATAAGTGTTCTTAGTTTTTTTTTTAAAACAAAGGTTTTCTTAGAAGTCTTTCCCTATGTGTGTGTGTTTGTGTGTGTGTATTCTATATCAAGTACTAGTACAAATTTTGCAAAAGAAAATTCTCTTAAAATAGCACAATCTATTAAAATCTTAAGAATAGATTTTTCTAATTCTATACCCAAACCTTTATATGAAGAAAGTTTTAATGATAACAATACATACATACCAACTAATTCTGATATTGAAAATTATGAAGAATTATAATGAGTGATACTAAAATTCAAGTAAGAAGAAATTGAAGAATACCTATATCAAAATCATGTTTTAAAAGAATAAAATATCTACAAATGGAACTAGAGAAGGTGAATAAATACTTTAATAATAATTATATTAGCAATAATATAAGAGAAGAAGCAACATTATTACCATATATGACAAACTATCAATGCTATTTAATAAAAAATTAGAACAACAATGGAAGCTTTAAATTATAGTTACAAAAGAAATTTCAAAGTGTACTTGTTAAAATGAGTTATAAATTTAAAATTATGATGAATTATTTAAAACAAGAAATGTTAAATGAATACAATAAAGAAAATTTAAAATGGTATTATAAAAATTTTAATGAAGATAGCAAATTTAAACATAGGATTGATTGGCAACTCTATATGCTTAAACATGAAAAAATATTACTTTGTTTACATGGTTCCCAATATATTGTATAGAAAATAATGTTATTTACCCAAGAAATGAGCAAGTATCCGTTAATAACCAATATTACTAAAACCTATATTAAAATAACTACTAAAGAAGAGTTAATAAGTATTCATCCATCACATGAAAATATAAAAATAATAAAAAAATGAGGAACAATATATTGCAACCCCTTTAGCAAAAACAAATGAAGATACTAACAAGCCTTTAATAGAATAATTTTTCAAAATAATTATAGAAATGAAAAATTAAATACTATCGGAGAACAATTAGAAATAATTAAAATAAATAATATTGAAAATAATAAAGCAGGTACTTTAAAACCTGTAATAGAAACTCCAATATTTAAACCATTTAATATAAACACTCCCATAACTTTAAACAATTCACAAAATATGTTAAAATATATACAAGAAAAAATATCCAAACTAAATACAAATACAATAAATGAAGAAGAATATTCAAATAATTATGATGAAATAGAAGATCAATTTAATAACACTATAAACAAATTAAGAGGAAATAATTTTAATGCCTATACTCCAAAACCAGAAACAAGGACTTGGTATTCTAGAACAACACCTCTATATCTTCAATATGAATAATGATCTAATTTATTTTTTTCAATACATGATGGAAATTCTTTATATGAATGGAATATAGAAGGACAAACCAAATTTCAAATTCTAAATCTCTTACAGGAAATGACTATGGCAGCAAATGCTTATAAGCCTGTAGGTAATACAGAACCTCAAATTCTCAATATGATCGTTGCTGGTTTTACAGGCATTCTTAGAGGATGGTGGGATCATTATATTACAAAAGAAGATAAACAAACAATTATTAATGCAAATAAGACTATAATAAAAATTGAAAATAACATACAAATTCCAACACAAGAATCAGGTATTATCAATACTTTAGTATATGCTATAATAAAGAGTTTTATAGGAAATCCCTCGGATTATCAAGAACGAAATTCATTAATATTATTAAATTTAATATGTAGAAAACTACAAGGCTTTAATTGGTATAAAGATATATTTATATCTAAAGTCTTGACGAGAGAATATTGTAAAGAAGCTTATTGAAAAGAAAGTTTTCCTACAAGATTACCAAAATTATTTGCTGAAAAAATAAGAGAAAAAAAATCAAGAAAGACCATAATAATAATATACCATATAAAGAATTAACTTATGGACAAATTATAAGTTATATAAATCAGGAATGATTAACAATATGTAATGATTTGAAATTAAAACAAAAAATGAAAAAGGATGGGATTTAAGGAAGAAATGAATTAGGAAATTTTTGTCAACAATATGGATTTGAAAATATTAAATTACCAGAAAAACCAAAAAGAAAAAAATAATTTTACAAAATGAAAATTTAATAAGAAATTATGTAATAAATATAGGGAAGATAAACAAAAATTTAATTAAACAAAAAATAAGAAAAGACAACATTCATATAAGAAAACAAGATATTATTATTTGTTATACATGTGTAAGACAAGGTTTGTGACAACCAGTACCTGATCGTCCGACAAGTCCGTACGGTACGTGTATTTTCACTATCTACTATGTGTAAATACAATGTGTAAACAGTTGTGTGACAACAGGACTAGAAAACACATAACAATTGTAAGTGTTTAAGTGAAAACTTAAATACAATTAATACAACAACTCATGAGAAACAACAGTCTGAAAACAAAAGGCAAAAGCATATCGGTTGCGATCTGATATCCACACATAACATGAATCAGATGGCCGAAAATTCAATCATAAAACAATGGGAATTCAATGATAAGAAGATGAAAATAGGCAAGTTTAGTTGAGTTCGTCAGTGAGGAAATACAATTCAAGTAACAATTCAGTTACGTTTACGAACAATGAATTGACCGTGTGTTTGCGTGGGTGACGATTCACACAAACATATCTGTGAGTTTAACGTTCTGAATGATAACTGAAAAGTAGAAAACAAAAATCAGAAAGTGAAACCCTCGTCGTGTTCGTTCGGGTAACGATTCGAACGAATACGCGCGAAGGTGAAGCGATCTGACGAAACCTTTAAAATAAACGTTTTCGATAAAATAAATTAAGAAAAATAAATTTAGAAGATTTATTAGGAATCACAACCTTTAAAATGTAAAAATAAAACCATTTATTTAATTTCGTAAAATACGCGATTAGGTTCCGGAAACGTAACGAAATCAAGAACCGAGCAACCGAAACGAACCCGAATACCCGCGGGGTATATAAACTCTAAATGAGATCACCTTCCTCATTTATTTCATCTCCACTCCCTCTCTACTCCAAATCCGTTTTCCCTTTCTCTCTCTCTAGATTTCCAACATTCAAATACCAAGATCTCTCTCAATACTCATGTCACACCCCGAGCCGGCGGGTTGGATTGACTTCCCCGCCAGGCGGAAGGTTCTCGGGGCGCGATATCGTGAGTGATAATCGTGATGATCAGATTGCTTACATAGCATCAACATTGAGAATAACTAAAGCACAATATAGCATTAAACTAGGATTACAAAGTTAAATTACTAAAGCACAATAGTTTAGCATTTACGTAGCCCATGATTAGATACAAGCTTTGCTCTAGCATAGTTTAGCCATTACGTATCTCATGAATTGATTCTAGCTTTGCATCAGAATAGTTTAGCATTCACGTATCTCATATATGTAGATACAAGCCTTGCTCTAGCATAGTTTGGCATTCACGTATCTCATATATAGACACAAGCTTAGCGTTTACATAGTTTAGCATTCACATATCTCATGCATAGATACCAGCTTGCAATAGCATAGTTTGGCATTCACGTATCTCATGCATAGATACAAGCTTAGCATTTACATAGTTTAGCATTCACATATCTCATGCATAGATACCAGATTGCAATAGCATAGTTTGGCATTCACGTATCTCATGCATAGATACAAGCTTAGCATTTAACGTATAATCATAGCTTGTAGCATTTAGCATCTAGTATTAACATATAGTTTGAGCATATAGTTCATCACATTCACATTAGCATGTAGATTAGCATATAGCTTGTTGTATTAGTATGTTGCATTAGCTTATAGTTTAGCATGTAGCTTGTAGCATTAGCATGTAGCATTAGCATGTAGCATTCGCTTATAGTTTGAGCATATAGTTCGTTTCACACCCCGAGCCGGTGGGACGGATCGACTTTCCCGTCAGGCGGAAGGTTCCCGGGGCGCGATATCGTGAGTGATAATCGTGATGATCAGATTGTTTATATAGCATCAACATTGAGAATAACTAAAGCACAATATAGCATATAACTAGGATTACAAAGTTAAATTACAAATGTCAATGTTTGATAATTTAACTAAGTAAACCTGTCAAAAGAATCAACTGGTTACTATCTTGTATCTGTACAAGATATCAAAAGTGATTCACGTCAAAAAAAATATGTGCTTCCCAAAAGTCTACTAGGTCCTCTAATTGGGCATCCTAGTATGCAAATCTGAGCCTTAGCTTAATCCTGTACGTCACCAGATAAAACATGTAAGAAAACAAAGTCAACACAATGGTTGGTGAGTTCATGTAGTTTAATAGTTTAAAAATAGCTTTGGCAAACCTCTTTCGGAAACAACCTTAACCTCATTAACATCACATGTAATATCCAATTCGGTATGCTTATATATAGGGCATATGTAGGGTCGAACTTACCGCCCGTCCAGCCAACATCCCACCACATACTAAATCACATATGACATTGTTAATGATAATTAAGCGTTTTACCTAGAAGTCCAATCCCGTCTTCGTCATATCTTTTGCATACTGTTTAAAAGTTTACAAGTTTATAGTATTCACATAGTTTAGTCTTTAAGTATATTGTACATAGATAATAGTTTCACAAATCGTAGTTTAGCTTTCACCAAATCTCATGCGTGAGTACAAGCTTTGCTCTAGCATAGTTTAGCATTTACGTAGCCCACGATTAGATACAAACTTTGCTCTAGCACAGTTTAGCCATTACGTATCTCATGAATTGATTCTAGCTTTGCATCAGTATAGTTTAGCATTTACGTATCTCATATATGTAGATACAAGCCTTGCTCTAGCATAGTTTGGCATTTACGTATCTCATATATAGACACAAGCTTAGCATTCAAATAGTTTAGCATTTACATATCTCATGCATAGAAACCAGCTTGCAATAGCATAGTTTGGCATTTACGTATCTCATGCATAGTTACAAGCTTAGCATTTAGTATATCATCATAACGTGTAGCATTTAGCATCTAGTAATAACATATAGCTTGAGCATATAGTCCATCACCTTCTCATTTGCATATAGTTTAAAGTATTAGCCTTAGCATATAGTTTGAGCATAGAGTTTGTAGCATTAGCATAGAGCATAAAGTTTGTAGCATTAGCACATAGTTTGAGCATATAGTTTGTAGCATTAGCATAGAGCATAAAGTTTGTAGCATTAGCACATAGTTTGAGCATATAGCTTGTAGCATTAGCATTAGCATCTACTTGTAGCATATAGTTTATAGCATTAGCACTTAAGTTTAAGTCTGGGCTTTTAGCATTCAGTATAAGAGTAACAAGCTTAAGCATTAGTATTAGCATCATGAATAAGTGTAAAAGAAGTTGTAAAACATTTCAATACTTGTTTAAAATGCATAACATGCTTCTCAGTCCCGAAGTAAAAACAAATATGTTTGAAAAGGGACAAATGAACTCACCTTGTGTTTGAAGTGGTTGACTAAGTATAAACAGGAATACGAGCGCTCGTTGTTGTGTTTGTGGTAGTATTCACGATCCTGTATTGATTTCATGTTGTTTGCAACTTATAAGTATGAGTTGTAGTGATTTGTGTGTGTATGTGTTTCCCTAAAGTTGGCTAACACTTGTGAGTCTCGGTCTTTATTCGGCCCTGACCTAATTGTTTTACTTATGTTACTATAACATGTCTTCATCTTGTATGTTAAGTTTACTCGTTGTCCTCATTAGCCTCCTACTAGTTTGTTGTGTCATAGTTGTGAAAGTTAAAGTTTCAACATTGTTTCTACATTCCCCTACCACCTTTGTAGTAAATAGAATTTATACCAATCATCCATGCATGAAATCCATGTTTATAGTTTTAGTGTATTATGTGATCCTTAAATCATATGGGCCGAATAAGTTATATGGGCTTCTTTCAAATTGTAGTGCTGGGCCGTGTAGGTGTGTGGGCTTAACAGTACGTATATGGGCTGGAAATGGGCCTTGGGTTTGTGGGTTAAGTTAACCACATGAGCTAGACTAGTGGCCTTTGTCCAAATGGTTGAATAAACAATGTTGAATTCAAAGATCCACTTGACCAGCGAACCTATTGATTTAGGAGGGTAAGGTTCGGTTTAACAGCCGGCCGTATTGGATATTGTCCGCTCTGCCCCACCGGGCTCACGGATTTGCTTTTGGTTACCCGGGTGAAAACTTCCCAGGGAGGTCACCCATCCCTGGATTGCTGCCACCTGAGCATGCTTAACTGTGGAGTTTTCATGTGCTCCACAGCCAACTAAGCCCAAAACGCGTCCAATAGAGAAGGTCTCCACTCCCTCTTATAAGGAAGTTTCGTTCCCCTTACTCAACCCATGTGGGATTATTCAGCCGCGCTGGAGTGGAATTCCTCCCCCACTGGGGAATCAGCGTCCCCGCTGATCACATGGATTCGGCCCCTGTCTCTGATACCATCTTTAACAGCCGGCCGTATTGGATATTGTCCGCTCTGCCCCACCGGGCTCACGGATTTGCTTTTGGTTACCCGGGTGAAAACTTCCCAGGGAGGTCACCCATCCCTGGATTGCTGCCACCTGAGCACGCTTAACTGTGGAGTTTTCATGTGCCCCACAGCCAACTAAGCCCAAAACGCGTCCAATAGAGAAGGTCTACACTCCCTCTTATAAGGAAGTTTCGTTCCCCTTACTCAACCCATGTGGGATTAGCCAGCCGCGCTGGAGTGGAATTCACTGTAACATCAGTGCCGGAACCGCCACCGGAACAGTGATCTCTACAGTACAGGAACAGTAAAACAGGTATGAATCACACACATTTCAGTAATTTCATATTCATATCATTTATCATTATCAGGGTGAGTTGTCATAGAACAGTTTCAGACACATTTAACAGAAACACAGTTCAGAACAATGGTTCTTGAGTCGGATAATTATCTGGCAATACAGAACCATCATGTGATTATTTGTTTAGGATTTATTATGTATAAACGTATGTGAGGTTTACAGAACAAAACACACGAATATTGTTATGTGAATGCTAAATTGACGGGTTATTCGTATAGGTGACGATCTGTCCGAATATATCTGAAAGTTTAACGTTCTGAATGATATTCTATAATTAGAAAACAAGATTGAAAAGTATAGTTATCGTCGTGTTCGTACGGGTGACGATTCGAACGAATACGCGCGACGACTGTACATTTCAATTTAAACAGTTAATTTTTGTTTTAAATTGTTAATAAATAGAAGATATTAGTTAATTTATTAGGAATCACAACCTTGAATAATTAAATGATTTCTACTTTTAAAATAATATCGTTTCGTCGCGAAAACTACGCGAAACGGCATATTACGCGAAACCGAACGAGACCGATCAACCGGGTGTGGTGAAGCATTAATTATGGCAATGAAATGCCATAATCACATTCACCAACCTCCCTCTTTCTCTCTAAGTCGTCACCCTCTCTCTCTAAACATCCCAAACTTCTCTCTACAATTGGAAGCTCATTTCAAGCCGGATTCGAGCATAGTTGGTGTCAAGACGTTCATCTCAACACGAAGATTAAGGAAGTACAAAGAAACCAAGCTTTTACCCGTCGATTTTGAGGTAAATCTTCATTTTATTTTCGGTTTTAGTGGGTATCACGAACCCATTTCGTTTTGGTAGTTTGTTCGATCTAAACACTTAGAAAACACATGGATAAACACATATGGGTAACTAGAAGGCTTTAGAAACTAACCTGTAACAGATTCGAGTTGAAATGGGATGAAGATGATACAGGTTCGTGGACCATCAGATCGGCCGAACCTTTTCGGATTGAAGGGGAGGGTGGCGAACCCTAATAGCCACGAACCTCTCTGCAACGAACCCTGCAACCCTCTGACTCACGAACCTGTTGCCAGCACCTAACCACCGAACCTTGTTGTAGCCGAATCTAGCTGCTCACGAACCCATGCAAAACCCACGAACCCTATACCTTCTAGCCGAACCATCCAAGCTGGCCGAATACTTAGGGTTCGTTGGTGTTGAACCATTGGCCGAACCTTATAGGTTGCCAACTTAGCCGAACCCTAGACCCACTTGTGGGTTGGACGAACCTAATCTAAAGGTTCGCTGCTTGGGAGGGTGTCGAACCTAGAAAACCTTGAAACCTTAGATTTCTAGCATGTATGAGGATAGGTAAGTATACGTGCATGGGATAAAACATGTGTTTGTGCATGGGAATGATTAATTGGCCATTCTCCTAAGTTTCTAACAAGGATTGGCTTTTATAAGTTACATGCATGCATAAACATTTTGTGTGTGTATGGGTTAGGGATACCCATAACAAAATAATAATTAGCATACAATAACAACGCAACATGAGTTGTTAATGGACATGAGATGGTCTTGTAACCGAATATCATGTTCATGGAATCATGAGAGTCAAAAGTTTACGTCTTGAAATCAAATAGAAGTTCAAGGATATTTAAATTGGGCCAGAGTGGGCCCAATGGGGCTTAATTAGTCCAACACACATCAAATGTTTAATTGGACACAAGTAATGATGTTTGATTTAAATGAAGACATTGTGAATTTATTTAAAACTTAGTTCAATACTTTTCTAAAATTTTGTTGATTTGAAATGTAATTTAAAATTTTCATTTGTTTCTTCTAAATTTAGTTAGTTATAAAAGTTAATGTAATATCATTGATTGGGATTTGTTGTAAAATAGACAATATAATTGTCTGGATTTGCTTTAAAAACAAAGGAGACTCTGCCGAAATTTTCTTAAAATTTTAACAATAAGATATTATATTAATCATGGGATTGGGATCATAAGAAGGGTAATTAAGATAGAGTAGATCTTAGATACACTTAGTACTAAGACACTTAGTTGCACACACAACGAGACGCAAGGTCTTAGGCACAACGACTACTACGCGTACTTATTATATTCAAATTCTTATAAAATAACTCAGGGACCGAAGAAACTTAGCTTACATACAGGAGCGCGCATTTTGTGTTAGATCAAATTACATAGCAGCACAGGTGAGTTCATTGCCCCTTTTCTAACATTTTTGTTTTAAAACGCGGGGCTGAGAAGCATGCGTAAACTGTTATTTAAATTGTTTACTTAAATGCTCTTAAACTATATGTTTTACATATGTATAAATGTTATCCTAGATCTTATCTAGGAAGATTTTATGCAGGTTATTAACTGATTTACTTATATATTAAGTGAATAATCAAGTTAAACTAAACTTTTCAATAAGTCAAAACATTTCAAACAAATCAAACTAGACATTTTGACAAAACAAGGGTGTGAGTTCAAGGAATCAAATCAAACATTTTGACAAAACAATTGGGTGAATTCAAGGGATCAAAACAAACATTTTGACAAATCAAGTGAGTGAATTCAAGGAATCAAATCAAACATTTTGACAAAACAAGTGTGGGACATCAAGACATCAATAAAACAATCTTTGCAAAGACAACATTCAATGTTCTATAAACCAAGTGTTTGTTGAACAATGAATCAAGTGTACAACCGATCAATGAATCTTGTATTCTATGATCAACACATTAAGTACATCTTGTGACAGAATCAGACGATCATTAAATCATTTTTAAGGGATAGTATGGGAAATATCAGAGATAACATATGCCAACACATTGAATCCAGAAATCCTATATTTCAAGAAGTCCTAGCTAGACTGATTGACTTGTAGGTCTTATGTTTGATGATATTTACAGAATTCCCTAACTACTAAGTACCTAGATTGACAGACTAGTCTACTCGAGCATGACCAAAGGCCCCAATCATAAGGACTTAGATTTTATTAAATGTTTACTTATTTGTTTAATTAAGCATTTATAACTGTTTATACAATTGAGTGGTTGATCTTATTTTGTGATGAACTTGTGAAATCAACATGGATTTCAAATGATTGTAATGACAGGGGCAACAGACAGAGGAACTTATGGGATTGTGTTAAGGGTAAAAATGCTTAATTGTCATTAACAGCAGTGTCATATGCGTATTAGTATGTGGTGGGATGTTGGCTAGGGCTTGTCCCTTACATATGCCCTATATATAAGCATACCGATGTGGATATTACATGTGGTGTTAATGAGGTTAGGGTCTTTACCAAAGGAGGTTTTCAAATCATTTTCAAATCATGTTCAAATCATTTTCAAATCAATTTCAAATACTAAACTATATGAACTCACCAACCATGTGTTGAACTTTATTTTTGCATGACTTCTCAGGTGACGAACAGGTCAATTAGGAAGTCATTTCTTTTGGACTAGGACTTCAGATAGAAGACTTAGTATTTTGGACCTGCATACTTTTGAAGACATCATTATACAATCTATTTTGTATATCTTGTGTAAATACAAGATGGTTATTTTATGATGTTTACAATAGATTTACATTGTTAAATTATAAACGATACTGGTGTAATTTAACTTTGTAATTCTATTTTATTTAGCATTTCTCATTTATATCATGTGCAAAGTAAACAATCTGATCACTTCTGATTATCACTCCCGATATCGCGCCCCGGGAACCTTCCGCCCGACGGGGACTCCGATCCTACCCCGCCGGCTCGGGGTGTGACAGATTGGTATCAGAGCCATGGTTATAGAGAAGTATAGGTCACTTATTTAAATGGTTTGGCCTAGACTATAACCTAGGGACCCTGCATGTAGAGAACGTAGGACTTAAGACTTATTTGCATATTGTCTTCTGTATTCGATCATTGCACTAACCGATGACTTTATTGGTTATGATCAGAGTGCCTCCACGAAGACAACCTCCCTTGATACAGCTACCACCACAAGACTTGGCTGCACACTCTTCCACACCGTCTCCGAATGACTCTCCACCACCACCTCCTCCACCTCCTCCTCCCCCTCCTCCATTGATTACTCAAGCATCTGGTTCAGGCACAACACCGACTATGGACCCTGCTACTATCGCCCTGGTGACGTTACTGAGTAGCCAGATGACGAATCAGATGAAAGAAGCTATACCGGAGATGTTCCTTCGTCTTCGTAACGAGATCCTCAACACTGGCAACACATCAGGGAAGCCAGTGGAAACACTGGAGATTCATCTCACTACTCCTACAAGTCCTTTGTAGGATGTAAACCACCCAGCTTTAGTGGGTCTGAAGGCGCCGTTGGATTAATCCAATGGATTGAGAAGATTGAGGCAACATTGGATCTTTGCAGCTGCCCCGAACACCACAAGGTCCGTTATTCAGCGGGAACATTCAACAAACGGGCTCTGACCTGGTGGAATGGTCAGATCAACGCCCGAGGAAGAGAGGAAACTATGGCAATGTCATGGGAAGACTTCAAAGCACTGCTGCGAACAGAATTTTGTCCCAAGAATGAGCTGCAGAAGTTGGAGGTTGAACTATCCAACCATGTGATGAAGGGAGCTGATCACATGGGGTACACTACTCGTTACCACGAGTTAGTTGCTTTGGTACCAGATATGGTGCCAACTCTGGAGAAAAGGATAGACCGTTATGTGGGTGGACTTCCCGCCTGCATTCAGGGCATGGTTGTTTCAGCCAACCCTACTACTGTTGAATCTGCAGTGAGACTGTCTGGGAAACTCACTGACCTCATGGTAGCCTCTGGAGTTCTAAAGAAGGAGGCTGAACCCAGTAAGAACAAAGCTGAATCTTCAAAGAAACCCTCCCATCATCAGAAGAAGAAACAAAAGACCATCAAGAACTATGCAGTGGCCACACCTCTGCAACAAATAGCAGCAACACCACAAAACCCCAACCGCAAACCCTACACTGGCACATATCCTCTGTGTGCCAAGTGTCAGTATCACCACACTGCTGACACTCCCTGCAAGCATTGCACGGGATGTGGACGGAAGGGCCATTGGGTCCAGTACTGCCGGATGACACCTAATCAAGCAGTCAACAATGCTGCTTTGGCTCTCCCTCCACCAGCTAATCAGAACAATGGTGGATGCTATAATTGTGGCGAACAAGGCCACTTTGCGAAGAACTGCCCAAAGAAGGCTCAACCAGCAGTTTAAGCACCCCGTGGACGAGCTTTTGCTATCGGAGCACCAGCTGCACGCCAGGACCCAAATGTGGTCACTGGTACGTTTCTCTTACATGACTTTTATGCATCTGTCTTATTTGATACTGGTGCGGATCAGAGTTTTATCTCTACCGATTTTGCATGCCAACTAGATTCAGTAGAGGAACAGTTAGACTCCCCTTACATTATAGAAGTAGCTAACGGGAAACAGATTACAGTTAGCACAGTTTATAGAAATTGCCCATTGACACTTAGTGGTCATACATTTGCCATCGATTTGATACCGATAGAGTTGGGTAGTTTCGACATCATTGTTGGAATGGATTGGCTTTCCTCTAACCGAGTGGAAGTTATCTGTTCTGAGAAGCTGCTTCGAATTCCATTGCCGAGTGATCGTGTATTGGAAGTAAATGGGGATCAAGCAAAACGAAGTGTCAAAATCATTTCTTGCATAAAGGCGCGTAAGTGTTTACGGAAGCAGTGTGTAGCTTTCCTGGCACATGTGGTGGAAAAGGAGAAAGATAAGAAGAAGATTCAAGATGTACCAGTAGTGAAAGAGTATCCAGAGGTATTTCCTGAAGACTTACCTGGTTTGCCACCAGCGCGACCAGTAGAGTTCCGAATTGACTTAATTCCTGGAGCAACTCCTGTTGCTAAATCTCCTTATAGGTTAGCACCTTCAGAGATGCAGGAATTGTCTAATCAGTTACAGGAGTTACTTGACAAGGGCTTCATCAAACCGAGCTACTCACCTTGGGGAGCTCCGGTCTTATTCGTGAAGAAGAAAGACGGATCGTTCAGAATGTGCATAGATTACAGAGAGCTGAACAAACTAACCATCAAGAATCGGTATCCATTACCGAGGATTGATGATTTGTTTGACCAACTGCAAGGAGCTCAATACTTCTCCAAGATTGACTTGCGGTCTGGATATCATCAGCTGAGAGTTCAAGATGAGGATATACCGAAAACGGCCTTCCGAACAAGATACGGGCATTACGAATTCATGGTGATGCCTTTCGGATTGACAAATGCACCCGCGGTTTTCATGGACCTCATGAACCGAGTGTGCAAGCCGTACTTGGATCAGTTTGTCATTGTTTTCATTGATGACATACTGATTTATTCCAAGACCAAAACAGAACATGAACAACACCTTAGAAAAATCTTGGAGCTGTTGAAAGAAGAGAAACTCTATGCCAAATTCTCCAAATGCGAATTCTGGCTAAGAGAAGTTCAATTCCTGGGTCATGTGGTCAACAGCGAGGGAATTCATGTAGACCCTGCCAAGATTGAAGCGATAAAGAATTGGGACACTCCAAGGACACCGACGGAAATACGGTCTTTTCTGGGATTGGCGGGTTATTATAGAAGGTTTATCTCAAACTTTTCTAAAATAGCTTTGCCTCTCACTAAGCTAACTCAGAAAAGTGAACCGTTTGTCTGGGAGCAGAAACAAGAGGATGCTTTTCAGACCTTGAAACAGAAATTATGTGATGCTCCAATTCTATCTCTCCCAGAAGGCTGTGATGATTTTGTTGTACACTGTGATGCTTCCCATCAGGGACTCGGTTGTGTGTTAATGCAACGGGATAAAGTCATAGCCTATGCATCAAGACAGTTAAAGGTTCATGAGAAGAACTACACTACTCATGATCTTGAACTGGGAGCAGTAATCTTCGCCTTGAAGATTTGGAGACATTACTTATATGGCACCAAGTGTACCATATTCACTGATCACAAAAGTCTGCAGCACATCTTTGATCAGAAGGAGCTTAACATGCGACAGCGCCGTTGGGTTGAACTTCTAAATGACTACGATTGTGTGATCAAGTACCATCCGGGAAAGGCGAACGTTGTAGCTGACGCCTTGAGCCGGAAGGAACGGGTCAAACCCCTACGTGTTAGAGCAATGGGGATAACCGTGCAGACCAGTTTAAGTGACAAGATTGTTCAGGCCCAGCAAGAAGCACTTGACCGAGGTAATCTGAAGAGGGAACTTGATTGCGGAGCAGAGAAACAGTTTGACACGAAGCCTGACGGTATGATCTACTACAAGGAACGTATATGGATTCCTGCGGTAGATGAATTGAGAAAACTTATCTTCGATGAAGCACACAAGACTAAATACTCTGTTCATCCAGGCGCTGATAAGATGTACCAAGACTTGCGTGGATTTTATTGGTGGCCGGGAATGAAGAAAGACATAGCCGAGTATGTCAGACAATGTCTTACGTGTGCGAAAGTAAAGGCGGAACACCAGAGACCGTCTGGTCTATTGGAACAGCCTGAGATTCCGCTCTGGAAGTGGGAACAAATAGCTATGGATTTCATTACCAAGCTACCCCGCACTTCCAGCGGTCATGATACAATTTGGGTGATCATTGATCGTCTAACCAAATCTGCTCATTTCTTGCCCATGCGTGAGAACTTCACCATGGATAAACTGGCAAGATTATACATCAACGAGATAGTGGTACGCCACGGTGTGCCATTGTCTATTATTTCTGATCGAGATAGCAGATTCACATCAAGGTTCTGGCAATCATTACAGAAATCTCTAGGGACACAGTTGAATCTGAGTACAGCTTACCACCCACAAACGGATGGCCAAAGCGAACGTACTATCCAAACCCTAGAGGACATGTTGAGAACCTGTGTTCTAGACTTCGGTGGGAATTGGGATTCCCATTTGCCACTGATTGAGTTCTCCTATAATAATAGTTACCACAGCAGTATCGGATGTGCACCGTTCGAGGCTCTTTATGGCCGGAAATGTCGCTCACCGATCTGTTGGACTGAAATTGGGGACAACCGAATAACGGGGCCAGAATTAATTCAAGAAACCACTGACAAGATAGCTCAGATTCAGAGAAGACTACAAGCAACAAGGAGCAGACAAAAGAGCTACGCCGACAAACGGCGCAAGCCGTTGGAATTCCAAGTGGGAGATCGTGTAATGTTAAAGGTATCTCCATGGAAAGGCGTGGTACGCTTTGGAAAGAAAGGCAAATTAGCACCACGATACGTGGGACCATTCGAGATCATCGAACGTATAGGTCCTGTAGCTTATCGACTGAGATTACCAGATGAACTCAGTGGTGTGCATGACGTGTTTCACGTCTCAAACCTGAAGAAATGCCTTGCTGACGAGTCTCTCGTCATTCCAATCGAAGAGATTCAAGTCGATGAACAGTTACATTTCATTGAAGAACCCTTAGAGATTATGGATCGCAAGGTTAAACAACTGAGGCGAAGCCGTATACCTATTGTAAAGGTTCGATGGAATTCAAGACGCGGGCCCGAATTCACTTGGGAACGTGAAGATCACATGAAGTTGAAGTATCCCCAACTGTTTGAAGAGGAAGCCGTACCGGATAACAACTCTTAAATTTCGGGACGAAATTTCTCTAACAAGGGGAGACTGTAACATCAGTGCCGGAACCGCCACCGGAACAGTGATCTCTACAGTACAGGAACAGTAAAACAGGTATGAATCACACACATTTCAGTAATTTCATATTCATATCATTTATCATTATCAGGGTGAGTTGTCATAGAACAGTTTCAGACACATTTAACAGAAACACAGTTCAGAACAATGGTTCTTGAGTCGGATAATTATCTGGCAATACAGAACCATCATGTGATTATTTGTTTAGGATTTATTATGTATAAACGTATGTGAGGTTTACAGAACAAAACACACGAATATTGTTATGTGAATGCTAAATTGACGGGTTATTCGTATAGGTGACGATCTGTCCGAATATATCTGAAAGTTTAACGTTCTGAATGATATTCTATAATTAGAAAACAAGATTGAAAAGTATAGTTATCGTCGTGTTCGTACGGGTGACGATTCGAACGAATACGCGCGACGACTGTACATTTCGATTTAAACAGTTAATTTTTGTTTTAAATTGTTAATAAATAGAAGATATTAGTTAATTTATTAGGAATCACAACCTTGAATAATTAAATGATTTCTACTTTTAAAATAATATCGTTTCGTCGCGAAAACTACGCGAAACGGCATATTACGCGAAACCGAACGAGACCGATCAACCGGGTGTGGTGAAGCATTAATTATGGCAATGAAATGCCATAATCACATTCACCAACCTCCCTCTCTCTCTCTAAGTCGTCACCCTCTCTCTAAACATCCCAAACTTCTCTCTACAATTGGAAGCTCATTTCAAGCCGGATTCGAGCATAGTTGGTGTCAAGACGTTCATCTCAGCACGAAGATTAAGGAAGTACAAAGAAACCAAGCTTTTACCCGTCGATTTTGAGGTAAATCTTCATTTTATTTTCGGTTTTAGTAGGTATCACGAACCCATTTCGTTTTGGTAGTTTGTTCGATCTAAACACTTAGAAAACACATGGATAAACACATATGGGTAACTAGAAGGCTTTAGAAACTAACCTGTAACAGATTCGAGTTGAAATGGGATGAAGATGATACAGGTTCGTGGACCATCAGATCGGCCGAACCTTTTCGGATTGAAGGGGAGGGTGGCGAACCCTAATAGCCACGAACCTCTCTGCAACGAACCCTGCAACCCTCTGACTCACGAACCTGTTGCCAGCACCTAACCACCGAACCTTGTTGTAGCCGAATCTAGCTGCTCACGAACCCATGCAAAACCCACGAACCCTATACCTTCTAGCCGAACCATCCAAGCTGGCCGAATACTTAGGGTTCGTTGGTGTTGAACCATTGGCCGAACCTTATAGGTTGCCAACTTAGCCGAACCCTAGACCCACTTGTGGGTTGGACGAACCTAATCTAAAGGTTCGCTGCTTGGGAGGGTGTCGAACCTAGAAAACCTTGAAACCTTAGATTTCTAGCATGTATGAGGATAGGTAAGTATACGTGCATGGGATAAAACATGTGTTTGTGCATGGGAATGATTAATTGGCCATTCTCCTAAGTTTCTAACAAGGATTGGCTTTTATAAGTTACATGCATGCATAAACATTTTGTGTGTGTATGGGTTAGGGATACCCATAACAAAATAATAATTAGCATACAATAACAACGCAACATGAGTTGTTAATGGACATGAGATGGTCTTGTAACAGAATATCATGTTCATGGAATCATGAGAGTCAAAAGTTTACGTCTTGAAATCAAATAGAAGTTCAAGGATATTTAAATTGGGCCAGAGTGGGCCCAATGGGGCTTAATTAGTCCAACACACATCAAATGTTTAATTGGACACAAGTAATGATGTTTGATTTAAATGAAGACATTGTGAATTTATTTAAAACTTAGTTCAATACTTTTCTAAAATTTTGTTGATTTGAAATGTAATTTAAAATTTTCATTTGTTTCTTCTAAATTTAGTTAGTTATAAAAGTTAATGTAATATCATTGATTGGGATTTGTTGTAAAATAGACAATATAATTGTCTGGATTTGCTTTAAAAACAAAGGAGACTCTGCCGAAATTTTCTTAAAATTTTAACAATAAGATATTATATTAATCATGGGATTGGGATCATAAGAAGGGTAATTAAGATAGAGTAGATCTTAGATACACTTAGTACTAAGACACTTAGTTGCACACACAACGAGACGCAAGGTCTTAGGCACAACGACTACTACGCGTACTTATTATATTCGAATTCTTATAAAATAACTCAGGGACCGAAGAAACTTAGCTTACATACAGGAGCGCGCATTTTGTGTTAGATCAAATTACATAGCAGCACAGGTGAGTTCATTGCCCCTTTTCTAACATTTTTGTTTTAAAACGCGGGGCTGAGAAGCATGCGTAAACTGTTATTTAAATTGTTTACTTAAATGCTCTTAAACTATATGTTTTACATATGTATAAATGTTATCCTAGATCTTATCTAGGAAGATTTTATGCAGGTTATTAACTGATTTACTTATATATTAAGTGAATAATCAAGTTAAACTAAACTTTTCAATAAGTCAAAACATTTCAAACAAATCAAACTAGACATTTTGACAAAACAAGGGTGTGAGTTCAAGGAATCAAATCAAACATTTTGACAAAACAATTGGGTGAATTCAAGGGATCAAAACAAACATTTTGACAAATCAAGTGGGTGAATTCAAGGAATCAAATCAAACATTTTGACAAAACAAGTGTTGGACATCAAGACATCAATAAAACAATCTTTGCAAAGACAACATTCAATGTTCTATAAACCAAGTGTTTGTTGAACAATGAATCAAGTGTACAACCGATCAATGAATCTTGTATTCTATGATCAACACATTAAGTACATCTTGTGACAGAATCAGACGATCATTAAATCATTTTTAAGGGATAGTATGGGAAATATCAGAGATAACATATGCCAACACATTGAATCCAGAAATCCTATATTTCAAGAAGTCCTAGCTAGACTGATTGACTTGTAGGTCTTATGTTTGATGATATTTACAGAATTCCCTAACTACTAAGTACCTAGATTGACAGACTAGTCTACTCGAGCATGACCAAAGGCCCCAATCATAAGGACTTAGATTTTATTAAATGTTTACTTATTTGTTTAATTAAGCATTTATAACTGTTTATACAATTGAGTGGTTGATCATATTTTGTGATGAACTTGTGAAATCAACATGGATTTCAAATGATTGTAATGACAGGGGCAACAGACAGAGGAACTTATGGGATTGTGTTAAGGGTAAAAATGCTTAATTGTCATTAACAGCAGTGTCATATGCGTATTAGTATGTGGTGGGATGTTGGCTAGGGCTTGTCCCTTACATATGCCCTATATATAAGCATACCGATGTGGATATTACATGTGGTGTTAATGAGGTTAGGGTCTTTACCAAAGGAGGTTTTCAAATCATTTTCAAATCATGTTCAAATCATTTTCAAATCAATTTCAAATACTAAACTATATGAACTCACCAACCATGTGTTGACCTTTATTTTTGCATGACTTCTCAGGTGACGAACAGGTCAATTAGGAAGTCATTTCTTTTGGACTAGGACTTCAGATAGAAGACTTAGTATTTTGGACCTGCATACTTTTGAAGACATCATTATACAATCTATTTTGTATATCTTGTGTAAATACAAGATGGTTATTTTATGATGTTTACAATAGATTTACATTGTTAAATTATAAACGATACTGGTGTAATTTAACTTTGTAATTCTATTTTATTTAGCATTTCTCATTTATATCATGTGCAAAGTAAACAATCTGATCACTTCTGATTATCACTCCCGATATCGCGCCCCGGGAACCTTCCGCCCGACGGGGACTCCGATCCTACCCCGCCGGCTCGGGGTGTGACATTCGGCACAGTGAAGACTCCAACGAACCTAATGGTTCGTGTAGAATAGGTTCGGTCCCTAGTTAGGTTCACAAGAAAGAAGGTTCGTATGAAGGTTCGGCTCAAAGATGGTTCGGCTGATGAGATTCGAATTCATAGGTTCGCTGTAGCTAGGTTCGACACTCAAGGGTTCGTGGATGGCATTAGGTTCTGCCATGTATAGGTTTGGCGGCTTCCAGGTTCGTTCCATTCCAGATGCAGCCATGCTAAGGTTCGGCAATATATGCCAAGGTTCGGTTGAAGATGGTAGGTTCGCTGGTGGTGTAGGTTCGCTGATGGTGTAGGTGGCCATGCAGGTTCGGTGGAGGTGTCTTGATGCAGCAGGTTCGGTGGAACGAAGGGGAAGTTTCGTGGGTGATGGTAGCTAGCAACAAGCTGGTTCGGCAACCAGAGGGTTCGGCCAAGATGAGTTGAGGTGCGGCCACCTGAGGACTCAGCCTAGAAAGGTTCGGCCGACCCCCATGTCCACGAACCAGCATACTAACCATCATCTTCCTCGATTTTCTACATCATGCAAGCTCAACCGCAGCCTACCCTTTCCCTACTAGTTCGTTTTTAAGGTCTAGGGTGTGTGGAACCATCTCAGAGTTGGCTACCATAATCGGTTGAGGGTTGGGTGCGAATAAAGTGTCAAAAACCGTAGTTTTAGGAGATTTGAAGGTGTAAACTCTAGAGAGAGAGAGGAAAACGAGAGTGAGAGGTTAGAGAGAGAAAGGGAGAGTAATAAATGAGAGAAAATATCTCATTTAGGGTTTATATACCCCGTGGGTGTTCGGGTTCGTTTCGGTTGCTCGGTTCTCGTTTTTGTCGTGTTTCCAGCACGTTACGCGCGTGTTCTATAACCTAATAAAAGAATTTATTTCCGAATATTAGGAAGGTGGTTATTTCTAGTAAATCTTTTATATAAACTTTTCTTGAATTATTTTATCGAATTTGAAGGGTTTCGTCAACTCGCGTCAATATCGCGCGTATTATATATTTTAATTTAAAATGAATTTATTTTTAAAGTTTTAAAACATTGTGATTCCTAATAAATGTTTAATATTAAATTGTCTTAAATTATTATCGTTGGTTTCGTTCTTCGTTATCGTTTCCTCAGAACGTGTCACCTTCGCGCGTACTCGTTCGAATCGTCACCCGAACGAACACGACGTTGGTTTCACTTTCTGATTCTTGTTTTCTACTTTTAAGTCATCGTTTCAGGATGTTAAACTTTCAGATTTATTCATACAGATCGTCACCTATACGAATAATTAGTCGGTTTAGCATTCTGTAACGACCTCCGTTATGGGTTTGTTCTGGTTAACCTCACATACGTTTATACATAATAGCATTAAATCAAGCATCTGTGTGTCAGTTCAGTGTTGTCTGATATGTTTCTGACTATTAAACCATGAGGTTTAAATCAGATTTCAGAACAATTGCATACTAGTTTAGTGTCAAGTATCAAGTGTCAATAGCATATACATAGTTCACGTAGTTTGTACCTGAATTTCTGTGCAAGTTACTGTTGAGATCACTGTTCCGGTAACGCTTCCGGCACTGATGTTACAGTCTCCCCTTGTTAGAGAAATTTCGTCCCGAAATTTAAGAATCATTATTCGGTACGACTTCCTCTGTAAACAGCTGGGGATACTTAGACTTCATGTGATCTTCGCGTTCCCAGGTAAACTCGGGTCCGCGCTTTGAATTCCATCGAACCTTGACAATCGGAATACAGCTTCGCCTCAGTTGTTTAACCTTGTGATCCATAATCTCCAAAGGTTCTTCAATAAAGTGTAAATGTTCGTCCAATTGAATTTCTTCAACTGGTACGATGAGTGATTCGTCTGCAAGGCATTCCTTCAGATTTGAGACATGAAACACGTCGTGCACACCACTCAGTTCATCTGGTAATCTAAGTCTGTATGCCACAGGACCAATGCGCTCGATGATCTCGAACGGTCCCACGTACCGTGGTGCTAGTTTGCCTTTCTTTGCAAAACAGACTACGCCTTTCCATGGAGATACCTTTAACATGACGCGGTCTCCCACTTGGAATTCCAATGGCTTGCGCCATTTGTCGGCATAGCTCTTTTGTCTGCTTCGGGTTGCTTGTAGTCTTTGTTGTATCTGTGCAATTTTGTCTGTAGTTTCTTGAATGAGTTCTGGCCCGGTTATTCGATTATCTCCCACTTCAGACCAACAGATCGACGATCTACACTTTCGACCATAAAGAGCCTCGAACGGTGCACATCCGATGCTACTATGATAGCTGTTGTTGTAGGAGAATTCGATCAGTGGCAAATGAGAGTCCCAATTCCCACCGAAGTCTAAAACACAGGTTCTCAACATGTCCTCCAGGGTTTGTATAGTACGTTCGCTCTGACCAACCGTTTGTGGATGGTAAGCTGTACTCAGATTTAAGTTTGTCCCTAGAGATTTCTGCAATGATTGCCAGAACCTTGATGTGAATTTGCTATCACGATCTGAAATGATAGATAATGGCACACCATGGCGTACCACTATCTCGTTGATGTAGAGTCTTGCCAGTTTATCCATCATGTAAGTCTCACGCATTGGCAAGAAATGAGCAGATTTGGTTAGTCGGTCAACGATAACCCAAATAGTGTCATGACCACTGGAAGGGCGGGGTAGCTTGGTGAAAAAGTCCATAGCTATTTGTTCCCACTTCCAAAGTGGAATTTCAGGCTGTTCCAGTAAACCTGACGGTTTCTGGTGTTCCGCCTTCACTTTAGCACACGTGAGGTATCGACCAACGTACTCAGCTATGTCTTTCTTCATACCCGACCACCAATAAAACGCCCGTAAGTCTTGGTACATTTTATCAGCACCAGAATGCACAGAGTACTTGGTCTTGTGTGCTTCATCAAAGATAAGCTTTCTCAGTTCATCCATAGCAGGAATCCATACCCGATCCTTGTAGTAGATGATTCCATCAGGCTTTGTTTCAAATTGCTTTTCTGCTCCACAATCTAGTTGTTTCTTCAAGTTTCCTCGTTCAACAGCCTCTTGTTGTGCTTGAATAATGTTGTCGTGTAAGCTTGTCTGCACAGTCATCCCCATTGCTCTGACGCGCAAGGGTTTGACCCGTTCTTTCCGACTCAAGGCATCATATACAATGTTTGCCTTGCCCGGATGGTACTTGATTACACAGTCGTAATCATTCAGAAGTTCAACCCAACGTCGCTGTCGCATGTTGAGTTCCTTCTGATCAAATATGTGCTGCAGACTCTTGTGATCAGTAAATATGGTACACTTGGTGCCATATAAGTAATGCCTCCAAATCTTCAATGCGAATACCACTGATCCCAGTTTCCGATCATGAGTAGTGTAATTCTTCTCATGAATCATCAGTTGTCTCGAGGCATATGCGATAACTTTGTCCCGTTGCATCAATACATAGCCTAGTTCCTGATGGGATGCATCACAGTACAAAACAAAGTCATCACAGCCATCTGGGAGAGATAAGATCGGAGCATCACATAGCTTTTGCTTCAAAGTCTGAAAGGCATCTTCTTGCTTCTGTTCCCAAACAAATGGCTTGCTTTTCTGTGTTAACTTGGTGAGTGGCAGGGCTATCTTAGAAAAGTTTGAGATAAACCTTCTATAATAGCCTGCTAAGCCTAGAAAGGAACGTATCTCCGTCGGTGTATTCGGAGTATCCCAGTTCTTTATGGCTTCAATCTTGGCAGGGTCTACATGTGTAACATCACTGTACTTTCGGTTGGCCGTACGTCCGTTCATCCGTACGAATGTACTGTTACGACCGGAGATTTTAATTATTAATGATTGTGAAATTACTGATTTTCATTATTGATATTATCACTGTATTGGTATGCATGTTATAACACATTTATCATACGCGTAAACCACGGGAAATTTAGTTATAATACAACTAAACAGACCCGTAGAGTTTATCGCAGTTACTTATTATTGATGATGATGGATTAATGGTCTGAGAATGGATTGGGGTAGAACTGGGAGTTTATTAGAGTCTGGTTGTTAAACGTGGTCAAGGACCCATGGTCATGGTTTATCGAAATAGCGGTGGGACGGTGGCTAGGGCAGTTGCGACTGACCCTTACATATGCCCTATATATATGCATATTTCGGTCTATCATGGATGTGTCAGTGACTTGGTTTAGTGGGTTTTGGTCTGGGGAAATGATAATATTAATGTATTAAATAATGGGAATTAATTACGCGAAGTGAGGTTACGAACATCAGTTAAACGCGAGTATTGATTCAGAAACATTAACTTAATAATGTATTCGCGTGGGTGACGATTCATACGAATATAATTATTAAGAATAATGTTCTAAAACGATATTCCATAAATCATAAATCAAATCGAAATACGGTACGAGCATCGGATTCGCAAAGGTGACGATCTTTACGAATACGTACGCGAGTAACGCATTTCGACGAGATAGTTAAATATTATCAAACGATATTAATCTAATAAATGGAAACTAAAAACGTTTATTAGGAATCACAACCTAAAATGTTTTTGAATAAATTAATTTATTTAAATAATTATTTAACGAAAACGAAACGGAATTTTACTTACGAAACAAATTATTTAAACTTATTTTAATTAAATAAAACTAATTTATTTAAAACGAGTTATTGTTTTAAATATGTTACGTTAGAAAACCGAGCATGTTGTTACATTTCACGCGTATTAAATGAGATCTGTTACGAGACAAAGGGGTATTTAGAAATCATGATAATTAATGAAACCATATTATTATTTAAACACTTTATATTTAAATATGTTTAACGAGAAAAACCGAGTTTTTATTTTTTTATCGCGATAAAAACGAGATCGGACAGTGGGGTACTACACGCGATAAAAGGAAGATTTCTCTTCCTTTTTTCTCTCATTATCCCTACACACTCTCTCTCTCTATTTTCACCTAAAAACACACACATAATCTTCTCTCTACGATTACGAGTTCGTTTCTTGGTGGATTCACGAGATCTCGGCGCCTACACGACCGCGTGAACGAGAGCTACAAGTAGATACGAAGAAATCGAGTTTTTAACCACGGATTCGAGGTAAATCTGATGCTTCATTTTCTGTTTTTGTGAGAATCACGTCCCCTTTAAATTGTGTATGTTTTAGTTGAACTAGACACTTGAAAACCCTAAGATAAACGTGCGAGAGTATAAAGGAAACCATGGATGAACATGTAGTACATGGGAGCTGAGGTTGAGGACGAAAGACACAGGGTTCGTGGACAAGCTGCATCGACCGAACCATTTACCCCTGGCTCACGAACCTTGCCATCGGAAACGAACCTTCTTGGGTTCACGAACCTTCGTGGGCGGGAAACATGATGGCCGAACCATGGGGGATGGCCACAAACCCTAGCAAACCATTAGGCGAACCCCCTCACTTAGCCAAGGCTCGTGGCTTGGCCGAACCATAGCTTTCCCAGACGAACCTTGAGAGGTTCGCCCTATGTAGCCGAGCCTTTTTGTTTACCTTAGCCGAACCCTCTTTCCTTTACTTCTAGCCGAACCTAACGGTTCAAGGAAATAGGTTCGCTGGCTTTGGGTTGGGTAAACCTAAATTCTCTTAATATACGGAACACAAGAAGGAAACAAGAACAAGAATGTTGGGTGTGTTAAGACTTGCATGAAAAATGCATAACTCACCACCTTTTCTCTCTCTAACATAAATTTTCTTTAAAACCATGAGAGGTTATATAGATGATTAACTTTGTATGTAACCATAACATTTTATATGAATAATCTAATTACATTTTCTTAAACATTAAAGTGAATTATAACGAGTTAGATTATGGAAGTCGACTGAATGGAATCATGTATGTGTTGGTAAGTAAGTGTCTGGTTAAGGTTATCGATGGGAAGTCTAAACTAAATTTTAATGATAAACATTTAGATAATGTTGGGTTAATTCATTTTAACTTAGAATAAGTAACTAAGTTGATGAAATACTTAGGAGTATTAAAGTAAACTCCTATGACCATTCATTAGTAAGGAATGCATATACTCACAAACACAAACCTACGATAATTACAGATAATTGAGTGGATCTTGAGATTTATTTACGCGAGCGCGCATATTTCTAGAACATTGAATCTAAGGACTACAGGTGAGTTCTCATAACCTCCTTTTCTTTAAACTGTTTTGTTTTAAAACTCGGAGGTGAAGCATGTATACCAAATTAAATATTATTTTGATAACTCAAGGTTAATACCTGTTTATCAATATGATATTCACGATATAAAATTATCATTTATTATGGATTGTCTCTTATTATTTTATATCCATGTAAACCTTGTTGCTGACTTCGGTCAATAACAAAGATTACAAGTATTGTCACAAACCCCGAGAGTCATCGCTCTTAACTTCGGTTAATTGCTTTGACATTGTGTATTGTCACGTGGATGATTTCCACATCTGTGAATCATTGCCTTTGACTTCGGTTAAATGCTTTGACTTCATGTATTGTCACGTGGTTAGCGACCACTCCATGAATCATGTATTTAACTTATGTTAATTACATAATGATCATGTATAGTCACGAACATTATTTGAGAATATGATTGATGAGATTGGTTGATTAGTTTGTGGATTGATTATCTATATTTGATTATGATTATTTTTGATTGACTATGATTGATTTGGTTATGTGGTTATGTGATTGTGTATGTGTTTGATTGTTGAATTGATGGATGTGTGTTGGATTATCTCATACAGGTATTCATATGGATTTTCTCAAGAAGATCATAAGTTTTATTCTCGTTTTAAACAAAGCATTTTATAAAACCATTTTTAAGCATAAACTTTCAAACTCATTTTACTAAAATCTTTTTAAATATAAAAAACTTATGATTACTCACCAACTACTTTTGTAGTTGACACTTGGTTTTCTTACATGTTTCAGGTGATGGAGACAAGTAGGAATGAAGAGAGGATCTCTTCTATTTTGGACATCATCATATAGGATCTTGGACTTAGTTAATTAACTAAATTTCTGGCGATTAGAGTTTAGTTAGTTTAACTAATTCTTTTGTGTAACTGATGTATTTGATTCATGACGAACATGATTTTTGTGTAATTATTCTGGCTGATTAAATGATATATGATGATTGAATTAGATGCCCACGAGCTTTTGAACAATCTACACATCCCTCGTGGCATCCCGACGATTCCGCCGCCGGTCGGGGTGTTACAGATTGGTATCAGAGCCTGGGTTATAGGGAATTAGGTTACTAGAAATGGTTGACCTAGTCTATAACCATAGGATACCCTAGTATGAATTAATTTCATACACTAGTTAGTATACTCAGGATTTCATGCTTATGTGTTTATTACATGTTAACTGAACTTCTGATATACATCTGATTACATATGCTGCTTATTAATTTCTTGCTTACGTGTGCCCTAATGATTCGATAAGGACATGCACGTGGTGTATCGTAAAGGTGGTGGGACGTTGGCTAGGGCAGTTGCGACTGACCCTTACATATGCCCTATATATATACCATTTACGGTACATTGGGTGGATGTCAGTATTGAAGAATGTGGGAACTACCCGTTTGGAAAATTACCTGCTTAGGAAATTGAATGCTTAGGAATTATCTGCTTTAGGAATTATTTGTTTGATCTATAAACCCCCGACAAGGACACACTCGTGGTATACTACAAAGGTGGTGGGACGGTGGCTGGGGCAGTTGCGACTGACCCCTACATATGCCCTATACATATACCATTTGTAGTATATTGGGGGTCTGTCAGTGTCAGGAACTTAGGATATTATTAGGAACTCCTGCGAGGTTATGATTGATGGTTGGTGATGATATGTTGGTTGAGAATGTGTTGGATTGACATTTTGATGATCACATTGATGGACATTATTAAATTCACTTATGAACCATAATGATTGGACACGTAGGGTGCATAGGATTAACGAACGGTATGAGCGATTAGTGATGAAATATGGATTTGGGTGATGATATAGACACTTGGTGATAATATAAACGCATAGTGATGATACTAACACTTAGTGATAGTATGAACACCTGATGAGGATGAACTGTAGGGGGGATATGAACACTTAGTGAAAATTAGAGCACTTAGTGATGATATGGACCCTTATTGATGATTATGGACATTGAGAACAGCATGGAATTTAGTGAACTTAGACAATTAGGGGAACTCTAATGTCAGGTGAACTTAGACATTAGGTGAACTTAGCAATAGGTAAACCTACATGTCAGGTGAACTTAGACATTAGGCGAACCTAATTTTCCAAGGGAACTAAAGATCACTTCACTCAAAATTATCCTATCTTGGATAAGGTTTGTGAAGTGAGAATATGGTGAAATACATGATACACCCTAAACACTAACAAGGGCATAATCGTGGTGCAACGGAACGGTGGTGGGACGGTGTAGGGGAGATTGCGATCTACCTCTGCATATGCCCTATATATAAGCTTGTTGCGTTGCATCGGGAGGTTGTCAGTGTTGGTATAGGGTGGGAAATGTATAGGACTTAGGAATAGCTAGCTAATATTAGTTATGACCAACTAGGACACTTAGTATAATATTAGGAAATTTATAAATGTTATGAGTTTAATGACAGATAGGAGAGAAATATAGTTCCTATATGTAATCCTAACTGTGTAAATGAACTCATTTGACCATTGTTTGTATGCCTTATGTTGTAAACGGTAGTAACATGTTTCTAATTTCTTCAGAAACATGCCTCGCCGTCACAACGGAGATGATTCAAACAATGGGGAGGCTAGCAACAATAATGCCAACGCAGGCATACAAGAGTTAGCTAATCTTATCTCTGGATTGGTGAGCCAATTGACTCAGGCTAACCAGAATATCAACCAGAACAGAGGTGGTGCAAACCCTCCAACTTGCACATTCAAACACTTCAATTACTGTAACCCCCTGAAATTCACGGGTGCTGAATCGGCCACTGGTCTGCTGCAGTGGTTCGAGAGTATGGAGAACACCTTCATCAACAGCGAATGTCCCGAGAATCTGAAAGTTCGCTATGCCACCAGTGTTTTCCAAAAGAGAGCACTGACTTGGTGGAATGGGGAAAAACGAACTAGGGGAGTGGATGCTGCCTTAGCACTGACATGGACAGAGGTCAAGAATCTGATGACCACTGAATTCTGTCCTAGAAGCGAGATGAGGAAACTGGAGACTGAGTTCTGGGAACTCAAACAAGATAGTGGCGAGAACGTCATCTACAATACTCAATTCCATGAGTATAGTCTACTAGCGCCTCATATGGTGACACCCTTGGAGAGGGCGATTGAGAAATATATCAGCGGGCTGCCGGTACAGATTCAGGATACGGTCTACGGGAGTAATCCCAAAACACTGGAGGCTGCTATCCGTCTATCTGCAACTCTTACTGATAACCATGTGAAGAATGGAACTCTTACCCGGAAGGGATACAAAAAGACTCACACCAAGACTGCTGCAAAGGAAGTCAAAACTGAAGTCAAGTCTGAAGCTGCTAGCTCGTCCAAAGGCAGCAACAAGAAGAGAAAGAATAGAAATTTTATGGTCACTTTACCTGCTGCGAAGTCTGTACAGCAATCATCCAACAACTCTACTGCCAGAAATTACACTGGGAACACTCCCCAATGTAATACTTGCAGGTATCATCACGCACCGAATTTGCCATGTCGCGTCTGCAACAACTGCGGCAAGTTTGGACACTATGCTAATGTTTGTCGTAGTGCACCGCAAGCACAAAGGATGCAACATGCACCGCTTGCACTGCCAGCTCCTCAAACTCAACCTATTCTAGCTGTACCCATTCGCCAGGTACCTCAAGCACAGGCAAGAGCCTGTTATGAATGTGGTGAAGTGGGTCACTTCAAAAATCAATGCCCAAAGTTGACTGGAAATAATCAAAGGGTGGCAAGAGGCCGGGCTTTTCAATTGAATGCTCCAGCTGCTCAAGCCAACCAGGACGTGGTCAACGGTACATTTCTGATCAACAACTCTTATGCATCTGTCTTATTTGATTCTGGTGCCGATAGGAGTTTCGTTTCATATGATTTTGAATGTTTGCTTGGTAGAACACGTACGTACTTAGATAAACCGTTCAATGTGGAAGTGGCTGACGGAAACACTATTGATATTGACACTATTATCGTTGGATGTACGGTGAACTTAAATGATCACGTTTTCCCAATTGATCTCATACCTATGCATCTTGGTAGCTTCGATGTTATCATAGGCATGGATTGGTTAGCCACCCACAGAGCGGAGATTGTTTGTCATGAGAAATATATTCGTATTCCCTTACTTTCGGGTGAAACTTTGAGAATATTTGGAGAAACTGCTAGTAAAGGTCTTAAGCTGATGTCTTGCACTAAAGCACACAAGTACCTTAGGAAGAAATGTATAGCCTTCTTAGCACACATTGTGGAGAAGAAAGAGAAAGAAAAGAGAATTGAAGATGTTCCGGTGATACGAGATTTTCCAGAAGTCTTTCCAGACGATTTGCCGGGTCTTCCACCAGAACGTCAAGTTGAGTTCCGGATCGACTTAGTACCTAGTGCGAACCCAGTCGCCAAAGCTCCCTACAGACTTGCGCCTTCGGAGTTGCAAGAGTTGGCGAGCCAGCTGCAGGAACTTACTGATAAAGGGTTTATTCGCCCGAGCCATTCACCATGGGGTGCACCGGTCCTATTTGTCAAGAAAAAGGACGGGTCATTCCGAATGTGCATCGATTACCACGAATTGAACAAACTCACAATTAAGAATCGATATCCACTGCCGCGCATCGATGATCTCTTCGATCAGCTTCAAGGCTCGGCATGGTTTTCAAAGATCGATCTTAGGTCTGGGTATCATCAGCTTCGCGTACATGATGATGATATTCCCAAGACTGCATTCAGAACAAGATATGGCCATTATGAATTTCTGGTAATGCCCTTCGGCCTTACCAATGCACCTGCGGTTTTCATGGACCTCATGAACCGTGTTTGCAGGCCATATTTGGATAAATTCGTGATTGTATTTATTGATGATATTTTGATCTACTCAAAGACCAAGGAAGAACACGAGAAACACCTTAAGTTGGTTTTGGAGATCCTAAGAGAGGAGCGACTGTATGCCAAATTCTCCAAATGTGAATTTTGGCTTAAGGAAGTTCAGTTTCTGGGACACATAGTCAACGAATACGGTGTTCACGTGGATCCTGCGAAGATTGATGCTGTGAAGAATTGGAGTACACCGAAGACACCGACGGAGATTCGATCGTTCCTTGGACTTGCCGGTTACTATCGACGGTTCATATCGAACTTCTCCAGAATTGCTGTCCCTCTCACCGCTTTGACTCAGAAGAATAGGCCGTACGAGTGGGGACCAAAGCAAGAAGAGGCATTTCAGACTCTGAAGCAGAAATTATGTGATGCTCCTGTCTTGACATTGCCTGATGGAAATGATGATTTTGTGGTTTATTGTGATGCTTCCAACCTGGGTCTCGGTTGTGTTCTCATGCAACGGGGAAAGGTCGTGGCTTATGCATCAAGACAATTAAAGATTCATGAGAAGAACTATACTACACACGACTTGGAACTTGGTGCAGTTGTGTTTTCTTTGAAGATATGGAGACATTATCTTTATGGCACGAAGTGTGTAGTCTTTACTGATCATAAAAGTTTGCAACATATTCTGAATCAGAAAGAGCTCAATATGTGACAACGGAGGTGGGTTCAACTGTTGAACGATTATGACTGTGAAATTCGCTACCATCCTGGTAAAGCGAATGTAGTAGCAGATGCGCTTAGTCGCAAAAGTCAAGTTCAGATCTGTAGTGTCCGAGTGCACAATAGTCTCCGTAATGATGTTCTCACAGCCCAACAACACTCATTAGCTCAGGATGACTTGAAAAATGAGATGTCTTGTGGGGCTGAAAATTTATTGGAAACTAAGGATGATGGTTTGATGTATTATTTGAATCGGTTGTGGATACCGAACAGGGGTGATCTCAGGATGGTGATTATGAATGAAGCTCATAAGTCTCGTTACTCAATCCATCCAGGTTCTGACAAGATGTATCAAGACCTTAGGGACTTGTACTGGTGGCCTGGAATGAAGAAGGGTATTGCTGAATATGTGTCTAAGTGCCTTAACTGTGCCAAAGTCAAGGCCGAACATCAGCGACCTTCGGGATTGTTATTACAACCAGAGATACCGATGTGGAAGTGGGAGAATATTTCCATGGATTTCATTACTAAACTCCCACGAACTGCAAACGGTAAAGATAGCATTTGGGTTATTGTTGATAGATTGACTAAGTCGGCTCATTTCTTACCGATACGCGAAACTTACCCTGTGCGGAAGTTAGCTCGTATCTACATTGATGAAATCATTAGCCGACATGGTATTCTCCTAAGCATAATATCGGATCGTGATGCTCGTTTCACGGCACGATTTTGGGAATCACTTCATGAAGCCTTTGGAACAAGACTGGATCTTAGCACTGCCTATCATCCTCAAACGGATGGTCAGACGGAGCGAACGATTCAGACATTGGAAGACATGTTGAGAGCTTGTGTCATCGATTTCGGTGGCAATTGGGATAGCCATCTACCATTGGTTGAGTTCTCGTATAACAACAGTTATCACGCGAGCATTGGTATGGCGCCGTTTGAAGCTCTTTATGGCAGGAAATGTCGGTCACCTATTTGTTGGACCGAAGTCGGCGATTCGCAGATCACTGGTCCCGAGATTATTCAGGAAACGACTGACAAGATCCGCCAAATCCGCGACAATCTGTTCGCTGCTAGCAGTCGACAGAAGAGTTACGCGGATAAACGAAGAAAACCTCTAGAGTTTGAAGTGGGAGATATGGTATTGCTCAAAGTATCGCCTTGGAAGGGCGTTGTTCGATTCGGAAAGAAGGGGAAGCTTGCTCCACGATACGTTGGCCCTTTTAAGATCCTTGAACGGATAGGGAAGGTTGCTTACAAATTGGAACTTCCTTCTGAACTTAGTAATGTGCACCCGACGTTTCATGTGTCCAATCTAAGAAAGTGCTTAGCTGATCAGGATCTTCAGGTACCACTCGATGACATTCGCATCGACGATACCATGCACTTTGTTGAAAAACCAGTGGAGATAATGGACCGTGAGGTTAAACAGCTCAAACGCAGTAGAATTCCAATTGTCAAAGTACGTTGGGAATCGAAGCGGGATCCAGAATTCACATGGGAGCGGGAAGATCAGATGAAGCTTAAGTACCCACATTTATTTACTACGGTCACTCCAAGTTGAATTTCGGGACGAAATTCCTTCAACTAGGGGAGACTGTAACATCACTGTACTTTCGGTTGGCCGTACGTCCGTTCATCCGTACGAATGTACTGTTACGACCGGAGATTTTAATTATTAATGATTGTGAAATTACTGATTTTCATTATTGATATTATCACTGTATTGGTATGCATGTTATAACACATTTATCATACGCGTAAACCACGGGAAATTTAGTTATAATACAACTAAACAGACCCGTAGAGTTTATCGCAGTTACTTATTATTGATGATGATGGATTAATGGTCTGAGAATGGATTGGGGTAGAACTGGGAGTTTATTAGAGTCTGGTTGTTAAACGTGGTCAAGGACCCATGGTCATGGTTTATCGAAATAGCGGTGGGACGGTGGCTAGGGCAGTTGCGACTGACCCTTACATATGCCCTATATATATGCATATTTCGGTCTATCATGGATGTGTCAGTGACTTGGTTTAGTGGGTTTTGGTCTGGGAAAATGATAATATTAATGTATTAAATAATGGGAATTAATTACGCGAAGTGAGGTTACGAACATCAGTTAAACGCGAGTATTGATTCAGAAACATTAACTTAATAATGTATTCGCGTGGGTGACGATTCATATGAATATAATTATTAAGAATAATGTTCTAAAACGATATTCCATAAATCATAAATCAAATCGAAATACGGTACGAGCATCGGATTCGCAAAGGTGACGATCTTTACGAATACGTACGCGAGTAACGCATTTCGACGAGATAGTTAAATATTATCAAACGATATTAATCTAATAAATGGAAACTAAAAACGTTTATTAGGAATCACAACCTAAAATGTTTTTGAATAAATTAATTTATTTAAATAATTATTTAACGAAAACGAAACGGAATTTATCTTACGAAACAAATTATTTAAACTTATTTTAATTAAATAAAACTAATTTATTTAAAACGAGTTATTGTTTTAAATATGTTACGTTAGAAAACCGAGCATGTTGTTACATTTCACGCGTATTAAATGAGATCTGTTACGAGACAAAGGGGTATTTAGAAATCATGATAATTAATGAAACCATATTATTATTTAAACACTTTATATTTAAATATGTTTAACGAGAAAAACCGAGTTTTTATTTTGTTATCGCGATAAAAACGAGATCGGACAGTGGGGTACTACACGCGATAAAAGGAAGATTTCTCTTCCTTTTTTCTCTCATTATCCCTACACACACTCTCTCTCTCTATTTTCACCTAAAAACACACACATAATCTTCTCTCTACGATTACGAGTTCGTTTCTTGGTGGATTCACGAGATCTCGGCGCCTACACGACCGCGTGAACGAGAGCTACAAGTAGATACGAAGAAATCGAGTTTTTAACCATGGATTCGAGGTAAATCTGATGCTTCATTTTCTGTTTTTGTGAGAATCACGTCCCCTTTAAATTGTGTATGTTTTAGTTGAACTAGACACTTGAAAACCTTAAGATAAACGTGCGAGAGTATAAAGGAAACCATGGATGAACATGTAGTACATGGGAGCTGAGGTTGAGGACGAAAGACACAGGGTTCGTGGACAAGCTGCATCGACCGAACCATTTACCCCTGGCTCACGAACCTTGCCATCGGAAACGAACCTTCTTGGGTTCACGAACCTTCGTGGGCGGGAAACATGATGGCCGAACCATGGGGGATGGCCACGAACCCTAGCAAACCATTAGGCGAACCCCTCACTTAGCCAAGGCTCGTGGCTTGGCCGAACCATAGCTTTCCCAGACGAACCTTGAGAGGTTCGCCCTATGTAGCCGAGCCTTTTTGTTTACCTTAGCCGAACCCTCTTTCCTTTACTTCTAGCCGAACCTAACGGTTCAAGGAAATAGGTTCGCTGGCTTTGGGTTGGGTAAACCTAAATTCTCTTAATATACGGAACACAAGAAGGAAACAAGAACAAGAATGTTGGGTGTGTTAAGACTTGCATGAAAAATGCATAACTCACCACCTTTTCTCTCTCTAACATAAATTTTCTTTAAAACCATGAGAGGTTATATAGATGATTAACTTTGTATGTAACCATAACATTTTATATGAATAATCTAATTACATTTTCTTAAACATTAAAGTGAATTATAACGAGTTAGATTATGGAAGTCGACTGAATGGAATCATGTATGTGTTGGTAAGTAAGTGTCTGGTTAAGGTTATCGATGGGAAGTCTAAACTAAATTTTAATGATAAACATTTAGATAATGTTGGGTTAATTCATTTTAACTTAGAATAAGTAACTAAGTTGATGAAATACTTAGGAGTATTAAAGTAAACTCCTATGACCATTCATTAGTAAGGAATGCATATACTCACAAACACAAACCTACGATAATTACAGATAATTGAGTGGATCTTGAGATTTATTTACGCGAGCGCGCATACTTCTAGAACATTGAATCTAAGGACTACAGGTGAGTTCTCATAACCTCCTTTTCTTTAAACTGTTTTGTTTTAAAACTCGGAGGTGAAGCATGTATACCAAATTAAATATTATTTTGATAACTCAAGGTTAATACCTGTTTATCAATATGATATTCACGATATAAAATTATCATTTATTATGGATTGTCTCTTATTATTTTATATCCATGTAAACCTTGTTGCTGACTTCGGTCAATAACAAAGATTACAAGTATTGTCACAAACCCCGAGAGTCATCGCTCTTAACTTTGGTTAATTGCTTTGACATTGTGTATTGTCACGTGGATGATTTCCACATCTGTGAATCATTGCCTTTGACTTCGGTTAAATGCTTTGACTTCATGTATTGTCACGTGGTTAGCGACCACTCCATGAATCATGTATTTAACTTATGTTAATTACATAATGATCATGTATAGTCACGAACATTATTTGAGAATATGATTGATGAGATTGGTTGATTAGTTTGTGGATTGATTATCTATATTTGATTATGATTATTTGTGATTGACTATGATTGATTTGGTTATGTGGTTATGTGATTGTGTATGTGTTTGATTGTTGAATTGATGGATGTGTGTTGGATTATCTCATACAGGTATTCATATGGATTTTCTCAAGAAGATCATAAGTTTTATTCTCGTTTTAAACAAAGCATTTTATAAAACCATTTTTAAGCATAAACTTTCAAACTCATTTTACTAAAATCTTTTTAAATATAAAAAACTTATGATTACTCACCAACTACTTTTGTAGTTGACACTTGGTTTTCTTACATGTTTCAGGTGATGGAGACAAGTAGGAATGAAGAGAGGATCTCTTCTATTTTGGACATCATCATATAGGATCTTGGACTTAGTTAATTAACTAAATTTCTGGCGATTAGAGTTTAGTTAGTTTAACTAATTCTTTTGTGTAACTGATGTATTTGATTCATGACGAACATGATTTTTGTGTAATTATTTTGGCTGATTAAATGATATATGATGATTGAATTAGATGCCCACGAGCTTTTGAACAATCTACACATCCCTCGTGGCATCCCGACGATTCCGCCGCCGGTCGGGGTGTTACAACATGTATCCCCTCACTGTTGACTACATGACCCAGAAATTGAACCTCTTTTAACCAAAATTCACACTTAGAGAATTTGGCATAGAGTTTCTCTTCCTTCAACAGTTCCAGGATCATTCTAAGATGTTGCTCGTGCTCTGCTTTGCTTTTGGAATAGATCAGTATGTCATCAATGAAAACAATGACAAATTGATCTAGATACGGCTTGCACACTCGGTTCATGAGACCCATGAAAACCGCGGGTGCATTCGTCAATCCAAAAGGCATCACCATGAACTCGTAATGCCCGTATCTGGTGCGAAACGCCGTCTTTGGTATGTCTTCGTCTTGAACTCTGAGCTGATGGTATCCGAACCGCAAATCGATCTTCGAAAAGTACTGAGCTCCTTGCAGTTGGTCAAACAAAGCATCAATCCTCGGTAGTGGATACCGATTCTTGATGGTTAGTTTGTTTAGCTCCCTGTAGTCTATGCACATACGAAAAGATCCATCCTTCTTCTTCACGAACAAAACCGGAGCTCCCCAAGGTGAGTAGCTCGGTCGGATGAAACCTTTGTCGAGTAGCTCCTGTAGTTGATTTGACATTTCCCGCATCTCTGAAGGTGCTAACCTGTAAGGAGATTTAGCAACAGAACTAAGACATCTAGGATGAATTATGATAATATAGTTTCATAATTACATCAAGACAATAGAATAATATAAGTTGTAGGATTATATCTTATAACACTTTATTATTCTTACAAGAATAAACAGTGAGATAACATGTTGACAATGATAGTAATTAACAAGGATGATATGATGATAATATAATTTCATTATATCATTCACCACCTGAGTTGACTAAGTGTAGTAAGACTAGTTCTTACAACACTAAGGTTACAACTAGGTGAAGACTATGGAATAACATGAGACCATTACAAGCGTTAACAAGAATGATAATTATGATAATATAATTTCATGATAACAATATCATTCACACAATTACTAACATTTTGTAATAAGACAAGTTCTTATAACACTATGTTAAAGACTATGAGAACACCTAACACTGAGAACATATAACATTGAGATGATGACAACAGATGAACATAACAAAAAATGATTACTATTACACTTTTCGTATTATATCACAACATTCATGTGTTCATGTATTCAAGTTCAATTGTAAGTCCCTTCAAGAGAAACGTTTACCAGTTAATTTAGTGCGACTAAACAGACGATAACGTAGTGGTACCATAGGTTTGACAAACCACTGGCGAGTGAGGTCGGTACGTTGATCGTATTTATCATTGGCCGGTAACGTATGACCGGTAACAGGGCAACGCAAGTCAGGTTTGGTAAACGACACATGGTGATATTAATCTACAGTAACTAATTGTAATCATATCCTTCGATTCCATTGATTAGTAGACTGAGGAATTGATTTTCTCTCATGTCACAACTCTAGTAATAGTTTCATTGAAGGCAATGAGAACACAAATGTGATAGAGGTAAATTAGATGCTTTGCGATCTGATTACGTGAGGATCACAATGGATCCCATTTAGGCTCTATGCATTACAAGATGAAAACAATATCAATAAGTTAACTGTCGCTCCTATTATTAGAAGTGAATTTCAGTTATCATTACTTAGGTTTTGATAAACTATCTCCCTCATACTCTGTTATTCTTTACATGTAAACAATGGGTGACAACACAATTCATGGGTGAATATCAAATGGGGTGAACACATGTGAGATATAAATGGGTTTCCATAGTTGTATTGCAAGTGGTGTTGAGTTCTATTAAGTATGTGGTGGGATGTCAGCTATAGCTTGTTCCCCTACGTATGCTCTATATATAAGCATACTTGATGGGATGGGATACTACTTGTAAGTATAACTATGGAGAGGACATTGTGTGAGACGAATGAGACGAATGAGACAATAATCAAGGAGGCTTGTGTATGACAATTGTGATTGTGAATAACAATAAAACAACTGCTTTCAATTACTAAACTTATGAACTCACCAACCTAATGTTGACTTTGTTTAAATGCATGTTTTTCTCATGTGACGAACATGTTTAGTCACCAGCATTCAGGACTTAAGCTAGTGGACTTTTAGAAGACCTAGCTTCATTTTGTGTTGTGCATATTTTGAATGAAAAAACTTGGAATCATCTTTTGTAAATCTTGTGCAGTCTCAAGATAGAAAACTCAATGATTCTTTTTGGTAGAATTACTTAGTTAAATTATGAACATAACACTGTAATTTAACTTTGTAATTATGTATCAATGTCATTTTAGCATTTCTCGTTTATATATCATGTGCCATGAAAACAGTCTAATCATTTTGATTATCACACGATATCGCGCCCCAGGAACCTTCCGCCCGACGGGAAAGTCGATCCAGCCCGCAGGCTCGGGGTGTGACAAGGTCATACATCAAAAAATTGTTATACTAAGAAAAAGATTAATGAACTAAATATTTCAGAACAATTAAAAGAGCAAATTAACAAGATATTATTTAATAACAATCCTAGTGAAGAAGATATATCTGATTATAATAGTGAAAATTTAAATTATATTGATAATACTAGCACTAAATATGATTCTTAGGAACGCGAATGTATTGGCCCTTGTGTATGTAATATAAATGATACAATAAATATGATAAATGATGAAACTAAAATTCTATTAGACTTATTAGAAAAGACTGATGACAAAGAAATTAAACAAATTTATTTGAATCAATTAAAATATACATATCACTACTCTCATCATGGCTCTGATACCATTTGTAATGGATCGAAGAGAATGAAGGTTTAATATTGATATATATGATGAATATATAGATGTATATAGTAGCATCAAAGCATATTTGTAGTAAATGTATGTAAACATGATGATACAATGCATCATAAATAAAGATGGCGTAAGCAGATTTTAAACAACATTAAATTCTTAAGAATTACCTTTTTTTATATCTTGAAAATCTTGATTACAAACAATTTCTTTACAATTGGGAGGAGTTATAATAATTTCATAATTTAAAGATCTAGAACATAGAGAGGTTGATAATACAAGTTTCGGTTTTGAGGGGTTTTTTCATACATTTATGGTTTGAAAAGAAGAGCTTGAGTATTTCCTTGAGTTTTTTCTCCTTTTATAGTGAGTTTCCAACCACTGAGGGTCTTTAATGATAGAGGAATTTTCAAATTAATGGAATAGCACATGGGATGCCAATAGAGTCCATAATGCTCCATAATAGTAATGGAGATAAAATTGTCCATAATGTTATGTCCAATTTGAAAATAATGGAGATAATGAGTTCCGCATAATGTGTCTGGATGATTGAAGATAAAAAATATTTTTTTACATTGAAAATTAAAATTACATTAATTTATAATTATATTTATAATTCTATATCATAATAGGGATCTTGAGAATCTTGAAATAGATCATTATCTTCTATAGTTGATTTCTTCGAAGGAGATGGAGAATGTCTTATTTCACGTATTATTCTTTGTATTTCTTCTGGTGTTGAATACGTTGTAACATGATAATATAGTCTTGGTCTTCCAGATGATTTGAAATTGGGGTGTTTAACATTTTCTCTTCTGTTGGGTGATAGGCTTATAATAATCATGTACAGCTTTTGTGTCTGCTTTATTAATTGAAAAATTTACTCCACCATTTACTTCGATAATGCCTTATTAATAGTGGGGGAGATAGTTCTGTTGGATTTTCTTCTTGATAATAGTAAATCCATGAGAAAATCCATGGAATTCTAAATATTCTTAAATTTTGTAAAGTATATTAAAAAATTGAAGTTCCTTCTTGTTTAAAATAATCTGTAAATCTATTAAATGCTCTAGAAATATCCCTTGGAAAAGCTTCAGGAATAATACACATATATTCAAACCACTTAATAAACTATCTTGGATAAGTATTTGTAAATTGGTCATCAAAATAGAAAAATCACGAATGATTTAAATTCCTTAACAATAATGCTTTATCCCAGGCTTGCTGACAATCATAGTAGTTGTATTGAGATTACAAGGGAAAATTAGAGAGAGTCTTTTGAGCAAAGGGTTTTGACTTCCATCCTTCAGGGGAATGTTGTTTTAAGGAATTAGAAAATATTAAAACATCATCAATATATAATATAGAAAAATTTCCTATAGGAATAATAATATTATTCATAATGTTTTGAAATTCAGATGGTGTTTATAAACCAAATGGAATTGCATTCCATTCAAAATGCCCAAATGGAACATGAAAGCTAGTTTTATATTTATCTTCCTCAGCTATTTGTATATGCCAAAATCTAGATTTCATATCAAATTTTGAAAATATTTTAGCGTCGTATATATTTTTTTAATAAATCTATTTTGTTTGGTATATGATATCTTATCCATTCAAAAACATTATTCAACGGTTTGTAATTTATTACTAATCTCGGCGATCCTCTTTTTATTTCAGTACTATTATTGATGTAGAATGCAGAACATGACCATGGTGATTTAGAAGGTCTAATTAATTTTTTATTTAATAATTATGTTATTTCTCTTTTACAATATTTTTCTAATTCTCGATTCATATGAATTGATTTAGATTTTGTGGGTATATCTTTCGTCCTAAAGTTTTTAATATAAGGTAAATTTACTATATGTTGTTTTCTTTGCCAAAAAGCATTAGGAATATCAGAACAAATGTTATTTTTAAATTTATTTCAACATTTTTTAATTTTGTAATAATAATATTGTCTTGTAATTGATTTTTATTCTTACATTATTTATTTCGTTGACTAAAAATTCCTTTTGTTTTTCTTTTAAAGTTAACATATTTATTTGTTTAGTCATTACTGGTTCAATAAATTCAAAAGTAATTCTTTTATCTAATATTTTTATAGTGATTCCTTTATTATCAATAATAATTGGATATAATTGTGTTATAAAAGGTGTTCCTATAATAAGTTTTCTCATAATACTTTGTAGGTATTATTCCTTCTTGAATACAATTCATATCAGCTCCACTATCAACTAAAGCTATTAAAGATATTCTAAAATCATTGTTAACTATTATATTTAATTTTCTATACCATTTCTGATAATTAAATTCTTTCAGAATGTTAATATTATCGGTTTCTTCATTTCGTATAATTTCTTTTCCATTTTTCTAACTTTCTCACTTGCATCTTAATTATATTAATATCTTGTTTTATACTCTTTAATTCTTCTTGTAATTATTGTATAGATATTGGTGTTTCGTTTTTGTTAAATTTTTGAAAAATGTTTCCTAGATTATATATATTTGTTACTTAATTATATATATATATATATATATATATATATATATATATATATATATATATATATATATATATATATATATATATATATATATATATATTGTAGGTCTCGAGCTGGTAAAGATGCTAATTTTATACAAGAAATCAGCAACAAATAGCTTATATATTGTGCGGAATCCAGAATAATAGAAGAATCAAGCAAATTGCATTAATAAATTCTTGAACTTTACAAGGAGTGATCAATACGTCTAGAAACACTGCCTTGGGATCCAAACCTATACTAGTATACTATGCATCTATTTATACTAATCTAGGAGTACACAAAAATGTAAAGTACACAAAAACAAAAGTACACGAAATGACTACATATACGAATCAAAGATCACGAAAATTATCAGCTTGAATCTGGGCTTGATTTTGTCAGTCTTCATCTTTAACATGATTTTACAAACTCCTCTTAAACTGATGAAATCAATCAATCTAAAGTGTCTTTTAAAACAAGCCAGCTCTTACATACAAGTTGTGAGTGATAGCCAAAGCCACCACCCGTGTAAACGGTTTCGCTTCTTGATCGTAGCCTCCTGCAACTCGGATTAGATTCTGAAATAATACGGTCATATCAATCCTTCCGAATTTCAGCAAATCCATTGGGTATAGAACGAAGTACTAGAACTGAAGTCCCTAAGCATGTCATCAGCTACTCTCATGTGCACCGGGACTGACTTCTCTGTCTTTGGGGGTGGATATGTCACACCCCGAGCCGGCGGGCTATATCGACTTTCCCATCCGGCAGAAGGTTCTCAGGGTTCTATATCGTTTGATAATCATATTGATCAGATTGTTTACATAGAACATGAGATATAATGAGAAATGCTAACATGACAATGATGTAGAATTAAAAAGTTAAATTACATAATACATGTTCATAATTTAACTAAGTAAATCTGCTAAAAAGAATCATTTAGTTTCTATCTTGTATCTGCACAAGATTTACAAAAGATGATTCAGAGTTATGTCATTCAAAAATATGAACGACACAAAAGTAAGCTAGGTCTCTTCTAAAGTCCACTGGCTTAATCCTACTGCTTGTAATCTAGACTTGTTCATCACCTGAGATAAACATGCATTTAAACAAAGTCAACACTAGGTTGGTGAGTTCATAAGTTTAGTCATTGAAATCGTTGTATTCTTGACATTCACAAATCACAATGTCACACACAAGTCTTATTGTTATTGTCTCATCTGTCTCATCCAATGTACTCTCCATATTTATACTTTCAAGTAGTATTTCATCCATATCAAGCATGTCTATATATAGGGCATACGTAGGGGACAAGCCCCAGCCGACATCCCACCACATGCCTGATTGAATTCAACACCACTTATAAATACAACTATGGATACCCATTTCTATCTCACATGTGTTCCTCCCATTTGAAATTCCACCCATATGTATTCATCACCCACATTGTTATATGTATAGAGTAAGAGTATATGAGGGAAGTAAGTTATCAGAACCTAAGTAATGATAATCCCTTAGTGTTTTAAGGAAAACATATTCATTAAGTCTTATCCTTATTATTTTTCTCTCACGAGAAGAGTTAACTATAATTTACTTCTAGTTAAAGGAGTAATAGCTAACTCAACATTATTTTTCTTGGCCTAAATGTATAGAGCATATATGGGACCAATAGTGGACCTCACGTAATCAGACCACAATGCCTCCAATTTATCTCTATCCCATTTGTGTTCACGTAGATTCATTGCCTTCAACGAGACTATTACTAGTAATATGACTTGAGAGAAAATCAATTCCTCAGTCTACCAGTTAATAGAATCGAAGGATTTAATTACAAGTAGTTTCTGTAGATTAATATCACCATGTGTCGTTTATCAAACCTGACTGATGCAGCCCTGTTACCGGTCATACGATACCGGCCAATGATAATGTTACGATTAACGTACCGACCTCAGTCGCCGGCGGTTTGTCAATCCTATGGTACCACTACGTTATCGTCAGTTTAGTAGCACTAAATTAACTGGTAAACGATTTACTTGTAAGGGACTTACGACTGGACATGAACTCATGAACACATGATTGTTGTGATATAATACAAACAGTCTTAATAGTAATTATTGATTGTGTTCCCCAATGTTATTGTCTCAATTTTATCTGTTCACAGTGTTATGTGTTCTCATAGTGTTAACAATGTGTTATAAGAACCTGTCTTATTACACATTGTCAATAAATGTGGTGAATGATATCTTCATCATGAAATTATGTTATCATGATTATCATTCGTGATGTCACTTGCATTTTTCTCAGTGTTATCTCCTGTTCATATTTGTAATAATAACAAAGTGTTATAAGATTTAATCTTATAACTTATGTTATTCTATTGTGCTGATGAAATCATGAAACTATGTTATCATGATTCATCCTTGATGTCTCAACATGTTAAAAACACACAAGCATACATGAAATGATATATGATAATAGAGATAAATCAATATTATCTAATATTGTACTAAAACCTTTTAAGCAAATAAAAGAGTTTAGCATGTTTCTCAGCCCCGCATTTAAAATCAAAAGATTAGAAAAGGGGCGTATGAACTCACCTGGTGGTTGAAGTGGTTGACTAAGTATTCATAGAATGCACGCGCTCGTTGTTGTTCTTAAGATTGTATTCACGATCCTGTGTTGTATTCAAGATTGTTTGTAACTTATAAGTATAAGTTATTGATGTGTGTGTGTGTTAACCCTAAAGTTGGTTAACACCTATAGGCCTTTGTCCTTTGTGTTTCTATCCTAATTCTTGTGTAATATAATATGCTAACACTTAACACATATTTTTAGGTTAGATGTTAACATACTATAATGTTCTTGTTTTTAAACTTGGTGTATAACTTTATCACATTGTAAAATTTGATAATAATAATATTTTCTAAGTATGAAACTTTGAATTTTCGGTAATATAAGTAATGTAATAAACTTAGCTATCTTATTTTAAAATACATCATTAACATGTGTTTTATTAACTAAGTTTAAAATAGGTCAAACACCCTTTTTTTTAATGACAACCCTAGTGATACTTGAATACAATGTGATTTATTCAACCTTTCTTGTTAAGTTGTAACTCATATTTTGTCATAACCCAATTGTACCTTATAGTTTAGAAATGTTTTACTCAAATATTAGATAGTATCTATTAACAAGGGGTTGGTATCGATAGGTTCGAATGGTAGAGTCGAGGGGTGGTCATCATCGGTTAACCCAAAACCCTAATGGGTTCCCCCATTGACACCATGAGGTTCCCATCATCATTGTATGTGACAGCCGGCAATTTCAGGTAAATTGCAACTCTTACACTCTATGCATTTCATATTCATACTTCTTGCATTTCATTTAATTAGGTTTAATTGGATGAGCTAAACACACACAACTACGAAACGAAAGTTCGTAGAACTATCGAATCGTACATTGCACATTGGTTTTGGAAACCAAGTGTGGCAAACACAAACACTAACACAAAACAATAATTCGGGGAATTATTGAATTGTGCATTTCATGTTGATTAGGAATAATCAAACGTGCAAACATTTCGTAAAGCACGAACACAAAAAATCAAAGATACTTCGAGGAATTATCAAAACACACACACGAGTCTCACGAACGTTGGTGATCAAACTTATGTGTTATTATATGATAATGTGCTAAACATGCATTATATGTTTAGGATAAGTGTTGGGAATCGAGTACGAGCGAAATCAAATCATCGAAATCGAAAAACATGTAAATGGACCCGTCGCGGTACGCAAAAGCCTTTGGCGAAGGGCTTAGTGGTACGCGAAGGAAAGCAGTAGTCGAGACTCTCGAATTCCTCAGCGGTACGCGACGCCAATTTCGATCGGCCTTTGCGGTACGCTATGGCCATGCAGATCAAAATTCTTATAAAATCAACCCCAAGCTCATTCCATTCTGTTTCTTCACATTTCCTCCGACTTCCTACACATTCTCTAGACCAAACTCCCTGCCAAACTCCTCCCAACCCCTAACAAGCTATTCCTAAGCCGTTCCTCCTTCCTTTTGGTGATTTTGGAGTCCTTGGAGCTTGGAGAAGGAGCGAGGAAGCTAAAAACGATCATCAACCACTGGTTCTTCATCATCAGCCATCATTCCTCCTGAATCTAGTCTTCTAAGGTAGTTTCTGTAACATCAGTGCCGGAACCGCCACCGGAACAGTGATCTCTACAGCATATGAACAGTAAACAGGTATGAATCATATACATTTCAGTATGTTTCATTATTCATATCGTTTATCATTAACATAGTGTGTTGTCATAGAACAGTTTCAGAAACATTTAACAGAAACACAGTTCAGAACAGTGGTTCTTGAGTCAGATAATTGTCTGGCAATACAGAACCATCAAGTGATTATTTGTTTAGGAGTTATTATATATAAACGTATGCGAGGCCTTAAAGAACAAAACACACGAATATTGTTACGTGAATGCTAAATTGACGGGTTATTCGTATAGGTGACGATCTGTACGAATATATCTGAAAATTTAATGTTCTGAATGATATTCTATAATTAGAAAACAAGATTGAAAAGTATAGTTATCGTCGTGTTCGTACGAGTGACGATTCGAACGAATACGCGCGACGACCGTACATTTCGATTTAAACAGTAAATTAATATTTTAAATTTAATAAATTGAAGGTATTAGTTAATTTATTAGGAATTACAACCTTGAATAATTAATTTATTTCTAATTTTAAAATCATATCGTTTCGTCATGAAAATTTCGCGAACCGACATATTACGCAAAACCGAACGAGACCGACTAACCGGATGGAATGGAATCCTTTATTATGGCATTAAATTGCCATAATTAACCTCACCTACCTCTCTCCCTCTCTCTTCATCTCGTCTCTCTCCCTTCTCTCTAAAAACCCTCTCAAGAACGAAACTTCTCTCTACGATTGGGAGCTCGATTCAAGTTGGATTTAAGCAAGATTGGTGTCAAGACGATCCTTTCAACACATAGATCACGGGAGTACAAATTATTCGAGATTTCATCCACGAAATTGGAGGTAAATAACCATTTTAAAATTCGGTTTTAGGGTATTCACGAGCCTTTTAATTGTAGTCGCGATAATTGGTCTTAAACACTCACGAACGTTGAAATGAGCACTAGTAAACAACTAGGGGTGTGTAGAATTTGTGTTGTAACAGATCCAAGTCGATGGGGACATGAGCATTACAGGTTCGTGGAAAACGAGGGTTGGCCGAATCTTCATCATTGGCCGGCCGAACCATAAGGAACTCAGCCGAACCCCCATTTGAGAGCCGAACCCTGTGACCACACCTGCAACGAACCCTGTGGGACTGAGCAACGAACCCTGTGTCTCTGGCTCACGAACCCTGTGGCTTGGGCCGAACCTTCCATGGTCCAGCCGAACCCATAAAGGCTAAACCATAAGGGTTCGTTTGGTTTTATCATAGCCGAACTTTCTGAATTAGCCGAACCCTCTTTGCATTACGAACCTATAAGAGGTGAACTCTACTCAGTCGAAGCTATAGGGACAACGAACCTGCATGGTCGAACCTTGACCATGCAGAACACTTAGATGCCGAACCTTTTGAATTGAACAAGCAGCCGAACCCTTACATCTTTGGAGCCAGCCGAACCTTGATGGCTGATCAAGAAAGGTTCGCTGCCTTAAGCAAGGGGTTGGACCTTAATGTTGCTTAAATTGGTTAGAATAGGAATGCAAGAACACATACATGCGTATAATATGTGTGTGAGAGCATGTGTGTGCATGGGCTAGAAGTACATGGGAGGAAATCATATGAATGCATGCACGAATAGGAGATTGTTATCATTTCGATTTAATTTAAGACAAGAAATAGAATCATTAGGTGATATGGGTTGTCATGAAATACAATAACACATTGATATTAATGTTAACATCTATTGTTTTGATTATCACATGTGAAAGAATTTCCAAGGACTTATATGGATCAAAAAAATCAGAGTTTTGGACATCAAGTTCATTGTCAAAGACTCCTAAATGAGTTGTTATGGAGTTAATGGGCCAATTAAGGCCCAACATGTATAAATGTTTTATTTGAAATAAGAGGTAATAATTTTGATAAAGATAACGGTAATGTAAATTTAATATTCTCTAAAATCTTGCTTAATTTGAAGGTTAATTATAAGTTTCATTGGATTCTTTTAAGTTTAGTTAGTTGTAAAAGTAAATGTAATATCATTGATTGGGATTTTGTTGTAAAATAGACAATATAATTGTCTGGATTTGCTCTAAAAACAAAGGAAACTCTGCCGAAATTTTCTAAAATATAAAAGGATGTTTCTATAACTAATCATGGGAATTGGGATCATAAGAAGGGTAACTAAGATAGATTAGATTATAGATACACTAGTATTAAGACACTTAGTTGCACACACAACAAGACCCCAAACCTTAGGCACAACGGCGATTACGCGTACTTATTATATTCGAATTCTATTAAAATAACTCAGGAACTGAAGAAACTTAGCTTACATACAGGAGCGCGCATTTTGTGTTAGATCAATTACATAGCAGCACAGGTGAGTTCATTGCCCCTTTTCTAACATTTTTTTTTTAAAACACGGGGCTGAGAAGCATGCGTAAACTGTTATTTAAATTGTTTACTTAAATGCTTTTAAATTTATATGTTTTACATATATATAAATGTGTTATCCTAGACCATGTCTAGGAAGATCTTATGCAGGTTTCTAACTGATTTACTTATAAATTAAGTGAATAATCAAGTTAAACTAAACATTTCAACAAATCAAAACATTTCAAACGAATCAAACTAGACATTTTGACAAAACAAGTGTGTGAGTTCAAGGAATCATACGAAACATTTTGACGGATCAAATTGGTGTTTTCAACGAATCAACTGGAACATTTTTGACAAATCAAGTGGGTGAGTTCAACGAATCATACGAAACATTTTGACGAAACAAGTGTGGGATTTCAACGAATCAAACGAAACAATCTTTGCAAAGACAATATTCAATGTTCTACAAATCAAGTGTTTGTTGAACAATGAATCAAGTGTACAATTGATCAATGAATCTTGTATTCTACGATCAACGAATCAAGTACATCTTGTAACAGAATCAGACGAATCAATAAATCGTTTTCAAGGGAAAGACTAGGAAATATCAGAGATAACATACGCCAAAAACAGACGAAACATAAAATCCTGCATTTCAAGAAGTCCTAGCTAGACCGTTTGACTTGTAGGTCGTATGTTTGAGGATATTTACAGATTCCCTAACTACTAAGTACCTAGATTGACAGACTAGTCTACTCGAGTATGACCAAAGGCCCCAATCATTAGGACTTAGATTTTATTAAATGTTTATTTATTTAAGCATTTATAACTGTTTATACAATTACTGTGGTTGATCATATTGTGTGATGAACTTATGAAATCAACATGGATTTTAATTGATTGTAAATACAGGGACAAAAACAGAAGAACTTATGGGATTGTAATAAGGTAAAAATGCTTAATTATTATTAACAGCAGTGTCATATGCATATTAGTATTTGGTGGGATGTTGGCTAGGGCTTGTCCCTTACATATGCCCTATATATAAGCATACCGATGTGGATATTACATGTGGTGTTAATGAGGTTAGGGTCTTTACCAAAGGAGGTTTTCAAATCATTTTCAATTACTAAAACTATATGAACTCACCAACCATGTGTTGATTTTATTTTTGCATGACTTCTCAGGTGACGAACAGGTCAACTAGGAAGCTTATGCTTTTGGACTAGGACTTCAGATAGAAGACTTAGTATTTTTGGACCTGCATATTTTTGAAACATCATTATACAATTATTTTGTATATCTTGTGCAGTTACGAGATAGATATTTTATGATGTACATGATTGGATTTACATTGTTAAGTTATGAACAATACAGATGTAATTTAACTTTGTAATTCTAATCAATTTAGCATTTCTCATTTATATCATGTGCAATGTAAACAATCTGATCACCTTGATTATCACTCACGATATCGCGCCCCGGGAACCTTCCGCCCGACGGGGACTTCGATCCAACCTCGCCGGCTCGGGGTGTGACAGATTGGTATCAGAGCCATGGTTATAGAGAAATATAGGCCACTTATTTAATTGGTTTGGCCTAGACTATAACCTAGGGACCCTGCATGTAGAGAACATAGGACTTAAGACTTATTTGCAAATTGTCTTCTGCATTCTATCATTGCACTAATCGATAACTTTATTGGTTATGATTAGAATGCCGCCGCGAAGACAACCTCCGTTGATACAGCTACCACAGCGAGACTTGGCTCCACATTCCTCCACACCGTCACCAAATGACTCTCCACCGCCACCTCCTCCACCTCCTCCTCCCCCTCCTCCGTTGATGAACCAAGCATCTGGTTCGGGCACAACACTGACTCTGGATCCTGCTACTATCGCTCTGGTGACGTTACTGAGTAGCCAGATGACCAGTCAGATGAAAGAAGCAATACCGGAGATGTTCCTTCGTCTTTGTAATGAAATCCTCAACACTGGCAACACATCAGGAGAAGCCAGTGGAAATACTGGAGATTCATCTCATTAATCCTACAAGTCCTTTGTAGGATGTAAACCACCCAGTTTTAGTGGGTCTGAAGGCGCTGTTGGATTAATCCAATGGATTGAGAAGATCGAGACAACTTTGGATCTCTGTAGCTGCCCCGAACACCACAAGGTCCGTTACTCAGCTGGAACATTCAACAAACGGGCTCTGACCTGGTGGAACGGTCAAATCAATGCCCGAGGAAGAGAAGAGGCCATGGCCATGCCGTGGGAAGATTTCAAGACACTGCTGTGAACAGAGTTCTGCCCTAAGAACGAGTTGCAGAAGCTGGAGGTTGAAGTATCCAATCATGTGATGAAGGGAGCTGATCACATGGAGTATACAACTCGTTACCATGAGTTGGTTGCTTTGGTACCTGACATGGTACCAACATTGGAGAAAAGGATAGACAGATATGTAGGTGGACTCCCCGCCTGCATCCAGGGCATGGTTGTTTCAGCCAACCCTACTACTGTCGAGTCTGCAGTGAGGTTATCTGGAAAACTCACTGATCTAATGGTAGCCTCTGGAGTTCTGAAGAAAGAGGCCGACACCGGCAAGAGCAAGGAAGAGTCTTCAAAGAAACCTCATCACCAGCACCATCAGAAGAAGAAGCAGAAAACCATCAAGAACTACACGATGGCCACACCCCTACAACAAGTAGCAGCAGCACCACAGAACCCCAACCGCAAACCCTACACTGGCACGTTTCCTCTGTGTGCCAAGTGTCAGTATCATCACACTGCTGACACTCGCTGCAAGCATTGCACGGGATGTGGAAGAAAGGGCCATTGGGTCCAGTACTGCCGGATGACACCTAACCAAGCAGTCAACAATGCTGCTTTGGCTCTCCCTCCACCAGCAAATCAGAACAATGGTGGATGCTATAATTGTGGCGAACAAGGCCACTTTGCGAAGAACTGCCCGAAGAAGGCACAACCAGCAGTTCAAGCACCACGTGGACGAGCCTTCGCTATTGGAGCACCAGCTGCACGCCAGGACCCAAATGTGGTCACTGGTATGTTTCTCTTACATGACTTTTATGCATCTGTCTTATTTGATACTGGTGCGGATCAGAGTTTTATCTCTGCCGACTTTGCATGCCAACTAGATTCCATAGAGGAACAGTTAGACTCCCCTTACATTATAGAAGTAGCTAACGGGAAACAGATTACAGTTAGCATAGTTTATAGAAATTGCCCATTGACACTTAATGGTCATACATTTGCCATCGATTTGATACCGATGGAGTTGGGTAGTTTCGACATCATTGTTGGAATGGATTGGCTTTCCTCTAACCGAGTGGAAGTCATCTGTTCTGAGAAGCTGCTTCGAATTCCATTGCCGAGTGATCGTGTATTGGAAGCTAAAGGGGATCAAGCAAAACGAAGTGTCAAAATCATCTCTTGCATAAAGGCGCGTAAGTGTCTACAGAAGCAGTGCGTGGCATTTTTGGCTCATGTGGTGGAAAAGGAGAAAGAGAAGAAAAAGATTCAAGATGTACCGGTAGTAAAAGAATACCCTGAAGTGTTTCCTGAAGACCTACCTGGGTTGCCACCTGCGCGACTGGTAGACTTTCGTATTGACTTAGTTCCTGGAGCAACTCCTGTTGCTAAATCCCCTTACAGGTTAGCACCTTCAGAGATGCAGGAATTGTCTAATCAGTTACAGGAGTTACTTGATAAGGGTTTCATCAGACCGAGCTACTCACCTTGGGGAGCTCCGGTCTTGTTCGTGAAGAAGAAAGACGGATCGTTCAGAATGTGCATAGAGTACAGGGAGCTAAACAAACTAACCATCAAGAATCGGTATCCATTGCCGAGGATTGATGATTTGTTTGACCAACTACAAGGAGCACAGTACTTCTCAAAGATTGACTTGCGGTCTGGATATCATCAACTAAGAGTTCAAGATGAAGACATACCGAAAACGGCCTTCCGAACAAGATACGGGCATTATGAATTTATGGTGATGCCCTTTGGATTGACAAATGCACCAGCGGTTTTCATGGATCTCATGAACCGAGTGTGCAAGCCGTACTTGGATCAGTTTGTCATTGTCTTTATTGATGACATACTGATTTATTCCAAGACCAAAACAGAACATGAGCAACACCTTAAAAAGATCTTGGAGCTGTTGAAGAAAGAGCAACTCTATGCTAAATTCTCTAAGTGTGAATTCTGGCTAAGAGAAGTTCAATTTCTGGGTCATGTAGTCAACAACGAGGGAATTCATGTAGACCCTGCCAAGATCGAGGCGATAAAGAATTGGGACACTCCGAAGACACCGACGGAGATACGGTCTTTTCTGGGATTGGCGGGTTATTATAGAAGGTTTATCTCAAACTTTTGTAAAATAGCTTTGCCTCTCACTAAGCTAACCCAGAAGAGTGAACTGTTTGTTTGGGAGCAGAAACAAGAAGATGCTTTTCAGACCTTGAAACAGAAATTATGTGATGCTCCAATTCTATCTCTTCCAGAAGGCTGTGATGACTTTGTTGTATACTGTGACGCTTCCCATCAGGGACTCGGTTGTGTGTTAATGCAATGGGACAAAGTCATAGCCTATGCATCAAGACAGTTAAAGGTTCATGAGAAGAACTACACTACTCATGATCTTGAACTGGGAGCTATAATCTTCGCACTGAAGATTTGGAGACATTATTTATATGGCACCAAGTGTATCATATTCACTGATCACAAGAGTCTGCAACACATCTTTGATCAGAAGGAGCTCAACATGCGACAACGCCGTTGGGTTGAACTTCTGAATGACTATGATTGTGTAATTAAGTATCATCCGGGAAAGGCGAACGTTGTAGCTGATGCCTTGAGCCGGAAAGAATGGGTCAAACCCCTACGTGTTAGAGCAATGGGGATAACCGTGCAGACCAGCTTAAGTGACAAGATTATCCAAGCACAACAAGAAACAATTGACCGAGGTAATTTGAAGAAGGAACTTGATTGCGGAGCAGAGAAACAGTTTGACACGAAGCCTGAAGGAATGATCTACTACCGAGAACGTATCTGGATCCCGGCGGTAGATGAATTAAGAAAACTCATCTTCGATGAAGCACACAAGACAAAATACTCTGTTCATCCAGGTGCTGATAAAATGTACCAAGACTTGCGTGGATTTTATTGGTGGCCGGGAATGAAGAAAGACATAGCCGAGTACGTCGGTCAGTGTCTAACGTGTGCGAAGGTAAAGGCGGAACAGCAGAGACCGTCTGGTCTACTGGAACAGCCTGAAATTCCGCTCTGGAAGTGGGAACAAATAGCTATGGATTTCATTACCAAGCTACCCCGCACTTCCAGTGGTCATGATACAATTTGGGTGATCATTGATCGTTTAACCAAATCTGCTCATTTCTTGCCCATGCGTGAGAACTTCACCATGGATAAACTAGCAAGATTATACATCAACGAGATAGTGGTACGCCACGGTGTGCCATTGTCTATTATTTCTGATCGAGATAGCAGATTCACATCCAGGTTTTGGCAGTCACTGCAAAACTCTCTAGGGACACAGTTGAATCTGAGTACAGCTTACCACCCACAAACAGACGGTCAAAGCGAACGTACTATTCAAACCCTAGAGGATATGTTAAGAACCTGTGTATTGGACTTCGGTGGGAATTGGGACTCCCATTTGCCACTGATTGAGTTCTCCTACAATAACAGTTACCACAGCAGTATCGGATGTGCACCGTTCGAGGCTCTTTATGGCCGGAAATGTCGATCACCGATCTGTTGGACTGAAATTGGAGACAACCAAATAACGGGGCCAGAACTAATTCAAGAAACCACTGACAAGATAGCTCAGATCCAAAGAAGACTACAAGCAACAAGGAGCAGACAAAAGAGCTACGCCGACAAACGGCGCAAGCCGTTGGAATTCCAAGTGGGAGATCGTGTAATGTTGAAGGTATCCCCATGGAAAGGCGTTGTACGCTTTGGAAGGAAAGGCAAATTAGCACCACGATACGTGGGACCGTTCGAGATCATCGAACGTATAGGTCCTGTAGCTTATCGACTGAGATTACCAGATGAACTCAGTGGTGTACACTACGTGTTCCACGTCTCAAACCTAAAGAAATGCCTTGCTGACGAGTCTCTCGTCATTCCAATCGAAGAGATTCAAGTCGATGAACAGTTACATTTCATTGAAGAACCTTTAGAGATTATGGATCGCAAGGTTAAACAACTGAGGCGAAGCCGTATTCCTATTATAAAGGTTCGATGGAATTCAAGACGCGGGCCCGAGTTCACTTGGGAACGTGAAGATCACATAAAGTTAAAGTATCCCCAACTGTTTGAAGAGGAAGCTGTACATGATAACAACTCTTAAATTTCGGGACGAAATTTCTCTAACAAGGGGAGACTGTAACATCAGTGTCGGAACCGCCACCGGAACAGTGATCTCTACAGCATATGAACAGTAAACAGGTACGAATCATATACATTTCAGTATGTTTCATTATTCATATCGTTTATCATTAACATAGTGTGTTGTCATAGAATAGTTTCAGAAACATTTAACAGAAACACAGTTCAGAACAGTGGTTCTTGAGTCAGATAATTGTCTGGCAATATAGAACCATCAAGTGATTATTTGTTTAGGAGTTATTATATATAAATGTATGCGAGGCCTTAAAGAACAAAACACACGAATATTGTTACGTGAATGCTAAATTGACGGGTTATTCGTATAGGTGACGATCTGTACGAATATATCTGAAAATTTAATGTTCTGAATGATATTCTATAATTGGAAAACAAGATTGAAAAGTATAGTTATCGTCGTGTTCGTACGAGTGACGATTCGAACGAATACGCGCGACGACCGTACATTTCGATTTAAACAGTAAATTAATATTTTAAATTTAATAAATTGAAGGTATTAGTTAATTTATTAGGAATTACAACCTTGAATAATTAATTTATTTCTAATTTTAAAATCATATCGTTTCGTCATGAAAATTTCGCGAACCGACATATTACGCAAAACCGAACGAGACCGACTAACCGGATGGAATGGAATCCTTTATTATGGCATTAAATTGCCATAATTAACCTCACCTACCTCTCTCCCTCTCTTCATCTCGTCTCTCTCCCTTCTCTCTAAAAACCCTCTCAAGAACGAAACTTCTCTCTACGATTGGGAGCTCGATTCAAGTTGGATTTAAGCAAGATTGGTGTCAAGACGATCCTTTCAACACATAGATCACGGGAGTACAACTTATTCGAGATTTCATCCACGAAATTGGAGGTAAATAACCATTTTAAAATTCGGTTTTAGGGTATTCACGAGCCTTTTAATTGTAGTCGCGATAATTGGTCTTAAACACTCACGAACGTTGAAATGAGCACTAGTAAACAACTAGGGTGTGTAGAATTTGTGTTGTAACAGATCCAAGTCGATGGGGACATGAGCATTACAGGTTCGTGGAAAACGAGGGTTGGCCGAATCTTCATCATTGGCCGGCCGAACCATAAGGAACTCAGCCGAACCCCCATTTGAGAGCCGAACCCTGTGACCACACCTGCAACGAACCCTGTGGGACTGAGCAACGAATCCTGTGTCTCTGGCTCACGAACCCTGTGGCTTGGGCCGAACCTTCCATGGTCCAGCCGAACCCATAAAGGCTAAACCATAAGGGTTCGTTTGGTTTTATCATAGCCGAACTTTCTGAATTAGCCGAACCCTCTTTGCATTACGAACCTATAAGAGGTGAACTCTACTCAGTCGAAGCTATGGGGACAACGAACCTGCATGGTCGAACCTTGACCATGCAGAACACTTAGATGCCGAACCTTTTGAATTGAACAAGCAGCCGAACCCTTACATCTTTGGAGCCAGCCGAACCTTGATGGCTGATCAAGAAAGGTTCGCTGCCTTAAGCAAGGGGTTGGACCTTAATGTTGCTTAAATTGGTTAGAATAGGAATGCAAGAACACATACATGCGTATAATATGTGTGTGAGAGCATGTGTGTGCATGGGCTAGAAGTACATGGGAGGAAATCATATGAATGCATGCACGAATAGGAGATTGTTATCATTTCGATTTAATTTAAGACAAGAAATAGAATCATTAGGTGATATGGGTTGTCATGAAATACAATAACACATTGATATTAATGTTAACATCTATTGTTTTGATTATCACATGTGAAAGAATTTCCAAGGACTTATATGGATCAAAAAAATCAGAGTTTTGGACATCAAGTTCATTGTCAAAGACTCCTAAATGAGTTGTTATGGAGTTAATGGGCCAATTAAGGCCCAACATGTATAAATGTTTTATTTGAAATAAGAGGTAATAATTTTGATAAAGATAACGGTAATGTAAATTTAATATTCTCTAAAATCTTGCTTAATTTGAAGGTTAATTATAAGTTTCATTGGATTCTTTTAAGTTTAGTTAGTTGTAAAAGTAAATGTAATATCATTGATTGGGATTTTGTTGTAAAATAGACAATATAATTGTCTGGATTTGCTCTAAAAACAAAGGAAACTCTGCCGAAATTTTCTAAAATATAAAAGGATGTTTCTATAACTAATCATGGGAATTGGGATCATAAGAAGGGTAACTAAGATAGATTAGATTATAGATACACTAGTATTAAGACACTTAGTTGCACACACAACAAGACCCCAAACCTTAGGCACAACGGCGATTACGCGTACTTATTATATTCGAATTCTATTAAAATAACTCAGGAACTGAAGAAACTTAGCTTACATACAGGAGCGCGCATTTTGTGTTAGATCAATTACATAGCAGCACAGGTGAGTTCATTGCCCCTTTTCTAACATTTTTGTTTTAAAACGCGGGGCTGAGAAGCATGCGTAAACTATTATTTAAATTGTTTACTTAAATGCTTTTAAATTTATATGTTTTACATATATATAAATGTGTTATCCTAGACCATGTCTAGGAAGATCTTATGCAGGTTTCTAACTGATTTACTTATAAATTAAGTGAATAATCAAGTTAAACTAAACATTTCAACAAATCAAAACATTTCAAACGAATCAAACTAGACATTTTGACATAACAAGTGTGTGAGTTCAAGGAATCATACGAAACATTTTGACGGATCAAATTGGTGTTTTCAACGAATCAACTGGAACATTTTTGACAAATCAAGTGGGTGAGTTCAACGAATCATACGAAACATTTTGACGAAACAAGTGTGGGATTTCAACGAATCAAACGAAACAATCTTTGCAAAGACAATATTCAATGTTCTACAAATCAAGTGTTTGTTGAACAATGAATCAAGTGTACAATTGATCAATGAATCTTGTATTCTACGATCAACGAATCAAGTACATCTTGTAACAGAATCAGACGAATCAATAAATCGTTTTCAAGGGAAAGACTAGGAAATATCAGAGATAACATACGCCAAAAACAGACGAAACATAAAATCCTGCATTTCAAGAAGTCCTAGCTAGACCGTTTGACTTGTAGGTCGTATGTTTGAGGATATTTACAGATTCCCTAACTACTAAGTACCTAGATTGACAGACTAGTCTACTCGAGTATGACCAAAGGCCCCAATCATTAGGACTTAGATTTTATTAAATGTTTATTTATTTAAGCATTTATAACTGTTTATACAATTACTGTGGTTGATCATATTGTGTGATGAACTTATGAAATCAACATGGATTTTAATTGATTGTAAATACAGGGACAAAAACAGAAGAACTTATGGGATTGTAATAAGGTAAAAATGCTTAATTATTATTAACAGCAGTGTCATATGCATATTAGTATTTGGTGGGATGTTGGCTAGGGCTTGTCCCTTACATATGCCCTATATATAAGCATACCGATGTGGATATTACATGTGGTGTTAATGAGGTTAGGGTCTTTACCAAAGGAGGTTTTCAAATCATTTTCAATTACTAAAACTATATGAACTCACCAACCATGTGTTGATTTTATTTTTGCATGACTTCTCAGGTGACGAACAGGTCAACTAGGAAGCTTATGCTTTTGGACTAGGACTTCAGATAGAAGACTTAGTATTTTTGGACCTGCATATTTTTGAAACATCATTATACAATTATTTTGTATATCTTGTGCAGTTACGAGATAGATATTTTATGATGTACATGATTGGATTTACATTGTTAAGTTATGAACGATACGGATGTAATTTAACTTTGTAATTCTAATCAATTTAGCATTTCTCATTTATATCATGTGCAATGTAAACAATCTGATCACCTTGATTATCACTCACGATATCGCGCCCCGGGAACCTTCCGCCCGACGGGGACTTCGATCCAACCCCGCCGGCTCGGGGTGTGAGAGTTTCCTATGTTTATCTTTGGTTAGATCAAACATGCAATGGGTAAAAACCCACATGCATGAACATCCACCCACATGCAACTCCATGTGGCTCTTGTGCACGAAATTTGTTGATGATCTTGAGTTATTTTGATATAGATTTACTGATTTTAGAGTCTAGGAATGTTGGATTTGAATTTGGTTGAGTTATTGTTGATTTGATGATGATTTTGGTACGCTTGCCATAAAAGGAAACTTTTATGTTGCAAGTCATAGATTTGTGATGATCTAGACATGTTGGAAATGTCTAGATGTTGTCAAATGCATATTGAAGTGTTTAGAAGCACATGTGGGTATTTGATTTTGTCAAAAACATGATTTTGTAAGAACTTTTTAAATAAGGGACTTTATTTGGGAAAAACGACGTAAATAATGATTTATGCGCAAACGATGTGTTTTAAATGTTAGAACATGATTTTATAAACATATTAGAGGTATTAACTATATGAAATGGGATTTCATAACTACACTTTCCTAAAATGGAAACCTGCGAAAAATGGTAACTTTTACGATTCCTACACGTCACATAAGTGAATGTTGTACGATTAGAGTCATAAGATGCATGTAGTTGTCCTACTTGTGTTATGACACATTAGATGGTCTTAACACAACAAACGTGTCACCAACGATTCGTCGAGTCTCACTAGTCAACACACACACTCGGTTGAGCACACCGACACTTGGAGTTGTATGGGATACAACACACCACAAAACACATACTCACACCTATATGATTATAGGTGCATACTAGCAGGTGCTAGCATTCGCAGTCGCGAACACTTACACACCGGAACTACTTCATTAGGTGAGTTCACGGCCCCTTTTTACTTTTCTAACCTTTGGGGGAGAAACACTGCATTACAACTGTTTTGAAACAACATCTCATTTTATTTACGTATGGACATGCTTTATCACTATATGTATATGTGTGGACCACATCACAACTAAAAGTCCTCACGATACTCCACGGACCGTTAGTAGTGCGTAGCGCCTAGCGTGGTAATATTGAATAGTACTACTTGGGCCTGATAAGCCCCACCCATCACGCCTGGGAGTCCAACCCGACTGGAGGTCGGAATGGGTGCAATATTGACCAACACTTTGCCATTGTCTTGTGATGGACATGGCGGGAGGCACCACTGTCAGCTTCGGTACGAACCTGCATATAATATAACTGTATTGACTAGCTATCAATCGATACTGCATTGTAATGATATGTAAATCCCAAACTCTTACTTTAAACATTGGATGTTTACTGCTTATGAAAAACCTGTGCTCTCACCAACCTTTGTGTTGACCCTTTTACTCGCATGTTTTCTCAGGTAACTAAGGCATGCGCACAATGGATAGGATGCTAGGCTGGAGTCGCATGCATCTGCTTAAGTGTCTTAGGATATTTTGAGAAAATTTACCAATTTGTTATGTTATGTATTATTAAACATCTTTAATCGCTTTCGCAAACTATTACTCTGTCACACCCAGAGCCGGCGGGGTAGGATCGGATTCCCCGTCAGGCAGAATGTTCCCGGGGCGCGATATCGTGAGTGATAATCGGAATGATCAGATTTTTTACATTGCACATGATATATAAATAAGAAACAACTAAATAAAAGTAGAATTACAAAGTCAAATTACAATAGTTTAGTTCATAATTTAACAATGTAAATCTACTATCAACATCATAATTCTTCTATCTTGTATCTGCACAAGATATACAAAATAATCTGTATAATGATGTTTCAAAAGTATGCAGGTCCAAAAACACTAGGTCCGCTATCCGGTATCGTAGTCCAAAAGAAATAACTCCTTAGTTGACCTGTTCGTCACCTGAGAAGTCATGCAAAAATAAAGTCAACACATGGTTGGTGAGTTCATATAGTTTTATAAAAAAATGAGTTTGAATAACCTGAATGACAACCTTAACCTCACCATTAACCACCTATAACATCCAGTTCAGTATGCTTATATATAGGGCATATGTAGGGTCGAACTTACCGCCCGCCCAACCACCGTCCCACCACATGATATATTGTTCCTGGTGATAATTAAGCCTTTCATCCCACATCTTTGATTCCATAACATTTGATTCATAGAATTTGATTACCCTAAAAATGTTTACCTTGATCTCCCAAAATGACAACCTTAACCTCATCAACAACCACCTATGCTATCCAATCAAGTATGCATATATATAGGGCATATGTAGGGGACAAGCCCCAGCCACCGTCCCACCACATACCAGACTGCTTAGCATATTGTTCTTAATGATAATTAAGCGTTTCACTCCATTCACCTTTGATTTATACTTTGATTTCCACAAATAGATTCACCTTTGATCTCTTGAGTTCACCATGTATTCATGATTACCCCAAAGCATTTGTAGAAATATAATATTAAATGTTTAATTAAATTAATAACTAAACATTTAAATACAACTAAGACATGATGATTGGGCCTTATTTGACTCAATCAATTAGACTTAGTTGTTTGTGGTTGTCCAAGTTGTACCCTCTCACACGTGGCCCATATCAGGCATGACTCACAAGGAGTCTACCTGTGTATGTCGGGACTTTAATGATGCCCATATCAGCTTGACCCACTGGTCTACTGTACATTTCGAGACTTTACGGATATCCTTTGATTCTTGAGCGTCTGTGATTCACTTGATTTTGTTTGATAGTTCACGTTATTGCCCATATAGCTTGACTACAAGAGTCTACTATTTATGCCAGGACTTTGTGTGTTACACGTGGTCTTGATTTCTATACAACTGACATCCACCTTAACTCAAGCATTAATGATTTTATTAGATATTAATGATTTCATTATTTCAATGATTCACACATAATTCCGATTTCCTTGATTTCCTTGAGTCTCTTGATTTTGATCTTTAGAATTCCATGATTTCACAATGATTATAATTTATGAGTAGGATCCTTAGTTACTGATCACACACTAGATTTGATTTCCATTGCTTTTGATCTTTAGCTCTTGTTCTTTTGATTCCACTTCGAATTTAGATTCTTGAATTTGAGCTTGATGGACTAATGGTTTGTTTAGAGTTTCAGAATTAAGGTATTACTCATAGGAGTAATTTAAATAACCTGATAGTTTGATATGTATAACAATTACCTAGATAGGAGTATAGGAATATAACAAACATACCTATAAAGCATATAATAAGTAAAGCATTTACGTAAAACAATGTACATAAAATCAGTTTACGCATGCTTCTCAGCCCCCGTTTGAAAAAAAAATGTTTAGAAAAGGGGCAATAAACTCACCTGTGTTGCTGTGCAAATGATCGATCACAAAATGCGCACTCGTTGTTGTAGCTTAGGTTTCTTCAGTTCCTGAGTTGTTTTAAAAGAATTCGAATACGATAAGTATACGTATTAGCCGTCGTATCTAGGGTTTGGTCTCGATGTGCAATTACATGTCCTATGTTACTAATGTGTTTCTAAGGTTTCTTCTAACTAGTCTAACTTAAATACCCATATCCCCCAATTTAATCGTAACACGCCTTTAATTAAAACGTTCATAATTTAATTCATTTTAAGTCACATATTAAGTCAAAATCATTTCTTTATTTGAAAACATAATTAACTTTAAATAAAAGACAATTATCAATTGATGGGCTTAGGTTAAGCCCATTGGGCCCACTTCCGCCCATTGCTTAACCTTTGATTTCCAGCTGACCACAACTCAAAGTCTTTGAATAATTCGACATAGATAATTAGTCAGCTAATGTAGTTATCCTTATTAAGACTTTTCCTAAGGTTAGTGTTAATAATTAGATTAACACTCCATCCCTTAGACTTTGGTTTTGATCCACATGAGCTCATAACAATTTCCCAAGTATTAAACGAATTTAGAAACCTTATTATAAAAGATAACTAATCCATGATCACCTTATTTACTCTTTACAATTAAGATGACCTTAGTATGCTTCCCATGCCCATACATGTATGACTAGCCCATGCACATTAGAAAGCATATTCATTTCGATATTACTTAGGCTCAACAGCCATTAAGGCAGCGAACCTATTGGCAAAACCCATAGGTTCGGCGAACCCTTGAGGTTCGGCACTGTCGTGGTTCGTGAAGCCGAGGTTCGTCACCCTAGGGTTCGGCTAACACCTGAAGTTCGCCCTAATCAGGTTCGTGGCTATCAGGTTCGTCCATCCTAGGTTCGTGTCACATCCAGGTTCGTCCAAGACCACAGGTTCGTGAGCCATTGGTTCGGCCAAGAAAAGACAGGTTCGGCCCTGTCTGCTGGTCAGAGAGAACAGGTTCGGCTGGCAGAGCACAGGTTCGGCTGGCAGAGCATAGGTTCGGCTGACAGTGTATAGGGTTCGGCCATGGAAAATAGGTTCGCTGGACCAGGGTTCGGCCACCAAGAGGAAGGTTCGGCTGATCCTTAGCCCAACTCAAATAGTTCGACCTATCGAATTTCTTCACGAACCTGTACTATCCTCTTCTCCATTGACCCTAATTTGTTACAAATTAATTCCTACAACTTCCTAGTCGTTCATATGTGTTTATCTAAGTGTTTCTAAGTGATTAATGTGATTAAAACAACAATAATCTAAAAGGTTCGTGATACACACTAAAACCGAATATAAACTCGAGATTTACCTTAAAATTAATGGATGAAAACTTGCATCTCTTGTACTTCCTTGATCTACGTGGTGTGATGGTCGTTTTGACACCAAGAATGCTTGAAATGGTGAAGTATTGAGGAAGGTATGGTAGAGAGAAGGTGGAGCAAATTTTTCTAGAGAGATGGAGGAGAAAAACGAAAATGGAGGTGGAAGATGAGGTTGGTGGTGGTTGGTTGTGACATTAATGACCATCTTTAATGTGTCAAAATACCCGGTGGTTCGGTCTCGTTCGGTTTCGCGTAAAACGTCGGTTTCTCGTGGTTTTCGTAACGAAACGACTCGGTTATAAAATAAGATTTACAAAATTATTTTAGGTGGTTATTCCTAGTAAATTAACTAATTATCTTTCGTTTATTTTGAATTTTCAAAAAAATATTAAATTTACTGTTTAAAATCGAATAGTACAGTCGTCGCGCGTATTCGTTCGAATCGTCACCGGTACGAACACGACGATAACTATACTTTTCAATATTGTTTTCTAATTATCGGATATCATTCAGAACGTTAACTTTCAGATTTATTCGTACAGATCGTCACCTATACGAATAATCCGTCGATTTAGCATTCACGTAACAACATCCATGTTGTTTTGTTCTGTAAAGCCTCACATACGTTTATACGTAATAAAATCCTAACACATAGTCACATGATGGTTCTGTATTGCCAGATAATTATCTGACTGATGAACCATGTTTTCTGAGTTTCGTTTCTCTGAATTGATTCTGAATTCATTGTTTGATAACATGGAATGATAATGATATATGATATGAACATGACATGAAATGAAATAAGTATAGTTTGTTCATGAATACTGTTCATGTTACTGCTGAGATCACTGTTCAGGTACTGTTTCCGGCACTGATGTTACATACTCTGTTATGTTTTGAAAACTGATTTAATCTCATGCTTCCGCAATCTATAAATTTAAACTGTTTTGATATTACTAAACTTCCGCAACTCTGATTTTACAAAACTATTTTATCCAAGTTATTGGATGTACGTATGCAACCAGATATGTAGGTCTCGTAACTGTGTGACCGGAGACTGCGATCCTGCTAGATCAGTCGAGTCGCGCCCTTTCGTTCAGGATCTTGGACTAAGCTGATGTACTAGTATCGATGAGCATAGGATAGGATCGATGGCCCTAGTCTCGATGAAACACTTAGAAACTTCGAGGCCAATCCTGTCAATACTATAGTATCGACCAGCATCTTCCATCGATCCTAATGCCTTCGATTCTGCTAGTTTCGACATGCCTATTGGCCACAACACTTGGAGACCATCGAACATGTCAAGTTCGACGAGCTTCCTCCGATTCTGGGCCTGTCGACACTGCTAGTGTCGATTAAAACCTCATATTCCTCAACAGCTCATCGATACTAGTCTTGCCCCATTTCTTCATTCGATACTATCCTGATCTTGGGTCGATACTAGCATGAACAACCCAGATTCTTTTTCTGAAGATATCCAAACAAGGAGAACTCATTTTCTTGTAATTCTAATGTGATTTAAAGGTATAAAACTAAGTTACAAGCTTGAATAGTTGGGTTTCATGAAAACCCTGTAGAACCGCAACTTCAAGCTTACCTCAAGCTCAATTAAGTGATTTTCACTCCCGATCTGTTGTACTTTTAGGTAGAGGACATAGAGAGCTTCGCGTGGATATTAAATTTGCGCGATTTGGCGAAGAATTGAAGGAATTATGGTGGTTTTTGTGATGGTTTCTAGTGAGAGAATGATAAAACCGGAAAAGAAAAGCAAAGAGAGGAGGTAGATGATGAAATAAATGGGATATTAAATGTGAGTTAGGATTTTTATACCCCCATATGTTTGTGTTTGTTTCTGATGTTCGGTTCTCGATTTCATCGCGTTTACAGAACGTAAAACGCGTATATCACGTAAATTAATTAAATAGTTTTCTAGAACCATTTTATGCTTTTAATTCTTAATAAATATTTTCTATTTATTTTACTTATTTTATTATTTCGAAATCGTTTATTAATTTGTTTCGTCAGTTCGTATCACCTTCGCGCGTATTCGTTTGAATCGTCACCCGAACGAACACGACAATGGCTTTATTTTTCTTTTCTACTTTTCAGTTATCATTCAGTACATTAAACCCACATATATGTTTGTGTGAATCATCACCCACACAAACACACTGTCGATTCATTATTCTGTAATGATTCTGAATTTCTGCTTTGTATTGAGTTTTCCTTACTGACGGACTCAACTAAACACCCTAATTGCACTTAGTCATACTTGTTTCACCTTGTTTACTCATAGAATTATCGACCATCTGATTTCTGTTATTTTTGAAGTTCAGATCGCAACCGATATTTTTCGTTACTTGTTCTCATATTGTTGTTTCACATGAATTGTTGTTTTATTGTATTTAAATTTTCATTCAAACACATTCAATAGTTTCTTGTTTTCGTAGTCCTGTTTCACACAAATGTTATTCACACTGTATTTACACATAGTAAAAGGTGAAAGTACACATACCGTACGGATTTGCCGGACGATCTCGTACTGGTTGTCACAGTCTCCCTTGTTAAAGTAATTTCGTCCCGAAATTTAAGCATCATTGTCGGCTACTACTTCTTCTTCAAACAGATGGGGATACTTTGTCTTCATGTAATCCACACGCTCCCATGTAAATTATGGTCCGCACTTGGAGTTCCAATGAACCTTTACAATAGGGATACGACTTCGTTTCAGTCTCTTGACTTCGCGATACATAATCTCTACAGGTTCCTAGATAAAGTGTAGTTTCTCATAAACTTGTATTTCTTCCAATGGTATGACTAACGATTCGTCAGCGAGACATCTCTTAAGATTGGATACATGAAACACGTCGTGTACCCCGCTGAGTTCATCAGGAAGTCTGAGTCTGTATGCCACAGGACCAATTCGTTGAGTTATCTCGAACGGTCTGACATACCTTGGTGCTAACTTGCCCTTAACCCCAAAACGAACCACGCCTTTCCACGGGGACACCTTCAACATGACTCGGTCACCCACATGGAATTCCAAAGGCTTTGGAGACCGACATTTTCTACCATATAGTGCTTCGAACGGAGCACATCCGATACTGCTGTGGTAGCTATTGTTGTAGGAGAATTCAATGAGTGGTAGATGATTATCCCAACTTCCCCCAAAGTCCAGGACACATGTCCTCAACATATCCTCTAGGGTTTGGATTGTTCGCTCGCTTTGACCATCCGTTTGTGGATAGTAAGCGGTGCTCAAGTTCACACTTGTTCCTAAGGATTATTCCGATGATTGCTAGAACCGCGATGTAAATAGACTGTCCCGGTCTAAAATAGTAGATAATGGCACACCATGCCGTACTACTATTTCATTGACATAAATTCTTGCTAGTTTTTCCATCTTGTAGTTCTCCCTGATCGGTAAGAAATGAGCGGACTTAGTCTATCTGTCAATGATGACCCACATAGAATCATGTTCGCTGTAAGTATGTGGTAGCTTGGTTATAAAATCCATAGCTATCTGTTCCCACTTCCATTGTGGTATTTTTGGTTGTTCCAGCAAACCTGATGGTTTCTGGTGTTCAACTTTGACTTTAGCACAAGTTAGGCACTTACCAACATAAGTAGCCACATCTTTCTTCATACCCGGCCACCAATAAAATGACCTAAGATCTTGGTACATCTTATTGGCACCAGGATGAACGTAATATCGAGTTTTGTGCGCTTCGACAAGAATGAGTTTTCGAAGTTCAACTACGGCCGGAATCCATACACGACCCTGGAAGTAGATAACTCCGTCCTGTTTTGTCTCAAATTGTTTCTCGGCTCCACAGTCGAGGTCGTTCCTCAAGTTGTTTCTTTCCACTACTTCTTTTTGTGCTTGTAGAATTTGATCTCTCAGACTTGTTTGCACAGTCATTCCCATTGCCCTAACGCGCAAGGGTTTGACCCGTTCCTTCTGGCTCAAAGCGTCAGCTACAACATTAGCTTTGCCCGGATGGTATTTGATCATTCAATCATAATCGTTCAGGAGCTCGACCCAACGTCTCTGTCGCATGTTAAGCTCCTTTTGATCAAATATGTGCTGTAAACTCTTGTGACCTGTGAAGATCGTGCACTTGGTACCATTTAGGTAATGCCTCCAAATCTTTAGAGCAAAGACAACAACTCCCAATTCTAGGTCGTGCGTCGTGTAATTCTTCTCGTGTACCTTCAGCTGTCGTGACGCGTAGGCATTGACTTTGTCTCGTTGCATTAAGACACAACCGAGTCCCTGATGGGAAGCATCACAGTAAACCACAAAGTCATCATTGTCCTCTGGGAGTGTTAAGATTGGAGCGTTGCACAACCTTTGTTTTAATGTTTGAAAGGCCTCTTCTTGTTTCTGCATCCACACAAACGGTTCGCTATTCTGGGTTAACTTTATGAGTGGCCATATTAGAGAAATTCGAAATGAATCTCCTATAATAACCTGCCACACCCAGAAATGATATGATCTCAATAGGTGTTGTGGGCACGTCCCAATTATTAATTGCCTTGATCTTCGCAGGATCCACTTAATACCATTACTGTTAATCACATGACCCAAGAACTGAACTTCTCTTAGCCAAAATTCACACTTGGAGAATTTGGCATAGAGTTTTTCATTCTTCAAAAGTTCCAAGATTGTTCTGAGGTGTTGTTCATGTTTTTCTCACTATGTGAATAGATAAGTATATCATCAATAAAAGCAATAACAAATTGATCTAACTACGGCTTACACACCCGGTTCATGAAATCCATGAACACAGCCGGTGCGTTTGTCAATCCGAATGGCATTACCATAAACTCATAGTGTCCATATCGGGTACGAAAGGGCGTCTTGGGTATGTCTCCTTCTTGAATCCGGAGCTGGTGATAACCTAAACGCAGGTCTATCTTTGAGAGGTATTGTGCTCCCTGCAATTAATCAAACAGATCATCAATCCTCGGTAACGGGTACCGATTCTTGATTGTCAGATTTTTAAGCTCTCTGTAATCAATGCACATTCTGAAGGATCCATCCTTTTTCTTGACAAACAAAACCAGAGCTCCCCATGGGGAGAAACTCGGTCGGATGAACCCCTTGTCTAGTAATTCTTGTAGTTGATTGGACATTTCCTGCATTTCTGATGGCGCAAGCCTATAAGGAGACTTAGCCACAAGAACCGCTCCCGGAATCAAATCAATTCGAAATTGCACTGATCGCTCGGGTGACAGTCGCGGTAGATCATCCGGAAACACGTCCGCAAATTCCTTCACAACTGGTACGTCTTTAATTTTGATCGCCTTCTTGTCCTTCTCCATAACGTGAGTGAGAAATGCTACACATCGTTTCCTTAAGCACTTGCGTGCCTTAATGCACGATATTATTTTGACACTACGATTTGTTTGATCTCCATGAATCTCCAACACGTAATTGTTCTCCACTGGAATACGTAATAGTTTTTCAGAACAGATGACATCAACTCTGTTAAGGGACAACCAGTCCATTCCGACAATGATATCGAAACTACCCAGTTCCATTGGTATTAAAACAATGGAATATAAGTATATACTGTAAGTGAAATGCGTAATATATTGATGTTATAATAAAATCCCCGAGTTTTAGAAAACAAAACATAAAATAGGGAAACTATGAGCTCACCGGTGTTGTTGCAATGTTACACACAGCTTCAATTGAATTCTGCATATCATTATAGTTTTATAAGTTTTTTGTACCCAATTTGGATTACCAAAACATTCCTTGATATTAAATATCAAGGATAATGTAATTCGATTCATCAAACTGATTCTGAATTACGTAATTATTAAGAATCAATATAATAAGGTTATCAGTTAATTTGTAATGTTAAAATCACTGATTCTGTTTAGTAATTGAGTTCTTAAACTCATTTAGTTGTAAATTAATGATAATTGCATCACATTGTTAAAAGCAGAATCCTAATCGACTTTCAGATCAAAAATCGGGTTTCTGGATTACGAAATTGATTGCAAAATTGGGTTCAGAATGCGCAATCGATTGAGAATATGTTTTCGTATTAAAAATCAATGCGTATACTAAACCCTGTATTGAAACCGGAGTTTTAATCAGAAATCACATAAAAATCGGGTCACCGGATTGCAAAAATGGTGCGCGAAATCGAGTCTGGAACGTGAAATCGATTGTCAATATGTTTTCGCATTGAAAGTCAATACGTAAACTAAACCTTGTATTGAAATTGAAGTATTAATCATTAATCAGATAAAAATAGGGTCACCGGATTACAAAACGGTTCTTGAAATCGAGTCCGGAACGCGAAATCTATTCAAAATATGTCTTTTTTATCGAAAACGGATCGTCGGATTGCGAACCGGAGCCAGTGGCCCAACATCCTTGTCCTTGGTTGTGGCCTTAGCCTTGGCCTTGGCCTTGGGTGGCTCGATAGGGACGATGGTGGCCAAGCAAAGGGGCCGCGGCTTGGAAATGCTCGGCAATGGCCTTGGTCGTGATCATCTTTGCCCGAGAATGGAAGCCGCACTCGGCCATGTTGGGGCCACACCTAGGTCGCTGTGCCCACCAGTGTGCCATTCAAATTTTTTTCTGTGCCAAAATTTCCAGATCCTAGTTTTTAACATATATCTAGTGTTTGGTGAAGAAAACTACCAATTTTGACAATTTTGAAAAATCTAGGGTTTGAACAAAATCACCCTTTTTATGGGTCTTTGAATTCTGATGATTTTCAAACTTCACCAATCATTCAAACATGTTTATTTAAGTCATATGAAGCTATCAGAATCAAGGATTGAGTTTGAAACTTACTTGGTGAAGGATTAGCTTGAAAAATCACCCAAAATCACACTTTGAAAGCTTGATTCTTGTTTTCCATTTGTTCTTGGGTTTGGCTATCTCTTGGAATTGATGTTGGAGATGTGTTTAAGGTTTCAAAAGTGGAGTAGATGTTCCTGGTCGAGCTTGAGGCTTTGGGGAAGAAGAAAAGTGTAGAAACTTTGACCAAAGTCAAGGTTTTTGTACTTATATGCTTACTACATGTATTCCAAGTTTAGACAATTCATTTTTAACATATTTATATGATTTTAATCAGATAGAATGGGATAGACATGCGAAAATATGATAACAATGAAATTAAATCAAGGGTTTGCTTGATTTTGCTACTTCCACAATCGTTTGTTCGGCTTTTCGCGTACAATTTGAGGAATTGCCAATAATGATCTATCATTGTCATGCTTCCAATTACATCCCATTATGATTCTAATGTGATTAGGAAGTTCGATTTGTCATGAATTTGCCAATTACGCATGCCGAATTGCCTTTTCGCAGATTTCGCAATTTGACTTATTGGATTTAGGATTCTTTGATTTAGTTATGTTATCACTTATTTCACTTCAATTAATCATATAATTGATATTGATTTAGTTTTGGATCCTTGAATTTGGTTTTTGGTCATTATTATAGAAATTTCATGTGATTTGGCAATTCTACGTAATGTCGTTTGCGATTTGTTTCATCTTGCAATTTGTTACATATATACACAGATTCACATGTATATACATGAATTCTTATTAACTTAACAATATCATGATGATATCAAAGACACATGAATTCACATGACCAATCATAACAAAGGTTAAATTACACAATTAATGATGATATCAAAGACACATGAATTCTTATTAACTTAACAATATCATGCAACGTCATGCATAACAAATGTTAAGCATGGTGATGTATTTACCATGTTTTCAAGTTCAATCATATTCTAATTTTTTAAATAAACTTTAAACTATAACGAGAACGTTACAAAACTCTATGGATCACAAGGTCATGGTTAAAACTCAAGTGGGCTAATACTTAGGTGACGTAACTTAGTATGTTCATCAGGAGTATCATTAACATGAACCCTTAGCCATAAGCATAAAGGGAACATAGTCTAACTACAATTGGTTACTCATAATCATAAAAAATATTAAATTGGACATAGGATTTTGAATACTACTGAATCACCAACAACGAGCGAGAATATCTATAATCAATTTCAATTCATTTCACAATCAATCAAGGTGTGTTCATAGCCCCTATTTTCTTCTTTCAAATCCTTTGGGGTGATTCATGTGTTTAACTAATTTGGGGATAGACCCTAAAATATTTTTCATTACATTATGTTTCATTTCATGATAACAACCTTGAATCTTTTTAATGTATCAAGTAACATTCTTTGAACCTTATGAACAAGATATTTAATAAGAACCTAGTTTTCATAATTATAACATAATTTGTAACATGGTAATCATCGCTATAAACAAACTTGGTCACATCTTGTATAATCCTTTAGGACTTCAAGGGTTGGATCTCGTTTTCTTAGTTCTCCTGACTTGAAGTTTATACATTCATTCATTATTAGTACTGGGTGATCACAACAAGGGAAAGCATGTACACTATGACAAGGTCAGAGTTAACTTCAAATTTGTTTCATAACTAGCTGCGGATTGGCCTCAGTAACAATAATATGTAGTTGTTGTTAATTAACTTTAAAAGCTTGGGCCATATTGGATGCACTCTTGAGAATACACAGTTGATATTAATTAAGTTTACTACCATGGGTCGTATTGGATTCTTTATGTCAACCTTTAATCTAACTCCAAACGTAGTTTGGGACATGCTCATAAGTTGGCACTTTATTATACTTGATGTTAGTTTGGGTTACAACCAACATGTTACATCTTTTATGTTATATACCTATGATTTATACATTGTTCATTAACATGATCATGTTATTTCAAAAACAATTATTAATCGTATTTGTATTGTTTAACTTTAAACCTATGTATCTTACCAACTATTTGTAGTTGATATGTCACACCCCGGGCCGGCGGGCCGAATCTGAGGCCCGTCTGCGGAATAGGCTGGAGGCATGATTTAAATCGGAGTGATCAGATTGTTACATTGCTCACGATAATATGAGAACACTAAATACATGGATAAAAAAAAATTAAATTTCAACTATTTTATAATTTAATTATATTACAACTTGACTTGGGCTCACAAAATGTCTTGCAGAGGATGCAAGTCTTGAATCTTGTAGCCTGTGTGGCTTTGTAAGATTCCATGCAGGAGTTGTAGGTTCCTCTAAGAGATCCTATCTTTCTCTCTCTAAAAGTGATCCTGCTTTCACATGTTTTTCACATGAGAACATGTAAAATCTGTCCACACTAGGTTGGTGAGTTCACACAAGTTTTAAAAACATTAGGTTTTGTAAAAGGTTTGATGAAAAATCTTTCCATTCACAACGGTTTTGAAAAGGATGTTAATGGTGTTGAAAACACGGATGAATTACACAAGTGTTTAAATCAGACCTCGTCACTTCTATACCTATATTCGACATGACACGTCAGATGTTTTGGAAAAAAAGAAATGTCTTGAGAAAGAAGTGTGTGCTTTGTCTCCTGATACAGAAAAAACATGTTTTATTTGTTTGAAAAATACAAAGTTTACGCTCCTTTCTTATTGTTTAACATTTTTTGTTGTGTACTCATTTGAAAATCATTCAAGACTAGGTCTTGTTCATTTGTTTCGGTTGAAAACTCAAGATGTTAATTGTGTAGCCTGTCTGTAATATCACCCAAGTGATCATTTACCAAACCTAACTGATATGCCCTTGTTGATTAGTTCCCATGGAACTAATTCGAGTAGTTGTTTCATGTGTGTATGCATGTAATGTACCAGCCTCGGTGCTGGAGGTTGGTTAGACCTATGGTACCATCTACTTTACCAACAGTTGACCTGCGTCAACTAATGATAAATGACTCTAGAAGGGAGTTACTTGAGAATTCCTCAGCGAATTCTGGATGAGTATGTTGTGTGGACACATGCTCTAGTGAATAACCCTAGACAGCTACCATGTGTTTTTTATTTGTTTTGGATGTGTAACTTCAGCTCTCGAGTTATGTCCGTTCACCTCTTGGTTGGGCACAAAGCCCCAAATTGTCGTGATTAACGGATGCTTCTTGTAACATCAGTGCCGGAACCATAGCCGGAATAGTGACTTGTACGACATATTAGGTACTAACAATGTATATGTCGCACCCCGGCCCTCCCGTCCCGGACGGGGGCGCGACGGCTGGCTAATCTTGCAGGATCGCAGTCTCCGGTCACACAACTTGCGAGACCTACATGTCTGGTTGTATACGTACATCCAATTTCTTGGATAAAACAGTTTGTAAAATCAGAGTTACGGAAGTAAGTGTAGGTTATCAAAACAAATTAACATTCATAGATAGCGGAAGCGTTAACTTAAAACAGTTTTCAAAATGTTATGTAACAATAGTTGCGGAAGCGATTAAAGTAGTTTGACAAAACATATGTAACACGATCAGATGATAACAAATGTTTAATAGACAAAGACACTTAAACAGATGCATGCGACTCCAGTCTAGCATCCTAGATCCCTTGTGCGCATGCCTTAGTTACCTGAGAAAACATGCGAGTAAAAGGGTCAACACAAAGGTTGGTGAGAGCACAGGTTTATCATAAGCGGTAAACATCCAATGCTTAAAGTAAGAGTTGTCATCTACGTATCATTACAATGCAGAATCGATTGATAGCTAGTCAATACAGTTATATTATATGCGGGGTCGTACCGAAGCTGACAGTTGTGCCTCCCGCCATGTCCATCACAAGACAATGGCAGAGTGTTGGTCAATATTGCACCCATTCCAACCTACAGTCGGGTTGGCCTCCTAGGCGCGATGGGTGGGGCTTGTCAGGCCCAAATAGTACTATTCAAGATTACCACGCTAGGCGCTACGCGCTACTAACGGTCCGTGGAGTATCGCGAGGACTTTTAGTTGTGATGTGGTCCACACATATACATATAGTGATAAAGCATGTCCATACATAATTGAAATGAGTTGTAGTTCATTAAACAGTTTATCATGCAATGTTTTCTCCCCCAAAGGTAGAAAAAGTAAAAAGGGGCCGTGAACTCACCTGTTATAGCAGACCCGGTTAATGTGTTCGCGTCTGCGAATGCTAGCAATCCTGCTAGTAGGCACCTATAACCATATAGGTGTGAGTATGTGTTTTGTGGTGTGTTGTATCCCATACAACTCCAAGTGTCGGTGTGCTCAACCGAGTGTGTACGTGTTGACTAGTGAGACTCGACGAATCGTTGGTGACACGACTGTTGTGTTTATGTGCCTTAATGCACATAAGACACCAAAATGCATCCTATGACTCTAATCGCATAAGTTACCATTTTTAGAAAGTTTCTAATTTAGGAAAGTGTGGTTAAGAAATCCCATTTCATAAAGTTAATACTATTAATATGTTTATAAAACACGTTTAAACCCTTAAAACATGTCGTTTGCGCATAAATCACCATTTATGCCGTTTTGCCCAAATAAAGTTTCCTTATCTGGAAAGTATCCGTTTAAAAACTCGTTTTCACAAATCAAGGTTTCCAAATATGTTAGAAATCATTTCTAAGCATATTTCAACAATCAAAGTTTATCAAAACACTTTAAAACATCAAAAGCCCTCTTTTGATTTTTAAAAGTTTCCATATTTAGCAAGTTTATGCAAAACCATGTTTTTGACAAAATCAATCATCCATATATGTTTCTAAACATTCCAATACACATTTGACATCATCTAGACTTGTCTAACATGTCTAGATCCTCACAAATCCAAGACTTGCACATAAAAGTTTCCTTTAATGGCAAGTTTGCCCAAATCATCACCAACAGGGGCGTCTCTGAGAATTCAAGTGCCCCGTGCTAAAAGGGAAAAAAAGGCCCCTTAGATGTGCCTATTGTTTTTTTTAATCATTTATTGGGCCTTGTAGTTTAATCTATAGAATGTTATAATGACACAATTGAATTTTTATAAAAAATATATAGTATATATAAATTTTTTTTAAAAAATTGTGCCCCTAAAAACGATGGGCCCTGTGCGGGAGGGGGGTTTGCACCCCCTCCAAGCCCCCCCTGATCACCAAATCAAACATAACTTAACCAAAACTCAAATCTAACATTTCTAAACACTAAAATCAGTAAATCTATAACATCTACACAACAAATCACCAACAATCCCGTGCACAATAACCGTATGGAGTTGCATGTGGGTTATTACCCATTGCATGTACGATCTAACACTAGGAAAACGTTTAAAACTACCTTAGACGCTCTTAGATGGATGGATTTGATCTGGACAGAAGCTACAAGTGGTTGATGGAGACTTTCTTGTTTGTAGATGGCTTCCAAGGCTTCTTCCTTAAGCTCCAATGATCAATGAACACTTCAAGTTGCAAAGAAAGGCTTTGCTAGTGATTCCAAATGATTTGGAAGTGGATTCCAGTGGGTTTCACTCGATTTTGAGTGGAATTGCTCGGTGGCGTGTAAAGGAAACCGAACAAATGAATTGGGGGTAGTTTAAATAAAAATTTCGATCTGCACGGCCTTCGCGTACCGCGAAGGCCGATCAAAATTTCTTATCGCGTACCGCGATGTGATTCGGGAGTCTCGACTCCCGGTTTTCGTCGCGTATCGCGAAGCCTTTCGCCAAGGGGTTATCGCGTACCGCGTCGGGTCCTTTTTCTTGCTTTTCGATTCCGATGATTCGATTTCGCTCGTACTTGATTCCTAATGTTTATATTAAACATCTAATGCATGTTTAGTACAAAAATCATATAGTAACACATAGGTTTGATTGATCACCAACGTTCGTGAGACTCGTGTGTGTTTCGATAATTCTTCGAATTATCTTTGATAGTTTGTGTTCGTGTTTTACGAAGTGTTTGCATGCTTGATTAATCCTAATCAACGTGTGATGCACAATTCAATAATTCCCCGAATTATTGTTTTGTGTTAGTGTTATGTTTGCCACAGTTGGTTTCCAAAACCAATGTGCAATGTATGATTCGATAGTTCCTCGAACTATCGTTTCGCAGTTGTTTGTGTTCACTCATCTAATTAACATAATTAAATGAAACGCAACAAGTATGAATGTGAAATATAAAGAATGTAAGAGTTACAATTTACCTGAAATTGTCGGGTGTCACATCATCCCCTTGTTGAAAGAAATTTAATCCCGAAATTTGGTTGTTGTTGGTAGTGTTTGAGTAGCAAAAGTGTTTGAGAAACAAAAATTTTCTGGTTGTCATAGTATATTACATGTGTAGTATTATCAATTAATGTTTAATACGAAACTATTACAGATCTATTTCAGAATCATATCATGAATTTATGGTTTAACAGTCAGAATCTTATCTGACAAAACAGAACTATTATGTGAATTGTAGTTAGGATTTATTAGGTATAAACATATGTGAGGTTGTACAGAACAAAACAATAACGGACGTCATTATGTTAATATTAAACTGACGGAGTATTCGTGGGAGTGACGATTCGCACGAATATATCTGTAAGTTTAACATTCTGAACGATGCCCAATAATTAGAAAATCAAATCGAAAAGTATAGTTGTCTTCGTATTCGTACGGGTGACGATCCAAACGAATACGTGCGAAAATCGTATAATTTGATTAAACAGTAAAATTAAACGTTTTTGAAATGCTAAAAATAAATTAAAGATATCTAGTTAATTTATTTGAAATTACCACCTAAAATAATTTAGAAAACTTTATTTTAAGAGATCGTAATGTTTCGTTGTGAGAGAAACCGAAACCGACGCGTATGCGCGAAACTTAGCGAAACCCGAACAAACCCGAACATACCTGAATGTTCAAAGAACCATAAAAAGACATTAAAAACCATTTGAATCTTCACAAAACTCATTCTCTCTCCAAAACCTGTAACTCTCTCTACCTTTCCTCTCACTAAAACATCCATATCTCTCTCAAATCTGCACCAAATTAGGTGTTTTTGGTGTCCAAGCGACCGTAGAAACGCGTAGATCGTGAAGAGACAAAAAATGGAGCTTTGAATGGCCAAAAACAAGGTAGAATCGAGTGAGAAATAACTAATTTACTGAAACATATACTATTCATCTTCTTCTTCGACCCAACTGAACGTTGTAGCTACTTTTCGACCTTAAAATCTTTAGGACCTGCACTAAATCAACTTGGGGAGCTAAGGAACAAGCTATATTGAAGATTGGGTTGCTGGAATTCGAGTTGGATCACCGGGTTTGATGTAAAAACGAACCAAACATGACTGTTTTTGTGTTTAAACACAGGTCCGAACACAGCTTGTTTTCAGTTCATTTTGGACCACTAAAACCCTTAGGTTTGCACAAAAATCGACTTAGGAACTTGAGGGACATGTTGTATTAAGGTTTGGAAAGCGCAGGAACTGGACATGGATTAGAATCGATGGCCTAGGGGCTGGGTAACTTGGCCTCATCGAACCGATGGTATCGGTAGATTCTGCCCAGCCAGTTCCTTTGTATTTTTAACATAGAAAACGTTCACGTTAACTCACGAAACTTTCTATTATACTAGTTCAATATGCTAGGAACAACTTTCATCCAGACAAGTTTCATTGGTTCGGACTTTAATTGGGCCAAAACAGTGTCGTAAGTCAGAAGATACTAAATGGAACACTGATATTATACAAGCTGTTTGGAGCCTTATTTTGACAAATTAGAAAGCTTATAAATAATGGATAGAAATCTAACATCCCTAACTTGATTAATTGAAGTAGGGACAGCCTACTGCCCGATTTCCAGATTTTGGGTTAGTTTAAGAAACCTTAGGTTTTCACATGTTTTGCAAGCTACCAGCTATGTGGTATGTGTTTATGCATAATTTCAAACAAAAATAACTATATGAACATTCAGCTATGGTGGTTTAGGTTCTTGTTACCTTTGCTTAAGTTAGGTGATTTGGTGTTAACCAATTTTTAGAACCATGGATATTAAGATTTTACTAACACCAAGACTTTCTAAACTCTTATAACCCATATCATATGTTTTAACAATCAAGCGGGATTAAAACACTTGGGTTTTGTCAAGAAAAACCATAGGTTAAGATGTTAATATCGACATGGGTATAAGTGGGTTAACTCAGTGCTAACCAAATACTAAGGCCATCGATATTAACTTGTGAACTTCTAAACTAATAAATTAAATTTACTTAGTAATTCGCATCGAGTTAATGACATGATAAGTAGCCATGATGTTGGATATTGGATGTCCGATTAACGATAAGTTCAACGTTACTATAATAGGTATGATCCAAAGAGTTACACTTTGGAAGGCAACGAATTAATGTTTAATTGTTAAACATAATATATGATCACGATATATCGGTTTTAAGGATTTGGTGATTTTATTATTTATGAAATAATAATCGGTGGGAATTAATTATTGAGATAATTAATTCATTAGACGAATAAAGTTTTGAACTTTATCAAAGGATTATTTATTAATTAATTGTTAATTAATAAAAGGAGAATTGATTAAATAAGTAATGTTTAAATCAATTAAACATTAACTATTTAACGGATATTAACTGATTAATTGTTAATTAGTTAAATGGAGATTGTAGTAATTAAATGGTTTAATTACTAAAAGGTGTTTAATCAAATTAAAAAGGGTTTTAATTTGAATTAAATAAAAGGGTGGGAAACCAATTTTGAATTGGTAATCCTAGATCCTAAAATTGTGGATCACATTTGACTACTTATAGTTCAAATCACCACAATTACACAAACACACACTTGAAAACCCTAATTCTCCTTCTCCCCCCCTTTGGCCGTTGCACACCCTTTGGGGCTGCCCCATTTCCGTCGCACATCACCACCATAATTGGTGGTGTTTTGGTCAACTAGCCAATAGTCGGATCAAGTCGTGGTGAGCCGTGGGTTGCACCGTCGAGCCGAACCGAGCCGTGAGTTGAACCGTCAAGCTGTGAGTGGTGCTATTCGAGCCAAACTGAGCCAAAACTAGTTTCGGTTGTTTCTGGTGATTCGTAGGACGCAATCAGGAATCGGGAGATCGTATTGTGTCAACTAGCGAGACCGTTGCATCATCTATCGTGTGGATTTGGAACTGCTTCACAAAAGGTCGATTTCTAAAACACCCTATGGTTGTGTTGTTTGATTTAATTGTTGTTTAAACTTTTTGTAATTGGATCCTGATTTGGGAATTGTTTCGATTACGAATCGAAAGGTTATGAATTTTTAAATGCTTCCGCTGTGTCAAATCTGATCTGATAGTTTAATCCGGTTTTGTGAAAACTGATCTTGTCAATTAATGTGATTAATTGAAACTGATTAAATTAAAAGTAACCTAGAATTCCCAACAGTGGTATCAGAATGGCTTTTACAAACGTTTAAATGCAATTAATAAATCGATCTTTATTTGTTTTCGTTTTGTCAAAACTTTTGTTTGACAAAAAGATCGAAAATGTGAATGTAATGATTGTGATTGTGATTATGATTATGAATCGAGTCCTAGGATCCGACCCATATGATTGTATCTTTTGTTTTGTTTGATTGGTTAGTTTATTTAAAATCATGTATTTCTACGGGTATTTGGACCCGATGTAATAGAATAGGTTTCAATTTTGTAATGTAAGTTGTATTTTACTAATGTAATCAAGCAATGGATACAAGACGGAAGATAGAGACAATCAGGGAGATCGAAGATGGAGATCTTGGATCAAGTGGGAGACAACATTCAAGGCGTTGAATTGTAAACCCTAGTATCGTTCGGTTTGTGTTTGATGACTCGAACTAAACCGAACAAATGAGACTTTGGCTCGTTTCATAATCACATTTTGTTTTGTGGTTGTTTAATATTTAGGAATTATAAAACTATTAAAAAACAAATTTTTCACAATCATTGCAAAACGATAAGTAATACAAAAGGAGTTTTGTAGTTACTTTAAAAGGGGTTTTAAAATAAAAGTGTTTTATTTTAATAAATCAAGTTTATAAAATTAGAACTTGTTAGTTTAAAATGATTCGCGATAATTACCGACTTAGTTTAAATAAGATATTTAAAACTAATCGAGTCGAGAGTTGAAAGGAGTTTCAAACTATCGCAAATCAAGAACAAAATATGATTTTGTTAATATGAAATCGTACGATTTGTGTCATGCTTCAAATCGTTCAATAGTTTTAAACTAAAACAATAAGATCAATACGATTGATTAGACTAACAAATTCGCGATTATGATCAATTTGGTTTTTAATAAGGTATTAAAACAAATTAGGTCAAAATTGAAATAGGATTTCAATTAGATAGTGAATAAATAAAATAGAGATTTTATAAAATGCACAACTATCCTCATTTAAAATTAGTTGTCCATAATGTTTTTGAAACATAAAAGCGATTAATTAAAGTAATTAAATGACTCATTGGTCAAGATGTTTATATTTTAAATATGTAAACCCAGAGTTAGTGCTTACCCTGCTATAGGTTTATATATGTTAGAAAAGGATAAACATTTTGATTTAAAATGCCACCTTAGATTTGAGACACTTTGTCAATTTGACCTAACATCTAGTGTTAGTGCTTACCCTGCACTAGGTCTATGGTTTTATTGAAAAAGGAATGATCATGATTCCTAATACACTTTGGCCGGTCATTCAGTCAAAAATCGTAAGGCGTATACTTGAAGAGTCAAGTATGCATAGTTGGGGTAAATGTACAAAGTTAGAAATGAGTATTCTAACAAACCCCAAAACTTGAGGATTATGATTGTCATAATTGGTTATCGTAACCCTCCTGTATTATTGTGAACAGTAAATAGAGAGCTTAGCCAATTCACTGTTCATTGAATAAACATGATCTCACAATTCTAAATTAATTTTGTTAATGAGTCATAATTAATTTGGGATTATATAAAGCATGAAATACTAAAACCTTTCTTTTGAATTTTATAGATGTCTTTCATTGATGCTACTAAACCACATAGGATAAATCTATTTCGAAATCAGTTCAATGGGAATAATTTTTCTACTTGGATGGATCACCTTAGAGAAGTCTTAAGAATAGAAAGAATATTGTATGCTTTGGATAACCCCATCACTCCTGAGCCACCTATAGGCTGCACCTCATCTAAGAGGGTGAAACATATTAGACACGATTGTGAGATAAAATATCTCATATTAACTTAAGTGTCCCATGAATATGTGAATCGGCTTATGTATCTCTCAAGTCATGAGATGATTAAGGAGATCAAAAAGAATTTCCTACCAAACAGGTTTTGGCAATTTGAAATTTTTAAAGAGGTCTCAAAGGGTTTGAAACCGGGTGGAGACGTAGGAGCTCACGTTGATAGGTTGCAAGGCTATTTTGATAGGCTTGGCAAACTAGACTATCCCATGAACCTTGAAATTGCTATTGATTTCATCCTTATTTCCCTACCAGAGGAATATGAATCTTTTGTAACGAGTTACAAAAGAAATATCTTTGGAGGGATAATTGATGTACTTAAGGGGATACTCTTGGTTTAGGAAACCAAGATGAGGATAGTAGTGAGCAGTGGAAGGAAGAGGCCATTGACCAAGGTCGATTAGGTCCAGTACATTGTTGCTCGACGTCTGAAGAGTTCAGATATGTCGGGATCTTCTGGTATGCCTTGTTCATTCAACATATTTCTTGAATTAGCAAATCTTTGATAATAATGTGAGTGTCACAATTGTTTCAATTATTTGCAAGTATTCGAGGTGGTTGATAAGCTGGAAGCTTGAGTCTTGAATTCCATCGGATGGAAGACAAGACAAATAGAAGAAATGTTCTTTTATTCATTTTTATTGATTGTTTAAATGGTTTAAAACCATTGTGAATACTTTTAACATTCTTAGTTTAACTAAGAATAATGCTTCTGGTATTAATTATGCATTTATTGATTAATTATATTTATGCTTGATAAAATGTTTTGATAGCATAATTGATAATAATTATTGATAATGCAAAGTGAATTTTATATGATTGAATTACAGATAAAGGCAATACATACGATTCATATTAATATAATAATTTAAAGTGTTTAAATAATTATAATTATACAAGATTAACCTTTAAATAAAGGTGTAATACATGAATCTCTAAACAATTGAAAATGGAATTCATTATTACAAGAGTTTGATGATTACACAACATGCTTAAGGAAGGTTATAAAGATTGTGATCTTTAGAATGCAATTTTGTTGCATAAATTGTCTAAAGATTAAATATGAATATTTCATAAGGTTGTGAACCTAATGAAAGCTATGAAAGAGTTCAAAGAAGATTTACATAAAATGAAGATCTAAAAGCAACAATAGTTATATATGAGATATAACCAAAGGTTACCAAATTAATGCATATAATGTGAAATTGTTTCACAACCAAGTACACAATGATGTATGTAATTTGATAAATACCAATACATAATGTGTCCTTCTCTTGAATATGAGCCAATGAAAGAATATCCCAATGAACTTAGCATATGAATTACTACACTAGCTTTAATTTCAGGTATATTATAAAGAGTTGTAAAATAAACCTGTATAAATTCCTATTTAGGGGTTCGAGGATTTAACAAAGATTTGTTGGCAATTTATTTAAAATTGGATCCTCATAAATGATAAAGATAGTTATCATAAATCCCTAAAATGGAATAGATAGAATTTTCATCAATTGCTTCCTAGTGCAAGGAACTGAATGGTTGAAAATTAGATAGGGCAGATTGAAAGAGTTCAATTCTAAAATGATATGATATATATGTTTCAATCAACACAAAATGTTTGAATGGATCTTAAATGAGTTTAAGAACCAGTTGTTACACATGAAATTTGCAAAAGCTCACGGGATCACTATGAACCCAAAACTTGTAGAAGTGTAACTGTTGATTGATAAATATAATTTATGGTTTGGAACCATAAACACTAAGATGCGATAAAACAAAGTAAGAGACTTGTTTAAACAACATCTAGATGTTGCGTAGTTGAAATTAGAGAATTTCAATGACAAGATCAACATGGATGTGTTAGGATACTATAAATTCTGTAAGCAAGAGTTGCTTGACAGATAAGTAGTTAAACATCAAAACTGAATTACCATAAGAACACCTTAACTAAGTATTCTTATAAGTAATTAGAAAGTTTTGAAATCCTAATATGGCTAACTTGTTGCGTTGAATCCTTGGTTGATTGAAGCATCTCAGTTTGGAATCTTTTGTCATGGTAAGAAACTAAAGTGTTAGTTTTACCTAAAGGACAAAGATGTTCTACAGATATATATGTCAAGGCTAGTGGGAGCGTAGTAAATTCTAATGATAACATTATGTAAGTATGTAGATGATATACTAATTATAGAAAGGAGTTTCTATAAAAGGACATAAACTTTAACATATGATGTAAAATCAAAATAGGTAACAATTTTATTTGCTAAAATTGAATATATATTAATGGTTAATATATAAATTATCCAATGACAATTTCAATAGAGATTGAAATGAAATCTTAGATAAATATTGCATAAGATGAAGAGTCACTTGCAAATTATCTATGTCAAAGCATGAAGAGTTCACTAAAGGTTAGAGAACGCAAATGAACGCATCAGAATGCTTAGAATGAAAGAGTTCATTACTAATCTCAATAAGATTCCTAGTGACTAGGAATAGATTGAGAAAACATATGACAACAATGTAGCATAGTTGAGACTATGAGAATTATAGTCATATTATAGTAGAAGCATTATGAGAAAGGATTGAAAGAAAGACATAATAATAAATAAAATTCATAAATTAGAATCTAGCAATTCAGTTCACTAAATCTATTTAAAGAGCTGAATATGAGGATAAGGCTGATAAATAGATATTAGATATGCTAGATGGAGAATCTGATTTAACTTTAGTATTGGGTGCTTTACAATCGAAACACGAAACATTGAATGTTCATTTTGATTTAATGGTTAAAGGCAAAATGAATTATGTTTCTGAATTTGAAATTTTGTACATTTTAGTATCCTTCAATATAATATTCTAAATGTCCGTAGTCGATCAGATTCATGGGAATCAATCTAACTAAGACTACTTGAATGCTTGGTTAGTTTATAGTGATAAAAGCTCAAGTGTTGAGAACCAAGATTCATAGGCATTCATTAGAGAATGATGCCGGACGTAACTCGCTTCAAAGCATTCTTCATGGATCGTTGTCTTAAAATGTTTTGATATTATAGTATATTCGATATACACAAATATCCTTAGACCTAAGGAGTATATTGAACTTAGATTAATCAAAGGTCACTCTTTGATCTTACCTAACGCTGTCTTGAAAAATAGGCAGTAATAAGGGTAAAGATTGGGAATGGTTCTAAGATTAAGTGGGAGTTATATGCTGCCAAAGGGATTCTATACTCTTATACAGATAAGAAAAGATATTCTGGTGCCCTTGTTGGTTTAAACTGATGTAAACGCGTGGCCATGCTCAAACTAAAAGTAGTTTGTTGGATCATTTTAAATTGAGAACGAGAATGAGAATACTTGAACAATATATGAGATTGAAGAGAAATCCATGTCTCATGTTCAAGAAATATCGAAATAGAAAGGATATACAGATAAAGGTTATCTGAGACTATAAATGTTAGTTAAAGTAAAGAGTTACTTAAACTAAATGAGTTTTAGTCAACGTTAGAAGTCATACCTTACTAGGGGCAGCGTGATGCAGCTAGGCGTCCAACACTGTCTACGTTGAATCACTTAGTCGATGAATCGTCCAAGTGGGAGTCTGTTGGATATTGGATGTCCGATTAACGATAAGTTCAACGTTACTATAATAGGTATGATCCAAAGAGTTACACTTTGGAAGGCAACGAATTAATGTTTAATTGTTAAACATAATATACGATCACGAACTATCGGTTTTAAGGATTTGGTGATTTTATTATTTATGAAATAATAATCGGTGGGAATTAATTAGTGAGATAATGAATTCATTAGACGAATAAAGTTTTGAACTTTATCGAAGGGTTATTTATTAATTAATTGTTAATTAATAAAAGGAGAATTGATTAAATAAGTAATGTTTAAATCAATTAAACATTAACTATTTAATGGATATTAACTGATTAATTGTTAATTAGTTAAATGGAGATTGTAGTAATTAAATGGTTTAATTACTAAAAGGTGTTTAATCAAATTAAAAAGGGTTTTAATTTGAATTAAATAAAAGGGTGGGAAACCAATTTTGAATTGGTAATCCTAGATCCTAAAATTGTGGATCATATTTGACTACTTATAGTTCAAATCACCACAATTACACACACACTTGAAAACCCTAATTCTCCTTCTCCCCCCTGGCCGTCGCACACCCTTTGGGGCTGGACCATTGCCGTCACACATCACCACCATAATTGGTGGTGTTTTGGTCAACTAGCCACTAGCCGGATCAAGTCGTGGTGAGCCGTGGGTTGCACCGTCGAGCCGAACCGAGCCGAGCCGTGGGTTGAACCGTCAATCTGTGAGTGGTGCTATTCGAGCCAAACCGAGCCAAAACCAGTTTTGGTTGTTTCTGGTGATTCGTAGGACGAAATCAGGAATCGAGAGATCGTATTGTGTCAACTAGCGAGACCGTTGCTTCATCCATCGTGTGGATTTGAAACTGCTTCGCAAAAGGTTGATATCTAAAACACCATATGGTTGTGATGTTTGATTTAATTGTTGTTTAAACTGTTTGTAATTGGATCCTGATTTGGGAATTGTTTCGATTATGAATCGAAAGGTTATGAATTTTTAAATGCTTTCGCTGTGTCAGATCTGATCTGATAGTTTAATCCGGTTTTGTGAAAACTGATCTTGTCAATTAATGCGATTAATTGAAACTAATTAAATTAAAAGTAACCTAGAATTCCCAACACATGAGATTTCAAAGAATTAAAGAACGAGATGGGAACTATGGGAATTCAAGAGAAATGACTTAGTATGGGATATTGACATTAGGATGCCAACATCCAATACGTAAAGGTTTTCATCAAGATTGACCACCAATTAAGTGTTCAAATGAATAAATTAGTTGATAGTCAATCTCAAGAAAGAACAAGAATCAAGTTGGGCAACAAAGAACTATCAAAGGACTTGGAATTGATCTAAATTTGGTTAACTCAAGTTCTAACATGTTTAACATGTATTTTTCATTAAAATAACTTATGTTTTTAATAAAATAAAATGACTTATAAATTATCTTATTAAAATGTTTCAAGCTAGTTTAAGTGATTTATAAGCTTAATATTTGCAATTTAAAGAGGACTTTATAAATGATAGTTTATTTAAAGGATCATGTATTTTTATTAGTATAAACCTTATATAAATAAGGCTTAGTTGTGATTAACTAAGGGATAAGGGTTCATAGAGGGTATGTAACAGAGAATAATTAAGGAAAACCTTAGTAACACACTATAAGTGTATAGGACACATAGTCGCACACCGAGACCGAAACCCTATATACGTCAAATTCAAATACTTATAGTATTCGAATCGTAATGAATCAACTCAGGTGCTAAAGATACATAGTCGACAATCAACGAGCGCGCATATCTTTTGTGGTTCATTTGCACAACAACACAGGTGAGTTCATTGCCCCTTTTCTAAACGTTTTCGTTTTGTAAACGCGGGGCTGAGAAGCATGCGTAAATTATTTCCTTTGGAATGTATTTACTTAAATGCTTTTGTTTCATATATGTTTTACATAAATAATTATTAGCCTAGATTTTGTCTAGGTAAACTAATTGCAGGTTTTAAAAATGGGTTGTTTATTCATCAAGAATAGATAAATATTTTAAATCAAAGAACTATTTTCAGTGGTCGGTTTTCGAAGAACTAAAAATCTATTTCAAAGAAATGTATACAACGATCTATTTTCAAAGAACTAAAGAACTAGTACAGAGAATTGTTTTCGACGATCTATTTTCAGAGGAATGTCTGGGAAATATTCAAAGATAACATGTGCCAAAGAACTAACGATCTATACGAACAAAAACGAACTATGGACGATCTAGATGAACTATGAAATCCTATACATCAAAAGATGTCCTAGCTAGACTGATTGATTATAGGTAGCATGTTTGATGATATTTACAGATTTCCTCAACTACTAAGAACCTTGATTGCTAGACTAGTCTACTCGAGTATGACCAAGGCCCAATCATTAGGTCTTAGATTTTATTTAATGTTTATTTAATTGTTTATCTAAGCACATTAACTAAATGTTTCTAGAATTGCGATGGATGTTCATATGTATGTGATGAGCTTAAGGAATCAAGAGAATTTCCACATTTTGTTGAAACTAACAAGAACTAAGAACTAAGAACTGGTGTGTTGATGATGATGAATGAAACGCTTAATTATCATTAACAACAATGTACTATGTGGTTCAGTATGTGCTGGGATGTCGGCTGGGGCTTATCCCCTATGTATGCCCAATATATAAGCATATTTGACCGGATGGTATAGGTGGTTGTTGGTGAGGTTAAGGTTGTCATTCGGACATGTTTTGTACAAATTCATTTTCAAACGAAATTATATGAACTCACCAACCATGTGTTGACTTTATTTTTGCATGACTTCTCAGGTGACGAACAGGTTAATTAACAAGTTCGTGCTTTTGACTAGGATGCCCATATAGCGGACCTAACATTTTGGATGTGCATATTTTGAACATCATTATACATATTATTTTGTACATCTTGCGCAGATACAAAATGGAATATTTATGATGTCATTAGTAGATTTCCATTGTTAAATTATAAATAGTACTGATGTAATTTAACTTTGTAATTCTATTTCATTTTCTGTTTTCTCATTTTATATCATGTGCAATGTAACAATCTGATCACTCTGATTATTATCCCAATATCGCACCCCGGGACCTTTTCCGCCCAACAGGACACACGATCCGGCCCGACGGCTCGGGGTGTGACAGATTGGTATCAGAGCCATGGTTATAGAGAAACATAGGTCATTTATTTAAACGGTTTGGCCTATACTATAACCTATGGACCCTTCATGTAGAGAACTTAGGTATTATGAATTTATTTGCATTATGTCTTCTACATTCGATCATTGCACTAACTGATATTCTTTTGGTTGTGATCAGAATGCCGCCGAGAAGACCACCTCCTCTATTGCCTCCACCACCACCGCCACCTCCTCCTCCAAACACTCCGCCTCCCGATCCGAACGTGAATCAGAATCTAGATCCTGCCACTGTGGCATTAGCCACCCTACTGAGCAGTCAGCTGACTAATCAGCTGAAAGAGGTGATCCCATATATGATCAACCATATCCAGAACAACAGCAACAACTCTGGGCATTCATCAGGAGAGGCCAGTGGGAATACTGGCAGTGCATCTAACTACTCCTACAAGTCATTTGTAGGATGTAAGCGACCTAGTTTCAATGGTATGGATGGAGCTGTTGGGTTAATCCAATGGATTGAGAAGATGGAAACTACTCTGGACATTAGCAGTTGTCCGGAGCATCACAATACTCTGCGGGATCATTCAGCAAGCGAGCCTTAAGTTGGTGGAATTCACAGATCCAAGCCAGAGAAAGGGAAGAAGCAATGGCAATGCCATGGGAAGATTTCAAGACTCTACTGAGGAATGAGTTCTGTCCCAAGAACGAACTACAGAGAATGGAGACTGAACTGTCAAACCATGTGATGAAAGGTGATGATCACATGGGATATACTACTCGCTATCATGAATTGGTAGCATTGGTGCCGGATATCGTACCAACTTTGGAGAAAAGGATTGACGGATATGTAGGTGGATTACCTGCATGCATACAGAGTTTGGTTATTGCAGCAAACCCTGTCAGTTTAGAGTCAGCCATCAGTTTGTCAGGGAAACTCACTGACGTAACGGTAGCTTTTCGGACTCTGAAAAAGGAAGCTGACACTGGAAAAGCAAGGGAAGAATCATCAACGAAACCCCAACATCATCCCAAGAAGAAACAAAAGGCCATCAAGAACTACACGATGGCCGCCCCACTCAATCAAGAAGCCGCTGCACCACAGAACCTCAAAAAAAGACCATACACTGGCACATACCCTTTGTGTGCCAAATGTCTGTACCATCATGCTTCTAATACTCCCTACAAGCACTGTACGTGATGTGGAAGAAAAGGCCATTGGGTCCAACAATGCAGAATGGCACCTGCTCAAGCAGTGAATAATGTTGCTTTAGCTCTCCCTCCACCCTACAATCAAAATCAAAACTATGGCTGAGGCTATAACTGTGGCGAAACTGGTCACTTTTCAAGGAACTGCCCAAAGAGGATGCAACCGACAGCTCAAGCACCTCGTGGAAGAGCTTTAGCTTTGGGAGCTCCAGCTGCTCGTCAGGACCCGAATGTGCTCACTGGTACATTTCCTTTACATGACTTTTATGCATCTATTCTATTTGACACTGGTGCGGATCAGAGTTTTATCTTGGCCGACTTTGCATGCCAAGTTAATCAGGTTGAGGAATCTTTAGACTCACCTTATATCATTGAAGTAGCGAATGGGAAACAAATCATAGTTAGAACAATATTTAGAAACTGCCCATTAACACTTAATGGCCAAACATTCAACATCGATTTGATACCGATGGAGTTGGGTAGTTTCGACATCATTGTAGGGATGCATTGGCTATCTCTCAATAGGTGTCACACTGTGACATCCAGTACCTGATCGTCCGGCAAGTCCGTACGGTATGCGTACTTTCACTATTTACTGTGTGTAAATACAATGCTTGAACAGTGTTTGTGATAATAGAATTCAGAATACAAGAAACAGTTGTACGTATTTAGGTGAAAACTTAAATACTGTAAGTACAACAACTCACGATAAACAATAGTTGTTTGTATTTAGGTGAAAACCTAAGTACAGTTAATACAACGAATCAAGAGAAACAACAATGTGCAAGTAAACAACAAGAACATGTCGGTTGCGATCTGATATCCACAGATGACAGAAATCAAATGGCCGATAAATTAGTACGAAAACAAGGTGAAAACAGGAAGTATAGTTGAGTCTGTCAGTGAGGAAACACAATTCAAACACAATTGCAGTGTTATTTCAGAATAACGAACTGACAGTGTGTTTGCGTGGGTGACTATTCACACAAACATATCTGTTAGTTTAATGTTCTGAAATGATGACTGAAAAGTAGACAACAAAAGTCAGAAAGCAAAACCATCGTCGTGTTCGTTCGGGTGACGATTCGAACGAATACGCGCGAAGGTGACGCGATCTGACGAAACGAAATAAATAAACGATGCGATCGAAAGTAAAATAAGAAAAAATAATTATAACACACTTATTAAGAATCACAACCTTTAAAATATTTAAAATATATCCTTCTATTTAAAACACGTAAATAACGCACGTAAATACCTTGAATGAGTTCATCTACCTCATTTCTCTCTCTAAAATCTCTCTCCCGGATTCCCTCTCTCTCTAGAAAGTTTTGAACTTCAAATCCAAATATCTTATCCATTTCTTGATGAAATCGAGCCATTCTTGAGCGTAAACGAAGATCTTGATCTCCTCTACACGAAAGTACAACCGATCTGAGCCAAAATCCACTGAAAATCAAGGTACTTGAACTCAAATGTTGCGAGAATTAGGGTTTTCAAACCCTTAGTCGAGCCCTCCGATGAAATCGGCTCAAACTCATCTCCTTCTAACCCATACCTTCGAAAATGGTTCTCGCACACCTCGAACCACCATGGATCTGGTTGGGAACTAGGTTCAAATCTTCATGATTGACCTAAGCCTCCAGTCCGCTGAATGACCAGCGACTGAACTCCATTCGCTCGGTCATGTCGCATTCATCCACATGGGCTGCTATTCGGCCGAAGATCAAGGAAAATCCCATTCGATCTTCACCTTCATTCGCCCATCATCATTCTGTGAACCTCATTCGCCGACCAAACTCTAGTTGGGTCACCTCCCATTCGGCTGAAACCAAGCCCCATTCGCCCTAGAACCCTATTCGACCACTGATTCGGCCCAAGAGCTGTTTCGGCCCAGTTATTCGGCCCACACAACTATGTCGGCCTAGGACTAAATTATTTGGCCCATATGGAATGTTTCGGCCCAGTAGCATCTTGCAAAAAGCCATGTGATTCGGCCCAACTTCACTTAGTGTAGCCCATTCGGTTTAGCCCAACAGTTTGGCCCACCATGGCTCAATCGGCCCATATACATATTCGGCCCATTCAATTTAAGATATAACCAAACACTTTAAACAAAGCATTTATGGTTAATGATGATATGCATGGGATGGATAATCTAGTACTACAAAGGTGGCAAGATGTTTAACAATATGATTAAAAACCTAGTAATCTATCTTTCCATGCATTGGGTGTTTGGGCAAACAATATTCAAACTCTCTTAAAAGATGTTAAGGATTAGTAATTCTTAGCCTGAAAATCTAAGTTACATTTAGAAACCACTTTGGAGGTCAATCACATTCAAGATATGGTGATTAATTCAAGTGAAACATAAAAGCTATAACCATAAGTGCCAAGCTTAACCTAAGATGGTTAAGTGTTGGCGTAATTAATCACAAGTAAACAGGGCCAAAGGATGACCGAGACTCACGAGTGTTAGCCAATTCTAGGGCTAACACTTACACACACACAAATTCGTATAACTTATACTTCTAAGTTACATGCAATGTGAAATCAATACAGGATCGTGAAAACAACAAGTACAACAAAGAGCGCGTGCATTTCCTGTTTTGGCTAAGTCAATCACATCAACAACAAGGTGAGTTCATACGCCCCTTTTCTAATCATTAACTGATTTTAAACTCTCGGGGCTGAGAAACATGCTAAATCTTTTATTTATTTAAAAGTTTTAGAACAACATACTGCTTACACTTTGACTTAGATAATATTGCTTGACTTATTATCGTTTATCATTGTATGCATGCTTGTATGATCATGATATGACATGAACAACTAAGATGAACATGATAATATAACTTCATGAATCATCAACACAGGTGAACACGATGACAACAACAACAACAACAACAACAAACATGAATGACATGAAGATACTTTATCTTCATAATATCATTCATCATCAGAGTTAGCTAAGTGTAATAGGACCAGCTCCTATAACACTCAGCTTACAACTCGGTGCATACTACAAGATAACACGAAACAAGTATCATCCACCACCTTAGTCGACTAAGTACAGTAAGACTAGCTCTTACAACACTGTAGTGGCAACATGGTGACTATATGGAACAACAAGAATGATAATCATGATAATGTATCTTCATGATAGCAACACCATTAACACAACAACTAACATTGTATAATAAGACAAGATCTTGTACAACTTTGTTAACAACAACGAGAACACAGTATTGAGAACAAACAACATTGGTGAACACAATACAATTGATTACTATTGAACTGTCTGTATTATATCATTTCAATCATGTGCCATGTATGCAAGTCGATCATTGTAAGTCCCTTTCACAAATCGCTGACCAGTTAGTTTGACGTGACTAAACCGACGATAGCATAGTGGTACCATAGGTTTGACAAACCTCTAGCTTGTAGGGCTAGTATGTTGATCGTATTATCAGTTGACCGGTAACGTATGACCGGTGACAGGGCGACGAACAGTCAGGGTCTGGAAAGCGACACATGGTGATATTAATCTGCAGTGATAAGTAATTAATCCATCGTTACCTGTTGACTAGTAGACTAAGGAATTTATTTTCTCTCATGTCATATTACTAGTAACAGTTTCGATGAGGCCTCTGGGAATAGAAAGTGGTAGAGGTAAATCGGATGCATTGTGATCTGATTACGTGAGGATTGCAATGGATTCCTTTTAGGCTCTATGCACTTCAAGTTGAGAACAAATATCAATTGGTTAACTAACACTCTTATTATTTAAAAGTGATTAACAGTTAACCCCACAAGAAATAGAATAATAACAATGATCAGATTAAATTAATCTAATTTCCTTAACACACTGAGGGTTTATCAATACTTCGGTTTGATAACTAAACCCCTCTTATGATATTATTCTACATATGATACAATGGGTGATGAACACAAATGGATGTGTGAAATGAAAATGGGGATCTATAGTTGTATTGCAAGTGGTATTAAGTTCTATTAGATATGTGGTGAGATGTTGGCTGGGGCTTGTTCCCCTACATATGCCTTATATATAAGCATAGCTAATAGGATGAGATATCACTTGTAAATATAACTATGGAAAGGCCATTGTGTGAATGGGTTAATCAAAAAACTTACAAGTAACATGTATGAGATTGTGATTGTGTATATGAACAATTCAAGGATTTCAATTATCAAACTTATGAACTCACCAACCTAGTGTTGACTTTGTTTAAATGCATGTTTTCTCATGTGACGAACATGTTTAGTCACCAATATTCAAGAACATAGCTAGAGGACTTTTAGAAGACCTAGCTACATTTTGTGTTGACATACTTTTGGAATGACAAAACAATGAATCATCTTTTGTAGATCTTGTACAGTCACAAGATAGAAACTTCTTAATTCTTTTGATTAGATTTACTTAGATAAATTATGAAGAAACAATGTAATTTAACTTTGTAATTCTACATCATTGTCATGTAATCGTTTTTCATTTATATATAATGTGCTACGGAAACAATCTGATCACTTTGATTATCAAACGATATCGCGCCCCGAGAACCTTCCGCCCGGCGGGAAAGTCGATCCAGCCGCCGGCTCGGGGTGTGACACAACACATGATATATAAATGAGAAAATGATTACATGACATTGATACATAATTATAAAGTTAAATTACATTGTTATATTCATAATTAAACAAGTAATTCTACCAAAAGAATCATTAAGTTACTATCTTGTATCTGCATGAGATGTACAAAAGTGATTCATCAAACTATGTCATCAAAAGTTATGCACAACACAAAATGAAGCTAGGTCTTCTAAAAGTCCACTAGCTTAAGTCCTGAATGCTGGTGACTAAACTTGTTCATCACCAGAGAAAACATGCATTTAAACAAAGTCAACACTAGGTTGGTGAGCTCATAAGTTTAGTAATTGAAAACATTGATTTGTAATCATACACAGTCACAATGTCATACACAAGTCCTGTTAATGGTTTATTCATCTGTCTCACACAATGGCCTCTCCATAGTTATCTTTACAAACAGTATTTCATCCTATCAATTACGCTTATATATAGGGCATACGTAGGGGGACAAGCCCCAACCGACATCCCACCACATACTTAATAGAACTCCACACCACTTGTAATACAACTATAGATATCCATTCCCGTCTCACATGAGTTCAACCCGTTTGATATTCACCCTTAAGTTTGTGTTCATCACCCAGTGTTTTATATGTAGAATAATAGAATGTGAGGGATTTAATTTATCAAACCGAAGTATTGATAAACCCTCAGTGTTTTAAGTAAAATAGATTTATTAAATCATATCCTTGTTATTATTTTCTCACTTGTGGTGTTAACGGTTATTCACTACTAATAATGGAAGTGATAGTTAACCTATTGATATTGATGTCACCTTGGAATGCATAGAGCCTAAAAGGAATCCATTGTGATTCTCACGTAATCAGATCACAATGCATCCGATTTACCTCTGTCACAGGTGTGTTCTCATAGCCTTCAACGAAACTATTACCAGTAATGTGGCATGAGAGAAAATCAATTCCTCAGTCTACTAGTCAATAGAATCGAAGGTTTAATTACAATTAGAACTGTAGATTAATATCACCATGTGTCGTTTACCAAACCAGACTGATGTCGCCTTGTTACCGGTCATACGTTACCGGCCAATGATATCTACGATCAACGTACCAACCTCACTCGCCGACAGTTTGTCAAACCTATGGTACCACTACGCTATCGTCGGTTTAGTCCCACTAAATTAACTAGTAAGCGATTCTATTGAAGGGACTTACTGTTGAACTTGAGTACATGAACACATGATTGTTGTGATATAATGCAAACATTGTAATAGTAATCAATTGTTGTTATGTTCATCCATTGTCATCATCCCAGTGTTATCTGTTATCCGCGTTAGGTGTTCTCATAGTCTTTAACATAGTGTCATAAGAACTTGTCTTGTTACACAATGTTAGAAGTATGTGAATGATTTTGTTATCATAAAGTTATATCATCATGATTATCATTCACGTTGTTCCATAGTCTTCACCCGGTTGTAACTACAGTGTCATAAGAGCTAGTCTTACTACACTTAGTTAGCTCAGGTGGTGAATGAGATCATGAAGTTATGTGGCCATGATCATCATTCTTGTTCTCATTAGTATTTGTCTCGTGTTATCCCATAGTCTTCACCGAGTTGAAGGCATGGTGTTATAAGAACTTATCTTATCACACTTAGCTAACTTCGGTGGTGAATGATATTGTGAAATTATGTTATCATCATATCATTCTTGTTAGTTGTTGTCATTGTCAGCATGTTACCTCCTGATTATCTCATTCTTCATTCATGAAAGAAAAATAAGGTGTTTTAAGATATAATCTTACAACTAGTATTATTCTATTGTGTTGATGATTCATGAAACTATATTATCAGGTTTCATCCTAGTTATCACAGTTATGTTATGATCAGACAAGCATGCATACAATGATAAGCGACTATAAAGTCAAACAATATTATCTAAATCATAGTATAATCAATATGTTGTACTAAAACTTTTAAGTAAATAAAAGATTTAGCATGTTTCTCAGCCCCGAGATTTGAAATCAGTTAAGATTAGAAAAGGGGCGTATGAACTCACCTTGTAGTTGCTGTGGTTGACTAAGTACTAACAAGAAATGCACGCACTCGTTGTTGTTCTTGATATTGTTTTCACGATCCTGTATTGATTTAACGATATTTGTAATTTATAACTATAAGTTATAGGTATTTATGTGAATGTTTGTGTTAGCCCTAAAGCTGGCTAACACTTGTAGGTCTTTGTTGTCGTTTGATCTCAATTCACTTGTGGGGGTTTATGCTAACACTTAACCAATTTAAGTTAACCTTAGTACATCTTGTTGTTTGTGATTAATGACCTGGTCTTCATTACCCTTGTTAGCCTCAAGCCCGACCTTGACGTTCCATAGCGTTGAAAGTAAAATGTTTAGTTTTATTGATATGAGAGTTTGTAATTCAAAGGTAGTTTTCAAGATTAAAACTTAGAAATTTAGGTTTTATTACACTGTTTATCCAAATTTCCACTACCTTTGTAGTAATAGTTTAATGATCCCATAACCATGCATGATGTTACCATGTAGTTGGTTCAAGTGTTGGTTTACCCATGAGACTAAGTGGCCCGAACAACCTAAGGATGTTAGGCCGAATAGGTGTGCTAGGCTAAATGGTCATGTTAGCCGAATAAGAGAGTGTCTGCGAATGAAAACACCCACTGCTTCGGCCGAATGTGTAGTCATGGAAACCAGGAGTCCCGAATGTGGCTGCCCGCGAATGACAGTAGACGACCGAATGGGGATGAATTCCGAATGAGCTTCATACAAGGGAGTCACAGTCGGCCAGTCAACTCAGGCGAATGAGGGGCTCCGTTCGGTCGCTGACTGGTTCGGTCGCTCTGGAGTCATTCTACCAAGGCTCATTCGGCCTTGGTTCCTTTGGTCGACCTAGGTGGTGTCATTCGGCCAGTCGAGGCCTAGTTCCATCTCCCCATCCTCGAGTCCCAATCTCAACACAGGAGGTTTTCCCCAGTTGCTACTATGATCTAGTGTGTTTTCCTTTGGGTTTTGAGTAATCTAAACCGGTTTAGTAAGGGTTCGAACAAAAGGGTCACAAACCCTAATTTTCGCAATTTGTAGCCCGGATTTTACCTCGGTTCAGGTGGTTTTTAGGGCAGATCCCTTGTACTTTCGTGTAGAGGATGATAATAGCTTCGATTTGGCACCAAAATGGAGTGATTTGGTCAAGAAATGAATGAGATCTAGTGGTTTGAAGTTTGAAATTTTAGAGAGAGAGAGAGATATCCGGGATTAGGGTTTTAGAGAGAGAGTGAGGGAAATAAATGAGGAAGAAGCCTCATTTAGGGCTTTTGTACTACGGGTGTGTTCGAGTTCGTTTCGTTTGCCCGGTTCTTGATTTCGTCACGTTTCCGGCGTGTAACACGCGTATTTTACGTATTTAAATAAAAAGGTTTTATTTTTAGGTTTTTAAGGTGGTTATTCGTAGTAAATTATTTAATTTTTTTTCTTAATTTATTTTATTATTATTCGTTTTGTCGTTTCGTTTCGTCAGATCGTTCCACCATCGCGCATATTCGTTCGAATCATCACCCGAACGAATCCGACGACAGTTTTACTTTCTGATTCTTGTTTTTTACTTTTCAGTTATCATTCAGAATTTTATGCTCACATATATGTTTGTGTGAATCGTCACCCACGCAAACACACTGTCAGTTTGTTATTCTGAAACAACAATGAACTTATGATGTGGATTGTATTTCCTCACTGACGGAGTCAACTAAACTTGCCTGTTTTCACATAGTTATCATGGAGTTCACATTGTTTTCTCACTGAATTGTCGGCCATCAGATTCCTGTCATTTGTGGATATCAGATCGCAACCGATGTGTTTTTGTCTTTTGTTTTCACATTGTTGTTCCTCTTGAGTTGTTGTACTTTTGTATTTAAGTTTTCACTTAAACACGTACAACTGTTGTTTGTTTTCTGAGTCTTGTTGTCACACAACTATTTAAACATTATATTTACACATAGTAAATAGTGAAAGTACACGTACCGTACGGACTTGCCGGAGGATCAGGTACTGGTTGTCACAGTCTCCCATTGTTAAAGAAATTACGTCCCGAAATTTAAGCGTCATTGTCGGGTACTACTTCTTCAAACAGGTGGGATACTTTGTCTTTATGTTATCCTCGCGCTCCCAGGTAAATTCTGGTCTACGCTTGGAGTTCCCACGAACCTTCACAATAGGGATACGGCTTCGTTTCAATCTCTTGACTTCACGTTCCATAATCTCTACAGGTTCTTCAATGAAATGTAATTGTTCATCAGGAAGTCTGAGTATGTATGCCACAGGACCAATTCGTTGAGTTATCTCGAACGGTCCGACATACCTTGGTGCTAACTTGCCTTTAGCCCCAAAACGAACTACATTTTTCCATGGAGACACTTTCAACATGACTCGGTCACCCACTTGGAATTCCAAAGGCTTTCGCCGTTTGTCTGCATAACTCTTTTGGCGGCTACGTGTTGCTTGTAATCTCTGTTGAATCTGGGCTATCTTATCAGTAGTCTCCTGAATAAGTTCAGGCCCAGTGATTCTGCTGTCTCCCACTTCGGTCCAACAAATTGGCGACCGACATTTCCTACCATACAGTGCTTCGAACGTAGCACATCCAATACTACTGTGGTAGCTATTGTTGTAGGAGAACTCAATGAGTGGTAGATGTTTATCCCAACTTCCACCGAAGTCTAGGATGCATGTCCTAAACATATCCTCCAGGGTTTGGATTGTTCGCTCGCTCTGACCATCCGTTTGTGGATGATAAGCGGTGCTCAAGTTTACACTTGTCCGTAAGAATTATTATAATGATTGCCAGAACCACGATGTAAATCGACTGTCCCGGTCATAAATAATAGATAGTGGCACACCGTGCCGAACTACTATTTCATCAACATAGAGTCTTGCCAGTCTCTCTATCTTGTAGTTTTCTCGAATCGGTAAGAAATGAGTGGACTTGGTCAGTCGATCAATAATGACCTATATGTAATCATGTCCGCTGGAAGTACGAGGTAGCTTTGTAATAAAATCCATAGCTATTTGTTCCCACTTCCATTGTGGTATCGCCGGTTGTTCCAGCAAACCTGAAGGTCTCTAATGTTCTACTTTGACTTTAGCACAAGTTAGGAATTTACCAACATAAGTAGCCACATCCTTTTTCATACCCGGCCACCAATAAAACGACCTAAGATCTTGGTACATCTTATCAACGCCAGGATGAACAGAATAACATGTCTTGTGTGCCTCGTCAAGTATGAGTTTCCAAAGTTCATCTACAGCCGGGATCCATACACGATCCTAAAAGTAGATAACCCCATCTGGTTTTGTCTCTAAATTTTTCTCGGCTCCACAATCGAGCTCGTTTCTCAAGTTGTTTCTTGCCATTGCCTCTTGTTGTCCTTGTAGTATTTGATCTTTCAGACTTGTTAGCACAATCATTCCCATTGCTCTAACGCGCAAGGGTTTGACTCTTTCCTTCCGACTCAAAGCGTCTGGAACAAGATTAGCTTTGCCCGGATGGTATTTGATCACACAATCGTGATCGTTCAGAAGCTCAACCCAACGTCTATGTCTCATGTTAAGCTGCTTCTGATTAAATATGTGTTGTAAACTCTTGTGATATGTGAAGATAGTGCATTTGGTACTGTACAGGTAATATCTCCAAATCTTTAAAGCAAAGACAACAACTCCCAGTTTGAAGTCATGTGTCGTGTAATTCTTCTCATGAACCCTCAACTGTCTTGATGCGTAGGCAATAACTTTGTCTCGTTTCATTAAAACGCAACGGAGTCCCTGATGGGATGCATCACAGTATACTACAAAGTCATCATTGCCCTCTGGGAGTATTATGATTGGAGCATTGCACAATCTTTGTTTTAGAGTTTGGAATGCCTCTTCCCGTCTCTGTGTCCACACAAATGGTTCACTCTTCTGTGTCAGCTTTGTGAGAGGCAAGGCTATCTTAGAGAAATTTAAAATGAATCTCCTATAATAACTCGCCAATCCCAGAAATGATCTAATCTTTGTCGGTGTTGTTGGCATGTGCCAGTTCGTGATTGCTTCAATCTTAGCAGGAACCACGTGAATATAAATATTGTTAATCATATGACCCAAGAACTGAACTTCTCTTAACCAGAATTAACACTTGGAGAATTTGTCATAGAGTTGTTCATTCTTTAAAAGTTCCAAAACTGTATTGAGATGTTGTTCATGTTCCTTCTCACTTCTTGAATAAATCATTATATCATCAATAAAGACGATGACGAACTGATCTAGATACGGCTTACACACCCGGTTCATTAGATCCATGAACACTGTCGGTGCATTCGTCAGTCCGAATGGTATCACCATGAATTCGTAGTGACCGTATCGGGTACGAAAGGTCGTATTGGATATGTCTTCTTCTTGAATCTGGAGCTTGTGATAACATGAACGCAGGTCTATCTTTGAAAAGTACTGAGCTCCTTGTAACTGATGTGTTGTAAAACACATCTGTTTTCCATTTTATTTTTGTTAGTTTCTGTACAGTATTGTTTGGTTTTGGAATCGATTTTAGCTGGTGCTTCACAATTTTGTAATTCAATTCTTGCAGGTCATAAACATGCGTATTTGGCTCAAAAGTACAAAGAAAACGAGCTCCCGGTTGGACGAGAACAGACACGAAAACAAAGAAAATCAAAAGCTGGAATCTGGAAATCGTCGCGTCACGCGACAACCACCTGGAACCCTGTCGCGTAGCACGACAGGTGGAAAAAGACAAAAATTACCCTTTTAATGATGGCGGGTTGACCCGACTAATTTGTCGGGTAGTGCGGACCCTCGCGTAGCACGAGGGGCTTTTGGTTGCGCGTCGTGTAGCGCGACAGGGCTACGAATTCAGAATTCGAGTTTAATGAATCGAAAAACGGCTGAGGCTTTGGGGAGTAAGTTACAACACGAAAAATAGACATTCTTGGACGGCTGGAGGCGAACTAGAAGGATGAAAAGAGGCTGTTTCAAGGTGAATCGAAGGATGGGAAGGCATAGGATCGAAGAATCAAGACATAGGATCAAAGATATCTGGTGTTCTTCATTCGGTTTACTTTGTTTCTTTGTTTATCATTGATTTCCATGTTTCTCCTTTACTTTAAGCAGATTATGAATTGTATTCGTATGATGTTTCTTGGCTAATCTTGTGGAACTACCTAGGTTTTGATGATTGCGCATGTTTGACAATAGTTTTTAACGGTTTTGGATTTTGCGATTGCGATGAGCTCATGATGTAACAAACTCGGTTTGGATTATTGGATGTTTTATGTGTGTCTACGATCATTTATGGATTGATGATTTACTCCTCGTGTGCCTTGGTGAATGTCTTTCATGTAATAGGTGCATGCTAAATCAATTACTGTGTTATTTTTATTATTGGATGGTTTACTGCGTACGAGTTTACCATATGAGTTATTTTCTTGATATAGATATATTAGATGTGCAATTAATCTCGATAACTGTGAGGTGAGAGATTGTCGGTTTGTCTAGGGTGTTAGATTTAATAGTTTAAAGACTTTGTGCGAATATCTTTCTAGTTCGTTTTACATCCATGTTTACCGAATCCAATAGGAAAATCATAGTTTTTCCTTGCACTTAGGTGTTTTGAGACTTTCAAAATGTAAGGTAGATTGTTTAGTGGATACGTTTTGAGTATAATTGGATGACCTGTGAGGGAAATCCATTTAAGGGGTGGTTTAACGGCTTTTAGGACTCTTAGTTGTCAGTCTTTGAGATGGGTCGAGGGTGCTCTAGGTTTCCTTTGAGTTTAGTATTTTAAGATCCCGGTATCACATCTTTTCCATTACCGATAATTTCCTTGTTAATCATGTGTAGGATTCATGCCTAGGTAGTGTCCTTTCTTCGTCAGATCTTCGTTTTTATCTTCATTTTAGTTGGTGTTTTCTCTATAGTTTTCCTTTAAGTTACTCGTAGTTTTGTTAGCAAAACCCCCTTCCTTATTATTATTTTATTTAAGTACAAATTTTGTATAGATAAGTCTTTCAGTTTCTAGTTAGTGTTTTCTGTAGAAGTCTTAGGGTTCGATATCCGGACTTGATTAGGCTATACTATCTCCGATAGGCACACTTGCCTGTCTGTAGTTTAGGTTTGAAAGAGTCTAGAGTATTACTTAGTGTCTAGGTTAGTTTTGATTTTTGTTACTTTTAATTAAACTACTTTGCACACATCAAGTTTTTGGCGCCGTTGCCGGGGACTTCTTAGTCGATTGTGCTTATTAGTTCTTGCGTCTTATGAGTGCATATTTGTTTTTCGTTTGTCTTCAGTTTTATTTTATATTATTTATTTCTTTTTGATTTATTTTTATTTTGTTTGCAGGTTTGGTAGTGTATGCCACACTTACACTCACACGGACCACCACCTGAGCTTTCATTGCCTTTAAGGAGCGATTCGCGGGACTTTTCTGAAGGTTCTACGAATGAGGTAAGTGCTTCTACTCCCATTTATGTGGATTTTTCTAAGCACACACCACCATCTTCTTCTAGTTCTTCTACTCATTCTAGTCATTGTTTGCTTTTTGTTCCACCAATGGCGGAGCGTCGCACTGTTCACCAGCAGGCCACTGCTGGATTCACGGGAATTAACAATCCCATTACTGTGCCAAACATAATGAATGAAAATTCGTTGGAGATTCCCTCGTACATCATGACAGCCATTAACAATTCTCAATTTAATGGCCGTGATGATGAGGATGCTCCAGCACATATAGCTCGCCTCACTCGCATCTGTGGTACCTTTAATTTTCAAGGTGCCACTGAAGATGCCATCTTTTTGCAGCTATTTCCATTCTCTCTTGCGGGTAGGGCCGCCACTTGGCTAGACTCGCATGCACCTGGATCTTTCATCACTTGAGGCAGTCTTAGGGATGCATTCCTTAAGAAATACTTTCCACCTGCCAAGGCAGCCTGCCTTCGTGATGAAATCCATTCTTTTCATATGGCACCCGATGAGCCATATTACCTTGCTTGGGAGAGATTCCAGAATTTGCTTAGCAGATGCTCCCAGCATGGTCTCTCTGATTGGGCACTTGTAGAGAAATTCTACAATGGTCTCACTTATGAGACCCGTGCTCGTTTCGACACATCCACGGGTGGTCATCTTATGGGTAAGAGGGATGTTGCTGAGTGCAACGGTATGTTTGAGAGTTTTGCTCAGGCTGAGTGTGAGCAGCGTTCTACTAATACGAATTCCAATCCTATTTCTAGTTCATCCTCTTCAACAAGAGGAGTTCACCACGTTAATGTGGATACTAGTGTGGCAGCTGCTCTCGAAGCCTTGTCGAGAGATGTGAAGGAGTTGCATATGAAGGTTGATAGGTGTGAGATTTGTAGGGGTGGGATGCTACATCTGAGTGTTTGGTGGTGAATCAGGAGCAGGTCGGCTTTGTGGGAGGTCAAAACCGATACGGGAGTTCTTATAACCCCAATTAGGGAAATCATCAAAATCCCGGCTTCAGGTCTTCCAGTAATCCCCCTAGTTTTCATTCCAATTTTCCTCAGAACCAGGGGCAGGGTGGTCATTCTTTGAGTAGTCATTCTAGAGGTACCTCGGAGGGAGGTGGTAGTAGTAATCTCGTTAGAAATTGAGGAACTGCTGAAGCGTTTAGTTGCAAAGGATGCAAGCACTCAGAAAATTCTTCATGAGCATGACATCCTTCTTAAGAACCAGCAGTCTGCTTTCCTTGATTTGCAGCGCACGGTTGGTGACATCGCCAAGTGGTTGGATGATAGGCCGAAAGGCCGATTTCTAGGTGGTACCCAACCTAATCGAAACGCCCACGTGAATGCGGTAACCACCCGTAGTGGTAGAGGTGGAGAGGTTGTGAGCTCACCGGTTGAGGGTGAGAAAGAACCGGTTTATGAAGATGTGGAGATGGAGACTCCCATAGGGGTGCACTCGAGGCTAGCCCCAGTAAGTACCGCACCGAGCGGGGGGTCTCCCGTGAAGAAGCCGTCTACATTAAAGCCCACTACTGAGATTGATCTATCTCGTATTCCTTACCCTGCACGTGTTGCTAATACAAAGGAAGCTAAGGAATATGGGCACTTTCTTGATATATTTAAACAACTAAAGATCAATCTCCCATTTATTGAGGCCCTCTAGCGTATGCCTAAATACGCTAAGTTTTTGAAAGATTTGTTGAAGGGTAAGGACCGGTTAGGCAAGTTAACAGAGGTCCCTTTGAGTAGAGAGTGTTCTGCGGTGATGACGAACACGCTACCGGAGAAACTGACGGACCTGGGTATTCTCACAATCCCGTGTTTGTTTGGTAGCAATGTTCGTAGTTATGCGTTAGCAGATTCACGTGCTAGCATCAATCTGATGCCGTATTCTCTTTATGAGAAGCTAGAACTTGGTGAACTAGCCCCAACGCGCATGACACTCTCCCTAGCAGACCGTGCTGTGAAGTGTCCACAGGGTATCTTGGAAAACGTGCTGGTGAAGGTTGATAAGTTTATTTTCCCCGTGGACTTTGTGGTTATGGAGACGGAGGCAGATACCACTGTTCCCATCATTTTAGGACGTCCGTTTCTTCGCAGCGCTAAGGCCATCATTGATGTTTTTGACGGGAAGCTCACACTTAGGGTAGGTGACGAGATGGTCACTTTTATGGTAGCCAAATCCATTAACCAAGGAAGGAGTAGTGAGGGTGTTGATAAACCCAAGTTTGTGGAGGATGAGAAGAAGCCAAAGGTGATGAAAAGTGTTGTTGGTGGTGAGATGTGGGAGGCGTTTGAAAGTGGCTCGTTTTCGAGTAAAAGGGAGGAATTCCCTTGTGATCATCACAAATAGTTGAGGTTTGTGAGTGTCTTGGGTGGAATCCCCAAGTGTAGAGTATGTAAGTAATTAGTTTCCCAGTATTTTTGGTTAGTTTTTCTTTATTGTTTTTCATTTTTCGTTTCGTTTTTGCGTGTTTTAATGTGTTTTGCAGGTTTTTAATCGATTTGATGCCATAAAGATGAATTGAAGCCATCAGGTATGTTTTCGTTGCCTTAGAATGTTTTGGAATGGTTTGGTGTGATTTAGGGGGTGAAAATCTGCCTAAGGCATGAAAACTAGGAAATTCTCTGGAAATTTGACATCCTCGCATCGCGCGACACCTATACCAGTTGCTGTCCCACTATGCCACAGAATTAGGTCAAAAACACAGGTCAACCAGCCTCGCGTATCGCGAGGACTTTGTGCCCCTTGCGTCGCGTTACACGACGGGTCCCTGAATGTTTTAAAATGCTTCCAAACCCTAGTTTTCAAAATTTACCCCCAAATTACCTCTCCTACACCGCGTGCACCACCATAAATCTCCCATTCAACCATCTTTCACCACCATTCCACCATCTTCATCTTCCATTGACAGGTTTAGCACCAAGGAGAGAGCAAAGTGTTCTATGTCAATTTTAAGGTAATGTGGCTTTCTAATTTCATTCTTGTTGCATTGGATCGATGTTTTTCAAATTTTTAGTTAGTTCTTAGTTCTCATTGGTTGATTTCTGTTTTCTTTGTTAATTTTGGTTTAATGGTAGGGTTGGTTTGTGGTTGGACTTAATCATGGATATCATTATTATGTTTTGGATTATTTGATGGCTGCTTAATCTTTGTCTTGTGTAGATCTCATGTGTGTGTTTATAGCCTGTGAAGCAAATTGTAGATTGAGGAGCTTACTTGAAAAGACTGGCACTTGACAGTCTTCTCGTTAACCAGCTAAGTTATTTTTAGTTTTTAGTTTTTAGTATTTCTTTGGTTTTCCTTTTTCTCTACATGGGGGACAATGTAAAGTTTATGTGTGGGGATGGGAAACTTTGTTTAATTTTGTTTTAGTATTTTTTGAATTTTGGTTTAGTTATCTATTTGAGTAAAAAAAATTTAATTTTCTTTTTTTTTTTCATGTGAGCTTAGATCTTTCTTGTCCTTGTTTAAGTCGGTTACAAAAGTGTGATTGGGAAATGATAGAAAAGTTAGGTTTGATGGTTTCATTCATGTTTAACTTGTTGAATTGGGATCTATGCTTTGGTTATAGGATGTGTGGGTAGGCTCAACTGGTTGTGTTTGTCCCGTAGGATTGGTATAATTTCGTATAAATGCATGATTTTCGTGGGAAACATCTTGGGATTTTTTTAGAATTAATGATACTGTTTTCTAGTTGTTAAGGAGTCTTTGCATAATAACAATTAAGTGTTTTGAAAATCTGAATTTTGTTTGGCACATAAGTACTCTTTTTATGAGAATAAATCCGAGTCTTATGGCGCCTCCATTTCACCAAATAAGCTGAGCAAAAAAGAAAAATAAAAGAAAAGAAGTTGGACTAAAAACTTATGTGTTACACGCTGGGTTGCAGCCTGGTTGAAACACCACTAAGTTAAGTTCAATGGATTAAAAAAAATATAAATAAAAGAAAAATGCTCACGCTTGCATCTGCTTCCATTGTAAATATCTGATTTGAGAAATTTCTTGTTTTGTTTATATGTGAGGGTAACTTGAAAGCTGGAATCCAGGATTGATTTGATTTTAAATTTCCTAAGTGTGGGTCTAATGAGATGAAATGTAGAACATTAACATAACAGAACCATGATTAAAGGACTTGAATAATCCGTATGGGTTTAACAGGATAGCAATACTTGCAATCTTTTCCGAAGCATTTGATTTTGCTTTAACGAGCTTAATTGTGTAGAAACCATTTTACTTGACGGTGATCCCATATTTTTGCATAAGCCTTTTTCAGGGACGAAAAAGAGATAAGTGTGGGGATGTGATGTGTTGTAAAACACATCTGTTTTTCCATTTTATTTTTGTTAGTTTTTGTAAAGTATTGTTTGGTTTTGGAATCGATTAGCTAGTGCTTCACAATTCTGTAATTCAATGCTTGCAGGTCATAAACATGCGTATTTGGCCCAAAAGTACAAAGAAAACGAGCTCCTGGTTGGACGAGAACAGACACGAAAACAAAGAAAATCAAAAGCTGGAATCTGGAAACTTTCGCGTCACGCGACAACCACCTGGAACCCTGTCACGTAGCACAACAGGTGGAAGGTTGTGCGTCGCGTAGCGTGACAGGGGTTTTGAGTTTAATGAATCAAAAAACGGCTGAGGCTTGGGGGAGGAGGTTACAACACGGCGAATAGACATTCTTGGACGGCTGGAGGCGAACTAGAAGGACGAAAAGAGGTTGTCTCAAGGTGAATCGAAGGTTGGGAAGGCATAGGATTGAAGAATCAAGACATAGGATCAAAGATATCTGGTGTTCTTCATTCGGTTTACTTTGTTTCTTTGTTTCTCATTGATTTCCATGTTTTTCCTTTACTTTAAGTAGTTTATGAATTGTATTTGTATGATGTTTCTTGGCTAATCTTGTAGAACTACCTGGGTTTTGATGATTTCACATGTTTGACAATAGTTTTTATCGGTTTTGGAGTTTGCGAATGTGATGAGCTCATGATGTAACAAACTCGTACGCAGTAAACCATAGGAGTATTTTCTATAGTGTTAGATTTACTAGTTTAGAGACTTTGTGAAAAGATCTTTCTAGTTCGTTTTACATCCATGTTTATCGAATCCAATAGGAAAATCATAGTTATCCCTTGCACTTAGGTGTTTTGAGACTTTCGCAATGTAAGGTAGATTGTTTAGCGGATACGTTTTGAGTATAATTGGATGACCTGTGAGGGAAATCCATTCAAGGGTTGTTTAACGGCTTTTAGGACTCTTAGTTGACAATCCTTAAGAAGGGTCGAGGGTGCTCTAGGTTTCCTTTGAGTTTAGTATTTTAAGATCCCGGTATCACATCTTTTCCGTTACCGATAATTTCCTTGTTAATCATGTGTAGGATTCATGCCTAGGTAGTGTCCTTTCTTCGGCTGATCTTCGTTTCTATCTTCATTTTACTTGGGGTTTTCTCTATAGTTTTTCTTTAAGTTATTGGTAGTTTTGTTACCAAACCTCCCATCCTTATTTTTATTATTTTATTTAAGTACAAATTTTGTATAGATAAGTCTTTCAGTTTCTAGTTAGTGTTTTCTGTAGAAGTCTTAGGGTTCGATATCCGGACTTGCTTAGGCTATACTATCTCCGATAGGTACACTTGCCTGTCTGTAGTTTAGTTTTGAAAGAGTCTAGAGTATTAGTTAGTGTCTAGGTTAGTTTTGATTTTTGTTACTTTATTTAAACTACTTTGCGCGCATCAGTAACTGATCGAACAAATCATCAATCCTCGGTAACGGGTACTGATTCTTGATGGTGAGTTTGTTAAGCTCTCTGTAATCGATACACATTCTGAATGATCCATCCTTTTTCTTGACAAACAAAACCGGAGCTCCCCGTGGTGAGAAACTCGGTCTGATGAACCCCTTGTCTAGTAGTTCTTGTAATTGATTGGACAGTTCCTGCATTTCTGATGGTGCAAGTCTATAAGGAGACTTAGCCACAGGAACCGCTCCTAGAATTAAGTCGATTCGGAATTGCACAGATCTCTTCGGAGGCAATCCCGGTAAGTCATCCGGAAATACGTCCGCGAAGTCTTTCACAATCGGTACATCTTGAATCTTGATTACTTTCTTGTCTTTCTCCACTACATGAGCGAGGAAGGCGATGCACTGTTTCCTTAGACACTTGCATGCCTTAATGCATGATATTATCTTGACACTGCGATTTGCTTGATCCCCATGAATTTCCAAAACCTGATTGTTCTCCACTGGAATATGTAATAGCTTTTCGGAACAGACGAATTCAACTCTGTTAATAGATAACCAATCCATTCCAACAATGATATCGAAACTGCCCAATTCCATCGGTATCAAGTTGATTGAAAATGTATGATCACCAAGTGTTAGTGAGCAGCTCCTAAGTACTGTGTTAACTGTTATGTGTTTGCCGTTAGCTACCTCAATGATATAAGGGAAGTCCAAAGATTCCTCAACATGATTAAGGTGGCATGCAAAGTCGGATGAGATAAAACTCTGATCCGCACCAGTGTCAAATAATACAGATGCATAAAAGTCAGATAAGAGATATGTACCAGTGACCACATTCGGGTCCTGTCGAGCAGCAGCAACTCCAATTTGAAAGGCACTTCCTCTAGCTACCTGATTGGTTTCTTTCTTTTTGGACATTCCCTTGAGAAATGTCCAGGTTCGCCACAATTGTAACAAGACCTGTTATCCGCAGCACCAGTTGTAACTGCCACGTTGTTTTCCTGTTTTTGAGCTCCCTCGCTCTTGCATTGTGTAGCCCAGTGACCAAACTTCCCATAGTTGTTGCACTATCTACATTGAGAAGTTGGTGGATGATGATACTGGCAGTTGTTTCACAGTGGTGCTATGCCAGTGTAGGGCCCCTTGATCTGTAGTGGTTGAAGCTGTGTGGTCTGTGATGGTTGAGTGACCGCGATAAAGTTCTTGACCACCTTTTTGTTTCTTGGCCGGTCGTTTATCCAGCTTTCTGAAGCTCCCAGCCTTTGCTGTTTCTGATTCCTTCTACAGTACTCCAGATGCAACCATCACGTCTGTCAATGTTGCTGGCAGAGTGACAGCCATCTCCAGAGTCGTTGGGCGAGCAGAAATCACATGCCCTTGGATACAAGCCGGCAGTCCACCGACATACCGCTCTATCCGCTTTTCTACAGTCAGCACTATATCTGGTGCCAATGTTGCCAGCTCATGGAACCTGGTGGTGTAGGCCAGATGTCCAGCACCAATCATGACGAGATTGAGCAACTCCGTCTCAATCTTCTTCAGCTCGTTCCTCGGGCAAAACTCTGCGCTCAACATAGTCTTGAATTCCTCCCAAGGCATAGACAATGCCTCATCTCGTCCCCTGACTTGTACTTGAGCGTTCCACCAAGTCAGTGCTCGTTTGTTGAACGAGCCTGCAACATATCTAACTTTGTGCTGATCAGGACAGCCATTGATATCTAGAGTTGTTTCCATCTTCTCAATCCACTGAATCAATCTGACGGCTCCCTCATTGCCACTAAAGGCAGGTGGCTTGCACCCTACAAAGTTCTTGTAGGAGTAGTCATGTTGGTATCTGGTGTTGCCACTGCCTTCACCAAATGAGTTTCCAGTATTGTTGCCACTGTGGGAGTTAATCATGTTCATCAAGTCTGGAATTACTTCCCTGAGTTGATTGGTCAGCAGTGTGGCTAGTGCAATGGTAGCAGGATCCAACTCATGGTTGGGTGGTGGCGGAGGAGGAGGTGGAGGTGGTGTAGGTGATGCAGGTGGTGGTGGCAACAATGGTGGAGGTCTTCTTGGCGACATTCTGATAAAAACCGAAAGAAAATTGGTTAGTGCTGTGATCGAACGCAGAAGACGTATGCATATAGAGTCCTATGTCTTATGTTCTCTACATGAGGGTCCCTAGGTTATAGTCTAGGCCAAACCGTTAAAGTAACATGACCTATATTTCTCTATCACCATGGCTGTGATACCAATCTGTCACACCCCGAGCCGGCAGGCTGGATCGACTTTCCCGTCAGGCGGAAGGTTCTCAGTCCGTGATATCATTTGATAATCAAAGTGATCAGATTGTTTACGTAGCACATGATATATAAATGAGAAAATGATTACATGATATTGATACAGAATTACAAAGTTAAATTATATTTTTATATTCATAATTTAACCAAGTAATTCTACCAAAAGAATCATTGAGTTACTATCTTGTATCTGCACAAGATGCACAAAAGTGATTCACCAATGTATGTCATCAAAAGTTACGCACAACACAAAATGAAGCTAGGTCTTCTAAAAGTTCACTAGCTTAAGTCCTGAATGCTGGTGACTAAGCCTGTTCGTCACCTGAGAAAACATGCATTTAAACAAATTCAACACTAGGTTGTTGAGTTCATAAGTTTAGTAATTGAAAACATTGATTTGTAATCATACACAGTCACAATGTCATACACAAGTCCTGTTAATGTTTGATTCATCTGTCTCACATAATGGCCTCTCCATAGTTATATTTACAAATAGTATTTCATCCTATCAATTATGCTTATATATAGGGCATACGTAGGGGAACAAGACGCAGCCGACATTCCACCACATCCTTAATAGAACTCCACACCACTTGTAATACAACTATAGATATCCATTCCGGTCTCACATGTGTTCAACCCGTTTGATATTCACCCGTAAGTTTGTGTTCATCACCCAGTGTTTTATATGTAGAATAATAGAATGTGAGGGATTTAAGTTATCTAAAAGAAGTATCGATAAACCCTCAGTGTTTTAAGGAAAATAGATTTATTAAATCATATCCTTGTTATTATCCTCTCACTTGTGGGGTTAACGGTTATTCACTACTAATAATAGAAGTGATAGTTAACCTATTGATATTGATGTCACCTTGGAATGCATAGAGACTAAAAGGAATCCATTGTGATCCTCACATAATCTATTCACAATGCATCCAATTTACCTCTATCACAGCTGTGTTCTCATAGCCTTCAACGAAACTATACCAGTAATGTGACATGAGAGAAAATCAATTCCTCAGTCTACTAGTCAACAGAATCGAAGGATTAATTACAATTAGAACTGTAGAATAATATCACCATGTGTCGTTTACCAAACCTGACTGATGTCGCCATGTTACCGGTCATACGTTACAGGCCAATGATATTTACGATCAACGTACCGACCTCACTCGCCGGCGGTTTGTCAAACCTATGGTACCACTACGTTATCGTCGGTTTAGTCCCACTAAATTAACTGGTAAACGATTCTATTGAAGGGACTTACAGTTGAACTTGAATACATGAACACATGATTGTTGTGATATAATGCAAACTGTGTAATAGTAATCAATTGTTGTTATGTTCATCCATTGTCATCATCCCAGTGTTATCTGTTATCCGTGTTAGGTGTTCTCATAGTCTTTAACATAGTGTCATAAGAACTTTTCTTATTACGCAATGTTATAAGTGTGTGAATGATTTTGTTATCATAAAGTTATATTATCATGATTATCATTCTTGTTGTTCCATAGTCTTCACCCGGTTGTAACTACAGTGTCGTTAGAGCTAGTCTTACTACACTTAGTTAGCTCAGGTGGTGAATGAGATCATGAAGTTATGTGGCCATGATCATCATTCTTTTTCTCATTAGTATTTGTCTCGTGTTATCCCATAGTCTTCATCGAGTTGAAAGCATGGTGTTATAAGAACTTGTCTTATCACACTTAGCTAACTCCGGTGGTGAATGATATTGTGAAATTATGTTATCGTCATATCATTCTTGTTGGTTGTTGTCATTGTTAGCATGTTACCTCCTGATTATCTCATTGTTCATTCATAAAAGAATAATAAGATGTTTTAAGAAATAATCTTACAACTAATATTATTCTATTGTGTTGATGATTCATGAAACTATATTATCATGTTTCATCCTAGTTATCACGGTTATGTTATGATCAGACAAGCATGCATACAATGATAAGCGACAATAAAGTCAAACAATATTATCTAAATCATAGTATAATCAATATGTTGTACTAAAACTTTTAAGTAAATAGAAGATTTAGCATGTCTTTCAGCCCTGAGATTTGAAATCAGTTAAGATTAGAAAAGGGGCGTATGAACTCACCTTGTAGTTGCTGTGGTTGACTAATTACTAACAAGAAATTAACGCACTCGTTGTTGTTCTTGATATTGTTTTCACGATCATGTATTGATTTCACGATATTTGTAACTTATAAGTATAAGTTATATGTATTTATGTGAATGTTTGTTAGCCCTAAAGCTGGCTAACACTTGTAGGTCTTTGTTGTCGTTTGATCTCAATTCACTTGTGGGGGTATATGCTAACAATTAAACAATTTAAGTTAAGCTTAGTACATCTTGTTGTTTGTGATTAGTGACGTGGTCTTCATTACCCTTTTTAGCCTCAAGCCCGTCCTTGACATTCCATAGCATTGTCAAAGTAAAATGTTAAGTTTTATTGATATGAGAGTTTGTAATTCAAAGGTAGTTTTTAAGATTAAAACTTAGAAATTTAGGTTTTATTACATTGTTTATCCAAATTTCCACCACCTTTGTAGTAATAGTTTAATGATCCCATAACCATACATGATGTTACCATGTAGTTGGTTCAAGTGTTGGTTTACCCATGAGACTAAGTGGCCCGAATAACCTAAGGAGGCTAGGTCGAATAGCTATGCTAGGCTGAATGGTCATGTTAGCCGAATAAGAGAGTGTCTACGAAAGAAAACACCCATTGCTTCCGCCGAATGTGTGGTCATGCAAACCAGGAGTCCCGAATGTGGGTGCCTGCAAATGACAGTAGCCGACCGAATGGGGATGAATTCCGAATGATCTTCAAACAAGGGAGTCACAGTCGGCCAGTCAACTCAGGCGAATGAAGGGCTCCCTTCGGTCGCTGATTGGTTCGGTCGCTCTGGAGTCATTCGACCAAGGCTCATTCGGCCATGGTTCCTTCGGTCGACCTGGGTGGTGTCATTCGACCAGTCGAGACCTAGTTCTATCTCCCCATCCTCGAGTCCCAATCTCAACACAGGAGGTTAACCCCAGTTGCTACTATGATCTAGTGTGTTTTCCTTAGGGTTTTGAGTGATCTAAATCGGTTTAGTAAGGGTTTGAACAAAAGGGTCACAAAACCCTAATTTTCGCAACTTGTAGCTCGAATTTTACCTCAGTTCAGGTGGTTTTTAGGGCAGATCCCTTGTACTTTCGTGTAGAGGATGATAATAGCTTCGATTTGGCACCAAAACGGAGTGATTTGGTCAAGAAATGAATAAGATCGATCTAGTGGTTTGAAGTTTGAAATTTTAGAGAGAGAGAGAAATCCGGGATTAGGGTTTTAGAGTGAGAGAAATAAATGAGGAAGAAGCGTCATTTAGGGCTTTTGTACTACGAGTGTGTTCGGGTTCGTTTCGTTTGCTCAGTTCTTGATTTCGTTACGTTTCAGGCGCGTCACACGCGTATTTTACGTATTTAAATAAAAAGGTTTTATTTTTAGGTTTTTAAGGTGGTTATTCCTAGTAAATTATTTATTTTTTTTTTCTTAATTTATTTTAATATTATTCGTTTTGTTGTTTCGTTTCGTCAGATCGTTCCACCATCGCGCATATTCGATCGAATCATCACCCGAACGAATCCGACGACAGTTTCACTTTCTGATTCTTGTTTTCTACTTTTTAGTTATCATTCAGAACTTTATGCTCACAGATATGTTTGTGTGAATCGTCACCCACGCAAACACACTGTCAGTTTGTTATTCTGAAACAACAATGAACTTATGATGTGGATTGTATTTCCTCACTGACGGAGTCAACTAAACGTGCCTGTTTTCACATAGTTATCGTGGAATTCACATTGTTTTCTCACTGAATTGTCGGACATCTGATTCCTGTCATTTGTGGATATCAGATCGCAACCGATGTGTTTTTGTCTTTTGTTTTCACATTGTTGTTCCTCTTGAGTTGTTGTACTTTTGTATTTAAGTTTTCACTTAAACACGTACAACTGTTGTTTGTTTTCTGAGTCTTGTTGTCACACAACTGTTTATACATTATATTTACACATAGTAAATAGTGAAAGTACACGTACCGCACGGACTTGCCAGACGATCAGGTATTGGTTGTCACAATAGGGTGGAAGTCATCTGGTCCGAAAAGCTGCTTCGAGTTCCAATGATGAACGATCGAGTGTTGGAAGTTTTAGGGGATCAAGCAAAATTGAGTGTCAAAATCATATCTTGCATAAAAGGCGCGTAAGTGTTTACAGAAGGAGTGTGTAGCTTTTCTGGCTCATGTGGTGGAAAAAGAGAAAGATAAGATCAAGATTCTAGACGTGGCAACTGTAAAGGAATACCCAGAAGTATTTCAAGACGATCTACTAGGTTTGCCACCAGGAATTGTCAAATCAATTGCAAGAATTATTGGATAAGGGTTTTATTCGACCGAGCTACTCACCGTGGGGAGCTCCGGTTTTGTTCGTGAAAAAGAAGGATGGATCCTTTCGAATGTGCATAGAATACAGGGAGCTGAACAAATTAACCTTCAAGAATCGATATCCATTGCCGAGAAATGATGATCTTTTTGATCAATTACAAGTAGCGCAGCATTTTTCCAAGATTGATTTGCGTTCAGGATATCATCAGCTCAGAGTTCAGGAAGAAGACATACCTAAAACGGCTTTCTGAGCCAGGTATGGGCATTTGGAGTTTATGATGATGCCTTTCGGATTGACAAATGCACCAGCTGTTTTCATGGATCTCATGAACCGAGTGTGCAAGCCGTATCTGGATCAGTTTGTCGTTGTCATTATTGATGATATACTGATTTATTCCAAGAGCAAAGCAGACCATGAGCAACACCTCAGGAAGATTTTGGAGCTGTTGAAGAAAGAACAACTCTATGCCAAATTTTCTAAGTGTGAATTTTGGTTAAGGGAAGTTCAGTTTTTGGGCCATCTAGTCAACGGAAAACGAATACATGGGTACCCTGCCAAGATCGAAGCTATTAAGAATTGGGATACTCAGACGACACCGACTGAGATACGATCTTTTCTGGGACTAGTGGGTTATTATAGAAGGTTTATTTCAAACTTTTCTAAGATAGCTTTGCCTCTCACCAAGTTAACTCAGAAAAGTGAGCCGTTTGTTTGGGAGCAAAAACAAGAAGATGCTTTCCAGACATTGAAACAGAAGTTATGTGATGCTCCAATCTTATCTCTCCCAGAGGGTATAGACCACTTTGTAGTGTATTGTGACGCTTCCTATCAGGGACTCGGTTGTGTGTTAATGCAGCGAGACAAATTTATTGCATTGCCTCAAGACAGTTGAAGATACACGAGAAGAACTACACGACACATGATCTAGAACTGGGAGCAGTAGTTTTCGCACAGAAGATTTGGAGGCATTACTTGTATGGCACCAAGTGTACCATCTTCAATGATCACAAAAGTCTACAGCACATTTTTTATCAGAAGGAACTCAACATGCGACAGTGATGGTGGTTTGAACTTCTGAACGATTACGACTGTGTGATCAAATATCATCCGGGTAAGGCAAATGTTGTAGCAGATGCTTTAAGTGCAAGGAACGAGTCAAACCCTTGCGCGTCAGAGCAATGGGGATGACAAGATTGTACAAGCTCAACAGGAATCAGTGAAACGGGGTAATCTGAAGAAAGAGCTTGATTGTGGAGCAGAACAACAGTTTGAGATGAAGCCAGATGGAGATCTACTATCAGGATCGCGTGCGGATTCATACGGTAGATGAATCGAGGAAACTTATTTTTGATGAAGCGCACAAGACCAGATACTCTGTATACCCGGGCAGCGATAAGATGTACCAAGATTAACGGGGATTTTATTGGTGGCCGGGAATGAAGAAAGATATAGCTGAGTATGTCGGTCGATGTCTGACATGTACGAAGGTTAAGGCGGAACACTAGAAGCCGTCAGGTTTATTGGAACAACCCGAGATTTTGTTATGGGAGTGGGAACAAATAGCTATGGATTTCATTACCAAGCTACCCCGCACTTCTAGTGGTCATGATACCATTTGGGTTATCATCGTTCGGTTAACCAAACCTGCTCACTTTTTGCCAATACGTTAAAACTTCACTATGGATAAACTAGTGAGATTATACATCAATGAGATAGTAGTGCGACACGGTGTACCATTGTCTATCATATCAGATAGAGATAGCAGATTCACATCAAGATTTTGGCAGTTGTTGCAGAAGTCACTAGGGACAAACTTGAACTTGAGTACAGCTTACCATCCCCAAACGGACGGTCAAAGCGAACGTACTATACAGACCCTCGAGGACATGTAGCGAACATGTATTTTGGATTTCAGTGGGAAGTGGGATTCCCACTTGCCACTGATCGAATTCTCCTATAATAACAGTTACCATAGTAGCATCGGATGCGCAACATTCGAGGCCCTTTATGGTCGAAAATGTCAGTTAGCGATCTGCTAGACCAAGGTAGGAGATAACCGAATAACTGGGCCTGAGCTTATTCAAGGAACCACATAAGATTTCTCAGATACAACAGAAGTTACAAGCAGCCCGAAGCAGACAAAAGAGGCGCAGACAAACGACGCAAGCCGTTGGAATTCCAAGTGGGAGACCGTGTCATGTTGAAGGTATCCCCATGGAAGGGCATAGTCCACTTCGGAAAGAAAGGCAAATGAGCCCCACGATACGTCGGACCATTCGAGATCATTCAATGAATCGCTCCTGTTGCGTATAAGCTGAGATTACCAGATGAACTCAGCGGTGTGCATGATGTGTTTCACGTCTCAAACCTTAAGAAATACCTAGCGGACGAATCCCTTGTCATACCAATTGAGGAAATTCAAGTGGACGAACAACTACATTTTATCGAGGAACCTTTAGAGATTATGGATCGCGAAGTTAAGCAACTAAAGCGAAGCCGTATTCCGATCGTCAAGGTTTGAAGAAATTCCAAGCGCGGACCTGAGTTTACTTGGGAACGCGAGGATCACATTAAGTCCAAGTATCCCCATCTATTCGCAGAGGATGTTGTACCTGATAATAATTCTTAAATTTCGGGACGAAATTTCTCTAACCAGGGGAGACTGTAACATCAGTGCCGGAACCATAGCCGGAACAGTGAGTTGTACGACAAATCAGGTACGAACAATGTATATTACATGTGTATTATTATCAATTAATGTTTAATACGAAACTATTACAGATCTATTTCAGAATCATATCTGACAAAACAGAACTATTATGTGAATTGTAGTAAGGATTTATTAGGTATAAACGTATGTGAGGTTGTACAGAACAAAACAATAACGGACGTCATTATGTGAATATTAAATTGACGGAGTATTCGTGTGACTGATGATTCGCACGAATATATCTGTAAGTTTAACGTTCTGGAACGATGTCCAATAATTAGAAAATCAAATCGAAAAGTATAGTTGTCGTCGTATTCGTACGGGTGACGATCCGAACGAATACGCGTGAAAACCGTATAATTAAACGTTTTTGAAATCCTAAAAATAAATTAAAGATATCTAGTTAATTTATTAGAAATTACCACCTAAAATAATTTAGAAAACTTTATTTTAAGAGATTGTAATGTTTCGTTGTGAGTGAAACCGAAACCGACACGTACGCGTGAAACCGCGCGAAACCGAGCGAAACCGAACGAACCTGAACATACCCGAATGTTCAAAAAACCATAAAAAGACATTAAAAATCATTTGAATCTTCAGAAAACTCATTCTCTCTCTCCAAAACCTGTAACTATCTCTCTACCTTTGCTATCAATAAAACATCCATATCTCTCTTAAATCTGCACCAAATTGGGTGTTTTTGGTGTCCAAACGACCGTAGAAACGCGTAGATCATGAAGAGAAGAAGAAATGGAGCTTTGATTGGCCAAAAACAAGGTAGAATTGAGTGAGAAATCACTGATTTACTGAAACATATACTATTCATCTTCTTATTCGACCCAACAGAACGTTGCAGCTACTTTTCGACCATCAAAGTAACAGGGTTTGCTGCAACAACAAAACCCTGAATGCAGGCGGGAAGTCCACCTACATATCGGTCAATCCTCTTCTCTAAGGTTGGTACCATGTCTGGCACTAAGGCAACCAACTTGTGGTAACGAGTCGTGCACCCCATGTGATCAGCCCCCTTCATCACATGGTTTGATAGTTCAACCTCTAACTTCTGAAGTTCGTTCTTGGGGCAGAATTCCGTTCGCAGCAAAGTCTTGAAGTCTTCCCAGGTCATTGACATAGCTTCTTCCCGACCTCTTGCATTGATTTGACCATTCCACCAAGTCAAGCCACGTTTGTTGAAAGTTCCAGCAGAATAACGAACCTTGTGGTGCTCTGGACAGCTGCAGAGGTCCAGAGTGGTGTCGATATTTTCAATCCATTGGATTAATCCAACGGCTCCTTCAGTACCGCTAAAACTGGGCGGCTTACAACCTACCAATGACTTGTAGGAGTAGTGTGATGAACTACCAGTATTCCCACTGGCTTCCCCTGATGAGTTGCCAGTGTTGTTGATTTCATTACGGAGACGGAGGAACATATCCGGTATCGCCTCCTTCATCTGATTGGTCATCTGACTGCTCATTAAAGTCACCAAGGCGATAGTAGCAGGATCCAGCATCGGTGTTGTGCTCGGGCCTGGTGGTATGTTGAGTGGAGGAGGAGGTGGTGGAGGCAGTGTAGGAGGAGAGTCAGACGGTTATGGTGTAGAGGAATGTGGAGCCAAGTCTTGTGGTGGTGGAGGTAACGAGGGAGTCTGTCTTCTCGGCGGCATTCTGATCATAACCAATAAAGTTACCGGTTAGTGCAATGATCGAATACAGAAGACAATATGCAAGTAAGTCTTAAGTCCTATGTTCTCTACATGCAGGGTCCCTAGGTTATAGTCTAGGCCAAACCGTTTAAATAAGTGACCTATATTTCTCTATAACCATGTCTCTGATACCAATCTGTCACACCCCGAGCCCGCGGGGCTGGATCGGAGTCCCCGTCGGGCGGAAGGTTCCCGGGGCGCGATATCATGAGTGATGATCGGAATGATCATATTGTTACATTGCACATGATACATAAATGAGAAACTTGCTAAAATAATATAGAATTACAAAGTTAAATTACATCAGTTAACTTTATAATTTAACAATGTAAATCTACTATCACGTCATAAATCTTCTATCTTGTATCTGCACAAGATATACAAAATAAACTGTATAATGATGCTTCAAAATATGCAGGTCCAGAAAGCTAGGTCCTCTATCAGATAACCTAGTCCAAAGAAATAACTCTTCAGTTGACCTGTTCGTCACCTGAGAAGTCATGCAAAAATAAAGTCAACACATGGTTGGTGAGTTCATTAAGTTTTTATAAATTGAGTTTGTATAACCTTAATGACAACCTTAACCTCACCATTAACCACCTATACCATCCAGCTTAGTATGCTTATATATAGGGCATATGTAGGGTCGAACTTACCGCCCGCCCAGCCACCGTCCCACCACATACTAAACCACATGATATATTGTTCCTGGTGATAATTAAGCATTTCATTCCACTACTTTGATTCCATGACATATGATTCATAGCATTTGATTACCCTGAAAATGTATACCTTGATCCCCCGAAGTGACAACCTTAACCTCATCAACAACCACCTATGCTATCCAATCAAGTATGCTTATATAAATGGCATATGTAGGGAACAAGCCGCAGCCACCGTCCCACCACATACCAGACTGCTTAACATATTGTTGTTAAATGATAATTAAGTGTTTCACTCCATTCACCTCTGATTTAGATTCTGATTTTCACAAGTTGATTTGCCTTTGATTCTCTTGAGTTCATCATAGTTACATGATTTCCCAAAAGCAATTATAGAATATAATGTTAAATGTTTAATTAAATAAATAAATAAACATTAAATACAACTAAGACATGATGATTGGGCCTTATTTGACTCAATCAATTAGACTTAGTTGTTGGTGGTTGTCCAAGTTGTACCCTCTCACACGTGACCCATATCAGGCATAACTCACAAGGAGTATACCTGAGCGTGCCGGGATTTTAATGATGCCCATATCAGCTTGACCCAATGGTCTACTGTACATGCAGGGACTTTACGGATATCCTTCGATTCTTGATCTCTTTGATTCTCTTGAATTTGATTTTGATTTCATTTGATAGTTCACGTTATTGCCCATATAGCTTGACTACAAGAGTCTACTATTTATGCCGGGACTTTATGTGTGTTACACGTGGTCTTGATTTCTATACAACTGACATCCACCTTAACTCAAGTATTAATGATTTCATTAGATCTTAATGATTTCATTATTTCAATGATTCACACACATTTATGATTTCTGATTTCTTGAGTCTCTTGATTTGATCTTTAGAATTCCCATGATTTCACATTGATAATTGATTCTTAATTAGGATCCTTTGTCTTCAGATCACACACTAAATTTGGTTTCTTTGAACACGATCTTTAGTTCCTTTGATTTCACTTTGAATTTAGGTTCTTGAATTTGAGCTTGATGGACTAATGGTTTATTTAGAGTTTAGAGTTAAAGTATTACTCATAAGAGTAACTTAATTAATTTGATAATTTGATCTGCATAGTAATTTCCTAGACAGGAGTCTAGGAGTATCAACAAGCATAAAGATATAACATATAATGAATAAAAGCATTTAAGTAAACAATTTAAATAAAACATTTTACGCATGCTTCTCAGCCCCGCGTTTTAAAACAAAAGTGTTTAGAAAAGGGGCAATGAACTCACATGTGTTGCTATGCAATGTACTACCACAAAATATGCGCTCTTGTTTGTAGACTAAGTGTCTTCAGTTCCAGAGTTGTTTTAAAAGAGTTCGAATACTATAAGTATACGTGTTAGTCGTCGCGTCTACGGTTTAGTCTCGGTGTGCAACTAAGTGTCCTATGTCACTAGTGTGATTCTAAGATCTCCTCAACCTTATTCTAACTTATTACCCAATCATAATCCCAATCCATCAACATTGACCATTACACCTTAGTGATGTATGGTTCACATTATTCCCATTCAAATTTTATTAATCAAAACATTTAACACTTTATTTTTATGTCATTAATTAGAAATCATTTTATTTAATTGAAAGATTAATTTAAATGAAAACTTATAGGTTACTTTAAGAATTTATGATCAACAAGTTAGGCTTATGTCAATCACATTCAATTAACCTTAAACCTATTACTAGATCTTTGTTTCCCATAGTTCTTTGTTCGTCCGTGTATATAATTTAGCTTTGATTGTTAAATTGAACAATCCCATATAATTATACCATCATATGAAATTTCTAAGTGTTAGGTGTAAAAGTTGAGATTTACAACAACACTTCATGCAATAACATTTACTAATGCATGCTCCTTAGTTCATTTTAAGCTTCGAGTGCTCGTATATTCATTTCCTTGTTCTTATAACTAAGTTCAACAGTTCTAGGTCTAGAATTTCCTTGATTAGCCAACATTTTGGATTAAATCCCACTTTGGGCAGCGAACCTATTGTCATTTTTGTATAGGTTCGGCGAACCTTTAGGGTTCGCTCAACTAAGGTTCTTCAACTTAGAAAGTTCGTCCAGGGAAGAGGTTCGTTAGTCAAAGGTTCGTAGCTATCAGGTTCGTTCATCCTAGGTTCGTGTCACCTACAGGTTCGGCTAGTCCAGGTTCGTGGCACGCAAGGTTCGGCCAGTTAGGTTCGGCCATAGGGATGACAGGTTCGGTTCTGGCTTTTGGTCAGAGTCGACAGGTTCGGCCACCTACGCACAGGTTCGGCTACCTGTACAAAAGGTTCGGCCGATCGAATTTCTTCACGAACCTGCATCATCTTCTTTGTTTTCGATCCAAAACTGTTACATACAAGTCCCTAAAGCTTTCTAGTCGATTACATTAGTTCATCTAAGTGTTTATGAGTGTTTAGACCGGTTAAAACAACAAAAATCTAAAGGGTTCATGATACCCTCTAAAACCGAAAATAAAACGAAGGTTTACCTCGAATTCGACGGGTAGATGCTTAAAACTCTTGTACTTCCTCGATCTACACAACGAGAGGAATGTTCTGATATCTGGAACACTTGAATCCAACTAGAAACCACCACCAAATTGTAGAGAGAAGGAGGAGAATCCTTTTCTAGAGAGAGAAAGGGTTTGGACGAAAATGAGAAAGGAAAGGAGAGTGGTGGAGGTTGGTGTGGTCATTTATGACCACATTAATGATCCACAATTACCCCGTTAGTTCGGTTTGGGCTCGGTTTCGCGTAAAATATCGGTGTCTTGTGGGTTTCGTCACGGACCACACGAATTATAAGAAAAGATTTATAAATTTTATTTTAAGTTGTGATTCCTAATAAATTAACTAATATCTTTTATTTATTTTAAATTTTCAAGATATTAATTTACCGTTTAAATTGAATCGTACAGTTGTCGCGCGTATTCGTTCGAATCGTCACTCGTACGAACACGAAGATAACTATACTTTTCAATATTGGTTTCTAATTACAGAATATCATTCAGAACGTTAAACTTCCAGGTTTATTCGTACAGATCGTCACCTATACGAATAATCCGTCGATTTAGCATTCACATAAAGACATTCGTGTTGTTTTGTTCTATTAAAACCTCACATACGTTTATACATAATAAATCCTAACAATTAATCACATGATGGTTCTGTGTTGCCAGATAATTATCTGACTGGTAAACCATGTTTTCAGAGTTTTGTTTCTCTGAATTGATTATGAATTAACTGTTTGATTCATGAAATGATAACAGTATATGATATGAATATGAATATACACTGAAATGCGTAACAATTGTACCTGATTACTGTTCATGTTACTGTTGCGATCACTGTTCCGGCACCGGTTCCGGCACTGATGTTACGGTATCCCCTTGTTAGAGAAATTTCGTCCCGAAATTTAAGAGTTGTTATCGGGTACGGCTTCCTCTTCAAACAGTTTGGGATACCTTGACTTCATGTGATCTTCACGTTCCCAAGTAAACTCGGGCCCGCGCCTTGAATTCCATCGAACCTTTACAATCGGAATACGGCTTCGCCTCAGTTGCTTAACTTTGCTGGTCATAATTTCCAAAGGTTCCTCAATAAAGTGTAACTGTTCATCCACTTGAATTTCTTCGATCGGGTTGATGAGTGATTCGTCAGCAAGGCATTTCTTCAAGTTTGAGACGTGAAACACGTCATGCACACCACTGAGTTCATCGGGTAATCTCAGTCTGTATGCCACAGGACCAATACATTCAATGATCTCGAACGGTCCCACGTATCGTGGTGCTAACTTGCCTTTCTTTCCAAAGCGTACTGCACCTTTCCATGGGGACACCTTCAACATGACACGGTTTCCCACTTGGAATTCCAACGGCTTGCGCCGTTTGTCGGCATAGCTTTTTTGTCTGCTCCTTGTTGCTTGTAGTCTTTTTTGAATCTGAGCAATCTTGTCAGTGGTTTCCTGAATAAGCTCTGGCCCAGTTATCCGATTGTCTCCAACTTCAGTCCAACAGATCGGTGATCGACATTTCCAGCCGTAAAGAGCCTCGAATGGTGCACATCCGATACTGCTGTGGTAATTGTTATTGTAGGAGAACTCGATTAATGGCAAATGGGAATCTCAATTGCCACCGAAATCCAACACACAGGTTCTTAACATGTCATCTAGGGTTTGAATCGTACGTTCGCTTTGACCGTCCGTTTGTGGATGGTAAGCTGTACTCAGATTTAACTGTGTCCCTAGAGATTTCTGTAATGATTGCCAGAACCTTGATGTGAATCTGCTATCTCTATCAAAAATAACAGACAATGGTACACCGTGGGGTACCACTATCTCATTGATGTATAGTCTCGCCAGTTTATCCATCGTGAATGTCTCACGCATTGGCAAGAAATGAGCAGATTTTGTTAAACAAATCAATGATAACCCAAATTGTATCATGACCACAGGAAGTGCGGGGTAGCTTGGTTATGAACTCCATAGCTATTTGTTCCCACTTCCAGAGCGGAATTTCAGGCTGTTCCAGTAAACCGGACGGTTTCTGGTGTTCCGCCTTTATCTTCGCACACGTAAGACATCGGCCAACATACTCAGCTATGTCCTTCTACATTCCCGGCCACCAATAAAATCCAGGCAAGTCTTGGTACATTTTGTCAGCGCCAGGATGAACAGAGTATTTGGTTTTGTGTGCTTCGTAAAAGATAAGTTTCCTCAATTTATCTACTGCCGGGATCCATATACGATCCTGGTAATAGATCACTCCGTCAGGCTTCGTCTCAAATTGTTTCTCTGCTCCACAGTCGAGTTCCTTCTTCAAGTTTCCTCGATCAATTGATTCTTGTTGTGCCTGAATGATTTTGTCTCGTAAGCTCGTCTGTACAGTCATTCCCATTGCTCTGACGTGCAAAGTTTGACCCATTCCTTCCGGCTCAAGGCATCAGCTACAATTTTCGCCTTTCCTGGATGGTACTTGATCACACAATCATAATCATTTAGAAGTTCAACCCAACGACGCTGCCGCATGTTGAGTTCCTTCTGATCGAAAATGTGTTGCAGACTCTTGTGAGTAGTTCTTCTCCCAGTTATATATGGTACACTTAGTGCCATATAAATAATGCCTCCAAATATTCAGTGCGAAGATTACCGCTCCCAGTTCTAGATCATGAGTAGTGTAGTTCTTCTCATGAACTTTTAACTATCTCGATGCATAAGCGATGACTTTATCCCGTTGCATCAGTACACAGCCAAGTCCTTGATGGGAAGCATCACAATAGACAACAAAGTCGTCACAGCCTTCTGGGAGAGATAGGATTGAAGTATCACATAGTTTCTGTTTCAATGTCTGAAAAGCATCTTCTTGTTTCTGCTCCCAGACAAACGGTTCACTTTTCTGAGTTAGTTTAGTAAGAGGCAGAGCCATCTTAGAAAAGGTCGAGATGAATCTTCTATAATCACCTGCCAATCCCAGAAAAGACCGTATCTCCGTCGGTGTCTTCGGAGTATCCCAGTTCTTTATCGCCTCGATCTTGGCAGGATCTACGTGTATTCCCTCGCTGTTGACCACATGACCCAAAAATTGAACTTCTCTTAGCCAAAATTCGCATTTAGAGAATTTAGCATAGAGTTGTTCTTTCTTCAACAGCTCCAAGATCTTTCTGAGGTGTTGCTCATGCTCAGCTTTGCTCTTAGAATAAATCAATATGTCATCGATAAAGACAATGACAAACTGATTCAAATACGGTTTGCACACTCGGTTCATGAGGTCTATGAAGATCGCTGGTGCATTTGTCAATCTGAAAGGCATCACCATAAATTCGTAATGCCCGTATCTGGTTCGAAACGTCGTCTTCGGTATATCTTCGTCTTGAACTCTGAGCTGATGATATCCAGACCGCAAGTCAATATTTGAGAAGTATTGAGCTCCTTGCAGTTGGTCAAACAAATCATCAATCCTCGGCAGTGGATACCGATTCTTCATGGTTAGTTTGTTCAGCTCTCAATAATCTATGCACATTCGAAGCGATCCGTCTTTCTTCTTCACGAACAAGACCGGGGCTCCCCAAGGTGAGTAGCTAGGTCTAATGAAACCCTTATCAAGTAGCTCCTGTAACTGATTAGACAATTCATGCATCTCTGAAGGTGCTAGCCTGTAAGGAGACTTAGCAACAGGTGTTGCTCCAGGAATTAAGTCAATACGAAACTCTACCGGTCGCGCAGGAGGCAAACCTGGTAGGTCTTCAAGAAATACTTCCGGATACTCTTTTACTACTGGTACATCTTGAATCTTTTTCTTGTCCTTCTCCTTTTCTACCACATGAGCTAGAAACGCCACGCACCGCTTCTGTAGACACTTACACGCCTTTATGCAAGAAATAATTTTGACACTTCTCTTTGCTTGATCCCCCTTGACTTCCAACACACGATCACTCGGCAATGGAACTCGAAGTAGCTTTTCAGAACAGATGACTTCCACTCGATTAGAAGAAAGCCAATCCATTCCAACAATGATGTCAAAACTACCCAACTCCATCGGTATCAAATCGATGGACAATGTATGACCATTAAGGGTCAATGGGCAATTCCTATAGACTGTACTAACTGTGATCTGTTTCCCGTTAGCTACTTCTATGATGTAAGGGGAATCTAACTGTTCCTCTATAGAATCTAGTTGGCATGCAAAATCGGTAGAGATAAAACTCTGATCCGCACCAGTATCAAATAGAACAGATGCATAAAAGTCATGTAAGAGAAATGTTCTAGTGACCACATTCGGGTCTTGGCATGCGGCTGGTGCTCCAATAGCAAAGGATCTTCCACGAGGAGCTTGAACTGCCTGTTGAGCCTTCTTCGGGCAGTTCTTTGGAAAGTGTCCTTGTTCGCCACAATTGAAGCATCCACCGTTGTTCTGATTGGCTGGTGGAGGGAGAGCTAAGGCAACATAGTTGACTGCTGGATTTGGTGTCATCCTGCACTGTTGGACCCAGTGCCCTTTTCTTCCACGGCACTGGTTGGATGCAGCATGGTGGTACTAGCACTTAGTACACAAAGGATGTGGGCTAGTATACTGTTTCTTGGGCACATTTTGTTATGCCACTGCTACTTGGTTGAGGGGAGTAGCCACTGTGTAGTTCTTGATGAGTTTCTGCTTCTTCTTCTGATGGTGGTGGGGTTTCTTTGACGGCTCTGCTTTGTTCTTGCCGGAGTCTGCCTCTTTCTTCAGAGTTCCAGAGGCTACCATAAGATCAGTAAGTTTCCCAGATAAACTTACTGTAGTCTCCACAGTAACAGGGTTTGCTGCAACAACTAAACCCTGAATGCAGGCGGGAAGTCCACCTACATATCGGTCAATCCTCTTCTCTAAGGTTGGTACCATGTCTGGCACCAAGGCAACCAACTCTTGGTAACGAGTCGTGTACCCCATGTGATCAGCCCCCTTCATCACATGGTTTGATAGTTCAACCTCCAACTTCTGAAGTTCGTTCTTGGGGCAGAATTCCGTTCGCAGCAAAGTCTTGAAGTCTTCCCAGGTCATTGACATAGCTTCTACCCGACCTCTTGCATTGATTTGACCATTCCACCAAGTCAAGGCACGTTTGTTGAAAGTTCCAGCAAAATAACGAACCTTGTGGTGCTCTGGACAGCTGCAGAGGTCTAGAGTGGTCTCGATATTTTCAATCCATTGGATTAATCCAACGACTCCTTCAGTACCGCTAAAACTGGGCAGCTTACAACCTACCAATGACTTGTAGGAGTAGTGTGATGAACTACCAGTATTCCCACTGGCTTCCCCTGATGAGTTGCCAGTGTTGTTGATTTCATTACAGAGACGGAGGAACATATCCGGTATCGCCTCCTTCATCTGATTGGTCATCTGACTGCTCAGTAAAGTCACCAAGGCGATAGTAGCAGGATCCAGCATCGGTGTTGTGCTCGGGCCTGGTGGTATGTTGAGTGGAGGAGGAAGTGGAGGCAGTGTAGGAGGAGAGTCAGACGGTGATGGTGTAGAGGAATGTGGAGCCAAGTCTTGTGGTGGTGGAGGTAACGAGGGAGTCTGTCTTCTCGGTGGCATTCTGATCATAACCAATAAAGTTATCGGTTAGTGCAATGATCGAATACAGAAGACAATATGCAAGTAAGTCTTAAGTCCTATGTTCTCTACATGCAGGGTCCCTAGGTTATAGTCTAGGCCAAACCGTTTAAATAAGTGACCTATATTTCTCTATAACCATAGCTCTGATACCAATCTGTCACACCCCGAGCCCGCGGTGCTGGATAGGAGTCCCCGTCGGGCGGAAGGTTCCTGGGGCGCGATATCGTGAGTGATAATCAGAATGATCATATTGTTACATTGCACATGATACATAAATGAGGAACTTGCTAAAATAAAATAGAATTACAAAGTTAAATTACATCAGTTAACTTTATAATTTAACAATGTAAATCTACTATCACATCATAAATCTTCCATCTTGTATCTGCACAAGATATACAAAATAAACTGTATAATGATGCTTCAAAATATGCAGGTCCAAAAAGCTAGGTCCTCTATCAGATAACCTAGTACAAAGAAATAACTCTTCAGTTGACCTGTTCGTCACCTGAGAAGTCATGCAAAAATAAAGTCAACACATGGTTGGTGAGTTCATTAAGTTTTTATAAATTGAGTTTGAATAACCTTAATGACAACCTTAACCTCACCATTAACCACCTATACCATCCAGCTTAGTATGCTTATATATAGGGCATATGTAGGGTCGAACTTACCGCCCGCCCAGCCACCATCCCACCACATACTAAACCACATGATATATTGTTCCTGGTGATAATTAAGCATTTCATTCCACTACTTTGATTCCATGACATATGATTCATAGCATTTGATTACCCTGAAAATGTATACCTTGATACCCCGAAGTGACAACCTTAACCTCATCAACAACCACCTATGCTATGCAATCAAGTATGCTTATATATAGGGCATATGTAGGGGACAAGCCCCAGCCACCGTCCCACCACATACCGGACTGCTTAACATATTGTTGTTAAATGATAATTAAGCGTTTCACGTCTCTTGAATTTGATTTATATTTCATTTGATAGTTCACGTTATTACCCATATAGCTTGACTACAAGAGTCTACTATTTATGCCGGGACTTTATGTGTGTTACACGTGGTCTTGATTTCTATACAACTGGCATCCACCTTAACTCAAGTATTAATGATTTCATTAGATCTTAATGAGTTCATTATTTCAACGATTCACACACATTTATGATTTCTGATTTCATGAGTCTCTTGATTTGATCTTTAGAATTCCTATGATTTCACAATGATGATTGATTCTTAATTAGGATCCTTTGTCTTCAGATCACACACTGAATTTGGTTTCTTTGAACATGATCTTTAGTTCCTTTGATTTCACTTTGAATTTAGGTTCTTGAATTTGAGCTTGATGGACTAATAGTTTATTTAGAGTTTAGAGTTAAAGGATTACTCATAAGAGTAACTTAATTAATTCGATAATTTGATCTGCATAGTAATTTCCTAGACAGGAGTCTAGGAGTATCAACAAGCATAAAGATATAACATATAATGAATAAAAGCATTTAAGTAAACAATTTAAATAAAACATTTTACGCTTGCTTCTCAGCCCCGCGTTTTAAAACAAAAGTGTTTAGAAAAAGGGGCAATGAACTCCCATGTGTTGCTATGTAATGTACTACCACAAAATGCACGCTCTTGTTTGTAGACTAAGTGTCTTCAGTTCCTGAGTTGTTTTAAAAGAGTTAGAATACTATAAGTATACGTATTAGTCGTCGCGTCTACGGTTTAGTCTCGGTGTGCAACTAAGTGTCCTATGTCACTAGTGTGATTCTAAGATCTCCTCTACCTTATTCTAACTTATTACCCAATCCTAATCCCAATCCATCAACATTGACCATTACATCTTAGTGATGTATGGTTCACATTATTCCCATTCAAAGTTTATTAATCAAAACATTTAACACTTTATTTTATGTCATTAATTAGAAATCATTTTATTTAATTGAAAGATTAATTTAAATGAAAACTTATAGGTTACTTTAAGAATTTATGATCAACAAGTTAGGCTTATGTCAATCACATTCAATTAACCTTAAACCTATTACTAGATCTTTGTTTCCCATAGTTCTTTGTTCGTCCGTGTATATAATTTAGCTTTGATTGTTAAATTGAACAATCCCATATAATTATACCAGCATATGAAATTTCTAAGTGTAAGGTGTAAAAGTTGAGATTTACAACAACACTTCATGCAATAACATTTACTAATGCATGCTCCTTAGTTCATTCTAAGCTTCGAGTGCTCTTATATTCATTTCCTTGTTCTTATAACTAAGTTCAACAGTTCTAGGTCTAGAATTTCCCTGATTAGCCAACATTTTGGATTAAATCCCACTTTGGGCAGTGAACCTATTGTCATTTTTGTATAGGTTCGGCGAACCTTTAGGGTTCGGCGAACCTTCTTGACAGTAAGGATATGTTCGACGAACCTTTTGGTTTAGGCGAACCTTTAGGGTTCGGTGAACCTTTAGGGTTCGCTCAACTAAGGTTCTTCAACTTAGAAAGTTCGTCCAGGGAAGAGGTTCGTTAGTCAAAGGTTCGTAGCTATCAGGTTCGTTCATCCTAGGTTCGTGTCACCTACAAGTTCGGCTAGTCCAGGTTCGTGGCATGCAAGGTTCGGCCATAGGGATGACAGGTTCGGCTCTGGCTTTTTGTAACATCTGTGCCGGAATCGTTACCGGAACAGCAAACTGTACAGTAACCTGCACAGTAACTCAGGTGCAAACTAGGAGAAATGCATTGAAGCTATTAACATTCGATGATGAACATAAACTATTACAAGATGTTTCTGAAATCCTGATTTAAACCTCATGGTTTAAACAGTCAGAAACACATCAGACAATCATGAATAGATGCAAACATGCTTGATTTTTGTATTATTAGGTTTAAACGTATGTGAGGATAAACAGAACAAAACAATAACAGTTGTTGTTACGGAATGCTAAACTGACGAACTATTCGTATAGGTGACGATCTGTACAAATAGATCTGAAAGTTTAACGATCTGAAACGATGATTTAAAAGTAGAAAACAAAATCAGAAAGTGAAACGTACGATCGTGTTCGTACAGTTAGCGCTCTGTTCGAAAACGCACGTAAGTGACGTTTTTTGACGAAACGAAACGAAGACGATTCGAACGATAATAAATATAAGGGAATGTAATATTTCCTGTTTTACAATTTTAAAACTCATCAGAAATAAATTAAAAGGAAACTATTTTAATTAAAGTGCGTAAAGCATAATACGCGAACAAATAATGCAACGCGCATTTTTATAAATTACGATAATAATTCAAGGAAATGATATTTAAACACATTATTAAAAATAAACAACTTCCAAACATTTCGAAATAGGTCTTTTATTTAAATTACGAAAATACACGTGTTACGGTCCGGAAACGCGACGAAAACGCGAACAGAGCAACCGAAACGAACCCGATTACCCTCGGGGTATATAAACGTTGAAAGAACACATTTCTTTCATTTTTCAAGTTCCTCTCTCTCTACACTCTCTCTCCCGAATTTTCCCTCTCTCTAGAATAATCGTTCTTCAAATCGCGATAACTCGATCGTTTCTTGACGGATTTGGACGTTCTTGGTGTCCACGCGAAGCTCTTGTCATCCTCTACACGGAAGTACAACTGATCGGAAGTTTTACCCAGCCGAATTTGAGGTTTGAAGCCTTGAATCTCACGAAAATTAGGGTTTCTTTACAATTTTGTTAACCCCGCCTCTAACCGGCTCGAACCTAGACCCAGGCCTCTCAGTCAACCTCGGCTTAGTTAGAACGAACCCAGATAGGAAGGGTAAAGCCATGGAGCTGTGGTTGCAATTTGCGTTCGAAGAAGATGCTAACAGGTTCGTGAGAATGAAGCTGGCCGAACCCTTGACCGGCTGAAACTTCATGGATGGCGAACCTGGGACTCACGAACCCAGGGTTCTTGGCCGAACCTTGTTGCACCCACACACCAGACGAACCCTGTTGGAGCCGAACCTTACCATAGGAACGAACCTGTGCAAGCTAACCCCATTGACCGAACCTTAGTCGAACCCTTGGACCCCAGCCGAGCCTTATCCTGATCAGCCGAACCCTCCTAACTCACGAGCCTTCACGAACCAAGAGGGGAGAGGCGAACCTATCACATGACCGAACCTTATCACCAAAGGTTCGTAGACCCATGGCAGGTTCGCTGGTCACACGAGGTCATCCCAACCGAAGGAGAAATGGCTCACGTCCGGTGACTAGTTGATTTAATTTTCAGCCCATGCGGCCCAAGGGAGATTCGACTCAAACTTTGGCCCAGATTCAATTTTATAGCCCACCTCCTATTCAGCTAGAAGGCTTTTAGCCCAACAAATGTGCCCGGGCCCATGGTGTTGGTTTGGTCCAACAATTTGGCCCATGTCGCATTTACTCGGCCCACACATAGCCCTGATTCGGCCCAATGAGTTGGCCCATTAGCCCTATTCCAATCGGCCCAAACTGTTAGGCCCATTATTAATGGGTCTGGCCCAAACATACACAATGGACCCATGAATTAAGTTGGCCCAAGTGAATAATAATCATATATGGTGCTAGCATACATGAAATTTTGAGCTTGGGTAAATTACCACAAAAGTGGTCATGACTTTAATCTAAGGGACTTGAAACATTAAATTTATGCAAGGGTTACCACCTAAATATATATTTGGGTTTAATTACTAAGTCACATATCAAAGCCAATGACAATCACTTAATGAAAAGGGTTATAAATGTTAAAGAGTGAATTAGGTCTAAACTCACAACATGAATTCACTTAGTAACGACGATCTATGACCTTTGAAATAAGGCCGAATAAAGACCATGACTTACGGGTGTTAGCCTACCTTAAGGCTAACACACATACACGTACACAAATCAACTATAACAAATACTTATAAGCTACAAACGTTCTGAAATCGATACAGGATTCTAAAGACAACAAAAGAATACTACAAAGAGCGCGTGCACTCTAGTTAAGATAAGTCAACCACTTCAAACACCAGGTGAGTTCATTTGTCCCTTTTCAAACCTTTTGTTTTACTTCGGGATTGAGAAGCATGTTAAACAAACATTGAAATGTTTATTAAATGCTTTTACACATATTTACAATGCTTATACAAATGCTTGATTTGGAAATGCTTGGGTGGGGAAACCAAAGACAAAGGCTATAGTGTAAATAGCTAATGCTATTTACCTTATACTTATTTACATTATACAAACACTTTATGCTCAAACTGTAAACTAGTATACTTTGGAAGCTATAAACTTGATACTTATACTACAAACGAGAAGTTTAAACTATATACTTGAGGCTTATAATATAGATTTGAAGCCTAAACCTTATGCTAAACGCTTATGATAGAAACTCAATACTTAAATTTTGAGCTAAATACTTATGTTATAAGCTATGTGCTTAAACTATACAATTGAGGTTTAACTTATAAACTCTATGTTTAACTATATACAAAATCTTAAGGCTTTGAAAATACTTAAACTAAACACTAATGCTTTATACAATTATATCAGAAAGTTAATGTTCTACACCTTTAGTAAAGTATTAAAATACTTTACACTTACAATGATATGCTTAAACTTAACTTGAAACATATATGCTTAGAAATACTTATATACGTGAGATGCTTGAAATACTTGGATGCTTATTACACTTGAAATACTTGAAAACACGCGAATGCTTGATACATTTGGGATACTTGTAATATTTGAATGCATGATATACCTGAGATACATGAACACTTGGAATACGTGCTATACTTGAAACATGTAAACATTTGGATGCTTGAAACATTGGAATGCTGAAACAAAAGACTGATTGACCGCCGCGTGTTGACATGTGTGTCAACCCCTACTAGTCATCAGTGAAACTATGTAAATGCTTTAGACTTGTATGCATAAACTATTGGACATTGTAAGACAGACTGTTGGCCGCCGCGTGTTGACCTGTGTGTCAACCCCTACTAGTCATCAGTGTTCTTCTTTGTCAGAGTCATGTAAGACAGACTGATTGGCCGCCGCGTGTTGACCTGTGTGTCAACCCCTACTAGTCATTCGGTGTTCTTCTTGATTCATCCATGGTTATGACAAGTGACTAGAATGATTGGGTTCTTCTAGCTGACTTTGTGTTAACTTGAAGGTTCCTCTATCAGAACATGTCACAAGTCATATTTAGGATCATTATGGATGGATGTTGAATTCCTTAAGGTTTCAACTGTCCATAATGGTGCCTCTTAAACTTAGTACTTATTCGTGGTAGAATCAATAGTGTGGAGTGAAACGCTTAATTATCATTAATAACAATATGTTAAACGGCCCGGTATGTGGTGGGACGGTGGCTGGGGCTTGTCCCCTACATATGCCCTATATATAAGCATACTTGGTTGGATAGCATAGGTGGTTGTTAGTGAGGTTAAGGTTGTCATTTCGAGGGAAACAAAGTAAACATGGGCAGGGAAAACAAATGCTAGGAATCATATGTCATGGAATCAAAGTAGTGGAATGAAATGCTTAATTATCATTAACAACAATATGTTAAGCAGCCCGGTATGTGGTGGGACGGTGGCTGGGGCTTGTCCCCTACATATGCCCTATATATAAGCATACTTGGTTGGATAGCATAGGTGGTTGTTAGTGGGGTTAAGGTTGTCGTTCAGGGAATCAAGGTAAACAATTACAGGGTAATCTAATTCAAAGAATCAAACATTTGGAATCAAACATTTTGGGAATCAAACAGGTAGGATGAGACGCTTAATTATCATCAGGAACAATATATCATGTGGTTCGGTATGTGGTGGGACGGTGGCTGGGGCTTGTCCCCTACATATGCCCTATATATAAGCATACTGAAACAGATGGTATAGGTGGTTAATGGTGAGGTTAAGGTTGTCATTCAAAGGATTTTACAAACTATTTTTACATAAAAACTACATGAACACACCAACCATTGTGTTGACTTTGTTTTCTTACATGCTTTCTCAGGTAATGCACAGGAATAGCCTCAGACTTCAGGACTGCATACTAGGATGCCCAGACATAGATCCTAGTTGACTTTTGAAGAAGCACATCTTTTGAGATTTATACGAATCTCTTTTGATATCTTGTACAAATACAAGATAGATATATTTGATTCTTTTGAATAGGTTTACTTAGTTAAATTACCAAACCTTGACATTTGTAATTTAACTTTGTAATCCTAGTTAATGTTTTATTGGGCTTAATTATTCTTAACATTGATGCTATGTAAACAATCTGATCATCACGATTATCATTCACGATATCGCGCTCCGAGAACTTTCTGCTCGACGGAGACTTCGATCCAACCCCGCCGGCTCGGGGTGTGACACTTTTGGTCAGAGTCGACAGGTTTGGCGACCTATCCACAGGTTCGGCTACCTGTACAAAAGGTTCGGCCGATCGAATTTCTTCACGAACCTGCATCATCTTCTTTGTTTTCGATCCAAAACTGTTACAGACAAGTCCCTAAAGCTTTCTAGTCGATTACATTAGTTCATCTAAGTGTTTATGAGTGTTTAGACCGGTTAAAACAACAAAAATCTAAAGGGTTCGTGATACCCTCTAAAACCGAAAATAAAATGAAGGTTTACCTCGAATTCGACGGGTAGATGCTTAAAACTCTTGTACTTCCTTGATCTACACAACGAGAGGAACGTTCTGACACCTGAAACACTTGAATCCAACTAGAAACCACCACCAAATTGTAGAGAGAAGGAGGAGAATCCTTTTCTAGAGAGAGAAAGGGTTTGGCCGAAAATGAGAAGGGAAAGGAGAGTGGTGGAGGTTAGTGTGGTCATTTATGACCACATTAATGATCAACAATTACCCGGTTAGTTCGGTTTGGGCTCGGTTTCGCGTAAAATATCGGTGTCTTGTGGGTTTCGTCACGAACGACACGAATTATAAAATAGGATTTATAAATTTTATTTTAAGTTGTGATTCCTAATAAATTAACTAATATCTTTTATTTATTTTAAATTTTCAAGATATTAATTTACTGTTTAAATTGAATCGTACAGTTGTCGCGCGTATTCGTTCGAATCGTCACTCGTATGAACACGACGATAACTATACTTTTCAATATTGTTTTCTAATTACAGAATATCATTCAGAACGTTAAACTTCCAGGTTTATTTGTACAGATCGTCACCTATACGAATAATCCGTCGATTTAGCATTCACATAACGACATTCGTGTTGTTTTGTTCTATTAAAACCTCACATACGTTTATACATAATAAATCCTAACAATTAATCACATGATGGTTCTGTGTTGCCAGATAATTATCTGACTGATAAACCATGTTTTCGGAGTTTTGTTTCTCTGAATTTATTATGAATTCACTGTTTCATTCATGAAATGATAACAGTATATGATATGAATATGAATATACCCTGAAATGCATAACAGTTGTACCTGATTACTGTTCATGTTACTGTTGCGATCACTGTTCCGGCACCGGTTGTCACACCCCGAGCCGGCGGGGTAGGATCGGAGTCCCCGTCGGGCGGAAGGTTCCCGGGGCGCGATATCGGGAGTGATAATCAGAAGTGATCAGATTATTTACATTGCACATGATATAAATGAGAAATGCTAATATAATAGAATTACAAAGTTAAATTACATCAGTATCGTTTATAATTTAACAATGTAAATCTATTGTAAACATCATAAAATATCTATCTTGTATTTACACAAGATATACAAAATAATTTGTATAATGATGTCTTCAAAAGTATACAGGTTCAAAGTACTAAGTCTTCTATCTGAAGTCCTAGTCCAAAAGAAATGACTTCTTAATTAACCTGTTCGTCACCTGAGAAGTCATGCAAAAGGATCAAGTCAACACATGGTTGGTGAGTTCATATAGTTTTAGTAATTGAAAATGATTTGAAAACCTCCTTTGGTAAAGACCCTAACCTCATTAACACCACATGTAATATCCGAATCGGTATGCTTATATATAGGGCATATGTAGGGTCGAACTTACCGCCCGCCCAGCCACCGTCCCACCACATACTAATCCGTATACGACACTGTTGTTAATGATAATTAAGCATTTTTACCCTTAACACAATTCCATAAGTTCCTCTGTTTGTTGTCCCTGTATTTACAATCATTTGAAATCCATGTTGATTTCATAAGTTCATCACTCAATATGATCAACCACCTTAATTGTATAAACAGTTATAAATGTTTAAGTAAATAAATAAATAAACATTTAATAAAATCTAAGTCCAACTGATTGGGGCCTTTGGTCGTACTCGAGTAGACTAGTCTGTCAATCTAGGTACTTAGTAGTTAGGGAATCTGTAAATATCCTCAAACATATGACCTACAAATCAAACGGTCTAGCTAGGACTTCTTGAAATGTAGGGTTTTTGTTTCGTCTGTTTTGGCATATGTTATCTCTGATATTTCCCCGGCTTTCCCTTGAAAATGATTTATTGATTCGTCTGATTCTGTTACAAGATGTACTTGATTCGTTGATCGTAGAATACTAGATTCATTGATCAAATGTACACCTGATTCATAGTTCAACAAACACTTGATTTGTAGAACATTGAATATTGTCTTTGCAAAGATTGTTTCGTTTGATTCGTGAAATCCCACACTTGCTTCGTCAAAATGTTTGATTTGATTCATTGAATTCACCCATTTGATTCGTCAAAATTTTTAGTTTGATTCCTTGAACTCCCACACTTGTTTTGTCAAAATGTTTGATTTGATTCTTTTGAAATGTTTTGATCTGTTGAAACGTTTTAGTTTAACCCAATTATTCACTTAATTTATAAGTAAATCAATTAGTAAACCTGCATAAAATCTTCCTAGACATGGTCTAGGATAACATTTATATATATGTGAAACATATAAATTTAAAAGCATTTAAGTAAACAATTTAAATAAAACAGTTTACGCATGCTTCTCAGCCCCGCGTTTTAAAAACAAAATGTTAGAAAAGGGGCAATGAACTCACCTGTGCTGCTATGTAAATGATCTACACAAAATGCGCGCTCTTGTTTGTAGCTAGGTTTCTTCAGTTCCTGAGTTATTTTAATAGAATTCGAATACAATAAGTACGCGTAGTAGTCGTCGTACCTAAGGTCTGGTCTTGTCGTGTGTGCAACTAAGTGTCCTAGTACTAAGTGCATCTTAGAATCTATGCTAACTTAGTTACCCTCTTTAATGATCCTAATTTCCATAGTTAATTATAATACATACTTTTATATTTTTAGAAATTTCGGCAGAGTTTCCTTTGTTTTATGTTTAAAATCCAGACAATGACATTGTCTATTTTATAACAAAATCCCAATCAAAGATATTAAAGCTAACTTTTATAACCAAAGTAACTTAAAATAAACCAATGACATTCATAAATAAATTCCATTTCAAATTAGATAAAACATCATTATTTATATTTAATTAAACGTTTAACATTTGATGGACTTAATCAAGTCCCATTGGGCCCGTTTAAGCCCAATTACAAACTCTTGATTCTTCCTTGATCATAATCACCAGTGTTTGAACCTTATGACATAGACGTCCAAGTTATTCATGTTAACAACTCAGTTTAAGTTGTTAATATGTTTTAATGACCTTAGTTATAGAAATTCTACTTTCCCACCATTAGTTTCATTATTTACCTCTACTACTTGTCTTGATCCCATGCACTCACGTCTACCATGCACACATATATTTAAATTCCCATGCATGTCCATTATGGGCTTAACTCCTCATGCTACTTAGGTTTTTATGACCAACTAACATTTCCTAGATCATTTACACTTGTTCTATTGTTCTTAAATCTCCATGCATCATGAAAATTTAGGGTTTTATAACAATTTGGCTGAATACCCATACATGGCAGCGAACCTTGTTGGGTTAGTCACCAAGGGTTCGGCTCTAATGGAATTTAAACGAACCTATGTGTTCCAGGTAGGGTTCGGCTAACACTTTGAATCCAACGAACCCTTAGGGTTCGGCTCTCAATTCCCACGAACCCTAGAGGTTCGTTCACAAAGGTTCGACCAAGCCATGCAATCAGGTTCGTTCAAGTATGAGGGTTCGACTGCAAGGGTTCGGCAGCTATGGTTCGGCTAAGGATTTATGGTTCGTGAGCGAATATAGGTTCGGTTAACAGGTGGTCCAGGGTTTGTTGCAGAACCTCAGGGTTCGCGACCCAGATCCTCCAGGTTCGTTGCAGGCCAGGGTTGCAGGGTTCGTTGCAGAGACCATGCAAGGTTCGGCTGCTTTATGCGGGTTCGTGTAGGGTTCGCCTAGCGAACCTGTATCATCAATCAGCCCCTTAGCCCCACGAACTTGCAACTTCTTTCCTTTTCTAGTTCAAATCTGTTACAACACAATTCCTACCCTCTTTCTAGTTGATTACTTGAGTTATCTGAGTGTTTACAGTGTGTAAAATGGCTACAACATCAATAAAACCCTAAGGATCGTAACATGCTCTAAAACCGAATTTAAAATGGTTACTTACCTCCGATTTCGTGGATGAAAACTCAAATAAGTTGTACTCCCGTGATCCCCTCAACAAAATGAACGTTTTGACACTTAGATGGCTTGAATCCACAAAGAATTGAGCTCAAATTCTTAGAGAGAAGGTGGAGAACTATCCTTTAGAGAGGGAGAGGGGATTAGAGCGTAAATGAGAGAAAGAGAAGGGGTGAAATGGGTTGGTGTGGTCATTTATGACCACATTGATTACCCACAAACACCCGGTCGTTTGATCTCGTTCGGTTTCGCGTAAAATGTCGTTTCGTGTAGTTTTCGTGACGAAACGGCACGATTTTAAAATTAGAAATCATTTAATTATTCTAGGTTGTGATTCCTAATAAATTAACTAATATCTTCGATTTATTTTAATTTAAAATATTAATTTACTGTTTAAATCGAAATGTACAGTCGTCGCGCGTATTCGTTCGAATCGTCACCCGTACGAACACGGTGATAACTATACCTTTCAATCTTGTTTTCTAATTATAGAATATCATTTAGAACATTAAACTTTCAGATATATTCGTACAGATCGTCACCTATACGAATAACCCGTCAGTTTAGCATTCACGTAGCGATATTCGTGTGTTTTGTTATTTAAAGTCTCGCATACGTTTATACATAATAAATTATAAACAAATAATCACTTGATGGTTCTGTATTGTCAAATAATTATCTGACTCAAGAACCATCGTTCTAAACTGTGTTTCTGTTAAATGTTTCTGAGTTTGTTCTATGATAACCCAAAATGATAATGATAAATGGTATGAATCTGAAATGTACTGAATTGTATATGGTTCGTTCCTGTTTCACTGTTCATGTACTGTAGAGATCACTGTTCCGGTGATGGTTCTGGCACTGATGTTACACCAGTTCCGGCACTGATTTTACACTAAATCAACTTGGGGAGCTAAGGAACAACCTAGATTGAAGATTGGGTGGCTGGAATTCGAGTTGGATCACCGGGTTTGAGGTAAAAACGAACCAAACATGACTATTTTTGTGTTTCAACACAGGTTCGAACACAACTTGTTTTCAGTTCATTTTGGACTACTAAAACTCTTAGGTTTGCACAAAAATCGATTTAGGAACTTGAGGGACATGGTGGATTAAGGTTTGGAAAGAGCTGGAACTGGACAGCGATTAGAATCGATGGCCTAGGGGCTGGGTAACTTGGCCTCATTGAACCGATGGTATCGACAGATTCTGCCCAGCCAGTTCCTTTGTATTTTTAACATAGAAAACGTTCAACTTAACTCACGAAACTTTCCAGAATACTAGTTCAATATGTTAGGAACAATTTTCATCAAGACAAGTTTCATTGTTCGGACTTTAAATGGGTCAAAACAGTGTCCTAAGTCAGAAGGTACTATATGGAACACTAATTTTATACCAGCTGTTTGGATCCTCATTTGGACGAATTGGAAAGCTTATAAATATTGGATAGAAAGATAACATCCCATACTTGATCATGAAGCTTTAGTTTGCTCGATTTGGAGGTCCTATGATCAAGTTATGACCTGTAGAAGTCGGGATAGCCTACTGCCCGATTTCCAGATTTTGGGTTAGTTTAACAAATTGGATATTAAATGAGGAAAGATAAGCTGAAATACCAAGTTGAAAACATCATGTATATTTGATAGATACGATTTGTTCTATAGACCCCTCTAAAGTCATATGTTTACTTTGAAAGGCTTCTGTGGATGAGTCACAGTTATGGCATCGCTTACTTGGTCACACAAATTTCAAAAATATGAACAAGTTGGTAAAAGAAAATCATGTAGCTAGTATCCCTAAGAAGGAATTCTTTTGTCATGACCACTCAGTGCTTGTTTAAAAGAAAAACAAAACCAAGTTTCATACCAATCAAAGAAGATATCTTCCATTTCTGAACCTCTTCAGCTGATTCACATGGATCTTTTTGGTCCCACAAATCTTCTAAGCATCGAAAAGAAATAATATTGTCTGGTTATTTTAGATGACTTTTCAAGATTTTCTTGGGTATTCTTTCTTGCAAAGAAGAGTGATACAACATAAATTATCATTGACAATATCACTTTAATTGAAAATCAACTGAATTTCATGGTTAAGACTATCAGAAGTGATAATGGCACAGAGTTCAGAAATGACATTTTTGATTCTTTTTGCACTAAGAAAGGGATTGCTATACAATTTTCTACTGCTCGTTCTCCTCAACAGAATGGAGTTGCTGAGCACAAAAACAGATATTTGATTGAAGCAGTCCGATCTATGTTAGCTAATTCAAATCTACCCATTAGATTGTGGGCTGAAGCCATGAACACTGCTTGTTATGTGCAAAATAGAACAAGAATTGTAAAAGAGCACAACAAGACATCATATGAACTTATTTTCAAGAGAAAACCGTTTATTGGATTCTTTAAATCCTTTGGTTGTCCTTGTTCCATATTGAACACCAAGGATCGGTTATACAAATTTGCTACAAAGGCGGATGTTGGATTCTTCTTAGATTACTCTTCTGTGTCAAAAGCCTATAGAGTTTTCAATAGAAAAGCTAATATAGTTGATGAATCCTTAAATGTAACATTTCTAGAAAACTCATTTCCTATGTCTAGCTCAGGTCCAGATTGGTTGTTCGACATAGATGCCCTTACAAAATCTTTGAATCCTATAATGTTTGATTGTGCAGACACAAATAATGATGTTGAAGTAGATATATTTCCATCTTTTGGGAAAGATCTTGGAGTGAACCCTAAACCAATAGGTGTTCATCTAATTAATCCCCCTCAGTATACTACATCTCCATCTCAAGGTCCTCAAAATCAAAGTTCAAATGATGGTGTACTTACTCCAGTAACTGAGGATCCCAAAGAAGTATTTGAATCAGCCTCAGACAGTGATGAAGTTCTTGCTGAAAACATTGTTCAACAAAGTGATGAATCTCCTTCAAATTCAAATAGAGAAGCATCAATTCTTTAATCAAATGCTTCAGATGAATTTGTTCAAAATGAAACAAATTTGGATAAGATGGTCCCACTTGATCCCAATCCAATTAGTGGTAGAATCGAGAAGGATGACCCATCTTCCAACATTATTCGAGATTTAAATCAAAGAACAACAAGGAGTACATCTCAAGAAGCAAATATATGTCTTTACTCTTTCTTCTTATCCCAAATAGAACCTAAAAATATAAAAGCAGCACTTGCTGATGCAAGTTGGGTTGAAGCAATGCAAGAGGAGCTAGAAAACAAGAAGTATGGGAACTGGTTGATCTTCCAAATATAATGTATCCCATTGGTACTCAATGGGTTTTCAGAAACAAAAAGGATGATAGAGGTGTTATAATCAAAAATAAAGCTCGTCTGATGGCTCAAGGATATACTCAGGAAGAGCGTATTGATTATGATGATGGGTTTGCTCCAGTAGCAAGAATTGAAGCAATAAGAATCTTTTTGGCTTATGCTGCAACAATGAAATTCACACACACACACACACACACACACACACACACATATATATATATATATCAGATGGATGTGAACTCAGCCTTCTTGTATGGGAAATTGCATGAGGAAGTCCATGTTTCTCAACCTTCAGGTTTTGAAGATCCAAATTTTCCTTATCGAGTCTTCAAGCTAGACAAAGCTTTTTATGGTGTGACATCCGGTACATGATTGTCCGGCAAGTCCGTACGGTATGTGTACTTCCACCTTTTACTGTGTGTAAATACAATGCATGAACAATGTTTGTGATAACATAACTTAGAAAACAAGAAACTGTTGTACGTATTTATGTGAAAACTTAAATACCGTAAGTACAACACTCACGATGAACAATAGTTGTTTGTATTTAGGTGAAAACCTAAGAACAGTTAAGACAACGAATAAAGAAAAGCAACAGTGTACAAGTAAACAACAAGAACATGTCGGTTTCGATCTGATATCCATAGATGACAGGAATCAGATGGCCGATAAATCAGTACGAAAACAATGTGAAAACAGGATGGTTATTTGAGTCCGTCAGTGAAGAAACACAATTCAAACACAAGTGCAGTGTTATTTCAGAATAGTGAACTGACAGTGTGTTTGCGTGGGTGACGATTCACACAAACATATCTGTGAGTTTAAAGTTCTGAAATAGTGACTGAAAAGTAGAAAACAAGCATCAGAAAGCAAAACCATCGTCGTGTTCGTTCGGGTGACGATTCGAACGAATACGCGCGAAGGTGACGCGTTCTGACAAAACAAAAACCAAAAATGAACGACTGATAATAATTTTCGAAAATATAATATTTTACGTTTTACAATTTTGAAAATCATCAAAAATTAATCAAAGTAACTCTTTTAATTAAAACACATAAATAACGCGTGTAACGATACGGAAACACAGCGGAGACGCGAAACGAGCAACCGAAACGAACCTGAATACCCTCGGGGTATATAAAGCCTAAATGAGGCTCATTTCTCATTTAATCCACCTCCTCTCTCTCTCTCTAAACACACACACCCGTTTTTCTCTCTCTCTCTAAAGATTTCATCTTCAAATCTTCACATCTAGCTCATTTCTTGGTGAAATCAAGCATTCTTGGTGTCCACGCGTAGCTACAAACCTGCTCTGCAAGAAAGTACAACTAATCTGAAGAGTTGACGGCCAAAATCAAGGTATTTAGGCTTGAACATGTCAAAAATGTGGGTTTTGTACAACCTTATTCAACACACACACTTAACCGGTTATAAACTATCTCCTTAGAACCCAACACTCTCGAGAACTCATCTGCACTTAACACTACCTTGGGTATAGCTTTGCAACATATTTGAAGTTCGAAGATGAGGCTAATCAGTTGCAGGTTCGCGAATGGAGGGCTGGCCGAACCATGCTGGACCATAAAATGGTAATAAACTTCAAGATGTCACAACATGGCAAGGTCAAAACAAAATGGAACATAAAACACATAATTGGTGATATTAAGTTTAATCTAATTTGATTTAATGTTGGTATGAATTTATAACCATTAAACAAAGGCCGAATGACGATAAAGACCGAGACTTATGGTGTTAGCCAACTTTAAGGGCTAACACAAACACAGGCATAAACACATACTTAAAAAACTTATACTTATAAGTTACATACAATGTGAAATCAATACAGGGTCGTGAAAACAAAATCCAGTACAACAAAGAGCGTGTGCAATTCTTGTTTAAGCTAAGTTAACCGCATCAACTACAAGGTGAGTTCATATGCCCCTTTTTTAATCATTAACTGATTTTTAAACTCTCGGGGCTGAAAAACATGCTTAACTTTTATTTATTTAAAAGTTTTAGTTACAATATTGCTTATACTTTGATTAGATAATATTGCTTGACTTATTATCATTTATCATTGTATGCATGTTTGTATGATCATAATATGAAAAGGATAATTAAGATGAATATGATAGTATAACTTCATAACTCATCAACACTATAGAATAACATAGTTGTAAGATTACATCTTACAACACTTAGTTATTCTTACAAGAACAAACATTGAGATAATCAGGTGAACATGATGACAACAATAGCGAAACACATGAATGTTATGAAGATAATATATCTTCATAATAACATTCAACACTAGAGTTAAGTAAGTGTAATAAGACAAGTTCTAATAACACTTAGGTTACAACTCGATACGTACTTCAAAATAATATGGAACAACTATCATCCACCACCTGAGTCGACTAAGTGTAGTAAGACTAGTTCTTACCACATCTTAGTGACAACAGGGTGACTATATGGAACAACAAGGCATGATAATCATGATAAGGTAACTTCATGATAACAACATCATTCACACAATAATTAACATCACATAATAAGACAGGATCTTATTTAACTTTATTAACAACAACGAGAATACAGAACATTTATGAACACAATACAATTGATTACTATTGAACTGTCTGTATTATATCATTTCAATCATGTGCCATGTACTTAAATTGATCATTGTAACTCCCTTTCACAATTCGCTGACCAGTTAATTTGACGTGACTAAACCGACGATAGCATAGTGGTACCATAAGTCTGACAAACCTCTAGCTTGTAGGGCTAGTATGTTGATCGTATTGATTCATTGGCCGGTAACGTATGACCGGTGACAGGTCGACGAACAGTCAGGGTATGCAAAGCGACACATGGTGATATTAATTTGCAGTGAAATTGTAATTAATCCATCGTTACCTGTTGACTAGTAGACTGAGGAATTTATTTTCTCTCATGTCATATTGCTAGTAACAGTTTCGATGAGGCCTCTGGGAATACAAAGTGGTAGAAGTAAATCGGATGCATTGTGATCTGATTACGTGAGGATTGCAATGGATTCCTTTTAGGCTTTATGCACTTCAAGTTGAGAACAAATATCAATTGGTTAACTAACGCTATTATTATTTAAAAGTGACTAACAGTTAACCCCACAAGAAATAGACTAGTAAGAAGGATCAGATTAAATTAATCTTATTTCCTTAACACATCAAGAGTGTATCAGTACTTTGGTTTGATAACTAAACCCCTCATATTATATTATTCTACATATGATTCAATGGGTGATGAATATAAATGGACGGGTGAAATGAAAATGGGGATCCATAGTTGTATTGCAAGTGGTATTAAGTTCTATTAGATATGTGATGGGATGTTGGCTGGGGCTTGGTTCCCCTACATATGCCCTATATATAAGCATAGCTAATAGGATGAGATATCACTTGTAAATATATCTATGGAAAGGCCATTGTGTGAACGGGTGAATCAAACAACTTACAAACAACAAGTATGACATGGTGATTGTGTATGTGAACATTTCTAGGCTTTCAAATATCAAACTTATGAACTCACCAACCTAGTATGACATGGTGATTGTGCATGTTTTCTCAGGTGACGAACAAGTGTAGTCATCAGACATTCAAGGATATAGCTAGTGGACTTTTAGAAGACCTAGCTACTTTTGGTGTTGCATACTTTTGGATGACAAAACAATGAATCATCTTTTGTATATCTTGTACAGTTACAAGATATAAACTCATTGATTCTTTTGATTATATTTACTTAGTTAAATTATGAGGAAACAATTTAATTTAACTTTGTAATTCTATTTCATTGTCATGTTAGCATTTCTCATTTATATATCATGTGCTATGCCAACAATCTGATTATTTCGATTATCAAACGATATCGCGCCCCGAGAACTTTCCGCCCGATGGGAAAGTCGATCCAGACCGCCGGCTCGGGGTGTGACAGATTGGTATCAAAGCCATGGTTATAAAGAAATATAGGTCATATTACTCAAACGGTTTGGCCTAGACTATAACCTAGGGACCCTCATGTAGAGATCATATGATATAGGATTCTATTTGCATGTGTCTTCTGCATCTGATCACTGCACTAACCGATTTTCTTTCGATTATGGTCAGAATGCTGCCAAGAAGAAAACCAGGTTTGCTGCCACCACCACCACATGATTCAGCTCCACATTCCTCAACACCATCACCATCTGACTCTCCTGTACAACCACCTCCACCTCCTCCTCCGCCACCGCCTGCTCATCAGTTGGATCCTACCACTATCTCACTGGCCACACTGCTGACCAGTCAACTGAGGGATGTGATTCCTGAGATGATGAACACAATCAACAGCGACAATAGCAACAACATCGCCTACTCATCTGGAGAAGGCAGCGGTAACACTCGCCACCACCAGGACTATTCCTACAAAAAATTTGTAGGATGAAAGCCACCGAGTTTCAGCGGCAGTGAAGGAGCCGTCGGATTGATCCAGTGGATCAAGAAGACGGAAACAACCCTAGATATTAGTGGCTGTCCTGATCAGCATAAGGTGAGATATGTTGCGGGTTCATTCAACAAGCGAGCGTTGACTTGGTGGAACGCTCAAGTTCCAACTAGAGGCAGGGATGAGGCCCTGTCCATGCCTTGGGATGATTTCAAGGCGATGCTGAGGGCAGAGTTTTGCCCAAGGAATGAACTCAAGAAGGTTGAAACTGAGCTGCTCAACCTTGTTATGACTGGTGCTGGGCATCTGGCCTACACCACCCGTTTTCACGAGTTAGCAACATTGGCACCGGACGTGGTGCCAACACTTGAGAAGAGGAATGAGAGGTATGTCGGTGGACTACCTGCTTGCATGCAAGGGAATGTTATTTCTGCCCATCCCACTATAATGGAGTCGGCTGTTACATTGTCAGCAACTCTGACCGATGCGATGGTTGCCTCTAGAGCGCTGAAGAAGGAAACTGAATCAGCAAAAGTGGGAACTTCAAAGAAGCCGGATAAACGGCCGGTAAAGAAACAAAAGGTGGTCAGAAACTTTGCTGCGACCACCCAGACACCGATGATCAATCAACCACCACCACTACAGATCAAGAAGCCCCACACTGGCACGGCACCTTTGTGCAACACCTGCCAGTATCATCATCCACCAAACACCCAGTGCAGGCAATGCACTAACTGCGGGAAGTTTGGTCACTGGGCCAACCAATGCAGGAGCACGGGGGATCCGAACAAAAACAACAATGCAGGTACTACTGCTGCTGCTGACAACAGGTCTTGCTACAAATGTGGCAAGCCTTGACACTTTTCTCGGGATTGTCCCAAGAAGAATCAACAAAGGGCTCCAGTAGCAAAAGGAAGAGCCTTTCAGATCGGAGCTGCTGCTGCTAGACAGGACCCGAATGTAATCACGGGTACATTTCTCCTATCTGACTTTTATGCATCCATATTATTTGACACTGGTGCGGATCAGAGTCTTATCTCATCCGATTTTGCATGCCATCTTAATCATGTTGAGGAATCTTTAGACTCCCCTTATACTATTGAGATAGCAAACGGCAAACAGATCATAGTAGACACAGTACTTAGGAATTGCCCATTAACACTTCGCGATCACACATTTTCCATCGACTTGATACCGATGGAACTAGGCAGTTTCGATATCATCGTCAGAATGGATTGGCAATCTCTTAACAGAGTTGAGTTCATCTGTTCCGAGAAGCTACTACGTATTCCAGTGGAGAACAATCAGATCTTGGAGATTCATGGAGATCAAGCAAGCCACAGTGTCAAGATAATATCGTGCATGAAGGCTCGCAAGTACCTCAGAAAACAATGTATCGCATTTCTAGCTCACATGGTAGAGAAAGACAAGAAAGCAATCAAGATTCAAGACGTACCAGTTGTGAAAGACTATGCGGACGTGTTTCCGGATGATTTACCGGGACTGCCACCCGAGAGATCGGTACAGTTTCGAATCGATTTGATTCCGGGAGCGACTCCTGTAGCTAAGTCTCCGTATAGACTTGCACCATCAGAAATGCAAGAGTTGTCCAATCAATTGCATGAGCTACTTGACAAGGGATTCATCCGACCGAGCTTTCCCCCATGGGGAGCTCCAGTTCTTTTTGTTAAAAAGAAGGATGGATCGTTGAGAATGTGCATAGATTATAGAAAGCTCAATAAACTTACCATCAAGAATGGGTACCCGTTACCGAGGATTGATGATTTGTTTGATCAATTACAGGGAGCTCAGCAGTTTTCGAAAATAGACCTGCGTTCAGGTTATCACCAGCTCCGAATTCAAGAGAAAGACATACAAAAGATGGCTTTTCGTACCCGATATGGTCACTATGAGTTCATGGTGATGCCATTCGGACTGACGAGTGCACCGGCAGTGTTCATGGATTTAATGAACCGGATGTGTAAGCCGTACTTAGATCAGTTCGTTATCGTCTTTATTGATGATATATTGATTTATTCAAGAAACGAGAAGGAACACGAACAACATCTCAGGACAGTCTTGGAACTCCTGAAAGAAGAACGTCTCTATGCAAAATTCTCCAAGTGTGAATTCTGGCTAAGAGAAGTTCAGTTCTTGGGTCATGTGATTAACAGCAATGCTATTCACGTGGATCCTGCAAGGATTGAAGCAATCCAGAACTAGGATGTGCCCACAACACCAACAGAGATCAGATCATTCTTGGGATTGGCGGGTTATTACAGGAGATTCATTTCGAATTTCTCTAAGATAGCCTTGCCTCTCACCAAACTCACACTGAAGAGTGAACCTTTTGTGTGGACACAGAAACAAGAAAAGGCATTCCAGACATTGAAACAAAGATTGTGCAATGGTCCAATTCTAACACTCCCAGAAGGCAATGATGACTTTGTAGTATACTTTGACGCTTCCCATCAGGGACTCGGTTGTGTTTTAATGCAACGAGACAAAGTCATTGCTTATGCCTCACGACAGCTGAAGATATACGAGAAGAATTACACAACCCATGATTTAGAACTGGGAGCTGTTGTCTTTGCATTAAAGATTTGGAGACATTACCTATATGGTACCAAATGAACTATCTTCACGGATCACAAGAGTTTACAACACATATTTGATCAGAAGGAGCTTAACATGAGACAGAGACGTTGGGTTGAGCTCCTGAACGATTACGATTGTGTGATCAAATACCATCCGGGCAAAGCAAATGTTGTTGCAGATGCTTTGAGTCGGAAGGAAAGAGTCAAACCCTTGATTGTTCGAGCAATGGGAATGACTGTGCAAACAAGTCTGCGAGATCAAATCATACAAGCACAACAAGAAGCAATGGCAAGAGACAATTTGAAACGCGAGCTCGATTGTGGAGCCGAGAAACACTTTGAGACCAAACAAGATGGAGTTATCTATTATCTGGATCGTGTTTGGATCCCGACAGTAGATGAACTTCGAACACTCATACTTGACGAGGCATACAAGACACGATACTTTGTTCATCCTGGTGCCGATAAGATGTACCAAGATCTTAGGTCGTTTTATTGGTGGCCGGGTATGAAGAAAGATGTTGCCACTTATGTTAGCAAATGCATAACATGTGCCAAGGTCAAGGCTGAACACCAGAAACCTTCGGGTTTGCTGGAACAACCAGAGATACCACAATGGAAGTGGGAACAAATAGCTATGGATTTTATTACCAAGCTACCCCGCACTTCCAGCGGACACGATTCGATTTGGGTTATCATTGATAGATTGACCAAGTCCGCACATTTCTTGCCGATCAGAGAAACTTACAAGATGGAAAAACAAGCAAGGCTTTATGTTGATGAAATAGTAGTGAGGAACGGTGTGCCATTATCTATTATTTCAGACCGGGACATTCGATTTACATCGCGGTTCTGGCAATCATTGCAACAATCATTAGGGACAAGTGTAAATTTGAGCACCGCTTATTATCCCCAAATGGATGGGCAAAGCGAACGAACAATTCAAACCCTAGAGGATATGTTGAGGACATGCATCCTAGACTTCGGTGGATGTTGGGATAAAAATTTACCACTCATTGAGTTCTCCTACAACAACAGCTACCACAGCAGCATCGGATGTGCTCCGTTTGAAGCACTATATGGTAGAAAATGTCGGTCTCCAATATGTTGGACCGAAGTGGGAGACAACAGAATTACTGGGCCTGAATTTATTCAGGAGACTACTCATAAGATAGCCCAGATTCAACAGAGATTACTAGCAACACGTAGCCGCCAAAGGAGTTACGCAGACAAACGGCGAAAACCTTTAGAATTCCAAGTGGGTGACCGAGTCATGTTGAAAGTGTCCCCATGGAAAGGCGTAGTTCGTTTTGTGCCTAAAGGCAAACTAGCAGCTAGGTATGTCGGACCGTTTGAGATAACTCAACGCATAGGTCCTGTGCTATACATACTCAAATTCCCTGATGAACTCAGCGGAGTACACGATGTATTTCACGTATCAAACCTCAAGAGATGTCTCGCTGATAAATCATTGATCATAACGTTGGAAGAGATACAAGTTGATGAACAATTACATTTCATTGAAGAACCTGTAGAGATCATGGAACGTGAAGTCAAAAGACTAAAACGAAGCCGTATCCCTATTGTAAAGGTTCGATGGAACTCCAAGCGTGGACCAGAATTTACCTGGGAACGCGAGGACAACATGAAGACAAAGTATCCCCACCTGTTCGAGAAGTAAATCCGGACATTGATGCTTAAATTTGAGGATGAAATTTCTTTAACAAGGGGAGACTGTGACATTCAGTATCTGATCGTCCGGCAAGTCCGTACGGTATGTATACTTCCACCTTTTACTGTGTGTAAATACAATGCATGAACACTGTTTGTGATAACAGAACTCAGAATACAAGAAACAGTTGTACGTATTTATGTGAAAACTTAAATACCGTAACTACAACACTCACGATGAACAATAGTTGTTTGTATTTAGTTGAAAACCTAAGTACAGTTAAGACAACGAATCAAGAAAAGCAACTGTGTACAAGTAAACAACAAGAACATGTCGGTTGCAATCTGATTTCCATAGATGACAGGAATCAGATGGCCGATAAATCAGTACGAAAACAATGTGAAAACAGGATGGTTAGTTGAGTCCGTCAGTGAGGAAACACAATTCAAACACAAGTGCAGTGTTATTTCAGAATAGTGAACTGACATTGTTTTTGCGTGGGTGACGATTCACACAAACATATTTGTGAGTTTAAAGTTATGAAATAATGACTGAAAAGTAGAAAACAAGCATCAGAAAGCAAAACCAACGTCGTGTTCGTTCGGGTGACGATTCGAACGAATACTCGCATAGGTGACGCGTTCGGACGAAACGAAAACGAAAAATGAACGAACGATAATAATTTAAGAAAATATAAGATTTTATGTTTTACAATTTTGAAACTCATCAAAAATTAATCAAAGAACCTGAATACCCTCGGGGTATATAAAGCCTAAATGAGGCTCATTTCTCATTAAATCCACCTCCTCTCTCTCTCTAAACACACACACCCGTTTTTCTCTCTCTCTCTAAAGATTTCATCTTTAAATCTTCACATCTAATTCATTTCTCGGTGAAATCAAGCATTCTTGGTGTCCACGCGTAGCTACAAACCGTCTCTACAAGAAAGTACAACTAATCTGAAGAGTTGACCGGCCGGAATCAAGGTATTTAAGCTTGAACATGTCAAAAATGTGGGTTTTGTACAACCTTATTCGACACACACACTTAACCGGTTATAAACTATCTCCTTAGAACCCAACACTCTCGAGAACTCATCTGCACTTAACACTACCTTGGGTATAGCTTTGCAACAGATTTGAAGTTCAAAGATGAGGCTAATCAGTTGCAGGTTCGCGAATGGAGGGCTGGCCGAACCATGCTGGACCAGCCTGTGAGCAGCCGAACCTTCATCCCTCAGCCGAAGCTTCTTGCTGCCACGAACCATCATCACGAACCTCACATCATGCACGGCGAACCTGTGGTGGCGAACCCCAATCAGCCAAACCTTTGGGCTACGAACCACTATTGCCGAACCAACCCTGGATCCACGAACCTATCAAGGACGAACCTTTAATCATGCGAACCCCTAAGACTAGCCTAACCCTTGCATGGTCGAACCTTCTATGAACCGAACCTTAGGTTGAACGAACCTGAGCCAGTGGATAGCCGAACCCTTCATGTTCACGAACCAAAGAGCCACTTCCCATGATGCCGAATGTTTTGCATGATGAACCTGTGGGAGTGAAAATAGGTTCGCTGGCCAACTACTTAATTGAATGCAATAATTATTGATCAAGCCCAATTCGTTGGAACCAATAGACTTATCCGGCCCAATATAGGCAGCCTACGCTCACTAATCAGCTTTAGTTGGCCCAATCCATATTGATTAACCTAGCCCAATAAACTTATTCGGCCCATGTGATTCTTTCCGGCCCAAGAACAAACAAGAGCCCATGATCACCTAACTCGGCCCATACGCATGTCATTCGGCCCACAATACTTAGGGATGAGAACAAGCACTTAAAAGGAATATTAATGGGTAACATGCATGTGAAATTTCAATTATTTACTACAAAGATGGTGGAATCGAGTGGGAATTGTATTTATAAATGGTAATAAGCTTCAAGATGTCACAACATGTCAAGGTTAAAAGAAAATGGAACATAAAACACATAACGGGTGATATTAAGTTCAATCTAATTTGATTTAATGTTGGTATGAATTTATAACCATTAAACCAAGGCCGAATGACGACAAAGACCGAGACTTATGGGTGTTAGCCAACTTTAAGGGCTAACACAAACACACGCACAAACACATACTTAAAAAACTTATACTTATAAGTTACATACAACGTGAAATCAATACAGGGTCGTGAAAACAAACTCCAGTACAACAAAGAGCGCGTGCAATTCTTGTTTAAGCTAAGTCAACCGCATCAACTACAAGGTGAGTTCATATGCCCCTTTTTTAATCATTAACTGATTTTTAAACTATCGGGGCTGAGAAACATGCTTAACTTTTATTTATTTAAAAGTTTTAGTTAACATATTGCTTATACTTTGATTAGATAATATTGCTTGACTTATTATCATTTATCATTGTATGCATGTTTGTATGATCATAATATGACAAGGATAATTAAGATGAATATGATAGTATAACTTCATAACTCATCAACACTATAGAATAACATAGTTGTAAGATTACATCTTACAACACTTAGTTATTCTTACAAGAAAAAACATTGAGATAATCAGGTGAACATGATGACAAAAACAACGAAGCACATGAATGTTATGAAGATAATATATCTTCATAATAACATTCAACACTAGAGTCAACTAAGTGTAATAAGACAAGTTCTTATAACACTTAGCTTACAACTTGATACATATTTCAAAATAATATGGAACAACTATCATCCACCACCTGAGTCGACTAAGTGTAGTAAGACTAGTTCTTACCTCATCTTAGTGACAACAGGGCGACTATATGGAACAATAAGGAATGATAATCAATGTAAGGTAACTTCATGATAACAACATCATTCACACAATAATTAACATAACATAATAAGACAAGATCTGATTTAAAGTTGTTAACAACAACGAGTATACACAACATTTATGAACACAATACAATTGATTACTATTGAACTGTCTGTATTATATCATTTCAATCATGTGCCATGTACTTAAATTGATCATTGTAAGTCCCTCCACAATTCGCTGACCAGTTAATTTGACGTGACTAAACAGACGATAGCATAGTGGTACCATAGGTCTGACAAACCTCTAGCTTGTAGGGCTAGTATGTTGATCGTATTGATTCATTGGCCGGTAACGTATGACCGGTGACAGGGCGACGAACAGTCCGGGCCTGGAAAGCGACACATGGTTATATTAATCTGCAGTGAAATTGTAATTAATCAATCGTTACCAGTTGACTAGTAGACTGAGGAATTTGTTTTCTTTCATGTCATATTGCTAGTAACAGTTTCGATGAGGCCTCTGGGAATACAAAGTGGTAGAGGTAAATCGGATGCATTGTGATCTGATAACCTGAGGATTGCAATGGATTCCTTTTAGGCTCTTTGCACTTCAAGTTGAGAACAAATATCAATTGGTTAACTAAAACTATTATTATTTAAAAGTGATTAAGAGTTAACCCCACAAGAAATAGAATAATAACAAGGATCAGATTAAATTAATCTAATTTCCTTAACACATCGAGGGTGTATCAATACTTCGGTTTGATAACTAAACCCCTCATATTATATTATTCTACATATGATTCAATGGGTGATGAATACAAATGGATGGGTGAAATGAAGATGGGGATCCAAAGTTATTTTGCAAGTGGTATTAAGTTCTATTAGATATGTGGTGGGATGTTGGCTGGGCTTGGTTCCCCTACATATGCCCTATATATAAGCATAGCTAATAGGATGAGATATCAATTGTAAATATAACTATGGAAAGGCCATTGTGTGAACGGGTGAATCAAACAACTTACAAACAACAAGTATGACATTGTGATTGTGTATGTGAACATTTAAAGGCTTTCAAATATCAAACTTATGAACTCACCAACCTAGTGTTGACTTTGTTTAAATGCATGTTTTCTCAGGTGACGAACACGTGTAGGCATCAGACATTCAGGGATATAGCTAGTGGACTTTTAGAAGACCTAGCTACTTTTTGGTGTTGCATCCTTTGGATGACAAAACAATGAATCATCTTTTGTATATCTTTTACAGTTACAAGATATAAACTCATTGATTCTTTTGATTAGATTTACTTAGTTAAATTATGAGGAAACAATTTAATTTAACTTTGTAATTCTATTTCATTGTCAAGTTAGCATTTCTCATTTATATATCATGTGCTATGCAAACACTCTGATCATTTCGATTATCAAACGATATCACGCCCCGAGAACTTTCCGCCCGATAGGAAAGTCGATCCAGCCCGCCGGCTCGGGGTATGACATATGGTCTTCATCAGGTGCCTAGAGCATGGTATGAGACATTGTCCTGTTATCTTCTAAAGATCCACTTCAAGAGAGGGCAGATAGATAAGACTCTATTCTTGAAGAAAGAAGGAAAATATTTATTGCTTGTTCAAATATACGTGGATGACATCATCTTTGGCTCAACAAACTCTAAACTTTGAAAGGGTTTTGAATCACTTATGCATTCCAAATTTTAAATGAGTTCTATGGGTGAATTAACCTTTTTTTCTTGGTTTGCAGGTGAAGCATACACTGAATGGAATCTTCATTCATCAATCAAAATATGTCAGTGGTATCCTTACTAAGTTTAAACTTTCTAATTCAAAGGTAGCTAATACACCTGTTGATACAAGAAATAAATTGGATCTTGATCCAAATGGAGTTTCTGTTGATCGGAAACACTATAGATCAATGATCGGTTCTCTGATGTATCTAACAGCTAGTAGACCTGACATTATGTATGGATTTTGTGTGTGTGCAAGATTTCAATCAAACCCCAAAGAAGCACATCAGATTGCTGTGAAAAGAATTTTTTAGATATTCAAAAGGAAACCCCTCCTTAGGATTGTGGTATCCAAAAGATGGATATTTTAATCTTTTTGCATATATTGATAGTGATTTTGGAGGTTGCAATTTTGATAGAAAGTCCAGATCTGGTGGATGTCAATTTCTAGGAAATTGACTAGTGTCATGGAAACGCAAGAAACAAACAAATGTTTTTGTATCTACTGCTGAAGCTAAGTACATTGCTGCACCTTTATGTTGCTCTCAAGTTCTATGGATTTGAAAACAGATGCTTGATTTTGGTTATAATTTTCTTAAAACTCTTTTATATATAGATAATCTTGCTGCCATCTTCATAACAAAAAATCCTATTCGACATTCTAAAACAAAACATGTAGAAATAAGGTATCATTTTTTTAAGGGACAATGTAGAAAAAGTTTAATAAATCATGTCCAAGTTGATACTGAATTTCAGCTGGCTGATATTTTCACTAAACCTTTGGATACCTCAAGGTTTGAGATTTTAGTTCAGTTACTAGGAATGATAAATTTTCAAGAATGAATATATGATTTATGCAAAATTTTGAAAATGGTAGGAATCTTTTTAAGTTAATTTTTCCTATGAAAAGACACAGTTTGATGTGTAAAATAATACTTTTACTATAATGAGATTGGTAGACTATAAAATTTATGAGAATATGTTGTGTGAGAAAACTAAATAAAGTTTATGAAATGTTGATTATTTTGTTTACTTAAAGAAAGTAAGTTTTCATATAAGAAATTGAGAATATCATATACTCAGTTTATTTAAGACAACAAAATAAATAAGAGCATGCTTGAGACATCTTTGTCATACAATGTATAATCATGAATGTCTTATTTAATCCAACTGAATAAGTGCATGCAATAAATTACCCTTTGTTATACTATGAATAGACCTGGATATTTATTTCATCCAAAACAAATAAGAGCATTCATGTTGTACAAATGGTGAACATTGTAAAACTTTGGTGTTCTTAATGCATCCATTCAAATAAGTGTTTAAAACACAGTTTTCTTAAATTAAACCAATGTATTGATTATCAATATATTTCTAATATGAATATATCTTCCTTTAAATAACTTTAACATTTTAAATATTTCAGTCCTAATATGTCTCTTTTCATTCTTTAAATTGTTTAAAGAGATATGATTCAAAATTTTGGCAATTTAACAAATTTTACATAAAAAAATTATTAATAAAACTTATATAATTAATTAGATGTTGAACAACAGATGGCAAATGAGATTATATACAAAATTAAATATATTGATAATTTTAAGCTACATTCCAACAACTCCACTAGGCAAAGATACTTATTGTATTATATTGCCATTGACCATATTTTCCATAATATACAAAAATTCACAATTTGTGAAACAAAATACAATTTTATTCTTGCTTTAAATATGTTCAACATATTGCACATCTGAGTTAGTTTTTAGATGATGCTTTAATAAACTTCATCTTTGATAGTGCTAATATATCTACTTATGTAGCTGCAGGAAAAATGAAACTGAAATTGACTTTGTTCAACAGTTGAACTCATAGTTTGGATGTTCAAAAGCTAGAAAATTGCATATGAACTCTAAAATATTCATGTTCTCTAAAATTGATATGGTCAATGTGTTGTAAATGTTCTGTCACTTTGGTTGCGAATGAACTTGTCCGCGAATGTAATATATTTACTTAAGACTGGAAATAAATGCCTTTTAAATCTGTTTCAATTAAAGCCCATTTAGTGATTGTGAGCCCAAGTCCTTTTAATAACAAATTTTTGTGGGCCCAATCTGACAAAATCTTTCATTATAAGTCAATAAAATCACACAATCTCTTTCTTACCCTACCTTTGCTGATTCAAAAATCTCTGGTGCGAACGATAATAAGCGAATCTCTGTTTATGTTCATTGAGTGTGCAATTGCTCTTAAATCCTTCTTACTTCAACTTAATCCCTGTTTGTAAGTACAATTTTATAGCATCGACATCTTTATAGAACTTTACATGATTTCATCTTTTATAGTTCTTAAAACCCTAAACCTTGATTTTAAACTCTAAATTTTTTTTTGATAATCTCAATCTAAACTAATCAACAGCGATAATCATTACATCATTTAAACTGCACAAAATCTAATTTGTATTGTGCTAATTTCAGATAAATGGCTGCTTTGGTGTTCGTAAAAGATGTAGATTAGCTCTCGATCGATCAACGGAATCCTATTAACAATCAAATTTTTGCGGAATCTGGATTTGATCTGTATGAATCAAATACAAACAATCATTTATAAAAATACCATTTCATTGAATATAACAATCCTATTACAATGAAATGAACAAGAACACACACTTCTTACAATCTCAGACATAGAAGCTCTCTTTATCAGATCTGTCTAACACACACAAAAACTCAAGAAGTTACAAACCTCTAGACAAACCTACTATATATATAAAATGTTCAGACGAACCTAGCCGAACCCATAGGTTTGCCAGACAAACCTTGAGGTTCGCTGGACGAACCTGTACAAAACACAAACTAGGTTCGCCGAACCTGCATAGGTTCGTGGGCCAGACGAACTTTAGCCAAACCTCTACTAAATTATACATTTTGAAAAGCAAACTATTACATAATGTCCTAACAAACTCCCCCTTAATAGTTGCTTCAAAATCTTCAAAGTCTTTGTCTTCAAACTACATCTTGAGCTCCATTTGTTGTCTGATCTTCACAAACATTATCTGCAGCACGAATTACAACTGACTTTGGAATCTTTGATAATCGTTCAGCTTCCAACTTTGCATCTCTATCATCTATGTCTTTCTGCAACTTCATCAGCTCAACATACAAATAATTGACATCCTCCCACTTGCATCCATAGTGTATTCCCAAAGTATAACACATTCTAGCTATCGTCTGAAATTGAACAACCATATCTTTGTAGCTAATACCAACATCATGAAACCCTTCATTTGCAAAGATTTCAACTTCATTCAGTAAATCAATGTCTTGCTTTGAACAGTTCACCAACCAAACAGGATCCAACAGCCTGATCACCCTCCACTTATCATCTTCTCTCAATAGAATGACTGCTTCAGATGTTCTTTCACCATAAAACCAAAATTTGAAATAAGAATTCCAATTATGTTCTATTCTTCTCAACCTTGGTCTTGTATAAACTTTAGGCTTTGGATAAACATAAGAATGTTTCTTCAACACAGAAAATTGAGGTACCAACCAATTCCAGCCAATCTTAGCTTCTTTCTTTAACATCTTCTCAAATCTTTCATTGTGCTCTGTCTAAATAGACTTTATCATCCTCAACCTTGATAACTACATACATTCAAAAGAAGGTAATGACATAATGTCAAATTCCTTTCCAAAATATTGACAACCATCAGTCCTCTTGACAACATAACATCCTCTGTTCTTCAATCTTCCAAGAATATTGTGAAAATAAACATAGCTTACAATTCTTCCTTTCATCTTTGACTTAGATCCAACCTTGAATCTTGAGAATTGTCTAGCTTGGTCTTTCTTGAACTTTTTCTTCAATTACTTCAACCATTTTCTTGAAAATCATTAAATGATCAATAATGTACTTGTGTTCATCTTGACTTTCTCTCCACATATCCATATAAGTCTTTTCTTTCATAGGATCAACTGTTGTCTTTGGAGCTCTTTTTTGAACTTCAATATCAAAGATCTTCTTCAACGTTTACAAGTTATACAAATTCTCATCAACATGATCATCTTGTTCAAAATCAATTGACTGATCTGATTCTCCAATCACCATCTTTCTAGAATCATTTACATTCTGTAGATCATTAACTCTGATTCCCAACAAATCAGCTAGATCTTCTTTAGTACAACCATCTTCAATCTCCCCTTCCTCTAATTCTCTAACTTCATTTCTTCCAATAACTTGTTTGAATAAATCCATAAAATTTGGTAAAGACTCATCAATAACTGGCTTTGGATGTTCAAACTCTGTTAAATCTCCCATTTCAGCATCTTCAATATCCTTAGCCTTCTTAAATGGAACAGATGAAATAGGATTAACATCAAATGAAATCCCAGATGATTGTAAATCACTGAAGCACCGGTTATGGAATGCAAACCACTTGAACTTCCAACACCCGTCAAATCACCATCATCATCTTCATTATCATCATGATAAGCAGTAAAGCTTGGATGTTCATCAACATCTGAATCTTCATATTCAATCTTCTCTTCTTCTTCTTCATCATCAATGTTAACAAACAATGGATCAGCACTGTAACATCACTGTATTTCCGGTCGTCCGTACATCCGTACACTAGTACTGTTACGACCGGAGATTTATTACAATTAAAGAGAATGAATTACTAAATGCATAAATTGATGATTATCACTGTTATTGGTATACATACTTAGAACATATTATTATACGCGTAAACCATGGGAAGTTTAGTTGTAACTCAACTAAACTGAACCAGAGAGTTTATCGCAGATGATTACACGGATTATGGATGTGGATATGCAATGGAAAGGAAATAGGAGTTTGTTATGGTCTGGTTGCTAAATGTAGCCAAGGACACATGGTCATGGTTTATCGAAATAGCGGTGGGACGGTGTAGGGGAGGTTGCGATCTACCTCTGCATATGCCCTATACATATGCATATTTCGGTCTATCATGGATGTGTCAGTGACTTGGTTTAGTGGGTTTTGGATTGGGATTGATAATATTAAAGTTAATAAAATAATTGGAAATAATAACGCGATGGTGAGGTTACGAACACAAATTAAACGCGAATATTAATTCGGAAATATTAACTTAATAGTGTATTCGCGTGGGTGACGATTCACACGAATATTATTATTAAGAATAATATTTTGAAACGATATTCCATAAATCTTAAATCGAATCGAAATACGATACGAGTGTCGGATTCGGAAAGGTGACGATCTTTACGAATACGTACGTAAGTAATGTGTTTTGACGAGATAATTATATAATATTTAACGATATTAAATTAATAAATGAAAACTAAAACTTTTATTAGGAATCACAACCTAAAACGAATTCGAATAAATTAATTTATTAAATAATTGATTTAACGAAAATAAGCAGAGATCTTTTATTTAAACGATTTTAATTGAAAACTATTTTATTGAAAACAAAACCTATTTATATAGATGCTTTATGTATTAAATATGTTTAACGAATAAAACCGATCATTTATTACGTTTCACAATAAGCGTCATTATTGAAAAGTGAAGCTAACTAATCTTACATCTATTCTTAATAATGGAGCTGAGATCACAATAGTGAGAAATCGTATAACTTAAATGATAAACTTAAGTTGTTGTGCACCTAATAACCTAATGTCACAATATCATGAAACACTTAATCATAGTTTTACATAAGTACTTATGAACACAAACATATAATAATTACAGATTGTTGATTGGATTCTGATTTTGTATACACGAGCGCACATTTCACGAAAACACAGATTCTAGAGACTCAGGTGAGTTCTCATAACCTCCCTTTCTTTTAAACTGTTTTGTTTTAAAACTCGGAGGTGAAACATGTATACCAATTAAATATTATTTTGATTACACATGGATGATACATGTTTATCAATATGATATTCATATTATGGAATTATCATTAATTATGGATTAACATTGATTATTAAAACTCCGTGTGGCATTGCTGATGACCTCAGTTATACGCAATGATCTCATGTATTGTCACGTGGGTTACCACAATTCCGTGTATCGTTGTGTTGGCTTCGGTCATCCTAGACGATTACATGTATTGTCACTTGGATTATCACGACTCCGTGAAACATTGCCTTTGACCTTGGTTAATTGCATTGGTTTCATGTATTGCCACGTGGATAGCTTTCACTCCATGGATCATGTCTTTAACTTATGTTAATTACATAATTTCCATGTACAGTCACAGATACTATTTGAGGATATTGATGTTTGAGATTGGTTGAATGGTTATGTGGTTGATTATCTATTATTGTCTATGATTATCTATGATTATCTATGAATATGTGAGATAGGTAATTATGTGTTTGTTTATGTGTTTGATTGATTGTGTTGGGGTATGTATTGGATTTTCACGCAGGTACTCTTGTGGATTTTCTCAGATAAACCATAAGCTTTTATACTCATTTTATCTAAACTTTTTAATAAACCCTTTTTCAAACACAAACTTTTATACTCTTTTTATAAAATACTTTTAAGTATAAAAAGTTATGATTACTCACCAACTACTTTGTAGTTGACACTTGATTTTCTTACATGTTTCAGGTGATGAAGCTAAATAGGTTGAGAAGGATGGTCTCTCATATTTTGGACATCATCACATAGGATCTTGGACTTAGCTAAAATTAACTGAAATTATGTCGATTAGAGTTTAGTTAGTTTTGCTAATTCTTTTGTGTAATTGATGTATTTGATTCATGATAGACATGATTTTTGTGTAATTAATTTTGGTTAAATGAATGTTATGTGATGATTTAATCTAGATGCCCACGAGCTTTTGAACAATCTACACATCCCTCGTTGCATCCCGACGTTTCCGCCATCGGTCGGGGTGTTACAGATTGGTATCAGAGCCTGGGTTATAGGGAATTAGGTTACTAGAAATGGTTGACCTAGTCTATAACCATAGGATACCCTAGTATGAAGTTATTTCATACACTAGTTAGGAAGAAATGTATAGCCTTCTTAGCACACATAGTGGAGAAAAAGGAGAAAGGAAAGAGCATTGAAGACGTTCAGTAATCATAGATTTCCCAGAAGTATTTCCAGATGATTTGCCTGGTCTTCCACCAGAACGTCAAGTAGAGTTTCGAATTGACTTAGTACCTGGTGCGAACTCAGTTGCCAAAGCTCCTTACAGACTTGCGCCTTCGGAGTTGCAAGAATTGGCGAGCCAGCTGCAAGAACTAACCGATAAAGGATTTATTCGCCCGAGCCATTCGCCATGGGGTGCGCCGGTCCTGTTTGTCAAGAAGAAGGACGGGTCATTCCGAATGTGCATCGACTACCGCGAATTAAACAAACTCACAATTAAGAATCGATATCCACTGCCGCGCATCGATGATCTTTTCGATCAACTTCAAGGCTCGGCATGGTTTTCAAAGATCGATCTTAGGTCTGGGTATCATCAGCTTCGTGTACATGACGATGATATTCCCAAGACGGCGTTTCGAACAATATATGGCCATTATGAATTTCTGGTAATGCCCTTCGGCCTTACCAATGCACCTGTGGTTTTCATGGACCTCATGAATCGTGTCTGCAGGCCATACTTGGATAAGTTTGTGATCGTATTCATTGATGATATCTTGATATACTCAAAGACCAAGGAAGAACACGAGAAACACCTTAAGTTGGTTTTGGAGATCCTGAGAGAAGAGCGACTATATGCCAAATTCTCTAAATGTGAATTTTGGCTTAAGGAAGTTCAATTCTTGGGACACATAGTCAATGAAAATGGTGTTCACGTGGATCCTGCGAAGATTGATGCGGTGAAGAATTGGAGTACACCGAAGACACCGACGGAGATTCGATCGTTTCTTGGACTTGCCGGTTACTATCGGCGGTTTATTTCGAATTTCTCCAGGATTGCTGTCCCTCTCACTTCTTTGACTCAGAAGAATAAACCTTACGAGTGGGGACCAAAACAAGAAGAGGCATTTCAGACTTTGAAGCAAAAACTTTGTGATGCTCCTGTCTTGACACTGCCTGACGGAAATGATGATTTCATGGTTTACTGTGATGCATCCAACCTAGGTCTCGGTTGTGTCCTCATGCAACGGGGAAAGGTTGTGGCTTATGCATCAAGACAATTAAAGATTCACGAGAAGAACTACACTACACACGACTTGGAACTTGGTGCAGTTGTGTTTGCTTTGAAGATATGGAGACACTATCTTTATGGCACTAAGTGTGTAGTGTTTACTGACCATAAAAGTTTACAACATATTCTCAATCAGAAAGAGCTTAATATGAGACAACAGAGATGGGTTGAACTGTTAAACGATTATGATTGTGAAATTCGCTACTATCCTGGTAAAGCGAATGTAGTAGCGGATGCGCTTAGTCGCAAAAGTCAAGTTCAGATCCATAGTGTCCGAGTGCACACTAACCTCCGTAATGATGTTCTCACAGCCCAACAACACTCATTGGCACAAGACAACTTGAAGAATGAGATGTCTTGCGGGGCTGAAATCTTACTGGAAACTAAGGATGATGGTTTGATGTATTATTTGAATCGGTTGTGGATACCGAACAGGGGTGATCTTAGGATGGTGATTTTGGATGAAGCTCATAAGTCTCGTTACTCAATCCATCCGGGTGCTGATAAGATGTACCAAGACCTTAGGGGCTTGTACTGGTGGCCTGGAATGAAGAAGGACATTGCTGAATATGTGTCCAAGTGCCTTAATTGTGCTAAGGTCAAGGCAGAACACCAGCGACCTTCTGGATTGTAGATACAGCCAGAAATACCCATGTGGAAGTGGGAGAATATCTCCATGGATTTCATTACTAAACTCCCACGGACCACAAGCGGTAAAGATAGCATTTGGGTAATAATTGATAGATTAACCAAGTCGGCTCATTTCTTACCGATACGCGAGACGTACCCAGTGTGGAAATTATCTCGTATCTACGTTGAAGAGATCGTTAGCCGACATGGTATTCCCTTAAGCATAATATCGGATCGTGATACTCGCTTCACAGCACGATTTTGGGAATCACTTCATGAAGCTTTTGGAACAAGACTGGATCTTAGGATCGCTTATCATCCTCAAAAGGATGGCCAAACGGAGCGAACGATTCAGACATTGGAAGACATGTTGAGGGCTTGTGTCATCGATTTCAGTGGCAATTGGATAACCAATTACCATTGGTTGAGTTCTCGTATAACAACAGTTATCACACGAGCATTGGTATGGCGCCGTTTGAAGCTCTTTATGGCAGAAAATGTCGGTCACCTATTTGTTGGACCGAGGTCGGCGAATCGCAGATCACTGGTCCCGAGATTATTCAGGAGACAACCGATAAGATCCACCAGATCCGTGACAATCTGTTAGCTGCACGCAGTCGACAGAAGAGTTATGCAGATAAACGACGGAATCCTTTAGAGTTTGAAGTGGGGGATATGGTATTGCTTAAAGTGTTGCCTTGGAAGGGCGTTGTGCGATATGGGAAGAAAGGTAAACTTGCTCCACGATATGTTGGCCCTTTTAAGATCCTTGAACGGATCGGGAAGGTTGCCTATAAGTTGGAACTTCCTCCTGAACTTAGTAACGTGCACCCAACGTTTCACGTGTCCAACTTAAGAAAGTGCTTAGCTGATCAGGATCTTCAGGTACCACTCGATGACATTCGCGTCGATGATACCATGCATTTTGTTGAAAGACCAGTCGAGATAATGGATCGTGAGGTTAAAAAGCTCAAACGCAGTAGAATCCCAATTGTCAAAGTACGCTGGGAATCGAAACGAGGTCCAGAATTCACCTGGGAACGAGAAGATCAGATGAAGCTTAAGTACCCACATTTATTCACTACGATCACTCCAAGTTGAATTTCGGGACGAAATTCCTTTAACTAGGGGAGACTGTAACATCACTGTATTTCCGGTCGTCCGTACATCCGTACGCTTGTACTGTTACGACCTGAGATTTATTACAATTAATGAGAATGAATTACTGAATGCATAAATTGATGATTATCACTGTTATTGGTATACATACTTAGAACATATTATTATACGCGTAAACCATGGGAAGTTTAGTTGTAACTCAACTAAACTGAACCAGAGAGTTTATCGCAGATGATTACACGGATTATGGATGTGGATATGGAATGGAAAGGAATTAGGAGTTTGTTATGGTCTGGTTGCTAAACGTAGTCAAGGACACATGGTCATGGTTTATCGAAATAGCGGTGGGACGGTGTAGGGGAGGTTGCGATCTACCTCTGCATATGCCTTATACATATGCATATTTCGGTCTATCATGGATGTGTCTGTGACTTGGTTTAGTGGGTTTTGGATTGGGATTGATAATATTAAAGTTAATAAAATAATTGGAAATAAAAACGCGATGGTGAGGTTACGAACACAAATTAAACGCGAATAATAATTCGGAAATATTAACTTAATAGTGTACTCGCGTGGGTGACGATTCACACGAATATAATTATTAAGAATAATATTTTGAAACGATATTCCATAAATCTTAAATCGAATAGAAATACAATACGAGCGTCGGATTCGGAAAGGTGACGATCTTTACGAATACGTACGTAAGTAATGTGTTTCGACGAGATAATTATATAATATTTAACGATATTAAATTAATAAATGAAAACTAAAAACGTTTATTAGGAATCACAACCTAAAACGAATTCGAATAAATTAATTTATTAAATAATTGATTTAACGAAAATAAGCAGAGATCTTTTATTTAAACGATTTTAACTGAAAACTATTTTATTGAAAACAAAACCTATTTATATAGATGCTTTATGTATTAAATATGTTTAATGAATAAAACTGATCATTTATTACATTTTATCGCGATAAAAACGAGACCGGACACGTGGTGACTATACGCGTTATAAGGAGAAAGACCATCATCTTCCCCCTCATTTCAACAAACCCTTTCTCTCTCTAAACCTTCAAATCCGTCACCATTTTCTCTCTCTAACTTCTCTCTACCATAACTCTTTCGTTCCTTGACGAAATCGCGAGATCTTGGAGCCTAAACAACCGGGGAATCAAGGAGAACAAGAAAGTACAAGAAAATCTCGCGTTTGAACGACAAATAGAGGTAAATCTTGAGGTTTCTTTTGGTTTTTACACTTAAACATACCCTAACTATCATCATCAACATTGTAAATGATTATTGGGTTTTATACATGTTAATCGAGTGTTATTGAGCCGAGGAAAACCATAGACGATCTCGAAAACCATAGATTAGTGAAGGTGGTGAAGATGATATACAGGTTCGGTCATGGGGGATCGAGAACCGATCGGCGAACCTGCTGCCAACGATCAAGTGGGGGCCGAACCTTTCTTGCCTCACGAACCCATCTGGGCTGAAGTGGGCGAACCTGCATGCGACCATCAACGAACCCTTATGTATCAACGAACCTGGAAGGAGGTTGCATGAGCCATGACCCTAGGGTTAGCCGAACCCTAGGAGCAACGAACCATTTCTGGGCTTGGCCGAACCCCACCCTTTGACTCAGCCGAACCTTGGGCTAAACCCTAGGCGAACCTCCTAGCGACGAACCCTTATATTGGCCGAACCTAGGGGTGATCTACGAACCTGGAGATGGCCGAACCATTAGGGGGCCGAACCATTAACTAGCTAAACCTATGTAAAAGGTTCGCTGCCCCTAAGGGGATAAATCCTAATTTCGGGTTGACTAAGCGATTAAGGGTAATTTGAGGACATGATTATATATATATATATACACATATATACCCATGCATGCGTGAATTAGATTAAGATTACTTTTCCGACTAATAAATATAATTGAATTATGAGGTAATATAAAAATAGAACACATTATGATATCAATCCAAGTATGATTTCTTAAACCGAAAAAAGGAAATCTTCATAACTTCGATATTGATGAACAACTTGAACAATCATGCATGCATCATTGAAACTATATTGATTATGATTGTTAACATCTTTAAACATACATGTCTAAGGAGGGGGGGTGTACACATAAGGTTTCACAATAAGCGTCATTATTGATAAGTGAAGCTAACTAATCTTACATCTATTCTTAATAATGGAACTAAAATCACAATAGTGAGAAATCGTATAACTTAAATGATAAACTTAAGTTTTTGTACACCTAATAACCTAATGTCACAATATCATGAAACACTTAATCATAGTTTAACATAAGTACTTATGAACACAAACATATAATAATTACAGATTGTTGATTGGATTCTGATTTTGTATACGCGAGCGCACATTTCACGAAAACACAGATTCTAGAGACTCAGGTGAGTTCTCATAACATCCCTTTCTTTTAAACTGTTTTGTTTTAAAACTCGGAGGTGAAACATGTATACCAATTTAATATTATTTTGATAACACATGGATGATACATGTTTATCAATATGATATTCATATTATGGAATTATCATTAATTATGGATTAACATTGATTATTAAAACTCTGTGTGGCATTGCTGATGACCTCGGTTATACGCAATGATCACATGTATTGTCACGTGGGTTACCACAATTCCGTGTATCGTTGTGTTGGCTTCGGTCATCCTAGACGATTACATGTATTGTCACTTGGATTATCACGACTCCGTGAAACATTGCCTTTGACCTTTGTTAATTGCATTGGTTTCATATATTGCCACGTGGATAGCTTCCACTCCAAGGATCATGTCTTTAACTTATGTTACTTACATAATTTCCATGTATAGTCACAGATACTATTTGAGAATATTGATGTTTGAGATTGGTTGAATGGTTATGTGGTTGATTATCTATTATTGTCTATGATTATCTATGATTATCTATGAATATGTGAGATAGGTAATTGTGTGTTTGTTTATTTGTTTGATTGATTGTGTTGGGGTATGTATTGGATTTTCACGCAGGTACTCTTGTGGATTTTCTCAGATAAACCATAAGCTTTTATACTCATTTTATCTAAACTTTTTATAAAACCCTTTTTCAAACACAAACTTTTATACTCCTTTTATAAAATACTTTTAAGTATAAAAACTTATGATTACTCACCAACTAGTTCGTAGTTGACATTTGATTTTCTTACATGTTTCAGGTGATGAAGCTAAATAGGTTGAGAAGGATGGTTTCTCATATTTTGGACATCATCACATAGGATCTTGGACTTAGCTAAAATTAACTGAAATTCTGTCGATTAGAGTTTAGTTAGTTTAGCTAATTCTTTTGTGTAATTGATGTATTTGATTCATGATAGACATGATTTTTGTGTAATTAATTTTGGTTGATTGAATGTTATGTGATGATTTAATCTATATGCCCGCGAGCTTTTGAACAATCTACACATCCCTCGTGGCATCCCGACGTTTCCGCCATCGGTCGGGGTGTTACAAGCACTAGCACCAGTAGCTTCAGTTTGAGTGTCTTTGACTTGAATATCATTAATCTTTAGCTTCAACACTTGATTCTCTTTCTTTAACTCAGCAATCTCAGCACTCTGCTTCACAGTCAATGTTTCCAATGATGTAATTCTCTAATTCATTAACTTCTTTTCAAGCAAATCCTCTTCTCTCCACTTCATAAGTTGAGCCATATTGCTTTTCATTACATCCATATCACTTTGACTTGAAGAAGATAGTTGTTCAGCTTTAGCTTTCTCCTTTTGTTTTCTATACTTGTCAAACTCTTGTGACAATAAAGAAATCCTCCTTCTCAGCTCAGTATCATCATAGTCTAATGAAAAATTTAAGTTCAAGTCTTCTAAACCCTCAAACAGAGAATCACCTCTAGAAGTAGAAGCTTCTTGAAATGAAGTTGTAACTGTTGTAGCATTCACAAAAGAAGGCATGAATGTTGCAACATTTACAAAATCAGGACTTTGAATAATAGTATCTGAATGCATATGAACTGGAGAAGTAGAAACATCTTCTTGAACAGTAGAAGCAAATGAAGTAGGTACATAAACAGGAATAGAAGCAGGTGTAGAAGAAACAGCCACAGGAGAAGATACAATAATCCTAGGAGTCCTTGTCTTCTTCTTTTTAGGAGCTTCGGCCATCCTCTTCTTCTTCTTTGGCCTTGATGATTCAGGCTCATCTACTGTAAAATTAAGATCATTCGCCTCTTCCATTTCATCTTCATTTTGTTGTTGTACAAGCCTTTTATTCAATCTTCTAACAATTCTGTTACCAACTTGTACTGTTTCCATCTCAGACTCAGTAGATTCTTCATGAGCCTCAGCACTAACATCTTTAGTATCAACATGTGGAGAAGTAACAGCAACATCTTCTTGTCTTTGAACTTCTTGTTGATCTGGATAAATCACTTGAAGAGGAACCAGTGTAGTTGGAGTTACATCTGGAGTCTCTTGAACTGAATCTAGTGTTTGTTGATGTGTCTCAGAAGATTGAGCTTGTGATTGCCTTGCTTGTGAATTAGGAGGAGGAGGTGGTGGTTGTTGATTATCATCATTATCACCCAACTGTTCATTATCTGAGTTTGAATCTTCATTCCTCCAAGCATAATCCAAAGGAGCAATATAATTGGCTCTAGCACAGTGTCCCACCAAGTCTTTTATCAGAATCTCATCAGTACTTTTCTGATAAATCTTGACTTGACCAAGACTGGAATCTTTCATGTGCTTTAGCTTAAGAAGATCAGAAGAAACTCTAGGCAAGTTCTATTCAGGAAACCTTTAATCAATCAGCATCTGAATAAATCTTGGATACATATAAAATCTGTCTTTGGCCTTGGTTATATTGTCTGACATATATCTGAAGATCATTGCAGAAAAGTTGAACGGTTTGTTCAAAATCAATGCAACCATTGCAAACCTCATCAGATCTCTCAATTCATCAAATGTACCCTTCCTCATGCTAAGATAGTGCAAAAGAACATGAGCTAATAGCTTGTACTGCAAAGGTAGCTTACCCTTCTTGATAGAGTATTAACTGTAGACACCAAAGTATCTGATTTGCATAAAACACCCCTTAATGCACCTCTCAGGAATAAGAGTCATTCCTCTAGGTTCACCTCCAAACTGTAAAACCCTCCTGATGTCAGCTTCAGTAACTCTAATGGCTTGTCCAAGCACATTAGCCTCAATAACATAATCCTCATCAACTGTGATTAGCCTAGCTGAATCCCAGAAACTCTGAATGTGTGATCTGTATATATGATAAGAGATGCAGATCACATAATAAATCCTTGACCGTCTTAAGAACTCATTCTTCGGGCGAAATTCCTTGCCGTTCTTTGTCGTAGGATCCAAATAAGCACAGAGGTTGTGTTTATCCCCAAATGTGAGAGTTGCCATTTCTATAATCAGAACAAACAACAATTAAAAAAATAAAAAAAATTCTAAAGTATAGAAACCAACAAACCCTTCATGTGCCGAACCTAGACTAGACGAACCTATTTATAAGACAAACCTGTTTAAACTAATGAACCTATCAATGAGCGAACCTTGAACATACCACGAACTTTATGGTCAAACGAACCCTTGACCATACAAGGTTCAGTTCAATGGTATAAAGAGGTTCGGTCTGAACCTTTAAAGTTCAAACGAACCTTATCAATTCAGCGAACATGTGTTCATTTATGCGAACCTAATCCAGTTTAAAATCAAATTTTCAAATCTATGAATTAGACCAAACAATCTATATCCAAAGGTTCGTACTTCACTGATGAACAACATTAATGAAATCAATTTTTATCAAAAGTAGGTTTAAACAGATTTTAATCAACATAACAGGTTCGACTAAACTAGATCTAAAAATCAAGAAATCTCCTAATCTAGCCGGTCAAACTTCAATCTTTTTACCTATATAGAATCACAATTCAAATATGAAGCTAATGATATATGGCAAAAAGTTTCAAAGATCCAGAATTGAAAAAAATCAATTCTCAAGTATGAAGGTTCATGAAGGTGTTCTGATGAAAGTGACGAATCTCATACACGAACCTCGATTTATACGAACCTGTGAACAAACGTTATTAACGAACCTTTGACCAAACCTGATGAACGAACCATTTGTCACACCCCCAATTTTCAACTAACGGAATCATACCGTTTGAGAACGTGACAAACCAGGGTCTCAGATCATTAGACATAACGAAGACCTCTATATGAATTTCAAAACATACTTTGATCTAAAACTATAACATCAAAGTTTTCAAAGATTGCGGAAGCGTTTTAAAACAATAGCAGTTGTAAACTGTAAATTACAATGCAAAATTGTCAAATGTTCTAATCCAAATACATGAAATGTAAAACATGCTTGCGACTCGATCTCCTAGTCCATGCCTGCTTTCTGGTGTATCTTAGTGTCCTGAGAAAACATGTAAATCAAGTCAACACAAAGGTTGGTGCATAACACAGGTTTAAGCATTCACAATGTTTAAAACAACAGTATGAATATCAAGTTTGCAGATAACATATTCACACATTGCATAGTCATGATAGCTAGTCATATATACTATTTACATAAGATCCAGAATTGAAAAAAATCAATTCTCAAGTATGAAGGTTCATGAAGGTGTTCTGATGAAAGTGACGAATCTCATACACGAACCTCGATTTATACGAACCTGTGAACAAACGTTATTAACGAACCTTTGACCAAACCTGATGAACGAACCATTTGTCACACCCCCAATTTTCAACTAACGGAATCATACCGTTTGAGAACGTGACAAACCAGGGTCTCAGATCATTAGACATAACGAAGACCTCTATATGAATTTCAAAACATACTTTGATCTAAAACTGTAACATCAAAGTTTTCAAAGATTGCGGAAGCGTTTTAAAACAATAGCAGTTGTAAACTGTAAATTACAATGCAAAATTGTCAAATGTTCTAATCCAAATACATGAAATGTAAAACATACATGCGACTCGATCTCCTAGTCCATGCCTGCTTTCTGGTGTATCTTAGGGTCCTGAGAAAACATGTAAATCAAGTCAACACAAAGGTTGGTGCATAACACAGGTTTAAGCATTCACAATGTTTAAAACAACAGTATGAATATCAAGTTTGTAGATAACATATTCACACATTGCATAGTCATGATAGCTAGTCATATATACTATTTACATAAGTGGTCGACACCGAAGCTGACTAGTGCATGCTATCGCATGTTTTGCCTTGCCACTATTGTCTAGCACAAACAATAGTAAATGATTGTTTGGTCAGTCAAACACCTGCGTAGATCCCATCTACCAAGTGAGGTTTGTCAAACCTAATAGATCTATTTCCAACTACCACGCTTTGCGCTACGGCAAACTAAACGGTTCGAAGTGTAAGGACTTTTAAATGCTATGTTGTCACATAATGTAAATAGCTAACTCATGCAAATGATATGTATCTAAAATGTTTGTTGCACATGTTTTCTCCCCCAAAACAGTTTAAAATAAGAAAGGGGCCGTGTACGCACCTTTGATTGTGAATAGAATGATCAAACACTCGTGAACTCGCGTAGAAAATCCTCTACGAAGAATCTGTGTTTAAACAATAACTTAGTGTTATTCGGGATATTGTTTGGTGTTTGAACTCACATACGTGTCAACACACGTATGTTAGATTGTTAGAATCATGCATACGTAAGTACGCGTGACCTTATAATCGTTTAAATAAAACCATGTAATCGTTTATGATTTTATTTAAATAACGTAATTATACGCGATTATGTTTTCGGTCTAAAATATAAATTTTATTATTCTAATATTGTTCGGGATTCCGTTACGGTTCCAACGCAACTTGACCGACTTAAATCGGAGTTAGAACGAGAAAGTTGTGATTAAAATACTAAAAATCAACTTTAACTGAAAAAGAGGTGGAGCACAGGTTCGAACCTGTGACCTCCAACCCCCAACACTCCCATCCTACCACTCCAACTACATCCAATTTCATTAACAAAATGATTTTTAATTTGTTTTAAGCATCGAAAAGACTGAATCCCTTTGTTTAACCATAGCCGAAGCAATTACTACCCAGATGATCCCCGATTCGAACCCGATTGAACCCAAAACATTAGGGCTTCTGTTCCACAGACCAAAACGAATTCACAAATGAGTTTAATTCGATTATGAATACTCAGAAGGTCCCAATTCGTACACTGAACCACTTCGAACTTGAACACTCGCACTCATCATTACAATTTGCTAAATTCGTTCGTTTTAAATTGGATTTTCATAGAGTTTTCATCAACTACCATATTTCAAAGCTTTCTATACAATTAATTTCAAATTTTGAATATGTTTAGGTCAAAACCCCTAATCCGTTTTCATCTAAGAATCCTATCAATTGAAATCACGCAATTCGTTGTAATTGAATGTAATTATAATAGGGTTTAAGTAAATCGAACTCTTCTGAAGATGGTGATAACATTTAATTTGATTTTCGAACTCCTTTCAATAGAAAACCCCAAAACCGTTTAACATAGGAACCCTAGAAATCGTTTTCCCATAATTTGTGATAGTTTTCTGAAATTGAAAGAGGATTATCCATATACAGAGAGTCACGAAACACTCTGTGGTGTTTAATTTCATCTTTAAATCCAATTGAACAGAAACCCCTAAATTGGTTTCTCATATGAACCCTAGAACTAGAGTTCAATCAATTCGATGTTTATCCACGAAAAACTCATATGGATTAGCTTAGTCGGCATATTTAGGTTGTTTAGAAGTGAAAACTTACTTGATTTGGTGCCTAATTGATCGAGTTAGTCTTGAGAGTTGATGTTCGGCCACTCCACGATCGAGTCTCCTTTCCGCGGCTTCCCAGATCAAATTCTCTTATGTCAAAGGCTCTAAAGATGCCGACTAACAGTTCTAGAGTTTCAATTTTGTCAATTGTGATCAAGATATACGACTTTGAGGTGACAAGATTACGGTTTCGACTCTTGGTTGCCATCCAGATTAAATCCGACTAATCAATGGCTCAATAACGGTTGCTACTCATTATTAATCATCAATAGGATGATTAAGAGCAATCAATTCTCGGTTACAACCCTCCTATTGTGAATTTCGAATTTTCCCCAATCATATGGCCGAAATTTTGACTTCTAAAATCAAAATTGATTTACTTTTCTACTTACAAACTTAATTCTAGAAATTTAAATGTTTTAGGAATAACTTTAAACATTTTCATACCCTCAAATTTTGTTTTTGGATAATTTCACACCAATTCGGTTAATTCTAAAGTTAACGAAGTTAATCCGGACTACCGAATTGTCACTAATTGGGCCACTTGGAATATTGTTGGCTAGGTTAATCCTTTTGGGTCTAATAAATACAATTGGGCCTACCTTGGGCCTCATTGGGCCTAATGAGGCCTACCTTGGCCTCATTGGGCCTACCTTGGCCTTATTGGGCCTATCTTGACTTCATTGGGCCTACCTTGACCTCATTGAGCCTATCTTGACCACATTGGGTTTGTGATTTCGTTATTTTCAGTTAACGAGGTTAATTCGAAAAGTCGGATTGTCACATCATCCCCTTGTTGAAGAAATTTTCGTCCCGAAAATTAGTAAATGTTAGGAGTAGTTAGGAAACTACTTACGAGTTTAAATCGTACGTGTTAGTGTGGTTTGATCATTCCGTGTGTTTGTGTGTACTCACACACAAAATCTAATGCTTGCAACATCACAACTAAGTGTGATCGTTCAATGTGACTGTTTGTGTGTACACTAGTTAGTTCACCTAACTGTGACTGTTTGTGTTTGATCATACTGTGCTGTGTAACCTCACACATAGTGAGTGTCTGTAACTGTTTGTATTATGCAACCCCGCACATAGCAAATTGTGTGTAACCAATCATGCATGTACTACCATAACATGTAACCTATGAAATGTAGCACATCAAATGTATAAAAAAATGTAATGTAGCACAAATGTTTGTAACAAAATCAATTGAATAAAGTGTTTGTGCTTACAGTTCAAAATTTGCAGTGTTGATGTGTGAAACATCACGTCATCCCCTTGTTGAAGGAAATTTCGTCCCGAAATTTAACGTGCCCTTTCAGTGTTTGTAGTTGTTGTTTTGAACAGATGAGGATACTTCTTCATCATTTGGTCTTCCCGTTCCCATGTGAATTCAGGACCACGTCTTGAATTCCACCAAACTTTGACTATCGGAATCTTGCTTTGCTTAAGTTGTTTGACCTCTCGGTCCATAATTTCAGCTGGTTCTTCAATGAATCGTAACTGTTCATCCACTTGTATTTCTTCCAATGGTACAATCAATGTCTCATCAGAAAGACATTTCTTTAAGTTCGATACATGAAAGACATCACGAACTCCACTGAGTTCATCTGGTAGTTTTAGTTGATACGCAACCGGACCAATCCTTTTCAGGATCTCAAAAGGTCCTACGTAACGTGAACTAAGCTTCCCGCGCTTGCCGAATCGTATCACACCTTTCCAAGGTGATACCTTTAGGAGAACTCGGTCTCCTACTTGAAATTCCAACGGTTTACGACGCTTGTCAGCATAACTCTTCTGTCGATCCCGGGCCGCTGCCATACGGTTCCGGATTTGAACTATCTTCTCTGTCGTTTCATGCTCTAGTTCAGGACCTGTAATCTGACTGTCACCAATTTCAGCCCAGCAAACTGGTGAACGACATTTGCGACCATACAAGGCTTCAAATGGTGCTGCCTGAATGCTTGTATGATAACTGTTGTTGTAAGAGAATTCCACTAACGGTAAGTGGTTTTCCCAGCTATCACCAAAGTCAATTACACAAGCTCGTAACATATCCTCGAGCGTTTGAATCGTACGTTCACTTTGACCATCGGTCTGTGGATGATATGCGGTACTCATATCTAAACGAGTCCCCAATGACTTATGAAGTGACTTCCAAAAGTTGGAAGTAAATCGGGCATCCCGATCTGATATGATAGAGATTGGCACGCCATGCCGTGCTACCACTTCCTTGATGTAAATGCGAGTCAGTTTCTCCATCTTGTCGGTTTCCTTGATTGCTAAGAAGTGTGCAGATTTCGTTAATCGATCAACAATTACCCATATCGTATCACAACCACTCGGTGTACGGGGTAACTTAGTAATAAAATCCATTGAAATCTGTTCCCATTTCCACATTGGTATTTCTGGTTGTTGCAGCAAACCAGATGGTTTCTGATATTCAACTTTGACTTTCGAACAAGTCAAACATTTACTAACATACCGAGCAATGTCGGCTTTCATGTGAGGCCACCAATACAGTGCCTTCAAGTCATGATACATCTTGTCTGACCCCAGATGGACTGAATATCTAGACTTGTGTGCTTCATCCATCACGAGTTCCCTCAAACCTCCGTACAAAGGTATCCAAAGTCGATTAATGAAATAACGAATTCCATCAGACTTGACATCCAATTGTGTTTCCATCCCTCGTAAGGATTCATGTACCAGATTATCCTTTTCTAAGGCTCCCAGTTGAGCACTGCGTACCTTGTCAGGTAAATCAGTATGTATTGTCATCATAAGTGCGCGAACCCGTCTTGTTGAAGTGTCTTTTCTGCTTAAAGCATCAGCTACCACATTAGCTTTTCCCGGGTGATACTTAATCGCGCATTCGTAGTCATTCAACAACTCAACCCATCGTCGTTGTCTCATATTCAGCTCCTTCTGATCAAAGATATGCTGCAAACTCTTATGATCAGTGTAAATGGTACACTTAGTTCCATACAGGTAATGCCTCCAAATTTTCAAAGCAAAAACCACTGCTCCTAACTCCAAGTCATGAGTAGTATAATTCTTTTCATGTGGTCGTAGATGCCTTGAAGCATAAGCAATCACTTTATCACGCTGCATCAACACACATCCCAAACCCTGTGCAGATGCATCACAATACACCACAAAGTCTTCCGTCCCTTCCGGTAAGGACAGAATCGGTGCACTACAGAGTTTCTGTTTCAATAACTGGAATGCAGCTTCCTGTTTATCTCTCCAGTTATACTTCGTTCCCTTATGCGTAAGAGCTGTAAGTGGTTGAGCTATCTTTGAGAAACCCTCAATGAATCGTCGGTAGTAACCCGCCAAACCAAGGAATTGTCGTACCTCAGTAGGAGTTTTTGGTGCTTCCCAATTCTTAATTGCTTCAATCTTTACTGGATCAACATGTATACCCTTTTCATTAACTATATGACCCAAGAATTGTACTTCTCGCATCCAGAAATCACATTTCGAGAACTTAGCGTACAATTGTTCCTGCTTCAGTAATTCCAACGGCAATCGAAGATGTTCAGCATGCTCCTCCTCGGTCTGAGAATAAATGAGAATGTCATCAATGAAAACAATGACAAACTTATCGAGATAAGGTTTACAAACACGATTCATGAGATCCATGAATACAGCTGGAGCGTTTGTCAACCCAAATGGCATGACCAAAAACTCATAATGGCCATAGCGCGTCCTGAACGCTGTCTTTGGAATATCCTCCTCTTGAACTCTTAGTTGATGATAACCCGATCTGAGATCAATCTTCGAGTAGTAGCTCGAACCTTGCAACTGATCAAACAGATCGTCAATTCTAGGTAACGGATACCGGTTTTTGATAGTAACCTTGTTTAGTTCCCGGTAATCGATACACATACGGAAAGTCCCGTCCTTCTTCTTAACAAACAAAACTGGAGCTCCCCACGGTGAAAAACTAGGTCGTATAAAACCCTTATCCAACAACTCTTGCAATTGTGTATATAACTCTTGCATCTCTGACGGTGCAAGTCGATAAGGCGCCCTTGCTATCGGTGCTGCATCTGGTGTAAGGTCGATTCGGAATTCCACCTGTCTGATAGGCGGTAATCCCGGTAAGTCTTCTGGAAACACCTCCGGAAATTCACATACTACTGGAATATCTTCAATCTTCTTCTCACCTACTGGTTTTTCAGTTATAAGTGCTATAACTGCCTTATGACCTTTACGCAGACATTTATGTGCTTTCATACAAGATATGAGGCGCAGTGGCGTACTGCTCTTCTCGCCTTGTACATACAATGTCTCTCCATGCGAAAGAGGTATACGAACGATCTTTTCATGGCATACTATTTCAGCCTGGTGTTTGGACAACCAGTCCATGCCAATGACTACATCAAAACTACCTAAAGTGATAGGCATAAGATAAATTTCCAATGTTTGACCCATCAGATCAAGTATACATCCTTTAAGGATTTGTTCAACTACAATTAACTTGCCATAAGCTAATTCTACAGTGTATGGACTATCTAAGGTAGTGGGACTAACATTTAGCAACTTAGCAAGTGAACTAGATACAAAACTCCGATCGGCACCAGTGTCAAATAACATAGAGGCATAGTGATTATTTAAGAGGAACGTACCCGTAACAATGTTGGGATCCTCCCGTGCCTGACGTCCTCCAATCACAAACGCCCTGCCCCTAGCACCATTGTTATTGTTGTTGTTGTTGTTATTATTGGTGCCATTGTCGTTACCGTTGCCGTTGCCGTTGCCATTGGCATTATTATCCCCGCCTTTCTTGAGTTGTGGGCAATCCTTTTTAAAGTGCCCCATCTTGCCACACTCAAAACAACCCTTCTGTGCGTTGTTCTGATTATTATTCTGATTGTTGTGATTGTTTTGCAGCTCTCCGTGACAATCCTTAGCTGCATGCCCAACCTTACCACACCGTTGGCACTTAACTTTATCACACTGATTTCCCGCATGATGAAATCCACATCTGTTGCACTTCGGATGTTTACCAATATAACCCCCTGACGATGATGATTGCTGACCACTATTCGAGTTGTGATAAGATTTGTTTGAGTCTTGCTTCCGGTTCTGCTGAAACGGCTGTTGGTTATAGTTCTTAGTGTTGTTGCTTTCCCACTTTCTCTTGTGGTCACCTACTTTAGTAGCTGATGTTCGTTTAGGCAGAGTCCCTTGTAACACTGCCTGATCAGTCAGTTGGTGCGCTAAACGAACAGCTTGTTGAATTGTTGTGGGATTTGCAGATGTAACCAATCCCTGAATCTGAGGCACCAATCCCCCAATGTACCTCTCTATCCACTTACTGACTGGAGTAGCCATATGAGGTAGAAGTCTGGCCAGTTCGTGTGATCGAGTCGTGTACTCCTCGATGTTTGATCCCTCCATCTTGAGATGCCAGTACTCCTCCTCTAGTTTCTGCATCTCACTGCGAGGACAGTACTCCTCCTGCAGTAAAGTTTTGAATCCATTCCAGGTCAAGGCATTGGCCTCACCCAATCCCAAAGTCTGAACATTCGAGTTCCACCAAGTCAATGCTGGACCCTCCAATGTTCCCGTAGCATACTTTACTTTGCTCTCATCAGGACAATTGCACATCTCAAACACAGATTCGGCCTTCTCAATCCATCGTAGGAGTCCAATGGCTCCTTCCGATCCTTTGAAATTATGTGGCTTACAGTCCAAGAACATCTTGAACGTGCATGCCTGTGGGTTCACCAATCCCCCAGCTGAACCATGTGGCCCTATATTGTGTGTCTGAGCGTAGTTCGCGATAGCTTCCGCGACCCTGTTATTAATCAGCTCATTGAGCTCAGCAACTGTCATGTGAACGTTCCCCTCAGCCATTATCTTTCTAGTTAAAAGAAGTGTTAGAGTGTTATCAAAGTCCAATGTGACATGTGTAAATAATACAACAAACACAACATGTAATATATAAATCAACACAACTGTTGGCAATAAATAATAGTTTTTCAATAGATAGAAATCTGATTTGAGTACAATACTTTTGAAATCAAAACATAAATTTTCCAAACATCTAATGTAGGGACACAACCCGCCCCTAATAAGTTTAAACAAAATAAAGAAAATCAATCATCCTCAACAGTGGATTCAGGATCAGAATCAACAGCTGGTGCTGGTTCTTCCCCTTCCTCTTCTTCATTCTCTTCATCCTCCTCTTCATTCTCCGAGACCACCAAATCTTCCAAGGCTTCAAGTCTGCCTTCCAAAATCTCAGCTCGGTTCTCAGAAGCTTCGAGACGACCAATCAAATGGATGATCTCATCTCGCATGTCATTAACCAGATGGGCAAGGTTATCCCGTCTTTCGTTTGCATCCCAGAGTTCCCGAACATTATACTCGATCCTATCATTCGCCCAGTACAAGTCCTCACGCAGTTTGGCAATCTCTTCAGAATCAGTCCGTTGCCTGGTATAAGAGGCGGGATATTACATATGAACCAAGGATCTCTCCTGTCCACGACCGATGTGGGATTTGCCTAAGGTGTCACATACACCCCCCCTTGGGACTCATCGTCCTCGATGAGGTTTGCCCCGCTAGCCTCTCTGGCGTGTAGGATCTGCCTAAGGTGTCCTCCAGACACCCCCCGGGACTCATCGCCCTGGATGAGGTTTGCCCCACATCCCGAACGGCACACGAGTGGCTCTGATACCATTCTGTCACACCCCCAATTTTCAACTAACGGAATCATTCCGTTTGAGAACGTGACAAACCAGGATCTCAGATCATTAGACATAACGAAGACCTCTATATGAATTTCAAAACATACTTTGATCAAAAACTGTAACATCAAAGTTTTCAAAGATTGCGGAAGCGTTTTAAAACAATAGCAGTTGTAAACTGTAAATTACAATGCAAAATTGTCAAATGTTCAAATCCAAATACATGAAATGTAAAACATGCATGCGACTCGATCTCCTAGTCCATGCCTGCTTTCTGGTGTATCTTAGCGTCCTGAGAAAACATGTAAATCAAGTCAACACAAAGGTTGGTGCATAACACAGGTTTAAGCATTCACAATGTTTAAAACAACAGTTTGAATATAAAGTTTGCAGATAACATATTCACACATTGCATAGTCATGATAGCTAGTCATATATACTATTTACATAAGTGGTCGACACCGAAGCTGACTAGTGCATGCTATCGCATGTTTTGCCTTGCCACTATTGTCTAGCACAAACAATAGTAAATGATTGTTTGGTTAGTCAAACACCTGCGTAGATCCCATCTACCAAGTGAGGTTTGTCAAACCTAATAGATCTATTTCCAACAACCACGCTTTGCGCTACGGCAAACTAAACGGTTCGAAGTGTAAGGACTTTTAAATGCTATGTTGTCACATAATGTAAACAGCTAACTCATACAAATGATATGTATCTAAAATGTTTGTTGCACATGTTTTCTCCCCCAAAACAGTTTAAAATAAGAAAGGGGCCGTGTACGCACCTTTGATTGTGAATAGAATGATCAAACACTCGTGAACTCGCGTAGAAAATCCTCTACGAAGAATCTGTGTATAAACAATAACTTAGTGTTATTCGGGATATCGTTTGGTGTTTGAACTCACATACGTGTCAACACACGTATTTTAGATTGTTAGAATCATGCATACGTAAGTACGCGTGAGCTTATAATCGTTTAAATAAAACCATGTAATCGTTTATGATTTTATTTAAATAACGTAATTATACGCGACTACGTTTTCGGTCTAAAATATAAATTTTATTATTCTAATATTGTTCAGGATTCCGTTACGGTTCCAATGCAACTTGAACGACTTAAATCGGAGTTAGAACGAGAAAGTTGTGATTAAAATACTAAAAATCAACTTTAATTGAAAAAGAGGTGGAGCACAGGTTCGAACCTGTGACCTCCAACCCCCAACACTCCCATCCTACCACTCCAACTACATCCAATTTCATTAACAAAATGATTTTTAATTTGTTTTAAGCATCGAAAAGACTGAATCCCTTTGTTTAACCATAGCCGAAGCAATTACTACCCAAATGATCCCTGATTCGAACCCGATTGAACCCAAAACATTAGGGCTTCTGTTCCACAGACCAAAACGAATTCACAAATGAGTTTAATTCGATTATGAATACTCAGAAGGTCCCAATTCGTACACTGAACCACTTCGAACTTGAACACTCGCACTCATCATTACAATTTGCTAAATTCGTTCGTTTTAAATTGGATTTTCTTAGAGTTTTCATCAACTACCATATTTCAAAGCTTTCTATACAATTAATTTCAAATTTTGAATATGTTTAGGTCAAAACCCCTAATCCGTTTTCATCTAAGAATCCTATCAATTGAAATCACGCAATTCGTTGTAATTGAATGTAATTATAATAGGGTTTAAGTAAATCGAACTCTTCTGAAGATGATGATAACATTTAATTTGATTTTCGAACTCCTTTCAATAGAAAACCCCAAAACCGTTTAACATAGGAACCCTAGAAATCGTTTTCCCATAATTTGTGATAGTTTTCTGAAATTGAAAGAGGATTATCCATATACAGAGAGTCACGAAACTCTCTGTAGTGTTTAATTTCATCTTTAAATCCAATTGAACAGAAACCCCCAAATTGGTTTCTCATATGAACCCTAGAACTAGAGTTCAATCAATTCGATGTTTATCCACGAAAAACTCATATGGATTAGCTTAGTCGGCATATTTAGGTTGTTTAGAAGTGAAAACTTACTTGATTTGGTGCCTAATTGATCGAGTTTGTCTTGAGAGTTGATGTTCGGCCACTCCACGATCGAGTCTCCTTTCCGCGGCTTCTCAAATCAAATTCTCTTATGTCAAAGGCTCTAAAGATGCCGACTAACAGTTCTAGAGTTTCAATTTTGTCAATTGTGATCAAGATATACGACTTTGAGGTGACAAGATTACGGTTTCGACTCTTGGTTGCCATCCAGATTAAATCCGACTAATCAATGGCTCAATAACGGTTGCTACTCATTATTAATCATCAATAGGATGATTAAGAGCAATCAATTCTCGGTTACAACCCTCCTATTGTGAATTTCGAATTTGCCCCAATCATATGGCCGAAATTTTGACTTCTAAAGTCAAAATTGATTTACTTTTCTACTTACAAACTTAATTCTAGAAATTTAAATGTTTTAGGAATAACTTTAAACATTTTCATACCCTCAAATTTTGTTTTTGGATAATTTCACACCAATTCGGTTAATTCTAAAGTTAACGGAGTTAATCCGGACTACCGAATTGTCACTAATTGGGCCACTTGGAATATTGTTGGCTAGGTTAATCCTTTTGGGTCTAATAAATACAATTGGGCCTACCTTGGGTCTCATTGGGCCTACCTTGGCCTCATTGGGCCTACCTTGGCCTTATTGGGCCTATCTTGACCTCATTGGGCCTACCTTGACCTCATTGAGCCTATCTTGACCACATTGGGTTTGTGATTTCGTTATTTTCAGTTAACGAGGTTAATTCGAAAAGTCGGATTGTCACACCATTGACCAAAAACATATCAGACGAACCTTCAACAAACCTGTTGAGCGAACCTGTTCAAAACCTATTGAACGAACCTTGTTGAACGAACCCACTCACAAACGTATCAGGCGAACCCTCAAACAAACCTTTTTTTGAATTCAATTTTTTTTTTTAAATTTCAAACAAACCAATGTTTTAATGTTTCAAAGTCAAAACAAATAATCAAAAATTATTGATTTAACATCAGATAAAGTTCAAAAATCTTTTTGTATTTTTCAAATTTCAGAACAAACATACTACAAATGTTATAAACCTAACTATAAAATATAAAACTAACTACAACAATCACATATTTTTGTTTGAGAAAGATCCAGACATGAGATCATATTGTATTACAATCATCAACACACCTGATTGAATTAATGAATATATTTATCATCAAACTACAATTCAAAAATGATTGTCAGTATATAAAACCTCTTTAAATTTAATCACTTAGTTAAGATATCAAATGAAAACAAAACCATCAAATACTTTATGTTCTCCATTTACTTGAACACATCCCGATTTTGTGAATAATTAAACAAACAATAATGTCCTTGAAAACAATTTACTTCAATTTTAGCTAGCTTGATCATGCAAAAACAAAATCAAATATCTTTTGAAAAACAATAAACCATAAAACAAATTGAAATTGTTCAAAATCTTGGAATCAAGGTTGATACTTTCGTATGCTCAGATAATCCAGAAAATGAACGAAACAATAATTTAAGATTAAGCTTTTAACAATCAGATCGATATTCTCATATACGCATAGATTGTCCAAATCTTAGTCAACACCAAGAAAACAAATTTGAATTTTTTAAAGCTATAACAATCAGGTCGATACGTAAGTATACGCAGAGAATGTTTCAGCTTTAAACTAAAATAAAAGAAAAACCAAATTTAGAATTTCTTTTGAAAATAAACGCATGATCAAAAACTATTAAATTTTGTTCAAGAAACATTTTGTAAGATTAATCACCACTCTTTCAGGACAAAGCTAAGCACTATGTTCTAAGCATTTGTTTCTCACAAAGCATAATCAAAATTTTGTCAAATGTTATCTCAACTAAGTTATAAACCTACCGACATATCATACTAAGTAATTGTAAATGCTCTTTATGTTTAAGTTCTAGTATGATACAGATGTGCTTCCAATTCCTACAATGTACTATCATTTCTCATTTGATCGAATCAATTTCTCAGAATATTAATTTTTTAATGTTTTTGTGTTTTTGATTTTTCAAATGTTTTTGAGTTTTTCAAAATTTTCTCCAACTAAAAACTAAAACACAAAACAAACAAAACAATTAAAATATCTGATGTTAATTCAATAAAAATTGATTATGAAGGAAGTTGATTTGAAATAACCTCACCCATGACTCGAATACCATTTAATTTAAGTAAATACTCAAAACTATTTTTATCAAAAGCCTTGGTGAGAAGGTCTGCTTGTTGCTCATTTGTATGTATCTTCACCACATCAATAAGTTTCTTTTAATAGCAATCGCGTATTAAATGAAACCTAATGTCAATGTGTTTAGAACGTGAATGATACACTTGATTCTTTGTTATATCAATAGCAGCCTCATTATCAACATGAATTGGGGTTGTCAAATAATTCAAACCATAGTCTCTCATCTTTTGTTGTATCCACAATACTTGTGAACAACAACTGGCAGCAGCTACATACTCAGCCTCACAAATTGAAGTAGCCACAGATGTTTGGTTTTTACACTGCCAAGAAACTAATCGTTCCCCCAAAAATTATGCACCACCAGTTGTGGATTTCACATCTATCTTACATCCTCCATAACCAGAGTCACTATAGGCATTGAAGGAAAAGTTATCATCCTTAGGATACCACAGACCGGTGTCTGGTGTACCCTTCAGATAACAAAGTATTCTTGAATATACTTTGTCTGATGAATGAAAATTCCATTATCAGTTTGATCAATTTGTAAACCCAGAAAAAATTTGATATCTAACATTTCACTCATCTCAAATTTCTCAATCATCACCTCTTTGAACTCCAAACACATTTGTTCATCGGTAGACCCAAAAATAATATCATCTGCATAAATCTGAACAAGAAGAATGTCCTTTCCCTTCTCCCTTCTCCCGAAAGAACAAAGTTTTGTCAATCTGACACCTATTGAACCCGTGTTCAATAAGGTGAGTCGATAAAGTCTCATACCAGGCAAGCGGAGCCTGATGAAGACCATACAGTGCTTTGTCCAATAAGTAAACCTGATCCCGATGGATAGGATCCTCAAAGCCCGGTGGCTGACAAACATACAATGTTTCCTTCAAAGAACCATACAGAAATGCAGATTTTACATCCAACTGATAAACTTTGAATTTCTTGTGAGCAGCAAAAGGAAGAAAAAGTCTAATTGCTTCCAACCGCGCCACAGGTGTAAAAACTTCATCGTAATCAATTCCTTCAACTTGTTTGAAACCCTGATCCACTAAACGAGCTTTGTTTCTGACAATTACGCATTGGTCATCTCGTTTGCATCTTAGCACCCATCTAGTACCAATCTTTTTCTCTTCTTTTGGCAAATCGACCAAATGCCAAACTCCCAACTTTTGAAACCGGTTCAACTCTTCTTGCATTGCCTCGACCCAGGCAGGCTCACGTAAAGCTTCATTAACAGTCTTAGGCTCTATTTGTGAAATAAATGCCGAATGCATCCAGATCTCTAGACTGCCATGATTTTTCTCTAACTCCACATACAAAATTTATTCATTTGTGACTTGATGTCGTGTCTGTACTCCTGCGGCTGGATCTCCTATAATCTGAGAAATCGGATGATTCACATGAACACGTGTGACAGGCACTTGCAGGACACCCACATTACGATCCAAATTTGTAATATTCTTATCAGCGTCTTGATCGTGAGAAATAGCATCTTTAAAAACATCATTATCATCATCAGATGACCAATCATCATTAATTACTTCTGAAATGCCTTCCTCATGTGGTGTAGTAATACCATCTTCAGAATGATGAGAAATACCTTGTTCTTCATAATTCTGCAAATCATAGAACATTTGTAAGGTTATTTCATCATCAGAAACAATTGGAGACGTATTAAAAGACTCGAACAATTTATTGTAATCAAAAAGCCTATCTGGTCCTTTTCCGTCTGGTATAGGTGTATGTCATTGAACATCCACATAATACCATAATTCCACAGCATCCGTACGTTTATTAAAACACGTTTGTTAGGAAGACTTTAGCCAAGAAAGAAACCCTCTTCAACTTTAGAATTGAATTTTGAATCTTTCTTTAGCATGGTACAAGGAGCCCCAAAAGGTTCCAAGTGTTCCAAATTAGGCTTTCGATTCTGAAGCAATTCATAACAAGTTTTATTGGGTCTTTTAACAATCAAAACTCTGTTAAGAGTAAAATAAGCTGTAGCCACAGCTTCACTCCAAAAAGTAATGGGAAGTTTAGAATAAGCTAGCATTGTTCTCGCAGACTCAATCAAAGTCCTGTTCTTTCTTTCAGCTACACCATTCATCTGAGGCTCATATGGTGCACTGAACTGCTGCTGAATGCCTTTGGAATTACAAAATTCCTCCATTTGATGATTCTTAAACTCAGTCCCATTATCCGATCTTACATGTCTTACTCTCAATTTATATAAAGTCTCCAACCTATTGATCAACAACACAAATGTAAGAAAATCCAAACAAACTTAAATATTAGATCGTAGTTAGACGATAAAGCCCAATAAAATATAAAGGCCCAAATAGGCCCATTAAAGTCTGATATGTACAACTTAGGCCCAATAAGGCACATTAAAAATGTAACTGACGAAAGAAAATGAATAGTTATAACAAGATGATATTATCTGAATGATTAGAAATTTAAACATCAAACCTAACCTGAGAAAATAACATGAACTGTGTAACATAAACGTATGAAGTCGTGTTTAATGCTAGTTAATTGATATTAACCGTTTAAACATTTTAATGCCTAAATTAAGGTAGAACGTGTCACTAAATGATAATTATGAATCAATAAAATATTAAAAACATAAGAATGCTATTCTGAGTGAGAAGATAATTTCACTAACTAAATACAAGGTATACACAATATAAACACGTTTCGACATAAATAGTTAAACAAATTAATTTTTAATGGTCAAAATAAACATTCTAATATTATTTTAAGTTAATTTTACGTAAGTTAGGAAGCGTCGGGTCGAGAATTATAAACCAATACGAAATACGATCGCGAGATGGGTCGGGTACGCGTTTTAAAACCCTAAACAACCCTAATTATATAAAGGGATAACCCTTTCTTTTTTTCCCATCTCAAGTCAGCCGCACACACACATTTATGTGTGTGATCAGCCATTCAAACATAACCGAGAGAGAGAAAGAGGAGCTGCGGCGGCCCTATGGTGGAGCAACGGAGGCGCACGGCGGCGGAGCAAATTGGCTACATCCTCGAACTCGTCTTTTCACGTTCTACAACCTTTCCTTCTTCAGCATCGCAAGATCTCGGCTCTATAGGATCCAAAAAGGGGTGAGAAGAGGACGACGGCTAGGGTTTATTCTCTAACAAGTGGTGACTAAAGGCTGAGGTTCGGTTTCAAGCAGGTTGCGAGGGTGTTAGGAAGCGGAACCTGGACAAAAAGGCGACATGCAGCAGTGGCTAGGACCACGCCGTAGCTTAGGGCGGCGGCGATGATAGGTTCCGGCAGCCTCTCACTTTAAAACCGATAAACAAGGGTAAGAAATCAGGTTATCAGCCTTGATTCGTGCATGCATGTCGGTTTCTTGAATGTTTTTGGTTCTAATAATTATGAAGGAGATGGTTCATGCGGCTGTGATGGTAGCCAACAGGCCGTTGGTGGCGGTCGACCAACCACAGTGGTGGTATTCGGGCCAAAAATGGCACATGAAGGAGCTGCCATGACCAGGACCCTTCGGGTGTTGGTTCTAGAGGAAGAGCAGTCTGCTCAGGTGGTTTATTTGTTCCCAACAGAAAACCTAAGGTAACTGCAATTATATGAGTTCCGATCTATGAATGCATGTCGTTCCTTTAAAGGTTTTTGTGTTCTGATGTGTGTTTGGGAATGCTCCTTGTGGTTTGATGGTGTCTGGCATATTTATAGTGGCTGTGGTGGTGGTGGTAGGTCACGGAGTGTTGCCACGGTCTATGAATGCATGTCGTTCCAATTGTTTAACACTATCATATATGTAATATGATAGTGTTAAACAATTGGTAATTTAAGAAAGGTGTTTAACTCAATATTGATATGATTTTATAAAAGATATCAAACTTATGTTAATTCTATAATTAATCATGAAGTTGTTAATTTTATACTAAGTATTGGTACTATTATCAATTCCGGCACTTACATTTCAACTCATTTAAGACTACTAAAGGTCTTATTAAATATTAGCTAACACTTGTAAGTACATATATAAATTATAACTGTTATGCCTTTCTATTCATTAATTATACTTATCTTAGATTATTAAAAACAACAATATTAACCTAACATTCAATACTATATTATTCATATATTTACTATTGATTAATATTTTGAAATAGGAATGTTGTTAATATTGATAGTAAAATGGTTATTATTATTATTATTATTACTATTACTATTATTATTATTACTATTATTATTAACGTTATTATTACCTTTGATAATAGTATCATCTAAGAATGTTTACTCACCTTTAAGCATAGACACTAAATTATGTGTATTTTAAACATTCTTTAATTCAATATCAAAAATAATTAAAATATTTAGTATAATCAGTGACTCCAACATGTATAAACATCTTAGATACTAATGTTAGTTACTAATATATTTGATTTATATGAATTTCCTAATAGTTATCTCTATTCCTAATGAGTTAGGTGAATACCCTATCTAGTATATCAACTTATATTATTAGTAAAATACCATGATTACTAATATACTAAAACAACTTGGATAGTGATTATATCTATAACTTACAAACAAGAGTTAACCAACTTTTAAACTTAAGAAGTTAATTACAATAAAATTGAATCATCTTAGAATCATCTTATATGAAATTCCTAATAGTTATCACTATTCCTAATGAGTTAGGTGAATACCCTATCTAGTATATCAACTTATATTATTAGTAAAATGAATCTTATCGTTTTGTGGTGACTGATGACTTTTCTAGATTTTCATGGGTCATGTTTTTAAAGCATAAATCAGATACTTATGAAAATTTTGTGTTATTAATTAATAGGTTAGAGACGTTGTATAAGTTGAGAGTGAGACGTGTAAGATCAGATAATGGGACTGAGTTTAAGAATCATCAAATGGAGGAATTTTGTAATTCCAAAGGCATTCAGCAGTAGTTCAGTGCACCGTATGAGCCTCAGATGAATGGTGTAGCTGAAAGAAAGAATAGAACATTGATTGAGTCTGCCAGAACAATGCTAGCTGATTATAAACTTCCCATTACATTTTGGAGTGAAGCTGTGGCTACAGCCTGTTTACTTTTAACAGAGTTTTGATTGTTAAAAGGCATAATAAAACATGTTATGAATTGCTTCAGAATCGAAACCTAATCTGGAACACTTGGAACCTTTTGGGGCTCCTTGTACCATGCTAAAGAAAGATTTAAAATTCAATTCTAAAGTTGAAGAGGGCTTCTTTCTTGGCTACAGTATTCCTAACGAACGTGTGTTTAATAAACGTACGGGTGTTGTGGAATTATGGTATCATGTGGATGTTCAAAGACATACACCTATACCAGACGGAAAGGGTCCAGATTGGCTTTTTGATTATGACAAATTTTTTGAGTCTTTTAATATGTCTCCAAATGTTCCTGATGATGAAATAACTTTGCAAATGTTGTATGATTTGCAGAATTTAGAAGAACAAAGTATTTCTCATCATGTTGAAGATGGTAGTAATACACCACATGAGGAAGGCATTTCAGTAGTAATAAATGATGATTGGTCAATAGATGATGATCAGGATGTTTTTGAAGATGCTATTTCTCATGATCAAGACACTGATCAGAATATTACAAATCTTGATCATAATGTTGGTGTTCCGCAAGTGCCTGTCACAAGAATTCATGTACATCATCCGGTTGCTCAGATCATAGGAGATCCAACTGCAGGAGTACAGACACGAAATCAAATCACAAATGAATAGAGTTTGTATGTAGAGTTAGAGAAAACTCATGGCAGTCCAGAGCTCTGGATGCATTCAGCATTTATTTCACAAATAGAGCCAAAGACTGTGAATGAAGCGTTGCGTGAGCCTGCCTGGGTGGAGGCGATGCAAGAAGAGTTAAATCAGTTTAAGAAGTTGGGGGTTTGGCATTTAGTTGATTTGCCAAAAGGCGAGAAGAAAATTGGTACTAGATGGGTACAAAGATGTAAACGAGATGATCGAGGAGTAATTGTTCGAAACAAAGCTTGTTTAGTGGTTCAAGGTTTCAAACAAGTTGAAGGAATTGATTACGATGAAGTGTTTGCACCTGTGGCGCGGTTGGAAGCAATTACACTTTTTCTTGCTTTTGCTGCTCACAAGAAATTTAAAGTTTTTCAGCTGGATGTCAAATCTGCATTTCTGTATGGTTCATTGAAGGAAATAGTGTATGTTTGTCAGCCACCGGGCTTTGCTGATCCTATCTATCGGGATCAGGTTTATCTATTGGACAAAGCACTGTATGGTCTTCATCAGGCTCCACGTGCCTGGTATGAGACATTATCGACTCACCTTATTGAACACGGGTTCAATAAGGGTCAGATTGACAAAACTTTGTTTTATCGGGAAAAGGGCAAAGATATTATTCTTGTTCAGATCTATGTTGATGATATCATTTTTGGATCTACTGAGGAACAAATGTGTTTGGAATTGAAAGAGGTGATGATTGAGAAATTTGAGATGAGTGCAATGTCAGATATCAAATTTTTTCTGGGTTTACAAATTGATCAAACTAATAATGGAATTTTCATTCATCAGACAAAGTATATTCAAGATGTGCTAAAACGGTTTAGCATGCTTGATTAAAAACCAATTTCCACGCCTATTCAGCCTAATCAAGGAATTGAGCCCGATATTAAGGGGGAGATCATTGATACTACTTGTGACAACTAGTACCCGACCGCCCGGCAAGTCCGTACGGTATGTGTACTTGCATACAGTAACTATGTGTACATGCGTATTTGTAAACAGTTTTTGTATTAACAGGATTCTAAATACAAGAACAGTTGTACGTATTTTTGTGTAAACTTAAATACATTAAGTACAACGTACATTTGAAACATTAGTTGTGTTTATTAAGTGAAAACTTAATGACAATTAACACAACAAATCATGAGAAACAACGGTGATTCAAACAATTATCAGAAACAAATCGGTTGCGATCTGATGTCCATAGATGACAGGAATCAGATGGCCGACAATTCAATGTGAATGCAAGATGAAAACAGGATGTTTAGTTGAGTCCGACAGTGAGGAAGCACAATTTAAACATAAACTGCAGTGTCGTTTCAGAATAACGAACTGACAGTGTGTTTGCGTGGGTGACGATTCACACAAACATATCTGTGAGTTTAACGTTCTGAAATGATGACTGGAAAGTAGAAAACAAAAGTCGGAAAGCAAAACCATCGTCGTGTTCGTTCGAGTGACGATTCGAACGAATACGCGCGATGGCGACGCGATACGACGAAACGAAAACAAAATACGACACGAAACGAATTTAAATTTAATTAAATAAAATAATAAACATTTTTACAATTTTGAAACTCATCAAATTAATTAAATTAACATTTCTATTTATTTATTCTAAATTACGCGTAGAAATCCGGTTACGCGACGAAGATGCGAACCGAGCAACCGAAATGGACCCGAACACCCCGGAGTATATAAACTACTAATGAGAGTGTTTTATCATAATTTTTCTGCACCCTCTCTCTCTAAAAACGAATTTCACGAACCCTTCATCTCTCTAGAATATTCAAGCTTCAATCCTTGATATCTTCCTCGTTTGTGGACCGATTTGGGTGATTTTCGAACCCACGCGAAGCTATTGAAGTCCTCTACACAAAAGTACAACGGATCTTGTGATTTTTCCAGCCAAATCGGAGGTATGATGCTTGAAATGTAGCTGAAAATAGGGTTTTCATACCCCTTGATCGACCACCCTTATAACCAGCTTTAAAATCGAACCTACCTGATCTTAGACATCATGCGAACACCTTATGAGGTAATGCAAGTCAGTAGATGGGCCGAGAGGAGTTGAAACAACCAGGTTCGACGAGGGAGATGATGAACAGTGCAAGGTTCGTAGGTTTTCCAGAAGCGGCCGAACTATGGAGGTCTCACGAGTCATGCACGAACCTTCATCAGGTGCCACCGAACCCCGGCCGAACCTGCTTGATGAGCGAACTATTTACAGCCTTACGCGAACCCTTTGAGTCTCACGAACCTGAGGATCTGAAGCACCCTAGACACCGAACCCTTCTTGCTCGACGAACCCTTGAGCTTATCACGAATGTTTTTTTTTCAGAGCCACGAACCATTGGAGGTTCCTTGGCCGAACCAGTTTCAGTCGAACCCTAATGGTTCGCATTATTGAGACCGAACCTTACTGTCATCATCATAACCGAACCATTTGACCATTAAGGGACCGAACCTTAGGTCTTTCCAGCCGAACCATGTGATTAGCCAGCCTGTTCATCGAGCCATTTTCAGTTTTGAAGGGACAAACCAGTGGCCTAAGCAGCAGATTAAACCACTTGCATTTGGATGTCATTCACTAGCTCATAACCTATTACTCGGCCCACATCTGATTTAGTTCAAATCATCTTCAATTGGGCCACTAGGAAGAATTAATTCACGTTGGCCATTTACTTGTTCAGGCCCAATAGAATTTCACTTGGCCCAGCAGCGTAGTAGTCTTGGCCCAACATCACATAAAATGGTTTCAATGAATCGGCCCAATAACAATCCAATCACCTTCGGCCCATTTTCTTTGTTCAGCCCACGCTAGTTTGGCCCAATACATTTCTACGGTTCATGGTTCGGCCCACACATAATCGATTAGGCCTACTTGTTATAACCGGCCCAACAGGCCCAATGTACCTTGACCGGCCCAAGACACGCATAGTAGCCCACAAAACACTTTGAGAAGCCCAGGAGATTCCATTCGGCCCATGTAGCTAACACTTGGCCCAAATAGGAGGCCCACATGGTTTAAAGGTTAACGAATATACGGCATTAAACAATTAAAGATAAAATGCGTGGGGTTATGATCTAATTATTTCGATTATAATAAAGGTTAGTTTTAATGCATTATCAAGATGAAAAATTGACATTTTCGTGAATGGTTGCATGTTTAATTGATGACTATGTAACAAAGTAAATACTAGAGTGGGTTACAAAGAGTTATGAATTTTAAGTGATAACATAATTATTAAATGGCCAAGTGTTAGTGTGTTCTTGACTATTAGACAAGGGCCGAATGAGGACCAAGATCAAGAGGCGACAAAGAAAATAGGAATAACACATACACGCGTACAAACTTTACAAATTTATACTTATAAGTTAAATACGCGATATGAAATCAATACAGGAACGTGAAAATTACTACAAGAACAATCGAGAGCGCGTGTCTTCATTTCTTTTAAGCTAAGTCAACCCTACAACAGCAAGGTGAGTTCATATGCCCCTTTTACTTTAATCTTTACTGATTTTAACTCTCGGGGCTGAGAAACATGTTTACTTTTATTTATTTAAAAGTTTTACTTAACATGTTAATTATACTCTGATTAAATGATATTAAATTGTTTATTATCATATATCATTGTATGCATGCTTGTATGATTATGAGATAACAGGGAAACTCAGATGATTATGATAATGTAATTTCTTAATCATCAACACATTAGAATAACTTAGTTATAAGATAATAGCTTATAACACTTAGTTATTTTCACATGAGCAAATACCTAGACAGTTTACACATAAGCATAACGAGAACAATCCCTCATTGAGACTTTGGGATCACACAGATTACAGTAAATGATGATCATGATAACGTAACTTCATGGGATTCTTATCATTTACAGTAAATGATGATCATGATAACGTAACTTCATGGGATTCTTGTCATTTACACATAATTAACATAATGTAATAAGACAAGTTCTTATTCGACTTTGTTAAACACACGAGAACATTCCCACACGGATACTTTGGGAACACATGGATTCAGTAAATGACGATTCTTATCATTTACAGTGAATGACGATCATGATAACGTAACTTCATGGGATTCTTGTCATTTACACCCGATTATCATAACGTAATAAGACAAGTTCTTATTCGACTTTGTTAATCACATGATACAATCCCACACGGAAACTTTGGGATCACACGGCGGGATAGGAGAGAATGGAATGCATTTTAATCTGATTACGTGAGGATTTAAAATGGATTCCATTCGGATTCTATACGCTGCATTTGGAGACACATGATGAACAGTTAACTAACACTTTTAATATTTAGAAGTGAAACAACAGTTAACCCCACAACTATAGAATAATCTAAGGAATGGATTTAATAAATCTAACATCCTTAACACATATATTGGTTATCAAAACTTAGGTTTGATAATTACCACGTTATCATATTATTATTCTATACATGAGAACACAGGTGATCAAGGAAGAGATAACATGAGAATTGAGAATGGAAATCAATAGTTGTATTACAAGTAGTGTGGAGTTTTAGTGGTGTTGTGGTGGGATGTTGGCTAGGGCTTAGTTCCCTTACATATGCCCTATATATAAGCAACACTACTAGGATGATATAGTACTTGTGACTATAACTATTGAGGAGCCATTGGATGAACAAGTGAATCAGACAATCATACTAGTAATATATTATCATTGTGAATGTGCATGTGAATGAATCAAGGTTTTACATTAACTTACTTATGAACTCACCAACCTAGTGTTGACTTTGTTTTAAATACATGTTTCTCAGGTGACGAACAGGTGTAGACATATACATGCAAAGATTAAGCTAGTGGACTTTTAGAAGACCTAGCTTTATTTTGTGTTGCATGCTTTTGGGGAAACAAGGATATGAATCATCTTTTGTATATCTTGTACATATACAAGATATAGTTACATTGATTCTTTTTGGTAGATTTACTTGATTAAATTATGAACAATACTGTGTAATTTAATCTTGTAATTCTACATCATGGATGTGTTAGCATTTCTCATTTTGACTATCATGTGCTATGTAAACAATCTGATCATTTGATTATCATTCAAAGATATCGCGCCCCGGGAACCTTCCGCCCGACGGGAAAACCCGATCCGTTCCCGCCGGCCCGGGGTGTGACAGATTGGTATCAGAGCCATGGTTATAGAGAAATATAGGTCATATTACTTAAACGGTTTGGCCTAGACTATAACCTAGGGACCCTCATGTAGAGTTCTTATGATATAGGATTCTATTTGCATATGTCTTCTGCTTCTGATCACTGCACTAACCGATTTTCTTTCGGTTATGATCAGAATGCCGCCACGAAGACAACCACCTCTACTACCGCTGACTCAAGGTTCAGCTCCGCACTCTTCGACACCGACACCGCCAGACTCTCCTACACAAGCACCTCCACCTCCTCCTCCGCCACCACCGGCGTATCAGCTGGATCCCGCTACCATTGCACTGGCCACTCTGTTGACCAGTCAGCTGAGGGAGGTAATCCCAGACATGATGAACCGAATCAACACCAACAACAGCAACAACGTTGCCAACTCATCAGGAGAAGGCAGCGGTAACACCAGACAGAGTCAGGACTATGCCTACAAGAACTTTGTAGGTTGCAAGCCACCCAGTTTTAGTGGCAGTGAGGGTGCAGTCGGACTGATCCAGTGGATCGAGAAGATGGAGGCTACCCTCGACATCAGCGGCTGTCCTGAACATAATAGAGTAAAGTATGCTGCTGGATCATTTAGCAAGCGAGCGTTAACCTGGTGGAACGCTCAGGTTTCAATCAGAGGCCGGGATGAGGCCCAGGCCATGCCGTGGAACGAATTCAAGGCGATGTTGAGGGCAGAGTTTTGCCCAAGAAATGAACTGAAAAAGGTTGAGACTGAACTACTCAATCTGGAGATGATTGGTGCTGGGCATCTGGCCTACACTACACGATTTCATGAGTTAGCCACTCTGGCACCGGATGTGGTGCCAACACTTGAGAAGAGAATTGAGCGGTATGTTGGTGGATTACCGCCCAGTATCCGAGGTCATGTGATTTCTGCTCACCCTACCACCATGGAATTAGCTGTTACACTGTCAGCATCCCTGACGGATATGATGGTTGCCTCTGGAGCATTCAAGAAGGAGGCTGAAACTGCCAAAGCTGGAACTTCAAGGAAGTCGGACAAACGTCCGGCTAAGAAACAAAAGGTGGCTAGAAACTTTGCTGCCACTACCCAAACTCCGATGCGCAATCAACCACCACCATTGGAGATCAGGAAGCCATACACTGGCACTGCACCTTTGTGCAACTCATGCCAGTACCATCATCTACCAAATGTTCCGTGCAGACACTGCACCAACTGTGGAAGATTTGGTCACACAGCAAACTACTGCAGGAGTCAGAGGACTCAGAACAGAAACAACAATGCAGCCACTGCTGCTGCTACTACCGATCACAGGTCTTGCTACAACTGTGGTGAACCTGGTCACTTCTCTCGGGATTGCCCTAAGAGAAATCAGCAACAGGCTCAAGCACCAAGAGGAAGAGCCTTTCAGATAGGAGCTGCTGCCGCTCGACAGGACCCGAATGTTATTACGGGTACATTTCTCTTATCTGACTTCTATGCATCCATATTATTTGACACTGGTGCGGATCAGAGTTTCATCTCATCCGAATTTGCATGCCATCTTAATTATGATAAGGAATTGTTAGACTCCCCTTATACTATTGAGATAGCAAATGGCAAACAGATTACAGTAGACACTATATTTAGGAATTGCCCATTGACACTTGGCGATCATACATTTTCCATCGACTTGATACCGATGGAACTGGGCAGTTTCGACATCATCATCGGAATGGATTGGCTATCTCTTAATAGAGTTGAGTTCATCTGTTCCGATAAGCTACTACGCATTCCTGTGGAGAACAATGAGGTCTTGGAGATTTGTGGAGACCAAGCGAAACGCAGTGTCAAGATAATATCGTGCATGAAGGCTCGCAAGTACTTACGAAAACAATGCGTTGCATTTCTAGCTCACGTGACTCAGAAAGACAAGAAGACGATCAAGATTCAGGATGTACCAGTCGTGAGAGATTTTGCAGAAGTCTTTCCGGATGACTTACCAGGACTGCCACCCGAGAGATCGGTGCAGTTTCGAATTGATTTGATTCCAGGAGCAACTCCGGTAGCTAAGTCACCTTATAGACTTGCTCCATCTGAGATGCAGGAGTTGTCTAATCAGTTACAAGAGCTACTTGATAAAGGATTCATCCGACCGAGCTTTTCCCCGTGGGGAGCTCCAGTTCTCTTTGTTAAAAAGAAGGATGGAACTTTCAGGATGTGCATTGACTATCGAGAACTCAACAAACTCACCATTAAGAATCGGTACCCGTTACCGAGGATTGATGATTTGTTTGATCAGTTACAGGGAGCACAGTACTTTTCAAAGATAGACCTGAGATCAGGTTATCATCAGCTCCGGATTCAAGAAGAAGACATACCAAAGACGGCTTTTCGTACACGATATGGTCATTACGAGTTCATGGTAATGCCATTTGGATTGACGAACGCACCGGCTGTGTTCATGGACTTAATGAACCGGGTGTGCAAGCCGTATCTGGATCAGTTTGTTATTGTCTTCATTGACGATATACTGATTTATTCAAAGAACAAGAAGGAACATGAGCAACACCTCAAGACAGTTTTGGAGCTTCTGAAAGAAGAACAACTCTATGCCAAATTCTCTAAGTGTGAATTTTGGTTAAGAGAAGTTCAGTTCTTGGGTCATGTGATTAACAGTGATGGTATTCACGTGGATCCTGCCAAGATAGAAGCAATCAAGAACTGGGATGTGCCTACGACACCAACGGAGATCCGATCATTCTTGGGATTGGCAGGTTATTACAGGAGATTCATTTTGAATTTCTCTAAGATAGCCTTGCCTCTCACCAAGCTCACACAGAAGTCTGAACCTTTTGTGTGGACACATAAGCAAGAGGAGGCATTTCAGACATTGAAACAAAGATTGTGCAATGCTCCAATCTTAACACTCCCAGAAGGCAGTGATGATTTTGTAGTTTATTGTGATGCTTCCCATCAGGGACTCGGATGTGTTTTGATGCAACGAGACAAAGTCATTGCTTATGCCTCACGACAGCTGAAGATACATGAGAAGAATTACACAACACACGATCTTGAACTGGGAGCTGTTGTATTTGCACTGAAGATTTGGAGGCACTACCTGTATGGTACCAAATGCACTATCTTCACAGATCACAAGAGTCTACAACACATATTTGATCAGAAGGAGCTTAACATGAGACAGAGACGTTGGGTTGAGCTCCTGAACGATTACGATTGTGTGATCAAATACCATCCGGGCAAAGCAAATGTTGTTGCAGATGCTTTGAGCCGGAAGGAAAGAGTCAAACCCTTACGTGTTCGCGCAATGGGAATGACTGTGCAAACCAGTTTGAGAGATCACATTCTACAAGCACAACAAGAAGCAGTGGCAAGAGACAATCTGAAACGCGAGCTCGACTGTGGAGCCGAGAAACATTTCAAGACGAAACAAGATGGAGTTATCTATTATCTGGATCGTGTTTGGATTCCAGCAGTAGATGAACTTCGAACACTCATTTTTGATGAGGCACACAAGACACGTTACTCAGTTCATCCTGGTGCCGATAAGATGTACCAAGATCTTAGGTCGTTTTATTGGTGGCCAGGCATGAAGAAAGACATTGCCACTTATGTTGGCAAATGTCTCACATGTGCCAAAGTCAAAGCTGAACACCAGAAACCTTCGGGTTTGCTGGAACAACCGGAGATACCACAATGGAAGTGGGAACAAATAGCTATGGATTTCATTACCAAGCTACCCCGCACTTCCAGCGGATACGATTCTATTTGGGTCATCATTGATCGATTAACCAAGTCCGCGCACTTCTTGCCGATCAGAGAGACATACAAGATGGAAAAACTAGCGAGACTTTACATTGATGAAATAGTAGTAAGGCACGGGGTGCCTCTGTCTATTATTTCAGACCGGGACAGTCGATTTACTTCGCGGTTCTGGCAATCATTGCAACAATCCTTAGGGACAAGTGTTAACTTGAGCACTGCTTATCATCCACAAACGGATGGACAAAGCGAGCGCACCATTCAAACCCTAGAGGATATGTTGAGAACATGCATCTTAGACTTCGGTGGAAGTTGGGACACACACTTACCACTCATTGAGTTCTCCTACAACAATAGCTACCACAGCAGCATCGGATGTGCTCCTTTTGAAGCACTCTATGGTAGAAAATGTCGGTCTCCAATTTGTTGGACCGAAGTGGGAGACCACAGAATAACTGGGCCTGAACTTATTCAGGAAACTACTGATAAGATAGCCCAGATACAACGACGATTACAAGCAACACGTAGCCGCCAAAAGAGTTACGCAGACAAACGGCGCAAGCCTTTGGAATTCGATGTGGGTGACCGAGTCATGTTGAAAGTGTCCCCATGGAAAGGCGTAGTTCGTTTTGGGGCTAAAGGCAAGCTAGCACCTAGGTATGTCGGACCGTTTGAGATTACTCAACGTATAGGTCCTGTGGCATACAGACTCAGACTCCCTGATGAACTCAGTGGAGTACACGATGTGTTTCATGTATCAAATCTCAAAAGGTGCTTAGCAGATGAGTCATTGATCATACCATTGGAAGAAATACAAGTTGATGAGCAATTACACTTCATTGAAGAACCTGTAGAGATTATGGAACGTGAAGTTAAGAAACTGAAGCGTAGCCGTATCCCTATTGTAAAGGTTCGATGGAACTCCAAGCGTGGACCAGAATTTACTTGGGAACGCGAGGACAACATGAAAGCCAAGTATCCCCACCTGTTCGAGAAATAAAGACCGATCTTTATGCTTAAATTTCGGGACGAAATTTCTTTAACAAGGGGAGACTGTGACAACTAGTACCCGACCGCCCGGCAAGTCCGTACGGTATGTGTACTTGCATACAGTAACTATGTGTACATGCGTATTTGTAAACAGTTTTTGTATTAACAGGATTCTAAATACAAGAACAGTTGTACGTATTTTTGTGTAAACTTAAATACATTAAGTACAACGTACATTTGAAACATTAGTTGTGTTTATTAAGTGAAAACTTAATGACAATTAACACAACAAATCATGAGAAACAACGGTGATTCAAACAATTATCAGAAACAAATCGGTTGCGATCTGATGTCCATAGATGACAGGAATCAGATGGCCGACAATTCAATGTGAATGCAAGATGAAAACAGGATGTTTAGTTGAGTCCGACAGTGAGGAAGCACAATTTAAACATAAACTGCAGTGTCGTTTCAGAATAACGAACTGACAGTGTGTTTGCGTGGGTGACGATTCACACAAACATATCTGTGAGTTTAACGTTCTGAAATGATGACTGGAAAGTAGAAAACAAAAGTCGGAAAGCAAAACCATCGTCGTGTTCGTTCGAGTGACGATTCGAACGAATACGCGCGATGGCGACGCGATACGACGAAACGAAAACAAAATACGACACGAAACGAATTTAAATTTAATTAAATAAAATAATAAACATTTTTACAATTTTGAAACTCATCAAATTAATTAAATTAACATTTCTATTTATTTATTCTAAATTACGCGTAGAAATCCGGTTACGCGACGAAGATGCGAACCGAGCAACCGAAATGGACCCGAACACCCCGGAGTATATAAACTACTAATGAGAGTGTTTTATCATAATTTTTCTGCACCCTCTCTCTCTAAAAACGAATTTCACGAACCCTTCATCTCTCTAGAATATTCAAGCTTCAATCCTTGATATCTTCCTCGTTTGTGGACCGATTTGGGTGATTTTCGAACCCACGCGAAGCTATTGAAGTCCTCTACACAAAAGTACAACGGATCTTGTGATTTTTCCAGCCAAATCGGAGGTATGATGCTTGAAATGTAGCTGAAAATAGGGTTTTCATACCCCTTGATCGACCACCCTTATAACCAGCTTTAAAATCGAACCTACCTGATCTTAGACATCATGCGAACACCTTATGAGGTAATGCAAGTCAGTAGATGGGCCGAGAGGAGTTGAAACAACCAGGTTCGACGAGGGAGATGATGAACAGTGCAAGGTTCGTAGGTTTTCCAGAAGCGGCCGAACTATGGAGGTCTCACGAGTCATGCACGAACCTTCATCAGGTGCCACCGAACCCCGGCCGAACCTGCTTGATGAGCGAACTATTTACAGCCTTACGCGAACCCTTTGAGTCTCACGAACCTGAGGATCTGAAGCACCCTAGACACCGAACCCTTCTTGCTCGACGAACCCTTGAGCTTATCACGAATGTTTTTTTTTCAGAGCCACGAACCATTGGAGGTTCCTTGGCCGAACCAGTTTCAGTCGAACCCTAATGGTTCGCATTATTGAGACCGAACCTTACTGTCATCATCATAACCGAACCATTTGACCATTAAGGGACCGAACCTTAGGTCTTTCCAGCCGAACCATGTGATTAGCCAGCCTGTTCATCGAGCCATTTTCAGTTTTGAAGGGACAAACCAGTGGCCTAAGCAGCAGATTAAACCACTTGCATTTGGATGTCATTCACTAGCTCATAACCTATTACTCGGCCCACATCTGATTTAGTTCAAATCATCTTCAATTGGGCCACTAGGAAGAATTAATTCACGTTGGCCATTTACTTGTTCAGGCCCAATAGAATTTCACTTGGCCCAGCAGCGTAGTAGTCTTGGCCCAACATCACATAAAATGGTTTCAATGAATCGGCCCAATAACAATCCAATCACCTTCGGCCCATTTTCTTTGTTCAGCCCACGCTAGTTTGGCCCAATACATTTCTACGGTTCATGGTTCGGCCCACACATAATCGATTAGGCCTACTTGTTATAACCGGCCCAACAGGCCCAATGTACCTTGACCGGCCCAAGACACGCATAGTAGCCCACAAAACACTTTGAGAAGCCCAGGAGATTCCATTCGGCCCATGTAGCTAACACTTGGCCCAAATAGGAGGCCCACATGGTTTAAAGGTTAACGAATATACGGCATTAAACAATTAAAGATAAAATGCGTGGGGTTATGATCTAATTATTTCGATTATAATAAAGGTTAGTTTTAATGCATTATCAAGATGAAAAATTGACATTTTCGTGAATGGTTGCATGTTTAATTGATGACTATGTAACAAAGTAAATACTAGAGTGGGTTACAAAGAGTTATGAATTTTAAGTGATAACATAATTATTAAATGGCCAAGTGTTAGTGTGTTCTTGACTATTAGACAAGGGCCGAATGAGGACCAAGATCAAGAGGCGACAAAGAAAATAGGAATAACACATACACGCGTACAAACTTTACAAATTTATACTTATAAGTTAAATACGCGATATGAAATCAATACAGGAACGTGAAAATTACTACAAGAACAATCGAGAGCGCGTGTCTTCATTTCTTTTAAGCTAAGTCAACCCTACAACAGCAAGGTGAGTTCATATGCCCCTTTTACTTTAATCTTTACTGATTTTAACTCTCGGGGCTGAGAAACATGTTTACTTTTATTTATTTAAAAGTTTTACTTAACATGTTAATTATACTCTGATTAAATGATATTAAATTGTTTATTATCATATATCATTGTATGCATGCTTGTATGATTATGAGATAACAGGGAAACTCAGATGATTATGATAATGTAATTTCTTAATCATCAACACATTAGAATAACTTAGTTATAAGATAATAGCTTATAACACTTAGTTATTTTCACATGAGCAAATACCTAGACAGTTTACACATAAGCATAACGAGAACAATCCCTCATTGAGACTTTGGGATCACACAGATTACAGTAAATGATGATCATGATAACGTAACTTCATGGGATTCTTATCATTTACAGTAAATGATGATCATGATAACGTAACTTCATGGGATTCTTGTCATTTACACATAATTAACATAATGTAATAAGACAAGTTCTTATTCGACTTTGTTAAACACACGAGAACATTCCCACACGGATACTTTGGGAACACATGGATTCAGTAAATGACGATTCTTATCATTTACAGTGAATGACGATCATGATAACGTAACTTCATGGGATTCTTGTCATTTACACCCGATTATCATAACGTAATAAGACAAGTTCTTATTCGACTTTGTTAATCACATGATACAATCCCACACGGAAACTTTGGGATCACACGGCGGGATAGGAGAGAATGGAATGCATTTTAATCTGATTACGTGAGGATTTAAAATGGATTCCATTCGGATTCTATACGCTGCATTTGGAGACACATGATGAACAGTTAACTAACACTTTTAATATTTAGAAGTGAAACAACAGTTAACCCCACAACTATAGAATAATCTAAGGAATGGATTTAATAAATCTAACATCCTTAACACATATATTGGTTATCAAAACTTAGGTTTGATAATTACCACGTTATCATATTATTATTCTATACATGAGAACACAGGTGATCAAGGAAGAGATAACATGAGAATTGAGAATGGAAATCAATAGTTGTATTACAAGTAGTGTGGAGTTTTAGTGGTGTTGTGGTGGGATGTTGGCTAGGGCTTAGTTCCCTTACATATGCCCTATATATAAGCAACACTACTAGGATGATATAGTACTTGTGACTATAACTATTGAGGAGCCATTGGATGAACAAGTGAATCAGACAATCATACTAGTAATATATTATCATTGTGAATGTGCATGTGAATGAATCAAGGTTTTACATTAACTTACTTATGAACTCACCAACCTAGTGTTGACTTTGTTTTAAATACATGTTTCTCAGGTGACGAACAGGTGTAGACATATACATGCAAAGATTAAGCTAGTGGACTTTTAGAAGACCTAGCTTTATTTTGTGTTGCATGCTTTTGGGGAAACAAGGATATGAATCATCTTTTGTATATCTTGTACATATACAAGATATAGTTACATTGATTCTTTTTGGTAGATTTACTTGATTAAATTATGAACAATACTGTGTAATTTAATCTTGTAATTCTACATCATGGATGTGTTAGCATTTCTCATTTTGACTATCATGTGCTATGTAAACAATCTGATCATTTGATTATCATTCAAAGATATCGCGCCCCGGGAACCTTCCGCCCGACGGGAAAACCCGATCCGTTCCCGCCGGCCCGGGGTGTGACACTACTCTTTATCATGGAATTCTTGGAAGTTTGATGTATCTGACTGCCTCAAGACAAGATATTGTGTTTGCTACCAGTATCTGTGCACGATATCAATCAAACCCTAAAGTTTCACATCTGATTGCAGTCAAAGGAATACTTCTTTATCTGAAGGGTACTCTAAACACGGGTTTGTGGTATCCTAAGGATGATAACTTTTCCTTCAATGCCTACAGTGACTCAGATTATGGAGGATGTAAGACAGATACGAAATCCACAACTGAGTATGTAGCTGCTGCCAGTTGTTGTTCACAAGTTTTGTGGATACAACAACAGAGGCGAGACTGTTGTTTGAATTTTCTTACAACCCCTATTCATGTTGATAACGAGGCTGCTATTGCTATAACAAAGAATCATGTGTATCATTCACGTTCTAAACACATTGATATTAGGTTTCATTTCATACGCGGTTGCTATAAAAAGAAAGTTATTGATGTGGTGAAGATACATACCAATGACCAACGAGCAGACCTTCTCACCAAGGCTTTTGATAAAAATCATTTTGAGTATTTACTCAAATTAAATGGCATAAGGGTTATGGGTGAGGTAATTCCAAATCAACTTCCTTCATAATCAATTTTTATTGAATTAACATAAGATATTTTAATTGTTTTTGTTCATTTTGTGTTTTAGTTTTTAGGGGGAGAAAATTTTGAAAAACTCAAAAAGATCTGAAAAATCAAAAACACAAAAACATTTAAAAAAATTAAAATCTGAGAAATTGATTAGACCAAATGAGAATTGATAGTACATTGTAGCAATTGGAAGCACATTTGTATCATACTAGAACTTAAACATAAAGAGCATTTACAATTACTTAGTATGATATGTTGGTAGGTTTATAATTTAGTTAAGTTAACATTTGACAAAATTTTGATTATACTTTGTGAGAAACAGATGCTTAGAACATATTGCTTAGATTTGTCCTGAAAGAGCGGTGATTAATCTTACAAAATGTTTCTTGTACAAAATTTAATTTACTAGTATTGATCATGTGTTTATTTTCAAATAGGAATGTTGTTAATATTGATAGTAAACTGGTTATTATTATTATTATTATTACTATTACTATTACTATTACTATTACTATTACTATTACTATTACTATTACTATTACTATTACTATTACTATTACTATTACTATTACTATTACTATTACTATTACTATTACTATTACTATTACTATTACTATTACTATTACTATTACTATTACTATTACTATTACTATTACTATTACTATTACTATTACTATTACTATAACTATTACTATTACTATAACTATTACTATTACTATTACTATTACTATTACTATTACTATTACTATTACTATTACTATTACTATTACTATTACTATTACTATTACTATTACTATTACTATTACTATTACTATTACTATTACTATTACTATTACTATTACTATTACTATTACTATTACTATTACTATTACTATTACTATTACTATTACTATTACTATTACTATTACTATTACTATTACTATTACTATTACTATTACTATTACTATTACTATTACTATTACTATTACTATTACTATTACTATTACTATTACTATTACTATTACTATTACTATTACTATTACTATTACTATTACTATTACTATTACTATTACTATTACTATTACTATTACTATTACTATTACTATTACTATTACTATTACTATTACTATTACTATTTCTATTATTACTATTATTATTAACGTTATTATTACCTTTGATAATAGTATCATCTAAGAATGTTTACTCACCTTTAAGCATAGAAATTAAATTATGTATATTTTAACCATTCTTTAATTCAATATCAAAAATAATTAAAATATTTAGTATAATCAGTGACTCCAACATGTATAAACATCTTAGATACTAATGTTAGTTACTAATATTTGATTTATATGAAATTCCTAATAATTATCTCTATTCCTAATGAGTTAGGTGAATACCCTATGTAGTATATCAACTTATATTATTAGTAAAATACCATGATTACTAATATAATAAAACAACTTGGATAGTGATTATATCTATAACTTACAAACAAGAGTTAACCAACTTTTAAACTTAAGAAGTTTATCACAATAAAACTGAATCATCTTAGAAATTGCAAACATACTAGTTACATAAGATATATACGAAGTAGTTATATTAAACATAAATTAATATTCACATTACACATACATTTATTTTTACAAATGTATCCTGTAAGAATTCACTAACTTGGTAATTGGAACCTTGGATTATCAAACCCTAAAACGAGTTAACACCAAAGAGCTCAACCACAATCAACAACCATAATGTATGAAATCTGCAATTTACCCATGTATAGATGAATACAAATAGGAACATGCTTTGATGATAACTCTGGGAACATATCAAATCTTGCATAGTGACACAATGACATGTTTGTACAGGAACAAAGGGAACTAGTTAAAGCAGCCAGGTGAGTTCATGTGATCCCTTTTCTTTTTACTGTTTTGGGATACTGAAAGCATGCTCCAAAATGTTTATAAAATTTATACTTATGTGATAATGAACATCCGTTCAAAATTAATTGCTTCCCCTAGACATGAAACGTCATATACAACCATTAACTCCGGAGGAGAGCAGGTGGGTATATGAGTAGTACTACGTGGGGAATCCCCCACGCACAGTGGCCTGAAAGGGTGGCCCTATAAAAATAGGGTTGAAACCCCACTGAGGTTAATGTCAACCGTTGTGGCATATATTCATCATGACACATTTAAACCGAGGACAGGAACGGGTCTCGGAATGGGAAGTAGATTAGGGTGACCATGTCACGGGCTAACAGCGTATGAGGCAGACGCCTGGACATGGCACAGGGTTGGTTGTATTGGTTTAAATTATCACATGCTATTTATTATTGTGTCTATATACTAAAACTCGTGATCTCACCAAATTTATAGTTGACGTATTTTAGCATGTCTTTCAGGTAATTAGAAACAGGTATGGCTCGGATACTCGGTTGCTTGCACAAGAACACTACATGTAAAATTGAAGAACTTGGCTTAAAGATTTATAAAGTAAAGATTTATAAAGTGTGCTAATGCCTGGATGGACCCAAAACTCTAAACAATCTACCATTAGTTAAATCTGCTTTATAGATTTGTTGTAAAAATTAGATACTTAGACTAAACCTTTGGTTAAATTGTTAAATATTTATTTTGTCTTCCGCTACTTTGTGTTTTGAATCAATCGTTAGTCAAGCCCTTGGTTTTTTGTGACACAAAATTTTCATAAGTTACTAATTTATGCTTCAATAACATGACCCATGAAAATCTTGAAAAGTCATTAGGCACCACAAAACAATAAGATTCACCACCTATACTTTGCACATTGATTGGTCCAAACAAGTCCATGTGAAGAAGTTCAAGTGGCATATCAATAGAAAATATTTTTTTTTTGTTTTGTGAGACTTTCTTTTCTGTTTACCCTTTTTACATGACACACACACATCTGGAAGTTTAAATTGTTTAACCGGTGCACCCTCAACTAAATGATTATGCACAAGATGATTCATCTTCCGAATATGAATATGTCCCATTCTCCTGTGCCATGAACGTTTGTCTTGCTCAGTAGCCTTGGACACCAGACAAGTTCCACTTTATTCACTGTCTCCGCCTTCGCCATGTCAAGCACGTAAAGTTCCTTGCTCCGATCAGCTGTCATAAGAATCCACTCATCAGAAATCTGAAATCCTTGCTTGAGTACATAACACCTGTCTTTGTCGAACATCACTTTGTAACCTTTATCACAAATCTGTGAAACACTCAACAAATTGTTAGTTAAATCTTTGTAGAAATTAACATTATCAAATGAAACCTTTCCATTTCTCAAACTACCAAACCCTGTAATTTGACCTCCTTTGTCTCCAGCAAAGTTCACATAACTTCCTTTCACTAACTTGAAATCTCTCAACAAACTCAACTCTCCAGTCATATGCCAGGAACATCCACTATCAACAATCCAACGATTATTGATATGGCCCATGGATGCAACCTACACAAAAATTAAAACAACCTATCAGTATTCAAAAGGGATGACCCCCGCCATTTTGGCGTCGAGTCCCTCGGAATGGACGCCTTCCATTCTTTTATGATGACCTACTTAAATATCCATCATCACTTTTATCATCCTCTTTCCCATAAACTTCATCACCTGACCTGTTTTTAAGTTTCCAAAATGATTTTAATTTAAAATGTTGTTTTGAACTTGATTTTAATTTAAAATGTTGATTATTTTCTTCTTTCACCCAAAAACAACCAGGATTGAATTTTCGAAGAACTCTCATCTCATCTTCACTAGGTCTAACTCTCCTAAGACTTACACCTGAACCATTCACCCAACTTTCCTAAATAGAATTCTTCCTGATTTTGTTATTTGGACAATTAGGATAAATATGTCCTTTGCTAGAACAAGTAAAACACTTTCGTGTTGCTCTTGGTGAAAAATAATAAAAACTGCTACAATCAGTTGAACTGAAATCCAAATCACAATTAGCAATCGAATGACCAAAATTACCACATCGGTAACATTTTCTAACTTTCAAATAATTCTTTGGTGTTGGTTCATCATAATACTTTGATGAACTGAAATGTTTTGAAACCACCTTTGCAGATGAGATTCTGTTTCTCAAACCAGTTGATTGTATCTTTGAATTTTTCATTTGATTTTGAAAATTCTTTGATTTGTTTTTATGTCCAACCCCAAACCTATCAAAGAAAAAATCCACTTTTTCAACATTTTTAGAAACCACATTTTGCTTTCGAAAATTTCCACTAGACTCTGCTTGATGTGTAGATGACTTAACATACACATTCGCTTTAAGATTAGTGATTGATTTGGCCTTAATCACTGGTTTAGAAACTTGAGTGGTTTTCATCACCACCTTCTTAACTTGTTTCATCTCAGCTTTTGACCTTTGAGATTTCAAAGACTTTTTATCAACAGTTTTAACTTGGTAACCATTTTGTCTCAAAATATCAGATGAATATTCTGACTCTGTGATATCTTCGATGATTGGAGCATCACTGTCAAGTGACACCTTTTCATTAGAAGATGAACCTCCAGCATTTTCAACACCTTGTTCAGACTCATGTTCATTCAAACAAACATGATGAACTTCCAAATTCAGATCAATTTGTGGTCTAGGAACATAGCTTGAAGGAGGTGGTACAGAATGAAATCCCAAGCTAGTAGTATCATTCGATGATCTTTGCATGGCAGCAAAGTAATCGATAACATACTGAGAATTCTGATAATTCTCTAGCTTGCGCTTGTTCATTTATGCTTCTGTTCTTGCTGCTGACAATTCAACTTTCAACTTTTGCACTGACTCGAGATGCACAGAAACTGCATGATTATTTTGCAAAACTTTAATTTTTAATTCTTCATTTTTTTCCTAAATCAATGATCTTTTTATCAAAAGCTTTTTCTCTTGAAATCAACTTCTTGTTAGCTTCAGTGCACTCGACCAGTTCAGTAGTCAATTGAGCATTCATTTCTTTCAACTTATCAATGATCTCTAAAAGATCATTATGTACTCTTCAACTTTTTCTTTGCCTTTGCTTGTTTCTTCTTCCAGAGAAGCCATGAATGCACCCATTAAATCATCATATTGCTTTCCCCAATCATACCCTTCATTTTCTTGACTGACTAAAGCTTTTGTTGATTCTTCAGACTTTTCCTTCTTCTTTTGATAAGCTTCTTTTGGCTTAAAAGGATTCAAATTTCCTTTCTTCTTTGGATTTTTAAACTCTCGATCAAAATGAACCAACTCACCACAATTGTAACGTTGTGTGGCCTTTGGATTAAATCCAAACTTTGTGTTTCGATCAAAAGTGAACTTCTTTCCAGTTTTCTTCTCATATATGTTAATTCTTCTAATTGCACTTGCCAACGCCCATTGAGTATCAATCAACTCCATCTCATCATCATCAATCTGCTCATAGTCTTCAAAAGTAAGATTTGAATTTCCAATCTTTCCAGCTATCTGTTCATCATAAGCACTGACAACACATGACAAAATTGACATATGATCTGTAACAGCCTCCACAGTTACTTTTCCCAAATTTGTTGAATTCAATTGAACTGGAGTTGTTGTAGAATCACACTTTTTCTCATTCATAGAATAAGATGAACTTGAACTAGCAGATGCAGATGGTACATAAGTACTATCAGCAGTGCTTGAAACAAAAGTTGTTTGAATCTTTGCAGAAGAAACAGGAGGTGTAACCACATATGCACCATAAAGTGAAGGATCCTGAGTAACATTAACTCTTCTTGCTTTTCTCTTATCTTTCATTTCCTGTTCTTCTAACTTTTGGATAAACTCAACCAGTGTCATTCCCAGTAGATTTTCTCTCAAAATCAACACCAACGAATTCCGTCTTTCAGGCAATGCATCTGCAAAACAATCTATTCTCTCCTCTTTAGTATATTCAATTCCACACTTCCGAATTTCAGTCAACAAATGCCTATATCTGGTTATTAAATCTTCAAGAGTCTCATTTCGAATAAAATTGAAATTTTCGAACTCTTTGCGTATATCAGTAGCTTTCATCTTCTTAAGTTTGGTGTTTCCCTCAATTCTTGCCTTTAAAGCATTCCATAAACCATATGAAGTTTTATGTTCATCAAATTGATGTAGAATCTGATTAGGAATTGCTTGACTCAACATCCAATATGCTTTCTTTTCACCCTATGACCGGAGCTCCCCATGGAGAGAAACTCGGTCTTATGAAACCTTTGTCTAAAAGTTCGTGACGTGGACAAAACTTTTCCACAAGAAGATTTTTGAAACCGTCCCACGGTAAACTAAAGCAACTTCGCGTCCTCTGGTGTTCTTCTCAGAATTCCACCAGGTGAGTGCGCCTTTATGAAAAGCGCTTGAGGCCATTTTGACCTTCAGGTTCTCAGGACATCCTGTGAAATCAAGAATATCCTCGGTGCTCTCTAACCACTGTAGTAGACCAGTAGCTCCTTCAGTACCAGCGTACTTAGGAGGCTTAGCATCATTGAACTGCTTGAAAGTGAAGTTAGCAGTTCCAGTAGTTGTAGCATTTGAGTTATGTGCTGAATCACTAGTACTTCCCCGAAGATTCTGGGTAATATCAGTGACCATGCCCGGAATGACATCTCTCATGTGTATAGCGATGGCTCGGGCAATCTTGTTGATCTCATCGTCGTTGCCACTTGTCGAACCCCCTCCGTTAGGATCACGTCGGGGAGGCATTCTACGAATAGAAGCCACAAGCGGGTCAGTAATGAGGAATGATACAATTGAATTTGCATGATAAAGTTAGTAATATATCCATACTACTAATATTATCATTCAATTGTAATATGATCCAGTACACGTATAAGTTATCAACTTATTTGCATACTTATCATGTGAATATGTGCGATGTCTCATGATCTCTTTCCACCAAACCTACACACTGACACTTTCCCGATATACCGAAGATAGCTTATATATAGGGCATACGAAAGGGTCAAGCAAACTGCCAGCCCAGACGCCATCCCACCACCGCTTCGATATACCACGATCATGTCCTTGCCAGCATTTGGCAACATGTTTGTACTGATTTCCAAGTGTGTTCCATTGATTAAGAATCCCATGATCTTTGATCAATTTGAACTATGATAGAATCCATGATTGAACTATGATTGTGTTATGTGTGCACCTACTAACCATCGTTAACATGTAGAACTAATCATACGTGTGCTCTACACTTTTTTTGTTAACCTATGTTAGTAAGTACTAATTATGTAAAACACTTAAGAGTTTCACTTAAGGTTTACATTGAAAGAATGTTCACAACTTGATTGATTCACCATAATGTTTGGTTCATCCAAGTTTGAATTGCACTATGATTTGATTCACCACTGATTGTATCTCCAATGTTTGTATCCCATGTGTTTGACTAATGTTCAATGTTCCCAGTTGCTCCCGAATCCTCACTCCAAATACGAACGCCGGATTCCCCCTAACATACTGAAATAAGCTTATATATAGGGTAAGCTCTCACCGACCCACCACTTACCTCAACACGTCAGCGTTAATCCGTCGTCTATATTTGGGGCTAAGATTCCAACTGTTGATTGATTATGATTGTTTCATGATTGCCTCTTGTACTATGGATATGATTATGAAAGTGTAAACCACGGTTCTTAATTTACTCGAAATTAAAACCTTCGGTTTTAGCATATGTGTCCTAGGTTAATTAACCTAGGTTCTCAATACCTACAGTATCGAGTATAATGATCTCCTGTGAGAACTTCAACTAAAGAATACTGTTACACAGATTCTACGTTATAAAGTTCCTATGATAATGAACACCTGATAATGATAACCTAACAAGGACTTCAAAGCAAGATTCTAAATTAATAGCTCTTGACCTATGAATTCCTATAATGAATATGACAAGGATTTCAAATCAATATTCTAAATTAATAGATCTTGACCTTTGAATTCCTATAATGAATATGACAAGGATTTCAAATCAAGATTCTAAATTAATAGATCTTGACCTTTGGATTCCTATAATGAATATGACAAGGATTTCAAATCAAGATTCTAAATTAATAGATCTTGACCTTTGAATTCCTATAATGAATATGACAAGGATTTCAAATCAAGATTCTAAATTAATAGATCTTGACCTTTGAATTCCTATAATGAATATGACAAGGATTTCAAATCAAGATTCTAAATTAATAGATCTTGACCTTTGAATACGTGTGAGAATTTCAAATCAAGGATACTAAGAATACAGATCCTTGCCTCTGAAATCCTTAAATGAATACGTGTGAGAAATTTAATTCGGTTTCTAAAATTATAGAATTCCGATTCAAATTCCTTGACTCGATATCTAATCTTAGTAAAATGTCCCTAAGATCTTTCAAGCTTAATGCAGACTTAATGCTCACTTAAGTTACTTAGATCCTAAGTATCCTCAAGCCTATAGCACTTAGTCCTATTGGGTAGCTTAGGTTATAGTCTAGGTCATTAAACATTGGGTTTTTCCTAGTTCTCTACAACCTTGGCTCTGATACCAACCTGTCACACCCATGCGCCGCGTGCGGAATCCACGGCGCGGTGACGTATGAACAGTTGAATCATGCACAAGTATTGAATAAGAACAACCACAATGGATTACTACATTTCATAATGTTTAGACAGTTGTTTAGTTACAGACAATCTATCTACCAAAAGAAAGACAACTACAGACCCAAAATATAGTTTACAAAATAAGACTTCAAACAAGACAATTAAACAATTAGGATTTAGTGTGTTTCTAATCCATCCTAGCATGTTTCTTCATCTTGTTCTATCTTAGAATGGTCTCCTTAGTTGTCTCTGAGAATGTCTTAAACCTGATTACCTGAAACACGTGAAAAGTAACTGTCAACTACAGATGTAGTTGGTGAGAACAATAGGTTTAATCATTTGTAAACATGAATATATGATATAAGGCATAGGTAAGTTAAAGTAATAAATGATTCATATGGATGAGCTGCAACCCAAACTAACATCAAGTAAGAAAATGAGTGTAAACAGTCCAATCACTGTTTGCACGAGAGTCAACATATAATATCAAGTCCCAAAACCACGTTTGGAGTTAGATAATGTGTCAACAGTTTTGATAAAACCATACGTAACCGAAACCTGCAGTTAGTTTATAAAACAAATTTAAAAACTAACTGCAGCAATCGGTCTGCCCAAATGTGTGTGTCCGCTTTCTCTTGTTGTGATCACCCAGTACTAACGCTAATGAATATGATACTTGATGCATTGATAAGTTTGTTTACAACAATAGACACCATGTTTCTGAACCTTACTTTAAACGAGCGTGTTAATGCCTTATGTGAAAACATGATTGAAAACCTTGATTTAATCCCATGAATTAAATCCTTAGTTTTTGAATACCGTGAAATGAATCCTCTGATTTGAATGCCATAAATGAATCCCTTGATTTGAACATCACCATGAAACCATTGTTTGAATACCATGTTCGGAACCCTTGATTCAAATACCATGAAATGAATCCTTTGGTTTGAATGTTATGAAATGTGACCTTGTATATTAACAAGGTTTTTAACAGAAAAGTTTATAAAATTCATTATTTAAAAGAATATAACATTTATGAAACCTTTTAGAAGAATAGTCCAATAGTTTAATAATCCTTTAAAACGGTTGATGAATTTCCTGAAAACAGTTGATAAATCCCTTGGATTTGTAATATGAACCTGAAATGTGGATAGGAATACACACATCTTGTGTAATGAAATACAATTGTAAATGAAGAGTTTGATCACGTGTTCCACCCCAAAACAGTTATAAAACAGTAAAAGAGGGGCTAAAGTTCTCACCTGTCTGCAGTAGACTCTGAACTAAAACAGATAGCAAGTAGCAAACAGGACTTCTAAGTGTTTCCTATATCATTGTAATCATACATAAGATATAAGATTTATAATTGTATAGACCTTGATTCATTGATTGACTAATGTTTACGATTGTTGTGAAAACTTGAAAGTCATGATTGAGTTACTTGTTTGATCATGGGTCCAAGAAAAGAATGTGTGATGTCCTGTTATGCACAACTTGTTTGCACAACATCACATGTGTTTAAGAGTTTGATAAACCATTGATTAACATGAGTTTTGATATAAATGTTTACATTGTTTAAGTCCTTGAGATTGTAACTTGATCCTATGATTAGGTTAGGTTGCAACTTAAACCAACTAAGATCAAGTTACAATCACATTGAGTTGTGGCCAACAATGGGCCTTAAGCCCATAAAATCATGATAGACTTATACAAAGGCCATGGGCCATTTGAATGTGGTGTTGGGCCAAGTGAGTGTGATGTTGACTCGACTACTTGTATATAGGCCTTGTAACACTCCAAAGCTAATATCAAGCTAATTGGATCATAATGAGCCGTATGAGCTTGGATTTGGGCCTAATGAATTTAGTTGAGCCAAACAAGATATAGGTAGTCCGTATAAGATTCCAAAGTGACAATGGGCCAATTAAAGGTCTTAATGGTTCAAGCTATCTCAATTGTGTTTGGTTTAAGTCTATGGGCTAAGTTGTTAATGGAATTTGGCCGGTTAGAACTGATTTGGGCCGAAACACCCATGACTCCTACACCATGGCAGCGAACCTATGGCTGCCATGGTTGAAAGGTTCGGCTCATACTAATGAAGGTTCGTTCAACATGCAAGCTTCATCCGTCTCATAGGGTTCGCCAAAGATTCTATGGTTCGGCTAGGCTACATGGTTCGGCAAATGCACGAATGTAAACAGCAAGGTTCGTGGGTGTCCCCCTAAGGTTCGGCACTTGTTCATGGTTCAGCTGCAACTCACGAACCATGCAGGGTTCGGCTACATAAAGGTTCGCCATAGTAGGGTTCGTGGAACATCAAATGGTTCGTTGAAGGCTACTAGGGTTCGTGGGATCCCTTGTGACTTCGTGCAGGTTCGTGAGAACCATTAAGGTTCGGCAGGCTGTGACCCACGAACCATGGGTTCGTTCCCCACACAGGTTTGCCAAGAGAGGGTTCGGCAACACCAATCCACCACGAACCTGTCGACCTGCACCCTCTTCACCATCAAACCTCTAGTTCCAGACCTCGATCCAAGTTATTCTACATCAATGATGATTGCTATAGGTGCGAAAACTCAAATAACGGTTCAAGAACCGGCCAAAGCTTGGATTCGAACACTCACACATTGAAAACCCTATTTTCAGAAATTTTCTTTCGTTTGTACCTCGTTTTTGGCCGAATAAAACCTCCGATCCGTTGTACTTCTGTGTAGAGGATGTCGAGAGCTTCGCATGGGTTCAAGAATCACCGAAATCCGTTGAGAAACGAAGAAGATACGAACGATTTAAGCTTGGATTTTTAAAGAGAGAATAGGTTCGCGAATTTTAGAGAGAAGGAGGTTGTTGGCTGAAATAAATGAGGGAAATGACCTCTTTCAAGGCTTTTATAGCCCGCGCGGTATTCGGGTCCGTTTCGGTCGCCCGGTTCGCGTTTTCGGAACGTAACGCGTATTTTACGCGGTTTAAAATAAAAGAGTTGTTAAACTCATTAAAATGATGAGTTTCAAAATTGTAAAAATATAAAATAATCATTTTAATTATTTGTTCGAAAACAGATCGTTAAACAGTAACAATTGCGTGTATACCCACAATCGCGTACGTTTTCCGATCGTATAAAAATAGTTAAAGCCGTTCACTCGTAATTATAAGTTCAACATTCGTATCATTATGGATCGTCACCCATAACTATACTCAGTCTCGCTTACGCATTACGATTTTGTTTGATTAATTGTCATAATATTCGTCTTAACACTACGCACTAACACTATCCTGTTACACCGAACGCAGTATATATATAGGGCTCACTCTCGCTGCCCACCACTGTTTCGATATAACACAACACTGTTCTTGCCTAGTGTAATCGACTGTAATTATTAATACATACTTGTTCCTAAATAAATAAGATCCTGTAACACACAAGCACACATTATGAACATTAGAATCACATTGATAACTGAACATTGACACCCACTGTTCTAACACTGTTTACGACTACCATGACTAAATGTACAAATGTTACAGTCTCCCCTAGTTAAGGGAATTTCGTCCCGAAATTAACTAGCCGAAGATACTGTAAAAAGATGAGGGTACTTAAGCTTCATCTGGTCTTCACGTTCCCAGGTGAACTCAGCACCGCGTTTGCCTTCCCATCGTACCTTTACGATTGGGATACGGCTGCGTTTAAGTTTCTTGACCCCATGATCCATGATTTCAACCGGACGTTCTATGAACTGCATGTTATTCTGAATCTGAATGTCTTCCAGTGGAATCTGAACATCATGATCAGCTAAGCATTTCTTAAGATTTGATACATGAAAAGTATCATGAACATTGCTTAGCTCCACCGGAAGTTTGAGTTTGTAGGCTACGGGACCAATCCGTTCCAGGATCTCAAATGGTCCAACGTACCTTGGTGCAAGTTTCCCTTTCTTCCCGAATCGGACCACGCCTTTCCAGGGAGAAACTTTGAGTAAGACTCGGTCACCAACTTGAAACTCAAGCGGTTTCCGACGTCGATCAGCATAACTCTTCTGCCGATCTCGTGCGGCCTTAAGCCTTGATTGAATGATTGTGATTTTTTCTGATGTTTCCTGAATGAGTTCTGGTCCTACGACCTGTGAGTCACCAATCTCGGTCCAACAGACCGGTGATCGGCACTTCCTACCATATAAAGCTTCGAATGGTGCACATTGAATGCTCGTATGATAGCTATTGTTGTATGAAAACTCGATAAGTGGAAGATGAGTGTCCCAACTTCCACCGAAGTCAATGACACAAGAACGTAGCATGTCCTCAAGTGTTTGGATAGTCCTTTCGCTTTGACCGTCGGTTTGGGGATGATACGCCGTGCTAAGATTAACACGAGTTCCCAAAGCCTGTTGCAATGATTGCCAAAAGCGAGAAGTGAAGCGACTATCACGATCAGATATGATTGATGTTGGTGTACCATGACGCGCAATGATCTCGTTGATGTACAATGTGGATAACCTCTCCATCTTGTAATCCTCTCGGATCGGGAGAAAATGAGCAGATTTGGTGAGTCGGTCAACGATCACCCAAATCGAATCGAAACCTCGCGGAGTTCTCGGCAACTTAGTTATGAAATCCATGGAAATTTGTTCCCATTTCCATTGAGGAATTTCAGGTTGCTGCAGAAGTCCCGAAGGCTTTTGATGTTCTGCTTTGACTTTTGAACATGTAAGACATTTTCCAACATACAGTGCTATGTCTTTCTTCATTCCAGGCCACCAGTAAGACGTCCTCAAATCTTGATACATCTTATCGGCTCCAGGATGAACGGAATATCGCGACTTATGAGCCTCATCACAGATGAGTGTGCGCAATTCTTCAGACTTTGGAATCCAAATGCGACCATTGAGATATAACAACCCATCAGCTCGAGGTTCTAGTTTCTTCTTAATGCCACAATACAAGTCTGTCTTGAGTTGATTGTCTGTTACTACTTGTTGTTGTGCAATACGAATCAAGTCTTTCAGGTTTGGTTGTGTGTTGATCTCCATGGCTCTTACACGAATTGGTTTAACTGGTTCCTTGCGACTAAGAGCATCCGCCACCACATTGGCTTTACCAGGATGGTAACGAATCTCACAGTCGTAATCAGTTAGAAGCTCAACCCAACGCCGTTGTCTCATGTTGAGTTCTTTCTGATTAAGGATGTGTTGCAGGCTCTTGTGGTCTGTATAGATGACACATTTAGTACCATAAAGGTAGTGCCTCCAAATCTTCAATGCAAAGACCACAGCCCCTAACTCAAGGTCATGAGTAGTGTAATTCTTCTCGTGAACCTTAAGTTGTCTTGAAGCATACGCAATGACCTTGTCCCGTTGCATAAGTACACAACCGAGACCAAGGTTTGAAGCATCACAGTAGACAATGAAATCATCACTGCCTTCTGGAAGGCTAAGGATAGGGGAGTTGCATAACTTCTGTTCAAGAAGTTGAAATGCATCTTCTTGTTTCTGTCCCCATATAAATGCTTGACTTTTCTGAGTCAATGTGGTAAGTGGCAAGGCAATCTTAGAGAAATTAGCAATGAATCTCCTGTAATAACCTGCAGACCCAGAAATGAACGAATCTCTGTTGGAGTAGATGGGGTAGTCCAGTTCTTAATCGCCTCAATCTTTGTTGGATCTACATGTATTCCATCCCTGTTTATGACATGTCCTAAGAAGTGAACCTCCTTTAGCCAAAATTCACATTTTGAGAATTTAGCATATAGTTGTTCAGTTCTTAGTAACTCTAAGACTTTCCTCAAGTGATCTTCATGTTCTTGTTCCGACTTGGAATAGATCAGTATATCATCAATAAAGACAATAACAAACTGGTCTAAGTATGGCCTGCAGACTCGGTTCATCAAGTCCATGAACACTGCGGGTGCATTGGTCAGCCCAAATGGCATAACCACAAACTCATAGTGTCCATATCGAGTGCTAAATGCAGTCTTTGGTATATCCTCATCATTTACTCTTAACTGATGATACCCGGACCGTAAATCAATCTTAGAGAAACAAATTGCTCCCTGTAATTGATCAAACAGATCATCGATCCTAGGTAGAGGATATCTATTCTTGATTGTCAACTTGTTTAGCTCGCGATAATCGATGCACATACGAAATGAACCGTCTTTCTTCTTGACAAAGAAAACCGGAGCTCCCCATGGAGAGAAACTCGGTCTTATGAAACCTTTGTCTAAAAGTTCGTGACGTGGACAAAACTTTTCCACAAGAAGATTTTTGAAACCGTCCCACGGTAAACTAAAGCAACTTCGCGTCCTCTGGTGTTCTTCTCAGAATTCCACCAGGTGAGTGCGCCTTTATGAAAAGCGCTTGAGGCCATTTTGACCTTCAGGTTCTCAGGACATCCTGTGAAATCAAGAATATCCTCGGTGCTCTCTAACCACTGTAGTAGACCAGTAGCTCCTTCAGTACCAGCGTACTTAGGAGGCTTAGCATCATTGAACTGCTTGAAAGTGAAGTTAGCAGTTCCAGTAGTTGTAGCATTTGAGTTATGTGCTGAATCACTAGTACTTCCCCGAAGATTCTGGGTAATATCAGTGACCATGCCCGGAATGACATCTCTCATGTGTATAGCGATGGCTCGGGCAATCTTGTTGATCTCATCGTCGTTGCCACTTGTCGAACCCCCTCCGTTAGGATCACGTCGGGGAGGCATTCTACGAATAGAAGCCACAAGCGGGTCAGTAATGAGGAATGATACAATTGAATTTGCATGATAAAGTTAGTAATATATCCATACTACTAATATTATCATTCAATTGTAATATGATCCAGTACACGTATAAGTTATCAACTTATTTGCATACTTATCATGTGAATATGTGCGATGTCTCATGATCTCTTTCCACCAAACCTACACACTGACACTTTCCCGATATACCGAAGATAGCTTATATATAGGGCATACGAAAGGGTCAAGCAAACTGCCAGCCCAGACGCCATCCCACCACCGCTTCGATATACCACGATCATGTCCTTGCCAGCATTTGGCAACATGTTTGTACTGATTTCCAAGTGTGTTCCATTGATTAAGAATCCCATGATCTTTGATCAATTTGAACTATGATAGAATCCATGATTGAACTATGATTGTGTTATGTGTGCACCTACTAACCATCGTTAACATGTAGAACTAATCATACGTGTGCTCTACACTTTTTCTGTTAACCTATGTTAGTAAGTACTAATTATGTAAAACACTTAAGAGTTTCACTTAAGGTTTACATTGAAAGAATGTTCACAACTTGATTGATTCACCATAATGTTTGGTTCATCCAAGTTTGAATTGCACTATGATTTGATTCACCACTGATTGTATCTCCAATGTTTGTATCCCATGTGTTTGACTAATGTTCAATGTTCCCAGTTGCTCCCGAATCCTCACTCCAAATACGAACGCCGGATTCCCCCTAACATACTGAAATAAGCTTATATATAGGGTAAGCTCTCACCGACCCACCACTTACCTCAACACGTCAGCGTTAATCCGTCGTCTATATTTGGGGCTAAGATTCCAACTGTTGATTGATTATGATTGTTTCATGATTGCCTCTTGTACTATGGATATGATTATGAAAGTGTAAACCACGGTTCTTAATTTACTCGAAATTAAAACCTTCGGTTTTAGCATATGTGTCCTAGGTTAATTAACCTAGGTTCTCAACACCTACAGTATCGAGTATAATGATCTCCTGTGAGAACTTCAACTAAAGAATACTGTTACACAGATTCTACGTTATAAAGTTCCTATGATAATGAACACCTGATAATGATAACCTAACAAGGACTTCAAAGCAAGATTCTAAATTAATAGCTCTTGACCTTTGAATTCCTACAATGAATATGACAAGGATTTCAAATCAATATTCTAAATTAATAGATCTTGACCTTTGAATTCCTATAATGAATATGACAAGGATTTCAAATCAAGATTCTAAATTAATAGATCTTGACCTTTGGATTCCTATAATGAATATGACAAGGATTTCAAATCAAGATTCTAAATTAATAGATCTTGACCTTTGAATTCCTATAATGAATATGACAAGGATTTCAAATCAAGATTCTAAATTAATAGATCTTGACCTTTGAATTCCTATAATGAATATGACAAGGATTTCAAATCAAGATTCTAAATTAATAGATCTCGACCTTTGAATTCCTATAATGAACTCTGTGTGAGAATTTCAAATCAAGGATACTAAGAATACAGATCCTTGCCTCTGAAATCCTTAAATGAATACGTGTGAGAAATTTAATTCGGTTTCTAAAATTATAAAATTCCGATTCAAATTCCTTGACTCGATATCTAATCTTAGTAAAATGTCCCTAAGATCTTTCAAGCTTAATGCAGACTTAATGCTCACTTAAGTTACTTAGATCCTAAGTATCCTCAAGCCTATAGCACTTAGTCCTATTGGGTAGCTTAGGTTATAGTCTAGGTCATTAAACATTGGGTTTTTCCTAGTTCTCTACAACCTTGGCTCTGATACCAACCTGTCACACCCATGCGCCGCGTGCGGAATCCACGGCGCGGTGACGTATGAACAGTTGAATCATGCACAAGTATTGAATAAGAATAACCACAATGGATTACTACATTTCATAATGTTTAGACAGTTGTTTAGTTACAGACAATCTATCTACCAAAAGAAAGACAACTACAGACCCAAAATATAGTTTACAAAATAAGACTTCAAACAAGACAATTAAACAATTAGGATTTAGTGTGTTTCTAATCCATCCTAGCATGTTTCTTCATCTTGTTCTATCTTAGAATGGTCTCCTTAGTTGTCTCTGAGAATGTCTTAAACCTGATTACCTGAAACACGTGAAAAGTAACTGTCAACTACAGACGTAGTTGGTGAGAACAATAGGTTTAATCATTTGTAAACATGAATATATGATATAAGGCATAGGTAAGTTAAAGTAATAAATGATTCATATGGATGAGCTGCAACCCAAACTAACATCAAGTAAGAAAATGAGTGTAAACAGTCCAATCACTGTTTGCACGAGAGTCAACATATAATATCAAGTCCCAAAACCACGTTTGGAGTTAGATAATGTGTCAACAGTTTTGATAAAACCATACGTAACCGAAACCTGCAGTTAGTTTATAAAACAAATTTAAAAACTAACTGCAGCAATCGGTCTGCCCAAATGTGTGTGTCCGCTTTCTCTTGTTGTGATCACCCAGTACTAACGCTAATGAATATGATACTTGATGCATTGATAAGTTTGTTTACAACAATAGACACCATGTTTCTGAACCTTACTTTAAACGAGCGTGTTAATGCCTTATGTGAAAACATGATTGAAAACCTTGATTTAATCCCATGAATTAAATCCTTAGTTTTTGAATACCGTGAAATGAATCCTCTGATTTGAATGCCATAAATGAATCCCTTGATTTGAACATCACCATGAAACCATTGTTTGAATACCATGTTCGGAACCCTTGATTCAAATACCATGAAATGAATCCTTTGGTTTGAATGTTATGAAATGTGACCTTGTATATTAACAAGGTTTTTAACAGAAAAGTTTATAAAATTCATTATTTAAAAGAATATAACATTTATGAAACCTTTTAGAAGAATAGTCCAATAGTTTAATAATCCTTTAAAACGGTTGATGAATTTCCTGAAAACAGTTGATAAATCCCTTGGATTTGTAATATGAACCTGAAATGTGGATAGGAATACACACATCTTGTGTAATGAAATACAATTGTAAATGAAGAGTTTGATCACGTGTTCCACCCCAAAAGAGTTATAAAACAGTAAAAGAGGGGCTAAAGTTCTCACCTGTCTGCAGTAGACTCTGAACTAAAACAGATAGCAAGTAGCAAACGGGACTTCTAAGTGTTTCCAATATCATTGTAATCATACATAAGATATAAGATTTATAATTGTATAGACCTTGATTCATTGATTGACTAATGTTTACGATTGTTGTGAAAACTTGAAAGTCATGATTGAGTTACTTGTTTGACCATGGGTCCAAGAAAAGAATGTGTGATGTCCTGTTATGCACAACTTGTTTGCACAACATCACATGTGTTTAAGAGTTTGATAAACCATTGATTAACATGAGTTTTGATATAAATGTTTACATTGTTTAAGTCCTTGAGATTGTAACTTGATCCTATGATTAGGTTAGGTTGCAACTTAAACCAACTAACATCAAGTTACAATCACATTGAGTTGTGGCCAACAATGGGCCTTAAGCCCATAAAATCATGATAGACTTATACAAAGGCCATGGGCCATTTGAATGTGGTGTTGGGCCAAGTGAGTGTGATGTTGACTCGACTACTTGTATATAGGCCTTGTAACACTCCAAAGCTAATATCAAGCTAATTGGATCATAATGAGCCGTATGAGCTTGGATTTGGGCCTAATGAATTTAGTTGAGCCAAACAAGATATAGGTAGTCCGTATAAGATTCCAAAGTGACATTGGGCCAATTAAAGGTCTTAATGGTTCAAGCTATCTCAATTGTGTTTGGTTTAAGTCTATGGGCTAAGTTGTTAATGGAATTTGGCCGGTTAGAACTGATTTGGGCCGAAACACCCATGACTCCTACACCATGGCAGCGAACCTATGGCTGCCATGGTTGAAAGGTTCGGCTCATACTAATGAAGGTTCGTTCAACATGCAAGCTTCATCCGTCTCATAGGGTTCGCCAAAGATTCTATGGTTCGGCTAGGCTACATGGTTCGGCAAATGCATGAATGTAAACAGCAAGGTTCGTGGGTGTCCCCCTAGGGTTCGGCACATGTTCATGGTTCAGCTGCAACTCACGAACCATGCAGGGTTCGGCTACATAAAGGTTCGCCATAGTAGGGTTCGTGGAACATCAAATGGTTCGTTGAAGGCTACTAGGGTTCGTGGGATCCCTTGTGACTTCGTGCAGGTTCGTGAGAACCATTAAGGTTCGGCAGGCTGTGACCCACGAACCATGGGTTCGTTCCCCACACAGGTTTGCCAAGAGAGGGTTCGGCAACACCAATCCACCACGAACCTGTCGACCTGCACCCTCTTCACCATCAAACCTCTAGTTCCAGACCTCGATCCAAGTTATTCTACATCAATGATGATTGCTATAGGTGCGAAAACTCAAATAACGGTGCAAGAACCGGCGAAAGCTTGGATTCAAACACTCACACATAGAAAACCCAATTTTCAGAAATTTTCTTTCGTTTGTACCTCGTTTTTGGCCGAATAAAACCTCCGATCCGTTGTACTTCTGTGTAGAGGATGTCGAGAGCTTCGCATGGGTTCAAGAATCACCGAAATCCGTTGAGAAACGAAGAAGATACGAACGATTTAAGCTTGGATTTTTAGAGAGAGAATAGGTTCGCGAATTTTAGAGAGAAGGAGGTTGTTGGCTGAAATAAATGAGGGAAATGACCTCTTTCAAGGCTTTTATAGCCCGCGCGGTATTCGGGTCCGTTTCGGTCGCCCGGTTCGCGTTTTCGGAACGTAACGCGTATTTTACGCGGTTTAAAATAAAAGAGTTGTTAAACTCATTAAAATGAAGAGTTTCAAAATTGTAAAAATATAAAATAATCATTTTAATTATTTGTTCGAAAACAGATCGTTAAACAGTAACAATTGCGTGTATACCCACAATCACGTACGTTTTCCGATCGTATAAAAATAGTTAAAGCCGTTCACTCGTAATTATAAGTTCAACATTCGTATCATTATGGATCGTCACCCATAACTATACTCAGTCTCGCTTACGCATTACGATTTTGTTTGATTAATTGTCATAATATTCGTCTTAACACTATGCACTAACACTATCCTGTTACATCGAACGCAGTATATATATAGGGCTCACTCTCGCTGCCCATCACTGTTTCGATATAACACAATACTGTTCTTGCCTAGTGTAATCGACTGTAATTATTAATACATACTTGTTCCTAAATAAATAAGATCCTGTAACACACAAGCACACATTATGAACATAAGAATCACATTGATAACTGAACATTGACACCCACTGTTCTAACACTGTTTACGACTACCATGACTAAATGTACAAATGTTACAGTCTCCCCTAGTTAAGGGAATTTCGTCCCGAAATTAACTAGCCGAAGATACTGTAAAAAGATGAGGGTACTTAAGCTTCATCTGGTCTTCACGTTCCCAGGTGAACTCAGCACCGCGTTTGCCTTCCCATCGTACCTTTACGATCGGGATACGGCTGCGTTTAAGTTTCTTGACCCCATGATCCATGATTTCAACCGGACGTTCTATGAACTGCATGTTATTCTGAATCTGAATGTCTTCCAGTGGAATCTGAACATCATGATCAGCTAAGCATTTCTTAAGATTTGATACATGAAAAGTATCATGAACATTGCTTAGCTCCACCGGAAGTTTGAGTTTGTAGGCTACGGGACCAATCCGTTCCAGGATCTCAAATGGTCCAACGTACCTTGGTGCAAGTTTCCCTTTCTTCCCGAATCGGACCACGCCTTTCCAGGGAGAAACTTTGAGTAAGACTCGGTCACCAACTTGAAACTCAAGCGGTTTCCGACGTCGATCAGCATAACTCTTCTGCCGATCTCGTGCGGCCTTAAGCCTTGATTGAATGATTGTGATTTTGTCTGATGTTTCCTGAATGAGTTCTGGTCCTACGACCTGTGAGTCACCAATCTCGGTCCAACAGACCGGTGATCTGCACTTCCTACCATATAAAGCTTCGAATGGTGCACATTGAATGCTCGTATGATAGCTATTGTTGTATGAAAACTCGATAAGTGGAAGATGAGTGTCCCAACTTCCACCGAAGTCAATGACACAAGAACGTAGCATGTCCTCAAGTGTTTGGATAGTCCTTTCGCTTTGACCGTCGGTTTGGGGATGATACGCCGTGCTAAGATTAACACGAGTTCCCAAAGCCTGTTGCAATGATTGCCAAAAGCGAGAAGTGAAGCGACTATCACGATCAGATATGATTGATGTTGGTGTACCATGACGCGCAATGATCTCGTTGATGTACAATGTGGATAACCTCTCCATCTTGTAATCCTCTCGGATCGGGAGAAAATGAGCAGATTTGGTGAGTCGGTCAACGATCACCCAAATCGAATCGAAACCTCGCGGAGTTCTCGGCAACTTAGTTATGAAATCCATGGAAATTTGTTCCCATTTCCATTGAGGAATTTCAGGTTGCTGCAGAAGTCCCGAAGGCTTTTGATGTTCTGCTTTGACTTTTGAACATGTAAGACATTTTCCCACATACAGTGCTATGTCTTTCTTCATTCCAGGCCACCAGTAAGACGTCCTCAAATCTTGATACATCTTATCGGCTCCAGGATGAACGGAATATCGCGACTTATGAGCCTCATCACAGATGAGTGTGCGCAATTCTTCAGACTTTGGAATCCAAATGCGACCATTGAGATATAACAACCCATCAGCTCGAGGTTCTAGTTTCTTCTCAATGCCACAATACAAGTCTGTCTTGAGTTGATTGTCTGTTACTACTTGTTGTTGTGCAATACGAATCAAGTCTTTCAGGTTTGGTTGTGTGTTGATCTCCATGGCTCTTACACGAATTGGTTTAACTGGTTCCTTGCGACTAAGAGCATCCGCCACCACATTGGCTTTACCAGGATGGTAACGAATCTCACAGTCGTAATCAGTTAGAAGCTCAACCCAACGCCGTTGTCTCATGTTGAGTTCTTTCTGATTAAGGATGTGTTGCAGGCTCTTGTGGTCTGTATAGATGACACATTTAGTACCATAAAGGTAGTGCCTCCAAATCTTCAATGCAAAGACCACAGCCCCTAACTCAAGGTCATGAGTAGTGTAATTCTTCTCGTGAACCTTAAGTTGTCTTGAAGCATACGCAATGACCTTGTCCCGTTGCATAAGTACACAACCGAGACCAAGGTTTGAAGCATCACAGTAGACAATGAAATCATCACTGCCTTCTGGAAGGCTAAGGATAGGGGAGTTGCATAACTTCTGTTTAAGAAGTTGAAATGCATCTTCTTGTTTCTGTCCCCATATAAATGCTTGACTTTTCTGAGTCAATGTGGTAAGTGGCAAGGCAATCTTAGAGAAATTAGCAATGAATCTCCTGTAATAACCTGCCAGGCCCAGAAATGAACGAATCCCTGTTGGAGTAGATGGGGTAGTCCAGTTCTTAATCGCCTCAATCTTTGCTGGATCTACATGTATTCCATCCCTGTTTATGACATGTCCTAAGAAGTGAACCTCCTTTAGCCAAAATTCACATTTTGAGAATTTAGCATATAGTTGTTCAGTTCTTAGTAACTCTAAGACTTTCCTCAAGTGATCTTCATGTTCTTGTTCCGACTTGGAATAGATCAGTATATCATCAATAAAGACAATAACAAACTGGTCTAAGTATGGCCTGCAGACTCGGTTCATCAAGTCCATGAACACTGCAGGTGCATTGGTCAGCCCAAATGGCATAACCACAAACTCATAGTGTCCATATCAAGTCCTAAATGCAGTCTTTGGTATATCCTCATCATTTACTCTTAACTGATGATACCCGGACCGTAAATCAATCTTAGAGAAACAAACTGCTCCCTGTAATTGATCAAACAGATCATCGATCCTAGGTAGAGGATATCTATTCTTGATTGTCAACTTGTTTAGCTCGCGATAATCGATGCACATACGAAATGAACCGTCTTTCTTCTTGACAAAGAGAACCGGAGCTCCCCATGGAGAGAAACTCGGTCTTATGAAACCTTTGTCTAAAAGTTCTTGAAGCTGACTAGACAGTTCTTGCATCTCAGACGGTGCTAATCGATACGGTGACTTCGCCACTGGGTTTGCTCCAGGGACGAGATCAATTCTAAACTCCACTTGTCGGACTGGTGGTAGTCCAGGCAAGTCTTCTGGAAATACGTCTGGATAATCTCTGATAACTGGAACGTCTCCAACTGCTTTCTTTTCAGGTTTCTTTTCCACCACGTGAGCTAGGAAAGCATAATATTTCTTCTTCAAGTACTTCCTCGCCTTGATGCACGATACAATCTTCAATCCGCGGCAGGGTTTCTCGCCATAGACTAACATCGTTTCGTCGGACAGTAGGGGAATTCGAATGAGTTTCTCCGAGCATACGATTTCGGCATTGTTCTTGGATAACCAATCCATTCCTACTACAACTTCGAAACTTTCGAGAGTCATAGGAATGAGATCGATGGAGAAAAGATGGTCATTTAATCTTAATTCACATCCATGTATTATGGAATTTACAACTATAGTCTTACCATTCGCTACTTCTACAGTATAGGGAGCAGTAAGTGTGGATAGTTGCATATCAAGTAAAGAAGCAGTATGAGCAGAGATGAAACTTTTATCAGCACCAGTATCAAATATGATAGAAACATAGTGATCATTGATAAGAAATGTTCCCGTGATGACTGCCGGATCCTCCCGTGCTTCGGCAGTTCCGATAACAAAGGCACGAGCAGTAGCAGTAGTGTTGTTGAGTTTTGGACACTGGTTTCTGAAGTGTCCTTCTGCTCCACAATTATAACAGGCCCTTCCACCTGTAGCAGCAGTGTTAGTGGTAGCAGTAGTTGCAGCAGCAAGATGAGCAGCTCGGCATGTAGCTGCAAAGTGTCCCATACGCCCACATTTGAGACACTTCTTGCATGGAGTAGTGGGTAGATGATGGTATTGGCATTTGGTGCAAAGTGGAAATGTGCCAGTATAAGACTTTCTGGCGTTAGCAGGTTGTGGCATAGCAGTTATAGGTGTGGCATGAGTAGGTGCAGCCGCAGTCAACGCTGCAAAGTTCTTGATTGTCTTTTGCTTCTTCTTCTTGTGATGGTGCTGTTCAGGCTTCTTGCCTTCATCAATCTGTGCTCTCTTGAATCCTTTTCGGGTGAGCACACCAGATTTAACATACTCCTCAGTAAGAGTAGCACCAAGTTGAATTGCTGCCTCCAGAGTAGTGGGATTATTCCCCATAACAGTTCCTCTGACAACTAGAGGCAAGCCTTCGATGTATTTCTCTATCCTGCGAGATAGGGGAGTAACCAAATGGGGTACCAGAATGCACAACTCATGGAAACGAGTTGTATACTTTGCGTTTTCACCACTATCTTGCACCAGATTCCACATCTCCACCTCCAGTTTCTTCAGCTCGTGACGTGGACAAAACTTTTCCACAAGCAGATTTTTGAAACCGTCCCACGGTAAACTAAAGCAACTTCGCGTCCTCTGGTGTTCTTCTCAGAATTCCACCAGGTGAGTGCGCCTTTATGAAAAGCGCTTGAGGCCATTTTGACCTTCAGGTTCTCAGGACATCCTGTGAAATCAAGAATATCCTCGGTGCTCTCTAACCACTGTAGTAGACCAGTAGCTCCTTCAGTACCAGCGTACTTAGGAGGCTTAGCATCATTGAACTGCTTGAAAGTGAAGTTAGCAGTTCCAGTAGTTGTAGCATTTGAGTTATGTGCTGAATCACTAGTACTTCCCCGAAGATTCTGGGTAATATCAGTGACCATGCCCGGAATGACATCTCTCATGTGTATAGCGATGGCTCGGGCAATCTTGTTGATCTCATCGTCGTTGCCACTTGTCGAACCCCCTCCGTTAGGATCACGTCGGGGAGGCATTCTACGAATAGAAGCCACAAGCGGGTCAGTAATGAGGAATGATACAATTGAATTTGCATGATAAAGTTAGTAATATATCCATACTACTAATATTATCATTCAATTGTAATATGATCCAGTACACGTATAAGTTATCAACTTATTTGCATACTTATCATGTGAATATGTGCGATGTCTCATGATCTCTTTCCACCAAACCTACACACTGACACTTTCCCGATATACCGAAGATAGCTTATATATAGGGCATACGAAAGGGTCAAGCAAACTGCCAGCCCAGACGCCATCCCACCACCGCTTCGATATACCACGATCATGTCCTTGCCAGCATTTGGCAACATGTTTGTACTGATTTCCAAGTGTGTTCCATTGATTAAGAATCCCATGATCTTTGATCAATTTGAACTATGATAGAATCCATGATTGAACTATGATTGTGTTATGTGTGCACCTACTAACCATCGTTAACATGTAGAACTAATCATACGTGTGCTCTACACTTTTTCTGTTAACCTATGTTAGTAAGTACTAATTATGTAAAACACTTAAGAGTTTCACTTAAGGTTTACATTGAAAGAATGTTCACAACTTGATTGATTCACCATAATGTTTGGTTCATCCAAGTTTGAATTGCACTATGATTTGATTCACCACTGATTGTATCTCCAATGTTTGTATCCCATGTGTTTGACTAATGTTCAATGTTCCCAGTTGCTCCCGAATCCTCACTCCAAATACGAACGCCGGATTCCCCCTAACATACTGAAATAAGCTTATATATAGGGTAAGCTCTCACCGACCCACCACTTACCTCAACACGTCAGCGTTAATCCGTCGTCTATATTTGGGGCTAAGATTCCAACTGTTGATTGATTATGATTGTTTCATGATTGCCTCTTGTACTATGGATATGATTATGACTGTGTAAACCACGGTTCTTAATTTACTCGAAATTAAAACCTTCGTTTTAGCATGTGTGTCCTAGGTTAATTAACCTAGGTTCTCAATACCTACAGTATCGAGTATAATGATCTCCTGTGAGAACTTCAACTAAAGAATACTGTTACACAGATTCTACGTTATAAAGTTCCTATGATAATGAACACCTGATAATGATAACCTGACAAGGACTTCAAATCAAGATTCTAAATTAATAGCTCTTGACCTTTGAATTCCTATAATGAATATGACAAGGATTTCAAATCAAGATTCTAAATTAATAGATCTTGACCTTTGAATTCCTATAATGAATATGACAAGGATTTCAAATCAAGATTCTAAATTAATAGATCTTGACCTTTGAATTCCTATAATGAATATGACAAGGATTTCAAATCAAGATTCTAAATTAATAGATCTTTACCTTTGAATTCCTATAATGAATATGACAAGGATTTCAAATCAAGATTCTAAATTAATAGATCTTGACCTTTGAATTCCTATAATGAATATGACAAGGATTTCAAATCAAGATTCTAAATTAATAGATCTTGACCTTTGAATTCCTATAATGAACTCTGTGTGAGAATTTCAAATCAAGGATACTAAGAATACAGATCCTTGCCTCTGAATCCTTAAATGAATACGTGTGAGAAATTTAATTCGGTTTCTAAAATTATAGAATTCCGATTCAAATTCCTTGACTCGATATCTAATCTTAGTAAAATGTCCCTAAGATCTTTCAAGCTTAATGCAGACTTAATGCTCACTTAAGTTACTTAGATCCTAAGTATCCTCAAGCCTATAGCACTTAGTCCTATTGGGTAGCTTAGGTTATAGTCTAGGTCATTAAACATTGGGTTTTTCCTAGTTCTCTACAACCTTGGCTCTGATACCAACCTGTCACACCCATGCGCCGCGTGCGGAATCCACGGCGCGGTGACGTATGAACAGTTGAATCATGCACAAGTATTGAATAAGAACAACCACAATGGATTACTACATTTCATAATGTTTAGACAGTTGTTTAGTTACAGACAATCTATCTACCAAAAGAAAGACAACTACAGACCCAAAATATAGTTTACAAAATAAGACTTCAAACAAGACAATTAAACAATTAGGATTTAGTGTGTTTCTAATCCATCCTAGCATGTTTCTTCATCTTGTTCTATCTTAGAATGGTCTCCTTAGTTGTCTCTGAGAATGTCTTAAACCTGATTACCTGAAACACGTGAAAAGTAACTGTCAACTACAGACGTAGTTGGTGAGAACAATAGGTTTAATCATTTGTAAACATGAATATATGATATAAGGCATAGGTATGTTAAAGTAATAAATGATTCATATGGATGAGCTGCAACCCAAACTAACATCAAGTAAGAAAATGAGTGTAAACAGTCCAATCATTGTTTGCACGAGAGTCAACATATAATATCAAGTCCCAAAACCACGTTTGGAGTTAGATAATGTGTCAACACTTTTGATAAAACCATACGTAACCGAAATCTGCAGTTAGTTTATAAAACAAATTTAAAAACTAACTGCAGCAATCGGTCTGCCCAAATGTGTGTGTCCGCTTTCTCTTGTTGTGATCACCCAGTACTAACGCTAATGAATATGATACTTGATGCATTGATAAGTTTGTTTACAACAATAGACACCATGTTTCTGAACCTTACTTTAAACGAGCGTGTTAATGCCTTATGTGAAAACATGATTGAAAACCTTGATTTAATCCCATGAATTAAATCCTTAGTTTTTGAATACCGTGAAATGAATCCTCTGATTTGAATGCCATAAATGAATCCCTTGATTTGAACATCACCATGAAACCATTGTTTGAATACCATGTTCGGAACCCTTGATTCAAATACCATGAAATGAATCCTTTGGTTTGAATGTTATGAAATGTGACCTTGTATATTAACAAGGTTTTTAACAGAAAAGTTTATAAAATTCATTATTTAAAAGAATATAACATTTATGAAACCTTTTAGAAGAATAGTCCAATAGTTTAATAATCCTTTAAAACGGTTGATGAATTTCCTGAAAACAGTTGATAAATCCCTTGGATTTGTAATATGAACCTGAAATGTGGATAGGAATACACACATCTTGTGTAATGAAATACAATTGTAAATGAAGAGTTTGATCACGTGTTCCACCCCAAAACAGTTATAAAACAGTAAAAGAGGGGCTAAAGTTCTCACCTGTCTGCAGTAGACTCTGAACTAAAACAGATAGCAAGTAGCAAACAGGACTTCTAAGTGTTTCCTATATCATTGTAATCATACATAAGATATAAGATTTATAATTGTATAGACCTTGATTCATTGATTGACTAATGTTTACGATTGTTGTGAAAACTTGAAAGTCATGATTGAGTTACTTGTTTGATCATGGGTCCAAGAAAAGAATGTGTGATGTCCTGTTATGCACAACTTGTTTGCACAACATCACATGTGTTTAAGAGTTTGATAAACCATTGATTAACATGAGTTTTGATATAAATGTTTACATTGTTTAAGTCCTTGAGATTGTAACTTGATCCTATGATTAGGTTAGGTTGCAACTTAAACCAACTAACATCAAGTTACAATCACATTGAGTTGTGGCCAACAATGGGCCTTAAGCCCATAAAATCATGATAGACTTATACAAAGGCCATGGGCCATTTGAATGTGGTGTTGGGCCAAGTGAGTGTGATGTTGACCCGACTACTTGTATATAGGCCTTGTAACACTCCAAAGCTAATATCAAGCTAATTGGATCATAATGAGCCGTATGAGCTTGGATTTGGGCCTAATGAATTTAGTTGAGCCAAACAAGATATAGGTAGTCCGTATAAGATTCCAAAGTGACATTGGGCCAATTAAAGGTCTTAATGGTTCAATCTATCTCAATTGTGTTTGGTTTAAGTCTATGGGCTAAGTTGTTAATGGAATTGGGCCGGTTAGAACTGATTTGGGCCGAAACACCCATGACTCCTACACCATGGCAGCGAACCTATGGCTGCCATGGTTGAAAGGTTCGGCTCATACTAATGAAGGTTCGTTCAACATGCAAGCTTCATCCGTCTCATAGGGTTCGCCAAAGATTCTATGGTTCGGCTAGGCTACATGGTTCGGCAAATGCACGAATGTAAACAGCAAGGTTCGTGGGTGTCCCCTTTAGGGTTCGGCACTTGTTCATGGTTCAGCTGCAACTCACGAACCATGCAGGGTTCGGCTACATAAAGGTTCGCCATAGTAGGGTTCGTGGAACATCAAATGGTTCGTTGAAGGCTACTAGGGTTCGTGGGATCCCTTGTGACTTCGTGCAGGTTCGTGAGAACCATTAAGGTTCGGCAGGATGTGACCCACGAACCATGGGTTCGTTCCCCACACAGGTTTGCCAAGAGAGGGTTCGGCAACACCAATCCACCACGAACCTGTCGACCTGCACCCTCTTCACCATCAAACCTCTAGTTCCAGACCTCGATCCAAGTTATTCTACATCAATGATGATTGCTATAGGTGCGAAAACTCAAATAACGGTGCAAGAACCGGCCAAAGCTTGGATTCGAACACTCACACATAGAAAACCCTATTTTCAGAAATTTTCTTTCGTTCGTACCTCGTTTTTGGCCGAATAAAACCTCCGATCCGTTGTACTTCTGTGTAGAGGATGTCGAGAGCTTCGCGTGGGTTCAAGAATCACCGAAATCCGTTGAGAAACGAAGAAGATACGAACGATTTAAGCTTGGATTTATAGAGAGAGAATAGGTTCGCGAATTTTAGAGAGAAGGAGGTTGTTGGCTGAAATAAATGAGGGAAATGACCTCTTTCAATGCTTTTATAGCCCGCGCGGTATTCGGGTCCGTTTCGGTCGCCCGGTTCGCGTTTTCGGAACGTAACGCGTATTTTACGTGGTTTAAAATAAAAGAGTTGTTAAACTCATTAAAATGATGAGTTTTAAAATTGTAAAAATATAAAATAATCATTTTAATTATTTGTTCGAAAACAGATCGTTAAACAGTAACAATTGCGTGTATACCCACAATCGCGTACGTTTTCCGATCGTATAAAAATAGTTAAAGCCGTTCACTCGTAATTATAAGTTCAACATTCGTATCATTATGGATCGTCACCCATAACTATACTCAGTCTCGCTTACGCATTACGATTTTGTTTGATTAATTGTCATAATATTCGTCTTAACACTACGCACTAACACTATCCTGTTACACCGAACGCAGTATATATATAGGGCTCACTCTCGCTGCCCACCACTGTTTCGATATAACACAATACTGTTCTTGCCTAGTGTAATTGACTGTAATTATTAAATACATACTTGTTCCTAAATAAATAAGATCCTGTAACACACAAGCACACATTATGAACATAAGAATCACATTGATAACTGAACACTGACACCCACTGTTCTAACACTGTTTACGACTACCATGACTAAATCTACAAATGTTACAAAGTTCATCTCATATGAAAACTAATAGACTACGAGAAGAGGTCACTGACTTAGTTGAGGCAGAGAAAAGACAGAAGAAGATGATAATTCTTGATATCAAAAAGCCCAAATATACAAGATTTACATCTACAAGGGCTCCATCTTCTTCAGTATCCATGAAACCAAAAATTATCGTCCCTTCAAAATTGACAAACACTTATGCTAGAAAATGGTTCCCTGATTTAGATACTAAAGGTGAATACGCAAATTGGTTACCAAGCTATGTTCCTAGGCCACAAATTGATCTGAATTTGGAAGTTCATCCTGTTTCTTTGAATGAACATGAGTCTGAACAAGGTGTTGAAAATGCTGGAGGTTTATCTTCTGATGAAAAGGTGTCACTTGACAGTGCCAATCATCGAAGATATCACGGAGTCAGAATATTCATCTGATATTTTGAGACAAAATGGTTACCAGGTTAAAAATGTTGATAAAAAGCTTTTGAAATCTCAGAAGTCAAAAGCTGAGATGAAACAAGTTGAGAAGGTGGTGATGAAAACCACTCAAGTTTCTAAACCAGTGATTAAGGCCAAATCAACCACTACTCTTAAACCGATTGTGTATATTAAGTCACCTACTACACATCAAGGAGAGTCTAGTGGAAATTTTCGAATATCAAAATGTGGTTTCTAAAAAGGTTGAAAAAGTGGATTTTTTCTTTGACAGGTTTCGGGTTGGACATAAAGATAAATGAAAGAATTTTCAAAATCAAATGAGTAATTCAAAGATACAATCAACTGGTTTGAGAAACAGAATATCATCTGCAAAGGTTGTTTCAAAACCTTTCAGTTCATCAAAGTATTATGATAAACCAACACCAAAGAATTATTTGAAAGGTAGAAAATGTTACCGATGTGGTAATTTTGTTCATTTGATTGCTAATTGTGATTTGGATTTCAGTTCAACTAATTGTAGCAGTTTTAAATCTTTTTCACCAAGAGAAACACGAATGTGTTTTACTTGTTGTGGTAAAGGACATGTTTCTGCTAATTGTCCAAATAACAAAATCAGGAAGAGTTCTGAGCAGGAAAGTTGGGTGAATGGTTCAGGTGGAATTCCTAGGAGAGTTAGACCTAGTGAAGATGAGATTAAAGTTCTTCGAAAATTCAATCCTGATTGTTTTTGGGTGAAAGAAAAAAATAATCAGAAGAAACGAGTTTTTGAGAATAAAAGAAATGTTAAAAAGATTGTGAAAATTGTGACATCATCTGATGATGATTCTTTTGAAAATGTATCTTCAAAATCATTATCAAAACAACATTTTAAATCAAAATCATTTTGGAAACTTAAAAACAGATCAGAGCAAGGATTTGTATGTGCTTGACATGGCAAAGGCGGAGACAGTAAATAAAGTGGAAACATGTCTGGTGTCCAAGGCTACTGAGCAAGTTACACGTTCATGGCACAGGCGAATGTGACATATTCATATTCGGAAGATGAATCATCTTGTGCATAATCATTTAGTTGAGGGTGTACCGGTTAAACATTTTTAACTTCCGGATGTGTGTGTGTCATGTAAAAAGGGTAAACAGAAAAGGAAGTCTCACAAAACTAAGAAAATCTTTTCTATTGATATGCGAGTTGAACTTCTTCACATGGACTTGTTTGGACCAATCAATACGAAAAGTATAGGTGGTGAATCTTATTGTTTTGAGGTGACTGATGACTTTTCAAGATTTTCATGGGTCATGTTTTTAAAGCATAAATCAGAAACTTATGAAAATTTTGTGTTGTTAATCAATAGGTTGGAGACATTGTATAAGTTGAGAGTGAGACGTACAAGATCGGATAATGGAACTGAGTTTAAGAATCATCAAATGGAGGAATTTTTCAATTCCAGAGGCATTCATCAGCAATTCAGTGCACCATATGAGCCTCAAATGAATGGTGTAGCTGAAAGAAAGAATAGGACTTTGATTGAGTCTGCGAGAACAATGCTAGCTGATTCTAAACTTTCCATTACTTTTTGGAGTGAAGCTGTGGCTACAGCTTGTTTTACTCTTAACAGAGTTTTGATTGTTAAACGACACAATAAAACTTGATATGAATTGCTTCAGAATCGAAAGCCAAATTTGGAACACTTGGAACCTCTAGATGCATTCGGCATTTATTTCATAAATAGAGCCAAAGACTGTTAATGAAGCTTTACGTGAGCCTGCCTGGGTGGAGGCGATGCAAGAAGAATTGAATCAGTTTCAAAAGTTCGGAGTTTGGCATTTAGTTGATTTGCCAAAAGGAGAGAAAAAGATTGGTACTAGATGGGTTCTAAGATGTAAACGAGATGAAAGAGGCGTAATTGTCAGAAAGAAAGCTCGTTTAGTGGTTCAGGGTTTTAGACAAGTTGAAGGAATTGATTACGATGAAGTTTTTGCACCTGTGGCGCGATTGGAAGCAATTAGACTTTTTCTTGCTTTTGCTGCTCACAAGAAATTCAAAGTTTTTCTGTTGGATGTAAAATTTGTATTTCTGTATGGTTCTTTGAAGGAAACAGTGTATGTTTGTCAGCCATCGGGCTTTGACGATCCTATCCATCAGGATCAGGTTTACCTTTTGGACAAACCACTGTATGGTCTTCATCAGGCTCCGCGTGCCTGGTATGAGATGTTATCGACTCACCTTATTGAACACCGGTTCAATAGGGGTCAGATTGACAAAACTTTGTTCTTTTGGGAGAAGAGCAAGGACATTCTTCTTGTTTAGATCTATGTAGATGATATTATTTTTGGATCTACCGATGAACAAATGTGTTTGGAATTCAAAGAGCTGATGATTGAGAAATTTGAGATGAGTGCAATGTCAGATATTAAATTTTTTCTGGGCTTACAACTTGATCAAACTGATAATGGAATTTTCATTCATCAGACAAAATATATTCAAGATGTGTTAAAACGGTTTAACATGCTTGATTCAAAACCAATTTCCACGCCCATTCAGCCTAATCACCGGATTGAGCCTGATATTAAGGGGGAGATCATTGATCCTACTCTTTATCATCGAATTATTGGAAGTTTGATGTATCTGACTGCATCAAGACCAGATATTGTATTTGATACAAGTATATGTGCAAGATATCAATCAAAACCTAAAGTGTCACATCTGATTACAGTCAAAAGAGTACTTCGTTATCTGAAGGGTACACCAGACATCGGTCTGTGATATCCTAAGGATGATAAATTTTCCTTCAATGCCTACAGTGACTCCGATTATGGAGGATGTAAGACAGATGCGAAATCCACAACTGGTGGTGCACAATTTTTGGGGGAACGATTAGTTTCTTGGCAGTGTAAAAAGCAAACATCTGTGGCTACTTCAACTTGTGAGGCTGAATATGTAGCTGCTGCCAGTTGTTGTTCACAAGTATTGTGGATACAACAACAGATGAGAGACTATGGTTTAAATTATCTTACAACCCCAATTCATTTTGATAATGAGGCTGCTATTGCTATAGCAAAGAATCCAGTGTATCATTCACGTTCTAAACACATTGACATTAGGTTTCATTTCATACGCAATTGCTATGAAAAGAAACTTATTGATGTCGTGAAGATACATACAAATGAGCAACGAGCAGACCTTTTCACCAAGGCTTTTAATAAAAATTGTTTTGAGTATTTACTCAAATTAAATGGCATTCGAGTCATGGGTGAGGCTATTTCAGATCAACTTCCTTCATAATCAACTTTTATTGAATTAACATCAGATATTTTAATTGTTTTTGTTTGTTTTGTGTTTTAGTTTTTTAGGAGGAGAAAATTTTGAAAAAACATTTGAAAAATCAAAAACACAAAAACATTGAAAAAATAAAAGTCTGAGAAAATGATTCGACCAAATGAGAAATGATAGTACATTGTAGCAATCAGAAGCACATCTGTGTCATACTAGAACTTAAACATAAAGAGCATTTACAATTACTTAGTATGATATGTTGGTACGTTTATAGCTTAGTAGAGATAACATTTAACAAAATTTTGATTATATTTTGTGGGAAACAGTTGCTTAGAATATTGTGCTTAGCTTTGTCCTGAATTAGTGGGTGTTAATCTTAGAATATGTTCTTGAACAAAAATATAAATTACTAGTTTTTGATCATGTGTTTAATTTTTAAAAGAAATTCTAAATTTTGTTTTTCTTTTGCTTTAGTTTAAAGCTGAAACATTCTCTGCGTATACTTACGTATCGACCTGATTGTTATAGCTTTAAATAATTCAAATTTGTTTTGGGCAATCTATGCGTATATGAAAATATCGATCTGATTGTTAAAATCTTAATCTTAAATTATTGTTTCGTTCATTTTCTGGATCATCTGAGTATACGAAAGTATCAACCTTGATTCCAAGATTTTGAACAAATTCGATTTGTTTTACATTTTGTTGTTTTCAAAAAAGATATTCTGTTTTGTTTTTGCATGATCAAGCTAGTTAAAATTGAAGTAAATTGTTTCAAGGACATTATTGTTTGTTTAATTATTCACAAAACGGGGATGTGTTCAAGTAAATGGAGAACATAAAGTATTTGATGGTTTTGTTTTCATTTGATATCTTAACTAAGTAATTAAATTTAAAGAGGTTTTATATACTGACAATCATCTCTGAATTGTAATTTGCTGATAAATATATTCATTAATTCAATCAGGTGTGTTGATGATTGTATTACAATATGATCTTATGTTTGGATCCTTCTCAAACAAAAATATGTGATTGTTTTAGTTAGTTTTATATTTCATAGTTAGGTTCATAACATTTGTAGTGTGTTTGTTCTAAAATTTGAAAAATACAAAAAAAAAATTTGTTTTTATCTGATGTTAAATCAATAATTTTTTATTATTTGTTTTGACTCTAAAATATTAAACATTGGTTTGTTTGAAATTTTTTAAACAACATTGAATTTCTAAAAGGTTTGATTGGAGGTTCGCCTGATAAGTTTGTGAGTGGGTTCGTCCAACAAGGTCCGCCAATAGGTTTTTGGACAGGTTCGTCCAACAGATTTTGTTGAAGGTTCGTCTGAGAGGTTTTTGGTCAAAGGTTCGTTTATCAGGTTTGGTCAAAGGTTCGTTCAATAGTTTTGGTCAAAGGTTCGTCAATAAGGTTTGTTTACAGGTTCGTATAAATAGAGGTTCATGTATGAGATTTGTCACTTTCATCAGAACACCTTCACGAACCTTCATACTTGAGATTTGATTTTTTTGATTCTAGATCTTTGAAACTATTTGCCATATACCATTAGCTTCGGATATGAATTGTGATTCTAAATAGGTAAAGAGATTGGAGTTTGGCCGGCTAGATTAGGAGATTTATTGATTTTTAGATCTAGTTTAGTCGAACCTGTTCTTTTGATTAAAATCTGTTTAAATCTAACTTTGATGGAAATTGCTTTCATTAATGTTGTTTATCTGTGAATTACGAACCATTGGGTATAAGTTTTTTTTATCTAATTCATAGATTTGAAATTTTGATTTTAAACTGAATAGGTTCGTGTAAATGAACACAGGTTCGCTGATGTGATAAGGTTCGTTTAACCTTAAAAGGTTCGGGCCGAACCTCTTCACATTATTGAAACGAACCTCATATGGTCAAGGGTTCATTTGACCATAAGGTTCGTTGAATGTTCAAGGTTCGTTCATTCATAGGTTTGTTAGTTTAAACAGATTTGTCTTGAAATTAGGTTCGGCACAGGGAGGGTTCGCTGGTTTCTATACTTAGAAATTTTTTTTTTAAAAAAACTTTTGATTTTTTTAATTCTATTTTTTAATTGTTGTTTGTTTTAATTTTAGAAATGGCAACTCTCACCTTTGGAGATAAACACAACCTCTGTGCTTATTTGGATCCTACGACAAAGAACGGCAAGGAGTTTTTGAGACGTTCGAGGATTTACTATGATATCTCCAACTCATGTCACATCTACAGATCACATATTCAGAGTATCTGGGAGTCAGCGAGGTTGATTACAGTTGATGATGCATATGTGATTGAAGCTAATGTGCTTGGACAAGCCATTAGAGTGACTGAATCTGATATCAGGAGGGTATTTTAGTTTGGAGGTGAACCTGCAGGAATGACTCTTATTCCTGAGGGGTGTATTAAAGGATGTTTTATGAGGATCAGATACTTCGGTGTTTACAGTGAGTACTCAATAAATAAGGGCAAGTTACTGTTGCAGTACAAATTCCTGGCACATGTTCTTCTTCACTGTTTGAGCATGAGGAAGGGTAATTTTGACGAGTTGAAAGACCTTATGAGGTCAGCCATGGTAGCATTGATACTGAACAAGCCATTCAACTTCTCAGCGATGATATTCAGATATTTATCAGATAACATAACCAAGGCTAAAGACAGATTCTATATGTACCCAAGGTTTATTCAGATGCTGATTGATGAAAGATTTCCTGAACAGAACTTGCATAGGATTGCTTCTGATATTCTCAAGCTGAAGCACATGACTGATTCCAGTCTTTGACAAGTGAAGATCTATCAGAAGAGTAATGATGATATTATGATTAAAGAAGTGGTGGGTCATTGTGCTAGAGCCAATTATATTGCTCCTCTGAATGATGCCTCGAGACATGATTATTCTAATTCAGAGAATATACAGTTAGGTGATGATGATGATCAACAACCAGCACCACCTCCTCCTCAGGATCCACATGTGAGACAATCTCAAGCTCAATCTTCTCATACACATCAACAAACACCAGATCCAGTTCAAGAGACTCCAGATGTAACTCCAGACTAGTGATCCTCGCTTGAAAAGGCACAAGACAACCTTAACCACTACAAACACCACCATCACACCTCCACACAAACCAAGCTCACCTTCACACACACCAATACCAATTCACTTCTCTCACGCTCCTTCTCCATCCAAGACTGAAAAAGGAAAGGCCCCAGTGGAAACATCATCATACCATCCCGAGTACGTGCCTATAGATCTCGATATTCTTCAGGCTCGACTCTTTTCTTTAGAGCATAATTCAACAAAGAAAGATCAACATATTTAGCATATGAGATCTGGTATTCTGATTGTTGTAAAAAAATCAAGAGTCTCGAGAGTGACATCCGCTTTCTGCTGAACAAAAATGTTGATTTAAGAAAAGAGATGGTCGCTCTTAAAGGTGCAAAGCTTGATGAACAATAACAAAAGGACGATGAGACTGAGAAAGATAAGGATGATGATAATGATGAGGCTGACAAAGACAAGAAATATGATGAAAATAATAAGAAGGATGATGATGATGATGATGATGATGATGACGGAAACGATGATGATGATGATGATGATGAAGATGATGATGGTAATAATAAAAGAGCTCAAAAGAAAGATGAAAAAAGGACGATGATGACAAAGGTGGAAACGATTAGGGAAACGCATCTTCGAGCAAGCCCACCAATGAGTTTGATGACTACCTATTTGATGAACTTCCTAAAGACCTAGCTTTTGAAGGGCTTGTTGAAGAAATGGTCAATGCAGGATGTCAAGACATGATCAAGGATGTCAGTACGGACTCGGTTTATGATGCCACTATGGATAAGGAGCTTGAGGAGATTACCGCCACCTTGTTAGAAGCATCTAATGAGGAAGAACATGAAGGCATATTACCCGGGAACGTCTCCACCGATCCATACCTGGACTACTTGTATGCTCAGAAGTATGTCGACACTTTGGGAAACCATGTCACATGCTTCCACAATGTGATTGAAAGCTGGTTTGACAAGAAGAAATAACAGAAGCCTAATCCCAAAGCAGCTCAGCAAACCTATATCTCCTCTGACAAACACGTTAGTGTTGAGGATCCTGAATACTTCTACACTACAAGCTCACGTGATGTGTATGCACTCCACAATGACAGGTCACGAGTCGTCTGCTGGAGCTATGAAAAAGAGAAGCAACTGTATGTGGTAAAAAGTTTAACGGGAAGTTGGAGTATTTCAGACGACCTAAGGATTTCTCCTCCTTACCCAAGATAGATCTGCGGAGCATTAACAATGCTATATTCAAGAATGTCTCCAAGGATAATCAGGCTGAATAGTTCACGAAATTTTTGAAAGACAATGTGACAGAGACTTTACAGTTATAAAGTCTGTGAAAGGAGGAAGGTTTAGGAACAAGTATATCCTGGAACCGATAAAGATGGATCCATGGATTTATATGAAGTATCCACCTTCAAACATGGAGAAATCAATGCTCGTCCACATGAGAGTACACGATGACATGCTCAAGGACTTCAAGTTCTTGTATTTTGATGAGCTGACATATGGAGCTGTTATCATTCATAACTCTGATGACTCTTTCACTCTAGATCCAATGAGCTTACTGAAGTTTGGGAGGAATAATATGACTGTCTGTTCCAGAACCCCATCAGAGTTGCAGGAAGACATGATCAGGAGACCAAGCCTTTCACGAGAGTAATTGCTTTGGCAATTACTCACAACCTTTATGCTGGTGGTAGATTATTCAAGAAGACACTACATATCGATTGATTTCATCAATCTAGGGGGATTTTGTAGAGCCCGACTAAAGACAAAGACCGACTAAATCAAGATCTGATCAAGCTGATGTTCAAGTTTCTTCATTTTCGTATACTTTATGTTCGTATACTTTCAATTTTCGTGTAATTTTACATTTCGTGTACTCCTAAGGTAGTATACATAGACGCATTGTATATTTTTCTAGGGTAGAATCCCAAGGCAGAGTATCTAGATTTATTGAAGTCTCCTTGTAACATTCACGACTTTATCAATAGAAATTGCTTGTTACATCTTCTATTCTAGATTCTACACTCAATAGAAGCCATTTGATGTTTTTTGATTTCATAAAGTTGATATCTTGATCAACTTTGGGACCTACATGCTAGAAATAATACTTAGAAGTGTTATGAAGTTCTAGGAGTGAAAAAGGAAAGCTTTGGTTGAATTTGGTGAAGAAGAGTGTAGAATTGTTGACTTGAAAAGTCAACAATATGAAGTTTTTACTTAGATGGTTTTTCCACAAATCTTAATCAGATATTTTGCATCAAAATATCTATTGAACTAGATCAGAAGGGATTGAGTGTGAAAGGGATCATCTAACACATGAGTTTAAGAAACTTTACACTTTATTTTTCGGCTTTTTTGCGCGTTTCTTTGGTAATTTCTACTAATGATCAACCACCATTTTTATGCTTCCATTAACATTCCATTGGAAATATAATGTGACTAGGAGGTTCGGGTTGTCATGAATTTGACAATTACGCATGCCGAATTGCCTTTTCGCAAATTTTTTTGCAATTTATTTTTCAAATGTGTATCATTGTTCTTTCTTTGATTCATGAGTTTTCATTTGATTCTATGGTTTTTTTTGATTGTTTTGCCTTAGTAAGACTTAATTAAGACAAATTTAGAAGATTCTAAGCTGAAATTTCTGAATTGTCACGCATTGGTTGAAGACATAAACATTGTGTTGACTTGTAAACATGTATACTTTGAATCAATTTCATTTTGGAACATTTGGTGTAGCATCTTTCATATCTATATATGAATCTATGAGTTCTCACCAACTATGCAAATAGTTCACCAAACTATATTTTATATGTGTAATAGGTTTAAATCTATGGATGAAGATCATATAGGAAGTTTAAGACCTAGTTTAAAATTAATCTGGTTATTGTATTTGAATTTATGATGTAATGACTGGTTTGTATATAATTGAATGATTATGTTGAATGACATTTATGTTTAATTTAAATGAGATGTTTAAATATTGAAACTTACAAATATCATCATGAGCTTTTGGACAATTACACATCACACCTTAACGTACTCCGTCGTAGGTTGGGGAGCGGCATAAGGGAACCAGGTCTTAAACAGGTCGTGGATATTGGCTAGTATGGGAGACAGGAAGGAAAGGGGAATAGAAATTTTACAAGTTCAGCCTGCCTTCTTTCCTTCTCGTGTTATCTTATTAAAAAAATTCTCTCTCTCACAATTCATATTTGAAAAATTGCAAATTCAGTCCCGCTACTATGTTTGATTTATTATTTTCAATAAAATGATTTATAAAACTTTTTTTTATGTTTTGTTAACTTCAAATTTTTGTAAGTTTCATAAATTGTTAATTATTAAAATTTTATAAAATATTTTGACCCATTATTATTATTATTATCATTATTATCATTATTATTATTAGACACATGTTAAAACTTTATAACACGTTTAGTGACTGTTTTATTCTATTGGTTTATTATCCTTAAACACATTTGTTGTTTTATATAAGTATATATATATATATATATTGGAAATATGCCAAGACCTTCATTTTATTTAGTAAAATTAAATTTGATTTCAAAAGGGAAAACCTTACTAAAATCTCAAATCACCAAATCACCAAATGCAAATCCATACATTTAGTAAACAAACAATCTTTCCAAGATTTTTCAACAACTTAAATTTAGTAAACAATATTAATTTATTAACGTATTAAATTAATAAATTCTAATACACTAACCATTATGGATTAATGCACTTAAAAATATCAGATGTCACAATCATGACATGTGCTCGACATGTAAACTTAAGTTGTGACACATGAACGATACATGAGCGACACTAGGATTTATGTCAAATAAAAATCAAATTACTTAATTGTTTAGGAGGGTGTTTTGTATTGAGTTTAAAACTAACTTGTTAACTTATTGGTTTTTTTAAAATCAATAAGTTTAATAGGTGTTTGATAATAAGAAAAATGTCATTTTTGTTTTAACTTTTTAATTAAGGTTTTTTTTTTTTTTTGAGAAGACACACCCTAGCTGTCAAAATGGTCAGATTGTCTACATGGCACATGATATATAATGAGAAATGCTAAATTGGCATTTAAATAGAATTACAAAGTTAAATTACACAATTCATGTTCATAATTTAACTAAGTAAATCTACACAAAAAGAATCATGAAGTTTCTATCTTATATCTGCACAAGATTTACTAAAGATGATTCACAAATATGTCATCCAAAAGTTATGAATAAAAAAGTAGCTAGGTCCACTATAAAGCCCACTAGCTAAATACTTTCTGAATCTGGTCACTACACATGTTCGTCACATTAGAAAACAAGCATTTAAAACAAGTCAACATGTGACAATTGCATTTGAGAATTACGTCATTAATGACGAGAGCACATTTGGTCGTTCTTGAAATCCACGTTGAATTGTTAATTGTAATTCATACAGGTTGATAGTATGCGAGAAATGGAGAACATAGGCGAAAACCGTGCGCAAAACGGGGTTACGGATTGTCCGGAATCGCAAAACGAAGAAAAGCACAAAAAGGTCAAAGTCAAGGGTTCCAGGCGGTACACCTAGCGCCAGACATCCACGCTAGGTGGTGCGCGCGGACCCAGAAAAAGATCTGGGATCTTTTGGTCTCGTGCGTTACGCCCCGGGCCAAGCGGCCACGCGGAGCGATGTGCTTGACGTGTATTAGGTCGACAGATTGGAATAAAAGATCAGATTGTATGGAAAAGAGAGTATTTCATCTTCTCTCGAACTCTCTTTGTTTCCACATGAAAAAGAACTCATTTTTACCATAAAAACTCAATCTTAAGACCCTAAGATCGTATATTTGAAGCCAGGGAATGAACCTGTAAGTCCTGATCATTGTATTACACTCAGAAATCCGTCTGATTAGGTAACGGTTCGTTTTAACCTTCTAGCTTGATAATGGTTGATTATATCTTGTTTTTGAACGTAATGGTATAGTTAGGGTTGTTGATTATTGCCTAGATGATGGCTAGGATTTATTATAAAAGAAGAACACGATGTTTTAACGGGTAAATCCTTGTTTTGATCCGTTGTAATGCCCGGTTTTCATAAAATCATAACAATGGTTATAATGGTTTAAACCATTTGATTGTGACAATGTAGGTGATTAGTTTGATTAATCTTTGAAATTCAAGGTTAAATCCAAGTGTTTCAAACTAATCACAATCATTAACATACTCGTTGGAACGATTATCTGATGTTTATGATAACAGTCAAATTAGTATGTTAAACATGGTTATTAAACCTATTCTAATATCACATTGTGATATTTCATGATATTTGGGTAATCAATAACAAGGATTGATCATTCCTAAGCCATAAATTTATCTAGAAACTGTTTCAACACTATAACCAACAACATCAACTATTTGGTTAATCTGAGATTATTTTGATTAATCAAACGTGTCATCAACTGTGTATTAGGAACCTGAATCAGTATAGGTTCCTACATTATCATACATTGTATGATATGGCATTAAATTAACTAATTAAAAACCTAATATCGGTTTGATGACTTTCAAGGAAATGTCTCTGACATTGAACGTTCAGAAAAATCTAATCAGTAAGTTAAAACATAAATAACTAATTAAACATAAACTAATGCAGAATCATCCTATTATTACCAGTTTGTGTGATATTCTGCTACCAGTGAGATATCAAGTGATTTTCGTACAACCCCTTTTCTTTTTAATGTTTTATAAACATCGGGGTCGTACTGTGGAACTTTTCTTTAACATATGATATGTATCACTGTTATCTGCGTGATTTCATGTGAATTATTGAGAACTTGTGGATTTCATGGGATTTTTGCCTGGAGATCAGAACTCTATCATAGAATTTAAAAGTCCTCATTTCTGAACTGTATCTAGTGAACCTATGTAGGGCCGAACAGGAAACAATGATAGTACTATCGGCTGACAACCCATTTGCTAGGAGTTTGCAACTCCCCTTGCTTTGTATGTTTGTTACCTGTTTTTAGAACTTCTTAATGTTGTGATAGACATTGAGACAATGAGGTATTAAGATGTTACCTACGGGTAGTGTCTTCGAAGATCGTATAGTCACGTCCGAAAGGAACTAGATACTGGTCCCATGGTTATCCTGAACTAAACATTTTGAGAACATATATATCATATCATATTGTTGAACTTGAACTTTACGAACTCTCCAGCTGTGTGCTGATTTTTCAAACTTAAACCTTTTGCAGGGAGACAGTGAATCAACGGTGAAGAAGCACTTCATATACTTGTAATTAAATAAATCAGATTGTGTAATAACTTTAGTTTATATAATGTAATGTTGGTTGTTACTACGAACCTTGTAACATATTTATTTTAAGTTAATCTATGTGTTGTGATACAGGATCAAGTAAGTCACACCTCATCTCTGAGACATCACCACTATGCTTCCTCAACCTTCTCAGGAGAACGAATGACATCATCTCAGGTGACGAGAGGTAGGGGTGTGACACAACACTAGGTTGGTGAGTTCATAAGTTTAGTAATTGAAAATGATTGTAACTTGTTATTAACAAGTCATAGAGTCACACACAATTCTTATGGAATTTGTCTTATCTTGTCTCACATAATGTCCTCTCCATAGTTACACCTACAGGTACTATGTCATCCAATTAAGCATGTTTATATATAGGGCATACATAGGGTCAAGCTTACCGCCAGCCCCGCCGCAAGCCCACCACATACTTAACTGGACCCCAGGCCACCTGTATTGCAACTATGGATACCCATTTATGAATAGAAGTGTTTGTCTTATTTAATATTCAACATGTTAATCCCATATGATGTGTTCTTATCCCACGGTGATATATGAATAGAATAAAAGATGTTTGAAGGGAATATGTTACCATGACCTAAGTTGTAACTACTTGCAATTCTCAGTTAAATCATGAACATCTTTTGAAACTTAACCGAACCCTTTTGGCATTGAGTGAAGAAATTAATACAAAGAAATACAACCAAGAACGAACCCTTTCACTCAAAACATTCACGTGAAGGATCATCGGATCAGGGTTATATCTGGATGGGTGACGATCCAATGAGACATGAACCTGAATTGATGCCATTACTAAATTAAAAGATTAATTCAAACCACCAGCATATATAATTGTTGATCCATCTGTTTGTGTGATGACTCATACAGTTGCATACGCAAATTAGGTTGTCTGGTCTTAACTAAAGGAATTAGATAAAGTACCATACACGAACCAATGCCTTAATATACAAAGACCATAATCTGAACACCTTAGAGTTAACTGGAAAACTATGAAATCGAAAAACATTCATGCGAATGAACTTATTCATTCGTACGAATGTAACTCAGAAAACTGGAAATCCCAATCGGCCAGCTAGTTCGGCCGACTTATAACCATTCGCGCGAACGGGTCATTCAAGTGACTCAATATCTTTCCACTTCTCAAAAAACCCCACACACACACATGAACGGCCATTCCGGGTATTCCGACCGAGCGACGCACGATCTTCACCTCCCTGTATGCAAATCACTTCCACTATCATAACTTCACCTTCTTCATCACTTTTCTCACCATTTCCACCATCGAAGTTCAACCACGAATCACCCGAAGGTCACTGGTGAGTGTTTCACCCAAATAAACTAACAAAAGTGTTCCCTAACACCCCCAAAGGCTTCGACTAGCAAAATTGTCGCCAATGCGGCCAAAATCGAAAAATGTTTTCGGTCGAGTTGCAGGCAAATGAGACATATGATCGTCTCATTCGTACGAATGAGCGGTTCGTTCGTAGGAGTGGACAACGAACGAAGTGGCTCACGATTCGCACGAGGGAACCGGGCGAGCAAAAGGCGGAGCGAACAAGAGCCCATTCGTGCAAATGAAGAGTGCGAATGACCTCGGTCATTCATGGAGCTTCATTCACACGAAGTACAGCTCTTTCGCCCGAACAACCCATTCGCCCAGAGAGCTTGCATAAAACACTAAGTGTTTGAAAACCAAACAAATACAAGTGATACAACTAATATAAAAACATAAGTGACGACTAAAATAATTTAAACATGAATGCATAACTAAAAATCTATTAACTGAAAACGCAGGTAATTGAACAGAAGCATCGTCAAGCCGCCCACACCACCTTGAGCAGCTACCAACTATAGGTGAGTTCATAGCCCCCGTTTTGATTCAAATAAACCGTTTTCCTTACACTTTTGTGGCTGAGAGCATGAATGTTTACTTACAAATACTAATTTTCATACTTATGTACTTATAGGTATAATTCTCATTTACTACAAGGAGACAGTCTGTTTTGCGTACTCCTTGAGACACATGAGAGTTATCTATGAATATACACATCAATAAGAACTGTCATCAAACATTCATTAACCATTAGTTGACGAGTGTCAACCGGCAGTAACGTACATAGTACTATTAGTCTGACAAACTTCCGGAGCTGAGGTCAGTACGTTACGCTACGCGAAGTCTTCATCATCACTAGGGCTAGACCCGTATGGTCTAATCAACATGGGCAACTCAAGGCTCAAGGTCAGGCTTGGTAAATGGACATGTGCGGAATAGAATAGACAGACATCCTCCTCATTAGTATCAAAACCCATCAACTAAACTACATGTCTAAACTGTTAAGTTCAAAGGAAATGGGATAGTGCAAGAGCATAGGAACTTCCTTCCATCCACGTTTAGTATATAGTCGTGAGCCAGCTAGGGCGTGGTGGGCTGGCGGCTGGGTCTCAGGACCTTATGTATGCCCTATACATATATGAGACTAGTTGGTTCGGGATTGTATACGTAATCTTAGGAGGCCACCGCTCATGCACTATTTCATTCCCCTAGAACTTGTATTTACGACATATCAGATTTTAACTACTTTAATTTATGAACTCACCAACATTATGTTGACTTTATTTTACATGCTTCTCAGGGGACGAACAAAAATAAAGCATGCCCATGGGTGACGCTCGTAGGAGGGGGTAGCATGACATGAATGTAGCCTATGTGACAATCCGGCATTTACGACATATCAGATTTTAACTACTTTAATTTATGAACTCACCAACATTATGTTGACTTTATTTTACATGCTTCTCAGGGGACGAACAGAAATAAAACATGCCCATGGGTGACGCTCATAGGAGGGGGTAGCATGACATGAATGTAGCCTATGTGACAATCCGGCATTCCCGGATTAACCCCGTTAATCAGAAATTAACATAAACGAGACGAAATTATACGAAATCAAACTAGAAGGATTAAACTTGAACAAAACAAGTTTACAAACCTTTAAATTATAAGAATTAATGTTAAAATTATATAAAATGATCAATTTTGACTATTAAAGTCAAAATTCATGTAATTTATCAAATTGAAATTCGAATTTCACCTCAATAATCAGTTATGAGTTGAATTAATCACTCAACTAACTCCCATTGATGATTATAAACAGTTATAATCAGTTACAAGCATCATAATGATCGAATTAAAGCAATTAACACCTTAAGATGTTGAAACCATCAATAAGTGACTAATAATATTACACAAGTCGATCAAAATTCACCAAATTGAACACTCACATACTCTAATCGGCACTTTTAGAGGCTTCTGTACCCATCAATTCGATCCTAGAAGCTACAGGGAGAAGAGTTTGATCGTGGGGTTGGCCGAAATCAAGCTTATAGTCTAGCTACTTCGATTCTACTTCAATACAGGTAAAAATTCAATCCTACACAATCTAAATGGCTCGACTAAGCAAATCCCTAACTCAATTTCATCAAAAAATATTGAATTACACGAATTCAAGTTCTAGGGTTCATAGTATGGGACGATTTGGGGGTTTTAATGTAAACGAATTCGAAAATCAAATTGATTCACATCAACAGTTTCGTGATAAAATGTTGAACGAAAACCCTGTGTAAATTTGATATCACAATTGCGAATTGATGGATTTCTAATTCTAGGGTTTATCTTTTAAACTGATTTGGGGGTTTTTGAGAAAATGAGTTTAGAAATCAAATTAATTCACAACCACAGTTTTGAAATAGTATTTTAAACGAAAACCTACTGTCAATTTGATATCAGAACAACTAATTGTATGATTTTTGATTCTAGGTTTCTTGACAAGAAACGAATTGGGGGTTTTGGGTGGAATGAAAACGAAATTCAAATTAAACAACCCAGATGGATTCGAAATACTTTAATTAATGAAAACCCTATGGTTTAACATGTTAACATAAACAAATTAAGCACATTTGTATCAATGAATATGGGTTAAGGTTCGAATCCATGGTTGTTTGTGAAACCGAAGGATCTGACCAAGATAATTCAATTAAAAATCATGATGGGACTCGGTTGGATCTGTAGAATAATAACCCCATGGGTTGAGGATCAATCAGGTTCGAATCGAGGTGCAATTGGAACCCATTTGGTTCGAATGAATAAACAAAAGGGAACCAGTCGGATTGTTCTTAAAACCATTTAAGACCAAAACAAATTGCAAATGCAGAAGCATAACAGTTGGTTGGTTGTGTCTGTTTGGTCTGGGAGGTCAAGGGTCCGACCCTTGCCCCTGCATATTTTTTATTTAAAAACCAGTTTTTTGAAACATAACTTCTCTGTTCTAACTCCGATTTGACCCGTTCAAGTTGCGTTGGAACCAAAATGGAGTCCCGAACAAAATAAAATAATAAAATTTATATTTTGACTCGAAAACAAACTCGCGTATAATTACGTGTGTTTAAATGTAATCATAAAAACGAATACAATTTAAATAAACGAATTTAAAATCACATGTACCTTCGTATGAATGTTTCTAACAATCTAACATACATGTGTTGACACATATGTGATTTCAAATATGAAATAACATTTCCAAATAAGACGACGCTATTGTAATTAACACAGATTCTTCGTAGAAGATTATCTACACGATATCACGAGCATTTGATCATTATGTTTGGTATCTAAGGTGCGTACACGGCCCCTTTATACATTTTACTGTTTTGGGGGAGAAAACATGTGCAATCAAACATTTTAGATACATATCACTTGCATGAGTTAGCTATTTACGATAAGTGCAAACATAGAATTACAAGTCCTTACATATCGAACCGTTTAGTTTGCCGTAGTGCAAAGCGTGCTAGTTGAAAATAGATCTTTTGGGTTTGACAAACCTCACTTGGTAGATTGTAGGTCTACACAAGTGTTTAACTAGCCAATTCAAACATTACTATTGTTTGTGCTAGACAATAGTGGAAAGGCAACCAACATTCTAACAATCAGCTTCGGTGTCGACCGCTTATGTAAATAGTACAATGACTAGCTATCATGACTATGCATGTGTTATTATGTTATTTGCAAACATTTCATTTCAAACAGTTGTTCAAACATTTGTGATTTTGTGTTGACTTTATTTGCATGATTTCTCAGGACACTAAAGCACGAGTAAGGAAGAGTAGGAACTAGGATGTTGAGTCTCATGCATACATTTCAATTTAAGTGTTTTGGATTTGATTATTTAAGACATTGAACTTGTAATTTACATTTTGCAAACTGGTATGTTTTGTTATTAGTTTTCAAACGCTTCCGCAAACGTTGAAACTTTGATATTACAATTTAGACCAAATTTATGTTTGAAAAGCGTAAAGAGGTCTTTCGTTATGTCTAATGCCTGAGATCCTGGTTTGTCACACCCTAAACGGTATGATTCTGTTAGTTGAAAATTGGGGGTGTGACAGCCTAGTTGACTGTAGTTAGCTGACGTGGGATTGGGAATGTTATTTTGATGAAAAAATGTACTCAGACAATGATTTGTATTAAGACAAGCATTATGTATTATTTTGGTAGTATGTAATGGTTAAATTGTTAAATCCTTCATTTATATCCTGTGCTGTGTAATCAATCTGAACACTCTGATTTCCATCACGCCTGGGGGTGTGACATGAGTTATGGTAATCCCTTATTTTTTAAGAAATAGATTGAATAAATCTTATCCTCTTTAGTATTCTTTCAATTGTAGAGTTTACTGTAATTCACTTCTAATATTAGAAGTGACAGTCAACCTATTTGTAGTTTTCATGATATTGAATGTATAGGCAATAAATGGGACCCATTGAGTTCCTCATGTAATCAGACAACAATGACTCCAATTTACCTCTATACATTTGTATTCTCATAAGAATCAGTGCCTTCACAATGGATCTGTCACGAGTAATATGACATGAGTGAAAGTCAATTCGTCAGTCTACCAGTTAACAGAAACGAAGGGTACAATTACCATAAGTGTCTAAAGATTAATATCACCCATGTGGACATTAACCAAACCTGACTAATGCTGCCCTGCTACTGGTCATACGATACCAGCCAATGATAACAAATACGAATAACGTACTGACCTCACTCACCGGCGGTTTGTCAAACCTATGATACCACTATGCTATCTTCGGTTTAGCCTCTACTAAATGAATGGAAAACGATGTAAAGAGGGACTTATGACTGGACATGAATACTTGGTCACATGAATACAGTGATACAACGCAATCAGGCTTAATAGTAATCAGATTGTTGTTATGTATTATCCCATTGTTATAGTCTCATTGTCATCTGTTCTCAATGATATGTGTTCAATGTATTTAACAGAGTGTTATAATATCTCATCTTATTACACAATGTTAGCATAAGTATTGAATGATCTCATGAAATATTGTTATCATGATATCATCCCAGATATGTCATGTAGTTGTCTCATTGTCATTTTAATGTCATCGCAGTGTTTTAAACATAGTGTTGTAAGAAATATTCTCACTACACCTTGTCAATGCAATTGTTCAATGATATCATCCTTGATATGTCATAATTGTCATAGTTGTAAGTGCACACACACAAACATAGCATAGTTATAAGTATGGTAACAAGGAAGAAACCCTTGTTATCTTGTTAACATAGTAAATGAAATAATGTACCAAATATTTTGATAAAAAGAGTTAGCATGTTTCTCAGCCCCGTAAATAAAATCAAAAGATTAGAAAGGGGGCATATGAACTCACCTTGATAATAAAGTGGTTGACTAAGAATCAAGTAAATTCACGCGCTTGTTGTCGTAATGAAGTTGTATTCACAATCCTGTGTTTGATTCAATGTTGTTTCATGACTTATAAGTATGAAGTATTGGTTATAAATTAACCCTAAATATCTGTAAATTCACAATCCTGTGTTTGATTCAATGTTGTTATCCTTTAAATGTGCTAATATACGTGTTTTCTTACAAGACTTAACCATTAGATAGGTTATTTACAAATTTACAAGTGTTATAGTAAATGATGTTAAAAAAAATCGGTTAACTCCTTTCAATGAAAACACTAGTAACTCTTCTTCAAAATGTAGTGTTGTTTTCATAACTAGATCTTATTTAAATCATGTTTTTGTTATTAACATACTTTTTTATAGTTTATATATATATATATATATATTTATATAGATGTGTGCGTGTGTGTTTTAAGTATGCTTTAGATAGTATCAATGGCACCAAGGGTAGTCTCGATGAGCTCATAACCGGTATCCATCACCCGAAACCCTAATAGGCTCCTTATCAACCACACCTTGTTCCCATTGACTTTATAATCTTAATTCAAAACCATTTTGTTTGATTTTGAGTTTAATTTGCTTGGAGGACCAAGTAGTATCAGTATCGATAGGGATTGGGGTCCATAACATGCATCGAACTTAATAGAATCGACAAACAGCTGAACATGTTCTGTCGACACTAGTAGTGTCGATGGTTGCCTTAATAACGATGCCACAGCTTCGATACTAGTTAGCATTGGTGGAAACCGATCCCAAATCCCTTGGCCTCTTTAACATTACCCATTTCGAAATCAATGGTGAAGTTGGCTGAGTTCTGGGAATGTCATTGATACTATGCTATGCAGTTCATCCATCTATTCTATCATACTCATCCATCGATACCAATAACCAGCGACCCAGATCTTTTTTCCAGTGCAATCCAAGCATGAGAAACTCATTTTGATGATATTCTAAGGTGTTTTAAGAATAGAAATTCAGCTCCCAAGTCAAATCATCCGAGTTTATCAAAAACCCTTAAAAACCGAATGTTTGAGCTAAATTTACCTTCGATTCAGTAGATACTAAGCCCGACCCAATGTACATTCGTGATTTTTATGTTGAGGGTTTCGATTTGATACCAAATTCGTCCAATTTGGTGAAGAAATGAAGATTCTAGCTTGAGTTCTTGGGTGGAATTTTAGAGAGAGAAAGGAAATCTGGAAATGTAGAGAGAGAAAGGGTAGATAAAGAATTTAATGAGGAAATTAAATGTTTTCTAGGGTTTTTATACTCGTTCTCGTTTCGGGTCCGTTCGGTTCGTTCGGTTTTACGTTTACATTACTTTTACGAAACATAACGCGTATTTTTGTAATTTAAAATGAAATAATTTTCTTTAAATCTTTTTAAGGTTGTAATTCCTAATAAATCTTTTTAATTTTTTTTCCATATTTTATTGTTTTGAAAGCGTTTATTTTACTGTTTCATCATATCGTACCACCTTCGCATATATTCGTTCAAATCGTCACCCGAACGAACATGACGATGCTTTACTTTCTTATTTTGTTTTCTACTTTCTGAATATCGTTTAGAACGTTAAACCCACATATATGTTAGTGTGAATCGTCACCCACGCAAATACTTTGTCATTTTAAGATTCGCAAACGATACTGAATTGTTGTTTTGAATTGAATTTCTCACCGACAGACACAACTAAAACTAACTGTTTTCACATTGTTATGAATGCTCTCACACTGTTTTCTCATTAAATTGTCGGCTATCTGATTCACGTTATTTGTGAGAATCAGATCACAACCGATATGTTTATGTCATTTGTATTGAGTTCTTGCTATTTCACAAGGTTTGTTGTATATTTATATTTCAATTTTCATTGAAATGCATACAACTGTTTTACGTTTTCACAATATCTTTATCACACAATTGTTCATCACATAGTATTTACATATAGTTATAAATGAAAGTACACATACCGTACGGATTGCCGGATGGTCATGTACTAGTTGTCACACTAGCCGCCAGCTACAACCATTTTCCGCTTGCCATCGCTGTCACCACCAGCCATTGCCATCACCATCACCATAACCACTCATCACCACCAATGCCGCCACAAACCACCACCATCGTGCCATCCATCGCCATCACCCGAAACCCTAAAATGGTTTTAAAAATAAGAATATCCTTTTTGGTCATTTTACAACATTAAGCCGAGTCAAATATATATAAAAAGAAAAAAAAAACTTATTGACTTATTGGTTTTTTCAAATCACAAAAGTTAATCCAAACATTTTTTGAACAATTTTTTTAAAAATGTTATATGTAAATAAATAGTTTTAACAAAAATACCATTTTGAGCAAAGTGTTTAGCATTATAATTAAGCTATTATCATATTTTTATTTTCTTACTAAATCAACTCATTATAATTTTCTTAACTAACCTGTTATACTTATTTTCTTTTTTTTAGTAAATCTTGTTAAATAAATACAACTAATAGATTCAATTCAATAAACTTAAAAAAGTAAAAATCTTTAATATAATAAAAGAATAGCAAGTAGGACAGTTGTCATCTTCTTATGAACTAAAAAAATATTTTTTCCGCCTCTCTTTCTTATTAAATATTAATTATCTTTTATATTAAATATTAATCATAAATCATTTTAAATAAATAAATTATACAATTAAATATAAATATATAGATCTTTTTATCAAAAAAATTAATCAAAACTCAATAAATAATACGAAAATTTTAATTATATAATATCATAAATATAATTTTTTGATTTTTAATCCTACTTTGTAGTATATTATTTTTAGACATTCAACAGTTATTATTTTATAAACAATTAATAGTAAACACACAAGATAAAATTGTTGCTTATAACATGTTATTTATCAAACACATGTAGTACATGAGTTTCTAACCTAGTATTTAATAGAAGAGAGACATAAAAACTAATTATTAGATAACTTACAAAGTTGACACGTGTTACATAAAACGTTTATTTATGGTATTGTATGCAGATTTGATTTTCTAAACCCCTTTTATAAACAACAATTTTTTCTTGTGTGTTTATTATTAATTGTTTATAAAATAATAACTATTGAATGTCCAAAAATAATAAACAACAATCCGTTGTGTTATCTCGAACAGTCCAACATACCTTGGTGCTAACTTACCTTTAGCCCCAAAACGAACTGCGTCTTTCCATGGGGACACTTTCAACATGACTCGGTCACCCACTTGGAATTCCAAAGGCTTTCGTCGTCTGTCTGTGTAACTCTTTTGGCGACTACGTGCTGCTTGTAACCTTTGCTGGATCTGGGCAATCTTATCAGTAGTTTCCTGAATAAGCTCAGGCCCGATGATCCTGTTGTTTCCCACTTCGGTCCAACAAATTGGTGACCGACATTTCCTACCATACAGTGCTTCGAATGGAGCACATCCAATATTGTTGTAATACCTATTGTTGTAGGAGAATTCAATGAGTGGTAAATGAGTGTCCCAACTTCTACCGAAGTCAAGGACGCATGTTCTCAACATATCCTCTAGAGTTTGTATTGTTCACTCACTTTGACCATCCGTTTGTGGGTGATAAGCGGTGCTCAAGTTTACATTTGTCCCTAATGATTGTTGCAATGATTGCCATAACCTCAATGTAAATTGACTGCCCCGGTCAGAATAATAGATAGTAGCACTCCATGCCGCACTACTATTTTATTGACATAAAGTCTTGCTAGTTTCTCCATCTTGTAACTCTCCCGAATTCGCAAAAAATGAGCGGACTTGGTCAACCTATTAATAATGACCATGTCCGCTGGAAGTGTGGGGTAGCTTGGTAATGAAATCCATAGCTACTTAACTTCCTTTTTCATACCTAGCCACCAATAAAATGACCTAAGATCTTGGTACATCTTATCTGCACCAAGATGGACATACTAGCGTATTTTGTGTGCCTCGTCAAGAATAAGCTTCCGGGATACTGTCAGGATCCATACACGATCCTGGTAATTGATAACCCCATCTTATTTTGTCTCAAAATGCTTCTCGGCTCCACAATCGAGCTCGTTCCTCAAATTGTTTCTTGTCACCGCTTCTTGTTGTGCTTGTAGAATTTGATCTCTCAGACTTGTTTGCACTGTCATTCCCATGGCTCTCACATGCAAGGGTTTGACTCTTTCCTTCCGTCTCAAAGCGTCAACAACAACATTAGCTTTGCCCATATGGTATTTGATCACATAATTGTAATCGTTCAGGAGCTCAACCCAATGTCTATGTCGCATGTTAAGCTCCTTCTAATCAAATATATGTTGTAAACTCTTGTAATCTGTGAAAAATGTGCATTTTGTACCATACAGGTAATGCCTCCAAATCTTTAAAGCAAAGACAACAGCTCCCAATTCTAAGTCATGTGTTGTATAATTCTTCTCATGTATCTTCAGTTGTCGTGACGCATAAGCAATGACTTTGTCTCGTTGCATTAAAATACAACCGAGTCCCTAATGGGAAGCATCACAATAAACTACAAAGTCATCATTGCCTTCAGGGAGTGTCAAGATTGGAGCATTGTACAATTTGTGTTTCAATGTCTGGAACGCCTCTTCTTGTTTCTGTGTCCACAAAAATGGCTCGTTTTTCTGGGTTAGCTTTGTGAGTGGCAAGGCCATCATAGAGAAATTCTAAATGAATCTCCCATAATAACCTACCAGACCCAGAAATGATCTGATTTTGGTAGGTGTTGTGGGTACATCCCAATTCTTGATTGCTTCAATCCTGGCAAGGTCCACATGGATTCCATCACTGTTAATCACATGACCCAAGAACTGAACTTCGGTTAGCCAAAATTCACACTTGGAGAATTTGGCATAGAGTTCTTCATTGTTTAACAGTTCCAAGATTGTTTTGAGATGTTGTTCATGTTCCTTTTCACTCTTGGAATAGATCAGTATATCATCAATAAAGACAATAACGAACTAATCTAAATAAAACTTACACACCTGATTCATAAGATCCATGAACAATGTCGGTGCGTTCGTCAATCCAAATGGCATCACCATAAACTCATAGTTACCATATCGGGTACGAAAAGTTGTCTTGGGTATGTTTTCCTCTTGAATCCGGAGCTGGTGATAACATGAACGCAGGCCTATCTTCAAGAAATATTGTGCTCCTTGAAATGGATCAAACAGATCTTCAATCCTCGGTAACGGATATCGATTCTTAATGGTGAGCTTGTTAAGCTCTCTATAATCAATAACATTCTAAAGGATCCATCCTTTTTACTGACAAATAGGACCGGAGCTCCCTGCGATGAGAAACTCAATCGGATGAATCCTTTGTCTAGTTATTCCTGTAATTGATTGGACAGTTCCTACATTTCTGATAGTGCGAGTCTATAAGGAGACTTGGCCACAAGAACCGATCCCGAAATCAAATTGATTCGGAATTGCATTATCGCTCAGGTAAAAATCCCAGTACATCATCCGAAAAAACACTAGTAAAGTCTTTAACAACAGGTACATCTTGAATCTTGATCGTCTTCTTGTCTTTCTCCACTACGTGAGCGAGAAATGCTACACACCGTTTCTTTAAACACTTGCATTCCTTCATGCAAGATATTAATTTGACACTCTGATTTTCTTGATATCCATGAATTTCCAACACATGATTGTTCTCCACTAGAATACGTAATAGCTTTTCGGAACAGATAATTTCAACCCTTTTAAGGGACAACCAGTCCATTCCGACAATGATGTTAAAACTGCCCAATTCCATCGGTATTGAATCAATGGAAAATTTGTGTTCATCAAGTGTCAATGGGCAGTTCCTAAGTACTGTGCTAACTGTTATCTGCTTGCCATTTGCTACCTCTATAGTGTAAGGAGAGTCTAAAGATTCCTCTATGAGATTAAGTTTGTGTGCAAAATCGGAAGAGGTAAAACTCTGATCCGCACCGGTGTCAAATAATATAGATGCAAAAAAATCATGTAAAAGAAACGTACCAGTGACAACGTTTAGGTTTGTCGTACAGCTGCAACTCCTAGTGCAAAGGCCCGTCCTCTAGCTGCTGCAGCTCTAGGTTGAATTCTCTTAGGGCAATCCCTTGAGAAGTGTCCAAGTTCGCTACAAGTGTAGCAGGACCTGTTATCAGCAGCAGCCATCACTGCTGTATTGTTGTTTCTGTTATGATGCCCTAGGTACTTGTAGTGGTTGGCCTAGTGACCAAATATTCCACAACTAGTGCACTGCCTGTACTGAGAGGTTGGTTGGTGGAGATACTGACACTTATTGCATTGAGGAGTCGTTCCTGCATACGGCCTCTTGATCTGAAGTGGTGGTGGTTGTGTTGCTTGTTGAACAAGAGTGGTCGTAGCATACTTCTTGACCACTTTTTGTTTCTTAGCCGGGTGTATGTCTGGCTTCTTTGATGTTCCAGCTTTGGTTGCTTCAGCCTCCTTCTTTAGTGCCCCTAAGACAACCATTACATCAGTCAGTGTTGCTGACAGTGCAACTGCCATCTCTAGGGTAGTTGGATGGGCAGCAATCACATGCCCTTGGATACAAGCCGGTAGTCCACCGACATACCGCTCGATCCTCTTCTCCAGTGTTGGCACTATGCCAAGTGCCCAGGTTACTAACTCATGAAATCTGGTGGTGTAGGCCAGATGCCCAGCTCCCACCATGACATGGTTGAGCAATTCAGTCTCAACCTTCTTCAGCCCATTCCTTGGGCAGAACTCGCCCATTAGTAGAATCTTGAATTCTTCCCATGACATAGCTAATGCCTCGTCCCTTCCCCTGGTTTGGACAAGTGCATTCCACTAGGTCAGCCCTCGTTTGTTAAATGAGCCTGCAGCATACCTTACGTTGTGCTGATAAGGGCAGCCATTGATGTCGAGATTCGTCTCCATCTTCTCGATCCATTGGATCAAGCCGAAAGATCCCTCATTCCCACTAAAGCCAGGTGGTTTGCATCCTATGAAGCTTTTGTAGGAATAATCTTGTTGATTCCATGTGTACCTACTGCCCTTTCTAGATGAGTGGCTGGTGTTGTTTCTGTTGTTACTGTTAATCCTGTTCACCATGTCAGGAATCACTTCCCTCAGATGACTCATCAGCAAGGTGGCTAATGCGATGGTAGCAGGATCCAACTCCTGATTGGGTGGTCACTGATGAGGTGGGTATGAAGAGGAAGAGGAGGTAATGGTGGTGATGAGTGTGGGGGTGACTGCTGTGGTGGTGGCAAAATAGGTGGAGGTCTTCTAGGCGGCATTCTGATCACAACCGAAAAGACATCGGTTAGTGCAATGATCTAACACAGAAGACACATGCAAATAAAATCCTAAGTCCTATGTTCTCTACATGAAGGGTCCCTAGGTTATAGTCTAGGCCAAACTGTTTAAGTAAGATGAACTATATTTCTCTATAACCATGGCTTTGATACCAATCTACACACCCCGAGCCGACGGGCTGGATCGACTTCCTGTCGGGCGGAAGGTTCTCAGGGCGCGATATCGGGTGATAATCAAAATGATCAAATTTTTTACATGGAACATGATATATAATCAGAAATGCTAAATTCACATTGATATAGAATTACAAAGTTAAATTACACAATTCATGTTCATAATTTAACTAAGTAAATCTACCCAAAAAGAATCCTGAAGTTTCTATCTTTTATCTACAAAAGATTTACAAAAGATGATTCACAAATATGTCATCCAAAATTTATGCATACAAAATTAGCTAGGTCCACTATAAAGCCCACTAGCTAAATGCATTCTGAATATGGTGACAAAACTTGTTCGTCACCTGAGTCAACACTAGGTTGGTGAGTTCATAAGTCTTATCGAATTTGCCTTATCTTGTCTCACACAATGTCCTCTCCATAGTTACACCTACAGGTAGTATGTCATCCAATTAAGCATGCTTATATATAGGGCATACGTAGGGTCAAGCTTACCGCCAGCCTAGCTGCCAGCCCACCACATACTTAATTGGACCCCAGGCCACCTGTATTGCAACTATGCATACCCATTTATTCTCACATGTGTTTGTCTTATTTAATATCCAACCTGTTAATCTCATATGATGTGTTCTCATCCAATGATGATATATGTATAGAATAAAAGATGTTTGAAGGGAATTTGTTACCATGACCTAAGTTATGGTAATCCCTTATTGTTTTAATGAAATAGATTGAATAAATCTTATCCTTTTTAGTATTCTCTCAATTGTAGAGTTTACTGTAATTCACTTCTAATATTAGAAGTGACAGTCAACCCATTTGTATTGTTCACGATATTGAATGTATAGGGCATAAATGGGACCCATTATGGTCCTCACGTAATCAGACCACAATGCCTCCAATTTACCTCTAGACATATGTAGTCTCAAAAGAATCAGTGCCTTCACAACGAATCTGTCACCAGTAATATGACATGAGTGAAAGTCAATTCCTCATTCTACTAGTTAACAGAAACAAAGGGTATAATTACCATCAGTATCTGAAGATTAATATCACCCATGTGGACGTTTACCAAACCTGACTGATGCTGCCCTGTTACAGGTCATACGATGTCACACCCCGAGCCGGCGGGCCGGATCGTGTGTCCCACCTGGCGGAAGGTTCCCGGGGCGCGATATCGGGAGTGATAATCTTGATGATCAGATTGTTTACATAGCATCAACAATGAGAATAAGTAAAGCACAATATAGCATTAAACAAGGATTACAAAGTTAAATTACAAATGTCAATTTTTGATAATTTAACTAAGTAAACCTATCAAAAGAATCAAATGTTTACTATCTTGTAACTATACAAGATATCAAAAGTGATTCACAAACATCAACAAAATGTGTGCTTCACAAAAACTACTAGGTCCTCTAACTGGGCATCCTAGCATGTATTTCCTGAGCTTTAGCTTAATCCTGTACATCACCTGAGAAAGCATGAAAGAAAACAAAGTCAACACAATGGTTGGTGAGTTCATATAGTTTAGTAGTTGAAAAATATCTTTGCAAACCTTTTTGGAAACAACCTTAACCTCATTAGCAACCACATATATTTTAATCAAGTATGCTTATATATAGGGCATATGTAGGGTCAAACTTACCGCCCGCCCATCCACCATCCCACCACATACCGGACCGCATAGCATATTGTTGTTAATGATAATTAAGCATTTTACCTAACATCCAATCCCATTTCTATCATAGCTTTAGCATTCTGTTTAAGAGTTTACAACACGCACACAAAAGCATCTGCAAGTCTAGTTTTCAGAGTTACCTTTATTGACAACTGAACACCCTAAGGAAACCGGTATCAATCCATATCGGAACTAGATGTGATTAGCAACATCGGTGTTTTGATAAAGGATTCCCAAGATGACACAAAGTCAACTAAAGAAAACCAGAATCATCCTAGTCACATATCACAAAACATGGGTGGACAATGAGGAATCACTGTATGGCAAGCACTGAGAGGCCAACAGACTGCTCCTCAAAGTCCTGACTATAAAAAACACCCTATGGAAATCACTGAGAGTCCAATCAGTATGTTCTACAATAGCCGATAGCTTTAGCATACAAGTTTATAGCATTCACATAGCATAGCATTTATGTATCCTGTGCACAAGTACTAGCTTCACAACCGGTATGGCAAGAACTGAGAGGCCAATCCGTTTGTCTTAGAATTTCAAGCATATCAAGCATACAAGAGTTTAAAGCATTCTGAGCATCTCAAGCATTTCGAGCATTCGAGCATAGCAAGCATTTCAAGCAAATAAGCCTTTCTGAGTTTGAGTGTTCAAGCTTTCAAAACAGTATTTCAACACTTTAGTCTTTACATTCTTTGCATATGAAAAGCATTCCAGTATTTTAAGCATACCAGTATAAAAGTACATAATCTCAGTATGTAGCCTTAGCATTAGGTTAAGTGTATAAAGCGTTAGCATTTAGAATAAAGCATTAGCTTTTAGCTTTTAGAATAAGTGTACAAGCATTAACATTAGCATTTTGAATAAGCATAAAAACGTTTAAGAAAATTTAAATAGTTGTTTAAAATGTATAAACATGCTTCTCAGTCCCGAAGTAAAATCAAAAATAGTTTGAAAAGTGACAATGAACTCACCTGTGTTGCTAAGTATGAATTACCATAGATATTGCGCGCTCGTTAGTTGTAGCTTAAGTATCTTCAACACCTGAGTTGTTTTAAAGGATTCGAATTTTATAAGTAAGTATAATAGACGCAGACTAGGGTTTTGGTATCGGTGTTCAACTAAGTGTCCTATGTTACTAATGGGTTTTCTAAGAATCCATATAGTTAGTCTAATACACTACCCGTTTGCAACCCTTGTCCCATAAGTAGTGGCTATTAAACCTTAGCTATGTAAGGTCTATGTTAACTGCATTTGAAGTCTTTAATTAAAACAATTTAACTAGTTCTTTAAAAGTTAAACCCTTAGGTTAAAATCATTTAATCAATTTAAGAAAGTTTATCATTGCTTTCATTTACTAAAACCCATTATTTATTTTAAGAAAATCATAAGTTTGCTTGTTAGACTTTAAGTTAATCCAATTTGATCAACTCTAAGCCTATAGTTAAGTCTTATCTTCCCTTGTTTCTTGGATCATTCGTGTGTACAACTTAGCTTAGAAGTCCATTCGAACTATATAACTTAGTTGTGGGTAGTATGAGATTTACTAAGTATTGGTGTTAATAACTTACACTACACTTAGTTAAGTTTCTTGACTCCTTGTAGTTCTTGCTTTATGTTAAAATATTTAAAACCCTTGATGTTGTTGCATTACTTGTTGTTTACCCTCAATCCCATGTGATAGAAAAGATACATGTTTAGCATTTGCTTAGCAAAGTATTGGTGTCTTAATCCTTAGCATGAAAAAGCTTACAAGCTTATCACCATTATTTAAAACTATAGAGGCTTCATGTTAAGAAAACCATAATAGTTCCCATGCACACACACGCATGCATGAAGGTTTACGTAGTCCACCCATGCACACCATGTTATCCCTCATGTTCCAGGTTCGTTAACCCTTGACCTAAAGGTCCTTAGACCGAAAGAGCTTGAGCGTATGAATGTCTTGGCCGAATGAGGCTTCACCCGACCGAAGTAGCCCCTGGGCGCCCGAACCAGCACTTAGGCCGAAAGGACCTGGTCGAATGAGCATGGCGAATGGGTTGGGACCGAATGAAGGCCTGATCGAATGAGCTAGGGGTGACTGGGACTCAACCGAATGAATGCTTGGCCGAAAGAATGACCTGTCCGAAGGAGAACAAGCCGATCGAATGGGTAGCTGGCCATTCGGCCGAAAGAGAAGCTTGGCCATTCGCTGGTGGCCATTCGGCCCTTCTGCTGCTGTGCCATTTGGCCGAGCCGTTCCCCAGGTATGCAGCCCTCACAAATCTTGGTTTAAGGCTAGTTTGTAACATCCCATTTGTTCCTACGGTATCCTATGGTGTTGGTGAGTGATTTCCCTATGGTTTGAAATGTTAAAGCCGACTACAATGGTGGGTTCGGGTATAGGGTTTGAAAACCCTCAAAATCGCAACAAAATCTTGATTTTTACCACGAATTCGACGGTTCAAAGCCGAGATCTTCTGTACTTTCGAGTTCTACGTGATGTGGTGGTCGTTTTGACTACAAAAACGCTTGATTTGGTTAAGAAATGTGGAAGTTAAGGTGTGGGTTTCTAGAGAGAGAAAATTAGAGAGAGAGAGTGACGAGTTGTGGAAGATGGCTGGTAGGTGGTGGTTGTTATTGTATTAAATTCCATACTAAATGGCTTTAGTTTACCCGGGTATGTTCGGGTCCGTTCGGTTTCGCTCGGATTCGCGTAGAAGCGTCGTCTCGTTCCGTTTTCGTAACGAAATGTTACGGTTTTAAAGATAAGATTTATTAAATTAATTTAGGTCGTTATTCCTAGTAAATTAACTAAATATATTTCGTTTATTTTAAATTTCTGAAAACATTTAAATTACTGTTTAAATCGAATCGTATAGTTGTCTCGCGTATTCGTTCGAATCGTCACTCGTACGAATACGATGATAACTACACTTTTCAAAATGGTTTTCTAATTATTGGACATCATTCCGAACGTTAAACTTTCAGATATATTCGTCCAGATCGTCACCTATATGAATAATTCGTCCATTTAGCATTCCTGTAACGACGTACGTTATTGTTTTTTTGTTCAACCTCGCATACGTTTATACAAAATAGCATCTTAACAAGCATTTGTGTGTCAGTTCGATGTTGTCTGATATGTTTCTGACTGTTAAACCGTGAGATTTAATCAGATTGATGAAACAATTGCATAATAGTTTTGTGTCAAACATTACATGATGATAGCATACAAATAGTTCACATACTTTGTACCTAAGGTACTGTGCAGATCATTGTTCTGGTAACGTTTCCGGCACTGATATTACAGTTTCCCCTTGTTAGAGAAATTTCGTCCTGAAATTTAAGAATCATTATCCGGTACGGCTTCCTCTGTAAACAGTGGGGATACTTAGACTTCATGTGATCTTCGCGTTCCCATGTAAACTCGGGTCCGCTCTTTGAATTCTATCGAACCTTGACAATCTGGATACGGCTTCGCCTTAGATGCTTAACCTTGCTGTCCATAGTCTCCAAAGGTTCTTTGATAAAGTGCAAGTGTTCGTCCAATTGAATTTCTTCAACAAGTATGACGAGTGATTCATCAGCAAGGCATTTCTTCAAGTTCGAGACGTGAAACACGTCATGCACACCACTAAGTTCATCTGGTAACCTTAGTCTATACGCCACAGGACCAATACGTTCAATGATCGTGAACGATCCTATGACATCCAGTACCTGATCGTCCGGCAAGTCCGTACAGTATGTGTACTTATACAATTTACTGTGTGTAAACACGATATATGAATAGTGTTTGTGATAACATAATTCAAAATACAAGAAACAGTTGTACGTATTTATGTGAAAACTTAAATACCATAAGTACAACAACTCACGATAAACAATAGTTGTATGTATTTAGGTGAAAACCTAAGTACAATTTATACAACGAATCAAGAGAAACAACAGTGTACAAGCAAACAGCAAGAACATATCGGTTGCGATCTGATATCCATAGATGACAGGAATCAGATGGCCGAAAAATCGGTACGAAAACAATGTGAAAACAGGAAGTTTAGTTGAGTCCATCAGTGAGGAAACACAATTCCAACACAATTGCAGTGTTATTTCAGAATAATGAACTGACAGTGTGTTTGCGTGGGTGACAATTCACACAAACATATCTGTGAGTTTAACGTTCTGAAATAATGACTGAAAAGTAGAGAACAAGAATCAGAAAGCAAAACCATCGTCGTGTTCGTTTGGGTGACGATTCGAACGAATAGGCGCGAAGGTGATGTGATCTGACGAAACGAAAACGATAAACGATGCGAACGAAATAATTTAAGAAAAATAAATACAAAATATTTACTAGGAATAATCACCTTTGAAATATTTAAAATATAGTCTTTTATTTAAAATACGAAAAACACGCGTAACGTTCCGGAAACACAACGAAAACATGAACCGAGCAACAAAAACGAACCCGAACTCACTCGGCGTATAAATACCCTTAATGAGTTCATTTTTCTCATTTTTCTCAACTCCACTCTCTCTCCATAATCAATTTCCGGATTTCCACTTCCACCCCCATTCCCAAGCTTCAAATCATCATATCTAGTCATTTCTTGGTGAAATCAAGCATTCTTCGTGTCTACACGTAGCTACAAACGTCCTCTACAAGAAAGTACAACAGATCGGAGAAGTTAGCCACTGAAATTCGAGGTATGGAGTCATGAAATGCACGAAAGTTAGGGTTTTCTACCCCTTGTTGGTTCAAACCACGATCTAGTCGACCCTAGCCATCATGCGAACCATACTCCGGTGGAAACCAACCAGTAGGAGGGTGATGAAGCCAGGGATGGGCCTGCAACTAACTTGGGTTGATGATGAAGATGAGGGACAAGCTGGGTTCGGGCGAAGGAAAGAAGGGCCGAACCTTCTTGTGGCGGCCGAACCTAGTGGTTGCTAACCCTAGATGCCGAACCTGGAGCCACGAACCCTCCTGATCACGCCTCGGATGTCAGAACCCAAGTGGAGCAGCGAATCCTCCCATCCAAGCGAACCCTACCACACCACAAATCTCGATCAGCCGAACCTTCTACCTTTGGCCAAACCTTCCAACATCCAGGGCGAACCTTTCATGCACTGACCGAACCTGGATAACCCTAGCCGAACCTTTGGCCACCCAATCCCATGCAAGAGCTGCATGGGCGAACCCTGCTGCCCGAACCTGTGTGATGTACACGAACCTGGGGAGAGCACCGAAACTATTGGGGAGCAGTGAACCTTCGGTCTCCACAAACCCATGCACAGCAAACATGCACCATTACCGAACCCTAGGGGGACTACGAACCTAACTGTGGCCGAACCTAGACCATGCTGGGTCTAGGGATTCCACCGAACCTAGACGCAAATCAACCCAAAAGGTTCGCTGGTCTGGAAGTCAGCACATCCATTCGGCCCACTACGTATAATATGGCCCAATCCTTCAACTCATGATGATGGTGTTTCGGCCCAACACCACTGCTTTGATCCATGGAATTCTTTGGCCCAATAGCTTGGTCTACCCACACCCACGGCCCAAATACGTCCTTAGGCCCAAACTGATTCTTTGACCATGATGAGTCATTCGGCCCAAATAACAATTAATGTAAAAAACACTTTAAGTAATTACTAGTGACCACTTGCATGGGATTATCAACTTAAATTACTATAAAGGTGGTAGGATTTAGAAGCTAATAAATTTTCTAAGTCCTAAAATCTTGTCTCTCAAAAACGCTCACAAGACATGACAAGATGTTAAGGGTTCTAACCTTTAATCTGAAAAAATTTAAATTTATACTCATAAACTGTGGTAGTTTATAAGGCTATACACTATGACAAGGATCAAAATCAAATGAAACATAAGAGTTAACAACACAAGGAAATAAGCCTATCTAAATTTGACTAAGTGTTAAGTATAATCCCTAGCAAGTAATCAAGGCCGAATGATGACCGCGACACACGAGTGTTAGCCAATTTTAGGGCTAACACATACACGCACACAAATCACTATTATTCATACTTATAATTTACACACAACGTGAAATCAATACAGGATCATGAAAACAAACTCAAGTACAACAAAGAGCGCATGCATTTCTTGTTTAAGCTAAGCCAACCACTTCAGCAGCAAGGTGAGTTCATATGCCCCTTTTCTAATCATTAACTGATATTAAACTCTCGGGGCTGAGAAACATGCTTAACTTCTATTTACTTAAAATTTTTATGTTTAACATATTGCTTATGCTTTGATTTAGATAATATCGCTTGACTTATTATCGTTTATCATTGTATGCATGCTTGTATGATCATGATATGCCAGGGATAACTAAGATGAATATGATAATATAACTTCATAAATCATCAACACAATAGAATAATGTAGTTGTAAGATTCTATCTTATAACATTAAATTATTCTTACTAGAACAAACATTCAGATTATCACAGGTGAACAAGATGACAAGAACAACAACAAACAGTATCCACCACCTGAGTCAATTAAGTGTTGTAAGAATGGTTCCTACAACACTGTAGTGGCAACATGGTGACTATATGGAACAACAAGGAATGATAATCATGATAATGTAACTTCATGATAGCAGTATCATTCACACAACAATTAACATAACAAAATAAGACAAGATCTTATTTAACTTTGTTCGCAACAATGAGAACACACAACATTGAGAACAAACAACATTGATGAACACAATACAATTGACTGCTATTGAACTGTCCGTATTATATCATTTCAATCATGTGCCATATATTCAAGTTTCATTGTAAGTCCCTTCTCAGAATCGTTTACCAGTTAATTTAGTGGGATCTAAACCGACGATAGCATAGTGGTACCATAGGTTTGACAAACCTCCGACGAGTGAGGTCGGTATGTTAGTTGTAACATCAATTGGCCGGTAACGTATGACCGGTAATAAGGCGACGATCAGTCAGGTTTGGTTAACGACATATGGTGATATCATTCGACGGTGATATTGTAATTAATCCATCGCTTATTGTTGCCTAGTAGACTGAGGAATTTATTTTCTCTCATGTCATATTGCTAGTAACAGTTCGATGAGGTCTGTGGTAATACAAAGTGGTAGAGGTAAATTGGATGCATTGTAATATGATTACGTGAGGATTGCAATGGATTCCTTTTAGGCTCTATGCACTTCAAGTTGAGAACAAATATCAATTGGTTAACTAACACTCTTACTTTTAAAAGTGATTAACAGTTAACCCCACAAGTAATAGAATAATAACAAGGATCAGATTAAATTAAGCTAATTTCCTTAACACATCAAGGGTTTATCAATACTTCGTTTTGATAACTAAACCCCTCATATTATATTATTCTACATATGATTCAGTGGGTGATGAATACAAACGGACGGGTGAAATGAGAATGGGGATCCATAGTTGTATTGCATGTGCTATTAAGTTCTATTAGATATGTGGTGGGATGTTGGCTGGGGCATGTTCCCCTACATATGCCCTATATATAAGCATAGCTAATAGGATGAGATATCACTTGTAAATATAACTATGGAAAGGCCATTGTGTGAACGGGTGAATCAACCAACTTACAAACAACAAGAATGACATTGTGATTGTGTATGTGAACATTTAAAGGCTTTCAAATATCAAACTTATGAACTCACCAACCTAGTGTTGACTTTGTTTAAATGCATGTTTTTCTCAGGTGACGAACAGGTGTAGTCATCAGGCATTCAGGGATATAGCTAGTGGACTTTTAGAAGACCTAGCTACTTTTTGTGTCGTGCATATTTTGGATTAGCAAAACAATGAATCATCTTTTGTATATCTTGTACAGTTACAAGATATAAACTCATTGATTCTTTTGATTAGATTTACTTAGTTAGATTATGAGTAAACAATGTAATTTAACTTTGTAATTATATTTCATTGTCATGTTAGCATTTCTCAATTATATATCATATGCTATGCAAACAATCTGATCATTCTGATTATCAAACGATATCGCGCCCCGAGACCTTTCCGCCCGACGGGAAAGTCGATCCAGCCCGCCGACTCGGGGTGTGACAGGTCCCACGTATCGTGGTGCTAATTTGCCTTTCTTTCTAAAACAGAGTACACCTTTCCATGGGGATACCTTTAACATGACGCGGTCTCCCACTTGGAATTCCAACGGCTTGCGCCGTTTGTCGGTATAGCTCTTTTGTCTGCTCCAGGTTGCTTGTAGCCTTTGTTGAAATTGAGCAATCTTGTCGGTAGTCTCTTGAATAAGTTCTGGCCCTTTTATTCGATTATCTCCCACTTCAGTCCAACAGATCGGCGATCGACATTTTCGACCATAAAGAGCCTCGAACGGTGCACATTCGACGCTACTATGGTAACTGTTGTTGTAGGAGAATTCGATCAGTGGCAAATGAGAGTCCCAATCCCCACCAAAATCTAAAACACAGGTTCTCAACATGTCCTCTAGGGTCTGTATAGTACGTTCGCTCTGTCCGTCCGTTTGTGGATGTTAACCGGTACTCAGATTTGAATGCATCCCTAGGGATTTCTGCAATGATTGCCAGAACCTTGATGTAAATATGCTGTCTCGATCTGAGATGATAGACAATGGCACCCCGTGACGTACCACTATCTTGCTTATGTATAGTCTTGCCAGTTTATCCATCGTGTAGGTCTCACGCATTGGCAAGAAATGAGCAGGTTTGGTTAATCGATCAAGGATAACCCATAGAGTATCATGCCCATTGGAAGTATGGCATAGCTTGGTAATAAAATCCATAGCTATTTGTTCCCACTTCCACAGCGGAATCTCAGGCTGTTCCAGTAAACCTGACGGTTTCTGGTGTTCCGCCTTCACTTTTGCACACGTAAGGCATCGACCAACGTACTTGGTTATATCTTTCTTCATACCCGGTCACCAATAAAATCCCCATAAGTCTTGGTACATTTTATCAGCACCCGGATGCACAGAGTACTTGGTCTTGTGTGCTTCATCAAAGATAAGCCTTCTCAATTCATCCACTGCAGGAATCCATACACGCTCCTTGTAGTAGATGACTCCATCAGGCTTTGTCCCAAATTGCTTTTCTGCTCCACAATCCAGTTCTTTCTTTAGGTTTCCTCGTTCGACTGCCTCTTGTTGTGCTTGAATAATTTTATCGCGTAAGCTTGTCTGCACAGTCATTCCCATTGCTCTAACGCGCAAGGGTTTGACCCGTTCCTTCCGGCTCAAGGCATCAGCTACTACATTTGCCTTGCCCGGATGGTACTTGATTACACAGCCGTAATCATTTAAAAGTTCAACCCAACGTCGTTGTCGCATGTTGAGTTCCTTCTGATCGAATATATACTGCAGACTCTTGTGATCCGTAAATATGGTACACTTAGTGCCATATAAGTAATGTCTCCAAATCTTAAGTGCGAATACCACTGCTCCCAGTTCCAGATCATGAGTAGTGTAGTTCTTTTCATGAATTTTTAGTTGTCTCGAGGCATACACAATGATTTTGTCCCGTCGCATCAACACGCAACCAAGTCCCTGATGGGATGCATCACAGTACAATACAAAGTCTTCATAACCTTCTGGGAGAGATAAGATCGGAGCATCACATAGCTTTTGCTTCAAAGTCTGGAAGGCATCTTCTTGCTTCTGTTCCCAAACAAACGGCTCGCTTTTCTGTGTTAGTTTGGTGAGAGGCAGGGCTATCTAAGAAAAATTTGAGATAAACCTCCTATAATAGCCTGCTAGTCCCAAAAAGGACCGTATCTCTGTCGATGTCTTTGGAGTATCCCAGTTCTTTATTGCTTCAATCTTGGCAGGGTCTACATGTATTCCCTCGCTGTTAACTACGTGACCCAGAAATTGAAATTCTCTTAGGCAAAATTCACATTTAGAGAATTTGGCATAAAGTTTATCTTCCTTCAACAGCTCTAAGATTATTCTGAGATGTTGCTCGTGCTCTGCTTTGCTTTTTGAATAGATCAGTATGTCATCAATGAATACAATAACAAACTGATCCAGATACGACTTGCACACTCGGTTCATGAGGTCCATGAAAATCGCGGGTGCATTAGTCAATCCAAAAGCCATCAACATGAACTCGTAGTGCCCATATCTGGTACGAAACGCCATCTTCGGTATGTCTTCGTCTTGGACTCTAAGCTGATGATATCCGGACCGTAAATCGATCTTAGAAAAATACCGAGCTCCTTGTAAATGATCAAACAAATCATCAATCCTCGGCAACGGGTACCGATTCTTGATGGTTAGCTTGTTCAGCTCACGGTAATCTATACACATCCGAAAGGATCCGTCTTTCTTCTTCACGAACAAAACCCGAGCTCCCCAAGGTGAGTAGCTCGGTCTGATGAATCCTTTATCCAATAGCACTTGTAGTTGATTCGACAATTCCTGCATCTCCGAAGGTGCTAACCTGTAAGGAGATTTAGCAACAGGAGTTGCTCCTGGAATTAAGTCAATGCGAAACTTTACCGGTCGCACAGGTGGCAAACCTGGTAAGTCTTTAGGAAACACTTCTGAGTATTCCTTCACTATCAGCACATCTTGAATCCTGATCTTGTCTTTCTCTTTCTCCACCACATGAGCCAAGAAAGCTACACACTGCTTCTGTAGACACTTACGCGCTTTTAAGCAGGATATGATTTTGACACTTCGTTTTGCTTGATCCCCTCGAACTTCCAATACACCATCGGTCGCCAATGGAATTCGAAGCATCTTTTCAGAACAGATGACTTCCATCCTTTTGAGAGATAGCCAGTCTATCCCAACAATGATGTCAAAACTGCCCAGCTCCATCGGTATCAAGTCGATGGTAAATGTTGTTAAGAATTCTAGGTTACTTTTAATTTAATCAGTTTCAATTAATCGCATTAATTGGCAAGATCATTTTTCACAAAACCGGATTAAACTATCAGATCAGATCTGACACAGCGGAAGCATTTAAAATTCATAACCTTTCGATTCGTATTCGAAACAATTCCCAAATCAGGATCCAATTACAAACTGTTTAAACAACAATTAATTCTAACAACACAACCATAGGGGGTTTAGAAATCGACCTTTACGAAGCGGTTCCAAAAACACACGGTGGATCGGCAACGGTCTCGCTAGTTGACACAATACGATCACCTGATTCCTGATTTCGTCCTACGAATCACCAGAAACAACCAAAACTAGTTTTGGCTAGGTTTGGCTTGAATAGCACCATTCACGGCTTGATGGTTCAACCCACGGCTCGGTTCGGCTTGACGGTGCAACCCACGGCTCACCACGACTTGATCCGGCTAGTGGTTAGTTGACCAAAACACCACCAATAATGGTGGTTATGTGCGACGGCTATAGGCAGCCCTAAAGGGGAGGGGGCGACGGCCAAGGGTGGGGAAGGAGAAGGAGAATTAGGGTTTCTCAAGTGTGTTTGTAATTGTGGTGATTTGAACTATAAGTAGTCAAATGTGATCCACAATTTTAGGATCTAGGATTACCAATTCAAAATTGGTTTTCCACCCTTTAATTTAATTCAAATTAAAACCCTTTTAGTTTGATTAAACACCTTTTGGTAATTAAACCATTTAATTACTACAATCTCCATTTAACTAATTAACAATTAATTAGTTAATATCCATTAAATAGTTAATGTTTAAATTTAATTGATTTAAACATTACTTACTTAATCAATTCTCCTTTTATTAATTAACAATTAATTAATAAATAACCCTTTGATAAAGTTCAAAACTTTATTCGTCTTATGAATTAATTATCTCAATAATTAATTCCCACCGATTATTATTTCATAAATAATAAAATCACCAAATCTTTAAAACCGATAGTTCGTGATCGTATATTATGTTTAACAATTAAGCATTAATTCGTTGCCTTCCAAAGTGTAACTCTTTGGATCATACCTATTATAGTAACGTTGAACTTATCGTTAATCGGACATTCAATATCCAACAGACTCCCACTTGGACGATTCATCGACTAAGTGATTCAACGTAGACAGTGTTGGACGCCTAGCTGCATCACGCTGCCCCTAGTAAGGTATGACTTCTTACGTCGACTAAAACTCCTTTAGTTTAAGTAACTCTTTACATTAACTAACATTTATAGTCTCAGATAACCTTTATCTGTATATCCTTTCTATTTCGATATTCCTTGAACATGAGACATGGATTTCTCTTCAATCTCATATATTGTTCAAGTATTCTCATTCTCGTTCTCAATTTAAAATGATCCAACAAACTACTTTTAGTTTGGGCATGGCCACGCGTTTACATCAGTTTAAATCAACGAGGGCGCCATAATATCTTCTCTTATATGTCTAAGAGTATAGAATCCCTTTGGCAGCATATAACTCCCACTTAATCTTAAAACCATTCCCAATCGTTACCCTTATTACTGCCTATTTTTCAAGACAGCGTTAGGTAAGATCAAAGAGTGACCTTTGATTAATGTTAGTTCAATATACTCCTTAGGTCTAAGGATATTTGTGTATATCGAATATACTATAATATCAAAACATCTTATGACAACGATCCATGAAGAATGTTTTGAAGCGAGTTACATCCAACATCATTCTCTAATGAATGCCTATGAATCTTGGTTCTCAACACTTGAGCTTTTATCACTATAAACTAACCAAGCATTCAAGTAGTCTTAGTTCAGATTGATTCCCATGAATCTGATCGACTACGGACATTTAGAATATTATATTCAAGGATACTAAAATGTAAAAAATTTCGAATTCAGAAACATAATTCATTTTACCTTTAACCATTAAATCAAAATGAACTTTCAATGTTTCTTGTTTCGACTTTAGAGCACCCAATACTAAAGTTAAATCAGAATCACCATCTAGCATATCTAATATCTATTTATCAGCCTTATCCTCATATTCAGCTCTTTAAATAGATTTAGTGAACTGAATTGCCAGATTCTGATTTATGAATTTTATTTATTATCATGTCTTTCTTTCAGTTCTTTCTCATAATGCTTCTACTATAATATGACTATAATTTTCATAGTCTCAACTATGCTACATTGTTGTCATATGTTTTCTCAATCTATTCCTAGTCATTAGGAATCTTAATGAGATTAGTAATGAACTCTTTCATTCTAAGCATTCTGATGCGTTTATTTGCGTTCTCTAACCTTTAGTGAACTCCTCATGCTTTGACATAGATAATTTGCATGTGACTCTTCATCTTATGCAAGATTTAAATAAGTTTTTATTTTCAATCTCTATTGAAAATATCGTTGGATAAATTATATATTAACCATTAATATATATTCAATTTTATCAAATAAAATTGTCACTTATTTCGTTTAACATCTTATGTTAAAGTTTATGTCTTTATTATAGAAACACCTTTCCATAATTAGTATGTCATCTACATACTTGCATAATGTTATCATTAGAATTTTACTGCGCTCCCACTAGCTTTGACATATATATGTTGAACATCTTTGTCCTTTAGGCAAAACTAACACCTTAGTTTCTTACCATGACAAAGATTCCCACTTGAGATGCTTTTATCAACCATGGACTTGTCGCAACAAGTTTTGTCATATTAGGATCTCAAAACTTTCTAATTACTTATAAGAATACTCAATTAAGGTGTTCTTATGGTAATTCAGTTTTGATATTAAACTTCTTATCTGTCAAGCAACTCTTGCTTACAGAATTTGTAGTATCCTAATACATCCATGTTGATCTTGTCATTGAAATTCTCTAATTTCAAATACGCAACATCTAGATGTTGTTTAAACAAGTCTCTTACTTTGTTTCATCGCATCTTAATGTTTATGGTTCCAAACCATAAATTATATTTATCAATCAACAGTTACACTTCTGCAAGTTTTGGGTTCCCAGTGATCCCGTGAGCTTTTGCAGATTTCATGTGTAACAACTGGTTCTTAAACTCATTTAAGATCCATTCAAACATTTTGTGTTGATTGAATCATATATATCATGTCATTTCAGAATTGAACTCTTTCAATCTGCTCTAATTAATTTTCAACCATTCAGTTCCTTGCACTAGGAAGTAATTGATGAAAATTATATATGCTCCATTTTAGGGATTTATGATAACTATATTTATCATTTATGAGGATCCAATTTTAAATAAATGGTTAACAACTCTTTGTTAAATCCTCAAACCCCTAAACAAAAATTTATACAGGTTTATTTTACAACTCTTTATAATATACCTGCAATTAAAGCTAGTGTAGTAATTCATATGATAAGTTCATTGGGATATTCTTTCATTGGATCATATTCAAGAGAAGAACACATTATGTATTGGTATTTATCAAATTACCTACATCATTGTGTACTTGGTTGTGAAACAATTTCACATTATATACATTAATTTGGTAACCTTTGGTTATATCTCATATATAACTATTGTTGCTTTTAGATCTTCATTTTATGTAAATCTTCTTTGAACTCTTTCAAAGATTTCATTAGGTTCACAACCTTATGAAATATTCATATTTAATCTTTAGACGATTTATGCAACATAATTGCATTTTAAAGATCGCAGTCTTTTTAACCTTCCTTAAGCATGTTGTGTAATCATCAAACTCTTGTAAAAATGAATTCCATTTTCAATTGTTTAGAGATTCATGTATTACACCTTGCTTTAAAGGTTAATCTTGTCTAATTATAATTATTTAAACACTTTAAATTATTCTATAAATATGAATCGTATGTATTGCCTTTATCTGTAATTCTATCATATAGAATTCACTTTGCATTATCAATAATTATTATCAATTATGCTATCAAAACATTTTATCAAGCATAAATATAATTAATCAATAAATGCATAATTAATACTAGAAGCATTATTCTTAGTCAAACTAAGAATGTTAAAAGTATTCATAATTGTTTTAAACCATTTAAACAATCAAATAAAAATGAATAAAAGAACATTTCTTCTATTTGTCTTGTCTTCCATCCCATGGAATTCAAGACTCAAGCTTCCAGCTTATCAACCACCTCGAATACTTGCAAATAATTGAAACAATTGTGACACTCACATTATTATCAAAGATTTGTTAATTCAAGAATTATGTTGAATGAACAAGGCATACCAGAAGATCCCGGCATATCTGAACTCTTCAGACGTCGAGCAACAATTTACTGGACCTCATCGGCCTTGGTCAATGGCCTCTTCCTCCCACTGCTCACTACTATCCTCATCTTGGTTTCCTAAATCAAGAGCATCCCCTTAAGTTCATCAATTATCCCTCCAAAGATATTTCTTTTGTAACTCGTTACAAAAGATTCATATTCCTCTGGTAGGGATGTAAGGATGAAATCAATAGCAATCTCAAGGTTCATGGGATAGCCTAGCTTGCCAAGCCTATCAAAATGGCCTTGCAACCTATCAATGTAAGTTCCTACGTCTCCACCCGGTCTCAAACCCTTTTGGACCTCCTTAAGAATTTCAAATCGCCAAAACCTGTTTGGCAGGAAACTCTTTTTGATCTCCTCAATCATCTCATGAATGGAGAGATACATAAGCTTGTCCACAAATTCAGGAGACACTGAAGTTAATATGAGATATTTTATCTCACATTCGTGTCCAATGTGTTTCATCCTTTCAGATGTGGTGCAGCCTATAGGTTGTTCGGGAGTAATAGGGTTATCCAATGCATACAATATTCCTTCTTTTCTAAGGACATCTCTAAGGTGATGCATCCAAGTAGAAAAGTTATTCCCATTGAACTGATTTCGAAATAGATTTATCCTAAGTGGTTTAGTAGCATCAATGAAAGACATCTATAAAATTCAAAAGAAAAGTTTTAGTATTTCATGCTTTATATAATCCAAAATTAATTATGACTCATCAACAATATTAATTTAGAATTGTGAGATCCTGTTTATTTAATGAACAGTGAATTGGCTATGCTCTCTATTTACTGTTCACAATAATACAGGAGGGTTACGATAACCAATTATGACAATCATAATCCTCAAGTTTTGGGGTTTGTTAGAACACTCATTTCTAACTTTGTACATTTACCCCAACTATGCCAACTTGACTCTTCAATTATACGCCTTACGATTTTTTGACTGAATGACCGGCCTAAGTGTATTAGGAATCGCGATCATTCCTTTTTCAATAAAACCATAGACCTAGTGCAGGGTAAGCACTAACACTAGATGTTAGGTCAAATAGATAAAGTGTCTCAAATCTAAGGTGCCATTTAAATCAAAATGTTTATCCTTTTTCTAACATATATAAACCTATAGCAGGGTAAGCACTAACTCTAGGTTTACATATTTAGAATATAAACATCTTGACCAATGAGTCATTTAATTACTTTAATTAATCGCTTTTATGTTTCAAAAACATTATGGACAACTAATTTTAAATGAGGATAGTTGTGCATTTCAAAAAATTCACTATTTTATTCATTCTCTATCTAATTGAAATCCTATTTCAATTTTGATCTAATTTGTTTTAATATCTTATTAAAACTAAATCGATCATAATCGCGAATTTGTTAGTCTAATCAATCGTATTGATTTTATTGTTTTAGTTTAAATCTATTGAACGATTTGAAGCATGACACAAATCGTACAATTTCATATTAACAAAATCATATTTGTTCTTGATTTGCGATAGTTTGAAACTCCTTTCAACGCTCGACTCGATTAGTTTTAAATACCTTATTTAAACTAAGTCGGTAATTATCGCGAATCATTTTAAACTAACACGTTCTAATTTTATAAAATAAACCTTTTATTTTATAAACTTGATTTATTAAAATAAAACACTTTTATTTTAAAACCCCTTTTAAAGTAACTACAAAACTCCTTTTGTATTACTTATCGTTTTGCAATGATTGTGAAAAATTTTGTTTTTACTAGTTTTATATTTCCTAAATATTAAACAACCACAAAACAAAATGTGATTATGAAACGAGCCAAAGTCTCATTTGGTCGGTTTAGTTCGAGTCATCAAACACAAACCGAACAATTCTAGGGTTTACAATTCAACGCCTTGAATCTTGTCTCCCACTTGATCCAAGATCTCCATCTTCGATCTCCCCGATTGTCTCTATCTTCCGTCTTGTAACCATTGCTTGATTACATTTGTAAAATACAAATTACATTACAAAAATTGAAACCTATTCTATTACATCGGGTCCAAATACCCGTAAAAATACATGATTTCAAATAAACCAACCAATCAAACAAAACAAAAGATACAATCACAGGGGTCGGTTCCTAGGGCTCGATTCATAACCATAATCACAATCACAATCATCACATTCACTGTTTCGATCTTTTTGTCAAACAAAAGTTTTGACAAAACAAAAACAAATAAAGATCGATTTAATAATTGCATTTAAACGTTTGTAAAAGACGCTCTGATATCACTGTTGGGAATTCTAGGTTACTTTTAATTTAATCGGTTTCAATTAATTGCATTAATTGACAAGATCAGTTTTCACAAAACCGGATTAAACTATCAGATCAGATCTGACACAGCGGAAGCATTTAAAATTCATAACCTTTCGATTCGTAATCGAAACAATTCCCAAATCAGGATCCAATTACAAACTGTTTAAACAACAATTAATTCTAACAACACAACCATATGGGGTTTAGAAATCGACCTTTACGAAGCGGTTCCAAAAACACACGATGGATCGGCAACGGTCTCGCTAGTTGACACAATACGATCACCCAATTCCTGATTTCGTCCTACGAATCACCAGAAACTACCAAAACTGGTTTTGGCTAGGTTTGGCTCGAATAGCACCATTCACGACTTGATGGTTCAACCCACGGCTTGATGGTTCAACCCACGGCTCGGTTCGGCTCGACGGTGCAACCCACGGCTCACCACGACTTGATCCGGCTAGTGGCTAGTTGACCAAAACACCACCAATTATGGTGGTTATGTGCGACGGCAATAGGCAGCCCCAAAGGGGAGGGGGCGACGACCAAGGGTGGGGAAGGAGAAGGAGAATTAGGGTTTCTCAAGTGTGTTTGTAATTGTGGTGATTTGAACTATAAGTAGTCAAATGTGATCCACAATTTTAGGATCTAGGATTACCAATTAAAAATTGGTTTCCCACCCTTTTATTTAATTCAAATTAAAACCCTTTTAATTTGATTAAACACCTTTTAGTAATTAAACCATTTAATTACTACAATCTCCATTTAACTAATTAACAATTAATTAGTTAATGTTTAATTGATTTAAACATTACTTACTTAATCAATTCTCCTTTTATTAATTAACAATTAATTAATAAATAACCCTTTGATAAAGTTCAAAACTTTATTCGTCTAATGAATTAATTATCTCAATAATTAATTCCCATCGATTATTATTTCATAAATAATAAAATCACCAAATCCTTAAAACCGATAGTTCGTGATCGTATATTATGTTTAACAATTAAACATTAATTTGTTGCCTTCTAAAGTGTAACTCTTTAGATCATACCTATTATAGTAACGTTGAACTTATCGTTAATCGGACATCCAGTATCCAACAAAATGTATCATCAGTAAGTGTAAGTGGACAGTTCCTAAGTATAGTGCTAGCTGTGATTTGTTTCCCATTTGCTACTTCGATAATATAAGTGTCACACCCCCAAATTCCCACTCGTGGTGTCAGTCCACGTGGGTGTGACGTGGCCAGGATCACAGCTCATGGTCATATAGAACGACACTATATGAGTTACACAATCACACAGATTTGTACAATAACATAGTTTCATTCAATAAGCAGCGGAAAATGTTTCAACATCATAAGTAAATAAGTTTGCAGCGGAAAGTAAATTGTTTAACAGACACTACATTATTCAAATTGGTTTAAAACCAACAAATGCACACACAAGCCTAGGACATGGGTCTATATGCCGTTCAGACTCCTTAATGCTTCCTTGAGTGCATCCTAGCGTGTGCTCCATTAATTACCTGAGAATACATGCGAAAAGTGTCAACTAAAAAGTTGGTGAGTTCACAGGTTTAGACAGACATAAATGTTAAACGGACATATATACTGGGTATGTTAAGTTTAGTTGTTGGATACTACGATCCGTGGAGTGTGTCAGTTCATCTTACCGAAACTCGACTGTTTCCGTTTGCCTCCGCGGGTCATCGCTGAACCCGACATCAACATCGAAATTACACTCGTTATGACCTCCAGTCAACATTGGTGCCGAGTGGGGCTAGTCAAACCCAGTAGTACTACGTAATTACGACTCGTTTGTTTACACAACTAACGGTAAGGATAAGTGAGGACTTTAAGCGATAATAGTTACACTCAAAAATGGTTTTCACAACATACCAGTCATATATCTAAAACAGTTGCATTGTATTCTCACCCCAATAGTTTAGCAAAACAGTTAAAGAGTAAAAGTGGGGCCGTAAACTCACCTGAGTTAAGTAGTGCGTGTTCTTCACGAGAACAGTGTAGCTCGCCGGCTAGTGGTTACCTATATCACATAGGTACCATAAGTTTGTGTTTGCATACATGTGGGTCTCACGGGACCGTTTTTGAGTTCAACAACTCCAAGTTGTTTTGTGGGTCGCGTTGACCGTGTTTGACCGTGTTGACCGTGTTTGACCTAACGACCCGTTGGTGACGGTTTTGGATCAAGTGTTCGTGTAACGTGCGGTTTTGTGTCGTGTGAAGTGTACGGGTACCAAAATCACTTTCGTGAGGAAACTTACTATTTATAGTAAGTTCCTACTTTAGGAAAGTTTCTACATTTGGCAAATCAAGCAATAAATCATAATCCAATTATTCTATTATACATATTTATCCTAAGTGAGCATGTTATCACATAGCACATAGTTACACATAGTCGGTTTAGCATGGTTTGCGCATAAAAGTTTCTATAAATAGAAGGTTACAAAATAAGCATGTGTCGCTAAGTCTAGCTAACAATCTCATCATAATATCGTCATCCTAGTTCAAAATAACCGTTAGATCATATTCATTACAACAAATATGTCATCATTTATAGACTTTGTGAAATAAAGTCACTATTCATGGTACTATTCATAATAATCATATATTTGGTGATTTTAACAATTTTACACATCAATAATCATCCTTTTTGTTTCTAAACATCATTTTGAACATAACTTATAGATATAATCACATGCATTAAACCATTTCATCATAAATCAACCTTTCATGATATTAAAGTTACCACAATTTGTAAAAATCACATTTTGACATATCTTGCTATTCATAACACTTCTAGATCTCATAAATCATATCCAATAATATTTCAATATCAAACTTCATGTAACTCCATCTAGATTATTCATACATGTTGCTAGAACCATCATTTTGATTAATATGACCATTTTATCATAACAACATTATCATGGAATGTAAAAATACATCATACTAACATCATAGATCATCAATATTCATACTCAAATCAACAAATCCAGATTCAAAGTGATAGAAATTCGTTCATGTGGTGTGTGAGTGATTTCATGTGAATGATTCACAATGTGTGTGTGTTTAGAAGTGTTTTTAAGCCAAAATGAACATGGATCTACCTTCTTAGAGCTTTAGATTACCCAAATGAAGCTTGAGCAGATCTGGAATAGCTCCAGATGTGGCTAAGATTGCTTCGATCAAGAGAAAGAATGGAGTGTGTGGTGTTCTTGGAGCTCCTTTGTGCTTCAAACCTTCAAGATCTTCAAGAACAAGCTTCCCAAGCTCCAACCATGGCTTCCAAGGTTTCAAATGAGTGTGATATGGTGTTGTAGTAGTGAAATCAGCTGAATTTGGGGGTTTAAATGAAAGAATTTACGTGTAGTATTGGGTAAAAGAAGTATGGTGTGATAATCATGAGATTTACAAGATGGTGTATCGCCTGACGTTGACCACCAAGGCCAGGCGTTACGCGCGAGGCAGCCAGATGTGAGGCGTCCCTCCTCATCCGCGCGTATCGCCTGGGTAGGGATCCTCGGGTCAGGCGTACCGCCTGGACCCTATATCCGGCCCAATTTGGCCCATTTTCATGTTTTGATCCATTCTTCGCGTATTTTTCGATTACGAGCATCGTTTCTCGTCATATGAACATCGTTCTACTAACTTAGGTTCCCCGGAACTTAATGTGCAGGTGAAAGTGTTCTGTGGTTTGATCCGTTCACCAACGTTCGTTATTCAAGACACGTGTTAGAGTTGTGCGATAGTTCCTTGAACCATCGGTGTGTTTGGTCTGTTCTGTCACGTGTCACACTAAATACAATTATTCTAGTGCCACGTATGAAATAATAATAAACATTATTATTAAAATAATATAAGTGCTGACCTGGAATTTGTGAGGTGTCACATCATCCCCCAGTTAATAGGAATTTCGTCCCGAAATTCAGTTCGTGTTGCTAATGTTAGTCTGGTCAGGGAATAAGTGAGGGTATTTCTGTTTCATCTGGTCCTCCCGTTCCCATGTGTATTCCGGTCCTCGCCGTGAGTTCCAACGAACTTTTACAATTGGTATTTTACTGAGTTTCAACTTCTTGATTTCCCGATCCATGATTTCCACCGGTTCCTCAACGAAGTGAAGTTGTTCATCAATCTGGATTTCCTCCAAAGGGATTGCGAGCGTCTCGTCCGATAAGCATTTCTTGAGGTTCGAAACATGAAACACATTGTGTACGCTACTCAATTCATGTGGTAGCTGTAGTTCGTAGGCCACAGGGCCTATCCGTTTAGTGATCTTGAATGGTCCGATATAGCGAGGGTTTAGCTTTCCCCGCTTTCCAAATCGAATCACTCCCTTCCAAGGCGAGACTTTAAGAAGTACTCGATCTCCCACTTGGAATTCCAAAGGCTTGCGCCTTTTGTCGGCGTAGCTTTTCTGTCGATCCCGAGCTGCTGCCATTCGGTTACGTATTTGCACGATCTTTTCAGTTGTTTCGTGCACGAGCTCAGGTCCGGTCAGTTGGCTTTCACCAACTTCTGCCCAACAAAGTGGTGATCTGCATTTACGTCCATAAAGTGCCTCAAAAGGTGCAACTCCGATGCTGGTGTGATAACTGTTATTGTAAGCGAATTCCACCAAAGGTAGGTGAGTCTCCCAGCTGTTACCGAAGTCAATCACACAGGCCCGAAGCATGTCTTCTAGAGTTTGGATGGTTCGTTCACTCTGACCATCCGTCTGTGGATGATAAGCAGTGCTCATATCCAATCTCGTCCCGAGTGCCTTGTGCAAGGATTTCCAAAAATGTGCCGTGAAACGACTGTCTCGGTCGGATATTATAGAGATTGGAACTCCATGTCTGGATACGATTTCCTTTAAATAGATTCGGGTTAACTTTTCCAACTTGTCGGTTTCCATAATCGGAAGAAAGTGTTGGAGTAAAATCCATAGAAATCTGCTCCCATTTCCAGACTGGAATTTCCGGTTGTTGGAGTAACCCTGACGGTTTCTGATATTCGACCTTGACCTTTGAGCAAGTCAGACACTTACTCACATAGTTCGCGATTTCAGATTTCATGTTCGGCCACCAGTAAGTCGTCTTTAGGTCGTGGTACATCTTGTCAGAACCTGGATGTACCGAGTATCGACTCTTGTGAGCTTCATTCATCACTACTTCTCTTAATCCCCCGTAACGTGGGATCCAAATACGATCTATCAGGTAGTAAGCTCCATCGTCTTTCGGTTTCATCTGCTTATCCATTCCTCGCATGGCCTCGAGAGTGAGGTTTTCAGTTTTCAAAGTTTCTTGCTGTGCATTCCGGATTTGATTAGGTAACTCCGAATGAATGGTAAGTTGTAGTGCACGTACGCGTTTAGTTGTCTCTTTCCTACTCAGTGCGTCAGCCACTACATTAGCCTTACCGGGATGATACTTGATTGCACAGTCATAATCACCTATCAGTTCAACCCATCTGCGTTGTCTCATGTTCAGTTCCTTCTGATCGAAAATGTGCTGCAGACTCTTATGATCGGTGAATATGGTGCACTTGGTGCCGTACAGATAGTGCCGCCAGATCTTTAATGCGAACACTACGGCTCCCAATTCCAGATCATGGGTGGTGTAATTTTTCTCGTGCACTTTCAATTGTCGTGACGCATAAGCTATGACCTTCTCGCGTTGCATCAGTACACAACCGAGTCCTTGCTTCGATGCGTCGTAGTAGACTACAAAGTCTTCGCACCCGTCTGGTAATGATAAGATAGGTGCGCTGCACAACTTCTGCTTTAATAAGTCGAAAGCAGTTTCTTGTTTTTCTCCCCATTCGAACTTCTTGTCTTTATGCGTAAGGGAAGTCAATGATTGTGCGATCTTCGAGAATCCCTCGATAAACCGCCTGTAGTACCCGGCCAATCCCAAGAACTGTCGTACCTCTGTTGGAGTCTTAGGTGCAGTCCAGTTCTTGATTGCCGCAATCTTAGTTGGGTCTACATGTATCCCTTTCGCGTTTACTACGTGTCCAAGGAACTGAACTTCGCGAATCCAGAAATCACATTTGGAGAATTTCGCGTACAATTGTTCCTTCTTCAGTAGTTCTAAGACACGTCTCAAGTGTTCGGCATGTTCTTCTCGAGTCTTAGAATAGATCAGAATGTCATCAATGAATACGATTACGAACTTGTCGAGATATGGTTTACACACCCGATTCATGAGATCCATGAATACGGCCGGTGCGTTAGTCAGTCCAAAAGGCATTACCAGAAATTCGTAATGTCCGTACCGTGTTCTGAAGGCTGTCTTCGGTATATCTCCTTCTTGTACTCTGAGTTGATGGTAACCAGATCTTAAATCGATTTTTGAATAGTAGCTTGACCCTTGCAACTGATCAAACAGGTCGTCTATTCGAGGTAGAGGGTATCGATTCTTGATCGTCACCTGGTTCAGTTCTCGGTAGTCTATACACATACGGAATGAACCGTCTTTCTTCTTCACAAACAAGACCGGTGCTCCCCAAGGTGAGGAACTCGGTCGGATGAACCCTTTATCTAACAACTCTTGTAGTTGATTAGATAATTCCTGCATTTCAGTAGGAGCCAATCGGTATGGTGCCTTGGCTATTGGTGCTGCTCCTGGTGTCAGATCTATCTGAAACTCCACTTGTCGTGCTGGTGGTAGTCCCGGAAGATCGTCAGGAAAGACTTCCGGATAATTGCGAACAATAGCGATGTCCTCGATCTTCCGTTCCTTCTTTGATTGTTCGGTAATAAGGGCTAGGATAGCCGTATATCCTTTCTTCAGATATTTGTTTGCCTTCATGCAGGACATAATGTTTAACGGTATCCCATGCCGTTCTCCTTGGATTGAGATCTGCTCTCCACTTGGCAATGTAATTCGCACAATCTTCTCATTGCAAACAATCTCAGCGTGGTTTGCAGATAACCACTCCATTCCAATCACCACGTCGAAGCTCCCAAGAGTTACCGGCATCAGGTCAATCACCAGTTGATGGTCTGCTAGTGTTAGAACACATCCCTTGATGATATGTTGTGTTTCGATCAGCTTGCCGTCCGCTAACTCTACGGTGTACTTATAGTCTAGTGGTGTTGGTGTCATATTAAGTAATCTGCTAAAGTCGCTAGAGATAAAACTCCTATCGGCACCAGTATCAAATAATATACTAGCATAGACATTATTTAAAAGAAACGTACCGGTGACGACATTGGGGTCATCTTTAGCTTCACCTGATCCAATTACGAATGCCCTTCCCCTTGCCAGGTTGCCTCCAGTGTTCTTGTTTTGTGGACAATCTCGGCGCATATGCCCTGGCTTCCCGCAAGTGAAACATCCCTTTAAAGTGTCAGTCTTGTTGAGGTTGGGGTTAGGGTTTGATCGGCATTCTTTGGCCAGGTGTCCGTTCCTGCCACAGTTGGTGCACTTGCCCTTTTTACATGGGCCAAAGTGATGGTAGTTACAGATGTTGCACTTCGGGCTGTTGCCCTGGTATCCCCCTTTGCTCTGAGTGTTTGGCTGAGTGGCAGTGAAGACTTTGGCAGGTGCAGGCCGGTGTTGGGTCGGTTGCTGAGGTGAGAAGGTGCGGTTGTTGCTGGGCTCCCACTTTCGCTTGGGTTCTTGGGGTTTCAGATGTTCACCCCTTTTAGGTAGCTTTCCCTGGGCTACTGCCTGATCAGTCAGTTTGTGTGCCAAGCGTATCAGTGGTTGGATAGTAGAATGGTCGGAAGCAGTGACCGTGCTCTGGATTTGTTCCGGCAATCCACTGATAAATTGCTCAATCTTCTTGTACTCCGGCGTCACCATCGCCGGGCACAGCTTGCACAGTTCATGAAACCAAGTACAGTACTTCTCGATCTCTGATCCTACCATCTTGTGCACCCAGAACTCTTCCTCCAGTTTCCTAATTTCATCCCGAGGACAGTATTCTTCGTGGAGCATCCTGGTGAAGTTGTCCCACGGAATTGAGTTTGCGGTGTCCAGTCCAAGGGTTTGGACATGAGTGTTCCACCAGGTGAGGGCCGGTCCCTCCAGTGTTCCCGTGGCGTATTTTACCCGGTTCTCATCCGAGCATTCAGCTATAGAGAAAACTGACTCCAGCTTCTCTATCCAACGAAGCAGTCCCACGGCTCCTTCAGTACCTTGAAACTTGTGAGGGTGGCAGCTCAGGAACGCTTTAAACAAGCATCCCTTCGTCGCTCCCCCGTGGGATCCTGTGCGTCGGGGTTCAATGCAACGTGTTAGTGTCTAGACTGTCTATACTATGTTAGTCATGTTAGGCAAGAGTTAATACCGTTGTTAGTACCACTCGTCTCGCTGGCGTGACGGTTGGCCTCGTACTCCGCGAGTACCTTGTTGAATTTGCGTTCGACCATCATGTCGATTCGTGCCTTTTCTGCCTTACGTTTGAGTCGAAGGGCATGGGTTCCTCTTCCGGACATGTTTCTATATGGAAAGGTTAGGATGTTAGTTAGCATAAGTTAGAGTGTTAGTCAATTGTTAGGTCAGATGTCATGTTAACAATAGTCATAGCCATGATATATATAAGCAACAAAGTAAAGCATCTTTCCATTAATGATAATAAGTTTGTGTACAATATTTTCCAAAAGAGATGCTACAAAATTTGCACGAGCACATCCCGCTCGGCTAAGTGATACAAAAGTAGAATATTGAAATAGAAATCCTAACTAGATAATCGTGGAGTGTGAATCTACACTATCAGCAGGGCCATCATCGTCCTCCTCATCAGGATCCTCGTCTGGATCCTCATCAAAATCTTCCTCATCGAGATCCACCGGCTCGAATTGAGGTTCTGGCTCAGGCTGTGGCTCCACAATAAATTGTTCGACCCATGCATTCAGCATGGCGTCGCTTGCCTGGATCATGGCAAGGTTCTCCTCGTTGGCGTCCTCCACGGCTGCCAATCGCCCAGCGTGTCCTTGTGTCACTCCGGCTAAGAAATCCTGTTGCTCCTCGAGCAAATTAGTCCTATCATGGATGTCTGTAACCGCAGCTGTGACCTCCTCCTGTCGCTGGATCACATCCTGAGTCCTAGCGACCAAGTCATCCTGCGTCCCTTCGACGCGTGCGAGTCTCTCCTCCAAGTTATCCACGCGTTTCTGGAGACGCTGACTATGCTCCAACAGATCCCTAAACCCATCAGTCATCACGCGTAGCTGGCAGGACTCACGCCTATAACGCGAGATCAATGCAGCGAATGCCCGCTCCATATGCATTCCAATAGGTGGTAGTGATGGTCCAGTAGATGCGTCACCTAACAAAGGTAACTTAGGTACTCTCTCTTCCCTTGCCCAAACAGCAAGGGTGGTAGGGTACCAGTCCCATGGTCCCCTGCTGGTCGAGGGTCGAAGTCTCTTGGACTCTTGAGAATATACCTGCTCCACTATCTCCTGAATCTTCTGCTTGTCCTCCTCAGTAAGCTCATACTCATACGAGCGTTTCCCCGTGTCCTTCCCTTTCGGATCTTTGTTATTGTCCATCCTGTAAGTTCTAAGTCAGTCAGTATTAGTTTACAGTGGTAACAATAATATAAGTGTGAAAGTTCTAAGTGTAGTGTCTAATGTAGAACAGTGGCTATAGTCTAAGTTTACTATATGCAAACCTAGTTCCCTATAACCAAGGCTCTGATACCAGTCTATCACACCCCCAAATTCCCACTCGTGGTGTCAGTCCACGTGGGTGTGACGTGGCCAGGATCACAGCTCATGGTCATATAGAACGACACTATATGAGTTACACAATCACACAGATTTGTACAATAACATAGTTTCATTCAATAAGCAGCGGAAAATGTTTCAACATCATAAGTAAATAAGTTTGCAGCGGAAAGTAAATTGTTTAACAGACACTACATTATTCAAATTGGTTTAAAACCAACAAATGCACACACAAGCCTAGGACATGGGTCTATATGCCGTTCAGACTCCTTAATGCTTCCTTGAGTGCATCCTAGCGTGTGCTCCATTAATTACCTGAGAATACATGCGAAAAGTGTCAACTAAAAAGTTGGTGAGTTCACAGGTTTAGACAGACATAAATGTTAAACAGACATATATACTGGGTATGATAAGTTTAGTTGTTGGATACTACGATCCGTGGAGTGTGTCAGTTCATCTTACCGAAACTCGACTGTTTCCGTTTGCCTCCGCGGGTCATCGCTGAACCCGACATCAACATCGAAATTACACTCGTTATGACCTCCAGTCAACATTGGTGCCGAGTGGGGCTAGTCAAACCCAGTAGTACTACGTAATTACGACTCGTTTGTTTACACAACTAACGGTAAGGATAAGTGAGGACTTTAAGCGATAATAGTTACACTCGAAAATGGTTTTCACAACATACCAGTCATATATCTAAAACAGTTGCATTGTATTCTCACCCCAATAGTTTAGCAAAACAGTTAAAGAGTAAAAGTGGGGCCGCAAACTAACCTGAGTTAAGTAGTGCGTGTTCTTCACGAGAACAGTGTAGCTCGCCGGCTAGTGGTTACCTATATCACATAGGTACCATAAGTTTGTGTTTGCATACATGTGGGTCTCACGGGACCGTTTTTGAGTTCAACAACTCCAAGTTGTTTTGTGGGTCGCGTTGACCGTGTTTGACCGTGTTGACCGTGTTTGACCTAACGACCCGTTGGTGACGGTTTTGGATCAAGTGTTCGTGTAACGTGCGGTTTTGTGTCGTGTGAAGTGTACGGGTACCAAAATCACTTTCGTGAGGAAACTTACTATTTATAGTAAGTTCCTACTTTAGGAAAGTTTCTACATTTGGCAAATCAAGCAATAAATCATAATCCAATTATTCTATTATACATATTTATCCTAAGTGAGCATGTTATCACATAGCACATAGTTACACATAGCCGGTTTAGCATGGTTTGCGCATAAAAGTTTCTATAAATAGAAGGTTACAAAATAAGCATGTGTCGCTAAGTCTAGCTAACAATCTCATCATAATATCGTCATCCTAGTTCAAAATAACCGTTAGATCATATTCATTACAACAAATATGTCATCATTTATAGACTTTGTGAAATAAAGTCACTATTCATGGTACTATTCATAATAATCATATATTTGGTGATTTTAACAATTTTACACATCAATAATCATCCTTTTTTGTTTCTAAACATCATTTTGAACATAACTTATAGATATAATCACATGCATTAAACCATTTCATCATAAATCAACCTTTCATGATATTAAAGTTACCACAATTTGTAAAAATCACATTTTGACATATCTTGCTATTCATAACACTTCTAGATCTCATAAATCATATCCAATAATATTTCAATATCAAACTTCATGTAACTCCATCTAGATTATTCATACATGTTGCTAGAACCATCATTTTGATTAATATGACCATTTTATCATAACAACATTATCATGGAATGTAAAAATACATCATACTAACATCATAGATCATCAATATTCATACTCAAATCAACAAATCCAGATTCAAAGTGATAGAAATTCGTTCATGTGGTGTGTGAGTGATTTCATGTGAATGATTCACAATGTGTGTGTGTTTAGAAGTGTTTTTAAGCCAAAATGAACATGGATCTACCTTCTTAGAGCTTTAGATTACCCAAATGAAGCTTGAGCAGATCTGGAATAGCTCCAGATGTGGCTAAGATTGCTTCGATCAAGAGAAAGAATGGAGTGTGTGGTGTTCTTGGAGCTCCTTTGTGCTTCAAACCTTCAAGATCTTCAAGAACAAGCTTCCCAAGCTCCAACCATGGCTTCCAAGGTTTCAAATGAGTGTGATATGGTGTTGTAGTAGTGAAATCAGCTGAATTTGGGGGTTTAAATGAAAGAATTTACGTGTAGTATTGGGTAAAAGAAGTATGGTGTGATAATCATGAGATTTACAAGATGGCGTATCGCCTGACGTTGACCACCAAGGCCAGGCGTTACGCGCGAGGCAGCCAGATGTGAGGCGTCCCTCCTCATCCGCGCGTATCGCCTGGGTAGGGATCCTCGGGTCAGGCGTACCGCCTGGACCCTATATCCGGCCCAATTTGGCCCATTTTCATGTTTTGATCCATTCTTCGCGTATTTTTCGATTACGAGCATCGTTTCTCGTCATATGAACATCGTTCTACTAACTTAGGTTCCCCGGAACTTAATGTGCAGGTGAAAGTGTTCTGTGGTTTGATCCGTTCACCAACGTTCGTTATTCAAGACACGTGTTAGAGTTGTGCGATAGTTCCTTGAACCATCGGTGTGTTTGGTCTGTTCTGTCACGTGTCACACTAAATACAATTATTCTAGTGCCACGTATGAAATAATAATAAACATTATTATTAAAATAATATAAGTGCTGACCTGGAATTTGTGAGGTGTCACAATAAGGGGAGTCTAAAGATGCCTCAGTAAGATTAAGTTGGCGTGCAAAGTTAGATGAAATAAAACTCTGATATGCACCAGTGTCAAACAGAATAGATGCATAACATTCATGTAAAAGAAATGTACCAGTGACCATGTTAGGGTCTTGGCGTGCTGTATTGGCTCCAATCACAAAAGCCCTTCCACGAGGTGCTTGAGCTCCCTGTTGCACTCTCTTTGGGCAGTCTCTGGAGAAATGGCTTAGTTCTCCACAGTTATAGCATCCCCTATTGTTGTTGTTGTGATTGTCAGGGTTTGGTGGTGGAGGTAATGCTATAGCAGCATTGTTTGCAGCTTGTGTTGCTGGAGTGTGGCACTGTCGAGCCCAGTGACCTATTCGGCCACAACTGTTGCACTTCTTGCACTGTACAGTAGCAGGATGATGAAATTTTCATTGTGCACACTCCGGATGCCACCATTCCATCAGTAAGTTTAGCTGCTAGGGAGATGGCTGACTCTAGAGTTGCAGGGTTTGCAGCAAATACAAGGCCCTGAATGTAGGATGGTAATCCTCCCACATACCGATCAATCAACTTTTCCAGAGTCGGCACCATCTCTGGCACCAAAGCTACCAATTCATGATAGCGAGTAGTGAAAGTCATGTGGTCTGCCCCTTTCATCACATGGTTGGACAGTTCCATCTCTAGCTTTTGTAGTTCATGCTTTGGACAATTCATTCCTTAAGAGAATTTTGAAATCTGCCCAAGGCATAGTCAATGCTTCTTCTCTGCCTCAAGCTCTAATCTGAGAATTCCGCCATGTTAAAACCCGCTTGCTAAAAGATCTAGCAGCGTAGCGAACTTTATGGTGTTCTGGACAGCCGCTGATGTCCAGTGTAGTCTCCATCTTCTCTAGCCATTGGATCAGTCCAACAGTTCCCTCAACACCGCTAATGCTTGGCGACTTGCGTCTTACGAATGATTTGTAGGAACAGTCTGAAGTAGTGCTAGTGTTTCCACTAGCTTCCCCCGTAGTATGCCCGGAGTTGTTACCGTGGCATTGGATTCTGTTGATCATCTCTGGGATGACATCCTTCAGCTGGTTAGTCAGCTGACTGCTCAGTAATGTTGCCAAGGCAACAGTAGCAGGATCTAGGGTTAGTGTTGCATTCGGATCCGGAGGTGGAGTGTGTGGGAGAGGAGGAGGTAGAGGAGGTGAATCAGCTAGTGATGGTGTTGACGAGTGTGGAGCTGAACTCTGTGGTGGTGGTACAATAGAAGGAGGTCTTTGTGGCGGCATTCTGATCATAACCAAAAGTATATTGGTTAGTGCAGTGATCGAATGCAGAAGACACAATGCAAGCATAAATCCTATGTTCTCTATATGAGGGTCCCTAAATTATAATCTAGGTCAAACCGTTTTAATTAAATGACCTATTATTCTCTATAACCTTGAGCTCTGATACCAATCTGTCACACCCCGAGCCGGCGGGCCGGATCGTGTGTCCCGCCGGACGCAAGGTTCCCGGGGCACGATATCGGGAGTGATAATCTTGATGATCAGATTGTTTACATAGCATCAACAATGAGAATAAGTAAAGCACAATATAGCATTAAACTAGGATTACAAAGTTAAATTACAAATGTCAATGTTTGATAATTTAACTAAGTAAACCTATCAAAAGTGATTCACAAACATCAACAAAATGTGTGCTTCACAAAAACTACTAGGTCCTCTAACTGGGCATCCTAGCATGCATTTCCTGAGCTTTAGCTTAATCATGTACATCACCTGAGAAAGCATGAAAGAAAACAAAGTCAACACAATGGTTGGTGAGTTCATATAGTTTAGTAGTTGAAAAATATCTTTGCAACCTTTTCTGGTAACAACCTTAACGTCATTAGCAACCACATATACTATCCAATCAAGTATGCTTATATATAGGGCATATGTAGAGTCGAACTTACCGCCCGCCAAGCCACCGTCCCACCACATACCGAACCGCATAGCATATTGTTGTTAATGATAATTAAGCATTTTACCTAACATCCAATCCCATTTCCATCATAGCTTTAGCATTCTGTTTAAGAGTTTACAACACGCACACAATAGCATCTGCAAATCTAGTTTTCAGAGTTACCTTTATTGACAACTAAACACCCTAAGGAATCCGGTATCAATCCATATCGGAACTAGATGTGATTAGCAACATCGGTGTTTTGATAAAGGATTCCCAAGATGACACAAAGTCAACTAAAGAGAACCAGAATCATCCTAGTCGCATAGCACAAAACATGGGTGGACAATGAGGAATCACTGTATGGCAAGCACTGAGAGGCCAACAGTCTGCTCCTCAAAGTCCTGACTATAAAGAACACCCTATGGCAATCACTGAGAGGCCAATCAGTATGTTCTACAATAGCCGATAGCTTTAGCATACAAGTTTATAGCATTCACATAGCATAGCATTTACGTATCATGTGCACAAGTACTAGCTTCAAAACCGGTATGGCAAGCACTGAGAGGCCAATCCGTTTGTCTTAGCATTTCAAGCATGTCAAGCATACAAGAGTTTAAAGCATTCTGAGCATCTCAAGCATTTCGAGCACTCAAGCATTTCAAGCATATAAGCCTTTCTGAGTTTGAGTGTTCAAGCTTTCAAAACAGTATTTCAACACTTTAGTCTTTACATTCTTTGCATATGAAAAGCATTCCAGTATTTTAAGCATACCAGTATAAAAGTACATAATCTCAGTATGTAGCCTTAGCATTAGGTTAAGTGTATAAAGCGTTAGCATTTAGAATAAAGCATTAGCTTTTAGCTTTTAGAATAAGTGTACAAGCATTAACATTAGCATTTTGAATAAGCATAAAAACGTTTAAGAACATTTAAATAGTTGTTTAAAATGTATAAACATGTTTCTCAGTCCCGAAGTACAATCAAAATAGTTTGAAAAGGGACAATGAACTTACCTGTGTTGCTAAGTATGAATTACCATAGATATTGCGCGCTCGTTAGTTGTAACTTAAGTATCTTCAACACCTGAGTTGCTTTAAAGGATTCGAATTTTATAAGTAAATATAATAGACGCAGACTAGGGTTTTGGTCTCGGTGTGCAACTAAGTGTCCTATGTTACTAATGGGTTTTCTAAGAATCCTTCTAGTTAGTCTAATACATTACCCGTTTGCAGCCCTTGTCCCGTAAAGTAACATCTGTGCCGGAATCGTTACCGGAACAGTAAGTTGCACTGTAGATTGCACAGTAACTCAGGTACACATGACAGGAAACTATGTTTATGTTAGTGATACATAATGCTTAACACGAAACTATTATGCGATTGTCTGAAATCTGATTAAAACCTTAGGGTTTAACAATCAGAAACATATCAGACAACACAGTGTTGAAACACAGATACTTGATTTGATGCTATTATATGTAAACGTATGTGAGATTTAAACAAAACAGAACCATAACGGTTACTGTTACGAAATGCTAAATCGACGAACTATTCGTATAGGTGACGATCTGTACGAATGATTCTGAGAGTTTAACGTTCTTAAATAATGACTGCAAAGTAGAAAACAAAAGTTGGAAAGCCAAACCATCGACGTGTTCATTCGAATGACGATTTGAACGAATACGCGCGATGGCGACGCGTTCTGACGAAACGAAAACGAAGAAAAATACGAACGATCATAAATTTAAGGAAATAAAATATTTCCTGTTTTACAATTTTGAAACTCATCATAAATAAAATTAAACGAAACTATTTTATTAATTCACGAACAAATTAATTAAACGCGTAAAAATGATATAATTTGATAAATAATTTAATACCACGATATTTGACATAATTTCAAGTAAAAATCGTATTATAAAAATCCTAAAATAATCCTTTTTTATTAAATTTATGAAAAATACGCGTGACGAGCCGGATACGCGACTATAATACGAACCGAGCAACCGAAACGAACCCGAATACCCTCGGGGTATATAAACCTTGAATGAGACTATTTTTCTCATTTTCTACAAACCTTCTCTCTCTCTAACCCACCACCACCGTCACTTCCCTCTCTCTCTAAATTTCCATCTTCAATCTTCAAGATCGTGGCCAATTCTCAACAAAATCGCGCATTCTTGGTGTCCACGCGTAGCTAGGAACGAACTCTACCAAGAAGTACAACCGATCTAAGAATCTACCCACTGAAATTCGAGGTATGAAGCTTGAAAAGTCACGAAATCTAGGGTTTTTCCTTGTATTTGAACACCCAAGACCCACGAATATGTAGCACCCTTATACATGCGTTGTACACTCATGAAGAAGCTGATACGTGCACCACAACACCGTAGCTACCTTTATACAACAGGTCATGAAGACGAGGATGAAGGAAACATACAGGTTCGTGAACCCTAACCATAGCCGAACCATTAAAACCAGGTTGCATGGGTGCCGAACCCTGCACTTCTGGCCGAACCTATGGCAGCCATCACCTATAGCCACGAACCTCCTGGTCTACTCCTCGAACCCTAGATGAACCCTTCTGCTCAGTCACGAACCTATGCGACGAACCTGGATGCTAGGGGAGCTACGAACCTTCTAAGGTTCCCCAACCTTAGCCACATGCAAACCCTAAGTCTTGGCCGAGCCTTCTGCTCATTCACGGTTATTTTAATTTGCCACTAATGTCTATCCGGCCTATTAAGTTAGCCCATTGATCTATATTACACTCCGCCCATTTGATTAACCCAACACTTAGATTAATCTATAATTGGCTCAATAGTCGGCCCATGGTCACTATTTCGGCCCACGTTAAATGTAATTGGTCTAAGCCCAAATGGTGACTACACGACCCATCTACATTCGGCCTATTCGATGTTGAGTATAACCTAACATAATTTGACACTTAAACTGTTTGGTTTACAAGGATAACTTTATAGTTATTTATTTACTATGAAGTCGACTATTCAAAATACTATAAATTGTAAAGATTCATAATCTTTAAATGAAAGCTTGAGTTGTATAATTATGAACTATAGAAGTTCAAGATTTTACATATAAGAAAGTTAGATCAAGTTAATGAAAACATATGATGAGAAGTGTTGAACTCAAAGTGAATGGTATACAATTATAAATTATATCTAACAATCAGGGTCGAATGGAAAACCGTGATTTGCGGGTGTTAGCCAACTTAGGGGCTAACACTAACACTTACACGCACAACAAATTCTTACAACCAAATGCTTATAAACTACAAACACTATGGAATCAATACAGGATCGTGAACATCACAACAAGTACAAACAAAGAGCGCGTGTATTCTTGTCTTTACTTAGTCAATCACTACGAACACCAGGTGAGTTCATTTGTCCCTTTTCTAACTATTTTGGTTTTTACTTCGGGATTGAGAAGCATGTTATTCATTTTAAACAAATGATTTATAAAAATGCTTTTAAACATATTCTTGATGCTTATGCTAAAGACTAATGCTTATGCTATAAACTCTATGCTCAACCTATACGCTTGATGCTTATGCTATAGACTATATGCTTAAACTACATAATCGATGCTAAAGCTTGAACACTAATACTAAATGCTAATGCTATATGCTAATACTAAATACTAATGCTAATGCTACATGCTAATACTAAATGCTAATGCTATATGCTAATGCTGAATGCTAATGCTACATGCTAATACTAAATGCTAATGCTATATGCTAATGCTATATGCTAATGCTGAATGCTAATGCTACATGCAAATACTCAACGCTAATGCTACATGCTAACACTAGATGCTAATGCTATATGCTAATACTAAATGGTTATGCTAAATGCTAATGCTACATGCAAATACTAAATGCTAATGCTATATGTTAACACCATATACTAAAGCTACAAATTGATGCTACAAGCTTGTGATTCTATGATGATGCTACATACATACATACTAATTGCTTAAAACTACAGATGCTTTAAACACTTATACGCTTATATGCTTTGAATGCTAAAACAACGGTTGGGTCTCTCGGTGCTTGCCTTACCAGTTGTGAAACTATTTGAATGCTAAAACTATCAACTATGGTAGAACATACCAAATTGGCCTCTCAGTGCTTGCCATGGGGTGTTCTTCATAGTTGAGACTTGAAGGAACAGACCCTTGGCCTCTCAGTGCTTCCCATAGGGTGACCTTCATAGTCATGACTTGAGGAGTAGACTGATGGCCTCTCAGTGCTTGCCATACAGTGATTCCTCAATGTTCACTCATGCTACAAACTTAAACATAATGCTAAAGCTGATGACTATTTAGACCGGACCAACTGGCCTCTCAGTGCTTGCCAAACGGGTGTTCTACATAGTCAGGATTTTGAGGAGTAGACTGATGGCCTCTCAGTGCTTGCCATACAGTGATGCCTCATTTTCCAATCATGATGTAAACTTAACGAAATGCTAAAGCTATAAACGAAATGGATGGTAGGTAAGACGCTTGATTATCATAAACAGCAATGTCCTGTGCGACTTAGTATGTGGTGGGACGGCGTCTGGGCGGGTCGTAGGCTCGACTCAGGGGTATGCCCTTTATATAAGCATACCGAGTTGGATGATACATGTGTTGTTAATGAGATTAAGGTTGTTACCAAGGGGACGCATGAATACTTTTGGGTCAATAACATAAACTTTTAAACACGATGCTTGTTAAACTTATATTGAAACTAATACAGACGAATGCTATAGACTTGTAAACTTTGAAACCGTATACTAAAGCTATGATGGAGAATGAAACGAATGGCAGGTAAAATGCTTAATTATCATTAATAGCAATGTCCTATGCGACTTAGTATGTGGTGGGACGGCGTCTGGGCGGGTCGTAGGCTCGACTCAGGGGTATGCCCTATATATAAGCATACCGAGTTGGATGATACAGGTGTTGTTAATGAGGTTAAGGTTTTACCGAAGAGGTTTGCAAAAGCTAATTTACAAATACTAAAACTACACGAACTCACCAACCATTGTGTTGACTTTGTTTTATTACATGTTTTTCTCAGGTGACGCACAGGAATAGGCTTAAGCTTTTGGACTGCATACTAGGATGCCAGTTAGCAGACCTAGTAGACTTTTGGAGAAGCACATATTTTGCTAAGGATACGAATCACTTTCGATATCTTGTACAGATACAAGATAGGAAACATATGATTCTTTTTTTAGCTTTACCGAGTTAAATTACTAAACATTGATATTGTAATTTAACTTTGTAATCCTAGTTTAATGTTTGATTGTGCTTTAGTTATTCTTAACATTGATGTTATGTAAGCAATCTGATCATCACGATTACCACTCACGATATCGCGCCCCGAGAACCTTCCGCCCGACGGGGACTTCGATCCTACCCCGCAGGCTCGGGGTGTGACAGATTGGTATCAGAGCTCAAGGTTATAGAGAATAATAGGTCATCTACTTAAACGGTTTGGCCTAGACTATAACTTAGGGACCCTCATGTAGAGAACATAAGACTTAAGTTTGCATTGTGTCTTCTGCGTTTGATCACTGCACTAACCAAATTCTTTTGATTATGATCAGAATGCCGCCTAGAAAACAACCGACTCCGGTTCCTACTACACAGACTTCGGCACCTCACTCATCGACACCATCACCACCAGATTCACCCCTGCCACCTCCTCCTCCACTAGACCCTCTTCCTAACCCGACTGCAACTATAGTTCTGGATCCTGCTACTATTGCATTGGCAACGTTACTGAGCAGTCAGCTGACTAACCAGATGAAGGATATCATCCCAGAGATGATAAACCGGATTCAAGGCCATGGCAACAACTCTGGTCATACTACAGGAGAAGCTAGTGGAAACACTAGGAACACTTCAGATTGCTCCTATAAGTCATTTGTAGGATGCAAGCCACCAAGCTTCACAGGCGTTGAAGGAGCGGTTGGACTAATCCAATGGCTGGAGAAAATGGAGAACACTTTAGACATAAGCAGTTGCCCGGAACATCACAAAGTTCGCTATGCAGCAGGGTCATTTAGCAAGCGAGCGTTGACGTGGTGGAATGCTCAGATCAGAGCTAAGGGAAGAGATGAAGCAATGGCAATGCCTTGGGCAGAGTTCAAACTTCTTCTGAGAAACGAGTTCTGTCCGAAACATGAGCTACAAAAGCTAGAAGTGGAGCTCTCAAACCACGTGATGAAGGGAGCCGATCATATGACTTTCACCACACGCTACCATGAACTGGTATCCTTAGTGCCAGAGATGGTGCCAACTTTAGAGAAGTTGATCGACAGATATGTAGCAAGATTACCTTCCTGCATTCAAAGCATTGTACTGGCTGCAAACCCTGCTACTCTAGAGTCAGCTATTTCTCTTTCAGCCAAACTCACTGATGTGATGGTGAAGTCAGGAGTATTGAAGAACGATTCCGGAGAAACTAAGGAGGAAGCAACAAAGAAGCCCGAGCATCACCAAACGAAGAAGCAAAAGGTCATTGGAAACTATGCGATGGCCACACCTTTGAGACAAGCCCCTGCAGTACCTGTCAACACTGCACCCAAAAACTATGTGGGAATGCATCCTCAGTGTACACAATGCGAATTTCATCATCCTGCTACCGTGCAATGCAGGCAATGCAACAACTGTGGCCGACTAGGTCACCGGACTCAACAGTGCCGCGCTCCAGCCACACCAGCTGCAAATAATGTTGCGGTAGCAATTCCTCCACCACAAAATCCTGGCAATCATAACAATAACCATCGGGGATGCTATAACTGTGGAGAACCAGGTCATTTCTCCAGGGACTGCCCGAGGAGAGTGCAACCAGGGGTTCAAGCACCTCGTGGGAGGGCATTCATGATTGGAGCCACTGCAGCACGCCAAGACCCGGGAACGGGTACTGGTATGTAGTACTCCTTCACTCATAAGTCCTTGTTCTGTCTTGATACTAGTATGAATAAGAAACTTATCTTATTCCTGTTAGTAGAACCACATAGGTATTTCATGAAAACTTAGGAAATCTTTTATTGCAATAGAAACAATGAAAGAATCCTTGGTTTATGCATGTAACATACGTAGGAAGCCATAGCTAACACTAAGATTGTGTAACTATTGATGCTCATAGCATCAGTTAGTTTTGAACAATAAGGTGTTAGAGTCATACAGAGATTTAGCAAGCCGCAACAGTAAAACAACTACGAGCAATAAGATTAGCAAAACCCTGAGGACATACATAAGAAATCCCAAACGCGACCCAGAGTTTAATTGGGAGCGTAGGGACAACAAACAAAACACAGTTTTCCCACTTGTTACAAAGGAAGTTGTTGCTGATAATAACTTTTAAATTTCGGGATGAAATTTCTTTAACAAGGGGAGACTATAACATCTGTGCCGGAATCGTTACCGGAACAGTAAGTTGCACTGTAGATTGCACAGTAACTCAGGTATACATGACAGGAAACTATGTTTATGCTAGTGATACAAAATGCTTAACACGAAACTATTATGCGATTGTCTGAAATCTGATTAAAACCTTAGGGTTTAACAATCAGAAACATATCAGACAACACAGTGTTGAAACACAGATACTTGATTTGATGCTATTATATGTAAACGTATGTGAGATTTAAACAAAACAGAACCATAACGGTTACTGTTACGAAATGCTAAATCGACGAACTATTCGTATAGGTGACGATCTGTACGAATGATTCTGAGAGTTTAACGTTCTTAAATAATGACTGCAAAGTAGAAAACAAAAGTTGGAAAGCCAAACCATTGACGTGTTCGTTCGAATGACGATTCGAACGAATACGCGCGATGGCGACGCGTTCTGACGAAACAAAAACGAAGAAAAATACGAACGATCATAAATTTAAGTAAATAAAATATTTCCTATTTTACAATTTTGAAACTCATCATAAATAAAATTAAACGAAACTATTTTATTAATTCACGAACAAATTAATTAAACGCGTAAAAATGATATAATTTGATAAATAATTTAATACCATGATATTTAACATAATTTCTAGTAAAAATCGTATTATAAAAATCCTAAAATAATCCTTTTTTATTAAATTTACGAAAAATACGCGTGACGAGCCGGATACGCGACTAAAATACGAACCGAGCAACCGAAACGAACTCGAATACCCTCGGGGTATATAAACCTTGAATGAGACTATTTTTCTCATTTTCTACAAACCTTCTCTCTCTCTAACCCACCACCACCGTCACTTCCCTCTCTCTCTAAATTTCCATCTTCAATCTTCAAGATCGTGGCCAATTCTCAACGAAATCGCGCATTCTTGGTGTCCACGCGTAGCTAGGAACGAACTCTACCAAGAAGTACAACCGATCTAAGAATCTACCCACTGAAATTCGAGGTATGAAGCTTGAAAAGTCACGAAATCTAGGGTTTTTCCTTGTATTTGAACACCCAAGACCCACGAATGTGTAGCACCCTTATACATGCGTTGTACACTCATGAAGAAGCTGATACGTGCACCACAACACTGTAGCTACCTTTATACAACAGGTCAGGAAGACGAGGATGAAGGAAACATACAGGTTCGTGAACCCTAACCATAGCCGAACCATTAAAACCAGGTTGCATGGGTGCCGAACCCTACACTTCAGGCCGAACCTATGGCAGCCATCACCTATAGCCACGAACCTCCTGGTCTACTCCCCGAACCCTAGACGAACCCTTCTGCTCAGTCATGAACCTATGCGACGAACCTGGATGCTAGGAGAGCAAAGAACCTTCTAAGGTTCGCCAACCTTAGCCACATGCAAACCCTAAGTCCTGGCCGAGCCTTTTCAATCATGTTGTCGAACCATTTAAGCATTCACGAACCACCGAAGAGCCTAACATAATTTGACACTTAAACTGTTTGGTTTACAAGGATAACTTTATAGTTATTTATTTACTATGAAATCGACTATTCAAAATACTATAAATTGTAAAGATTCAAAATCTTTAAATGAAAGCTTGAGTTGTATAATTATGAACTATAGAAGTTCAAGATTTTACATATAAGAAAGTTAGATCAAGTTAATGACAACATATGATGAGAAGTGTTGAACTCAAAGTGAATGGTATACAATTATAAATTATATCTAACAATCAGGGCCGAATGGAAAACCGTGATTTGCGAGTGTTAGCCAACTTAGGGGCTAACACTAACACTTACTCGCACAACAAATTCTTACAAACAAATGCTTATAAACTACAAACACTATGGAATCAATACAGGATCGTGAACATCACCACAAGTACAAACAAAGAGCGCGTGTATTCTTGTCTTTACTTAGTCAATCACTACGGACACCAGGTGAGTTCATTTGTCCCTTTTCTAACTATTTTGGTTTTTACTTCGGGACTGAGAAGCATGTTATACATTTTAAACAAATGATTTATAAAAATGCTTTTAAACATATTCTTGATGCTTATGCTAAAGACTTGATGCTTAAACTATATTCTTAATGCTTATGCGATAAACTCTATGCTCAACCTATACGCTTGATGCTTATGCTATAGACTATATGCTTAAACTACATACTCGATGCTAAAGCTTGAACACTAATACTAAATGCTAATGCTATATGCTAATACTAAATACTAATGCTAAATGCTAATGCTACATGCTAATACTAAATGCTAATGCTATATGCTAATGCTATATGCTAATGCTGAATGCTAATGCTACATGCAAATACTCAACGCTAATGCTACATGCTAACACTAGATGCTAATGCTATATGCTAATACTAAATGGTTATGCTAAATGCTAATGCTACATGCAAATACTAAATGCTAATGCTATATGTTAACACCATATACTAAAGCTACAAATTGATGCTACAAGCTTGTGATTCTATGATGATGCTACATACATACATACTAATTGCTTAAAACTACAGATGCTTTAAACACTTATACGCTTATATGCTTTGAATGCTAAAACAACGGTTGGGTCTCTCAGTGCTTGCCTTACAGGTTGTGAAACTATTTGAATGCTAAAACTATCAACTATGGTAGAACATACCAAATTGGCCTCTCAGTGCTTGCCATGGGGCGTTCTTCATAGTTGAGACTTGAAGGAACAGACCCTTGGCCTCTCAGTGCTTGCCATAGGGTGACCTTCATAGTCATGACTTGAGGAGTAGACTAATGGCCTCTCAGTGCTTGCCATACAGTGATTCCTCAATGTTCACTCATGCTACAAACTTAAACATAATGCTAAAGCTGATGACTATTTAGACCGGAACAACTGGCCTCTCAGTGCTTGCCAAACGGGTGTTCTACATAGTCAGGATTTTGAGGAGTAGACTCATGGCCTCTCAGTGCTTGCCATACAGTGATGCATCATTTTCCAATCAAGATGTAAACTTAACGAAATGCTAAACCTATAAACGAAATGGATGGTAGGTAAGACGCTTGATTATCATTAACAGCAATGTCCTATGCGACTTAGTATGTGGTGGGACGGCGTCTGGGCGGGTCGTAGGCTCGACTCAGGGGTATGCCCTATATATAAGCATACCGAGTTGGATGATACAGGTGTTGTTAATGAGATTAAGGTTGTTACCGAGGGGACGCATGAATGCTTTTGGGTCAATAACATAAACTTTTAAACACGATGCTTGTTAAACTTATATTGAAACTAATACATACGAATGCTATAGACTTGTAAACTTTGAAACCGTAAACTAAGGCTATGATGGAGAATGAAACGAATGGCATGTAAAATGCTTAATTATCATTAGTAGCAATGTCCTATGCGACTTAGTATGTGGTGGGACGGCGTCTGGGCGGGTCGTAGGCTCGACTCAGGGGTATGCCCTATATATAAGCATACCGAGTTGGATGATACAGGTGTTGTTAATGAGGTTAAGGTTTTACCGAAGAGGTCTGCAAAAGCTAATTTACAAATACTAAAACTACATGAACTCACCAACCATTGTGTTGACTTTGTTTTATTACATGTTTTTCTCAGGTGACGCACAGGAATAGGCTTAAGCTTTTGGACTGCATACTAGGATGCCAGTTAGCAGACCTAGTAGACTTTTGGAGAAGCACATATTTTTCTAAGGATACGAATCACTTTTGATATCTTGTACAGATACAAGATAGGAAACATATGATTCTTTTGTTAGCTTTACCGAGTTAAATTACTGAACATTGATATTGTAATTTAACTTTGTAATCATAGTTTAATGTTTCATTGTGCTTTAGTTATTCTTAACATTGATGCTATATAAGCAATCTGATCATCACGATTATCACTCAGATATCGCGCCCCGAGAACCTTCCGCCCGACAGGGACTTCGATCCTACCCCGCCGGCTCGGGGTGTTACACATAAGTAGTGGCTATTAAACCTTAGCTATGTAAGGTCTATGTTAACTGCATTTGAAGTCTTTAATTAAAACAATTTAACTAGTTCTTTCAAAGTTAAACCCTTAGGTTAAAATCTTTTAATTAATTTAAGAAAGTTTATCATTGCTTTCATTTACTAAAACCCATTATTTATTTTAAGAAAATCATAAGTTTGCTTGTTAGACTTTAAGTTAATCCAATTTGATCAACTCTAAGCCTATAGTTAAGTCTTAGCTTCCCTTGTTTCTTAGATCATTTGTGTGTACAACTTAGCTTAGAAGTCCATTGGAACTATCTAACTTAGTTGTGGGTAGTATGAGATTTACTAAGTATTGGTGTTAATAACTAACACTACACTTAGTTAAGTTTCTTGACTCCTTGTAGTTCTTGCTTTATGTTAAAATATTTAAAACCCTTGATGTTGTTGCATTACTTGTTGTTTACCCTCAATCCCATGTGATAGAAAAGATACATGTTTAGCATTTGCTTAGAAAAGTATTGTTGTCTTAATCCTTAGCATGAAAAATCTTACAAGCTTATCACCATTATTTAAAACTAAGGTGGCTTCATGTTAAGAAAACCCTAATAGTTCCCATGCACACACACACTCATGCATGAAGGTTTACGTAGTCCACCCATGCACACCATGTTATCCCTCATGTTCCTGGTTCGTTAACCCTTGACCTAAAGGTCCTAAAACCGAAAGAGCTTGAGCGTATGAATGTCTTGGCCGAACGAGGCTTCACCCGACCGAAGTAGCCACTGGGCGCCCGAACCAGCACTTAGGCCGAAAGGACCTAGTCGAATGAGCATGGCGAATGGGTTGGGACCGAATGAAGGCCTGATCGAATGAGCTAGGGGAGACTGGGACTCAGCCGAATGAATGATTAGCCGAAAGAATGACATGGCCGAAGGAGAACAAGCCGATCGAATGGGTAGCTGGCCATTCGGCCGAAAGAGAAGCTTGGCCATTCGTTGGTGGCCATTCGGCCCTTCTGCTGCTGTGCCATTCGGCCGAGCCGTTTCCCAGGTGTGCAGCCCTCACAAATCGTGGTTTAAGCCTAGTTTGTGACATCCCATTTGTTCCTACGGTATCCTATGGTGTTGGTGAGTGATTTCCCTACGGTTTGAAGTGTTAAAGCCGACTACAATGGTGGGTTCGGGTATAGGGTTTGAAAACCCTCAAAATCGCAACAAAATCTTGATTTTTACCTCGAATTCGACGGTTCAAAGCCGAGATCTTCTGTACTTTCGAGTTCTACGTGATGTGGTGGTCGTTTAGACACCAAAAACGCTTGATTTGGTTAAGAAATGTGGAAGTTAAGGTGTGGGTTTCTAGAGAGAGAAAATTAGAGAGGGAGAGAGTGACGAGTTGTGGAAGATGGCTTGTAGGTGGTGGTTGTTATTGCATTAAATGCCATACTAAATGGCTTTAGTTTACCCGGGTATGTTCGGGTCCGTTCGGTTTCGCTCGGTTTCGCGTAAAAGCGTCGTTTCGTTCCGTGTTCGTAACGAAATGTTACGGTTTTAAAGATAAGATTTATTAAATTAATTTAGGTGGTTATTCCTAGTAAATTAACTAAATATCTTTCGTTTATTTTAAATTTCTGAAAACATTTAAATTACTGTTTAAATCGAATCGTATAGTTGTCGCGCGTATTCGTTCGAATCGTCACTCGTACGAATACGATGATAACTACACTTTTCAATAGGGTTTTCTAATTATTAGACATCATTCCGAACGTTAAACTTTCAGATATATTCGTACAGATTGTCACCTATACGAATAATCTGTCCATTTAGCATTCCTGTAACGACGTCTGTTATTGTTTTGTATTGTTCAACCTCGCATACGTTTATACAAAATAGCATCTTAACAAGCATTTGTGTGTCAGTTCGATGTTGTCTGATATGTTTCCGACTGTTAAACCGTGAGATTTAATCAGATTGCTGAAACAATTGCATAATAGTTATGTGTCAAACATTACATGATGATAGCATACAAATAGTTCACATAGTTTGTACCTGAGTTACTGTGCAGATCACTATTCCGGTAACGTTTCCGGCACTGATGTTACATACGATACCGGCCAATGATAACAAATACGAATAACGTACTGACCTCACTCGCTGGAGGTTTTTCAACCCTATGGTACCACTACGCTAACGTCGGTTTAGCCTCTACAAAATGAATGGTAAAGGATATAAAGAGGGACTTATGACTGGACCTGAATAATTGGACACATGAATACAGTGACACATTGCAATCAAGCTTAATAGTAATCAGATTATTGTTATGTGTACTCCCATTGTTATAGTCTGAGTGTCATCAGTTCTCAATGATATGTGTTCAATGTCTTTAACAGAATGTTATAAGATTCATCTTAATACACAATGTTAGCATAAGTGTTGAATGATCTCATGAAATTATGTTATCATGATATCATTAATGATATGTCATGTAGTTGTCTCATTGTCATCTCAGTGTTTTAAACATATTGTTTTAAGAACTATACTCACTACACCTTGTCAATGAAATTGTTTGATGATATCATCCTAGATATGTCATAATTGTAATAGTTGTAAGTGCGCGCACACACACACACAAACATAGCATAGTTATAAGTATGGTAACAAGGATGAAACCCTTGTTATCTTGTTAACATAGTAAATGAAATAATGTACTAATTTTTCTAATAAAAAGAGTTAGCATGTTTCTCAGCCCCGCAAATAAAATCAAAAGATTAGAAAAGGAGCATATGAACTCACCTATATAATGAAGTGGTTGACTTAGAATCAAGTAAATGCACGAGCTCGTTGTTGTGATGAAGTTGTATTCACAATCCTGTCTTTGATTCAATGTTGTTTCATAACCTATAAGTATGAAGTATTGGTTATGATTTAACCCTAAAGTTGGTTAACTTGAGAGACTCCTTGTTATTTGACTAACTTTAGTTCAATTCGTATTATAACATGCTAACACTTAACCTTAGGTTATGCTTAGTACATTATAATATTCCTTGTTTATATGTTTTAAAACTTGACATTAGACTTATCATGTTTCATGTGTTTAACTCATAATATTTTCTAAGTATCCACTTAGGTTTTTAAGTTAAAACATGAGTATTATATTTTGTTTAATTAAACTTGTTATCTAATATAAGTGTTTTCTTACCAGACTTAACCATTAGATAGGTTAAACAAAATCGGTTAACTCCTTTTCAAATGAAAACACTAGTAACTTTTCTTCAAAATGTAGTGTTGCCTTCATAACTAGATCTTATTTAAATCGTGTTTTTGTTATTAACATACTTGTTTATATATATATATATATATATATATATATATATATATATATATATGTTTTAAGTATGTTTTAGATAGTATCAATGGCACCAAGGGTAGTCTTGATGAGCTCATAACTGGTATCCATCACCCGAAACCCTAATAGGCTCCCCATTAACCACACCTTGTTCCCATTGACTTTATAATCTTAATTCTAAACCATTTTGTTTGATTTTGAGTTTAATTTGCTTGGAGGACCAGGTAGTATCAGTATCGATGAGGATTGGGGTCCATAACATGCATCGAACTTAATAGAATCGACAAACAGCTGAACATGGTCTGTCGACACTAGTAGTGTCGATGGTTGCCTTAATAACGATGCCACAGCTTCGATACTAGTTAGTGTCGGTGGAAACCGATCCCAGCTCCCTTGGCCTCTTCGACATTACCCATTTCGATGGTTGAATCGGTCTAGATAGCCTTTGAACTTATCAAAATCAATGGTGAAGTTGGCTGAGTTCTGGGAATGTCATTGATACTATGCTATGTAGTTCATCCATCTATTCTATCATACTCATCCATCGATACTAATAACCAGCGACCCAGATCTTTTTTCCAGTGCAATCCAAGCATGAGAAACTCATTTTGATGAAATTCTAATGTGTTTTAAGAATAGAAATTCAGCACCCAAGTCAAATCATCCGAGTTTATCAAAAACCCTGAAAAACATAATGTTTGGCTCAATTTACCTTCGATTCAGTAGATCCTAAGCCCGATCCGTTGTACATTCGTGTTGTTTATGTTGAGGGCTTCGATTTGATAATAAATTCGTCCAATTTTGTGAAGAAATGAAGATTCTAGCTTAAGTTCTTAGGTGGAATTTTAGAGAGAGAAAGGAAATCCGGAAATGTAGAGGGAGAAATGGTAGATGAAGAATTTAATGAGGAAATTAAATGTTTTCTAGGGTTTTTATACCCGGTCTCGTTTCGGGTCCGTTCTGTTCGTTCGGTTTTACGTTTACGAAACGTAACGCGTATTTTTCGTATTTAAAGTGAAATAGTTTTCTTTGAATCTTTTTAAGGTTGTAATTCCTAATAAATCTCTAAATTTCTTTTTCCTTATTTTATTTTTTTGAAAGCGTTTATTTTTACCGTTTCGTCAGATCGTACCATCTTCGCGTATGTTCGTTCGAATCGTCATCCAAACGAACATGACGATGGCTTTACTTTCTGATTTTTGTTTTCTACTTTTCAGATATCGTTCGGAACGTTAAAACCATAGATATGTTTGTGTGAATCGTCACCCACGCAAATACTCTGTCAGTTTAAGATTCGCAAACAATACCAAATTGTTGTTTCGAATTGAATTTCTCATCGACGGACACAACTAAAAATAACTGTTTCACATTGTTATATTTTTATATACTATTAAATACATTTCTTGAATTACTTTAACACAATCAGATAATAAAATTTTGTTTAAATTTCAAATAAGACAGTTTAATCACACATATCATTTGCAATGTCAATAAATAAAAGTCAAGACCAATTGTTGCCAAAAGTTGGTTTTTTATTGGAACAACCAACTTTTTTACAGATAATTGTATGTTGTATATAAAGAAGTTTTAGAGATTTATAAATTGTATTTGTAATTATAAAATGTATTTATGTACAATTCATTATGTAATTCATCATAAATATATTTTATAGTAAATTACTGATTGTGTCCTTTAAAAATAAAGCAATTTGTTGGTTTCGTCCTTTAAATTCAAAAATTACTAGGGGTGTCCTTATTTTGAAAATTTTGCACTGGTTATGTCATTTGTCACTAACCTCGTTAAGTTATTCCATTAAAACTCTCATGTGCCAGTCACATGAGGGATAAAATGGTCAAATTCATCCCCTTCTCCTTTGTAAGAACACAAATGTTGTATTTGCAGGATCTCAAAAATCTCCTTCCCGCAACTTTTTTCTTTATTTCTAATTTCAAATCATATCCCACCAGGATTCCTCAGTCGTTCGTTTACTTGGTCTTCAATCAGACACACAGCCAAGGGTTTTAGGTGAGAATCCAATCCAATCCGTTCAGTTTCATGGGCCGCCGGATTCGGATTCGGATTCATCAACATTACAGATCTTAAAGGCAGTAAAGTCGGATTCGGTAGCGAAGATTCCAGTAAAATAGATGCGATGTTTGTGAAATTGTTACAGGAGATTCCGTACAACATATCGGTTACCAGATCAGCAGTATGTTGCCGTCCGGCGAAGGTGGAAGCTCCGACGCGATGATACATTCAAATGATTCATGCCGAAATTCAATCGCTGCTTGAATATCATGGCGTGCCGGTGTATCAATCGATGTCGATGTTGAAGTCAAGCAATGGCTTGATGAACACCTTAGCAACCAACAGTGCTAGTAAGTATGATTTCACGGTGCAAAAAGGTCAGGATGTAACGATTAAGGTGGCACCGTTAATAAGGTGTTGTTACCGAAGGAGCTTTTCAAGGAGCTGTTTTGCCCGCGTAGCCCCGGCACCGGGAGCCGATGCTCCGGCGGCGGATTCACCAAAGGCTTCGAAGAAGACGCATAAGTCTCCAACGGCGCCGGCTTCGTCAGAATCTCCGGCGGACTCGCCGGAAAGTGTCGTTGCAGATCAGGAAGCTAATGGAAACAAAGTCGAGGATTTGACCATTTTACCCCTCATGTGACTGGCATATGGGAGTTTTAACAGAATAACTTAATGCTGTTAATAACAAAGGATATAAGCAGTGTAAAATTTTCAAAATAAGGACACTTAGTAATTTTTGAATTTAAAGGACGAAACCAGCAAATTGTTACATTTTTAAAGGATACAATCAGTAATTTACTCTTTATTTTAATTGCGTCATTTTATCACTCAAACCTGTGTATTACTTTTGTTTATAACCTAGTGAGAATATATACTTGGATATGAACCAAATAATTGTTGATGCCATCTCCAAATCCTTCATCTAACTACTATGCTAATTGTTTTTAAATGATTTAATGAATCCAACATTTAATCTATAAGCACTCTCTATTTTTTTAATTAAGGGATCACATAATGATTTTTCTATTTTAATTCTTTTTAGTGAATTCTTAAAAAAATGTGTAGAAAGGAGCTAAATCAAACACCTTTTAGTAAACTGTTAAATCCCAATCAACCAAAAAAAAAAAAAAATCAACACTTAATGAAGTGCATTATTCGATAGATTTTTCATACTGTTTTTCTTAAATGTGGTCCATGAACCTTATTGAAACATGAATGTATATATTCCTCTGTCTATTTTAAATGAAGTTACACGCAAGATGTGTTTCACTTTACATGATTTGTGACTGATAAATTGTTCCTAATTGAAACATGAATGATGAATGTATACTATTCTTCTATATTTTGCAGCAATCTCTCTCCTCGTAAGAGAGAATTTTCGAACATATATTTTAAGCTCCCAAAATACGTCACCGAGGCTACGAGTTTTAGACTCATAACTATGCCAACGTAAACTGCACCTTTTCAAATGTAAAACAGAAACACTAGCTATATATGATCTTTTACACAAAATGGACATGAGTCGCAACTCGATCGTTTTGTGCCATCTAGGTTACGTTTAGTTTTTATTTCTAACCTTTTAGAATTAATAATACATAATACAAATAAGTCGTTTTTTTAAGTTATTAACTTCAATTAATAGCAACATATATTTACCTAGTATATTATTACTTTTATCTATCAATTACTTAGTATAAAAGCCTCATTTGTGATACACGTATATAATTTATATGTGTGTTCCCTTAAGGAGCAAAAGTAAATTTGCAATAATTTTAAAGAGAGTAAACTTCTCTTTTGCTCCCTGTGGTTTGACAAAAGTAACCATTTCCATCCAAATTTTGAAATTTTGCAATTTTCCTCCATTAGTTTCAGAAAATTAACCATTTTCATCCAAAGTCCGTTTAAACTTTGGATGAAAATGGTTACTTTTGTCAAACCACAGGGACTAAAATGGTTAATTTTCTGAAACTAATGGAGGAAAATTGCAAAATTTCAAAATTTGGATGAAAAAGGTTACATTTGTCAAACCACAAGGAGCAAAAAAGAAGTTTACTCTTTTAAAGATATTATACTTATTTTGTGAAAATAATGTTAAAAGCGTTGATATGATTATCTTCAAACGTTAACTTTGACTCGAGGACTCATTCAGAGTAGTTTGTTCATCTCAACTGATATAGGGGTAATATTTGTCTATATTCTTCCCCCCACACCCTATTGAAAAATGAGAATACACTAGATAAGTTTATTTGTTTAATTAGAAGATAACTTCGTAGAAATGTAACCAACTTTTCATTTTGTTTCAACCAAGTTACTCATACTTTTTTTTGTTTCAATTAAGTCATTCAAGTTATTTTTTTGTTCTAATTGTATGTTTTTAACCTGAATAGTAGGTAATACATGTTGATATAAGTTTGAGTGAATAATTTTTGTTTTTTAAAAAATAAATGACTTGAATAAGTAATTATTAATTATTATTTTTTGTTATTTGTTAGATATTAATTAAAATTGATAATTATTAATTCAAGTCAGTCATTTTTTTAAAAAAAAAATTATTCACTCAAACTTACTCAACATGTATTACCTACTATTCAGGCTAAAAACATAGGATTAGAATACTAAAATAACTTGAATGACTTAATTGGGACAAAAATAAGTTTGAGTGACTTGATTGGAGTAAAATGAAAAGTTTGTTACATTTATATTAAGTTTCTCTTAATTATAATATTAGATAACCATGAACTTTTGAAACATTATATTATGGTCTATTATGATGCCTAAAGGTGAAGGGATAAATAAATAAATAAACGATAGGTCTCTTTTAGATCATATTTCATAGTGATTTATAAATTCTCAAATTATGTTTGATACTTAGAATTTCAAATATTGTTATGATCGAACACGTTTGTCTTGTTTTCATAAATGCCATCATCTACCACAAAACTCACTCAACCTCATCATTACCTAGCTATCCACCAAAGTCTAGTTAGGAGTCTTTATGGTCCGGTTTCAAACAAAAAAACATCTAAAACTAGTCATCAGTTTGGTTTAATTGTCTGCTTTTTGCAAACAATCTTGAAATCATGGTGAACGATTTGATTTACAATTTTAACTAAAAACTAGTCGTAAACTGACTAGACCATATGTGTGTTGTGTGTGTCTATATATAAATAATATATATACATAGATATATGATATATCGATTAGAAATAATACATCTGGGCTTGTTGTAATTAGCCCATCTTAAAGTATATCACGGTTCGGTATTTATTTTGAATGAGCTCAAATTCCCAAGTGGAAACCGTAAAACCAAACTTGAACCAAACCGTTGCTGATAATTTGGTTTTAGTTTTCATTCTTCAAAAATCGTTATTAATGGTTTGTTTTACAGTGAACACCCATAAGTCGGATATATCATAAATTGTGTTGGGTTGGTGACAATCAACCCTTTAAAGCTGTCTCCATCAAAGTTTAATTGGTTTGGTACGTGAATAATCATTATATCTAACAATTTCTATCAAAACAACTCTCTGAAGAGTCTTCAAAGAAGGCTTTTATGATTGGCAGGAAATGTTACATTTGATGTTGACGGGTCACAGACAAACGTCAAAGGCACGAAAGTGGCTTATCGTGTCGCTATAATCAAATATAATCAGTTTAAGTTATTGTAAACATGAATACAAAAATCATTCACCTAACAATAAGCTTTAGCCATTAAGTTACAAGTGAGAGGAGAAACATCAAGAATAATACCTTTGCATATTGGTTTATGATGCCAAAGTGGTAGGTTCACATCCATCATGTACACACGCCAACACGTCTCTATAGTCTCTCGAGATCGTGAAATTATCATAAACGAGCCCATCTCTACTTTTTTTGTACTCAAAAAGAAGTGATGAATGGTTAAATGCAGTTAATTTGACAAACCCCCAATCATGATCTTTATACAAACTCCAAATGGTATTGATCTCAGTAAAGTCGGACAGATGGCTCCCACCTCCACCAACAACGACATGGATTGTTCCGTTTACGGTTCCAGAATAACTGTATCTTTCTGTGTTGACACATTGGTTCTACAATGACATATATAATCATGAATCCAAAGAGATTTGATAACAAAGCTTATACTACGCTAAAATAATGATAGAAAAACTGTATATCAAAGATCTAACTATTTAGAAAAATACAATTGGGCAAGTGCATGAATATAACCAACTTTACACACATTGCTATTTTTAAATGTACTTTAGACCTTATAACTGACCTTATGATACAATCAACTTTCAAATCTTACCTTTTTTAATCAAAAGTTATAAAGTTTAATGCATTTCCAGGTTTTATAAATAAATTACATTAATAAGTTTTAAAAGGTCATGCATCAAAAGGTAAGTTTTAAAGTCCAGTGCATAATCTAATCAAGTTGTTTATGCATATAATCCGTCAAAATCACGTTACGTTTTATCTTTAACGGGTAACAGGTCAAAAAACAAAACAAAAACCTTAGCTGAAATGGGGAATAAACCAAATGATGCGAAAATGTCACAAGTCCCACTAAAACTGTATATCTACGGTTTAAAACCTTCAAAATAAGCAAATAAAATTATTCAAATATATTTTACAATAATATTATAATTTTTGTTACTATATTTGATCTCACTAATGATTCATAAGAAAAATTGAACGTAGAATGTTTCAGGACAACACAATCTGACCCATTTCAAATTTGGCAAGCTTTGACCCATTTCAAATTTGGCAAGCTTTGACCCATTAGCCCACCCAATCCTACTGACCCACCTATTTTGCCACCGTTTGGAAGAGGACAATTGTCACGTTCCTAGGCTCTACCGCTCTAGGCAAGATATTGTATATTGAAAACAACAACAATAATTATAATATTAATAATAATAATAATAATAATAATAATAATAATAAAAATAATAATAATAATAATAAAAAATATATACAATAACACCAATAATAAAATGATGAATAATACCTGGTATATAGGGCAGGTTCTTTCGTAATTATGAACATGTCCATAGAACGCAATGTCAACCTTGTATTTCTGCCATAGTTTCTGCAAATGTTCTCTTCCCATGGGCTCTTCAAAAGAACCTTCCATTGCATACCAACTGTTTGAAGAATATCCAAGCACACGATGAGCAGAAAAAATAAGCCATGGCTGTTTTTTCCGATCAACTGATGCCAGACACTTTTCAATCCATGCATACTGTTCAGATCCCTCCCTCCAATCATGCTCTGAATCCACAATGCAGAAGTGAAACATCCCATAATCGGTCGAGTACCTGTAACCAGTATATAAATTAGGTTACAATTTCAACCAGTTTACTTATGAAACAAACATAGAACCCTACCCTCATCATGCATACATCCACATGCATAGAGGGGTTATACCATTTGCTAAAATACTGCTACATATCAGACTAGTTGTAATGAGGCGTGAGCCCCCCACGTGACCCACCCATGTGGCACCATCACGCCTTTCTCCCCATTGCAATGAGGAATGACAAGGGCACTACTCTTTTTGGTGTGACCATGGTCACAGGATATTCATCAAAACCCCACCAATCATTTTTTTTTTTAATTTTCTAAACCAATAAAAAAACTAACATTACCAACATTCACTACATCTTTTACCATCACACGCCTATTTTACTCACACCACTAACCAACACTCTGCTTACGTGGCACCTACATGGCACGTGGTCAAGCCCTTATTACTCATAGCCTCAGAGAAGTAAGATGCGGATCCAATATTTTGTAATGATTCACAGACACCCACATACGAGGCCTGAATATAAAAATGCTCTTCTTTACAGGCCAAAAAGTTAAAAACAATAAATAGACTTCCATATAAAGAAACAAACTATGATTTTTATTATTGACTCCTAGAAAATGCAATATTATTAATAAAACACTCAAGAAAAACCCTCAGCAAAGCAAAGTGAATTATCTTTTCAACACTATCAACGTTTTTAGCAATCAATCATAGGCAAAGATTTAATTTTGGTTATAAGTTTTGAGGTGACAATTTCATTCATTTATTATTAGTGGGTTAATTTGGGTTGAGTTGTATCTCAATCAAGATAACCAAAAAACATTTAGGTAATAAGGGTGCATGCAAACATCATGTAAACTGGTCAGCTTCAAATGTGTCAAACAAGTTGACTGGGTTAAAATTCGCGTAACTCTATTGTCAATGCATAGAACCACCTAAATATTATATCCAATGCAATGATTTAGATTATTATAGTAACTAATATTGTTTTTTAACCACAATAAATATTGGTTTACTTAATAATAAAATATAAAATTAGACAAAAAGTGTTAGGTGATCAGTTCAACTCTACTGTGTCCATTTTACAAACAATGATCCGTTATAACCAAACACAACCTGCGCCTATGGTCACATGCAATAGGAATGTTGCCAAAAATGAAACTCTAGTTATTTTGCAACATAATAAATTATCCACCTATATTTAATGTTTCCTCTTTGTTTATGTATAGCATAAAATCCATCAAGAAAATTTCATTTACCAAAATTTAGCTCTATTCTCTGCAGGAACATAATACATGGTCTCAGCAGGCACACCACACTCCCCACCTGAATCTTTAGTAGCATAAAAGCCTCCGGAATTGGGCCAAGATCGTTCATGGTTTCCGCTGCAAATTGAAACCTAAAGTGAACCACCATTCAACTGAATTTTAGAAAGCATAATTAAATATGTACGATGCTAGTACATAAAAGTGCCATTTGATGCTATTAGATTATGTTTCATCACTTAAAATTTGAAACTGGTAAAACCATAAAATAATAATTTGATAGGGAAATGAGTCATTGATCAAATGAGTTTAAAATAGGTCAAAAAGGCTGAAAGTCTACCAATGTATATTAGGACATTTAATGCATCAAGCCTCTTTCAATATTTTAATTAAAAAATTAGATTAATATTAAAATAGAGACTTGTTAATTTTATAACCAATTTAAAGTATAGAACTGTGATAATCACATAGACACTTGTACGTGTGTAGTGCTTGCCACATATAAAACAAACAAGCATACCCAGTTATATCCCACTTTTAAGTAGGATCTAGGGGAAGATGAAAACAAACCTTACCCCATATAGTGGGAGAAAATAAGAACACATTATGTGTTTACACAATTGCCTTATATATCACATTTAAAGCAATTGGTCGGGTGTTTATTTGGTTCTGTGCGCTTAAAGATTTTGGTATTGAATGACCCTCTATTAAAATATTATCATTTTTATAATCAAATCTAAGACACTTTATTATTAAAAAAAAACAAAGTAAACTTATTTTAATGAATTGATTTAGGTTATGTTTACTTAAAAAAAACTAAAAAAGAAATAGGTTAAAAGGGTCGAACAATGTAACCGTTACCCAACCCACCTGACAAGTTTATTTTGGCACCTCTTCTAATACATAAAATAATCCAAACCTTGCAACCATGTAAGGCTTTATTGATGCAATGGGTTCAACTTGTGCTGTAAACTGATCCCACTGTGAGATATATCCATTTGCATATGGAATATCTCCTATATGGAAAACAATATCATAATTCTCAAGATCACTGAGTAATTGGTCTGTAGTAATTAATGATCCTGGCTGATAAGAAGCATACTCATTTGAACCATCACGTTCTGCCTGAAAAAGAGTTTTCAAGCTCTTATTTAGAGAGAATTTGACAAGTGTAGTGAACTATTAAAAAGCAATTCTTCATAACAAAAATTATCTTTTTTTAACTAATATTACCTTCCCCATGTCTCCAAAAATAATTACGCGTTGCAATGAACTCTGCCCTGGATATGGGGATGATTTGAATGAATACATTTTACTCCAGATAACTGACCCATTTGATAGCATATGACCAATCCTATAATTATACCTGCAAAATTGTATTTTGCAACCAAATTTTGTTCATAATATAACTAGAAAGTTAGCACTAGCAAAATCAGTGGGTTTGGTAACATATCAAAATGGGAAATTTTTATTGCTGTAATAAAAGGGTCAGTTCAGGTTAGATTGAGCTGCTAACATTCGCTTGAATTTAACATATCTTTACTGTATAGAAAATTGTTATTACCACAACACTTGTCAAAGTAATATCTAGTATGTTTGTGTGGATCATTTAAGAATTAAGACATTGAAAATATTCAAATAACACTTTGATAGACTTTTCAACCCACTTGACCCGCTTCATTCAAAGTATAATTCTAAATTTGATAAGTTAGAGATAATATCTGACCCAATTCAACCAAATTCCAATGAGTTAAAAATATCAATATAAATCATCCTAAATATGAAAACATACAAAGTGTTTGGCCATAGTTCCTTTAAGAAGCTAGTGTGTATAAAACCAGGATCACGCCACCCAACAGTCCGTGCAGGGGGTCCTGCAATGTAATTGAGTAAAATATTACACGTGCCAAGAAAGTAAAAGTGTTACAAAAGGGTGTTTGAATTTGCATTTAAGATGATCATTCTTTATTGTATGGTTCATAATACATTGTTTCTCATCATTTTAATGTCCCATAATAATATATGGATAATGAGTTTCATACAAGCTACAATAGAAAATATTATCCAAGAATCATGGTTGTAAAAATCGCTAGGCGCTAGTCACGCGGTAAGACTAGGGATTAATCGGATTGGATTTTTTATATGTAATTTTTCAAAATTATATACATTTAACCAATTTTTCTATATAATTTGTTTAAATTTTTTATAAAAATGCTTATTTTTATAAATTCATATATAAAAATATTTGCATAATTTCATATTTTTTGTCTTAATTTTTCGCCGGATTTCCAAAAATAGCCGGAAAAACCACCTGAATTTCAAAGGTTGCAAGATTTTTTGCCAAAAATTGAAAATTCGCCGTATTTTTTGTCCAAAATTTGAAAAGTCTCCGGAATATTCGACGATTTGACCTCCTAGGACGATGGGGTGGTGGGCTGGCGGCTGAGCTTTGTCTCTACGCATGCCCTATATATAAACTACCTTCGATGATCTGTGATGGTGTCAGTAATGAGATTCAGATTTAAGAACTTGTGTAATTCCTTCATGTTTTCAACACCATTTACACACCAATTTCAATACCAGTGTAAATGGAAAGAGTTTACATCAAACCTTTTACAAAACCTAATATTTTTAAAACTTGCGTGAACTCACCAACCTAGTGTTGACAGATTTTACATGTTCTCAGATGAAGTGCAGGTGAAGATTTTTAGTCCGGCCGACTAGCCAAAATAGAAGCGGTCAGCGGCTGACTAGCGCCTAGGAGCCGATTAATCGGTCACCTATGCAGATTTTTACAACACTTCCAAGGATGCAATAAAATTAATGAACTACCCCTCCTTTTCTCATCCTTTTTGGCCATTTATGCATTAACTTTTGTATAATCAGAATTTAATGATTTTACAAGTCCAGAAGATCTATATACCTATGTGACCAGTGACTACATTATTTTTCATAATTTTAGCATTATAATATTTAAGATTATTATACCACACATGCTGCCACGTGTAAATGTCAATGTTCCAGCTGGCGATTGCTTTGGGCTGTAGCCCGCTTGACCCCACTCAACTAATGGAACTGCCTCATCAATATTGTAGCCACTTGTCCATGTAACTGTCATCTGCAACAAACACCAAGAGTTAGCATCATGAATGGGTCAATCTAATATGTGTTGAATTTCAAACAATTCAAACACAACAACATTTAAGCTAAAAGGGAAACTTGTCAGCGCTCAGTGTATTGTATGCAAACAAACTTTTAAATCGTTTTATTCAGGCTTATCGATGTTAGTTAAATTTGTAATTTAGCTAAATTAGAAGGACTTAATTTAGCAAAGTTATTTTTGATGTTTTTTTTATCTTATCGAGTCTATATGTTTAAAGTCTATCGGGCTGTTTTGGTTATAAATATCCCGATAGTTTAGCATCCTAATAGGAGGATTAGGAAAGTTAGTTGAATACTTTGGTGTGCAAGGTTGAGTCGGCTATAAGTAGCTTGGGATGTATTCAATTTATTCATTCAGAAATTGAGAGAATCCTTGAGGGAGTTATCCTCAAAACTGTGTGTGTATCATAAGTAATCAGATACCACCTTCAATTGGTATCAGAGTCGAGACATCAGTTCTGGAAGGGTAGCGTGGAGAAGAAGGGACCATCAACAAGGTTCAAGGAGTTCAAGCCAGAATTCGCTTACCACAATACGATCCGAAGGACTGGATCAAAGCTTGAAGACTCCAGTCACGTACCAGAGAAGAAGGAAGAAGCCAATGGTAGAAGGACCAAACGCAGGCGCGATCGTAACAGTCAAAGAAAGCATCCCAGCCTCGCTTCAATGTCAGATCCTGACGGCCGATAACTACAATGTCTGGGCCATTAGGATTAAGGCGGTGTTCAGGGTGCATGGATTCCTTGACGCAATTGAACCAAAGGCTGGAACGACGGTGGACTCCAAGAAAGACAACATGGCGGTGGCACTGCTATTTCAAGCAATCCCAGAAGAGTTAGTGCTCCAAGTGTCTCAGCATGAGACAACCCAGGAGATGTGGGGTGCTCTGAAGACAAGGTTTGTAGGGGCAAACCGTGTTCGAGAGGCACAATTGCAAACTCTGCAATCAAAATTGGAGGCTTTGAGAATGGGAGAAGGAGAAACCATCTATGCGTTTGCGACAAAACTTAGCCGACTGGTATCTAAATCAAATAGCCTAGGATCCAAAATAACCGACTAAACTCTAGTCAAAAAGCTGATAGGCTGAGTCCCTTTCATTGCAATTGTTGCATCGATAAAACAATTTGCAGACTTGAGTGTCATGTCGTTAAAGCCTTTGAGGAGAGGATTAAGCCAAAAGACCAAGGAGCAAGTCCAAAGGATAATCAGCTGATGCTCACATATGATGACTGGCAAGCCAAGAAAAGGCAAGAGGGCACAAAAGGACCTGGCCAGGGTGGCGGTAGGACCTCCTCTCTGGGGTAGAGGACGAGGTAAGGGAGCAGGATGCAGGGGTAGAGGGAGTGAACCTTACCAAAATACCTACCAACAACGAAAGCCCAAGGACAAGGCAACAAATGAAAGATATGACAACACTCCCTTGAGAGGAGAAACCGAGCTCGAGAAACTTTGGGATGAGGCAACAGAGTTAATGCTTCTAGATGAAGAGACAAAAACCTACCTTGAAGAAAAAGGGATTGAAGAATGGCAGGAGGCAAGGAGAGCTGAAATAAGATCAATTGAAAGGAACCAAACCTGGACTCTTGTACACTTGCCTACAGGAACCAAGCCTATAGGTCTGAATGGGTGTACAAGACCAAAAGGAATGCAGAAGGTAGGATAACCAAGCACAAAGCCAGGCTAGTACCAAAGGCTATGTCCAGCAACAGGGGGTGGATTTCGAGGAGGCTTTCTCTCCTATGGCAAGGCTGGAGACCATGAGACTAATTTTGGCAATTGCGGCACAAAAGGGTTGGCATGTGCATCACCTTGATGTCAAGTCAGCCTTTCTACATGGGGAACTCAAAGAAACAGTTTATGTATAGCAGCCTGAAGGCTTTGTCAAAAGGGGAGAAGCAGTAAGCATATAGGTTATCCAAGGCACTCTGTCTGAAACAGGCTCCTGGGCCTGGAAAAAAAATTTAAATGATGTACTTGAAGGGCTGGAGCTAGAAAGGTGTAAACAAGAGTATCCAGTTTACAAGAAAGGGCAAGAAGATAAGACACTGATTATAGGAGCATATGTTGATGACCTCTTCATAACCGAGGGTTGTAAAGAGGAAGTAAGGAAAGTTAAAGAACAAATGGAGGCCAAGTTTGAAATGACCGACCTAGAGTTGTTGTCATACTATTTGGGAATAGAGGTAAAACAGAATGGTCAAGGGATATCCGTTCAACAAACTGGATATGCAAAGAAAATATTGGAAGAAGCAGGGATGAAAGGTTGCAATGCCACAACTTATCCAAATGAACCAGGGCTAAAACTTACAAAATAAGAAACAAGTCCAGCTGTGAATCCAACCCAATTTAGAAAATTGGTAGGATGCTTGAGGTACTTAACTCATACAAGGCCTGATTTAAGCTACTCTGTTGGGTATATAAGCAGGTTTATGCAAGATCCAAGACAAGTTCATATGCAAGCTTTGAAGCAAATCCTTAGATATGTTAAAGGAACTACTGAACTGGGTTTGTGTTATGAAAGACAGGGAAGCAAAGCTCTACATGGGTACAGTGACAGTAGCTATGCAGTAGACCAGAATGATAGAAAAAGTACAACAGGCATGGTGTATTTCTACTCAAGAACACCTGTAGCCTGGAACTCGTAGAAACAAGGAACTGTTGCTTTGTCTTCATGTGAAGCCGAGTTCATGGCACATTGGCAGCTACAAGTGCAGCATGTCAAGCTATTTGGATGCAAAGATTGTTGGCAGAAATGCTTGGAGAAAAAGAGGAACAAGTGACTTTAAAGGTAAACAATCAATCTGCTATAGCACTTACGAAGAACCTTGTGTTTCATGACTGAAGCAAACACATTGATACAAAGTATCACTTCATAAGAGAATGCGTGGAGAAGGAGCAGATTAGAGTAGAGCATGTTAGTGGGATTAAGCAAAAGACTAACATACTAACCAACGCATTGCCAAAGCTTAAACATGCTAAGATGAGAGGGAAGCTGGTACTGGTACTCAAGGAAATTACAAGTTTAAGGGGGTGATTGTTAGTTAAATTTGTAATTTAGCTAAATTTGAAGGACTTAATTTAGCAAAGTTATTTTTGATGTTTTTTTGATCTTATCGAGTCTGTATGTTTAAAGTCTATCGGGTTGTTTTGGTTATAAGTATCCTGATAGTTTAGCTTCCTAATAGAAGGAGGATTAGGAAAGTTAGTTGAATACCCTGGGGTGCAAGGTTGAGTCGGCTATAAGTAGGGGTGTTAATCGGGTTTCGGGTTAATCGGGTAGGGTTAGTCGGGTTTTTCCTAAAAAATTATTAACCTGCAACCTGACCCGAATAACATTTGGGTTAATCGGGTTCGGGTTTGTCGGGTCACGGGTTATTTGGGTCGGGCCATTCGGGTTAATCGGGTTGTTATTTATTTGTTATTGCGTACCGGCAGTTTGAGTTACAAAAGGGCCGCTTGCTTAACTTCATTTTTCTATATTAAAAAAGAATATTATATATATATAATAACTATAATTCTATATCTATCTATAAACAAAAAGATAGATATAGAATCTTTTTCTTATTCCAATTGTTCATTCCTGGGGAGAGGAAGAAGCAGATAGAGCAAAGGCCTCCTCTTTCCGTTCGCTCTTCCCGAAGTGAGCGAATTGCATTTAGAGATCCGTAGGGGCTTATAGTTTAATCGGTTGAGAGTTGAGACGTACCGCTCATAATGGTGATATTGTAGGTTCGATTCCTACTAAGCCTACCACCCCCTACTCTTATCTTTCAGCCCTTGCTAGTGAAAGTCTTAGAATGAATGTTGGCCTAGATAGAGGAATCAAAACTAGCTCGACATGATTCCCATTGCACCTATTCTCCGCAACCGTCGGTTCAGATCTATCTCAGGTACGGTCACTGCACTCCAATCGTTGTATCTCCAATCTCCGCCTCGGTTGGTGGCACCTATGGTTCTTAATGTTTTTTTATTCCAATAAAGATAAAGAAAAGAAGAGGAATTCTCCTCTAGTTGCTAAGGATACTGCTTACTACAGATTCGAGTGAAACGGTTGGTGGTAAGCGTGGTAAGGTCGCTGCTAACGAATGGTGGGTGCGTGGAGAATGCTATGGATTAGAGCTCCATTTCCCTCTCGGTACTTAGATCTTCCTCTAAAAACGTTTCCCATTCCTCTTTCCTTTGTTCCACCAACTACATTGATTGGATACCGTTGGGCCTACCTATGCGTAAAGTCTAAGGATTCTCCCATAAAGCCATTGAATTGCCCTTGGTTGTCCTACCTTAGATCTTATTCCCACCTTGTTCTATTGCTCTTTCTCGATGGGGCGCTAGACCTCATTCTCTTTGAGACACTTATTCAATTGATAGTGGCCCTTCCTTGCGTTACTTTAATAAGGGAGGATGCGAGTAAGGAGCGAGCACAGGAGCTTGACCAGGAACAAGATAACGAAAAGTGGATTTGCCTGGGGTGGGCTCATTTTTCTGCCTTTTCCTCCCACGATTTTAGGATTGGCTCAAGCAATCTATCTTACTAATAAGAAAGTGGCTACTAGTTGTAGCGCCCTTTTATCAAAATGAGATTCTTCTGCGAGACTCCATCCAACCAATTCCATTTTTGAATTTCCACAAATAATTCATTTTCCAAACATACAATTCAATGAAAAATGTGATAAACTATACATAATTTGATTAATAATCATAGTCATATGTAGTTAACGTAATTAAATATTTTGGGAAAAAGTTGAATAGATAATATATTTAATAATTAATATATATAAAAAATGATAATCATTCTTATTCGGGTTGTTCGTGTTAACCCGAAACACAACTAATGCTTAAAAATATACCCGAAACCCAACCCTGTTAATAATTCGGGCTAATCGGGATGATCTGAACAACCCGACTAACATTTTTGACCCAAATAACCCCACCCTATTAAGCTTATTCGGGTGCGGGTCGGGTTAATCGGGTTCGGGTATTTTCAGCACCCCTAGCTATAAGCAACCAGGGATGTATTCAACTTATTCATTCAGAAATTGAGAGAATCCTTGAGGGAGTTATCCTCAAAACTGTGTGTGTATCGTAAGTAATCAGATACCAACTTCAATAGATTGGTACTCTAATAATATTGTTTTTGTATTCATAATTAACGCATTAATTATTTTTCAAAAATTATTTAAAAAGGGGGCAAAAAATTATTTTTGGATCAACCCAGCCTAACATTGTTTTGACTCGTACTAAAAAATGACTTGTTTCAACTAGAATCCACTTTGACTTGTTACTCAACTTGTCCTTGTGCATGCAGAAGAAAATAAAAAAAATGTCAAGAAACATACCTCATCCCAAGCCTTCCCATGTGCGAGGCGTGGATAAACAGGAGCCTTTGGGTTTGCAAATGATATAGGATTTGAAACAGCCACCAATTTGGGCTGTAATCCAAATAAAAAAACAAGTAATAAAAGGGATGGCATAACTTTAAAGAGTTTAGATTATATGAACAATGGAAATGAAAAATACATTGGAAAAAATGTAGTTCACTCACAATATCCAATCCGCCAGAAAATAATGCGAAGGCGAAATCTGCACGCTGATTGATTAATTGGAAACTCAATGTAGCTTTTCCTGATGTTACATAATTCGAACTGGAGTGGTTTGCAAACATGTACTGTGTATGATAAGTGTTTCAAGGCATATGAGTGTGGTTAGAATTACCCGTATTAAGAAAATAAATAACAAATAAGCTTCCTTAATTCTTAAAACCCAAAAGTATACCTATCTTGCATACCTTAATTGGAGCTGTGCATATGGATGGAGCCTCATGTGATTTACCTGATTCATAATAGCAATCTGATGCACTGCCATATTTTTACAGTTGATCAATAGAAATTAGAAGGGACACACAAATGCAGGTAATTATATGAGGCAATATAAAGGAAGTGAGCGGGTCAAAACAGGTCACTTTTGTTTGGTTTGGGGTTGACCCGAATCCCTTTTTCTCCAGCGTTTTGTAAATAAATTGTGTGCCATATATGATTATATAAAACATATGTTATTACAATAAAAGAATTTATCGTTTAAAATAAAGGGATTTAATAGATGGTATACATTAATATTAGAATTCTGCCTACTTTTGACCCATCTCCGATTCAGCTAAACCTTTCTTAATTACCAAATTTGTCTTCTTTATAATGTTCTTGGGGGGGGGGGGGGTGTCAAGTGGTTTTCTGCATTTAAAACCCCTTTAAAGGCCACTGCATTTTACCCACTACATTGGTTAAAGACAGGTATTGCCAGGTCCCATGAGTTTACTGGTAACAGGTTATCATGGTTACCGGAACAAAATCAACCAATTCTATTAATAAAACATAACGCAGATTGGCCAAATCAAAGGGTCGAAATTATACATCTAGTTGCAAGATAATGCAATTATCGATAAAATATAAAATATATGAATATTACTTGAATTTTGCAGGTGAAAAAACTCCAACCCAATCATTCTCAGATGGTTCTGGGTAATTGAGCTCCACATTGACCCAAGCAGTATCCTCACCCTATCATCATATATAGCCCATTTAATCAAAAAATCCGACAACTCCCATACAATTTCTTAGACAACCAACTAACCAAGTCACACACACTCTAATTCTACTCCTGAATCTAGATCTTTTGTACATCATGGCACTTAAAGTCTTAAACCCTCAATCACTCGGGTAATGTTTGAAAGTCTGCTAATTCAAGTGCGAATTAAAACTCACAAAATTTAAAGTCATTGAAATAGAATACTGAACAACAACAGAGTTCTAGCTAGAAATCACTGAATAATGGCCGGTCGTCCGCTGATCGAACTGTAAACCTTTTGGCAAACTGAAAATATTTAAGGAAGTAATAAAATAATCACAAGCATAAATAGGCTAATCAAATAGCTTACAGTTCTCTCAAAAAACCTCTTTCGAAATTGGCCTGTTTACAAACCAAGCCGGCTCGATTCTACACTTTTGTATACCAAGCTAGCTTGGCTCAACTCAAATTATTTTATATATATCTTTATACTAATAAATAAAGATAAAATGGACACGTATCAATTTTATAGAACATCTTCATACTAAATATCCCCGCTTCTCTCCTACTAAGTACATCTCTCATATTATAGGTAAAAACATCATGTTGAAATTGTCACCAAGGTGTAAAATACCATGACCAAAATGCTAAAAGTCTAAAACGTTATGTTGAAAGTGGCACCTGAGTATCGAGCACCATGACCAAATAGGCTAAAACGTCATGTTGAAATTGGAATCTAGGCACAACGAAAAAAACAATGCTAAAACACAATAGAGCTAAAACAATGTATTGGGAAATGTTGGTAAATTAGAGAGCAAATTCATAATCACACTTTGAATTAAAATTGAAAAAGGCACTCAGTAGACCTACATACTTCTTAAATGCTGGCTAACATCTAGGGTCATAGTTTGACCCATTTATTTCTTATTCATCCTATGAGTCAATCAAGCAATAAAACTTTTGACTAAAAATAAAGCCTTCCTAAGTCACCCTTAGTCAATTGACTTGACTTTGACCAGCGCCCTATCAAGATTAATCAACAGGAAACACACGGTTCAAGGTTTTTTAAAGATTAAAAAAATGTTTGTTTTACGGTGGAGCCTTTTAAAAATATATGTGACATACAAAAAGTGACGTACGTTTTAAAAAATGAGGGAAATGATGTGTGTTTCACATGTGGAGACTCTTTTTGCTGCTATTCTTATAGTCGTATTCCCTGTTTAAATCCATCCTGATATATGGCGTGTTCTCATCTATTCATCCAACACACACACAAACACACGCACGCACATATATATAGGAAGAAGATCAAATAAAAACAAGATTTTGCCAAAAGAAACATAAAAATTACTTTTTGTATTGAACTTGTTTTTTTGTACTGGATTTTATTTCCTTTGTTAGATTTTGTTTTTTGGTTCTAAATTTATTTTTTACAATGTACTGTATTTTGTTTTTTTGTATAGGTACAAAAAACATAAACCTAGTACAAAAAATACAAATCCAGTACAAAAAATGTTGTTTCATGTTTTTAGGCAAAAACTTGTAATTAGTGTATCCAAACCCCTGTATATATACACAAACTAGTGAGGAGCCCATGGAATGCTAGAGAAACAAAACACTTTGGTTGGTTATTTTAAGGGTGTGCATGGTTTGGTTTGATTTTAAGCCATAACCATGATCAAAACCAAAATTTTTTAATGTTCTCGATCTTCATACGAGTGAAAAATGTTGCACAAGATGTAATTTTGTACACCAGACACTTTTTGTTAGTTTGGGCTAATTGGTTTTGTTGAGGGGATAATCTTAATCCGTTTAAGAATAGACCAAATTTCACTATTCGTAATGCATTTTGTGTTTTTGATTAATATTTTATATAATTAGTTATTGGAACCAATTGTAATTTAAAAGTTATTTAAGTAAAACTTTTAAAGTTTAGTGAAATTGCATTTCTATAATTCAAATATGTATTATAATATAGTGTATATCTCTCTAGAGAGAGAAAGAGAGAGTTTTGGTTAAGAAAGAAGATTTATGTACAAAGTGTACAAATTGAAGTCCCAGGCACCTTAATCAGAATTAATTTAATCACCAGAATTGCGATTAAGCTTGTGAATCAAAACCAAAAATTTTATTAAATGAAAAGTGCACACAAAACAACTTAATCAAACCCCTATTTAAGCTAAAACAAAACACCAAAAAAGTCAAACTTTTATCCCTACAAACTTGCAAAAAAACAAAACTAATTTAAAACTTAATCCTATTCTAAACTTTAAAACTCAAATAGATAAACCATAAACAATTTAAACAAAGCTTCAAACTTTGACCCTTTGACTATCTCAATATTACAAGATTAGTCCAACACAAATGATGCGTGATTTATCATACAAGTTCTAATTGTTCTTGCGTGATAAAATTATGTGGTCTAGATAAAATCATCACGCAGACGGTTTATCTTGATAACTCCACGTCCACTTGATTTTATCATGTAAAAACAATTAACACTTGAGTGATGTTATGACATAGTAGAAACCATCGTTGTAAACTTTTAATTGGTAGACACTTTTAGCTTTTAGCCTAACTTACTCGTTCCTTAGAAAAAACATTAGTTGTATATTTTTTTTATAAATTTAAGGGATCCGGGGCCATTTGGTAACGTCTGAATTGTTAAATGTTGAATGGTTAAGAGGGTCTGAACCATTAAGTATTGAAACAGTTAAGATTGTATGGTTGACCATCTGAATAAAATACAAAATACCCCTCGTCCTTTACAAAACCCTTAAACACCCCCCCCCCCCCCCCCCAACTCAATTCTTCAATGAGAGGTGAAGAAATCAAAAACCGACGCAGATTCAATATAAAGATCAAGCAAAATAAAATACCCATTTCTTAGGCGTTTGGCTCCAATCCATTACCAAAGGCAACGACGAAGTCCCATCAAGTCTATGCTTCGGTGGACTCGTCAGAACCAAACAAACAGCCCTAGTTTTAACCCAATAACTAATCCAATTGTTGTCTACTCATAGTAAGTCGTCTAAGGATATTCGAACAGTAAGAATCACCTGAAACAAACTAGCTCAAAATTGGCTCGTTTACAATCCAACCAGCCAGCTCAGATCGGGTCGTTTGTATAAACAGACTAACACCTAACAATATACAGTATTTCGACAACCAATTCAGATGAAACTAACAATCTTTACCTTCAAACCAAGAAGAAGAGGTTCGGCCTTAATGGATGCTGATTCATGGAGATCAATAAAAGCTTTGTGAATCGCAATTTTGGAGAGTGGTTGTTCATCAGTTGGATTGCGCCGGCGAAGATCACTGCGTATAATTGACGAGTAATATGAAGCATTGCAAAGAAAGGCCTTCATCGACAGCAACAAAAACACTGTGAGTAGAGTTTTCATTGTTGGCATATTATCAAACAGTTGGTCTGCGTATGTTTCAAATCAAAATCCCTGATTCAAATCAAGATTTTCGATGTGCAGCTACGAGTCTTGTATCGCGGATTTATCAAATACCAATGGATTCATTTCAAACATAAAAATCAAAAGTGATTAATAAATGTTAGATGAAGAATATTCAAAATGATGCTTGTACATGCGAACCCCAACAGTAATAAAAATATTAAAATGGGTATTATTGGTATAAAGTATAAACTATAATGGGTTAAGCATGAACAAAATGTTAAGAGATGGGTTAAGGGTCAACAAAAATGTTAAAAAAAATAAAAAATAAAAATCAACCAACACTAGTTTATTGTGTTAAAAATAATCATTAGTAATTGTATTAAAAAATTATATGAAATGCTGAGAAAGTAGAGTCGGCAATCTTGACATAAAACAAATGAAATGACTTGGTTTGTGCGAATAATTATTGTATTTTGAGTTGAAATGGACAACCCTATAACATAAAATGGATTGAAATTGGTAACTTCTTAACATAATATGGGTCAACATAGATAACTTAAAAATTATGTAAATATAATTGATTTAAATGAATAATAATTATTAATAATATGTTTGATAAAAAAAAACTTGCTAAAAAATATATACATAAACTATTTATTTAGCTACAACTCATTTTAATTTAAAATAAATTGAAGTTTTATTAAAAACAATTCATTTAGACCCAAACTGATTTTGCTTAAATTTCATCATGACTCGAACCTATTCTGACTCGACCCCGTTTCGACCCGTTGCCCAACCAGTCTCAACCTGTCTATTTTGCTAGACTTATGAGAGAGTAAACCTTTGTATCCTCCCTTCCTGAAGATGTTCAAGGGCAATGGTCACGCCCTTGTTCCTTCTTTACGATCGGTTTATATTTTTTTCAACAACAATCATAACTGATAAATTATAGTTGTATCATGACTATTTGTAATGTTTGTGAAGGATGGATGTAAGCAAATTTTATCTTTGTCATTGAAGAAAGGGAGGAGACCTTCAGCTCACTATCAAAACAGACAAACATAAACATTCAAAATTAAAAATAAATACAGGATATAAAGATAAAAAACAAATATAGTGATATAATGATCGTTGATAAATGCTCTCTTATTGCATACATATTAATTAATTATATTATTTTTAATTTTTTTGGTAACTGTGAAAATATGTTATGCGAAAACTTACAAACCGGCCAATATGTTGCTATATATTATTGTTAGACTTGCACAAACCGGTTTTTATTTTCCAAACCGATTCGGATGCCAAACCTATAGAAAATGGTTTGGAGTGTTGAAACTGGTTTGAAGGGGTTGAAACTAGTTTGGAGGGGTTTGAAACCCCGGTTCGGGTCGGTTTGCATACCGGTTTTAACGGCAAAATCCCGAACCTATGCCAAACCGGCGGTTCGGACTGGTTTGGGAACCGGTTTAGTAGGAACCGGTTTGTAAACCGTTTTTTCGAACCGAACCTTGTGCACCTCTAATTATTTTTACTTCTATTTGATTATTTAATTAAAATTTGAGTATAATTAAATGGCTTGTTTTACAAGTTCATTTTATTACAAACTAGTAAGCGAAGCACGCCGCGCGTTGCGGCGGCATAAAAACGTAAAATAGTTCGAATTAATATTGTCAAATGAATACGTAATATATTAATATATTTAACCCAACTCGTTTTTTAAAAAAAATTATGTCAAAATAGAACATAAAAGAAAAACACATAAAATAAACACGAAAACATATTATATTTAAGAGAGTCAAAATGACAAAGTAAACCAAAAAAAGTTTTTATATTAAATGTGAAGATAAATGTTAAACTTTAAAAATTTAAGATTAAATAGATGTTTTTCATAATTTGCCACTAAAATTCAGAAGGCATAAATGAGATGTTAGGGACTGTTTGTTTAGGTCTGAATGGATCTGAATGTGTCTGAATGGGATATGATGTCTGAAGAAGGGTATGAACGGTTCAGACTTTAAATCGAATGGAGAAAAAGAAGAAAAGAGTCGTCTCCTCCCCTTTCTTCCACAGATCACGTCGCTTCCCCCATAGCTTCCGATTGACACAGCTCTCGTCGCCTCCTCCAAAGTTTCTGATCGCCACTGCGCCCACCACCTCCCCACAGGTTCCGATCGCCACAGCCTCCGATTGCCACACCTCCCGTCGCCTCTCCCACAGATTCTGATCGCCACAGCTCCCGTCGCCTCTCCCACAGATTCTGATCGCCACAGCTCCCGTCGCCTTCCCACAACGCTCGTCGCCATCGGCTCTGGCACTCTTTCTCTCTCGTCCCCACAACCCTTCGTTTGTGTGGCATTTGGAAGATCTGTTTGTGTAAGTATTTGTGCGTACAAGTCTTTCAATTTCCAGCCACTGATGAATTGATGTTAGATCAAGTTTTGTGTTCATAGATCAAATTAGGTTCGATGTTTATGTTTTTGCTTAGTTATTGTTGTTTTCATTGTTCACAGATTTATTAGGTTAGATTTTGTATTCACAGATCAAATTTTGAAGATTTAAACGTAGGTAGACAACACTATTTGTGTCTTATACGTTGTGTTACATGAATTACAAAAAATATTAACAGGAAAAAATACAAGAAAAACCAAAATCAAAATCACTGGGTGCGACGTGTTTACGAATTTTGTTATGTATGTTGCGTTTTATGTACACACAAGAGATGAAAAAACTTACAGCAACTCAATTATGAAGATCGAACTATATACATAAAAAAGAGTTATATAACGATGATATGTTATTAAGTTGGCGTCGGTCTCGGTCTCATTTTCACTAACAACACGTCTTCGTAAAAAAAAACACTTTGCAACGATATGTTTGAAAATTATTAATAAGTTAAACCATTGTAAAAAATGTGAAGAAAAAACTTAAACAAATGAAATATAGCTAAAATATCATATCTTTGTAAAAATTAGAATTACGAAACGTGAATGCCTATTTAAAAAAATATATATAGCATAGGTAAACAGACCAGAAATATGACAAAACGCATAAAAAGTAAAAATGTTAGAGTTAACCCGACTGGAAACATAAAAGAGGTCGATTTTTATTGAAACTTAGGACCAGACGTTAGGTTAAGCTATTACTTAGTGAAAGTGTTAAACTTAAGACATCAATGGTGTTATAGTAAAACAAAAACAAAAGAAAGAAATATGAAAGAAAGAAAAATAAAACGTCGGAAGCGGGAGTTGAACTCAAGACTACGAGTTTAAAAGCTTGTAATCTTAACCATTACTCCAAATGGTTGTGTTTCTTGTATATGAGTAGAAAGTATAGTGTAACACCCCGACCGATGGCGGAAACGTCAGGATGCCACGAGAGATGTGTAGATTGTTCAAAAGCTCGTGGGCATCTAAATCAAATCATCATATATCATTCAATCAACCAAAATAATTACACAAAAATCATGTTCATCATGAATTAAATACATCAGTTACATAAAAGAATTAGCTAAACTAACTAAGCTCTAATCACCAGAATTTTAGTTAATTAGCTAAGTCCAAGATCCTATATGATGATATCCAAAATATGAGAGACCATCCTTCTCATCCTACTTAGCTTCATCACCTGAAACATGTAAGAAAATCAAGTGTCAACTACGTAGTAGTTGGTGAGTAATCATAAGTTTTTATACTTAAAAGGTTTTATAAAATGAATTTAAAAGTTTAAGTATAAAAATGGTTTTATAAAATGTTTAGATAAAATGAGTATAAATGCTTATGATTTTCCGAGAAAATCCACAAGAATACCTGTATGAGATAATCCAACCAATCTCCAAACTCAACAATCAAACACATACACAAACACATAATCACATATCCAATCATTCATAATCAATCATAGATAATCATAGTTAATAATAGATAATCAACCACATAACCAATAAACCAATCTCAACATCAATATTCTCAAATAATATCTGTGACTATACATGGTCATTATGTAATTAACATAAGTTAAAAACATGATCCATGGAGTGGTAGCTAACCACGTGGCAATACAGAAACCAAAGCAATTAACCAAGGTCAAAAGCAATGTTTCTCGGAGTTGTGATAATCCAAGTGACAATACATGTAATCTTTGTTATTGACCGAAGTCAATGACAATGTTACACGAATATATAAATATAAGTGATAATCCATAAATAATGATAATTCAATATTGTGAATATCATATTGATAAACAGGTATTAGCCTTGTGTTATCAAAATAATATTTGAATTTGGTATACATGCTTCACCTCCGAGTTTTAAAACAAAACAGTTTAAGAAAGGGAGGTTATGAGAACTCACCTGAAGTCCTTAGTATATGTGTTCTCGTATTATGCGCGCTCACGTATGTAACTCAATCAACTCAAAGATCTGTAATTAATATATCTGTGTTCATGAGTATAGATATTTCTTTGTCATTAGGTGACCCTACTTGTTTATATTTTAAGCTCTCAAGTATTCATTAACTTAGTTATTTCAATCTAAGTTAAGATATTACACCAAAGATTCTATTATTTATCATTGTGTAAAGGTAATTCCACTTCATTAATGTTGATTATCCTATCTATATAATGATCTTTAAATCAATTGTGTCACGATCATATAAGTTGTAAAGATATCAACCTTTTAAACCTATTTAGATACATTCTTAGTGCATGCATGCCTTGTTACACACCTACACCACCATTTAAGTTGTTAAAACCCATTTTTTTAAGTTTAAATAAATCATGTTTACACTATCCCCATCAATTATCTCATTAATAAGAAAATCTCACACTTCAACTTATGTGTTTAGTGTTTATATAAAAGATGGTGGCTATGGTTTCTCATGCATACCTATTCGTATATATATGTATATATATATATACTCATGTTCCCTAATTGCTTTTAAACTTCTAGTTTGATGAAATTAAATTGAGTTGCACCCAAGGGCAGCGAACCTTCTTGTCCCAAGGAAAAGGTTCGGCTGTTATAGGCCGGTTATGAAGATAGGTTCGCAGAAGCCAAGGGTTCGGCTAAAGGTTAGTCACCCTAGGGTTCGCCTGCATGGTAGGTTCGCTCGTCTGTAAGGGTTCGGTCCATTAGGTTTACTGCCAACAGGTTCGTCCCTAAGGGACATGGCTAGGTTCGGCGAGGACTATTGGGTTCGGCCAGAAACTATGGTTCGGCCACCCTATTAGGGTTCGGCCAAAATTTCCCCTACACAGGTTCGGCCATGGTTACAAGTTGACCGAAGGTTCGTCAGTGGCCATCTGCTTGGAGGTTCGTGAGTATCATAAGCGCAGAAGGTTCGTTCCTGGTTCGGTACCCATGAATAGGTTCGTAGGACCAAGAGGGTTCGCCGACCTGCACAATGGTTCGGCCAAGTGCTGTGTGACGAACCTGTAGCATCTCTTTCCCCCGAACTCCCTATATCCTATGGATCCAAAGCCTTTCGTGGACCTCCATAACTCATCAGTATGCGTTTTAGGGTTTTCTACACGTTTAGGTCGGTTATCACAACACTAGGTCGTGGGGTTTATGATTTACTACAAAACCGTAAATAAAACATGAGATTTACCTCGAAATGTTGATCAAATGACGAGTTTCTTAGTTGTTTCTTGTTCTCCTCGGTCTCACGAACGCGTAGGCGCCAAGATCTCGCGAATCCGTTGGGTAACGAAGGAGATATCGTAGAGAGAAGGTAGAGAGAGAGAATGTGTGCGTGGGTGTGTGTTTTAGAGAGAGATAAGTTGTAGAAATGAGGAAGAAGATGGTGATCTTCCTCCTTATAACGCGTATTATTGCCCCGTGCCCGGTCTCGTTTTTATGGCGATAAAATATAATGAAATGCTCGATTTTTATGTAAAACATTTTTAAACATACAACATTTAAATAATTAGTTTTCATGTTAACTAAAATGATTTTAAATAATTTAATTTGTAAAACGATGCCGTTCCATTTAATAAATTAATTACTTAAATAAATGATTTATTCGGTTTTTCTTTGGGTCGTGATTCCTAATAAACGTTTTCGGTTTATATTTAATAATTTAATATCGTTTGATATTATTTAATTATCTCGTCGAAATGCGTTACTCGCGTACGTATTCGTAAAGATCGTCACCTTTGCGAATCCAACACTCGTATCGTATTTCGATTCGATTTACTATTTATGGAATATCGTTTCAGAATATTATTCTTAATAATTATATTCGTGTGAATCGTCACCCGCACGAATACATTTATTAGGCTAATATTTCTGAATTACTATTCGCGTTTAAATAATGTCCGTAACCTCACCATCGCGTAATTTATTCCAGTTACACTTCCATTATTTTATTAACTTTAATATTATCTTCCCAAACCAAAACCCACCAAACCCTAGTCACTGACACATCCATGATAGACCGAAATATGCATATGTATAGGGCATATGCAGAGGTAGATCGCAACCTCCCCTTCACTGTCCCACCGCTATTTCGATAAACCATGACCATGTGTCCTTGACTACGTTTAGCAACCAGACCCTAACAAACTCCCAGTTCCTTTCCATTCCAATCCAAATCCATAATCATCAACAATATGACTACGATAACTCTCTGGTTCTGTTTAGTTGGGTCCAACAAATAGGTGACCGACATTTCCTGCCATAAAGAGCTTCAAACGGTGCCATACCAATGCTCGCGTGATAACTGTTGTTATACGAGAACTCAACCAATGGTAAATGGTTCGCTCTCAACATGTCTTCCAATGTCTGAATCGTTCGCTCCGTTTGACCATCCGTTTGAGGATGATAAGCGGTGCTAAGATCCAGTCTTGTTCCAAAAGCTTCGTGAAGTGATTCCCAAAATCGTGCCGTGAAACGAGCATCACGATCCGATATTATGCTTAAGGGAATACCATGTCGGCTAATGATCTCATCAATGTAGATACAAGCTAACTTCCGCACAGGGTAAGTTTCGCGTATCGGTAAGAAATGTGCCGACTTGGTCAATCTATCAATAATCACCCAAATGTTATCTTTACCGTTTGCGGTTCGTGGGAGTTTAGTAATGAAATCCATGGAGATATTCTCCCACTTCCACATCGGTATTTCAGGTTGTATTAACAATCCAGAAGGTCGCTGGTGTTCTGCCTTGACCTTAGCACAGTTAAGGCACTTAGACACATATTCAGCAATGTCCTTCTTCATTCCAGGCCACCAGTACAAGCCCCTAAGGTCTTGATACATCTTGTCAGAACCTGGATGGATTGAGTAACGAGACTTATGAGCTTCATCCATAATCACCCTCCTAAGATCACCCCTGTTCGGTATCCACAACCGATTCAAATAGTACATCAAGCCATCATCCTTTGTTTCCAATAAAATTTCAGCCCCGTAAGACATCTCATTTTTCAAGTCATCTTGAGCCAATGAGTGTTGTTGGGCTGTGAGAACATCATTACGGAGGTTAGTGTGCACTCGGACACTATGGATTTGAACTTGACTTTTGCGACTAAACGCATCTGCTACTACATTCGCTTTACCAGGATGGTAGCGAATTTCACAGTCATAATCGTTTAACAGTTCAACCCATCTCCGTTGTCTCATATTAAGCTCTTTCTGATTGAGAATATGTTGTAAACTTTTATGATCAATGAACACTACACACTTAGTGCCATAAAGATAGTGTCTCCATATCTTCAAGGCAAACACGACTGCACCAAGTTCCAAGTCGTGTGTGGTGTAGTTCTTCTCATGAATTTTCAGTTGTCTTGATGCATAGGCCACAACCTTTCCCCGTTGCATGAGAACACAACCGAGACCCAGGTTGGATGCATCACAATAAACCACAAAATCATCATTTCCTTCAGGCAGTGTCAAGACAGGAGCATCACAAAGTTTCTGCTTCAAAGTCTGGAACGCCTCTTCCTGCTTTGGTCCCCACTCATATGGCTTATTCTTTTGAGTCAAAGAAGTAAGCGGGACAGCAATCCTGGAGAAATTCGAGATAAACCGCCGATAGTAACCGGCAAGTCCGAGAAACGATCGAATCTCCGTTGGTGTTTTCGGTGTACTCCAATTCTTCACCGCATCAATCTTTGCAGGATCCACGTGAACACCATATTCATTGACTATGTGCCCCAAGAATTGAACTTCCTTAAGCCAAAATTCACATTTAGAGAATTTCGCATACAGTCGCTCTTCTCTTAGGATCCCCAAAACCAACTTAAGGTGTTTCTCGTGTTCTTCCTTGGTCTTCGAGTATATCAGAATATCATCAATGAATACAATCACGAACTTATCCAAGTATGGCCTACAAACATGGTTCATAAGATCCATGAAAACCGCAGGTGCATTGGTAAGGCCGAAAGGCATTACCAGAAATTCATAATGGCCATATCTTGTTCTAAAAGCTGTCTTGGGAATATCATCATCATGTACGCGAAGCTGATGATACCCAGACCTAAGATCGATCTTTGAAAACCATGCTGAGCCCTGAAGCTGATCGAAGAGATCATCGATGCGCGGCAGTGGATATCGATTCTTGATAGTTAACTTGTTCAATTCGCGGTAATCGATGCACATTCGGAATGACCCGTCCTTCTTCTTGACAAACAAGACCGGTGCACCCCATGGCGAATGGCTCGGGCGAATGAATCCTTTATCAGTCAGTTCTTGCAGCTGGCTCACCAATTCTTGCAACTCCGAAGGCGCAAGTCTGTAGGGAGCCTTGGCGACAGGGTTCGCACCAGGTACTAAGTGGATTCGAAACTCTACTTGGCGTTCTGGTGGAAGACCCGGCAAATCATCTGGAAATACTTCTGGAAAATCTCGTATCATTGGAAGATCTTCAATTTTCTTTCCTTTCTCTTTCCTCTCCACAATATGAGCTAAGAATGCAATACATTTCTTCCTAAGGTACTTATGTGCTTTAGTGCAAGACATTAGCTTAAGACCTTTGCTAGAAGTTTCTCCAAATACTCTTAAAGTTTCACCAGAGGGTAAGGGGATACGTATGTATTTCTCATGGCAAACTATCTCCGCTTTGTGGGTGGCTAACCAATCCATGCCTATGATAACATCAAAGCTACCAAGATGCATAGGTATAAGATCAATTGGGAAAACGTGATCATTTAAGTTCATAGTACATCCAATGATAACAGTGTCAATATCAATAGTGTTTCCGTCAGCCACCTCCATATTAAACGGTTTATCTAAGTATGTGCGTGTTCTACCAAGCAAGCATTCAAAATCATATGAAACAAAACTCCTATCGGCACCAGAATCAAATAAGACAGATGCATAAGAGTTGTTGATCAGAAATGTACCGTTGACCACATCCTGGTGGGCTTGAGTAGCTGGAGCATTTAGTTGGAACGCCCGGCCTCTTGCCACTCTCTGATTATTTCCAGTCAACTTTGGGCATTGATTTCTGAAGTGACCCACTTCACCACACTCATAACAGGCTCTTGCATGTGCTTGAGGTACCTGGCGAACGGGTACAGCTGGAATAGGTTGCGGAGCAGGCAGTGCAAGCGGTGCATGTTGCATCCTTTGTGCTTGCGGTGCACTCCGGCAAACATTAGCAAAATGGCCGTACTTGCCACAGTTGTTGCAGACGTGACAAGGCAAGTTTGGCATATGATGATATCTGCAAGTATTACATTGGGGAGTATTCCTAGTGTAATTTCTGGCAGCGGTGTTGTTAGATGATTGCTGCGCAGACTTAGCAGCAGGAGCAGTGACAACAAAATTTCTGGCCTTCCTCTTTTTGTTGTTGTTTTTGGAGGAATTGCCTTGTTCAGTATTGACCTCAGTAGAAACCTCCTTTGCAGTTGATTTGGTGTCAGTCTTCTTGAATCCCTTCCGTATGAGTGTTCCAGCCTTCACATGGTTGTCGGTGAGTGTAGCAGATAAACGGATAGCAGCCTCAAGTGTTTTGGGATTGCTCCCATAGACAGTGTCCTGAATCTGCATCGGCAGCCCGTCGATATATTTCTCGATCGCTCTCTCCAATGGTGTCACCAGATGAGGCACCAGCAGACTATACTCATGGAAACGAGTATTGTAGATGACATTCTCTCCACTGTCTTGCTTGAGTTCCCAAAACTCAGTCTCAAGCTTCCTCATCTCGCTACGAGGACAGAATTAAGTGGTCATTAAGTTCTTGACCTCTGTCCATGTCAGTGCTAGGGCGGCATCAACTCCCCTAGTTCGCTTTTCCCCATTCCACCATGTTAGTGCTCTCTTTTGGAAAACACTAGTGGCATAACGAACTTTCAGATTATCAGGGCAATCGCTGTTGATGAAAGTGTTCTCCATACTCTCGAACCACTGCAGTAGCCCAGTGGCTGACTCAGCACTCGTAAACTTCTGTGGATTACTGTCACACCCCGAGCCGGCGGGATAGGATCGGTTGTCCCGTCGGGCGGAAGGTTCCCGGGGTGCGATATCGTGAGTGATAATCATGATGATCAGATTGTTTACATTGCACATGATATAAGTGAGAAATGCTAAATATAATAGAATTACAGAGTTAAATTACATCAGTGTTGTTTATAATTTAACAATGTAAATCTACCATCAACATCATAAATTTCTATCTTGTATTTACACAAGATATACAAAATAAATTTGTGTAATGATGTCTTCAAAAGTATGCAGGTCCAAAATGCTAAGCCTTCTATCTGAAGTCCTAGTCCAAAAGGAATAACTCCTTAGTTGACCTGTTCGTCACCTGAGAAGTCATGCAAAAATCAAGTCAACACATGGTTGGTGAGTTCATATTGTTTAATGTTTGAAAATGATTTGAAACTGATTTTGAAACTTCCTTCGGTAAAGACCCTAACCTCATTAACATCAGCTGTATCATCCAGATCGGTATGCTTATATATAGGGCATACCCCTGGGTCAAGGCTACAACCCCGCCCAGACGACATCCCACCACATACTAATCCGCATAGGACATTGATATTAATGATAATTAAGCATTTTTACCTAACACTCTTCTGATTTAGATTATGATCTCCCAAAAACTTGATTTACCTTTGATTCCCTTGATTTTGATCATAGATAAATGATTTCCCAAAAATCATTGATAGTAAATAAAATGTTAAATATTTAATAAAATAAATAAATAAACATTTAAATACAACTAAGACATGATGATTGGGCATTATTTGACCCAATCAATTAGACTTAGTTGTTGGTGGTTGTCCAAGTTGTAACCTCTCACACGTGGCCCATACCAGGTATTACTCACAAGGAGTATACCTGGGCGTGACGGGATTTTAATGATGCCCATACAGCCTGACCCGAAGGTCTTCTGTACATGCGGGGACTTTAATGTTTTGCCCTTACAGCTTGACCCAAAGGTCTTCTGTACATGCGGGGACTTTAAGGATATCCTTTGATTCTTGATCTCTTGATTCTCTTAGACTTTGATATTGATTTCAATGATTGTTCATGTTGTTGCCCGTATAGCCTGACTACAAGATTCTTCTATACCTGAAGGGACTTTATATGTGTGTTACACGTGGTCTTGATTCCATATACAACTGACATCCACCTTGACTTGAGTATTAATGATTTCATTAGATTATAATGATTTCATTATTTCAATGATTCACACACATTTATGATTTCTGATTCCTCGAGTCTCTTGATCTTGATTCTTTAGAATTCCCATGATTTACAATGATAATTGAATTTGTTTATGATTCTTGAATCTCAGATCACACACTGAGTTATGATTCCTTGGAATATGATCTATTGATTTTGTTCATTTGATTTCACTTTGAATTTAGATTCTTGAATTTTGAGCTTGATGGACTAAGGGTTGATTTAGAGTTTAAATTTAAGGTATTACTCATAAGAGTACTTAAATTTATTTGATAACTTGATCTGTTTAATAATTTCCTAGATAGGAATCTAGGAGTATCAATAAACATATATATGTAACAACATATAATAAATAAAAGCATTTAGATAAACAGTTTAAATAAAAACAGTTTACGCATGCTTCTCAGCCCCGCGTTTAAAAACAAAAATGTTTAGAAAAGGGGCAATGAACTCACCTGTGTTGCTTTGTATAGAATTACCACAAAATGAGCGCTCGTTGTTGTAGCTTAAGTATCTTCGGTTCCTGAATTGTTTTAAAATAATTCGAATACGATAAATATGTATAATAGACATTGTATCTAAGGCTTTGGTCTCGGTGTGCAACTAAGTGTCCTAGATTTCTAACGTGATTCTAAGATTTCATCTAACTTAGTCTAATTCATTACCCGTTAGTAACCCATATCCCCAATTAATTCTTCAAAGACTTTAATCATATCGTGTTCTAATTATTTCATTCTAAGTTAATTATTTAGAAAACATTACTTAGTATAATTTAATAAAGTTTAGAAATCATTTACTTTCAAATAAAACGTAATTAATTTAGAATTAGTGAACTTTCTCATGAGGGCTTGGGTTAAGCCCATTGGGCCAACCTCGGACCCATTTATAAAATGTGGATTTCCATTGATTCCCTATCAACCCCTTGATGAACTGATCATAGATCATTTGTATAAATCATCTAAATAAATTGCATATCTTTATAGATTTCTTTCTAGAGTTTAAGTGTTAAAAATAATTCAACCCTCATGACCTTATGTTGTAATTTTATTCCTCATGATCCCTTGAAGGTTTTAACCCCAAGTATTGATAATCCTCATTTATGTGGGTGTATGATTTAAGAAAACCATTCTTTAACAACCCCATTCATTGTTTTTCTTGAAATGAACCTTTGTTCCCTCTAGGTGACCTTCACGTTTAACCCCCTGCATACCCACCCACTTTTATCTTCCATGCATGCACCATGTAGACCATTCTTAGACTCCATGATCCTATCCTTCTAATCTTCGAATGATGGTTGGCCCGTATGGATATAGTCGAATGTGTGATATGGTCGAAGGTGTGCTGAGGGACCGAATGACATTTTGGTCGAAGGGTGTATTGGGCTGTCAGAACATAATCTGGCCCAGCGAATGAAGAGTGGGCCACATGGGGATCTTGGGCCGACAGAATGGGGGTTGGGCCAACAGGCTTGGGCTGAAGGAGTAAGTCTGAAATTGGGTTAAGGCAAATAGAGATAGGCCGAATAGGATGTAGGCTAGTATAATTGGGCCGGATCATTAAACTGGGCCTACAGTGGGCTGCCGAATGAAACCTTGTTAGCCGAATGTGAGTGCTATTTCAGTGGGCCTCATTCGGCGAATGGGTAAAGAATTGTTGGTCGAATGGGTGTCATACGTGAGGTCATTCGATGGCCTGTTAGTGGGCCATTCGGCCACTGAACGCACAGCCATCCATCCATTATTAATTTCGATCCTAAGGCTGTTCTAAGAATGCCATGTATTCTCAACTCTTTCTAAGTGTATGTGATAGAGATTCCCTAAGGTTTTGAAGTGATTGGGTCGGGTTTTAGAGGGAACTCGATCTAGGGTTTTCAAAACCCCAAAACCGAACAAAACTTGAGATTTACCTCGATTTAGCTGGACAAAATCACAGATCCTTTGTACTTTCGTGTTCTACTAGTGATGGTGGTGATTTAGACACCAAAATCACACGATTTCATCAAGAAATGGGGAAGAAATCTTAGAGAGATGATGTAGAATTCTAGAGAGAGAAAGTGACGAAAATTTGGTGATGGAGAGGGGAAATTGGCTGGTTGGTGATGGTGGTTGGGTTATTAAATGCCATCTTAATTGATGGTAAAATACCCGGGTTCGTTCGGTTTCGCGTGGTTTCGCGTAAAAACGTCTTTTTCGCGTCGTTTTCGTAACGAAACGATTCGGTTTTAAAATAGAAATCATAAAATTATTTTAGATTGTGATTCCTAATAAATTAACTAAATATATTTTAATTATTTAATTTACAAAATATTTATTTAACGTTTAAATCGAATCGCGCGGTCATCGCGCGTATTTGTTTGAATCGTCACTCGATCAAACACGACGATAACTACACTTTTCAATATTGTTTTCTAATTATTGAATATCATTCAGAACGTTAAACTTTCAGATTTATTCGTACAGATCGTCACCTATACGTATAATCCGTCGGTTTAGCATTCACGTAACGACATTCGTGCTGTTTTGTTCTGTAAAGCCTCACATACGTTTATACATAATAAGATCCTAACAAATAAATCACATGATGGTTCTGTGTTGCCAGATAATTATCTGACTCAAGAACCATTGTTCTGAATCGATTTCTCTGAAATGACTGTGAATTCACTGTTTTGTTAGCATGAAATGATACTGAAGTTTGATATGAACATGAAATACACTGAATTACATGAAAATTGTACCTGATTACTGTTCATGTACTGTTCACGATCACTGTTCCGGTGACGGTTCCGGCACTGATGTTACAGCTCCCCTTGTTAAAGAAATTTCGTCCCGAAATTTAAGAATCGTTATCGGGTACATCTTCTTCTTCTTTAAACAATTGGGGATACTTTAACTTCATGTGATCTTCACGTTCCCAAGTAAACTCGGGTCCGCGTCTTGAATTCCATCGAACCTTTACTATCGGAATACGGCTTCGCCTCAGTTGCTTGACTTTGCGATCCATAATCTCTAAAGGTTCTTCGATAAAATGTAACTGATCATCAACTTGAATTTCTTCGAGTGGGTTGACGAGTGATTCGTCAGCAAGGCATTTCTTTAAGTTTGAGACGTGAAACACGTCATGCACACCACTGAGTTCATCTGGTAATCTCAGTCTATACGCCACAGGACCAATACGTTCAATGATATCGAACGGTCCCACGTATCGTGGTGCTAACTTGCCTTTTGTTCCAAAACGAACTACGCCCTTCCATGGAGAAACCTTCAACATGACACGGTCTCCCACTTGGAATTCCAACGGCTTACGCCGTTTGTCGGCATAGCTTTTCTGTCTGCTCCTTGTTGCTTGTAGTCTCCTTTGAATCTGAGCAATCTTGTCAGTGGTTTCCTGAATTAGTTCTGGCCCAGTTATACGATTATCTCCAACTTCAGTCCAACAGATCGGTGATCGACATTTCCGGCCATAGAGGGCCTCGAATGGTGCACATCCGATGCTGCTGTGATAACTGTTGTTGTAGGAGAACTCAATCAGTGGCAAATGAGAATCCCAATTCCCACCGAAATCCAAAATACAGGTTTTCAACATGTCCTCTAGGGTCTGAATTGTACGTTCGCTTTGACCGTCCGTTTGTGGATGGTAAGCTGTACTCAGATTTAACTGCGTCCCTAGAGATTTCTGCAGTGATTGCCAGAACCTTGATGTGAATCTGTTGTCTCTGTCAGAAATAATTGACAATGGTACACCATGACGTACCACTATCTCATTGATGTACAATCTCGCCAGTCTATCCATCGTGAAGGTCTCACGCATTGGCAAGAAATGAGCAGATTTTGTTAATCGGTCAATGATCACCCAAATTGTATCGTGACCACTGGAAGTGCGGGGTAGATTGGTAATGAAGTCCATAGTTATTTGTTCCCACTTCCAGAGCGGAATCTCAGGCTGTTCCAGTAAACCAGACGGTTTCTGGTGTTCCGCCTTTACTCTTGCACACGTAAGACATCTGCCGACATATTCGGCTTTGTCCTTCTTCATTCCCGGTCACCAATAAAATCTCTGTAAGTCTCGATACATTTTATCGGCGCTCGGATGCACTGATTATCTGGCACGTGTGCCTTCTCAAGAGTAAGTCTTCTGGATTTACCTATCACCGGAATCCACCCACCATTTTGGTAGTAGGTGTTTTATCCGGTTTATCTTAAATTGTCACTATGTTCTACCATCTGAAACACTCCTTAAAGCTTTCATAGGTGACTCTGACGACTCTGAATCTTGATCATCTGATTAAGATCCTTAAGTCACATGGTGAATTCTTAGGTTACTTGATATAACCGTATACATACTTCACCATCTGTTTAATCTGTTCTCGACTTTGAAAGTGGACTTTATACCTCAGGGAGGTCTACCTAAGGTATGGTAGTACTATTAGGATAAAGGTAATGATTTACCTTCTAAGTAATCTTATACTCGTCTGCGGGATGATGTATGTTTATCTTACTTGTACACGAAAGTCATGTGACTGTCGGAACTCATTGTAATTGTTGTTCCAACTGTAACTTATTCCCATCCTAATTTCAAAATGAAAGAAATTAAGATAGAGTTGTTCTTCCTTTAACAACTCCAGAATATCCCTGAGATGTCGTTCGTATGCTGTCTTGCTATTAGAATAAATCAGCATGTCATCCCTTAATGGTAATGACAAACTAATCTAGATAGGGTTTGCACACTCGGTTCATGAGGTCCACGAAAACCATAGGTGCACTCTTCTATCCGAAAGGCATTACCGTAACTTGAAATGCCCATATTTCATTCGGAATATTTTCTCTGGCGTATCTTCATCTGGCATTCACAACAGATTTCCCTTGATCTACTTATTTGATCTAGATAAGAACCTAGCACAGTTTTCACATCTACCTTTCCTAACATCCTAGGGCCGGAGTTCTCGAATTTCAGTAACTCAAATTCTAGGAGGTCTGAGTAGAAAATAAAATTTTACACACCAGTTTTGAACATCTTGAATTTCTATAAACTTCTAGTGTTCAATTCATTTAAGGTTCTATTTCTAACTACATTATTTAGGCTGTAATTAAAATTTACCCTAACTTTATTTAATCATTTAACGTTTAATTGACCTAACGGTTCCTTGGGTTACTATTCCTATCATTTTATTTGTAACTAACTTCTTACAGTTTCCTTGAATTCATTGTTTCCAAAGTCACAACGGAGTATGCTTTTAAAATTAGCACTCCAATAAGCAACTTAACATAACAGCATGAAATATGCATACCTGTGAGATCATCGGACTCCGAATGTTCCCCAGGAGCTGGTAAAGCAAGTAGCTCCTCAGTGACTGCTGGGTCTGCGGGGGGTCTTCGCCTAGGGCAGTCCCTTTTGAAATGTCCGTGCATTCCGCACGTGTAGCAGTTGTTGTTGTGTTGAGAGGAAGTAGAGGTGCTCGCTTTTTGTTCCTGTTTCCTAGTCGAAATAAACTGACACTGTTGGATCCAGTGTCCGTATCTTCCACAATTCAGACAGTGTTTACAAGGTTTATCCTCACCATGGTGAAAACTACATCTGGCACATTTAGGAAATGTACCAGCATATTGACGGGGAGTAGAGGTTGTCGATGACCTACACTGCTGTCTCCAGTGTCCCGTCTCTCCACAGTGCGTGCATTGTACGCATGAGAGTTCAGCTCGATGATGGTGGTGACAAACTGAAAAGAGGGGAGCTTTTCCCTTAGATTGTGCAGGACTTGTGGAAGATATCCTCACGGGGCAGTCTCGTGAAATGTGTTCGGACAGTCCGCACACATAACAATCCTTTCTATATCGAGGAAGAGGATATGTAGTGTTTCCAGGATTCTGGTTATGAGTCGGGGGATTATTACAATCACGACTCCAGTGTCCCTTTCCCCCGCAGTTCAGACAATGTTTGCACAGTTTACCCTTAGCATGGTGAAGACCGCACGTGACACATAAAGGAAATTTGCCAGCATAACACTGACGACCCTCTGACTTTGAAACAACGGCCATCTGGCGAAGGGGAATGGCCTCGGTGTAGATTACGAGTTCTCTTGATTTCTTAGAACAACACCGCTTTCGCTTCCTGCTTGTTTCTCCTCTTTCCTGTTCCTTCTTCTCTGCAGCAATTAGTGGGAAGTTCCTAGCAAATTCCTCACTGTTCCTGATCTGAGTGATGAGTCCAGGGAGAATCGCCACCAACTGTTCAGTGATTAGGGTTGCAAATGCCTCGAATGCTGGGTCCGTCTCCTGCGAAGGGGAAGGCGGTGATGGTTGTCTTCTTGGTGACATTCTAATCATAACCAATAGAACATTGGTTAGTGCAATGATCGAATGCAGAAGACACGATGCAAGTAAATTCCTAATTCCTATGTTCTCTACATGCAGGGTCCCTAGGTTATAGTCTAGGCCAAACCGTTTTAAATAAGTGACCTATATTTCTCTATAACCATGGCTCTGATACCAATCTGTCACACCCCGAGCCGGCGGGATAGGATCGGTTGTCCCGTCGGGCGGAAGGTTCCCGGGGCGCGATATCGTGAGTGATAATCATGATGATCAGATTGTTTACATTGCACATGATATAACTGAGAAATGCTAAATATAATAGAATTACAGAGTTAAATTACATCAGTGTTGTTTATAATTTAACAATGTAAATCTACCATCAACATCATAAATTTCTATCTTGTATTTACACAAGATATACAAAATAAATTTGTGTAATGATGTCTTCAAAAGTATGCAGGTCCAAAATGCTAAGCCTTCTATCTGAAGTCCTAGTCCAAAAGGAATAACTCCTTAGTTGACCTGTTCGTCACCTGAGAAGTCATGCAAAAATCAAGTCAACACATGGTTGGTGAGTTCATATTGTTTAATGTTTGAAAATGATTTGAAACTGATTTTGAAACTTCCTTCGGTAAAGACCCTAACCTCATTAACATCAGCTGTATCATCCAGATCGGTATGCTTATATATAGGGCATACCCCTGGGTCAAGGCTACAACCCCGCCCAGACGACATTCCACCACATACTAATCCGCATAGGACATTGATATTAATGATAATTAAGCATTTTTACCTAACACTCTTCTGATAAACTTGATTTACCTTTGATTCCCTTGATTTTGATCATAGATAAATGATTTCCCAAAAATCATTGATAGTAAATAAAATGTTAAATATTTAATAAAATAAATAAATAAACATTTAAATACAACTAAGACATGATGATTGGGCATTATTTGACCCAATCAATTAGACTTAGTTGTTGGTGGTTGTCCAAGTTGTAACCTCTCACACGTGACCCATACCAGGCATAACTCACAAGGAGTATACCTGGGCGTGACGGGATTTTAATGATGCCCATACAGCCTGACCCGAAGGTCTTCTGTACATGCGGGGACTTTAATGTTTTGCCCTTACAGCTTGACCCAAAGGTCTTCTGTACATGCGGGGACTTTAAGGATATCCTTTGATTCTTGATCTCTTGATTCTCTTAGACTTTGATATTGATTTCAATGATTGTTCATGTTGTTGCCCGTATAGCCTGACTACAAGAGTCTTCTATACCTGAAGGGACTTTATATGTGTGTTACACGTGGTCTTGATTCCATATACAACTGACATCCACCTTGACTTGAGTATTAATGATTTCATTAGATTATAATGATTTCATTATTTCAATGATTCACACACATTTATGATTTCTGATTCCTCGAGTCTCTTGATCTTGATTCTTTAGAATTCCCATGATTTACAATGATAATTGAATTTGTTTATGATTCTTGAATCTCAGATCACACACTGAGTTATGATTCCTTGGAATATGATCTATTGATTTTGTTCATTTGATTTCACTTTGAATTTAGATTCTTGAATTTTGAGCTTGATGGACTAAGGGTTGATTTAGAGTTTAAATTTAAGGTATTACTCATAAGGGTACTTAAATTTATTTGATAACTTGATCTGTTTAATAATTTCCTAGACAGGAATCTAGGAGTATCAATAAACATATATATGTAACAACATATAATAAATAAAAGCATTCAGATAAACAGTTTAAATAAAAACAGTTTACGCATGCTTCTCAGCCCCGCGTTTAAAAACAAAAATGTTTAGAAAAGGGGCAATGAACTCACCTGTGTTGCTTTGTATAGAATTACCACAAAATGCGCGCTCTTGTTGTAGCTTAAGTATCTTCGGTTCCTGAATTGTTTTAAAATAATTCGAATACGATAAATATGTATAATAGACATTGTATCTAAGGCTTTGGTCTCGGTGTGCAACTAAGTGTCCTAGATTTCTAACGTGATTCTAAGATTTCATCTAACTTAGTCTAATTCATTACCCGTTAGTAACCCATATCCCCAATTAATTCTTCAAAGACTTTAATCATATCGTGTTCTAATTATTTCATTCTAAGTTAATTATTTAGAAAACATTACTTAGTATAATTTAATAAAGTTTAGAAATCATTTACTTTCAAATAAAACGTAATTAATTTAGAATTAGTGAACTTTCTCATGAGGGCTTGGGTTAAGCCCATTGGGCCAACCTCGGACCCATTTATAAAATGTGGATTTCCATTGATTCCCTATCAACCCCTTGATGAACTGATCATAGATCATTTGTATAAATCATCTAAATAAATTGCATATCTTTATAGATTTCTTTCTAGAGTTTAAGTGTTAAAAATAATTCAACCCTCATGACCTTATGTTGTAATTTTATTCCTCATGATCCCTTGAAGGTTTTAACCCCAAGTATTGATAATCCTCATTTATGTGGGTGTATGATTTAAGAAAACCATTCTTTAACAACCCCATTCATTGTTTTTCTTGAAATGAACCTTTGTTCCCTCTAGGTGACCTTCACGTTTAACCCCCTGCATACCCACCCACTTTTATCTTCCATGCATGCACCATGTAGACCATTCTTAGACTCCATGATCCTATCCTTCTAATCTTCGAATGATGGTTGGCCCGTATGGATATAGTCGAATGTGTGATATGGTCGAAGGTGTGCTGAGGGACCGAATGACATTTTGGTCGAAGGGTGTATTGGGCTGTCAGAACATAATCTGGCCCAGCGAATGAAGAGTGGGCCACATGGGGATCTTGGGCCGACAGAATGGGGGTTGGGCCAACAGGCTTGGGCTGAAGGAGTAAGTCTGAAATTGGGTTAAGGCAAATAGAGATAGGCCGAATAGGATGTAGGCTAGTATAATTGGGCCGGATCATTAAACTGGGCCTACAGTGGGCTGCCGAATGAAACCTTGTTAGCCGAATGTGAGTGCTATTTCAGTGGGCCTCATTCGGCGAATGGGTAAAGAATTGTTGGTCGAATGGGTGTCATACGTGAGGTCATTCGATGGCCTGTTAGTGGGCCATTCGGCCACTGAACGCACAGCCATCCATCCATTATTAATTTCGATCCTAAGGCTGTTCTAAGAATGCCATGTATTCTCAACTCTTTCTAAGTGTATGTGATAGTGATTCCCTAAGGTTTTGAAGTGATTGGGTCGGGTTTTAGATGGAACTCGATCTAGGGTTTTCAAAACCCCAAAACCGAACAAAACTTGAGATTTACCTCGATTTAGCTGGACAAAATCACAGATCCTTTGTACTTTCGTGTTCTACTAGTGATGGTGGTGATTTAGACACCAAAATCACACGATTTCATCAAGAAATGGGGAAGAAATCTTAGAGAGATGATGTAGAATTCTAGAGAGAGAAAGTGACGAAAATTTGGTGATGGAGAGGGGAAATTGGCTGGTTGGTGATGGTGGTTGGGTTATTAAATGCCATCTTAATTGATGGTAAAATACCCGGGTTCGTTCGGTTTCGCGTGGTTTCGCGTAAAAACGTCTTTTTCGCGTCGTTTTCGTAACGAAACGATTCGGTTTTAAAATAGAAATCATAAAATTATTTTAGATTGTGATTCCTAATAAATTAACTAAATATCTTTTAATTATTTAATTTACAAAATATTTATTTAACGTTTAAATCGAATCGCGCGGTCATCGCGCGTATTTGTTCGAATCGTCACCCGATCAAACACGACGATAACTACACTTTTCAATATTGTTTTCTAATTATTGAATATCATTCAGAACGTTAAACTTTCAGATTTATTCGTACAGATCGTCACCTATACGAATAATCCGTCGGTTTAGCATTCACGTAACGACATTCGTGCTGTTTTGTTCTGTAAAGCCTCACATACGTTTATACATAATAAGATCCTAACAAATAAATCACATGATGGTTCTGTGTTGCCAGATAATTATCTGACTCAAGAACCATTGTTCTGAATCGATTTCTCTGAAATGACTGTGAATTCACTGTTTTGTTAGCATGAAATGATACTGAAGTTTGATATGAACATGAAATACACTGAATTACATGAAAATTGTACCTGATTACTGTTCATGTATTGTTCACAATCACTGTTCCGGTGACGGTTCCAGCACTGATGTTACAATTACAGGAGTTGAAGTGTTTAAACGTGCAAGTTGGTGGGTTTGCACAACCTCTGTTCTGAGCGAGAGATTGATTGGCTTGTGTCAGTTGATTCACCAATCTGGAGTTAAGTGTTGCTAACTCTTGTATGCCGGATTTGGCATTACTGTTGTTAGCATCCCCATTGTTCGAGTCCTCTTCGTTGTGACGGCGCGGCGGCATGTTTCTGAGGAATTAGAAACATGTTACTACCGTTTACAACGTAAGTCATACAAACAACGGTCAAATGAGTTCATTTAAACAGTTAGGATTACATATAGGAACTATATTTCTCTCCTATGCAGAGGTAGATCGCAGTCTCCCCTACACCGTCCCACCACCGTTCCATTGCACCACGATTATGCCCTTGTTAGCATTTAGGGTGTATCATGTATCTTACCATAGTCTCACTTCACAAACCTTATCCTAGGTAGGATAATTTTGAGTGAAGTGGTCTCTAGTTCCCTTGGACAATTAGGTTCGCCTAATGTCTAAGTTCACCTGACATGTAGGTTTGCCTATTTCTAAGTTCACCTAATGTCTAAGTTCACCTGGCATTAAAGTTCCCCTAATGTCTAAGTTCACTAAATTCCATACCAAATCTCAATGTCCATAATCATCAATAAGGGTTCATATCATCACTGAGTGCTCTTATTGTCACTAATTGTTCATATCCTCCTTATAATTTATTCTCATCAAGTGTCCATACCATCACTAAGTGTTAGTATCATCACTATGCGTTTATATTATCACCAAGTGTCTATATCATCACCCAAGTCCATATTCCATCACTAATCGCTCATATCGTTCGTTAATCCTATGCACCCACGTGTCCAATCAGTGTGTCTGTTAATGAGTTTATATGTGTTTATCAAATGTGATCATCCAAAGTGTCAATCCCATTTCCACCTTAACCAACATACCATCAACAATCCACCAATCATATCCTCACAACAATTCCTAGTAATTTCCTAATAATATCCTATGTTCCTGACACTGACAGACCCCCAATATACTACAAATGGTATATGTATAGGGCATATGCAAGGGTAGATCGCAACCTCCCTTACTCCGTCCCACCCCCTTTGTAGTATACCACGAGTGTGTCCTTGTCTGGTGATCAATAGATCTAACAGATAATTCCTAAAGCAGATAAATTCCTAAACAGTTAATTTCTAAAGCAGATAATTTTCCCAAACAGGTAGTTCCCTTATTCCTCAATACTGACATCCACCCGATGTACTGTAAATGGTATATGTATAGGGCATATGATAAGGGTAGGTCGCAACCGCCCAAACCACCGTCCCACCACCTTTACAATACACCACGGGTATGTCCTTACCGAGTCATTAGGGCACAAGTAAGCAAGTAAACAGCATATATAAATAAGATGTATAACAGGAGTTCAGTTAACATGTAATAAACACATAAGCATGAATCCTGAATATACTAACTAGTGTATGAATTTCTTCATACTAGGGTATCCTACGGTTATAGACTAGGTCAACCATTTCTATTAACCTAATTCCCTATAACCCAGGCTCTGATACCAATCTGTAACACCCCGACCGATGGCGGAAACGTCGGGATGCCACGAGGGATGTGTATATTGTTCAAAAGCTCGTGGGCATCTAAATCAAATCATCATATATCATTCAATCAACCAAAATAATTACATAAAAATCATGTTCATCATGAATTAAATACATCAGTTACATAAAAGAATTAGCTAAACTAACTAAACTCTAATCGCCAGAATTTTAGTTAATTAGCTAAGTCCAAGATCCTATATGATGATATCCAAAATATGAGAGACCATCCTTCTCATCCTACTTAGCTTCATCACCTGAAACATGTAAGAAAATCAAGTGTCAACTACGAAGTAGTTGGCGAGTAATCATAAGTTTTTATACTTAAAAGGTTTTATAAAATGAATTTAAAAGTTTAAGTATAAAAATGGTTTTATAAAATGTTTAGGTAAAATGAGTATAAATGGTTATGATTTTCCGAGAAAATCCACAAGAATACCTGTATGAGATAATCCAACCAATCTCCAAACTCAACAATCAAACACATACACAAACACATAATCACATATCCAATCATTCATAATCAATCATAGATAATCATAGTTAATAATAGATAATCAACTACATAACCAATCAACCAATCTCAACATCAATATTCTCAAATAATATCTGTGACTATACATGGTCATTATGTAATTAACATAAGTTAAAAACATGATCCATAGAGTGGTAGCTAACCACGTGGCAATACATGAAACCAAAGCAATTAACCAAGGTCAAAAACAATGTTTCTCGGAGTTGTGATAATCCAAGTGACAATACATGCAATCTTTGTTATTGACCGAAGTCAATGACAATGTTACACGAATATATAAATATAAGTGATAATCCAAAAATAATGATAATTCAATATTGTGAATATCATATTGATAAACATGTATTAGCCTTGTGTTACCAAAATAATATTTGAATTTGGTATACATGCTTCACCTCCGAGTTTTAAAACAAAACAGTTTAAGAAAGGGAGGTTATGAGAACTCACCTGAAGTCCTTAGTATATGTGTTCTCGCATTATGCGCGCTCGCGTATGTAACTCAATCAACTCAAAGATTTGTAATTAATATATCTGTGTTCATGAGTATAGATATTTCTTTGTCATTAGGTGACCCTACTTGTTTATATTTTAAGCTCTCAAGTATTCATTAACTTAGTTAATTCAATCTAAGTTAAGATATTACACGAAAGATTCTATTATTTATCATTGTGTAAAGGTAATTCCACTTCATTAATGTTGATTATCCTATCTATATAATGATCTTTAAATCAATTGTGTCACGATCATATAAGTTGTAAAGATATCAACCTTTTAAACCTATTTAGATACATTCTGAGTGCATGCATGCCTTGTTACACACCTACACCACCATTTAAGTTGTTAAAACCCATTTTTTTAAGTTTAAATAAATCATGTTTACACTATCCCCATCAATTATCTCATTAATAAGAAAATCTCACACTTTAACTTATGTGTTTAGTGTTTTTATAAAAGATGGTGGCTATGGTTTCTCATGCATACCTATTCGTATATATATGTATATATATATATATACTCATGTTCCCTAATTGCTTTTAAACTTCTAGTTTGATGAAATTAAATTGATTTGCACCCAAGGGCAGCGAACCTTCTTGTCCCAAGGAAAAGGTTCGGCTGTTATAGGCCGGTTATGAAGATAGGTTCGCACAAGCCAAGGGTTCGGCTAAAGGTTAGTCACCCTAGGGTTCGCCTGCATGGTAGGTTCGCTCGTCTGTAAGGGTTCGGTCCATTATGTTTACTGCCAACAGGTTCGTCCCTAAGGGACATGGCTAGGTTCGGCGAGGACTATTGGGTTCGGCCAGAAACTATGGTTCGGCCACCCTATTAGGGTTCGGCCAAAATTTCCCCTACACAGGTTCGGCCAGGGTTACAAGTTGACCGAAGGTTCGTCGGTGGCCATCTGCTTGGAGGTTCGTGAGTATCATAAAGGCAGAAGGTTCGTTCCTGGTTCGGTACCCATGAATAGGTTCGTAGGACCAAGAGGGTTCGCTGACCTGCACAATGGTTCGGCCAGGTGCTGTGTGACGAACCTGTAGCATCTCTTTCCCCCGAACTCCCTATATCCTATGGATCCAAAGCCTTTCGTGGACCTCCATAACTCATCAGTATGCGTTTTAGGGTTTTCTACACGTTTAGGTCGGTTATCACAACACTAGGTCGTGGGGTTTATGATTTACTACAAAACCGTAAATAAAACATGAGATTTACCTCGAAATGTTGATCAAATGACGAGTTTCTTAGTTGTTTCTTGTTCTCCTCGGTCTCACGAACGCGTAGGCGCCAAGATCTCGCGAATCCGTTGGGTAACGAAGGAGATATCGTAGAGAGAAGGTAGAGAGAGAGAATGTGTGCGTGGGTGTGTGTTTTAGAGAGAGAGATAAGTTGTAGAAATGAGGAAGAAGATGGTGATCTTCCTCCATATAACGCGTATTATTGCCCCGTGCCCGGTCTCGTTTTTATCGCGATAAAATATAATGAAATGCTCGGTTTTTACGTAAAACGTTTTTAAACATACAACATTTAAATAATTAGTTTTCATGTTAACTAAAATGATTTTAAATAATTTAATTTGTAAAACGATGCCGTTCCATTTAATAAATTAATTACTTAAATAAATGATTTATTCGGTTTTTCTTTGGGTCGTGATTCCTAATAAACGTTTTCAGTTTATATTTAATAATTTAATATCGTTTGATATTATTTAATTATCTCGTCGAAACGTGTTACTCGCGTATGTATTCGTAAAGATCGTCACCTTTGCGAATCCAACGCTTGTATCGTATTTCGATTCGATTTACTATTTATGGAATATCGTTTCAGAATATTATTCTTAATAATTATATTCGTGTGAATCGTCACCCGCACGAATACATTTATTAGGTTAATATTTCTGAATTACTATTCGCGTTTAAATAATGTCCGTAACCTCACCATCGCGTAATTTATTCCAGTTACACTTCCATTATTTTATTAACTTTAATATTATCTTCGCAAACCAAAACCCACTAAACCCTAGTCACTGACACATCCATGATAGACCGAAATATGCATATGTATAGGGCATATGCAGAGGTAGATCGCAACCTCCCCTACACCGTCCCACCGCTATTTCGATAAACCATGACCATGTGTCCTTGACTACGTTTAGCAACCAGACCCTAACAAACTCCCAGTTCCTTTCCATTCCAATCCAAATCCATAATCATCAACAATATGACTACGATAACTCTCTGGTTCTGTTTAGTTGGGTTACAACTAAACTTTCCCATGGTTTACGCGTATAATATATGTTCTAAACATGTATACCAGTAACAGTGATAATCATCAAATAATATATTCATCATTAATAATAATAAATCTCAGATCGTAACAGTACAATCGTACGGATGTACGGATGTACGGACGACCGGAAGTACAGTGATGTTACATATAGTATATATCTATAAGTTGAAATGATATATATAATAAAGCAAGCCACCGACGTTGCAAAATAAGGGTATATATAATAAAGGTATTATTTTTATTATTTAAATTTTATAATAAAAAAAAGTGCTGGTCTTGGTTTGGATCAACTTGATGTTGGTACTTATGGGCGTATTTTCCAACAATTGCTATCGTAACTTGCTATAAAGAAAGTTTTTAGTTTTGACAGAATCAGAGAGGTAATCAGCTCTTTGGTTGTTGGGCTGAAGATCGCAGAAAGAAAACAAGAAACTGCTTGGCAGCCTTGGGTTATTTGTTTGCTTTGCACACAAATAAGGACAACAAGTAAGCTTAATTTATTGACCGACTACTGTGTTCTTGGTCCAACAAGCAAAACTCTAGTTTTAGAAAGAATTATATATATATATAGGGTATGGTTTTGTTGTTAACTCATGTTTATTGCATTAACTGAATAATTACATATTATTACTTTGGGGCCCACATTAAAGTAAATATAAATATGTAGGTTTTTTTTATTAATGTAAGTGAGCTATACATTAATTACATTAATTAAAAAACAAGAAAAAACCTACACCTTTAGATTTACTTTAATGTGAGCTCCAAAGTAATAAGATGTATTTATTCAGTTAACGCAATAAGGTTGAGTTAACAATAGATCATTCCCATATATATATTTACATTATATATATATATATATATATATATATATATATATTTCTTTTAAAACTTTTGAAATTACATATTTTCTAAAACACAAATTTTAAATCAAAATATATAATGCATGAATTGAGAATATATATATAGGGAATGGTTATATTGGAAATTAGGTTGAGATGAAGAAACTTTGGAAACTAGATTAGAGCCATTGATGTTAATTTTCAATGGATGAGATGAAGTGTAGAAAGTAAGATGGATTGATTTTAGATTAAATAAATGCTTTGTAGTACAATAAAGAAATAAAGGGTATAATGGTAATCTAGCCATTTGTACTTGTTTATTATCAAAAAAAGAAACGTGGAAAGAGATTGCATAATTAGCTTATTGGTGGTCTTTTCTTCCCCAAAAATTTCAAATTAGTTTGGTTTTGATTCAAGCTTTCATTGTTCTATTTTCTTCCGCAAAAATCTACGAAACGACACTGTCATTTCATTTAAGCTACAGGTCCCGCATAATGATAACGAAATGGGAAGCCATGTGGCTTCCGACAAGCTACGATGTACAGGAAGACCCGAATCGAACCAGTCGGGGGAAACCCTATCGGAGAAACGCCGGCGAGGAAGTGACGAAATCTTCAACAGGTAAATTGTAAGATTATAGTTATAAAACCGAATATCTGATTTGTCTAAAGGAATCTGTTTAAAAAAAAATAAGAAATAAAACCGAATGTGAAATTCGATTTCGTCTGTTTTGGAGTTGCAATTTTTGGTTTCTAAAACTTTGATTTTCATTCAAGTTACAGATGCGTTTTACTTTAAATTTACACTAATTGTTGTAAAAAAAATTCTATGTTTGATTGTTTTTTTTATGGTTGCTTGAAGATGTTCGGAGATTCGTTGAATGTTGTCGGTGCTGGTGGTGGTGGTGATTTGGTGAAGAAGATGTGTAACATCAGTGCCGGAACCGTACCGGAACAGTGATCTTAAACAGTAACATGAACAGTAAACAGGTACGAACCCTATACATTTTAGTGCATTTCAATTTCATAATCAATTGTCAATATCATTTAGTGTTATCAAACAACAAGTTCAGAAACATTTAACAGAAACAAAGTTCAGAACTATGGTTCTTGAGTCAGATAATTATCTGGCAACACAGAACCATCATGTGATTATTTGTTAGGATTTTTATTATGTATAAACAAATGTGAGGCTTTATAAAACAAAACAACGCGGATATCGTTACGTGAATGCTAAATTGACGGATTTTTCGTATAGGTGACGATCTGTACGAATATATCTGTAAGTTTAACGTTCTGAATGATATCCAATAATTAGAAAACAATATTGAAAAGTATAGTTATCGCCGTGTTCGTACGGGTGACGATTCGAACGAATATGCGTGACGACCGTACGATTCGATTTAAACAGTTAATTAATATTTTAAAATTTTAAAATAAACAAAAGATATTTAGTTAATTTATTAGGAATCACAACTTAAAATAAATTTATAAATTCTATTTTTAGAAATCGTGTCGTTTAATCGCGAAAACCTCGCGAACTGACATTTTACGCGAAACCGAACGAGACCAACCAACCGGGTGTGGTGAAAAACTTATTATGGCATTAAATTGCCATAACTATCATCACCAACCCCTCTCTCTCTTCAATTCGTTTTCTCTCTCTCTAACCCTCTCTCAAGAACTCAACTTCTCACAAAGATTTGGAGCCCATTTCAAGCCGGATTCGAGCAAAATTTGGTGTCATTACAATCCTCTTGCTACGTAGATCACAGAAGTACAGTTATTCGAGCTTCCATCCACGAAATCTGAGGTAAATAACCACTTTATTTTCGGTTTTAGTGGTTATCACGAACCCATTTATATTTTTGTAGTTTTAATCACATTGAACACTTAGAAACACTTAGATAAACACTTATGAATGACTAGGAAGTTGTAGGAACTAATTTGTAACAGATCTGGATTGAAAAAGGAAGAAGAAAGTGCAGGTTCGCGAACCAAATGCGATCAGGCGAACCTTTTTACAGGTCGCCGAACCTTTTATTGGGAGCCGAACCTGTCACGAACCTGCATACCTGCACCGAACCTGTTAGATACTCTGCAACGAACCTGTGGCTGCTCTGCTAGCCGAACCTATCAACCTAGACCAACGAACCCAAGGGCGACGAACCTTAGGACTCACGAACCTGTCTAGCCAAACCCTAGGTCATGCGAACCTGTGATAGATGAACCTAAGTGAGACGAACCTTCAATCAACGAACCTTTGATCACGAACCTTTGAGCAACGAACCTTTTCCTTAGACGAACCTTCCAAGTCAGACGAACCCATGTTGCCACGAACCTAGGATGGACGAACCCAGAAGGTTCGCCGAACCCTGAAGGTTCGCCGAACCCTGAAGGTTCGCCGAACCTACACCAAATGGCAAATAGGTTCGCTGCCCAAAGTGGTTTGAACCCCAAAGTGTTAGCTAATCAGGGAAATTCAGTACCTAGGGCTATTGAACTTAGTTGTAAGAACAAGGAAATGAATATAAGAGTACTCAAAGTTTAGAACGAACTAAGAACACACATTGGTGGATGTTATTGCATAAGGTGTTGGTGTAAATCTCAACATTTACATCTAACACTTATATAACTAAATTGGATTGCTCAATTGTGCACTCTAAGCTAAGTTATATACACGGACGAACAAAGGACTATGGGAAACAAAGAACTATCAAAGGACTTGGAATTGACTAAACTGGGTTAACTCAAGTTCTAACACGTTTCACTTGTATTTTTTTTATGAAAATAATTTATGTTTTAATAAATAAAATGACTTTAAATAATAGTTAATTGTATATTTTATAAATGTCATGGGTTTCTTTTGAAGTTTATATATAGTTACAAAAGTTTGTTTATTATAAATGATTGGGAATTTATTTTAAAATAGACAATGTCAATTGTCTGGGTTTGAACTAAATACAAAAGAAACTCTGCCCAAATTTTGTGAAAATTTAAATGTAAGTTGCTGTAACTAGTTATCGGATTAGGTCATAAAAAGGGTAATTAAGTTAGATTAGATCATAAAAATCACTTAGTAAAGTAGGACACTTAGTTACACACACCAAGACCAAACCTTAGGTGCAACGATTATTACGTATACTTATCGTATTCAAACTCTGATAAAACAACTCAGGAACCGAAGAAACCTAAGTTACAGCAAGAGTGCACATTCTGTGATAGAACATTAGACATCAACACAGGTGAATTCATAGTCCCTTTTCTAACATCTTTGTTTTAAAACGCGGGGCTGAGAAGCATGCGTAAACTGTTGATTTAAATTGTTTACTTAAATGTTTTTACTTGTATATGTTTTACATGTATAACTGTTATTCTAGACTCCTGTCTAGGTGAACTGTTTCAAATCAAAGAACTATTTTCAAAGAACTAAAGATCTGAATCAAAGAACTATTTTCAAAGGTCTATTTCAAGAAACTAACGATCTATTTTCAAAGAACTATTTCAAGGGTGTGTTGTCAAAGAACTAACGATCTATTTTCAAAGAACTAATTCAAGGGTGTGTTGTCAAAGAACTAAGTACAAAGAACTCTTTCAAGGGTCTAACTGGGAAATATCAAAGATAGCATGTGCCAATCTCAGGTTTGAAAGATGTCCAAGCTAGACTGATCGAATATGAGACGCATGTTTGATGATATTTACAGTATTCCCTAACTGTTTTGAGGAACATCTGGGAAATGCTCAAAAATAACATGTGCCAAAGAACTAAAGAATTATGAACGGTCTAAAGAACTATAAAAGCCTATATATCAAAAGATGTCCTAGCTAGACTGATTGGTTATAGGTCACATGTTTGATGAGGTTTACAGACCTCCTTTACTACTAAGTACCTGATTGCTATACTAGTCTACTCGAGTTGACCAAGGCCCAATCATTAGGACTTAGATTTTATTAAATGTTTATTTATTTATTTAATTAAGCATTTATTTAACTGTTTCTACAATTACTTTGGTTGATCATTTTTGTGATGAACTTAAGGAATCAACATAGATTCCAAATTGTTGTATTTACAGGGACAAAGAACTGAAGAACCATTGGTTTATTAGTAGGGGTAAAATGCTTAATTGTCATTAACATCAATGTCCTATGTGGATTAGTATGTGGACGGCGTCTGGGCGGGTTTGTAGGCTCGACTCAGGGGTATGCCCTATATATAAGCATACCGATCTGGATGATACAGGTGATGTTAATGTGATTAAGGTTGTTACCGAGGGTTTAACAAAGGTTTTGAGTGTACATTTGAACTATTGTGAATGGAAGTGTGTGTTAGGTAAAAATGCCTAATTATCATTAACAACAGTGTCATATGCATATTAGTATGTGGTGGGACGGCGTCTGGGCGGGTTTGTAGGCTCGACTCAGGGGTATGCCCTATATATAAGCATACCGATGTGGATATTACATGTGATGTTAATGAGGTTAGGGTCTTTACCGAAAGAGGTTTTCAAATCATTTTCAATTACTTAACTATATGAACTCACCAACCATGTGTTGACTTTATTTTTGCATGACTTCTCAGGTGATGAATAGGTCAACTAAGAAGCTTATGCTTTTGGACTAGGACTTCAGATAGAAGACTTAGTATTTTTGGACCTGCATACTTTTGGAACATCATTATACAATTATTTTGTATATCTTGTGCAGTTACAAGATATATACCTTATGATGTTTATGATAGATTTACCTTGTTAAATTATGAACGATACGGATGTAATTTAACTTTGTAATTCTATTCTATTTAGCATTTCTCATTTATATCATGTGCAATGTAAACAATCTGATCATACTGATTATCACTCATGATATCGCGCCCCGGGAACCTTCCGCCCGACGGGGACTCCGATCCAACCCCGCCGGCTCGGGGTGTGACAAGATTTTTGTGTTCAACAACATAATTATTCTATTAAACCTAGATGTAATTCTTGAAAGTAAATTATGTGCCTAAAATCGTTTTAATTTTTGGATATCGGAATTTCAAAACCATTGTTTTTTTATTTTTTGTTTTCTTTGTCTTGTGTAACATCACTGTAACATGTTTTTATAATATATATATTTTTAAATTTCATTATGTTAATTTATGTATGTATGTGTTGTTGAATAAATTTGAAATAACTTTGATTCGGTTGCATATATGTAAAACTTGTTTTAAAGGTATGTAAAAATTTATGTAGAAGATAGCTTTTTGAAATTTTCATTATGGTAATTTATGTATGCATGTGTTCTTGAATAAATTTGAAGTCATTTTGATTTTATTACGTTTGTGTAACATAAGTTGTAAAAGTATGTAACATGGTTCAATTTATTAATTTTATATCCGTAACCAATTGTTACATGTATTTTACATTGACATTACATAAAAGTTACATATATGTAATTTTAAATGTCTTTGAAATATGTTCTTTTACGTATATGTAACGATGTGTTACAAATATGTTACACTAAGTGGACTAGAGATGCATAAAAACCAGTCAACTAGACCAGTACCAGTTCTTAACTATTTAAAAAACTGGGTTTTAAATCGATTTTTATGTTTCAAGTGACCTAAAACCTAAATTGTATTATGTAACATCGTTGTAACAAGGTAAAAAGGATGTTCGAATTTTTAGGACCGGCTTAGTGGTAAATTAACTTCATATATATAATGTAACATCAATGTAACACCAATATAACACGTATATTCTGCAACAAAAAAGAATATTCTTGTTACACTAACTTTACATATGTAGTTGGTATGGAAACCTAAGTTATAAAATATTTGAGCTAAAAAAGAATACAAATTATAAAATATTAAGCAAAATATAAAAATCATAACATAATACTCTAATTACACTATGTAACATTATTCCATTTTATTAATTTTATATACGTAACCAATTGTTACATCTATGTTACATTGAACTTGCATAAAAGTTACATCTATGTAAATTAAATGTGTTTGAAATATTTTCTTTTAAATATATGCAACACTGTGTTACAAATATGTTACACTAAGTGTAACTCAGTCAACTGAACCGGTATCGGTTCTTAACCAGTTTTTAAATAGATTTTTAGGTTTTAAGTGACCGAAACCCTAAATTGTATTATATAACAATGTTGTAACAAGGTAAAAAGATGTTCAATTTTTTTGGACTTGCGTAGTGATTATTTAACTGCATAAATGTAATGTAACATCAATGTAACACGTATTTCAAATGAAGGACGTTCAGAAAAACCAAAAACCGTTTGAAACCGATAACCGAACCGTTTCCGTAACCGTAAAAACGAATCGAATTATGAATTCGGTTCGGTTCCTAACCGCATCCCTTTTAAAGTATTAATACTCACATCATTTGATGGGTCCAATGAAGTGACATGGTTGAATATCAACATTTTATAAAATAATACATAAAAGTGTAACTAGTACAGTACCACAAAGATGAAGTAACATAGGAAATAAACAATCATTTAATGCTTGTGTGCTATGAAAAAAAGGTCAATTTATTAACTTTATAGAAAAATGCTATAGAAAGGACAAACAACAAAATATAATAGTGTATATAAAAACTTTGTTCAATAAATCCGTCAAGATGTAACATAAACGTAACTTGGATATTAGTTTCTATAATATTGGATTATAAGTATTTAATTGTATAAAATATTACTTGAAAAAAAGAATATAAAATCTGCTGGAAATAAAAATCTGGTTGAAATAAAAAAAAAACATAAATATTCAAAATTGAATAGTGTACTATGAAAAAATGTAAATTATAATACTAATTAAAAGAAACCAAAATAAAATATAAAAGTGTATAAAAATCAAGTGTCAAATTAGTCCGTCAATATGTAATATAAACGTGACTTGATAAAAATATAAGTATCTGATTGTAATTTTTTTATTTAAATATTACGAAATGCAAATATACGAAATCTATTATGAAATTATGCGTTAGTAAAATAGGAATATTACTTAAAAAAAGAATATAAAAAAATAAACTTAAGTTAAATAAATGCAGACCTTAAAATCAGAAAAAAGGGTTGTAATGTTATAAAATCTGGTGAAAATAAAAAAAAACATATCCAAACAATGTGTTAGTTATGACAATAAATGTACACAATATCCAGAAAGACGTAACATCAATGTAACAACGACATCACTTATGCACAACCAGCATCCTATAAAACATTTTATTCATTTAAAAATTTTGGTGGGAAAATAAAGGGGAGAAATATTTAAAAATTAAATCTTTTATTTTTTATTTGAAATTGAAGAGAGAGAGTGTGACTAATTAATAAAATATTGTATGGTGGTACATGTGAATAAAAAGACTAAATTGCCCTTCTATTATATTGGATTATTAAAATGAAATGGTGATGTGGCTCAATGTGGACCAAGTAAATGGATTCCAAAGTTTCTTTAACTCATGGTGGTTTCCAAAATATACATAGCTTATATAAAAAGAAATTTATACATAAAATTTTGACATGTGACATGATAATTTAAATATAACATCTTATTTTTTACTAGATTTTTTTACTGAATTTTTGTGTTTTATGTACTATATACATTTTTTATTTTTTTTTGTACTGGATTTTTATTTTATAGTACTAAAATTTTTGAGTTGTGTGCTGGATTTTCTTGTACAATATTTTATTTTCTTTTGTATTAGATTTTGTTTTTTTTTTGTATATGATTTTGTTTTTTGTATTGTATTTTTTTATTATTTTTAACATATCACATGTCAAAATACTATTGGTCTTACTCTTCTTAGGCAAAAATTTCTTTTTAGTAGATCCAACCCATATATATATATATATATATATCTAATAAAAATAGTTTTGTAACTGTTATAATGACAAAATTTTTATTGATAAAGCAAAATCATATGTTAAAATGTTATGATACTACTGGGTTGGTAAACCCTGTCTACCAGTCGGTTCGATTAGCATAAGACTCTCAGAGATGAGCAGCCGGACCATGATGATATGGGGGTGTTCCCTCATTATATCTAAATCATTTTAAAATAAGATTAAGTTATTTCAATAATAGTTTAATATTAAACTGTTACAGATAATGAATCAGTTATCTAGATTTTTATCACGAAAAGATCATAACTCAAATACTTCTAATGATCAAGATGAAAATTTAAATATGAATTCTTTAGAAATTAGTATTTCTCAAATTGAAAATAACTTATTAAATTGGAATATAACAAAACAAGATGTTAAAACTATATATAAAATAGGAAACTTTGATTTTTTACAATATTATTCGATTAAAACAACTGAACAAACTATACCTATTAATAAAGAACATCAAAATCTACAATTGTTGACTGTAAAAGCTATAAAAAGACATAGAAAAAATTATAAATTTTTACATATAGAATTAGTTCAAGTAGCTACAAAACTCATGTTTAGGTTAGGAATAGATGCTCCCATACTACTTATTTTAAGAGATGGGAGACATACTAATTTTTGATCCAAGTATATTTAATGACAAATTATTTGATAGCAAATGACCCAATATACTTTAATTACTATCCTAATTTTTCAATAGGATTATTTGATCCAAATATTTTAGATACTTTAACTTTAACTATTAAAACAAGAAATTTAGAATTTAAAGAAAAAAACAAATGTTGCAGTAGTAATATATAGAGTGTATTATAAAACTATGACTACTACTATAGAACCAAAAACTAAATTAATATATCCTAGAGATGAGACTATATTATTTGAAGCAAATACTATGCATGCAAAAATAAAAACACCAAAAAGATTAAAATGAAATGAAATTACGCAATCATTATCATGGAATTTACAAGAAATAAATCCCCCAAAACCTATGGAAACAGAAAATCAGACATCAAGTATAATTGAAAATTCTTATGGATCTGTAGAAATAACTTTTAGTAATGATTTTTCTAGACATTTTATATCAATCAATAGTACAAAATTTTCAAAAGAAAGTCTTAACGATAGCAATACATATGTACCAACTAGATCAGATATGAGAAATTATGAAGAATTGTTACAAAATGAGTGATACAAAATTTCAAATAAAAATAATTGGATGAAATTTAATGTATCAATATTAAAAGATTGTTTTAATAAAATAAAAGATTTACAAAAAGAATTAATAGATGTAAAAAATTATTTTGATAAAGAAAAATTTAATGATAATATAGAAGAAGAAGTAAATATATTATATTATATGACAAATTATCAGGTATATTTAATTGAAAATCTAGAAGAGCAATGGAAACTTATAAGAATAGTTTATACAGAAATATCAAAATTCATTTGTTAAGATGAATAGTGACATGTTAAACTATTTGAAATGTGAAATATTAAATGATTATAATAAAAAGAATTTAAAATGGTATTATAATAATTTTGATGAAAATTCTAGATTTATTCATAATATAGATATGTTGTAGACTCTTGTGATCAGTAAATATGGTACACTTGGTGCGATATAAGTAATGTCTCCAGATCTTCAAAGCGAAGACTGTTGCTCCTAGTTCTAAATCGTGCGTTGTGTAGTTCTTTTCATGTATTTTCAGCTGTCTTGATGCGTACGCGATAATTTTGTCTCGCTGCATTAACACACAACCAAGTCCCTGATGGGACGCGTCGCAATACACTACAAAGTTGTCCATATCTTCTGGGAGGGATAAGATTGGAGCATCACAAAGTTATTGTTTCAAAGTTTGAAACGCCTCTTCTTGTTCGTGTTCCCAGACAAACAACTCACCTTTCTGGGTTAGTCGGGTAAGTAGCAGGGCTATTTTAAAGAAATTTGAAATGAATCTCCTGTAGTAGCCTTCCAAACCCAGAAAAGATCGTATCTCCGTCGGCGTCGTAGGGGTATTCTAGTTCTTTATCGCCTCAATCTTGGTAAGGTCCACATGGATGCCTCCACCGTTTATCACATGACCCAAGAATTGAACCTCTTTCAACCAGAATTCGCATTTTGAGAATTTGGCGTAGAGTTTCTCATCTCTTAAAAGATCCAAGATCTTTCTAAGATGTCGTCAGTGCTCCTCTTAACTTTTAGAGTAGATCGATATGTCATCAATAAAAACAATGATGAACTGATCCAGGTACGGCCTGCACACTTGGTTCATGAGATCCATGAAGACCGCAGGTGCGTTTGTTAGCCCGAATGGCATCACCAGGAATTCGAAATGTCCATACCGTGTTCGGAAGGCCGTTTTCGGTATATCTTCGTCTGAGATTCGAAGCTGGTGATAACCAGAACACAAGTCTATCTTCGAGAAGTAACATGCCCCTTGTAATTGATCGAACAATCATCAATCCTCGGTAACAGGTATCGATTCTTGATGGTTAGCTTGTTCAGCTCTCGGTAGTCTATGCACATCCGGAAAGACTCGTCCTTCTTCTTTACAAATAAGACTGGAGCTCCCCAAGGTGAGTAGCTCGGTCGGATGAATCGCTTATCCAATAATTCCTGCAACTGATTCGACAACTCCTGCATCTCCGAAGGGGCTAACTTGTAAGGTGATTTAGCAAGGGGCGTTGCCCCGGGAACTAGGTCAATACGGAACTCTACCGGTCGTGCTGGTGGCAACCCTAGCAGGTCATCCGAAAACACTTCAGGATATTCCCCCACTATAGGAACCTCTTGTATTTTAACCTTGTCCCCTTTTTTCTCCACTACATGGGCAACAAAGGCTACACATTGCTTTCGCAGGCACCTACGTGCCTTGATGCACAATATGATTTTCAAGCCTCCTTCCATTTTATCTCCACGTACCTCCATCAGGATCCCATTGGTTCCAGGAATACAGAGGAGTTTCTCCATGCAACGAGTTCCACACCATGTTGTGACTGCCAATCCATTCCAATGATTACATCGAAGATTCCCAGCTCCATCGGAATCAAGTCAATCAAGAATGGTTGCTCATTCAAAACTAACAAGCAATCTTTGATCACGGTGTGCACCGCAATTAACTTTCCATCGGCCACTTATATGGTATACGTGGAGTCTAATGGCGTCGCACGACCACCAATTGTAACTTCCAATTCAGAGGAGATAAAACTCCTATCGACACCTGTGTCAAAATAAATAGATACAAAGTTGTTATTCAAGAGGAATGTACCCGTGATGACATTTGGGTCCTGACGTGAAGCGGTAGCCCCAGAACAAACGCTCTCCCTCGCGCTGCAGGTTGTGCTGGGGGAATCCTTCTAAGGCAATTTCGAGACACGTGCCCTGGTTCGCCGCACGTGTAGCAGCTACGGTTGACATTTCGGGGTGGAAGTGCAGGTGCTGTGGTGGGAGGTGGTTGTATTGCCGGTGGAATCCTGCAACACTAGGCCTAGTGGCTGATCCTCCCGCAGTTAGTGCATTGCCTGCACGGGGAACCCGTAGCGTGGTGGTACTGGCACTTGTTGCACTACGGTAGGGTTCCGATATATTGTTTGTGAATTGGATTACCGGACGTTGCAGGAACCTGGTTGACAGGGGTTTCCATAACATATCCCTTCACCGTCTTTTGTTTCTTTTGCTGGTATGGCTCCGGCTTCTTGGTAGGCTCAGTTGTCGCTGGGGTAGGCTCATCTTTCAGAATCCTAGTCTGTACCATGATATTCGTTAGAGATGAGGATAGGGCAATTGTTGAATCCAAACTTGGGGGATCTGCTGTAAGAACATGGGTACGGATACAGGGCGGCAATACCCTGATGTACTGATCGGTAAGTTTCTCTGGTGTAGGGAAGAGGTATGGGACCAACGATACAAGTTCATGGATATGGGTGGTGTAGGTAAGGTGGCTTGCCCTGACCATTTCCAAACTCCATACATGTTGCTTCACCCTTCAGAGTTCGCTTTTCGGGCAGAACTGTTGGCGCAACAAATTTGTAAACTATGTCCACGGCATTGACAAAGTTGTTTCCCTTCCTTTTGTTTGGACTTGTGGCTCTCGCCATGCCAGTGCTCCCTTGTCGAAGGATCCGGTGGCATACCAGACCCGGTGTGGCTCTGGACAGCTGCTAATGTCAAGCGTATGCTCCATCTTACGAATCCATTGAACTAGTCCCACAGCACCTTCCGTCCCATTAAACATGGGAGGTTTACATCCCATGAAGTTCCGGTATGCGTAACCGGTGGTGGCACCAGTGGTAGCACTCCCGTACCCGGATGAGATCTTGGCATGGCATGTGCTGCTGCTTCCACGGTTAATTTCCTTGATGATCTCTGGAATTGTGGTCCGGAGTTGCCCTGTGATCAGGGTAGCCAGTGCGGCGGTAGCGGGATCTACCTCTGTCTCCTTCCCTGGCTTTGTGGTTGCTCCCCCAGGTGGGGTGTTTGTCCCATGTGGTTGGGTGTTGGACCCACCTAATTGTGTGGTTGTGTCTTCAGGTCAGGTCTTTCTTAGACTTCTCCTCTTTGGCGGCATTCTATTAAAGTAAAGATAGCTATTAGTATTCTTTTGATATAACTCACACTCATATGTAATGTTCCCCCTGTCATATCTCCTCTACATGCGGGTCCCTAGGTTATAGTCTAGATCAATCCTTCAGTATGGCCTAATTTTCCTTATAACCATGGCTCTGATACCAATCTGTCACACCCCGAGCCGGCGAGCCGGATCGGAGACCCGTCGGGCGGAATAGTCTCAAGGAGTGATTGTAATCGGAGTGATCAGATTGTTACATTGCACATGATATATATAAGAAAGATACAATGATTTAACAGTTACATGTTTCTAATCATTACATATTAATTTTATGAATACACAATATTATCAGAATACATTTGTCCATCAAAAACAACAATCCCAAATTCCCATGGTCAACTAACTAATGTCAACTAAGCTACATCCTTGTCAAGCTACCCCCTTCTACCAGCGTCCCTCATGTCAGGTATCATACATGTTCGTCTCCTGAGATGCATGTAAAATAAAGTCAACATAATGTTGGTGAGTTCATAATTTAAAGTAATGAAATCAGTTATGTCGCAAATACAAGTTCTAGTGAAAAAAATAGTGCACAAGCAGTGGGTTCCAAAGATTATGTATACCATCCCGAACCAACTAGTCTCGTATATGTATAGAGCATACGTAAGGTCCTAAGACCCAGCTGCCAGCCCACCACGCCTTAGTTGATTCACGACTATATACCTAATGTGGATAGCAGGAGTTTTCCTCTACACTTGCACTATCCTCTTTCTCTTGAACTTCACAATTCGCATATGTGGTTTAGTTGATGGGTTTGATACTGTTGAGGAGGATGTCTGTCTATTATATTCCACACATGTTCATTTACCAAACCTGACCTTGTGTTTCCCGTGTTGACCAGACCACGTGGGTCTAGCCCTACTGATGATGGAGACTACGCGTAACGCAACGTATCAACCTTAGCGCCGGAAGTTTGTCAAACTAATAGCACTATCTACGTTACCGTCGGTTGACACTCATCAACTAATGGCAAATGAATATTTGATGACGGGACTTACTGAAATGTGTACAACTCTCATGTGTCTCAAGGAATATGCAAAAACAGACTCTCTCCTTGTGTTTTATGCGATTTATACTTAGGTACACAAATATGATAAATAGTATGTACAAAAATACTTTCATGCTCTCAGCCCCAAAATGTAAGGAAAACTATTTGCTTGCACGAAAATTGGGGCTATGAACTCACCTATAGATGTTGGTTGTTTGAGATGACGCGAATGGCTTGATGTCGTTTCTATTCAGTCACCTGCGTTTCAATTATTTAGTTGTTAGTCTATACTCACGATTTTGAGTTACCTTAGTGGGTCCTTATGTTTCTGTGTTCTTTGTATTATTTCTTTCATTTGGTTTTCAACACTTAGTGTTTTTCATAAAGTTGTTTGGTACGAATGGGTGATTCGGACGAATCAAGTTGTGTTTCGTACAAATGAAACATCACGAATGGGCTCTTGTTCGCTCTGCCCAGCTCACTCGTGCGAGCCATGAGTCTACTTCGTTCTTTGTATCCTCATACGAACGAACCTCTTGTTCGCATGAATGAGAAGATCGTACGTCTCATTCGCCTGCAACTCCACCGAAAACAACTTTTTCGTTATCTGCCGCATTGTCGACAATTCCGCTAGTCGAATCCTTTGAGGTGTTAGGGAACACATTGGTGTGTTCATCTAGGTGAAACACTCACCGAAGACCCTCGGATGGTTCTTGGTTGGGCCTCGACCGTGGAAATGGTGAGAAGAGCGATGAAGAAGATGAAGTGACGATCGTGGAGATGTTCAACAACCGTGGAAATCGAAATCGCACAATGATCGACCGTAGCAGCCCATTCACACGAATGGGCTGTTCGTGCGTAGCACCAAGCAGTTATGAATGCAAAATGTGAGTGCCAACTTTGCTTTTAGAGAAAAAGAAGACGAGGAAGGTTAAACATTCACTCACAAGGGCGGTTTCAAACATGAAAACTGCCACTACTTATAATTAATCAGAAGCTTTACCTTAGGGTTTTTACCCATTGGACAAACCTGTGATCATGAGAGAGAAGAAACAAACGACAAAGAAGTACGTTCATCCACACCCTGAAGTACAGACAAAGCTTTGTCTGGAATGAAGCCTGGTACGATGCCGTTACACCATCATCATGAGCATAAAGTTCAGACGGAAGTAGTGTAATTGCGTCGTGCCAGGAAACATGCTTGACAAGCAGTTGTCCTTCGCTATGAGTAGCATTCGGGAGATTCAAGTTTGAAAGAAGAGTGTTCTTGATCAAAGAACGATCAAGCCACTTTGTTGAATAATTATGAAAGAACCGAAGAATTAAAGAAGGTAACTACTGATATAAATAATATCAGTGGTCATTAGAGAAGAAAGGGGTAAAAAGGTAAAATACATGGGTGTTATCGAGCCTTGAGCATTATAAATAATATCAATCCCTTTTCAAAACAGTCTTTAATGAAGTGATGCCTTATTTCTATATGTTTGGTTTTTGAATGGTAGACATGATTCTTTATTATATTTTTGGCTGCTTCGCTATCTATTATGTCACACCCCCTGCGCCGCGTGCGGAATCCACGGCGCGGTGACGATCGATGGTTGAATCATGCACACGTATTGAATAAGAACAACCATATTGCATTACTAAATTTTATAGAGATTAGACTATTGTTTAGTTACAGACAATCTATCTATCTTCCCAAAAGAATGACAACTACAGACCCAAAAATATTGTTTACAAAATAAGACTAAGACAAGACAATTAAACAATTAGGATTAAATGAGTTTCTAATCCATCCTAGCTTGTTTCGTCATCTTATTCTATCTTAAAACGGTCTCCTTATTTGTCCTTTAGAAAGTCTTGAACCTGATTACCTGAAACATGTGAAAAGTAACTGTCAACTACAAAACTAGTTGGTGAGAACAATAGGTTTAACAATTGTAAACTTGAATCTGCATTGTAAGGCATATGTAATAAACAGTAATTGAAAATACATGGATAGTTGCAACCCAAACTAACATCAAGTAAGAATAATGTGTGCAAACAGTCAACAGACTGTTTACTAGAAAAGCCAACATATAATCAAGTCCCAAACTACGTTTGGTGTCAGAAATTTGTCAGCAAACGCATTCAACACGAGCTGTACTAACGAGTTTTACTCAGAAGACAAACTCCGTGTTGACCTAACCCGGTCAATATGACTTATGCTGGTAAACTTAATTAGCAGCAATTTCATATTACCGTAATGCAACCAATTCTGCAGTTAACTTGTAAAACAAATTTAAAAGCTAACTTCAGCTTTGGTGTAACCAAATGTTCCCGCTTTCCCTTGTTGTGATCACCCAGTACTAACGCTATAAGAATAAGAATATGTGTCTTGATGTGTGTATAAGTTTGTTCACAACGATGAACACCATGCTTTTGAACACTTTGATTTGAAACCTTTGGTTGAATGCCTTATTTGATTACCATGATTTGAAAACCTTGCTTGAATACACTGAATTGAAATCCTTTGATTGAATACCACCATGAAAAACTATTGATTGAAAACCTTGTGTTGAAACTCTTGATTTAATCTTGAGAATAGTGTCCTTGTATAGTAACAAGGTTTATATAATATTATCTTATCAATAGCACAACTTATAGTAAAAGAGTTTATAAAACTTATCCTTTAAAAGTATTTAACATGTATAAAACCATTTGTGTAAAACAGATATAAAACAGTTTAGAGCACCTTTTATAAAACCTTTTAATAGAAAATGTTTAACAGTTGATAAAACCCTTAAAATGATTGATAAATCCTTTTTAAAATAGTTGATACATCCCGTAAATTTGTAAATGAATCCTGTAATGGTTGAAAAGCAGTGTGTTTCCTGTTTATGAAATATAAATGCATAAAGAGTGTTTGGTCACGTGTTCCACCCCAAAACAGTTGTAAAACAGTAAAAGAGGGGCTAATGTTCTCACCTGACAGCAGTAGACTCTGAACCAGAACAAGTAGCAAGTAGCAAACAACAAGACTTCTAACTGGTTCCTATATCATTGCAATCATACATAGAATATAAGATTTGTGATATTGTACTCTTTGATTGATTGCTTGCCTTGTGTTATCATGATTCTGGTTAACCATTGAATATCTGGTTTTTAACCAATTCAAACCCTTATGAAAATAATTCTTAAGTGTTAGATTTATGTATAATCAAAATGTTGTCATCTTTGTAATGAATACATGTTTATTGAAATTTAAACTAGTGGGCCTTATGTTGGGCCAACTATCCCATATGAGCCAATTGTAGCTGGGCCGAAAGGTTAGTCATGGGCCCAACAAGTTCTCATGGGCCACATGGATGTTGTTTGGGCCAAGTTAGCAAATCAATTAAGCCGAATGAGTGAAATGGTTAATTCAAGTGTCATGGACCGGTTGATATGTATTGGGCTGAAACACTACCATGGGCCGCAGCCATGGAATCCATCTCGATCGGTTGAGAAGTGTTTCCACCATCAAAGAACCTATTGAGTTCTATAGCCAAGGGTTCGGCTCGAGATAGTCATCATAGGTTCGCATGGTTTGCATCAGAAGGGTTTGTGACTAAGTTTAGGTAGGTTCGGTGATTCCAGCTAGCCAATGGTTCGCCTAGGTTCGCTCCTACATTGTGGGTTCGGTGGTTGGGAAAGGTTCGGCCAAGACCATGCATGGAAGGTTCGGCCGGAGTTCAAGGTTCAGCTGTCTTTGGTAGCAACAAAGGTTCGCATGCATGGGATGGTTCGGCTCTTCAGAGGTTCGGGATTCATGGGAGGTTCGTCACCATGCAAGGTTCGGCGACATGGTTGGGGTTCGTCGGTCCGGAGGGTTCGCAGCCTGCAAGAATGTTCGTTCCCTAGGTTTGCCCGAACCTAATGGTTCTCTCAGCCTCCAGGTTCGCCGAACCCAAAGGTTCGTTCAGCTGGTAGGTTCGTCACCCGCAGGTTCGCCTCTATAGGTTCGCCCCTACAGGTTCGCCAGATCGCAATTCAGCTACGGTTCATGACGAAATCGTGATTTATCCACAATAGATAGTGATTTTCAATGGGCAATCATGCGAAAACTCATTTAGAACTTGTAAACAGTAAAATGATGTGTTTAAAACCGGTAACTTACTCGATAATATCAGGTTTGATGAAAACCCTTAGATCCGAACCTTCTCTTTAAGATTCCGGCTTGAATAGTTCGATGTAGCTCCGATCCTTGGTACTGCAAGCTTCCTTTCGTCGAGGGGATCGTTTTGATATGCTATATGCGCGATTTGGCGAAGTATTGAAGAAGATCTTGGTGTTTTAATGGTGGATTTGTAGTGAGAGAGTGAGATGGCAAAAATTTTAGAGAGAGAGGGAGAGATGGCTGCAATAAATGAAGGGAATGAAGGGAATTAAGGGCTTTTATGCCCCGGGTGGTTCCCCGCATGTTTGGTCTCGCTCGGTGTCGGTTTCGCGTATATTTACGCGCGTTTTACTACGATTACGAAATTAATATTTTTAATTGTAAAATAGTTTTCTTTAATCGTTTTTGATGAGTTTCAAAATTGTAAAATGAAAACAAAATATTTTACTTATTTTATTTTTCGTTCGTAGTCAGACCGTTGAAGGACTATAATTACGTGTATACCCGCAATTGTGTACGTTTTTCGGTCGTATTATTTATTTATTGACGTTTACTCGTAATTATAAGTTCGACATTTGTATATTTACGGATCGTCACCCATAACTATACTCAGTCTCGCTTACGCATTACGATTTTTTTTTGTTTAATTAATTTGGTTGTCATAATATCCGTCTGAACACTACGCACTAACACTATCCCATTATACCGAATGCAGATAATGTATAGGGCATACCCAGAGTCTAGCTAACTGCCTTATCTACGCCAGCCCACCACTGTTTCGATATAATACAATACTGTTCTTGCCCAGCGTAATCGACTGTAAGTAAATAATACATACTTGTTCCTAATAAGATCCCAGAACACACAAACACAAACATGCACATATGAACCACATTGACTGATTGAATATAAATATACATTGTTCTATCACTGTTTACGACTATCATGACTAAATGCACAAATGTTACAGTCTCCCCTAGTTAAGGGAATTTCGTCCCGAAATTAACTAGCCGAAGGTACTGTAAAAAGATGAGGGTACTTGAGCTTCATCTGGTCTTCACGTTCCCAGGTGAACTCAGCACCACGTTTGCCCTCCCATCGTACCTTTACGATCGGAATTCGGCTACGTTTGAGTTTCTTGACTCCATAATCCATGATTTCAACCGGACGTTCTATGAATTGCATGTTATTTTGATTCTGAATGTCTTCAAGTGGAATCTGAACATCATGATCCGCTAAGCATTTCTTAAGATTCGATACATGGAACGTATCGTGAACATTGCTTAGCTCCACCGGAAGTTTGAGTTTGTAGGCTACGGGACCAATCCTTTCCAGGATCCCAAAAGGTCCAACGTACCTTGGTGCAAGTTTCCATTTCTTCCCAAATCAGACAACGCCTTTCCAGGGAGAAACCTTGAGTAGAACTCGGTCACCGACTTGAAACTCAAGTGGTTTCCGACGTCGATCGGCATAACTCTTTTGCCGATCCCTTGCGGCCTTAAGCCTTGATTGAATGATTGTGATCTTGTCTGTTATTTCTTGAATGAGTTCAGGTACTATGACCTGTGAGTCACCAACCTCGGTCCAACAGACCGGTGATCGGCACTTCCTACCATATAAAGCTTCGAATGGTGCACATTGAATGCTTGTGTGGTAGCTGTTGTTGTAAGAAAACACGATGAGTGGAAGATGAGTATCCCAACTCCCACCGAAGTCAATCACACAAGATCGAAGCATGTCCTCAAGTGTTTGGATAGTCCTTTTGCTTTGACCGTCGGTTTGGGGATGATACGCCGTGCTAAGATTAACACGGGTTCCCAAAGCCTTTTGCAATGTTTGCCAAAAGAGAGAAGTGAAACGACTATCACGATCAGAAATGATTGATGTTGGAGTACCATGACGAGCGATGATTTCGTTGATGTACAAGGTGGCTAACTTCTCCATTTTGTAATCCTCTCGGATTGGGAGAAAATGAACAGATTTGGTGAGTCGATCGACGATCATCCAAATCAAATCGTAACCCCTCGGAGTTCTCGGCAACTTAGTTATGAAATCCATGGAAATTTGCTCCCATTTCCATTGAGGGATTTCAGGTTGCTGCAGAAGTCCCGAAGGCTTCTGATGTCCTGCCTTGACTTTGGAACACGTTAGACATTTCCCCACGTACAAAGCTATGTCTTTCTTCATTCCGGGCCACCTGTAAGATGTCCTCAAGTCTTGGTACATCTTATCGGCCCCTGGATGAACTGAGTATCGTGACTTATGAGCCTCATCACAGATGAGTGTGCTCAATTCTTCTGACTTTGGAATCCACATGCGACCGTTGAAGTATAAAACCCCATCAGCTCGAGGTTCTAGTTTATCTTCAACTCCGCAGTCTAAGTCTGCCTTCAGTTGATTGTCGATCACTACTTGTTGCTGTGCAATACGAATCATATCTTTCAAGTTTGGTTGTGTGTTGATCTCCATGGTTCTTACACGAATTGGCTTGGCTGGTTCCTTACGACTAAGGGCATCTGCCACCACATTGGCTTTACCCGGGTGGTAACGAATCTCACAGTCATAATCAGTTAGAAGCTCAACCCAACGCCGTTGTCTCATGTTGATTTCTTTCTGATTGAGAATGTGTTGCAGGCTCTTGTGGTCCGTATAGATGACACATTTTGTACCATAAAGGTAGTGCCTCCAAATCTTCAATGCAAAGACCACAGCCCCTAACTCAAGGTCATGAGTAGTATAATTCTTCTCGTGAACCTTAAGCTGTCTTGAAGCATATGCAATCACCTTGTCCCGTTGCATAAGTACACAACCGAGTCCAAGGTTTGAAGCATCGCAGTAGACAATAAAATCATCACTGCCCTTTGGAAGACTAAGGGTAGGGGAGTTGCATAACTTCTGTTTAAGAAGTTGGTATGCATCTTCTTGTTTCTGCCCCCATATAAAAGCTTGACTTTTCTGAGTCAGCGTGGTAAGTGGCAAGGCGATCTTTGAAAAGTTCGCGATGAACCTTCTGTAGTAACCTGCCAGACCCAGAAATGAACGAATCTTTGTTGGAGTAGATGGGGTAGTCTAGTTCTTAATTGCCTCAATCTTCGCTGGATCTACATGTATCCCATCTCTATTTATAACGTGACCTAAGAAATGAACTTCCTTTAGCCAAAATTCGCATTTAGAGAATTTGGCGTACAGCTGTTCAGTTCTTAGCAGTTCTAAAACCTTCCTCAAATGATCCTCATGTTCTTGCTCCGTCTTGGAATAAATCAGTATATCATCAATGAAGACGATAACAAACTGATCTAAGTACGGCCTACAAACTCGATTCATTAAATCCATGAATACTGCTGGTGCATTGGTCAGTCCAAATGGCATAACCACGAACTCGTAGTGTCCATAACGAGTCCTAAACGCCGTCTTCGGTATATCCTCATCGTTTACTCTGAGCTGGTGATACCCGGATCGTAGATCAATTTTAGAAAAGCAAGTCGCTCCCTGTAATTGATCAAACAGATCATCGATCCTGGGTAGAGGATATCTGTTCTTGACCGTCAACTTGTTTAACTCACGGTAGTCGATGCACATACGAAATGAACCATCTTTCTTCTTGACAAAGAGAACCGGAGCTCCCCAGGGAGAGAAACTCGGTCTAATGAAACCTTTGTCTAGAAGCTCTTGAAGTTGACTAGACAGTTCTTGCATCTCAGACGGTGCTAATCGATATGGTGACTTCGCCACTGGGTTTGCTCCAGGGACGAGATCGATTCTAAACTCTACTTGTCGGATCGGTGGTAGTCCAGGCAAGTCTTCTGGGAATACATCCGGATAATATCTGATGACCGGAACGTCTTCAACTGTTTTCTTTTCAGGTTTCTTCTCTACCATGTGAGCCAGGAATGCACAGTATTTCTACTTCAGATACTTCCTAGCCTTGATGCACGACACAAATCTTTAATCCGCGGCAGGGTTTCTCGCCGTAAACTTGCATCATTTCGCCGGACGGTAAGGGGATTCGAATAAGTTTCTCCGAGCATACAATTTCGGCGTGTTTTTTGGATAGCCAATCCATTCCCACTACGACTTTGAAGCTTCCGAGTGTCATAGGAATAAGATCGATGAGGAAAAGATGATCGTTTAATCTTAATTCACAATGACGAATTATTGAATTCACTAGTATGGTCTTACCATCCGCTACTTCTACGGTGTAAGGAGCAGTAAGTATAGATGGTTGTATATTAAACAGGGAAGCAGTATTAGTAGAGACAAAACTTTTATTGGCACCAGTGTCAAATATGATAGAAACATAGTGATCATTAATGAGAAATGTACCCGTGACTATTGTCGGTTCCTCACGTGCTTCGGTAGTTCCGATAGCAAAGGCGCGAGCAGTAGCAGTTGTAGCGGCATTGTTAAGTTTCGGGCACTGGTTTTTGAAGTGTCCTTCTGCTCCACAGTTAAAACAGGCCCTTCCACCAGTAGTAGCAGGAATAGCGGTGGTAGTTGTAGCAGCAACAAGATGAGCGGCTCGACACATTGCTGCCAAATGTCCGAACCGTCCACACTTGAGACATTTTCTGCATTGGGTAGTGGGTAGGTGATGGTATTGACATTTGGTGCAAAGTGGGTACGGACCAGTATAAGGGTTTCTGGCCGTAGCAGGTTGTGGAACAGCAGTAACTGGAGTGGCTTGAACAGGTGTACATGCAGTCAAGGCTGCATAGTTCTTGATCATCCTCTGTTTCTGCTTCTTCTTCTTGGGTTGATTCTATTCAGGCTTCTTGCCTTCATCCGTTTGTGGCCGCTTGTATCCCTTCCGAGTTAGTACGCCAGCCTTGACGTACTCTTCAGTAAGAGTAGCGCCAAGATGAATTGCCGCCTCCAGAGTAGTGGGGTTACTCCCCATGAAGGTTCCTCTAATGACTAGGGGTAAGCCTTCAATGTACTTCTCTTTCCTGCGGGATAGAAGAGTAACTAAATGTGGCACCAGCATGCACAACTCATGGAACCGAGTTGTATATTTCGTGCTTTCGCCACTGTCTTGGACCAAATTCCACATTTCATCCTCAAGTTTCTTCAATTCATGTCGTGGACAAAACTGCTCCACAAAACCTTCCCACGGTAAGGCCAAAGCAACTTCCCGTCCTCTGGTGTTCTTCTCCGAATTCCACCAGGTGAGTGCGCCCTTGTGAAAAGCGCTTGAAGCCATCTTGACCTTTAGGTTTTCTTGACATCCGGTGAAGTCTAGGATGTCCTCAATGCTTTCCAGCCATTACAGTAGACTGGTAGCTCCCTCAGTACCAGCGTACTTAGGAGGCTTAGCATCATTGAACTGCTTGAAGGTGAAGGTAGCAGTTCCGACGTTGTTGGCATTTGAGTTGTTTGCTGAATCACTGGTACTTCCACGAAGGTTCTGGGTGATATCAGTGACCATACCCGGAATGACATCCTTCATATGTATGGCGATGGCCCGAGCAATTTTGTTGATCTCGTCATCATTGCTACTTGTTGAACCCTCGCCGTTGGGATTACGTCGAGGAGGCATTCTACGAATAGAAAGCCACAAGTGGTTCAGTAATGAGAAAGGATACAATTGAGTTTACATAATAAAGTTAGTAATATGCTCATACTAGTAATATTATCATTCAATCTTAATATGGGCAAGCACACAAAGTCAGTTAACATAGGATCAGTTAACCTTTTAGCATACTTCTCATATGATTGTGTACAATGTGTCATAAAATTACCCATGATCTTTGATCACCTGAACTATGATTGAATCTATAGATAAATTATGGTTGAATTATGTGTGCACCTACTAACAATTGTTAACATGTAGAACTAAATCGTATGTGTGTCCTACATTTTTCTCATTAACCTATGTTAGTAAGTACTAAGCATGTAATCACTTAAGACTACACATAATGATTGTTCTCCTGATTGATTCACACACAATGGTTGACTCCCCTATGATTGATTAGCACAATGATTGTCTCACACAATGATTTTTATCTCAAATGGTTGTATCTCATATGTTTGACAAATGTTCAATGATTCCATTTGCTCCCGGATTTTCACTTCAAATACGTACGCCGAATTCCCCCTGTCATACTGAAGTTAGTTTATATATAGGGCATACGTAGGGTCAAGCTAACTGCCTGCCCAGCCGAAATCCCACCACCACTTCAGTATGCCAGAGCTTGGCCGCCGTTTGTATTTGAAGCTAGGATCCCAACTCTTGATTGATTATGATTGATTCATGATTGTCTCTTGTACTATGAATATGATTATGATTGTGTAAACCATGGTTCTTAATTTACTTGAATCAAGACCTTAGGTTTTAGTATATGTGTCCTAGGTTAATTAACCTAGGTTCCCAATACTTACAGTATTGAGTATAATGATTTCCTTGTGTGAACTTCAACTAAAGAATACTGTTACACAGATTCTACATTTTGAAGTCCTAATGATGATGAGTACATGATAATGATAACATGATGAGAATTTCAGATCAAAGATACTAAGAATACAGATCTTTGCCTCTGAAACCCTTTGATGAATATGTGTTGAGAAATTTAGTTCGGTTTCCAAAATTATAGAATCTCGATCCAAATTCCTTGACTCGATAACAAATCTTAGAAAGGTATCCCTAAGATCTTTCAAGCTTAATGTAGACTTAATGCTTACTTAAGTTTACTTAGATCCTAAATATCCTCAAGCCTATAGCACTTAATCCTATGGGGTAGCTTAGGTTATAGTCTAGGTCATTAATTATTGGGTTTTTCCTAGTTCTCTACAACCTTGGCTCTGATACCATCCTGTCACACCCCCTGCGCCGCGTGTGGAATCCACGGCGCGGTGACGATCGATGGTTGAATCATGCACAAGTATTGAATAAGAACAACCACAATGCATTAGTAAATTTCATAGAGATTAGACTATTGTTTAGTTACAGACAATCTATCTATCTTCCCAAAAGAATGACACCTACAGACCCAATAATATTGTTTACAAAATAAGACTAAGACAAGACAATTAAACAATCAGGATTAAATGAGTTTCTAATCCATCCTAGCTTGTTTCGTCATGTTGTTCTATCTTAAAACGGTCTCCTTAGTTGTCCTTTAGAATGTCTTAAACCTGATTACCTGAAACATGTGAAAAGTAACTGTCAACTACAAAAGTAGTTGGTGAGAACAATAGGTTTAACAATTGTAAACTTGAATCTACATTGTAAGGCATATGTAATAAACAGTAATTGAAAATACATGGATAGTTGCAACCCAAACTAACATCAAGTAAGAATAACGTGTGCAAACAGTCAAAAGACTGTTTACTAGAAAAGCCAACATATAATCAAGTCCCAAACTACGTTTAGTGTCAGAAATTTGTCAGCAAACGCATTCAACACGAGCTGTACTAAAGAGTTTTACTCAGAAGACAAACTCCGTGTTGACGTAACCCGGTCAATATGACTTATGCTGGTAAACTTAATTAGCAGCAATTTCATATTATCGTAATGCAACCAATTCTGCAGTTAACTTTTAAAACAAATTTAAAAGCTAACTTCAGCTTTGGTGTAACCAAATGTGTCCCACTTTCCCTTGTTGTGATCACCCAGTACTAACGCTATAAGAATAAGAATATGTGTCTTGATGTGTGTATAAGTTTGTTCACAACGATGAACACCATGCTTTTGAACACTTTGATTTGAAACCTTTGGTTGAATGCCTTATTTGATTACCATGATTTGAAAACCTTGCTTGAATACCCTGAATTGAAATCCTTTGATTGAATACCACCATGAAAAACTATTGATTGAAAACCTTGTGTTGAAACTCTTGATTTAATCTTGAGAATAGTGTCCTTGTATAGTAACAAGGTTTATATAATATTATCTTATCAATAGCACAACTTATAGTAAAAGAGTTTATAAAACTTATCCTTTAAAAGTATTTAACATGTATAAAACCATTTGTGTAAAACAGATATAAAACAGTTTAGAGCACCTTTTATAAAACCTTTTAATAGAAAATGTTTAACAGTTGATAAAACCCTTAAAATGATTGATAAATCCTTTTTAAAATAGTTGATACATCCCGTAAATTTGTAAATGAATCCTGTAATGGTTGAAAAGCAGTGTGTTTCCTGTTTATGAAATATAAATGCATAAAGAGTGTTTGGTCACGTGTTCCACCCCAAAACAGTTGTAAAACAGTAAAAGAGGGGCTAATGTTCTCACCTGACAGCAGTAGACTCTGAACCAGAACAAGTAGCAAACAACAAGACTTCTAACTGGTTCCTATATCATTGCAATCATACATAGAATATAAGATTTGTGATATTGTACTCTTTGATTGATTGCTTGCCTTGTGTTATCATGATTCTGGTTAACCATTGAATATCTGGTTTTTAACCAATTCAAACCCTTATGAAAATAATTCTTAAGTGTTAGATTTATGTATAATCAAAATGTTGTCATCTTTGTAATGAATACATGTTTATTGAAATTTAAACTAGTGGGCCTTATGTTGGGCCAACTATCCCATATGAGCCAATTGTAGCTGGGCCGAAAGGTTAGTCATGGGCCCAACAAGTTCTCATGGGCCACATGGATGTTGTTTGGGCCAAGTTAGCAAATCAATTAAGCCGAATGAGTGAAATGGTTAAGTCAAGTATCATGGGCCGGTTGATATGTATTGGGCTGAAACACTACCATGGGCCGCAGCCATGGAATCCATCTCGATCGGTTGAGAAGTGATTCCACCATCAGCGAACCTATTGAGTTCTATAGCCAAGGGTTCGGCTAGAGATAGTCATCATAGGTTCGCATGGTTTGCATCAGAAGGGTTCGTGACTAAGTTTAGGTAGGTTCGGTGATTCCAGCTAGCCAATGGTTCGCCTAGGTTCGCTTCTGCATTGTGGGTTCGGTGGTTGGGAAAGGTTCGGCCAAGACCATGCATGGAAGGTTCGGCCAAAGTTCAAGGTTCGGCTGTCTTTGGTAGCAACAAAGGTTCGCATGCATGGGATGGTTCGGCTCTTCAGAGGTTCGGGATTCATGGGAGGTTCGTCACCATGCAAGGTTCGGCGACATGGTTGGGGTTCGTCGGTCCGGAGGGTTCGCAGCTTGCAAGAAGGTTCGTTCCCTAGGTTCGCCGGGATAAGGTTCGCCCGAACCTAATGGTTCGCTCAGCCTCCAGGTTCGCCGAACCCAAAGGTTCGTTCAGCTGGTAGGTTCATCACCCGCAGGTTCGCCTCTATAGGTTCGCCTGTAACATCAGTGCCGGAACCGGAACCGTCACCGGAACAGTGATCGTAAACAGTACGTGAACAGGAATCAGGTACAAATTTCATGTAATTCAGTGTATTTCATGTTCATATCAAACCTCAGTATCATTTCATATTATCGAAACAGAGAATTCATAATCAATTCAGAAAACTCAGTCCAGAACAATGGTTCTTGAGTCAGATAATTATCTGGCAACACAGAACCATCATGTGATTTATTTGTTAGGATTTTATTATGTATAAACGTATGTGAGGCTTTACAGAACAAAACAGCACGAATATCGTTACGTGAATGCTAAACCGACGGATTTTTCGTATAGGTGACGATCTGTACGAATAAATCTGAAAGTTTAACGTTCTGAATGATATTCAATAATTAGAAAACAATATTGAAAAGTGTAGTTATCGTCGTGTTTGATCGGGTGACGATTCGAACAAATACGTGCGATGACCGCGCGATTCGATTTAAACGTTAAATAAATATTTTGTAAATGAAAAATTTAAAAGATATTTAGTTAATTTATTAGGAATCACAACCTAAAATAATTTTATAACTTCTACTTTAAGATCGAGTCATTTCGTAACGAAAACGACGCGAAACCGGCGTTTCTACGCGAAACCACGCGAAACCGAACGAACCCGAACAAACCCGGGTATTTTTAGAACCATTATTATGGCATTTACTTGCCATAATCATCACCACCTACCAGCCACCAACACCCCATCTCGTCACTTTCTCTCTCTTGTTTCTCTCTCTAAAAACCCTAGCCCTAACTTCTTCAATTCTTCATGAAATTTGGTGTTTTTGGTGTCTAAATCACCACCATCACTAGTAGAACTCGAAAGTACAACCGATCTAAGCTTTCAACCGACTGATTTGAGGTAAAATTCACATTTTAGTTCCGGTTTTTAGGGTTTTTGAAACCCTTTGTTCGAACACCATGTTGGCTGGTTCTATCCTTCTTCGAACCTTAGGAACTTCACAAAAACTTTGCTTAGAATGTGTAGGAAACTATCCCCTCGAACCCCTAGTTGATTTGCCTTAAAAACCATGGCTGCATCTGGATCCTTCGAACGGCCGAATGGCCATCATCTTCAGCTTGTCGAATGAGTGAGACTTCACTCGGCGAATGGCCACCAGCGAATGACCCTACTCCCTTTCGCCGAATGAACAGCTATTCGATCGGCTGCTCTCTTTCGGCCGAGCTCTTCATTCGGCCAAATACTCATTCGAAGGAGGATCAGTCGCCACACCTCATTCAATCGGACCTCATTCGTGAGCCAACCATTCGGCCAACTCATCATTCGACCGGGAAGCCACATTCGGCTTAACTCATTCGATCGAATACCCCTTCGGTCAGACTCTATTCGATCAACTTTATCCGGGATGTGTTAAGTATGCAAGAGAGGTGCATGCATGGGTTGGGACTCCTTTGTGTGTGCATGGAATCATATATTAGGGTTCCCTCCCATGCAACCAACCACAATTTGATCAAGGACCAAACTTAGAACTTTCAAGAAAGGAGTTATCTAAGACTTGAAGGAATAAGGATTTTACATAAAATCACGAGAATCATTATAACAAACTAAGGACTTAAGTGTCGATTTACTAACACCTAGCCTTTAGGCAAATTTATAAAGAATGTAACTATCCTAGATGATTTACTTAAATTATCTAGTCCTAGTTAATCAAAGGAGTCGATCAGAAATCGTTCAAAGATTCAATGTCAAGTAATGAGTGGGCCAAGAGTGGCCCAATGGGCTTAAACTAAGCTCATCATGTTATTTATATTCATCTTTTAAATAATTATGTTATAATAAAAGAAAATGATTTATAACTTTATTAAATCATATTAAATAATGTTTTCTAAATAGTTAACCTAGAATGAAAAGATTCAAAATACGGTTTAATTAAGATCATGTAATAATGAAATTGTAAAGGTCCTACTAAAAGTCTTCAAAGGATTAATCGGGGATATGGGATAAGGGCTCATAACGGGTAATGAATTAGACTAAGTTAGATGAAGTATTAGAAACACATTAGTAATCTAGGACACTTAGTTGCACGCCCGGACCAAACCATAGTTAAAACGTCTATTATATATACTTATCGTATGCGAATTCTTTTAAAACAACTCAGGAACCGAAGATACTTAATCTACAACCAACGAGCGCGCATTTTGTGGTAATTCTATACACAGCAACGCAGGTGAGTTCATTGCCCCTTTTCTAACATTTTTTGTTTTAAAACGCGGGGCTGAGAAGCATGCGTAAACTGTTTTATTTAAACTGTTTATTTAAATGCTTTTAATTATTTTATGTTTCACATATATATGTTTGTTGATACTCCTAGACTCCTGTCTAGGAAATTGTTAGACAAGATCAAATTATTCACGTTAATTAAAGTACTCTTATGAGTAATACTTTGAATTAAACTCTAAATCAACCCTTAGTCCATCAATCTCAAATTCAAGAATCTAAATTCAAAGTGGAATCAAAGGAACTAATTCAAAAGATCATGTTCAAGAAACTTAACTCAGTGTGTGATCTGAGAACCAAGAATCATAATCAAGAATCAAACATCATTGTGAATCATGGAAATTCTAAAGATCAAGATCAAAAGACTCAAGGAATCAGAAATCATAAATGTGTGTGAATCATTGTAATAATGAAATCATTATAATCTAATGAAATCATTAATACTCAAGTCAAGGTGGATGTCAGTTGTATATGGAATCAAGACCACGTGTAACACACATATAAAGTCCCTTCAGGTATAGAAGACTCTTGTAGTCAGGCTATACGGGCGACAACGTGAACAATCATTGAAATCAATATCAAAGTCTAAGAGAATCAAGAGATCAAGAATCAAAGGATATCCTTAAAGTCCCCGCATGTACAGAAGACCTTTGGGTCAAGCTGTAAGGGCAAAACATTAAAGTCCCCGCATGTACAGAAGACCTTCGGGTCAGGCAGTATGGGCATCATTAAAATCCCGTCACGCCCAGGTATACTCCTTGTGAGTTATGCCTGGTATGGGTCACGTGTGAGAGGTTACAACTTGGACCACCACCTACAACTAAGTCTAATTGATTGAGTTAAATAAGGCCCAATCATCATGTCTTAGTTGCATTTAAATGTCTTATTTAATTATTTAATTAAATATTTGGCATTTTACTATTATCACTGACTTTTGGGAAATCATACATCTATAAGGAATTCAAGAGGATCAAAGGCAAATCAGATTTCAATATCATGATCTAAATCAGAAGTGTTGGGTAAAAATGCTTAAGTATCATTAACAACAGTGTCATATGCATATTAGTATGTGGTGGGATGTTGGCTAGGGCTTGTCCCTTACATATGCCCTATATATAAGCATACCGATGTGGATATTACATGTGGAGTTAATGAGGTTAGGGTCTTTACCAAAGGAGGTTTTCAAATCATTTTCAAATCATATTCAAATCATTTTCAAATCTATAACCTATATGAACTCACCAACCATGTGTTGACTTGATTTTCGCATGACTTCTCAGGTGACGAACAGGTCAACTAAGGAGTTATCCCTTTTGGACTAGGACTTCAGATAGAAGGCGTAGTATTTTGGACCTGCATACTTTTGAAGACATCATTATACAATTTATTTTGTATATCTTGTGTAAATACAAGATAGAAATTTATGATGTTGATGGTAGATTTACATTGTTAAGTTATAAACAATACTGATGTAACTTAACTTTGTAATTCTATTATATTTAGCATTTCTCATTTATATCATGTGCAATGTAAACAATCTGATCATCACGATTATCACTCACGATATCGCGCCCCGGGAACTTTCCGCCCGACGGGACAACCGATCCTATCCCGCCGGCTCGGGGTGTGACATCGCCCCTACAGGTTCGCCAGATCGCGATTCAGCTACGGTTCATGACGAAATCGCGATTTATCCACAATAGATAGTGATTTTCAATGGGCAATCATGCGAAAACTAATTTAGAACTTGTAAACATTAAAATGATGTGTTTAAAACCGGTAACTTACTCGATAATATGAGGTTTGATGAAAACCCTTAGATCCGAACCTTCTCTCTAAGATTCCGGCTTGAATAGTTCGATTTAGCTCCGATCCTTGGTACTGCAAGCTTCCTTTCATCAAGGGGATCGTTTTGATATGCTATATGCGCAATTTGGCGAAGTATTGAAGAAGATCTTGGTGTTTTAATGGTGGATTTGTAGTGAGAGAGTGAGATGGCGAAAATTTTAGAGAGAGAGGGAGAAATGGCTGCAATAAATGAAGGGAATGAAGGGAATTAAGGGCTTTGATGCCCCGGGTTGTTCCCCGCGTGTTTGGTCTCGTTCGGTGTCGGTTTCGCGTATATTTACGCGCGTTTTACTATGATTACGAAATTAATATTTTGAATTGTAAAATAGTTTTCTTTAATCGTTTTTGATGAGTTTCAAAATTGTAAAAATGAAAACAAAATATTTTACTTATTTTACTTTTCGTTCGTAGTCAGACCGTTGAACGACTATAATTACGTGTATACCCGCAATTGCGTACGTTTTTCGGTCGTATTATTTATTTATTAACGTTTACTCGTAATTATAAGTTCGACATTTGTATATTTACGGATCGTCACCCATAACTATACTCAGTCTCGCTTACGCATTACAATTTTTTTTTGTTTAATTAATTTGGTTGTCATAATATCCGTCTGAACACTACGCACTAACACTATCCCATTATACCGAATGCAGTATATGTATAGGGCATACCCAGAGTCCAGCTAACTGCCTTATCTACGCCAGCCCACCACTGTTTCGATATAATACAATACTGTTCTTGCCCAGCGTAATCGACTGTAAGTAAATAATACATACTTGTTCCTAATAAGATCCAGAACACACAAACACAAACATGAACATATGAACCACATTGACTGATTGAATATAAATACACATTTTTCTATCACTGTTTACGACTATCATGACTAAATGCACAAATGTTACATATTAGGAGAGGTGTTTTTAATTCAGTTATTCCAAAATCCAGTAGTTGATATTGCAACCAAAGGATTTTGGCAGTGCAATGGGCTCAATGGGGCTAGGAGAGTTTTTTGAAGGGGAAGGAGTAGATATTTGTTCATCTGGGTCTTGTGAATTTATTTGATAAGAGGGAAGGGAGGTAAAGAATCTAGAGACTGAACACTCCTCAAGAGAGGATAGATCTTCAGAAGTTTGACAAGATTCTGAAGAAGAAAAAGAAGAAGGAGAGGGGGTGGAAGAGATGTAGGTTAAGCTTTCAAGATCGAAGAGGTCATCAGGAGCAGAAGGGAAATATGAGGATAGTGCTAACTCATTGAATTTGACATCAATAGTTTCCTCAACTATTTTGGTCCTGAGAGTGAAAGCTCAGTAAGCCTTAGAGGTCTGAGAATATCCAACAAAATATCCCGAGTCAACTTTAGTAGCAAACTTGGATAAAGAGTCTTTTGTGTTCAGAATGAAACACGGACACCTAAAGACTTTAAAGAAAGATATGAGAAGCTTTATGTTATGAAGGACTTCATAGGCAGTCTTGTTATGTCTTTTCACAATGTGAACTCTATTTAAGACATAGCAAGGAGTGTTCACTGCCTCAGTCTAGAAGGATAAAGGTAATCCTGAATCTTCAAGCATAATTCTTGCAGCTTCAATAAGTGTCCTATTCTTTCTTTCTACAACTCCATTTTGAGCAGGAGTTCTAGGAACACTGTATTGTCTGAGGATTCCTTTAGAGATGCAGAACTTATCAAGAACATGGTTCTTGAATTCAGTCCCATTATCACTCCTTATTGTTTTGACCGGAAGTCCAAATTGTCTTTCAAGTTGGGTGATAAGGGAAATTATTTTATCAAAAGTCTCATCTTTGCTGAAGAGAAAGAAGGACAAACAAAATCTTGAGTAGTCATCCACAACAACTAAACAATATCCCTTTCTTGCCAAACTGGCTACCTTCACTGGACCAAAAAGATCAATGTGAAGTAGATTGAGACAGTTAGTTGTTTTGGACTCCTCAATAGGCTTATGTGATGTTTTATGTTGCTTTCCCTTTAAGCAAGATTCACATTGACCTTCAAAGTGAAATTCTTTGGAAGGTAATCCTCTTACTAAAGAAAGGGTAGAAAGCTTATGAAGAGATTGGTGGTTGAGGTGACTGAATCTTCTGTGCCAAAGAGCAGTTTCAGAAGATGATGCTTTGGCTATCAAACAAATAGGAGAGGATGTTTGAGAGTCTGTGGTCATGTCTACAAAATAGACATTTCCACTTCTTTTAGCCGTTAGGAAGGTGTGTTGATCAATTAAGATCTTTCGTTTTGAATTTATTTCAGGAGAAAGAATTTTGCAACTGTCCTTAGTGAAGAATGAACTAAAATTTTTGTCAGCTAATTGAGAAACACTTAAAAGGTTATGCTTGAGATTTTCCACTAAGCTTACATCCTTAAAGTGCAGTCTTCCACTCAAGACGGAACCAGACCCTACTATCCAACCTTTTGCATTATTTCCAAAGGAAATAGATCCTCCATTCTTTGGAATGAAGTTATTTAGAATGGATCTGCATCCGGTCATGTGCCTAGAACCTCCACTGTCCACATACCATAGTTGACTTTGGTTTGAAGAAGGTTTCTGCACATGACAATTAATTGCAATAGGTTAGATATGGGTCTTATTTTATTCTTAGAAGAAAGAGAAGATGTTTATTTGTTTTGCTGAGTGTTATTCATCAATTTCTGCGTCATCAGTATCAGCTGTTGCTTATTTTGATGCAAGATATTGATTTGGGAATCTCCGGAAGGAGGGTTCACCTCAGCAGGAGAATGAGCAGTAGGAGTCACCATGGGATAAGAAGGTGGTGTTCCAAGGAGGGAAGGGCCAGGTAGAGTAGATGAAGGAGAAGAAAAGTGAGGAGAAGGATGGGAGCTAGGTCTTATTGAGCTATTTGTTGAAGATCTATTAGCCTTCTTTGATTTCTTCATCTTATTGGGGAGGTTCCTTTTAGAAGAGGAATCCTAATTGGCTTTCAATCTTTCAGCATTTAGTTTTTCTCTTGCTTTCTCCAAGGGAGTCTTTGTCCAACAGTTTTCAGTAGTATGATTATACTTGAAACATTTTAGACAAGCAGGAGATAGAGAGGAGTAATTGGGAAAGAAGGGCTTATTTGCCTTCATTTTTGGATAAGGAGGATGAGGATGAGAAGGAAGAAATCTGATATCAATCATGGTCCTCTTTCCTTTGTCAAGGCGGGCAGCATGATTATCAGAGGTCTTAAGAAGATTTGTATCTTCCAATAATTGAGTAGAACTCATGGTTGGAGCAATCTCATTTTGTTCTGAAGCATTATTGATTTGATCACATTCCAAGGGTGTTTTCTCCAGTTTCTCATCATTTTTTCAGTGGGATAAACAAACGTAGGAAACTGCGGAGGTTGTACACTCTTGGAGGTGTGATTGTTATAGATGGAATTTCATCCGGAAGAAAGGTGGGTGAGATGGGCTCAGAATCAGTCTCGTTTATTTTATTGTCAATCGGGGTGTAGTACTTTGAAGGACTAGGATGATTAAACCAGATTCCAAATTTGGCGTTGCTGTGAACTTGCTTGCTTAAAAGCATTTTGAACCCTTAGCAGGATTCAACCCACTTGTCACAGCTGGCCTTGGTCTGAGACAGTTCATCTCTACAAGCTGCATATTTTTCTTTTTGCAAGTCAAATAAAGCTTGTAGGTTGGACTTTTCAGTCGTTAGGACAGAGATTTGACTATCCTTAATTTTTATTAATTTTTCTATTTCAGAATTTTTATTATCTAGCAGTTGCTCCAACTCCTGATTTTGTTGTTGAAGCAACACATTGGCTTTCTTTATTTTAGCAAAAGCCTCTATGCATGAATCAGTACATAGTGTTTCTAGTGTGGAAGAAGATACATGCTCATCAAACACATTGGCTTTCTTTATTTTAGCAAAAGCCTCTATGCATGCATCAGTACATAGTTTTTCTAGAGTGGCAGAAGATACCTGCTCATCAGGAGTGTCTGCAGCAGGTTGTTCAGAAGGGGAAGAGTCATCACCGACAGCCATAAGAGTGAAATCTGTTGGTTCAGAAGTGATGAGGGCATACCCTACATCTTCAGGCAAGCTGCTTCAGTCGACATACTCTTGGGTGAAGAGAGCCGGTTGACTGGAAGAAGAGGACGGGATAGCAGGGCCTGGTATATTTATTTGAGAAGAGGATGGTGCAACAATTTGAAGAGGTGCAGGAGCAAGTTGATACATGCTACCATTGGCAGCTTGTACAAATTGTACATTGGTAGGAGGAGGGGTCTGTACAATGTGTGCTGACTCCTGAGGATTTTTGTGCCTTCTGAAAGATGAGGAAGACGAAGAAGAAGAAAAAGGTGCCGAAGAAGTATGTGATTGTGAGTTAGGTAAAGTCACATACGGTGAAGAATTTGAGTTGGGAGAATTTTTGCATTCCCTCGTAAAGTGTCTAGTGCCATGACATCTATAGCACTGGACCTTAGCCTTATTTAGGTTGAACATGGTTTTCCCTTGAATACCAGGAAATTTCCTTCCGGTCCTCTTGTAGAAGTTATCCGTTCTTATGCTAAAGAGGGCCAGTTGGTGAAGAATGTCCATCTCTTCCAAGTCATCACTTGGAACTTGATGGAGATCATCCATGATAAAGCATAGATGATCAGAGATAGAAGAGTGGTCATCACAGGAAGAAGAAGTGTTGACAGTAGTTATGTCTATGTATTCATCATAACCCTGATCATTTGTCTCAGAGTTATGACTCAGAAGAGGTGAGTTCCCTTGAACATACTCTTCAGTTGATTTACCAGACTTTATTAGTTTTCTTTTCTGGTCAATGTCTCCCTCAAAGGTGAGCAACTTACCATGAAGTTGGGTAAGCGAGAGTTTCCCAAAGTCTGGAGAGGATCTCTTAACAATGGAATAGGTTTCCCATTTTTCAGGTAGAGATCTCAAGAAACGTGTCACACCCCAAGCTGGTGGGATGGATCGACTTTCCCGTCTGGCGGAAGGATCCCGGGGCGCGATATCATGAGTGATAATCGTGATGATCAGATTGTTTACATAGCATCAACATTGAGAATAACTAAAGCACAATATAGTATTAAACTAGGATTACAAAGTTAAATTACAACTGTCACTGCTTGATAGTTTAACTAAGTAAGCCTATCAAAAGAATCGTATGTTTACTATCTTGTATCTGTACAAGATATCAAAAGTGATTCTCAGCGTTCATCAAAACATGTGCTTATCAAAATCCACTAGGTCCTCTAACTGGGCATCCTAGTATGCATTCCTTAGCCTTGAGCTTACTTCTATACGTCACCTAAGAAAGCATGTAAGAAAATAAAGTCAAACAATGGTTGGTGAGTTCATATAGTTTTAGAGTTTGAAAATAGATTTATCAAACCTTTATGATACAACCTTAAACTCATTAACATTACTTGTAATATCCAATTTGGTATGCTTATATATAGGGCATACGAAAGGGTCGAGCCTACAACCCGCCCAGACGCCATCCCACCACATACTAAACCACATATGACATTGTTGTTAATGATAATTAAGCATTGTACCTACCATCCAATCCCATTCTCGTCATAGCTTTGTCATTCTGTTTATAAGTTTACAACATGCATACCATAGCTTCTGTAAGTTTAGTTTTGGGAGTTATCATTATGGACAACTGAACACCCGAAGGAATACAACATCAATCCATATTGTAACAAAATGTAATTAGCATCATCAGTAGTTTGATAAAGGATGGATTTCTAAGATGACACAAAGGCAACTAACAAAATCCAGAATCATCCTAGTCACATATATCACAATCATGAGTAGGAAATGAGGAATCACTGTATGGCAAGCACTGAGAGGCCAACAATCTATTCCTTCGAGTTCTGACCATGAAGGACATCCCGAGGCAAGCACTGAGAGGCCAACGGTCTGTTCCTTCAAGTCCGGACTATCAAGAACACCCTATGGCAAGCACTGAGAGGCCAAATTGGTATATTCTTTCAAGTCCGACTATGGAGAACACCCTATGGCAAGCACTGAGAGGCCGAATCAGTATGTTCTACCATAGCCAATAGCTTTAGCATACAAGTTTATAGCATTCATATAGTTTAGCATTTACGTATCTTGTGCACAAGTACTAGCTTCATAACCGGTAGGGCTAGCATTAAGAGGCCAAACTGTTGTTTTAGCATGGCAAGCATAATAAGCATACAAAGTTTACAGCATTCTGAGCATTTCAAGCACTTCGAGCATTCGAGCATAGCAAGCATATCTAGCATATCAGTCTTTCTGAGTTTGAGCATTCAAGCTTTCTAAGTTAGTTTATAAAAGCATTTTGACCTGTTACTCTTTGCATTCTTTGCATATGAAAAGCACTCGGTGTTTTAAGCAAACTAGTTTAAAAGTAAGTAGCCTTAGCATGTAGTCTTAGCATGTAGCATTAGCCTCTAGTATTAGCACTTAGCATTAGCACTTAGCATTAGCATTAGCATTTAGCATTAGGATTTAGCATTAGCACTTAGTATTAGCATCTAGATTTAGCACTTAGCATTAGCATTAGCATTTAACATTAGCAATTAGCATTAGCACTTAGTATTAGCATCTAACTTTAGCACTTAGCATTAGCATTTAGCAATTAACGTGTAGTATTAGCACTTAGTATTAGCATCTAGCTTTAGTACTTAGCATTAGCATTTAGCAATTAACGTGTAGTATTAGCACTTAGTATTAGCATCTAGCTTTAGCACTTAGCATTTGCATTTAGCATTAGCACTTAGTATTAGCATTTAGCTTTAGCACTTAGCATTAGCATTTAGAATAAAGCAATAGCTTTTAGATTTTAGAATAATTATTCAAGCATTAACATTAACATTATGAATAATCATAAAAATGTTTAAAAAAACATTTAAACAGTTGTTTAAAATGTATAAACATGCTTCTCAGTCCCGCATTAAAATCAAAATAGTTTGAAAAGGGACAAATGAACTCACCTGTGTTGCTAAGTATAAGTTACCACAGATAATGCGCGCTCGTTGATTGTAGCTTAAATATCTTCAACACCTGAGTTGTTTTAAAAGGTTCGAATACGGTAAGTCGTTATAATAGACGTAAACTAGGGTTTCGGTCTCGGTGTGCAACTAAGTGTCCTATATTCACTAACTGGTTGTCGGGGATTTTATCTAACTAGTCTAAGGTATTACCCATAAATAAAACCCTTAACCCCATAAGACTTTGATTAATTATTTGTAAAGTAATCTGTTTTAAATAAATCTTAAGTTAGAACCATTTAATTAAGTAAAGAAATAGCTTGTTATTGATTCCATTTAATAAAATCCTAATGGGTTTTATTAAGAAAGTTCATAGATTCGTTTATTAGGCTTAAGTAATCCAACTTGATTAACTCTAAGCCTAAACCTTAGCATTTAGCTTTCTTTGTTTCTTAAGTCTCTTGTGTATACAACTTAGATTAGAAGGTTCAACGAAACCATCTAACCTATTTGTATATAGTATGACATTTACTAAGTATTATGTGTTCATAGTTAACACTAATACTTAGTTAAGTTCTTTGCAAATTATGATTTATGCTCGAATGTATAAAAACCTCGAGATGATTGCCTTAGGCTTTGTTTAGTTTCAACCCCATGTGATAACAAGATATAAGTTTAACATTTGCTTAATAAAACATCAATGTCTCCATCCTTAGCATGAAAGGATTACAAGTTAGCACTTTTGTTTAATAAGAATAGGATAGTTTATTGTCATGAAATCCCAAAGTTTTCCCCATGCACCACATACCCATGCATGAGGTTCACGTATTCAACCCCCCGATGTTATCCTCCATGCCTACACACAATGACCTCAGCCAACCGGTTGGGACATGGAAAAATGGCTGGCCACATGACCCTCAGCCGAATGTGGCTTAACCGAAAGAGAAGGGTCTGCGAATGGAGTGTCCGGATGGGACTAGCCGAGCGAATGGGGCCTGGTGCGCATTAGCCCTTTCCCTAATGAAACGTCGAGTGAATGAGGCCTTTGGTCGACTGTGAGGACTATGGCCGAATGGGGGGGGGGCGATCGAATAGGGTCCGAGCGAATGACTTGTGGCGAAGGGACCCAACTGACCGAATGGAGGAGTTAGCCCTTCGGCCGAATGTGGCTATTCGGCCACCTGTGTATTCATTCATTCAGCCGTCGACCTGTATCACCCTCAGCCTCCCTCTTCTAGCTAAATGGCTAGATCAAGAAGTATAGTGTGTTCCTACTTCGTCCTAAGCATGTTTGGTGGTGTTTCCCTAAGGTTTGACATGGTTTTAGCCGGTTTCTTAGAGGATTCGAACAAGGGGTTTTGAAACCCTAAAATCGCACACAAAACCTCATTTTTACCTCGAATTAGATGGTATAAAGCCCAGATCTTCTGTACTTCTACGATCTACGTGTTGGTGTGGTCGTTTAGACACCAAAATGGCTTGAAATGGTTAAGAAATGAGAGGTTAGAGATGGTAATTCTAGAGAGAGAGTATAGAGAGAGAAAGTGACGGTGGTGGTGATAAATTTTGGTTGCTGGGGAAGATGAGGGTATTAAATGCCCTCATAAATGGCTTCAACTTAACCAGGTTCGTTCAGGTTCGTTCGGTTTTGCTCGGTTTCGCGTAAAAACGTCGTTTCTCGTTCGTTTTCGTGACAGACGTCTCGTTTTAAAGAAAACATTTAATAATTTAATTTAGATGGTTATTCCTAGTAAATTACTAATTATCTTTTGTTTATTTTTAAATTTTCAGAAAACGGTTAAGTTACAGTTTAAATCGAATCGTATAATCGACGCGCGTATTCGTTCGAATCGTCACTCGTACGAATACGACGATGACTACACTCTTCAATGTGGTTTTTCTAATTATTGGACGTCATTCGGAATGTTAAACTTTCAGATATATTCGTAAAGATCGTCACCTATACGAATAATCCGTCCATTTAGCGTCCCTGTAACGACATATGGCATTGCTTTGTTTTGTTAAACCTCGCATACGTATATACAAAATAGCACATTACAAGCATTCATATGTCAATTCCATGTTGTCTGATGTCACACCCTGAGCCGGCGGGACGGATCGACTTCCCCGCCGGGCGGAAGGTTCCCGGGGCGCGATATCGTGAGCGATAATCGTGATGATTAGATTGTTTACATAGCATCAATGTCAAGAATAACTAAAGCACAATATAACATTAACTAGGATTACAAAGTTAAATTACAAATGTCAATGTTTAGTAATTTAACCCGGTAAACCTATCAAAAGAATCAAATGTTTTCTATCTTGTAACTGTACAAGACATCAAAAGTGATTCGTATCAATAACAAAAGATGTGCTTTCAAAAGTCAACTAGGTCTTCTATCTGGGCAGCCTAGCATGCAATCCTGAAGAATTAGCCTATTCTTGTACGTCACCTGAGAAAGCATGTAAGAAAAACAAAGTCAACACAATGGTTGGTGAGTTCATATAGTTTTAGTATTTGAAAAATAGTTTTGCAATCACTTCGGCAAAACCTTAACCTCATTAACATCACCTGTATCATCCAACTCAGTATGCTTATATATAGGGCATACCCTTGACTCGAGCCTACAACCCGCCCAGACGCCGTCCCACCACATACTAAGCCACATAGGACATTGCTGTTAATGATAATTAAGCATTTTACCTACCATTCAATTCCATCATAGTTTCAAGCATCCTGTTTAGAAGTTTAAGTTATCTACCCAATAGCATTCCCAAATCCCTTCGGTAACAACCTTAATCTCATTAACATCACCTGTATCATCCAGCTCGGTATGCTTATATATAGGGCATACCCCTGAGTCAAGCCTACAACCCACCCAGACGCCGTCCCACCACATACTAAGCCACATAGGACATTGCTGTTAATGATAATTAAGCATCTTACCTACCATCAAATCCCATCATAGCTTTAAGTATTCTGATCATAAGTTTCAACACGCACAAAGTCGTATTAGAGCATCGAGTTTTTGAGAGTTTCCATTATGGACAGCTGAACGCCCTAAGGAATTCAGCATCCATCCATAAAGGAACTAAGTAGGACTCATAACATCGGTGTTTTGATAAAGGAGTCTTCAAGATAACACCAAGTCAACTAGAAGAGACCAAAATCATCCTAGTCACTCGTCACAACCATGAGTAAATCAAGAAGAACACTGAATGACTAGTAGGGTTTGACCATTGTCAAGACGCGGCGGCCAATCAGTCTGTCTTACATGATTCTGACAACGAAGAACACTGATGACTAGTAGGGCTTGACCTATGTCAAGACGCGGCGGCCAACAGTCTGTCTTACGGTGTCCGACAACGAAGAACACTGATGACTAGTAGGGTTTGACCAATGTCAACACGGGTTGGCCAACAGTCTGTCTTACGATGTCCGATAGCTTAAGCATACAAGTTTAAAGCATTCCCATAGTTTTACTGATGACTAGTAGGGGTTGACCAATGTCAACACGCGGCGGTCAATCAGCCCGTGGTCTGAGCATTCCAAGTATATCAAGCATTCAAGTGTTTCAAGTATTCCATGCACATCGAGCATTCAAGTATTCAAGTTTTCCAAGCACATCGAGCATTCAAGTATTCAAGTATTCAAGTATTCAAGCATTCAACTATTCATCTATTGTATTTTCATGCAAATATGGAGCAAGAAAACTCTATGAAAAGATGGTGGTTCAATTCGATGTTATTTAAGAAGGAGTTCGAACACAGATGTAGGCTAAGTAAATCAACGAGCAATCTTGGTCCTATTGAAAATGCCAGCGAAAGTAAAGATCCGAATATAAATGATACGGATAAAAACATTCAGAGTTGGGGTGGTCATGACAATTATAGCAATGTTGATCTTTTTTTTGGCGTCAAGGACGTTTGGAATTTCATCTCTGATGAGACTTTTTTAGTTAAAGATAGTAATGGGGACATTTATTCTATATATTTTGATATTGAAAATCATATTTTTGAGATTGACAATGATCATCCTTTTTGTAGTGAACTAGAAAGTTCTTTTTATCGGAATTCTAGTTATCTGAATAATGGATCTAAGAGTAAGAATCCCCAACACGATCCTTACATGAATGATACTCAGTATACTTGGAATAATCACATTAATAGTTGCATTGACAGTTATCTTCAGTCTCAAATCTGTATTGGTAGTTACATTGTAAGTGGTAGTGACAATTCCAGTAACAATTACATTTCTAGTTCCATTTGTGGTGAAAGTGGAAATAGTAGTAAAAACGCGGATGCCAGAACGAGTGATCAAATTATACGGGAAAGTTCTACTGATCTGGATGTAACTCAAAAATACAGGCATTTGTGGGTTCAATGCGAAAATTGTTATGGATTAAATTATAAGAAATTTTTTAAATCAAAAATGAATCTTTGTGAACAATGTGGATATCATTTGAAAATGAGTAGTTCAGATAGAATCGAACTTTCGATCGATCCGGGTACTTGGGAGCCTATGGATGAAGACATGGTCTCTCTGGATCCCATTGAATTTCATTCGGAGGAGGAGCCTTATAAAAATCGTATCGATTCTTATCAAAGAAAGACATGATTAACCGAGGCTGTTCAAACAGGCATAGGGCAACTAGACGGTATTAACGTAGCAATTGCGGTTATGGATTTTCAGTTTATGGGGGGTAGTATGGGATCCGTAGTCGGGGAGAAAATTACCCGTTTGATTGAATACGCTACTAAAGACTTTCTACCTCTTATCATAGTGTGTGCTTCCGGAGGGGCACGCATGCAAGAAGGAAGTTTGAGCTTGATGCAAATGGCTAAAATCTCTTCTGCTTTATATGATTATCAATCAAATAAAAAGTTATTCTATGTACCAATCCTTACATCTCCTACTACCGGTGGGGTGACAACTAGTTTTGGTATGTTGGGGGATATTATTATTGCTGAACCTAATGCCTACATTGCCTTTGCGGGTAAAAGAGGGAACAAACATTGAATAAAACAGTACCCGACGGTTCACAAGCGGCTGAGTATTTATTCCAGAAGGGCTTATTCGATCTAATCGTACCACGTAATCCTTTGAAAAGTATCAAGCATTCAAGTGTTTCAAGTATTCCATGCACATCGAGCATTCAAGTATTCAAGTTTTCCAAGCACATCGAGCATTCAAGTATTCAAGTATTTCAAGCATCAAAGTCTTTATAACCTTTTGAAATAAGTGGGTCTTTCTAAGTTTTCAAGTTTACACAAGTATGGTTTTCAAAAACATTCCCAGTTTTAGTTTCTGTCTTCACTATGTATTTAAAAGCTTGGGAGTTTTAAGCAATTAAGTACAAGTGTAAGTAGCATTAGCCTTAAGGTTGAAAGTATAAGTTATCAACTTTTATCATGAATAAAGTATTAACATTTAGAATATGTGTATATAGTATTAGCTTTTAAAACGAGAGTATAAAGTATTAGCATTTAGCGTAAGTGTTCAAGCTTTAGCATCGAGCATGTAGTTTAAGCATATAGTTTATAGCAGCATCAAACATATAGTTTAAGCATCGAATTGTAGCATAATCCTCAAGGATATAGTTTAAGCATCAAGTTTATAGCATAAGCATCAAGCAAATAGTTTAAGCATCGAGTTGTAGCATAAGCCTCAAGCGTATAGTTTAAGCATCGGACTTATAGCTTCTAAAATAAGAGTTTCAAGTTTAAGTATTAGTATGAGCATCATGTGTATGTGTAAAAGCATTTAATAAACATTTCAATAATTTCTTAAAATGTATAACATGCTTCTCAGTCCCAAGGTAAAAACAAATATGTTTGAAAAGGGACAAATGAACTCACCTTGTGTTTGAAGAGGTTGACTATGTCAAAACAAGAATGTGCTCGCTCGTTGTAGTATTCGTTGTTATGTTCAAGATCCAGTATTGGTTTCATGTAGTTGTATCTTATAAGTATTTGTTGTAATGATTCGTGTGCGTGTAAGTGTTAGTGTTAGCCCGAAAGTTGGCTAACACTATGAGTCTCGGTCTTTATTCGGCCCTTGTCCAATGACCATAGATTTCCTAACACTTATTTGATTTGAACCAAAGCTTGTATTTTATCCTTAAATTTCTTGTTAACTTGATTGATACGCAAGCCTTATGTTGTATGATGTTCATTAATCAATTAAAATCCATCCTCTTTGTATTAGATTAAGTTAACAATTCCCATGCAAGTTATCGACCTAACGTGTTTGTTAAACCATTAATTAAACGATCCGATTCCCATAATGGGCCGGCAATCTATTGGGCCGAATACTAAGTGGGTCATCTCCATAGTGGTGTGGTCCGCACCATAGAGTGTCATGGGCCGTATGGGTTGCTACGGTCCGGGGACACTTTGTTGGGCCGAAAGCTTTCTAGCCAAATAAAAGGTAGGCTAAGCAACGTCGTGGGTTGAGTGACATGGTTTTGGGCCGATTGGGCTATGGTGTTGGGCTGCAAATGGTTTCAGCCGAGAAGGGAGGGGTTTTGATTTCTATTTCAGCGAACCTTATCTTGCTCGGCTAGGGGTTCGGCCATAGATAGTTTATCATGAGATTGGACTAAAGTTGCTATGCATGGTTCGTTTCAAGGTTCGCCCGCAATAGGTTCGTGGCTATTGTGAGGTTCGTTGTTATGGAACTAAGTTACAGGGTTCAGCTCCTGAGTACCACCTCACGAACCTTTAGGTTCGTCATCTAGGATTCGTCTAGCAGCATAGGTTCGGTGATGTGGGTGGTTCGGCCAGGTTGTGTTGAGGTTCGCTGCAAATGGCTAGGTTCGGCTGGAGATGATTTAACCCAGGGTTCGGCTAGGGTTCGCAGCAACCATGCAGAGAGGTTCGTGCATCATGCAATAGCCGTCGTAGGTTCGTGGGTGCTGGTAGCCAAGGGTTCGTGGAAAAAAGGGTTCGGCTACCTGGTCTGTAGATGATGCGTACAGGTTTGTCGTGCATGTAGGTTCGGCCGCCTTAGGGAGGTTCGGCTGATCGCCATTTCCAGCCAACCCAGGGTCCGGTCATGGTGGCTTTTCACGAACCTGTATCTCATCATCCTCCTACGCCTTCTGATCAGTTGTGTGGTTATTTCTAGGGTGTTTTAGAGTGAATTTAGGCTCTCTCGAAGGTGTATGGTGCGTGTATATCAGATCTTAAACCGGGTGGGGGTTTAGTTCGAACAAGGGTTAGAAAACCCTATATTTCCGAATCTTTAGAGCTTAATACCTGGGTTTTGGCTGGACCAAACTTTCGATCGTCTGTACTTCTTGGTAGAGGATGACTAGAGCTTCGTGTGAACACCAAGAACGCACGATTTCACCAAGATTTGAGCAAGTTATGGAGGTTTAAAGGTGGAAATTCTTAGAGAGAGAGATGGACGGGTAGACAGAGTTTTAGAGAGAGAGAGAGGACATGTAAAAATGAAATAAATGCCTCATTTAGGGTTTAAATACCCCGAGGGTATCCGGGTTCGTTTCGGTTGCTCGTTTTTCGTCTTTGTTGCGTTTCAGGATCGTAACACGCGTAATATACGTGTTTTAAATAAAAAGACTTTATTTAATTCATTTTTGATGAGTTTCAAAATTGTAAAATGTTAAAATATTATATTTAATTAAATTATTATCGTTCGTATCGTTTTCGTTTTACGTTTCGTCAGAAAACGTCACTTACGCGCGTTTTCGTACAGAGCGCTAACTGTACGAACACGATCGTATGTTTCACTTTCTGATTCTGTTTTCTACTTTTAGTCATCATTTCAGATCGTTAAACTTTCAGGTCTATTCGTACAGGTCGTCACCTATACGAATAATTCGTCGGTTTAGCATTCTGTAACAACAACTGTTATGGTTTTGTTCTGTTTATCCTCACATACGTTTATACCTAATAGTACCAAATCAAGCATGTGTGTACCTGTTCAGTGTTTTCTGATGTGTTTTTGACTGTTAAACCATGAGGTTTAATTCAGATTTTAGAGCCATAGCATAATAGTTTAGTGTTTCGCATCCAGTGTCAATAGTATATACCTAGTTCACGTAGTTTGTACTTGAGATACTGTGAAATTTACTATGCAACTTACTGTTCCGGTAACGATTCTGGCACAGATGTTACATCTGATGTATTTCTGACTGTTAAACCATAAGATTTAATCAGATTTCAGAAATGATTGCAATATAGTTTAGTGTTAAGCATTAAAGTGTTAATAGCATACAAATAGTTTACATAGTGTGTACCTGAGTTACTGTGCAAGTTACTGTTCAGATCACTGTTCCGGCGACGTTTCCGGCACTGATGTTACAAAACAGTTTAGAACAGAGACAGGGGGTACACTTGACCCGCTAGTTTCAATTCACTTAAGAGAGAAGTAAATCGTTCAAACTGCTGAGTCAGTGACTCATTATTTAGTTGGGAGAATGTCTTGTATTGTTGAGCTAATATCTCACTGGTATTAGCCACAACATCTTCGGTACCACCGAATTGCTCTTTTAGAGCATCCCACAAGTCTTTAGCAGACTCATGGTGAAGAAGACCACAATATATTTCATTTGGAAGGGCCATAGCCAACTGAGCATGTGCCTTTGCATCAAAGCTCCAAATTCTGGTAGTCTTCTTCGGTGTAATTCAGAGGATCTTTCGGGACATTGTCTCCAGTCTCTGTGTCCAGGACCGTTGGTTTATGCGGTCCGAACATGACAGACTTCCAACATCCTGTATGATTATTGGACAGGAAGTGTAACATCCACCTTTGCCAAATGTTATATTGATGCCTGACAAAGATTGGTGGCTTCGTGGCCGATCCGGTGTTATGAGGGTCTAGGGTGAATTTCTTTGCCGACCAAGATTGGTGGCTTCGTGGCAGATCCGGTGTTATGAGGGTCTAGGGTGAATTTCTCTGCCATTGGTTCACAAATGGTTATGAGCAAATCAATGAGTGATGAGTTCTCAAAGAAATTTTGTTAGAATGATTGTTTGAACACGGTGTAGTTCAAAAACCAAAGTCCTACAGATTTAAAAAAAAGAAAGAAGAAAAGACAGAATACAGAAAACCTAAAACAACGAGATATCAATGAGAGCTTTGAGTTTTAGTCTTGATGATTAAACCAAGAATAAGGACAAGGCTCTGATACCAATTGTTGAGCTACAAAAACCTTGAGGAGTAGATGTTTTACCAGGAACATGGCTTTAGATACTTAGTCAAAGCTTTGGTTTTAGCTCGCTCTAAAGTTTTGCATAAAGTTATTTTTTGTTGTTTTAGTTTTCTTGCCTAGATAGAGAGAAGAGAAGAGATAAAAAGCACAAAGAATTCTTGGGGGAAGTAATTCAAATTATTTAGAGAATGTTGGGACTTAAATACCCAAAAATTCTGAGGTACAAGACAAGAAGTAATAAGACAAATAGCTGACATTGTTACAGACACTGATACAATAGATTAGTACAAATACAAAGTCAACAACATCGGAAATAAGAGTCTTCAGTAGTCTTCAGGTCTTCCGAGGTTGAAGTATATGTACTGGAGTTCAGCGGTTATTCTTTAGGAAGATGATTAATTAATCAGTTATTTCGGAAGAGGAGACTGTCTTCCGAGTCATTTGACTTCTTCCGATGCAAGGGTTGTCTTCCAAAGATGTCAAGATCAGCTATTGTCTTCTGAGGTAGATAGGTTCAGCGGCAGTTCTTTTTGGCGAAGCATCCGCTGATGGCCTTCCGATACTGAAGATGTTCTTCAATCGGAAGAGAAGCATCCGCGGCTTTGTCATTCCGCGGTTTTATTCAAATGTCTGGCTTCAGTGATTTTGCTAATCAATCCTTATTTTCCAACAGATCACTTTTTCTCGCTGCATCTGCACGCAACCTAGTCCTTGTATCGAGGCATCGCGGTATACTACGAAGTCATCTGTTCCATCAGGAAGGGATAAGATAGGTGCACTACAGAGCTTCTGCTTGAGAACTTGGAATGCAGCTTCTTGCTTGTCAGTCCATAGATATTTCTTATCCTTGTGAGTGAGAGTTGTGAGTGGTTGGGCTATCTTGGAAAATCCTTCTATAAATCGTCGATAATAGCCTGCCAAGCCTAGGAATTGACGCACCTCAGTTGGGGTCTTTGGTGCTTCCCAGTCCTTGATCGCCTCTATATTGGATTTATCCACATGAATCCCTTGTTCATTAACAACATGACCCAAGAATTGGACTTCTCTAATCCAGAAGTCGCATTTGGAGAGTTTAGCATACATCTTCTCCTGTCATAAAAGTTCAAGAGCCAATTGAAGATGCTCTTGGTGTTCTTCTTGAGTCTGCGAGTAGATGAGAATATCATCGATGAAGATAATGATAAACTTGTCAAGGTATGGTTTGCACGCTCTATTCATGAGGTCGATGAATACTGCGGGTGCATTAGTCAGCCCAAATGGCATGACCAAAAATTGGTAATGGCCATATCGTGTACGAAAAGCTGTCTTGGGGATCTCTTCTTCTAGAATTATCAGTTGATGGTACCCATATCGCAAATCGATCTTGGAGTAGTAACTTGATCCTTGCAGCTGATCGAACAGATCATCAATGCGAGGTAAGGGGTAATGGTTCTTGATTGTCACTTTGTTTAACTCATGGTAGTTGATGCACCTTCGAAATGTGCCATCCTTCTTGTTTACAAAGAAGACCGGAGCTCCCCAAGGTGAGAAACTTGGTCTAATGAAACCCTTGTCCAGCAACTCCTGGAGTTGATTGAACAGTTCTAGCATCTCCGAAGGTGCCAGTCGATAAGGTGCTCGTGCAATAGGTGCTGCTCCCGGTGCGAGGTCTATGCGGAACTCCACTTGTCGAGGTGGTGGTAGTCGTGGTAGATCCTCAGGAAATACCTTGGGATAGTCGCATACGACTGGGATGTCTTCTATTTTCTCCTCTTCTTCAGTCTTGTCAGTGATAAGCGCCAGTATGGCTACGTATCCCTTTCGTAAGCATTTGTGAGCCTTTATGGACGAGATGATGTTAAGAGGAGTGTCGCTCCTTTCGCCATTAATGTTTATGGTTTCTCCACTAGGGAGGGGTATGCGCACAATCTTGTCGTGGAAAATGATGTCAGCTTGGTTTTCAGACAACCAATCCATGCCTACTACGACATCAAAACTGCCTAGTGTAACTAGCATGAGGTCAATCTTAAATTTATGGTTTGCTAGCTCTAAAGTGCATTTTTTCAGAATGTGTTTAGTTATAATCAATTTACCATCAGCTAGCTCTACTGTGTATCCAACCTCTAAAGGGGTTGGTGTTATGGCAAGTATCTCGCTAAAATCCTTGGATATAAAGCTTTTCTCAGCTCGAGTATCAAACAATACAGAAGCATAATGATCGTTTAGGAGATACGTACCTGTTGCAAGGTTGGGATCATTTCTGGCTTCCTTAGCCCCGATCACGAAGGCTCGTCCCTTCGAACCGTTGTTGTTCCCGTTATTGTTGTTGTTCTTCAGATGTGGGCAGTCCCTCTTGAAGTGCCCTGGCTTTCCACATTTGAAGCGGCCCTGTGGTGCTTCAAGTTGTTGTTGTGGGGTCTTTGTCAGTATCTCCCCTCTACAATCCTTAGCGAGGTGTCCTCCTTTGCCACACCGTTGGCATCGGATAGAGCCACACTGTCCCAATGCATGGTGTAAGTTTCATTTGTTGTACTTGGGGTGTCACACCCCCAATTTCAACTAACGGAATCATACCGTTTGGGAACGTGACAAACCAGGATCTCAGATCATTAGACATAGCGAAGACCTCTATATGAATTTCAAAAACATACGTTGGTCTTTAAAACAAACAAAATAACCAGAGTTTACAAAAAGTTGCGGAAGCGTCTCAAATCAAAACCAATAAATTGTTGATAAGTAAAACATTTACAAATCAAAATACTGAAATAATCAAATTCAAATGTTCAAGGTGTTTATATGCATGAGACTCTATCTTCCTAGTCCATGCCAGCTGTTACGCGCGCCTTAGCGTCCTGAGAAAACATGCAAATCAAGTCAACACAAAGGTTGGTGCATAACACAGGTTTTAAGTAATCATAGAGTTCAAAACATCAGTTTGAATAACAAGTTGGTAGATAACATAATCACAATTGCACAGTCATGATAGCTAGTCATATAACTATTTACATACGTGTTCGACACCGAAGCTGACTAGTTGCCATGCTATAGCATGTTTTCGCCTTGCCACTATTGTCTATCACAACAATAGTAAAAATGTGTTTGGTCAGTCAAACACCTGCGTAGATCCCATCTACCAGGTGAGGTTTGTCAAACCTAATAGATCTATTTCCAACTACCACGCTTTGCATTACAGCAAACTAAACGGTTCGAGGTGTGTAAGGACTTTCAAGTTGATATGTTGCACATAATGTAAACAGATAACTCATGCAAGTGATATGTATCTAAAAGTAGTTTGTTGCACATGTTTTCTCCCCCAAAACAGTTTAAAATAAGAAAGGGGCCGTGTACGCACCTTTGTTTTTAGCAGAATGATCAAGTATGTGTAAACTCGCGTAGAAATCCTCTACGAAGAATCTGTGATTTAAACAATAACCTATTGTTATTCGAATAATCGTTTTGTGCTTGAAATCACATACGTGTCAACACACGTATGTTAAAGTGTTAAAATTTGACATACGGAAGTACGCGTGCTTTTGAAATCGTTTAAATAAAATCACTTTTGATTTTATTTAATTTAAACGTAATTATACGCGATTTCGTGTTCGGATTAAAATATATATTTTATCATCCTAACACGTTCGTATTCTAGTTACGGTTCCAACGCAACTTGAACGAACTAAAACGGAGTTCGTATGTGGAAGTTATGATTCAAACACTAAAAATATCAAAAATTCCAAAAACTGGTTGGCCCGGGACTCGAACCCGCGACCCTCAACATCACACACACAGCATCTACCACTACGCCCGCTAGGGTATCGCGTTCATATACCAGAAAATAATTCTTTTAACTCCTAACCCACTGGTTCTCTTCATCCCTATTATAGCCGAAGCCTCTCTGATCCAATTTGCTATGAATTCGATTTCGATCCAGTCTAAAACCAGTTGGTTTTCATTAATATACCCATTTCGATCCTACCTACACGATTAATTCGAATATTACACTTGTTTGAATCAAAAACCACTAACCCGTTTAACCCAAGAACCCTAGAATTCAAAACCATCAAATTCGTTGAACTTTGATACAATTAACATAGGATTAACCTAAGTCGGACCCTTCTGAAACTAATGGAACCAATTAATTTGATTACCTAAATCGTTTGAACAAAAACCCCCAATTTGGTTTCAAAGATGAACCCTAGAGATCAAAATCGTGGAATTCGATGTTTATTCTCGAATTAAGCATATGGATTAGCTTAGTCGGCCATCTTAGGTGGTGTAGGATTGAAAACGTACCTGGTTGAATGTCTAATTTATGTATCTCGACTTTTAGATGAAGTTTCGGTCGACCTCCAATGGGTTTCTTCGATCCACAGTTGCTACGATGAAATTGAAATATGAAGTGTGTTCTAAAAGTGCCGAATAGAGCTCTGGAAGTTTCAATTTCGCGAATTATAGTCGGGTTGTGTGAGTTCTATAACCCCCTAATGACGGTTTCAACTTTTGATTGCCATCAAGTGTAAATTCGATTAATCAATGGCTTGGTAACAGTTGATACTCATTAGTAATCATCAATAGGATGATTAGGAGCCATTAATTCACGGTTACAACCCTTCCCATTACAAATTTTGAATTTGCCCCAATTCCATAAATGAATTTTGACTTTTAGGAGTCAAAATCAAGTACTATTACAACTTATAGCCTAATCCTTGAAATTAACACTTTAAAACCTGATTTTTGATACTTCTTAACCCTTATAGATCATTCCGGACCAATAACTTAACATTTCAATTAACACAGTTACACTAAAAATCCCGAATTGTCACTAAACGGTTAAATTGGAATACCACTGGGCTAAATTAATCCATTTGGGCTCTTTAAATCCAATTGGGCCTCACTGGGCCTTCCTGGGCCTACCTTGGCTTTCCCTAGGCCTACCTTGATTTACATTGGGCCTTACTTGAATTTATAGGGCCTTATTGGGCTTCTCTTGGCTTATTGGGCCTACATTGGCTCTGTTGGGCCTACATAAACTTTGTTGGCCCTAATTGATCTTGTTGGGTCTTCCTTGACTTCACTGGATCTTCTTTGACTTTACTAGGCCTAAATTAATCTTATTGTGCCTTACTAGATCTCATTGGGCCTCTCTAGGCCTTATTGGGCCTTCCTTGGCCTTGTTGGGCCTGATGGACCTTCATTGGTCCTATTGGGCCTTGATTGGCCTTGTTGGGCCTGTAATAGCACCAACTCTCGTTAACAAGGTTAATGTGAAAAGTCGGATTGTCACATCATCCCCTTGTTGAAGGAATTTTCGTCCCGAAAATTAGCAAGTGTTAAGAGTAGTTAGGAAACTACTTACGAGTTTAAATCGTACGTGTTAGTGTGATTTGATCATTCTGTGTGCTTGTGTGTACTCACACACAAAGTCTAATGTTTGCAACATCACAACTCAATTGTGATCGTTCAATGTAACTGTTTTGCGTGTATACCAGTTAGTTCACCTAACTATGACCTGTTTGATATAGTGAGTGTACTATGCAACCCCGCACATAGTAAAAATGTATGTAACCAATCATGTATGTACTACCATAACATGTAACATATGAAATGTAGCACATAAAACATATAGAATATAATGTAGTGTAGCACAAATATCTGTAACAAAATCAATTGAATAAATAAAACGTTTGTGCTTACAGTTTGAAATTTTGCAGTGTTGATGATGTGTGAAAGCATCACGTCATCCCCTTGTTGAAGGAAATTTCGTCCCGAAATTTAACGTGCGCTCTCAGTGTTAACAGTAGGTGTCTTGAATAGATGAGGATATTTCTTCATCATCTGGTCTTCCCGTTCCCATGTGAATTCAGGACCCCGTCTTGAATTCCATCGGACTTTGACTATCGGAATCTTGCTTTGTTTCAGTTGTTTGACCTCTCGGTCCATGATTTCCGCTGGTTCTTCAATGAATCGCAGTTGTTCATCTACTTGTATTTCTTCCAACGGTACAATCAATGTCTCATCAGAAAGACATTTCTTTAAGTTCGACACATGAAAAACATCATGAACTCCACTGAGTTCATCCGGTAGTTTAAGTTGGTACGCAACCGGACCAATCCTTTTCAGGATCTCAAAAGGTCCTACATAACGTGGACTAAGCTTGCCTCGCTTGCCGAATCGTATCACACCTTTCCAAGGTGATACTTTTAGAAGAACTCGGTCTCCTACTTGAAATTCCAACGGCTTGCGACGTTTGTCTGCATAACTCTTCTGTCGATCCCGAGCCGCTGCCATACGGTTTCGGATTTGAACTATCTTCTCTGTTGTTTCATGCACCAGTTCAGGACCTGTTAATTGACTGTCACCAATTTCAGCCCAGCAAACTGGTGAACGACATTTGCGACCATACAAAGCTTCAAACGGTGCTGCTTGAATACTTGTATGATAACTATTATTGTAAGAGAATTCCACCAACGGTAAATGATTCTCCCAGCTATCACCAAAGTCAATTACACAAGCTCGTAACATATCCTCGAGCGTTTGAATTGTTCGTTCACTTTGACCGTCGGTCTGTGGGTGATAAGCGGTACTCATATCCAAGCGAGTCCCCAATGACTTATGAAGAGATTTCCAAAAATTGGAAGTAAACCGGGCATCCCTATCTGATATGATAGATATTGGCACACCATGCCGTGCTACTACTTCCTTGATGTAAATGCGAGTCAGTTTCTCCATCCTATCAGTTTCTTTGATTGCTAAGAAGTGTGCAGATTTCGTTAATCGATCGACAATTACCCATATCGTATCACAACCACTCGGTGTACGGGGTAACTTAGTAATAAAATCCATCGAAATCTGTTCCCACTTCCACATCGGTATCTCTGGTTGTTGCAGTAAACCAGATGGTTTCTGATATTCAACTTTGACTTTCGAACAAGTCAAACATTTGCTAACGTACTTAGCAATATCAGCTTTCATGTGAGGCCACCAATACAGTGCCTTCAAATCATGGTACATCTTGTCTGATCCCGGATGGACTGAATATCTAGACTTGTGTGCTTCGTCCATCACGAGTTCCCTTAAACCTCCATATAAAGGTATCCACATTCTATCAATGAAATAACGAATTCCATCAGGTTTAACATTCAATTGTTCTTCCATTCCTCGTAAAGATTCCGGTACTAAGTTTTCCGCTTTCAAAGCCTCAATCTGAGCACTATGTACCTTGTCAGGTAAGTCAGTATGTATCGTCATCATAAGTGCGCGAACCCGTCTTGTTCCCGTTGTATCTTTTCTGCTCAAAGCATCGGCTACGACATTAGCCTTTCCCGGGTGATACTTAATCGCACACTCATAATCGTTCAACAACTCAACCCATCGTCGTTGTCTCATATTGAGTTCCTTCTGATCAAAGATATGTTGCAAACTCTTATGATCAGTATAAATAGTACACTTAGTTCCATACAGATAATGCCTCCAAATCTTCAAAGCAAAAACCACTGCTCCTAACTCCAAGTCATGAGTAGTGTAATTCTTTTCGTGTGTTCTTAGTTGTCTGGAAGCATAAGCGATCACTTTATCCCGTTGCATCAACACACATCCCAAACCTTGTCCAGATGCGTCACAATACACCGCAAAGTCTTCCGTTCCTTCCGGTAAGGACAGAATCGGTGCACTGCAGAGTTTCTGTTTCAATAACTGGAATGCAGCTTCTTGTTTATCCGTCCAGTTATACTTTGTTCCCTTGTGCGTCAGAGCTGTAAGTGGTTGAGCGATCTTTGAGAAACCCTCAATGAATCGTCGATAATAACCCGCCAAACCAAGGAATTGTCGTACCTCAGTAGGGGTCTTTGGCGCTTCCCAATTCTTAATCGCTTCAATCTTCGCCGGATCAACATGTATACCCTTTTCATTAACAATATGCCCCAAAAACTGTACTTCTCGCATCCAAAAATCACATTTCGAGAACTTAGCGTACAGTTGTTCCTGTTTCAATAGCTCTAACAGTAATCGAAGATGTTCAGCATGCTCCTCCTCAGACTTTGAATAGATGAGAATGTCATCGATGAAAACAATGACAAACTTGTCCAGATAAGGTTTACAAACACGATTCATGAGATCCATGAATACAGCTGGAGCGTTTGTCAACCCAAATGGCATGACCAAGAACTCATAATGGCCATATCTTGTCCTGAATGCTGTCTTCGGAATATCCTCCTCCTGAACTCTTAGTTGATGATAACCCGACCTGAGATCAATCTTCGAGTAGTAACTCGAACCTTGCAATTGATCGAACAGATCGTCAATCCTGGGTAACGGATACCGGTTCTTGATAGTAACCTTATTCAATTCCCGGTAATCGATACACATTCGGAAAGTTCCGTCCTTCTTCTTGACAAACAATACTGGAGCCCCCCATGGTGAAAAACTAGGTATTATGAAACCCTTATCCAACAATTCTTGCAATTGTGTGGATAACTCTTGCATCTCTGACGGTGCAAGTCGATAAGGCGCCCTAGCTATCGGTGCTGCGTCTGGTGTAAGATCGATTCGGAATTCCACCTGTCTGACAGGCGGTAATCCCGGCAAGTCTTCTGGAAATACCTCCGGAAATTCACAAACTATTGGTATATCTTCAAGCTTTTTCTCAGCTACCGGCTTTTCAGTTATAAGTGCTATAACTGCCGTATGACCTTTCCGCAGACATTTGTGTGCTTTCATACAAGATATGAGACGCAGTGGTGTACTGCTCTTCTCTCCTTGTACATATAATGTCTCTCCCTGCGGAAGAGGTATACGAACAATCTTTTCATGGCATACAATTTCAGCCTGGTTCTTAGACAACCAGTCCATGCCAATAACTACATCAAAACTGCCTAAGGCAATAGGCATCAAATCAATCTCTAATGTCTGACCCATCAAATCAAGAATACATCCCTTATAAATGTTTTCTACTACAATCAACTTACCATCCGCTAACTCCACAGTATAGGGACTATCTAAGGCAGTGGGACTAACATCTAGTGACTTAGCAAGTGAACTAGATACAAAACTCCGGTCGGCACCAGTGTCAAATAACATAGAGGCATAGTGATTATTTAAGAGGAACGTACCCGTAACGATGTTGGGATCCTCCCGCGCTTGACGTCCTCCGATCACAAACGCCCTGCCTCTAGCACCGTTATTGTTGTTATTATTGTTGTTGTTGGTGCCATTGCCATTACCATTTCCATTTCCATTACCATTTCCATTGTTGTCCCCGCCTTTCTTAAGTTGTGGGCAATCTTTCTTGAAATGGCCCATCTTGCCGCACTCAAAACAACCTTTCTGCGCGTTGTTTTGATTGTTATTCTGGTTGTTATTGTTGTTCTGCAGCTCTCCTCGGCAATCCTTAGCCACATGACCAACCTTGCCACACCTCTGGCACTTAGCTCTGTCACATTGGTTACCCGCATGATGGTAACCACACCTGTTGCACTTGGGGTGTTTCCCAACATAACCCCCTGACGATGATGATTGCTGACCACTGCTTGAACCATGATAGGACTTGTTTGAGTCCTGTTTCCTGTTCTGCTGTTGGTTGTTACCCTTGAAGTTGTTACTCTCCCACTTTCGCTTGTGATCTCCTACCTTGGTAGCAGATGTTCTCTTAGGCAGAGTCCCCTGTAACACTGCCTGGTCAGTAAGCTGATGTGCTAGACGAACAGCTTGTTGGATAGTGGTGGGATTTGCTGAGGTAACCATCCCCTGAATCTGAGGCACTAGTCCTCCAATATACCGTTCAATCCACTTACTGACTGGAGTAGCCATATGTGGTAGCAGTCTGGCCAGTTCATGCGATCTGGTCGTGTATTCCTCAATGTTTGACCCCTCCATCTTGAGGTGCCAATACTCCTCTTCCAACTTCTGCATTTCACTACGAGGACAATACTCCTCTTGTAGCAAAGTTTTGAAGTTGTTCCAGGTCAATGCATTTGCTTCACCCAACCCCAGGGTCTGAACATTGGAGTTCCACCAAGTCAGTGCTGGACCCTCCAAAGTTCCAGTAGCAAATTTCACTTTGCTGTCATCCGGGCAGTTGCACATCTCGAACACAGATTCAGCTTTTTCAATCCATCGGAGAAGTCCTATAGCCCCCTCCGATCCCTTGAAATTGTGAGGTTTGCAGTCCAAGAACATCTTGAACGTGCAGACTTGTGGATTAACCAATCCCCCAGCTGGACCCTGTGGTCCCGTGTTGTGTGTCTGAGCATACTGTGCAATAGCCTCTGCTACTCTGTTGTTGATTAGCTCGTTGAGCTCAGCAACAGTCATATGAACATTTCCCTCAGCCATTAGTTCCTATTTACAAGAAGTGTTAGCACGAAGTCAAAATCCAATGTAACATGTGTAAGTAAAAACAATAAATACAACATGTAATATAAACAACACAGTTGTTGGAAACAAACTATAGTTCTTTCATAAATAGAAACTTTCTTTGAGTACAATACTTTTGAAATGAAATACAAAATTTCAAACTACTAATGTAGGAACACAACCCGTTCCTAATAAGTTTAAACAAAACAGAAATAAAAGAAAGAGAATCAATCGTCCTCAACGGTGGATTCAGGATCGGACTCAGCAACTGGTGCTGGTTCCTCCTCCTCATCCTCATCCTCATCCTGTTCCTCATTCTCAACTACCACTAAGTCCTCCAAAGCTTCAATCCTGCCCTCCAAGATCTCGGCTCGGTTCTCTGACTCCTCTAAACGACCAATCATGTTCCACATCTCATCTCGCATGTCATGAACCAGTTGGGCAAGTTCCTCTTGCCTCTCAATGGCATCCCATAACTCCTGAGATCTCTGATAGAGCTTCTCCTCTGCTGTATCCACGTCCTCGCGCAACTTGGCGATCTCCTCTGCGTCCGTCCTTTGCCTCTTAGGCTCAGGAGCGTCCAGTACGGGTGGTGGATGTGTAGATGGTCCTGCAGCATAGAGTCCCTGGGTATTCACCCATGGTGCCTCCACCGGATCCTCATCCGGGTCCTCAACTGGATCCTCGTCTGGATCCTCCTCTGGATCCTCATCAGGATCCTCGTCTGGATCCTCCTCCGGATCCTCCTCCGGGTCTTCCTCCGGATCCTCCTCTGGATCGGAGTCCTCCATCTCATATGGTGGTGGTGATGGAATGGGTGGTGGTGGTGATGATGGTGGTGCCGGAACCATCGGCTCCTCGTCCTCGGAATCATCAATGATAACATAAGGAACTGATGATGAAGCCATGCCTGTTACATAACATCATATGTAAGTGCAGTGCCATGGAATACGTAAGCAAGTCAATTACATAACGTCATATGTAATTTCTAAGCAATACGTATTAACAGATGTGTCTAATGTCTAACAGTCATAGTCTAGGCCTACAAATGCAAACCTAATTCGCTATAACCAATGGGCTCTGATACCAATCTGTCACACCCCCAATTTCAACTAACGGAATCATACCGTTTGGGAACGTGACAAACCAGGATCTCAGATCATTAGACATAGCGAAGACCTCTATATGAATTTCAAAAACATACGTTGGTCTTTAAAACAAACAAAATAACCAGAGTTTACAAAAAGTTGCGGAAGCGTCTCAAATCAAAACCAATAAATTGTTGATAAGTAAAACATTTACAAATCAAAATACTGAAATAATCAAATTCAAATGTTCAAGGTGTTTATATGCATGAGACTCTATCTTCCTAGTCCATGCCAGCTGTTACGCGCGCCTTAGCGTCCTGAGAAAACATGCAAATCAAGTCAACACAAAGGTTGGTGCATAACACAGGTTTTAAGTAATCATAGAGTTCAAAACATCAGTTTGAATAACAAGTTGGTAGATAACATAATCACAATTGCACAGTCATGATAGCTAGTCATATAACTATTTACATACGTGTTCGACACCGAAGCTGACTAGTTGCCATGCTATAGCATGTTTTCGCCTTGCCACTATTGTCTATCACAACAATAGTAAAAATGTGTTTGGTCAGTCAAACACCTGCGTAGATCCCATCTACCAGGTGAGGTTTGTCAAACCTAATAGATCTATTTCCAACTACCACGCTTTGCATTACAGCAAACTAAACGGTTCGAGGTGTGTAAGGACTTTCAAGTTGATATGTTGCACATAATGTAAACAGATAACTCATGCAAGTGATATGTATCTAAAAGTAGTTTGTTGCACATGTTTTCTCCCCCAAAACAGTTTAAAATAAGAAAGGGGCCGTGTACGCACCTTTGTTTTTAGCAGAATGATCAAGTATGTGTAAACTCGCGTAGAAATCCTCTACGAAGAATCTGTGATTTAAACAATAACCTATTGTTATTCGAATAATCGTTTTGTGCTTGAAATCACATACGTGTCAACACACGTATGTTAAAGTGTTAAAATTTGACATACGGAAGTACGCGTGCTTTTGAAATCGTTTAAATAAAATCACTTTTGATTTTATTTAATTTAAACGTAATTATACGCGATTTCGTGTTCGGATTAAAATATATATTTTATCATCCTAACACGTTCGTATTCTAGTTACGGTTCCAACGCAACTTGAACGAACTAAAACGGAGTTCGTATGTGGAAGTTATGATTCAAACACTAAAAATATCAAAAATTCCAAAAACTGGTTGGCCCGGGACTCGAACCCGCGACCCTCAACATCACACACACAGCATCTACCACTACGCCCGCTAGGGTATCGCGTTCATATACCAGAAAATAATTCTTTTAACTCCTAACCCACTGGTTCTCTTCATCCCTATTATAGCCGAAGCCTCTCTGATCCAATTTGCTATGAATTCGATTTCGATCCAGTCTAAAACCAGTTGGTTTTCATTAATATACCCATTTCGATCCTACCTACACGATTAATTCGAATATTACACTTGTTTGAATCAAAAACCACTAACCCGTTTAACCCAAGAACCCTAGAATTCAAAACCATCAAATTCGTTGAACTTTGATACAATTAACATAGGATTAACCTAAGTCGGACCCTTCTGAAACTAATGGAACCAATTAATTTGATTACCTAAATCGTTTGAACAAAAACCCCCAATTTGGTTTCAAAGATGAACCCTAGAGATCAAAATCGTGGAATTCGATGTTTATTCTCGAATTAAGCATATGGATTAGCTTAGTCGGCCATCTTAGGTGGTGTAGGATTGAAAACGTACCTGGTTGAATGTCTAATTTATGTATCTCGACTTTTAGATGAAGTTTCGGTCGACCTCCAATGGGTTTCTTCGATCCACAGTTGCTACGATGAAATTGAAATATGAAGTGTGTTCTAAAAGTGCCGAATAGAGCTCTGGAAGTTTCAATTTCGCGAATTATAGTCGGGTTGTGTGAGTTCTATAACCCCCTAATGACGGTTTCAACTTTTGATTGCCATCAAGTGTAAATTCGATTAATCAATGGCTTGGTAACAGTTGATACTCATTAGTAATCATCAATAGGATGATTAGGAGCCATTAATTCACGGTTACAACCCTTCCCATTACAAATTTTGAATTTGCCCCAATTCCATAAATGAATTTTGACTTTTAGGAGTCAAAATCAAGTACTATTACAACTTATAGCCTAATCCTTGAAATTAACACTTTAAAACCTGATTTTTGATACTTCTTAACCCTTATAGATCATTCCGGACCAATAACTTAACATTTCAATTAACACAGTTACACTAAAAATCCCGAATTGTCACTAAACGGTTAAATTGGAATACCACTGGGCTAAATTAATCCATTTGGGCTCTTTAAATCCAATTGGGCCTCACTGGGCCTTCCTGGGCCTACCTTGGCTTTCCCTAGGCCTACCTTGATTTACATTGGGCCTTACTTGAATTTATAGGGCCTTATTGGGCTTCTCTTGGCTTATTGGGCCTACATTGGCTCTGTTGGGCCTACATAAACTTTGTTGGCCCTAATTGATCTTGTTGGGTCTTCCTTGACTTCACTGGATCTTCTTTGACTTTACTAGGCCTAAATTAATCTTATTGTGCCTTACTAGATCTCATTGGGCCTCTCTAGGCCTTATTGGGCCTTCCTTGGCCTTGTTGGGCCTGATGGACCTTCATTGGTCCTATTGGGCCTTGATTGGCCTTGTTGGGCCTGTAATAGCACCAACTCTCGTTAACAAGGTTAATGTGAAAAGTCGGATTGTCACATGGGGTGTTTGCCTGCATAGGCTCCAGAGTTCCGATTGGTTGGGATGGGTAGTGTGTAAGCTTGAGGTGACCCAAACTTACGTTGCTGAGGTGGTGGTTGAATATTGGAAGGTTTGCTTAGGGTGTTATCCCATTTCCGTTTGTTATCAGCAGGTTTTGCTACAGCGCCACGGGGTGGTAACCACCCTTGTTCAACAGCTGAATCAGTGAGCTGGTGGGCTAGTCGCACAACTTGTTGTAGGGTGATAGGGTCTGCGGAGAGTGCCATTCCCTGGATTTGAGGTGGCAGTCACTCAATATACTTTTCAATGTGCTTGTAGGGTGGGGTTACCATCTTCGGGCACAGGTGTGCTAGCTCATATGATCAGGCAGTGTATGCCTCGACCTCGTAACCAACCATATCGTGGTTCCATAATTCAGTTTCAAGTTTCTGCACTTCACCGTGAGGGCAGTTGTCACACCCCGAGCTGGCGGGCTGGATCGACTTTCCCGTCAGGCGGAAGGTTCCCGGGGCGTGATATCGTTTGATAATCACAATGATCAGATTGTTTGCATAGCATATGATATAATAATGAGAAATGTTAACATGACAATGATATAGAATTACAAAGTTAAATTGCATTGTTTCTGCATAATTTAACTAAGTAAATCTAATCAAAAGAATCAATGAGTATCTATCTTGTAACTGTACAAGATCTTCAAAAGATGATTCATAGTTTTGTCATTCAAAAGTATGCTTGTCACAAAATGTAGCTAGGTCTTCTAAAAGTCCTCTAGCTAAGTTCTTGAATACTGGTGACTAATCCTGTTCGTCACCTGAGAAAACATGCATTTAAACAAAGTCAACACTAGGTTGGTGAGTTCATAAGTTTGATATTTGAAGACCTTGAATTGTTCACATTCACAGCCACAATGTCATACACGTTACTTGTAAGTTGTTTCATTCACCCGTTCACACAATGGCCTCTCCATAGTTATATTCACAAGTAGTATCTCATCCTATTAGTTATACTTATATATAGGGCATATGTAGGGGAACAAGCCCCAACCAACATCCCACCACATATCTAATAGAACTTAACACCACTTGCACTACAACTATAGATTCCCATTTTCATTACATCTGTTCATCCCATTTGATATTCACCCGTTGTATCATATGTAGAATAATATGTCGAGAGGGGTTTATTTATCAAACCGAAGTATTGATACACCCTCAATGTGTTAAGGAAATTAGATTAATTTAATCTGATCCTTGTTATTATTCCATCTGTTCATCCCATTTGATATTTACCCGTTGTATCATATGTAGAATAATATGTCGAGAGGGGTTTATTTATCAAATCGAAGTATTGATACACCCTCAATGTGTTAAGGAAATTAGATTAATTTAATCTGATCCTTGTTATTATTCCATTTCTTGTGGGGTACTCTGTTAATCACTTTTAAATATAAGAGTGTTAGTTAACCAATTGATATCTGTTCTGCACTTGAAATGCATAGAGCCTAAAAGGAATCCATTGCAATCCTCATGTAATCAGATTACAATGCATCCGATTTACCTCTACCACTTTGTATTACCATAGGCCTCATCGAAACTGTTACTAGTAATACGACATGAGAGAAAATAAATTCCTCAGTCTACTAGTCAACAAGAAACGATGGATTAATTACTTATCACTGCAGATTAATATCACCATGTGTCGCTTACCAGACCCTGACTGTTCGTCGCCCTGTCACCGGTCATACGTTACCGGCCAAATGAGATTACGATCAACATACTAGCCCTACAAGGTAGAGGTTTGTCAAACCTATGGCACCACTATGCTATCGTCGATTTAGTCACGTCAAATTAACTGGTCAGCGATTTGTGAAGGGACTTACGATGATCAAACTTGAATACATGGCACATGATTGAAATGATATAATACAGACAGTTCAATAGTAATCAATTGTATTATGTTCACCAATGTTGTTTGTTCTCAATGTTGTGTGTTCTCGTTGTTGTTAACAAAGTTGTATAAGATCTTGTCTTTTTATACAATGTTAATTGTTGTGTAAATGATATTGTTATCATGAATGTACATTATCATGCTTATCATTCTTGTTGTTCCATATAGTCACCCTGTTGCCACTACAGTGTTGTAAGAACTAGTCTTACTACACTTAGTCGACTCAAGTGGTGGATGATACTTGTTTCGTGTTATCTTGTAATTTGCATCGAGTCGTAAGCTAAGTGTTATAAGAACTTGTCTTATTACACTTAGCTAACTCTGGTGGTGAATGGTAATATGAAGATATATTATCTTCATATCATTCATGTTTGTTGTTGTTGTCATCGTGTTCATCTGTGATAATCTCATTGTTTGTTCTTGTAAGAATAATTAAGTGTTATAAGATAAAATCTTACAACTACATTATTCTATTGTTTTGATGATTCATGAATTTACATTATCATATTCATCTTAGTTATCACTATCATGTTATGATTATACAAGCATGCATACAATGAGAAACGATAATAAGTCAAGCAATATTATCTAAGTCAAAGTATAAGCAATATGTTGTTCTAAAACTTTTAAATAAATAAAAGATTTAGCATGTTTCTCAGCCCCGAGAGTTTAAAATCAGTTAATGATTAGAAAAGGGGCGTATGAACTCACCTTGCTGTTGATGTGGTTGATTTAGCCTAAACAAGAATGCACGCGCTCGTTGTTGTACTTGTTGTTGTTTTCACGATCCTGTATTGAATTCACGTTGTATGTAGCTTATAAGTATGAGTCTTTGAGTGTGTGTTTGTGTTAGCCCTAAAGTTGGCTAACACCTATCGGTCTTGGTCACCATTTGGCCCTGGTTCTATTGTTATAGATCATTAGTATTACGTGTCTTTGCATTGCGTGTTTAACTTTAATTCATTCTTGAAATCTCAACACTTAGCCATAACATGTTAGTTAAGTGTATTGACTATAGACTTGCAAAATCAACCTAAGTATAAATTTAGGTTTATAGTTTAAAGTCTTACACCTTGTCTTTGTTACCCTTGTAACCCTTAATATTTTGAGTTTGTGAAATGTGTTAGACCCAAATCCATCACCTTTGTAGTAAAATCATAATTCCCATGCATATCATTCATAAACATTTATTTAGAGTGTTGGTTTATATCTTTAATCATGTGGGCCAAATAATATATATATGGGCCGAATAGATGTGTTGGGCCGAACTAGTGGTCCTGAGCCCATATAACGACCCTTGGCCGGATGACGAACTCCTGGGCCGAATCAAGGTCATGGCCAACTGCATTGGGCCGAATCAATAAATCCTTGGGCCGGATGTATGTGTGTGGGCCAAGCGGTTGGGCCTAAAGAATTCCATGAGTTAAACCAACATGGCTGAACCAAAAGAATTGGGGCCTGAACAAATGTGGACCGGTTGACTTTTCTTGGCCGATTGAAAGATGCTCTGTCGAATGAGGGTGTAGCCGATTGAAAGCTTCGGCCCTACTATGGGTTTGGCGAACCTCATGGTTCGCTCAGGTAGAGGTTCACAGCTCCTCTAGGTTAGTGGTTCTCTAGAGGTCCGGCTAGGGATCTAGATTCGCCGAAGGTTTGGGCTGTCAGGTTCGTGTCTAGGAGCTTCGGCCATGTGGTTTGTTCAAGTGAAAGCTATAGGTTTGCCCATGCAGGTTCGTGGCTCCCTTATGGGTTCGGTGGATAGCAGGTTCTCATGGAGGGGAGGTTCGCCGCCTTCCTATGGTTCGTGGAAGCAGGGTTCGCTCATGTACTGGTTCTGCAAAAACTCTAGGTTCGGTGATGAGGGGTTCGCAACTCAAGGGTTCGGCTGGTCGAAGGTTCGGCCAGCTCATCCCTTCTCGAAGCCTGCTCATCATCTCCTCGAAATCTAGGCTGATGCAGGGTCGTGCATGGCTTCCTCATGCTCCTACTGGTTCGTCTTGTGTAGGACTTGTGGTAGTTAGTTGCCTCAAACCGGTTTAGAGTGAGGTTCGAACAAAGGATATGAAAACCCTAATTCTCGGATTATTCACGCTCAAGTACCTCGATTTTGAGTGGATAAATCCTTAGATCAGTTGTACTTCTAGATTGAGGATGTTTGTAGCTATGTTTGGAGCTAGATCTAAGGGTTTGAAGCTTTGAATTTTAGAGAGAGAGAGAAAACGGGTGTGAGGGATTAGAGAGAGAGAGAGAGTGAATTAAATGAGAAAATGGGTTCATTTAGGGTATATATACCCCGTGCGTGTTCGGTTTCGTTTTCGTTGCTAGGTTCGTGTTTTCGTTGCGTTTCTGGAACGTAACGCGCGTATTTTTTCGTAATTAAATGAAAATGATTTATTTAAACATTTAAAAGGTGGTTATTCCTAGTAAATCTTCTAAGTTTGTTTTTATTAAATTATTTTATCGAAAAAGATTATTTTAACTGTTTCGTCAGATCGTGTCACCTTCGCGCGCATTCGTTCGAATCGTCTCCTGAACGAACACGACGATGATTTGGCTTTCTGACGTTTGTTTTCTACTTTTCAGTCATCATTTCAGAACGTTAAACTCACAGATATGTTTGTGTGAATCGTCACCCACGCAAACACACTGTCAGTTCATTATTCTGAAATAATACTGCATTTATGTTTAGAATTGTGTTTCCTCACTGACGGACTCAACTAGACTTCTTGTTTTCACATTGTTTTCATACTGATTTATCGGCCATCTGATTCCTGTCATCTATGGATATCAGATCGCAACCGATATGTTCTTGTTGTTTACTTGTAAACTGTTGTTTCACTTGCTTCGTTGTATTAATTATACTTAGGTTTTCACCTAAATACATACAACTATTGTTTATCGTGGGTTGTTGCACTTACGATATTTAAGTTTTCACATAAATACGTACAACTGTTTCTTGTGTTCTGAGCTATGTTATCACACACACTGTTCATGCATCAGGTACTGGATGTCACAGTCTCCCCTTGTTAAAGAAATTTCGTCCCTAAATTTCATCATCATTGTCGGGCACTACTTATTTAAACAGGTGGGGAGACTTTGTCTTCATGTTGTCCTCACGTTCCCAGGTAAATTCTGGTCCACGCTTAGAGTTCCATCGAACCTTTACAATAGGGATACGGCTTCATTTCAGTCTCTTGACTTCACGTTCCATAATCTCTACAGGTTCTTCAATGAAATGTAATTGTTCATCAACTTGTATCTCTTCCAGAGGTATGATCAATGATTCGTCCGCGAGACATCGCTTGAGGTTTGACACATGAAATACATCGTGTACTCCGCTGAGTTCATCAGGAAGTTTGAGTCTGTATGCTACAGGACCTATGAGTTGAGTTATCTCAAACGGTCCGACATACCTTGGTGCTTGTTTGCCTTTAGCCCCAAAACGAACCACGCCTTTCCATGGGGACACTTTCAACACGACTCGGTCACCCACTTGGAATTCCAAAGGCTTTCGCCGTTTGTCTGCGTAACTCTTTTGGCGGCTACGTGTTGGTTGTAATCTCTGTTGTATCTGGGCTATCTTATCAGTAGTCTCCTGAATAAGTTCAGGCCCAGTGATTTTGTTGTCTCCCACTTCAGTCCAACAAATTGGAGACCAGGTTCAACCTAAATAAGGCTAAGGTCTAATGCTATAGATGTCATGGCACTGAACACTTTGCCATGGAATGCAAAAATGCTCCCAACTCAAATTCTTCACTGTATGTGACTTTCCCTAACTCACAATCACATACTTCTTCGGAGTCATCACACAATGTACAGACCCCTTCTCCTACCAATGTACAATTTGTACAAGCTGCCAATGGTAGCATGTATCAACTTACTCATGCACCTCTTCAAATTGTTGCACCATCCTCTTCCCAAATAAATATACCAGGCCCTGCTGTCTCATCTCCTTCTTCTAGTCAACCGGCTCTCTTCACCCAAGAGTATGTCGACTGGAGCAGTCTGCCTGAAGATGTAGGGTATGCTCTCATCACTTCTGAACCAACAGATTTCACTCTTACGGCTGTTGGTGATGACTCTTCTCCTTCTGAACCACCTGCTGCAGACACTCCTGATGCGCAGGTATCTTCATCCACTCTAGAAAAACTATGTACTGAAGTGGGCATAGAGGCTTTTGCTAAAATAAAGAAAGCCAATGTGTTGCTTCAACAACAAAATCAGGAGTTGGAGCAACTGTTAGATAATAAAAATTCTGAAATAGAAAAGTTAATAAAGAAGAAAGACAGGTAAATTTTTGTCCTAACAACTGAAAAGTCCAACCTACAAGCTTTATTTGATTTGCAAAATGAAAAATAAGCAGCTTGTAGAGATGAACTGTCTCAGACCAAGGTCAGCTGTGATAAGTGGGTTGAATCCTGCAAAGGGTTCAAAATGCTTTTAAGTAAGCAAGTTCACAGCAATGCCAAATTTGGAATCTGGTTTATTCCTACTAGTCCTCCACAGGGCTACACCCCGATTGACAATAAAATAAACGAGACTGATTTTGAGCCCATCTCACCCACCTTTCTTCCGGATGAAATTCCATCTATAACAATCACACCTCCAAGAGTGTACCAATCTCCGCAGTTTCCTACGCTTGTTTATCCCACTGAAACAAATGATGAGAAACTGGAGAAAACATCCTTGGAATGTGATCAAAACAATAATGCTTCTGGTCAAAATGAGATTGCTCCAACCATGAGCTCTACTCAAAGCCTTGACAAAGGAAAAAGGCCCATGATTGATATCAGATTTCCTCCTTCTCATCCTCATCCCCCTTATCCAAAAATGAAGACAAATAAGCCCTTCTTTCCCAATTACTCCTCTCTATCTCCTGCTTGTCTAAAATGTTTCAAGTATAATCATACTACTGAAAACTGTTGGACAAAGACTCCCTTGGAGAAAGCAAGAGAAAAAATTGAATGCCAATCAGGGTTCCTCTTCTAAAAGGAACCTCCCTAATAAGATGAAAAAATCAAATAAGGCTAATAGATCTTCAACAAACAGCTCAATAAGACCTAGCTCCCATCCTTCTCCTCATTTTTCTTCTCCTTCATCTGCTCTACCTGACCCTTCCCTCCTTGGAACACCACCTTCTTGTCCCATGGTGACTCCTACTGATCATTTTTCTGCTGAGGTGAACCCTCCTTCCGTGGATTCACAAATCAATATCTTGCATCAAAATCAGCAATAGCTGATACTGATGATGCAGAAATTGATGAATAACACTCAGCAAAACAAATAAACATCTTCTATTTCTTCTAAGAATAAAATAAGACCCATATCCGACCTATTGCAATTAATTGTCATGTGTAGAAACCTTCTTCTAACTAAAGTCATCTATGGTATGTGGACAGTGGAGGCTCTAGGCACATGACAGGATGCTAATATATTCTAAATAACTTCATTCCAAAGAATGGAGGATTTGTTTCCTTTGGAAATAATGCAAAAGGTTGGATAGTTGGGTCTGGCTCTGTCCTGAAACTGCACTTTAAGGATGTAAGCTTAGTTGAAAATCTTAAGTTTAACCTCTTGAGTGTCTCTCAACTTGCTGACAAAAATTTTAGTTCATTTTTCACCAAATACAGTTGGAAAATTCTTTCTCCTGAAATAAATTACAAAATAAAGATCTTAATTGATCAACACACCTTGCTAACGGCTAAAAGAAGTGGAAATGTCTATGTTGTAGACATGACCGCTGACTCTCAAACATCCTCTCCTACTTGTTTGATAGCCAAAGCATCATCTTCTGAAACTGCTCTTTGGCACAGAAGGTAGCCAGTTTGGCAAGAAAGAGATACTGTTTAGTTGTTGTGGATGACTACTCAAGATTTTTCTGGACCTTCTTTCTCTTCAGCAAAAATGAGACTTCTCATAAAATAATTGCCCTTATCACCCAACTTGAAAGACAATTTGGTCTCCCGCTCAAAATGGATTTGTGGAAAGAAAGAATAGGACTCTTATTGAAGCTGCAAGAACAATGCTTGCAGATTCAGTATTAGCTTTATCCTTCTGGGCCGAGGCAGTGAACACTGCTGGCTACGTCTTGAACAGAGTTCACATTGTGAAAAGACATAACAAGACTGCCTATGAAGTCCTTCATAACATAAAGCCACTCATCTCTTTCTTCAAAGTCTTTGGGTGTCCTGTTTCATTTTGAACACAAAAGACTCCTTATCCATGTTTGCTGCTAAAGTTGACTCTGGATATTGTGTTGGATATTCTCAGACCTCTAAGGCTTACCGACTTTTCAATCTCAGGACCAAAATAGTTGAGGAACTATTGATGTCAAATTCAATGAGTTAGCATCAACCTCATCTTTCCCTCATGCTCCTGATGACCACTTCGATCTTGAAAACTTCACCTACATCTCTTCCACCCCCTCTCCTTCTCCTTCTTCTTCAGAATCTTGTCAGACTTCTGAAGATCTATCCTCTCTTGAGGAATGCTCTGTCTCCAAATTCTTTATCTCCATCCTTTCTTATCAAATAAACTCTCAAGACCAAAATGAACAAATATCTACTCCTTTTTCCCCAGTCTTGGAGAATATACCTGTAGATGTTCCTGAAAATGGTCATTCTTCCCCTTCAGAAAACTCTCCTGGCCCCACTGAAAACTCACCTTCTTCTGATGCTGCCTCTTCAAATAATTGGTTGGACATCATTTCCTTCAAAAGGCAAAACGTTTGGACTCTCTGTCCCTTGCCAGCAGGAAAATACCATATTGGAACCAGATGGGTATTCAGAAATAAGACAGATGACAGAGGCATCGTGATAAAAAATAAAGCCCGATTGGTAGTGCAAGGTTACTACCAAGAGGAAGGCATCGATTATGATGAAACTTTTGCTCCTGTGGCCAGACTGGAAGCCATTAGACTCTTCCTAGCATTTGCTATATCCCATAACATAAAGGTATAAGAAATGGATATAAAAAGTTCATTCCTGTATGGGACAATAAAGGATGAAGTCTATGTGTGTCAACCTCCAGGATTTGATTATGTTCATCATCCTGACTGGGTGTACAGACTAGACAAAGCACTTTATGGTCCGAAACTTGCACCTAGAGCATGGTATGACACTTTCACTAAATTTCTTCTTTCTAATAAATTTTCTCGGGGAACCATTGATAAGACTTTGTTCATTAAGAGGGTAGACAAGGAACTTTTGTTGGTCCAAATTTATGTCGATGACATCATCTTTGGATCAACAAAACCTTCCTTGTGTGAACAATTTTCTAAATTAATGTCTTCAGAGTTTGAAATGAGAGATTTAAGTGAATTAAAAACATTTTTAGGACTTCAAGTAAAACAAACCCCAATGGGACTTTCATTTATTAATCTAAGTATGTAAAAGATCTTTTAAATAAATTTGATATGAATGATTGCAAAATAAATTCAATCCCCATGGCTACAAGTCCTGGAATAAGTCCAGATGAAAATGGTGAACCTATAGATCAAACCCTCTACAGGTGCATGATTGGATCTTTGATGTATCTTACTGCATCAAGGCCAGACATCATGTATGCAACATGTGTCTGTGCAAGATATCAATCAGCCCCCAACATGTGTCAATGCTAGGTATCTGGTATCCTGCTAACCAAACTTGTAAGCTTGTTGGTTTTTCAAACACTGATTATGCTGAATGTTCGCTCACAAGAAGGTCTACTTTTGGAGGATGTCAGTTCTTTGCAAATTGCCTAGTGTCATGTCTACCATTCAAAAACCAAACATATAGAAATAAGGCATCACTTCATTAGAGACTGTTTTGAAACGGGACTGATTATCCCAGAACTTGTCTCTACAAGTGACCAAATAGCGGACATATTTACCAAACCCTTGGACTCTTCAACTTTTTCTAAGTTTGTGGCAAAATTGGGTATGATAAATATGAGCTAATAAATATGGTTAAGAATGAGTTTCTTAAACCTTTAAATAAATACATAAAAGGATAATCTTTAATAATTATCCTAACAACGGATATTTGATAAACCACTGATGAAGAATAGGTTTTCTCAGTGGTTATCCCATAACTCAGACAGGATCAGTGGTTGTTAACACCACTGCTTCACATCTATCCGCTGTTTCAGCTTCCGTTGTTAAAAATTAAACCTTCTATGGTTTACTTCTCTTCTGACGTCTCTTCTTCTTCTTCCGAAGTCTCCTCTTCCGAGACTTTTAACCTCGTTATTTATCCATGGTTAAACCTCTTCCGAATAATAAGACTCTTCCGAGGATAAATAATCTTTCATGGTTAAATCTTCCTTGTCCGAGTGGTTATCAAATCTCTTGATAATTACGCCCAATTCGGCCGTCACTAATCACTCTGCAAGATTAGACCCCTCACAATTAATTGAATTGACACTCATTAATTGTTCTCATGGCTCGATGATATATTTCTTTCCATTTTTATCCATCTTACTTCAAATGACCACTGATCTTTCTTTCCTTATTTATATCAGTAGTTATCTTATTTAATCCTTCAGTTACAATAACTCAACGAAGCTACTTGATCTTCCTATGATCAAGAACACTCTTCGTTTCCGAATGCTACTCATGGCGAAGGACAATTGCTTGTCAAGCATGTTGCCTGGCACGATGCATTTACATTGATTCCGTCTGAGCTTGATGCTCATGATGATGGTGTAACGGCATCGGACCAGGCTTCATTCCAGACAAAGCTTTGTCTGTACTTCAGGGTGTGCATGAAGGTACTTGTTTGTCGTTTGGTTCTTCTCTCTCATGATCACAGGTTTGTCCAATGGGTAAAAACCCTAAGGTAAAGCTTCTGATTTATTATAAGTAGTGGCAGTTTTTATTTTTGAAACCGCCCTTGTGAGTGAATGGTTAACCATCCTCGTCTTCTTTTTCTCTAAAAGCAAAGTTGGCATTCATATTTTTCTTTCAAAACTGCATGGTGTTCATCGTCGTAAAGAAAATGGCCCTGAAAATCAAACCGATCCATAACCTCGGAGCTTACCTCGTCAAATCTTCTGAGTACCCTCACTACAACGAAGCAATCGACACTCTGGTAAACTCCTTTATTCATACTGCTCTCATTCTAAACCCTCCTATCTCTGAAGTTGCTCTAACTCAGTTTTGGGCAAACTCAACCTTGGTGATAAAGGATGACTCTGTTGAAAACATCGCTTCGGTGGTTGCTGGTCAACAAGTCACCATCACCCCCTCAAAAATAAGCGTCGCCCTAAATTTGGACAACACTGAGTCTCTGTTGAACGCATCGCTTCAGTGGTTGCTTCTAACCTAAGTACAAGTTTCTGTGTCACACAATTTCACAGTCTTTGTCCCAAAAGTCAACAAGTTGCGGAGAAATGCCATATGACATGCAATATGCCATGTATGCAGTTCTTTCCAACGAAAAGGTCAATTTGTCTCAAATAATCTTTGACCATCTGGTACATCCCAAGAAAAGTCCCAAGACAAATGGATGACACTGAGGAAACACCCATCCTCGGTGAACCCACATCCACGTCCTCTTCCACACCTGTAAAGATACCGACCAAAAGAAAAGCTTCTACCAAAGCCTCCAAGCCTAAGAAGCCCAAAAAGGCTGTTCAGGAAGATGAGATCCTTGAACATGTCTCTGTCCCCACTGGTCAGTTGGCTACATCTGTTCCATCCTCACATATGCATTAAGGATCTCCACCCCACCTAGCTCCTCATCAATCCTCTCAACAGGATGATGTTGTACTTCAAAGGGAACCTTCTCTAGCCACTGCAATGTCACTTGACACTCAAATAGCAGTCCACTCTCCCAAGGACATTTTTGTTTCTTCCCCACATATAGCCCCTAACTCTCCTACCCATGTTCTCCATGAGATTGATGTTGCGTTTAAGCAGCTTGGTTTTCCTCCCCCTTCTCCAACAGAGGAGCTGCCCCATCAAACCTTTGCTCAAACTCATCAATCTCCGTCCCATGGAGAAGAGGATGAGATCAGGATGTCAAGTCCATCTATACATCTTGATCATATATCAGGAGCATCCATTTCATATGAGAATCCAATGGGCTCTCATTTGACTGGATCAGGCAATAAGACTCCTGATATGGCAACAGCCGATGAAGCTCTTGAAACTGAGGCTGGAAATCACAGGAACCAAGAAAAAGGGGTACATGACATTCCTGAGATGGACTCAGGTCATGATAAAACTGACTTCTCAGTCAGGGATTCGGATGATCTCCTTAAAAGGATGGACGAATCAGATTCTAAAATAAAGGAATTGACGGATTCTGTTGCTCATATTTAGGCTGATGTGACTAAGCTCACTGAGCTTGTCTCAACAGTCTTGAGTAACCAAGCCTTGCAACCCAAATCCATCCCCTTGCAGGCACCTTCACTTGAAGGTACTTCCACTCCTCCACCTATTTCTACTACGTTCACCTTCTAACCTCAAGTTCTTCAAGAAGGGTTAAACCCACTTCTCACTACCCAACTCACCACCCTGCTTCAATCCTTCACCCACCAATTCCTCAACACTCAAAAGATCCAACTGGATTTACTAAAAATTTCAGTAGATACCAAACTCTCCTCTCTACAACATGAGGTCCTTAACCATACCAGATTTCTTGGGTGTCTTACAGGGATTGCTCCTCCTTCCCCTAGTTAAAGGAACAGGCTGATGAAGCCAAAAAGATGGAGAATGAAAGACTCTTGGCTGCTGCCCAAGCTGCTAAAAGGGCATAAAACAAGACTGAGCAAAGGAGGATGAAGCAAATAAGGTTGCAGAACCAAGAGGCACTTTCAAAGCAGCTCTGGATCAACAGTTCCAAACTCAAGCTGCTAAGGCTAGCTCAGAGCAAAAGCAAAGGGAAGCTGAAGCTCAAATAAACACTGAGACATCTGGAGTATCCAGAAAACCCAGACCATCTAAATCAGCTCCCATTGAGCAAACAAAGCCTATAACCACGGCCCCATCTTCCTCCACACAAACAAATAAAGAAATCTCACCCACTCTTTCTCCAAACTCTGCTTCTCAAACCCTCCTTGAGCTGTCTTCCCTTCCCATCACTTTAAATGCTTCCACAATTGGCCGAAAACCAACACCAATAATCACTCAGTCTTTCTCAAGAAGACAAAAAAGTGTGGTTAGAAAAACCAAAACCCTCAATAACCTACCTCATAAACCTCCAACCCCTGCTCAAGAACCTACGTCAGACTTAAATGATGATCAGCCCATTGCCTCTCTTGTTTCAAGAAAGAGAAGGCTCATACGTGCTGATGATGATGAGTCTAATCATCCAAACACCACCACAGCTTCCTTACCAATAAGATCAGCAGATGCTGAAAAATCACAAAGCTCTCCACTAAAGGAATCCTACTCACCTGTTAGGACCTTTCCTTCCGATGAAGACCTTCGGAAGATAAAGAATAAAGAAACGGAGAAGGAAAACTTGATTCTGGCTGGTCTTGAAGCCACTTGTCTCTCAGGAGATGAACTGGTAAGGACCTACCAAGAACAAATAGCCAGATTGGATCAGCAGCAAGATAAAGCCTATCAGGCTGAGAGGGTGCAGCTGATCAAGTACCTGTTGGATGAAGGGAAATACAAGGTTGAGAACTTCAGCAACTGGGAATTTACTTGCCTCAGAAATTAAGCTGAAGTTTTATCCAAAAGAATAAAAGCTGAAGTCATAAAGAAAAAGATCCTTTAGCAAAGGAAAAGAATAAAGCACATCCTCATCCAAAATCAATGGGGACCAAAGAACAAAATAACAAGATGGAGAGGAAGTTCTGTTCGATGAATCGTCAAAGTTCAAAAGAGAGAACAAAGACCACCCTGAGCTTTGGAAAGATGTCACTCTCATTCCTTCTACAGTGACTCAGCTTAAGGATACCAACCCAAGCAAAATGCTTGAACATTTAATAAATGAACCTTTGGAAACTCTAGGTGCTGGATTTGCAAGAGTATAGCCATAGAAAGATTCAATGGCTCAAGAACTTTCTTTTCAAATTGGGATGAGATTCTCGCCCTACCAACTAATGATTTGAAGGAACTGCAGCACAAGACTCAGGACAATGCTGATACATAGTATGAAGTTCTGAATTATGTTCGAACTGTTAGAAATAAAATTGGTCTGGCTTTAAAACAAAACAAATAGGTTTTGGCTTCATCAGTCCAGAGGGAGATTGTTGGAAAATAAGGACCGATGAGCAAAACCACTGACGCTAGACGTTTGAATAAAACCGCGGAATGACAAAGCCGCGGATGCTTCTCTTCCGATTGAAGAACTGCTTCAGTATTGGAAGACCATCAACGGAAGCTTCGCCAAAAAAACTGCCGCTGAACCTCTCTACCTCAGAAGACAATAGCTGATCTTGACATCTTCGAAAGACAACCATTGCATCGGAAGAAGTCAAATGACTCGGAAGACAATCTTCTACTCCCAAATAACTGATTAACTAATCAGCTTCCAATGAACATCTTCCGAAAGAATAATCGCTAAACTTTGGTACATCTACTTCAACATTGGAAGACCTGGAGACTACTTAAGACTCTTGTTTACACCATTGTTGACTTTGTATTTGTACTATTCTGTTGTATTAGTGTCTGTAACAATGTCACCTATTTGTCTTATTACTTGTTGTCTTGTATCTCAGAATCTTGGGTATTTAAGTCCCAACATTCTCTGAATAATTAGGTTTTACTTCACCCAAACTTCCTTCTGTTTCTCTATCTTTTCTCTTCTCTTTCTAAACAAGAAAACTAGAACAACAGAAATAATCTTGTGAAAAACTTTAGAGGGAGCTAACACCATAGCTTTGACTAAGTGTCTAAAGCCTTGTTCCTGATGAAAACAGCTACTCCTTGAGGTTCTTGTAGCTCAACAGAACATATTTGAAAAATTATGTAAATTATAAAACTAATGACTTAAATATTAAGGAGGTAATATAGAGCAATAAAATGGTAATGTCAAGGGGCTGAATAAGGTTAACCGGCTTAAGATGTAACCTTCGATATTAACTATGTGTTCATTAACACTAACTAAAATTTAATCAAGACTTATGTAAACCATAAACTAAATGCTTTAAATAGTAAGAATATAATCTAGAATAACAAAATGGTTGATAACAAGCTATGGTTTTGGTGTAAATATTAATATGGTTTCTCATAAGAAAGTGCTAACTCATTTTAAACTTAGTTAATAAAAAAATTTGTCAAGAATGTATTTAACATGCAATATAACTAAGGTTTCATAACATATTACTTTTGTTAACATAATAAAATGATAGTAATAATTCTAGATCTAATTAGTCAACCACTACAACATCCAGGTGAGTTCATGTGCCCCTTTTTATTAATCTTTTGGTTTTAATCACAGGGCTGAGAACATGCTAAAACTTTTATTAAATGTTTTAGTACACTGTATAGTAATAAGTTTTTTACTTTGTTATTACAACTGTATGCCTTATTATGTAAAAGTTGATGATTGTGAGTTTATAACTGTTATTTCTGTTAGACAATATCTACGATCACTAAGTGATAAAACTGTTATTCCTCTATGATTACAACTGTAATACTCATGAGGAATACATGCTATTCCTATTGAATTATTTTATTAATTCTAAGGAAAATTATAACTGTTAAGTCTTTGGGGAATAACTGCAGTTAATTCTAAGCGAATTGATCTATATACCTATGTGAACATGTGTGCTATGCCCATTGGATTGCTATGAGTTGATGGCTATGGGTTGAGGACTATGAGAACTCTTTTGATTTTTAGTCAGCCTATTCCAACTCTATCATTTCTGACATGGGTGATGAGAGTATGATAGTGTCTGCTAATTATCTCACCACTTGTATTCTGTGGACTGGCAGATGGAGAGACTGACCTCACTCATGTCATAAGCTGGTGGCAGATAGATGTGAGGTCTTTTTAAAACTAATGAATCCGGATTTAATTGAGGACATTGTGATTTGCCTTTGTGGTGGTTGTAATGTGGTCAATTCAATTCTGATAACCTATTGGGATATAACTACGTGTCAGACTTGCTCTCACTTCCTAATCAGATGCGAGTAATAGTAAGTCAAAGAGTATACCACCCCTAATAATTGTGGTAATACCACTATTAATAACTGTGGTAATCCACCATTTATAACTGTGGAGAATTGTACTACTTAGAAACCTATTGTGTTATGTCAATATCATGATAATGTAGTGGGTTGTCATATTGGGTATTTTGATTGTGATTAAGCCTATGGGTGATGAAATGGATATCTATAACTACAATACAGGTGGTATTGAGTTCTGTCAAGTGTGTGGTGGGATGTCGGCTGGTTCTTGTCTCCTACGTATGCCCTATATATAAGCATGCTTGACTGGACAATATCCTATCTGTAGGTGTATCTATAGAGAGGACATGGGGATGAGTTAATGCCAAATGAGAATAACTAAGACTTGAGTAATACAAGATGTTGTGTATATAACTCTGAAAGTTTTTAAATAACTAAACTTATGAACTCACCAACCTAGTGTTGACTTTGTTTAAATGCATGTTTTCTCAAGTGACGAACATGTCTAGTTACCAAATAATGGGATTAAGCTAGTGGACTTTAGAAGAGACCTAGCTTACTTTTGTGATGTGCATATTTTGAATGACATAACTTTGAATCATCTTTTGTAAATCTTGTGCAGATACAAGATAGAAGACTCAATGATTCTTTTGGTAGAATAATTAGTTAAATTATGAACATGTATTGTGTAATTTAACTTTGTAATTATATATCGATGTCATGCTAGCATTTCTCATTATATCTCATGTGCTATGTAAACAATCTGATCCCTATGATTATCTCACGATATCGCGCCCCGAGAACCTTCCGCCAGACAGGAAAGTCGATCCAGCCCGCCGGCTCGGGGTGTGACAGATTGGTATCAAAGCCATGGTTATAGAGAAATATATGTCATATTACTTAAACGGTTTGGCCTAGACTATAAGCTAGGTACCCTTCATGTAGAGAACATAAGACTTAGGATTTTATTTGCAAACGTCTTCTGCATTTGATCATTGCACAAACCGGTATGCTTTTGGTTGTGATCAGAATGCCGCCAGGAAGATCTCCGCCTTTGTTACCACCAACGCATTCACCTCCACATTCAGCAACACCATCACCACTTACATCTCCTCCACCTCCACCTCCTCCTCCACATACCCCACCTCATCAACCACCACCCAACCATGAGTTAGATCCGGCTACAATCGCACTGGCCACTCTTCTGACTAGTCAAATGAGGGAAGTGACTCCCGATATAATGAACCGGATTAACTCCAACAACGGCAACAGTAATAGCAACTTAACTGGTGAGGGCAGCGGGAACACCAGACATCAACAAGACTATTCCTACAAGAGTTTTGTAGGATGCAAGCCACTGGCATTCAGTGGCTACGAGGGAGCCGTCGGTTTGATCCAATGGATCGAGAAGATGGAGACGACCCTCGACATCAGTGGCTGTCCTGAACAGCATAAGGTGAGGTATGTTGCGGGCTCGTTCAAAAAACGGTCTCTTTCTTGGTGGAATGCCTAGGTACAGACCAGGGGACGAGATGAGGCATTATCTATGCCTTGGGAGGAATTTAAACTGTTGCTGAGTGTAGAATTTTGCCCGAGAAATGAGCTGAAGAAAGTTGAGATTGAGCTGCTCAACCATGTCATGATTAGTGCTAGGCATCTGGCATACACCACCAGATTCCATGAGTTAGCCACATTGGCACCGGATATAGTGCCAACAGTGGAAAAACGGATTGAGCGGTACGTTGGGGGACTATCAACTTGCATCCAAGGGCATGTGAATTATGCCCACCCAACTACCTTGGAGATGGCTGTTACTTTGTCAGCAACATTGACAGATGTAATGGTTGCCTCCGGGGCACTAAAGAAAGAGGCTGAAGCATCCAAGATTGGAAACTCCAAGAAGCCGGATAAGCGTCCGGCCATGAAACAGAAAGGGGTCAAGAACTTTGCTGCGACCACTCATACTCCAACAACCACACAACCACAACCTCTGCAGATCAAGAAGTCGTATACTGGCATGACTCCTCTATGTGTTAGTTTCATCATCAACCTGGGATCCTGTGCCGGCAATGACTGGGTGTGGAAAATTATGTCACTGGGTGATTCACTGCAGAAACCCAAATCCCTAGAGCAGGAACAACAATGCAGCGGTGATGGCTACTATTGCTGACAACAAGTCTTGCTACAAATGTGGCGAACCTGGACATTTCTCGCGGGATTGCCCCAAGAGAATCCCACAAAGGGCTCCGGCAGCTAGAGGACGGGCCTTTCGGATAGGAGCTGCTGCTGTGCGACAAGACCTCAATGTGGTCACTGGTACATTTCTCTTATCTGAATTTTATGCATATGTATTATTTGACACTGGTGCGGATCAGAGTTTTATGTCATCCGACTTTGCATGCTAACTCAATCACGTTGAGGAATCTTTGGACTTCCCTTATATCATCGAGGTAGCAAATGGCAAACAGATAACAGTTAACATACTACTTAAGAACTGCTCGTTGACACTTGATGAGCACACATTTTCCATTGATTTAATACCAATGGAATTGGGCAGTTTCGATATCATTGTCGGAATGGATTGGTTATCTCTTAACATGGTTGAAATCATTTGTTCCAAAAAGCTATTACGTATTCCAGTGGAGAACCATCAGGTGTTGGAAATTCAAGAAGATCATGCAAATCGTAGTGTCGAATTAATATCATGCATGAAGGCACACAAGTGCCTAAGGAAACAGTGTATCGCATTCCTTGCTCACATAGTGGAGAAAGACAAGAAGACAATCCAGATTCAAGATGTGCCGGTTGTAAAAGACTTTGCGGACGTGTTTCCGGATGATTTACCGGGATTGCCACCTGAACGATCAGTGTAATTCCGAATCGACTTAAGTCTGGGAGCGGTTCCTGTGGCTAAGTGTCTTTACAAACTCGCACCATCAGAAATGCAGGAACTGTCCAATCAATTACAAGAATTACTAGACAAAGGGTTCATCAGACTGAGTTTCTCACCATGGGGAGCTCCAGTATTGTTTGTCAAGAAAAATGATGGATCCTTGAGAATGCGTATTGATTACATAGAGATTAACAAACTCACCATCAAGAATCGGTTTCATTACCGAGAATTGATGATCTATTTGATCAACTACAAGGAACTCAATATTTCTCAAAGATAGACTTGCGTACAGGTTATCACCAGCTCCGGATTCAAGAGGAAGTCATACCAAGACAACATTTTGTACTCAATATGGCCACTATGAGTTTACGGTAATGCCATTTGGATTGACGAACACACAGGCGGTGTTCATGGATCTTATGAACTGGGTGTGCAAGCCGTACGTAGATCGGTTCGTCATCGTCTTCATTGATGATATACTGATCTATTCAAAGAATAAGAAGGAACGTGAGCAACATCTCAAGACAATCTTGGAACTCTTAAAGAATGAACAATTCTATGCCAAATTCTCCAAGTGTGAATTTTGGTTGAGAGAAGTTCAGTTCTTGGGTCACGTGATTAACAGTGATGGAATTCACGTGGATCCTGCAAAGATTGAAGCAATCAATAATGGGGACATGCCCACAACACCTATTGAGATCAGATCATTTCTGGGTTTGGCTGGTTATTACAAGAGATTCATTTTGAATTTCTCTAAGATAGCCTTGCCACTCACAAAGCTAACCCAGAAAAGCGAACCATTTGTGTGGACTCAGAAACAGGAAGGAGCATTTCAAACACTGAAACAAAGATTGTGTAATGCTCCAATCTTAACACTCCAAGAAGACAATGATGATTTTGTGGTTTTTTGCGATGCCTCCCATCAGGGACTCGGTTGTGTTTTAATGCAACGAGCCAAAGTCATTGCCTACGCGTCACGACAGCTGAAAGTGCATGAGAAGAATTACACGACGCATGACTTAGAATTGGGAGCTGTTGTTTTTCTCTAAAGATTTGGAGACATTACCTTTATGGTACCAAATGCACGATCTTCACGGATCACAAGAGTTTACAGTACATATTTAATCAAAAGGAGTTGAACATGCGGCAGAGACGTTGGGTCAAGCTCCTGAACGATTATGACTGTGTGATCTAATACCATCCGGGCAAAGCTAATGCCGTGGCTGATGCTTTGAGCCGGAAGGAAAGAGTCAAACCCTTGCTCGTTAGAGCAATGGGAATGACCGTGAAAACAAGCCTAAGAGATCAAATACTACAAGCACAACAAGAAGCAGTGGAAAGGAACAACTTGCAGAACGAGCTTGATAGTGGAGCCGCGAAACAGTCTGAGAAAAGACCAGACAGAGTTATTTATTTCCAGGATCCCGGTGCCGATAAGATGTACCAAGATCTGAGGTCATTTTATTGGTGGCCAGGTATGAAAAAGGATGTCGCTACTTATGTTGGTAAGTGCCTTACTTGTGCCAAAGTCAAGTCTGAACACCAGAAACCGTCAGCTTTGCTGGAACAACCAGAAATATCATAATGGAAGTGGGAACAAATAGCTATGGATTTTATTACCAAGCTACCCCGTACTTCCAACGGACATGATTCCATATGGGTCATCATTGATCGATTGACTAAGTCCGCTCATTTCTTGCCGATCAGAGTGTTCTAGCAATCATTGCAACAATCCTTAGGGACAAGTGTAAACTTGAGCACTGCTTACCACCCACAAACGGATGGTCAGAGTGAGCAAACAATCCAAACCCTAGAGGATATGTTGATAACATGTGTCCTGGACTTCGGTGGAAGTTGGGAAAATCATCTACCACTCATTGAGTTCTCCTACAAAAATAGCTACCACAACAGTATCGGATGTGCTATGTCCGAAGCATTATATGGTAGAAAATGTCGATCTCCAATTTGTTGGACCGAAGTGGGCGATACCATAATCACTGGCCCTGAACTTATTCAGGAGACTACTGATAAGATAGCCTAGATTCAACAGAGATTACAAGCAACACGTAGCTACCAAAAGAGTTATGCCAACAAACGACGAGAGCCTTTGCAATTCCAAGTGGGTGACCGAGTCATGTTGAAAGTGTCCCCGTGGAAAGGTGTGGTTCTTTTTGGGGCTAAGGGCAAGTTTGCACCAAGGTATGTCGGACCGTTTGAGATAACTCAATGAATTGGTCCTGTGGCATACAAACTCAGACTTCCTAAGGAACTTAGCGGGGTACACAATGTGTTTTATGTATCCAATCCTAAGAGATGTCTCACTGATGAATCGTTAGTCATACCTTTGGAATAAATACAAGCGGATGAACAAATACATTTCATTGAAGAACCTGTAGAGATTATGGATCATGAAATCAAGAGACTGAAACGAAGCCATATTCCTATCGGGAAGGTTCGTTTGAGTTCCAAGCGCGGGCCAGAATTTACCTAGGAGCGTGAGGATCACATGAAGACAAAGTATCCCCATCTATTTGAAGAAGCAGTGCCCGACAATGATGCTTAAATTTCGGGTCAAAATTTATTTAACAAGGGGAGACTGTGACAACTAGTACCAGATCGTCCGGCAATCCGTACGGTATGTGTACTTACACCATTACTATGTGTAAATAACTATGTGTTAGTACATATTTGTAATTGTTTGCTATTCAAAAGTTGTATTTATTTTGAGTTTTGAGAGGGTTCGGCTATAGGTTTGCCATAGGTTCGTTTGGCCCACGAACCTAGGCAGGTTCGGCGAACCTATTGCTTTGATAGGTTCGGCGAATCTATAACCTGGATAAGGTTCAGCGAACCTTAAGGTTTGGCAACTTAGGTTCGTCTAGCGAACCTAAGGGTTCGTACAGCGAACCTTAGGGTTCGGCTGGCGAACCTAAGGGTTTGGCTACCAGAAAAGGTTCGCTGGTCTGTGTTGTATAAAAAGAAGGTTTGTCTGTTTTTCAGTAGAACTTTTGACAGAACTTCTGAGATTTTCTCTGTGTCAGATCATTGTACATCTGTGTGATTTCTTGTAATCATTGGTTAATAATACAAGAGTTGATTAATGAATTGCTTGTGTTCTTTGATTTTCTACATATTGACTATGGATTCCGCACGTAGTTGATAGTTAGTAGGACTTTGTATTCGATCCTGATCGGTTTTCACCAAACCTACAGTGGTATCAGAGCGTTTGGTGAAGTTCTACACTACAATTTCAAAGAAATCAAGCAATTGAAGATTTGAAGACATTTGATGGATCCAATTTTTTCTTCTTGATCGATTTTCTGTTGATTTGAGACTGTTTTCATCATCAATTGTTGTTGAATTACAACAATTGAAGTTTTGGAGGTGTTTTGGTATAGATTTGGACGGATTTTTTGAAGTTTTGGAAGGTTTCCCTCCCAAAATTTTCAAATTCTGCGCTACAGGTTCGTGGGACGAACCTGTGACTTGCTGAACAGAAAGTTTCGCTGTTAGAAGATTTTTCAGAGGGTTCGTTTGATAGTTCGTCGAAGGTTCGGCACAGGTTCAGCGAAGGTTCGACAAAGGTTCTGTCAAGGTTCGGCAAGTTTGTGTGATAGTTCGTCAGAGGTTCGCTGCTTACTGTTCATAGTTCGGCTAAGGGTTCGCTTGATCTAAAGGTTCGCCAGTTTCTGGGTTCGTCTGTGAAAGGGTTCGTGAGTTTTAAGGTTCGCTGCTCAATGGTTCGCTATTCAAAAGACAAATTTTTGTCCATAGGTTTGGCTGAGGTTCGCCTGGAGGTTCGGCTAAGACAAATTTTTGTCCATAGGTTCGGCTGAGGTTCGCCTGGAGGTTCGGCTTAAACAAATTTTTGTCTGGAGGTTCGGCTGAGGTTCGTTTGAGGTTCGGCTAGTGTATTTCTTGAAAAGGTTCACTGCTTAAAATTAGAAAAACATGTCAGAGATGTATGCTGCTATGGCCAGTCAGAATTCCAAACTTCAGAGCATTTTGATCATTGAGACTGAAGTGGGTAGTACTAATAAAGTGCCAAAGCTATTGGATTTAGCTGATTATGACAACTGGAAAGGACGATTTGAGACCCATCTAAATGGCACAGATACAAACTTATGGGAAAGAATTTTATCTCCTTATGAAAAACCAAGGGTAGTTGGTACTGATTTGTTTCAACTCTTGGAAAGACTTGATGTAGATGAAAGGAAAAAGTATGACTCAGAGAAGAAAGCTTATTGGTTATTGAGTCAAGCCATTCCAAATCAAATTCTGCATCAGTTTGATGAACATAAGACTGCTTACAGTGTTTGGAATGCATTGAAGGCAAGAGTTGAAGGCAACACAAATTTGAAGAAAATGAAGGCTACAGACATCAGAAAGGAGTTTGAAAATTTTAACATCATTGGAAATGAGACTCTAGATGCCTTAATCACCAGATACAGACACTTGTTGACTGAAGTAAGGAAATATGGCATTGAGTATTCAGAAGATGAGAAGATTGATTGTTTAGCTGATGCATTACCAGATAAATGGAACTCCTTGGTGCTTATATTGAGAGAAAACCTACCTGGATTGACATTGGTAGAGTTTATTCAGAAACTGGAGGAACAAGAGATGAAGGACAAACGTAAAGCGAGACGTGTAAATGTCACACAAGATCCTTCCTTGTATGGTGGTTCTGTTGCTACACCACCTGCAGCATCTGCAAAGATACAGACTGCTTTCGTATCTAGAACTTCTGAAACTACTCAGAGTCCTTCGGTGTCATCAAGTTCTAGTTCACATTGTCCTATCAATGAGAAAAAGTCTGAGTCTACACCACCTCCAGTGCAGCTTAACACAACAAATCTGGGAAAAGTGACAGTTGAAGCAGTTAAAGAACATATGTCGATTTTATCGTGTGTAGTTAGTGCATACGATGAACAGGTGGCTGGAAGAATTGGAAATGCAAATCTGACTTTTGAAGATTATGCATAGATTGATAAGGATGAAATGGAACTGATAGATACTCAGTGGGCTTTGGCGAGTGTTATTCGCAGAATTAATCGATATGAGAAGAAGACTGGGAAGAAATTCACATTTGACCGGAACACAAAGTTTGGATTCAATCCAAAATCTACTCAGTGTTATAACTGTGGTGAACATGGTCATTTTGCAAGAGAGTGCAAGAATCCTAAGAAGCAGGGAAATCTGAACCCATTCAAGCCAAAGGAAGATTATCAGAAAAAGAAAGAGAAATATGAGAAATCATCTTCTAAAGCACTTGTAAGTCAAGCAGATGAAGGCTATGACTTGGGCAAACAATATGAAGATCTTATGGGTGCTTTCATGGCTTCATTGGAAGAAGAATTTGGGAAAGGCAAAGAAAAGGTCGATGAGGTGAATGAGGTAAATAGTGATTTGCATGAGATGATAGATAGACTCAAAGAGATGAATTCACAGCTAACTTCTGATCTGAGAGAGTGCACAGAAGCAAATAAGAAGTTGATTTCAAAACAAAAGGCTTTTGACAAAAAGATAACTGATCTGGGTAAAGAAAATGAAGATTTAAAAATCAAGGTTTTGCAGAATAACCATGATGTATCTGTGAATCTTGAATCAGTTCAGAAGTTGAAAGTGGAACTATCAGCAGCAAAAGCTGAAGCTGAGTTGAACAAGGCCAAGCTTGAAAACTACCAAAATTCTGCATATGTCATCGATTACTTTGCGGCTATGCAAAATTCTTCGCGTGATATTTCTGGAATTGGTTTTCATGCTGTGCCACATCCTCCAAGTTATGTATCAAGACCACAAATTGATCCGGATTTGGAAATTAATCCAATTTCATTAAAGGAGATTGTGTCTGATCAAGTGACTGAGGATGTGGAAAGTTCATCATCTCATGATAGTGAATTTGTTGATAATGATGCTCCTATTACACTGATTCAGAATATCCAGCTGAGATTCTGAAAATGATTGGTCATCAAGTTAAAAGTGTAGAGAAAAAGAGTCCAATATTTCAGAAACTAAAGTCTGAAGTAAAATCAGCTGAGAAAACAGTGTCTAAACAAAAGCTTGTTTCCAAATCAGATCTAAAAGTCAAAACTTCTTCTACTCTAAAGCCAATTGTGTTTATTAATTCTTCAACTACACAAAAAGGAGAGTCAAGCAAAGTTTTTCAAAATCAAGAGGGATTTTCTAAAAAGATTGACAAGAAGTTTGTAAAAGTGATTAACAAGGGTAATCAAAGTGGGGATGGAAACAAGGGCAAATCAAAGCTTTCACAAAAGAATTTGAAGACAAAAGCCACTGGTTTGAAGAATAAGATTTTATCTCCATCTGTAGCATCCAAATCTTTGGGCTCATCTAAGGGGTGTGATGAATCAAAACCAAAGAATGTATCATCAAGGAAATGCTACAGATGCGGGAAAGTGGGTCATGTCATTGCTAATAGTGATTTGGACACTTGTAATAGATTTCATACTTTTACTCCACGAGAAACATGACAGTGTTTCACTTGTGGAGGAAAGGACATATTCCAGCCAATTGTGCAAATCACAAGATCAAGAAGAAAACTTCTGCAAATGACTGTCGTGTGATCCATTCTGTTGGGAGTCCGAGGAGGGTAAAGCCTAGTGAGGAAGAGATGAGGATACTCAGGAAATTTGATCCTGATTGTGTCTGGGTCAAGGAAGAAAAGTTGAAAAGAAAAGTTTTTGATAACAAACAACAGGTTAAAAGGGTTTTGAAAAAGACATCATCATCAGATGATGAATTTTATGATCCTTTTTATTCTAAACAATTTTCTAAACAAAATGGACATCTTAATTCTTTTGGAAAATTCAGACACATGTCAGATGGAAAATTTTTTGTGAGAAAGGATGAATACTAGGAAGATGAGTCTTCAAGTAGTTCATCAAGATCGAATGGCAGGAGGCTGTTCGGGGAGACTCAACACCGGAATGGCGGGAGTCATCCCTTTTGGTACTAATCAAATTTTTTTAATTTATTGTGCAGGATGCATTCACAGGCCATATCAACAGTCGATGGATTGTTGATAGTGGATGCTCCAGGCACATGACAGGAGAGTTAGGATTGCTGAAAGATTTTAGAGAGATGAAAGGATGTTACGTTAACTTTGCATGAGACAAAGGTGGTCAGATTACCGGGTGTGGTAGTTTGACTAATGGTAAAGTTTCCTTTGACAACGTGAATTTCTGCAAGGAGTTAACTAACAATCTTTTGAGTGTATCTCAGATTAGTGATAAAGGGTATAAGGTGTTGTTTGATGACAAGAAATGCTATGTGCTCAAACAAGGAATTCAAATTCCTGAAGACTGGATTCTGATGACTGCCGACAGGTGTAAGGACTTGTATGTTTTGGACATGGCTAAGGCGGAGACGGTAAACCAGGTTTAAACGTGTCTGGTGTCGAAGGCCACAGAGCAGGATACTTGGTCTTGGCATAGACGAATGGGTCACATACACATCAGAAAAATGAATCACCTTGTACACAATCACTTGGTTGATGGTGTACCTGTTAAACATTTTAGATTACCTGATGTGTGTGTTTCTTGTAAAAAAGGAAAACAGAAAAGGAGGTCACATAAGTCTAAAACTGTGTTTTCTATTGATAAACCACTGGAACTCCTTCACATGGATCTGTTTGGACCGATTAATGTGAAGAGTATTGGTGGTGAATCCTATTGTTTGGTAGTGACCGATGATTTTTCTCGATTTTCATGGGTATTATTTTTAAAGTTTAAATCTGACACATATGAAAATTTTGTTTTACTGGTGAACAGGTTGGAGACTTTGTACAAGTTGAGGGTTAGGCGTGTTCGATCAGACAATGGGACAGAATTCAAGAATCTGAACATGGAAGCTTTTTGTGATTCTAAGGGCATTCAGCAGCAGTTCAGTGCACCGTATGAACCACAGATGAACGGTGTAGCTGAGAGAAAGAATCGTACATTGATCGAGTCTGCTAGAACGATGCTCGCTGATTCGAAGCTGCCCATTACATTCTGGAGTGAAGCCGTAGCGACCGCCTGTTTTACCCTCAACCGAGTGCTGATAGTCAAAAGACATAACAAGACTTGTTATGAACTTCTTCAGAATCGGAAACCAAATTTGGAACACTTGGAACCTTTCGGGGCTCCTTGTACCATGCTCAAGAAAGATGCTAAATTCAACTCTAAGGTTGAAGAAGGTTTCTTTCTTGGCTATAGCCTACCCAACAAACGTGTGTTTAACAAACGCACGGGTGTTGTGGAACTCTGGTATAATGTGGATGTTCAAAGACATACACCTATACCTGAAGGCAAAGGTCCAAATTGGTTATTCGATTATGATAAACTTTTCGAGTCTTTTAACTTGTCTCCTAATGTTACTGATGATGAAATTTCCTTGCAGATGTTATATGACCTACAAAATTCTGACGATCAAGGAGTTCTCATCAAGTTGAAGATAATCATCCAACAGAGGAAGGCACTTCTGAAGCAGTTAATGATGACTGGTCATCGGAGGATGATCAAGATATATTTGAAGATGCTGTTTCTGAGGATCAAGATGCTAATCAGAATATCACAAATCTTGATCATGGTGTTGGAGTCCCGCAAGTGCCAGTGTCTAGAGTCCATGTGAATCACCCTGTGGAGCATATTATTGGAGATCCGTCTGTTGGAGTACAGACGAGAAGGCAAGTTACAAACGAGGAGAGTTTGTACGTTGAGTTGGACTGAAATCATGGGACTCAAGAGTTATGGATGCATTCTGCATTCGTTTCTCAGATTGAGCCGAAATCTGTAACTGAAGCCCTGCGTGAGCCTGCCTGGGTGGAGGCCATGCAAGAGGATTTAAATCAGTTTCAGAAACTGGGAGTATGGCATTTAGTGGATTTTCCGAAGGGAGAAAAGAAGATAGGCACCAGATGGGTGTTAAAGTGTAAGCGAGACGAGAGAGGCGTGATTGTTCGAAACAAGGCGCGTTTGGTTGTTCAAGGGTTCAAACAGATAGAAGGAATTGATTATGACGAGGTGTTTGCACCTGTGTCACGGCTTGAAGCAATTGGATTATTTCTATCTTTTGCTGCTTACAAGATGTTTAAAGTTTTTCAACTGGATGTTAAGTCTGCATTCCTTTATGGGTCATTGAAGGAGACAGTGTATGTTTGTCAGCCACCGGGCTTTGAGGATCTGATCCATCGGGATCAGGTATACCTCCTTGACAAAGCACTGTACGGTCTTCATCAGGCTCCTCGAGCTTGGTATGAGACGCTCTCGACTCACCTTATTGAACACGGGTTCAAGAGGGGTCAGATAGACAAAACACTGTTTTATCGGGAAAAGAACAAGGACATTCTCCTAGTTCAGATCTATGTTGATGATATCATCTTTGGATCTACCGATGAACAGTTGTGTTTGGAATTTAAAGAGGTTATGATTGAGAAGTTTGAGATGAGTGCAATGTCAGACATTAAGTTCTCTTTGGGTTTACAAATAGATCAGACTGATGATGGTATTTTTATTCATCAAACTAAATACATTCAAGATGTGCTAAAACGCTTTAGCATGCTTGATTGTAAACCCATTTCCACGCCCATTCAGCCCAATCACGGTATTGAGCCTGATCTTAAGGGGGAGCTAATTGATGCTACATTATATCGTGGAATGATCGGGAGCTTGATGTACTTGATTGCCTCACGGCCGGATATTGTATTCGCTACAAGTATTTGTGCTCGCTATCAATCAAAACCTAAAGTTTCTCATCTGATAGCAGTCAAGAGGATTTTGCGTTATCTGAAGGGTACACCAGACACCGGTCTGTGGTATCCTAAGGATGATAACTATTCCTTCCATGCCTATAGTGATTCTGACTATGGAGGATGTAAGACTGACTCCAAATCAACTACTGGAGGTGCACAGTTTCTGGGGGAGAGGTTAGTCTCATGGCAGTGTAGAAAGTAGACATCTGTTGCTACATCTACATGTGAAGCTGAATATGTAGCGGCTGCCAGTTGTTGTTCCCAAGTTTTGTTGATACAACAAATGAGAGACTATGGACTTAATTTCCTAACTACCCCGATTCATGTAGACAATGAGGCTGCTATTGCTATTACCAAGAATCCGGTGTATCATTCACGCTCCAAACACATTGATATTAGGTTTCATTTCATACGCGACTGCTATGAAAAGAAACTGATTGATGTGGTGAAGATACACACCAACGAGCAAAGAGCAGACCTTCTCACCAAGGCCTTTGATAAAGAACGTTTTGAGTAACTACTCAAATTAAATGGGATCAGGGTCATGGGTGAGGTAATCAAGAATCAAATTCCTTCGTAATCATTTTTATTGAATTAACATCAGATTTTTTAATTTTCTGTTCTTTTGTGTTTTAGTTTTTAGGGGGAGAATATTTGTGAAAATACAAAAACATTTTTAAAAATCAAAAATACAAAAACAATAAAAAATTAAAAATCTGAGAAATTGATTCGACCAAGTGAGAAATGATAGTACATTATTTGCACTTGGAAACATATTTGTATGTGTTATTAAAAATATAAAAGTAATTACAAGTACTAAGAATGATGTGTTGGTAGGTTTATAACTTAGTTAAGATAAGTTCAAATAAAATTTTGATTATATTTTATAAGAAACAGATGCTTAGAATGCAGTACTTAGTTTTGTCCTGAAAGAGTGTTAATTTTTCTGACAAAGTGTTTCTTAAAAAAAAATCAAAGTACTAGTTTGATCATGTGTTTAATTTTTAAAAGAAATTATGGTTTTATTTTTTCTTTTATTTTAGTTTAAAGCTGGTACATTCTTTGCGTATACTTACGTATTGACCTGATTGTTTTAGCTTTAAACAATTCAAATTTGTTTTCTTGGTTTTGATTAAGATTTGGACAATCTATGTGTATATGGAAATATCGAACTGATTGTTAAAATTTTAATCTTAAATTATTGTTTAGTTCATCTTCTGGATCATTTGAGCATACGTAAGTATCAACCTTGATTCCAAGATTTTGAACAATTTCAAATTGTTTTCTATTTTGATATTTTCAAAAAGAAATTCTGCTTTATTTTTACATGATCAGATTAGTTAAAATTGATATAATAAGTTTTAAGAACATTGATGTTTGATTAGTTATTCACAAATCGGGGATGTATTCAAGTAAATGAATTATTATAAAGTGTTTGATAATTTTATTTAAACTGATTTCTTGGCTAAGTGATTAAACTTAAAAGGATAAGTATGCTGACAATTATCTTGGACTTGTAATTTGCAAATAATATTTGAAATAATACAAACAGATGTGTTGAAAATTGTAAAATAATATGATCTCATGTCAGGATCTTTCTCAAACAAAAAGATTTTTTTAGCATAGTTAAATTTGTAGTTTAATTGTTTTAAAATTTTGAAAAATTACAAAAAGATTTTATTTTTCATCTGATGTTAAATCAATAATTTTTGATTATTTGTTTGACTTTGGAATAATTAAACATGAATTTGTTTTGAAATTTAAAGAAAAATTCAAAATTTTTCAAAAGGTTCGTCTGGTGTTTGAGAAGGTTCGTTGGGTAAGGTTCGTTGGTTAGGTTCGCTGGTTAAGTTTGATAGCTAGGTTCACTGACTAGGTTTGTTTGTTAGGTTCGTTTGAGATGATTTGTTGGAAAGGTTCGTGTGTAAGGGTTCGCGAGAAAGGTTCGTTTGTTTTGGTTCGCTGAAATGGTTCGTGTGAAATGGTTTGCTGCAAAGGTTCGTGAAAGGATCGTCTGAAAAGGTTCGTGACATATATAAACAGGGTTCGTCAGAAGGGTTCGTCACTCTCATCTGATTTCATTTTCGCGAACCTGCAAGATTGTATTTTCCGATTTTCGATTTAGATCCTCTCAGAACATTTCCCTGATTTTTTTAGACTCAGAATCATCTTGTGATCATTTCTAGGTAGAAATTTTTGAATTTGACCGGTTAATTTGAGAGATCTGAGTATTTTTAGGATTTTTAGTTCGAACTTGTAAATTGGATTAAAATCGGTTAAAATCTAAAAATCTGGACAAACCATCTTTGTTAATGTTGTTCATCGGCATGTTTCGAACCTGGGTATATGATTTTTATCATCAAACTCAAAGTTTTTAAAATCTGATTTGAAAATTGGAAAAGGTTCGCTGACGAACAGGTTTGTTGAATGAACTAAGGTTCGCCGAACCTTGAGGGTTCGTCTGAATCTGATAGGTTCGTGGCGAACCTATCTATTACAAAAGAACCGAACCTTTTGGTCAAGGTTCGTTTGACCAAAAGGGTTCGTTTGTTTGAAAGGTTCGTTCATCAAAGGGTTCGTTCAAAAGGTTTGTCTGATTATAAGGTTCGTCTAACTTAGGTTCGCCTAGCATTAGGTTCGTCTCAAGGAATAGGTTCGCTGGTTTTTATACTTAGAAATTTTTTTTTAATTTTGTTAATTTTTGATTAATTTTTGTTTCTAGTTGTTTTTATTTCTAATTGTAGAAATGGCGAACTTAACATTTGGAGACAAACATAATGTTTGTGCATACCTTGATCCTACTACACGGAATGGTCAAGACTTTCAACCGATGATCGAGTTTCTTTGGAGATCAAGGATCTATTATGCCATTTCCAACTCAGTGCAGATTTACCGATCACATATTCAGAGTTTCTGGGAATTGGCTGTGGTGATTTCTGTAGATGATGTATATGTTATAGATGCGAATGTGCTAGGGCAAGCCATTCGTATCTCTGAAGTTGATATCAGGAGGGTTCTACAGTTTGGAGGGGAACCTGATGGTGTGACTCTCATTCCTGAGAAGTGCATCAAAGGTTGTTTTCTATGGATTAGATATTTTGGAGCTTACAACTCTATATCAGTGAAGAAGGGGAAGCTACCTCTGCAATATAAGTTCTTGGCACATGTTATTCTTCATTGTCTGAGTATGAGGAAGGGAACGTTTGATGAGCTGAGGGATTTTATGAGATCAGCAATGGTTGCACACATATTGAACAAACCGTTCAATTTTTCAGGGATGATCTTCCGATATATGTGTGACAACATCACGAAGGCTAAGGATAGGTTTTATATGTATCCTAGGTTCGTGCAAATGTTTATAGATGAAAGGTTGCCTGAAGAGCAGTTACTGAGGGACGCTGGAGATTTGTTAAAGCTGAAACACATGACTGATTCCAGTTTGGGTCAGGTCAGGGTGTACCAAAGGAGTGGTGATGCTATTCTGGAGAAAGATTTAATAGGTCATTGTGCCAGGGCAAACTATGTTGCTCCTGATGATGATGCTTGGAGGCATGCTGATTCCGAATCAGATAATGAAGATTTTGCAGCTGATGATGATCAAGCACCACCTCCACCTCCTCCAAGACAACAAGCTAGGAAATTTACTGGTTAATCTTCAAGGTCTACACCTAAAGTTCAATCTTCTCAGGAACCGAGCTCACAGGAGCCGGTAGATATTGATATGCCAGAGATGCAGACTGAAACTACTGGTGATGATGATGAAGAATCTTCTGATTCTGAATCAGAATATGAAATGGTTCAAGAAGGGAATCAGATGGTTAAGAGATTAAATATGAAATTTGCTATACAGGATGAGGATGAAAGGGATGAAAGAGTTGATCCCCGTTTTGTTCCAGAAGAGCCTGAGTCTTCAAAGTTAAAGAGAAAGAAAAGGATGGCAAAAGGAGGGCCTTATGAGAAGAAGGTTAAAACTACTAAGACCGTTGTGTCTTCATCAGCTATGTCTACATCAGTTCCTGCTTCTGTTTCTTCTGTTATTATTTCATCAGTTCCGGTGACTACTATTCCTGCTTCTACTTTACAAACTCCAGAGTTTGTAAATGTAGCTTCTTTTGTACCATCTTTTGTGGATGCGACTACAGTGTCTACTTCATTACCAGAGACGTCTGTTCATCAGGATGATCTTCCTAGAGATGATTTGTTTTCAGGTTTAGATGATTTGGGAGATATTAACTTCACAGTTAATTATGATGATACTGATCTCAAGAGAAGATTATCTTTGTTATCAAAAGAATTTGAAGATTATAAGAAGAACATGGAAAGGAATGTTGCTGATAAACTATCTTCTTCCACTACTGAGCTGGATGAGTTAAAGACTCAGATGTCTTTGATGCTCAAGTGGAGAGAAGAAGAACTTGTAGAGCAGAAGAAAATGAAAGATAAGATTTCTGAAATGGAATTTTTTATCAAACTTCAATCGGAAGATATTGTGGATCTTAAGAATGAAAACACTGATTTGAGGTTTAAGATAAAAGCTTTGGAATCAAAGATAACTAAATCAGAAGCTTCAAGTTCTGGAAATGTGAAGGTGGTGGTGGATGTTGAGAAAGATAAAGAAGAGAAAGAAGAAGAAACGAAGGAAGAAGAAGAAGAGGAAGCACTTGATTATGGTGATACTGATGTGGATGAACATCATGATGATTTTGATTTTGGAGGTGATGATAGAACTGATGGTGGTGCTGGTGGAGTTGGTGGTAGTTCTGGTGTGTTAGATTCTGTTTCTTGAGCGATAGTGGTTTATTCTCCTTCAAAGGTTACTACTGATGCAGTTCCAGTGTCTTCTGTGTCATCTGATAGAGCTAGGGATTGTACTTATGTTGAATTTGAAGATTTAGATGGAATAGAACATCCTGAGATTGTTATTGATTATTCTCTGCCTCCTTTCCTTGATTCGTTTAAACTGAATTCTGATATAGATTTACAAAGAAAAAATTTTGAGATTCAAGTGGATCAAGAGATAGAAGAAGGAGAGATTGTTGGTGATTATTCAGTTCAAGATTATCAAGAATTTTTAGAAAGTGATGATGAGTTGATATTTGATTTTGAAGAAGATGAAGATGTTGATTTGTATGATTATGATAAAGATATCATTGATGAAGAGGTGTTGAATTTAAACACGATGAAGAAAATATTTGAGGCTGGAAGTATGTCCAGAACAACTTTGGATCCAGTTAAAGTGAAGACTAATATGGATTTTTGGAAAGAGATTCAAGATGAGACAAAGTACATTATTGATCATTTACATTCATTCAAGATAATGACAGAAGTTTTAGAAGACAAAGATCCAGAAAACCTAACTAAACAATTCAAGAAGTTCAAGATTGGATCTAAATCCAAGATGATTGGAAGGATTATTAGTTATGGTTACTTTCATAACATTTCAGGAAGCTTGATGAATAAAGGATGTTATGTTGTGAAACGAATAGATGGATGCCAATACTTTGGCAAGGCTTCTGATTTGATGAGTCTACCTGCATTCGAGTGTAAAGATCTTTCAAGATTGAAGATGATAAAGCCTATTCAGACTCGACACAATGAAATTTTTGAGAATTTGTTAAAGAAAGAAGCAAGAACTGGATGGAGTTTGTTATCGCCTCAATTCAGAGAAAGATTTCATGATTATGTGAAGCCTAAAGTTTTTAAAAGACCTAGACTCCGAAAGATTGAACAGAACTGGAATCCTTACTTTAAATTTTGGTTTTATGACGATAGAACTTCTGAAGGAGTGATTTTATTGAAACAAGATGATAACTGGAGGGTGATCCGGATGCTTGATCCCATTTGGATTGTAAACTGTTCAAAGGATGATGTGGATTTACTTAACACTGCTGAGATATATGCCGAAGATGGATATCATGATGTTAGAGTAAGTTTCAAAGATATGGCAGTTCAATTTCAAACCATTGCACGAATGTGTTATACATTGGGTATACATTCGGGATGCAATAGGGAAAATGTGAATTATCTCTATACTGAGTTGATGCAAGTTCAGATGGAGAGAGATGAAAGAGACGCAAAGATTGAAGCCGAAAGACTTACGAAGATACCACGTTCAGTTGTTATACGAGCGGTGGATAATGTTGTTGTTGAAGAGGTTGGAGAATCCAGCGGAGTCAAAGACAAAGCTGAAGACAAAGACTGAAGCTTTTGATAGCAAACATTTAGGGGGAGTTTGTTAGTACATATTTGTAATTGTTTGCTATTCAAAAGTTGTATTTATTTTGAGTTTTGAGAGGGTTCGGCTATAGGTTTGCCATAGGTTCGTTTGGCCCATGAACCTAGGCAGGTTCGGTGAACCTATTGCTTTGATAGGTTCGGCGAATCTATAACCTGGATAAGGTTCGGCGAACCTTAAGGTTTGGCAACTTAGGTTCGTCTAGCGAACCCTAAGGGTTCGTACAACGGCGAACCTAAGGGTTTGGCTACCAGAAAAGGTTCGCTGGTCTGTGTTGTATAAAAAGAAGGTTTGTCTGTTTTTCAGTAGAACTTTTGACAGAACTTCTGAGATTTTCTCTGTGTGAGATCATTGTACTTCTGTGTGATTTCTTGTAATCATTGGTTGATAATACAAGAGTTGATTATTGAATTGCTTGTGTTCTTTGATTTTCTACATATTGACTATGGATTCCGCACATAGTTGATAGTTAGTAGGACTTTGTATTCGATCCTGATCGGTTTTCACCAAACCTACACTATGTGTAGATAACTATGTGTGTATAACTTTGCGTGAATAACTATTTGATAGACAGTTGGGTGAAAACAGAGCTAAAGAACAGTATATCAATTGTATGAATTAATGAAAATTCAAATTCAGAAATACAACAAATCACGAGAAATAACAAAGGTGAAAACAAATGACAAAAACAGATCGGTTGTGATCTGATATCCACATATAACAGGAATCAGATGGCCGACAAATCAGTGAGAAAACAATGTGAAACTATGCATAATATTGTGAAAACAAATAGGATTAGTTGAGTCTGTCAGTGAGAATGTACAATTCAAACAATAGTTCAGTATTGTTTACGAATAATGAACCAACAGTGTTTTTGTGTACGTGACGATTCATACAAACATATCTGTGGATTTAACGTTCTAAACGGTAACTGAAAAATAGAAAATCAAATCAGAAACTTAAACGTACGATCGTATTCGTATAGTTAGCGCTCTGTACGAAAACGCGCGTAAGTTACCTTTTTTGACGAAATGGCGAAAATAAGTGATTAAGAACATTAAAATAATAAAAAAAATAAAATAAAAATAATATTTATTAGGAATTACCACCTAAAAAGAATTTTATAAAACTATTTTAGTAAAACTACACATAATTAACGTTACGTAACGAAATAACGAAATTTAACGGTCTGATCACGAACGAACAGTAAAAATAAGTGAAATATAATATTTTACGTTTTACAATTTTGAAACTTATCAAAAATAATCAAAGAAAAATAAATTACGTGTTCAATTATTTAATTACGCAACCATAATAATGCGCGCGTAAAAATACGCGAAAACGACACCTTGGGAGACCGAACACGCGGGGAACCACTCGGGGCATAAAACCCCATTTTCTCCTCTTCTTCTTCATTGTTGGCTGATTTCTTTCTCTCTCACCTTCAAGAAATTCATCTCTCTCTCACTCTACTTGTCACACCTCCTGCGCTGTGTGCGCAATCCACGGCGCGGTGACGATCGATGGTTGAATCATGCACAAGTATTGAATAAGAACAACCACAATGGATTACTAAGTTTCATAATGTTTAGACAATTGTTTAGTTATAGACATTCTATCTATCTACCAAAAGAATGACAACCACAGACCAAAAAATATAGTTTACAAAATAAGACTCAGACAAGACAATTAAACAATCAGGATTTTGTGAGTTTCTAATCTATCCTAACTTGTTTCTTCATCTTGTTCTATCTTAACTATAGTCTCCTTAGTTGTCCTTGTGAAGCTCTAAACCTGATTACCTGAAACACGTGAAAAATAACTGTCAACTACAAAAGTAGTTGGTGAGAACAATAGGTTTAACATTTGTAAATATGAATCTGCATTGTAAAACATATATATAAAACAGTGAATGAAAATAACATGGATAGTTGCAACCCAAACTAACATCAAGTAAGATTAACGTGTGCAAACAGTCTAACGACTGTCTACTATAAAAGCCAACATATAAAGTCGTCAGCAAACGCATTCAACACGAGCTGTACTAATGAGTTTACTTAGGAGACAACTCTGTGTTGACATACCCGGTCAATATAACCTATTCTGGTAAAGTTAATTAGCAGCAAATCCATACTACCGTATAGTGTCCAATCTGTAGTTAGTTTTTAAAACAAATTTAAAACGATAACCGCAGCCTTGGCGTAACCATAGTGTGTCCTGTTTTCCCTTGTTGTGATCACCCAGTACTAATGTTATAAGAATAAGAATAAGATTGAATAAGTGTCTTGATGTGTGTATAAGTTTGTTCACAACGACGAACACCATGTTTTTAAGTTTTCAAGATTGAATCCTTTGATTGAAAACCTTTGGTTGAATAATCGTGATTGATTACCATGATTTTGAAATCTTTTGATTGAATACCACCATGAAAACCATTGATTGAATCCGGTGATAGAAGACCCTTGTATAAATACAAGATTTGAACGAAACAATTAATAAAACATTTATTTAAAAATACGGTTTATAGTTTAAAAGCTTGTAAGAGTTTGTAAAACTTAATCTTTCAAAGTGTCTAACTTTTATAAAACATTTTATATAAAACCGATTTTAAAATAATTTATAGAACTCTTTTATAAAACTTTTTAGTAGAAAATGTTTAACAGTTGATAACTCTATCAAAATAGTTGAGAAATCCCTTAAACTTGTAAAGTGAACCTGTAATTGTTGAAAAGTAGCATGAATCCTGTATATGAGATATAATTGTATAAAGAGTGTTTGGTCACGTGTTCCACCCCAAAACAGTTGAAAAACAGTAATAGAGGGGCTAATGTTCTCACCTGACAGCAGTAGACTCTGAACCTGAACAAGTAGCAAGCAACAAGACCTCTAACTGATTCCTATATCATTGTAATCATACCTATAATATAAGATTTACGATATTGTTATGAACTTTGATTAATTGATCGACTTATGTTAACGGGTTGACTTGTGTTACTTGTTAATGATCACTTCTCGAATAACTTGTTCTCATGTTTAAGAATGTTGTATGATCTTGAAAGACATGATTGAATCATTTGAATTAACATTTGATTTATGAAAAATACGTGTCATGTTCTTTAATGCACAACTCGTTATGCATAAGGATAACATGTGTTTATGGGTATGATAAACTCTTGTTTAACATGCAGTTTATTGAAAAGTTAAAGTGTTTTAAGCCTTTGTGTTTAGGATATGATCTTATCATTAGATTAAGTTACACTTAAATGAAATGAGATCATTCCATAATTACTTTAGGCCGGATTAGAGTTAGATCACCCTTATCGACCCATTAGGCTTAAATGACTACTTGTATTTTTTATTAGCGTTTGATGTTTAACAACCCTTAGGTTTAGAACCCATACATGGATTTAGGAGTCTAATATCGATAGCCTTTGTGTCTGGGTGACAATCAAACTTAGCACTATCGACCATCTAAGGCTCAAGAGGAACCCATCGGAATTAATAATATCTATAGCTTATTGTTCTTTCAATACTAGCCGAGTTGTACGCCCAATACCCATGGTTCGATGTTTTAAAACCATTGAGTTAACCTACTCCAGATTATGTTTGTTAATTATGGTGGTTTTTAAGAGATTGCATGGTTGTTTTTATCAAACAGAAGGTGGCATCCATTGAAATCACAATATTGTTAACTATCAACTTAATGGCATCCTTCTATCTTTATCCCTTCGATTCAATGGTCTAACCAATCACAAATTTTGATTTTCTTGGGCTGATATTAGTTATTAAGATCATGCATTGGTGGGATATCAGAAGCAACGAAAGTTAATATTAATTGGTGGGGTTTATATGTTCGATGCCTCCCTTAATTTTTATCCAACTCCACCGAATTTATCTCATGTGTTGGCCTGGGATTTCCTTGGGCGGATAACAAAGGATAAAGGGCATGGGTCGGTGGTCATGAGAAGTACTGCAGGGGATAAAATCGATTGGTGGATTGTGTTTTGCATGAGGCCCACCGATATTATCATTACCGGTGACCCCCACCTCCGACTTCAGCATTTCCGACTCAAAATCTATGGAATTATTTGGATTTTGTTCTAGATACTACAGGGTCTCGGTTCTTAGCCCACGAAGGGCAGTGTCGGTAGCATTCTTAATCAAACAAATCGGGTTTTAGCTTCCCAAACTGTCGATAATAGAGTATCGACACTATCCATGGTTCAGGATTTCAGCCATTTTTCTAACTTCCTACGTTCAATCCCAGATGATCCAAGCATTCCCCAGTAAATTTCGAGCCTTAGTTCTGCCATTGAAAGGCTTGAACTCAAGTTTAAAGTCATTTGAGCTGAAAAGACGAAAACCCTACAATTACTAACCTTCTCACTAACTTTGCAGTCGATCCAGCTCGTCCCAAAGCAGATGCTTTGTACTTTCACCTTCCTTTCATCGAGAGGAACATTTAGACACCAAGTTTGCGCGAATTGATGAAGATTTGAGTAGGTAGCTTGTTGGTTTTGTGTAGAGATTTGTAGAGAGAGATATGAACAGGAATGAGAGAGGGATTTTTGTGTTCTTGAAATATTTGGTAAATTTTGGAAGGAAGTCAAGGGTTTTATACCCCGAGTGGTTCTCCGCGTTTTCGGTCTCGCTCGGTGTCGGTTTCGCGTGTTTTTACGTGCATGTCGTTACGATTACATATTTAAATATTTTGAATTGTAAAATAGCTTTCTTGACTTGTTTTTGATTAGTTTCAAAATTGTAAAATAAAAAATAAAATATTTTACTTATTTTTAGTTTTCGTTCGTAGTCAGACCGTTAAACGAATATAATTACGTGTATACCCGTAATAACGTACGAATTTGGTCGTTTTTGCATATTTATTGATGTTTACTCGTAATTATAAGTTCGACATAAATATTATTACGAATCGTCACCCATAATAATATTCAGTCTCGCTTACGCATTACGATTTGTTTATTTGATTTGTTTGTCATAATATTTGTCATAACACTACGCACTAACACTATCCTATTACACCGAACTCAGTATATGTATAGGGCATACGCAGAGTCCAGCTACTTGCCTTATCAGTCGCCAGCCCACCACTGTTTCGATATAATACAATACTGTTCTTGCCTAGCGTATTCGACTGTAATAAATAATATATACTTGTTCTTGACTACACAAAATCCCATAACACACAAACACAAACATGAACACATAAATCACATTGACATATTGGATATGAATACATATTGTTTTATCACTGTTTACGACTACCATGACTAAATGTACGGATGTTACACTACTCTCTCTCTAATTTAAACCACACTCAACTATAGCAAACGACCACCAAATTTTGCGTTCTTGTTGTCTAAACGACCCTCTCAATGAGTAGAACAAGGAAGTACAAAGGATCTAGTCAAAAATGAGCTCAATCGGACGTGAAACTAGAGAGAAGTCCGCTCAAAAAGGTTAGTTCTCATGATTTCTGGTTTTGGAGTTTTCACTAGAAATCTCACACAAAAACATCCATAAATTTCTCGTTTCTTAGCCAAATCGCGCAAATAATATATCTAAACAACCGCCTCGACGAGAAGAAGCTTGTAGTATAGGTGATTGGGACTGGTTCGAAGTATTTTGGCCGGAATCTTAGAGAGAAGGGACAGTACTGTAGAGTAATTTACTATTCATCATCTTCTTCATATGTAACTCGATTTTCAGCCATGAAACTACATTAGTTTTTCATCAAGATGAGTCCCTCATGTTGGGATTACACAAGAATAAGGATTTGGGTCATTGGAAATTAAGATCGGTGGATGAATGAGATCGTAGTGTCGATGGGAAGCCATAGTATCAACCGAAAGAACTCATTAGAGTCTGTGGTTGTTAACCGGTTGGTGTCCATCGATACTACTCATCTTGTTGCTATTAATACTAACGTGAACATGTTGGAAAATAAGGACTGATGAGCAAAACCACTGAAGCCAGACATTTGAATAAAACAGCGGAATGACAAAGCCGCGGATGCTTCTCTTCCGATTGAAGAACTGCTTCAGTATCGGAAGATCATCAGCGGAAGCTTCGCCAAAAAGAACTGTAGCTGAACCTCTCTACCTTAGAAGATAATAGCTGATCTTGACATCTTTGGAAGAAAACCATTGCATCGGAAGACAATCTTCTCCTCCCAAATAACTGATTAATTAATCAGCTTCCGATGAACATCTTCCGAAAGAATAACCGCTGAACTTCAGTACATCTACTTCAACATCAGAAGACCTGAAGTCTACTGAAGACTCTTGTTTACGTCATTGTTGACTTTGTATTTGTACTAGTGTGTTGTATCAGTGTCTGTAACAATGTCAGCTATTTGTCTTATTACTTCTTGTCTTGTATCTCAGAATATTGGGTATTTAAGTCCCAACATTTTCTAAATAATTAAGTTTTACTTGACCCATACTTCCTTCTGTTTCTCTATCTTTTCTCTTCTCTTTCTAAACAAGAAAACTAAAACAACAGAAATAATCTTGTGCAAAACTTTAGAGGGAGCTAACACCAAAGCTTTGACTAAGTGTCTAAAGCCTTGTTCATGGTGAAAACAGCTACTCCTCTAGGTTCTTGTAGCTCAACAATTGGTATCAGGGCCTTGTCCTTAATCTTGGTTTAACCATCAAGACTAAAACTCAAAGCTCTCACTGATATCTTGTTGTTCTAGTTTTCTGCTTTCTATTTTTCAAATCTATAGATATCATGGTACTTGACACTTTGCCAGGGAATGCAAAAATGCTCCCAACTCAAATTCTTCACCGTATGTGACTTTTCCTAACTCACAATCACATACTTCTTCGGCACCTTTTTCTTCCTTTTCGTCTTCCTCATCTTTCAGAAGGCACAACAATTCTCAGGAATCAGCACACATTGTACAGACCCCTCCTCCTACCAATGTACAATTTGTACAAGCAGCCAATGGTAGCATGTATCAACTTACTCCCGCACCTCTTCAAATTATTGCACCCATCCTCTTCTCAAATAAATATACTAGGCCCTACTGTCCCGTCACCTTCTTATAGTCAACCGGCTCTCTTCACCCAAGAGTATGTCGACTGGAGCAGCCTGCATGAAGATGTAGGGTATGCCTTCATCACTTCTGAACCAACAGATTTCGCTCTTATGGGTGTTGGTGATGACTTTTCTCCTTCTGAACTACCTGCTGCAGACACTCCTTATGCGCATGTATCTTCTTCCACTCTAGAAAAACTATGTATTGATGCGTGCATAGAGGCTTTTGCTAAAATAAAGAAAGCCAATGTGTTGCTTCAACAACAAAATCAGGAGTTGGAGCAACTGTTAGATAATAAAATTCTGAAATAGAAAAGTTAATAAAGAAGAAAGACAGTCAAATTTTTGTCCTAACGACTGAAAAGTCCAACCTACAAGCTTTATTTGATTTGCAAAATGAAAAAATGCAGCTTGTAGAGATGAACTGTCTCTGACCAAGGTCAGCTGTGATAAGTGGGTTGAATCCTGCAAAGGGTTCAAAATGCTTTTAAGTAAGCAAGTTCACAGCAACGCCAAATTTGGAATCTGGTTTAATCATACTAGTCCTCCAGAGGACTACATCCCGGTTGACAATAAAATAAACGAGACTGATTTTAAGTCCATCTCACCCACCTTTCTTCTGGATGAAATTCCATCTATAACAATCACACCTCCAAGAGTGTACCAACCTCCGCAGTTTCCTACGTTTGTTTATCCCACTGAAACAAATGATGAGAAACTGGAGAAAACACCCTTGGAATGTGATCAAAACAATAATGCTTCTGAACAAAATGAGATTGCTTCAACCATGAGCTCTACTCAAAGTTTGGGAAGATACAAATCTTCTCAAAACCACTGAAAATCATGCTGCTCGCTTTGATAAAGGAAAGAGGCCCATGCTTGATATCAGATTTCCTCTTTCTCATCCTGATCCCCCCTATCCAATAATGAAGGAAAATAAGCCTTTCATCTCCAATTACTCTTCTCTATCTCCTGCTTGTCTAAAATGTTTCAAGTATAATCATACTACTGAAAACTGTTGGACAAAAACTCCCCTGGAGAAAGAAAGAGAAAAACAAATTGCTGAAAGATTGAAAGCCAATAAGGGTTCCTCCTTTAAAAGGAACCTCCCCAATAAGACGATGAAATCAAATAAGGCTAATAGATCTTCAACAAGCAGCTCAATAAGACCTAGCTCCCATCATTCTCCTCAGTTTTCTTCTCCTTCATCTGCTCTACCTGGCCCTTCCCTCCTTGGAACACCACCTTCTTCTCCCATGGTGACTCCTACTGATCATTTTCCCGCTGAGGTGAACCCTCCTTCCGTGGATTCACAAATCAATATCTTGCATCAAAATCAGCAACAGCTGATACTGATGATGCATAAATTGATGAATAACACGCAGCAAAACAAATAAACATCTTCTTTTTTTTCTAAGAATAAAATAAGACCCATATCTAACCTATTGCAATTAATTTTCATGTGTAGAAACCTTCTTCAAACCAAAGTCATCTATGTTATGGGGACAGTGGAGGCTTTAGGCACATGACAGGATGCAGATCTATTCTAAATAACTTCATTTCAAAAAATGGATGATCTGTTTCGTTTGGAAATAATGCAAAAGGTTGGATAGTAGGGTCTGGTTCTGTCCTGAGTGAAAAACTGCACTTTAAGGATGTAAGCTTAGTTGAAAATCTTAAGTTTAACCTCTTGAGTGCCTCTCAACTTGCTGAAAAAATTTTAGTTCATTTTTCACCAAGGACAGTTGCAAACTTCTTTCTCCTGAAATAAATTCCAAAATAAATATCTTAATTGATCAACACACCTTGCTAACGGCTAAAAGAAAGTGGAAATGTCTATGTTGTAGACATGACCACTGACTCTCAAACATCCTCTCCTACTTGTTTGATAGCCAAAGCATCATCTTCTGAAACTGCTCTTTGGCACAGAAGATTCAGTCACCTCAACCACCAATCTCTTCGAAAGCTTTCTACCCTTTCTTTAGTAAGAGGATTACCTTCCAAAGAATTTAACTTTGAAGGTTAATGTAAATCTTTCTTAAAGGGAAAGCAACATAAAACATCACATAAGTCCATTGAGGAATCCAAAACAACTAACTGTCTCAATCTACTTCACATGGATCTCTTTGGTCCAATGAAGGTAGCCAGTTTGGCAAGAAAGAGATACTGTTTAGTTGTTGTGGATGACTGACTACTCAAGATTTTGCTGGATCTTCTTTCTCTTCAGCAAAGATGAGACTTCTGATAAAATAATTGCCCTTATCACCCAACTTGAAAGACAATTTGGTCTTCCTGTCAAAACAATAAGGAGTGATAATGGGACTGAATTCAAGAACCAGGTTCTTGATAAGTTCTGCATCTCTAAAGGAATCCTCAGACAATATAGTGTTCCTAGAATAATGCTTGCAGATTCAGGATTACCTTTATCCTTCTGGGTCGAGGCAGTAAACACTACTGGCTATGTCTTGAACAGAGTTCAAATTGTGAAAAGTCATAACAAGACTGCCTATGAATTCCTTCATAACATAAAGCCACTCATCTGTTTCTTCAAAGTTTTTGGGTGTCCGTGTTTCATTTTGAACACAAAAGACTCTTTATCCAAGTTTGCTTCTAAAGTTGACTCTGGATATTTTGTTGGATATTCTCAGACTCTAAGGCTTACTGAACTTTCAATCTCAGGACCAAAATAGTTGAGGAAACTATTGATGTCAAATTCAATGAGTTAGCATCAACCTCATCTTTCCCTTCTTCTCCTGATGACCACTTCGATCTTGAAAGCTTCACCTACATCTCTTCCACCCCCTCTCCTTCTCCTTCTTCTTCAGAATCTTGCCAGACTTCTGAAGATCTATCCTCTCTTGAGGAGTGTTCTGTCTCCAAATTGTTTACCTCCATCCATTTTTTTCAAATAAACTCTCAAGACCAAAATGAACAAATATCTACTCCTTTTTCCCCTGTCTTGGAGAATATACCTGTAGATGTTCCTGAAAATGGTCATGCTTCCCCTTCAGAAAACGCTCCTGGCCCTACTGAAAACTCACCTTCAAAAGGAAAAACGTCTGGACTCTCTGTCCCTTGCAAGTAGGAAAATACCCTATCAGAACCATATGGGTATTTAGAAATAAGACAGATGACAGAGGCATCGTGATTAAAAATAAAGCCCGATTGGTAGTGCAAGGTTACTGCCAAGAGGAAGGCATCGATTATGATGAAACTTTAGCTCCCGTGGCCAGACTGGAAGCCATTAGACTCTTCCTAGCATTTGCTATATCCCATAACATAAAGGTATATCAAATGGATATAAAAAGTGCGTTCCTATATGGGACAATAAAAGAGGAAGTGTATGTGTGTCAACCTCCAGGATTTTATGACGTTCATCATCCTGACTGGGTGTATAGACTAGACAAAGCACTTTATGGTCTGAAACATGCACCTAGAGCATGGTATGACACTCTCTAAATTTCTTCTTTCTAATAAATTTTCTCGGGGAACCATTGATAAGACTTTGTTCATTAAGAGGGTAGAGAAGGAACTTTTGTTGGTCCAAATTTATGTCGATGACATCATCTTTGGATCAACAAAACCTTCCTTGTGTGAACAATTTTCTACATTAATGTCTTCAAAGTTTGAAATGAGTGCTTTAAGTGAATTAAAAAACATTTTTAGGACTCCAAGTAAAACAAACCCCCAATGGGACTTTCATTCATCAATCTAAGTATGTAAAAGATCTTTTAAATAAATTTAATATGAATGATTGCAAAATAACTTCTACCCCCATGGCTACAAGTCCGGGAATAAGTCCAGATGAAAATGGTGAACCTGTAGATGAAACCCTCTACAGGTGCATGATTGGATCTTTGATGTATCTTACTGCATCACGGCCAGACATCATGTATGCAACATGTGTCTGTTCAAGATATCAATCAGGCCCCAAACAATCCCATTTATCGTTTGTGAAGAGGATACTAAGATTTCTGAAAGGCACTCCTATGCTAGGTATCTGGTATCCTGCTAACCAAACTTGTAAGCTTGTTGGTTTTTCAGACAGTGATTATGTTGGATGCTTTCTCACAAGAAAGTCTACTTCAGGAGGATGTCAGTTCTTTGCAAATTGCCTAGTGTCATGGCAAATCAAGAAGCAAACATTGGTGTCAAATTCAACTGCAGAAGCAGAGTATATTGCTGCAGCCCGTTGCACTGCGCAAATTCTTTGGTTGCAATATCAACTACTGGATTTTGGAATAACTGAATTAAAAACACATCTCCTAATAGATAACGAAGCAGCCAAAAATATAATAAAGAATCCTGTGTACCATTCAAAAACCAAACATATAGAAATACGGCATCACTTCATTAGAGACTGTTTTGAAAAGGGACTGATTATCCCAAAACATGTCTCTACAAGTGACCAAATAGCGGACATATTTACCAAACCCTTGGACTCTTCAACTTTTTCTAAGTTTGTGGCTAAATTGGGTATGATAAATATGAGCTAATACATATGGTTAAGAATGTGTTTCTTAAACCTTTAAATAAATACATAAAAGGATAATCGTTAATAATTATCCTAACAACGGATATTTGATAAACCACCGATGTAGAATAGTTTTTCTCAGTGGGTATCACATAACTCGGACAGCATCAGTGGTTGTTATCACCATTGCTTCATATCTATCCGCGGCTACAGCTTCCGTTGTTACAAATTAAACCTTCAATGGTTTACTTCTCTTCCGACATCTCTTCTTTTTCTGACGTCTCTTCTTCTTCCGAAATATCTTCTTCCAAGACTTTTAACCTCGTTATTTATCCATGGTTAAACCTCTTCCGAAAAATAAGACTCTTCCGAGGTTAAATAATCTTTCATGGTTAAATCTTCCTTGTCCGAGTGGTTATCAAAATCTTGATAATTACGCCCGATTCGGTCGTCACTAATCACTCTGCAAGATTAGACCCCTCACAATTAATTGAATTGACACTCATGAATTGTTCTCACAGCTTGATGATATATTTCTTTCCATTTTTATCCCTCTTACTTCAAATGACCACTTATCTTTATTTCCTTATTTATATCAGTAGTTATCTTCTTTTATCCTTCAGTTCTTTCACAATAACTCAACGAAGCTACTTGATCTTCCTTTGATCATTCGTTTCCGAATGCTACTCATGGCAAAGGACAATTTCTTGTCAGGCATGTCGCCTGGCACGATGCATTTACACTGATTCTGTCTGAGCTTGTTGCTCATGATGATGGTGTAACGGCATCGAACCATACTTCATTCCAGACAAAGCTTTGTCTGTATTTCAGGGTGTGCATGAACGTACTTGTTTGTCGTTTGTTTCTTCTCTCTCATGATCACAGGTTTGTCCAATGGGTAAAAATACTAAGGTAAAGCTTCTGATTTATTATAAGTAGTGGCAGTTTTTATTTTTGAAACAGCCCTTGTGAGTGAACGGTTAACCTTCCTCGTCTTCTGTTTCTCTAAAAGCGAAGCTGGCATTCACATTTTGCTTTCATAACTGCTTGGTGTTCATTGTCGTAAAGAAAATGGCCCTGAACATCAAACCGATCCATAACCTCGGAGCTTACCTCGTCAAATCTTCTGAGTACCCTCACTACAATGAAGCAATCGACACTCTGGTAAACTCCTTTGTTCATACTGCTCTCATTCTAAACCCTCCTATATCTGAAGTTGCTCTAATCCAGTTTTGGGAAAACTCATCCTTAGTGATAAATGATGACTCGGTTGAAAGCATTGCTTCGGTGGTTGCTGGTCAACAAGTCACCATCACCCCCTTAAAAATAAGCGTCGCCCTAAATTTGGACGACACTAAGACTCCCAAAACTGTTTCTCTAAAACTTTTTGATAATACTTTCATTCAGTGCGATTATTAGGGTGACCTGCAAAACAGGACTTTGTATAAAGCCTTCTTCTAACCTAAGTACAAGTTCCTGTATCACACAATTTCACATTGTTTGTCCCAAAAGTCAACAAGTTGGGGAGAAATGCCATATGACATGCAATATGTCATGTATGCAGTTCTTTCCAACGAAAAGGTCAATTTGTCTCAAATAATCTTTGACTATCTGGTACATCACCAGAAAAGTGCCAAGTTTATCCTATATCCTAGGTTTGTAATGGCATGTCTCTTTACTGACCTTAATAAGGTTTGTCACATTGCTCCTCTTACCACTATTAAGGGCATTGACAAACAAGTGTTCACTAGATTGAACATTGATACAAGAAAAACAGATGACATTGAGGAAACACCCATCCTCGGTGAACCCACATCCACATCCTCTTCCACACCTGCAAAGGTACCGACCAAAAGAAGAGCTTCTACGAAAGCCTCTAAGCCTAAGAAGCCCAAAAAGACTGTTCAGGAAGATGAGATCCTTGAACATGTCTCTGTCCTCACTAGACAGTTGGCTACATCTGTTTCATCCTCACAGATGCATCAAGGATCTCCACCCCACCTAGCTCCTCATCAATCCTCTCAACAGGATGACGTTGTACTTCAAAGGGAACCTTCTCTAGCCACTGCAATGTCACTTGACACTCAGATGGCAGTCCACTTTCCCAATGACATTTCTGTTTCTTCCCCACATATATCCCCTAACTCTCCTACCCATGTCTCCATGAGATTGATGTTGTGTTTGATCAGCTTGGTTCTCCTCCCCCTTCTCTAACAGAGGAGCTGCCCGATCAAACCTTTGCTCAAACTCATCAATCTCCTATCCATGGAGAAGAGGATGAGATCTGGATGTCAAGTACATCTATACATCTTGATCATATATCTGGAGCATCCATTTGACATGAGAATCCAATGGGCTGTCATTTGACTGGATCAGGCAATAAGACTCCTGATATGGCAACAGCCGATGAAGTTCTTAAAACTATGGCTGGATCAGGCAAGAAAAAGGGATACATGACATTCCTGAGATGGACTCAGGTCATGATAAAACTGACTTCTCAGTTAGGGATTCGGATGATCTCCTTAAAAGGATGGACGAATCAGATTCTAAAATAAAGGAATTGACGAATTCTGTTGCTCATATTCAGGCCGATGTGACTAATTTCACTGAGCTTGTCTCAACAGTCTTGAGTAACCAAGCCCTGCAACCCAGATCCATCCCCATGTAGGCACCTTCCCTTGAAGGTACTTCCACTCCTCCACCTGCTTCTATTGCCTCCACCTTCTCACCTCAAGTTCTTCAAGAAGTGTTAAACCCACTTCTCATTACCCAACACACCACACTGCTTCAATCCTTCACCCACCAATTCCTCAACACTCAAAAGATCCAACTGGATTTACTGAAAATTTTAGTAGATACCAAAGTTTCCTCTCTACAACATGAGGTCCTTAACCATACCATATTTCTTGAGTCTCTTACAGGGATTGCTCCCCCTTCACCCTGGTGCAAGGAACAGGCTGATGAAGCCAAAAAGAAGGAGAATGAAAGACTCTTGGTTGCAGCCCAAGCTGCTAAAAGAGAAGAGGAGAAGACTGAGCAAAGGAGGATGAAGCAAATAAGGTTGCAGAACCAAGAGGCACTCCTCAAAGCAGCTCTGGATCAACAGTTCCAAACTCAATCTGCTAAGGCCAGCTCAGAGCAAAAGCAAAGGGAAGCTGAAGCTTAAATAAACACTGAGACATCTTGAGTATCCAGAAAACCCAGACCTTCTAAATCAGCTCCCATTGAGCAAACAAAGCCTATAACCATTGCCCCATCTTCCTCCACACAAACAAATAAAGAAAGGTCACCCACTCTTTCACCAAACTCTGCTTCTCAAACCCTCCTTGAACTGTCTTCCCTTCCTATCACTTTAAATGCTTCCACAATTGGCCAAAAACCAACACCAATAATCACTCAGTCTTTCTCAAGAAGACAAAAGAGTGTGGTTAGAAAAACCAAAACCCTCAATTACCTACCTCATAAACCTCCAACCCATGCTCATGAACCTACCTCAGACTTAAATGATGATCAGCCCATTCCCTCTCTTGTTTCAAGAAAGAGAAGGCTCATACGGGCTGATGATGATGAGTCTGATCATCCAAACACCACCACAGCTTCCTCACCAATAAGATCAGCAGATGCTGAAAAACCACAAAGCTCTCTACTAAAGGAATCCTACTCACCTGTTAGGACCTTTCCTTCCGATGAAGACCTTCGAAAGATAAAGAATAAAGAAACGGAGAAGGAAAACTTGATTCTGGCTGGTCTTGAAGCCACTGGTCTCTCAGGAGATGAACTGGTAAGGACCTATCAAGAACAAATAGCCAGATTGGATCAGCAGCAAGATAAAGCCTATCAGGCTGAGAGTGAGCAGCTGATCAAGTACCAATTAGATGAAGGGAAATACAAGGTTGAGAACTTCAGCAACTGGTATATTACTAGCCTCGGAAATGAAGCTGAAGTTATATCCAAAAGAATAAAGGCTGAAGTCATAAAGGAAAAGATCCTTGAGCAAAGGAAAAGAATAAAGCACATCCTCATCCAAAATCAATAGGGACCAAAGAAAAAAATAACAAGATGTAGAGATGAAGTTTTGTTCGATGAATGGTCAAAGTTCAAAAGAGAGAACAAAGACCACCCTAAGCTTTGGAAAGATGTCACTCCCTATCCTTGTACAGTGACTCAGATTAAGGATACCAACCCAAGCAAAATTCTTGAACATTTAATAAATACACCTTTGGAATCTCTAGGTGCTGGATTTGCAGAATCTCCATCTGGTAAGCTTCAGCCTCCTCAGATCAAAAGCTCAAAAATAAGAACAAAGAGATGGTTCTATGACTCTATCTCCAAGAGCATAGACATAGAAAGATTCAATGGATCAAGAACTTTGTTTTCAAATTGGGATGAGATTCTCTCCCTACCAACTGATGATCTGAAGGAACTGCACCACAAGACTCTGGACAATGTTGATACAGAGTATGAAGTTCTGAACTATGTTCGAACTCTTAGAAATAAAATTGGTCTGGCTTTAAAACAAAATAAATAGGTTTTGGCTTCATCAGTCTAGAGGGAGATTGTTGGAAAATAAGGAATGGTGAGCAAAACCACTGAAGCCAGACATTTGCATTAAACTGCGGAATGACAAAGCCGCAGATGCTTCTCTTCTGATTAAAGAACTGCTTTAGTATCAGAAGGCCATCAACGGAAGCTTCGCCAAAAAGAACTGCCGCTGAACCTCTCTACCTCAGAAGACAATAGCTGATCTTGACATCTTCGGAAGACAACCATTGCATCGGAAGAAGTCAAATGACTCAGACGACAATCTTCTCCTCCCTAATAACTGATTAATTAATCAGCTTCCGATGAACATCTTCCGAAAGAATAACCGTTGAACTTCAGTACATCTACTTCAACATCGGAAGACCTGAAGTCTACTTAAGACTCTTGTTTACGCCATTGTTGACTTTGTATTTGTACAAGTCTTTTGTATCAGTGTCTGTAACAATGTCAGCTATTTGTCTTATTACTTCTTGTCTTGTATCTCAGAATGTTGGATATTTAAATCCCAACATTCTCTGAATAATTAAGTTTTACTTCACCCAAACTTCCTTCTGTTTTTCTATCTTTTCTCTTCTCTTTCTAAACAAGAAAAGTAAAATATCATAAATTATCTTATGCAAAACTTTAGAGGGAGCTAACACCAAAGCTTTGACTAAGTGTCTAAAGCCTTGTTCCTGGTGAACACTGTCCTTAGTCTTGGTTTAACCATCAAGACTAAAACTCAAAGCTCTCACTGATATATTGTTGTTCTAGTTTTCAGGTTTCTATCTTTTCCGTCTTTCTATTTTTCAAATCTGTAGGAGTTTGGTTTTTGAACTAAACTATGTTCAAAAATCATTCTAACAAATCACTTTGAGAACTCATCATCTATTGATTTGCTCATAACCATTTGTGAACCAATGGTAAAGAAATTCACCCTAGACCCTCATAACACCGGTTCTGCCACGAAGTCACCAATCTTGGTAATGCATCAATATAACATTTGGCAGAGGCAGATGTTACAATTCTTGTCCAATAATCATACAAGATTTTGGAAGTCTATAATGTTCGGACCGCATAAACCAACGGTCCTGGACACGGAGACCGAAGACAATGTCCCGAAAGATCCTCGGAATTACACCGAAGAAGACTACCAGAAGTTGGAGCTTGATGCAAAGGCACATGCTCAGCTGGCTATGACCCTTCCTAATGAAATATACTCCGTTCTTCTTCAACATGAGTCTGCTAAAGACTTGTGGGATGTTTTAAAAGAGCAATTCGGTGGTACCGAAGATGTTGTGGCTAATACCAGAGAGATATTAGCTCAACAATAGGAGACATTCTCCCAACTAAATAATGAGTCGCTAACTCAGCAGTTTGAACGATTCACTTCTCTCTTAAGTGAATTGAAACTAGAGGGTCAAGTGTACCCCCTGTTTCTGTTCTAAACCGTTTCTTGAGATCTGTACCTGAAAAATGGGAAACCTATTCCATTGTTATGAGATCCTCTCCAGACTTTGGGAAACTCTCGCTTACCCAACTTCATGGTAAGTTGCTCACCTTTGAGCGAGAGATTGACCAGAAAAGGAAACTAATAAAGTCTGGTAAATCAACTAAAGAGTATGTTCAAGGGAACACAACTCTTCTGAGTTATAACTCTGAGACAAATGGTCAGGGTTATGATGATTACATAGACATTACCACTGGCATCACTTCTTCGTCTTCCTGTGATGACCACTCTCATATCTCTGATCATCTATGCTTTATCATTGGATAATCTCCATCAAATTCCAAGTGATGACTTGGAAGAGATGGACATTCTTCACCAACTGGCCCTCTTGAGCTTAAGAACAAATAAGTTCTACAAGAGGACTAGAAGAAAGTTCCCTGGTATTCAAGGGAAAAAGGCTAAGGTCCAATGCTATAGATGTCATGGCACTGGACACTTTGCCAGGGAATGCAAAAATGCTCCCAACTCAAATTCTTCACCGTATGTGACTTTTCCTAACTCACAATCACATACTTCTTCGGAACCTTTTTCTTCCTCTTCGTCTTCCTCATCTTTCAGAAGGCACAACAATTCTTAGGAGTCAGCACATATTGTACAGACCCCACCTCCTACCAATGTACAATTTGTACAAGCTGCCAATGGTAGCATGTATCAACTTACTCCTGCACTTCTTCAAATTGTTGCACCATCCTCTTCTCAAATAAATATACCATGCCCGTCTCCTTTTTCCAGTCAACCAGCTCTCTTCACCCAAGGGTATGTCAACTGGAGCAGCCTGCCTGAAGATTTAGGGTATGCCCACATCACTTCTGAACCAACAGATTTCGCTCTTATGGCTGTTGGTGATGACTCTTCTCCTTCTGAACAACCTGCTGCAGACACTCCTGATGCACATGTATCTTCTTCCACTCTAGAAAAACTATGTACTGATGCGTGCATAGAGGCTTTTGCTAAAATAAAGAAAACCAATGTGTTGCTTCAACAACAAAATCAGGAGTTGGAGCAACTGTTAGATAATAAAAATTTTGAAACAGAAAAAATAAGAAAGAAGAAAGACAGTCAAATTTCTGTCCTAACGACTAAAAAGTCCAACCTACAAGCTTTATTTGATTTGCAAAATGAAAAATATGCAGCTTGTAGAGATGAACTGTCTCAGACCAAAGTCAGATGTGATAAGTGGGTTGAATCCTGCAAAGGGTTCAAAATGCTTTTAAGTAAGCAAGTTCACAGCAACTCCAAATTTGGAATCTGGTTTAATCATACTAGTCCTCCAGAGGACTACACCCCGATTTACAATAAAATAAACGAGACTGATTTTGAGCCCATCTCACCCACCTTTCTTCCGGATGAAATTCCATCTACAACAATCACACCTCCAAGAATGTACCAACCTCCGCAGTTTCCTACGTTTGTTTATCCCACTGAAACAAATGATGAGAAACTGGAGAAAACACCCTTGGAATGTGATCAAACCGATAATGCTTCTGAACAAAAGGAGATTGCTTCAACCATCAGCTCTACTCAAAGTTCGGAAGATACAAATCTTCTCAAAACCTCTGATAATCATGCTGCTCGCTTTGACAAAGGAAAGAGGCCCATGATTGATATCAAATTTCCACCTTCTCATCCTTATCCCCCCTATCCAATAATGAAGGAAAATAATTCTTTCATCCCCAATTACTCTTCTCTATCTCCTGCTTGTCTAAAATGTTTCAAGTATAATCATACTACTAAAAGCTATCGAACAAAGACTCCCTTGTAGAAAGCAAGAGAAAAACTAAATGCTGAAAGATTGAAAGCCAATCAGGGTTCCTCTTTTAAAAGAAACCTCCCCAATAAGATGAAGAAATCAAATAAGGCAAATAGATCTTCAATAAACAGCTCAATAAGACCTAGCCCCCATCCTTCTCCTCACTTTTCTTCTCCTTCATCTGCTCTACCTGACCCTTCCCTCCTTGGAACACCTCCTTCTGTCCCATAGTGACTCCTACTGATCATTTTCCTGCTGAGGTGAACCCTCCTTTCGTGGATTCACAAATCAATATCTTGCGTCAAAATCGGCAACAGCTGATATTGATGATGCAGAAATTGATGAATAACACCCAGCAAAAAAAATAAACATCTTCTCTTTATTTTAAGAATAAAATAAGACCCATATCTAACCTATTGCAATTAATTGTCATGTGTAGAAACCTTCGTCAAACCAAAGTCATCTATGGTATGTGGACAGTGGAGGATATTGGTACATGACAGGATGCAGATCTATTCTAAATAACTTTATTCCAAGGAATAGAGGATATGTTTCCTTTGGAATTAATGCAAAAGGTTGGATAGTAGGGTCTCGTTCTGTCCTAAGTGGAAAACTGCACTTTAAGGATGTAAGCTTAGTTGAAAATTTTAAGTTTAACCTCTTGAGTGTCTCTCAACTTGCTGACAAAAATTTTAGTTCATTTTTCACCAAGGATAGTTGCAAAATTCTTTCTCTTGAAATAAATTCCAAAATAAAGATCTTAATTGATCAACACACCTTGCTAACGGCTAAAAGAAGTGGAAATGTCTATGTTGTAGACATGACCACTGACTCTCAAACATCCTCTCCTACTTGTTTGATAGCCAAATCGTCATCTTCTAAAACTGCTCTTTGGCACAGAAGATTCAGTCACCTCAACCACCAATCTTTTCATAAGCTTTCTACCCTTTCTTTAGTAAGAGGAGTACCTTCCAAAGAATTTAACTTTGAAGGTTAATGTGAATCTTTCTTAAATGGAAAGCAACATAAAACAGCACATAAGTGCATTGAGGAATCCAAAACAACTAACTGTCTCAATCTACTTCACATGGATCTCTTTGGTCCAGTGAAGGTAGCCAGTTTGGCAAGAAAGAGATAGTGTTTAGTTGTTGTGGATGACTACTCAAGATTTTGATGGACCTTCTTTCTCTTCAGCAAAGATGAGACTTCTGATAAAATATTTGCCCTTATCACCCATCTTGAAAGACAATTTGGTCTTCCTGTCAAAACAATAAGGAGTGATAATGGGACTGAATTCAAGAACCAAGTTCTTGATAAGTCTGCGTCTCTAAAGGAATCCTTAGACAATATAGTGTTCCTAGAACTCCCGCTTAAAATGGAGTTGTGAAAAGAAAGAATATGTCACTTATTGAAGCTGTAAGAACAATGCTTGTAGATTCAGGATTACCTTTATCCCTCTGGGCCGAGGCAGTAAACACTGTTGGCTATGTATTGAACAAAGTTCACATTGTGAAAATACATAACAAGACTGCCTATGAAGCCCTTCATAACATAAAGCCACTCATCTCTTTCTTCAAACTCTTTGGGTGTCCACGTTTCATTTTGAACACAAAAGACTCTTTATCCAAGTTTGCTGCTAAAGTTGACCCTGGATATTGTGTTGGATATTTTCAGACCTCTAAGGCTTACCGAGTTTTCAATCTCAGGACCAAAATAGTTGAGGAAACTATTGATGTCAAATTCAATGAGTTAGCATCACCCTCATCTTTCCCTCCTGCTCCTGATGACCTCTTTGATCTTGAAAGCTTCACCTACATCACTTCCATCCCCATTCCTTCTCCTTCTTCTTCAGAATCTTGTCAGACTTCTGAAGATCTATCCTCTCTTGAGGAGTGTTCTGTCTCCAAATTCTTTACCTCCATCCCTTCTTATCAAATAAACTCTCAAGACCAAAATGAACAAATATCTACTCTTTTTTTCCCCAGTGTTGGAGAATATACGTGTTGATGTTCCTGAAAATGGTCATGCTTCCCCTTCAGAAAACCCTCCTGGCCCCACTGAAAACTCACCTTCTTCCGATGCTGCCTCTTCAAATAATTGCTTGGACATCATTCCCTTCAAAAGGCAAAATGTTTGGACTCTCTGTCCCTTGCCAGCAGGAAAATACCCTATCAGAACCAGATGGGTATTCAGAAATAAGACAGATGACAGAGGCATCGTGATTAAAAATAAAGTCCGATTGGTAGTGCAAGGTTACTGCCAAGAGGAAGGCATCGATTATGATGAAACTTTTGCTCCCGTGGCCAGACTGGAAGCCATTAGACTCTTCCTAGCATTTGCTATATCGCATAACATAAAGCTATATCAAATGGATATAAAAAGTGCATTCCTGTATGGGACAATAAAGGAGGAAGTCAATGTGTGTCAACCTTCAGGATTTGATGATGTTCATCATCCAGACTAGGTGTACAGACTAGACAAAACACTTTATGGTCTGAAACATGCACCTAGTGCTTGGTATGACACTCTCTCTAAATTTCTTCTTTCTAATAACTTTTCTCGGGGAACCATTGATAAGACTTTGTTCATTAAAAGGGTAGACAAGGAATTTTTTTTGGTCCAAATTTATGTCGATGACATCATCTTTGGATCTACAAAACCTTCCTTGTGTGAACTCTTTTCTAAATTAATGTCTTCAAAGTTTGAAATGAGTGCTTTAAACACATTTGTTCATTAAGAGGGTAGACAAGGAATTTTTTTTGGTCCAAATTTATGTCGATGACATCATCTTTGGATCAACAAAACCTTCCTTGTGTGAACTCTTTTCTAAATTAATGTCTTCAAAGTTTGAAATGAGTGCTTTAAACACATTTTTAGGACTCCAAGTAAAACAAACCCCTAGTGGGACTTTCCTTCATCAGTCTAAGTATGTAAAAGATCTTTTAAATAAATTTGATATTAATGATTGCAAAATAACTTCTACCCCCATGGCTACAAGTCCTGGAATAAGTCCAGATGAAAATGGTGAACCTGTAGATCAAACCCTCTACAGGTGCATGATTGGATCTTTGATGTATCTTACTGCATCAAGGCCATAAATCATGTATGCAACATGTGTCTGTGCAAGATATCAATCAGCCCCCAAACAATCCTATTTATCATTTGTGAAGAGGATACTAAGATATCTGAAAGGCATTCATATGCTAGGTATCTGGTATCCTGCTAACCAAACTTGTAAGCTTGTTGGTTTTTCAGACAGGGATTATGCTGGATGGTCATTCACAAGAAAGTCTACTTCAGGAGGATGTCAGTTCTTTGCAAATTGCCTAGTGTCATGGCAAAGCAATAAGCAAACATCGATGTCAAATTCAACTACAGAGGTTGAGTATATTGTTGCAGCACATTGCATTGCCCAAATTCTTTGGTTGCAATATCAACTACTGGATTTTGGAATAACTGAATTAAAAAGACCTTTCCTAATAGATAGCGAAGCAGCCAAAAATATAATAAAGAATCATGTCTACCATTCAAAAACCAAACATATAGAAATAAGGCATCACTTCATTAGAGACTGTTTTGAAAAGGGACTGATTATCCCAAAACATGTCTCTACGAGTGACCAAATGGCGGACATATTTACCAAACCCTTGGACTCTTCAACTTTTTCTAAGTTTGTGGCTAAACTGGGTATGATAAATATGAGCAAATAAATATGGTTAAGAATGTGTTTCTGAAACCTTTAAATAAATACATAAAAGGATAATCTTTAATAATTATCCTAACAACGGATATTTGATAAACCATTGATGAAGAATAGTTTTTCTCAGTGGTTATCCCATAACTCGGACAGGATCAGTAGTTGTTATCACCATTACTTCATATCTATCCACGGTTATAGCGTCCGTTGTTACAAATTAAACCTTCTATGGTTTACTTCTCTTCCGACGTCTCTTCTTCTTCCGACGTCTCTTCTTCTTACGACGTCTCTTCTTCTTCCGGAGTCTCTTCTTCCGAGACTTTTAACCTCGTTATTTATCCATGGTTAAACCACTTCCGAAAAATAAGACTCTACCGAGGTTAAATAATCCTTCATGGTTAAATCTTCCTTGTCCGAGTGGTTATCAAATCTTACGCCCGATTCGGCTTGATGATATATTTCTTTCCATTTTTATCCCTCTTAATTCAAATGACCACTGATTTTTATTTCCTTATTTATATCAGTAGTTATCTTCTTTAATCCTTCAGTTCTTTAACAGTAACTCAACGAAGCTACTTGATCTTCCTTTGATCAAGAACACTCTTTGTTTCCGAATGCTACTCATGGCGAAGGACAATTTCTTGTCAGGCATGTCTCCTGGCATGATGCATTTACACTGATTCCGTCTGAGCTTGATGCTCATGATGATGGTGTAACGGTATCGGACCAGGCTTCATTCCAGACAAAGCTTTTTCTGTACTTCAGGGTGTGCATGAACGTACTTGTTTGTCGTTTGGTTCTTCTCTCTCATGATCACAGGTTTGTCCAATGGGTAAAAACCCTAAGGTAAAGCTTCTGATTTATTATAAGTAGTGGCATTTTTTATTTTTGAAACTGCCCTTGTGAGTGAACGGTTAACCTTCCTCGTCTTCTTTTTCTCTGAAAGCAAAGTTGGCATTCGCATTTTGCCTTCTTAACTGCTTGGTGTTCATCGTCGTAAAGAAAATGGCCCTGAAAATCAAACCGATCCATAACCTCGGAGCTTACCTCGTCAAGTCATCTGAGTACCCTCACTACAACGAAGCAATTGACACTCTTGTAAACTCCTTTGTTCATACTGCTCTCATTCTAAACCCTCCTATCTCTGAAGTTGCTCTAAAATAAGCGTCGCGATAAATTTGGACGACACTGAGGCTCCCAAAACTGTTTCTCTAAAACTTCTTCATAATACTTTCATTCAGTGTGATTATCAGGGCGACCTGCAAAACATGACTGTGTATAAAGCCTTCTTCTACCCTAAGTGCAAGTTCCTGTATCACACAATTTTACAGTGTTTGTCCCAAAAGTCAACAACTTGGGGAGAAATGTCATATGACATGCAATATGTCATGTATGCTGTTCTTTTCAACGAAAAGGTCAATTTGTCTCAAATAATCTTTGACCATCTGGTACATCACCCGAAAAGTCCCAAGTTTCTCCTATATTGTCACACCCCGGGCCGGCGGGAACGGATCGTGTTTTCCCGTCGGGCGGAAAGTTCCCGGGGCGCGATATCATTGTGTTGATAATCAAATGATCAGATTGTTTACATAGCACATGAGATATAAATGAGAAATGCTAATCATGACATGAAATAGAATTACAAAGTTAAATTACATTGTACATCATAATTTAACTAAGTAAATCTAATCAAAAAGAATCAATGAGTTTATATCTTGATCTGTACAAGATATACAAAAGTGATTCAAAGTTCTGTCATATCAAAATGTATGCAATCAAAAGAAAGCTAGGTCTTCTATTAGTCCACTAGCTTATCACTTGCATATAAGTTTCTACACCTGTTCGTCACCTGAGAAAACATGTAATTTAAACAAAGTCAACACTAGGTTTGTGAGTTCATAAGTAAGTAAATTGAAACCATGGAACTGATCATGCACACATTCACAATGATATAATTGTTGCTTGTATACTTGTTCACCTGTTCCACCCAATGGCCTCTCCTTAGTTATATGTACAAGTAGTATATCACCTGACTAAGTATGCTTATATATAGGGAATCACGAAAGGGTCAAGCCCAGACGCTATCCCACCACATACTCAACCCAATTCCACACCACTTGCGATACAACTAAAGATATCCATTTCCCAACTATCCGAATTGTCTGCTGTATAATCATATGTAGAATAATAATATAGTAAGAGGGGTTTAGTCATCAAACAGAAGTATTGATAAACCCTCGTCAAATTAAGGAATTTATATTATTTAAATCTTATCCTTATATTATTCTATTACTTGTGAGGTTAACTTTTATGATACACTTTTAATTTAATTAAAAGTATTAGTTAACTGTTCATCATATGTCTCCAAATGCAACGTATAGAATCCGAATGGAATCCATTTTAATCCTCACGTAATCAGATTAAAATGCATTCCATTCTCTCCTATCCCGCCGTGTGATCCCAAAGTTTCCGTGTGGGATTGTATCATGTGATTATCAAAGTCGAATAAGAACTTGTCTTATTACGTTATGATAATCGGGTGTAAATGACAAGAATCCCATGAAGTTACGTTATCATGACCATCATTCACTGTAAATGATAAGAATCGTCATTTACTGAATCCATGTGTTCCCAAAGTATCCGTGTGGGAATGTTCTCGTGTGATTAACGAAGTCGAATAAGAACTTGTCTTATTACATTATGTTAATTATGTGTAAATTGATTAAGTATCTGATCATGTGGAAATAACTAAGTGTTATAAGTTACAATCTTATAACTAAGTTATCATAATGTATTGATAATTAAGAAATTATCTTATCATAATCATATGAGTTTCCCTGTTATCTCATAATCATACAAGCATGCATACAATGATATATGATAATAAGCAATTTAATATCATTTAATCAGAGTATACTAACATGTTAAGTAAAACTTTTAAATAAATAAAAGTAAACATGTTTCTCAGCCCCGAGAGTTAAAATCAGTAAAGATTTAAAGTAAAAGGGGCATATGAACTCACCTTGTAGTATTTGGGTTTGACTTAGCTTAACAAGAATGTACGCGCTCTTGATTGTGCTTGAGTGTATTTTCATGATCCTGTATTGATTTCACGAGGTTCATAACTTATTAGTATGAATTGTAGGGATTTTTATGTGTATGTATGTGTTAGCCATAAGCTTTGGCCAACACTCAAAGTCTTCGGTCTCTGTTGGCCCATCTTTATTTGTTATTGGTTCTTGTAATCCATAGACTTTCCTTGATGTATTCTTGTTTCATCTAGTTTGTTGTAAAGCCCATTTGTAGTTTCATGAAGTCATGTTATAAGTTACAAGACCTTGTTGCAAAAATTGCCGTTTTGGTAGTAATCCCTTGGTTATCATACTTGTTAGTGTTAAGTTAAAGAGTTACCATAGTTTTTTAGTCATGTGGGCCAACAATTTAAGTTGGGCCAATGATATTAGGTGTTGAATCATGAAGGCCTTGCCAAAGGTCACAAAACTAGAGTTCAAGTGGCCTTTGTGGGCCTTGTTTTGGGCCTCCAAGAAATCTATTGGGCCCAAAGTGGGCCTTGGCAATATTTGTTGGGCCTAGAGTCATACAAGGCTGTTGGAATTGATATTGGGCCAGAAATGGGTTGTTGACCAAGTGAATGACAAAATGGCTCCAAAAGTGAGGACAAAGGCCTCAAAATGGGACTTGGATTAGTTTTCTGTGGGCCTCGGGTAGATTTTGATGGGCCCCATGGGTTTTGTCTCGGGCCTTTGCCAAAAGAGTTCATGGGCCAAGCTGGGCCTAGCTTAGAATGGCTGAAACATTGTGGGCCTTGAATTTGGGCTTTTGGCCAAAATGGTGGCCTTGAGCCAAAGGCAGTGGGCCTTGAGCCCTAAACCGTGGGCCTTGAGTTGTTCACTTCTTGTTGGACCTTCCTAAAGTCAATGGATCAATTTTAGATATATTGGGCCTGGAGAGAGATGTGGGCCTACTGTTAAGAAAATCGAGGGCCACATGAGTGTGTGTGAACTAAATGTGAAGGCCAGTTTTGTCCCAATAGGTTAGATGATCATATAAACTCAAGTTGGGCCAAAGTGTATGTGTATGAACTTGAACCATGGTTAAGGAGTTAGGCCACATAGGCCATGTGGGCCGGTTAAGAAGCTGTTGGGCCACATTTACTACCATGTTGGACTTGGTCAAGGGCATTGGGTCAAGAGAAATGAAGCTGAACCACATGGATATTGTTGGGCCTGTTTGTTGTTAGTGGGCCTGTTTAGCCGTTATTGGGCCTAACGGTTGTTGGGCCTGTGTAATAAGGTTGGGCCATAGAACTAGGTTAAGAAATCCTCACACCCAACGCATGCATTCTGGTCGACTGAAACCCTATTAGTCGAATGAATTGAATGCTGAACAACCAGTTGAGAATGAGGGTCGAATGAAGACATGGTGGCTTGGCCGAATGATGCATCACGAATGAGGTGGCCGAAGCAAAGCAACCCACGAATGGGTCTGGTTGAATGAAAGCTGGCCGGCGAATGGCTCATTCGAAGGTTGGTGGTCGAATGGAGATCCACGAATGGGGTGCTCGACGTATGAAGGTGGTCGAATGTAGAGGTGTTGGCCGGCGAAAGGAGGCTGGCGAATGAGGGGCGGCTGGCCATTCGGCCATAGCCATTCGACCCTCTGAAGTTGCAGGTTAGCCACGTTGTTCAGATAGCTATGGTGTTTCGGTGGACAACAGATGGTAACCAAGTTGTAGAAGGTAGGGTTTCGAAGAAGAAGATGATACATAGCTGGTTTAGGAGCTGGTTCGAGCATGGGTTATAAAACCCTAATTTTCGCTATCTTTACTTCACAGTACCTCGATTTTCAGTGTCCTTGGCTCTAGATCCGTTGTACTTTCATGTAGAGAACGTCGAGGGCTACGCGTGGGCGAAAGAATCATTCAAATCGGGTGAGAAACGAGGGAGATATGGATGAGAGAAGGTTGGTAATGGAGGTGGGTTTCAAAACCGGGAATAGGGTTTTTAGATGTAGAAGATGAAGTGAGAATGAGTAATTTGACTCATTTAAGGGTATTTATACCCCGAGGGTGTTTGGGTTCGTTTTTGTTGCTCGGTTCGATAATTTGTCGTGTAACCGGAAAATTACGCGTAATTTAATATTTTAAATAAAGGAATTTAATTTAATTATTTTGATGAGTTTGAAAATTGTAAAATGTTATTTATTTAATTTTATTAAATTATTTTCGATCGTGACGTGTTTTCGTTTTCGTTTCGTCAGATCGCGTAACCTTCGCGCGTAATTCGTTCGAATCGTCACCCGAACGAATACGACGATGGTTTTTGCTTTCTGACTTTTGTTTTCTACTTTTCAGTCATTATTTCAGAACTCTAAACTCACATATATGTTTGTGTGAATCGTCACTCACGCAAACACACTGTCAGTTCGTTATTCTGAAATAACACTGCATTTATGTTTTAATTGTGCTTCCTCACTGTCGGACTCAACTATACATCATGATTTCACATTGTTTTCGTACTGACTTGTCGGTCATCTGATTCCTGTCATCTGTGGACATCAGATCGCAACCGATATGATTCTGAATATTGTTTGAATACCGTTGTTTCTCATGATTTGTTGTGTTAACTGTAATTAAGTTTTCACTTAATAAACACAACTAATGTTTCAAATGTACGTTGTACTTAATGTATTTAAGTTTATACGAAAATACGTACAACGGTTTCTTGTATTTAGGATTCTGCTAATACAAGTACTGTTTAAACTCACGTATGCACACATAGTATAAGGTGAAAGTACACATACCGTACGGACTTGCCGGACGATCTGGCACTTGCTGTTACAGTCTCCCCTTGTTAAAGAAATTTCGTCCCGAAATTTAAGCATCAAAGTCGGGCTTCAATTCTCGAACAGATGGGGATACTTTGCTTTCATGTTGTCCTCGCGTTCCCAGGTAAACTCTGGTCCACGCTTGGAGTTCCATCGAACCTTTACAATAGGGATACGGCTTCGTTTCAGTCTCTTGACTTCACGTTCCATAATCTCTACAGGTTCTTCAATGAAATGTAGTTGTTCATCAATTTGTATCTCTTCCAATGGTATGATCAATGTTTCATCTGCTAGACACCTCTTGAGATTTGATACATGAAACACATCGTGTACTCCACTGAGTTCATCAGGGAGTCTGAGTCTGTATGCCACAGGACCTATGCGTTGAGTAATCTCAAACGGTCCGACATACCGAGGTGCTAATTTTCCTTTAGCCCCAAATCGAACTACGCCTTTCCATGGGGACACTTTCAGCATAACTCGATCACCCACATCAAATTCCAAAGGCTTGCGCCGTTTGTCTGCGTAAATCTTTTGGCGGCTACGTGTTGCTTGTAATCTCTGTTGTATCTGGGCTATCTTATCAGTTGTTTCCTGAATAAGTTCAGGCCCAGTTATTCTGTTGTCTCCCACTTCGGTCCAACAAATTGGAGACCGACATTTTCTACCATAAAGTGCTTCAAACGGAGCACATCCAATGCTGCTGTGGTAGCTATTGTTGTAGGAGAATTCAATAAGTGGTAAATGTGTGTCCCAACTTCCACCGAAGTCTAGGATGCATGTCCTCAACATATCCTCTAGGGTTTGAATAGTGCGCTCGCTTTGTCCATCCGTTTGTGGATGATAAGCAGTGCTCAAGTTAACACTTGCCCCTAAGGATTGTTGCAATGATTGCCAGAACCGCGAAGTGAATCGACTGTCCCGGTCTGAGATAATAGACAATGGCACACCATGCCTTACTACTATCTCATCAATGTATAGTCTTGCAAGTTTCTCCATCTTGTACGTTTCTCTGATCGGCAAGAAATGTGCGGACTTGGTCAATCTATCAATGATGACCCAAATCGAATCATGTCCGCTGGAAGTGCGGGGTAGCTTGGTAATGAAATCCATAGCTATTTGTTCCCACTTCCATTGTGGTATCTCTGGTTGTTCCAGCAAACCCGAAGGTTTCTGGTGTTCTGCTTTGACTTTGGCACATGTGATGCATTTGCCAACATAAGTGGCAACATCTTTCTTCATACCCGGCCACCAATAAAATGACCTAAGATCTTGATACATTTTATCGGCACCAGGATGAACTGAGTAACGTGTCTTGTGTGCCTCGTCAAGTATGAGTGTCCGAAGTTCATCTACTGCTGGAATCCAAACACGATCCAGATAATAGATAACTCCATCTTGTTTTGTCTTGAAATGTTTCTCGGCTCCACAATCGAGCTCGCGTTTCAGATTGTCTCTTGCCATGGCCTCTTGTTGTGCTTGTAAAATATGATCTCTTAAACTTGTTTGCACAGTCATTCCCATGGCGCGAACGCGTAAGGGTTTGACTCTTTCCTTCCGGCTCAAAGCATCTGCAACAACATTTGCTTTGCCCGGATGGTATTTGATCACACAATCATAATCGTTCAGGAGCTCAACCCAACGTCTCTGTCTCATGTTAAGCTCCTTCTGATCAAATATGTGCTGTAAACTCTTGTGATCTGTGAAGATAGTGCATTTGGTACCATAAAGGTAATGTCTCCAAATCTTTAGTGCAAAAACCACAGCTCCCAGTTCAAGATCATGCGTCGTGTAATTCTTCTCATGTATCTTCAGCTGTCGTGAGGCATAAGCAATGACTTTGTCTCGTTGCATCAAGACACATCCGAGTCCCTGATGGGAAGCATCACAGTAAACTACAAAGTCATCACTGCCTTCTGGGAGTGTTAGGATTGGAGCATTGCACAATCTTTGTTTCAGTGTCTGGAAAGCCTCTTCTTGTTTATGAGTCCACACAAAAGGTTCAGACTTCTGTGTGAGTTTGGTGAGGGGCAAGGCTATCTTAGAGAAATTCGAAATGAATCTCCTGTAATAACCTGCCAATCCCAAGAATGATCGGATCTCTGTCGGTGTTGTAGGCACATCCCAGTTCTTGATTGCTTCTATCTTGGCAGGATCCACATGAATACCATTACTGTTTATCACGTGACCCAAAAACTGAACTTCTCTTAACGAAAATTCACACTTAGAGAATTTGGCATAGAGTTGTTCTTCTTTCAGAAGCTCCAAAACTGTCTTGAGGTGTTGTTCATGTTCCTTCTCGGTTCTTGAATAAATCAGTATATCGTCGATGAAGACGATCACAAACTGATCTAGATACGGCTTGCACACCCGGTTCATCAAGTCCATGAACACAGCCGGTGCGTTCGTCAATCCGAATGGCATCACCATGAATTCGTAATGACCATATCGGGTACGAAAGGCCGTCTTTGGTATGTCTTCCTCTTGAATCCGGAGCTGATGATAACCTGATCTCAGGTCTATCTTTGAAAAATACTGTGCTCCCTGTAACTGATCAAACAAATCATCAATCCTCGGTAACGGGTACCGATTCTTGATGGTGAGTTTGTTGAGCTCTCGATAATCAATGCACATTCTGAAAGTTCCATCCTTCTTTTTGACAAAAAGAACCGGAGCTCCCCACGGGGAAAAGCTCGGTCGGATGAATCCTTTATCGAGAAGTTCTTGCAATTGGTTAGACAACTCTTGCATCTCCGATGGTGCGAGTCTGTAGGGAGACTTGGCTACAGGAGTTGCTCCCGGAATCAAATCGATTCGGAACTGTACCGATCTCTCGGGTGGCAGTCCCGGTAAGTCATCCGGAAATACTTCTGCAAAATCTCTCACAACTGGCACATCTTGAATCTTGATTGCTTTCTTGTCTTTCTGAATCACATGGGCTAGAAATGCAACACCTTGTTTCCGTAAGCACTTGCGAGCTTTCATGCACGAAATTATCTTGACACTGCGTTTCGCTTGGTCTCCACGAATTTCCAAGACTTCATTGTTCTCCATAGGAATGCGTAATAGGTTATCGGAACAGATGAACTCAACTCGGTTAAGAGATAGCCAATCCATTCCGATGATAATGTCGAAACTGCCCAGCTCCATCGGTATCAAGTCGATGGAAAATGTATGATCACCAAGTGTTAGTGGGCAATTCCTAAGTACTGTGTCAACTGTAATCTGTTTGCCATTAGCTATCTCAATACTATAAGGGGAGTCTAATGATTCCTCAGCATGATTAAGATGGCTAGCAAAATCGGATGAGATAAAACTCTGATCCGCTCCAGTGTCAAATAATATAGATGCATAAAAATCGGATAAGAGAAATGTACCCGTGATCACGTTCGGGTCTTGTCTAGCAGCAGCTGCTCCGATCTGAAAGGCTCTCCCTCTTGGTGCTTGAGCCTGTTGTTGATTTCTCTTAGGGCAATCCCGAGGGAAGTGACCAGGTTCACCACAGTTGTAGCAAGACCTGTGATCGGTAGCAGCAGCAGCAGTGGCTGCATTGTTGTTTCTGTTCTGAGCCCTCTGACTCCTGCAGTGGTTTGCTGTGTGACCAAATCTTCCACAGTTGGTGCAGTGTCTGCACGGAACATTTGGTAGATGATGGTACTGGCATGAGTTGCACAAAGGTGCAGTGCCAGTGTACGGCTTCCTGATCTTCAATGGTTGTGGCTGGTTGCGCATTGGAGCTTGGGTAGTGGCAGCAAAGTTTCTAACCACCTTTTGTTTCTTAGCCGGACGTTTGTCCGACTTCCTTGAAGTTCCAGCTTTGTCTGTTTCAGCCTCCTTCTTGAATGCTCCAGAGGCAACCATCATATCTGTCAGGGATGCTGACAGTGTAACAGCTAATTCCATGGTGGTAGGGTGAGCAGAAATCACATGACCTCGGATACTGGGCGGTAATCCACCAACATAACGCTCAATCCTCTTCTCAAGTGTCGGCACCACATCAGGTGCTAAAGTGGCCAACTCATGAAATCTTGTGGTGTAAGCCAGATGCCCACCATCAATCATAACCAGGTTGAGCAGCTCAGTTTCAACTTTCTTCAACTCGTTCCTAGGGCAAAACTCCGCCCGTAGCATAGCTTTAAAGTCGTCCCAAGGCATAGCCTGGGCCTCATCTCGACCTCTGATCGCAACCTGAGCGTTCCACCAAGTTAACGCTCGCTTATGAAATGAACCAGCAGCATACTTGACTCTGTTCTGTTCAGGACAGCCACTGATGTCAAGGGTGGTTTCCATCTTCTCGATCCACTGGATCAATCCAACAGCACCCTCACTGCCACTGAAACTGGGTGGCTTGCAACCTACAAAATTCTTGTAGGCGTAATCCTGATTCTGCCGGGTGTTGCCACTGCCTTCTCCAGTTGAGTTGGCAGCATTGTTACTGTTGTTACTGTTAATCCGGTTCATCATCTCTGGAATCACTTCCCTCAGTTGGCTTGTAAGAAGAGTAGCCAGTGCCACAGTAGCAGGGTCCAACTGGTACGCTGGTGGTGGCGGAGGAGGAGGTGGAGGTGGAGGCGGTTGTGTAGGAGAATCAGCTGGTGATGGAGTCGATGAATGCGGAGCTGAACCTTGAGTCAGCGGTAATAGAGGTGGTTGTCTTCGCGGCGGCATTCTGATCATAACCGAAGAGAAATCTGTTAGTGCAGTGATCAGAAGCAGAAGACATATGCAAATAGAATCCTATATCATAAGAACTCTACATGAGGTCCCTAGGTTATAGTCTAGGCCAAACCATTTTAGTAATATGACCTATATTTCTCTATAACCATGGCTCTGATACCAATCTGTCACACCCCGGGCCGGCGGGAACGGATCGTGTTTTCCCGTCGGGCGGAAAGTTCCCGGGGCGCGATATCATTGTGTTGATAATCAAATGATCAGATTGTTTACATAGCACATGAGATATAAATGAGAAATGCTAATCATGACATGAAATAGAATTACAAAGTTAAATTACATTGTACATCATAATTTAACTAAGTAAATCTAATCAAAAAGAATCAATGAGTTTATATCTTGATCTGTACAAGATATACAAAAGTGATTCAAAGTTCTGTCATATCAAAATGTATGCAATCAAAAGAAAGCTAGGTCTTCTATTAGTCCACTAGCTTATCACTTGCATATAAGTTTCTACACCTGTTCGTCACCTGAGAAAACATGTAATTTAAACAAAGTCAACACTAGGTTGGTGAGTTCATAAGTAAGTAAATTGAAAACCATTGAAATGATCATGCACACATTCACAATGATATAATTGTTGCTTGTATACTTGTTCACCTGTTCCACCCAATGGCCTCTCCTTAGTTATATGTACAAGTAGTATATCACCTGACTAAGTATGCTTATATATAGGGAATCATGAAAGGGTCAAGCCCAGACGCTATCCCACCACATACTCAACCCAATTCCACACCACTTGCGATACAACTAAAGATATCCATTTCCCAACTATCCGAATTGTCTGTTGTATAATCATATGTAGAATAATAATATAGTAAGAGGGGTTTAGTCATCAAAACAAAGTATTGATAAACCCTCGTCAAATTAAGGAATTTAGATTATTTAAATCTGATCCTTATATTATTCTATTACTTGTGAGGTTAACTTTTATGATACACTTTTAATTTAATTAAAAGTATTAGTTAACTGTTCATCATATGTCTCCAAATGCAACGTATAGAATCCGAATGGAATCCATTTTAATCCTCACGTAATCAGATTAAAATGCATTCCATTCTCTCCTATCCCGCCGTGTGATCCCAAAGTTTCCGTGTGGGATTGTATCATGTGATTAACAAAGTCGAATAAGAACTTGTCTTATTACGTTATGATAATCGGGTGTAAATGACAAGAATCCCATGAAGTTACGTTATCATGACCGTCATTCACTGTAAATGATAAGAATCGTCATTTACTGAATCCATGTGTTCCCAAAGTATCCGTGTGGGAATGTTCTCGTGTGATTAACAAAGTCGAATAAGAACTTGTCTTATTACATTATGTTAATTATGTGTAAATTGATTAAGTAACTGATCATGTGGAAATAACTAAGTGTTATAAGTTACAATCTTATAACTAAGTTATCATAATGTATTGATAATTAAGAAATTATCTTATCATAATCATATGAGTTTCACTGTTATCTCATAATCATACAAGCATGCATACAATGATATATGATAATAAGCAATTTAATATCATTTAATCAGAGTATACTAACATGTTAAGTAAAAATTTTAAATAAATAAAAGTAAACATGTTTCTCAGCCCCGAGAGTTAAAATCAGTAAAGATTTAAAGTAAAAGGGGCATATGAACTCACCTTGTAGTATTTGGGTTTGACTTAGCTTAACAAGAATGTACGCGCTCTTGATTGTGCTTGAGTGTATTTTCACGATCCTGTATTGATTTCACGAGGTTCATAACTTATTAGTATGAATTGCAGGGATTTTTATGTGTATGTATGTGTTAGCCATAAGCTTTGGCCAACACTCAAAGTCTTCGGTCTCTGTTGGCCCATCTTTATTTGTTATTGGTTCTTGTAATCCATAGATTTTCCTTGATGTATTCTTGTTTCATCAAGTTTGTTGTAAAGCCCATTTGTAGTTTCATGAAGTCATGTTATAAATTACAAGACCTTGTTGCAAAAATTGCCGTTTTGGTAGTAATCCCTTGGTTATCATACTTGTTAGTGTTAAGTTAAAGAGTTACCATAGTTCTTTAGTCATGTGGGCCAACAATTTAAGTTGGGCCAATGATATTAGGTGTTGAATCATGAAGGCCTTGCCAAAGGTCACAAAACTAGAGTTCAAGTGGCCTTTGTGGGCCTTGTTTTGGGCCTCCAAGAAATCTATTGGGCCCAAAGTGGGCCTTGGCAATATTTGTTGGGCCTAGAGTCATACAAGGCTGTTGGAATTGATATTGGGCCAGAAATGGGTTGTTGACCAAGTGAATGACAAAATGGCTCCAAAAGTGAGGACAAAGGCCTCAAAATGGGCCTTGGATTAGTTTTCTGTGGGCCTCGGGTAGATTTTGATGGGCACCATGGGTTTTGTCTCGGGCCTTTGCCAAAAGAGTTCATGGGCCAAGCTGGGCCTAGCTTAGAATGGCTGAAATATTGTGGGCCTTGAATTTGGGCTTTTGGCCAAAATGGTGGCCTTGAGCCAAAGGCAGTGGGCCTTGAGCCCTAAACCGTGGGCCTTGAGTTGTTCACTTCTTGTTGGACCTTCCTAAAGTCAATGGATCAATTTTAGAGATATTGGGCCTGGAGAGAGATGTGGGCCTACTGTTAAGAAAATCGAGGGCCACATGAGTGTGTGTGAACTAAATGTGAAGGCCAGTTTTGTCCCAATAGGTTAGATGATCATATAAACTCAAGTTGGGCCAAAGTGTATGTGTATGAACTTGAACCATGGTTAAGGAGTTAGGCCACATAGGCCATGTGGGCCGGTTAAGAAGCTGTTGTGCCACATTTACTACCATGTTGGACTTGGTCAAGGGCATTGGGTGAAGAGAAATGAAGCTGAACCACATGGATATTGTTGGGCCTGTTTGTTGTTAGTGGGCCTGTTTAGCCGTTATTGGGCCTAACGGTTGTTGGGCCTGTGTAATAAGGTTGGGCCATAGAACTAGGTTAAGAAATCCTCACACCCAACGCATGCATTCTGGTCGACTGAAACCCTATTAGTCGAATGAATTGAATGCTGAACAACCAGTTGAGAATGAGGGTCGAATGAAGACATGGTGGCTTGGCAGAATGATGCATCACGAATGAGGTGGCCGAAGGAAAGCAACCCACGAATGGGTCTGGTCGAATGAAAGCTGGCCGGCGAATGGCTCATTCGGAGGTTGGTGGTCGAATGAAGATCCACGAATGGGGTGCTCGACGTATGAAGGTGGTCGAATGTAGAGGTGTTGGCCGGCGAAAGGAGGCTGGCGAATGAGGGGCGGCTGGCCATTCGGCCATAGCCATTCGACCCTCTGAAGTTGCAGGTTAGCCACGTTGTTCAGATAGCTATGGTGTTTCGGTGGACAACAGATGGTAACCAAGTTGTAGAAGGTAGGGTTTCGAAGAAGAAGATGATACATAGCTGGTTTAGGAGCTGGTTCGAGCATGGGTTATAAAACCCTAATTTTCGCTATCTTTACTTCACAGTACCTCGATTTTCAGTGTCCTTGGCTCTAGATCCGTTGTACTTTCATGTAGAGAACGTCGAGGGCTACGCGTGGGCGAAAGAATCACTCGAATCGGGTGAGAAACGAGGGAGATATGGATGAGAGAAGGTTGGTAATGGAGGTGGGTTTCAAAACCGGGAATAGGGTTTTTAGATGTAGAAGATGAAGTGAGAATGAGTAATTTGACTCATTTAAGGGTATTTATACCCCGAGGGTGTTTGGGTTCGTTTTTGTTGCTCGGTTCGATAATTTGTCGCGTAACCGGAAAATTACGCGTAATTTAATATTTTAAATAAAGGAATTTAATTTAATTATTTTGATGAGTTTCAAAATTGTAAAATGTTATTTATTTAATTTTATTAAATTATTTTCGATCGTGACGTGTTTTCGTTTTCGTTTCGTCAGATCGCGTAACCTTCGCGCGTAATTCGTTCGAATCGTCACCCGAACGAATACGACGATGGTTTTTGCTTTCTGACTTTTGTTTTCTACTTTTCAGTCATTATTTCAGAACTCTAAACTCACAGATATGTTTGTGTGAATCGTCACTCACGCAAACACACTGTCAGTTCGTTATTCTGAAATAACCCTGCATTTATGTTTTAATTGTGCTTCCTCACTGTCGGACTCAACTATACATCATGATTTCACATTGTTTTCGTACTAACTTGTCGGTCATCTGATTCCTGTCATCTGTGGACATCAGATCGCAACCGATATGATTCTGAATATTGTTTGAATACCGTTGTTTCTCATGATTTGTTGTGTTAACTGTAATTAAGTTTTCACTTAATAAACACAACTAATGTTTCAAATGTACGTTGTACTTAATGTATTTAAGTTTATACGAAAATACGTACAACGGTTTCTTGTATTTAGGATTCTGCTAATACAAGTACTGTTTAAACTCACGTATGCACACATAGTATAAGGTGAAAGTACACATACCGTACGGACTTGCCGGACGATCTGGCACTTGCTGTTACATATATCCTAGGTTTATAATGGCATTTCACTTTACTGACCTTAATAAGGTTTGTCACATTGCTCCTCTTACCACTAATAAGGGCATTGACAAACAAGTGTTCACTAGATTGAACACTGATGCAAGAGAAAAGGATGACACTGAGGAAACACCCATCCTCAGTGAGCCCACATCCACCTCCTCTTCCACATCTTTAAAGGTACCGACCTAAAGAAAAGCTTCTACCAAAGCCTCTAAGCCTAAGAAGCCTAAAAAGACTGTTCAGGAAGATGAGATCCTTGAACATGTCTCTATCCCCACTGGCAGTTGGCTACATCTGTTCCATCCTCACAGATGCATCAAGGATCTCCACCCCACCTAGCTCCTCATCAATCATCTCAATAGGATGATGTTGTACTTCAAAGGGAACCTTCTCTAGCCACTACAATGTCACTTGACACTTAGATGGCAGTCCACTCTCCCAAGGACATTTCTGTTTCTTCCCCACATATAGCACCTAACTCTCCTACCCATGTTCTCCATGAGATTGATGTTGTGTTTGAGCAGCTTGGTTCTCCTCTCCCTTCGCCAACAGAGGAGCTGCCCCATCAAACCTTTGCTCAAATTCATCAGTCTCCTACCCATGGAGAAGAGGATGAGATCAGGATGTCGAGTCCATCTATACATCTTGATCATATATCTGGTGCATCCACTTCACATGAGACTCCAATGGGCTCTCATTTGACTGGATCAGGCAATAAGACTCCTGATATGGCAACAACCGATGAAGTTCTTGAAACTGAGGCTGGAAATCACCGTAACCAAGAAAAAAGGGTACATGACATTCCTGAGATGGACCCAGGTCATGATAAAACTGACTTCTCAGTCAGGGATTCGGATGATCTCCTTAAAAGGATGGACGAATCAGATTCTAAAATAAAGGAATTGATGGATTATGTTGCTCATATTCTGGTTGATGTGACAAAGCTCACTAAGCTTGTCTCAACAGTCATGAGTAACCAAGCCCTGCAACCCAAATCCATCCCCATGCAGGCACCTTCATTTGAGGTACTTCCACTCCTCCACCTACTTCTACTGTCTCCACCTTCTCACCTCAAGTTCTTCAAGAAGTGTTAAATGCACTTCTTAATACCCAACACACCACCCTGCTTCAATCCTTCACCCACCAATTCCTCAACACTCAAAAGATCCAACTGGATTTTCTGAAAATTTCAGTAGATACCGAAGTCTCCTCTCTACAACATGAGGTACTTAACCATACCAAGTTTCTTGAGTCTCTTACATGGATTGCTCCTCCTTCCCCCTGGTTCATGGAACATGCTGATGAAGCCAAAAAGAGGGAGAATGAATGATTCTTGGTTGCTGCCCAAGCTGCGAAAAGGGCAAAAGACAAGACCGAGCAAAGGAGGATGAAGCCAATAAGGTTGCAGAACCAAGAGGCACTCCTCAAAGCAGCTCTAGATCAACAGTTCCAAACTCAAGCTGCTAAGGCTAGCTCAGAGCAAAAGCAAAGGGAAGCTGAAGCTTAAATAAACACTGGGACATCTGGAGTATCCAGAAAACCGAGACCTTCTAAATCAGCTCCCATTGAGCAAAAAAGCCTATAACCACTGCCCCATCTTCCTCCACACAAACAAATAAAGAAAGCTCACCCACTCTTTCTCCAAACTCTACTTCTCAAACCCTCCTTGAACTGTCTTCCCTTCCTATCACTTTAAATGCTTCCACAATTGGCCAAAAACCAACACCAATAATCACTCAGTCTTTCTCAAGAAGACAAAAGAGTGTGGTCAGAAAAATCAAAACCCTCAATTACCTACCTCATAAACCTCCAACCCCTGCTCAAGAACCTACCTCAAACTTAGATGATGATCAGCCCATTTCCTCTCTTGTTTCAAGAAAGAGAAGGCTCATACGGGCTGATGATGATGAGTCTGATCATCCAAACACCACCACAGCTTCCTCACCAATAAGATCAGCATATGCTGAAAAACCATAAAACTCTCCACTAAAGGAATCCTACTCACCTGTTATGACCTTTCCTTCCGATGCAGACCTTCGGAAGATAAAAAAATAAAGAAACGGAGAAGGAAAACTTGATTCTGGCTGGTCTTGAAGCCGCTGGTCTCTCAGGAGATGAACTGGTAAGGACCTATCAAGAACAAATAGCCAGATTGGATCAGCAGCAAGATAAAAGCCTATGAGATTGAGAGGGAACAGCTGATCAAGTACATGTTGGATGAAGGGAAATACAAGGTTGAGAACTTTAGCAACTGGGATATTACTAGCCTTAGAAATGAAGCTGAAGTTTTATCCAAAAGAATAAAAGATGAAGTCATAAAGGAAAAGATCCTTAAGCAAAGGAAAAGAGTAAAGCACATTCTCATCCAAAATCAATGGGGACCAAAGAACAAAATAACAAGATGAGAGATGAAGTTATGTTCGATGAATGGTAAACGTTTAAAAGAGAGAACAAAGACCACCCTGAGCTTTGGAAAGATGTCACTCCCTATCCTTCTACAGTGACTCAGCTTAAGGATACCAACCCAAGCAAAATGCTTGAACAATTAATAAATGCACCTTTGGAAACTCTAGGTGCTGGATTTGCAGAATCTCCATCTGGTAAGCTTCAGCCTCCTCAGATCAAAAGCTCAAAAATAAGAACAAAGAGATGGTTCTATGACTCTATCTCCAAGAGATAGAAAGATTCAATGGATCAAGAACTTTCTTTTCAAATTGGGATGAGATTCTCTCCCTACCAACTAATGATCTGAAGGAACTGCACCACAAGACTCTGGACAATGTTGATACAGAGTATGAAGTTCTGAACTATGTTCGAACTCTTAGAAATAAAATTGGTCTGGCTTTAAAACAAAATAAATAGGTTTTGGCTTCATTAGTCCAGAGGGAGATTGGTAGAAAATAAGGACTGATGAGCAAAACCACTGAAGCCAGATATTTGAATAAAACGGCGGAATGACAAAGCCGCGAATGCTTCTCTTCCGATAGAAGGACTGCTTCAGTATCGAAAGACCATCTGCGGAAGCTTTGCCAAAAAGAACTGCCGCTGAACCTCTCTACCTCAGAAGACAATAGCTGATCTTGACATCTTCGGAAGACAACCATTAATTAATCAGCTTCCGATGAACATCTTCCAAAAGAATAACCGCTGAAATTCAGTATATCTACTTCAACATCGGAAGACCTGAAGTCTACTGAAGACTCTTGTTTATGTCATTGTTGAATTTGTATTTGTGCTAGTATGTTGTATCAGTGTCTGTAACAATGTCAGCTATTTTTCTTATTGCTTCTTGTCTTGTATCTCAGAATGTTGGGTATTTAAGTCCCAACATTCTCTGAATAATTAAGTTTTACTTCACCCAAACTTCCTTCTGTTTCTCTATGTTTTCTCTTCTCTTTCTAAACAAGAAAACTAAAACAACAGAAATAATCTTATGCAAAACTTTAGAGGGAGCTAACACCAAAGCTATGACTAAGTGTCTAAAGCCTTATTCCTGTTGAAAACAGCTACTCCTCGAGGTTCTTGTAGCTCAACAGAACATATTTGAAAATTTATGTAAACTATAAAACTAAGGACTTAAATATTAAGGAGGCAATCTAGAGCAATAAAATGGTAATGTCGAGGGGCTGAATAAGGTTAACCGGCTTAAGAAGTAACCTTCGATATTAACTATGTGTTCATTAAGACTAACTAAAATTTAATCAAGACTTATGTAAACCATAAACTAAATGCTTTAAACAGTAAGAATATAATCTAGAACAACAAAATGGTTGATAACAAGCTATGGTTTTGGTGTAAATATTAATATGGTTTCTCATAAGAAAGTGCTAACTCATTTATAAACTTAGTTAATAAAAACATTTGTCAAGAATGTATTTAACATGCAATATAACTAAGGTTTCATAACATATTACTTTTGTTAATATAATAAAATGATAGTAATCATTTTAAGTTAACAAGGTGATATTCTAAGTTTTAACCTAAAGACCTAGGTGTTATACTTAGAAAATACTATGGTTTCAAAATAATACAACGTGTTAAAGTTATAATTCAAGTTTAAAACATAAGAACAAGGATACTAAAATACATTAGTATTTAACCTAGAATTGGTTTAGTGTTAGTGTATCACATCATAAGGAGACTAGGGTTAAATAGACAATAAAAGTCTATAGGTGTTAACCAACTTTAGGGTTAACTCAAAAATTCAAAACTTATACCTATAAGTTACAAACAATTTGGAATCAAACACAGGGTCGTGAATGCAACATCTGGTACAACAAGTGAGCGCGTGCATTCTAGATCTAATTAGTCAACCACTACAACATCCAGGTGAGTTCATGTGCCCCTTTTTATTAATCTTTTGGTTTTAACCGCGGGACTGAGAACATGCTAAAACTTTTATTAAATATTTTAGTACACTGTATAGTAATAAGGTTTTTACTTTGTTATTACAACTGTAGGTCTTATTATGTAAAAGTTGATGACTGTGAGTTTATAACTGTTATTTCTGTTAGACAATATCTATGATTACTAAGTGATAAAAATGTTATTCCTCTATGATTACAACTGTAATACACATGAGGAATACATGCTATTCCTATTGAATTATTTTATTAATTCTAAGGAAAATTATAACTGTTAAGTCTTTGGGGAATAATTGCAGTTAATTCTAAGCGAATTGATCTGTATAACGATGAGAACATGTGTGTTATGCCTATTGGATTGCTATGAGTTGATGGCTATGGGTTGAGAACTATGAGAACTCTTTTGATTTTTAGTCAGCCTATTCCAGCTCTATCATTTCTGACACGGGTGATGAGAGTATGATAGTGTATGCTAATTATCTCACCACTTCTAATCCGGGGACTGGCAGATTGAGAGATTGACGTCACTCATGTCATAAGCTGGTGGCAGATAGATGTGAGGTCTTGTGAAACTAATGAATCCAGATTTAATTGAGGACATTGTGATTTGCCTTTGTGGTGGCTGCAATGTGGTCAATTCAATTCTGATCACCTATTGGGATATAACTACGTGTCAGACTTGCTCTCACATCCTAATCAGATGCGAGTAATAGTAAGTCAAAGAGTATACCACCCCTAATAATTGTGGTAATACCACCATTTATAACTGTGGAGAATTGTTCTACTTAGAAACCTATTGTATTATGTGAATATCATGATAATGTAGTGGGTTGTCATATTGGGTATTTTAATTGTGATTAAGCCTATGGGTGATGAAATGGATATCTATAGCTACAATACAGGTGGTATTGAGTTCTTTCAAGTGTGTGGTGGGGTGTCGGCTGGGGCTTGTCTCCTATGTATGCATTATATATAAGCATTCTTGACTGGACAATATCCTATCTATAGGTGTTTCTATAGAGAGAACATGGGGATGAGTGAATCCCAAATGAGAATAACTAAGACCTGGGTAATACAAGATGTTGTGTAAATAACTCTGAGAATTTTTAAATTACTATACTTATGAACTCACCAACCTAGTGTTGACTTTGTTTAGATGCATGTTTTCTCAGGTGACGAATAGGTCTAGTTACCAAGTATTGGGATTAAGCTAGTGAACTTTAGAAGAGACCTAGCTTACTTTTGTGATGTGCATATTTTGAATGACATAAATTTGAATCATCTTTTGTAAATCTTGTGCAGATACAAGATAAAAGACTCAATGATTCTTTTGGTAGAATAATTAGTTAAATTATGAACATGTACTGTGTAATTTAACTTTGTAATTCTATATCGATGTCATACTAGCAATTCTCATTATATCTCATGTGCTATGTAAACAATCTGATCCTTATGATTATCTCACGATATCGCGCCCCAAGAACCTTCCACTCGACAGGAAAGTCGATCCAGCCCGCCTGATCGGGGTGTGACAGATTGGTATCAGAGCTATGGTTATAGAGAAATATAGGTCATATTACTTAAACGGTTTGGCCTAGACTATAAGCTAGGGACCCTTCATGTAGAGAAAATAAGACTTAGGATTTTATTTGCAAACGTCATCTGCATTTGATCATTGCACTAACTGATATGCTGTTGGTTGTGATCAGAATGCTGCCAAGAAGACCTCCGCCTTTGTTACCACCACCGCATTCACCTCCACATTTAGCAACACCATCACCACCTACATCTCCTCCACCTCCACCTCCTCCTCCACATACCCCACCTCATTAACCACCACCCAACCATGAGTTAGATCCAGCTACAATCGCACTGGCCACTCTTCTGACAAGTCAACTGAGGGAAGTGATTCCCGATATGATGAACCGGATTAACTCCAACAACGGAAACAATAATAGCAACTTAACTGGTGAGGGCAGCGGGAACACCAGACATCAACAAGACTATTCCTACAAGAGTTTTGTAGGATGCAAGCCACCGGCATTCAGTGGCTACAAGGGAGCCGCCGGTTTGATCCAATGGATCGAGAAGATGGAGACGACCCTCGACATCAGTGGTTGTCCTGAACAGCACAAGGTGAGGTATGTTGCGGGCTCGTTCAATAAACGGGCTCTTATGTCACACCCCGAGCCGGCGGGCTGGATCGACTTTTCCGTCGGGCGGAAGGTTCTCGGGGTGTGATATCGTTTAATAATCAAAATGATCAGCTTGTTTGCGTAGCACATGACATATAACTGAGAAATGCTAATCATGACAATGATATAGATTTACAAAGTTAAATTACAATGTCATGTTCATAATTTAACTAAGTAAATCCATTCGAAGAAATCATTGAGTTTTCTATCTTGTATTTCACAAGATTTACAAAAGTGATTCACCAAAGTATGTCATCAAAAGTTATGCACCCAAAATGTAGCTAGGTCCACTATAAAAGTCCACTAGCTAATGCATCTTGAGCCTGGTGACTAAACCTGTTCGTCACCTAAGAAAACATGCATTTAAACAAAGTAAACACTAGGTTGGTGAGTTCATAAGTTTAGTAATTGTAAACCATTGATTTGTTACATTCACAATCACAATGTCACACAAGAATCTTGTTAGTGTTTTAGTTATCCGTCTCACACAATGGCCTCTCCATAGTTATATGTACAAGTAATGTTTCATCCTACTAAGCATGCTTATATGTAGGGCATACGAAAGGGTCGAGCCTACAACCCGCCCAGACGCTATCCCACCACCTGCTCAGCATAATTCGGCACCACTTGTAATACAACTATGGATATCCATTTCTTTCTCACATGTGTTCAACCCGTTTGATATTCACCCATCTTTTTGTGTTCATCACCCATTGTGTTAAATGTAGAATAATATAGTATGGGGAATTTAGTTATTAAACCGAAGTATTGATAAACCCTCAATGTTTTAAGGAAAATAGATTAATTTAATCTTATCCTTGTTATTGTTCTCTCGCTTGTGGGGTTAACTATCAGTTATTACTAATAATAGAAGTGTTAGTGAACCAATTGATATTTGTTCTCCGTTGGAGTGCATAGAGCCTAAAGGAATCCATTGTGGTCCTCACCTAATCAGATCACAATGCATCTGATTTACCTCTACCACCTTGATGTATACATAGACTTCAATGAAACTATTACAGTAATGTGACATGAGAGAAAGTCAATTTCTTCAGTCTACTAGTCAATAGAGTCGAAGGATTAATTACAATTATCACTGCAGATTAACATCACCATGTGTCGCTTACCAGACCCTGACTGATGTCGCCCTGTCACCGGTCATACGTTACCGACCAAATGATAAATGCGATCAACATACCGGCCCTACCGTCCGGAGGTTTGTCAAACCTATGGTACCACTATGCTATCGTCGGTTTATTCACGTCAAACTAATTGGTAAACGATTCTTGTGAGGGGCTTACAATGATAACTTGAATACATGAATACATGATTGTTGTGATATAATACGGGCAGTTCAATAGTAGTCAATTATTGTTGTGTTCACCCATGTTGTTTGTTCTCAGTGTTGTGTGTTCTCGTCGTTTTTAACAAAGTTATATAAGAGCTTGTCTTATTATAAGATGTTAGTTGTTGTGAGAATGATGATGTTATCATGAAATTACGTTATCATGATTAACATTCTGGTTATCCCATAGCCTTCACCTGATTGTAACTATAGTGTTGTAAGAACTAGTCTTACTACATTTAGCTAGTTCAGGTGAAGAATGATGTCATGAAGTCATGTGGACATGATCATCATTCCTGTTCTCAGTAGTGTTTGTTTCATGCTTTCACGTTGTTATCTTGTTGTAAATAACGAAGTGTCATAAGATCAAATCCTAATACACTTATGTTATTTCAATGATTGGATGATATAAGGATATTATGTTATATTGACATCATCCTTGATATGTTGTATTGTTATAATTAAAAAAAATGAACACAATGCTATGATCTCTAGTCCTTAACACTGATGCGTAAGATCTCATCTTCATACAATGTTAGCCTATGTGAAGGGTGATATCTTGAAACCATGTTATCATGATTATCAACATCGATATCACCAGTGATTGTCCTCATGTTGTCTCAATGTTATATATATACTCAATGTTTTTAACAGGGTGAAATAAGAGCTCGTCTTATTACACAGTGTTAATAAATGTGGTGAATGATAATGTCATCATGAAGTTACGTTATCATGATTATCATTCTTGTTGTCTCAGTGTTATAAGCTCGTTGTTGAGAGATCTAGCTTTGATGCATTGTGTCATTCATTTTGATGAGTTAGTATGATGAAGTTATGTTATCATGATATTGTTCCTGTTATGCTTTACATGTTATTTCACACACAAGCACACATAATTATATGATAAGGTCATAAGATGATAATTAAGATAAAATCAGTATTATCCATATCACTTGATGATTGAAATAAAATACGAAAGCTTTTAAATAGTTAAAATAGTTAGCAAGTTTCTCAGCCCCGAAGTTAAAATCAGAAGATTAGAAAAGGGGCGTATGAACTCACCTTGTTGTTGTAGTGGTTGACGAAGACTCAAGAAATGCACGCACTCACTGTTGTTGTACTGATATTGTATTCACAGTCCTGTGTTTGATTAAATGTTATTTGATTTATGATCCCATATTTAATTGTTCTTTTTGAAATCTGAGTTGTTAACTGTGTTCGTGTAGTGAAAATGACTCATTCTTGTGATTTTCATAAGAATGACTCATGCTAATGAGTATTCACCCGAATGAGTCAGTCACCCGAATGGGTCAGTCACCCGAATGAGTCCTTCACCCCAATGAGTCTCCCGAATGGCTCATTCCCTCGGCTCATTCTGCCAAACGGCTCATTCTCATGGGCCATTCGCCTGAAACGGGTTTTCAGCCATGGGAGAAGATCATTTCGAGGTATAGTCGTATATATAGTCGTTTTGAGTGGGTTTATGTGATTAAACTCATTTAGAAGGTGTATGGGTCGAAAAAGGGATGTTTAAAACCGGTTAAACTCCAGTTTTGTCGGGTTTGTAGAAAACCCTAAAAACCGAAAATTCTCTCTAAGATTTCGAGAGTTTGTGATGGAGATAGGGCCGATCCTTGGTACGTTTGTGTAGGGAATGTCAAGAGCTTCGATTTGATGCTAAGATTGCACGATTTGGTGAAGGTTTGAGAGGGTAGCTTATTTATTTTGTGATGAGATGTTAGAGAGATAGAGAGAGAAAGACGAGATCTTGGGAGGAGAGAGAGATGAGGGCTAGAAATGGGTTTTTTGATGAGTTTCAAAATTGTAAAACGTAAAATATAATATTTTACTTATTTTTACTGTTTCGTTCGCGATCAGACCGTTAAACCCCGTTATTTCGTTACGTAACGTTAATTACGTGTAGTTTTACTAAATTAATTTTATAAAATTTTTTTAGGTAATAATTCCTAATAAATATTATTTTTATTTTATTTTCATTATTGACGATATTTGAAATTGTTTAATTTTGTCGTTTCGTCAGAAAACGTAACATACGCGCGTTTTCGTATAGAGCGCTAACTGTACGAACACGATCGTACGTTTCACTTTCTGATTTGGTTTTCTAATTTTCTGTTATCGTTTAGAACGTTAAACCCACATATATGTTTGTGTGAATCGTCACACATGCAAACACACCGTCAGTTTATTATTCGTATACGATACTGAGTTGTTGTTTTGCATTGGACATTCTCTCCAACGGACTCAACTAAACCTAACTGTTCTCACATTGTCATGATAGATTTCACATTGTTTTCTCGTTGGATTGTCGGCCATCTGATTCCTGTTTATTTGTGGATATCAGATCGCAACCGACTGTATTTGTCGTTTGTTTTCACATTGTTTCGTATTGGATTGTTGTACATTATATTTCAATTGTTATTGAAATATGTATACAACTGTTAATTGTTTCCACTGAATTGTTATCACGTACCGTTTATCACAAAATGTTCACACATAGTTAAGGTGTAAGTACACACACCGTACGGATTAGTCATACGGTCAGGTACTAGTTGTCACAGTCTCCCCTTGTTAAAGAAATTTTGTCCCGAAATTTCAGCGTTATTGTCGGGTACTACTTTTTCTATATAAAGGTGGAGTTGTTTGAAATCAAGTTTTCCTTATGCTCCCAGGTTACCTCTGAGTTGTGTTTAAGGTTTCTTCGAACCTCTACAATGGTTTACAACTTCGTTTTTAATCTCATGACTGTACGATCCGTAACATTCAGGGTTTCTTGATAAGGTGTAGTTCCCTGATAGCTAATGTCTCCCCAACGAGCATAGACTTTGTATATATATAAAAAATATGAGCAGATCTGATCCAACCGTTTATGGTGACCCAATAAACATCAGATTTGTTGGAGTGTGGGGTAGCCTGGTGTTGCAAATCCATAGCTATTCGTGAACCCTTCCATTGTAGTACTTGGAGTTGTTCCAATGGATTCATAGTTTTTAGTGTTTCTTGCAAACATTCAATATTCTAATGTGAATACCCTGTTAGTGCTATTATGATAGCCAGGGTATCCTAAATGCGAAATAACAGTTTCGATTCCGTTTTCACCGATAGTGATAGAATCAGCTTACCTTGCATTAATTTAAAGTTTATGTTTCTCAATTGCCTGGACCATCCTTTTTCGAATAGCGATTTACTTTGCAGTTCCTGTAAATCCCAAAGAATTTCTGCAAATACTGCAAAGTTTATGAGTTTACCAACTATTCTAATTAGAAGATCGAGATCCTTCGATAACTCTTATCATGTTTTCAATTGTGTATGATCTACTGGCGTGGGTTCTATCACAATTCCTTTATGTCATGGAAATTTGTGTGCGGACTCGATCATGTAGGTGTTATGTATCCGTATGTTTTGGTATTAATTAGGGGTATAGGATGAAAGCTTGGTGATTTAACCATAGCTATTAGTTCCTGCTCCCTTAGAAATGTCTCATGTTGTTCTCGCATCTCTGGATATTGGTCGTTTGATCTCGACCTCTAGGTCACCTATAGCGTGTCCTAGATCATGCCTGTACGACCTTATACTTGACACATTACCCATAGACCGGTTTCCAGAATCTCAGTCGGTGTTTTAACTGTTTGCGAAAACTACCTAAAAGTAAGGTAGCTTTGTCATGATTAGGGTAAAGATTTACTTAAAAGGTAAACCCAGGCATCTCTCCAAAGTGATGCACAATAACCCTTTTTTTGTTACTCATCTGTCATTTGACTGATGGCATCTCAGTTTACCCTTTGTTCCACGTGTTACTTCTCATTGTATTTACTACACCGGGAGATGTCTCACATTACTTAATCCAGGATCCTAGCAATTTTTCCGACCCAGTTCAGATAATGCCGAGTTATCCCTTTATGACTACGCATGAATTTAATCCATCATGATCACATCATGTGAATTTCATTAGCTCCACTAAATGATATAGCCCTACAGTTCCTTTATTAACTCTCTGATTACACTATTGCCTAAACCACTAAACGTTCCCTTCATAAGGATGTCTGGGGTTTAGATTCTAGTGTTATCTCGGACTTCTATATCCAAGATTTGTGGATCTGATGTTAATTCTCCCTCAACCGTTAATGTAAACAAATCACTATCTCATCGTAGTTGTTCAGGTTGATCCTCATTTCTCCTCTGTAATAATTAACTTATTGATCTAAGGTCGACACTGGTTATGATCTCCGTGATGTTCTATGATACTTCTCTTCTCATTATGAATAGGACTAGAGTTGTATGATATATTAAGCTCTAATTCAGTTGAGTCCTAGACTTGACCTTACGGTATACCCATCCAATTTGGTATCCCTACATAATAGGAAATGGTAATCTGTTTAGATATTTATAGTGGATATTATAACAGACGTATAATTTCTACGGAACTCTATTTGATGTGTAAGGGTAATTTCCCAATAGCTCGTAGGAATCTACATTAGTAGTTCTCTTGGAAAACAAGGCTAAGTCAATTAAGGTTAACGTAGTCTTGATTAGTTTAAGGATTTTCTACTATGTCCTCTGAATCTATCTTTTCTGACGTAATGGTTCCTAAACAAAGCATAGGTAATAATTATCCTAACTTCTATTGTCTAATTGGCACCTAATTAATCTATAGTTACCTTAAATCATTTTACTAACTACAACATATTATATACAATTTGAAACATTATACCTAACTTAATTACACAATGTTAGAATGACATACCTTCGAAGTCACCTGACTCCGAGTGTACGTCTGGTGCTGGTAGAGCAAGTAGTTCCTAGGTGGTTGTCGGTGCGGTTGGAACTGTTGGAAATTTCCTCCTAGGGCAGTCTCTTGCGAAATATCCAAGTATTCCGCAAGTGTAGCAGTGATGGTTGTGTTGAGAGGAAGTAGATGTACTTGCTCTCTGATTTTGGTTCTGTGTTGGAAGGTTTCGACACCTCTGAATCAAGTGTCCCTTCTTTCCATAGTTCAGACAGTGGCTACATGGATTGTTACTAGCATGATGAAATCCACACTTGTTACACTTGAGATGCTTACCAGTGTATTGATGAGGGTTTGATTTCATCGAGGTTTTGCAATAAGCAGCCCAGTGTCCTGTCCTTCCCCAATGAGTGCACTGACGACACTGAGTTCTGTCATAGTGATGATATTGACAGAGTTGACAAAGAGGGGTCGTCCCACCATAAGTTTTGTTGCCCTTTTTAGGCGAGTCCGGCATGACTTGAATGATCGGGGTGGCCTCGGTGTAGCTCGCAGGTCTCTTTTGCTTTTTAGTAGGACGTTGTTTGGGTTTCTTACTGGTGTCACCTTCCACGGGTTCTTTTCCTTTGGTGGTGACAGGAGGGAAACTCCTAGCGTACTCTTCACTGCTCCTGATCCTATTGATGATATCAGGAATGATTAAAACCAATTGCTTAGTGATCAAAGTTGCCAGTGCAGCAGTTGCTGGTTCCACCTCGGGTGGAGGAGGATGAGGCGGTGATGGTGGTTGTCCCTGTGATATGTCAATCCTAACCGAAAAATTATCGGTTAGTATTTATGATCAAATGATGTAACGTATGCAAATAAATCTTGCGTCCTGTGTTCTCTACGTGAGGGTCTCTAGGTTATAGTCTAGGCCAAACCGTTTGAAACAAGATGACCTATATTTCTCTATAACCATGGCTCTGATACCAATCCGTCACACCCCGAGCCGGCGGGCTGGATCGACTTTCCTGTCGGGCGGAAGGTTCTAGGGGTGCGATATCGTTTGATAATCAAAATGATCAAATTGTTTGCATAGCACATGACATATAACTAAGAAATGCTAATCATGACAATGATATAGAATTACAAAGTTAAATTACAATGTCATGTTCATAATTTAACTAAGTAAATCCATTCAAAGAAATTATTGAGTTTTCTATTTTGTATTTCATAAGATTTACAAAAGTGATTCACCAAAGTATGTCATCAAAAGTTATGCACACAAAATGTAGCTAGGTCCACTATAAAAGTCCACTAGCTAATGCATCTTGAGCCTGGTGACTAAACCTGTTCGTCACCTGAGAAAACATGCATTTAAACAAAGTCAACACTAGGTTGGTGAGTTCATAAGTTTAGTAATTGAAAACCATGGATTTGTTACATTCACAATCACAATGTCATACAAGAATATTGTTAGTGTTTTATTTATCCGTCTCACACAATGGCCTCTCCATAGTTATATGTACAAGTAATGTTTCATCCTACTAAGCATGCTTATATATAGGGCATACGAAAGGGTCGAGCCTACAACCCACCCAGACGCCATCCCACCACCTGCTCAACAGAATTCGGCACCACTTGTAATACAACTATGGATATCCATTTCTTTCTCACATGTGTTCAACTCGTTTGATATTCACCCATCTGTTTGTGTTCATCACCCATTGTGTTATATGTAGAATAATATAGTATAGGGAATTTAGTTATCAAACCGAAGTATTGATAAACCCTCAATGTTTTAAGGAAAATAGATTAATTTAATCTTATCCTTGTTATTTTTCTCTCGCTTGTGGGGTTAACTATCAGTCACCATTAATAAGAGAAGTGTTAGTTAACCAATTGATATTTGTTCTCTGTTGGAGTGCATAGAGTCTAAAAGGAATCAATTGTGGTCCTCACATAATCAGTTCACAATGCATCCGATTTACCTCTACCACCTTGATGTTCTCATAGACTTCAACGAAACCATTACAGTAATGTGACATGAGAGAAAGTCAATTCCTCAGTCTACTAGTCAATAGAGTCGAAGGATTAATTACAATTATCACTGCAGCTTAACATCACCATGTGTCGCTTACCAGACCCTGACTGATGTCGCCCTGTCACCAGTCATACGTTACCGGCCAAATGATAAATACGATCAACATACCAGCCCTTCCGTCCGGAGGTTTGTCAAACCTATGGTACCACTATGCTATCGTCGGTTTAGTCACATCAAACTAATTGGTAAACGATTCTTGTGAGGGGCTTACAATGATAACTTGAATACATGAACACATGATTGTTGTGATATAATACAGGCAGTTCAATATTAATCAATTATTGTTGTGTTCACCCATGTTGTTTGTTCTCAATGTTGTGTGTTCTCATCGTTTTTAACAAAGTTATATAAGATCTTGTCTTATTATATGATGTTAGTTGTTGTGAGAATGATGTTGTTATCATGAAATTACGTTATCATGATTATCATTCTGGTTATCCCATAGCCTTCACCTGATTATAACTACAGTGTTGTAAGAACTAGTCTTACTACACATAGCTACTTCAGGTGAAGAATGATGTCATGAAGTCAGGTGAACATGATCATCATTCCTGTTCTCAGTAGTGTTTGTTTCATGCTATCACGTTGTTATCTTGTTGAAATAACGAAGTGTCATAAGATCAAATCCTAATACACTTATGTTATTTCAATGATTGGATGATATCAGGATATTATGTTATCTTGACATCATCCTTGATACGTTGTATTGTTATAATTAAAATAAAATGAACACAATGCTATGATCTCTAGTCCTTAACATTGATGCACAAGATCTCATCTTCATACAATGTTAGCCTATGTGAAGGGTGATATCTTGAAACCGTGTTATCATGATTATCAACATCGATATTCCTAGTGATTGTCCTCATGCTGTCTCAATGTTATGTATACTCAATGTTTTTAACAGGGTGAAATAAGAACTCGTCTTATTACACAGTGTTAATAAATGTGGTGAATGATAATGTCATCATGAAGTTACGTTATCATGATTATCATTCTTGTTGTCTCAGTGTTATAAGGTCGTTGTTGAGAGATCTAGCTTTGATGCATTGTGTCATTCATTTTGATGATTTAGTATCATGAAGTTATGTTATCATGATATTGTTCATGTTATGCTTTACATGTTATTTCACACACAAGCACAAATAATTATATGATCAGGTCATAAGATGATAATTAAGATAAAATCAATATTATCCATATCACTTGATGATTGAAATAAATTACTAAAGCTTTTAAATAGCTAAAAGAGTTAGCATGTTTCTCATCCCCGAAGTTAAATCAGAAGATTAGAAAAGGGGCGTATGAACTCACCTTGTTGTTGTAGTGGTTGACGAAGACTCAAGAAATGCACGCGCTCGCTGTTGTTGTACTGATGTTGTATTCACAGTCTTGTGTTGGATTAAATGTTATTTGAGTTATGATCCCTTATTTGATTGTTCATTTTGAAATCTGAGTTGTTAACTGAGTTCGTGTAGTGAAAATGACTCAATCTTGTGATTTTCATAAGAATGACTCATGCTAATGAGTATTCACCCGAATGAGTCAGTCACCCGAATGGGTCAGTCACCTGAATGTGTCCTTCACCCGAATGGCTCATTCTCCCGTCTCATTCTCCCGGCTCAATCTCCCGACTCATTCTCCCGACTCATTCTCCCCACCCATTCTCCCGGCTCATTTGGCCGAATGGCTCATTCTCATGGGCCATTCGCCTGAAACAGGTTTTCAGCCATGGGAGAAGATGATTTTGAGGTATAGTCGTATATATAGTCGTTTTGAGTGGGTTTATGTGATTAAACTCATTTAGAAGGTGTATGGGTCGAAAAAGGGATGTTTTAAACCGATTAAACTTCGGTTTTGTCGGGTTTGTAGAAAACCCTTAAAACCGAAACTTCTCTCTAAGATTTCGAGAGTTTGAGATGGAGGGAGGGCCGATCCTTGGTACCTTTGTGTATGGAATGTCGAGAGCTTCGATTTGATACCAAGATTGCAAGATTTCGTGAAGGTTTGAGAGGGTAGCTTGTTGATTTTGTGATGAGATGTTAGAGAGAGAGAGAGACGTGATCTTGGGAAGAAAGAGAGAGATGAGGGCTGGAAATGGGAAGGAGAAGAAGAAAATGAGGTTTTATACCCCGGGTGTTTACCCGCGTGTTCGGTATCGCTCGGTGTCGTTTTCGCGTTTTTTTTGCGCACCCGTTTTTTCGGTTACTCAATTAAGCATTTTAAACCGTAATTTAGGATTCTTGGATTATTTTTTATGAGTTTCAAAATTGTTAAACGTAAAATATAATATTTTACTTATTTTTACTGTTTCGTTCGCGATCATACCGTTAAACCCCGTTATTTCGTTACGTAACGTTAATTACGTGTAGTTTTACTAAATTAATTTTATAAAACTTTTTTAGGTAATAATTCCTAATAAATATTATGTTTATTTTATTTTCATTATTGACAAAATTCGAAATTGTTTAATTTTGTCGTTTCGTCAGAAAACGTAACATACGCGCGTTTTCGTATAGAGCGCTAACTGTACGAACACGATCGTACGTTTCACTTTCTGATTTGGTTTTCTAATTTTTAGTTATCGTTTAGAACGTTACACCCACATATATGTTTGTGTGAATCGTCACACATGCAAACACACCGTCAGTTTATTATTCGTATACGATACTGAGTTGTTGTTTTGCATTGGACATTCTCACCAACGGACTCAACTAAACCTAAATGTTCTCACATTTTCATGATAGATTTCACATTGTTTTCTCGTTGGATCATCGGCCATCTGATTCCTATTTATTTGTGGATATCTGATCGCAACCGACTGTATTTGTCGTTTGTTTTCACACTGTTTCGCATTGGATTGTTGTAGATTTATATTTCAATTTTTATTGATATATGTATATAACTGTTAATTGTTTCCACTGAATTGTTATCACAAAATGTTCACACATAGTTAAGGTGTAAGTACACACACCGTACGGATTAGTCGTACGGTCAGATACTAGTTGTCACATCTTACATGGTGGAATGCCCAGGTACAGACCAGGGGGCAAGAGGAGGCATTATCTATTCCTTGGGAGGAATTTAAACTGTTGCTAAAGGCAGAATTTTGCCCGAGAAAATAGCTGAAGAAAGTTGAGACTGAGCTGCTCAACCATGTCATGATTCGTGCCAGGCATCTGGCCTACACCACCCGATTCCATGAGTTAGCCACATTGGCACCGGATATAGTGCCAACAGTGGAAAAACGGATTGAGTGGTACGTCGGGGGACTATCGGCTTGCATCCAAGGGCATGTGAATTATGTCCACCCAACTACCTTGGAGATGGCTGTTACTTTGTCAGCAACATTGACAGATGTAATGGTTGCCTCCGGGGCACTGAAGAAAGTGGCTGAAGCATCCAAGACTGGATACTCCAAGAAGCTGGATAAGCGTCAAGACAAGAAACAGAAAGGGGTCAAGAACTTTGCTGCGACCACTCATACTCCAACAACCACACAACCACAACCACTACAGATCAAGAAGTCGTATTCTGGCACGGCTCCTCTATATGTCAGTTTCATCATCAACCTGGGATCCCGTGTAGGCAATGACTGGATGTTGAAAATTGGGTCACTGGGTGATTCATTGCAGAAATCCAAATCCCCAGAGCAGGAACAACAATGCAGCGGTGATGGCTACTACTGCTGACAACAAGTCTTGCTACAAATGTGGCGAACCCAGACATTTGGGATTGCCCCAAGAGAACCCCCCAAAGGGCTCCAACAACTAGAGGACGGACCTTTCAGATAGGAGCTGTTGCTGCACGACAAGACCTGAATATGGTCACTAGTACATTTCTCTTATCTGACTTTTATGCATTTGTATTATTTGACACTGGTGCGAATCAGAGTTTTATCTCATCCGACATTGCATGCCAACTCAATCACGTTGAGGAATCTTTGGACTCCCCTTATATCATCGAAGTAGCAAATGGCAAACAGATAACAGTTAACACAGTACTTAGGAACTGCCCGTTGACACTTGATGAGCACACATTTTCCATTGATTTGATACCAATGGAATTGGGAAGTTTCGATATCATTGTCGAAATGGATTGGTTATCTCTTAACAGGGTTGAAATCATCTATTCCGAAAAGCTATTGCGTATTCCAGTGGAGAACAATCAGGTCTTGGAAATGCATGAAGATCAAGCAAATAGTAGTGTCAAATTAATATCATGCATGAAGGCACACAAGTGCCTAAGGAAACAGTGTATCGCATTCCTAGCTCACGTAGTGGAGAAAGACAAGAAGACAATCCAGATTCAAGATGTGCCGGTTGTGAAAGACTTTGCGGACGTGTTTTCGGATGATTTACCGGGATTGCCACCTGAACGATCGGTGCAATGTCGAATCGACTTAATCCTGGGAGCGGTTCCTGTCGCTAAGTCTCCTTACAGACTGACGCTATCAGAAATGCAGGAACTATCCAATCAATTACAAGAATTATTAGACAAAGGGTTCATCAGACTGAGTTTCTCACCATGGGGAGCTCCTGTACTGTTTGTCAAAAAAATGATGGATCCTTGAGAATTTGTATTGATTACAGAGAGCTTAATAAACTCACCATCAAGAATCGGTAACCATTATCGAGAATTGATGATCTATTTGATCAACTACAAGGAGCTCAGTATTTCTCAAAGATAGACCTGCGTTAAGGTTATCACCAACTCCGGATTCAAGAGGAAGACATACCCAAGACGACATTTCGTACTCGATATGGCCACTATGAGTTTATGGTAATGCCATTTGGATTGACGAACGCACCGGCGGTGTTCATGGATCTTATGAACCGGGTGTGCAAGCCGTACTTAGATCGGTTCGTCATCGTCTTCATTGATGATATACTAATCTATTCAAAGAATGAGAAGGAACGTGAGCAACATCTCAAGACAATCTTGGAACTCTTAAAGAATGAGCAACTCTATGCCAAATTCTCCAAGTGTAAATTTTGGTTGAGAGAAGCTCAGTTTATTATTCGTAAACGATACTGAGTTGTTATTTTGAATTGGATTTCCTCACTGTCGGACTCAACTAAACTAAACTGTTTTCACATTGTTATGATCGAATTCACATTGTTTTCTCACTGGATTGTTGGCCATCTGAATCATGTTATTTGTGGATATCAGATCGCAACCGATATGTTTTTGTCATTTGTTCTCACAATTGTTGTTACACATGTGTTGTATATTTATATTTCAATTTTCATCGAAATACATGCAACTGTTAATTGTTTTCATAGACCTGTTGTCACACAACTGTTTACACATTGTATTTACACATGGTAAACAATGAAAGTACACGTACCGTACGGACTTACCGGACGATCTGGTACTAGTTGTCACACATTGTTAAAGTGAGATGTCTTAAAATTAAGAAATGGTTTAAAAATCACTAAATCGGTTTAAACATCAGTTTATGTAACATATACTAACCTCAATTTATAGTACTTAACCTTATTTTTATACTTAGTTCATATATATGTATGTATGTCGTGTTAGTTTAACGGGTAAGTATGTTTAATAATACAGTATTATGATTTCATTGTTAAAGAGAGATACCTTAAAATTAAGAAATGATTTTAAAATCACTAAATCAGTTTAAACATCAGTTTATGTAACATATACTAACCTCAATTTATAGTACTTAACCTTATTGTTTATACTTAGTTTATATATATGTATGTATGCAGTGTTAGTTAAAAGGGTAAACTACATGTTTAGTACATTATAATGGATTTATGTATTAGTTTGTATGCATGTAGCAGTTTGTATGTAGGTATCTATGTTTTTATGTATATGTATGTATGTATGTGTATGCATGTATGTATAAGTATGTATCTATAAATATGTATGTATGTATGTACATACGTAAGTATGTATGTATACATGCATGCATGCATGCATGTATGTATACATGCATGCATACATGTATGTATGTGTGTGTATGTATGTATGTCAAGTTCTTCAGTAAGATTATGGTTTGGTTTTCAATTGGTGATATTTTTGGCTGTTTGCAAGCAAATTGAGTTGTTTGGGTCGACCTTTGTTAACTTGATTTCATGTTTCTGTAGGTTTTCTTCCCCCTTGCATTAGTCAATTTTTTCCAGTTTGGTTCCAATACTTAGTTTATAATGGCTAGATTGAGTTTTGGTTATTACTGAACCTGGAGATATATGGTTCTTTCTGTGAGGCAAAACCAAGAATGTATATAATATGTATGCATTATGTATGTTTATGATGTTCTTAAAAATGATGCTGGTCAATTTTAAATAAAACCAAAATTCATTTGCTGCAAAGACAAAATTCAATGAGGTATTTTATGTTGAATCAAAGAGAAAATAATTCAAAACAATATTAGTGCAAATAACCATATAAATTTCTTATTAAAATTTGGGTACAAATAACTATCTAAATTGAGTACAATTTCCCTAGATTATACACACTAATATACATACAGAACCAAGTATAACTTGAATCTTATGGTGGGTAAGCACATATAAGGATCTATAGACACTAGCTGCAACTTGGATCTTTTGGTGGTTAAAAATTTTCCGTATGTTAAAATTTTTGGTAAAAATACTACCAACATAACACACATCATGAATACCATCCTGTGTACATACATTTGGTTAACAAAATTTTAACATGGTGTTATGGTTTTACTTCAAAAATTAGTTCAAAAACTGTTGTGATAGTGTGTATGTTCTATATGTGTTTTAAAGGGTTAAAGTTATCTATTCATGTGGTTATATTCAGGTATGTTAAAGTAAGATTATTAACCATTTTATGAAACTAATAACCAGTGAATTTACTAAATACATATGAATTTTATATATGTCATAAAATTGTGCAAGCAAATTTTAACATAGTGTTATGGTGTTAATTCAAAAATTTGTTCATAAACTGGTATAAATATGTATATGTGTGTATGTAAAAACATTTTATCAAGGTTGTTTTGGTATAAATTATATTTATTTTTTATACATTTCTTTTTGTATGTATGTTAATGTGAGAAGGCCTATGTATGTGCTTATTTTGATTATAAGAGTGTGTATATATGCCAATGTATGTATGTACGCCTATGTATGTATCTATTTTGTGCCTATGTATGTATTTAAATCAATTTTAAAATCAAGTTATGTATAGTAGTAAACATTAGTAATTAGCTGTGATAGGTATGTTTAGATGTATTGAGTATTAGGTATGTTCATTAAAGTTCATGAATGTCACACCCCCTGCCCCAGCCCCCTGTCACAGCCCATGCTATGACCTATTATACGGCCTGCTGCAGCCTGTCTTGTAATTATAGATATACATAACTATGGATATACATACCTGTATAAAATTTTTATACATACATACATACATGACTGCATGCATACTTATAAATACATACATACTTACATATATATACACGCCTGTTTATAACTTTTATACATACAGACATGCATGACTGCATACATAGGCATGCATCAGTATGTGTTATGTGTCTATGTATGTGTGTGTGTATTTGTATGTCTTTATAATTCCATATGTTCCTTCAAACATCTTTGATTTATTATAGCTGTATACATATATACATTAAATTATCAATCTGCCAGTTATGTATGCAGATATGCAGGCATGTATGTAATGCTGTTAATTAATCATTTTTAATAATCTCACCATATTTCAGATCTTGCATCAAAGCTTTTAGTGCTGAAAATTAATCATAGTTATGATCTAACAATTGGGTTTCCATTTCTTGGTAAGTTTATTTTAGTTACTTCATTATATGTACAAATGACCAAATAGGTGAAGAGATTATAAATGGTTTAGTTGATAAAACATTTGATAAGTAAAAGAGCAACTAGGACATGAAGCTTCTACATCATGCTTTACTCCTTGGCTTTTGTGACTTAAGCACCTCATTCTTTTAAGAACCAAGGGAAAAAATTTTGCTTAAGCATTTTAACCTAATATTGTTTAAAGACCTCATACTTTTAAATAACACTTCATAATTACCATATTTAAAAGATGGCTTTTGTTGACCTAAACGTTTAAATGATTTATCTGATATGCAATTTATTAGATTTAAAGTGATAACTTCTTAGTTCTAAGACCCCGTTTTCCATTACAACTAACCCCCATCCCTCTTGCATAGGTATGCATGTATTGATTGTATGTATTTACATGTATGTATGTATTCAGACATTTATATTAGTAGTGACTGTCACACCCCGAGCCGGCGGGGTTGGATCGGATTCCCCGTCGGGCGGAAGGTTCCCGGGGCGCGATATCGTGAGTGATAATCAAAGTGATCAGATTGTTACATTGCACATGATACATAAACGAGAAACTTGCTAAAATAAAATAGAATTACAAAGTTAAATTACATCAGTTAAATTTATAATTTAACAATGTAAATCTACCATCACATCGTAAATCTTCTATCTTGTATCTGCACAAGATATACAAAATAAACTGTATAATGATGCTTCAAAATATGCAGGTCCAAAAAGCTAGGTTCTCTATCAGATAACCTAGTCCCAAGAAATAACTCTTCAGTTGACCTGTTCGTCACCTGAGAAGTCATGCAAAAATAAAGTCAACACATGGTTGGTGAGTTCATATAGTTTTGTAATTGAAAATGATTTGTAAACCTCTTTCGGTAAAGACCCTAACCTCATTAACATCACATGTAATATCCACATCGGTATATAAGGCATATCCCTGAGTCGAGCCTACAACCCGCCCAGACGCCGTCCCGCCACATACTAATACGTATATGACACTGTTGTTAATTAATCTCATTAACATCACATGTATCATCCAGATCGGTATGCTTATATATAGGGCATACCCGTGAGTCGAGCCTACAACCCGCCCAGACGCCGTCCCACCACATACTAATCCACATGGGACATTGGTGTTAATGAAAATTAAGCATTTTACCCCTACCACTAACCCAATGATTCTTCAGTTCTTTGTTTCCTGTAAATACAACAATTTGGAATCTATGTTGATTCCTTAAGTTCATCACCATAATGATCAACTACAGTATTTGTAGAAACAGTTATAAATGTTTAATTAATTAAATAAATAAACATTTAATAAATTTAAGTCCTAATGATTGGGCCTTGGTCAACTCGAGTGGACTAGTCTATCAATCAAGGTTCTTAGTAGTTAGGGGATTCTGTAAATATCATCAAACATATTACCTACAAATCAAACGGTCTAGCTAGGACTTCTTGAAATGTAGGATTTTTGTTTCGTACTTGATTCGTCTTGTTTTGTCCCTTGTTTCGTATTGTTTCGTTGGCATATTTTATCTTTGATATTTCCCAGACTTTCCCCTGAAAATGAATTGTTGATTCGTTTGATTCGTTGAACTCACACACTTGTTTCGTCAAAATAGTTTCGTTTGATTCGTTGAAATCATACACTTGATTCGTCAAAATAGTTTCGTTTGTTTCGTTGAACTCACACAATTGATTCGTCAAAATAGTTTCGTTTGATTCGTTGAAATGTTTAGTTTAACCCAATTATCCACTTAAAGTATAAGTAGATAACCTTAGTAAAAACCTGCATAAAATTTACCTAGACATGATCTAGGATAACATTCATACATACAAGACATATAGAATTTAAAGCATTTAAGTAAAATATAATCCAAAGAAAATAAATTACGCATGCTTCTCAGCCCCGCGTTTGAAAACAAAATGTTTAGAAAAGGGGCAATGAACTCACCTGTGTTGTTGTGTAATGTACTACCACAAAATGCGCGCTCTTGTTTGTAGTTTAAGTATCTTCAGTTCCTGAGTTGTTTTAAAAGAGTTCGAATACTATAAAGTACACGTATTAGTCGTCACGTCTAAGGGTTGGTCTCAGTGTGCAACTAAGTGTCCTAAGCTACTAATGTGCTTCTAAGACTTAATCATCTAGTCTAACTTAGATACCCATTTATAAACCCAATCCCATAATTAATTACAACATGTCATGGTTATTATGTCTTTAATTAATTTCATTTTATGTTAAACATAATTTTAGAAAATCATTTAGTTTAATTTAAGGAATATCTTAATAAAACTTATAATTTAATTTAAGAAATTTTTGATCAACAAGTTAGGTTTAGGTTCATCACATTCAATTAACCTTGAACCCGTTACTAGATCTTTGTTTCCAATAGTTCTTTGTTCGTCTGTGTGTATAACTTCGCTTAGAGTGTTCAATTTGAACAATCCAATTTAGTTATACAATCATATGAAATTTTCTAAGTGTTAGGTGTAAATGTTGAGATTAACACCAACACCTTATGTGATAACATCCACCAATGCATGTTCCTTAGTTCGTTCCAAGCTTTGAGTGCTCCTATATTCATTTCCTTGTTCTTATAACTAAGTTCAATAGTTCTAGATCCCGATTTTCCCTAATTAACCAAAATTTTGGGTTCAATCCACTTTGGGGCAGCGAACCTATTGGTTTTTAGAATAGGTTCGGCGAACCTTTAGGGTTCGGCGAACCGTATTGATAATAAGGATAGGTTCGGGGAACCTTTTCGGTTCGGCGAACCTTTTCGGTTCGGCGAACCTTTTCGGTTCGGCGAACCTTTTCGGTTCGGCGAACCTTTAGGGTTCGCTCAACAAAGGTTCGTCCCTGAATTGGTTCGTGACATCCTAGGTTCGTCTCTCCTAGGTTCGTGCTATCTGTAGGTTCGGCTGAGGGAGGTTCGTTGTTCAAAGGTTTGGCTGATTCAGGTTCGTGACATGGAAGGTTCGGCCATGGATGACAGGTTCGGTTCTGGCTTATGGTCAGAGCAGACAGGTTCGGCTGTCAGTAGTTTCAGCTAAACCCAGGTTCGACCAAGCAAATAGGTTCGCTGGACCAAGGTTCTGCCACCAGAAGGAAGGTTCGGCTACCTGCAGTAGGTTCGCCTGATCGCATTTGGCCACGAACCTGTACTTTCTTCTTCATTTTTCAACCCCAATATGTTACAAATCAGTTTCTACAACTTCCTAGTCATTCATATGTGTTTATCTAAGTGTTTCTAAGCGTTCAATGTGACTAAAACAGTCAAAATCTAAAAGGTTCGTGATACACATTTAAAAACCGAAATAAAATGGAGATTTACCTCAAAATCTACGGATGAAAGTCCAAATTTCTTGTACTTCTGTAATCTACGTGATGAGAGGATCGTTTTGACACCAACTATGCTCGAATCCAACAAGAAACGAGCTCCAAATCTTAGAGAGAAGCTTGAAGTTTTAGAAAGAGAGAGGCTAGAGAGAGAGAACGAATTTGGGAGGGAAAAATGGGTTGGTGGTGGTGGGTTATGGCATTAAATGCCCTCTTTAATGTTTCTAAATACCCGATTGTTCGGTCTCGTTCGGTTTCGCGTAAAATGCCGGTTCTTGTGGTTTTTGTCACGAAATGACACGGGTAAGAATAGAATTTATAAAATTAATTTAGGTTGTGATTCCTAATAAATTAACTCATATCTTTTATTTATTTTATATTTTTCAAAAATATTTAATTAATTGTTTAAAATTGAATCGTAAGGTCGTCGCGCGTATTCGTTCGAATCGTCACCCGTACGAACACGGCGATAACTATACTTTTCAATATTGTTTTCTAATTATTGGATATCATTCAGAACGTTAAACTTTCAGATATATTCATACAGATCGTCACCTATACGAATAATCCGTCGGTTTAGCATTCACGTAACGACATCCGTTGTTATTTTGTTCTGTAAAGCCTCACATACGTTTATACATAATAAATCCTAACAAGAAATCACATGATGGTTCTGTGTTGCCAGATAATTATCTGACTCAAGAACCATAGTTCTGAACTTTGTTTCTGTTAAATGTTTCTGAACTTGTTGTTTGATAACACATATGATAATGACAAATGATATGAATAGGAAATGTACTAAAATGTATATAGTTTGTACATGTTTACTGTTCATGTTACTGTTTAAGATCACTCTTCCGGTACGGTTCCGGCACTGATGTTACATGACACCCAAATATTAAGTGCAAACTGTCAAATAATAGTCCTCACTTTGTATTACAAAGTTAGGTTTATTATATATGGTCCATTAGGTGCAAACTGTCAAATAATAGTCCTCACTTTTATTTTTTGAATATTTATGCATATGTAGTTCATTTGCCTGCTCTAAAGTTATATGTTTTTTATATATACCACACTTTAACTAAAATGAGTAATTGAAGAAATGTTATCTTAATATTCATATGTAAAAAGTCGTAATTGAATCCATGATCATGATGAAACACTTTGAAGAAATGGAACTAGACGACGAAAGGATTCAAAAATTGAAGCCCATGGATAATCCGAATCCATTAGTGGTAAGCGCCATTAAAAAATCTCAAGAACAAAAGGAATTTGCATTCAAGAAGAGGAAGGTCATCGCAATCCGAGACTGGCCTACTACTTGTGGCCCTGCTACAAGTAAGAAATCAATCTTATGGAGTGATTGATGGAGCTTAACCTTTATGGGATGTTATGTAGTGGTGTTTTAGACATAAATGTTAATGTAATATGTTTGCAGGTCAAAACAGTTCGTCAAAGTAGTTAATTTTAGTTATGTTTGGAAATTGTTTTTTGAAAACACTTTAGATTATTATTAAAATCACCCTCCCAAAAGTTTAGATTATTTATTTACTTATTATTCTTCTTGGCATTTTTTCATCTTTGTTTATATCTTACCATGTATGATATATATGTTATAAAATGATATGTGTATATATATATGATTTCTATAGTATGCTAACCATTTACAATTTTTGCTTTTTGTAGATACATTTTTGGTGTTCGGCTCTTTAAATTTTGACACTCAAGGTATTTTTGCAGGTTAAAATCATTAATAATAGCTACTTTATTAATATCACTTTGTGTTTGTTACTTAAAGATGTAAAACTCATGACATAGATATATTGTTGTCTTATATCTTTGTTTATTTCTTACCATGAATGATATATATGTTATAAAACAATGTGTGTGTATATATATATATGATTTCTATAGTATGCTAACCATTTAAAATTTTTGCTTTTTGTAGATACATTTTTGGTGTTCGGCTCTTTAAATTTTGACACTCAAGGTATTTTTTCAGGTTAAAATCATTAATAATAACTACTTTATTAATATCACTTTGTGTTTGTTACTTAAAGATGTAAAACTCATGACATAGATATATTGTTGTCAACTACTTATTAATGTTGATTTCGACCTTGGTTTAATTTTTTTAACCATTGAAAGTATAATTGAACATGGATGTGCATTCTATTGTTGACTCAGTTTCATCACTCACACAATACGGAGTTTGGTATACATTGTCTTTTGTTTGGGTTGAGTTCATTTTGCCTATTTGTGAAAACAAAACATTGGTTATTTTTCTCGACCAACACGTAAGATCAATTTTAATGCAAAAGTTTTATCTAATATTTAGACTTTTTTATTGATTTGTGTATTAAATACATATTTTTTTAGAGACATAGGGTACCTGCTTTCATACCAGCAGATCTAATGAAATTTTACACTAACATGAATATGGTCGAGAACATGTTTGTATTAAGTCGTTTCCAAATAGAGAGTTTTGATTACGAAGAGTGGCCAAAATATGAAAATTACATCTTGATTTGGAGCGAGTTCAAGATTGTGATTACTGAACACACTAAACTTCTCCTATTTACAAGTGATGTTCCAAGAGGGTCTTTTTTGTATCCATTAGTGCCTTCTATAGTGACTCTTACACACGACAAACGCTCTACAAAACGAATTATTGGTACGTTTAAATGGTCACAATTTAAAACTACGCTTTTCTATATAAAATAAATACTAATTATAAAACTATATTGTATTTTATTATTTTATTTTAGATGTTGTCGGTAAAATAATAACAGGTGAACGCTTTAATTGTAGTTTTGAACTTTTCCTTCAAGATATGACATAAGTAATCAATTTTATTTAAGCAAATATATTTTCTAAAAATAATGTTAACACAAAATTTTTATCTATAGCAGTCACATAATACAATTGTTTATTTTTATGATTTGGAGTTTAATGATGTCGTACGTATCGTTCGAGCCATCTCACGAAAGTCTGTCATATATGCATCCCGTGTTAAGTTGATTCATTTACTTGATAGTACGTTATTCCTTACACACAAAATTTCTAATAATTAATTTTATTTAATAATTCCTTTAATTTAATTTGTGTTATCTTTTGTTTTTGTTAATTCTGTGAATATTTTGAGGTCTACCAATTTGAGTAGGGTTATGTTTGAACCAGACATGGGCGAGACAAGAAATATTAAAATAAAAGATCGTTATTAAAGTCCGTGTTCATGCTAAGAATTATTAAACCACACATCAATATATTAAAATTTGCAGATGATTTGTTATGTTTTCAAATATTTATTGATGTATTAAATTTTATTATCTTCACGTTAGAAGTATGCTTTAAGTATTGTATTTAAATGTTTTTATATGCATCATATGTTATTTGAATGAATTTTATCTAGACATGTTCAACATTAATTTGTAACCATTTTTATATGATGAAAATGAAGGTATCACCAAGGCTAACATTTCTGATGAACTAATCATACTTGAGATACTGACAAGGGTACCAACAAGGACGGTAGGTCTTTCTAAATGTGTTTGTAAGAAATGGAAGGCATTATTGTTAAACCACAATTTGTTAAGATACATTGTTCCCGCCCATTAAGTGCTTATAATCAAAGAGCTATTTTAATTAATGACGTTACATGTTTTGCTCATCCAATCAACTTTCAATCCGGTGATTATGGGCCAGGCACCATTCTTTATTTTGCATTTAATAACTTCACGATTTATTCGCATTTGGATGGATTGATGTGTGTTCGCTTGAACCATACTTCTGATTTAGCTATTTGGAATCCAGTTACTGGTTCTTACAAACTTTTGTCTACACATGATAGTAATGGCTTTTTTTAACAAAATGCCGATGCGGTGGGGTTGTACATCAATGCTTATGACGACTACAAGGTCCTACACATAAAGCGTAGGTTTGTTGTTAATTTGTATTCTAGGAGATTTGAATCTTGGAGGAATATACCATTCTTAACAAAACCGGAGTATGTAAGTCCGTCTTTCTCCTTGTCATCTGGTACATTGAATCCAGCTCCCATAATCAGTAAGTCTTTCCCAAGAAGACAGAAGAGTGTGGCCAAAAAATCCAAAACCCCCACCAATAAACCTAAGAAACCTTTTTTCTCCTTGTCATATGGTACATTGAATCCAGCTCCCATAATCACTCAGTCTTTCCCAAGAAGACAGAAGAGTGTGGCCAAAAAATCCAAAACCCCCACCAATAAACCTAAGCAACCTTTAACTCCCATTCAAGAACCAAGCTCGAACTAAAATGATGATCAGCCCATTGCCTCTGTTATTCCAAGAAGGAGAAGGCTTATGTTGGCTGATGATGATGAGTCTTACACATCCAAAACTACCAAAGCTTTTAAACCAATAAAACAAGTTGCTGTTGAACCTGAGAAAACTCAAACCACTCGTCCAAAATAATCCTTTTCTCCTGTAAGGCAGTTCTCCACAACTAAAGAACTTCAAAAGATAGAGAATAAAGAGGCTGAAGGCGAAAACAAGATCTTAGCTGATCTTGAAGCCATTGGTCTATGAGGAGATGAGTTGGTCAAAGTGTATCAAGAACAGATAGCCCTGTTAGATCAGCAACAAAACAAAACTTATCAGGCTGAGAGGGAGCAACTGATCAAGTTCTTGCTGAATGAAGGTAAGTATAAAGGTGAAACCTTTGGCAATTGGGATATTACAGGTCTTAGAAATGAAGCTGAAGCTCTTTCTAAAAGAATAAAGGCATACATCAAGAAGAAAAAGACCCTTGAGCAAAGAAGAAGAATAAAACACATCCTCATTCAAAATCAATGGGGACCAAAGAACATAATCATGAGATGGAGAGATGACATACTGTTTGATGAATGGTCTAAATTCAAAAGAGAAAACATTGATCATCCTGAGCTCTAGAAAGAAGCTACCCCATCCTCTCCAACTGTTGTGTCTAAGCTCAAGGATGCAGATCCAAGCACCATGCTTGACCATATGCTTAATGCACCTCTTGGAAGTCTAGGTGTTGGATCTGAATCACCTCCATCTGTTGTTAATTTCAGACCTTGGGTTGAAATTGAAAAAGAGATTATTCCTTATCTTCTGAAGCACTATGAGTCTCATCAGCATGCTATAGTCATGAAAGTACATGATTCCAAGGATCAAGTAAAAAGAAGAGAAATAATTCACCGGCCTGCCGGAGCTCCTCTTCCTTGGGTTCCTCTTCTAATTCCCAACACCCTCATATCGCAAACTCTAGAGCCAGAATAAAGAGATGGTTCAACGACCTTGTCTCCAAAAGTATGATCATTAAGAGGTTCAATGGATCAAGAACTTTCTTCTCATATTGGGATGAAATTCTGAAGTTGCCCAATCATGATCTGAAGGAAATGCTGCATAAAACCTTGGAAAATGCTGAAACATATTATGAAGTCCTGAAGTATGTGCAGACTCTAAGAAATAAAATTGGTTTTGTGTTAAGTTAAAAATAAATGGTTTTGGCTTCATCAGTCCAGAGGGAGATTGTTGGAAAATAAGGACTGATGAGCAAAACCACTGAAGCCAGACCAATGAATAAAACCGCAGAATGACCAACAGTGGATACCTTTTCTACCGTAAGCAAAACTACTGCACTTCTGCATCGGAAGCTCAACAGCGGAAGATTCGAAGACCTTCTTGACTTTGGAAGATAATGGCTGAACCTTACCCTCTCGGAAGACAACCAGTGTTTCGGAAGACAACTTCTGATTAAGCAATAAGTACAGCTTAATCAGCTTCCGACAAACATCTTACGAAAGAATAACCACTGAACTTCCATACAAGTCTCTCAATATCGAAAGACCTGAAGACTTCTAAAGATTCATGATTCCGTGGTTGTTGACTTTGTATTAGTGGTACTCTTCTATTGATTCAATGTCTGTAACAGTGTAAGCTATTTTTCTATTTACTTCATTGTCTTATAACATTGATTGTTGGGTATTTAAACCCAAACATTCCCTGAGATATTTGAATTTCATTCCCCGAAAATTCCTTGGGTTGCTATTCTGTTTTGTCTCTTTCTAGCAAAAACGAAACAACCAAAAAATAACAAAGTGTTAAACTTTAGAGGGAGCTAATACCAATGCTTTGACCGTGTGTCTAAATTCGTTATTCCTGGTTATATAGCCTCTTCGGGTTTCATCAAATAGCTACCACATTAGCATTCAATGTGCACCATTTGAGGCTCTTCATGATAGGAAGTGCCGATCACCGGTCTGCTGGACCAAGGTGGTCACTCACAGGTCGTAGGGCATGGAAATATTCAAGAAATAACCGATAAGATAACAACCATTCTATCAAGTCTTAAGGCCACAATAGATCGACAAAAGAGTTATTCCTATCGACGTCGGAAACCGCTTGAGTTTCAAGTCGGTGACCGAGTCTTACTCAAGGTTTCTCTCTAGAAAGGCGTTGTTCGATTCGGGAAGAAAGGGAAACTTGCACATAGGTACGTTGGACCTTTTAAAATCCTAGAAAGGATTAGTCCTGAAGCCTACAACCTTAAACTTCCAGTTGAGCTAAGAAACATTCACGATACGTTCTATGTGTCGAATCTTAAGAAATGCTTAGTTGATCATGATATTCAGATTCTACTAGAAGACATTCAAACTCAAACAACATGCAATTTGTAGAATGTCTAGTCGAAATCATGGATCACGGAGTCAAGAAACTTAAATGTAGCCGTATACTGATCGTAAAGGTGCGATGGGAAGGCAAATGTGGTGTAGAGTTCACCTGGGAACGTGAAGACCAGATGAAGCTCAAGTACCCTCATCTTTACAGTAACTTCGGCTAGTTAATTTCGGGACGAAATTCCCTTAACAAGTTTAGATTGTAACATCTGTATATTTAATCATGGTATTCATTAATAGGAACATAACAATGTGCATTCATATTCTATGTCTCAATGTAGGATTTTTATTCAATTAGTGGTTAAGTATATATTTATTTATATATAGTTAGTTACGCTAGGCAAGAAAACTATTGTATTATATCGAAACAGTGGTGGGCTGGCGGCTCATAAGGTAGGTAGCTTGACTCTACGTATGCACTATACATAAATTGTGTTCGATATAATGGGATGGTGTTAGTGCGTAGTGTGATGACGAATAATAGAACAAATGAATCATTTAAACACACTCGTAATGCGTAAGCCATAATCGATATCATTATGGGTGACGATCCATAAGGATATCATTGTTAAACTTATCGTTACGAGTAAACGTTAATAAATTTATAAAATGATCAAAAACGTATATAATGACGGGTATACACATAACTACATTCGTTAAACGTTTTGAAACATACGAACATTACAAATGCGTAAAATATTATATTTTATGTTTAAAAAATTTGAAGTTCATCAAATACTATCCAAATCCAAATCTAAAACGCTAAATTTCTTATTTAGTTACGTAACATTACGTCGCGTTCGAAAAAATGCGTGAAACCGAAACTGATCAAACCCAATCACGCGGGGAACCACCCGGGATATAAAAACCCTTATTTCTTCATCTACCTCAAAATGAATGCTGCCATTTTTCACACTCTCTTTTTAAAACCATTCAGCCCTCTCTCTCTACAATTTCACCCATAAAATCAACAAGGTACCTCCTCATATCTACTTCAAATTGTGCAAATAAGGTGTCAAAACGATCCTTTCGACTTATTATATAAGTGGATGACCTTTTGTAAATGTGTATTTGATTTGTCAAAATGTTTATTTGAATATGAAATAATCATCAATTTATTATACAAGTGGATGACCATTTGTAAAGTGAAATAATCATCAACTTATTATACAAGTGTCAACTACGAAGTAGTTGGTGAAAAATCATAAGTTTTTATGTTTTAAAAATGTTTATAAAATGTTTATGAAAGTTTATAAATAGGTTTATGAAAGTTTATAATTTCCCCGAGAAAATCCACATGTGCACCTGCAAGATAATCCAACACTGCCAAAATCCAACAAACACAACATCCAAACTATTCAAGTAATCACATACACAATATTCACAAATAATTATCCTCGTATATTCAACCAATCACATCAATTCAATAATCATCAACCATCATAATCAAATCAATATAAGTTACCGCGGAGGACCTCAGTCAACTCAATTAACGGCGGAATCATCGCGGAGGACCTCAGTCAACTCAACCAATGATATTCCTATAAGTGTCAATACGTGCACTGCGGAGGACCGCAGTCAACTCAACCAACAGTGAAGTCTCTGAGGAGGACGTTAGTCAACTCACCAATAGTAACTCAATCATCGCGGAGGACCTTAGTCAACTAAACCAACAATGACTCACGAATAAGTAATAATCCATCATAATCAATAATAATCCATTAATATGAATATCATATTGATAATCTAGGTGTCACCCATGTGTTATCAAAATAATATTTAAATTGGTATACATGTTTCACCTCCGAGTTTAAAAACAAAACGGTTTTAAAAAGGAGGTTATGAGAACTCACCTGAATCCTTAGAATCAATGTTCTTGTGAAATGCGCGCTCATGTAAGAGAAATCAAAGTAACTCAACAACCTGTAATTATCGCGTGTTTGTGCTTGTAAGTATATGTGTTTCTTCTTAAGTTAGTGACCATACTTGTTCACTTTTAATTCCATGAAGTGTTTCACTTACTTAGTTTATTTCACCTAAGTTAAAGTAAAACCCTAGGGATTTTATAGATGATCATCAAAAAACTAATCTAAACTTATTAGTTTTAATTAACAAATGGTGATTATCAATTCTTGAGATACTATGTGTATTCTCATGAAAATATTGGATAAAGAGTGATGTATTTATCATGTGCGTATCCATATATGCATACATGTCCAATTTAAACTGACCACTAAACTTTCTAAATTATATAACATAACTTTTATGTTGAAGAAGTCATATCTAGGTTAATTTTATAAAATGTTTCAATGTATGAAATTTTCAATTCTCAAGCTTGTGTTAGAGAGAGAAAAGGTGGTAGTTAAATTGTTCATGCATGCATGGATCCGCTCATTTATATATACATATGTTCATGTTCTTGTGTTTGTCCTTAACCTCAAAGTTGAAGAAGTAAAACTTAGGCTCGACACTCCTAGGACCCGCGAACCTTAAGGTTCGGCAGCTCCCAACTTCCCATGATGGTCTAGGTTTGCTGCCATGGTTCGACTAAATAGGAAAAGGTTTGTTGCCCTCCTAGGTTCGCCCAAGGTTGGTTCGTCTGAAGTGAGTGTTTCGGCCAACAAGACAATGGTTGGGGTGATTAGGTAAAAATGTTCGGCCTAGGAGGGTTTGCATGGAAGAGGTTCGCTGCACATGGTGTTCTAGGTTCGTCTCCTCTTGGGTTCGCCCCTACGTTAGGCTGCTGACGATTTGTGGGACAAGGTTCGGCTCCTTTGTGCACAGCTCGAGGTAGGTTCGGCCATGGCAGTGGGGTTCGCTGCTTCTTGCATTTTTGAACAAGAGTAGGTTCGGCCAGCCCCCTAACAGGTTCGGCCGACCTATCTCCCACCGAACCAGCAATCATCATCATCGTCAAGTTCTTAGCTTTTGTAGGTCACCCATGGCTTCTATCAGTTATTACTATCTCGTTTAACAAGTTTCAAATCCCTAATCGCGGTCAAAAGTTGACAACCACAACACATTAACTTTCTAGTAAAAACCAAAAAGTAAATCTCAGATTTACCTCTAAATATTGACCAAATGTGAGATTTTCTTCTTGTGACAACTAGTACCTGACCGGCCGGCAAGTCCGTACGGTATGTGTACTTTCAACAGTAACTATTTATAAATACCTGTTTGTGAATAGTACTTGTATTAACAGAATTCAAAATACAAGAAACAGTTGTACGTATTTTTGTGTAAACTTAAATGCTGTAAGTACAGCAATCATTATAAACATTTGTTGTTAGTGTTTAGGTGAAAACCTAAGTACAGATAACACAACTAAACATGAGAAACAACAGTGTTCAAACAAATAACAAGAACAAATCGGTTGCGATCTGATATCCATAGATTACAGGAATCAGATGGCCGACAAATCAGTGTGAAAACAATGTGATAACAGGGTGTTTAGTTGAGTCTGACAGTGAGGAAACGCAACTTAAAACAATAATTCAGTGTAGTTTCGGAATAACGAACTGACAGTGTGTTTGCGTGGATGACGATTCACACAAACATATCTATGAGTTTAACGTTCTGAAATAGTGACTGAAAAGTAGAAAACAAAAGTCAGAAAGCCAAACCATCGATGTCACACCCCGAGCCGGCGGGGTAGGATCGGAGTCCCCGTCGGGCGGAAGATTCTTGGGGCGCGATATCAGGAGTGATAATCAGAAGTGATCAGATTGTTTACATTGCACATGATATAAATGAGAAATGCTAATATAATAGAATTACAAAGTTAAATTACATCAGTATCGTTTATACTTTAACAATGTAAATCTATTGTAAACATCATAAAAGGACTATCTTGTATTTACACAAGATATACAAAATAAATTGTATAATGATGTCTTCAAAAGTATGCAGGTCCAAAATACTAAGTCTTCCATCTGAAGTCCTGGTCCAAACGAAATGACTTCTTAATTAATCTGTTCGTCACCTGAGAAGTCATGCAAAAAGATCAAGTCAACACATGGTTGGTGAGTTCATATAGTTTTAGTAATTGAAAATGATTTGAAAACCTCCTTTGGTAAAGACCCTAACCTCATTAACACCACATGTAATATCCGAATCGATATGCTTATATATAGGGCATATGTAGGGTCGAACTTACCGCCCGCCCAGCCACCGTCCCACCACATACTAATCCGTATATGACACTGTTGTTAATGATAATTAAGCATTTTTACCCTTAACACAATTCCATAAGTTCCTCTGTTTGTTGTCCCTGTATTTACAATCATTTGAAATCCATGTTGATTTCATAAGTTCATCACTCAATATGATCAACCACCGTAATTGTATAAACAGTTATAAATGTTTAATTAAATAAATAAGTAAACATTTAATAAAATCTAAGTCATAATGATTGGGGCCTTTGGTCATACTCGAGTAGACTAGTCTGTCAATCTAGGTACTTAGTAGTTAGGAAATCTGTAAATATCCTCAAACATATGAACTACAAATCAAACGGTCTAGCTAGGACTTCTTGAAATGTAGGGTTTTTGTTTCGTCTGTTTTGGCATATGTTATCTCTGATATTTCCCAGGCCTTACATTGAAAATGATTTATTGATTCGTCTGATTCTGTTACAAGATGTACTTGATTCGTTGATCGTAGAATAGTAGATTCATTGATCAAATGTACACTTGATTCATAGTTCAACAAACACTTGATTTGTAGAACATTGAATATTGTCTTTGCAAAGATTGTTTCGTCTGTTTTGTTGAAGTCCCACACTTGTTTTGTCAAAATGTTTATTTGATTCATTGAATTCACCCATTTGATTCGACAAAAATGTTTAGTTTGATTCCTTTGAACTCCCATACTTGTTTTGTCAAAATGTTTGATGTGATTCTTTTGAAATGTTTTGATCTGTTGAATTCTTTTAGTTTAAATCTGATTATTCACTTAATTTAAAAGTAAATCAGTTAGTAAACCTGCATAAAATCTTCCTAGACATGGTCTAGGATAACATTTTTATATATGTAAACATATAAAATTAAAAGCATTTAAGTAAACAAATTTCATAAACAGTTTACGCATGCTTCTCAGCCCCGCGTTTTAAAACAAAAATGTTAGAAAAGGGGCAATGAACTCACCTGTGCTGCTATGTAAATGATCTACACAAAATGCGCGCTCTTGTTTGTAGCTAGGTTTCTTCAGTTCCTGAGTTATTTTAATAGAATTCGAATACAATAAGTACGCGTAGTAGTCGTCGTGCCTAAGGTCTGGTCTTGTCGTGTGTGCAACTAAGTGTCCTAGTACTAAGTGCATCTTAGAATCTAAGCTAACTTAGTTACCCTCTTTAATGATCCCAATTCCCATAGTTAATTATAATACATACTTTTATATTTTTAGAAATTTCGGCAGAGTTTCCTTTGTTTTATGTTTAAAATCCAGACAATGACATTGTCTATTTTATAACAAAATCCCAATCAAAGATATTAAAGCTAACTTTTATAACCAAAGTAACTTAAAATAAACCAATGACATTCATAAATAAATTCCATTTCAAATTAGATAAAACATCATTATTTAAATTTAATTAAACGTTTAACATTTGATGGACTTAATCAAGTCCCATTGGGCCCATTTAAGCCCAATTACAAACTCTTGATTTTTCCTTGATCATAATCACCAATGTTTGAACCTTATGACATAGACGTCCAAGTTATTCATGTTAACAACTCAGTTTAAGTTGTTAATATGTTTTAATGACCTTAGTTATAGAAATTCTACTTTCCTACCATGAGTTTCATTATTTACCTCTACTACTTGTCTTGATCCCATGCACTCACGTCTACCATGCACACATATATTTAAATATCCCATGCATGTCCATTATGGGCTTAACTCCTCATGCTACTTAGGTTTTTATGACCAACTAACATTTCCTAGATCGTTTACACTTGTTCTATTGTTCTTAAATCTCATTCATCATGAAAATTTAGGGTTTTATAACAATTTGGCCGAATACCCATACATGGCAGCGAACCTTGTTGGGTTAGTCACCAAGGGTTCGGCTCTAATGGAATTCAAACGAACCTATGTGTTCCAGGTAGGGTTCGGCTAACACTTTGAATCCAACGAACCCTTAGGGTTCGGCTCTCAATTCCCACGGACCCTAGAGGTTCGTTCAAGTATGAGGGTTCGACTGCAAGGGTTCGGCAGCTATGGTTCGGCTAAGGATTTATGGTTCGTGAGCGAATATAGGTTCGGTTAACAGGTGGTCCAGGGTTCGTTGCAGAACCTCAGGGTTCGCGACCCGGACCCTCCAGGTTCGTTGCAGGCCAGGGTTGCAGGGTTCGTTGCAGAGACCATGCAAGGTTCGGTTGCTTTATGCGGGTTCGTGTAGGGTTCGGCTAGTGAACCTGTATCATCAATCAGCCCCTTAGCCCCACGAACTTGCAACTTCTTTCCTTTTCTAGTTCAAATCTGTTACAACACAATTCCTACCCTCTTTCTAGTTGATTACTTGAGTTATCTGAGTGTTTACTACTGTGTAAAATGGCTACAACATCAATAAAACCCTAAGGATCGTAACATGCTCTAAAACCGAATTTAAAATGGTTACTTACCTCCGATTTCGTGGATGAAAACTCAAATAAGTTGTACTCCCGTGATCCCCTCAACAAAATGAACGTTTTGACACTTAGATGGCTTGAATCCACAAAGAATTGAGCTCAAATTCTTAGAGAGAAGGTGGAGAACTATCCTTTAGAGAGAGAGAGAGAGAGAGAGGATTAGAACGTAAATGAGAGAAAGAGAAGGGGTGAAATGGGTTGGTGTGATCATTTATGACCACATTGATTACCCACAAACACCCGGTCGTTTGATCTCGTTCGGTTTCGCGTAAAATGTCGTTTCGTGTAGTTTTCGCGACGAAACGGCACGATTTTAAAAGTAGAAATCATTTAATTATTCTAGGTTGTGATTCCTAATAAATTAACTAATATCTTCGATTTATTTTAATTTAAAAAAATTAATTTACTGTTTAAATCGAAATGTACAGTCGTCGCGCGTATTCGTTCGAATCGTCACCCGTACGAACACGGTGATAACTATACCTTTCAATCTTGTTTTCTAATTATAGAATATCATTCAGAACGTTAAACTTTCAGATATATTCGTACAGATCGTCACTTATACGAATAACCCGTCAGTTTAGCATTCACGTAACGATATTCGTGTGTTTTGTTCTTTAAAGTCTCGCATACGTTTATACATAATAAATTATAAACGAATAATCACTTGATGGTTCTGTATTGCCAAATAATTTTCTGACTCAAGAACCATCGTTCTGAACTGTGTTTCTGTTAAATGTTTCTGAGTTTGTTCTATGATAACCCAAAATGATAATGATAAATGGTATGAATCTGAAATGTACTGAATTGTATATGGTTCGTACCTGTTTCACTGTTCATGTACTATAGAGATCACTGTTCCGGTGACGGTTCCGGCACTGATGTTACAATCGACGTGTTCGTTCGAATGACGATTCGAACGAATACGCGCAATGGTGACGTGATCTGACAATACGAAAACGAAACACGACACGAACGATAAGTAAACTAATAAAATTAAATAAATAGTGTTTTACAATTTTGAAACTCATCAAATGAGCAACCGAAACAAACCCGAATACCTCGGAGTATTTAAGCATCAAATGAGGTCATTTTTCTCATTTTCAACCAGCCCTTTCTCTCTCTAAACTTACTTTCCCGCACCTTCACTCTCTCACTAGAATTCCAATCTTCAAACTCGCATATCTTGCTCGTTTCTTGACGGATTTGGGTGTTCTTGGTGTCCACGCGTAGCTCTCAACCTCCTCTACAAGGAAGTACACCAGATCGGGACTTTTAACCAGCCAAAGACGAGGTATGATCAAGAGAAAACCTCAAAAATTAGGGTTCCTCAAGCTTGTTGTTCGAACCACACACAAAAACCGAGCTTAGATTTGTCTTTACCAACCCTACACTCGCTAAATCATTAGGGTTGGTTACTGCCTTGGGAAAAGAACCGCAACATCAACGGGCTCGACGGGGATGATGGTGGTTAGCTACAGGTTCGTGGGTGAAGGGGGCTGGCCGAGCATGCACCAACCGAACATTGGGTTCGCCGGGCAACAAGAATAGCTGAACCTTCTTACCTGATGGGGGGAATGAACCTTGTACGCAGCTGGACCACGAGCCTTCCACTTCCAAAACAACCTTGGCCGAACTATCAAGTCACCATAGCCGAACCCTTTGGAACCGAACCTTACTTTTGAACAATCCATTGCCAACCGAACCTATCCATCAATCGGCGAACCTTACTAGCCAGTCAAACCCTTTCAGGCTTACGAACCTAATCTCATTGTCAATCCTGTGATTCAACAGCAAGGGACGAACCCTTATGCTACGAACCTTCCATGCAGAACTGTGACCGAACCCTCTTGAGGCTAGACACAGCCGAACCTTCCTCATGCTAACCATGCAGGACTGGACCATCATTCTAGCAGCGAACCTAGTCCTTGCGAACCTCCCCGCCGAACCATGGGATGTCAGCGAACCTGCTTGCCATGAATATCCATTCACCGAACCTGTTGGAGATACAAGGGTTCGCTGAACAAGTCGATACAGCCATTGCTCATCTCAATTGTAAGATACACCTTCGGCCCAACCCTTCTTTTGTTTCTCGACCACAACACCATTGAGTTTATTATCTAACTTAGTGTAACTAAGAGCCCAACCATTGCACTCGGCCACGCGATTAAACCGGTCCATGGGCACATAAATTCGGCTCATGTGGTGACTTTAGCTCACGGCAATTGCTCTAGTCAAAGAAAACCCACTTGACTGATGATACTTTGTCTCGGCCCAAGATCATCCGGCCCACAACCTTAAACGAAGCAAGTAACCAATCGGCCCACTTTAGTTAATGGGCTTATATGCAACACACTCGGCCCATTGAAATATTATTCGGCCCATGGGATTTTCTTGGGAACATGTGACAACTAGTACCTGACCGGCCGGCAAGTCCGTACGATATGTGTACTTTCAACAGTAACTACGTGTACATACATGATTGTTAACAGTACTTGCATTAACATAATTCAAAATACAAGAAACCGTTGTACGTATTTTTGTGTAAACTTAGATACTTTAAGTACAACATACATTTGAAACATTAGTTGTGTGTATTTAAGTGAAAACCTAAGTACAGTTAGCACAACAAATCACGAGAAACATCAGTGTTCATGTGAATAACAGAAACATATAGGTTGCGATCTGATATCCATAAATGACAGGATTCAAATGGCTGACAAATCAATGTGGAAACAATGTGATAACAGTAGGTTTAGTTGAGTCCGACAGTGAGGAAATACAAATTAAAACAATAATTCAATGTTGTTTCAGAATAACGAACTGACAGTGTGTTTGCGTGGGTGACGATTCACACAAACATATCTGTGAGTTTAACGTTCTGAAATGATAACTGGAAAGTAGAAAAAAAAAGTCGGAAAGCAAAACCATTGTCGTGTTCATTCGGGTGACGATTCGAACGAATACACGCGATGGTGACGCGATCTGACGAAACGAAAACGAAACACGACGCGAACGAAAATAAAATTAATCAAATAAAATATTTAATGTTTTACAATTTTGAAACTCATCAAAATAATTAAAGTAACTTCTTTTATTTATTTCAAATAAATCACGCGTAAAAAATTCCGGAAACGCGACGAATACGCGAACCGAGCAACCGAAACAAACCCGAACACCACTCGTTGTATAAAAACCCTAAAATGAGAGTTTCCCTCTCATTTCCACCATCTACTCTCTCTCTCTAACACCATTTTCGGATTCCACCTCCCACCCCCATTTCCAAGCTTTAAAACCCCATAACTTCCTCAATTCTCAACAAAATTTGATGTTCTTGGTGTCCACGCATAGCTAGGAACGAGCTCTACAAAGAAGTACAACAGATCTAGGCATTTAACCAGCCAAATTCGAGGTATGATTTAAAAAAACCCACGGAATTAGGGTTTTCCCATCTAATGTCCGATCCATGCATACAACCGGTTCGAACCACCCTCTATCTCGAACATACACACTTTATAGCTGTTTCTGGGATTACCCATGTCGTGTAGCTAACCCTGAAATCCTAGGGTTCGATGGGGATGGTGCTGGTTGCAGGTACAGGTTCGGCAAGGGATGCCAACATGACGAACCTTCGGAAACAAGAAGCAAGCATCGAACCTCACTAACTCACGAACCCTGGTCATGTTTTGGCTGAATCTTGTGAACCGTAGCCGAAATATTGCCATGCAGACGAACCTACCCATTACAATAGCCGAACCTCAGTCATCTCGGCGAACCTTTGATGATAACCGAGCCTTCATCCTCATCAGACGAACCCTAGACGACCCGAACCTGTTCCCATCCATGTGTCGAATCTCTGAATGTCGCGAACCTTTGGCAGGTTCCTGAACCCTACGGCGAACCACTGCTACCTGAAATCATGTGAATATCACCGAACCTACAGATAGCAACGAACCCTTACAACCGATGGCCAGTCACGAACCTATGTTCACCATTCAAGCGAACCTACCTAGTGATGCCGAACCCACAAACCCATCGACGAACCTCAGCTGTAACGAACCTTAGGGTTCGCCGGACTCTTAACAGGTTGGAGGTTCGCTGGTCATGGGCATACATCACCACCACCTCCCTCGGCCAGTTACCGCAACCATTTTGTCACAGGCCCAATATTTCATGTAACCGAGCCACTCTAACCGACCCATTTTCTGCATGGGCCCACATGTTGTTCAGCCCAATGGGCTTAAATAAACCTCTCGGCCAACAGATGGGCCCATGGTCGTTTATCCCGGTCCAGAAGTACACATGCAGCCCATCCCTTCATCCCTTAAACAGGTTGATACTCGGCCCAAACTGAAATAGAATCGGCACATATCCTAGGCCCAATTACGAACTATAGCCATGCCCACATCCTTGGCCCATAACCCTTGTATCGACCCACTATAGTTTCATTGGCCCAATGTCATTGTTCGGCCCAACTTCAGGCCCAACACAATTCTAGTCGACCCACAATGAAATTATTCAGCTCGAGTTAATAACTTAACTTAACACGATATAGTAAACCAACTCGGGAATAATTATGTCAAGATATAGTGTACATGAGATCACATCTTAATACAAAGGCGACAAGTTTTGAGTGATAAGTCCTATAAAGACTGAAACATAATATTTTGACAAATGGGTTTCAAGATGCACAATCAATTAGAATAAATATGAAAACCATAGTGAAAGGTAATAACCTTGATCTAAAATGACTAAATGTTAGTCGAAACTACAATAATTACATCGGGCCGAATACCAAAGACCAAATCCGAGACTCACGGATGATAACCAAGTTAAGGTTAACACGTACACACACACGAAACTTTACGACTCATACTTACAAATACAACGATATGAAATAAATACAGGATGGTGAAAACAAATGCAAGTACGATCAAGAGAGCGTGCATCCTTCATTTAAGCTAAGTCAACCACTTCAATAACAAGGTGAGTTCATGTGCCCCTTTTACTTTAATCTTAACTTATTTTAAACTCTCGGGGCTGAGAAACATGCTTACTTTTATTTATTTAAAATTTTTGCTTAACATATTGCTATTACATTGATTTTAGATAATACTTAATTGTTTATTATCGCTTATCATTGTGTGCATGCTTGTATGATCATGAAATGACAGAGATAATCAGATGAACAAGATAATATATCTTATTAGTTCATCAACTCATTATAATAACATTGTTGTAAGATTTTATCTTATACCACTTAGTTATTCTTACAAAAACAAACATTGGAATAGTCACAGGCAAACATATGAATGTTATAAAGATACTATGTATCTTTGTAATAACATTCGACACAGGAGTTAAGTAAGTGTAATAGGACAAGTCCTTTTAACACTTAGCTTTACAACTCAACACATATTACAGGAGAACATGGAACAAAGAATGATAATCATGATAATGTAACTTCATGATAACAACATCATTCACCCAATAATTAACATAATGTAATAAGACAAGTTCTTATTTAACTTTGTTAATAACACTGAGAACATATGACATTGAGAACAATAACACGGATGAACACAATTACAATTAGTTACTATTGACATGTTGTATTATATCACTTCAATCATGTGCCATTTATACAAGTTGATCATGTAAGTCCCTATAATTCGCTGACCAGTTAGTTTGACGTGACTAAACCGACGATAGCATAGTGGTACCATAGGTTTGACAAACATCTAGCTTGTAGGGCTAGTATGTTGATCGTATTGATTCATTGGCCGGTAACGTATGATCGGTGACAGGGCGACTTCAAGTCAGGTTCTGGAAAGCGACACATGATGATATTAATCTGTAGTGATAAGTAATTAATCCATCGTTTCTTGTTGACTAGTAGACTGAGTAATTTATATTCTCAAGTCATATTACTAGTAACTGTTTCGATGAGGACTATGGATACACAAGGTGGTAGAGGTAAATCGGATGCATTGAAATCTGATTACGTGAGGATTTCAATGGATTCCTTTTAGGCTCTATGCACTACAAGTTGAGAACAAATTACAAATGGTTAACTAACACTCTTAAGATTTAAAAGTGACTAACAGTTAACCCCACAAGTAACAGAATAATATAAGGATCAGATTTGATAAATCTAATATCCTTAACACATAAAAAGGGTTATCAATACTTCGGTTTGATAACTAAACCCTTATTATTATTATATTATTCTACACACGATTTGACAATTGATTAACAAACGAAATGAACAGGTGATAGTAGATGGATATCAATAGTTGTATTGCAAGTAGTGTGGAATTCTGGTAGTTATGTGGTGGGATGTTGGCTAGGGCTTAGTTCCCTTACGTATGCCCTATATATAAGCATAACTACTAGGACGAGATATTACTTGTAAATATAACTATTGAGAGACCATTGGGTGAAAGGACAAATCAAATAACATACAAGTAACATGGTTGACATTGTGATTGTGCATGTGAATGAATCAAGGTTTTCAAGTTACATATTTATGAACTCACCAACCTAGTGTTGACTTTGTTTAAATGCATGTTTTCTCAGGTGACGAACAGGTGTAGCTACTTAGATGCACGGACTAAGCTAGAGGACTTTTAGAAGACCTAGCTTCATTTTGTGTTGCATGCTTTTGATGACAAAAACAATGAATCATCTTTTGTATATCTTGCATAGTTACAAGATATAGTTTTCATTGATTCTTTTGATGGATTACTTGGTTAAATTATGAACGATACATTGTAATTTAATCCTGTAATTCCATATCATTGATGTGTTAGCATTTCTCATTTATTTATCATGTGCTATGTAAACAATCTTATCATTTGATTATTAGTCACGATATCACGCCTCGGGAACCTTCCGCCCGGCGGGAAAGTCGATCCAGTCCGCCGGCTCGGTGTGTGACAGAACACTACATACATGGAAAAAGTGCTAATAAACATGCGTTATTCAAAGATGACAATATTTTGATAAATACATAAGTCTAACACTTAAGAATTATTTCCATATAGTTCTAAATGGTGAAACAAGTGTAATACAATATTATGATCCAAGTTAATGAAATCAAATGTTAGACACTCTATGAACAACAAACAAGGGCCGAATAATAACCGAGACCCACAAGTGTTAGTCAACATCAGGGCTAACACATACGCGCACACAAAACAATTACACTCAACACTTAAAAGTTAAATACAACGTGAAATCAATACAGGATCGTGAAAACCACTACAAGAACAATCAAGAGCGCGTGCATTTCTTCGTTTAAGCTAAGTCAACCACTTCTACAACAAGATGAGTTCATATGCCCCTTTTCTTTAATCTTAACTGATTTTAAACTTACGGGGCTGAGAAACATGCTTTACTTTTATTTATTTAAAAGTTTTGCTTAACATGTTGCTATTACTTTGATTTAGATAATATTAAATTGTTTATTATCGCTTATCATTGTATGCATGCTTGTATGATCATGATATGTCAGGGCTAATCAGATGAATATGATAATATATCTTCATGATTCATCAACACATTAGAATAACATAGTTTTAAGATTTTATCTTACAACACCTAGTTATTCTTACAATGAGTAATCAATGGGATAATTCATACATAAACAAACATTGAGAACAATTACAGAGAAACATGATGACACAACAAAACACACGAATGATCAAAAGATAATACATCTTCTAAATATCATTCAACATTATAATTTAACTAAGTGTGATAAGTCAAGTACTTATAACGCTTAGTTTACAACTTAAAACATACTATGCGATAGTATGAAGCATTTATCAATCCACTACCTGAGCGGATTAAGGGTGGCAAGACTAGTTCTTACCACGGATTAATGGCAACATGGTGAACATATGGATCATTTAGAATGATAATCATGATAATGTAGCTTCATGATAACAATATCATTCACACATCGGTTGACATAAAGTAATAAGACAAGTTCTTATTCAACTTTGTTAACTACATTGAGAACACACGGCGGGATAGAGGTAAATCGGATGCATTGTAATCTGATTACGTGAGGATCACAATGGATTCCTTTTAGGCTCTATACGTTGCATTGAGAATACATTACAAATGGTTAATTAACACTTTTAGTGATTAAAAGTGTATCAACAGTTAACCTACAAGGCTCAGAACAATATAAGGAACAAATTAAATAAATCTAATATCCTTAATACATATAAGAGTTATCAATACTTCGGTTTGATGACAATAACTCCTTATTATGGTATTCAATACATGATATCACAGGTGATTAACAATGAGATGAACAAGTGGGAATTGAGATAGAAAACAATAGTTGTATTGCAAGTAGTGTGGAGTTCTAGTAGTGATGTGGTGGGATGTTGGCTAGGGCTTGGTTCCCTTACATATGCCCTATATATAAGCATCACTACTAGGATGATATGTTGCTTGTGAATATAACTATTGAGAAGCCATTTGGGGGAAACAGGTGAAACAAACAACATACAAGTATCAAGATTAACATTGTGATTGTGCATGTGAATGAATCAAGGTTTTCAATTAACATACTTATGAACTCACCAACCTAGTGTTGACTTTGTTTAAATGCATGTTTTCTCAGGTGACGAACAGGTTTAGTCGCCCATATTCAAGTACATAGCTATTGGACTTTTAGAGGACCTAGCTACATTTTGTGTGATCATGCTTCTGGATGACAAAACATTGAATCATCTTTTGTATATCTTGTACAGATACAAGATATAAACTCATTGATTCTTTTGATAGATTTACTTGGTTAAATTATGAACGATACATTCTAATTTAATCTTGTAATTCTATATCATTGATGTGTTAGCATTTCTCATTTATTTATCATGTGCTATGTAAACAATCTGATCATTTTGATTATTACTCACGATATCACGCCTCGGGAACCTTCCACCCGGCGGGAAAGTCGATCCAGCCAGCCGGCTCGGGTGTGACACTTCTGGGTTCTTGTTCTCCTCGATCGTGCGGTCGTTTGGACACCAAGATCTTGTAATTCCGTTGAGATTTGGAAGAGAAAACTTAGAGAGAAGTTTCTAATGAGAGAGGGTGACGAAAATCATGGGGTAGAGAGAGAGAGAGAGTGAGTTCTTGCAAAATGAAGAAGAAGAGGGGAGAGTGGGTTTTTATACCCCGGTCAATCTCCGCGTGCTCGGTCTTGTTTATATCGCGTTAAAGTTGTATAAGTATCCCGGTTTTCTCGTAAAACATAATTAAAATATAAAAAGTTTAAATAAATAATTTTCGTTTTTAATAAAATGATTTTAAATGAAATCGTTTAAATACAATGCCTCCGTTTACTTTCGTTAAATTAATTATTTAAATAAAGCGATTTGTTCGGTTTTGTTTTAGGTTGTGATTCCTAATAAACGTTATTAGTTTCCATTCATTAATTTAATATCGCAAAATATTATTCCGTTATCTCGTCGAAAAGCGTTACTTACGTACGTATTCGTAAAGATCGTCACCTTTCCGAATCCAACGCTCGTATCGTATTTCGATTCGATTTATGATTTATGGAACATCGTTTCAAGATATTATTCCTAATAATCATACTCGTGTGAATCGTCACCCACGCGAATACATTATTAAGTTAATATTTCTGAAACAACATTCGCGTTTAATTTATGATCGTAACCTCACCATCGCGTAATTATTTTCAGCCTTTTATTATCTTTAATATTACAATTTACCACTCCAAATCCCACTAAACCATATCACCGACACATCCATAATAGACCGAAATATGATTATGTATAAGGAATATGTAGGGGGTAGGTCGCAACCTCCCCAGCCACCATCCCACCGCTATTTCGATAAACCATGACCATGTGTCTTTGACTATGTTTAGCAACCAGACAATAACCAACTCATAACTCTTTTCTATCCCAAACCAAAACCTTGGATTCTCCTCACCAAAGCCTCAACACTGATATAATAATGATAAAACGAAGATGGCTTATGTATAGGGCATATGTAGAGGTCAGTCGCAACTGCCTCAGCCACCGTCCCACCACCTCTTCGATAGACCATGATTATATCATTGTCTATCATTGATTATAGAATCCTAAACCACAACTCTTCCAAATCAACAATCCATAATATGTGAATTTAATTGCAATAAACTCTCTGGTTCTGTTTAGTTGTGTTTCAACTAAACTTCCCATGGTTTATGCATATAATAGTATGTTCTCAATATGTATACCAGTATCAGTAATAACATCCAATAATTTATCATCATTAATAATTATCATATCAGGTCGTAACATTACAATTAAACATGTACGGACAACCCGAAATACAGTGGTGTTACATAAAACATGCATAAAATTTACCTAGACCTAATATAAGATAACATTATTGCATATAAAACGTATATGATTTAAAAGCATTTAAAAGGGCCAACATATCGTGGAGCAAGCTTACCCTTCTTCCCGAATCGTACCACTCCTTTCCAAGGTGATACTTTGAGTAATACCAAATAATCAACTTCAAACTCTAGAGGTTTCCATCGCATATCCGCGTAACTTTTCTGTCGACTGCGAGCAGCTAACAGATTGTCGCGAATCTGGCGGATCTTCTCAGTCGTCTCCTGAATAATCTCGGGACCAGTGATCTGCGATTCGCCGACCTCGGTCCAACAAATAGGTGACCGACATTTTCTACCATAAAGAGCTTCGAATGGCGCCATACCAATGCTCGCGTGATAATTGTTGTTATACGAGAACTCAACTAGTGGTAGATGGCTATCCCAGTTGCCACCGAAATTGATGACACAAGCTCTCAACATATCTTCAAGTGTCTGGATCGTCCGCTCCGTCTGTCCATCCGTTTGAGGATGAAAAGTGGTGCTAAGATCCAATCTTGTTCCAAAAGCTTCATGAAGTGATTCCCAAAATCGTGCCGTGAAACGAGCATCATGATCTGATATTATGCTTAAGAGAATTCCATGTCGACTAATGATCTCATCAACATAGATACGAGCTAACTTCCGCACAGGGTACGTCTCGCGTATCGGTAAGAAATGAGCCGACTTGGTTAATCTATCAATTATCACCCAAATACTATCATTACCACTTGCAGTTCGTGGGAGTTTGGTAATAAAATCCATAGAGATATTCACCCACTTCCACATGGGTATTTCCGGTTGTACTAACAATCCCGAAGGTCGCTGGTGTTCTGCCTTGACTTTAGCACAATGAAGGCACTTGGGATACATACTCAGCAATATCCTTCTTCATTCCAGGCCACCAGTACAAGGCTTTAAGGCCTTGATACATCTTATCAGCTCCCGGATGGATTGAGTAACGTGACTGATGAGCTACATCCAAAATCATCATCCTAATATCATCCCTGTTCGGTATCCACAACCGATTCAAATAATACATCAACACGTCATCCTTAGTTTCCAATAGTAACTCGGCCCCACAAGACATCTCATCTTTTAGGCTATCATGAGCCAATGAGTGTTGTTGAGCTGTGAGAACAACATTATGAAGATTAGTGTGCACTCGGACACTATGGATCTGAACATGACTTTTGCGACTAAGCGCATCTGCTACTACATTTGCTTTACCAGGATGGTAGTGAATTTCATAGTCATAATTGTTCAACAGTTCAACCCATCTCTGTTGTCTCATATTAAGTTCTTTCTGATTGAGAATATGCTGTAAACTTTTATGATCTGTAAAGACTACACACTTAGTACCATAAAGATAATGTCTCCATATCTTCAAAGCAAACACGACTGCACCAAGTTCCAAGTCATATGTAGTGTAGTTCTTCTCATGAATTTTCAACTATCTTGATGCATATGCCACCACCTTTCCCCGTTGCATCAGAACACAACCGAGACCCAGGTTGGATGCATCACAGTAAACCACAAAATCATCATTTCTGTCAGGCAGTGTCAAGATAGGAGCATCACAAAGTTTATGCTTCAAGGTATGAAATGCCTCTTCTTGTTTTGGTCCCCACTCATAAGGTTTGTCCTTTTGAGTTAAAGAAGTAAGAGGGACAACAATCCTGGAGAAATTCGAAATAAACCGCCGATAGTAACCGGCAACTCCAAGAAATGATCGAATCTCCGTTGGTGTCTTCGGTGTACTCCAATTCTTCACCGCATCAATCTTTGCATGATCCACATGAACACCCTTTTCATTGACTATGTGTCCCAAGAATTGAACTTCCTTAAGCCAGAATTCACACTTGGAGAATTTGGCATACAATCGTTCATCTCTTAAGATCTCCAAAACCAACTTAAGGTGATGCTCGTGTTCTTCTTTGCTCTTGGAGTATATCAGAATATCATCAATGAATACAATCACAAATATATCCAAATATGGCCTGCAAACATGGTTCATGAGGTCCATGAAAACCGCTGGTGCATTGGTAAGGCCGAAAGGCATTACCAGAAATTCGTAATGGCCATATCTTGTTCTGAAAGCTGTTTTGGGAATATCATCATCATGTACACGAAGCTGATGATACCCAAACCTAAGATCGATCTTTGAAAACAATGCTGAGCCTTGAAGTTGATCAAAAAGATCATCGATGCACGGAAGAGGATATCGATTCTTGATAGTCAGCTTGTTCAACTCGTGGTAGTCGACGCACATTCGGAATGACCCATCCTTCTTCTTGACAAACAGGACCGGTGCACCTCATGGTGAATGGCTCGGGCGAATGAATACTTTATCAGTCAGTTCTTGTAGTTGGCTCGCCAATTATTGTAACTCTGAAGGCGCAAGTCTGTAAGGAGCTTTGGCGACTGCGTTCGCACCAGGTACTAAATCATTTCGAAACTCTACTGACGTTCTGGTGGAAGACCCGGCAAGTCATCTGGAAATAGTTCAGGAAAATCTCTGATTACAGGAACGTCTTCAATGTTCTTTCCTTTCTCCTTTTTCTCCACAACGTGTGCTAAAAATGCTATACATTTTTTTCCTAAGGTACTCGTGTGCTTTAGTGCATGACATCAGCTTAAGACCTTTACTAGAAGTTTCCCCAAAAACTCTTAAAGTTTCACCCGAAGGTAAGGGAATACAAATGTATTTTTCAAGACAAATGATTTCCGCTTTGTGAGTGGCTAACCAATCCATGCCTATGAAAACATCAAAGCTACCAAGTTGCGTAGGTATAAGATCAATTAGGAAAACGTGACCATTTAAGTTCACAGTACATCCAATAATAACAGTGTCAATATCAATAGTGTTTCCGTCAGCCACTTCCACGTTAAACGGTTTATCTAAGTTTGTACGTGTTCTACCAAGCATGCATTCGAAATCATATGAAACAAAATTCCTATCAGCACCAGAATCAAATAAGACAGATGAGTAAGAGTTGTGGATCATAAATGTACCATTGACCACATCCTGGTTGGCCTGAGCTGCGGGAGCATTTAGTTGAAATGCTCTGCCTCTTGCCACCCTTTGATTGTTTCCTGTCAGTCTCGGGCACTGGTTTCTGAAATGACCCACTTCCCCACACTCGTAACAGGTTCTTGCCTATACAGGTACCTGGCGAACGGGTATAACTTGAATTGGTTGAGCAGGCGGAGCTGGCAATGCAAGCGGTGCAGGTTGCATCCTTTGCGCTTGCGGTGCACTCCGACAGACATTTGCAATATGGCCATACTTGCCGCAGTTGTTGCAGACACGACAAGGCAAGTTGGGCATGTGGTGATATCTGCAGGTGTTACATTGAGGAACAACCCCAACATAATTTCTGGCAGTCGAGTCGTTTGTTGATTGTTGAGCAGACTTGGCTGCAGGAGCAGTAACAGCGAAATTTCTGGCCTTTCTCTTCCGATTGTTGCTTTTAGATGAGCTGCCTTGTTCAGTCTTGACTTCAGTTGAAGCCTCTTTTGCAGCTTTTTTGGCGCCATTCTTCTTAAATCCCTTTCGTGTGAGTGTTCCAGCCTTCACATGGTTATCTGTCAATGTTGCAGATAAGCGGATTGCAGCCTCCAGTGTTTTAGGGTTGCTACCATAGACCGTGTCTTGAATCTGCATCGGTAGACCACCTATGTACTTATCTATTGCTCTCTCAAGTGGTGTCACTAGATGAGGTACCAGTAGACTATACTCATGGAAGCGAGTATTGTAGATTACATTCTCCCCGCTATCCTGTTTGAGTTCCCAGAACTCAGTCTCGAGTTTCCTCATCTCACTGCGAGGACAGAATTCAGTGGTCATCAATTTTTTGACCTCAGTTCAAGTCAGTGCTAGGGCAGCATCAACTCCCCTAGTTCACTTTTCTCCATTCCACCAAGTTAGTGCTCTCTTTTGGAAAACACTTGTGGAATAGCGCACCTTCAGATTTTCTGGGCAGTCACTGTTGATGAAGGTGTTTTCAATGCTCTCAAACCACTGCAGCAGACCAGTGGCTGTCTCAGAACCCGTAAACTTTAGTGGATTACAGGAGTTGAAGTGCTTGAACGTGCAGACTGGTGGGTTTGCACCACCTCTGTTCTAATTGAGAGTCTGATTGGCTTGGATCAGTTGATTCACCAATTCAGTAATCAGAGTTGCTAACCCTTGTATTCCGGTGTCGGCATTACCGTTAGCATCATCGTTGTTCGTATCATCTCCGTTGTGATGGCGCGACGACATGTTTCTGAGGATAATAGAAACATGTTACTACCGTTTACAACGTAAATCATACAAACGATGTCAAATGAGTTCATGTCAACAGTTAGGATTACATATAGGAACTATATTTTTCTCCTATCTGTCATAAAACTCATAACAAGGTAATAATCTCCTAATACTATACTAACGCATCCTAGTTGGTCATATCTAATATATACTAATTATTCCTAAGTTCCAAACATTTCCCACCCTACACTAACACTGACAACCTCCCGATGCCGAAATCACACCACCGTTGCATTGCACCATGATTATGCCCTTGTTAGTATTTAGGGTATGCTATATATCTTCCAATTATCTCACTTTACAAACATTATCCTAAGTAGGATAATTTTGAGTGAAGTTGTCTCAAGTTCCCTTGGACAATTAGGTTCGCCTAATGTCTAAGTTCACCTGACATGTAAGTTTGCCTATTTCTAAGTTCACCTAATGTCTAAGTTCACCTGACATTAAAGTTCTCTTAATGTCTAAGTTCACTAAAATCCATACCTGTCACACCCCGAGCCGGCGGGGTTGGATCGAAGTCCCCGTCGGGCGGAAAGTTCTCGGGGCGCGATATCGTGAATGATAATCGTGATGATCAGATTGTTTTACATAGCATCAATGTTAAGAATAATTAAGCACAATAATACATTTACTAGGATTACAAAGTAAAATTACAAATGTCAATGTTTAGTAATTTAACTAAGTAAACTTATCCATAAGATTCAAATACATCTATCTTGTATCTATACAAGATATCAAAAGAGATTCGTATTGATCTCAAAAGATGTGCTTCTTCAAAAGTCAACTAGGATCTATATCTGGGCATCCTAGCATGCAATCCTAAATCTTAGCCAAATCCTGTGCGTCACCTGAGAAAACATGTAAGAAAACAAAGTCAACACAATGGATGGTGAGTTCATGTAGTTTTATATAAAAATATTTGAAAAACAACTTGAATGGCAACCTTAACCTCACCATTAACCACCTATACCATCTGAGTCAGTATGCTTATATGTAGGGCATATGTAGGGTCGAACTTACCGTCCGCCAGCCACCGTCCCACCACATACAAACCCACATCATATATTGTTCCTGATGATAATTAAACATTTTATCCTGTATCTTTGATTCCATAACCCTTGATTTATAAAATTCGATTATCCGGTAAATGTTTACCCTGATTTCACGAATGACAACCTTAACCTCATCAACGACCACCTATGCTATCCAACCAGGTATGCTTATATATAGGGCATATGTAGGGGACAAGCCCTAGCCACCATCCCACCACATACCGGGCAGCTTAACATATTGTCGTTAATGATAATTAAGCGTTTCACTCCTAACCAACACCCCATATGTTTGAGTTTGAAAATGAGTTTATGAGTTCACTTCTGTGGACAACTAAATTTCTGGAGGGTGCATCACCAAAGGATACACCCAATGGTATTCAGTATCAATCCACAGAAGCAACTAGGGTGTAACAGTCTGCTTTGGAGTGCGATTAGAGGATAATCATTAGTAGGCACAAAGTTTACTAATATTATCATAATCATCCTAGCCACCGTTACAAAACATGGAAGGACAATGAAGAACACTGAATGACTAGTAGGGGGTGACTCCACAGGTCAACACGCGATGGCCAATCAGTCTGTCTTACAAGGTCCTGACAACGAAGGACACTGAATGACTAGGAGGAGTTGACACCATAGGTCAACATGCGATGGCCAATCAGTCTGTCTTACGAAGTCCTTGCTGATTGTTCAATGTTTCACCTTTCTGATACCATGTGCACATGTACCTGTTTACCCACTTGAATCCCCTTTTTTTAATGTGTTTGAGTTTCTGAGTTTATTGAGTATTGAGTATTGATTATTGAGTATTTGATTATGAACACTGATCAAAAGCATTGACATTAAATAAGAGTATTGAGTATTTGAACAAAAGCGTTTAACTTGAAGTACTTGCATCCAAAGTATCTAGAGTTAAAGCATATGAACATAAAGTATTCGAGTGTAAAATAAATCAGCATTAAGTAAGTAAGTATTTAAATAATGAGTTAAAAGTATCAAGCATGAGTCTTGAGTAATAGTTTTAAGCATAACAAGGTATATGTTTAACGAAATATGGCAATAATTATATAATTCATTTATACAAAACATTTGACATGTTTCTCAGTCCCGAAGTAAAATCAAAATAGTTTGCAAAGGGACAAGTGAACTCACCTTGTGTCCGTAGTGGTTGACTAAGTATAACAAGAATGTGTACGCTCTCTTTGTTTGTACTGTTGCGATGTTCACGATCCTGTATTGATTTCATAGTGTTTGTTGCTTATAAGTATACGTTCTAGATAAATTGTGTGCATGTAGGTGTTAGCCCTAATTCGGCTAACACTTATGTATCTCGGTCATCATTCGGCCCTGACAACTTGTTAATATCCTTAGAGTCCTTAATTCGATTATATTAAACACTTCGTTATTGATATAAGGTTAACCTCGATTTAGTTTCATCATAAAGAGATTAAGTATAAGGCTTAGATCTCTTTTGTTTACTTGTCATAAGTTCTTAGTTTCTTGTAAGAACCTATTTGTAAATGATCATAACATTATTCTTGTAAAACTTAGTGTTTTAAGTGTTATGAATGTGTTAGGTTGTATTCTTCCCCAATGGGCCGAATGATTCGGGTTTGGGCCCAACTAAGGCCTTGGGCCAAAGGTTAGGTGTGTGGGTCGAATAGGGTTTGATTTCTGGGCCTCAATAATTACATGGGCCGAATATGATTATGGGCTAACCCAAGTGTCGTGGGCTATGATAACCGTAAGGGCCCATTCATTGGGCCATTCTAGCAAGTTGGCCGAGGGAATTTTGGGCTGGTATTCGTGAGCCAAAGGGCATATCACGTAGGTCAATATAAATTTGTTTTGGCCAAGAGAGTTGTTGGGCTAGGTTATGCATCTTGGGCCACAACTTTGGACCTACCGATCAAAAAGACATGGTGTTAATTCCTGCGAACTTACGGTTCATATGGCTAAGGTTCTGTGCTCTCAGTTCCAGCAAACCCAAGGTTCGTTCGAGGGAGGTTCGGCCCTAGTGGTTTTCATTATACAGGTTCGTGACTCTAGGGTTCGTAAGAAGTGTGAGGTTCGCTACTCCCCCCTCTAGGGTTCGGCTGCTCATGGTTCGTCGATGGTTCGGTCGTTAGTTCGTGGATGTAATTTCGGCCGGTATTAACTTCTCATAGGAGGTTCGCCCATGCAATAAGGTTCGGCTCTAGTGGTGTTTCCATGCATGGTTCGGGAACACCGGGGTTCGAGGCCTCATAATGTTCGGCTAACAATGACAGACGAACCAAATGTTCGTTCTGGTGCATGGTTTGCCAAGGAATAAGGTTCGCCACCCCCATATGGGTTCGGCCGACCTTCGCCTCAGCCCAAACAGGTTCGCCCGTTTGTGTGCTCCACGAACCCTGTATCTCGCCATCATCATCGAGTTGTTGCAACGATTGTGTGGCTTCCTAACACTCCTACTAGTTGTCCCCAATCCAAAGAGTCTTCGAATAGTGTTCTAGGGTCGAGTGGGTCTCGGTTTTGTAGTGAATGAACAAGGTGATCGACCAAGATAGAAAACCCTAGTTTTTGAAGAATTCAAAGCTTCATACCTCAAATTTGGCCGGAGGAACACTCAGATCAGTTGTACTTTCGTGTAGAGGGAGTCGAGGGCTTCGCGTGGACACCAAGACGTGATTCCGCCAAGAATGGAGCAAGATCTTGATGCATGAAGTTGGAAACTTTAGAGAGAGAGAAAGGAACGGTTTTGGTCTTGTATAGAGAGAGAGATGTCTAAAAATGAAAGAAATGGGTTCTTTCGAAGTTTATATACCCCGAGGGTATTCTGGTTCGTTTCGGTTACTCGGTTTTCGTCTCCGTTACGTTTCCGGATCGTAACGCGTGTAATTACATAATTTAAATAAAATGGTTTTAATTTAAGTTATTTTAAAGGTTGTAATTCCTATTAAATACTAAATATTAAATTTTCTTGAATTATTTGTCGTAATTTATTATTTTACGTTTTTCGTTATTTCTTTCGCGTATTTTATGCTTTATGCATTTTAATTAGAATAATTCCGTTTTAATTTATTTCTGATGAGTTTCAAAATTATAAAACAGGAAATATTATATTTCCTTAAATTTATCATCGTTCGAATCGTCTTCGTTTCGTTTCGTCAGAAAACGTCACTTACGCGCGTTTTCGTACAGAGCGCTGACTGTACGAACATGATCGTACGTTTCACTTTCTGATTTTGTTTTCTACTGTTCAGTCATCATTTCAGATCGTTAAACTTTCAGATCTATTCGTACAGATCGTCACCTATACGAATAGTTCGTCGGTTTAGCGTTCTGTAACAACAACTGTTATAGTTTTGTTCTGTTTATCCTCGCATACATTTATACATAATAATAACAATTCAAACATGTATGCATCTGTTCATGGTTGTCTGATGTGTTTCTGACTGTTTAAACCATGAGGTTTAAATCAGGATTTCAGAAACATAGTTTAATAGTCTGTGTTTAACATCAAGTGTCACTAGTCTTTACATAGTTTACATAGCTTGTACTTGAGTTACTGTTCAATCTACTGTGCAACTTACTGTTCTGGTAACGATTCCGGCACAGATGTTACAGTCTCCCCTTGTTAAAGAAATTTCGTCCCGAAATTTTAAAAGTTATTATCGATTAAATTTTCTTTGTAGACAAGTGGGAAGACTTTGTTTGGTGTGACTTCCCTACTTTCCCAAAGAACTTTGGGTCTAGTTTGGGATGGTTTATGTATGGCCTCAGAGTTTTGCTAGTCTTATTGCTCGTAGTTGTCCTACTGTTACGGCTCACTATATCTTTGTATGACTCTAACACCTTGTTGTTTAAAACTAACTGGTGCTATGTGCATCAATCATTACACAATCTTAGTGTTAGCTATGGTTTCCTACGTGTGTTATGTGCATTAACGAAGGATTCTTTCATTGTTTCTATTGTAATTAAGGAATTCCTAAGTTCCATGAAATGCCTATGTGATTATACTAATAGGAATAAGGTAAATTTCTTATTCATACTAGTACCATAACAAAATGAAGTCTTTTGAGTGAAGAGGTACTACATACCAGTACTCATCTTTAGTATATCTTTGTCTTGTATCCGCAGCTGATTCTCCTAGTCTTCTTATGTAGTTTAACTATGATTCCAGCACAGTTCTAACATTCATACTCAAATAACATCCTAGAACCAAAGTTCTCCAAATTAAGTAACTTCGGGTTCTATGAGGTCTAGGCGAGAAGTGACAGTTTACACTCTAGCCTTAGCATTTCAACGTTCTACGGCTTTTAGTGTTCTAAATAGGTAAGGTCCTCTTTCTAATTATAATAGTTAAACTATAATAAAAAAATATCCCTTCTTCATTAAACCATTCAACGCTTATTTGACCTACAGATTTCTTAGGTTACTATTTCGATTATCTTATCGGCACCGAGTTTGTTTACAGTTACCTTAGATTTATTGTTTCTAAAATCACATCAGATCATGCTTTTCTAGTTAATACGTCAATAAATAATTCATCGTAACTTAATGAAATTTGCATACCTATTGAGTCATCGGACTCCGGGTGATCTCCAGGAGCTGGTAAGGCAAGAAATTCCTTAGTGATTGTTGGGTCAGCTGGAGGCATCCTCCTAGGGCAGTCCCTTGCAAAATGTCCGAGCATTACGCATGTGTAGCAGTTGTGGATATGTTGTGAGGGAACAGAGGTACTTGCTCTTTGTTCCCGTTTCCTAGTGATAATAAACCGACACTGTTTGATCCAGTGTCCGTATTTCACACAATTCAGACAGTGTCTACAAGGTTTCTTCTCGTCATGGTGAAAACCACATGTGGCACATTTAGGATATATACCAGCATATTGACGGGGAATGTGGGTCATTGGTGTCCTGCATTGTTGCATCCAGTGGCCCGCCTTCCCACAGCGTGTGCATCGTACGCATGGAAGTTCAGCCCGATGATAGTAGTGACAAGCTGAATAGAGAGGGGTTTTTCCCTCATAATGAGCACTGACTCCTGTAGTCAAATCTGGCAGAATTTGACTGATAGGTACAGCTTCAGTGTAGTTCACAGTTCTTTTTCTCCTTTTTGCAGAACGACGTTTAGGTTTCTTGCTAGTTTCTCCTTTCTCCGGTTCCTCATTCTCTGCAGAAAGGAGTGGGAAGTTCCTAACAAAATCCTCACTGTTCCGGATTCGGGTGATGATTTCAGGAAGAACCGCCATCAACTCTTCAGTGATCTGAGTTGCGAGTGCATCAACTGCTGGGTCCGTCTCCTGTGAAGGCAGAGACGGTGATGGTTGTCTTCTTGGTGACATTCTGATCGTAACCAATAAGATATCAATTAGTGCAATGATTGAACGCAGAAGACACAATGCAAGTAATTTCCTAATTCCTATGTTCTTTACATGAAGGGTTCCTAAGTTATAGTCTAGGCCAAACCGTTTAAATAAATGACCTATTATTCTCTATAACCTTGAGCTCTGATACCAATCTGTCACACCCCGAGCCGGCGGGGTTGGATCGAAGTCCCTGTCGGGCGGAAAGTTCTCGGGGCGCGATATCGTGAATGATAATCGTGATGATCAGATTGTTTTACATATCATCAATGATAAGAATAATTAAGCACAATAATACATTTACTAGGATTACAAAGTTAAATTACAAATGTCAATGTTTAGTAATTTAACTAAGTAAACCTATCCAAAAGATTCAAATATATCTATCTTGTATCTATACAAGATATCAAAAGAGATTCATATTGATCTCAAAAGATGTGCTTCTTCAAAAGTCAACTAGGATCTATAACTGGGCATCCTAGCAGGCAATCCTAAATCTTAGCTTAATCCTGTGCGTCACCTGAGAAAACATGTAAGAAAAAAAAGTCAACACAATGGTTGGTGAGTTCATGTAGTTTTATATAAAAATATTTGAAAAACAACTTGAATGGGAACCTTAACCTCACCATTAACCACCTATACCATCTGAGTCAGTATGCTTATATATAGGGCATATGTAGGGTCGAACTTACCGTTCGCCCAGCCACCGTCCCACCACATACCAACCCACATGATATATTGTTCCTAATGTTAATTAAACATTCCATCCTGTATCTTTGATTCCATAACCCTTGATTTATAAAATTCGATTATCCTGTAAATGTTTACCCTGATTTCATGAATGACAACCTTAACCTCATCAACGACCACCTATGCTATCCAACCAGGTATGCTTATATATAGAGCATATGTAGGGGACAAGCCCTAGCCACCGTCCCACCACATACCGGGCTGCTTAACATATTGTTCTTAATGATAATTAAGCATTTCATTCCCCACTATTGATCCTTAACGTTTGATTATTCTGAATATGTTTACCTTGACTCCCCCGAAATGACAACCTTAACCTCACTAACAACCACCTATGCTATCCAACCAGGTATGCTTATATATAGGGCATATGTAGGGGACAAGCCCCAGCCACCGTCCCACCACATACCGGGCTGCTTAACATATTGTCGTTAATAATATTAAGCGTTTCACTCCTAACCAACACCCCATATGTTTGAGTTTGAAAATGAGTTTATGAGTTCACTTCTGTGGACAACTAAATTTCTGGAGGGTGCATCACCAAAGGATACACCCAATGGTATTCAGTATCAATTCACAGAAGCAACTAGGGTGTAACAGTCTGCTTTGGAGTGTGATTAGAGGATAATCATTAGTAGGCACAAAGTTTACTAATATTATCATAATCATCCTAGCCACCGTTACAAAACATGGATGGATAATGAAGAACACTGAATGACTAGTAGGGCTTGACTCCACAGGTCAACACGCGATGGCCAATCAGTCTGTCTTACAAGGTCCTGACAACGAAGAACACTGAATGACTAGGAGGAGTTGACACCATACGTCAACATGCGATGGCCAATCAACTGTCTTACGAAGTCCTTGCTGATTGTTCAATGTTTCACCTTTCCGATATCATGTGCACATGTACCTGTTTACCCACTTGAATCCCCTTTTGTTAATGTGTTTGAGTTTATGAGTTTATTGAGTATTGAGTATTGATTATTGAGTATTTGATTATGAACACTGATCACAAGCATTGACATTAAATAAGAGTATTGAGTATTTGAACAAAAGCATTTAACTTGAAGTACTTGCATCCAAAGTATCTAGAGTTAAAGTATATGAACATAAAGTATTCGAGTGTAAAATAACTCAGCATTAAGTAAGTAAGTATTTAAATAATGAGTTAAAAGCATCAAGCATGAGTCTTCAGTAATAGTTTTAAGCATAACAAGGTATATGTTTAAGGAAATATGCTTTTGAGAAACTGTATGAATAATAATTTGAACAAGTATATGTTTGAGTAAAGATACAATCATGACTTATAATCATGATAGTTTATAACTGAAGACAAAAAGATTTAGCACAAACAAAATGAATGAACAATTCAACAATTAACAGTTTATAAATAATTTTATAAACAGAAGTTAATAAGCATTTCATAAAATATGGCAATAATTATATAATTCATTTATACAAAACATTTGACATGTTTCTCAGTCCCGAAGGAAAATCAAAATAGTTTGCAAAGGGACAAATGAACTCACCTTGTGTCCGTAGTGGTTGACTAAGTATAACAAGAATGTGTACGCTCTCTTTGTTTGTACTTGTTGTGATGTTCACGATCCTGTATTGATTTCATAGTGTTTGTTACTTATAACTATACGTTCTAGATAAATTGTGTGCATGTAGGTGTTAGCCCTAATTCGGCTAACACTTATGTATCTCGGTCATCATTCGGCCCTGCCAACTTGTTAATATCCTTAGAGTCCTTAATTCGATTATATTAAACACTTCGTTATTGATATAAGGTTAACCTCGATTTAGTTTCATCATAAAGAGATTCTAAGTATAAGGCTTAGATCTCTTTTGTTTACTTGTCATAAGTTCTTAGTTTCTTGTAAGAACCTATTTGTAAATGATCATAACATTATTCTTGTAAAACTTAGTGTTTTAAGTGTTATGAATGTGTTAGGTTGTATTCTTCCCAAATGGGCCGAATGATTCGGGTTTGGGCCCAACTAAGGCCTTGGGCCGAAGGTTAGGTGTGTGGGTCGAATAGGGTTTGATTTCTGGGCCTCAATAATTACATGGGCCGAATATGATAATTGGGCTAACCCAAGTGTCGTGGGCTATGATAACCGTACGGGCCCATTCATTGGGCCATTCTAGCTAGTTGGCCGAGGGAATTTTGGGCCGGTATTCGTGAGCCAAAGGGCATATCACGTGGGCTAATATAAATTTGTTTGGGCCAAGAGAGTTGTTGGGCGAGGTTATGCATCTTGGGCCAACAACTTTGGACCTAAACCGATCAAAAAGACATGGTGTTAATTCCAGCGAACCTATGGTTCATATGGCTAAGGTTCGGTGCTCTCAGTTCCAACAAACCCAAGGTTCGTTCGAGGGAGGTTCGGCCCTGGTGGTTTTCATTATACAGGTTCGCGACTCTAGGGTTCGTAAGAAGTGTGAGGTTCGCTACTCCCCCCTCTAGGGTTCGGCTGCTCATGGTTCGTCGATGGTTCGGTTGTTAGTTCATGAATGTAGGTTCGGCCGATCTTAGCTTCGCATAGGAGGTTCGCCCATGTAATAAGGTTCGGCTCTAGTGGTGTTTGCATGCATGGTTCGGGAACACCAGGGTTCGGGGCCTCATAGTGTTTGGCTAACAATGACAGACGAACCAAAGGTTCGTTCTGGTGCATGGTTTGCCAAGGAATAAGGTTCTCCACCCCCATATGGGTTCGGCCAACCTTCGCCTCAGCCCAAACAGGTTTGCCCGTTTGTGTGCTCCACGAACCCTACATCTCGCCATCATCATCGAGCTGTTGCAACGATTGAGTGGCTTCCTAACTCTCCTACTAGTTGTCCCCAATCCAAAGAGTCTTCGAATAGTGTTCTCGGGTCGAGTGGGTCTCGGTTTTGCAGTGAATGAACAAGGTGATCGACCAAGATAGAAAACCCTAGTTTTTTAAGAATTCAAAGCTTCATACCTCAAATTTGGCTGAAGGAACTCTCAGATCAGTTGTACTTCCGTGTAGAGGGAGTCGAGGGCTTCGCGTGGACACCAAGAACACGTGATTCCGCCAAGAATGGAGCAAGATCTTGATGCTTGAAGTTGGAAACCTTAGAGAGAGAGAAAGGAAAGGTTTTGGTCTTGTAGAGAGAGAGAGATGTGTAAAAATGAAAGAAATGGGTTCTTTCGAAGTTTATATACCCCGAGGGTATTCGGGTTCGTTTCGGTTGCTCGGTTTTCATCTCCGTTGCGTTTCCGGATCGTAACACGCGTAATTACATAATTTAAATAAAATGGTTTTAATTTAAGTTATTTTAAAGGTTATAATTCTATTAAATACTAAATATTAAATTTTCTTGAATTATTTGTCGTAATTTATTATTTTACGTTTTTCGTTATTTCTTTCGCGTATTTTATGCTTTATGCATTTTAATTAGAATAATTCCGTTTTAATTTATTTCTGATGAGTTTCAAAATTGTAAAACAGGAAATATTATATTCACTTAAATTTATTATCGTTCGAATCGTCTTCGTTTCGTTTCGTTTCGTCAGAAAACGTCACTTACGCGCGTTTTCGTACAGAGCGCTGACTGTACGAACACGATCGTAAGTTTCACTTTCTGATTTTGTTTTCTACTATTCAATCATCATTTCAGATCGTTAAACTTTCAGATCTATTCGTACAGATCGTCACCTATACGAATAGTTCGTCGGTTTAGCATTTTGTAACAACAACTGTTATAGTTTTGTTCTGTTTATCCTCGCATACGTTTATACATAATAATAACAATTCAAACATGTATGCATCTGTTCATGGTTGTCTGATGTGTTTCTGACTGTTTAAACCATGAGGTTTAAATCAGGATTTCAGAAACATAGTTTAATAGTCTGTGTTTAACATCAAGTGTCACTAGTCTTTACCTAGTTTACATAGCTTGTACTTGAGTTACTGTTCAATCTACTGTGCAACTTACTGTTCCGGTAACGATTCCGGCACAAATGTTACAATACTAAATCCCAACGTTCATAATTATCAATGAGGGTTCATATCATCACTGAGTCCTCTTATTGTCACTAAGTGCTCATATCTTCCCTATATTTCATTCTCATCAAGTGTTCATACCATCACTAAATGTTAGCATTCTCACTATGCGTTCATATTTTCACCAAGTGTCCATCTCAATACTCAAGTATTCAGTTCGTCAGTAAGTGTCCATGTCATTCGTTGATCTTATTCACCCCACGTGTCCAATAAGTGTGTTCATAAATGAGTTTATATGTGTTCATCAAATATAATCATCCAAAGGGTCAATCCAAACCAAATTTAACCAACATTTCATCAACATCCACCTTACAACATTTCCTAATAATATCCTAAGTTCCTGACACTGACAGACCCCGAATATACTACAAATGGTATATGTATAGGGCATATGTAGGGGTCAGTCGCAACTGCCCCAGCCACCGTCCCACCACCTTTGTAGTATACCACGAGTGTGTCCTTGTCTGGTGATCAAAGATCAAACAAATAATTCCTAAAGCAAATAAATTCTTAAGCAGTTAATTTCCTAAGCAATTAATTTCCCAAAAGGGTAGTTCCCTTATTCTTCAATACTGACATCCACCTAATGTACCGTAAATGGTATATGTATAGGGCATATGTATGGGTCAGTCTCAACTGCCCCAGCCAACGTCCCACCACCTTTACGATACACCACCTGCATGTCCTTATCAAATCATTAGGGCACAAGTAAGCAAATAACCAGTAAGTAACATATGTAAATCAGACGTATAACAGGAGTTCAGTTAACATGTAATAAACACATAAGCATGAAATCCTGAATATACTAACTAGTGTATGAAATAATTCATACTAGGGTATCCTACCGTTATAGACTAGGTCAAACATTTCTAGTAACCTAATTCCCTATAACCCAGGCTCTGATACCACTCTGTAACACCCCGACCGATGGCGGAAACGTCGGGATGCCACGAGGGATGTATAGATTATTCATAAGCTCGTGGGCATGTAATTAAATCATTACATATCAAATAATCAACCAAAATAATTACATAAAAAATCATGTTCATCATGAGCTAGTTACATCACATACACAAAAGATTTAGCTAACTAACTAAATTCTAGTCTTAAGAATTTCAGTTATTTTAGCTAAGTCCAAGAACCTAAGTGATGATGTCCCAAAAGATGTAGAGCTATCCTACTCTACCTACTTCGCCTCGTTCCCTGAAACATGTACAAAATCAAGTGTCAACTACGAAGTAGTTGGTGAGAAATCATAAGTTTTTATGTATTAAAAATGTTTATAAAATGTTTATGAAAGTTTATAAATAGGTTTATGAAAGTTTATAATTTCCCCGAGAAAATCCACATGTGCACCTGCAAGATAATCCAACACTGCCAAAATCCAACAAACACAACATCCAAACAATTCAAGTAATCACATACACAATATTCACAAATAATTATCCTCGTATATTCAACCAATCACATCAATTCAATAATCATCAACCATCATAATCATATCAATATAAGTTACCGTTGAGGACCTCAGTCAACTCAATCAAAGGCGGAATCATTGCGGAGGACCTCAGTCAACTCAACCAACGATATTCCTATAAGTGTCAATACGTGCACTGCGGAGGACCACAGTCAACTCAACCAACAGTGGAGTCTCTGAGGAGGACGTTAGTCAACTCACCAACAGTAACTCAATCATCACGGAGGACCTAAGTCAACTCAACCATCAATGACTCACGGATAGGTAATAATCCATCTCAATCCATAATCAATAATAATCCATTAATATGAATATCATATTGATAATCCAGGTGTCACCCATGTGTTATCAAAATAATATTTAAATTGGTATACATGTTTCACCTCCGAGTTTTGTCACACCCTCACCTCTCATCACCTGATATGATGTCACACGTCACCGTGAGAAGGTTGCGGAAGCATAGTGGTGATGTCTCAGAGATGAGGTGTGACTTACTTGATCCGATATCATAGCACACAGATTAACTCAAAAGAAATACATTACGAGGATCGTTATTACAATTAACAGTATAGTTTACAGACAAGGTTTATTACATAACAAATTATTTAATTACAAACTTATGAAGTGCGTCCTCACCCGATGGTCACTGTCTTCCTGCAAAAGTTTTAAGTTTAAAAACGTCAGCACAAAGCTGGTGAGTTCATACAGTTCAAGTTCAATGATATGATATGGTATGTAATACAAGTTCTCAAAATATTCAGTGTGAGATAACCATGGGACCCGTATCTAGTTCCTTTCGGACGTGATTCTACGTACTTCGAAGACATTACCTACTGGTAATCTCTTATGCCTCATTATCTTAATGCCTATCACAACATTAAGAAGTTATAGTAAAACAGGTAACAAACATTCACAGCAAGGGGAGTTGCAAACTCCTAGCAAATGGGTTGTCAGCCGATAGTACTATCATTGTTCCCTGTTCGGCCCCACACGGGTTCACTAGATACAGTTCAGTAATGAGGACTTTTAGGTTTCGTGATAGAGGTTTGGTTTACAACACAATCCCATGAAATCGTATAGATTCCAATAAAACATATCATATAGTTTTGAAGAGTTTCACAGTCCTACCCTGATGTTTATAAAAGATTAAAAAGAAAAGGGGTTGTACGAAACTCACCTGATAACTCAGAAGTGGCCGAATATTACACAACTGATAGTAATAGGGCGATTCTGCATTTAGTTGTGTTTAATGAGATATTTAGGTTTTAACTTACTGATTAGATATTTCTGAACGTGCAATGTCAAAGACATTGTCTTAACAGTCATCAAACTGAGATTAGTTATATAATTAATTACTTTAATGTTATATCATACAATGTATGATAATGTACGAACCTACACTGATTAAGGTTCCTAATACAAGGTTGATGACACAGTTGATTAATCAAAATAATCTCGGATTAATTAAATAGTTAATGTTGTTGATTATAGTGCTATAACAGTTTCTAGATAATTTAATGGCTTAGGAATGATCAATCCTTGTTATTGATTACTCAATTATCATGAAATATCACAATGTAGCATTAGAATAGGTTTAATAACCATGTTTAACATACTAATCTGACTGTTATCATAAACATCAGATAATCGTTCCAATGATTATGTTAATGATTGTGATTAGTTTGAAACACTTGGATTTAACCTTGAATTTCAAAGATTAACCAAACTAATCACCTACATTGTCATAATCAAATGGTTTAAACCATTATAATCATGGTTATGATTTCATGCAAACCGGGCATTACAACGGATCAAAACAAGGATTTAACCGTTAAAACATCGTGTTTTTCATTTATAATCAATCCTAGCCATCATCTAGGCAATAATCAACAATCCTAACTATGTCATTACGTTCAAAATCAAGATCTAATCAATCAAAATCAAACTAGAAGGTTAAAACGAACCGTTACCTGATCTGACGGATTTATGCGGTTAAAACAACGATCGGGACTTGAAAACACGATCCTTGGTGAGTTTGGTGGGTTTATAGACCTCAAAATGGATTTAGAATGATGAAAATACGATCTGGAGGTGTTTTTGAGCGTGAAGGGTTGAGAGGAACGAAATATGATGATCCCCATGCAATCTAATCGAATTATCTCATTTTTGCCGACAAAAGGCCGCCGGGCGCACCGCCCTCGCTCGGAGTGTGGCACGGGGCGTACCTCCCTAGGGAGTTTTGTCCAATTTTTGATTTAATCTTCATTTCGCGATTCTGGGCAATCCGTGACTCCGTTTCGCGCACGTTTTCGCCCACGTTAATCATTTCTCGCATACTATCAACCTCTAATAATTACAATAGCTAAATCAACGTGGATTTCAAGCACGACCAAATGTGTTCACGTCATAAATGCCGAATTTTTCGTACGCAATTGTCACAGTCAACTCCTTTAGAAAAATTCCGTCCCGAAATTTAGTGAAGACTTGCTTGATGACAATTGTTTATGAGATTAGATGAGGGTACTTTTCTTTCATTTGATCTTCATGTTCCCACGTATATTCAGGTCCAAGTTGTGAGTTCCATCGCATTTTAACTATTGGTATGCGACTACGTTTCAGCACTTTCATTTCTCGATCCATTACCTCTACTGGTTTTTCACTGAACTGAAGTTTTTCATCAATATGAATCTCTTCTAGAGGTACGATCAAGGATTCATCAGTTAGGCACCTTTTCAGATTTGATATACGAAAAACATCGTGAATGTTACTGAGTTCAGGAGGTAATTCAAGTCTGTAGGCTACTAATCCAATTCATTCAAGAATTTTAAATGGTCCTACAAATCTTGGTGAAAGTTTACCTCTTTTCCCAAATATGAAAATGCCCTTCCAAGGTGATACTTTCCACATAACCCGATCACCTACTTGGAATTCGAGTGGTCTACGGCGATTATCAGCATAACTCTTTTGACGATCGCGAGCGGGTTTAATTCGTTCTTGAATGAGTGCGATCTTATCAGTTGTTTCATGAATGAATTATGGGCCTATGATTTGACTCTCACCTACCTCTGACCAACAGATAGGTGATCTACACTTGCGTCCATAAAGTGTTTCTAATGGAGCGCATTGAATACTGGTATGGTAGTTGTTATTGTATGAAAATTCAACAAGTGGAAGATGAATATCCCAGCTACCTCAAAAATCAGTCACACAGCTTTTGAGCATGTCTTCAAGAGTTTGATTTGTTCGTACAGTATGCCTGTCTGTTTGTGGATGATAAGCTGTGCTCATATTGATTTGTGTGCCCAGAGCATTCTGAAGAGTTTGCCAAAATCGTGACATAAATCGACTATCTCTGTCAGAAATGATAGAGATTGGTACTCCATGTCAAGATACAATCTCATTGACATAGAGTTTAGCGAGTCGATCCATAGAATAATCTTCTCGGATGGGTAAGAAATGTGCAAATTTAGTAAGGAGATCAACAATAGCCCATATAGAGTCATCATTACGTGATGTTCTGGGTAGTTTAGTGATAAAATCCATAGAGATCTGATCCCATTTCCACATGGGAATCTCAGGTTGCTGCAATAACCTAGAAGGTCGTTGATGTTCAGCCTTAACTTTGAGACATGTTAGACATCGATCCACGTATTCAGCTATGTGTTTCTTCATCACAGGCCACCAGTAAAAATCTTTAAGATCTTTGTACATTTTATCAGCACCTGGATGAATAGAATACCTAGATTTGTGCGCCTCATCCAAGATAATTGTTCTAGATTTACCGAATAAAGGAACCCAAATTCGGCTTTTGAAATACAATACTCCATGAGTCTTGATTTCAAGTTTCTTTTCTAATCCTCTTAGTTCCTCAGCAGGATAGTTTGTTGCTTGTAAAGCTTGTTGCTGAGCTTCTTTGATCTGGGGAATTAGACTGGTTCGAATAGTCATTCCTAACGCTTTCACACGTAAAGGTTTGACTCGTTCCTTGCGACTTAAGGCATCGGCTACGACATTCGCTTTGCCTGGGTGATAACGAATTTCACAGTCATAGTCGTTTAAAAGATCTACCCAGCGCCTCTGTCGCATGTTCAACATTTTCTGATCCAGAATGTGTTGGAGACTTTTGTGATCAGTGTATATAATACACTTGGTTCCATATAGATAGTGTCTCCAAATCTTGAGTGCAAACACCACTGCACCAAGTTCTAGATCATGGGTGGTATAGTTCTTCTCATGTATTTTCAGTTGTCGAGAAGCATAAGCAATTACCCTATCATTCTGCATTAAAACACACCCAAGACCTTGACGAGAGGCATCACAGTACACTGTGAAATTATCAATACCTTCCGGTAATGCCAAGATCGGTGCATTGCAGAGTTTATGTTTCAACAATTGGAATGCCTTTTCCTGTTGGGAACCCCATATAAATGGTTGATTTTTCTGTGTCAATGTGGTGAGTGGCAAGGCTATCTTTGAAAAGTTCTTGATAAATCGGCGATAATAACCTGCCAGCCCTAAAAATTGACGTATTTTAGTTGGGGTCCGTGGTGTTTCCCATTGTTTCACAGCCTTGATCTTACTGGGATCCACTTGAATACCGTTCTCATTCACTACGTGCCCAAGGAATTGAATTTCCCGTAACCAAAAGTTACACATGGAGAATTTGGCATATAATTTCTCATGTGCCAAAAGTTCTAAGATCAATTTCAAGTGTTGAGAATGTTCTTGTTGGTTCCGAGAATAAATGAGAATATCATCAATAAACACAATCACAAATTTAACCAAATAAGGTCTACATACTCGATTCATCAGATCCATGAAAACTGCATGTGCATTTGTTAATCCAAACGGCATTACTAAAAATTCGTAATGTCCGTATCGAGTTCTGAAAGCAGTTTTAGGAACATCATCATCATGAATATGTAGCTGATGATATCCGGATCTTAAACCGATTTTTGAAAAATAAGTAGCACCTTGTAATTGATCAAACAGATCATCGATTCGTGGTAAAGGATAACGATTTTTGATTGTCAGTTTATTGAGTTCCCTGTAGTCAATACACATCCTGAATGATCCATCCTTCTTTTTCACAAAAAGAATAGGTACTCCCCAAGGTGAGAAACTAGGTCTGATAAAACCTTTGTCTAACAGTTCTTTCAATTGACCTGAAAGCTCTTGCATCTCTGTGGGTGCTAAACGATAAGGAGCTTTAGCTATAGGTGCTGCACCTGGAATCAAGTCAATACGAAATTCGACTTGTCTCATTGGGGGTAATCCTGATATATCCTCAGGAAAGACTTCAGGAAAATCCTTGACTACTGGAATGTCCTTGATACATTTTTGTGCAGAACTGTTCTCAATCACATGTGCCAGAAAGGCTTGACAACCTTTCCATAAGAATTTCTAAGTTTGCATACAAGAAATGATACCAAGTTTCCTACCAGCTCGTTCTCCCTGAACTATCACTGTATTACCATCAGGTAATGGAATACGAATCATCTTGTTTTGACATACAACTTCCGCTTGGTTATTAGAAAGCCAGTCCATACCAACCACAACATCAAAGCTCCCATACTCAATAGGAAGTGAATTAATATTGAAAAGATGATCATTCAAATTCAAGGAACACCCTTGAATGACACTGTTAGTTTTGATCAACTTGCCATTAGCAAGTTCAATGACATAAGGAGTTTCTAGATTTACCGTAGGCAATGAAAATAATGATGCAAATTCAGGAGAGATAAAGCTCTTATCTGCCCCTGTGTCAAACAGAACTAATGCGTATAGATTATTAAGATGAAACGTACTAGTAACAATGTTAGCATCATGCGTTGCCTCGGTTACACCAATCTGAAAAGCTCTCCCCCTAGCTTCATTTCCCGGATTGATGTTGTTATTGTTTGGACAGTTTCTCATGAAGTGGTCAGGACTTCCACACTTGAAGCATGACCTGTTGTTTTGAGTGGTTTGTCGTGGTGCTTGATTCGGTTGACGGGAAGGCATGTTACGGTATCTGGTATAGTGTCCGGTTCGATTACAGTTTGCACAAACAGGACATGGTCCTGTGTGATGAAAAGGACACTTGTTGCATTTGGGCGCCTGCCCAGTGTAAACTTTCCTCTCAGGAACAGCCGCATCATATTTTTTCACGGTTGATTTGCTCTGGCTAATCTCAGCTGGAGCTTTCGTTTTGTTCTTTTCAAACCACTTTCGTTAATACCTCTCTCAGCACTAGAGGTACTGACATCACTACAGCCCATAGCCGTCTAAGTTTTTGTGGACAAAGTACCACTACTTACCGCCTCATCGGTAAGCTTAGTGGTTAAAAGAATTGTACGTTTCATAGTTGTGGGTTCAGCTGCCGTCACCATTCCCTGAATCTGGGGAACCAGACCCTTAATGTACTTCTCAATCAAAGCTGCTTCCATAGGAAACATATCGGGAAGTAAGCAAGCAAGTTCGTGGAACTGATCGGTAGAAGCTAAACAATCAGCAGCGATCATCGAATGATTCCAGAATTCCTCCTGGAGGTTTTGGATTTCAGTAATTGGGAAGTACTCTGATCTAATCAGAGTTTTAAAATCGTTCCAGCCCATCGAGTCAACTGTAGCTGAGCCCAAAGTTTTAGCCTGGGTATTCCACTAGGTTAAAGCTGATTCTTTCAAAGAACAAGTAGCATAAGACACCTTACGCTTTGCCAAACATTGGCTGATTTTCAGTTTTGTTTTCATCTCCTCAATCCACCTTATATGCCCAGCCGCTTCTTCTTTGCCCGTGAAAGTGGGAGGGTTGCAGGACTCAAAGTACTTGTAAGTACATCCTTGCTGTGGTGGATCAGGAGCAGTTGTTATAGTTGTTGCACCGGTGGTATTATGAGTTTCTAAGTGCCCACCAGTAGCGTTATGTTACACATGATCATGATTCCCACCAGAACCCGTAGTGATATGAGGTTGGTGTTGTGTTAATACACCACAAGCTGATAGCTGTTCTCGAACAATTCTTGCTATCATTGCTTCATTTGATGCAGATCCACTTGCACCAGCAGCTGGAACAGTGTTCACTTCTGGGTTCACTGGTGGAACAGTATTTGTCTCCAGATGTTCACTTCCGGATTAACACGTGGATCCGAATTCGATTCTATGTTCATAGGCAGAACTTGTTCCGGTTCAGGGTTAGAATTATTCCTGCCAGCTTTCTTGGCTGGTCGACCTTGTTTTGGAGCCATCGTTCTGCTCACATGTAGACAAACTCATGTCAGTTCAAGAATAATAAATAAATAACCCTTGTTCAATCACATTAGTTCAATCATGTTCAGTTAAACTGAAATTTGATGTTGAAATGTGATTATAAGATGATATAGTATAACTACATTGATATACTTCAGACATGTTCTCAGTACACAAAGATCACACAAATGTTCGTAGTTATAATCAGTCCTGTTATCTCAAAAACATGTTAAAATATTACACAGCTCACCGCATTGTAATACAGATATATTATTACACATGTTTTTGATATATTATTACATAGAACACCGATTTGTTCTCACAAAGTACTTTGATACATTGCCAAACAGAAAATTAATATGTTCTCACACATGATCTTGATATGTCGCAACACAAGACTTTGATATGTTACCACACAGGATTTTGATATGTTACCACACAGGATTTTGATATGTTACAACACAGGATTTTGATATGTTACCACACAGGATTTTGATATGTTACCAAACAGGATTTTGATATGTTACCACACAGGATTTTGATATGTTACCACACATGATTTTGATATGTTACCACACAGGATTTTGATATGTTACCACACAGGATTTTGATATGTTACCAAACAGGATTTTGATATGTTACCACACAGGATTTTGATATGTTACCACACAGGATTTTGATATGTTACCACACAGGATTTTGATATGTTACCACACAGGATTTTGATATGTTACCACTCATGATTTTGATATGTTACCACATAGGATTTTGATATGTTAACAGTCTGGACACCAATATGTTCTTGCACTGAAATGTTCTCATACAAATATTAGAGGAGATACCACACAAGGTATTCAGAGATGATACCATATCTAGATCATTCACCTGCTTCCTTAGAGTCAGGTGAGACGTAAGTATCTCTAATACGGTAGTACACTTGTTCTCTAGAGTAGTACGGGACTGTTATAGCTCATGTCGCGTACCCTATAGATCCCGGGTAGCCTGCTGAAGCTGTGCCCGTAGCTTCACCTTGTGGGAGGATTCTCCCATATCAGGGATAATGTTAGGCACATCCCTAGGTGCCAGCTGTCATTGTGAAGGTAGACCCGTAGTCTTGCGAGCTTAACCCCGCAAGCATCGAAGTCCATCACATACTTGAATCCTTTGAGGTGATGAAATTTGCCTTCTCCCTAAAGAAGCATCCACACTCGGTGCTTGATAATGTTTGGGTGAAACAAATAGTGCATGTAATGATAACGTAGCTGGTACCTGTGGTATAGACCGGAAAGTAGCCGATGATGCTTCCGATGAATCAGAATCCGAGCTCAAACTAGAGCTAGGCGTATCATCAATTTTCACTTATGAAAATCTCTTATCAGTATCATGTAATACATATTGAATAATAATATTCAACATAAACATGATATAATGTCTCTTCCTATCTCAAAGCAACTATCGTCCTTATAGTTGTTTTTGTTCTTCTTGCATTGAATTTCTCTAGAACGCACACGTGTTGCAAATTTCAGTTATGCTGGCCACTTATAACTGGAATTTGTACCACCTGATTATCCTGGCTTAATTCAAAACAAGTTTTGTTCATTTGTTATGTTCGGTGCTCTTTGTGTCACTATTCGAGCCTATGGTTATAGTCTAGGTCTCTAAGTCAACCTAATTCTCTATAACCTGTGGCTCTGATACCACCCTGTCACACCCTCACCTCTCGTCACCTGATATGATGTCATACGTCACCGTGAGAAGGTTGCGGAAGCATAGTGGTGATGTCTCAGAGATGAGGTGTGACTTACTTGATCCGATATCATAGCACACAGATTAACTCAAAAGAAATACATTACGAGAATCGTTATTACAATTAACAGTATAGTTTACAGACAAGGTTTATTACATAACAAATTATTTAATTACAAACTTATGAAGTGCGTCCTCACCCGATGGTCAGTCTTCCTGCAAAAGTTTTAAGTTTAAAAACGTCAGCACAAAACTGGTGAGTTCATACAGTTCAAGTTCAATGATATGATATGGCATGTAATACAAGTTCTCAAAATATTCAGTGTGAGATAACCATGGGACCCGTATCTAGTTCCTTTCGGACGAGATTCTATGTACTTCGAAGACATTACCTACTGGTAATCTCTTATGCCTCATTATCTTAATGCCTATCACAACATTAAGAAGTTATAGTAAAACAGGTAACAAACATTCACAGCAAGGGGAGTTGCAAACTCCTAGCAAATGGGTTGTCAGCCGATAGTACTATCACTGTTCCCTGTTCGGCCCCACACGGGTTCACTAGATACAGTTCAGTAATGAGGACTTTTAGGTTTCGTGATAGAGGTTTGGTTTACAACACAATCCCATGAAATCGTATAGATTCCAATAACACATATCATATAGTTTTGAAGAGTTTCACAGTCCTACCCCGATGTTTATAAAAGATTAAAAAGAAAAGGGGTTGTACGAAACTCACCTGATAACTCAGAAGTGGCATAATATTACACAACTGATAGTAATAGGGCGATTTAGCATTTAGTTGTGTTTAATGAGATATTTAGGTTTTAACTTACTGATTAAATCATTCTAAACGTGCAATGTCAAAGACATTGTCTTAACAGTCATCAAACTGAGATTAGTTATATAATTAATTACTTTAATGTTATATCATACAATGTATGATAATGTAGGAACCTACACTGATTAAGGTTCCTAATAAAAGGTTGATGACGCACTTGATTAATCAAAATAATCTCGGATTAATTAAATAGTTAATGTTGTTGATTATAGTGCTATAACAGTTTCTAGATAATTTAATGGCTTAGGAATGATCAATCCTTGTTATTGATTACTCAATTATCATGAAATATCACAATGTAGCATTAGAATAGGCTTAATAACCATGTTTAACATACTAATCTGACTGTTATCATAATCATCAGATAATCGTTCCAATGAGTATGTTAATGATTGTGATTAGTTTGAAACACTTGGATTTAACCTTGCATTTCAAAGATTAACCAAACTAATCACCTACATTGTCATAATCAAATGGTTTAAACCATTATAATCATGGTTATGATTTCATGCAAACCGGGGATTACAAAGGATCAAAACAAGGATTTAACCGTTAAAACATCGTGTTCTTCATTTATAATCAATCCTAGCCATCATCTAGGCAATAATCGACAATCCTAACTATGTCATTACGTTCAAAATCAAGATCTAATCAATCAAAATCAAACTAGAAGGTTAAAACGAACCGTTACCTGATCTGACGGATTTCTGCGGTTAAAACAACGATCGGGACTTGAAAATACGATCCTTTGTAAGTTTGGTGGGTTTATAGACCTTCAAAATGGATTTATAATGATGAAAATACGATATGGAGGTGTTTTTGAGCGTGAAGGGTCGAGAGGAACGAAATATGATGATCCCCATGCAATCTGATCGAATTATCTCATTTTTGCCGACATAAGGCCGCCGGGCGCAGCGCCCCGGCTCGGCGTGTGGCCCGGGGCGTACCTCCCCAGGGATTTTTGTCCACTTTTTGATTTAATCTTCATTTCGCGATTCCGGGCAATCCGTAACTCCGTTTCACACACGTTTTCGCCCACGTTCATCATTTCTCGCATACAATCAACCTCTAATAATTACAATAGCTAAATCAACGTGGATTTCAAGCACGACCAAATGTGTTCACGTCATAAATGCCGAATTTTTCGTACGCAATTGTCACAAGTTTAAAAACAAAATGGTTTTAAAAACGAGGTTATGAGAACTCACCTGAATCCTTAGAATCAATGTTCTTGTGAAACGTTCACGTAAGAGAAATCAAAGTAACTCAACAACCTGTAATTATCGCGTGTTTGTGCTTGTAAGTATATGTGTTTCTTCTTAAGTTAGTGACCATACTTGTTCACTTTTAATTCCATGAAGTGTTTCACTTACTTAGTTTATTTCACCTAAGTTAAAGTAAAACCCTAGGGATTTTATAGATGATCATCAAAAAAATAATCTAAACTTATTAGTTTTTATTAACAAATGGTGATTATCAATTCTTGAGATACTATGTGTATTCTCATGAAAAGATAGGATAAAGAGTGATGTCTTTGTCATGCGCGTATCCATATATGCATACATGTCCCATTTAAATTGACCACTAAACTTTCTAAATTATATAACTTAACTTTTATGTTGAAGAAGTCATATCTAGGTTGATTTTATAAAATGTTTCAATGTATGATATTTCGAATTCTCAAGCTTGTGTTAGAGAGAGAAAAGGTGGTAGTTGAATTGTTCAGACATGCATGAATCCGCTCATTTATATATACATATGTTCATGTTCTTGGGTTTGTCCTTAACATCATAGTTGAAGAAATAAAACTTAGGCTCGACACTCCTAGGACCCGCGAACCTTAAGGTTCGGTTATCCCAGTTTCGGCAGCTCCCAACTCCCCATGATGGTCTAGGTTCGCTGCCCTGGCTCGACTAAATGGGAAAAGGTTTGTTGCCCTCCTAGGTTCGCCCAAGGTTGGTTCGTCTGAAGTGAGTGTTTCGGCCAACAAGACAAAGGTTCGGCTGATTAGGTAAAAAGGTTCGGCCTAGGTAGGGTTTGAATGGAAGAGGTTCGCTGCACATGGTGTTCTAGGTTCGTCTCCTCTTGGGTTCGCCCCTAGGTTCGGTTGATGACGATTTGTGGGACAAGGTTCGGCTCCTTTGTGCACAGCTCGAGGTAGGTTCGGCCATGGCAGTGGGGTTTGCTGCTTCTTGCAGTTTTGAACAAGAGGAGGTTTGGCCAGCCCCCTAACAGGTTCGGCCGACTTATCTCCCACCGAACCAGCTCCCAATTATCATCATCATCGAGTTCTTAGCTTTTGTAGGTCACCCATGGCTTCTATCAGTTATTACTATCTCGTTTAACAAGTTTAAAAACCCTAATCGCGGTCAAAAGTTGACAACCACAACAGATTAAGTTTCTAATAAAAACCAAAAAGTAAGTCTCAGATTTACCTCTAAATATTGACCAAATGTGAGATTTTCTTCTGGGTTCTTGTTCTCCTCGATCATGCGGTCGTTTGGACACCAAGATCTTGTAATTTCGTTGAGATTTTGAAGAGAAAACTTAGAGAGAAGTTTCTAGTGAGAAAGGGTGACGAAAATCATGGGGTAGAGAGAGAGTGAGTTCTTGCAAAATGAAGAAGAAGAGGGGAGAGTGGGTTTTTATACCCCGGTCAATCCCCGTATGCTCGGTCTTGTTTATATCGCATTAAAGTTGTATAAGTATCCCGGTTTTCTCGTAAAACATAATTAAAATATAAAACGTTTAAATAAATAAGTTTCGTTTTTAATAAAATGATTTTAAATGAAATCGTTTAAATACAATGCCTTCGTTTACTTTCGTTAAATTAATTATTTGAATAAAACAATTTGTTCGGTTTTGTTTTAGGTTGTGATTCCTAATAAACGTTATTAGTTTCCATTCATTAATTTAATATCGCAAAATATTATTCCGTTATCTCGTCGAAACGCGTTACTTACGTACGTATTCGTAAAGATCGTCACCTTTCCGAATCCAAAGCTCGTATCGTATTTCGATTCGATTTACGATTTATGGAACATCGTTTCAAGATATTATTCCTAATAATCATATTCGTGTGAATCGTCACCCACGCAAATACATTATTAAGTTAATATTTCTGAAACAACATTCGCGTTTAATTTATGATCGTAACCTCACCATTGCGTAATTATTTTCAGCCTTTTATTATCTTTAATATTACAATTTCCCAATCCCAATCCCACTAAACCATATCACCGACACATCCATAATAGACCGAAATATGCTTATGTATAAGGCATACGTAGGGGTAGGTTGCAACCTCCCCAGCCACCGTCCCACCGCTATTTCGATAAACCATGACCATGTGTCTTTGACTATGTTTAGCAACCAGACAATAACCAACTCATAACTCTTTTCTATCCCAAACCGAAACCTCGGATTCTCCTCACCAAAGCCTCAACACTGATATAATCATGATAAACTGAAGATGGCTTATGTATAGGACATATGTAGAGGTCAGTCGCAACTGCCTCAGCCACCGTCCCACCACCTCTTCGATAGACCATGATTATATCATTGTCTATCATTGATTATAGAATCCTAAACCACAACTCTTCCAAATCAACAATCCATAATATGTGAATTTAATTGCGATAAACTCTCTGGTTATGTTTAGTTGTGTTTCAACTAAACTTCCCATGGTTTATGCATATAATAGTATGTTCTCAATATGTATACCAGTATCAGTAATAACATCCAATAATTTATCATCATTAATAATTATCATATCAGGTCGTAACAGTACAATTAAACATGTACGGACAACCCGAAATACAGTGATGTTACATCAAAACATGCATAAAATTTACCTAGACCTAACATAGGATAACATTTATACATACAAAACATATATGATTTAAAAGCATTTAAGTTAAATATAATCCAAAGAAAATAATTTACGCATGCTTCCCAGCACCACGTCTATAAAATAAAAATGTTTAGAAAAGGGGCAATGAACTCACATGTGTTGCAATGCAATTGAACCAAGAAAGAATTTGTGCGCTCGTTTGATGTAGACTATATTCCTTCAGCACCTGAGTTGATTTATTATCATTCGAATACTATAAGTATTTATAATTTGACGTATATAGGGTTTTTGTCTCGGTGTGCAATTAAGTGTCCTATATACTTTCTAAAGTGTTGCTACAATTTCTCTAAGTGTTCTAATTTTTTTACTATCTATGAACCCTTATCCCTTAGTTAATTTAAACCAAACCTTATTTACATATGGTAAATGATAATAAAAGTTACAATATTTAAATAAATCATCATTTATAAAATCTTATTTAAGTTATAAAAGTAAAATTTAAAAATACTTTAAGAACATAAAAAAAACATTTCAATAAATAATGATAAATTATAAGTCATTTCATTTAGTAAAATTATAAGTTATTTTTATGAAAATTTGTAGGTTAACAAGTTAGGACTCAAGTTAACCTCACTAGATTAACTCCAAATCCTTTGATAGTTCTTTGTCACCACATTGCTCTTGTTCATTCTTAAGTTAATCATGACCTTAGATTATTCTATTCAAACAACCTAGGTTGATTATCCAAAGCATGAACTCTCTTGTCCCATCATAGTTCTTTAGTTCTTTGTAAACCATAGTCACTTAACAACTCTTAGATTGTTGTGATTTATATGAAGTACACTTATTTTATTTTCTTAGATGGCCTTAAGTTAGGATTTGTATCCCTATGGTTTTTGATTGACACTTACTTAATCACCCTTGAATCATTCTCATTACTAATATCCCTATTCTATAAGTTCAACAGTTTAAGTACAACAGCCCCTATGCCATCGATACTATCAGTATCGATGGGATCCTATGCCCAGAACTTGGAGTTCTTCGAAATTAGTAATGTCAACCAGGCTTTATCAATTTTAAGCCATCAAGATTAACAATCTCGATGGATGAAGGTTTGTTCATCATGTCATCGATATTGAACTTGTTCTTCATGTTCTTGCATCGGCACTAACATTCCCAAGTCCAAATCCAATTTCGAGTATACCAAACTTCAATCTAATGAGTTCCTTAACATCCTAAGTCGATTTTGTGCAAGTTCCTACGATTTACTGCCAAAGACAAAAATAGCTCGTTTGGAGTCGTTTTTACCACAAATTTGTTGATCCAAAGCTCGTTTTCTTTGTCTTTTCACGAACAACACGTTTCTATGGTCGTTTAGATACCATATTCGCCCAATTTGGTTGAGATTTGAGTGAGAAATGAGTGTTTTCTTAGAGAGAGAAAAGTTAGAGAGAGAATGAGACGATTTGTAGCGAGAGAGCTGGTAGGTGGGAGTTGTAGATGGCATTTAATGCTATTTTAAGTCTTTTCACGTTCCGGTAAGCTCGGGTTCGTTCGGTTTCGCTCTCTTTCGCGTAAATTCGTCAGTTTTCGGTTTTCTCGTATCGTAACTGTACAATATTTTAAATTAAAGTTTTCTAAATTATTTTAGGTGGTTATTTCTAGTAAATTAACTAAATATCTTTTTTTTATTTTTAAAATGTTTAATTTAACTGTTTCATCGAATCTTACGGTTTTCGCGCGTATTCGTTCGGATCGTCACCCGTACGAACACGAAGACAACTGTACTTTACGATTTGATTTAACTAATTATTATACGTAATTCAGAAAGTTAAACTTACATATATATTAGTGCGAATCGTCATCCACAAGAATACTATGTTAGTTTCATATTCACATAACGACGTCCGTTATTGTTTTGTTTTGTACATTCTCACATACGTTTATACATAATATATCCTAACAATCGTGCACATAATAGTTTCGTGTTGTCGGATATGATTCTTACTGTTAAACCATGGATTCACAATATGTATCTGGAATAGATTCATAATAGTTTCGCATTGAATATCAAATAGCAAGTAGTACACAGTTTCATACCTGATCTACTGTACAAGTTATTGTTCCTACTACGGTTCGGACATTGATGTTACAGTCTCCCCTTGTTAGAGAAATTTCATCCTGAAATTTAAGAATCGTTATCGTGTACGGCTTTCTCTGCAAACAGATAGGGATACTTGGACTTCATGTGATCCTCACGTTCCCAAGTAAAGTCAGGTCTGCGCTTGGAATTCCATAGAACCTTAACGATCGGAATACGGCTTCACTTCAGTTGTATAACTTCACAATCCATAATTTCCAAAGGTACTTCAATGAAATTTAATTGTTCGTCCACTTGAACTTCCTCAACTGGTATGACAAGTTATTCATCTGCTAGGCATTTCTTAAGATTTGAGATGTGAAACACGTCATGCACACTGCTGAGTTCATCGTTTAAGGTCAACCTATACGCCACACGAACAATTCGTTGAATGACCTCGAATGGTCAGACGTATCAGCTAGTGGACTTTAGAAGAGACATAGCTTACTTCTGTGCTGTGCATATTTTGATAGACATAACTTTGAAACATTTTTTGTAAATATTGTGCAGATACAAGATAGAAAACCAATGATTCTTTTTGGGTAGATTTACTTAGTTAAATTATGAACATGTATTGGGTAATTTAACATTGTAGTTCTATATCAATGTCATGTTAGCATTTCTCATTATATATCATGCGCCATGTAAACAATCTTTTCACTTTGATTATCACACGATATCGCGCCCCGAGAACCATCCGCCTGACGGGAAAGTCGATCCAGCCTGCCGGCTCGGGGTGTGACAGATTGGCGTTAGAGCCATGGTTATATAGAAATATAGGTCATATTACTTAAAATGTTTGACCTAGACTATAACCTAGGGACCCTTCATGTAGAGAGCATAAGATTTAGGACTTTATTTGCATATATATTCTGCGTTCAATCATTGCACTAACCGATGTTCTTTCGGTTGTGATCAGAATGCCGCCAAGAAGACCACCAGCTCTTTTGCCACCTCACCACACTCACCAACACCATTACCATCACCATCACCACCTCCTCCTCCTCCACATACTCCACCCCATCAACCACCACCTAACTACGAGTTAGATCTGGCTACCATCGTACTGGCCACTCTGCTGACAAGTCAACTGAGGGGAAGTAATTCCCGAGATGATGAACCGAATTAGCTCCAACAACGGCAACAGTACCAGCAACTTCACCGGTGAAGACAGCGGGAACACCAAACACCAACAAGATTATTCCTACAAGAGCTTTGTGGATGCAAGCCACCGGTATTCATTGGCAACAATGTATTCAATGGCAACAAGAGAGCTGTCAGCTTGATCCAATGGATCAAAAAGATGGAGATAACACTCGACAACAGTGGCTGTCGTGAACAACACAAGGTGAGGTATGCTGCGGGCTCGTTTAATAAGCGAGCTCTTACATGGAAGAATGCCCACGTGTAGACTATGGGCAGAGATGAGGCATTGTCCATGTTGTGGGAGGAATTTAAACTATTGCTGAGGGCAGATTTTTGCCTGAGAAACGAGTTGAAAAAGGTTGAGACGGAGCTGCTCAACCATGTCATGGCTGGTGCTTGGCATCTGGCCTGCACCATCTGATTTCATGAATTAGCAACACTGGCACTGGATATAGTGCCAGCAGTGGAGAAACGGATCGAGCGGTATGTCGGTGGACTACCGGCTTGCATTCAAGGGCACATGATTTCTGCCTACCCAGCTACCTTTGAGATGGTTTTTGCTCTATCAGCAACATTGACAGATGTAATGGTTGCCTCTAGGGCACTGAAGAAAGAGGCTGAAGCAGCCAAGACTGTAAGCTCAAGGAAACTGAATAAACGCCCGGCCAAGAAACAGAAGGTGGTCATAAACTTTGATGCTACCATGCATGCTACAACAACCACACAACCACCACCACTGTAGATCAAAAAATCGTATACTAGCACAGCTCAATGCAACAACTGTCAGTTTCACCATCATCCTGGAATCCTGTGCAGACAATGCATTGGGTGTGGAAAATTGGGTCACTAGGTGATTCACTGCAGAAACTCAACTCCCCAGAACAGGAACAACAATACAGTGGTGATGGCTGCCTCACTTGTGCCAAAGTCAAAGCTGAACACCAGAAACCGTCAGGTTCGCTGGAACAACTAGAAATACCACAATGGAAGTGGGAACAAATAGCTATGGATTTTATTACCAAGCTACCCCATACATCCAGCGGACATGATTCCATATGGGTCATCATTGATCGATTGACTAAGTCCGCTCATTCTTTACCGATCAGAGAAAACTACAAGATGTAAAACTAGCAAGGCTTTATGTCAATGAAATAGTAGTACGGTACGCAGTGCCATTATCTAGTATTTCAGACTGGGACAGTCGATTTACATCGCAGTTCTGGCAATCATTGCAACAATCCTTAGGGAAAACTGTTAACTTGAGCACTGCTTACCATCTACAAACAGACGGTCAAAGGAGCGAACAATCCAAACCCTATAGGATATGCTGACGAAATGTGTCCTGGATTCGGTGGAAGTTGGGACAATCATTTAGCACTCGTTGAGTTTCCCTACAACAATAGCTACAACAACAGTATCGGATGTGCTAAGTTCGAAGCGCTGTATGGTAGAAAATGTCGGTCTCCAATTTGTTGGACCGAAGTGGGAGATAACAGAATCACTAGGCCTGAACTTATTCAGGAAACTACTGATAAGATTGCCCAGATTCAACAGAGACTACAAGCAACACATAGCCGCCAAAAGAGTGACCGAGTCATGTTGAATGAGTCCACGTGCAAAGGCGTGGTTCGTTTTCGGGCTAAGGGAAAGTTAGCACCAAGGTATGTCGGATCGTTCAAGATAACTCAACGGATTGGTCTTGTGGCATACAGACTCAGACTTCCTGATGAACTCAGCGGGCTACATGATATGTTTCATGTATCCAATCCCAAGAGATGTCTCGCTGATGAATCGTTAGTCATACCATGGAAGAATTTCAAGTGGATGAGCAACTACATTTCATTAAGGAACATGTAGAGATTATGGATCGTGAAGTGAAGAGACTGAAACAAAGTAGTATCCCTATCGCGAAGGTTCGTTGATATTCAAAGCGCGGACTAGAATTTACCAGGGAGCGTGAGGATCACATGAAGACAAAGTATCCCCACCTGCTTGAAGAAGAAGTAGTACCCGACAATGATGCTTAAATTACGGGACGAAATTTCTTTAACAAGGGGAGACCGTGACAACTAGTACTAGATCGTCCGACATTCCGTACGGTATGTGTACTTTCACCATGACTATGTATAAACAACTATTTATGAATACCTACATGTGAATTACTATTCGTTAAACAGTTGTGTGACAACAGGGCTGTCGAACATATGACAGTTTTACGTATTTCGATGAGAAATCGAAATACTGAAATAGAACAAATCATGAGAAACAACAAAGTGCGAGAACAAAGGACAAAAACATCTCGGTTGCGATCTGATTTCCATAAATAACAGAAAGTAGATGGCCGATAACTCAGTGTGAAAACAAGGTAAAAACCGTATAACTATGTGCAAATAGGTAAGTTCATTTGAGTCCGTCTGTGAGAATGTCTAAAAACCGTATAACTATGTGCAAATACGTAAGTTCATTTGAGTCCGTCTGTGAGAATGTCTAAATCAAAACGATATTTCAGTATCGTTTCAGAATAATAAACCGATGGTGTGTCTGCGTGGGTGACGATTCACACAACATATATGTGGGTTTAACGTTCTGAATAGTAACTTAAAAGTAGAAAACAAAATCAGAAAGTAAAGCCATCGTCGTGTCCATTCGGGTGACGATTCGAACGAATACGCGCAAAGATAATACGATCTGACGAAACGTAATTAATAAACGATTTCGGAATAATAAAAGAAGTAAAATAAATAGAAAATATTTATTAGAAATTAGAACTTTAAAAAGACTTAGAAATATTATTTATTTAAATTTTGGTAATATCGCGTATTACGTTCCGAAAACATAACGAAAACGAGAACAGAGCGAACCGAAACGAACCCGAAACTCTACGGGGTATATAAACCTAAATGAACCCGTTTCCTTCATTTATTACCCTTCCACTCTTTGTCTAAAACCCATTTCCTGAACTTCACCCTCTCTATAAGATTTCTTCACAAAAACACCATATCTCTCTCAATTCTTGCCCAAACCCTTCAAATTTGGTATCCAAACGAAGCTCTCAACCACCTCTACACGAAAGTACAACAGATCGGTGGTGAACTCATCGAAAACAAAAGTAATGTGAGCTGCAAATCTCGGATTTTCAGGGTTTTCTCGAAACCCAGCCCTTTTAGCTTGCAGATCGATTTTGGTCCATCAAACCATGATGGATTCGCATGAACCGACTTCTCCAAGCTGGAATAACTTCAAAATAAAGATCTACGGGGCTGAACAGATAGAATCGACACATGAACCATACAAAATCGATGGAAGAATTGGTTAGAGGCTAAGTATCGATGGACACAAGCTGAATCTGAGTTCATCGATTTTAACAGGATCGGCCACCCTCAAAATCGACCAACTCCTGGTCGATACTGATAATATCGACCCTTCCAAGTAATCAGCAATTGATCTCCATCGATATTATGGTCGAAATTAGCCAGGCCACCGAGATTATGCACCTCGACAGGGGTAATTTGGCTGATTCGGTCGATTCTAGTAACTACGATGGGTTTGTGGACCCGCAATCTTGTCGATACTACAGCCTCATGAGATCCGAGAACAGCGAAACAAGAATCAGATGAAATGGTTTAGAAACGAAGTGGTAGTGCCGATGGTAACATCATGGAGGGTATCGAGAACCCCTTAGGGTTTGCATTGAATCAGTTTTGATATTCATTCATCGACATTGCCTATGTACCCATCGATACGAACTTAAACATGTATAAAACTTATGTAAATTAAAAACTAAATGTTTTAAACATAAGGGAGATAATCTAGAACAACAAGATGGGTAATAAAAAGCTATGGTTTTGTATAAACACTTTTAGGGTTTGCAACAAAAGGTGTTAATCTATTTGCTTTTAACTTAGTTAATTTGAACACTTGTTAAATATGTATTTAACATATGAGATAGCTAAGTTTTATAACAATTTACTTATGTTAACATAGTAAAATGATGATTATCATTTTAAGTTAACATAAGGTTAAACACATAAATTTAACCTAAAACCCTAAGTCTTATACTTAGAAAATATTATGGTTCTTCAAAACTATACAAAGTAAATAGGTTACACCTAAGTTTAAAACATGTAGATCATCAATACTTCATTTATTAATATTTAACCTAAAATGGGTTAAGTGTTAGCATATCACACCACAAGGGATCAGGACTAAACAAAGAACCAAGATCTATAGGTGTTAACCAACTTTAGGGTTAACATACGACCTAAAACTTATACTTACAAGTTACAAACAACTTTGGAATTAAACACAGGGTCATGAATACAATCACAAGAACAACAAGTGAGCGCGTGCATTTTGTGATTACTAGGTCAACCACTACAATTCCAGGTGAGTTCATATGCCCCTTTTTAATAATCTTTTGATTTAACTGCGGGGCTGAGGACATGCTAAAATTTTTCTTAAATGTTTTAGTACATTGTATGATGATAAGGTTTTGCTTTGTTATTACAACTGTATGCCTTATTATGTGATGTAATAACTGTGAGATTATAACTGTTATTCCTGTTAGACCATATCTGTGATTTTTATGAGTTCATAACTGATATTTCTTTAAGACAATATCTGTGACTTCTAAGAGATAAGACTATTATTCCTTTCTGATTACAACTGCAATCCTTATGAGGAATACATGTTATTCCTATGGAATTATTTTATTATTTTTAAGCAAATTATAAGTGTTATTCCGATGGGAATATTTCAATTAATTCTAAGAGGATAGATCTATTATTCCTATGAGATCATGTGTGTTATATCTATGAGAATCAAATGAAAATATGAACATGAGGTGATGAGTTGATGATTATGGGATGAGGACTAGAAGAACTCTTTTGATTTTTAGCCAGCCTATTCCAACTCTATCATTTATGACACGGGTGATAAGAGTATGATAGTGTCTACTAATTATATCACCGCTTCTATTCTGTGGACTGGTAGACTAAGAGTCTGACCTATCTTGTGTCACAAGCTAGTGGCACATAGTTGTGAGGTCTTGAGAAAACTAAGGAATATGAATGAATAGAGGACATTGTGGTTTGCCTTTGTGGTGGCTACAATGTGGTCAATTCAATTCTATAGATCAATTGGGATATAACTACGTGTCAGACTTACTATCACTTCATAATCAGATGTGAGTAATAATAGTAAGTTGAAGACTATCCCACCTCTAACAACTGTGGTAATACCACCATTTATAACTTTGGCAATCCACCATTTATAACTGTCGATAATTTTACTCTTTAAAACAAAAGTGTATACCACAATTTATATTTGTGGTAATCCACCATTTATAAATGTGGAAATTTGTACACTTTAAAACATATTATGTTGTGTTAATATCATTTTGAAGTAATGGGTTATTGTATTGGAAATTCTAATTGGGATTAAACCTATGTGTGATGAAATGGATATATTTAGCCACAGTACAGGTGGTATTGAGTTCAGTTAAGTGTGTGGTGGGCTAGCGACTTCATTCATGATACATATGCCCTATATATAAGCATACTTAACTGGACGATATTCTATCTGTATGTGTATGTATAGAGAGGACATGGGGATGAGTTAATGTCAAATGGGAATAACTAAGACTTGTGTAATACAAGATGTTGTGTAAATAACTACAAAAGCTTTTAAATAACTAAACTTATGAACTCACCAACCTAGTGTTGACTTTATTAAAATGCATGTTTTCTTACGTGATGAACAGGTCTAGTTACAAGCACCAGGACTAAGCTAGTGGACTTTAGAAGAGACCTAGCTTACTTTTGTACTGTGCATATTTTGAATGACATAAATTTGAATCATCTTTTTTAAACCTTGTGCTGATACAAGATAGAAAACCAATGATTATTTTTGGGTAGATTTACTTAGTTAAATTATTAACATGTATTGGGTAATTTAACTTTGTAATTCTATATCAATGTCATGTTAGCATTTCTCATTATATATCATGTGCCATGTAAACAATCTGATCACTATGACTATCACACGATATCGCGCACCGAGAACCATTCGCCAGACGGGAAAGTCGATCCAGTATGTAGGCTTAGGGTTTGGCAGTTCGTAATGCCCGTACCTTGTTTGGAATGCCGTCTTCGGTATGTCTTCATCTTGTACCCGCAACTAATGGTATCCTGAATGCAAGTCGATCTTTTAAAAGTACCGTGCTTCTTGTAATTGATCAAACAAATCGTCAATCCTTGGCAGTGGACACCGATTCTTGATCGTCAGCTTATTCAGTTATCCATAGTCAATGCACATACAAAAAGGTCCATCCTTCTTCTTCATGAACAAAACCGAAGCTCGCCAAGGCGGTAGCTCGGTCGGATGCAACCTTTATCCAGTAGCTCCTGAAATTGATTTGACAATTCCTGCATCTCAGAAGGTGCTAACATATATGGAGATTGAACAATAGGAGTTGCTCCAGGAATTAAGTCAATATGGAACTCTACAGGTCGTGTCGGTGGCAACCCTGGTAGATTTTCGGAAAATACTTTTGGGTATTCCTTCACTACAGGGACGTCTTGAATCTTGATCTTGTCTTTATTCCTTTTCCACCACACGAGCGAGGAAAGCTACGCACTTCTTCCGTAAACACTTACGTGCCTTTATGCTAGAAATGTTTTTACCATCTGTTTTGCTTGACCCCCTCGAATTTTCAACACGTGGTCGTTCGCCATCGGTATTCGAAGTAGCTTTTCGGAACAGACAATCTCAATCCAATTAAGGGATAACCAGTCCATTCCTATGATAATGTCAAAACTACCGAATTCCATCTGTTACAAATCGATGGTAAAAGATTGATCATTCAATACTAATGGGTGTCACACCCCACCTCTCTTCACCTGTTGATAATGTCACTGAGAAGGTTGCGGAAGCATCGTGGTGATGTCTCAGAGATGAGGTGTGACTTACTTCATCCGGTATCACAACACACAGATTAATTTAAAGATAACATATTATAAGGGTTTCATAATCACAACCAAACTTACAATTTACAAACTGAGTTTATTACACAATCTAATTTATTTAATTACAGTTGTGCAAAAATGTAGCCTCGCCAATGGTCACTGTCTCCCTGCAAAAGTTTTAAGTTTAAAAAGACCATGATATGCAAATATTCGATATATACATTTCAAGATAACCATGGGACGCATATCTAGTTCCTTTCGGACTACTCCGTTTTTTTCTATATAAAGATACTACCCGTCGGTAAATATTTTAGTACCTCATTGTCTTAATGTCTATCACTACATTAAGAAGTACTAGAAACAGGTAACAAATATTTACACCAAGGGGAGTTGCAAGCTCCCGAAAAATGGGTTGTTAGCCGATAGTACCATCATTGTTTCCTGTTCGGCCCCACATGGGTTCACTAGATACAGTTCAGGAAATGAGGACTTTTAGGTACTGTGATATAGTTATGTTCTACAGGCAAAATCCCATGAAATCCACAAGTTCTCAACAAGTTCACATGAAATCACGCAGATAACAGTGATACATATCATATGTTTGAGAAATAGTTCCACATATATACACCGATTTTTGTAAAACATTAAAAAGAAAAGGGGTTGTATGAAACTCACCTTAAGTCTTACTGATAGTAGAATATTGCACAAACTAATAATAATAGGGTGATTCTGCAGTTTAGGTTTAATAAGTTATTAATGTTTTAACTTACTTATTAGATCTTTCAGAACGTCTAATGTCAAAGACATTGCAGTGAAAGTCATCAAGCCGATATTAGATACTTAATTAGTTCATTTAATGTCTTATCATACAATGTATGATAATGCAGCAACCTATACTGATTCAGGTTCCTAATACAAGGTTGATGACAGATTTGTTTAATCAGAATAATTTCAGATTAACCAAATATATATTGTTGTTGATTATAATACTGAAACAATTTCTAGATGTATATATGGCTTAGAAATGATCAATCCTTGTTATTGATTATCCAAATATCATGAAATATCACAATGTGACATTGGAATAGGTTTAATAACCTTGTTCAACATGCTAATCTGACGGTTATCATAAACATCATATAGTTATTCCAATGATTATATTAATGATTGTGATTAGTTTGAAACAATTGGATTTAACCTTGCATTTCAAGGATTAATCAAACTAATCATATACATTGTCACAATCAAATGGTTTAAACCATTATAATCATAGTTATGGTTTCATGAAAACCGGGCATCACAACGGATCAAAACAAGGATTTACCCGTTAACACATCAAGTTATTCGTTTATAATCATTCCTAGCCATCATCTAGGCAATAATCAACAATCCTAACTATAGGATTACGTTCAAAAACAAGATCTAATCAACCATTATCAAACTAGAAGGTTAAAATGAACCAATATCTAATCAGACAGATTTTTATCTGCAGGACAACGATCAGAACTTCTAGATATGTTCCCTGGCTTCAAATATATGATATGATGGCTTCAAATTGAGTTTCAGATGATCAAAAATTCGTATTATCGTCTGTGGAAGCAAGTAAGTTCGAGAAATGATCATTTGTGAGTTTTGCATGTAATCAGATTTTTCATTCCTATCTGCCAAACCGCCACAAGGCTCGCGCATCGCCTGGCGTGGCCGTTTGGCTTCACGCGTACCATGCGGAACCATGAATCTCATATATTTTGAGTTTGCGCACATCACCTAGCGTGGGCGTTTGGGGCTAGGTATACCATGCGGCTCCCTAGAATTTGATATTTTGGTATTTTTCTTCGTTTTTCGATTCCGGAGAATCCGAAACTCCGTTTCGCGCACTGTTATCTCCCACGTTCACCATTTCTCGCATACTTTAAATCTGTAATAATCACAATCACTAAATCAACGTTGATTTCAAGCACGGCGATATGTGCTTTCATTGTTGATGACATAATTATTCAAACGTAATTGTCACAATGGGTAGTTCCTAAGAATAGTATGTAATGTTACTTGTTTACTGTCAGCTACTTCTATGGTATAAGGGGAGTCTAATTGTTCTTCAGTATGACTAAGTTTGCATGCAAAGTCGGACGAGATAAAATTCTGATCAGCACCAGTGTCAAATAAAACAGAAGCATAAAAGTCATGTAAGAGAAACGTACCAGTGACCACATTTGTGTCTTGACGAGCAGCTAGAGCTCCTAAGGCAAAAGCTCTTCCACGCGATGCCTGAACTACCGGTTGCATCTTCTTTGGGCAGTTCCTTGAGTAGTGGCCAGCTTCGCAATAGTTATAGCATTCGCCATTGATTTGATTCGGATTGTTGGGTGGAGGGAGAGCTAAAGCAGCATTGTTCACCGCTTGAGTAGGTGCCATTCTATAATGTTGGACCCAATGGCCCTTTCGTCCACGACCCATGCAATGTTTGTAGCGAGTGTTAGCAGCATGATGGTATTGGCACTGGGCACACAAAGGAAATATGACGGTGTATGGTTTCTTGTTGTAGTTCTGTAGTGCAACTTCTACTAGGTTGAGTGGGGCGGCATCGTATAGTTCTTGATGACCTTATACTTCTTCTTTGGGGCATGAGTAGGTTTCTTTGATGATTCTTCCTTTGCTTTTCCAGTGTTAGCTTCCTTCTTTAGAGTCCCAGAAGCTACTATCACACGTAAGTAAGTTTTCCTAGCAAGTTGATACCTAACTCCAAAGCGACCGGACTTTCTGCTATGACCAAGCCCTGTGTGCAGGCAGGTAATCCGCCTACATACCTGTCAATTGGCTACACCAATGTTGGTACCATGTCTAGAACCAACGTTACCAACTCATGATAGCGGATAGTATATCCCATGTTATCAGCTCCCTTCATCACATGGTTGGACAGGTCTGTTGCCATTCTCTGCAGCTCATTCTTGGGACAAAAATCATTACTCAGTAGAGTCTTGTAATATGCTCATGGCAATGCCAGAGCCTCATTTCTTCCTATAGCTCTGATATTTGAATTCCAACATGTCAAAGCCTTCTTGTTGAATGATCCTGTTACATACCGAACCTTGTGATCCTCTGGACAACTACTGATGTCCAGAGTAGTCTCCATCTTTTCTATGCATTAGATTAATGTAATGGCTCCTTCAGTTTCGCTGAAGCTTGGCGGTTTACATCCCACGAACGACTTGTAGCAGTAGTCTGGTGCAGTGTCGGTGTTTCAACTAGCTTCCCCTAACGAGTTCCCATTGTTGTTTCCGTTTCTTTGAATCTGATTGATCTTGTCTGGGATCACCTATTTTAGTTGATTGGTCAGTTGACTGGTCCGTAAAGTTTCTAATGCAACAATAGCAAGATCCAACTCCGGATTCTGGTTCCGGTTGTGAGGTGGAGTGTGCGGGGGAGGATGAGGTGGTGGAGGAGGTGGCGGTGGTGGTGGAGGCATAAGAGGAGGTGGTCTTCTGGGTGGCATTCTAATCACAACCGAAAGAACATCAGTTATTGCAATGATCGAATGCAAAAGACACAAATGCAAGTAAATTTCTAAGTCCTATGTTCTCTAGATGAAGGGTCCCTAGGTTATAGTCTAGGCCAAACCGTTTAAACAATTGACCTATGTTTCTCTATAACAATGGCTCTAATACCAATCAGTCACACCCCGAGCCTGCGGGCTGGATCGACTTTCCCATCGGGCTGAAAGGTCTAGGGGCACGATATCGGGTGAGAATCGGAATGATCAGATTGTTTACATTGCACATGATATTAAATGAGAAAACACTATATGAAATAAAATTACAAAGTTAAATTACATCAGTATCATTCTTAATTTAACAATGTAAATCTACCAAAAACATTATAAATTTTCTATCTTGTATCTGCACAAGATATACAAAATAATATATAAAATGATGTTCAACAATATGCACTTCCAAAATACTAGGTCCTCTATCAAGCAAGAAAATAAAGTCAACACATGGTTGTTGAGTTCATATAGTTTTGTTATTGAAAAATGAATTTGAACGAACCAAACCAAGTGACAACCTTAACCTCACCAACAACCACCTATACTATTCGGTCAAGTATGCTTATATATGAGGCATACGTAGGGTCAAGCCCATCCGGCAGCCCACCACATACCGAACCACTTAGAATATTGTTGTTAATGATGATTCAGCGTTTCACTTTCAACCATCACCACACTTGTTTCGTTAGTTTCCGCACCATGCTTTTTCTATTAGATTCGTGAAAACATTAGATTCGTTAGATTTGACAAAACTCTTGAGTCGTTAGATTAGTCAAAACATTTGATTCATTAGTTCTGTCAACACACACAACAACACCATAGCAATGTGGAAAAATGTGGAAGTTGTTAATTTAAAATGCTTAAATAAATCAATACATAAACATTTCAATTAAAAGCTAAGTCCTAACGATTGGGCCTTGGTCGAACTCGAGTAGACTAGTATATGTATCAAAGGTTATTAGAAGTTAGGGGATTCTGTAAATATCATCAAACATGTGACCTAAAAATGGAACGGTTTAGCCAGGACATCTTGAAATGTAGGGTTTTTGTTTGGTTCATGATTCGTCTAGATTCGTCCCTTGTTTCGTATAGTTTCGTTCACACTTGATATCTTTGATATTTCCCAGACTTTCTTCTGAAAATGGTTCATTGATTCGTCTAGATTCGTTGCAAGATGTACTTGATTCGTTGATCATTAAATACTAGATTCGTTGAACAAATGTACACTTGATTCGTTGACCGTTGAACACTTGGTATGTTAAACATCGAATAATTGATTCATTGCAAATTGTTTCGTTTTGTTTTGTTAAAATAGTTTCGTTTGATTCGTTGAAAATAGATCCGTTGAACACTAGATACGTTGAAAATACTTTCGTTGAAAATGTATACTTGATTCATCAAAATTTTTATTTGAATATGAAATAATCATCAACTTATTATATAAGTGGATGACCTTTTGTGAAACCAGCATAAAATTTACATAGACATAATCTAGGATAACATTTATACGTACAAAATATATATGATTTAAAAGCATTTAAGAAAAATATAATCCAAATAAAATAATTTACGCATTCTTCTCAGTCCCTCGTTTATAAAACAAAAATGTTTAGAAAAGGGGCAATGAACTCCCTGTGTTGCAATGTAATTGAACCAAGAAAGAATATGCGCGCTCATTTGTTATAGACTACGTTCCTTCAGCACCTGAGTTGAGTTATTATGATTCGAATACTATAAAGATTTATAATTTGACGTATATAGGGTTTTGGTCTCGGTGTGCAACTAAGTGTCGTATTTACTTTCTATAGTGTTGCTTCAATTTCTCTAAGTGTTATAATTTTTGTACTATCTATGAACTCTTTTCCCTTAGTTAATTTAACAACTAAACCTTATTTACATAATGTGACAACTAGTACCAGATCGTCCGGCAAGTTCGTACGATATGTGTACTTTCACTATTTACTATGTGTAAATACAATGTGTAAACAGTTGTGTGACAACAGGACTATGAAAACAATTAACAGTCGTATGTATTCCAATGAAAATTGAAATACAAATATACAAAAACACACGAGAAATAACCACAGGGAAATGACAAAAACATATTGGTTGCGATCTGATCTACACAAATAACAGAAATCAGATGGCCGATAAATCTATGAGTAAACAAGGTGAAACAAGTGTGATTATATGCAATTAGTTGAGTTTAGTTGAGTCCGTCAGTGAGGGAATACAATTCAAAACGAAGGCTAAGTATCGTGTATGAATAATAAACTGACAGTGTGTTTGCGTGGGTGACGATTCACAGAAACATATATGTGGGTTTAACGTTATGAATGATAACTAAAAAGTAGAAAACAAAATCAGAAAGTAAAGCCATCGTCGTGTTCGATCGAGTTACGATTCGAACGAATACGCGCGAAGATTACATGATCTGACGAAACAGATAAAATAAACGTTTTCCAAACAGTAAAATAAGAAAAATTAGATAAGAAAATATTTACAAGGAATAAACACCTTAAGAATGTTAAAAATCAAACCATTTTTATTAAACTCGTAAAATACGCGTTACGTTTCGAAAACGTGACGAAAACGTAAAATCGAAAATCCGAAACGAACCCGAACTTACCCGGGGTATGAAAACCCCAACTCAAGCATTAAATCTCATTTATTATCCTACCCACCTCCTCTCTCTCTCTCTCTCTAAACCTGGTTTCCCTCTCTCTCCCTAGGATTTCATCACAAAAACCTCCATATCTCCTTCAATTCTTGGCCAAATCCTTCAAATAAGCTATCAAATCGATGCTCTTGACATCCACTACATGAAAGTACAACATATCGGGAGTGAAAACATTCAAAATCGAGGTAATGGAGCTTACGGGATATTAGGGTTTCTACAACCCTATTATAACTGTGGTGTTTAACTTGAGTTATACCTGAAAAATCATTAGAAAGCTCATCCAAATGAAGTATAACCAGGAGGAAAACCTTGAATGAGCTGCTATCATGAAAAAGACACCATGAGGATGTTCGGTTGCAGCTCGACCGAATGGGACTGCACGAGTGAGGCTAGAGCCGAATGGGTATTTCCACTCGCATGGGCTTGATGACCGTATGAGCAGCCGAACGAATGGATGCTCATGGTGTTCCATTCGCATGAATGCAGCCCATTTGTATGATCATACTCATTCGTATCTCAGGACCATTTGCACCAAGAAATGGATTTTCATTTGGGTGAAGAGAGCCATTAGCACCATGCGATCCTTCGCCCCACATTATGAGAACTTCATTCGTGTGATGATCCTTATTCGTCCCGCCTGCCTTAACACCCTAAAACTTGTAAATAACATCTTGAATCAACCCCATTAAACAACATGCATTGAGTTAAAGGTGCTAACTAGTTTTTACTACAAAGTTGGTGAAATGTTTTTATAAACCCAACTTAATATCACCTAAAATCCTTTTTATAAAGTTTTATATAACTAAGCTTTACAACTTATTTCTTATATTAATACCTTCAAATAAAGAGGATCACTTCAAGATTCACATAAGTACAATAAAGGGGTTAAAACCAACAAACCTAAATTTACACGTAGGGACTATTTTAAGCTCCAAACTTTTACGACATGTTATGGTTTTAAGTCAAGTTAAACATCAATCAAGAAGATGAAATATGCTAAGTCTAGCCTTAAATGGTAAGTTTTAGTATAGTACAACGTCATATGGGTTCAAGAATGGTTAAATAACAAACGTCTATCGTGAACTCAACATCATAAAAACAACAACGAGCGTGTGTATTTTGTGATTTCTAGTCAACCAGTACAACAACAAGGTGAGTTCATACGCCCTTTTTCTAATCTTTTTGATTTTAAATACGGGGCTGAGAAACATGCTAACTCTTTTAAATTACTAAATGTTTTAGTACATTATTCAAACATCATGGGATCTAGATAATAAAGATGTTATCTTTATTATCACACTCATATCAAAATAAATATGTATGCTTGTGTGTGCATTAACAAAAATGACAATCAAGGATGCTTCACGATAACATAATTTCATGAATGCATCAAAACTTATAAATAACTCAAGTGAAGTAAGATTTGACCTTATGACACCTTATTGTTAACACTGGAACAGTAATGGGATAACATTGAGATAATCGCAAGAATTTACAAGAATGGTTTGATGATAATACAACTTCATGATATGATTCACAACCTGAGTTAACTAGGTGTAGTAAGACTAGTTCTTGCAACACTACGTTTACAAAATAGTGAAGACTATGAGATAACATTGAGACAAATACAAGTGATAACAAGAATGATAATCATGATAATATAATTTGATGATAACAATATCATTCACAACATATATTAACATCGTGTAATAAGACTAGTTCTTATAACGCTTTGTTGAAGAATATGAGAAACACATAACACTGAGAACATAGATTACTTAGATGATGACAATGGGTGAACACATAACAACAACTAATTGCTATTAAGACTGTTTCTATTTTATCACAACAATCATGTGTTCATATGTACATATTCAGTTGTAAGTCCCTTAGCCTCACCATGGTTTGTATTATAAAGTCAACACATGGTTGTTGAGTTCATATAGTTTTGTTATTGAAAAATGAATTTGAACGAACCGGACCAAGTGACAACCTTAACCTCACCAACAACCACCAATACTATCCAGTCAAGTATTCTTATATATGGGGCATACGTAGGGTCAAGCCCATCCGCCAGCCCACCACATACCGAACCACTTAGAATATTGTTGGTAATGATAATTTAGCGTTTCACTCTCAACCATCACCACACTTGTTTCGTCAGTTTCGTCAGTTTCGTCACCACGCTTGTTCTGTTAGATTCATCAAAACATTAGATTCGTTAGATTCGTCAAAACATTTGATTCGTTAGTTCCGTCAACACACATAAAAACACCATAGCAATGTGGAAAAATGTGAAAGTTGTTAATTTAAAATGCTTAAATAAATCAATACATAAACATTTAAATTTAAAGCTAAGTCTTAATGATTGGGCCATGGTCAAACTCCAGTAGACTAGTATATCAATAAAAGGTTCTTAGAAGTTAGGGGATTCTGTAAATATCATCAAACATGTGACCCAAAAATCAAACGGTCTAGCTAAGAATTCATGAAATGTAGGGTTTTTGTTTCGTTCATGATTCGTCTAGATCTGTCCATTGTTTCGTATAGTTTCGTTCACACATGTTATCTTTGACATTTCCCAGACTTTCCCCTGAAAATGATTCATTGATTCGTCTAGATTCATTGCAAGATGTACTTGATTCGTTGATCATTGAATACTAGATTCATTGAACAAATCTACACTTGATTCGTCGATCGTTGAACACTTGGTTTTTTGAACATCGAATAATTGAATCATTGAAAATTGTTTCGTTAGATTTGTTGAACTCATGCACTTGTTTCGTTGAAATAGTTTCGTTTGATTTGTCAAAAATAGATCTGTTGAACACTTGATATGTTGAAAATAGTTTTGTTGAAAATTTGTACTTGATTTGTCAAAATGTTTATTTGAATATGAAATAATCATCAACTTATTATAGTAGTGGATGACCTTTTGTACAACTCGCATAAAATTTACCTAGACATAATCTAGGATAACATTTATACGTACAAAACATATATGATTTAAAAGCATTTAAGTAAAACATAATCCAATGAAAATAATTTACGCATGCTTCTCAGCCCCGTGTTTATAAAAAAATGTTTAGAAAAGGGGCAATGAACTCACCTGTGTTGCAATGCAATTAAACCAAGAAAGAATATGTGTGCTCGTTTGTTGTAGACTATGTTCCTTCAGCACCTGAGTTGATTTATTATGATTTAAATACTAGAGGTATATATAATTTGACGTATATAGAGTTTTGGTCTCGGTGTGCAACTAAGTGTCCTATTTTCTTTCTAAAGTGTTGCTACAATTTCTCTAAGTTTTCTAATTTTTGTACTATCTATGAACGCTTACCCCTTAGTTAATTTAACAACTAAACCTTATTTACATAAGGTAAACGATAATAAAAGATACAACTTTTAAATAAATCATCATTTATAAAATCTTATTTAAGTTACAAAAGTAAATTTTAAAAATCCTTTTTAAGTTACTTTAAAAAAAACATTTCAATAAGTTATGATGAATTATAAGTCATTTCATTTAGTAAAATTGTAAGCTATTTTTATGAAAATTTGTAAGTTAACAAGTTAGGACTCAAGTTAACCTCACTAGATTAACTCCAACTCCTTTGATAGTTCTTTGGCACCACATTGTTCTTGTTCATTCTTAAGTTAATTATTACCTAAGATTATTCTATTTGAACAACCTAGGTTGATTATCCACTGCATGAGATTTTCTAAGTGTTGAGAGGTTATACCTAAGATCAACTTACTCTCACTTAATCATTTCTTGAACACTCTTATCCCATCATAGTTCTTTAGTTCTTTATAACTCATATTCACTTAAAACTCTTAGATCGTTGTGATTTATATGAAATATACTTATTTATTTGCTTTGAAGGCCTTAAGTTAGGATTTGTATCCCTAGGGTTTTTGATTGACATTTACTTAATCACCCTTGAACCATTCTCATTACTAATCTCTTAGTCAATATTTTATTGGTCAAAACCCATTCTTAGTAGTTTCATTTGTTTGTTAAAACATGTGGTTATAATTTTAAAATAGTTACAAAAGCTTTGATGTTGAAATCCTTAATACCGACTAAGGATAAACCGGTTTAACACACTTGAAACCCTAATGGTTTAATACTCGACTAACCCGTGTTCAAACCCATGCCTGGACCTTGTTTCTAGTTGTTTTAGGCTTATTCCAAGTTTCTAATACGTGGATTAGGATCAAGTGTTAGTATCGACAAGCCCCGTGCTAATATCGATGGTCTGGATTGCCTAGTATCAAGGATAACTCAGCTTCTCATTATCGATAGAATGAGTTCGACAGTTTAAGTTCAACAACCCCTATACCCATCGATACTATCAGTATCGATGGGATCCTATGCCCAGAACTTGGAGACCTTCGAAATTATTAATGTCGACCAGGCATTATATATTTTAAGCCATCGAGATTAACAATTTCTATGCATGAGGGTTGTTGTTCATCAGGCCGTCGATATTGAACTTGTTATTCATGTACTTCCATCAACACTAACATTCGCAGTCCAAATCCAATTTTGAGGATACCAAACTTAAATCTAATGTGTTCCTTAACATCCTAGGTCGATTTTGTGCAAGATCCTGTGGTTTGCAGGCTCCAAAATCGGCTGCAAAGTGAGCAGCTCTTTCGAAACAGTGCCAAAGACAAAAACAACTCGTTTGGAATCGTTTTTACCTCAAATTTGTTGTTCCAAAGCTCGTTTTCTTTGTCTTTTCAGCATCCACACATTGCTACGGTCGTTTAGATACCAAATTCGCCCAATTTGGTTGAGATTTGAGCGAGAAATGAGGGTTTTCTTAGAAAGATAAAAGTTAGAGAGAGAAAGTGACGGGTGCGTTCAGGTATGTTCGCTGGTAGGTGGGAGTGGTAGATGGCATTTAATGCCATTTTAAGTCTTTTAACGTTCGGGTATGTTCGGGTTCGTTCAGTTTCACTCGGTTTAGCATAAATTCGTCGGTTTTCGGTTTTCTCGTTGTAATCCCTAGGGTTTCGCTACCAAATTCGAATCTTAGTTGTACACAATTATAACCAAGTAAACCCGATAGTATTCATTGAACCTATATAGTCATAAAAACACTCGCGTATGTTCCAACAAATTTTACTGAGATAATATACAAATCTTAATAAAATATAATATGTTAGTAAAAGATGTGTTGGGTGTATCTATGTATATGTGTGTGTGTGTGTATATATATATTAGTATATTTACGTTCACATATAAATCATATAACTTTTTAATCAAGAAAGGGTTCATAATATAAATCTTGATAAGATATATAGATTATACACACATGTATATGTAAACAAAATAACAAACATTATTATGGTTTGATAAACCAAATTTAATGTTTACAAAATAAAGTAAAGATTCACAAACTTTATAAATAAATAAGTAATACTAATAATAAATGAATGAATAAATAAATAACTAAAAGTTTTAGTCATAAAATATAATAACCATTAAATGATTTAAAATAATAATAATAATAATAATAATAATAACAACAACAACGATCATCATCATACACTAAAACATGACCAAGGTGTTACATATGTGTATATGTATATGTATAAATAAAATCTATATAACTTATAAAAAAATACATTTAAGTTATAAGATACAAAAAAATCATTTTATAGAAGATTTCAAAACTTGAAAGGACTAATTCTGACAAATAATGAAACTTGGATTATTAAACTAAAACAAGAGGGCTGAAATCGTCAAAAGCCCAAAGTGGGTTTCTTCCTGCTTCGCCCAGCAGCTCAGGAACCCGACCCACAGCCCTTCACGTGATCCGGTTGAGCAATCGACCAAATAAACGTGTTTCCAGCTAGATTAAACTATTTAAGGAAGTTATACGAAGGCATCAATCACCCTTAATCAAGAAATGATGGAAACGAATCCCGCATCACGCGTTAATCGATTTCAAAAGCCATAACCGCAAACCAGAAATTAAAATCAATTGAAATCTGTATAAAACTCAAATAGAATGATCAAAACACTTACCTTTGGTCAAAACAAAATGGTCTGAACTGAACAAACACACCCACAATCATCCTCAAGCACGAATCGAACGCACGAATCTTCTCCTATCGGTCGTCTCTCGAACACCAACAAAAACGACATCATCTAAGGTAATTTTCATACCATTTTAATCGGTTTTAGTCACTGATCAATAGCCATAAACAAAATCAAAACCACAATAAAGCAATGATTCGAATTGGATGAATCTTAAACCTAGGGTTCATATCAATTTGGGGGTTAATTTGCATGTTTGTATAAGATTAATTCAAATACATCTAGAGCATGGCTAATATGCCCAGTTCAATGGTTGAGTGGTGTTGCTGTGTTTCAGGTAACCCGAGTTTGAACCCGGGAGGTGCAGTCCTAAACCTGTTTTTAGCCATTCCCATTCCAATTTTTTATATATATATAAAATAATATTAAAAATCTTAAAATTTAATCTTAAACTTTCTGCTTTAGTTTATTTAAATTTTAATAAAGATTCAAATAAATTTCTTTAAAAAAAATGTGTATTCAAAACATATGAAATGTTTAAAAAATATATATTATATTTAAAGTGTTTAAAAACGTCTTCAAAGTTTACAAAACATTTTACAATCATTCTAATAAATACTAAGTTTATAAAACATATTTTCTAAACTAATTAGTTATTATTTTTTTATTTATTTCTAAAAAAAATTAATAAAAAAGAAGTTATTAAAGTGTCTTAAAAATAATAATAATAATACTAATAAAAATCAATAATCATTTCTGTTTGAGTCAAATAATATCATTTTATTTAATTAAATTATTTTTAACAAATCAAAGTTTATATAGAATAGTTTTAAATAATTATTCTAAAATAAATATTTATTTCTTATAATAAATATTTAAATTAATCATTTATGTTATTTGAAGCTTACGCTTTTAGACAACTTCTTGAAACAAATTTGATAAACAATAAAACTAATAAATTCAAATGGATGGAGACTAGATTCAAATGATATATAGTTACAAAATGCAAATAGAATATTTATGTATTTATTTAAATAAATATACCCAACATTTCCAATCAAACTTAGACACATGAATTTAGGGCTTCCATATATAGTATGCCATAGTCTAAGACTTCAAAACTCAAAACGCTAAGCAATACTAAGACTTCTATGCCTTTGAACTCTAGGGTGTAGCATTATCTTCAACTCCATTGATATAAATTAGCATTGGATCTAGTTAAGCAATCATGTGAGTACATTCATACTCCTTTCTTTACATACTGTAATGTTTTAGGGATGTTACACATGTCCTATATAAATCATGTTATTCTTAGAGTCAAAACACAAATGATGCAATGACTTAGTCATTACATATTGCCTTGGGTTGTATGTGATTACATGTTGAATTCTATATAAACTATTCTAAACAATTGCAAACACGTGTTTACATACTTACATCAAGGCCTTGCAAGCCTATGCTGTATAAGTATGATTTGATATGGTTTGAGGACTAATTGAAAACTATGGGGGACTATTGAGGACTACTTGAGAAATATTGTGGACTATTGAGAATAATGACTATTTATTTGTATTCCTTATGTAACTATTGATGAATTACATAAACTCTTGTGCTATACTTGATGTATTAGAAACTTGTGATAACATATGCTTTAGGGTAATACTTTAGACTTTGAATTTGCATCTTTTCTTATGTATTATATAAACTTGTATGTGTGCTCACCAACTATGCAAATAGTTGACAAACTCTATTTTACATGTGTAACAGGATAAGGAAGCATGTTGAAGACATAGGATAGGATTAATGACCTAGTTTAATTCTTAAAACAATGTATAAATTTCTATTGTAATACATTTGATATTGAATTCATGTAGTGTTTGCTTTGATTCAATGAATGTTGTATTTATTTTGTAATAATGATGCTTTAAATATTGAAACGTTATAATAGCACCATGAGCTAATGAACAGTCGCACTCGCGCCCCGACGTATTCCGCCTTCGGTCGGGGTGTGACTCTCGTATCATAACGATATTTAAAATTAAAGATTTCTAAATTATTTTAGGTGGTAATTTGTGACACCTCGTAAATTCCAGGTCAGCAATTATTTAAGTTTAATGATAATGTTTATTGTTATTACTTACGTGGCACTAGAACTATGAATACTTAGTGTGACAAATGGCACAACAGTCCAAACACATAGATCATTCTAGGAATTATCGTAAAACACTCGCACGTGTCTTGAATAACGAACGTTGGTGAATTAATCAATCCACAGTCCATATTCACTACACTTAGGTTCTAGGGAACCTAAAATAGTTAGAACGATGCTAACATGTCGAGAAACGATGATCGTAATCGAGAAAACGCGAAAAACGGTTTGAAACAATAAAATTGGGCTTATTGGGCTCATCTGGGATCCATCGCGGTACGCGATGGGCTTCTGATTGGTCCTTAGCGGTACGCTAAGCCCAGGCGGGAGAATTTGATTTCTCCGAAAAGCGTCGCGGTACACGACGATTGATCAAGTTTCTGCTTGGCGATACGCGGCGTGTTTCGGGAATCAGATGAATACAATATTCATTACGGTACGCCGAGAGGCACTTTTGCCAGTCTCGGCGGTACGCGAAACCCCTATCCAAGCAAAATCTTTATTTAACCAAGACCCAATCATTACAATCGCCCCTTTACTCAAACTCTCGAGTCCCATACCCTCTCTGCTCGACATAACCACCTGGAAACCACCATTGGAGCTTCAAGGAAGCCATTTTTGAAGATACATTGGAGATTTGAAGTGCAAGGAAGCTTGGGGAGGCCATATAGCATATCCCACTTCTTGTACAAGCCCATTTGCGAGACCTCAGGCATATTCCAGGTTTCTTAGCTACTGCAAGGTCACCATCTCAGTTAAATAGAGCTTAAGAAGGTAGTTCAAGCACCATTTGACACTTTTAGCACATGTACACATACATGCAATGTGTATTACTCACATGCAACCCCACACACCACACATGCACGAATTTTACTTGTCAAAGATCTATGATTTGATGATATTTTTACTGATTTGATGATTTTAGAATGATCTATGATGATATTGCTGGGATATAATGATTGTTTGATGATTTTGCTATGAAACGGATATTATAGATTACATGCATGAACGATCTAAGTAGTTTTACATGATTATTGATATTGAAATGTTTTTATAAGTGACATTTGATATGATCTACAAGATTTAGAAGTGTTATTGATGTCAAGAAAGGTCAAAATATGATAGTTACTATAAATAGTAACTTTGTTGTTACAAAATGTGTAAAGAATGAAGAAATGGCCACATGCATGTGTTTAGATCTAGGATTTATGTTTGGAATGCTGTTTGGAAACTATTATGATGATTATTGATGCATTTGCTTGGTTAAAATTGCTAGAAAATATGATTTGCATGTTTATTTCTAAAAATAGTAACTTTTTAGTTACAAGTAGCTAAGGAATGATGAGATTCATGTTGTAGTATGTTTAACATGATTAGTTGATCATAACATGATAATATTAAATGATTTGAGCCATTAGAATGATGAAAATATGTGCATTTGTTACAATTTTGCATAAATGGAAACCTTGTTCATAAGACTTGTTCATAATATCTCGTTTTGATTAAGTTGAGTTGCTATGATTGTATCAAGAGTCCTACCATTATGTTAGTAAGAATTATTGATGACTAGGACTATGTGTTATGTGAACTTTCTATATTTAGTAACTTTTGAACGCGAAACGTGCTTAAATGATCAAGTGTGACTATGTGTTATGTGATAACATGCTCATTTAGGATAACTATGCATCATAGAATAATCGGAAAGTAATTTCTTACACAACTTGCTTAATTTGGGAACTTTCCTAAAATAGGAACTTACTATAAATAGTAAGTTACCTCACGGATGTGACTTTGGTATCCGCACACACCACACGACACTATATCGCACGTTACATGATCGCTTAAACTAAAACCGTCACCAACGGGTCGTTAAGTCAAACACGGCCAACACGGTCAAACACGGTCAACGAGGCCCACATAACAACTTAGAGTTGTTTGGACACGAACACGATCCTGTGAGACCCACACGAATGTGAACACAAACTTATAACACCTATGTGATATTGGTAACCGCTGAAAGAGGCGCACTATTCCGTTCTTGTACGAACGCATGCTACAGAAACTCAGGTGAGTTTACGGCCCCACTTTTACTCTTTAACTGTTTTTACTAAACTCTTGGGGTGAGAATACAATGCAACTGCTTTAGATATATGATTGGTATGTAGAAAACTATTTTTGAGTGTAACTATTATCGCATTAAGCCCTCACGTATCCTTACTATTAGTTGTGTAACAAACGAGTCTTTATTATGTAGTACTACTAGGTTTGACTAACCCCACTCGGCACCAATGTTGACTGGAGGTCATAACGAGTTTAACATCGATGTTGATGCCGGGTTCAGCGATGACCCAGGGAGGTAATGGAAACAGTCGAGTTTCGGTAAGATGAACTGACACACTCACGGATCGTAGATCAACAAACAACTTCATATACCCAGTATATGTCTGTTTATTGATCTATGTCTATCTAAACATGTGAACTCACCAACTTTATAGTTGACACTTTTTCGCATGTATTCTTAGGTAACTAATGGATCACAAGCTAGGACGTACAGGAGGATCTACAAGAGAGTCGCATGCATTAGACTCTAGTCCTAGGCTTGAATTGATGTGTTTCCTTTAAAACAATTTAATCATGTAGTGTCTGTTACATTTAACTTTTCCGCTATTACAATTTATTTTCCGCTGTTAACGATTAACTTTTTCGCTGCGTATTATTAGAACTTGTTTTATTTTCAAAGTTGTATGTTTGTATATCTCATATAGAGTCGTTCCATATGACCATGAGCTGTGATCCTGGCTGCGTCACACCCGCGCGGTCTGACACCGCACGTGGGAATTTGGGGGTGTGACAGACTGGTATCAGAGCCTTGGTTATAGAGAACTAGGTTTGCATGTAGTGAACTTAGACTATAGCCATTGCTCAACGTTAGACACTACACTTAGACAATGCACAACAACGTGTCGCTATTATTATTATTAATTGTTACTAATTTAAGATTTCAGGATGGCCGACAAGAACGACGACAGGAGAGACCCGGGGAAACGCCCCACGGAGCATGAATTGACGGAGGAGGACCGTCAGTGGGTTCGGGACATCGTGTCCAAGTGGACGTCAAAGAAGCTGAGAGGGCACGCATAGCGAAGTGCGCCAGGTCATGGAGATGGTATCCTCACACCGTATGGGACTGGATCATAGAGGAGAGAGTGCCTCTCCAGAGAGTGCGGAATGATGATGCACGAGCGCATCGATTACCGGCCCACGTTGTTTGGCGCACGTTGCTCGTACAGGTCGTGAGGCCAGTAGGTCGCACGAACGGGACGAGGAGATCAGGGCTCTCCGAGAGGAGAACCAGCATCTCAGAGGACAGCTAGACTATCTGCGGGAGCAGGTAGTAGACGAGCTGGCAGCGCTCCGGAACCGGACAACGCAATTAGAGGAGCGACAGGGGGAAGTCGCTGCAGTGGTCCAGGACCAGGGTGAGCGACTAGCTGTGGTAGAGGACGTGACTAAGGAGAACCAGGTAGTACTCCATAATGCTTGGGCCGAGCAGCTTATTGTGGAGCCTGAGCAGGACCAGGACCAGGACCAGGAGCAGGACCAGGAGCCCCAGTTCGAGGTTGAGGACCTCGAGGAGTATGATTTTGACGAAGATCGAAACGAGGATCCCTAGGAGGAGGACAATGACGGTCCCGAGGACAGTGGAGATTCGCACTCCACGATTGTCTACATAGATTTTCTTATCTCGGTATCTTTACTTTTCTGTATTCCTAGATGAGCGGGATGTGCTCATATGAACTATGATAGTAGTATTTCCATTTTGAAAATCACTATACTCAAAAGCTTTTATTGTTAATGAGAGGCTATGTTAGTTTTATCATTCATGCTCTTTTATTATGTTGTACTCTGACTCAACCATCTAACACTGCTGACAAGTTAACCCGACAAACTCGTTTCGTATAGAAACTAAACATGGCGGGGAGAGGAACACACAATAGACCACCCAGACGGACTATCGGTTCGGAAACCATCAAGATGATGGTTGACCGACGGGTTAATAAAGCCATAGCTGACTATGAGGCAAGCAGACAACATAGTGAGACCAGCGGGACGAAAAATGGTAGTAACTAAACCTAAATATGACAAACTTAGAGTAGACGACAAAAACACTAACTTTGATCTTCGACGAATAGGGTCTCACGGGAACACCAACAAGGGATGCTCGTTCAAAGCATTCCTAAGCTGCCTCCCCACAAGTTTCAGGGAACCGAAGGAGCAGTGGGACTGCTCCGCTGGATTGAGAAACTCGAATCAGTCTTCTCAATGTCTGAATGCTCGGAGGAGAACCGAGTCAAATTTGCCACCAGGACACTGGAGGGACCAGCCCTCACCTGGTGGAATACACATGCCTAGACTTTTGGACTCGAGACTGCAAACTCCATACCATGGAATGAATTCACCAGAATGCTCCACGAGGAATAATGTCCTCGAGATGAAATCAGGAAGCTAGAGGCGGAATTTTGGGTACACAAGATGGTGGGATCTGAAATCGAGCAATACTGCACTCGATTTCATGAGTTATGCAAGCTATGGCAGGCAATGGTGACGCCGGAGTACAAGAAGATTGAGCAGTTCATCAGCGGACAGCCCGAGAAGATATAGAGCATGGTAACTGCTTCTGACCTCACCTCCATCCAGCCAATGATCCGGCTTGCCCACAAATTGACTGATCAGGCAGTAGCCTAGGGTAAACTGCCAAAGAGGGGCGAGCATCTGAAACCCCAGGAACCCAAAGGAAAGTGGAAGCCCAACAACAACCGCACTTTCTCTCCTCAACAGTCAACCCAACACTGCCCAACACCCGCAAAAGCTTTCACCGCCACACAGTCCAACAAGCAAGGCAAGGGGGATACCAGGGCAACAACCCAAAATGCAACAACTGTAACTACCATCATTTTGGCCAGTACAAAAGGGTCATATGCACAAACTGTGGAAGAAATGGGCACATAGCCAAGGAAGCCGATCAAACCCTAACCCCAATACAAACATGAATGATACCTTGAAGGGAAGCTTCACTTGCGGGAATCCAGCACATATGCGCCGAGACTGCCCACATAACAAGAACGCTGGAGGCAATCCGGCCAGGGGCAGACCATTTGTCATTGGATCTGGGGAAGCAAAAGATGAACCCAACGTCAGAGATGGTCAGAGGGGCGATAGTAGAACGAGTCGGAACATCCCTTGACCTGGCCAGTGAAGAAATTGTGACTGCTGCCACTGATGTAACAGTCGTTGTAGCAACAGTCGACAGTTCTGACTTACTATGAAAGAGAAACCTAGATCTTTTCCTCCTGCCTGCGGGAGATGATGTGGACTGAACTGCAGCATCAACAGAAACAACTGCAGTGGCAATAACAGAAGAAGTGCGAGGAGGAGGGGACATGTCAAACTCTGGGATAAATGAAGGATCAGTGATCTCTTCTAACTCAGCTTCACTTCTTTTTCTTTTTCTCTTCATCAGTCTCCCTCTGACCAAAACACTCTCAAACTCGTCATCAGGGGTGTCCTCTGAGTCTGAACTCTCAGCACTTTCATCTCCATCCTCACCACCTTCATCATCTGATTCATCTGATCCATCCTTGTCTTCAGCAGATGTAGTGTCTGTCATCTCAAGTGGAGTGGAGACTGTGGCAGTAGTAGTAGCCATAAAGTCCAACTCCAACAGTGAATCAATATCAACATCCTCATCATCTGCAACAACAGCACTAACTCTAGCACTGGTGCTCACACCAACAGCACCAACATCCACAGCTCTAGCCTCAATCATACTCACACCAGCAGTGGTAACTGTGACATCCACAGTCGAACTAATACCAACACTAACACCACTAACACCAGCCCCTGCATCACCTTCACCACCATCTCCATCATCACCTTCATCACCAGGAACAACTATATCCTCCAAATCTGCATCTGAGTCATCGTGTCTCCATCTCCTACCAAATGGAGCTATTTAATCAGGTCTCATAAGATGACCAAACAGTGTACGTACTGTAGGCTTCCTCTCTTTTCCTCTATATGACATCACTTTGTTGAGAGTGATGTCATTCATATTCTTTAAGCGAATAATATCAACATTGATCTTCGGCAAATCTGGTAGCTGAGCATCAATCAACTGCTAGAGGAAAAAAGGATACATGAGAAACTTCTTGTCTCCCTTGAGCATCACATTTTCCTTCATGTGAGTAAATATCATCTCTGAGAAATTGAAGGGCCTGTTCAGCACCAGGGCAACGAATGCACACTGTATGGTCTCCCTCATATCATCAAAACCGCCTCTCCTAGATCCCAGGCAGCGAATGGGTACATGGGCTAGGTACTTGAACTGTGGAGACATGTAGGCTTTGTTGAGACTCCCTGCTCCAAGATCACCTTCATACTTGCACCACATGAAACATCCACGAACTAAGTAGCGGTCAAGCGGAATCGGCTAATCTGGTGTAACCTGAAACCCACATACTCTCCTAATATGCTTAGCAGATATAATCACATCATGACCTTGTACCTTCCCTCTAATAACTGGTGGCTCAACCTCACAGTCTATGTCAGCAGATGTCCAGAAATCCTGCTGATGAGACTGATACGGGACATGAATGGTAGAGATGGCAGCAAAAATCCTGGAGCGCCTAAGAAATGTGATGATCTCAGTGAAGTGTCGAGAATTTGGCGTGGTGAGATCCAAATGTGCACAGATATTGTTTTTTGTCACTGATTTGTATCCAGCCATACAGGAAAACAAAGAAATACACATATTAGTACAATTCAGTTAATCAATAGATTCGAATCTGAACAAATAACACTTGGACAATTTGGCCGAATGTAATTGATTTGGCCGAATGTCTTATGGTTGAATGAGTCATAGGTCGAATGAGTCATATGTCGAATGGGTCATTCTGTCAAATGCGTCATTCGCCGAATGGGCTTCATTCGCCAATGGGCTTCATTCGCCGAATGGCGTCATTCGGCTGACTGTTAAGATTCAAATTCCAGTTGATAGATCTTCAAATCAGTCCTCAAAAGTTCTATTTCCGAACTCAGAAATGACCGATTAGAGCTTTTAAAATTGGTCTAAAGTGGTTTAAAGTCCATTTTGACCCTCTATTCAAGAGCGATATATAAAAAACCTAAAACCCTAGAATCAGTCCCATTTATGATGATTCCACGGTCAAAAATCGGTTATTTTGGATCCACCAGTACCTGAGATGAACAGAAGATGAAATATCAGTAAATAAAACGGTTTGGTGCTAGAAAATCAAAGAACAGTTGAGATTTTGTGGTTCGGGCGAATGAGAAACACACAGTCGCGAGAGAATGAGTAGGGGAGAATGAGGGTAGTTCGGCCGAATTAAGTACTTAAATAGTACTAGTCATTCGCCGAATGAGACTAGCGAATGAGCTATTTCGCCCCAAAGTCATTCGGCCGAATGACTCCCACCATGAATACTCATTCGCCGAATGAAGTGAACGAAAAACTTCCTTCGGCCCAGATTGATTCGGCCGAATGGCTCAATCGCTGGAATGATGACATTCGGTCGAATGATTCATTCTCAATGTTCATTCGTGCGAATGAGATAATGCACTCACAAAACACATTAATTTTAATATTTTAATCATTATGATCGATTAAACAGATGCCAGTTATGAAAAATAGTCTAGTTGGTTAAGGATTCAGATATGACAGACATCTGAACTTACAAATGATCATCTAAAACAGATTTTAAAAATAGAAACTATTTTTGTGTTTTTCTGAAATAAACTACAACTATACAATTAGCAACTAATAACACAGAAACACATATTTTTGCGAGAAGTCTATTGGGAAAAATAACACATACACCTAATCACACCAAATCAACATCACTGAATGTTTCACTTCAGACACATTTGTATTATGATATGATTACTGATATATTTGTCCATTTTAAGCTTAACAATACAAAACTTCTAAACTCATTTGATGATCACTCATGTTTTTAGACTGAGTTACCCATTTTATTTAACCAGCAAAGATCCAAATCAGTTTGTAACTCATCTCTGCACAGCTTAGTACCTAACATCATAAATTCTATAAGGTTCCAATTTATTTTCTTTTTGTATTTTTTTCTTTTGTCTCTCATGTTCAACACATTCTCATGGATGGCTTCAGCTAGGTCTTTACAAAGCAATATGGCTCATATACAGAATTGTGTTGACATGATTGACTTGTTCTATCCAAATGGACGGCTTCAACTAGGTTTGTCCCAGTAATATGGCACGTGTATGGAATCGAACTTATATTATTTTTGTATTTTCAACAAGCTTAATACCAGCTTGATTTTTATTTTCTTGTGATTCAATCATTCTTATCTGAATGGATGGCTTCAACTAGGTTCGTCCCAGTAATTTGGCACGTATACAGACTTGAATTCATGAATCATTGGAAACCTTATTAGATCCTATGATATCAGGTGTATGCCTGATTTGAGTCATAAACTATTTCTCACTAAGCTGATTTTCTAAAACAGATCCCACAAATCAGATTTTCAAAGTTATCACAAACTATCTATGCATTTTGTAAATGCAGCCTATCAGTACATCAATTCACATTTCTCATGTGTCTTCGGCTTATGCGTTCAAATTTGCTTTTAAGACATGATAGATTAATATATCACTTTCTCAAAGATGACTTTCTCAGTTTTATGATTTTTAATTGTTTTTGTATTTTTCAAATTTTTCAGATGTTTTTGGTTTTTCAATTAACTGACTATTTCTCCCCCTAAAAACCTAAAACAGAAAATCTTTTTGAGTTTTGGATATATATGAAATAAAAGAAATACTTAACAATGAATAAGAAAACAAAATAAAACTAACTAAGAAAATCGATGATCATTTGTTAGTGTCAGATGAAGGAAGGACCTCATCGTTTTGAAAAACACCATTAGCCGATAACAGATATAAAAGTCTGGGTTTATCAAAAGCATTTGTAAAAAGATTGGCTTTCTGGTGATCAGTGTGAATTTCAACAACATCGATGAGTTTCTTTTCAAAACAATCACGTATGAAGTGATATTTAATATCGATGTATTTGGTTTTCGAGTGCTGGACTGGATTCTTAGTGACTGCTATGGCAGCAGTATTATCAACATAGTTAGGAGTGTTAGAAAAATGTAACCCATAGTCCCTGAGTTGCTGTTGTATCCAGATGATTTGTGAACAGCAACTAGCAGCAGCATCGTATTCAGCTTCACATGTTGAAGTAGACACCGACGTCTGCTTCTTGCACTTCCAGGTAACTAATCGGGTTCCAAAGAACTGACATCCTGCAGACGTTGACTTGAAGTCTCTCTTGCATCCGCCATAATCTGAATCACTGTATGCAGTGAGCTCAAAATTATCATCATTAGGGTACAATAAGCCAACATCCGGTGTACCCTTCTGATAACGTATAATCCTCTTCACAGCAATCAGATGGGATACTCTTGGTTTTGACTGATAACGAGCACACAAGCATGTGGCAAACATGATATCTGGTCTGATGAATGAAAATCCCTACCTCAGACTGATCCACCTGCAACCCGAGAAAAAAAATTTAATCTCTCCAATTGAGCTCATTTCAAACTTGTCTTTCATGACCTTCTCAAATTCTTTGCACAGACTATCATTGGTAGAACCGAAAATTATATCGTCCACATAGACTTGCACCAAGAGTAGATTACCATCCTTCTCTCGAATAAACAGTTTACAGTCAATGACACTGTTGGACTAAAAGAACCAATGAGCCTGATCAGAAAAATCTCTAAGTCTCACAGCACTTATAACAACTGAAGAAGAACACAACGGCTGACATACAATGTACAGAAGTTACAAGATCTGAAGAGATATACAACAGCTGAAGTGTAAGTCATCAGATGTTGTAGTGTGTAGTTTAGTCTTCAGTAGTTTTCTTTCAGTTCTTGTAAAAGTCTGATGAGTAGTTTACTCATCAGATGTTTTAGTTTATTACTTCAGTAGTTTTAGTTCTTCAGTAGTTGTAAGAGATTGTCTTCAGATGTTGAAGACATTCTCAGTAGTTTAGTTATTTTCAGTTGTTGTGTTTTGTCTGTTAGGTGTCAACATCATGTGACATCATCAGACGTCACTGTCTCTATATATGGGCAGTTGACAGTATTGTAATGTAACGAAGTTAATGAATTGAATGAAATATTCCTTTGCAGAAACCTTCTCTCTCTATAACAAATTTGAGTTTACTGTTTGATTAACTTTGTTCTTACGATGATTATGCTAATTCTGTGTTGAATTCCGCTGCTATACTTTAATATTGAATCAATTGAGAACATCTGATCCTACAATTGGTATCAGAGCTGGTTAATCATTGATCGATTAAACAATTGATCTCTGAAACTGCTCAAATTTGTTCTCTAGTTGATCGAATTAGCTGATTAGTAAGAATGTGTTATAGATTGAAGTTTTCTGTTAACTTCTGTTGATTTGTCTTTCGATATAGATCTGTTTTGATTCAATTGATTGAAATTTGCATTAGCTTGTGTCTAATTGCTTGAATCTGTGATCATGACGACTCCAAACAATGATCCGCACAATACAGGCTCCGCAACCAAGCCTCCGATGCTTGTGCGGAGTGAGTACAACATTTGGCAACGTAGAATGCTACATCACCTGTCGATTAACAGCGCAGGATGTTGGAAATCTGTAGTGCATGGTCCGTATAAACCCATGATCACTGATCCTGAAACTAAACTAATGATTCCGAAACCTTCGGATATGTATTCGGATGAGGATATTAAATTGTTTGAAATTGATGCTAAAGCTCATGGTATTCTGGCCATGGCCTTGCCGAATGAGATTTATTCTGGCTTGATGCATCATGATACTGCTCATGATCTCTGGGTTGCACTGAAAGAACAATTCGGTGGAACGGATGAGGTTTTAGCAAACACTAGAGAAATCCTTGCTCAGCAGTATGAGACCTTTTCTCATAGAAAGGGTGAATCATTGACTCAACAATTTGAGCGGTTCTCATGTTTAATTTCTGAGTTGAAAATGGTTAAGCAAGAATATACTAATAGTTAGATGAATAACAGATTTCTCAGATCACTGCCTGAGAGATGGGACACATACATAATTGTCCTACGCTCTAATGCTAATCTGGAAAATCTATCTCTCACCCAATTACATGGGAAACTCTTAACTTTTGAGAGAGAGGTAGAACAAAAGAGAAAACTGTCTTCATCTGGAAAACTTGCTGATGATTTTGTTCCTGGTAACACTGCTTTGATTGGTCAGGAGTCAGAGTTTAATGGGTCTGAATGTTCTTATGATGAACATATTGATTTTTCTACTAACAATTCTGAACATGCTTTTGTGGGAGTTGATGGTAATGCAGGAAGTTATTGTGACAACTTGTGTTTTGTGATGGATGATTTGAAAGGAATCCCGGATGATGATCTAGAGGAGATGGACATTTTGAGTCAAATGGCATTGATCAATATCAGATCACAAAAGTTTTATAAAAGAACAGGAAGAAAGTTCCCTGGATTATCTGGCAAAACCAAGGTTGGATTTGACAAAGGGAAGCTGAGGTGCCATAAGTGTCATAGGCTTGGTCACTTTGCTAGAGAGTGCAAATCTACTGGTTCTAACTCTGCTGCACCCTTTGTGACTTTTCCAAGCACCAACCCATCAAGCAAAGGACCACAATCCTCTGGTACTAGTCAACAACAATTCTATCCAGCTCACTTTGTTCAACAAAATCCTATGCCATATCCATATCCTTGTTTTTACATGCCTCAACCTACACACACTCCAGCATTAATTCCTTCACAATCACCTGCTCTTCCTGATCCCAGCAAATCACAAACCAATCAACAGCCTCAACAACAACATCATCAGAGTTTCTTTACTCCTGGAGTAGTTGATTGGAGTAGCCTACCTGATGATTTATCTGACTTCAACATGCAGCCTTACTCTGAAAATGGTCCACATGGTGGAGACAATCCTTTTGGAAATCTTGCATTGATGGCTATTGACTCAACTGACAACTCTTGTCAATCTTCTTCAACATCACAGGTATCCTCTGAATCCAAAGCTAAGTTGTGTTCAGAGTCTTGTGTTTCAGCATTTGCTTCCATTAGAGAAATCAATGTTGAGTTAATCAATGAAAAGTTGTCTTTAGAAAGGGTCATGAGAAAGAATAAAACTGAATTTGAGAAAGCTTTGAATGAAAAAGAATCTGAAATTTACAAACTCAAGTGTCAATTGTCTGATGAAAAGGCTAGGGTGGAAGTCATGGTTGTAAAACACAATGATTTGAAACAAACACTTGCAGCAACCCAAGTAGAATGTGCAAGATGGGTTGAATCTTGCAAGGGGTTTGAGTTGCTGTTAAACAAGCAAACAGCATCAAATGTGAAGTTTGGTATTGGATACAATCACACTGCTCCTCCAACTGATTATACACCAAAAAATCTTAACTGTGAGTCTGAAGGAGACAGTGTATACCAATCCACCAAATCTTCAGAAAAGTCTGATGCTGAAGAATCATTTGAAAGTGATTCAAGTGCCTGCAAATCTGAGTCTGAAACTATTGACATTGAAACTTATTCTTATTCTCTTGGATGTACAAATGTTATCCAGGATGAAACATGTCAGGATAGTGTTTTAATTGAGATTAACCCTGATGAAAAGGTTTCAAATGAATTAAATTTAAAACTGGTTAAGTCAGATGGGCATGGCACTGGAGAGAAAGATGCACGGCTTCTGATAAGTCAGAATCACTCATCAGTAGTTGTTGAAAATGCTGATGGCACAACTACTGATAAGTGGAAAAGGATTGACAGACAAGTGCTGAAGAATACCTCTTCAGAGGTTGTCAGCACATCAGCTGTTATCAATTTGTCTACAACTACTGATGTTCCAAATGTGCTGAAGAACAAAAACTCAGTATCTAAGTCATCAGTACTTGTAGATAATCACAAGGGAAAGCAAAAGAGGGTGCCTTGTGAAATTTGTAGGCTGTTTAATCATTCCACTGATGATTGCTGGTACAGAAAAGGTTCTAAATTCAACAAAATAAAGCATAAAAACAAAAACCTTCTCAAAATGAAAACTGAATTTCGTTCCAAGTTTGTACCAGAATCATCTGTCAGTTCAAAGACTGGAAACACCTCACATGGAACTGAATCAAATAAGTTCAAGAAAGGTAAGGAGGTGGTTCCAGATTCAAAGAAACAACACTTGAAAAATTCTTCATCAGTTAAAGAAACTAAAGTGTTAAAACCCAAAAATCCAAAGTCAGGTCAGAATGTGTCTAATGAAATCAAAATCTTGACACAAAATCATAATCAACTGATGTTAATGATGCAACAACTGCTAGGAAGAGTCAATCTGGCAGAGGCATCTGTTGATTCATTTCATAAAAAGAAATCAAAATCAAAAGTCAAAGCAAAATCTTCTGATAAGAATGCTTCAAGTGTCACTTCAACTGACACTGCTCATTTTGTTTATTCATGTGTTAACAGACCCAAAACCAAAATGGTTTGGGTCCCAAAGTCTAACTGAGTGTGTTGTTGTATGCAGGGTCCTTCAGCATGCCAAAATAGCATCTGGTATGTTGACAGTGGAGGATCCATGCATATGACTGGGAGCAGATCTCTCCTACAAAATTATTTTACTGGAAGGAAGGGATTTGTATCCTTTGGAAATGATGCTAAGGGTTACATTATTGGGAAAGGTATGGTAACAAATGGTGAAATTAGGTTTGATGATGTGAATCATGTTGAAAATCTTAAGTACAATCTTCTGAGTGTTAGTCAAATGTGTGATAAGGGTCATGTTTCTCTTTTCACTAAGCAAGATTGTAGGATTTTATCTTCTGATGTGATGCCTTTGATTAGCAAAGTTTTAGATGAGTATACACTTCTTAAGGCTAACAGAGTGGGAAAGGTATATGCCTTTGATTTATCTAAGAATATCTCTGTCAAGGGTCATCCTTGTTTATTCTCTAAGGCCTCTTTCAAGGAATCAAATCTGTGGCATAGAAGATTAGGTCATGTGAACATCAAAAACATGAATCAATTGGTGAAACATGGTTTGGTTAGAGGTCTTCCTTTAAAGGACTTTAGTTGTGATGAGAATTGTACTGCCTGCTTGAAAGGAAAGCAACACAAAGTCTCTTTTCCTCCAATTGGAGATTCCAAATCCACTGGTTGCCTGCAACTACTGCACATGGATTTGTTTGGTCCTGTACATATAATGTCTATGGCAAAGAAGAAGTATTGTCTAGTTATTGTTGATGACTATTCAAAGTTTGTTTGGACTTTCTTCTTACACTCAAAAGGTGAGGTTGCCAAGGCTATTATGAATTTTGTGTTGTTTGCTGAAAAGCAATATTCTATTCCTATCAAGTGTGTTCGGAGTGATAATGGTACTGAATTCAGAAATCACCTTCTGGATGAATTTTATCTGTCAAAGGGAATTCAGAGACAGTACAGTATTCCCAGAACTCCTGAACAAAATGGAGTTGTAGAAAGGAAAAATAGAACCTTGATTGAAGCTGCCAGAACAATGCTGGCTGACTCTGGTCTGCCTTTGACCTTCTGGGCAGAAGCCATCAACACAGCTTGCTATGTGCAAAACAGGGTTCTAGTCAATCAAAGATGGTTGAAAACTCCATATGAAATACTTCACAATCTAACTCCTTTGATTTCCTTCTTCAGAGCTTTTGGGTGTCCATGTTATATCCTTAACACCAAAGATCAACTCACAAAGTTTGATTCCAAAGTTGATGCAGGATATTTTGTTGGATATTCTTCAACTTGCAAAGCTTATAGAGTGTTCAATTGTCGAACAAAGATTGTTGAAGAAACTCTTCATGTTAAATTCAATGAATGTCCCAAAGATCCCATTCCTCAAAATCCTGCTGAAATGTTTGATCTTAACATCTTGCAACATGAATTTCCAGTTGAGCCTAATGTTGAAGCACATGAGGTACTTACTGCAGATCCACCACAAGCTTCTACAAAAACCACACAAGGAAGTCCTGATGATGAAGATGAAAGTACTCATCTGTTCAGATTTAGTGATAATCTGCCACTATCTGCTAAATCTGATGCTCCTCCTGCTCCAGTTGCTGCTCCAAATACAAATGCTGATGAGATTTTGGCCTCTTCTAAATCCTTTGAAATTCCTGCTGCTGTATTTCCTGAATCTTCTTCAACTGCAGCATCTGTTCCTCCAGCAAACACTTGCACTGATCTTATTCCATATCAAGAACTGAAGGATCATCCATTATCTCAAGTTCTTGGTGATATTTCTGCTGGTGTTTCCACAAGAAGTCAATTATCTAACTTTTGTCTTTATGCTCTATTTGTAAGTCAACAAGAGCCAAAGAACTATCACATAGCACTTAGAGACATTGGCTGGGTGGAGGCAATGCAGTTGGAGTTGTTGCAGTTCAAGAAACAACAAGTTTGGGAGCTGGTTTCTCTACCTCCAGGTAAGTGTGCAATAGGCACAAAATGGGTGTTTAGGAATAAAACAGATGAAAATGGTCAAATCATTAAAAACAAAGCTAGACTGGTTGTACAGGGGTTTTCTCAGGAAGAAGGTATTGATTATGATGAAACTTTTGCCCCTGTAGCCAGACTAGAAGCAATTAGGTTGTTCTTAGCATATGCTGCCTTACATAAACTTAAAGTTTTTCAAATGGATGTCAAAAGTGCTTTCCTATATGGTAAAATAAAAGAGGAAGTGTATGTGTGTCAACCTCCAGGCTTTGAGGACAATAAACATCCTGATTGGGTGTACAAGCTTGATAAAGTTCTTTATGGGCTGAAACAAACACCTAGAGCCTGGTATGACACTTTATCCACTTTTCTACTCAAAAATAATTTCACTAGAGGCTCCATTGATAAAACTCTATTCATAAAGAATGTAGGACAGCATAAGCTACTTGTTCAAATTTATGTTGATGACATTATATTTGCTTCATCTGATCTAAAGTTGTGTGATGCTTTCACTGAGCTTATGACCAAAAATTTTGAAATGAGTGCCATGGGGGAACTACAGTTTTTCTTGGGTCTTCAAATTAAACAAAAACCTGATGGAATTTTCATTCACCAATCAAAATACTCAAAAGAGCTGTTAAAGAAATTTGATCTGCAAAACTGTAAACCATGTTCTAACCCCATGAGCAGCTCCACACAACTTGATGCTGATCTAAAAGGTACTTCAGTGGATGAAACTCTTTATAGATGTATGATTGGTTCTTTGATGTATCTAACTGCATCAAGGCCAGACATTATGTTTGCCACTTGTGTCTGTGCTAGATTTCAGGCTGCACCTAAAGAATCTCATTTAATTGCTGTGAAGAGAATTTTCAGATATTTGCAGGGCACTCTATCTCTGGGAATATGGTATTCCACTGGACATTCCTGCAAGCTAGTTGCTTTTTCTGATAGTGACTATGCAGGATGCAAACTCTCAAGAAAATCTACTTCTGGTGGGTGTCAATTTCTAGGAAATTGTCTGGTTTCTTGGCAAAGTAAGAAACAAACATCTGTAGCCACTTCCACTGCTGAAGCCGAGTACATTGCTGCTGCAAGTTGTACTTCACAAATTCTCTGGCTTCAGTCTCAACTCTTAGATTATGGCATCAAAGAACTGAAGACACCATTGTTAATGGATAGTGCTTCAGCTCTTTGTATTGTCAAGAATCCAGTTTAGCACTCTAGGACTAAACACATTGAGATCAGACATCATTTTATAAGAGATTGTTATGAAAAGTTCTGATTGATCCAAAGTTTGTTCCTAGTGCTGATGAGCTTGCAGACATTTTTACTAAGCCTTTAGACACCTCAACTTTTCAAAATTTAGTTCTAAGGCTTGGTATGCTGCAACTTGAATAGGTTGGTTTTTCATTAAATAAATTTTAATTTCTTTTCAAAAACCCAAAAATATTTTCAATTGTTCTTATCAAATAAATTTTTTTTACCTTGACACTTTTTGATATTTTCAGTATATACTGATACATATCAAAAGTACTGATTCAAGGAAAGATATGACCTTTTCTAATACTCTCAGTTACAAGTACTGATGAGTATTGATTCACTAAGTACTGAAGGTCAAACAATGTTTACAAGTTCTGATGAACAACTTGTTTACAAGTTCTGATGAACAAATTGTTTACAAGTTCTGATGAACAACTCGTTTACAAGTGCTGATGAACACAGTGTTCACAAGTTCTGATGAACAACTCGTTTACAAGTGCTGATGAACACATTGTTCACAAGTTCTGATGAACAAAATTTCCACAAAGTCTGATGAACAACTGATGAAAACAACTGCTGAACAAAACTGTCGACAACACCTGATGAGTAATTTTACTCTTCAGCTGTTTTAACTTCTGTTGTTTTCTCTATTTAACTCAACCTTCTTCAGTTGTTTCATTATCACTTTCTCAGAACTTTCCATCTTTTTCAAAAACCTATTTTCCCTCTCCAGTCGTTGCATCCATGGCGTCAATCACCTTGAAACCGCGACACAATTCCATTGCTTATCTGACCAAATCCTCCTTTTGGTCAAAGTTTGATGAAGCCGTGGACTTGATGAACTCCTCTCAATTCAAAACTGCCTTTCTCATCAATCCAACTCTGTATGTCGACTCTATTCATCAATTTTGGATGAACGTTGAACTGATCAACGTTGGCACATGAGTAATCTCCCTTCGATCCACAGTTAATGGTCATAATGTGCACCTCAGTCCCGCTGAACTGAGGGAGGTTCTTCAGCTCGATGATGCTAATCTGGTCACCCAATTCCCAAAGAATCAACTTGACCTCTGTTTCACAAGTCATGAATACCAAGGTGACCTAAGTGATTCCACTCTGTACAAGAAGAACTTCAATGACCCAGAGCGCCTGATATTCCATATGATCAACATCTGCTTGGCTCCGAAGTCTTCCTCATGGGACCAAATGTCCTCTCGATGGCAACAGGTATTGTATTCTATCCTAGAATCTCAAAAGCTAAATTTTTCTCAAATACTATTTTCTGAATTAACTGAACATGCTGCTAAGCCTGTTTCCTCTAGATGGCTACTCTATCCACGTTTTATCATGGCCATCATAGAGAAACAGCTTCAGCAAAATGGCCTTGTTGGTCAGGGGATCTCTGCTCCAGCAGTTTTGTTGGAAGTATATTCCCGACACAACTCTAACCCTACTCTCAAAGAGGCTGCCCGAAAGCTAAAACCCAACCAGAGGGAACCCACAGCCTCCACCACAAAATCCAAATCAAAGGTCCCCACTAAACCCAAATCCACAAAGCCCAAAAAGGCTGCTCAGGGAAATGAGTCCCCTGAGTCTGCCCATGCCTCACCAAGGCATGAAATGGTCACTGGGAGTAGTCAACCAGTGGTCCATCAGACTCCACCGGCTCAAACCGCCCAGGTTTCCTCTCAACAGGATCCTGGAGCAACCATTGTAGGGGCAGACACATCTCTAGAACCTATTTCATTTGAAAAGGTTTCTATTGAACAGCACCAATCTCCCCGGGTGCATTCTCTTTCAAAGCCAATTCCTATGGAAACCACCCCAGATAGCCCCACTTTTGTTATTGACAACATCCTGAATCAGTTGAACACTCCTATCCCCTCCCAGACACCTATCACTACTGGGATTAGCTCCAACATTGAGGGGGAGGAACAAAGTGTCTCTGATAACCCACAGGATCATGACTACCACATCAGATCTCCTAGTGTGGAAAGAGAGATTCTGATATCTGACAAGGCTGCTACTTGATCACCTCCATCATTTGGAGTGATTGATAGTGGTACCATTACTAAGACCTTGTCAGAGGCAACAACTGATGAAGGGGTTACCCCTGAGGTTGGAAGTCCCCAGTACCAAGAAAAAGGGGCACCTGATCATGTTGAGCCACACTCAACTCAGGTAGATCCTGATATTCTCAGGAGGTCAGATGATTCAGCTAAGGCTGATGATGACCAAAGCACACTTGCTGAGGTTCTGAAAAGGAATCAAATCCTTGAGGCTGAGGTTTGTAGACTCAATGAGCTACTCACCAAAATGTCCAAGGACAAAAGTCCATCTTCCCCAATTACCCCACAGATGGCACCTTCTCATCTTGAAGGTCACCCAAACACTAACACCACTACTTCACATTTTGACAAGCCTCCAGCCACTGCTTCAGGCACTAATCCTTTGGGTTCTAGCCCCCCAGAGGCATTAGCTGCTGCCTTTCTAAATATCCTTCCTCTCATCACTCCATTACTAAAAACCATCATTGCCCAAGCCCTTGATGAGAGGTACCCTCCAAATCTCAACTTCAACAAATGGTTGATGAGGCTGTGACTGCCAGACTTACCACTCTACATCCTTCTTCCCCTGCAGCCAAAAAGGGGGAGTTAGGAACAGAGTCAGTCACAACTTCAGTTTCCAAAAGGCCAAGATCTGAAGATGTTGCTTCTGAAAGGTCTCCTGCAATTCAAGTGACTTATAAGAGACAGAGGAAGAATAAATCTGTTGAGGTTTTCAACAGAGCTAATGAGGAGGTTGAGCAGGAAATGACTGAGAAAGTAATTGAAGCAAGTGCTGAACAAGTGGAAGTTACAACCTCTGATATACAAAAACAGGCTACAACTTCTGATGTCCAAGAAACTGAACCAGAGGAGATACAAAATCAAGAGGTTCAAACTCAGGTTGTTGAGGTAAGGGCTCCTCCAAAGAAGAGAAGGCAACTTCGAATTCAAGAAGAAGAGAGTTCTGATGAAGAAGACAGGATGCCTATCTCTACAGTTATCAAAACAAAGGTTCAAAAGCCTGATTTAGCAACAACTGGGTCAGATCTGGTCATTCAAAAGAAGAAAGTAACTTTACATGCCAAATATGTTCCTGAGAAGCCACTGGTGTTTGGTCAACATCCAATGATCACACCAGAGTCTAGAATGTTGGCAGTCAAAGTGAAGATTGAAGAAGAAGAGAACCAAAGGAAGCATGATGAGCAGATCTTAAAGTTGGTTGACAAAGATTATCCTCAGACATCAACCATTACTGCAATGAAGAAAGAAGCTCAAAGGTTGTATGCTCTGAGATGCACATTTCAGTATATGAAGGATCTGATTAGGATGTGGCCTGATCCAAGAGTCATTCATAGGATTCACAAGAGAGAAGCCCCAGCAGCTTATGCCAGAAGAATCAGAAGGGTATTAAGTGCTGAAATTATGCTGGGGTCAGTGCTTGATCCTTGGGAGATAATAAGTGATTTCAAGAGTGTGTACAACTCTGGTGCAAAAGCTCCAAATTTCATAGAGAACAAAATGATCAAGAAAGGACTAGTATATAGGAAGCTTGAACATGTTCTGCAAGAAGAACTTTATTTGTTTTTGGAAGGAAAGCACCCTGATGAGTTTGTTTACAGGGAAATTACCAGAGTAGAGCTGAATGATGGGACAACGGCCAGGTACTTGTCTGAGTATTATGGACCTGAGTCCTTCTTTGAAGGTGAACCTGAAAAATTGACTCCACAAGAGAAGATGATATTACTTGAAGCTTATGTCAGGGAGTCCTTCAGGTTAGTATATAATCAATAGCTTTAATGAGACGGGTTAATGCTCATAGTCCATTTCCCCAATGGAGTTCCCTCTCATATTTTGCTTGTTAGATTTTTTGGAAGCTGTTGATTATCAGGCATACACTTTAACCGGTTATTTTGATACTGATCTCAAAGAAAAAGACTTATCTTTCTGCCTGGGAATAAATAAGTGAGACCATAAATAAGTTAGAGGTTTTTGGCTGCATTGGTTCAGGGGGAGTTTGTTGGACTAAAAGAACCAATGAGCCTGATCAGAAAAATCTCTAAGTCTCACAGCACTTATAACAACTGAAGAAGAACACAACGGCTGACATACAATGTACAGAAGTTACAAGATCTGAAGAGATATACAACAGCTGAAGTGTAAGTCATCAGATGTTGTAGTGTGTAGTTTAGTCTTCAGTAGTTTTCTTTCAGTTCTTGTAAAAGTCTGATGAGTAGTTTACTCATCAGATGTTTTAGTTTATTACTTCAGTAGTTTTAGTTCTTCAGTAGTTGTAAGAGATTGTCTTCAGATGTTGAAGACATTCTCAGTAGTTTAGTTATTTTCAGTTGTTGTGTTTTGTCTGTTAGGTGTCAACATCATGTGACATCATCAGACGTCACTGTCTCTATATATGGGCAGTTGACAGTATTGTAATGTAACGAAGTTAATGAATTGAATGAAATATTCCTTTGCAGAAACCTTCTCTCTCTATAACAAATTTGAGTTTACTGTTTGATTAACTTTGTTCTTACGATGATTATGCTAATTCTGTGTTGAATTCCGCTGCTATACTTTAATATTGAATCAATTGAGAACATCTGATCCTACAGACACCTCTTCTGAACCCGTTGTTCAGAAGGTGAGTATATAGTGTCTCATACCATGCTCGCGGTGCTTGAAGCAATCCATATAAGGCCTTGTCTAACTTGTAGACTTGGTCACGATGAGCACATAAGTTTACATCAGCAAAGTCAAGAATATCAGCAAGGCCTCCAGAAGATAGCTGGTTTCTTGTCTTCACCCCGTCAAGTGGACTTCCAATAATGTTTTCTTGAGGATGAATACGATTAATTCTTCCAACAGGATGAGCTGGAACATCTACCTGTGGATCAAGATTGTTCAGATTCAAATCCTCAAGACCTGGCACAAGATTGTCAACATTTGGTTCGGGGGCAGCTGGTGGAACTTGGTTGTCATCTGTGTCTGAGCTGTCATCATTTATCTGTATTGTGGGAATTGAGGTAGAAGAAGGTTGCACTGGTTCATCAGGTGCATTTTGTGCATCATACAACATTTGAATAGCAACATCTTCATCTGACTACATGGGAGGCATATTAAATGAGTCGAAGAGGCCATAATAGTTAAACATCTAGTCTGGGCCTTTTCCAGGTGGGGGCATAGAATCTCTCAGCATCAACATGGTACCACTCCTCCACATTCTGAGTTGATATGTTATAGACCCTTTTATTAGGAGTGATGTACCCAAGAAAGTACCCTTCTTCAACCTTTTCATTAAACTTGCCCTGCTCGTGTTTCTTAAGCATTGTGCACGGTGCACCAAAAGGTTCAAGATACTTAAGATTTGTCATTCTATTGTGAAGCATTTCAAAGCAAGTCTTCCCATGTCTCTTCACTATCAATAACCGATTCAGTGTGTAGCACACATTTGCTACAGCTTCATTCTAGAAGTGAACTGGAAGTGATGAATCGGCAAGCATTGTCCTAGCGGCCTCAATCAAAGTTCTGTTCTTTCGCTCAGCAACACCATTCATTTGAGGGACATATGGAGCACTAAATTTTTGAACAATGCCCCGTGCATTACAAAAATTCTCCATGTTGTGATTCTTGAATTCCGTCCGATTGTCTGTTCTGAGCATACGAACCTTGAGCTTGTAAAGTGATTCAAGTTTGGTAATCAAAACGTGAATACACTCAAACTTTTCAGATTTCTCCTTCAGAAAGAAAACCCAAGAATATCTTAAATATTCATCAGTGATAACTAAACAGTACTGATCTCCAGCTATACTCTTTCGGTTCACTGGACCAAATAAATCCATGTGGAGAAGCTCAAGAGGAACAGTGATTGAATGAAACTTCTTTAGCTTATGAGACTGCTTGGTTTGCTTTCCCTTCTTGCATGAAACACAGACATCAGACAGCTTAAAATTCTTCAGACTAACCCCCTCAACCAAATCATTGTGTACCAAATGATTCATCTTTCGTAAACTCAAATGGCCCATCCTCTTATGCCAAAGAATTGAATCTTTCTCAGTTGCCTTTGACCTAAAACATGAAGCTGTAGAGGATGTTGTTGAAGCTGTGGCCATGTTGAGCACGTACAAGTCCTGCTTACGGGGAGCTGACATCAAAATCCAATCTTCAGGAATAGTCACATCTTGCTTGAGAATGTAGCATTTGGAGTCATCAAAAAGAACTTTATGCTACGTGTCATAGATCTGTGATACTGAAAGCAGATTATTCTCCAACTGCTTGACATATCTGACTTTGTCGAAAGAAACTTGGCCATTTGACAGAATACCCTCTCCTGTTATGAACCCGCCTTTGTCACCGGCAAACGCTACGTATCCACCTCGAATTGAATTAACATTGGTGAGCAACGAGATATTACCCGTCATGTGTCTGGATGCCCCAGTATCAACAATCCAAGAGCTGTTAAGAGCAGCTGTTGGGGCAACCTGCACAAACACAAACAATTAGTTCATTTTGGGAACCCAAGCCTCTACAGTCTTGGGTTGACCCATTGAGTCTCGGATCCAAACATCGATCCATTTACCATCTGGGGTAGTCTTGTCTGTAGTGGATAAAACTGAAGTATCAGAAGACTTGACTTTCCAGACAGTGTTTTTGCTGAAAGAGTTTTTAAGTAAATGGATGATGGCTTTGCTTGATTGACATTAATTACTTTGGGAACATCCAACTTCACCACTTTTTCTTTACCCTTGTCCAAAGGTTTAGTCTGTTAGAGTTGTTTGGGTTTTTCAGATTTAACTTGTTTGACAACATAATTATTTGGCTGTCTTGGTGATGCAACTTTCTGTCTCATAAACTCAGGACAAAATCTGACAATGTGTCCAGGTGCACCACAATCAAAGCAAACTTTGTTACGTTTTTTATGAAAATGTTTTAGTTCATAAAAAGATTGCTTTTGTGGTTTAAAGACATTTGTTTTAGACTTGTTCTGATTAAAACCCAAACCCTTTTTCCCATTAGACACAAAATTGTCAATCTTGTGTGACATACAAGCTTCATTCTCTTTTGAAGCGTTCACCAAGCTTAGAGCTTGATAGATTTTAGAAGATGAGATTGGGAAACCTTTCATGACTACGGGTGTATGATTCTGAGCAACAAGACACTCAGATGAATTGTCAGATTCATCTTCAGAATCTGAGACCCAATCTTCAACAATTCCCTCCACAAAAGATTCTTCAGACAATGAGGAACCCTCATCAGTAATCATCCCACTTGGATCAATTACCAATGGACTTTTAACGTGGAAATCTTTAATATCATTGTCATTTGGTGAATTGAAAAAGTTTTTTAAGATTGGTGGAGGACATTGTTGATAGCTCACCTTTCCCTTACCCTTCTGATCAGTACCCTTACTAATAATGTGCTTAATGATATAAGAGGAGCTTTCATAGCTCTTGAGCTTTTGACCTAAGGTCTCATAGTCACACTCTACTATGGCTAATTTCTTCTTTATCTCATTGATTGTATTGAGATAAGAAGTGATAGCATCTTGCTTGTTCAGAACAGTAATCTCAGCCTCATGAAGTTGTCTATTTAAAAGTTCAATTTTAGCTTGAAAATCTTTTTCATTAGATTTTAAAACTTTGTTTTCCTCAATACATTGGTTGAGATCACTAATCAAATCATCATTGTGTTTCTGATAGGCAAGGACCTTGCTGTCAAGATCAACACAATTAAAACATCTAGAATGAGAAAACGAACATTCATCAGATACCTGATCTGACTGTGAAGTTATAGTAGGAGTATCAGATGAGTTTACCATCAAAGCAAACTGAGTAACATGTTCTTCAAGATCAGTATCAGAATCAGCTTGAGTGTCAGAGTCTGATATGCTTTCTGACTCTGAACCTGATATTTCTTCTAGATTGATCTGTGTTTCTCCAGAAGTGCTATCTTCACTTGAATCATCCATTTTCTGAATCTCAGCAACACATGCTTTATCATGTTCCCCCTGATTAGAATTGAATCTGATGTTCCAATTTTCACCTTCATCCTGCTGTACCATCAAGGCCTTGCTTGTATTTGAGGAGCTAGCCTGAGCGGGAGAGTCAATAGGAAGAAGTCTTCTTTCTGGATTTGCTGTAGAAGACTTTTGATGCTGAAAAGCATTTTTGTTCCCTGTCTTGCACTGTCTTGCAAAATGACCTTTCTCACCACAATTGTAGCAAGTGACAGATGACATGTCAAATCCAAACTTAAACTCTTTGTTCAAGTTGATGTCCTTGCCAGTTATTTTTACAAACTCTTTTTCTCTCCTCACGGCACTAGCTAGGGCCTACATGATATCAGTCCTCTCCATATCATCTGGGTCTATCTGATAATAATCATCATTGGTCAGATAAGGATTGCCAATCTGTCCAGCTACTAATCCATCATAAGAGCTGACCAGAGTAGACAAAAGACCCATATGCTCTTTGGCAATCTCTACAGTCACTTTATCAAAATTCTCTGTCTTCAGACTGGTGACAGGTTGATGATGTTCTTTCTGAGAGCTGGATGAGGAGGATGACTGACTGAAATGAATCTGATTGGAAGATGGAGCATCAGTTGTCTGAGAAACAAAAGCAGTCTTCAGTGGAGCATGAGACGAGGCTCTTTCTACAGTAGGAGTAGAATAGTACAATGAAAGATTGTGGACTTGACCAACTCTCTTAGCTTTCCACTTGTTCTCAATTTCTTGTTCTTTCAATTTATGGACGAAGTCATTGATGTCCCTGTTGGCCATCATCTCATTTTGTTTAAGAACCGTCAAAAATGACTCCCACTTAGGAGGTAGAGCATCTGCCAAACACTAGATCTTCTCCTGAGTTGTAGTCTTGACTTGATGATTAAACAGCTCACTCAAGAGATGGTAGAATCTTGCAATCAGATCATCTAGAGATTCATTCCCAACATACATAAAGCTGTTGAATTCCTTCCTCAAGGCTTTAGACTTGATGTTCTTCAATGCATCACTACCCTCATATCTTTGTTGCAAAGCATCCCACAAATACTTAGAGGATGTAAACTGTCTGAACTGATGGAAGATATCAGTCGCAATGGACTAGGACAAGATAGCATAAGCTTTCTTCTCATAGTCATAAAGCTTCCTCTGCGGTTCAGTCATCCGTGTGACTAACATTGGAGTCCCATCTTCATTCATAAGCCTCAGATAACCACCCTCAATCATCATCCATAAGTTAGTGTCCACTCCATTGATATGAATCTCAAATCTGTATTTCCAGTGCGGGTAATCATCTAAATACAGCAACTTGGGAGCTTTATTGGAGCTCGCTGTCTCAGTTTTAGTCAGTAGCATTGTCTGAATACGATGGTTCTAGTTTGCCATCAATGCTATGTCTTCCATTGAATCCACAACAACAATATCCAACACTTAGAAAAATTTCAAACTCATGGTCCGAATGAAGCTGCTAGACCCGAATGTCGGGGACCGAGTGTGATTAAACTAGCGAATGAGCAGAAGCAGACGAATGAGAAGATAAGTATGACAGTTGGGCCGAATGACTTAGGCGATTGAACTCGTTCGGCCAATTAGTGGTCTGAATGAGGCTATTCGCCGAATGAGAAGGCGAAGGAAGCTATTCGCCGAATGAGTTGGCGAATGGGGATATTTGGCGAATGAGAGTGATTCTGGAAAACCTATTCGGTCGACGGATTCATTCGGACTATCTGGGGTTTTCAGCTACAAAAATCACAATAACTTTCGATCTAGACCAAATCTAATCACCAAATTTGTACAAAACTTCAGGACATGATTAGCAACCAATTGGGATGATTGTTTTAACAAAAATACGACCAAAACCCACTGATTTTAAACGAAAGAGTGACTTGGGGAAAAAGAAAATCAGGGTTTTTGCAAGTTACGAAAATCCAATATCAGATCTGATAATTTTGAATGAAAATCGAGTAGAATCAAGAGCCAAGTCTCTTATACCACTTTGTAGGACCAATTAAGAGCACAAAAATAATCCGGTTCCAATGGATATCTACTCGACACCCTCTGGAGTAGTGCGGAATCCTATTCCAAGGTTTTCCAATCGAAACCAACAGCAACCGTGGTGATCCGAAGATGAAGGATGGACGTTTGATCGAGAATCGAACACCACGGGATGTGAATCGAACTTGGATGTGCAATGGCCGCTCTAATCTCCTAGGGTTTTGACTATCGGTTCTCAGGGAAGAATGAGGGCTCTCAAAAGGTTAGGTTTTAGAATGTTTGAACTTGTATATATAAGCTGTAATCATTCGGCCGAATGAGAGGCTGAAGCAACTCATTCGGCGAATGACTTGGCCAAATGGATAGTTCAATATAATGAGTCATTTGGCGAATAAGTCATTCGTTTGTCCTAGTCATTTGATAGGCATTCATTCGGACGAATGGCTTCATTCTTAGAGCCATTCGTCCGAATGGGGCTGTTAAACACATAAAATAAAAGTTAAACATAACCAAACACATATACTCAACAATAGACATTAAGAACAATATAGAAAGAGCACTTCCATTAATATCATTAACTTTACACACAAAGGATAGTACACAATAGAACTAGGGACATTTAATGCGTCAACACGTTCTCGTGACGATTCGTTACGGTTATAAAAACTAAAGTTTGTAAAATTATTTTAGGTGGTAATAACTAGTAAATTAATTAATTATCTTATGTTTATTTTAAATTTTCAGAAAATGATCAATTTACTGTTTAAATCGAATCGTATAGTCGTCGCGCGTATTCGTTCGAATCGTCACTCGTACGAATACGACGATAACTACACTTTTCGATATGGTTTTCTAATTATTGGACATCATTCAGAACGTTAAACTTTAAAATATATTCGTACAGATCGTCACCTATACGAATAATCCGTCGATTTAGCATTCTCGTAGCAACGTCCGTTGTTGTTTTGTTCTGCAATTCCTCACATACGTTTATACATAATAGGATCCTAACAAGCATTCATGTGATAATCTTGCGTTGTCTGATATGTTTCTGACTGTTAAACCGTGAGTTTGAATCATGTTACTGAAACAATTGCATAATAGTTTTGTGTCAAGCTTTACACGATAATAGCATACAAATAATACACATAGTTTGTACCTGAGTTACTATGCAAGTTACTGTCCAGATCACTGTTCCGGTTACGTTACCGGCACTGATGTTACACTGTCACACCCCGAGCCGGCGAGCTGGATCGACTTTCCCGTCGGGCGGAAAGGTCTCGGGGCGCGATATCGGGTGATAATCGGAATAATCATATTGTTTACATTGCACATGATATTAAATGACAAAAACCAGTATATGAAAGAGAATTAAAAAGTTAAACTACATAAGTATCGTTCATAATTTAACAATGTAAATCTACCAACAACATTTTAAATTTTCCCTCTTATATCTACAAAAGATATACAAAATAATATATAAAGTGTTGTTCAAAAATATGCACTTCCAAGATACTAGGTCCTCTATCTGGGCATCCTAGTTAAAAGCACAAACTTCTTAACTAAACCGTTGATCACCTGAGAAGTCATGAAAGAAAATAAAGTCAACACATGGTTGTTGAGTTCATACAGTTTTGTTATTGAAAAATGAATTTGAATGAACCGGACCAAGTGACAACCTTAACCTCACCAACAACCACATATACTATTCTGTCACGTATGCTTATATATGGGGCATACGTAGGTTCAACCTCATCTGCCAGCCCACCACATACCAAACCATTTAGAATATTGTTGTTAATTATAATTCAGCGTTTCACTCTCAAATATCACCACACTTGTTTCGTTAGTTTCGTCACCACGCTTGATCTGTTAGATTCGTCAAAACATTAGATTCGTCCAAACTCTTGATTTGTTAGATTCGTCAAAACATTTGATTCATTAGTTCCGTCAACACACACAACAACACCATAGTAATGTGGAAAAATGTGGAAGTTGTTAATTTAAAATGCTTAAATAAATCAATACATAAACATTTAAATTAAAAGCTAAGTCCTAATGATTGGGCCTTGGTCAAACTCTAGTAGACTAGTATATCAATTAAAGGTTCTTAGAAGTTAGGGGATTCTGTAAATATCATCAAACATGTGCCCTAAAAATCAAACGGTATAGCTAGGACTTCTTGAAATGTAGGGTTTTTGTTTTGTTCATGATTCGTCTAGATATGTCCCTTGTTTCGTATAGTTCTGTTCACACATGTTATTTTTGACATTCCCCAGACTTTCCCTTGAAAATGATTCATTGATTCATCTAGATTCGTTGCAAGATGTACCTGATTCGTTGATCATTGAATACTAGATTCGTTGAACAAATGTACACTTGATTCGTTGATCATTGAATACTAGATTCGTTGAACAAATGTTGAACATCGAATAATTGATGTATTGAAAATTGTTTCATTAGATTCGTTAAACTCAAGAACTTGTTTCGTTGAAATAGTTTCGTTTGATTCGTTGAAAATAGATCCGTTTAACACTAGATACGTTGAAAATAGTTTCGTTGAAAATGTGTACTTGATTTGTCAAAATGTTAATTTGAATATGAAGTAATCATCAACTTATTATAGAAGTAGATGACCTTTTGTAAAAACTGCATAAAATTTACCTAGACATAATCTAGAATGACATTTATACGTACAAAACATATATGATTTAAAATCATTTAAGTAAAATATAATCCAAACAAAATAATTTACGCACGCTTCTCAGCCCCGTGTTTATAAAACAAAAGTGTTTTGAAAAGGGGCAATGAACTCACCTTTGTTGCAATGCAATTGAACCAAGAAAGAATATTCGCTCTCGTTTGTTGTATACTATGTTCCTTCAGCACCTGAGTTGAGTTATTATGATTCGAATAATATAAGTATTTATTATTTGACGTATACAGGGTTTTGGTCTCGGTGTGCAACTAAGTGTTCTACTTACTTTCTAAAGTGTTGCTGCAATTTCTCTAAGTGTTCTAATTTTTGTACTCTCTATGAACCCTTATCCCTTAGTTAATTAAAGAACTAAACCTTATATTTATAAGGTAAATGATAATAAAAGATACAACTTTTAAATAAATCATCATTTATAAAATCTTATTTAAGTTATAAAAGTAAATTTTAAAAATCCTTTAAGTTACTTTAAAAAAAACATTTCAATAAGTTATGATGAATTATAAGTCATTCCATTTGTGAAAATTTGTAAGTTAACAAGTTATGACTCAAGCTAACCTCACTAGATTAACTCCAAGTCCTTTGAGAGTTCTTTGTTGTCACACCCCGAGCCGACGGGCTGGATCGACTTTCCAGTCGGGCGGAAAGTTCCCGTGGCGTGATATCGTTTGATAATCGAAATTATCAGATTGTTTGCATAGCACATGATATATAAATGAGAAATGCTAACATGACAATGAAATAGAATTACAAAGTTAAATTACATTGTTTCTTCATAATTTAACTAAGTAAATCTAATCAAAAGAATCAATGAGTTTATATCTTGTAACTGCACAAGATTCACAAAAGATGATTCATTGTTTTGTCATTCCAAAATATGCACGACACAAAATGTAGCTAGGTCTTCTAGAAGTCCACTAGCTATGTCCTTGAACGTCTGATGACTAAACCTGTACGTCACTTGAGAAAACATGCATTTAAACAAAGTCAACACTAGGTTGGTGAGTTCATAAGTTTGGCAATTGAAAACCTTGAATTGTTCACATACACAATCATCATGTCATACATGTCACTTGTAGGTTTTTTGATTCACCCATTCACACAATGGCCTCTCCATAGTTATATTTACAAGTGATATCTCATCCTATTAGCTATGCTTATATATAGGGCATATGTAGGGGAACAAGCCCCAGCCACCGTCCCACCACATACCTATTTGGACTTAACACCACTTGCAATACAACTATAGATCCCCATTTTCATTACACCCGTCCGTTTGTGTTCATCACCCGTTGTATCATATGTAGAATAATGTAATAAGAGGGGTTTAGTTATCAAACCGAAGTAATGATAAACCCTCAATGTGTTCAGGAAATTAGATTAATTTAATCCGATCCTTGTTATCATTCTATTTCTTTTGGGGTTAATTGTTAATCACTTTTAATAATAAGAGTGTTAGTTAACCAATTGTTATATGTTCTCAACTTGAAGTTCATAAAGCCTAAAAGGAATCCATTGCAATCCTCACATAATCAGATTACAATGCGTCCGATTTACCTTTACCACTTTGTATTACCGTAGGACTCATCGAAACTGTTACTAGAAATATGACATGAGAGAAAATAAATTCCCTAGTCTAGTAGTCAACAAGAAACGATGGATTAATTACAATATCACTGCAGATTAATATCACCATGTGTCGCTTTCCAGACCCTGACTGTTCGTCACCCTGTCACCGGTCATACGTTACCGGCCAAATGAGATTACGATCAACATACGAGCCCTACAAGCTGGAGGATTGTCAGACCTATGGTACCACTATGCTATCGTCGATTTAGTCACGTCAAATTAACTGGTTAGCGATTTGTGAAGGGACTTACAACGATCATACTTGAATACATGGCACATGATTGAAATGATAAAATGCAGACAGTTCAGTAGTAATCAATTGTATTGTATGTTCACCAATGTTGTTTGTTCTCAATATTGTATGTTCTCGTTGTTGTTTACAAAGTTAAATAAGATCTTGTCTTATTATACTATGTTAATTATTGTGTGACTGATGTTTTTATCATGAAGTTACATTATCATGATTATCGTTCCTTGTTGTTCCATATAGGCACCCTGTTGTCACTAAGGTGTGGTAAGAAACCAGTCTTACTACACTTAGTCGACTCAGGTGGTGAATGATACTTGTTTCATGTTATCTTGTAGTATGCACCGAGTTACAAGCTGAGTGTTATAAGAACTTGTCTTATTACACTTAGCTAACTCCGGCATAATATGATCATACAAGCATGCATACAATGATAAGCGATAATAAGTCAAGCAATATTATCTAAATCAAAGTACAAGCAATATGTTCATTCGGCCGAAGAGGCTTTTTCGATGGGCTGTTAACCGGTGGCCATGAAATGTTCAAGTGGGTATCTTGTCAAAATTGATGGTAGTTCTCGGTGGTTAGGTGCAGGTGAACCATTCTTGAAAGTGGGTTAGTGGAAAGAAAAGACTAGGACCGGTTATACCATGGGCTCCTCAAAAAGGGTTAAAAACCCTATTTTTCGTGACATTCAAGCTTCATTACCTCGATTTTCAGTGGGTTTGGCTCTAGATCGGTTGTACTTTCATGTACAGGAGATTATTACCTTAGTTTAGGCTCAAAACTCACTCAATTTCATCAAGAGATGAACAAGTTACAAGGATTTGCAGTTTGAATCTTGTAGCGAGAGAGAGAATCCGGAAATGGGTTTCTAGAGAGAGAGTGAGAGTGATAAATGAGAAAAATGCCTCATTTAGGGTTTATATACCCCGGGCGTGTTCGGGTTCGTTTCGTTTGCTCGGTTCGCATTTTCGTTTCGTTTCCGAAACGTTACGCGTGTGTTTACGGATTTTAAATAAAAAGACTTTATTTTTAATATTTTAAAGGTTGTGATTCCTAATAAATGTTTTGTATTTGTTTTTCTCATTGTATTATCGTTCGAATCATTAAATGATTTCGTTTCGTCAGATCGCGTCACCCTCGCGCGTATTCGTTTGAATCGTACACGACATTGGTTTTGCTTTCTGACTTTTGTTTTCTACTTTTCAGTCATCATTTCGGAACGTTAAACTCACAGATATGTTTGTGTGAATCGTCACCCACGCACACACACTGTCTGTTCATTATTCTGAAATAACACTGCAATTTTGTTTGAATTGTGTTTCCTCACTGACGGACTCAACTAAACTTTCTGTTTTCACATTGCTTTCATACTGATTCCTGTCATCTATGGATATCAGATCGCAACCGACATGTTCTTGTTGTTTACCTGAACGCTGTTGTTTCTCTTGATTCGTTGTATTAATGCATACAACAATTGTCTATCGTGAATTGTTGTACTTACGGTATTTAAGTTTTCACCTAAATACGTATAAATGTTTCTTGTATTCTTAGTTCTGTTATCACAAACACTGTTCATGCATTGTATTTACACACAGTAAATAGTGAAAGTACACATACCGTACGGACTTGCAGGACGATCAGGTAATGGTTGTCACAGTCTCCCTTTGTTAAAGAAATTTCGTCCCGAAATTTAAGCATCATTTTCGGGCACAACTTCTTCAAACAGGTGGGGATACTTTGTCTTCATGTTGTCCTCGCGTTCCCAGGTAAATTCTGGTCCACGCTTGGAGTTCCATCGAACCTTCACAATAGGGATACGGCTTCGTTTCAGTCTCTTGACTTCTCGTTCCATAATCTCTACAGGTTCTTCAATGAAATGTAATTGTTCATCAACTTGTATCTCTTCCAGAGGTATGATCAATGATTCATTAGCGAGACATCGCTTGAGATTTGATACATGAAATACATCGCGTACTCCACTGAGATCATCAGGGAGTTTGAGTCTGTATGCCACAGTACCTATGCGTTGAGTTATCTCAAACGATCCGACATACCTTGGTGCTAGTTTGCCTTTAGCCCCAAAACTAACCACACCTTTCCATGTGGACACTTTCAACATGACTAGGTCACCCACTTGGAATTCCAAAGGCTTTCGCTGTTTGTCTGCGTAACTCTTTTGGCGGCTACGTGTTGCTTGTAATCTCTGTTGTATCTGGGCTATCTTATCAGTAGTCTCCTGAATAAGTTCAGGCCTAGTGATTCTGTTGTCTCCCACTTCATTCCAACAAATTGCAGACCGACATTTTCTACCATAAAGTGCTTTAAACGGAGCACATCCAATACTGTTGTGGTAGCTGTTTTTGTAGGAAAACTCGATGGGTGGTTAATGTTTATCCCAACTTCCACCGAAGTCTAGGATGCATGTTCTCAACATATCCTCTAGGGTTTTAATTGTTCGCTCGCTTTGTCCATCCGTTTGTGGATGATAAGAGGTGCTCAAGTTTACAATTGTCCCTGGAGATTGTTGCAATAATTGCCAAAACCGCGATGTAAATCGACTGTCCCGGTCTGAAGTAATAGATAAGGGCACACCGTGCCGAACTACTATTTCATCAACGTAGAGTCTTGCTAGCTTTTCCATCTTGTAATTCTCTCTGATCGGCAAGAACTGTCCACTGGAAGTGCGGGGTAACTTGGTAATAAAATCCATAGCTATTTGTTCCCACTTCCATTGTGGTATCTCTGGTTGTTCCTGCAAACCTGACGGTTTCTGGTGTTCAGCCTTGACCTTGGCACATGTTAAGCATTTGCCAACATAAGTGGCAACATCTTTCTTCATACCCGGCCACCAATAGAATGAACGAAGATCTTGGTACATCTTATCAGCACCAGGATGAACAGAGTATCGTGTCTTGTGTGCCTCGTCAAGTATGAGTGTTCGAAGTTCATCTACTGCCGGGATCCAAAATCGAGCTCTTGTTTGAAATTGTCTCTTGCCATTGCTTCTTGTTGTGGTTGTATGATTTGCTCTCTCAGACTTGTTTTCACAGTCATTCCCATTGCTCGAACGCGCAAGGGTTTGACTCTTTCCTTCCGACTCTAAGCATCTGCAACCACATTTGCTTTGCCCGGATGGTATTTGATCACACAATCGTAATCGTTCAGGAGCTCAACCCAACGTCTCTGTCTCATGTTAAGCTCCTTCTGATCAAATATGTGCTGTAAACTCTTGTCATACGTGAAGATAGTGCATTTGGTACCATACAGGTAGTGTCTCCAAATCTTTAAAGCAAAGACTATAGCTCCAGTTCTAAATTGTGTGTTGTGTAATTCTTTTCACGTATCTTCAGTTGTCTTGATGCGTAGGCAATGACTTTGTCTCGTTGCATTAAAACACAACCGAGTCCCTGATGGGAGGCATCACAGTATACTACAAAGTCATCGATGCCTTTTGGGAGTGTTAAGATTGGAGCATTGCACAATCTTTGTTTCAGTGTTTCGAATGCGTCTTCTTGTTTCTGTGTCAGTTTGGTGAGAGGCAAGGCTATCTTAGAGAAATTCGAAACGAATCTCCTATAATAACCTGCCAATCCCAAGAATGATCTGATCTCTGTTGGTGTTGTGGGCACATCCCAGTTCTTGATTGCTTCAATCTTGGCAGGATCCATGTGAATACCATTACTGTTAATCACGTGATCCAAAAACTGAACTTCTCTTAACCAGAATTCACACTTGGAGAATTTGGCATAGAGTCGCTCGTCTTTCAGAAGCTTCAAAACTGTCAAGAGATGTTGTTCGTGTTCCTTCTCACTTCTTGAATTAATCAGTATATCATCAATAAAGACGATAACGAACTGATCTAGGTACGGCTTGCACACCGGGTTCATTAAATCCATGAACACTGCCACTGAAACTTGGTAACAGCCATCTCCATAGTAGTGGGGTGGGCTGAAATCACGTGCCCTTGGATACAAGACGGTAATCCACCGACATACCGTTCGATCCTTTTCTCCAGTGTTGGCACCACGTCCGGTGCAATGTAGCTAACTCATGAAATCTTGTGGTTTAGGCCAGATGCCCAGCACCAATCATGACGAGATTGAGCATCTCAGTCTCAACCTTCTTCAGCTCATTCCTTGGGCAAAACTCTCCCCTCAGCATAGCCTTGAAGTCATCCCAAGGCATAGACATAGCTTCATCCCTGCCCCTAGTTTGAACCTGAGCATTCCACCATGTCAATGCTCTCTTGTCGAATGAGGCAGCAACATATCTCACTCTGTACTGATCAGGACAGCCACTAATGTCAAGGGTTGTTTCCATCTTCTCGATCCACTGGATCAATCCGACGGCACCCTCATTGCCACTGAAACTTGGTGGCTTGCATCCCACAAAATTTTTGTAGGAGTAGTCCTGATGGTGTCGGGTGTTACCACTGCCCTCTCCAGATGAGTTCGGCAACGTTGTTACAGTTGCTACTGTTTATCCGGTTCATCATGTCAGGGATCACGTCCCTCAGTTGACTGGTCAGCAGTGTGGCCAGTGCTATAGTGGCAGGATCCAACTCATGAACTGATGGTGGCGGAGGAGGAGGTGGAGGTGGAGGTGGTTGTGTAGGAGAGTCAGGTGGTGTCGGTGTCGATGAATGTGGCGCTGAGTCTTGAGGTGGTGGTGGCAGCAAAGCTGGTGGTCTTCTTGGCGGCATTCTGATCATAATCGAAAGAAAATCGGTTAGTGCAGTGATCAGACGCAGAAGACACATGCAAATAGTACCTTACATGGTATGTTCTCTACATGAGGTACGTAGGTTATAGTCTAGGCCAAACCGTTTAAGTAATATGACATATATTTCTCTATAACCATGGCTCTGATACCAATCTGTCACACCCCGAGCCGGCGGGCTAGATCGACTTTCCCGTCGGGCGGAAAGTTCCCGGGGCGTGATATCGTTTGATAATCGAAATGATCAGATTGTTTGCATAACACATGATATATAAATGAGAAATGCTAACATCACAATGAAATAGAATTACAAAGTTAAATTACATTGTTTCCTCATAATTTAACTAAGTAAATCTAATCAAAAAATCAATGAGTTTATATCTTGTAACTGTACAAGATTCACAAAAGATGATTCATTGTTTTGTCATTCCAAAATATGCACGACACAAAATGTAGCTAGGTCTTCTAGAAGTCCGCTAGCAATGTCTCTGAACATCTGATGACTAAGCCTGTTCGTCACCTGAGAAAACATGCATTTAAACAAAGTCAACACTAGGTTGGTGAGTTCATAAGTTTGGTAATTGAAAACGTTGAATTGTTCACATACACAATCATCATGTCATACATGTCACTTGTAGGTTTTTAATTCACCCATTCACACAATGGCCTCTCCATAGATATATTTACAAGTGATATCTCCTCCTATTAGCTATGCTTATATATAGGGCATATGTAGGGGAACAAGCCCCAGTCACCGTCCCACCACATACCTATTAGGACTTAAAACCACTTGCAATACAACTATAGATCCCCATTTTCATTTCACCCGTCCGTTTGTGTTCATCACCCATTGTATCATATGTAGAATAATGTAATAAGAGGGGTTTAGTTATCAAACCGAGGTATTGATAAACCCTCAATGTGTTAAGGAAATTAGATTAATTTACTCTGATCCTTGTTATCATTCTATTTCTTGTGGGGTTAACTGTTAATCACTTTTAATAATAAGAGTGTTAGTTAACCAATTGTTATATGTTCTCAACTTGAAGTGCATAGTGCCTAATAGGAATCCATTGCAATCCTCACATAATCAGATTACAATGCGTCCGATTTACCTCTACCACTTTGTATTACCATAGGCCTCATCGAAACTGTTACTTGAAATATGACATGAGAGAAAATAAATTCCCCAGTCTACTAGTAAACAGGAAAAGATGGATTAATTACAATATCACTGCAGATTAATATCACCATGTGTTGCTTTCCAGACCCTGACTGTTCGTCGCTCTGTCACCGGCCATACGTTACCGGCCAAATGAGATTACGATCAACATACCAGCCCTACAAGCTGGAGGTTTGTCAGACCTATGGTACCACTATGCTATCGTCGATTTAGTAACGTCAAATTAACTGGTTAGCGATTTGTGAAGGGACTTACAATGATCATACTTGAATACATGGCACATGATTGAAATGATATAATACAGACAGTTCAGTAGTAATCAATTGTATTGTATGTTCACCAATGTTGTTTGTTCTCAATGTTGTATGTTCTCGTTGTTGTTAACAAAGTTAAATAAGATCTTGTCTTATTATACTATGTTAATTGTTGTGTGAATGATGTTGTTATCATGAAGTTAGATTATCATGATTATCATTCCTTGTAGTTCCATATAGGCACCCTGTTGTCACTAAGGTGTGGTAAGAAACCAGTCTTACTACACTTAGTCGACTCGGGTGGTGAAAGATACTTGTTTCATGTTATCTTGTAGTATGCACCGAGTTACAAGCTGAGTGTTATAAGAACTTGTCTTATTACACTTAGCTAACTCCGGTGTGGAATGATATCATGAAGATATATTATCTTCATATCATTCATGTGTGTTGTTTTCATCATCATGTTCACCTGTGATAATCTCAATGTCTGTTCTTGTAAGAATAATTAAGCGTTATAAGATAGAATCTTATAACTATGTTATTCTATTGTGTTAATGATTTATGAACTTATGTTTTCTACTTTTCAGTCATCATTTCAGAACGTTAAACTCACAGATATGTTTGTGTGAATCGTCACCCACGCAAACACATTGTCAGTTCGTTATTCTGAAATAACACTGCAATTTTGTTTGAATTGTGTTTCCTCACTGACGGACTCAACTAAACTTTCTGTTTTCACATTGCTTTCATACTGAGTTATCGGCCATCTGATTCCTGTCATCTATGGATATCAGATCGCAACCGACATGTTCTTGTTGTTTACCTGAACACTGTTGTTTCTCTTGATTCGTTGTATTAACTGTACTTAGGTTTTCACCTAAATGCATACAACTATTGTCTATCGTGAGTTGTTGTACTGACGGTATTTAAGTTTTCACCAAAATACGTACAACTGTTTCTTGTATTCTTAGTTCTGTTATCACAAACATTGTTCATGCATTGTATTTACACACAGTAAATAGTGAAAGTACACATACTGTACAGACTTGCGGACGATCAGGTACTGGTTGTCACAGTCTCCCCTTGCTAAAGAAATTTCGTCCCGAAATTTAAGCATCATTGTCGGGCACAACTTCTTCAAACAGGTGGGGATACTTTGTCTTGATGTTGTCCTCGCGTTCCCAGGTAAATTCTGGTCCACGCTTGGAGTTCAATCGAACCTTCACAATAGGGATATGGCTTCGTTTCAGTCTCTTGACTTCATGTTCCATAATCTCTACAGGTTCTTCAATGAAATGTAATTTTCCATCAACTTGTATCTCTTCCAGAGGTATGATCAATGATTCATCAGCGAGACATCGCTTGACATTTGATACATGAAATACATCGTGTACTCCACTGAGCTCATAAGGGAGTTTAAGTCTGTATGCCACAGGACCTATGCGTTGAGTCATCTCAAACGGTCCGACATACTTTGGTGCTAGTTTGCCTATAGCCCCAAAATGAACGACACCTTTCCATGGGGACACTTTCAACATGACTCGGTCACCCACTTGGAATTCCAAAGGCTTTCGCTGTTTGTCTGCGTAACTCTTTTGGCGGCTACGTGTTGCTTGTAATCTCTGTTGTATCTGGGCTATCTTATCAGTAGTCTCCTGAATAAGTTCAGGCCTAGTGATTATGTTGTCTCCCACTTCGTTCCAACAAATTGGAGACTGACATTTTCTACCATAAAGTGCTTTAAACGGAGCACATCCAATACTGCTGTGGTAGCTGTTTTTGTAGAAAACTCGATGAGTGGTAAATATTTGTCCCAACTTCCACCGAAGTCTAGGATGTATGTTCTCAACATATCCTCTAGGGTTTGAATTGTTCGCTCGCTTTTTCCATCCGTTTGTGGATGATAAGCGGTGCTCAAGTTTACACTTGTCCCTAGAGATTGTGGCAATGATTGCCAGAACCGTGATGTAAATCGACTATCCCGGTCTAAAATAATAGATAAGGGCCCACCGTGCCGAAGTACTATTTCATCAACGTAGAGTCTTGCTAGCTTTTCCTTCTTGTAATTCTCTCTGATCGGCAAGAAGTGTGCGGACTTGGTCAATCGATCAATGATGACCCAAATCGAATCGTGTCCATTGAAAGTGCCGGGTAGTTTGGTAATAAAATCTATAGCTATTTGTTCCCACTTCCATTGTGGTATCTCTGGTTGTTCCAGCAAACCTGTCGGTTTCTGGTGTTCAGCCTTGACCTTGGCACATGTTAAGCATTTGCCAACATAAGTGGCAACATCTTTCTTCATACCCGGCCACCAATAGAATGACCAAAGATCTTGGTACATCTTATTAGCACCAGGATGAATAGAGTATCGTGTCTTGTGTGCCTCGTCAAGTATGAGTGTTCGAAGTTCATCTACTGCCGGGATCCAAACACCGTCCTGAAAATAGATAAATCTATCTTGTTTCGTCTTGAAATGTTTCTCGGCTCTACAATCGAGCTCTTGTTTCAAATTGTCTCTTGCCATTGCTTCTTGTTGTGCTTGTATGATTTGCTCTCTCAAACTTGTTTACACAGTCATTCCCATTGCTCGAACGTGCAAGGGTTTGACTCTTTCCTTTCGAATCAAAGCATCTGCAACCACATTTGCTTTGCCCGGATGTTATTTGATCACACAATCGTAATCGTTCAGGAGCTCAACCCAACGTCTCTGTCTCATGTTAAGCTCCTTCTGATCAAATGTGTGTTGTAAACTCTTGTGATCCGCGAAAATAGTGCATTTGGTCATTTCAATATGTAAGGGATGGTTTTTAAGGATTTTGATATCAAGTTAATAGTTCTCGGCAAATAAAGGGGTTCTTGGTTATAATATTTGTTCTCGATGATATTATGTTCTCGATGGTGTTCGGTGGTTTGCAAGTTATTTGTTTAGGTTCTCGGTTATTCTCGTTTTGATATAAATACATGTTTTAGTTTTAGCAGCAATTAAGGATTCATTCTATTTATTTTAGATGGTTTTTCTTATTCTCTTGGTCTTTACTGTTCTTGTATCATATGAGTAACTCTGGTTTAATCAAAACTCGCATGCGAGTTTAAGATTGTTTGTTTTGTTTCCTAGATCAACTAATTACTGATTTCCGCTCATTAGTTAGTTGGGTTTGATATAGATTTTAAGATTCACGTGTTTGGGACTTACAATTGGTATGAAAGCCATTCAAACTGTTTTGAGGCTCATTCGGTATCATATGTCAAGAAAAATAGTTGTTTTCGGAGGATTCGTAAGCTGTTTTTAGAAGAAAATTTGGTGGTGTTCTCTGAAAAATCAGCAAGATTAATAAGAAAGGAAGATAATTCAGAAGATTTGGTATAATTTGAATTTCCTTAGTTTGTGAGCTGAATGATTTGATCCGAAAAAATCAATGGGATACACTTAAGACTTTTTCAATAACAAGGGTTTTCGATATCCTATTATCTTTTTGTCAAAAAGTTCTCGAACCAAAGAAGGTTCTTGATTGATAGGGCGTTTTCAGTTGAAGTTATTGTTCTCGGTTGATATTATTGTTTTCGATTGAAGTTCTTGTTCTCAGCTGAAATTAGCGTTTTCAGCTGAAATTGTTGTTCTCGGTATTCTTGAGTGTTCTCGGTTGTTTTTTTCGGAAGTTGTTAAGTATATTTTCACCCGCATATTGCAATGGGAGCTCAAAACCAAAGCCATAACACTATGTATTTGTAGCTTGACTCTCAAATAGGCATAGCCACAAGAATCCCAAGATTACTGCATGCTGATGGATTTACTGAATGGAAATGGAAATTTGAATATCATGCCAAGTTTTCAGATGCTAAGATTTGGAGGTCTAATCAGAGAGGAAAAAGGGTGCCTATGTGTGTTCCGGAAGGGTGCACTACCAGGGTTCCTAAGCCAATTGAGGAATACACTGATGATGATTTTGATATGGTGGAACAAAATGGTAAAGCATTTTGCATCACTAACTATGGCATTAGGACCAGACATTGCTCAGGGATTCAAGGAATGCACATCAGCCAAGGAATTGTGGGAATCTTTGATTCAAATGTATGAAGGAAACAATGACATGAAAGAAAGCCAGAGAGATATGCTGAATCAAATATTTAACATTTTTATCATGTTCTTGGAGAAAGTCTAGAAACTCAGCTTCAAAGATTTGTATGCTTAATTACTGGAGCTAAATCACACATTTCGGCTAGGGAACTAAATGTTGCATCACAGGGAGTGAGTGATAGCAAAGCTGTAGAACTACCAGTTGTGGAAGAGAATCTAGCCTATTTACTGCATTCATGAAGAGCTATAATGAATTTATGGCAGGAGACCTGAACAAGACAAGTATAGTGTCAACTAAGTTAGATCAGATTCATCCAAAAGATGTTGAAGAAATGGATGTTACTTGGCAGATGGCCATGGCTAGGTTTCGGGCCAAAAAATTCATCAGAAAAACCGAGACGAACAAGTGGGCAGACAAAAACAAAAGGATTGGTTTCAGTCAAGTCAAGCTTAGGTGTTTTATTGCCATGAATAAGGGTATTTTGCCAGGGAATGCATGAAACCAAAGACGGAGAAGGCTATCAAATGCAGCATCATCATCTGGATCAGAAAATGGCAAGGTTTGGTGGCTTAAGAATCTAGAGGATAAAGTTGGAGTGATCAACTTCAAGCACTGAGTCTGGAAGAACCTCATGCATTCACGGTTGACATTGTGGGTTCGGCCACATCTGAGGTACATCTAAATTTGTGTTCCCAGCCTTGCATCGATAAAGTTGAACAATATTGCATTCATAACTCTGAATTAATCGAATATATTCATGATCTTAGACGATCTAAAAGTGCTTTAACCAAAAATGAAAAACTTTTTAAACAAAAAATTGAAGCACAAATGAAAGACATTTCTTGGTTGAAATCAGAGTTGAGTGAAAAAGGGTTTCATCGTAGAGATGCTAAACGGAAAAACCAAGAACTCATTGCTGAAATTGAAAACTTAAAAGAAAAATTAAATGACAAAGACTACTCTTTTAAGAAATTTTAGCTATCTAGTAAGTTAGTAACCGACTTACTAAATTACTATTTGCATGGAAATAAAAACAAGGGTTTGGGTTATAGGAAAATGCCTCCACCATTCAATGACAACTACACTAGGTTGCGATTCACTCAGGAAGAGGATGAAAAGGAAAAGCATCCTAATTACGGTGCCTTTGTTTCACAATAAGAAAAATGTGAGGATACTGTCACTGAAAGAGTGAACTTTGCTAATGACTCTATTTCATGTGCAGACAAAACAGATCTTTATAACACTGTGCTGATAGAAGATGTTGATTTTGCAGATAGTGATGTTGATTCATTTGTTCCAAACCAATTACCAAAAACTTGTGTTGAGTCTTTTCAAAATCAGGATTGTCTAGTTTCAGAAAAACTATGTTTGAACTCGAATTTAAATTTCAATGCAGTTCCTTTTTGTTTCAAATGTTTTATTTTCAGGAAATACTGATGATGTGTCAAAGGTTGAGGTCGAGGATAGATTATCCTTGGATACTTTAACTCATCCAATTGTTCTAGTCACATGAGATGACTCAATGCATGTTTTGCGTCCCGAAAAGTCTTTTGCAAAGAAATCTGTCAAATTTGGTGTGAATGAGTTTTGTCATAAAAAGAAACATACGTGTTTTGTTGTGGTATTCCTGGTCATATTGCGAAGAATTGTAAGAAACAAAGACGTTTTGATAAAATTACAATAACTTAGTCAGTTTTAATTAGAAAAGAAATGAACTTTAAGTCAAACAGGTTCACTAAACCTGATGAAAGAAAGTTCTTCTTTCTTAAGTCTAAACTGTTTGATGGTAATTAGAACAAAAACAGAAAACAATGCATGTCGTATCGTAGTAATAAAGTCAAATCATCATTGAATGATGATTGTCGAAATAAACAAGGAAAAACGGATGGAATCACTTCGGTCAATATTAAACAATGTTGGAAAATCAAATCAGTTTCAAATAACTCTGCTTTAACTGTCACAAGTGCAAAAATCAGGCCTAAATTCGCATGGGTTACCAAATCTCATTAATGTGTTAACATATGCAGGGACAATCGATTAACTCTAGCTACAAGAGATGGTATGTAGAAAACGGTTGTTCACGGCACATGACAGGAGACATTTCTCAGCTATCTGATGTGCACAACATAAGTGGTGGAAATGTCTTCTTTGCAGGAGGAGAGAAAAGAACTATTTCAAAACGGGGAACTGTAACTCATCGAGCTCTGTCTTTCACTGATGTGAACTTTGTGCTGAACTATCTCATAGTCTGCTAAGTGTGTCGCAAATCTTTGACAAAGGATACTCCACTCATTTTTCTAACAAGGAGTTTAATTCTCAAACCGGGTTTTATAATTCTTGAAGACTGGATCTTGCTACGTTCTCAAAGAAAGGGAAATTCCTACATCATTGATCTGAATTTGACACCATCATCAAGTGCCACGTGTCTGTTCTCCAGGATAGCTACTCATGACGTGGTGTTATGGCACTGGAGACTTGGTCATACAAACATGAAGAATCTCAATCGTTTGGCAAAAGGTCAGCTGGTTAGAGATCTACCAGTCAAAGATTTCTTCTCGATAGAAAAGAGTGTTAATTGTGAAAATGGAAACAACATCGAAATCCCCACAAGGTCAAAATAGTAAATTCAATTGACTTTGTCATGCAGCTGCTTCATGTGGATCTGTTTGTTCCAATCAATGTGCTCAGTATTTCTCGCAACTCATAATGTTTGATGATCATTGATGACTACTCGAGATTTACCTGGGTATTCTTCTTATCAAACAAAGGAGAGACTTCGGAACTGATAAAACAGTTTATCACGTTAATTGAGAATCAGTTAAATTATAGAGTGAAAGGAATTCGTTGTGACAATGGCACATAATTCAAAAATGTTGTTCTGAATAATTTCTGCGCTGAAAAGGGAATTGCTCAGAAATACAGTGTTTCTCGTACTTCTCAGCAAAATGGAGTGGCTGAAAAAGAAATCATACTCTTATTGAAGCACCCCGTACTCTTCTGTGTGATTCCAAATTGCCAACCTTCTTCTGGGCTAAAGCAGTTAACACTGCGTTTTATGTACAAAACCATACTTTGATCAACTAACGACTTATGAAGACTCCATATGAAATTCTATATGGACATAAGCCTACTGTTGGTCATTTCCATGTGTTTGGATGTCCATTTACTTCGCTTCATCAAGAGTCTCTTCCCAAATTTTATGCTTGGGGAACTGAATGTTATTTTGTTGGATATCTGGAAAGACAGCTTGCTGAGTGTATGACAAACTGACTAAACAAGTGGTGGAGTCCTTTAATGTTCATTGTCTTGAAGAAAATCCCACCGATGCTGAGTCTGGCCCTGCACGGATCTTTGATTGTGCTACACTTTTCAAATCATTTCAAACCTTGTCTGAAGAAACTTCTATCTCTGAAGATCTCTCAAAGAATTGTTTAGAGGAAGACGTTCTACACCATGATAAACCTCATGAATTCAGCATTGATCCACCAGGCATGTATCCAACACCACAGTTGCCTCCACCATTAATTTCAGATCCAGTTGCTGATATTAAATGTCGCACCCCGGCCCTCCCGTCCCGGACGGGGGCGCAACGGCTGGCTGATCTTGTAGGATTGCATTCTCCGGTCACACAATGTTGTGAGACCTACATGTCTGGTTGTATACGTACATCCAATAATATGGATAAAAAAATTTAATAAAATCAGAGTTGCTGAAGTAAGTGTAGGTTATCAAAACTGATTAACATTCATAATTTGCGGAAGCATAAACTAAAACAGCTTTCAAAAACAATTCAGAGTAATAGTGAGGAAGCAACTTAAGTTGTTTAACAATACACAGCAAAACAAATGATAATGTTCTCAATCCTAAGTGCTATGTTGATGCATGAGACTCCAGCTTAGCATCCTATTCTTGAGTGCGTGCCTTAGCTACCTGAGAAAACATGCGAGTAAGAGGGTCAACACAAAGGCTGGTGAGAGCACAAGTTTTATATCAGCAGTAAACATCAAAATGTTTAAAGTAAATGTTGTGTAGGTCTACATTTCAATACACTGCAATATCCATTGATAGCTAGTCAATATGAGTTATACCATATGCGGGTTCGCAACCGAAGCTAACATGCTACCTCCCGCCATATCCATCCAAGGTATGGCAATGATGTTTGGTCAATTTTGCACTGTTCCGACCTCCAGTCGGGGTGGCCATACGGCTCGCAACAGCGGGGCTTGTCAGCCCCAAATAGTACTATTCAGAATTACCATGCTAGTATGCACCTATAACCATATAAGTGTGAGTATGTGTTTTGTGGTGTGTTGTAATCCATACAACTCCAACTGTCGGTGTGCTCAACCGATTGTGTGTGTGTTGACTAGTGAGACCCGACGAATCGTTGGTGACACGATTGTTGTGTTTATGTGCCTTAATGCACATAAGGCATCAAAATGCATCCTATGACCCTAATCGCACCAGTTACCATTTTTAGAAAGTTTCTAATTAGGAAAGTGTGGTTATGAAATCCCATTTCATAAAATTAATACCATTAATATGTTTATAAAACACGTTTAAACCGTTAAAACATGTTGTTTGCGCATAAATCATCATTTATGCCGTTTTGCCCAAATAAAGTTTCCTTATTTGGAAAGTATCCATTTAAAAACTTGTTTTCACAAATCAAAGTTTCCAATATGCTTAGAAACCATTTTTAAGCATATTCCAATACTCAAAGTTCATCAAAACATTCAATAACATCAAAAGCCCTCTTTTGATTTACGAAAGATTCCTTATTTAGTAAGTTTATACAAAACCATGTTTTTGACCAAAATCAAATATCCAAATGTGTTTCTAAACACTCCAATATACATTTAACAACATCTAGACGTGTCTAACATGTCTAGATCATCACAAATCTATGACTTGCCACATAAAAGTTTCCTTTTATGGCAAGTGCACCAAAATCAAACAATGACAAAACCAAACTCAAATCTAACATCACTAAACTATCTAATCAGTAATTCTATCACAACTACCCAACAAATCATCAACAATTTGAGCACAAAACCCTTATGGGGTTGCATGTGGGTTTTCACCCATTGCATGTGCGATCTAACCATAGATTATCAAGATAAACTACCTTAGAAGCTTAAATTCGTGGTAGAACAGGTTCTAGAAGCTCGAATAAAGGCTGATGTTAAGATCTTGGCTTGTGGGTGGCTTCCAATACTTATCCTTGGGCTCCAATACCTTCAAATCTCCCAATTGTGGCTTCAATATGAATTCCAGATGGTTTGAGGGTTGTTTACAAGAGATGTGGTGAAGAAAGTCGGGGAAGAATGGAAGAAATTGAACAGAAATGAATGGGGTTGAGTTTTATAAGAATTTTGATCTGCATGGCCTTCGCATACCACGAAGGCCGATCAAAAGTTTTTATCGCATACCACGATGGGATTTGGGAGTCCCGACTCCCAATTTGCTTCGCGTACCGCGATGCCTTTCGCGAAGGGTCTTCGCGTACCGCGACGAGTCCTTTTCCTTGTTATTCGGTTTCGATGATTCGATCTTGCTCGTACTTGATTCCTAACGCTTATCCTAACCATCTAATGCATGTTTAGCACATAAATATAAAATAGCACATAAATTTGATTGATCACCAACGCTCGTGAGACTCGTGTGTGTTTCGATAATTCCTCGAATTATCTTCGATAGTTTGTGTTCGTGTTTTACGAAGTGTTTGCCCGCTTGATTAATCCTAATCAACGTGTGATGCACAATTCAATAATTCCCCGATATATTGTTTTGCGTTAGTGTTGTGTTTGCCACACTTGGTTTCCAGAACCAATGTGCAATGTACGATTTGATAGTTTCTCGAACTATCGTTTTGTAGTTGTTTGTGTTCAACTCATCTAATTAAACATAATTAAATGAAATGCAACAAGTATGAATGTGAAATGTAAAGAATGTAAGAGTCGCAATTTACCTGAAATTGCCGGGTGTCACATCATCCCCTTGTTGAAAGAAATTTCGTCCCGAAATTTGGTTGTTGTTGGTAGTGCTTGAGTAGCAAGAATGTTTGAGAAACAAAAATTTTCTGGTTGTCACATCATCCCCTTGTTGAAAGGAAATTTCGTCCTGAAATTTATTCGTTGTTGTCGGCGTTCGACGTTGTCTGTTTGAAGAGAGGGGGATATTTGCGCATCATCTGATCTTCACGTTCCCACGTGAATTCAGTTCGGTGTTTTGAGTTCCATCGGACCTTGACAATCGGGATCTTACTTTGCTTGAGTTGTTTGACCTCACGGTCCATGATCTCTACCGGCTCTTCCACGAACCGTAGTTGTGCATCCACTTGGATCTCATCTAGTGGAACTACAAGTGTTTCGTCAGATAGACACTTTTTCAAGTTTGAGACGTGAAACACGTTGTGAATTCCGTCGAGTTCGGCTGGTAAGTTGAGTTGGTATGCCACCGGACCAATCCTTTTCAGGATCTCGAAAGGTCCAATATAACGTGGGTTCAATTTGCCTCGTTTGCCAAAACGAATGACGCCTTTCCGTGGCGAAACTTTCAGAAGGACTTTGTCTCCTACCTGAAACTCCAAAGGCTTTCAGAGTTTGTCGGCATAGCTCTTTTGACGATCGCAAGCTGCTGCCATACGGTTTCTGATTTGCACGATTTTCTCCGTTGTTTCATGTACAAGTTCCGGGCCAGTGAGCTGACTGTCGCCCACTTCCGCCCAGCAAAAGGGTGATCGGCATTTCCTGCCATAGAGTGCCTCAAAAGGCGCTGCCTTTATACTTGTGTGGTAGCTGTTATTGTAGGAGAACTCTACCAACGGTAGGTGAGTTTCCCAACTGCTGCCGAAGTCTACTATGCACGCTCGTAGCATGTCTTCGAGAGTTTGTATCGTACGTTCACTCTGGCCATCGGTTTGTGGGTGGTATGCTGTACTCATATCCAACCGCGTGCCAAGCGATTTTTGCAATGATTTCCAGAAGTTAGAAGTGAATATGGCGTCTCGGTCAGAAATGATGGAGATTGGCACACCATGTCGCGAGACCACTTCCTTGACATAGAGTCGGGCTAGTTTTTCCATCTTGTCGTTTTCCTTGATCGCAAGGAAGTGTGCTGACTTGGTCATTCGGTCAACAATTACCCAGATAGTGTCATATCCATTAGAAGTACGGGGTAATTTGGTAATGAAATCCATGGATATTTGTTCCCACTTCCACATGGGGATCTCAGGTTGTGTGAGTAATCAAGAGGGGTTCTGGTACTCGACTTTGACTTTGGCACAAGTCAAGCATTTGCCTACGTAGGTGGCGATGTCGGCTTTCATGTGTGTTATCACCAGTAGAGTATCTTCAGATCATGATACATCTTATCAGATCCAGGGTGAATGGAATACCGGGATTTGTGAGCCTCGTCCATCACAAGGTCTCATAGGTTTTCGTGCCGTGGAACCCAGACACGTTCCATAAAATAATGTAAGCCATCGGCTTTGACTTCTAGTTGTTGCTCCATTCCCTTTAATGATTCGGCCACTAGGTTTTCTGCTTTAAGTGCCTCTACTTGGGCAATACGTATCTGTTCAGGGAGATTGGGATGGATAGTGAGTTGTAAAGCTTGTACTCTCTTAGGTTTCGAGGTATTTTTACGACTTAGGGCATCGGCCACAACGTTGGACTTCCCCGGGTGATACTTGATAGCACACTCATAGTCATTTAAGAGTTCGAGCCAGCGACGTTGTTGCATATTCAGTTCCTTCTGCTCGAATATGTTTTGGAGACTCTTGTGATTAGTGTATATCGTACACTTTGTACCGTACAGATAGTGTCTCCAGATCTTGAGTCCAAATACCACATCTCTAAGTTCCAAGTCATGGGTGGTGTAGTTTTTCTCGTGGACTTTCAATTGTCGAGAAGCATATGCGATCACTTTATCGCGCTACATCAGCACACAGCTGAGTCCTTGTATCGAGGCATTGCAATATACTACGAAGTCATCCGTTCCATCAGGAAGAGATAAGATAGGTGCACTACAGAGGTTCTGCTTGAGAAGTTGGAATGCGGCTTCTTGTTTGTCAGTCCAGAGATATTTCTTGTCTTTATGGGTTAAAGCTGTGAGTGGTTGGGCTATCTTTGAAAATCCTTCAATAAATCGTCGATAATAGCCTGCCAAGCCTAGGAATTGTCGCACCTCAGTTGGGGTCTTTGGTGCTTCCCAGTTCTTGATCGCCTCTATCTTGGATTTATCCACATGAATTCCTTGTTCATTCACAACATGACCTAAGAATTGGACTTCTCGAATCCAGAAGTCGCACTTTGAGAGTTTAGCGTACAGCTTCTCTTGTCGTAGCAGTTCAAGAGCCAATTGAAGATGTTCTTTGTGTTCCTCTTGGGTTTTGGAATAGATGAGAATATCATCTATAAACACAATGATAAACTTATCCAGGTAAGGTTTGCACACTCTATTCATGAGGTCCATGAATACTGCAGGTGCATTAGTTAGCCCAAATGGCATGACTAAGAACTCGTAAGGGCCATACCGAGTGCGAAAAGCAGTTTTGGGGATATCTTCTTCCTGAATTCTTAATTGATGGTACCCAGATCACAAATCGATCTTGGAGTAGTAACTTGATCCTTGTAGTTGATCGAACAGGTCGTCGATGCTAGGTAAGGGGTAACGGTTCTTGATTGTCACTTTGTTTAGCTCACGGTAGTCGATGCACATACGAAACATGCCATCCTTCTTCTTTACGAATAAGACTGGAGCTCCCCAGGGTGAGAAGCTTGGTCTTATGAAACCGTTGTCCAACAGCTCCTGGAGTTGGTTGGACAGTTCCTGCATATCGGAAGGTGGAAGTCGATAAGGTGCTCGTGCGATACGTGCTACTCCCGGCATAAGTTCTATGTGGAACTCCACTTATCGAGGTGGTGGTAGTCCTGGTAGATCCTCAGGAAATACGTCAGGATAGTCGCATACGACTGGGATGTCTTCTATTCTCTTCTCCTCTTCCGTCTTATCAGCGATGAGTGCCAGAATGGCTGTGTATCCCTTTCGTAAGCATTTGTGAGCTTTCATGCACGAGATGATGTTCAGATGAGTGTCGCTCCGTTCGCCATTGATGGTCAAAGTTTCCCCACTAGGGAGAGGTACGCGCACAACCTTGTCGTGGGAAATGATCTTAGCTTGGTTTTCAGACAACCAATCCATGCCCACTACGACATCAAAACTGCCTAGTGTAACTGGCATAAGGTCAATCTTAAATGTATGGCCTTCTAGCTCTAATGTGCATTCTTTAAGAATGTGCTTGGTCACAATTAACTTACCATCAGCTAGCTCTATTGTGTATTCAACCTCTAAGGGGGTTGGGGTAATGGCAAGTATCTCACTAAAATCCTTAGATATAAAGCTTTTCTCAACCCCAGTATCAAACAATACAGAAGCATAATTATCATTTAAAAGATACGTACCAGTTGCAAGGTTGTGATCGTTTCTGAGCACCTTAGCCCCGATCACGAATGCTCGTCCTTTCAGACCATTGTTGTTCCCCTTGTTGTTGTTCTTCAGGTGTGCGGCGTCCTTCTTGAAATGCCCCGGTTTTCCACATTCGAAGCAACCCTTTGGTGCTTCCAGTTGTTGTTGTTATGGCTGTGGGGTTTTGGCCAGTAGTTCACCCCTACAGTCTTTAGTTGCATGTCCCCCTTTTCCGCAGCGCTGACATTGAAAGCGGCCACACTGACCCTCTGCCTGATGGAAATTGCACTTGTGGCATTTGGGTTGTTTTCCTGCATAGCCTCCTTGATTTTGGGTGGTTGGGATGGGTGGTGCATAAGCTTGGGTTGACCCAAACTTACGTTGTTGTGGTGGTGGTTGGAGAGTTAAAGTCTTGCTTAGGGTGTTATCCCATTTTCGTTTGTTGTCAGCAGGTTTGGTTACAGCACCGCAGGGTGGTAAGAGTCCGTGTGCAACTGTCGAATCAGTGAGCTTGTGGGCCAGTCGCACGGCATGTTGCATGGTGATGGGGTCAGCAGATACTACCATGCCTTGAATTTGAGGTGGTAGTCCCTCAATATACTTCTCTATGTGTTTGAAGGGTGGGGTTGCCATTTCCGGGCACAGGTTTGGCAGCTCATACGACCGGGCAGTGTATGCCTCAACCTCGAAACCAATCATCTTGTGGTTCCAGAACTCAGTCTCAAGCTTCTGCACTTCACCGAGAGGACAGTATTCGTGGTTCAGCATCCTCTTAAAGTCATCCCAAGGTAGAGCATTGGCTTCGTCGAGCCCTAGGTTCTGGACGTTGGCATTCCACCAATTGAGGGCAGCTCCTTCAAATGTCCCTACAGCGAACTTGGCTCGGTCTTCGTTCCTGCAATTGCTCATAGCAAAGGCCGATTCCGCCTTCTCTATCCAGCGCAATAGTCCAACGGCACCCTCTATGCCGCTGAAAGAGTGGTGTTTGCAGTCCAGAAACATTTTGAACATGCAGAGAGGAGGGTTGGGGTTTGTTCCTGAGATACGCAAAGAATAAAGTTGGATTCAGTATCGGGCAAACACGTTGAATTGGAAACGAGTGATTATGGTGCAAGGCGAACATGAAATAAACTTCATCACCTTGGTTCAATGGGTTTTGATTTCGGGTAGCTTCTCGTACAGCAAGCGCCTCTTCAACTCGCTCGTTGATGAGTGCGTTCAATTCAGCTTGAGTGAGGTTGATGTTTCCGCGTCCACCCGCATTCCTGCATCCTCCACGTCTTCCAGCCATGATCTTCATAGCGAGAATAACTGTTAGTGTATGTCCAATGACTAATGTAGTGTGTGCAGTAGGTACTGAAAGGAAACATGTAGAGCTATCGGCTCCTCCCCGTCATGGGTAGTCACATGTGGTGATGAACGTAATGCATAAAAGATGTGATGTGTGTGTAGGTATCACAATACTAAGCACTAAGTGTTGTGTGGAGACTAGTGGTTATAGACTAAGTTCACTAAATGCAAACCTAATTCGCAATAACCGGAGTCTCTGATACCAATCTGTCGCACCCCGCCCCTCCCGTCCCTGACGGGGGCGCGACGGCTGGCTGATCTTGCAGGATCGAAGTCTCCGGTCACACAGTGTTGCGAGACCTACATTTCTGGTTGTATACGTACATCCAATATTATGGATAAAACAGTTTAGTAAAATCAGAGTTGCTAAGGTAAGTGTAGGTTATGAAAACTGATTAACATTCATAATTTGCGGAAGCGTAAACTAAAACAGTTTTCAAAAACATTTCAGAATAATAGTGAGGAAGCAACTTAAGTTGTTTAACAATACACAGCAAAACAAATGATAATGTTCTCAAGCCTAAGTACTATGTTGATGCATGAGACTCCAGCTTAGCATCATATCCTTGAGTGCTTGCCTTAGCTACCTGAGAAAACATGCGAGTAAAAGGGTCAACACAAAGGTTGATGAGAGCACAGGTTTTATATCAGCATTAAACATCAAAATGTTTAAAGTAAATGTTGTGTAGGTCTACATTTCAATACAATGCAATATCCATTGATAGCTAGTCAATATGAGTTATACCATATGCGGGTTCGCAACCGAAGCTAACATGCTGCCTCCCGCCATATCCATCCAAGGTATGGCAATGATGTGTGGTCAATTTTGCACTGTTCCGACCTCCAGTCGGAGTGGCCATACGGCTCGCAACAGCGGGGCTTGTCAGGCCCAAATAGTACTATTCAGAATTACCACGCTAAGCGCAACGCGCTATTAATGGTTCGAGGTGTGTTTAATGAGGACTTATCAGTTTTGTGGATGAATGCCACACATATGCATATTCGATATTATCATGTACAAAAGTGACCAAAAGTGTGTATGTTGTTCAAAAAAAGTTGTATGCAATGTTTTCTCCCCCAAAGGTAGAAAATGTAAAAAGGGGCCGTGAACTAACCTGGTTAGTAGTTCCGGTATGTGTGTAAATGTTCGCGTCTGCGAAAGCTAGCACCTGCTAGTATGCACCTATAACCATATAGGTGTGAGTATGTGTTTTGTGGTGTGTTGTAATCCATACAACTCCAAGTGTCGGTGTGCTCAACCGAGTGTGTGTGTGTTGACTAGTGAGACCCGACGAATCGTTGGTGACACGATTGTTGTGTTTATGTGCCTTAATGCACATAAGGCATCAAAATGCATCCTATGACCCAAATCGCACCAGTTACCATTTTTAGAAAGTTTTTAATTTAGGAAAGTGTGGTTATGAAATCCCATTTCATAAAATTAATACCATTAATATGTTTATAAAACACGTTTAAACCCTTAAAACATGTTGTTTGCACATAAATCATCATTTATGCCGTTTTGCCCAAATAAAGTTTCCTTATTTGGAAAGTATCCGTGTAAAAACTTGTTTTCACAAATCAAAGTTTCCAATATGATTAGAAACCATTTTTAAGCATATTTCAACACTCAAAGTTCATCAAAACATTCAAAAACATCAAAAGCCCTCTTTTGATTTACAAACGTTTCCTTATTTAGTAAGTTTATACAAAACCATGTTTTTGACAAAAATCAAATATCCAAATGTGTTTCTAAACACTCCAATATACATTTAACAACATCTAGACATGTCAGACATGTCTAACGTGTCTAGATCATCACAAATCTATGACTTGCCACGTAAAAGTTTCCTTTTATGGCAAGTGTACCAAAATCAAACAATAACTAAACCAAACTTAAATCTAACATCACTAAACTATCAAATCAGTAATTATATCATAACTACCCAACAAATCACCAACAATTTGAGCACAAAACCCTTATGGGGTTGCGTGTGGGTTTTTACCCATTACATGTGAGATCTTACAATAGATAATCAAGATAAACTAACTTAGAAGCTTAAATTCGTGGTAGAACAGGTTCTGGAAGCTCGAATAAAGGCTGATGTTAAGATCTTGGCTTGTGGGTGGCTTCAAATACTTCTCCTTGGGCTCCAATACCTTCAAATCTCCCAATGGTGGCTTTGATATGAATTCTAGATGGTTTGAGGGTTGTTTACAGAGATTTTTGGTCGAGATGTGGTGAAGAAAGTCGGGGAAGAATGGAAGAAATCAAACAGAAATGAATGGGTTTGAGTTTTATAAGAATTTTGATCTGCATGGCCTTCACGTACCGCGAAGGCCGATCAAAAGTTTTTATCGCGTACCGCGATGGGATTCGGGAGTCCCGACTCCCGATTTGCTTCGCGTACCGCGACGAGTCATTTTCCTTGTTATTCGGTTTTGATGATTCGATCTAGCTCGTACTTGATTCCTAACGCTTATCCTAACCATCTAATGAACGTTTAGCACATAAATATAAAATAGCACATAAATTTGATTGATCACCAAGCTCGTGAGACTCGTTTGTGTTTCGATAATTCCTCGAATTATCATCGATAGTTTGTGTTCGTGTTTTACGAAGTGTTTGCGCGCTTGATTAATCCTAATCAACGTGTGATGCACAATTCAATAATTCCCCGAATTATTGTTCTGCGTTAGTGTTGTGTTTGCCACACTTGGTTTCCAGAACCAATGTGCAATGTACGATTTGATAGTTTCTCGAACTATCGTTTCGTAGTTGTTTGTGTTCAACTCATCTAATTAAACATAATTAAATGAAATGCAACAAGTATAAATGTGAAATGTAAAGAATGTAAGAGTCGTAATTTCCCTGAAATTGCCGGGTGTCACATTAAAGATTCATCATCATCTTCAGAGTCTCCTGATCTTATCTCTCTAGATAATATTTCACTTGATTATCTCAAATTTGTGCCTGAAGAATATATGGTGGATCCTATCACTCTTGCTGCAGCAACAAATTTGCCTCAATCTTCAAATGTTCCTAATACTCCAGTTCCATTCTCTACTCATAAATACCATCCACTTGACAAAGTTATTTGACCAATTACCTCAGGAATTGTGACTCTCAATGTAGCAGAAAATCTACATGAATATATGTTCTCATGTTTTGTGTCTCAAATTGAACCCAAGAACATCTCAAAGCATTGAAAGATTCCAACTGGATTGACTCTATGCAAGAAGAACTAAATCAATTTGCCAAGCTAAAAGTGTGGAAGCTAGTTGATTTGCCTAAAGGAAACAAAGAACATGGCATTCGTTGGGTGTTCAAGAATAAAAAGGATGATTCTGGTGTGATTGTTTGTAACAAGGCCAGACTGGTGGTTCAAGGATACAGATAAGAAGAGGGGATTGATTATGATGAAGTTTATGCTCCAGTGGCCCGTCTCGAAGCAATTCGAATCTTCTTGGCCTATGCATCATATATGAACTTCAGTGTGTATCAATGGATGTGAAGACTGCCTTTCTATATGGCGATGTTAAAGAAGAAATTTATGTGTCTCAGCCACCTGGGTTCGTTGACTCGAATCATTCTCAGCAGGTGTTTAAACTTGATAAAGCATTGTATGGTCTACATCAAGCTCCTCGTGCGTGGTATGCTATGTTAACAGAACATCTGCTATCTAATGGATACGTTTTGTGGAGCCATTGATCAAACGTTATTTAGGAAACAAGTGAATGACGAATTAATTATTTTGCAAATTTATGTATATGACATTATCTTAGGGTCAACCAATGATCAATTGTGCAAAGAGTTCGAAAAGATCATGCGCAAAAAAGTTTCAAATGAGCTCTCTCGGTGAAATGATCTTATTTCTTGATCTACAAGTTCGTCAAGACTCTTCTGGCATATTGATTCATCAAGCCAAGTATGTTGATGACATATTGACCAAATTCAAGTTTGACGACTGTAAAGATGCAAACACTCCAATTACAACCCGTCCGGTGATGACTATTGATGAAGATTGATCATACTTTGTATCGTTCTATGATTGGATCTTTGATGTACCTAACTGAAAGTAGACCGGACATCATGTTTGATGTGTGTCAATATGCTCATTATCAGGCTAACCCTAAACTCTCTCACTTACATGTTGTCAAAAGAATTTTTTTATACCTAAAGGGCAAGCCTAGGCTTGGACTTTGGTATCCCAAAAAATCTGAATTTAATTTATATGCTTTCTCTAAAAGTGACTATGGAGGTTGTGATATTGACAGGAAATCTACATCTAGTGGATGTCAATTCATGGGGGACAGACTCATTTCTTGGCAATGTAAGAAACAACACATCATCTCAACCTCAACTGCTGAAGTAGAGTATGTGGTTGCCTCTGCTTGCTATTCTCAGGTCATCTGGATCCAAAATCAATTGCAAGATTACGGTTTGGAATTTATTAACTCCCCTATCTTTGGTGATAATGTTGCAGCTATATATTTGTAAAAACCCAGTCCAACACTTTAAAACCAAACACATAGACATCAAAATTCATTTAATTCATGATTGTTTTGATAGAAACCTAATCCATTTAGAACAAATTGACACATCAGTTAATAATGCTGACCTCTTTACGAAGGCCGTTGACCGATCCCGATTCAATGTGTTAACTAAACTGTTGAAAATGCTTCGTTTTTCTGATTAACTTGCTTCTCGTATAGTAATTTTGTACATATTTTTTCTTTTATTTATTTTGGTTATGCACAAATTTAGGGAAGATTAGTAGTTAGAAATAGTGGTTTGAGTCTAGAAATAGTAAACAATCTTTCCGTACTGTTTTTCCGTATAGTGTTTTTAAGGTGTTGGTGTCTTGAAAGTTGGGAAGTGATATGAATTCATGATATAGGACAAATCAATCACTCAATCAAAGAAAATCAAAGTCTTAGATGAATTAAATCCTCACGTGATGTATCAATAGGATTAATAATTATCAAAGAGGTTCTAGTCATCTTGAATTTCCATAACAAATGTTCTGCACAAAACTGATTCCATAAAAAATGGATTGAGAGTTGAATTCTACACATCTTGCATTTCAACCATAAGATTATGCATGGGTTTTCATAAACAAATGAAAAGCTAGCGCATCCGCAAAATCCCAAAATTGTCCACAATAAACATATGCATGAATATTCCAATGTACATTAATTTCATGGAATTTCAGCGCATCCACAAAATCCATTCAATATATGTATAAGACTCCTCTGCTATATGATGGATAGACTTGGACACCTCAGGGCATTAAAAGTAAATCAAAGTGAAAAACTGAATCCTCTATAAATCCTGAGGATGGATAGGTTTTACCTTGAAATTGGCAGACCTCTTTCTTGTCAAAATTAAACCAAAACATGATAACCAATCATATGCTAGCTGCTATGATGAGAATAGTTAAGTTTAATGGGATAACAAATATTGATAATCAGTGATCTTAGGTTCAACCCATACTTCAAAAACTCAAGTGTATGGTTGTCGACATTGTTAATGTCGACACATATAATATCGACATTCCTTCTTCATCGACTTTGTTAATAACGACAAGCTCTTATGCACGGCTCCTTGGAAGCCTTCGAGCTTAGTAAGTTCGAAAAGTTCTCATCGATACAAGGCCTGTCAAGACTAGGAGTATCGATGGAAGTTTGTCATCATCATCGTCGATACTACCTTGTTCTAGATTTCATCCATCGATATTGTAGGTTGCTCCATCGTTACCAACACCATCTGTTCCAAATCTTTACTCCAACATAATCCAAATGTGGGAAACTTGTTTTCATGCATTTCTATTGAAGTTTGATGGTTTAAAAGCAAGCTTCAAGTTCTTCTAACCGGGTTTACCAACAACCCTAGGAACCTGAACCTTTGCGTTGATTTTTACCTTGTTTTCAGTCGTTGTAGACGTTGTGAACTTCAAGTTTATACTAAATATGAACTATTTGGTGAAGATTTGAGGGATTTGAGTTCAAAATTCTAGTGAGAGAGTATAGAGAGAGAAAAACCGGAAATCAGGAGTGAGAGAGTGGTAGTTGAGCGAGCTAACGAGGAATTAAATGTGGTTTTGGGTTTTTATACCCGGTTTCATTTCGGGTACGTTTGGGTTGTTCGCTTTCGCGTTTACTTTACGTTTACGAAACGTATAGTAAGATATATAATTTTAAATAAAGTGATTTTCTTTTAAATATTTTTAAGGTTGTAATTCCTAATAATTTTTTTGTATTTCTTTCTCTTATTTTAATGTTTCAAAATCGTTTATTTTATCGTTTTCATCATATGGTATCACCTTCGTGCGTAATCGTACGAACCATAACCTGAACGAACACGACGATAGCTTTACTTTCTGATTATGTTTTCTACTTTCAGATATCATTCAGAACATTAAGCCCACATATATGTTGGTGTGAATCATCACCCACGCAAACACACTGTCAGTTAAAGATTCGAAAACGATATTCAATTAATGTTTTGGAATTGACTTTCTCACAGACAGACACACTAAACCTAACTGTTTTAACATTTCTTTCACTGATTTCTCATTGTTTTCTCATTGTATTTTAGGCTATCTGATTCCTATTATTTGTGGGAATCATATCACAAACGAACTGTTTTTGTCATTTCTTATGAATACCTGTCATTTATCATGAGTTGTTGTATGCTGATATTCTAATTCTCATTGAAATACACACAACTATTATATGTTTCACAAAAGTTTGTTATCACAAAATAGTTATTCAAATAGTAATCATGCATATAGAGTACTCAAAGTACACATACCGTACGGTTGCCGGACCATCATGTACTAGTTGTCACACAACACGTGTTCAACAAACACAAGTATCGCATGCTGTGGAAGAGAATCTTGCATTATATACTGCTTTCATGAAAAGTTATAATGCATCTGTGGCTGGAGATCTGAATTAGAGAAACATTATTTTAACCGAGCTGGAATAGATTCATCTAGAAGATGTTGAAGAAATGTTACTTGGCAAATGGCTATGACACTATTTAGAGCAAAGAACTTCATTCGTAAAACTGGGAAGAAGAAGTCGGTACACAAAGAAAAGAGGATGGAAAAAATAAAGCAGATCTTATATGCTTTAACTATCATGAAAAAGGTCACTTTGCCAGAGACTGTAAGAGAGCAAAAGTGGAGAAGACTGACGGATCAGCTATTTCATCTTCATTTGGATCAGAAAATGGGAAGGCCTTGGTAGCTTAAGAATCTGGAGGATAAAGCCAGAATGATCAGTTGAAAACACTTAGTTTAAAAGAACCTCATGCTTTTATGGTAGACTTTACTAGAGCTGTTGTTATCGAGGTATATGTTGATCTTTGTTCTCAAGCTTGCATTGACAAAGTTGAATTATATCTTGCTCATAACTCTGAATTAATTGAGGATATGCAATATCTGAAAAGATCTAAAACTAATTTAGTCAAAAAAGAAAAACTCTTAACAGAAAAGGTTGAAGCACAAAAGAAGGATATCTCTCGATTAAAAATGTTATCATTATTGGGATTGAAAGAGTAAAAATTTAGAACTTTTTATTGAATTTGAAAAACTGAAAGAAAAATTAAGTGACACAGACTTTTTGTTTATAAAATTTGATGTATCTAGCCAGAAGGTTCAACATTTGTTAGATAATCAATGATATGGACACAAAAAAGGGGTTTGGGTTATACATAGATGCCTCACCATAAACAACAAATATACAAGTTTTCCTTTCACTAAAGAGAAAAAGGAGAAAGAAAAACATCAAAGATATGGTGTTTTTGTTCCTTCATCAATAAATGAAGATGTTGAGAATGCTAATTCGGTGAGCATTTTTATTGCTTCTACTTCATGTGCAAACAAGTTAGATTTATATAATACAGTGCTGATAGAAGATGTGGATATTGACTATGATTCTAATAATGATATTGAAGATGTTAATATTGCAAATGATTCTTGTAAATCTTCTGTTGCTTTTATGAAAATTAATGAGTGTTTATTTTCTTAAAAACCAAATTTAAATTCAACTTTAAATTTAAATGCAGTTCCTTTTGTTCCAAGTTTTGTATGTTTTAAAGTTGAAAAATGTAGGCCATGATAAAATAAATCAAACATGTGCCAAAATAGGTAATGAATATTTCAAAATTAAAACCTTTGAGTTCTCTCAGAAGCAACAGAAGAAAAGTTTTGCACGTCACAAAAACATGAATGATTGTCGATTTTCTGTGAGACCACTCAACAAAATGAAAAGGAAAATTTGTTTTCAATGTGCCACTGTTGGTCTCATTCCCAGAAATTGCAATGATTTGCATTGTTCAAGAAAGCATTTGCTTGACAATGAGGTTACACCTAGGAGTTTGATAAGGTTAGTGTCAAGGAAAGCTATGAACTCCTTGACAAAGAATAACTCTCATCTCATGTCAAAACCCTCTGATGGGAATTGGGTCAAAAATAGGGGATTAAAAATACAATTTGCTCAAATAAATAGAATATCGAAAAGGAGATCGTTCATTCAAAGCTTCAAGAAACATGTTTTTGAAAAGGAACCAAGATAACTAATACAAATCAGGAAACCCAAAATTTCTGACTCAATAGCGTCAAATAAATCTAAATTGGCTGCATCATCCTGGAACCCCAGGTCAATTCTCACTCGGGTTGCTAAAAATAAATGATTTTGGTGTTGTGTAGGAGCAACCCAGAAGATCAATTTAAAAATAATGGTATGTGGATAACGGTTGTTCTAGCCACATCACTGGAGACATTTCTCAATTATTTGAAGTGAACAATATCAGTGGAGGAAATTTTTCTTTTTCAGGAGGAGAGAAGTGCACTATATCAATGTCTGGAACTTTTTCACACGGTGGATTATGGTTTACTGATGTTAACTTTGTTGCTGAGTAATCTCATAGTCTGCTGAGTGTATCACAAATCTGCGACAAGGGATATTCAACTCACTTTACAAACAAAGAATGTCTATTTTTTAAGCCTGGTTTTCTGGTTTTGAAGATTGGATCTTATTACTTTCACAAAGAAAGAGAAATTCATAGATTACTTACATGAATGATGCACCATCCTCTGATACAATGTGTTTATATTCCAGGATCGCTACACATAATGCAATGTTGTGGCATCGTCGTCTCGGTCATGCAAACATGAGAAATCTTAACCGTCTGGCTACAGGTGGATTCATTAGAGACTTACTTGTTAAAGATTTATTCTCATTGAAAAAATGTGTAGACTGTGCAAAAAAAGAAGCAACATCAAAATCCACCGTGTGAAAAAGATACATTACCCACATCCGATGCTCCTGTTGATAAACTTCCTGTATCTACTACATCAGATGTTGATGCTGCAAACACTAAGGAATCTCAAGAATCGTCTAAGATTGACAATCCATCAACCATTTCTTCACTAGATCAGATTTCTTTTGATATTTTGGAAAATGTTTCCAAAGAGTATCTCACTGATCCAGTCACTCCTTCTGTCATTATAAATCTATCAAGCTCAAAAAATGTTCCAGACAAACCAATTCCATTTTCCACTCACAAATATCATCCACTCAACAAAGTCATTGGTCCAATTGACTCAATCATTATTACTCTAAGTGCTACAAAAAATTTAAATGAATGCAAGTTTTCCTGTTTTGTGTCCCAAATCGAACCAAGAACATTACAACTTCTTTGCAAGATACAAACTGGATTGTAGCTATGAAAGAAGAATTAAACAAGTTTGCTAAGCTAAAAGTGTGGGATCTGGTTGAGCTACCTGTTGGTAAAAAATCTATTGGCACTTGATGGGTCATAGAAACCAAGAAGAAGAATTGATTATGATGAAGTCTATGCTCATGTGGCACGTCTAGAGGCTATTAGAATCTTCTTGGCATATGCATCCTATATGAATTTCAATGTCTTTCAAATGGACGTGAAAACTGCCTGTTTGTATGGTTATGTTAAATAGGAAATCTATTCCCACAATCGCCAGAGTTTGTTGATTCAGACTATCCAGAGTATCTATATAAACTTGCTAAATCCTTGTATGGGTTGCATCAAGCTCCTCGTGCATGGTATGCTAAATTAACAGAACAACTGCTCTCACATGGTTATATTCGAGGAGCAATCTACTAGATATTGTTTATAGAAAAAGGTAAATGATGATTTGATTTAGGTTCAAATATATGTTGACGATATCATCTTTGAGTTACAAATGATAAGTTATTCAAAGATTTTGAATCTGTGATGCAAAAGAAGTTTGAGATAAGTTCACTGGCGAAATGATTTTCTTTCATAGGTTAGAAGTTTGTCAAGAATCTGCAGTGATATTAATTCGCCAAGGAAAATATGTCAATGAAATTCTAGCAAAGTACAACTTTTCAGATGCCAAAGCCTCTTCTACACCAATGGCGGCTCATCCTATTTTGACCATTGGTGAAAATGGGTAACAATTGATCATCCTCAATATCGCTCAATGATTGGTTTGTTGATGTATCTTTCAGCTAGCAAACCAAATATCATGTTTGCATATAACATTTGTAAAGTAGACGTATGTATGGATGATATTTGAAAACACTTGTTTGCATGTATAAGATCGTTTGTCAACAACAATGTAAAATTCAATGAGAACAAGTAATTGTTTAAACAAAACATAATAGATAGGGCATGTGATTACTCGATAACGAGGAATCTAATGTCTAACAATTTTACAAATAATTCATGTCAAACAAAATGAACCAACATTGAAATATAAATGATTGTGGGGAAATCAAATACAAAACAATAGCGGATAGCGTTCGGGAATATCGAACTGATAGCGTATTCGTGGGAATGACTGTAACATCTGTACATATTCACGATGTAATCATTTATGATATGCAATTCACAGTACATGTATGCAGGCATTCATGAGATCATTGTACAATTATTCGTATGTTTTAGGAATTTATCGTTAGTGATTAAGTATACACTTAATATCTAATTATTGTCAATTACGTTATGTAATAACACTGTTGTAATATATCGAAACGAAACAGTGGTGGGCTGGTGGCTGATAAGGCAGGTAGCTGGACTCTACGCATGCCCTATACATAAACTACGTTCGGTATATTGGGGTAGTCTTAGTGCATAGCGTACAGACGAATAGTATAACAAATAAATCATTTAAAACAAAATCGTAATACCTAAGTGAGACTCGGTATCATTATGCGTGACGATCCATAAAGATATCTATGTTAAACTTATAATTACGAGTAAACGTTAATAAAATACAAGAAACAACCAAAAACGTGTACATGTACGGGCATACTCGTAAATATATTCGTTTACGGTTCGAAACTAACGAACTTTACAAAATGCGTAAATAGTATTAATTATTTTTACAATTTTGAAACTCTTCAAATAAAACCTAAAATGAAATAACAAAACTATTTTTAACAAAATTTTGACGTTCGTATAAATTACGTAACGGAACGCATAAACGCAAAACCGAACGAGCCTGAATATGCCGGAAACTACTCGGGGTATTTAAGCCATGAACTCACCTCATTTATGGCTCACCAACCAGATTTGGTGTCCTCTCTCTCTCTAAAAATCAGAGTTTCTCTCTACTCTCTCTCTATAAGAACACAACAAGATCTCCTACGTTTCTTGACGAAATTGCACGTTCATGGTGTCTACGGAAATCTTACGAGGTCTACAACAAGGAAGTACAGAGGATCAGAGCTAGAAAGGTCGGGATTAAAATAGGTTTGAGCTTGAAGGTCTCGGGTTTTAAGTTTTTCTATAAAACTAGAAGTCTTGAACAAAGAACCAGGTTTAGGATGCTTATATCTGGTTAAAATGAACCATCCTTGAATTCCAAGCACTTGGAACAAGCAAACTGTGAGGCCCCGAAACCGGGCACCTCACAGAGGTTGGTTTTCATCATAACACATAGCTCTTAAACTAAAAACTTTCATAATCATGCAGCGGAATTGTAAACATAGTTTGATAAACAGAAATCAATAAAGTGTCTGTATCAAAAACATATCGGATTGCCAAAAACCACCGGATCGTATGACTCTATGCCCGAGCTGCATGCCTTCTCCTATCATACCTTCAACCTAACATACATGCTAAATCAAGTCAGCTTACGCTGGTGAGTTCTAGTTTTCATAAAACAATCATTAAACATACTTAACATACACATCATTTCATACACATAGTCCATAACCTTAGCGCATAACATCCTTACATCATCATCATCATACGTTCCACTGTTACCATACGAACAGTGGGCTTATGCCGGCACAAGGCTCCATAACCGTTGATCTGCCCCGCCGAAGCGTTCTACAGATCCATACTTACCCAGTAGCAAGTACTGGAGCAACCATACTTACCCCATATGAATATGGGAGCAACGTCATACTTACCCCGTAACGAGTACGGGAGCAACCTCATACTTACCCCGTAACGAGTACGGGAGCAACCTCATACTTACCCCGTAACGAGTACGGGAGCAACCTCATACTTACCCCGTAACGAGTACGGGAGCAACCTCATACTTACCCCGTAACGAGTACGGGAGCAACCATACTTACCCAGTACAAATACTGGAGCAACCATCATTCATCATGATATGACACACTAGCACCATATCATCATTCATCATAACATCGTATCATTATCCTAGTATCATAGGATTTCTCATACAGGGTATGCTAGTATCATGTCATCATAACATCCTAGTACCATGCACATGTCATGCTAGCCGCACGTCATCATATCATTCATCATGGCAATATAAACACATTTTGCTAGCATGTAATCATCATAACATACATCCCTATTTATCATCATAGCATGTTATCATTCAGTTTATCATCGTAACTTACTAACATGCATTCATCATTCTGAGCATACTTCCATGCAATAATCATACTATCACCTTAACATGCATACATGGTCAAGGCATATCATCACTCATTCATCATAGGCACATATCATCATAGACATAACAATAAGCATGTATGTCAGCCCAAAACATTAAGCATAAAATAGGGCGTCTAGAACTCACCTGATGATGGCTCCTTATCTTCTTAACCGAACTCCTTAGTTAAGACCTGGGAACCTACATCATTACATCGTCTCATCACATACCATTCATAGACTTAGGATATATTTCAAGTCCTCATGACCTACTAGTTACTCCTCCTAACTACAAGTTCTCGAACCTGGATAGTATTCGAACACTTGTAGTTCACGAACCACTCATGTACACGAAATCCTTGTATTCGAAATACTGGGGTACACGAAATACCCTGGTACACGAAATGGCCCTGTACTCGAATTCATTAAGTGTATTCGAACTACTTATTGTACACGAAATGGCCCTTATATTCGAAGTAGTCATGTACCCGAAATACCCCTTGTACTCGAATTGTCCATGTACTCGAATTAACATGTATGATTTCGAGTACCCTCTGCTCATGATTTCGTGTACTCATCATTTCATCATTTAAACATCTCAGAAATTCATCTACGACTTTGGGGAGCTAGTTCTAGGTTCCTTAGGGTGTTATCAACACACTGAAATATCAAAGTTCCGAACTTTATGCATAAAGGTGTGAGCTTTATGCATAAGTTCCCTTTTTGTATGACTATCCTAACTTTTGTATAAAAATCCAGCTTTCTATATAAGAATCACTTACTTGAAGGTAGCTGATTCTCCTGGTAGAATCCCGTGCGTTTCCTTCTTTGTTTGGTCGCTCAAAGCTCGATTCTTGATGTTCTTGGACTCCTACTTCGAGTACTCAAAAGAAACTATGCCTCCAACCAAAGGTTCGCACTATTCCCAAGGCACGGGTATTTATAGGGAAAGTCCCTGTACTCGAAATATGGGGATTTTCGAATACTAATTTCGAGTACAGTGTACTCGAAATCCACATGTAGAGTATACGAACCCGAGGTCCTAACTTCTTTACTTTTCGTCTATCTTCCGTTAAGCTTATTATTCGTTACCCATTTGTAAGTTCAAGTAACTTGTTTTAGAAAATTTGGGATGTTACAAGTCTCCCCTCCTTACAATAGGTTTCGTCCCGAAACCTGCCTCGTTACATATCGAACAAATGAGGATACAACTTCCTCATCTCGTCTTCCAATTCCCACGTCGTGTCTGAACCCTTCCGATGCTTCCACTGAACTCTTACTTGACGAATCGTTTTATTCCGTAGCTGCTTTTCCTTCGTATCCATAATGGCAACTGGTTCTTCAATGTAGTTCAGTCGGTCATCTACTTCAATGTCATCTAAGGGAACATGTGCTAGCTCGTCTGCCAGACACTTCCTAAGATGTGACACGTGGAAGGTAGGATGAATCCCGTTCAGCTCCTCTGGTAGGTCTAGTCGATACGCGACTTTCCTTACCTTTGCCTTTATCGGAAACGGTCCGATGTACCTCGGACTCAACTTGCCTCGCTTTCTGAATCGAATGATTCCCTTCCATGGTGATACTTTCAGCAACACTCGATCGCCAACATCAAACTCGATCGGTCTCCGGCGCTTGTCAGCGTAGGACTTTTGGCGATCTTGTGCAGCCTTCATACGTGCTTTTATCACCCGTAGCTTTTCTGCCATCTCAATCACAGCAGCCTTGTTTCCCATTTCTTTCTGCCCAACTTCACCCCAACATACCGGGGTTCTACATCGTCGTCCGTACAACGCCTCATATGGGGGCATTCCGATACTAGAGTGATAGCTGTTATTGTACGAAAACTCCACCAATGGCAAGTGGTCATCCCAGCTTCCTCCAAAATCGATAATGCACGCCCTAAGCATATCCTCCAACGTTTGAATAGTCCTTTCCGACTGTCCATCCGTTTGGGGGTGATAGGCGGTACTGATATTTAACCTCGTTCCCATAGCATCATGAAACTGCTTCCAGAATCTGGAAGTAAACCTCGTATCCCGATCTGACACAATGGAGACGGGAACTCCATGTCTGGTCACAATCTCTTTCACGAACAACTCAGACAACCTTTCGGACGTATACGTTTCCCTGATAGGAAGAAAGTGTGCACTCTTCGTCAGTCGGTCCACAATCACCCATATGGCATCATGTCGCTTAGCTGTCTTTGGTAGCTTGGTAATGAAATCCATGGTGATGTGTTCCCATTTCCATTCTGGTACCCCTAGAGGTTGCACATATCCGTAGGGCTTCTGATGTTCAGCCTTCACCTGCGCACAAGTAAGGCACCTGTTCACATATTGCATCACATTAAACTTCATGCCCGGCCACCAATAATCCTGTCGGAGATCTTGATACATCTTCGTTGCACCGGGGTGTACCGAGTATCGTGACTTGTGGGCTTCATCTAAAATCCTCGCTCGAATGTCCCCATTTCTGGGCACCCACATTCGACCGAATCGTAACTTTATCCCATGGTCATTGTCTTCCAAGTTCTTGACTTGTCCGAAGACGCGTTCAAAACCCACATTCTCTTCTTTCAATCCCTCCTGTTGCGCCTGTTTGAGCTCGTTCAGAAAGTCTGGCGTTATCACCAAACTATACGATTTTACTCGTATGGCAGGATGATCAGTCTTGCGACTCAGAGCATCTGCCACCACATTGGCCTTTCCCGGGTGATATAGAATATCACAGTCATAATCCTTTAACAGCTCAAGCCGTCGTCTCTGCCTCATATTTAAATCCTTTTGCTCGAAGAAATACTTCAAGCTCTTGTGGTCGGTATAGATGGTACTCCTTACTCCATACAAATAGTGTCTCCATATTTTCAATGCAAACACCACTGCAGCGAGTTCAAGATCGTGGGTCGGGTAGTTAGCCTCATGAATCTTCAGCTGGCGCGAAGCATAAGCTATCACCCTTCCCCTTTGCATTAGTACACATCCCAACCCTTGTCGTGACGCATCGGCATACACAACAAGATCATCATTCCCATCCGGCAGTGCTAGAACAAGAGCTTGGGTAAGTTTCTCCTTCAGCACTGAAAACGCTTGTTCTTGGTTTGGACCCCATTCGTACTTTACATCTTTCTTCGTGAGCTTCGTCAGTGGCATCGCTATCTTGGAGAAGTCCTGAATGAATCTCCGATAGTAACCGGCCAAACCAAGAAAACTGCGTACTTCTGTCGGTGACTTCGAAGGACTCCATTTCATAATCGTTTCCACTTTAGCTGGATCTACCATAATGCCTTCTGGGTTCACCACGTGACCCAGAAACTGTACCTCTCGTAGCCAGAAAGCGCATTTGGAGAACTTAGCATAAAGTTCCTCTTTCCTCAGGATTTCCAATACCTCACGTACGTGGCAAGCATGGTCTCCCTCGTTCTTTGAATAAATCAAAATATCATCAATAAACACTATCACCGACCGGTCCAGCATCGGTCGACATACTCTGTTCATCAAATCCATAAATGCTGCGGGAGCATTCGTCAATCCAAACGACATAACGAGAAACTCGTAATGTCCATAACGTGTACGGAAAGCAGTCTTTGGAATATCCTGCTCTCGAACTTTCAACTGATGGTAACCGGATCGGAGATCTATCTTTGAGAACCAGCTTGCACCTTGCAATTGATCGAACAAGTCGTCAATTCTAGGTAGAGGATACCTGTTCTTTACGGTCAACTTATTCAGTTCCCTGTAGTCAATACACATACGCATACTTCCATCCTTCTTCTTAACGAACAGCACCGGTGCTCCCCACGGAGAGACACTCGGTCGTATAAAACCTTTATCAAGGAGTTCTTGTAGCTGGGTCATCATTTCCTTCATCTCTGTTGGAGCTAAACGGTAAGGTGCTTTGGCAACAGGTTGTGCTCCCGGCACTAAGTCGATCTGGAACTCAATTTCCCGTTCGGGTGGTAATCCAGGCAATTCCTCAGGGAATACATCGGGGAAGTTACGCACCACGGGAACATCATCAATCGTCCTCGTATCCGTACGTTCCTCAATCGCATAGGCCAAGTAGGCTACACACCCTCGCCGCATCATAACATCAGCCTGGATCATCGAAATGATCTTTGGCGCATACATCGCTTTATCACCATAAACCGTCACGGAACTCCCATCCATCGCACGTAAACATATCATCTTTCGTCGACATACAATGTTAGCCTCATATTTGGCTAACCAGTCCATACCCAAAACCACATCGAATCCCCCTAAGGTAATAAGAAACAATCGGACAGGGAACCTATGACCTTCTATCTCAACATAACAGTCATCAATAGCCTCAGTCACCCTGGTCATCTTACCAATAGCCGTCTCTACATCAAATACCCGATCTATCTTCTTAACCTTCCCAGATAACCCATCACAGAAAGTAGAAGACACAAAACTCATACTGGCACCAGAATCAAACAATACAGAAGCAGGAATATTGTTGATAGAAAAGGTACCTGTGACCACATCCGGGTCCACAATCGCATCATCCTTCGTCATCGTAAAGGCTCGTGCTTTAGCCTTCTGCTTCTCCTTTCCTTTCTCCTCTTTCTTACCCGAGCCCGAAGCATCGGCCCGTGGTAGCTTGCAATCCTTGGACATATGTCCTAATCCATTGCAGTTGAAGCATCGAGTAGCATTCGGGCAACTGCTAGAAAAGTGCCCCGTCTTTCCACACCTGAAACATAAATTAGTGCCCACCAGGCACTGTCCCGTGTGGCTTTTCCCACACTTGTTGCATCGGCCCATCTCCTCTCGCTTGGCCTTCTTGCTTGAGAACTTTCGTTGGTCTGTTCGACCCCTCTTAGTCCCGGAGGACTCTTTCACCTTTGCTTCTTCTTTGGCTGGTTCGGCTGACATAACATCGTCCCAAACTATTCCACTGAGCTCCACAGTGGAATCATAAGTCTTGGGAGCATTCGCCTTCACATGTATCCGAACCTTCGGAGGCAAACCCTCCATGTACAACTTCACCCTACGTTCCTCGGTAGAAACCAAGTGAGGAACAAGTCTTGCCATCTCATTGAATCGTGAGGTGTACTGCCTGTGGTTCAGACTTCCCGCCTTCAGCACCAGAAACTCCCTTTCAACCTTATCCAACTCATTCTTGGGACAGAACTGCTTAGTGACCAGTTCCTTGAGATCCTCCCAAGTCATCTTTTCCATATCCTCAGTAGTCTTGGATTGCTTGACGGTGTTCCACCAGTGAAGTGCCTCCTCAACGAAAGAGTGAGCTGCAAACTTGACAGCTTGGTCAACTCGGCACTCACTGATGGAGATAACAGCCTCCATCGCAGAAATCCAGTGGCAGGTGGCCACTGCGCCCTTCTTCCCATCAAAGGTCGGTGGGTTACATCCCTTGAAGGACTTGTAGTCACAGCCCTTCAGTTTCCCTGTCATAGAGTCGCCGCTCTTCGTCTCGATGATCACTACCTCATCTTCTTTGGTGCTTTCTTTAGTTCCTTCAGACTTGTCTTTTAGGGCATCCTTCAGTGCCTTAGCAATCATTGCTGGCATCTTTTCATCCATGATCTTGCAGACCTCATCAGAAATAGCCTTCACCACGATAGGCTCTAGAGTGAACTCGTCTTCATTCTCAGGTTGCTCGTTGTGCTCGTGGTCGTCTTCGTTGACGGGTTCTTCTGCCTCGACATGTGGTTCTTCAGCTACCTGTGGTTTCTTTCACGGTCTACCCTTTTGTCCGGCCATCTTAACTTTCTACATAATGCAACAATTGATGAGTCAGCATAGGAATCAGTTTAGCACGAAATAAGCGTTGTAAATCGTTAATGACGTTGATCAGGTGTTATTAACCATTTACCCAACTCATAGGCTCTAAACGTTTCCCATCCCATCTCCTCAATGTGCATGACTCTAACTACATACCTAACCTTACATCTAGCCATTAACTCGTACATAAACATTCAGCTCGTGGCATTCGTTCATCCGTGGTTGGCAACCCGCATCATTTAATCCCATTCTCAGTTTAAGTCTTAGCACTTGGGATGCTAAGATCTCTCAAACTATGGCTCTGATACCAACTTGTGAGGCCCCGAAACCGGGCACCTCACAGAGGTTGGTTTTCATCATAACACATAGCTCTTAAACTAAAAACTTTCATAATCATGCAGCGGAATTGTAAACATAGTTTGATAAACAGAAATCAATAAAGTGTCTGTATCAAAAACATATCGGATTGCCAAAAACCACCGGATCGTATGACTCTATGCCCGAGCTCCATGCCTTCTCCTATCATACCTTCAACCTGACATACATGCTAAATCAAGTCAGCTTACGCTGGTGAGTTCTAGTTTTCATAAAACAATCATTAAACATACTTAACATACACATCATTTCATACACATAGTCCATAACCTTAGCGCATAACATCCTTACATCATCATCATCATACGTTCCACTGTTACCATACGAACAGTGGGCTTTTGCCGGCACAAGGCTCCATAACCGTTGATCTGCCCCGCCGAAGCGTTCTACAGATCTATACTTACCCAGTAGCAAGTACTGGAGCAACCATACTTACCCCATATGAATATGGGAGCAACGTCATACTTACCCCGTAACGAGTACGGGAGCAACCTCATACTTACCCCGTAACGAGTACGGGAGCAACCTCATACTTACCCCGTAACGAGTACGGGAGCAACCTCATACTTACCCCGTAACGAGTACGGGAGCAACCTCATACTTACCCCGTAACGAGTACGGGAGCAACCTCATACTTACCCCGTAACGAGTACGGGAGCAACCATACTTACCCAGTACAAATACTGGAGCAACCATCATTCATCATGATATGACACACTAGCACCATATCATCATTCATCATAACATCGTATCATTATCCTAGTATCATAGGATTTCTCATACAGGGCATGCTAGTATCATGTCATCATAACATCCTAGTACCATGCACATGTCATGCTAGCCGCACGTCATCATATCATTCATCATGGCAATATAAACACATTTTGCTAGCATGTAATCATCATAACATCATACTTTCATCATAGCGTACCTAGGATTTCATCATAACATACATCCCTATTTATCATCATAGCATGTTATCATTCAGTTTATCATCGTAACTTACTAACATGCATTCATCATTCTGAGCATACTTCCATGCAATAATCATACTATCACCTTAACATGCATACATGGTCAAGGCATATCATCACTCATTCATCATAGGCACATATCATCATAGACATAACAATAAGCATGTATGTCAGCCCAAAACATTAAGCATAAAATAGGGCGTCTAGAACTCACCTGATGATGGCTCCTTATCTTCTTAACCGAACTCCTTAGTTAAGACCTGGGAACCTACATCATTACATCGTCTCATCACATACCATTCATAGACTTAGGATATATTTCAAGTCCTCATGACCTACTAGTTACTCCTCCTAACTACAAGTTCTCGAACCTGGATAGTATTCGAACACTTGTAGTTCACGAACCACTCATGTACACGAAATCCTTGTATTCGAAATACTGGGGTACACGAAATACCCTGGTACACGAAATGGCCCTGTACTCGAATTCATTAAGTGTATTCGAACTACTTATTGTACACGAAATGGCCCTTATATTCGAAGTAGTCATGTACCCGAAATACCCCTTGTACTCGAATTGTCCATGTACTCGAATTAACATGTATGATTTCGAGTACCCTCTGCTCATGATTTCGTGTACTCATCATTTCATCATTTAAACATCTCAGAAATTCATCTACGACTTTGGGGAGCTAGTTCTAGGTTCCTTAGGGTGTTATCAACACACTGAAATATCAAAGTTCCGAACTTTATGCATAAAGGTGTGAGCTTTATGCATAAGTTCCCTTTTTGTATGACTATCCTAACTTTTGTATAAAAATCCAGCTTTCTATATAAGAATCACTTACTTGAAGGTAGCTGATTCTCCTGGTAGAATCCCGTGCGTTTCCTTCTTTGTTTGGTCGCTCAAAGCTCGATTCTTGATGTTCTTGGACTCCTACTTCGAGTACTCAAAAGAAACTATGCCTCCAACCAAAGGTTCGCACTATTCCCAAGGCACGGGTATTTATAGGGAAAGTCCCTGTACTCGAAATATGGGGATTTTCAAATACTAATTTCGAGTACAGTGTACTCGAAATCCACATGTAGAGTATACGAACCCGAGGTCCTAACTTCTTTACTTTTCGTCTATCTTCCGTTAAGCTTATTATTCGTTACCCATTTGTAAGTTCAAGTAACTTGTTTTAGAAAATTTGGGATGTTACACAAACCTTGAGTTTTGGAGGCTCTAGGAGTCGTGGGTATGGCTGGGAGTTAGTGTCGATGCTGGAAAAAATCTAGGCAGATAGTATCGATGAAAGAACAATAAGAAGATGTTCTTCCATCGACCCTATCAATCACAACATCCACTAGATTCGACCAAACACCCTTCGACATTGATGGTCCAAAGGGTTTGGGGTTAGTGAAGTCATCGACACTAACAGATTCAACCAAGATAAGTTCGATGAAAGCCAAAGAAGCCGATATTATAGTATAGATAGGCTAAAAATCTGATCCATGAACTTTGGGTCAACATTAACAATATCGATGCCCATGCCTAACAATATAAACCTAAAACAAGTCAATAACGACCACAAACGAGCTAGAAATAAATCAACAAAGAATAAGGGTTCGGGTATGGGAGTATGGTCTTGGCCGATTCTATGCTTTAGAGTTTTGAACCGTATAACCAACCAAGCTTAGTTTATTACATACCATAACCTAAGTTAACTTGATTAAGATACAACTAATGAGCATAACAAGGGCATAATGAACATTTTATGATTAATACATATTTTTTGTAACCTAGAATACACTATGCATGAGTTGCATGCATAGTGTAAAGGGATTATTTACTTATGTATCATCCAATAAACTTATACTAAAGTTTCCAAATTATAATTAAGTAAAGAAATAAACTTATTATATTAACACGTAGGTTATGGACTAAGTTTGAGATGGTTACAAGAATCAAGTTACTAACATGAGTTTAAACAATTAAGTTTAACAAAAATGGGAATTAAGAACATCAAATGAATACTACCTTACAAATCATGAATTGTGTTAACACGATTAGGGTTTTGAGAACAACACACTAATCAAAAACAAGTGAGAGCATCATTCATCGAGCATTCGTTCATCGTACAATTCAACCATTCAAGGTGAGCAAATAGCCCCTCCTTTCCTATTTCTAAAACTTTTGGGGCGGAACATGTGAATACTGTTTTCAAAACTCCTTCTAAAATGGTTTTCATTACTTAACTACCTGAATGGTTTTCATTACTAAAAACTTATGTTTGGCTATGTTGGTATACTTTAATACATTTGAACAATTAATATTGGATACAAGGCATTTCGTCATGATTTGTCATGGCACATGACCTAATCCATTTCATTTAGTACAAGAACAAGTAGGTTTTCAATTAAACTATGTAACATGAATGCACAGTTTGTAAACAAGGTTATTCATACCATGTATACCTATATTCAGGACTTCGATGGCTGAAATCACTATTCTTGGATTTCAGACTTGAAGTTCACGCAATTGTACATTTAGGACTCAAGGGTTAGAAGTTATTAGCTTAACCTATAAACTTGAGTTCAGGCAATGGTTCATCGTTAGTACTGGGTGATCACAACAAGGGAAAACAGGTTTTGCACCAAGGTCAGCATTGGCTTTAATTAACTTTATAGACAAAGATGGATTGGTGTAGATTTAGCAACATGAATTAACTGTTGATTAATTTTAACAGTTTAGGTCATATTGAATACATTTTCATTAACACACAGTTGGTTTTAATTTATTTTATTACCATGGGTTGTGTTGGTTATTCGTCAGTCTTTGCCTAACTCCGAACGTAGTTTGGGACTTGGATTTAGGATGACAATAGTATATACATGATGATAGTTTGTGTTACATTAGCATGTTGCAACTTTTTACTGTTATGCATATACATTATATACAGTGGAGGTTTGTACATGTTTCATTGGTCATTTGAACTCAGGTTTTATACAGGTTACTCTCACAGATTTACAATGGATATCTTTTCGAACTTATATTTTCATATTCATAAACTATATGTTTTACAATATTTAAACCTACGTATCTCACCAACTACTATTTGTAGTTGACATATTTTCTTCACATGTTTCAGGTGATCAAAGATTGGCACAGGACATGGACAACTAAGGCGACCTAGTTCAACACAGAACAAGACTTAAAAACAAGCTAGGATGGATTGAAAACTCATTAAATCCTTGTTCTTTAATTATCTTGTATGTTCTTATTTTGTAAACATTATTTTTGGCTCGATTAGTTGTATCCTTTTGGTAGTTAGTCATGGCATGTAAACATTTACACTAATCATATGAAATGTAGTAATTCATTGTGGTTGTTCATCGTTAATCTTGTGCACTTGAATCAACCGATCAATCGATCAATTCGTCATCGTGCCGTGGATTCCACACGTGGTGCAGGAGTGTGACAGGTTAGTATCAGAGCCAAGGTTATAGTAAACTAGGAAAAATCCAATGCTTAATGACCTAGACTATAACCTAAGCTACCCCATAGGACTAAGTGCTATAGGCTTGAGGATACTTAAGATTAGGTATACTTGAGTTAGCATTAAGTCTACTATAAGCTTGGAAGATTTTAGGGACTAAAATTTTTCTGAAAAAAATTATTTTCATATATAAAATCAAGGGATTCAGTACTAGGATTCTAGAATTTTAGGACTTGGACTGAATTCCTAACATTTTGGTTTTTAATAAAGGATTTCAGATGCGAGGATCTGTATTCTTAGCATCCTTGATTTGAAATTATCAATTTGTCAAGGGCTTCAGGGGTACGAATGTGTATTCTAAGTATTCCTAACCTGAGGTTCTCATCATGAGAACAATATGCTTAGTACTTTAGGTACTAAGATACTGGAGTTTACATTCCAATGTACAAGAATGAGAAAATTAGTGGTTTTGGTTACAAGTGAACCAAAACTATGATTTTCTCAATCATAGAGCATAGAACAGATGTGAACAGTTGTGAACAACTATGAACAGTAGTGGAAAGGGAAGTTAGCTTCAAATACAAGCAGCGACCTAACCCTGATATACTTAAGTGGTGGTGGGCTGGGTACAACAAGGGGAATTCGGCTTGAGTATTTGAAATGAAGATCCAGGTATTCAAGATTCATTTGAAACATCGAACAACTACAATAGAACATTGAACAAGTACAATTGAACATATTCATGAATTCAAGTGAACAAAGAACATAGTGAACTATATGTGAACAAATGAACAGTGTGTAAACAAATAAATAGTGTGTGAACAAATCATAGGTGAATTACTTGTATGTTTGAAGAGTTTGGTGTGAACATGGTAGGTGAACATTGTATGAGAACATTGTGTGTGAACATTTTGTGCAATTCTTTATGTGTAAACATGATTAGATCTAGTGAAGATCACACATGCTTAGTACATGACAACATATGGTAAATTGACAACTTAGTGCATACATACATGCCAATTTAGTTAGTCAATATGACCCTGATATTAAATGCCAACATAGTTACACGCCAACACAAGTTTTGATCATAGTCAAATCATGGTTCAGTTGATCAAAATTAGTGGAATCATTATCCTTAGTACATTCCTATTCAATCGTACAAATATGGTGCTAAATGCTAGCAAGGGCATGGTCGTGGTATGTCGAAGAAGTGGTGGCCTGGCGGCAAAACTTGATTCTACGTATGTCGTATACATAAGCTCTCTTCAGCATATCGGGAAAGTGTCAATGCGTAGGTTTGGTGGGGTATTTCATGGAACATGTACATATTGATGAAAGCTCCGGATCTATAATATGAATTCTATTAACAGCTTTATCTATGCGGAATCTAGATAACACCTATACAAATTGATGAACTCACAATCATGCTTGTAAATATCATTCTCATTGATAATGAAATCAATTACAACTTGCACATAGAAGAGAACACACAGTTCAGACTCTTCTCAAATTACAAACGCTGTTAAGAACTACAGACAAAACCACAAACCTGCCAATATATACAGAAACCAGACGAACCAACCCAAGGCACGAACCTTCACGAACCATTAGGTTCACCAGACGAACCAATAGGTTCGCTAGACGAACCTTTACAAAACACAACCACATGTTCGTTTGTCCCAAAACAAATGCATAGGTTCGTTGGCTAGCACAAACCTATCAAAAACCTTTCTAACTTAAACAAAACAGACTTTAAAGCAACCTATTACATTATGCACTAACAAACACCACCTTATTAGTTGCTACATGTAACACCCCGACCGATAGCGGAAACATCGGGGAGGCACGAAGTGTAGATTGTTCATAGCACATGGTATAAAGTTGTAAATAGTTCATACATTAAATTCATACATTTATTACATTGTTTCAAATGATCAAACCCTAACTGTTACATTCTTTCAATTCTAATACATTGAATACAAAATAAATGTGAGCTAATCCAAGCTCGTTAATATAGCTAACTTGTCATTTCCACCTGAAACATGTTTAAACTCAAGTGTCAACTACAAAGAGTTGGTGAGTTATCATAGGTTTAATCATATAACAAAATAGCTTAATAATAAATATGTTAACACATGTGAATACTAAGCTAAATGCACAAAGATTGTAAATGAACAAACAATTGATCAGATAGTTAAGTTTGACCAGTTAAGGAACAATCACCGCGAACTTTCTCTCACTGGGAAAACCCATCCTGGGTGGGTGGTCAATCCAATGGATCCATTGTTTCTATCAATAGATAAGTTGTGATCAATGTCATGCTCAATAGTTAAGTTCATTAGATAAGTTCAATAGATAAGTTCAAACAACTAAGGCCATTTAAGCTATGTTCACATGGTTTAAAGATAAGTTAAGTTCAACATAACATGTTTCACCCCAAAAGTTCAAAAACAAGTAAAAAGAGGGGCTTTGAAGACTCAACTTAACAAATGATGTATTCTTTGCAATAGTTGTCAAAGTATGGTTCAAATAATGTCCAACACAATTGCAACCAACCTATATAGTTCAATCATATGTAAATGTAACTATGGCTTTCTATGAAAAATCTTAATATAACTATAATCGATCCTTGGGTTCAATTTGATATTCTTAGTTGTTTGAAAAAAAAATTTATTTAGTTTTTTTGCTTTCAAATGATATGTTAGTTATTTAGCATAAAATCATACTTGGATTCATTTAGTTTTAATACAAAAATTCATAATTTTTATTTGAATAAAAATTTATAGATGTTTTAGGTCATATAACTTTAAAACTGAAAATGAACACTTGTGATAATAGAAATTTTAAAATATTTTAAAAACGAATTTTTTGCTTTTGTATCACTTTAGTTATAAACATATATTGTTTTAAAATGTTTTTGTAGTTTATAAACAAGTTTACGTTACATCAAAAGTTTAAAAATATTCGTTTATTACATACAACAACAACAACCTTACCAAGTATATTCTCACTTTTCAGTAGGGTCTGGGGGGGAAGGATAGATACAAACCTTACCCCTATCCCAATTGGGATAGAGAGGTTGCTCCGAATCGAATATTACATAGTCACAACTATTTATTGAAACTTTATATATTCAATAATATATATAAAGTTTAATGATAACATACTTTTTTTTAGTTTATAACTTCATTTAATTACGACTTTATGCATCTGATGATACATTTGTTTTATAAAATTTTATAATTTAAAATCACTTTTAACATTTGATAAAAATAAAAAAAATATGGATGTTTTAATTTATATTTACTAACGAAATTAATTTGGGTATTTATAATATTTATTATAAATATGTATGTATATATATTAAAATATTAGTATTTTGTTCATAAAAAATTGTTGTCAAAATAAAATTTTAAAATGATTTTTGGATTAGAAATTAGAAAAAGAAAAAAAAAGACCAAAAATGGCCCAAACCCACGTAAAGCAGTGTTCAAACCCACGACCAACAACTTAACATCACACCCGCTTACTAGTTTCACCAAAGGCCTAAGTCGCGACTGAGAACCGGATTAAATGTTTTTAAAACCTTTGATGCAGGTTCCCAAATCAGATTGAAGAGAAGAAACGAAACCCAAGTTCATCTTGGGTCAAAATCGATCAGTATGAAACCCGATAGATGCAGCAACCATGGGGCTTTTGTTCTTGGTTTAAAAATGAGTAAAAAGAGGTATAGATCTCTAACCTTTACTTAAGATTTGATGGATTTGGAGTTGTCGTTCAGATAGGGTTCGACCGAAGGTTTAAGCAGCTTCTTTCGCGATTGTTTTGATTCGTGATATGTTTTCAGTGAACAGAAAGGTTCGTAGATGTAGCAGGAATCGAAATGGGTGTTTGATTTGGTGTTTTATACGTTTTTAGGTCGAGTTCGAATAACGCGTTTTATGTTTTAATTTAGGTAACGATTATGATTGATACGATTATTAATTTGATCAATTACGGATTGGGGATGATTATTGCCATCATAAGCTTTCCAAATCTATGTTCAATCGAACCGGAGACATCCTGTACACGCGTGGGAAGAAAACGGGTCGAAAGATGAGCATTCGGAGCGAGAAGGGGATCCATGGGCGAAAGAGAAGAGATCTTTGGGGGCTTGTGTCACACCCCCTACGCCGCGTGCGGAATCCACAGTGCGGTGACGATCGATGGTTGAATAATGCACAAGTATTGAATAAGAACAATTGCAATGCATTACTAAGTTTCATAAAGTTAAGACAATTGTTTAGTTAAAGACATTATATCTATCTACCAAACGAATGACAACTAGATACCCAAAAATATTGTTTACAAAATAAGACTCAGACAAGACAAATAAACAATCAGGATTATGTGAGTTTCTAATCCATCCTAGCTTGTTTCTTCATCTTGTTCTATCTTAACTATGGTCTCCTTAGTTGTCCTTGTGAAGCTCTAAACCTGATTACCCGAAACACGTGAAAAGTAACTGTCAACTACAAAAGTAGTTGGTGAGAACAATAGCTTTAACATTCGCATATATGATTCCGCATTGAAAACATATGTATAAAATATTGAATGAAAGTGACATGGATAGTTGCAACCCAAACTAACATCAAGTAAGAATAACGTGTGCAAATAGTCGTATGACTGTCTACTAGAAAAGCTAACATATAATCAAGTCCCAAACTACGTTTGGAGTCAGAAAGCAGTCAGCAAACGCATCAACACGAGATGTACTAATGAGTTTATTTAGAAGACAATATGCAGTTAGTTTTTAAAACAAATTTAAAACGATATGCAGTTAGTTTTTAAAACATACTACCGTACGCATCCAATATGCAGATAGTTTTTAAAACAAATTTAAAGCGATAACCGCAGCCTTGGCGTAACCAAAACGTGTCCCACTTTCCCTTGTTGTGATCACCCAGTACTAACGTTATAAGAATAAGAATAAGTGTCTTGATGTGTGTATATGTTTGTTCACAACGATGAACACCATGCTTTTAAGTTTTGAAGATTGAATCCTTTGATTGAAAACCTTTGGTTGAATACCCGTGATTGATTACCATGATTTTGAAATCCTTTGATTGAATACCACCATGAAAACCCTTGAATGAATATCTTGTTTTGAAATCCTTGATTGATTACCACATTGAAAACCTTTGATTGAATACCTTATTCAAAAACCCTTGATTGATTTCGGTGATAGAAGACCCTTGTATAAATACAAGGTTTGTACAAAAAATTTAATAAAACATTTATTTTAAAACACGGTTTATAGTTTAAAAGCTTGTAAGAGTTTGGAAAACCTATTCTTTCAAAGTGTTTAACATTTATAAAACATTTTATGTAAAGCAGATTGTAAAATAATTTATAAAACTCTTTTATAAAACCTTTTAACAAAATGTGTTTAACAGTTGTAAAGACAATAGCATATAAGAGTAAACCCTTGATTGCTGCAAAGAATAGTGAATACTGTATTTGAAAAGTTGTAATACAAAAGTTGTAGTAAAAAAGATGTTTGGTCACGTGTTCCACCCGAAAACAGTTGTAAAAACAACATAAGAGGGGCTAATGTTCTCACCTGACAGTAGTGGACTCTGAACCTGAACAAGTAGCAAGTAAATAGACCTCTAATTGGTTCCTATATCATTGTAATCATACATATAATATAAGATTTAATATGTTATAAACTTTGATTGATTGATTGAGTCTTGTTAACTTGTTAATGAATATGGCTTTGTATAATTGTTATGTTTAAGAACCTTAGATTATCCTTGAAAACATGATTGACTTCCTTGTAAACATATTGGGGGATTTGGATCCCCCATAGGGTGTTGTACATGAACCAAAAACAGAAACCTGTGTATTAACCTGAGGATCCCCCATTAGGCCTTCATAGAAGAACCAAAAGTGGGAACCAGTGTAAGGATCCCCCGTTAGGTCTCCATAGAAGAACCAAAAGTGGGAACATGGGTATTAACTTGAGGATCCCCCGTTAGGTCTTCATAGCAGAACCAAAAGTGGGAACATGTGTATTAACTTGAGGATCCCCCGTTATGTCTTCATAGAAGAACAAAAAGCGGGAACCTTGTGTATTAACTTGAGGATCCCCCATTAGGTCTTCAAAGAAGAACCAAAAGTGGGAACTCTGTTGTCTGGGATTAGGATCCCCCATAAAGTGTTGTACGGGAACCAAAAACGGGAACCTGTGTATTAACTTGAGGATACCCCATTAGGTCTTCAAATAAGAACCAAAGGTACGAACCTGTGTATTAACTTAAGGATTCCCCCAAAGCACTTAAACCCATTTATTCCTTTCCATCCAAATTGATTTCCAGATGCTACTATCGATCTTATCAGCTATTAACAAGCTCAATCCACGTTCACCCAAGTGTTCTTAAGTCAATTGCATGTCTGCTTTCGCAGAGGGAAAGGGCTAAAACCGGGTTTCAAAGGAAAGAGATGATGAATAGTAAACATACCTTTAGCACCGTAATTTCTCTCTAAGATTCGGGCCAAAATACTTCGAATCAGCTCCGATCCCTTGTACTTCCAGCTTCGTCTCGTCGAGACGGCTGTTTTGATATATTATATGCGCGATTTGGTGACGGAACGAAGAAGTTATGGTCGTTTTAATGGAGGTTTCTAGTGAGAGAGTGCCATGCACGAAAATGTAGAGTGAGAAAGAGATGAGGGATGCTATGAATGAAGAAAATGGGTGGAAATAAGGGTTTTTATATCTCGAATGGTTCCCCGCGTATTCGGTCTCGCTCGGTGTCGGTTTCGCGTATTTTTACGAGCGTATCGTTACAATTACGAAATTTAATATTTTGAATTGTAAAATAGTTTTCTTGAATTGTTTTTGATGAGTTTCAAAATTGTAAAATGTAAAATAAAATTTTTTACTTATTTTTACTGTTAATTCGAAATCAGACCGTTAGACAAATATAATTACGTGTATACCCGTAATTACGTACGTTTTTGGTCGTTTTGCTTATTTATTAATGTTTACTCATAATTATGGGTTCCGCATTCATATCACTACGAATCGTCACCCATAATGATACTCAGTCTCACTCACACATTACGATTTGTTTAGTTGATTTGTTTGTCATACTATTCGTCATAACACTGCGCACCAACACTATCCTATTACACCGAACGCAGTATATGTATAGGGCATACGTAGAGTCCAGCTACCTGCCTTATTAGCCTCCAGCCCACCACTGTTTCGATATAATACGATACTGTTCTTGCCTAGCGTAATCGACTGTAAATAAATATTATATACTTGTACTTAAACTAAAAAGAATCCTATGACAATAACACAAGCATGAATACATGAATCACGTTGACATATTGAATATGAATACACATAAGATATGAATACACATTGTTCTATCACTGTTTATGACTAGCATGACTAAATGTGACGAAATTAAACATTTTTAGGTTCAACCTGTGAAAGTTGGTGAGTGTTGCTAAATTCAAATGGAAGTTCAAGGGATTGAATTCTTCGTTCGATTTGACCGTACGTTTGAGGATGATGGTAGGTTGTGCTGAGATTGAATCAAAAGACTCGTGAAGAGATTCTTAAAAAAAATGAGTTATGTAACAAACATCAAGATCAGGTATGATGTTATAGGAACAACAATAAAGGACTTGCGGATCCTTATACCTTTTGCATTTACAAGGATGAACAGAATAACGAAATTTGAGAGATTCATTTAAGAACGTGGATCAAGGGTCATTACGATTTTAAAAGATAAAGTGAACCATCAAACTTGACTTTTAATTTAAAGTTCAACACCACCAGACATGCAAATCGTCTTAGATCAAAGGAATTTGTTGAACCACAAACATGTTATGATAGAGATTAGTTTGAATACTATGAAATTGGGTATGGCTCTTACGACTGAGGGTATCAGTTACAACATTTGATTCTCCCAATCAAATTCATTTAGCAATTTGTCCCCAATGGTGTTTTCTCATGTGGGGTTCTTTTTTTTTGTTAAGTATACGTTAAAGCACAATGTCTTCGATTCTTTAAGGTAAAGATGGCAACATCATGTTCAAGATCGTGTTTTGTGGATTTGGTTTTGGCTCTTAGTATGAAGTTTCTTTGTTTGAGATCGATAGAAGAGTGCGACAAATAATACGGTAACGTATTATGATGTTATTAGTTTTATCATGTAGTTTTATGTAAATTGTTGTATTATATATATATATATATATATATATGAGATCAGATCATTTGATATGTTAATCTCATATGTCGTTGTTCGATGTGGGATATGGAATTTGAAAGTTTCCAACTAAAGTTAAGTATATACGTGTTTGTCTTTCGAGTTTTCATTTCGATAGTTTAATTATCTCGATATAAGAATTACTAAGACCTTTGGGAATTATACACCAAGTCTTAGTACGAAAGAATCAATCGATTCAACTTATTGCTCTAACTAAGATTTGTTCTCATGATGATGACACTAAAATATACAATCCTAACATTGATCAAGCTTTCGGTTCTACTCCCAATGTACGGTTGGTGCTTATATATAGAGTATACCGCAGCCAACCCACCACACCACCAACACCTTGAAAGCATACCAGTCACCCACCAATACCACACAACATAAAATATTTCACTTTGTTTGATGTTTGCGCTTAGTTCACCATATGGGTATAGTTCACATAGTTTTGACTAAGATTAGCTTACTTGATGTTAATACTCAAATATATTATTCCTAACATTGGTCAAGCTTTCTATTATACTCCCAATGTATTGTCGGTGCTTATATATAGGGTATACCGCAGCCAACCCACCACATCACCAATACTTTGAAAGCATACCGATCACCTACCAATACAACACAATATAAAAATGTTTCACCTTTTACTTGTAGTTGTCCATACAGGTATAGATCATATTTTTCAACCAAAATTGGAGTTTAATTAAATCATTCATCAATTGTGTCCTTTGTCTCGCATTTGTAGGATCTACATGTACTGCAAATTCACGTTCCGTGTGCTCCCGTAATGAATATTTGCCTTGCATGTTTACCATACTTGCTAGTTATGGGACACAATTGGGTGGATACAAGATCCATTAATGAAATTTCATCCTCAAAGTTCATAATACAATCATGTATAATACAGTTACTATCAATAGATTTACTGTAAACCATTTCTACGTTAAAGCGTCAATCTAAAAAGCTCAAATTTATAAACTACAAAATTTTATTAGCACTAAATTCAAGTAATACAAAGTCATAACAATCATTGATCAGGAATACATCATTCAAACGTCCTGATTAGTTTGAGCATCGTGGGCAACTAGTTGAAGGGTTTGGGCACATTCTACTCTTTGGTTATTATTCACGAGTCTTGGGCATTAATTTCTGACGTGATTTGGGTTGCCACATTTATAGCAAGCCCTTTTGTTAGCTATGGCAGGGATAGCGAGTGCAGCAGTTTGGTTGTTCATTGGTTGCGCTTGTTGAGCTAGTTGAGCTTGTTGCACTAGAGGCCCACTTCGACAAGTGTTGGCAAAATGACCATACCTTCCACAGATAGTGCAAACACGACATTGTCGGTTAAGTGGGTGATGCATCTTACAAGGGTTGCATAGAGGCTAAACTCCCACATAGTCTTTGGTGTTTCGTGGAGCTTGTTGGTTCAGAGGAATAGCAGGAATAACAGGAGTCACCATAGCAAAATTCCTAGCCTTTCGCTTGTGAGTGTTGGGTTTGATGAGGTTGGTAGATTCAGTGTTGGCTTCCTTTGAAGATTCGTCAGTGTTGGCCTTTGTTTTAACTTTCTTGACCCCCTTCCTAGTTAGGGTTCCAGCTTTGACATGATTGTCGGTTAAGGTTGCAGCAAGTCCAATCGCATCTTCAAGTGTGGTAGGCTTGCTACCAAAAGCAGTGTCTTGGATTTGCATAGGAAGACCACCAATATACTTTTGAATGGCCCGAGACAAAGGTGTCACCAAGTGTGGCACAAACAAACTGAGTTCATGGAAACGGGTTGTATAAACAAGGTTCTCTCCTCTATCTTGCTTGTGCTCCCAAAATTCGGTTTCGAGTTTCCTCATTTCGGTTTGAGGACAGAATTCCTCGGTCATAAGTTGCTTTACCTCTAACTATGTCAAAGCAAGTGCAGCATTCGAACCCCTGGTTCGCTTCTCACCATTCCACCAAGTGAGTGCCCTCTTTTGAAAGACACTAGTGGCATAATGAACCTTAAGGTTCTCAGGACAGTCGGAATGAATAAACGGGATCTCTACGCTCCTCTATCACGAAAGATAGAGAAGTAAATCGAAGGTTTACCCTTGGTGATCAGGGTTAACATTTTGGGAAGCAGCCCTACTACATTGGAAGCTGCAATTCATCTGAGTGCTTCTCTGACTGAGGAGTATGTCAAGGCTGGCGTACTTCACAGGAAAGGTTCCAAAGGGGCTAAGGCTGATGATACGAAGAAGCCTGAACAACAGCCCAGGAAGAAGAAGCAAAAGACCACCAAGCATTATGCAACGAAATTTGCAAATGCTCAAATTCAGGCTGTTCCTATCACTTTTGTGCCACAACCTGCTGTAGCTCGGAATGTCTACACTGGATAGTACCCACTTTGTACTAAGTGCCAGTATCATCATCTCCAAACCCTTCCATGCCGAAACTGCTTTAAGTGTGGAAGGTCGGGCACTTAGCGACAATGTGTCATACTACAAATTTTGCTTCCACTACAACCGCAACGGTTCCTGCTACTACAGGCGGGAAAGCTTGCTACAATTGCCACTGCCATTACTCGTGCTTTCGTCATGGGAGCTACTAAAGCACGCGATGAACCGACCATCATTACAGGCACATTTCTTGTGAACAACTGTTATGTTTCTGTACTTTTTGATACAGGTGCAAACAAAAGTTTTGTCTCTGCTACTATTTTATCATTGTTTGATATAAAACCATCAGTACTTAATACCTCTTATACGACAGAAGTAGATGATGGTAAGAACGTTTTGGTAAACTCAATACCTCGTGGTTTTGAACCTATGTTATACGAACAATCATTCACTGTCGATCTCATCCCAATGACACTCGGAAGCTTCGAGGTCATCATCGAAATGTATTGGTTGTCAAAATATAACATCGAAGTTGTCTACTCAGATAAGCTTTTGCGTATTGCTTTACGGTCCGGCGAAACGATACAGGTGTATGGTGAGAAACCTTGTGAAGAGCTGAAGATCGTGTCGTGCATAAAGGGACAAAAGTATATTAGGAAGAAATAATGTGCCTTCTTAGCACATGTAGTGGAAAAGAAACAGGAAAAGAAGATGGTGAAAGACTTACTGGTCATCAGAGACTACCCAGAGGTGTTTCCAGAAGACTTGCCTGGACTACCAGCAGTCTGACAAGTGGAGTTCCGAATAGATCTTGTCCCTGGAGCAAACCCATTGGCAAAATCTCCTTATCGATTAGCACCGTCCGAAATGTAGGAACTGTCTGGTCAACTTCATGAACTTCTAGACAAAGGTTTCATTAGACCGAGCTACTCACCATGGGGAGCTTTGGTTCTCTTTGTCAAGAAGAAATACGGTTCATTCCGCATGTGCATCGATTATCGTGAGCTGAACAAGTTGACCATTAAGAACATATATCCTCTACCTAGGATCGACGATATGTTTTATCTGTTTTAGGGAGCGACTTGTTTCTCTAAGATTGACTTGCGATCGGGGTATCATAAGTTGAGGGTGAACAATGAGGATTTACCAAAGACGGCGTTTAGGACTCGTTATGGACACTACGAGTTCGTGGTTATGCCTTTTGGTTTAACCAATGCTCCACCAGTGTTCATGGACTTGATGAACCGAGTCTATCGGCCGTATCTAGATCAATTTTTTATAGTCTTTATTGATGATATATTGATCTACTCCAAGAATGAACAGGAACACGAATGTCACTTGAGGAAGATCTTGGAACTTTTAAGAGCTGGACAACTTTATGCCAAATTCTCAAAATGTGAATTCTGGTTAAAAGAAGTTCATTTCTTAGGCTATGTGATTAACAGGGATGGGATAGACGTAGATCCAGCGAAGATTGAAGCGATTAAGAACTGGACTACTCCATCTACTCCAACTGAGATCCGTTCATTTCTAGGTCTGGCAGGCTATAATCGAAGGTTCATCGTGAACTTTTCTAAGATTACCTTTCCACTCACCACTTTTACCCAAAAAATTCAAGCGTTCATATGAGGAAAGAAGCAAAAAGATGCATTCCAACTTCTCAAGCAGAAGTTATGCGATTCCCCTATTCTTAGTCTTCCGGAAGGCAATGATGATTTTGTTGTCTACTGCGATGCTTCAAACCTTGGTGTCGGTTGTATACTTATGCAACGAGACAAGGTTATTGCGTATGCTTAAAGACAACTCAAGGCTCACAAGAAGAACTACACTAATCGTGACCTCGAGTTAGGGGCTGTGGTATTTGCGTTGAAGATATGGTGACACTACCTTTATGGTACTAAATGTGTCATTTACACAGACCACAAGAGCCTCCAGCACATTCTCAATCAGAAGGAGCTCAACATGAGCCTCAGGCACTGGGTTGAGCTGTTAACTGATTTTGACTGTGAGATTTGCTAGCACCCGGGTAAAGCCAATGTGGTGGCGGATGCTCTTAGTCGCAAGGAACTAGTCAAGCCAATACGTGAGAGAGCCATGGAGATCAATACTCAACCGAACTTGAAGGATTTGATTCCTATTGCACAGGTAGAGGTGCTGACCAGCGGTCAACTTAAGACATAGTTAGATTGCGGGGTTGAAAGTAACCTAGAACCTCGATCAGATGGGGTGTTGTACTTCAATGGTCGCATATGGATTCCAAAGTCGGAAGAATTGTGCACCCTCATTTGCGATGAGTCACATAAGTCGCAGTATTCTGTTCATCCAAGAGCCGATAAGAAGTATCAAGACTTGAAATCGTCTTTCTGGTGGCCTGGGACGAAGAAAGACATCACTCTACATGTAGGGAAATGTCTGACATGTTTGAAGGTAAAAGCAGAAAATCAGAAACCTTCGGCGCTGTTGTAGCAAACTGAAATTCCTCAATGGAAATGGGAACAAATTTTTGTGGACTTTATCACCAAATTGCCGCGAACACCGAGAGGTTACAATTCGATTTGGCGATTGTTGAACGACTCACCAAATCTGCTCATTTTCTCCCGATCCGAGAGGATTACAAAATGGAGAAACTGTCCACTTTGTACATTAACGAGATCATTGTTCGTCACGGTACACCAAGATCAATTATATTTGATCGCGAAAGTCGTTTCACTTCTCGCTTTTGGCAATCGACGGTCAAAGCGAGATGACTATCTTGACACTTGAGGACATGTACGTTCTTGTGTGATCAATTTCGGAGGAAGTTAGGATACGCATCTCCCTCTTATCGAATTCTCGTACAATAATAGCTAACATACGAGCATTCAATGTGCTCCATTTGAAGCTCTGTATGGTAGAAAGTGTCAATCACCGGTCTGCTCGACCGAGGTTGGTGACTCATAGGTCGAAGGACCTGAACTTATCCAATAAACAACCTACAAGATTTCAATTATTCAATCAAGACTTATGGCCGCAAGGGATAGACAAAAGAGCTATGCTGATCAACGTTGGAAACCGCTTGAATTTCAAGTTGGTGATTGAGTTTTGCTCAAGGTTTCTCTGTGGAAAGGTGTCGTCCGATTCGGGAAGAAAGGGAAACTTACTCCTTGGTACGTAGGACCATTTGAAATCCTCGAAAGGATTGGTCCTGTGGCCTATAAACTTAAATTCCAGTTGAGCTAAGCAATGTCCATGACACATTTCATGTGTCAAATCTTAAAAAATGCGTGGCAGATCATGATGTCCAAATTCCTTCGGAGGATATCCAGGCCCAGAACAATATGCAATTCGTTGAACAACCAATAGAGATCATGGATCATGGGGTCAAGAAAACTCAAGCATACCCGGATTCTGATTGTAAAGGTATGATGGGAAGACAAACGCGGTGCTGAGTTCACCTAGGAACGTGAATACCAGATGAAGCTCAAGCACCATCATCTTTTTATAGTAGCTTCAGCTAGTTAATTTCGGGACGAAATTCCCATAACTAGGGGAGATTGTAACATCTGTACATATTCCCGATGTAATCATTTATGATATGCAATTCACAGTACATGTATGCAGACCTTCATGCAATTCACAGTACATGTATACAATTCACAGTGCATAGCGTATACCAAGGAAGGAGATATCAGTCCCTCGTCAATACTTATAGTATCGATGTTATAGTATCGATGCAAAGGCAAACCCTCAGCAAGTAGTATCGATGGAGGACATTGTGGAACATTCAAGGAGTTGTCGCCCTTGTGTGTGTCGAAACTACCTTCCCAAGACTCCATCTACGAGACCCTAATATATGTGCAATCAATAGTAATGTCAAAGACTCATGGATTGTCTTTAACTTAACAATGTTATGCAAAATCATGCGTAACAAATAGTATGCAAGGTAATGCATGTATTAATTTTTTCAAGGATTAGTCATACTCTATTGACTTAAACAATATTTTTATTTCAACTTCGTCACTTTACATGCCATTTTTTTCATATGTTCATGGATAGGCTCAAGATCTTGTAATACATGTATAGAATAGCCTTTTATGTTCATAGGGAGTAACCATAACATTAACCATTAATCATAAGCATAAGGGTACATAATTTAATTACAACCACTTACTCATAATCATAAACCTATAATTTAATTATAACCACTTACTCATTATCATAAACCTATCAAATACAACACAGGGTTTTGAATACAACAAATTCCACAACAAATGAGAGCAACAATAATCAAACTCAAGTTCATTGCACACTCACCCAAGGTGAGATCATATCCCTATTTTATTATTTGAAATCTTTTGGGGTGATTCATGTCACAAACTCCTTTTGGGTAAGTACATCCTTAAATAGTGTTCATCACTATATTTCCACCTATGTTGGAAAACATAGACATTTCAATGTATCAAGTAACATTCTTTGAAACAAATGCTACATAGTCATGATGATGTGCACCAGTCGTACCCTAAAAATATGGTAATTAAAACTATCTAACCTAAGCTAAAGACACTCTAACTAATCCTATACCTAGACTTGACCTAAACACCTCGTTAAAATCAGATATCCTAAACTAGACCGATACGTAAGCAAGTGTACCTATCGGTGACAGTATAGCTTGTGGAAGACCGGATATCGAACCCTAAGGACACCAGTTTGACAAAACTAACTTAGACTGTGAACAAAATAAAGTAAAAGAGAGGGGGTTTGGTGCAACTTATGAAAACAATACAGAGAATTTAACTAATTAAATAACTAACTAACGACTATACTCTAAAAAGGCTAACTAAAACTGGAACTAACACCTAGACTGTAAAATGAATCTAACTCCACTAAGGAAAACTGGTATACCTAGGCTGGGAATCAAAAGTGTGACAAGTGATGACTTGGACTGACTTGTGAAGGATGAAGACTAGGATCTTAAGAAACAAAATTAGAATGACCTAATGGGACATAGATCACATACTAGGTGACACCAATGGAAATCCTAAGAATATTATGTATGCATTAGTCTACCGGGTAACCTTCCAGACTTTCCTGACATGCAATTGAACTCAAACGGGTGGATCACCTCCCGGATTTCTCCACCGGCGTGTACCATAAGACACTAGAGAATTTTAAAGGTGACTACTTTGACATGGATTGACATAAACACTAACGAAATCTAAGACAACGCCCTCCCGGGTCGTTTATCTCAAATAACCCAAGTGAAATAGACCAACCATCTAACCTATCACCTCCCGGATTTCTAGGTTAGGTCAAATATGAGAATTACAACACTTAATGATATCAAATCCTAAGGAATGTGATCACCAATCCACAAACTAACCTAAAAACCAAATAATAGGCCTAACATGAAATCTTTATATGGAAAGACATACCTAGATTCATGTGTATCTAACATTCATCAAATATCATCATTCAACACATGCAGATATCATCAAAGATTCAACCTCTACAACTGATTACAAAGCATATATCATACATAATCATAAATCAAGTCCAAACATCACAAAGTTCACAACATTATCATTTCCAGCCTAGGTAAAACCATGGATCTAGCCAGCAACAGTCATAACAGAAGTAAAACAGTAATAAAAAAGGTCTGATATCATTCTATACTATTAAATACAAGATAAACTAAAAAAAGAAAGAACAATACTCAAAAGCCTTCTTAAAATCTTCACTCCAAAGCTCTAATCAAGCCTCAAAACTTCCAAGGTTAAGCTCCAGCTGTTCCAGGGGCTTGATTAGGGTTCCAAGGTGCCAGAAGACTCCTCTCAATCGTTCTGGACACACCCTCTTTTGTAAAAAGCCAGAAATTAGGATTTTGGAGCTGAAATAGGTTTGGGTCACATCGCCTTGAAGGGCTGCATGAGGCTAAGCGATGTGCGCGAGACAAGTTAGTCGGGCGGCTGAGGCTTGCAGGGACATCGCCTGCGGTCGTGCACTCTGACCAGGAAGTGCGCTTGGACCTATGGGAATAAGAGAATGTTCCCAGGCGCATCGCCTAGGATCAAGGTGTGGCCTGGGGCATACCGCCTAGGGTTAATTACTTCATTTTCTTCGCTCGATCAACCACACTTGATACTGATGCCCGTTTTCCTTCATTTCTGTTCCCCTGGGACATAGTCCTGTTAAAAAATAAGAAAATGTAAAAAAGGAACTAAAAACGACTCAAAATGTAAACTATATTTTCAAAAGCGGACTGGATTTCCTACAAAAACGGATGTGTTAAACTAACACATCACATGACATTCATGGCATTCAACCTTATCGACAAGATACTTTCGTAGAATTAAATTTTCATAATTATAACATAAACCATAACATGGTAATCATTGTTGTAAACAAACGTGTCCACATCTTGTATTTATTCATAGGACATCAAAGGCTGGATTCCGTATATTTAGTTTTCCTGACTCGAAGTTAAAACTTTGTTTATCCTATTAGGACTTCAAGGGCTGGATTTTGTATTCTTAGTTTTCCAGACTTTAAGTTCATAAAATCATTCTGAGAGGCCCTGAGCTCGAGTACTCCTCGGAGTTGGGTTTACATGTTGATGCATATTGTGTCCCTGATTCAATGTAATAGTCTATCTTGATTCTACAAAGTTGATATGATTAATGAAATCAAGTATTTTATATTGTTTGTTTATGAGTAACATGTTTGACTTTGACTTTATAAGACAAATAGGTCCATTCGTATGAATGAACACCTAACAAATGTCCAATCTAGCGAATGAGTCAGGAATCTGATTCATTCGTGTGACAGGCTCATTCGTGGATAGTTATTCGTGTGAGTTAGTGATTCGTGTGAATCATTTGTAAAATCAGAATGTTTAGAACTTCTGAATATTCCCTGTCACATCACTAGGTTTTCAGAGCCGCCCCTTGCATTCCAATTTCAATTTCCGACCCGTGGTGTTCGATTTTAATCAAAACGTTGATTCCCAATAGACGGATTACCACGGGGCATCTAGATTTCGATTGGAAACCCCCGAATAGGTTACCTCACTATTTGAGGGCCTGCCAAGCAAAATCCGCAAGGAACTTAGTTGTTTCTGAGGTAATAGAAAGTGGTATCATAGATTTGGCTCTTGATTCTGCTTGTTTTCAATCAAATCTATTGATTTTCAGAATTTTTCTAGTGATTATATGCAAAAACCATGTTTTCTCCTATCAATAAGTTCACTGTTTTATTGAGAAACTTATGTTTTTGGACTTCCTTTGATGTCTTGTAGATTCACAAACCTTGGGTGGATTTTTGTGAAGTTGTCTACCAATTTTGGTGTGAAATTTCACTCTATAAATCGAGTTTGATGGATTTTCGTGTGGCTGAAAACCCAGATCGTTCGAATGTGGTTTTTGGGCGAATAGGTATTCGCACGAATGAGCTTCCCGGGCGAATTTCCATTCATTCATTCAACTTCACACGAATAGGTTCTCATTCGCCATGATTCTTGCACGAATGGTCCCCTCATTCGTTTTACCTTTCCATTCGTCCAAATCTTCACTCGTGTCAGTATACCAATCGTTTGAACACATCATTCATCCCTTCATTCGCATAATACACACTCATTCATATCCGTCATTCGTACAACTCAGTTTCATTCGTCCCTAAGAGCTGAAATTTTCCTGAGTGTCAAATCAGATTACCTTTGCTGATATGGATGAACATGCATTGATGGCTAACTAGAATCACATGATTCAGAATCTACTACTCACATAGATGGTGATGGGAAACTCCAACGAAGCTACAAAGTTGCTTTCTTTGTATGATTATCCATACTGGAAGTATAGATTTAAGATTCACATCAATGGGGTAGACACCAATCTGTGGATGATGATTGAAGGTGGTTATTTGAGACCACTCAATGAGGATGAAACACCTATGCTGGTCACCTGGATTACTGAACCTCAATGAAAGTTATATGATTTTTATAAGAAGGCCTATGCAATACTGTCTCAGTCTATTGCCACTGACATATTCCATCAGTTTAGATAGTTTACTTCTTCCAAATTGTTATGGGATGCATTGCAGCAGAGATATGAAGGGAATGATGCACTGAAGAACATCAAGTCTAAAGCTCTGAAGAAAGAGTTCTACAACTTTATGTATGTGGGAAATGAGTCTCTAGATGAACTTATTGCCATATTTTATCATCTTCTTAGTGAGTTCAATCATCAAGTCAAGACAACAACTCAGGAGAGGATTCAATGTCTGGCTGATGCATTACCTCCTAAGTGGGAATCTTTCCTTATGGTGCTAAAGCAGAGTGAGATGCTTGCCACCATGGATATTAATGACTTTATTCAAAAGCTAAAAGAGCATGATATAGAAAACAAGTATAAAGCCAAGAGAGTGGCACAAGTTCAAGATCCTTCCATTTACTACTCTACTCCCACAATGGAAAGAACTTCTTAACATGCTCGTTTGAAGACTAACTATGTATCTCGGACCAGAGAGGTTCCCAGCTCAAATTAGGTTCATTTTAGTCAGTCTTCTACCACTTCTACATATTACTCAGAGGCTAACCATTCTGTCATCAACTTGAAGACACATAAATTTGACAAAGTGACAATGGGTTGTAACTAAAGAGCATAGGGGCTTTTGCAAGTGCAGATGACGTGGAAAGAATTGATATTATGTGCGTTCTGGAAAAATGCAGTCAGAAGGGCAAAGGATTTTGTTAGAAGAACATGGAAGGATAATAACCTGAACAAGGATTCAATGTTTGGTTTTGACATGTCCTTAGTTACCTGCTACAATTGTGGTGACAAAGGTCACTTTGTAGACAATGTAACAAACCAAAGAAAATGGGAAACAAGAATCCATTTCAGAATCAAAGATCATCTTTCGCAAATCCTGGAAACGTATGCTAGTTCTTCAAATGAAAACAAAGCCATGATGGTTCAGAATGATGAAGGACAGAACTGGTGTTCAGATTTGATTATGATAATAAAGTTGAAGAAAAAGCTTGTATTGCTAAAAATCATGAAGGAAGCTGAAGATGGTGAAAATAGTGACTTAGTGGAAAGGAACTCTGGATTGGATTAGACATCAGGATCAGAGGATGAAAGCACCTCAGACTCGGAAACTCAAAGAGAAACTGATATTGATTCTTAAGATCAACATGCTACACAATTTGCTTTAATGGTTGATTCTGCTTCATCATCTCAGAATGATCAGGTATATGATGATTGTCCATCACCTGACTCCAGATGTAAGACCATACTTGTGAACACAGTAATTCTTGGTTTTGAATTAAGATTAAACGACCATCCTTTCATCATCGATCTTATTCCAATGAAGCTCAGAAGTTTCGATGTCGTGGTGGGAATGGATTGGCTGTCCAAAAACCATGCCAAAATTGTCCGCTTGGAGAAACTTATTCGAATTCCCCTATCATCTGGCGAAACGTTAAGTGTCTTTAGGGAAAATCCATGTCGTGAGCTGACGATTGTATCATGCATTAAGATCAAGAAGTATTTGAGGAAGAAATATCACGCCTTTCTGGCACACGTGGTAGAGAAGAAACTTGAAAAGCAAATTGTTGAAGACGTTCCGATTATCAAAGATTATCCAGAGGTGTTTCTAGAAGTCTTGCCTGGACTACCACATATCCGACAAGTGGAGTTTAGAATTGATCTCGTCCCAGGAGCGAACTCAGCGGCGAAGTCACCATATCGACTAGCACCGTCTGAGATGCAAGAACTATATGGTCAGCTTCAAAAACTTCTAGACAAAGGGTTCGTTAGACCGAGTTTCCCTCCACGGGGAGCTCCGGTTCTCTTTGTCAAGAAGAAAGAAGGTTCGTTTCGTATGTGCATCGACTATTGTGAGCTAAACAAGTTGACAATAAAGAACAGATATCCTCTACCTAGGATCGATGATCTATTTGATCAATTACAGGGAGCGAATTGCTTTTCTAAAATTGATCTACGATCCGGGTATCACCAGTTCAGACTAAGCGATGAGGATATACCGAAAACAGCGTTTAGGACTCGTCATGGACACTACGAGTTAGTGGTTATGCCATTTGGATTAACCAGTGCACCGACGGTATTCATGGACTTGATGAATCAAGTCTGTAGGTCGTACTTAGATCAGTTTGTTATCGTTTGCATTGATGATATATGGATTTATTCTAAGACAGAGCAGGAACATGAGGATCATTTGAGGAAAGTATTAGAACTGCTAAGAACTGAACAGCTGTATGCCAAATTCTCTAAATGAGAATTTTGGCTAAAGAAAGTTCATTTCTTAGGTCACGTTATAAATAGAGATGGGATACATGTAGATCCAGCGAAGATTGAAGCAATTAAGAACAGGACCACTCAATCTACTCCAACAGAGATTCGTTCATTTCTGGGATTGGCAGGCTATTACAGAAGGTTCATCGCGAATTTTTCAAAGATCGCCTTGCCATTTACCACTATGACTCAGAAAAGTCAAGCGTTTATATGGGGACAGAAACAAGAAGATGCATTTCAACTTCTTAAACAGAAGTCATGAAACTCCCCTATCCTTAGTCTTCTAGAGGGCAGTGATGATTTCATTGTGTACTGCGATGCTTCAAGCCTTGGTCTCGGATGTGTACTTATGCAACGAGACAAGGTGATTGCTTATGTTTCAAGACAACTTAAGGTTCACGAGAAGAATTATACTACTCATGACCTTGAGTTAGAGGCTGTGGTGTTTGCACTGAAGATTTGGAGACACTACCTTTACGGTACAAAATGTGTCATGTATACAGACCACAAGAGCCTGAAACACATCCTTAATCAGAAAGAACTCAACATGAGACAACGGCGTTGGGTTGAGCTTCTAACTGATTATGACTGCGAGATTCGTTACCATCCGGGTAAAGCCAACGTGGTGGCAGATGCGCTCAGTCGTAAGGAACCAGTCAAGCCAATTCGTGTAAGAGCCATGGAGATCAACACACAACCAAACTTGAAAGACTTGATTCGTATTGCACAGCAACAAGTGGTCATCGACAATCAAATGAAGGCAGAGTTAGACTACGGAGTTGAGGGTAAACTGGAACCTCGATCTCATGGGGTTTTATACTTCAACAGCCGCATGTGGATTCAAAAGTCAGATGAATTGCGCACAATCATATGGGATGAGGCTCATAAGTCGCGATACTCAGTTCATCCAGGAGCCGATAAGATGTACCAAGACTTGAGAACATCTTACTGTTGGCCTGGAATAAAGAAAGACATAGCATTATACGTGGGGATATGTCTAGCGTGATCAAAAGTCAAGGCAGAACATCAGAAGCCTTCAGGACTTCTGCAGCAATCGAAAATCCCTCAATGGAAATGGGAGCAAATTTCCATGGATTTCATAACCAAGTTGCCGAGAACTCTGAGGGGTTACGGTTCAATTTGGGTGATCGTCGATCGACTCACCAAATCTGCTCATTTTCTCCCAATCCGAGAGGATTACAAAATGGAGAAGTTATTCACTTTGTACATCAAGGAGAACATCGCGCGTCATGGTACTCCAACGTAAATGATATCCGATCATGATAGTCGTTTAACTTCTCGCGTTTGGCAATAATTCCAAAAGGCTTTGGGAACACGTGTTAATCTTAGCACGGTGTATCATCCCCAAACCAATGGCCAAAGCGAAAGAACCATCCAAAAACTCGAGGACATGCTTCGTTCTTGTGTGATAGATTTTAGTGGGAGTTGGGTACTCATCTTCCACTCATTGAGTTTTCATACAACATTAGCTATCATACAAGCATTCAATGTGCACCATTCGAAGCTTTATATGGTAGGAAGTGCCGATCACCGGTCTGCTGGACCGAGGTTGGTGGCTCACAGGGCCTTGGGCATGAACTCATTCAAGAAACAACCGAGAAGATCACAATCATTCGATCAAGGATTAAGGCCGCAAGGGATCGGCAGAAGAGTTATGCTGATCGACGTCGGAAATCGATTGAGTTTCAAATCGGTGACCGAGTTCTACTGAAGGTTTCTCCCAGGAAAGGCGTTGTTCGATTCGGGAAGAAAGGGAAACTTTCACGAGGTACGTTGGACTTTTTGAGATCCTGGAAAGGATTGGTTCCGTAGCCTACAAACTCAAACTTCCGGTGGAGCTAAGAAATGTTCACGATACGTTTCATGTATACAATCTTAAGAAATGGTTGGTGGATCATGATGTTCAGATTCAACTTGAAGACATTCAGATTCAAAACAACATGCAATTCATAGACGTCTTGTTTAAATCATGGATCACGGAGTCAAGAAACTCAAACGTAGCCGTATCCCCATCGTAAAGGTGTGATGGGAGGGAAAACATGGTGCTGAGTTTACCTGGGAACGTGCAGACCAGATGAAGCTTAAGTACCCTTATCTTTTTACAGTATCTTCGGCTAGTTAATTTCAGGACGAAATTCCCTTAACTAGGGGAGACTGTAACATCTGTACAGCCGCCATATTAGTCATAAATAGTGATAATTAGGAACAAGTATATATATTATTTATTTACAGTTGATTATGCTAGGCAAAAACAGTATTGTATTATATCGAAACAGTGGAGGGTTGTCGGCTGATAAGGTAGGTAGCTGGACTCTACGTATGCCCTACACATATACTGTGTTCGGTGTAATAGGTAGTGTTAGTGCAAAGTGTTATGACAAATAGTATGACAAACAAATCAATTAAACAAATCGTAATGCGTAAGCGAGACTCAGTATCATTATGGGTGACGATTCGTAATGATCCTAATGTTGAACTTATAATTACGAGTAAACCTCAATAAATACAAAAAAGGACCAAAAACGTAGCCGATTACGGGTATACACGTAATTGTATTCGTTTAACGGTCTAACTACGAACGAAAAGTAAAAATAAGTAAAATATTTGATTTTACAATTTTACAATTTTGAAATTCATCAAAATAATCAAAGAAATCTAATCGACACTAAAAATATCCGTTTACGTAACGATTACGACGTGTATGTAAAAACATGCGAAACCGACACTGAACGAGACCTAACACGCGGGGAACTAACCGGGGCATAAAACCCCTATTTTTCCGTTATTTTCTTCATTTGTTGCAGCTCCAAGAACTCTCTCTCTCTCATCTTTCCCGTCTAATCTCTCACTCTACAAAAACCTCCATTAAAACACCAAGATCTTCTTCATTCCTCAACCAAATTGAGCAAACAAGCTATGAAAACGATCCTCTCGACAAAACGAAGATCATAGTACCAAGGATCGGAGCTGAATCGAGCTATTTTGGCCGAAATCTTAGTGAGAAGGTTCGGATTCTAGGGTTTTCATCAAACCTGCCACAATCAAGGTTCTAACCAGTTTAAGCACCCCATTTCGGTTCATACATCTTCTAAATGAGTCTTTGCACATTTACCCACTAAAAACCATCATTAATTCTGTCTAGATCCCAAAATCGCCAACTACCATGGCTGTAGTTCGTCACGCTTGAATGGCCAACTGAATGGATCGTCATGCGAACGGACACCTCATTCGCGCGAATCTAATGGTCCGAAAGAGCCTCTTATTCGCCTGAAACTAGATACGTATGGGCATATGGGCGAATGGACATGCTGCCCGAATGAACCCCTCATTCGCATGAAGATCATATGTGAATGATACCACATTCGCACGACAGTTTCATTCGGACTCAGTTCTCATTCGCATGGTTCTACCATGATATAGGAATCAGTTAGAGGTCTTGTTGCTTGCTACTTGTTCAGGTTCAGAGTCTACTATTGTTAGGTGAGAACATTAGCCCCACTTTTACTTTTTTTTTACAACTGTTTTGGGGTGGAACATACAACAAAACATCTTTTGTACTACAACTTTTGTATTACAACTTTTCAAATACAATGTTCACTATTCTTTCCAACAATTAAAGGTTTACTCTTATATTCTACTGTGTTTACAACTGTTAAACACCTTATGATAAAAGGTTTTATAAAAGGTTTTGTTAAAAGCTTCTATAAACTGTTTTACAACATGTTTTATACAAAATTGGTTTTATGAATGTTAAACACTTTTAAAGGATAAAGTTATTAAACTCTTTTAAACATTAACTTGTGTTTTCTAAATAAATGTTTTCGTAAATGTTTTCGTAAATGTTTTCGTACAAACCTTGTATTTATACAAGGGTTTTGCTATTACCATATTCAATCAAGGCTTTTCATAACAAAGTATTCAATCAATGTTTTTCATTGTGGTATTCAATCAAGGGTTTTCAACGAGGTATTCAATAAAGTGTTTTCAAATCATGGCAATCAATTAAGAGTATTCAACCACAGGTTTTCAATCAATGTATTCAACCTTAAAAACATAAAAGCATGGTGTTCATCGTTGTGAACAAACTTATACACACGTCAAGAAACTTATTCAATCTTATTCTTATTCTTATAACGTTAGTACTGGGTGATCACAACAAGGGAAAGCGGGACACGTTTTGGTTACGCCAAGGCTGCGGTTAGCGTTTTAAGTTTGTTTTAAAAACTAACTGCAGATTTTATGCATTACGGTAATATGGATTTGTTGTTAATTAAATTTACCAGCATTGGTCATATTGACCGAGTACGTCAACACGGAGTTTTTCTTCTGAGTAAACTCATTCGTACAGCTCGTGTTGAATGTGTTTGCTGACTACTTTTTAGACTCCAAACGTAGTTTGGGACTTGATTATATGTTGGGATGTCTAGTAGATAGTCATTAGACTGTTTGCACACGTTATTTTTACTTGATGTTAGTTTGGGTTGCAACTATCCATGCTATTTTTTTCAATGCTTTATACATATGTTTTACAATGCAGATTCATATTTACAAATGTTAAACCTATTGTTCTTACCAACTACTTTTGTAGTTGACAGTTACTTTTCATGTGTTTCAGGAAATCAGGTTTAGAGCTTCACAAGGACAACTAAGGAGACCATAGTAAAGATAGAACAAGATGAAGAAACAAGCTAGGATGGGTTATGTCACACCCCATACCGGCGGGCTGGATGACTTTCCTGTCTGGCGAACAGTTTTCGAGGCGCGACATCATTTGAAAATCGTATTGATCAGATTTTTTATATGGGACATGATGTATAAGTGAGAAATGCAAAATGACACAGAAATAGAATTACAAAGTTAAATTACAATGTAATGTTCATAATTTAACAAAGTAAATCTATCCAAAAATAATCATTGATTTATCTATCTTGTGTCTGCACAAGATTTACCAAAGACGATTCAAAATTTTGTCATTCAATGATATGCATAACACAAAATGAAGCTAGGTCTCCTAAAATTCCTCTACCTTAACCCCTGAATGATGGGTGACTAAACATGTTCGTCATCTGAAAAAACATGCATTTAAAACAAGTCAACACTAGGTTGGTTAGTTCATAAGTTTAGTAGTTGAAAATAAATGCTTTATTGTCATTCACAATCACATAGTCATACATAAGTCTCATTGATATTTGTCTCATTGGTCTCACACAATTTCCTCTCCATAGTTATACTTAAAAATAGTATCTCATTCAATTAAGCATGCTTATAAATAGGGCCTACGTAGGGGGACAAGCCCCCAGCCGACATCCCACCGCACGCTTAACGAAATTCAACACCACTTGTAATACAACTATGGATACGCATTTCTATCTCACATCTATTCACCCCATTTGATATTCACCCATATCTTGTATTCTTTCCCCGTTTCATCACCCATCATATTACCATGATATCAACACGGCACATTAGGGTTCTAAATAGTACAATTCTCCACAGTTATAAATGGTGGACTACCACAGATATTAATGGTGGTATTTCCTTTTATGTTGTTAAGAGTAACACTATCCACAGTTATTAATGGTGGATTACCACAGGTATAGATGGTGGTATGTGTTTTATGCGTAAAGAGTAATAATATGCACAGTTATCAATGGTGGATTACCACAGTTATGTATGGTGCTTTTACCACAGTTATTAATGGTGGTATACACTTTGACTTACTAAGTCTCACATCTTGATTAGGAAGCGAGAGTATGTCTGACACGTTGTTCTATCCCAATTGTCCTATAGGATTGAATTGACCACATTGTGGTCACCACAAAGGCAAACCACAATGTCCTCAATTCATTCCTATTCCATAGTTTTCCCTAGACCTCACAACTATCAGCCACCAGTCTGTAACTCGAGATAGGTCAGTCTCTCTGTCTACCGGTCCACATGATAGAAGTGGTGAGATAATTAGCAAACACTGTCACACCCATATCACCCGTGTCAGAAATGATAGAGTAGAATAGGTTGACTAAAAATCAAAAGAGTTCTTATAGTCCTTATCCCATAGTCATCCACTCATAACCTCATGTTCATAATCGCTTAGGAATCTCATAGTTATAACATGCCTCTTCTCATAATCTTTAACAAAGTGTTATAAGAACTTGTCTTATTACACGATGTTAGTAAATGTGTGAATAATATTATTATCATGAAATTATGTTATCATGATTATCATTCTTGTTATCCTTAGTATTTGTCTCATGTTATCCCATAGTCTTCACCGAGTTGTAACCATAGTGTGGTAAGAACAAGTCTTATTACACTTAGTTAAATCATGTGGTGAATGATATCATGAAATTATGTTTTCATCATATCATTCTTTTTAATTCGTGTCATTGTCGAAGTGTCATCTCATGGTTATCTCATTTTTCAGTCTTGTAAGAATAATAAAATGTTGTAAGATTTAATCTCACAACTGGTATTATTCTATTTTGTTGATGTAATCATGGAACTATGTTATCATGACTCATCCTTGGTACCTCAATTATATCATGATCACACAAGCATACATGCAATGATAAGTGATAATAAAGATAAAACAATATTATCAAAATCATAATATAATTAAAATGTTGTACTAAAACTCTTAAATAATTAAAAAAATTAGCATGTTTCTTAGCCCCGCAATTTAAAATCAATAAGATTAGAAAAGGGGCGTATGAACTCACCTCGTGGTTGAAGTGGTTGACTAAGACTCAAGAAATGCACGTGCTCACTGTTGTTGTACTGATGTTGTACTCACAGTCGTGTGTTTGATTAAATGTTATATGAGTTATAATCCCTTATTTGATTATTCTTTTTGAAATATGAGTTGTTAACTGAGTTGGTGTAGTGAGAATGACCTATTCTTATGATTTTCGTCAGAATGAGTCATGCTAATGAGTGTTCACCCGAAATTCAACACCACTTGTAATACAACTATGGATACGCATTTCTATCTCACATCTATTCACCCCATTTGATATTCACCCATATCTTGTATTCTTTCCCCGTTTCATCACCCATCATATTACCATGATATCAACACGGCACATTAGGGTTCTAAATAGTACAATTCTCCACAGTTATAAATGGTGGACTACCACAGATATTAATGGTGGTATTTCCTTTTATGTTGTTAAGAGTAACACTATCCACAGTTATTAATGGTGGATTACCACAGGTATAGATGGTGGTATGTGTTTTATGCGTAAAGAGTAATAATATGCACAGTTATCAATGGTGGATTACCACAGTTATGTATGGTGCTTTTACCACAGTTATTAATGGTGGTATACACTTTGACTTACTAAGTCTCACATCTTGATTAGGAAGCGAGAGTATGTCTGACACGTTGTTCTATCCCAATTGTCCTATAGGATTGAATTGACCACATTGTGGTCACCACAAAGGCAAACCACAATGTCCTCAATTCATTCCTATTCCATAGTTTTCCCTAGACCTCACAACTATCAGCCACCAGTCTGTAACTCGAGATAGGTCAGTCTCTCTGTCTACCGGTCCACATGATAGAAGTGGTGAGATAATTAGCAAACACTGTCACACCCATATCACCCGTGTCAGAAATGATAGAGTAGAATAGGTTGACTAAAAATCAAAAGAGTTCTTATAGTCCTTATCCCATAGTCATCCACTCATAACCTCATGTTCATAATCGCTTAGGAATCTCATAGTTATAACATGCCTCTTCTCATAATCTTTAACAAAGTGTTATAAGAACTTGTCTTATTACACGATGTTAGTAAATGTGTGAATAATATTATTATCATGAAATTATGTTATCATGATTATCATTCTTGTTATCCTTAGTATTTGTCTCATGTTATCCCATAGTCTTCACCGAGTTGTAACCATAGTGTGGTAAGAACAAGTCTTATTACACTTAGTTAAATCATGTGGTGAATGATATCATGAAATTATGTTTTCATCATATCATTCTTTTTAATTCGTGTCATTGTCGAAGTGTCATCTCATGGTTATCTCATTTTTCAGTCTTGTAAGAATAATAAAATGTTGTAAGATTTAATCTCACAACTGGTATTATTCTATTTTGTTGATGTAATCATGGAACTATGTTATCATGACTCATCCTTGTTACCTCAATTATATCATGATCACACAAGCATACATGCAATGATAAGTGATAATAAAGATAAAACAATATTATCAAAATCATAATATAATTAAAATGTTGTACTAAAACTCTTAAATAATTAAAAAAATTAGCATGTTTCTTAGCCCCGCAATTTAAAATCAATAAGATTAGAAAAGGGGCGTATGAACTCACCTCGTGGTTGAAGTGGTTGACTAAGACTCAAGAAATGCACGTGCTCACTGTTGTTGTACTGATGTTGTACTCACAGTCGTGTGTTTGATTAAATGTTATATGAGTTATAATCCCTTATTTGATTATTCTTTTTGAAATATGAGTTGTTAACTGAGTTGGTGTAGTGAGAATGACCTATTCTTATGATTTTCGTCAGAATGAGTCATGCTAATGAGTGTTCACCCGAATGAGTCATGCTAATGAGTGTGCACCCGAATGAGTCATGCAAATCAGTGTTCACCCGAATGGCTCATTCTCCCAGCTCATTCTCCTGGCTCATTCTCCCGACTCGTTTTCCCAAATGGCTCATTCTCCCGAATGTCTCATTCGCCCGAACGGGTTTTCAGCCATGGGAGAAGACGACTTTGAGTTCTAGTCGTATATATAGTCGTTTTGAGTGGGTTTATGTGGGTAAACTCATTTAGAGTGTGTATGGGTCGAAAAAGAGATGTTTAAAACCTGTTAAAACCGTGGTTGTGTCGGGTTTGTAGAAAACCCTAAAGTTCGAACCTTCTCTCTAGAATTTCGTTCAACCAAGCTTGTTTCTGGTGAGATCTTCTGTACTTCCTTGTTCTAGTCATTGAGAGGGTCGTTTAGACACCAAGAACACCAAATTTGGTGGTGGTTGCTATGGTGGAGTGTTGGTGAAGCTTAGAGAGAGAGTAGAGAGAAATGAGATCTTGAGAGGAGAGAGAGATGGTGGCTGGAAAATGGGAAGGAGGGGAAGAAAAATATGGTTTTATACCCCGGGTGTTTACTCGTGTGTTCCGTCTCGCTCATGCGCGCGTTATTCTGGTTACGCAATTAAGCATTTTAAACCGTAATTTAGAATTCTTGGATTATTTTTGATGAGTTTCAAAATTATAAAACGTAAAATATTATATTTGACTTATTTTTACTGTTTCGTCAGAAAACGTAACTTACGCGCGTTTTCGTACAGAGCGCTAACGATACGAATGCGATCGTACGTTTCACTTTCTGATTTGGTTTTCTATTTGTCAGATGTCGTTCAGAACGTTAAACCCACAGATATGTTTGTGTGAATCGTCACCCACACAAGCACACTGTCAGTTTATTATTTCGAAAGGATACTGAATTTCTGTTTGGCATTGGAGTTCCTCACTGACGGACTCAACTAAACACACTTAATTGCACATAATCACACTTGTTTCACCTTGTTTACTCATAGAATTATCGGCCACCTGATTTCTGTTATTTGTGAAGATCAGATCGCAACCGATATGTTTTCATTACTTGTTCTCACACTGTTGTTTCACATGAATTGTTGTATTTACTGTATTTAAATTGTCACTTAAACACATACAACTGTTATTTGTTTTCTTAGTCCTGTTGTCACACAACTATTATTCACATTGTATCATTGTATATTTATATTTCAATTCTCATCGAAATATATACATCTGTTAATTGTTTCCACTGAATTGTTATCACATACTGTTCATCACATAGTGTTCACACATTGTTTAAGTGTAAGTACACACACCGTACGGATTTGCCGGACTGTCAGGTACTAGTTGGCACAGTCTCCCCTTGTTAAAGAAATTTCGTCCCGAAATTTAAGCATCACTGTCGGGTACTACTTTTTCCATGTACATGTGGAGATGTTTTGACCTAATAAGTTCCTCACGCCCTCGAGTTAACTCGGAGTCGAGTTCGAGGTTTCATTGGACCTTTACTATGGAGTACGGCTTCGTTTTTAGCCTCTTGACCGTACGATCCGTATCATTCAAGGTTCCTTGATAAGGATTACTTCCCTGGTAACTTACTCTCCTCATTGAGCATGGATTTTTTGTGTGTGTATGTGTATATATATAAAGCGAGCAGACCTGATCCAACTGTTTACAGTGACCCAATAAACATCCGATCTGCTGAAAGTGCGAGATAGCTTGGCATTGAAAATCCATAGCTATTCATGTACACTTCCGTTGTGGTTTCTCGAGTTGTTCCAACAACTTTAGAGGTTTTGGTGTTCTCTAAAAGCATGCAATGTGCTAATGCAAATACTCCGTCCATGCTATTATGATAGCTGGAGGATTATGGATGTGAGACATAAACTTTGGTTCTATTTTCACATATTGTGACTGAATTAGTTTATTTCACATCCTTTAGGATTTATGTGCCTCAATTGTCTTGATCATCCCTTTCGAATAGTGGTTGACTTTGCAGTTCCCGTAAATCCTGAAGGATTTCCGCAGCTACTATAAAGTTTACAAGTTTACCAACTCTTTTAGTTAGAAGATTGAAATCATTAGGTAAACCCATATCATAGTTTTAGTTCTGTAACTAAACAATTGTCTAAACTTTATGAAACTTAGTAATGCATTGCGGTTGTTCTTATTCAATACTTGTGCATGATTCAATCATCGGTCGTCACCGCGCCGTGGATTCCGCACCCGGCGCAGGGGGTGTGACAATCATAAAACCAAAACTTGAAATAAGGAGTCCAATTTTGCTCTATCTTCCTCAATCTTGGTCTTGAATACACTTTTGTCTTAGGATAGACATAAGAGTTATGCTTCAGCATTGAAAATTGAGGTACTAGCCAATTCCATCCATTCCTTGCTTCCTTTTTCAACAAAATTTCAAAATTTTCATTATGTTCAGTCTGAAATGGCTTGATCATCTTTAATCTTGACAACTGCATGCATTCAAATGATGATAAAGACATAAGATCATACGCTTTTCCAAAATACTGGCATCCATCAGTTCTCTTCACCACATAACATCCCCTATTCTTCAACACTCCAGGAATATTATGATAATATCCATAACTCAGAATCCTTCCATGCATTTTGGATTTAGATCCAATCTTTAATCTTGAAAATTGTGTTCTTCCTAAAAATAATCAAATTATCCAAAATATACTTGTGTTCTTCCTGATTCTCTCTCAAACATCCATTGGTGTTTTGATCTTCAATGTATCACTTGACATACTTTGATATTTCTTATGAACTTCAATATCAAAAATCTTTTTCAAAGTCTGTAAATTGTACAAATTTTCATGAGAAGATCCATCATGTTCAAACTCAAATGATCTTTCTGCTTCTCCCATAATCATCTTCCCAGAAACATTTGCATTTTTTAATTCATTCACCTTTACTCCAAACAAATTAGCAAGATCATCTTTTGTGTATCCATCCTCAATCTCTCCTTATAGTTCTATAATTTGAGTGAATTCACCAACCATCCTTTGTAATTTTTTTCTCAAGCTTGCTTGAATAACTCTGCAAATGTTGGCAATGAGTTATCAACAACCGACTTTTGATACTTAATCTCTGTAATATCTTCAATTTCAACACCTTCACAATTTTTTGCTCTCTTAGAATCAACTGAAGAAACTGCATTTGCATCCAAAGAAATTCCTGATGATCTGTAAACAACTATCGCTCCAGTAATTGAATTCAACCCACTTGAACTACCAATTCCAGATACACCACCATCATTATCTCCATCATCATCATTAAAAGCACCAAGACCAGGATGTTCATTAAAATCAGAATCATCATAGTCAACTTTTTCTTCTTCATCTTCATCTTCTATGTTGACATAAACACGATCAACATCATTTCCTTCATAAACATGAACTCTTTCATTATCATCAACTTGTGTCTCAGTGTGAACAACAATATAAACTTTATCTTGAATCTCATTTACTCTTTGCTGCAATATCTGATTCTCTTTCTCCAAATCTACTATCTTGTCATTCTGTTCTTTGGCTAATCTCTCCAATGACACAATTATATCATTCATTGTCTTCTTTTCTTGTAGATCCTCCTCTCTCCATTTCCGTAGTTGATTAATATGACTTTTCATCATGTCAATTTCATTTCGAACTGAAGAAGACTATTGCTCAGAATCAGCTTTCTCTTTTTGCTTCTTATACTTATCAAATTCTTGAGATAAGATTGATATCCTTCTTCTTAACTCCGAATCATCATAATTCAAAGAAAATTTTAAATCCAGATCATCTAATCCTTCAAACATAGCATCAACTCTTGAATTAGAAGCTTCTTGAAATAAAGTAGTAACTGTAGTAGCTTCAACAAAAGAAGCCATAAATGGTGCAACATTTACAGGAACATAACCATAAGAACTTGGCATTGAAGCTTCAACATATACATGAAATGGTGATGTAGAAACAGTAACATCTGAAGAAGATGCAGGAATAGAAACAGATGTAGAATATGTAATCACTGGAGAAGAAACGATAATTCTTTGCTTTGTTGTTTTCTTTCTTTTAGGCACATTCGCCATTCTCTTTTTCTTCTTCGGACGAGATGTTTATGGCTCATCCATAATAAAATTTGGATCATTCCTTTCTTCTCTCTCTTCACTTGCTTTGTTCTTGTTGTACAGGATTCCTCTTCATCCTCCTAACCATTATGTTTCCAACTTGAACATCTTCCATTTCGGACTCAGTTGATTCGTCTTCCATTTCATCACCAACATTCTCAGTCTGAACATTTGGAGATGATGTAGTAGTATCATCTTGCTCATAACCATTCTGTTGCTCAGGATAAATAACTTGAAGAGGCAGAAATGTAGATTGAGTCACTCTTGGAGCTGTTTGATCTTGATGATCAGATTGAGATGATTGTTCATGAGCTTGTCTAACTTGTGGGTCTTGAGGAGGAGGTGGTGGTGATTGATCATCATCTATCTGTTCACTTTCAGAATTTGAATCATCATGTCTCCATGCATCATTGAGTGGAGCTACATAATTGACTCTCGCACAATAACAAATCAAGTCTTTTGTAAGAACAGCATCGCTACTCTTCTGATAAATCTTCACATGACCCAGACTAGAATCAGTCATATGTTTTAACTTCAAAATGTCATTCACAGTTCTTGGTAAATTTTGATCTGGAAACTTCTCATCAATAAACATTTGCACAAACCTTGGATACATCAAGAATTTGTCTTTAGCTTTAGTGATGTTGTCAGACAGATATCTGAAAATAATAGCAAAAAAGTTGAATGGCTTGTTCAATATCAATGCAACCATAGCTAATCTCATCAAATCTCTTAGCTCATCAAAAGTTCCTTTCCTCATACTTATGCAATGTAAAAGTACATGTGCAAGAAACTTTTATTGTAGAGGTAGCTTCCCCTTCTTGATAGAATATTCGCTGTAGACTCCAAAATACTTAATCCTCATGAAACATCCTTTGATACACCTCTCAGGAATCAATGTCATTCCTTCAGGTTCTCCTCCAAACTATAAAACTCTCCTCACATCAGCTTCACTTTATCTAATAACTTGTCCCAGAACACTCGCTTCAATCACAAATACATCATCTACAGTAATCAGTCTTGCAGATTCCCAGAAACTCTGAATGTGAGAACTATAAATGTGACAAGAGTTGGAAATAGCATAGTAGATTCTTGATCTGCGCAGAAACTCAATCATCGGTCTGAACTCTTTGCCATTCTTGGTAGTAGGATCTAGATAAGCACACATATTGTGTTTATCACCGAATGCTAGATTTGCCATATCTACAATGAAAACAATCAAAAATCGAAAATAAAATTTTAATTCAAAAACCAAAAATAAAAAATTTTTCGAAGTCCTAAGTCCAGCGAACCTCCCCTATGCCGAACCTTTGTTTATGAACGAACCTAAGACATAGAAAAACCTATTTCATGTACATGAACCTCACAATTAAACGAACCTATTGTTCAAATACGAACCTCATGGTCAACCAAACCTTTGACTATCAGAGATTCGGTCAATGATTGTCACACCCCGATCCGGCGTGCTGGATCGACTTTCCTGTCTGGCGGAAGGATCTCGGGGCGTGATATCATTTGATAATCATAGTGATCAGATTGTTTACATAGCACATGAGATATAATGAGAAATGCTAACATGACATTGATATAGCATTATATAATTAAATTACACAATACATGTTCTTAATTTAACTAAGTAAATCTACCCAAAAAGAATGATTGAGTTTCTATCTTGTATCTGCACAAGATTTACAAAAGATGATTCCAAGTTATTTCATTCAAATATATGCATGACACAAAAGTAAGCTAGGTCTCCTCTACAGTCCGCTAGCTTAATCCTGCTACTTGTAATCTAGACCTGTTCATCACCTGAGAAACATGCATCTAAACAAAATCAACACTTGGTTGGTGAGTTAATAAGTTTAGATATTTAAAAACTTTTAAAGTCAATTATACAATCCTAAGTTATTCCCTTTTTGGCATTAACTCATCCAAATGTCCTCTCTGTAGATACACCTACCAGGTAGGATATCGTCCAATTAGGTATGCTTATATATAGGGCATATGTAGGGGCCAAGCCCCAGCCGACATCCCACCACACACCTAACCGAACTCAATACTACATGTATTGTACATATAGATACACATTTCACTACACATAGAATTACTCCCAATTAGAATTTCCCAAATAATAGCCTGTTATCTCTCATTGATTTCATCATAGCATAATATTCCTTAAAGAGTACCATTCTCCATAGTTATACATGGTGGATTCCACAGTTATTAATGGTGGCATACTCTTTAGATTTTTAGAGAGTAAATTATTCACAGTTCTGAATGGTGGATTACCACAGTTATACATGGTGGTATTACCACAGTTATCAAGGGTGGAACTCTCTCTGACTTACTATTACTCACCTCTGATTAGAAAGTGGAAGTAAGTCTGACACGTAGTTCTATCCCCCTTGATCTATAGGATCGAATTGACCACATTGTAGCCACCAGAAAGGCAAACCATAATGTTCTCAATTCATTCCTATTCCGTAGTTTTTCCCCAAGACCTCACAACTATCTGCCACTAGCTTATGACACAAGAGAGGTCAGTCTCTCTGCCTACTAGTCCACCTAATAGAAGTGGTGAGATAATTAGCAGACACTATCATACTCTCATCACCCGTGTCAGAAATGATAGAGTTGGAATAGGCTGTCTAAAAATAAAAAGATTTCTCATAGTTATCATCTCATAATCATCAAGTCATAACCTCGAGTTCGCCATTACATAAGAATTTCATAGATATAACACACATGTTCTCATAAGAATAATATATCTATTCGGTTATGATTAACTATAGCATTCTCTCAGGAATAATAGTTCAAATTTCCTTAGAATTAAATGTATAATTCAATAGAAATAATATGTATTCCCTATATGGATTACAGTTGTAATCACATAGGAAGAATAATCTTATCAGTTAGAAATTTACAGTTATTGCCCCATAGTAATAACAATTATGAACTCATTAGAAATCATCTGATAGAAATAACAGTTATAAATTCACAGTCATTAGTATTAACATAATAAGGCACAAAAGTATAATAACAAAAGTTAAACCTTATTATCATAAGATATACTAAAACATTTAAGAAAAGTTTTAACATGTTCTCAGCCCCGCAGTTAAATTAAAAGATTAGAAAAAAGGGCATATGAACTCACCTGAATGTTGTAGTGGTTGACTGAGTAATCACAGAATGCACGCACTCGTTTTTGTTCTTGTAATTGTGTTCACGATCCTGTGTTGTATTCAAGGTTGATTGTAACTTATAAGGATGAGTTATTGATGTGTGTGTTAACCCTAAAGTTGGTTAACACTTACAGTTCTTTGTTCTTTGTGTAGTCATAATTCCCTTGTCGTTTGATATATTATCACTTAACCATTTTAGGCTAATATTAGTATAATAAAGTGTTTATTGTTCACATCTTTTAGATTAGAGTTATCACCTTAGCACTCTGTCATATTTTGAAAACCATCACATTTCTTAGAGTTTTAGTGTTAAACTTAGTATCTTAACATTATGTTAACCTGAAATGATTATTATCACTTTAATATATTAACATAAGTAAAGTGTTATGAAAACTTACTTATTTTGTTTGTTAAAAAAAGAACACATTTAACAAATGTGTTTTATCAACTAAGTTCAAAGTAAGTTAACATTTTTTTAATGTAAACCTAAATAAAGTTTATATCAAACCGTCACTTGTTATTACTCCCCTTGTTATTCTAGATTATCCTCATTGTATTTAAAGCACTTATTTAATAGTTTTCAAATGTTATAAACATGTTTGAGTTAGTATTGATGGATACATAGGCAATATCGATGGGTGTATAGACAATGTCAATACATGAATATCAAAACCGGTTCCATACAAACCCTAAGGGTCCATGATATACCCCACGATCTTCCCATCAACTTTACTAGGTTCTCGTCAATATTTTGAGCTCATTTGTTAACCATTTCGTTTAGTTCTTGTTCTGATTTACTTGGGATCCATTTCTGAGTTAGTATCGACTGATTTGGGGAAACCAAAGCAGTGCCGAACTTGTTATATCGACAGACATGAGAGAGCAGCCCTCTGTCGATACTAGCAATATCGACATGGCCTAATATCGGCGGCCTTGGCTAGTTTCGATGCTAATGTCGACTGAACTCCATCTCATGACCTTTGGACAGGTCGATACTATCAATATCGACCAATGTCTGATCAAATCTAGCCCCCCACCAATCTTGTTAATATCGATGAAACTCAACTCAGTCCAAGTCCATCGATATTGTTTTCCAATGCAGCTCATCCATCGATATTTGATGGATCATCTGTCGATACTATCTGTCCAACCTCATAGATCTTTATTTTGAGGTTGCCCATGCGTGGTGACCTCATTTCCATTCAATTTCGATGAGGTTTCATGGTAGAAAATCGGTTCCCAAGTCCTAGTTGTTGGGTTTTCATGAAACCCTGAAAAACCGTACTTTTCAGCTCACCTCGTGCTCTACTCAGTAGCTTTCACGTCTGATCTGTTGTACTTTCAGGTAGAGGACGTTGAGGGCTTCGCGTGGATACCAAATTTGCGCGATTTGGTCAAGAAACATGGAAGATATGGTGGTTTTTGTGTTGATTTTCTAGTGAGAAGTGAGGGTTCCGGAAATTTGGAGTTAGAGAGAGAAAGAGAGTGTAATAAATGAAGAAGATGAGGATATTTAAGGTTTAAATACCCTTGACATCTCGTGTGTGTTCAGGTGTTCGGTTTTACGTTTTCGTTGCATTTCCGGAACGAAATACGCGACATTAGAAAATTTAAATAAATAGTTTTCTGAAACCATTTTAAGGTTGTAATTCTTAATAAATATTTTCTACTTATTATTTTATTTATTTATTTATTTATTTTTTCTTATTTTATTATTACGAAATCGTTTATTAATTTCGTTTTGTCAGATTGTATCACCTTCGCGTGTATTCATTTGAATCGTCACCTGAACGAACACGACGATGGCTTTACTTTCTGATTTTTGTTTTCTACTTTTCAGTTATCGTTCAGAACGCTAAACCCACAGATATGTTCGTGTGAATCGTCACCCACACAACCACATTGTCAGTTTATTATTCCGACACAATACTGAACTTCTGTTTTGATTTCCTCACTGACGGACTCCACTAAACTCACGTATTTAAACTTAGTGGTACTGTTTTCACCTTGCTTTCTCACTGATTTATCGGTCGTCTGATTTCAATTATTAATGGAAATCAGATCGCAACCGATATGTTTTTTGCATTTGTTCTTACACTGTGTTATTTCTCATGATTTGTTGTATTGTTGTATTTCGATTTTAATCAAATACACACAATTGTTACACTGTTTTATATCTCTGCTTTCACACAATGATTTATCAAATAGTCATTCACGCATGTTTATTCACACATAGTTATTTACACATAGTTATAGTGAAAGTACACACACCGTACGGATTGCCGAACGATCTAGTATTGGTTGTCACAATGATTTAGAAAAGGTTTGGCCCGAACCTTTTTGAAATCCAGTTCAAAATTCAAATTTACAAATTAGCCCAAAATAATCACATCCCTGGGTTCACTATCAATCGATTAACAATTTCAATAAAAACATTTTTTTTTCAAATTTTGATTTAAACAGATTTATTCAACAGTTCTTAGGTTCGACTAACCGGACTAAAAACTTAGATTTCTGCAAATCTAGCCAGTGAAAAATCAATCTATCTACCTTTTTAGAATCAAAACAACAATAGGAATCTAATGATATATGGGAATCCCACTGATAATCACAAAATCAAAAAATCAAAATCAACACTCTAAGGTTCGTTTCTGAGAGAAAATCATGAAAGTGACGAAGCTATTCCACGAACCTTTGAATTTACGCCTTTTCAAGTATCATACGAACCTGTGAAACAAACCTTTCAACGAATCTGTAAGCAAACCTTGTTTGATGAACCTGTTATTAAAACAATTGAACGAACCTCCCAGCAAACCTACTAGAGGAACCTTCCAGCAAACCTGATGAGCTAACCTCTCTCCAAACCTAATGAACGATCCTCTCACTAAACTTACCATAGGTTCGTTTCAACAAATACACACATTTTCACAAGTCATTTGACATTTTAACCTTTTCTTATTTAATCAAGAATTTCAAACGAAAAAAAATTTGGTGTTTCAGAATTAAAAACAAATAATCAATAATTATTGATTCAACATCAAACATATCAAAAATCTTTTTGGATTTGAAAATTTTATATAAAAACACATCTAAATTTTAATTCTTTAATTAAACTGGAATGAAACATTAAAATGAATGAAACAAACACATATTTTTGATGAGAATGATCCAGACATAAAATCATACTGCATTACAATCATCTGCACAAACTGATTGAGTTAAAGAATGTTAACTAGCAAATCACAATTCAAAGATGATTGTCAGTATATGAGTCCAATTTAAATTTAATTACTTTGGTAAGATATCAAATGAAATCAAAACAATCAAATACTTTATGGTCCTCATTTACTTGAATACATCCCCGTTACATGAATACTTAATCAAACAATAATGTTCTTGAAACAATTTAATTCAAATATAACTAGTTTCATCATGCAAAAACAAAATAGAATTTCTTTTAGAAAATAACATGTAAAACAATTTGAAGTTCTTCAAGATCTTAGAATCAAGGTTTATACTTTTGTATGCTCAAATGATTCAGATAATGAACTAAACAATAATTTAAGATTAAGATTTTAACAATCAGGTCGATATTTTAATATACGCAGAAATTGTCCAAATCTTAATCAAAACAAGAAAACTAATTTCAATTGTTTAAAGCTATAAAAATCAGGCCGATACGTAAGTATACGCAAAGAAAGTTTCAGCTTTAAACAAAAATAAAAGAAAAACAAATTTAGAATTTCTTTTAAAATTGAACACATGATCAAAAACTAGCAATTAAGTAATTTTCATTCAAGAAACATATTGTAAGATTAACAACCTCTCATTCAGGACAAAGCTAAGCACTGCATTCTAAGCAACTGTCTTTGACAAAGTATAATCATAATTTTGTCAAATGTTATCTCAACTAAGTTATAAACCTACCAACACATCATACTAAATAATTGTAAATGCTCTTTATGTTTAAGTTTTAGTACGATACATATGTGCTTCTAATTGCTACAATGTACTATCATTTCTCACTAGGTCGAATCAATTTCTCAAAATTTTTAATTTTTTTAATGTTTTTGTGTTTTTGATTTTTCAAATGTTTTTGATTTTTCAAATTTTCTCCCCCCTAAAATCTAAAACACAGTCCAAACAAAAAAAAACATAAAATAAAAAAAATATCTGATGACAATTCAATAAAAATTGATTACGAAGGAAATTGATTTGATATGACCCCACCCATAACTTGAATTCCATTTAATTTGAGTAGGTACTCAAAACGGGTTTTATCAAAAGCCTTGGTAAGAAGGTCTGCACGTTGCTCATTTGTGTGTATCTTCACCACATCAATAAGTTTCCTTTCATAGCAATCGCGTATGAAATGAAACCGAATATCAATGTGTTTGGAATGCAAATGATACACTGGATTTTTAGTAATAGCAATGGCAGCGTCATTATCAACATGAATCGAAGTGTTAAGATAATTCAGACCATAGTCCCTCATTTGTTGTTGTATCCACATAACTTGTGAACAACAATTGGCAGCAGCGACATACTCAGCTTCACAAGTTTAAGTAGCCTCAGAAGTTTGCTTTTTACATTGCCAAGAGACCAATCTTTCCCCCAAAAATTGTGCACCACCAGTTGTGGACTTTGCATCTGTCTTACATCCTCCATAATCGAAATCACTATAGGCATTGAAGAAAAAGTTATCATCCTTAGGATACCACAGACCATTTTCTGGTGTACCCTTCAGATAACGAAGAATTCGCTTGACTGCTTTCAGATGTGACACCTTAGGTTTAGATTGATATCTTGCACAGATACTGGTAGCAAAAACAATATCTGGTCTTGAGGCTGTCAGATACATCAATCTTCCAATAATTCCACGATAAAGTGTAGGATAAATCAACGCCCCCTTAATATCAGGCTCAGTCCCATGATTAGGATGAATGAGCGTGGAAATTGTTTCGAATCAAGCATGCTAAACCGTTTTAGCACTTCTTGAATATACTTAGTTTGATGAATGAAAATCCCATTATCAGTTTGATCAACTTGAAAACCCAGAAAATACTTGATATCCGACATCACACTCATTTCAAATTTATCAATCATCACATCTTTGAATTCCAAGCACATTTGTTCATCGGTAGATCCAAAAATGATATCATCCACATAGATCTGAACGAGAAGAATTTCATTGCCCTTTTCTCGAAAAAAAAAAGTTTTGTCAATCGGACCCCTATTGAACCCGTGTTCAATAAAGTGAGTCGATAAAGTCTCATACCAGGCACGTGGATCCTGATGAAGACCATACAGTGCTTTGCCCAAGAGGTAAACCTGATCCCGATGGATAGGATCCTGAAAGCCAGGTCTTCAAACAACCATACAGAAAAGCAGATTTAACATCCAGCTGAAATACTTTGAACTTCTTGTGGGCGGCAAAAGCAAGAAAAATCCGAATTGCTTCTAATCGCGCCACAGGTGCAAAAACTTCATCACAATCAATTCCTTCATGTAACATCAGTGCCGGAAACGTCACCGGAACAGTGATCTCAACAGTAACATGAACAGTAATCAGGTACAAACTATGTATATTTTAGTGGAAGTCATAATCATATCATGTTTCATTATCATTTGGTGTTATCAAAGAGCAAATTCAGAATCATTTCAAAGAAGCAAAGTTCAGAATTATGGTTCATCAATCAGATGATTATATGGCGTTACAGAACCATCATGTGATTAATTGTTAGGATTTTATTGTGTATAAATGTATGTGAGGCTTTACAGAACAAAACAACACAGATGTCGTTACGTGAATGCTAAATCGACGGATTATTCGTATAGGTGACGATCTGTACGAATATATCTGAAAGTTTAACGTTCTAAATGATATCCGATCATTAATTTTTTAATCTAAGGTGGATGTCAGTTGTATGTAAATCAAGACCACGTGTAACACACGGAAAGTCTCGGCATAAATAGTTGACTCATGTAGTCAAGCTATATGGGCATAACTTAAACGATCAATCGAAATCAAGAGAATCAAAGAAGATCAATAATCAAAGGATATCCTTAAAGTCCCGACATGTACAGTAGACCAATGGGTCAAGCTGATATGGGCATAATTAAAGTCTCGACACATACAGGTAGACTCCTTGTGGGTCATGCCTGATATGGGCCACGTGTGAGAGGGTACAACTTGGACAACCAACAAGAACTAAGTCTAATTGATTGAGTCAAATAAGGCCCAATCATCATGTCTTAGTTGTATTTAAATGCTTTATTATTAATTTAATTAAACATTTAATATTATATTTCTACAAGTGCTTTGGGGTGATCATGAATACATGGTGAACTCAAGAGATCAGAGGTAAATCTATTTGTTGAAATCAAAATCTAAATTGAAGGTGAATGAAGTGAAACACTTAATTATCATTGACAACAATATGCTAGGCAGTCCGGTATGTGGTGGGACGGTGGCTGGGGCTTGTCCCCTACATATGCCCTATATATAAGCATACTTGATTGGATAGCATAGGTGGTCGTTGATGAGGTTAAGGTTGTCATTTCGAGGGATCAAGGTAAACATTTTCAGGGTAATCAAATGCTATGAATCAAGGGTTATGAAATCAAAGGTATGGGATCAAATGCTTAATTATCACCAGGAACAATATATCATGTGGTTTAGTATGTGGTGGGACGGTTGCTGGGCGGGCGGTAAGTTCGACCCTACATATGCCATATATATAAGCATACTAAACTGGATGGTATAGCTGGTTAATGGTGAGGTTAAGGTTTTCATTCAGGTTATTCAAATTCATTTTATTAAAACCACATGAACTTACCAACCATGTGTTGACTTGATCTTTTTGCATGACTTCTCAGGTGACAAACAGGTCAACTAAGGAGTTATTACTTTTGGACTAGGATACCAGTTAGAGGACCTAGCTTTTTGGACCTGCATATTTTTGAAGCATCATCTTACATATTTATTTTGTATATCTTGTGCAGATACATGATAGAAGATTTATGATGTTGACAATAGATTTATATTGTTAAGTTATGAACTAAACTGATGTAATTTAACTTTGTAATTCTATTTTTATTTAGTAGTTTCTCGTTTATATATCATGTGCATTGTAAACAATCTGATCATTCCGATTATCATTCACGATATCACGCCCCGGGAACCTTCCGCCCGACGGGGAAGTCGATCCAACCCTGCCAGCTCGGGCTGTGACACTTCAACTAGTCGAAAACCCTGAACCACTAAACGAGCTTTGTTTCTGACAATTACGGCTCTGTCATCTCGTTTGCATCGCAACACCCAGCGTGTGCCAATCTTTTTCTCTCCTTTTGACAAATCTACCAAATGCCAAACCCCCAACTTGCAAAATTGATTCATTTCTTCTTGCATATCCTCCACCCAGGCCGGCTCATGCAAAGCTTCAATTACTGTCTTTGGCTCTATTTGTGAAATAAATGCGAAATGCATCCGGAGCTCTTGACTGCCATGAGTTTTATCTAACTCAACATACATACTTTATTCATTTGTTACTTGATTACGTGTATGCACTCCTGCTTTAGGATCTCCTATAATTTGATCAATCGAATGATTAGCATGAACACCTGTGGCATACAATTTCGGTACATCCACATCATGATCCAAATTGTTGATATTCTCATCAGGATCTTGATCATGGGAGATAGCATCTTCGAAAACATCATTTTAATCCTCGGATGACCAATCTTCATTAATAACCTCTGAAGTACCTTCTCCATGTGGTGTAATAACTTCATCTTCAGATTGATGAGAAATACCTTATTCTTTTGAATTCTGCAAGTCATACATCATTTGTAAGATTATTTCATCATCAAAAACAGTTGAAGACATATTAAAAGACTCAAACAACTTATTGTAATCAAAAAGCCAATCTGGACTCTTTCCATTTGGTATGAGTGTATGTCGCTGGACATCCACATGATACAACAATTCCACAACACCCATACGTTTGTTAAGCACACGTTTGTTTGGAAGACTATAGCTAAGAAAGAAACCCTCTTCAACTTTAGAATTGAATGTTGCATCTTTCTACAGCATAGTACAAGGAGCCCCAAAAGGTTCCAAGTGTTCCAGATTAGGCTTCCGATTTTGAAGCAATTCATAACAAGTTTTACTGTGTCTTTTGACAATTAAAACTCTGTTAAGGATAAAACAATCAGTACCCACAGCTTCACCCCAAAAAGTAATAGGAAGTTTAGAACCAGCTAGCATTGTTCTCGCATATTCAATCAAAGTCATGTTCTTTCTTTCAGCTACACCATTCATATGAGGCTCATAAGGTGCACTAAATTTCTGCTGAATGCCTTTGGAATTACAAAATTCCTCCATTTGATGATTCTTAAAATCAGTCCCATTGTCAAATCTTATACACCTCACCCTCAACTTATATAAAGTCTCCAACCTATTTATCAACAAAACAAAGTTTTCATAAGATTCACCACCTATACTTTTCACATTTAGTGGTCCGAAAAGATACATGTGAAGAAGTTCAAGTGGCATACCAATAGAAAAAATTTTCTATATTTTGTGAGACTTACTTTTCTGTTTACCCATTTTACATGAAACACACACATCCGGAAGTTTAAAATGTTTAATAGGTACACCCTCAACTAAATGATTGTGCACAAGATGATTCATTTTCCGGATGTGAATATGTACCATCCGCCTGTGCTATGAACGTGTGTCCTGTTCTGTAGCTTTGGACACTAGGCATGTTTCCTCATTATTTACTGTCTACGCCTTTGCCATGTCAAGCACATAAAGATCCTTGCTCCGATCAACCATCATCTGAATCCACTCCTCTGAAATATGAAATCCCTACTTGAGTACATAACTCTTTTCTTTGTTAAACATCACTTTGTAATCCTTATCACAAATTTGCGATTCACTCAAAAAATTGTTAGTTAATTCTTTACAAAACATAACATTGTCAAACGAAACCTTCCCATTTGTCAGGCTACCAAACCCTGTAATTTGACCTTCTTTATCTCCAGCAAAGTTCACATAACTTCCTTTCACAAGCTTGAAATCTCTTGACAAGTTCAATTCTTCAGTCATATGGCGGGAACATCCACTATCAACAATCCAACGATTGTTAATATGGCCCGTGGATGCAACCTGCAAAATAAATTAAACGAAACTTGTCAGTATTCAAAAGGGATGACCCCCGCCATTTAGGCGTCGAGTCTCCCGGAATGGACCCCTTCCATTCTTTGGTGATGACCTGATTGAATAACCATCATCACTTGTGTCATCCTCTTTCTAAGAAAATTCATTACCTGACCTATCTTTGAGTTTCCAAAATGATTTAGATTTGATAGGATGTTTTGAAAGTGATCTTGTTGAAAAATTTTCAATTGAATCATCATCAGATGAAGTCGCAATTTTCATAATCTTTTTAACATTTCTTTTGTTTTCAAAAATTCTTTTTGTTTTGTTTAATTTCTTCTTGCACCCAAAAACAATCAGGGATGAATTTCCTAAGAACTCTAATCTCATCTTCACTAGGTCTATCTCTCCTAGAGCTTCCACTTGAAACATGTACCCGACAATCCTCATCAGAACTCTTTCTGACTTTGTTATTACGACAATTAACAGAAATATGTCCTTTACCACAACAAGTAAAACAATTTTGTGTTTCCCTTGGTGTAAAAGACCTCAAACTAATACAATCACTTGAACTGAACTCTATATTGCAATTAGCAACCAAATGACCCATATTACCACAACGGTAACACTTTCGTTCCTTAGTTTGAGTTTTTGGTGAGAGTTCATCATAAAAACTTGATGAACTGAAAGATATTAAGAAAATATTTGAAGATGAGCTTTTGTTTCTAAAACCATTTGAACTTTTATTTGAATTATCCATTTTCTTTTGAAAATTCTTTGATTTAGCCTTCTGCCCAACCCCAAAATTATCTAAGAAAAAATCCACCTTTTCCACTTTCCTATAAATCACATTTTTCTTTTGAAAATTTCCACTAGACTCTCCTTGATGTGTATTAGATGATCTAACATACACTATCGATTTAAGAGTGGTGGTTTGTTTGATTTTAATCACTGGTTTGGAAACCTATGTGGTTTTAAGAACCACCTTCTCAACTTGTTTAATCTAAGATTTAGATTGCTGAGATTCAACGTTCTTTTTCTCAATACTTTTTCCCTTGTAAACATTTTGTCTCAAAATATCAGAAGAATATTCAGACTCAGTGATGTCTTCAATGATTGGAGCATCACTGTCAAGTGACACCTTTTCATCAAAAGATGAGACTCCAGCATGTGCACAAACATTTTCAGACTCAGATTCAATTAAACAAGCTGGATGAACTTCCAGATTAGGATCAATTTGTGGTCTAGGAACATAGCTTGAAGGAGGTGTTACAGCAAGAAAAGCCAAATGAGTAGTATCATTCGATGATCTTTGCATAGCAGCAAAGTAACCGATAGTATACTGAGAATTCTGATAATTCTCTAGCTTGCTTTTATACATTTCTGCTTCTGCTCTAGCTGCTAACAATTGAACTTTCAACTTTTGTACTGACTCGAGATACACAGAAACTACACGATTATTTTGCAAAAGTTTAATTTTTAATTCTTCATTTTCTTTTCCCAAGTCTATGATCTTTTTGTCAAAACCCTTTTCTCTTGAAACCAGCTTTTTGTTAGCTTCAGTGCACTCGATCAGTTTAGCAGTCATTTGAGCATTCAGTTCCTTCAACTTTTCAATGACCTCTAAAACATCATTATTTATCTCCTCTGCCTTTTCTTTGCCCTTGCTTTCTTCTTCATCCATGGAAGCCATAAAAGCTCCCATCAAATCATCATATTGTTTTCCTCAGTCATATCGTTCGTCTGCTTGACTGACCAAAGCTTTTGTTGATTCTTCAGGCTTCTCCTTTTTCTTTTGATAAGTTTCTTTTGGCTTGAAAGGATTCAAGTTGCCTTGCTTCTTTATATTTTTACATTCTCGAGCAAAATGGCCCAATTCACCACAGCTGTAGCATTGTGTGGCTTTTGGATTAAATCCAAACTTTGTATTACGATCAAAAGTAAACTTCTTTCCTGTTTTCTTCTCATACTTGTTAATTCTTCTTATTACACTAGCCAAAGCCCACTGTGTATCAGTCAATTCCATTTCATCATCATCTATCTGCTCATAATCTTCAAAAGTAAGATTAGAATTTCCTATCCTTCCAGCTATCTGTTCATCATAGGCACTGACAGCACATGAAAGTATTGACATGTGATCTCTAACAGCCTCCACAGACACCTTCCCCAGATTTGTAGTATTCAATTGAATAGGAGTAGCAGAAGAAGAATCATAATTTTTCTCACTCCCAGAATAAGATGAACTTGAACTAGTAGATGCAGATTGTACAGAAATTCTCAGTAGTATTTGAAACAAAATTTGTCTGTATTTTTGCTGACTGAACAGGAGGTGTAACAATAGATGCACCATAAAGTGAAGGATCCTGTGTTACATTAACTCTTCTACATGTTCTCTTGTCCTTCATTTCCTGTTCTTCTAACTTTTGAATAAATTCCACAAGTGTCATTCTTGGAAGATTTTCTCTCAAAATCAACTCTAATGAATTCAATTTATCTGGCAAAGCATCAGCCAAACAAACTATCTTCTCGTCTTCTGAATATTCGATACCACACTTATGAACTTCCGTCAATAAATGTCGATATCTTGTTATCAATGCATCAAGACTCTCATTTCCTATGTAATTGAAATTCTCAAATCAGTGGCTTTCATTTTCTTGAGTTTGGTATTTCCCTCAATTATCGCCTTCAAAGCATTCCATAATCCATATGATGTCTTGTGTTCATCAAATTGATGAAGAATTTGATTAGGAATAGCTTGACTTAACATCCAATAAGCTTTCTTTTCATAATCAAATTTCTTTCGTTGTTCAACATCCAATCGATCAAGAGTTTGATCAAGATATGTTCCAACCACTTTTGGTCGTTCATATGGTGTTAAGATTCTTTCCCAAAGACTTGTATCAGTACCATTGAGATGTGTCTCAAACCGACCTTTCCAGTTCTCATAATCAGTTAAATCAAGTAGTTTTGGTACTTTATTTGTGCTTCCCGACTCGGTTTCACTAATCAAAATACTTTGAATCGTAGAATTTTGATTAGCAACAGCTACAAACATATCCGCCATGATTCAAATTTTTATCAGAGAACATATTCCTTTTTTTTAAGCTCAAGAACCTATTTATCAGACGAACCACCTTCAAATCTTTATCAAAATAACTTTAATCAACGAACCAGCAACAAACCTTGACCAACGAACCTTCTTGATAGACGAACCTTTGTCAAAACCTTTTAGAACAACGAACGTCTCCAAACCTTTAACACACGAACCTCAACTTGAATAGATTCGTTTCACTATCCTCAACGAACCTTAGAATTCCGCTGAAAATCACCCAGGTTCGTCTCACGAACCTGCAATTTAAACTTGAAATTTTTGAAGGGAAAGTCTTCAAAATCTGGAGGGAAAACCTTCAAAGTTTCAACCTTCTAATTCACTATTTTTATTCAACCAGCAAAATAGCAACACATGATGATGAAATATCAGCGAACGTTTATAAAGTAAAAATCAAATTTCAGCCATTTTAGAATCTTCAAAATGATTGATAATCTTCAAGAACTTGTATAAAACTCCTCCAAATTCTCTGATACCACTGTAGATTGCTCTTGATCGATCACTAGAATTTTATTAACAATTCAATCTATGCGGAATCTAGATAGAAACTATATGAATTAAAGACATACAATCATTTTAATAAACACCATCTTCATTGATTCTAAAATCTGATTACAAGAATACACATTAAGAACACACAGTTCTTTCACAATCACACAGATCTAACACAAATTGGTTCTGTCACTTACATCTACAAAATCAGCCAAACCTACAACACTAGGTTCGCCATACCTTTACAGACTCATTCCTAGGTTCGTGGTCCAAACGAACCTAGCATAAAACCTAACTTAGCTTATACACTTTGAAAGCAATCTATTACAAAATGTACTAACATCATTCATGCTTAATAAGCTCTTGTAGTAATTCTCACGAATGAAGAACTTTTTTTAAAATTTCTTATATGTTTTCATCATTGTCAATCTGAACTTAAACGTTTATACTATTTTGATTACAGAATGGCTTGTCTTAGAGCATTTTCGAAGAACAACATTTGTGCATATCTTGATCTGTCCACAAATAATGTTGTCTCGTACCTTTCACACTAGAGATCGTTTTGGGAGTCGGCTAATATTGATTGCTCGGTGGAGCCTACGGTTATTAGGGGAGTTGTTGGAGGAAGAGACGTGGTCGTCTCAGCTGAGCATATTGGGAGGATATGCGGTTTTCAGGACATGCCTGATCATCCTGCCCTTTTGGATAAGCATCTTGTTCGAGGATGTTTTCTGAGGTGCAAGTAAGAATAAAATTTGACTATTGGAGTTCTTAACAAGGCTTGCCTCAGTCCCTAGTTCAAGTATTTATGTGACATTCTACTTTATTGACTGGGATCAAGACGAGAAGGATTTGATGAGCTGAGAGAGACACACCAATCTACTTTTGTCGCATTGATACTGAAGACAAACTCAGAAATCATTCGGTTGGGCATATGACTGACACTACGCTTAACCGCGTCAGGTCCTACAGGTAAAAGGATGCTAAACTTGCTGATTGTCATCTCTTTGGACATCTCATCAACCCAGATTATGTGGCTCCTTATAGGAGAAGATGGAGACACGATGACACTGACTCAGATGTTGAGGACATGATTGTTCCTCAAGGAGACAATGATGATGGTGATGGTGATGGTGATAGTGATGGGGCTGGTGACGATGGACATGGTGATGATGCTGGTGTTGCTCATCATGATTTAGATCTGACTACCACTTCTGTAGCCAATGTATCTGCTTCCTTATAGATCGGTGCTACTACGTCTTCTGATGAGGGGGAGGATGCTCATGATACTGAATTGGAGAATATTGATGTTGGAGCAGATGCTTTCACTGATGATTCAGACTCAGAGAAGACTGACATTAAGTTTGTTACTACAGGAGTGAGATTTGAGGTCATTTGCACCAGGAAAAGGACAAGGGAGCAGGTTGAGGAGATTGAGGATCCCTCATTTATTTCAAAGTTCGATATTGCTCCTCCTCCTCGTACCTCTACTGTTACTACTGCACATACATATTCCTCTCCAGTCGCCAAGAAGAAGAGGACATGACATAGTCAGTTTCTGTTGCAGCTTCCATTGCTGCACCTGCTGCGACAGTTCTGATTTCTTCACTGTCAAGTTCAAGGGCTATTCCTACACGTCCTACTTCTACTTCCCCCCCAGGCCTCCTCTACTGCCACTATATTCATAGTTGCCTCCTTTAGTCCGTCCATTACACGTGCAGATACATACATACCAACTGTTTCATTTGCTGAACAACTTAGCACGTTGAATGTGACAACTAGTACCTGACCGGCCGGCAAGTCCGTATGGTATGTGTACTTTCAATATTTACTGTGAGTAAATACATGTATATGAACAGTGTTTGTGATAACAGAATTCAGAATACAAGAAACAGTTGTACGTATTTATGTGAAAACTTAAATACCGTAAGTACAACAACTCACAATAAACAATAGTTGTATGTATTTAGGTGAAAACCTAAGTACAATTAATACAACGAATCAAGAATGACAACAGTGTTCAAGTAAATAACAAGAACATGTCGGTTGCGATCTGATATCCATAGATGACAGGAATCAGATGGCCGACAAATCAGTATGAAAACAATGTGAAAACAGGATGTTTAGTTGAGTCCGTTAGTGAGAAAATACAATTTAAACATAATTGCAGTGTTATTTCAAAATAATGAACTGACAGTGTGTTTGCGTGGGTGACGATTCACACAAACATATATGTGAGCTTAACGTTCTGAAATGATGACTGGAAAGTAGAAAACAAAAGCCAGAAAGCCAAACCATCGTCGTGTTCGTTTGGGTGACGATTCGAACGAATACGTGCGATGGTGACGCGTTGTGACGAAATGAAAACGAAAACGGTACGAACGACAATAAACGTAAGAAAATATAATAAATTACGTTTTACAATTTTGAAACTCATCAAAGTAATTAAAGAAACTCTTTCTAATTAAAAAAGTAAAATAACGCGTAAAAATCCGGAAACGCAACTGAGACGAAAAACCGAGCAACCGAAACGAACCCGAATACCCTCGGGTATTTAAAACCTTAAATGAGGCTTTGTTCTCATTTCTATCAGCTCTCTCTCTCTCTCTTTAAAATTCATTTCCCAAACCTCTCTCTCTCACTAGAATAACCACTCTTCAAACCTTCATATCTAGCTTGTTTCTCAAAGAAATTGGACGTTCTTGGTGTCTAAACGAAGCTTGTGATGTCCTCTACCAGATAGTACAGCAGATTGGAGGGGTTAACCACTGGATTTTGTGGTATGATGCCACGAAACTCACAAAAGTTAGGGTTTGTTGCACCTATGTTCGACCCGCAAGCCCTAGTCGGTTCTACACCACTTCCCTCGAACCCAACCCTGTCAAAGTCCTATCTGCACGTAGCAACACCACTGGAATGTCTAAACCGAAGGTTTGAGCTGATGGTGATGGCGAACACACACAGGTTCGTGGGGACGCAGCAGCCGAACCTACACCAAGGTGGTTCTCATGCATGAGTCACGAACCTTACTCCACGACCGGCGACCCTTTGTGCAGTAGCCATTAGCCGAACCCTTCATCACCTAGGACGAACCTACTACAACCAGCCGAACCATGCACCAACCACCGAACCCTTACTGTGGATTCAAGGACTCACGAACCTGCACAGTGCCGAACTAAGAAGGAAGCTGCGAACCTTCTACCCTACGAACCAACCTGGTCACGAACCTTTCAAGTCAACCGAACCCTTCGCCAAACCTGTGAGCCGCAATGCTCACCGAACCTGCTTTCTAGACGAACCTTCGACTCTTAGGCGAACCTATACCCTGCCGAACCTGCGAGCTGCATCACTAGCTGAACCATTGGTTGAGCACCAAACCCTTCGGAAGGAACGAACCTTTAGCCAGGGAGTTCGAGGTTCGTTGGATTAGTGGCCGGAATCCATCTTTCTTTTCTCTCGGCCGAGACATTTAGCAGCCCAATACCATTCATCGGCCCAACCTAGATACTTTGGCCCAAGACACTTATTCAGCCTTGCATTCTATTCGGCTCATTTAAACTCATGCGACCCAATTAACCGGCCCATAACACCAATTCAGGCCCAACCTCCTCAAGAAAGGGGCCTATGGGAATTTAGGCCCAAACACTAAAGATTTATCTATACAACGCTTTTAGCCCAATAGATTGGCCCACACTATACATTCGGCCCTAGGCCCACCTATAATCGGCCCATGGAAATGTTATTCTGCCCACATAAGTAAATATGAGAACAAACACTTGAAAGCAATATGAGGTGTAACAAAGATGACATGATAAGCTTAAAACAATAAACTTAAGTCATAACTATGACTTAGGTTAATTTACGAAGATTTTGTCAATACAATGATTAACATATGATGATAAAGTTTATAAGTTTCTAAGAGTAAATTAAGGCTAAGCACACAACATGAAGACACACAGTAGTAACAACCCATGACATTTGAAACAAGAGCCGAATAAAGACCGCGACTCACGGGTGTTAGCCAATTTTCAGGCTAACACATACACGCACACAAATCACCACAACTTATACTTATAAGTTACAACAACGTGAAATCAATAAAGGATCGTGAAATCAACAACAGATACAACAAAGAGCGCGTGCATTTCTTGTTTAAGCTAAGTCAACCACTTCAAACACAAGGTGAGTTCATACGCCCCTTTTCTAATCTTAACTGATTTTAAACTCTCGGGGCTGAGAAACATGCTTAACTTTTAATTATTTAAAAGTTTTATGTTTAACATATTGCTTATACTATGATTAGATAATATTGCTTGCTTTATTATCATTTAACATTGTATGCATGCTTGCATGATCATGATATGACAGGAATAACTAGGATGAATATGATAATATAATTTCATAATTCATCAACACATTAGAATAACATAGTTGCAATATTATATCTTACAACACTTATTTATTCTTACAAGAACGAACATGGAAGTAATCTTAGGTGAACATGATGACAAGAACAAAACACACGAATGATATGAAGATAATACATCTTCATAACATCATTCAACACTAGAGTAAACTAAGTGTAATAAGATAAGTGCTTATAAAACTTAGCTTACAACTCAACACATATTACAAGAGAACATGGAACAAGAATCATCCACCACCTGAGTCGACTAAGTGTAGTAAGACTAGTTCTTGCCACAGCTTAGTGACAACAGGGTGATTATATGGAACAACAAGGAATGATAATCATGATAATGTAACTTCATGATAACAACATCATTCATACAACAATTAACATAATGTAATAAGACAAGTTCTTATTTAACTTTGTTAACATCAACGAGAACAAACAACATTGATGAACACAATACAATTGATTACTATTGAACTGTTTGCATTATATCATTTCAATCATGTGCCATGTACTCAAGTTTGATCATTGTAAGTCCCTTCACAAATCGCTGACCAGTTAGTTTGACGTGACTAAACCGACGATAGCATAATGGTACCATAGGTTTGACAAACCTCTAGCTTGTAGGGCTAGTATGTTTATGGTATTGATTCATTGGCCAGTAACGTATGACCAGTGACAGGATGAATTCAAGTCAGGGTCTGGAAAGCAACACATGGTGATATTAATCTGCAGTGAAATTGTAATTAATCCATCGTAACCTGTTGACTAGCAGATTGAGGAATTTATTTTCTCAAGTCATAACACTAGTAACCGTTCGATGAGGTCTATGACTACACAAAGTGGTAGAGGTAAATCGGATGCATTGAAATCTGATTACGTGAGGATTGCAATGGATTCCTTTAGGCTCTGTGCACTTCAAGTTGAGAACAAATAACAATTGGTTAACTAACACTCTTAATATTTAAAAGTGATTAACAGTGTACCCCACAAGAATAGAATAATAACAAGGATCAGATTAAATTAATCTAATTTCCTTAACACATTGAGGGTTTATCAATACTTCGGTTTGATAACTAAAATCCTCTTATTATATTATTCTACATATGATACAACGGGTGATGAACACAGATGGACGGGTGAAATGAAATGTATATCTATAGTTGAATTGCAAGTAGTGTGGAGTTCTATTAGTTATGTGGTGGGATGTTGGCTGGGGCTTGGTTCCCCTACATATGCCCTATATATAAGCATAATTAATAGGATAAGATATTACTTGTAAATATAACTATGGAGAGGCCATAGTGTGAATGGGTAAATTAAACAACATACAAGTAACATAAATGACATTGAGATTGTGTATGCGAACATTCAAGGTTTTCAATTATCAAAGTTATGAACTCACCAACCTAGTGTTGACTTTGTTTAAATGCATGTTTTTCTCAGGTGATGAACAGGTTTAGTCAACAAGTATCAGGAACATAGCTAGTGGACTTTTAGAAGACCTAGCTACATTTTGTGTGGACATATTTTGAATGACAAAACAATAGATCATCTTTTGTATATCTTGTACAGTTACAAGATAGAAAGCACAATGATTCTTTTGGAAGAATTACTTGGTTAAATTATGGACATGACTATGTAATTTAACTTTGTAATTCTGTATTGATGTCATGTTAGCATTTCTCATTTATTTATCATGTGCTATGTAAACAATCTGATCATTTCGATTATCACAACGATATCGCGCCCCGGGAACCTTCTGCCGGGCGGGAAAATCGATCCAGCCCGCCGGCTCGGGGTGTGACACTGAACAGTTTGGTTCTTGTAACGACCCATTTTGGGACAAATATTTTAAAATGAACATAATTGGTGCATAATTATGTTTATTTCAATTGACTGGTGTTTTATAAGATTTAACTATCTTAAACATTATTTGGTGGACGTTTTAATAAATATTTGATTAAAATATAACCATATTGCGGGTGTTAATTAATTTAACTAGATTAGTCATAACTAGTTAGATTTAACTAGAAACTAAGGGGCTAGAAGTGACAATTGCTGAAATTTGAACTCAGGGGGATTATTTGACAAGTTGGGGTCAACGATCTGCACGAATACGCGTGAAAACTGTATGATACGATTCAACAGATAAATTTAACATTTTCAGAATTTTAAAAATAAATAAAAGATATATTGTTAATTTACTAGGAATTACCACTTAATTTTAAAATGTAAAACTTTATTTTAAAATCATGTCGTTTCGTTACGAGAAAAACCGAAAACCGACGTTTTACGCGAAACCGAGCGAAACCAAAGGGACCCGCACATTCCCGAGTGTTTGGAAGACGTTTAATGTGGCATTAAAAATCATAACCTTCACTCACCTACCACTTTCTTCCCAAATTCATCACTTTCTCTTTCTAAGATCTCTCTCTCTAAAAATCCAAGCCCTGGAATTCTCAAATCTCCACCAAATCAACTGATTTTGGTGTCAAAACGACCACAACAACACGTAGAGCACGAAAGTACAAGCAATCTGAGCTTTGAACCATCAAAATCAGGTAAAAACGAGCTCAAACTCGCGATTTTAGGATTTTTACCCTCTTGGTTCGAACACGACACATACAACCGGTTAAACCACTACAAACCCTTAGGAACTACACTTAAATGGTCTAGGGTGATGTAGGAACTTGTAAGGCTCCATGATTTTGCCAAAAACCCGACAATGGAGACCTGCACGGCTTCAGGTTCAAACTAGGCAAAGGGAAGACTCAGCAAGGCCGAATGGCCATAGGCCGAAGGACCCAGCCCAAGGCCGAATGAGCATATGGCCGAACAGAGCTCTAAGTCGCACGGCAACCACTTTCAGGTGGACATCCTTCGCATGCATCTCCTCAACCTCCACATTCGCATGACATGTTTATTCGGTCCTATGGTTCAGTCGCATGATAACCCTGATTCGGCTAATGACATCCAATCGCAGGACCTTATACGACCAATATCATTCGCATGACAACCTTTACTCGGCCGACCACCTTCATTCGCATGCATCAATCATACGGTCCTCATGTTTCATATGGTTAGTATGCATGGGTGAGAACCATTAGGGTTTTCGAGAAGTGTTTACCGGGGTTAAAGTCAACTAGGTCAAGGATTTCAATATCGAAACCTTTCTAAACCATTTCAACATATAAACATGGTTATTAATCATCATGAGAATTAGAACACTTGTGTTTTATCAAATAAGGATACGAGTAAGGTTCTTGGAAACAAATTATATGCAAGGACGTTTAATCAAGTGTTAACCCAAAACCCTAATATTTTTTTACATTTAACTTGGATTCTAAACAATTAAAGTGGGTTATATAATCATTTATGATTAGGTTTTCAACACAAACTTCCTTCCAACTACTTTAAACTATCAACTTGGATGTTAAACATCATTTGAATTTAAAACACTCTGGTTACATTAAACAAAATCATGAATAAGATTGTTGAGAATTACTTAAGGATCAAGAAACAAGCTAAGTATATGGGTTGTTTACATTGTTAACACCCAATACTTAGTTATTTTATGCAAACATATAACTAGATTAGATAGTTCAATTGAACTTTCTAAGATGGGTTATACACAAGAATGATCAACGAACTAGGGATGACAAAGAACTAAAGAAAGACTTAGAGTTAATCGAGTGAGATTAACCTAATTCTAACATGCTAATTGATATTCTTTTAACATAATTTTATGTTTTAACAAAAAGGGAGTGATTTATAAGATTATTTAATTAAAGTGTTTAAAATAAATTATAAAATTTTTAAACTTAATATTTTACAACTTAAAAAGAATTTTAATAAATGATGTTACACTTAAAAGAATCATAGATGTAGTTAAAATAAACTTTATATAACTAAGGTTTAGTTGTGTTTACCTAAGGGATAAGGATTCATAAAGGGTAAATAGTATGGAATAAATAAGGGAACTTTAGCAGCACATTAGTAAGGTTTAGGACACGCAGTTGCACACCGAGACCAAAACCCTATATATGTACCATCGGATACTTATAGTATTCAAATCATAATAAATCGACACATGTGGTGAAAAAACCTAATCTACAATCAACGAGCGCGCATATCTTTTGTGATTCATAGCATAACAACACAGATGAGTTCATTGCCCCTTTTCTAAACATTTTTTTTCTAAACACGGGGCTGAGAAGCATGCATTAACTATTTTCCTTGGAATATATTTTACTTAAATGCTTTTACTTCATATATGTTTTACATGCATACTTGTTATCCTAGATTTTGTCTAGGTAAATTATTTACAGGTTTTCAAAACAAGTTGTTTATTCATCAAGAATAGATAACTGTTAAACTCCAAAGAACTATTTTCAGTTGTGTGTTTTCAAATAACTAACGATCTAAAAGAAAGAACTATTTTCAAGGGTGTGTTATCAAAGAACAAACGATCTAAAACAAAGAACTATTTCCGGTGGTGTGTTTCAAAGAACTAAAGATCTATATACAAAGAACAATCCTAGGTGGCTGTCAGTCCTATGTTGATCAAGACCACATGTAAAACAACTGAAAGTCCTAAGACATACAGTAAACCTCAAAGGTCATGCTGATATGGGCAACAATCAAACAAGTAAACGATCAAACTAACTTCAAGAAATAGAGGGAAACAGTAATCAAAGGATATCCTAAAGTCCTGACACATACATTAGACCCTGGGGGTCATACTAATATGCGCACATCATAAAGTCCCGACACTTACAAGTAGACCCTTTTGGATCAAGCTTGATATGGGCCACGTGTGAGATGATATAGACTGGGCACCACCACTAAGTAAGAACCTTTGATTGTTATACTAGTCGACTCGAGTATGACCAAGGCCCAATCTTTAGGTCTTAGATTTACATTAAATGTTTATTTATTCATTTATTTAAGCATTTAATTTAAAGTTTTTACAAATGCTATGGTTGATCATGATTGTGTGATGAACTTAAGAAATCAAGAGAATATCCATAATTTGTGAAACTATGAACTAAAGAACTATAGTGTTGACGATGAGAAATGAAACGCTTAAGTGTCATTAATAACAATATGCTATGTGGTTCGGTATGTGGTGGGATGGCGGTTGGGGCTTGTCCCCTACGTATGCCCTATATATAAGCACACTTGACTGGATAGTATAGGTGGTTGTTGGTGAGGTTAAGGTTGTCATTTGGGTGTTCAGTGTTATCAATTAAAATGTTCAAAGGTACATGTTCAAGGTGTGGGTGAAACGCTTAACTATAACTACTAACAATATATTATCTAGTCCAATATTTTGTGGGCTGGTGGCTGGGGCTTGTCCCTTACATATGCCCTATATATAAGCATATCAGGCTGGATAATATAGGTGGTTATTAGTGAGGTTAAGGTTGTCACTTATGAGGTTGATCAAAAACATTTTTAATAACAAACTTTATAAACTCACCAACCAAGTGTTGACTTGATCTTTTGCATGCTTTCTCTGGTGACGAACAGGTGTAGTTACTCGAGACATGATGCCTTAGCTAGCAGACTTATTAGACGACCTAGCTATTTTTGATGCATATATTTTGGATGACATTTTGGATAATCATTTATGTAAATCTTGTGCAGATACAAGATAGAACCACATGATTCTTTGGAGTAGATTTACCTAGTTAAATTATGAACATGTTGTGTATAATTTAACTTTGTAATTCTATTCTTCTTGAATGTCATGCTAGAGATTTCTCTCATAATATATCATGTGCTAAATAAACAATCTGATCATCACAATTATCATCACCGATATCGCGGCCCGGGAACCTTCCGCCCGACGGGACACAAGATCCAGTGTGACATCCAGTACCTCATCGTCCGGCAAGTCCGTACGGTGTGTGTATTTTCACTATTCACTGTGTGTGAATACAAGATGCAAACAGTGTGTAACAATAGAACTTAGAAAATAAGAAACAGTTGTATGTGTTTAAGTGAAAACTTAAATATAGGAAATTCAACAACTCAAGAGAAACAACAGTTTGCAAACAAATGACAAGAACATATCGGTTGCGATCTGATATCCATAGTGTCACACCCCGAGCCGGCGGGTTGGATCGACTTCCCCGCCTGGCGAAAGGTTCCCGAGGCGCGATATCGTGAATGATAATCGGAATGATCAGATTGTTTACATTGCACATGATATATAAATAAGAAACTACTAAATGAAAATAGAATTACAAAGTTAAATTACATCAGTCTAGTTCATAATTTAACAATGTCAATCTACTATCAACATCATAATCTTCAATCATGTATCTACACAAGATATACAAAATAATCTGTGAAATGATGTTTCAAAAATATGCAGGTCCAAAAAGCTAGGTCCTCTAACTGGTATCCTAGTCCAAAAGTAATAACTCGTTAGTTGACCTGTTCGTCACCTGCAAAGTCATGCAAAAATAAAAGTCAACACATGGTTGGTGAGTTCATTAATTTTTATAAAAATGAATTTGAATACCCTGAATGACAACCTTAACCTCACCATTAACCACCTATACCATCCAGTTCAGTATGCTTATATATAGGGCATATGTAGGGTCGAACATACCGCCCGCCCAGCCACCGTCCCACCACATACCAAACCACATGATATATTGTTCCTGGTGATAATTAAGCATTTCATCCCACTTCTTTGATTCCATAAACTTTGATTCTTAGCATTTGATTACCCTGAAAATGTTTACCTTGATCCCCCGAAATGACAACCTTAACCTCATTAACAACCACCTATACTATCCAATCAAGTATGCTTATATATAGGGCATATGTAGGGTCGAACTTACCGCCCGCCCAGCCACCGTCCCACCACATACCAGAATGCTTAGCATATTGTTGTTAGTTATAATTAAGCGTTTCACTCCATTCACCTTCAATTTAGACTTTGATTTCCACAAACAGAATCACCTTTGATCTCTTGAGTTCACCATGTATTCATGATTACCCCAAAGCATTTGTAGAAATATAATATTAAATGTGTAATTAAATTAATAATTAAACATTTAAATACAACTAAGACATGATGATTGGGCCTTATTTGACTCAATCAATTAGACTTAGTTGTTGGTGGTTGTCCAAGTTGTACCCTCTCACACGTGGCCCATATCAGGCATGACCCACAAGGGGTCTACCTGTATGTGTCAGGACTTTACTGATGCCCATATCAGCTTGACCCATTAGTCTACTGTACATGCCGGGACTTTAAGGATATCCTTTGATTCTTGATCTTCTTTGATTCTCCTGATTTTGATTTGTTTAATAGTTTCCGTTATTGCCCATATAGCTTGACTACAGGAGTCTACTATTTATGCCGGGACTTTCCGTGTGTTACATGTGGTCTTGATTTACATACAACTGACATCCACCTTAACTTAAGCGTTAATGATTTCATTAGATTTTAATGATTTCATTATTTCCATGATTCACTTGATTCTCTTGATTCTGATCTTTTGATTTCCATGATTCCACAATGATTATATATTCTTGATTAGGATTCTTAGTTTACTGATCACACACTGGATTAGATTCCATTGCATTTGATCTTTAGCTTTAGTTCTTTTGATTTCACTTTGAATTTAGATTCTTGAATTTGAACATGATGGACTAAGGGTTTGTTTAGAGTTTAGAATTAAAGTATTATTCATAAGAGTAATTAATTAACTTGTTAGTTAATTCTGCATAGCAATTTCCTAGACAGGAGTCTAGGAGTATTAACAAACATATATAAAGCATATAATAAGTAAAAGCATTTACATAAAACAGTTTAAAAAAAAGGTTTACGAATGCTTATCAGCCTCGCTTTTGAAAATAAAAATGTTTAGAAAAGGGGCAATGAACTCACCTGTGTTGCTGTGCAAATGATTTATCACAAAATGCGTGCTCGTTGTTGTAGACTAGTTTTCTTCAGTTCCTGAGTTGTTTTAAGAGAAATCGAATACTATAAGTATATGTAATAGTTGTCGTATCTAGGGTCTTGGTCTCGGTGTGCAACTAAGTGTCCTATGTGACTAATGAATTTCTAAAACTCTATCTACTAGTCTACTTAGTACCCATTAATAACCCATATCTCACAATTTATCATTACAAGTTCTTAACTAAAACGTTTCTAATTTAATTTACTTTAGATTAATTATTTAGTCAAAATGATTTATTTTAATTCAATAAAATTTATAAACCATTTTCTTTTATTAAAGCATAATTAACTTTAATTGAAATGACATTTAACATATGATGGGCTTAGATTAAGCCCTTTGGGCCACCCTCGGGCCCATTACTAGATTCTTTCTCACTACCTTGACTAACTATACCTTGATAGTTTAAGTAACTACCTAGGTTAATCTCATGTCATTTTGGATTTTCCCTAAGGCTAGGTGTTAATAATCAAATCAACACTTAAGTCCTCAGTTTAATTACTTGATCTTCAAGACTTCTCAACTCAAGTACCAAGGGTTTTAACCTAGTTAAACAGAGGTTACCCCTTATGTTGAGTTGTTAGTGTGTCTAAGGAAAATCCTTTGTTATTTAAAACATGACCTAATCACCTTAATTACCCTTTCTCATTAAATGGGCCTTAGTAGGCCTCCCATGCACATACCCTAATTTCCCATGCATGGTTTTCATATCCATCTCATGCACATACACACATACGTATGCAAGCATGATTAATTAGATTCACCATCATAACCTAAGTTACACATTCCAATCTAAGTTTAAAGAAATTATGCTTACGTTATGCTCATGAAATATTCATATTATGTAGCATCCCATAATTCAATAACTTATGGTTTTAAAGGAAAGATGGTAACTTAGAGTTTACCCATGACGAGGTTATATGGTCCTATTCGCATTCGGCTAAGGGTCATAGGTTCGCTGCCTTTGTTCCAATAACCGAAGGTTCGTATGCCCCTTGGTGCGGTTAGGTGCTAGGGTTCGGTCCAGCAATGGTTTATCCAGCTTAGGTTCACCTAGCCTAGGTTCGTGACAATGGGTTTGCTCAAGCGTTAAGGTTTCGTCAAGATGGTATGTTCGGCTGACCAGGGTTAGCCTGGCTTGTGGTTTGCAGCTGGCTATTGGTTCGTCTAACTCAGGTTCGTGTCAAATAGGTTCGTCCAATGAGTTTGACTAAAGCTCCAGGTTCGTGGCATAGAGGGTTCGGCTGATAGGGAGGTTCGGCCATCGCTGGTTCGTAGGCCAAAGGTTCGTGTCTCATGCATGTTCGTGGCTCCCTATGGGTTCGGCAAAACCTCCAGGTTCGTGACAGCTTCGTCCAGCCCAGTGAAGGTTCGGTTGGGCCTGGTTCGTCCAAAGGTTCGGCTAGAGGGGTGGTCTGGTGCTGCTGGGTTCATGGCTTTATACAGGTTCGTGGCTCCCATGCAGCGGCTGATAGAGGTTCGGCCAAATGATGAGAGGTTCGGCCGGTTAGTCTGTGTCACGAACCTGCATCTCCTTCTTCTCGAGATCAAATCCCAGTTAGCTACTGATCTTTCCCATGACTCCCCTACACTCATATTAAATTGATCTAACAAGGGGTAACCCTAAAATAGCTTAACATTTGCAGCCATATACACAAAATGTGTTTTTAAAAAAAACCGAAAATAAAACTACAGATTTACCTTGAAATGTCGGTCAAACATGAGATCTTTTCGTCGGTTCTTGTTCTCCTCGATCACACGAACGATTTGAGCCAAAAATCTCTTGAAATGGTTTAGAAATGGATGAGAAATTTTAGAGAGGAGTTTAGAGAGAGTCTAGAGAGAGAGTGACGAAAATTTCGAATGAAATGGGTAGATGGGTGGTGGTTGTGGTCTTTATGGCCTCATTAAATGAATTGAAAATACCCGGTTTCGTTCGGGTTTGCTCGGTTACGCGTAAAACATCGTTTCTTCTTAGTAAAACGACTCGGTTTTAAACTAAGATTTACGAAATTATTTTAGGTAGTTATTCCTAGTAAATTAACTAAATATCTTCTTTCTATTTTAAATTTTCAGAAATATTAATTTACCGTTTAAAATCGAATTGTACAGTCGTCGCACGTATTTGTTCGAATCGTCACCCGTACGAACACGACGATAAATATACTTTTCAATATTGTTTTCTAATTATCGGATATCATTCAAAACATTAAACTTTCAGATTTTTTCGTACAGATCGTCACCTATACGAATAATCCGTCTATTTAGCATTCACGTAACGACATTCGTGTTGTTTTGTTCTGTAAAGCCTCACATACGTTTATACGTAATAAAATCCTAACAAATAATCACATGATGGTTCAGTATTGCCAGATAATTATCTGACTGATAAAACATGTGTTCATGAATTCTGTTTCCCTGAAATGATTGTGAATCTGTTGTTTGATAACATGAAATGATAATGATTTATGATATGAACATAACATAAAATGAAATACGTATAGTTCGTACCTGATTACTGTTCATGGCACTATTGAGATCATTGTTCCGGTACGATTCGGGCACTGATGTTACACATAGATAACAGGAATCAGATGGCCGACAACTCAGTACGAAAGCAATGTGAAAACAAGCAGTTTAGTTGAGTCCGTATGTGAGAAAGGTCAATGTAAAACAATAATTCATTATCGTAGACGAATAATAAACCGACAGTGTGTTTGCGTGGGTGACGATTCACACAAACATATATGTGGGTTTAGTGTTCTGAACGATAAATAAGAAGTAGAAAACCAAATCAGAAAGTGAAACGTACGATCGTGTTCGTGCAGTTAGCGCTCTGTACGAAAACGCGCGTAAGTGACGTTTTCTGACGAAACGGCAAATTTAACGATTTAATCGCGAACGAAACAGTAAAATAACGGAAACATAATATTTATGTTTTACAATTTTGAAACTCATCAAAAATAATTCACGAATAATTAACTAATTAAAATTCGTAAAATACGCGGTTACGTGCCGGAAACGCGACGAATACGAAAACCGAGCAAACGAAACGGACCCGAACTCGCTTGGGGTATAAATACCCTAAATGAGTTCATCTTCCACATTAAACACCCTTCTCTCTCTCTCTAGAACCTCATTCCCGGTTCCCTCTCTCTAAAAACCCTAAACTTCAAACCTCCATAACTCACTCAATACTACACCAAATCACTCCATCTTTGGACAAAATAGAAGCTCTCGACCTCCTCTACATGAAAGTACAACCAATCTGGAACGAAAACCATCTGATTCGAGGTAATCTGTTATGAAAAGTTTCGAAAATTAGGGCTTTCAACCCTTTTGTGTGAACCACGAACCTAACCGGTGTAAAAACCTTTCTATTTGAACACACCACCACGAAAACGTGTTCAAACACACCTAAACTGTGAAAACCACCATGAACATTGCTGAAACTTGGGATGAGGGGGACGGTTTACAACTCGACCGAATGAGGCTGGGGATGGCCGAATGGCTGCTGAAGAAACCACATCGCCGAAAGGCCATGAGCCGATTCAAGGAACCCATTCGGCCACTTAGTTATTCGCCTAGGTTAACCATTCGAGCATGTACATTCGGCCAAATCACATAGGAGCCCAAGGACCACCATTCGTGGAAGCTTCATTCGGCTAGACATAAGCTCCTCATCCGGCCAATGAACCATTTTCGACCATGACACCTAATTGGCCCACCAGTTCGGCCCAAGGCATACTATTTCTGCACAATATTAATACCCTAGCCCGGAACATGATGGATTCGGCCCACTGGGATTAACTAGGCCCATACACATCTAATTCGACCCACGTTGGCTGATTCGGCCCAGGTTTCTTGATTCCGCTCATGAGACTATTTCAGCTCATGGTCTTGATTCGGCCCACTAGGGTATAGTCGGCCCAATTAATTGCTCGGGCCACTTAGTTAAGGATAAAACCCAACTCACTAAACCAACAAATATGGATAACATGCATGGAATCATACATTAAATATATAAATTTACTACAAAGGTGGTGAATTTTGTGGATTAATGAACTTCACAATATCTCCAACCTTACTCTTTGGAATTAATACAAAGGATTTCAAGAGGGATGAAACAAGATGAACATGGATCATACAAAATTCACTTACGATATACTAAGGGTTTATAACCTTTAAGCTAAAACCTAAGTTGTGTATTTATACACAATAGTAAGTTTCAAGGTTTTACTACATGAAATAGGTTCATGTCGAGTTAAACACAAAACCTTAACAACATGACAAGTTAAGTAATCAAATTGTTTAAGTGTTAGTATAATTCCTAACAAGAGAATCGGGGCCGAATGATGACCGAGACTTACGAGTGTTAGCTAACTTTAGGGCTAGCGCATACACGCACACAACTCAACTATAACTTATACTTATAAGTTACAACAACGTGAAATCAATACAGGATCGTGAATACAACAACAAGTACAACAAAGAGCGCGTGCAATTTGTTTAGACTAAGTCAACTACATCAACTACAAGGTGAGTTCATATGCCCCTTTTCTAATCTTAACTGATTTCAAAGCTCGGGGCTGAGAAACATGATAAATATTTTATTTACTTAAAAGCTTTAGTACAACATATAATTTATACTTTGATTTAGATAATATTGTTTTAATCATTATCGCTTATCATTGTATGCTTGCTTGTATGATCATAACATGACAGACACAACTAAGATGAACTTGATAATATAATTTCATGAATCATCAACACAATAGAATAACTTAGTTGTAAGATTCTATCTTACAACACTTAACTATTCTTACAAGAGCGAACAATGAGATTATCACAGGTGAACACGATGACAACAACGATAACAAACACGAATGATATGAGGATAATATATCTTCATAACATCATTCGTCACCGGAGTTAGCTAAGTGTGATAGGACAAGTTCCTATAACACTCAGCTTATAACATGGTGCATACTAAAAGATAACACAAAACCAGTATCATCGACCACCTGAGTCGACTAAGTGTAGTAAGACTAGCCCTTACAACACAGTAGTGGCAACAGGGTGACCATATGGAACAACAAGAATGATAATCATGATAACATAACTTCATGATAACAAGATCATTCACACAATTACTAATGTCGTGCAATAAGACAGGATCTTATAACACTTTGTTAAACTCATTAAGAACACACCTCATAGAGATAACAGTTGAGAAAATTAATTGTGATATCGAGAAGGATATCATTATGACATACTCTTGAGATGTCATACTAGACTTTTACTATTACTGGGTATTAAGACAAGTTCTTAACACACATGATTAGAACATTAGAACACATAGCATAGGGATCACTATTATGATCATCATAGAGTACATCAAACATTAACTACAAATCATCGGGTTGTAATAAATCATAATCCTGGAATAGGGTTCTGAGGATCCTATAGTAGTGAGCCTGGGATACTTAGTTAACTTATTTTAAACAATCAAAACACTTACATCATTCATAATAAACATCTTGGGTAATCAAAGGGGGATCACACCGGGCACGAGAGGTGCTATCATTCATATTCATGCAAACCGTAAAGTTGTGGAAACGCATTCATACAAATAGATATCGTGGTAAGGATATCTTACACACCGGGTTGGTCAGAAATGACAACCATTGGGACAATTATGTCTCAATCTAGATATCATGGAGAGGATATCTTACACGCCAAAACTTATCAATGGTAACACGCCTATAGACAATTAAGTCTCACTCAAATAGATATCATGTGGAGGATATCTTACAAACCGGACTGTGCAGTACTGACAGTCACAGAGACTCTTTAGTCTTCCTCTAGATATCTTAGTGGGATATCTTACATGCCGGGCTAATCAGATATGATAAGCTACTATAACTATTAAGTTTTGCTCTAAATATCGATGAGGACATCTGTCACACCCCGAGCTGGCGGGATAGATCGACTTTCCCGCCGGGCGGAAGGTTCCCGGGGCGCGATATCGTGGTGATAATCGAAATGATCAGATTGTTTGCATAGCACATGATATAAAATTAAGAAATGCTAATCATGACAATGAAATAGAATTACAAAGTTAAATGACATTGTTTCCTCATAATTTAACTAAGTAAATCTAATCAAAAGAATCAATGAGTTTATATCTTGTATCTGTACAAGATATACAAAAGATGATTCACTGATTTGCCATTCAATATATGTCAACACAAAATCTAACTAGGTCTTCTAAAAGTCCACTAGCTATGTTCCTGAAGCTTGTTGACTAAACCTGTTCGTCACCTGAGAAAACATGCATTTAAACAAAGTCAACACTAGGTTGGTGAGTTCATAAGTTTAATAATTGAAAACCTTGAATTTGTTCACATACAGAATCACAATGTCATACTTATTGTTTGTAAGTTGTTTGATTCACCCGTTCACACAATGGCCTTTCCATAGTTATATTTACAAGTGATATCTCATCCTATTAGCTATGCTTATATATAGGTCATATGTAGGGGAACAAGCCCCAACCAACATCCCACCACATATCTAATAGAACTTAATGCCACTTGCAATACAACTATGGATCCCCACTTTCATTTCACCCGTCCGTTTGTGTTCATCACCCATTGAATCATATGTAGAATAATATAGTATGAGGGGTTTAGTTATCAAACCAAAGTATTGATAAACCCTCGATGTGTTAAGGAAATTAGATTAATTTAATCTGATCCTTGCTATTATTCTATTTCTTGTGGGGTTAACTTTTAATCACTTTTAAATAATAATAGTGTTAGTTAACCAATTGATATATGTTTTCAACTTGGAGTGCATAGAGCATAAAAGGAATCCATTGCAATCCTCACGTAATAAGATTACAATGCATCTGTTTACCTCTACCACCTTGTATTACCGTAGGCCTCATCGAAACTGTTACTAATAATATAACATGAGAGAAAATAAATTCCTCAGTCTACTAGTCAATGGGTAACGATGGATTAATTACAATTTCACTGCAGATTAATATCACCATGTCTCGCTTTGCAGACCCTGACTTGAAATAGCCCTGTCACCGGTCATACGTTACCGGCCAATGAATCAATACGATCAACATACTAGCCCTACAAGCTAGATGTTTGTCAAACCTACGGTACCACTAAGCTATCGTCGGTTTAGTCACGTCAAATTAATTGGTCAGCGAATTATGAAAGGGACTTACAATGATCAACTTAAGTACATGGCACATGATTGAAATGATATAATGCAGACTGTAACATCACTGTACTTCAGGTCGTCCGTACATCCGTATGATTGTCCTGTTACGACTTGATATAATAATTATTAATGAAAATGAATTATTGGATGCATTATTTGATGATTATCACTATTATTGGTATACATGCTTAGAACATATTATTATACGCGTAAACCATGGGAAGCTTAGTTGTAACTCAACTAAACAGAACCAGAGAGTTTATCGCAGATGATTACACGGATCATGGATTTTGTTTTGGATTGAAAGGAATTAGGAGTTTGTTATGGTTGGATTGCTAAACACAGTCAAGGACACATGGTCATGATTTATCGAAATAGCGGTGGGACGGTGTAGGGGAGCTTGCGATCTACCTCTGCATATGCCCTATACATATGCATATTTCGGTCTATCATGGATGTGTCAGTGACTTGGTTTAGAGGGTTTTGGATTGGGATGGATACTATTAAAGGTAATAAATTAATAAAAGTTTAATTGGAAATGAATACGCGATGGTGAGGCTACGAACATAAAATGAACACGAATATTAATTCAGAAATATTAACTTTATAGTGTATTCGCGTGGGTGACGATTCACACGAATATAATTATTAAGAATAATATTCTGAAACGATATTCCATAACTTGTAAATCGAATCGAAATGCGGTACGAGTGTTGAATTCGCAAAGGTGACGAACTTTACGAATACGTACGTAAGTATCGCGTTTCGACGAGATAATTAAATAATATTTATTGATAATAAAATAAGAAAGATAAATTAAAAACATTTATTAGGAATCACAACCTAAAACAAATCGGTTTATTTAAATAAATAATTTAACAAAATCGTTTTATGAAACAAGTTTAATTAAAATCAATTGATTTAAATGAAATATATTTATTTGAATGTTTTATGTTTTAAATGTGTTTTACGTTAACAACCGAGCAATTATTATATTTTATCACGATAAAAACGAGACCGGACACGTGGTGACAATACGCGTTATAAGGAAGAAGATCACCATCTTCTTCCTCATTTCTACAACTCATCTCTCTCTCTAAAACACACACACACACGCACCCCCACTCTCTCCTTAACTTCTCTCTAGCCTATCTCCCTCGTTCCTTGACGAAATTGCGAGATCTCGTAGCCTAAACGACCGGGGAATCAAGGAGAACAAGAAAGTACGAAGAAATCTCGAGTTTGGCCAACGAATTCAGGTAAATCTGAGCTTTTACTTTTCAGTTTTTGGTTAAAAACCCTATTCGGATTTAGCTACCATCTTGTATACGATTTATGGGTCTTACATGTGTTAATCGAATTAGTAGTGTATCTAGTGAGGCTGTAGATGAACTTGTAATGTTATGGACATGATGATGAGGGTGGTGAACGGGTTCAGTTCGTGAGAACATATACAGGTTGGCGAACCTGTAAGGTTCGGCCAAACCTTCATCGGTCACAAATCAGGGATAGACCACGAACCTTCATACGTGGTGGGCGAACCTTCATCAACGAAGACCTAGGGTGGCGAACCCATATGGAGTCGAACCATTTGCATGGGCATTCCCGAACCTAGCCTAACGAACCTTAACCCGTGAACCCTTATAGGGTGGCCGATCCTACTGGGTCCCGAACCCTGGACCATCCTGTGCCGAACCTTTAGTGGGCTGGACGAACCTCGACTTGGACGAACCTATCTAAGCCGAACCATTCCTCTCTTGGCCGAACCCATGGTCGAGCTTTGTTGGCCGGACCTTGACAGCTAGCCGAACCTTTTCTTTTCTATTGGAGTCGAACCTAAGCCGAACCTAGACATAGGTTCGCTTGAAATATTGGGGATAAAACCTAAGCATCGAACCTAGGGTTAAGAGTGATCAAAGAACAACATAATGGGGTAACACACGCATGCATGAATAACTTGAGCCATTATTTCTTAAATTTTTATGAACATAAGTTGAATTATGGGATTTTTACATAGTGTTATATTCCATGTAAATGAACCATGTATCATTACTTTAAATTGAAATTGAATTGTCATAACTTAGTTATAAAGGAGGATCAAATTAATAAGACATGCATGCATGTGTATAAATGAGTATGAACAAAGTGATCGTCTTCAATTTACACACCCTATGAGGATAAAACCTAAGAAATTACAAATTATTCTCATCATATGGATAATTAAGACTCTCAAGTTTAAACTAAAACGTAATTATGATCACTTACATACGGGGAGGGAGTTATCTTAACCTGGAAATAAATTAACAAAGTTGATGGCATCTACAATAATCAAAAGTGAACGCTTATTAACGCTTAATCAAAAATGAAATGCATATACTTATAAATACGAAACACTATAATTACAGATAGTTGAGTTGACCTTCAGTTTACTTACGCGAGCGCGCATATTACAGGAACACTGATTCCAAGGATTCAGGTGAGTTCTCATACCCTCCTTTTTAAACTGTTTTGTTTTTAAACTCGAAGGTGGAACATGTATACCAATATTTAAAATATTATTTTGATAACACATGGGTGACACCTGGTTTATCATTATGATATTCAGATAATTGAATTATCATTGATTATTGGTTGAGATGGATTATTACTTATCCGTGAGTCATTGTTGATTGAGTTGACTTAGGTCCTCCGTGATGATTGAGTTACTGTTGGTGAGTTGACTAACGTCCTCCTCAGAGACTCCACCATTGATTGAGTTGACTGCGGTCCTCCGCGGTGTACGTATTGACACTTATAGGAATGTCGTTGATTGAGTTGACTGAGGTCCTCCGCGATGATTCCGCCGTTGATTGAGTTGACTGAGGTCCTCCGTGGTAACTTATATTGATATGATTGTGATGGTTGATGATTATTGAATTGATGAGATTAGTTGAATATACGTGGTTAAATAATTGTGATGATTATAAACTTTTATAAATCCATTTATCGATTTTTATAAACATTTTACAAACATTTTTGATACATAAAAACTTATGATTTCTCACCAACTACTTCGTAGTTGAGACTTGATTTTCTACATGTTTCAGGTAACGAAGACAAGTAGGTTGAGGAGGATGATCTCTTCTATTTTGGACATCATCACATAGAATTCTTGGACTTAGCTAATTAACTAAAATTCTGGCGATTAGAGTTTAGTTAGTTTAGCTAAATATTTTGTGTAGATGATGTATTTAATTCATGATGAACATGATTTTTGTGTAAACATTTATTTGGTTTGATTGATATGTGATGGTATATATTTAGATGCCCACGAGCTTTTGAACAATCTACACATCCCTCGTGGCATCCCGACGTTTCCGCCATCGGTCGGGGTGTTACAGATTGGTATCAGAGCCTGGGTTATAGGGAATTAGGTTACTAGAAATGGTTGACCTAGTCTATAACCGTAGGATACCCTAGTATGAATAAGTTCATACACTAGTTAGTATATTCAGGATTTCATGCTTATGTGTTTATTAGATGTTAACTGAACTCCTGTTATACTTCTGATATATATATGCTGCTTACTAGTTGTTTGCTTACTTGTACCCTAATGACTCGATAAGGACATAATCGTGGTGTATTGTAAAGGTGGTGGGATGGTGGTTTGGGCGGTTGCGACCTACCCTTATCATATGCACTATATATATACCATTTACAGTACATCAGATGGATGTCAGTATTGAGGAATAAGGGAACTACCCGTTTAGGACACTTATCTGCTTAAGAACTTAACTGCTTAGGAAATTATCTGCTTTAGGAATTACTTGATAGATTTTCTGATCTCCAGACAAGGACACACTCGTAGTATTCTACAAAGGTGGTGGGATGTTGGCTGGGGCAGTTGCGACTGACCCCTACATATGCCCTATACATATACCATTTGTAGTATATTGGGGGTCTGTCAGTTTCAGGAACTTATGATATTACTAGGAATTGTTGTAAAGTTGAGATTGATGGGATATGGATGTTGATGGTACGTTTGTTGGATCGGTTTGGATTGACTCATGGATGAACACACTTAATAAACACTTATAAAATCACTTGTAAACACACTTATTGGACACGTAGGGTGCATAGGATTAACGAACGATATGAGCGATTAGTGATGGAATATGGATTTGGGTGATGATATAGACACTTGGTGATAATATAAACGCATAGTGATGATACCAACACTTAGTGATGGTATGGACACTTGATGAGAATAAATTATAGGGAGGATATGAACACTTAGTGACAATAAGAGCACTCAGTGATTATATGAACCCTTATTGATGATTATGGACATTGAGATGTGGTATGGAATTTAGTGAACTTAGACATCAGGTGAACTTAGACATTAGGTGAACTTAGAAATAGGCAAACCTACATGTCAGGTGAACTTAGACATTAGGCGAACCTAATTGTCCAAGGGAACTAGAGACCACTTCACTCAAAATTATCCTACCTAGGATAAGGTTTGTGAAGTGAGACTATGGTAAGATACATGATACCCCCTAAATGCTAACAAGGGCATAATCGTGGTGCAATGGAACGGTGGTGGGACGGTGTAGGGGAGATTGCGATCTACCTCTGCATATGCCCTATATATAAGCTTGTTGCATTGCATCGGGAGGTTGTCAGTGTTGGTATAGGGTGGGGAATGTATGGAACTTAGGAATAGTTAGCTAATATTAGTTATGACCAACTAGGACACTTAGTATAATATTAGGAAAGTTATAAATGTTATGAGTTTAATGACAGATAGGAGAAAAATATAGTTCCTATATGTAATCTTAAATTTCTAAATGAACTCGTTTGACCATTCTTTGTATGACTTACGTTGTAAACAGTAGTAACATATTTCTAATTCCTCAGAAACATGCCGCCGCGCCGTCACAACGAAGATGACTCGGACAATGGGGATGCAAACAACAGTAATGCCAACTCTGGCATACAAGAGTTAGCAACACTTATCTCTGGATTGGTGAATCAACTGACACAAGCCAATCAATCTCTCGCTCAGAACAGAGGTGGTGCAAACCCACCGACTTGCACGTTCAAACACTTCAACTCCTGTAATCCACTGAAGTTTACGGGTTCTGAGACAGCCACTGGTCTGTTGCAATGGTTTGAGAGTATGGAGAACACTTTTATCAACAGCGATTGCCCCGATAATCTGAAAGTTCGTTATGCCACTAGTGTTTTCCAAAAGAGAGCACTAACATGTTGGAATGGGGAGAAACGAACTAGGGGAGTTGATGCTGCCCTAGCACTGACTTGGACGGAGGTCAAGAACCTGATGACCACTGAATTTTGTCCTCGTAGCGAGATGAGGAAGCTTGAGACTGAGTTTTGGGAACTCAAGCAGGACAGCGGGGAGAATGTAATCTACAATACTCGCTTCCACGAGTATAGTCTGCTGGTACCTCACCTTGTTACACCCCTAGAGAGAGCTATGAGAAGTATATCGGCGGGCTGCCGATGCAGATTCAAGACACAGTCAACGGGAGCAACCCCAAAACACTTGAGGCTGCAATCCGTTTATCTGCAACTCTAACCGACAATCATGTGAAAGCTGGAACACTCATGAGGAAGAGAACAAAGAAAATGGAGGTGAAGACTACTGTTAAGGAAACAAAGACTGAAGGCAAGACATGTAACATCACTGTACTTCCGGTTGTCCGTACATCCGTACATCCGTACGATTGTACTGTTACGACCGGAGATTTGTAATTATTAATGATTATGAAATTATTGATTTTCATTACTGATATTATCACTGTACTGGTATGCATGTTATAACACATTTATCATACGCGTAAACCACGGGAAGTTTAGTTGTGATACAACTAAACAGGCCCGTAGCGTTTATCGCAGTTACTCATTATTGATGATGACGGATTAATGGCCTGAGAATGGATTTGGGATGGAACTGGGAGTTTGTTAGAGTCTGGGTACTAAACATAGTCAAGGACCCATGGACATGGTTTATCGAAATAGCGGTGGGACGGTGGCTAGGGCAGTTGCGACTGACCCTTACATATGCCCTATACATATGCATATTTCGGTCTATCATGGATGTGTCAGTGACTAGGGTTTAGTGGGTTTTGGTTTGGGAAATGATAATATTAAAGTTATTAAATAATGGAAATTAATTACGCGATGTGAGGTTACGAACATTATTTAAACGCGAGTATTGATTCAGAAACATTGACTTAATAATGTATTCGCGTGGGTGACGATTCACACGAATATGATTATTAAGAATAATGTTCTAAAACGATATTCCATAAATCATAGATCAAATCGAAATACGGTACGAGCATCGGATTCGCAAAGGCGACGATCTTTACGAATACGTACGCGAGTAACGCGTTTCGACGAGATAATTAAATAATATCAAACGATATTAAATTAATAAATAAAACTTAAAACGTTTATTAGGAATCACAACCTAAAATGAGTTCGAATAAATTAATTATAAAATTATTAATTTAACGAAAATAAACGGAACCGCTTATTTAAATGATTTCTTAAAATTATTTTTATTACAAAGAAAACACGTTTATTTAAAAAGACTTTAAACATGTTACAAAGAGAACCGTGTAAATTAGTAATGATTAACGCATATTAAACGAGAGTATGTTTGCGAAATAAAGATGGTTTAAAAAAAATAAATTTAATTAACGAAACCTTATTATTTAAACATTTTATGTTTAAATATGTTTACGTTTAAAAACCGAGCATTTCATAATATATCGCGATAAAAACGGGGCCGGGCACGCGGGAATGTGGTGGACATAATAGGTGGAAGACTCCACCATTTTGGTCATTTTCAAAGACCCTCTCTCTCTCTAAAACACACACACCCACATTCTCTCTACCTTCTCTCTAGCCTTTCTCCTTCAATTCTTGTCGGATTTCAGAGATCTCGGTGTCCAGACGACCGTGTGAACGAGAGCTACAAGAGGATACGAAGAAACTCGACTGTTGATCATGATTCGAAGGTATAATGGTCATTTTACTTTTCGGTTTTGGGGTGAAAACCCTACTTAGAAATCGAGCATCATCTTTTATGTTGTCCTTGGTTTTGTATATGTTAAACGAACTGGTAGGATACTTAGTGGAGCTAGGGATCGACTGTAACAGATTGTACACGATGTGGAAGAAGAACAGTGGATGGGGGTGCTGGTTCGTGAAAGGTGCCGCCAGGGCCGAACCCTACTTGGCCGCCGAACCCTAAAAGGGTGGCGAACCCCATCCTCCCGACGAGCCGAACCCTTCTCTGGTTGAACGAGCCTTCTGTTGAGCAGGAACTAGGGTGGCGAACCCTTGTTTCAGCCGAGCCATTCCTTCTTCCAGCCTGCAACGAACCCTAGGTCTCGACGAACCCATGCAGCCACCCTTTGCCAAACGAACCTTATGCTTCACGAACCATGGCCAGCGAACCCTATACCCCAGGCAGCGAACCCTTGAACTTGGGCCGAACCATGGGCTGCGAATCCATGCAGCGAACCCTGTGGTGCTTGACACACGAACCCACATGTGTCGAACCTTTGTAGTCAACCCAGACGAACCCTAGGTGTTAACCGAACCTAGGGTTGGAAGATCTGCTAGTCGAACCCTGTGGGGTCTGTGAGCCACGAACCGACCACCTTGGAACCGAACCTTGGCTGTATTTTGCCATAGGTTCGCTGCCACAAGGGGGAAACCCTACTTAGATTTACTTAACAAGGGTTTAAGGATAAATAAGAGACATGATTTTAGATACATATACACATATATATATCAATGCATGCATGGGGAATTAGAGTACCACCTTTTCTTGATATCATGAGGTTGAAATTATGAGAGTGATTCAATTATAACCCTCTTTAACTTAAATTGAATATCTTTTTATGTAATAAATAAAACTAAGGTGGTTGACCTAATTACTCATGCATGCATAAACAAGGGCGTGTGTGAATAAGAATAATATTTTAATACACTTGATTATGAAAAGTGAACATACAAGCTACAAGTAATTATCAACTCTAGATGATAGAAATTAACAAGTTTAATTTGCATGTTACAATGATCATCTATAAGCCTTAGGTGTTGCAAGTTAACTTAGAGTAAATAAACTAAGTAACTAAACACGTAAGGATTTAAATGGATACTAATTTGAAATGAAGCCCATATGCTTATGAGTGTGAAATAAAATATAATTACAGATAATTGAGTGGATCTTGAGATTCATTTACGCGAGCGCGCATACTTCTAAAACATTGAATCTAAGGACTACAGGTGAGTTCTCATAACCTCCCTTTCTTTAAACTGTTTTAGTTTTAAAACTCGGAGGTGAAACATGTATACCAGTTTAAATATTATTTTGATAACACAAGGATAATACCTGTTTATCATTATGATATTCATATTATGAATTATCACTGATTGTTATTATTATTCATCCGTGTAAATATTGTTATTGATTTCGGTCAATAACAAAGATTACATGTATTGTCACGTGGATGATTTCCACATCCGTGAATCATTGCCTTTGACTTCGGTTAATTGCTTTGACTTCATGTATTGTCACGTGGATGAGTTCCACATCCGTGAATCATTGCTTTTGACTTCGGTTAATTGCTTTGGATTCATGTATTGTCACGTGGTTAGCTACCACTCCATGAATCATGTATTTAACTTATGTTAATTACATAATGATCATGTATAGTCACGAACATTATTTGAGAATATGATTGATGAGATTGGTTGATTTGTTGTGGATTGATTATCTATATTTGATTATGATTATTTGAAATTGACTATGTTTGATTTGGTTATGTGGTTATGTGATTTTGTAAGTGTTTGATTGTTGAATTGGTGGACGTGTGTTGGATTATCTCATACAGGTATTCATATGGATTTTCTCAAGGAGATCATAAGTCTTACACTCGTTTTAAACAAAGCATTTTATTAAACTATTTTAAAACACCAACTTTCAAACTCATTTTTGTAAAACATTTTTGAGTATAAAAACTTATGATTACTCACCAACTACTTTTGTAGTTGACACTTGATTTTCTTACATGTTTCAGGTGATGGAGACAAGTAGGATGAAGAGAGGATCTCTTCTATTTTGGACATCATCATATAGGCTCTTGGACTTAGTTAATTAACTAAATTTCTGGCGATTAGAGTTTAGTTAGTTTAACTAATTCTTTTGTGTAATTGATGTAATCGATTCATGATGAACATGATTTTTGTGTAATGATGTTGTTTGCTTAAATGATATATGATGATTGAATTAGATGCCCACGAGCTTTTGAACAATTTACACATCCCTCGTGGCATCCCGACGTTTCCGCCATCGGTCGGGGTGATACAGATTGGTATCAGAGCCTGGGTTATAGGGAATTAGGTTACTAGAAATGGTTGACCTAGTCTATAACCGTAGGATACCCTAGTATGAAGTTATTTCATACATTAGTTAGTATATTCAGGATTTCATGCTTATGTGTTTATTACATGTTAAATGAACTCCTGTTATACACCTGATATATATATGCTGCTTACTAATTTCTTACTTACGTGTGCCCTAATGATTCGATAAGGACATGCACGTGGTGTATCGTAAAGGTGGTGGGACGTTGGCTGGGGCAGTTGCGACTGACCCCTACATATGCCCTATATATATACCATTTACGGTACATTGGGTGGATGTCAGTATTGAAGAATGTGGGAACTACCCGTTTGGGAAATTACCTGCTTAGGAAATTAAATGCTTAGGAATTATCTGCTTTAGGAATTATTTGTTTGATCTATAAACTCCAGACAAGGACACACTCGTGGTATACTACAAAGGTGGTGGGACGGTGGCTGGGGCAGTTGCGACTGACCCCTACATATGCCCTATAAATATACCATTTGTAGTATATTGGGGGTCTGTCAGTGTCAGGAACTTAGGATATTATTAGGAACTCCTGCGAGGTTATGATTGATGGTTGGTGATGATATGTTGGTTGAGAATATTTTGGATTGACATTTTGATGATCACATTGATGGACACTATTAAATTCACCTATGAACCATAATGATTGGACACGTAGGGTGCATAGGATTAATGAACGATATGAGCGATTAGTGATGAAATATGGACTTAGGTGATGATATAGACACTTGGTGATAATATAAACGCATAGTGATGATACTAACACTTAGTGATAGTATGAACACTTGATGAGGATGAACCATAGGGAGGATATGAACACTTAATGACAATTAAAGCACTTAGTGATGATATGGACCCTTATGGACATTGAGAATAGCATGGAATTTAGTGAACTTAGACAATTAGGGGAACTCTAATGTCAGGTGAACTTAGACATTAGGTGAACTTAGAAATAGGTAAACCTACATGTCAGGTGAACTTAGACATTAGGCGAACCTAATTTTCCAAGGGAACTAAAGATCGCTTCACTCAAAATTATCCTATCTTGGATAAGGTTTGTGAAGTGAGATATGGTGAAATACATGATACACCCTAAATACTAACAAGGGCATAATCGTGGTGCAACGGAACGGTGGTGTGACAATTCGACTTTTCGAATTAACCTCGTTAACTGTAAATAGCGAGATCACAGGCCCAATAAAGTCAAGGTAGGCTCTAGTAGGCCCAATGAAGCCCAAGATAGGCCCAAAGGCCCAAAAGGATTAATCTAGCCCGATGATGTCCCAATTGGCCAATTAGTGACAATTCGGGACTTTTGGTTCAATTTTGTGAACCGAAATGTGATATTTTTGCACGAAATTATGTGAAATCAAATCTGAAGGGTTAAAATGTATTAAAAATCAGCTTCAATACCTATAGAATAGTGATAGTGAATTGTAATTATGGTAAAATGTCAATTTTGACTTTAAGAAGTCAAAATTCGAATAAAAACCAAATGGTGATTTAAATTCATGACACTTGGAGTTTTGTAACCGAAATTGCTGATCAATAATTATTATATTGATGATTACCAACAGCCATAATGCATTATTAGGTCATAAATGGTAGAATTAAGTCAATTAGCACTTATTGTAGTAAAAACCGTTACTAGTGGCCAATTAAAGTGCACAATTCGATTGAAAAATTAAAAATTGTACACTCCTGAACTTCCATCGGCATCATTAGAAGAGTTTGCACAAAACAATTGGATCCTAGAAGTCTCGGATTGAAGAAGTCGTTTGAGAGGAGTCCAAACCTAGGGCTTGAAAGTGATCTACAACGATTCTACATCAAACAAGGTAAGAAATCGTTCCTACACTATCTAAAACCTCCGATTAAACAAAGCCCTATATTAATTCTGAGTGATAATCATGAATTATAAGGATTCAATCATTAGGGTTCATCGTCTTGGTCGTTTTGGGAGTTTCAATCAAATAGATGACTATAAACAAATTAAATTATATGGTGAGTTTCTAAAATATCATATTAAAGAAATCCCTAAGTTAATTTGATCAAACAACAACGAATTGTTGAAAATCGAATTTCTAGGGTTCTTGAAGAAAACCATTTGGGGGATTCGATCGTGATGAGTTTTAAAGTCAAATCAAATGGTTCTATCAGGTTCATAACCCTCCGATTAACAATAAACACATATCAATTTCATAATATCATAACTAATTGTTAATGATCACGTTCTAGGTTTCTTCGGGTTAAACGGTTTGGGGGTTTTGTTGGAAACAAGTTTTAAAATCGAATTAATTGGCATGAATGGGTTCGTGGGATTAGGGTGAAGAAAATCTGATGATTTCATGACTTGAGGTAGACGAATTGTAAGGGATCGAATGATGGGTTTTAGAAATTGGATTCGAACCTGTGTATACTCAAATAAACGGATTATAGTGAATTGTTTTTGAATTAAAAGCAACCAGTAGACTCGAAACGATCGCAGGGACCATAGCCCCATGGTTCTAGGTCCGATGGAGTTCGAATCGTGGGTCTATTGAACCAAGATTTGTTCGGCTTAAGGGTGAAACATAGGGGACGGGTTAGGTTGTGTTTAAAACTAGCTGAGATGGAATTATTATCAAATGATGAAGCAGTTGAGTTGATAGGATGTGTGGGTTATGAGGGAGGGGTTGCGGGTTCGAACCCGGCCCAACAATTTTTTTTGGGTTTTAGTATTACTTTGGTACTTTGCTCGTATCTCATTCGTTTTAAATCCAATTCGACTCGTTCGAAGTGCGTTGGAACCAGAATTCACTTCCTAACGTATTTGAATAATAAAACTCACATTTTGGACTGGGACCGTAATCGCGTATAATTACGGTTGTTTAAATAAAATCATACTTGATTTTATTTAAATGATTTCAAGGGCACGCGTATATATGTATGCGTATTCCTAACACCTTAACATACGTGTGTTGACACGTATGTGATTTCAAGCACAAAATGACTACCCGAATAACACAACGAAATTGTTTAAACACAGATCCTTCGTAAGAGGATTATCTACGCGAGTTCACGTATTTGATCATTCTGCAACAATCAAAGGTGCGTACACGGCCCCTTTCTTATTTTAACTGTTTTGGGGGAGAAAACATGTGCAACAAACGCTTTTAGATACATATCACTTGCATGAGTTAGCTGTTTACATTAAGTGCAAACATAGCATTACAAAGCCTTCTCTTTCGAACCGTTTAATTTGCCGGAGCGCAAAGCGTGGTAGTTAAAGATAGATCTATTGGGTTTGACAAACCTCACTTGGTAGATGGGATCTACGCAGGTGTTTGACTGACCAAACACACACATTGCTATTGTTCGTGCTAGACAATAGTGTTAAGGCAAAAACATGCTATAGCATGGCAACTCGTCAGCTTCGGTGTCGACCACTTGTGTAAATAGTTTATATGACTAGCTATCATGACTGTGCATGTGTGATTGTGTTATCTACAAACTTGATATTCAAACTGCTGTTTTGAACATTGTGAATGCTTAAACCTGTGTATGCACCAACCATTGTGTTGACTTGATTTACATGTTTTCTCAGGACACTAAGACACAAGCAAGGACAAGCAGGGACTAGGATGTTGAGTCTCATGCATGCATTTCAGTTCAAGTGTTTTAGTTTTGATCAATTAAGACATGGAATGTTATTGAAATTGTACTTTACATTTTCAAACTGTTACGTATTGTTATTGGTTTTAAAACGTTTCCGCAAACATTGAAACTTTGATATTACAGTTTTAGACCAACATATGTTTTGAAATTCATATAGAGGTCTTCGTTATGTCTAATGATCTGAGATCCTGGTTTGTCACGTTCCCAAACGGTATAATTCCGTTAGTTGGAAATTGGGGGTGTGACAGGTGGTGGGACGGTGTAGGGGAGATTGCGATCTACCTCTGCATATGCCCTATATATAAGCTTGTTGCGTTGCATCGGGAGGTTGTCAGTGTTGGTATAGGGTGGGAAATGTATAGGACTTAGGAATAGCTAGCTAATATTAGTTATGACCAACTAGGACACTTAGTATAATATTAGGAAATTTATAAATGTTATGAGTTTAATGATAGATAGGAGAGAAATATAGTTCCTATATGTAATCCTAACTGTTTAAATGAACTCATTTGACCACTTTTTGTATGCCTTATGTTGTAAACGGTAGTAACATGTTTCTAATTTCTTCAGAAACATGCCTCGCCGTCACAACGGAGATGATTCAAACAATGGGGATGCTAACAACAGTAATGCCAACTCCGGCATACAAGAGTTAGCTAATCTTATCTCTGGGCTGGTGAGCCAGTTGACTCAGGCTAACCAGAATATCAACCAGAACAGAGGTGGTGCAAACCCCCCAACTTGCACATTCAAGCACTTCAATTCCTGCAACCCCCTGAAATTCACGGGTGCTGAATCGGCCACTGGTCTGCTGCAGTGGTTCGAGAGTATGGAGAACACCTTCATCAACAGCGAATGTCCCGAGAATCTGAAAGTCCGCTATGCCACCAGTGTTTTCCAAAAGAGAGCACTGACTTGGTGGAATGGGGAAAAGCGAACTAGGGGAGTGGATGCTGCACTTGCACTGACGTGGACTGAGGTCAAGAACTTGATGACCACTGAATTCTGTCCTCGAAGCGAGATGAGAAAACTGGAGACTGAGTTCTGGGAACTCAAACAAGATAGTGGCGAGAACGTCATCTATAATACTCAGTTTCATGAGTATAGCTTACTGGTACCTCACATGGTGACACCCTTGGAAAGGGCGATTGAGAAATATATCGGCGGACTGCCGGTACAGATTCAGGATACAGTCTACGGGAGCAATCCCAAAACACTTGAGGCTGCAATCCGATTATCTGCAACTCTTACTGACAATCATGTGAGGAATGGAACACTCACTAGGAAAGGATACAAGAAGACTGACACCAAGACTGCTGCAAAGGAAGTCAAAACTGAATTCAAGTCTGAAGCTGCTAGCTCATCCAAAAGCAGCAACAAGAAGAGAAAGACCAGAAACTTCATGGTCGCTACTCCTGCTGCCAAGTCTGCGCAGCAATCATCAAACAATTCAACTGCCAGGAATTTCACTGGGAACACTCCTCAGTGTAATACCTGCCGATATCATCACGCACCGAACTTGCCTTGTCGCGTCTGCAACAACTGCGGCAAGTTTTTTAACGTCTGTCGGAGAGCACCGCAAGCACAAAGGATGCAACAAGCACCGCTTGCACTGCCAGCTCCGCATGCACAACCTATACCAGCTGTACCCATTCGCCAGGTACCTCAAGCGCAGGCAAGAGCCTGCTATGAGTGTGGTGAAGTGGGTCACTTCAGAAATCAATGCCCAAAGTTGACCGGGAACAATCAGAGGGTGGCAAGAGGCCGAGCTTTCCAGTTGAATGCTCCAGCTGCTCAAGCCAACCAGGACGTCGTCAACGGTACATTTCTGATCAACAACTCTTATGCATCTGTCTTATTTGATTCTGGTGCCGATAGGAGTTTCGTTTCATATGACTTTGAATGCTTTCTTGGTAGAACACGTACATATTTAGATAAACCGTTCAAGGTGGAAGTGGCTGACGGAAACACTATTGATATTGACAATATTATCGTTGGATGTACGGTGAACTTAAATGATCACGTTTTCCCAATTGATCTTATACCTATGCATCTTGGTAGCTTTGATGTTATCATAGGCATGGATTGGTTAGCCACCCACAAAGCGGAGATTGTATGCCATGAAAAGTATATTCGTATTCCCTTACCTTCGGGTGAAACTTTGAGAATATTTGGAGAAACTGCTAGTAAAGGTCTTAAGCTGATGTCTTGCACTAAAGCACACAAGTACCTTAGAAAGAAATGCGTAGCAGTTCTAGCTCATATTGTGGAGAAGAAAGAGAAAGAAAAGAGAATTGAAGATGTTCCGGTGATACGAGATTTTCAGGAAGTATTTCCAGATGATTTGTCGGGTCTTCCACCAGAACGTCAAGTTGAGTTCCGAATCGACTTAGTACCTGGTGCGAACCCAGTCGCCAAAGCTCCCTACAGACTTCGCCTTCGGAGTTGCAAGAATTGGCGAGCCAGCTGCAAGAACTTACCGATAAAGGATTCATTCGCCCGAGCCATTCGCCATGGGGTGCACCGGTCTTGTTTGTCAAGAAAAAGGACGGGTCATTCCGAATGTGCATCGATTACCGCGAATTAAACAAACTCACAATTAAAAATCGATATCCGCTGCCGCGCATCGATGATCTCTTCGATCAGCTTCAAGGCTCGGCGTGGTTTTCAAAGATCGATCTTAGGTCTGGGTATCATCAGCTTCGCGTACATGATGATGATATTCCCAAGACTGCCTTCAGGATAAGGTATGGCCATTATGAATTTTTGGTAATGCCTTTCGGCCTTACCAATGCACCAGCGGTTTTCATGGACCTCATGAACCGTGTTTGCAGGCCATACTTGGATAAATTTGTGATTGTATTCATTGATGATATTCTGATCTACTCAAAGACTAAGGAAGAACACGAGAAACACCTTAAGTTGGTTTTGGAGATCCTAAGAGAGGAGCGACTGTATGCCAAATTCTCTAAATGTGAATTTTGGCTTAAGGAAGTTCAATTCTTGGGGCACATAGTCAACGAATACGGTGTTCACGTATATCCTGCAAAGATTGATGCTGTGAAGAATTGGAGTACACCGAAGACACCGACGGAGATTCGATCGTTTCTCGGACTTGCCGGTTACTACCGGCGGTTCATATCGAATTTCTCCAGGATTGCTGTCCCTCTCACTGCTTTGACTCAGAAGAATAGGCCATACGAGTGGGGACCAAAGCAAGAAGAGGCATTTCAGACTTTGAAGCAGAAACTTTGTGATGCTCCTGTCTTGACATTGCCTGACGGGAATGATGATTTTGTTGTTTATTGTGATGCATCCAACCTAGGTCTCGGGTGTGTTCTCATGCAACGGGGAAAGGTTGTGGCTTATGCATCAAGACAACTAAAGATTCACGAGAAGAACTACACCACACATGACTTGGAACTTGGCGCAGTCGTGTTTGCCTTGAAGATATGGAGACATTATCTTTATGGCACTAAGTGTGTAGTGTTCACTGATCATAAAAGCTTGCAACACATTCTAAATCAAAAGGAGCTCAATATGAGACAACGGAGATGGGTTGAACTGTTAAATGATTATGACTGTGAAATTCGCTACCATCCTGGTAAAGCGAATGTAGTAGCAGATGCGCTTAGTCGCAAAAGTCAAGTTCAGATCCATAGTGTCCGAGTGCACACTAACCTCCGTAATGATGTTCTCACAGCCCAACAACACTCATTAGCTCAAGATAATTTGAAGAATGAGATGTCTTGCGGGGCTGAAATCTTATTGGAAACTAAGGATGACGGTTTGATGTATTATTTGAATCGGTTGTGGATACCGAACAGGGGTGATCTTAGAACGATGATTATGGATGAAGCTCATAAGTCTCGTTATTCAATCCATCCGGGTGCTGACAAGATGTATCAAGACCTTAGGGGCTTGTACTGGTGGCCTGGAATGAAGAAGGACATTGCTGAGTATGTATCTAAGTGCCTTAACTGTGCCAAAGTCAAGGCAGAACATCAGCGACCTTCGGGATTGTTATTACAACCAGAAATACCGACGTGGAAGTGGGAGAATATTTCTATGGATTTCATTACCAAACTCCCACGAACCACGAACGGTAAAGATAGTATCTGGGTGATTGTTGATAAATTGACCAAGTCGGCACATTTCTTACCAATACGCGAAACTTACCCTGTGCGGAAGTTAGCTCGTATCTACATTGATGAGATCATTAGCCGACATGGTATTCCCTTAAGCATAATATCGGACCATGATGCTCGTTTCACGGCACGATTTTGGGAATCACTTCATGAAGCCTTTGGAACAAGATTGGATCTTAGCACTGCTTATCATCCTCAAACGGGTGGTCAAATGGAGCGAACGATTCAAACATTGGAAGACATGCTGAGAGCTTGTGTCATCGATTTCGGTGGCAATTGGGATAGCCATCTACCGTTGGTTGAGTTCTCTTATAACAACAGTTATCACGCGAGCATTGGTATGGCACCGTTTGAAGCTCTTTATGGCAGAAAATGTCAGTCACCTATTTGTTGGACCGAGGTCGGCGATTCGCAGATTACTGGTCCCGAGATTATTCAGGAAACGACTGACAAGATCCGTCAGATCCGTGACAATCTGTTAGCTGCTCGCAGTCGACAGAAGAGCTACGCGGATAAACGAAGAAAACCTTTAGAGTTTGAAGTGGGAGATATGGTATTACTTAAAGTGTCGCCTTGGAAGGGCGTTGTACGATTTGGGAAAAAGGGGAAGCTTACTCCACGTTATGTTGGCCCTTTTAAGATCCTTGAACGGATCGGGAAGGTTGCTTACAAATTGGAACTTCCTCATGAACTTAGTAACGTGCATCCGACATTCCACGTGTCCAATCTGAGAAAGTGCTTAGCTGATCAGGATCTTCAGGTACCACTTGATGACATTCGCATCGATGATACCATGCATTTTGTTGAAAAACCAGTGGAGATAATGGATCGTGAGGTTAAGAAGCTCAAACGCAGTAGAATTCCAATTGTCAAAGTACGTTGGGAATCGAAGCGGGGTCCAGAATTCACATGGGAACGAGAAGATCAGATGAAGCTTAAGTACCCACATTTATTTACTACGGTCACTCCAAGTTGAATTTCGGGACGAAATTCCTTTAACTAGGGGAGACTGTAACATCACTGTACTTCCGGTTGTCCGTACATCCGAACATCCGTACGATTGTACTGTTACGACCGGAGATTTGTAATTATTAATGATTATGAAATTATTGATTTTCATTACTGATATTATCACTGTACTGGTATGCATGTTATAACACATTTATCATACGCGTAAACCACGGGAAGTTTAGTTGTGATACAACTAAACAGGCCCGTAGCGTTTATCGCAGTTACTCATTATTGATGATGACGGATTAATGGCCTGAGAATGGATTTGGGATGGAACTGGGAGTTTGTTAGAGTCTGGGTACTAAACATAGTCAAGGACCCATGGACATGGTTTATCGAAATAGCGGTGGGACGGTGGCTAGGGCAGTTGCGACTGACCCTTACATATGCCCTATACATATGCATATTTCGGTCTATCATGGATGTGTCAGTGACTAGGGTTTAGTGGGTTTTGGTTAGGGAAATGATAATATTAAAGTTATTAAATAATGGAAATTAATTACGCGATGTGAGGTTACGAACATTATTTAAACGCGAGTATTGATTCAGAAACATTGACTTAATAATGTATTCGCGTGGGTGACGATTCACACGAATATGATTATTAAGAATAATGTTCTAAAACGATATTCCATAAATCATAGATCAAATCGAAATACGGTACGAGCATCGGATTCGCAAAGGTGACGATCTTTACGAATACGTACGCGAGTAACGCGTTTCGACGAGATAATTAAATAATATCAAACGATATTAAATTAATAAATAAAACTTAAAACGTTTATTAGGAATCACAACCTAAAATGAGTTCGAATAAATTAATTATTAAATTATTAATTTAACGAAAATAAACGGAACCGCTTATTTAAAAGATTTCTTAAAATTATTTTTATTACAAAGAAAACACGTTTATTTAAAAAGACTTTAAACATGTTACAAAGAGAACCGTGTAAATTAGTAATGATTAACGCATATTAAACGAGTGTATGTTTGCGAAATAAAGATGGTTTAAAAAAAATAAATTTAATTAACGAAACCTTATTATTTAAACATTTTATGTTTAAATATGTTTACGTTTAAAAACCGAGCATTTCATAATATATCGCGATAAAAACGGGGCCGGGCACGCGGGAATGTGGTGGACATAATAGGTGGAAGACTCCACCATTTTGGTCATTTTCAAAGACCCTCTCTCTCTCTAAAACACACACACCCACATTCTCTCTACCTTCTCTCTAGCCTTTCTCCTTCAATTCTTGTCGGATTTCAGAGATCTCGGTGTCCAGACGACCGTGTGAACGAGAGCTACAAGAGGATACGAAGAAACTCGACTGTTGATCATGATTCGAAGGTATAATGGTCATTTTACTTTTCGGTTTTGGGGTGAAAACCCTACTTAGAAATCGAGCATCATCTTTTATGTTGTCCTTGGTTTTGTATATGTTAAACGAACTGGTAGGATACTTAGTGGAGCTAGGGATCGACTGTAACAGATTGTACACGATGTGGAAGAAGAACAGTGGATGGGGGTGCTGGTTCGTGAAAGGTGCCGCCAGGGCCGAACCCTACTTGGCCGCCGAACCCTAAAAGGGTGGCGAACCCCATCCTCCCGACGAGCCGAACCCTTCTCTGGTTGAACGAGCCTTCTGTTGAGCAGGAACTAGGGTGGCGAACCCTTGTTTCAGCCGAGCCATTCCTTCTTCCAGCCTGCAACGAACCCTAGGTCTCGACGAACCCATGCAGCCACCCTTTGCCAAACGAACCTTATGCTTCACGAACCATGGCCAGCGAACCCTATACCCCAGGCAGCGAACCCTTGAACTTGGGCCGAACCATGGGCTGCGAATCCATGCAGCGAACCCTGTGGTGCTTGACACACGAACCCACATGTGTCGAACCTTTGTAGTCAACCCAGACGAACCCTAGGTGTTAACCGAACCTAGGGTTGGAAGATCTGCTAGTCGAACCCTGTGGGGTCTGTGAGCCACGAACCGACCACCTTGGAACCGAACCTTGGCTGTATTTTGCCATAGGTTCGCTGCCACAAGGGGGAAACCCTACTTAGATTTACTTAACAAGGGTTTAAGGATAAATAAGAGACATGATTTTAGATACATATACACATATATATATCAATGCATGCATAGGGAATTAGAGTACCACCTTTTCTTGATGTCATGAGGTTGAAATTATGAGAGTGATTCAATTATAACCCTTTTTAACTTAAATTGAATATCTTTTTATGGAATAAATAAAACTAAGGTGGTTGACCTAATTACTCATGCATGCATAAACAAGGGCGTGTATGAATAAGAATAATATTTTAATACACTTGATTATGAAAAGTGAACATACAAGCTACAAGTAATTATCAACTCTAGATGATAGAAATTAACAAGTTTAATTCGCATGTTACAATGATCATCTATAAGCCTTAGGTGTTGCAAGTTAACTTAGAGTAAATAAACTAAGTAACTAAACACGTAAGGATTTAAATGGATACTAATTTGAAATGAAGCCCATATGCTTATGAGTGTGAAATAAAATATAATTACAGATAATTGAGTGGATCTTGAGATTCATTTACGCGAGCGCGCATACTTCTAAAACATTGAATCTAAGGACTACAGGTGAGTTCTCATAACCTCCCTTTCTTTAAACTGTTTTAGTTTTAAAACTCGGAGGTGAAACATGTATACCAGTTTAAATATTATTTTGATAACACAAGGATAATACCTGTTTATCATTATGATATTCATATTATGAATTATCACTGATTGTCATTATTATTCATCCGTGTAAATATTGTTATTGATTTCGGTCAATAACAAAGATTACATGTATTGTCACGTGGATGATTTCCACATCCGTGAATCATTGCCTTTGACTTCGGTTAATTGCTTTGACTTCATGTATTGTCACGTGGATGAGTTCCACATCCGTGAATCATTGCTTTTGACTTCGGTTAATTGCTTTGGATTCATGTATTGTCACGTGGTTAGCTACCACTCCATGAATCATGTATTTAACTTATGTTAATTACATAATGATCATGTATAGTCACGAACATTATTTGAGATTATGATTGATGAGATTGGTTGATTTGTTGTGGATTGATTATCTATATTTGATTATGATTATTTGAAATTGACTAGGTTTGATTTGGTTATGTGGTTATGTGATTTTGTAAGTGTTTGATTGTTGAATTGGTGGACGTGTGTTGGATTATCTCATACAGGTATTCATATGGATTTTCTCAAGGAGATCATAAGTCTTACACTCGTTTTAAACAAAGCATTTTATTAAACTATTTTAAAACACCAACTTTCAAACTCATTTTTGTAAAACATTTTTGAGTATAAAAACTTATGATTACTCACCAACTACTTTTGTAGTTGACACTTGATTTTCTTACATGTTTCAGGTGATGGAGACAAGTAGGATGAAGAGAGGATCTCTTCTATTTTGGACATCATCATATAGGCTCTTGGACTTAGTTAATTAACTAAATTTCTGGCGATTAGAGTTTAGTTAGTTTAACTAATTCTTTTGTGTAATTGATGTAATCGATTCATGATGAACATGATTTTTGTGTAATGATGTTGTTTGCTTAAATGATATATGATGATTGAATTAGATGCCCACGAGCTTTTGAACAATCTACATATCCCTCGTGGCATCCCGACGTTTCCGCCATCGGTCGGGGTGTTACAAGACTGAAGCTGCTAGTTCATCGAAAAGCAGCAACAGGAAGAGGAAGGCTAGGAGTTATGCTGTTACCACTCCAGTCACTCAACAGTCCTCCAAAAATTCCAACACTAGGAATTTTGGAACTGTTCCGCAATGCAACACTTTCCGATATCATCACGCACCTAACTTGCCTTGTCGCGTCTGCAACAACTGTGGCAAGTATGGCCATTTCACAAATGTTTTCCGGAGTGCACCGCAAGCACAAAGGATGCAAACTGCTCTGCTTGCACTACCTACTCCACAAGTTCAACCGATACAAGATGCACCTGTTTGCCAGGTACCTGCACAGGCAAGAGCCTGTTATGAGTGTGGCAAAGTGGGTCATTTCAGGAATCAATGCCCAAGACTGACAGGAAACAATCAACGGGTGGCAAGAGGCAGAGCGTTCCAACTGAATGCTCCGGCTGCTCAAGCCAACCAGGATGTGGTCAACGGTACATTTCTGATCAACAACTCTTATGCATCCATCTTATTTGATTCTGGTGCCGATAGGAGTTTCGTTTCATATGATTTTGAATGCATGCTTGGTAGAACACGTACACACTTAGATAAACCGTTTAACATGGAGGTGGCTGACGGAAACACTATTGATAATGACACTGTTATTATCGGATGTACTGTGAACTTAAATGATCACGTTTTCCCGATTGATCTTATACCTATGCATCTTGGTAGCTTCGATGTTATCATAGGCATGGACAGGTTAGCCACCCACAAAGCGGAAATTGTATGCCATGAAAAATATATTCGTATCCCCTTACCTTCGGGTGAAACTTTAATAGTATTTGGAGAAACTTCTAGTAAAGGTCTTAAGCTGATGTCATGCACTAAAGCACACAAGTACCTTAGGAAGAAATGTATAGCATTTTTAGCACACATTGTGGAGAAGAAAGAGAAAGGAAAGAGGATTGAAGATGTTCCTGTGATAAGAGATTTTCCTGAAGTATTTCCAGAGGATTTGCCGGGTCTTCCACCAGAACGTCAAGTAGAGTTTCGAATTGACTTAGTACCTGGTGCGAACCCTGTCGCCAAAGCTCTTTACAGACTTGCGCCTTCGGAGTTGCAAGAATTGGCGAGCCTATTGCAAGAATTGACAGATAAAGGATTTATTCGCCCGAGCCATTCACCATGGGGTACACCGGTCTTGTTTGTAAAGAAGAAGGACGGGTCATTCATAATGTGCATCGACTATCGCGAATTAAACAAACTCACAATTAAGAATCGATATCCACTGCCGCGCATCGATGACCTTTTCGATCAGCTTCAAGGCTCGGCATGGTTTTCAAAGATCGATCTTAGGTTTGGGTATCATCAGCTTCGTGTACATGATGATGATATTCCCTAGACGGCTTTCAGAACAAGATATGGCCATTATGAATTCTTGGTAATGCCTTTCAGCCTTACCAACGCACCTGCGGTTTTCATGGACCTCATGAACCGTGTTTACAGGCCATACTTGGATAAGTTTGTGATTGTATTCATTGATGATATTTTGATATATTCAAAGACCAAGGAAGAACACGAGAAACACCTTAAGTTGGTTTTGGAGATCCTAAGAGAGGAGCGATTGTATGCCAAATTCTGTAAGTGTGACTTTTGGCTTAAGGAAGTTCAGTTCTTGGGACACATAGTCAATGAAAATGGTGTTCACGTGGATCCTGCAAAGATTGATGCGGTGAAGAACTGGAGTACACCGAAGACACCGACGGAGATTCGATCATTTCTTGGACTTGCCGGTTACTATCGGCGGTTCATTTAGAATTTTCCAGGATTGTTGTCCCTCTCACTTCTTTGACTTAAAAGAATAAGCCATATGAGTGCGGACCAAAGCAGGAAGAGGTGTTTCAGACTTTGAAGCAGAAACTTTGTGATGCTCCTGTCTTGACACTTCCATATGGAAATGATGATTTTGTGGTTTACTGCGACGCATCCAACCTAGGTCTCGGTTGTGTCCTCATGCAACGGGGAAAGGTTGTTGCCTATGCATCAAGAAAGCTAAAAATTCATGAGAAGAACTACACTACACGTGACTTGGAACTTGGTGCAGTCGTGTTTGCTTTGAAGATATGGAGAAATTATCAATCAGAAAGTTTGCAGCACATTCTCAATCAGAAAGAACTTAATATGAGACAACGGAGATGGGTTGAACGGTTGAACGATTATGACTGTGAAATTCGCTACCATCCTGGTAAAGCGAATGTAGTAGCAGATGCGCTTAGTCGCAAAAGTCAAGTTCAGATCCATAGTGTCCGAGTGCAGACTAACCTTCGTAATGATGTTCTCACAGCCCAACAACACTCATTGGCTCAAGATAACTTGAAAAATGAGATGTCTTGCGGGGCTGAGATATTATTGGAAACTAAGGATGACGGTTTGATGTATTATTTGAATCGGTTGTGGATACCGAACAGGGGTGATCTTAGGATGGTGATATTGGATGAAGCTCATAAGTCTCGTTACTCAATCCATCCGGGTTCTGATAAGATGTATCAAGACCTTAGGGGCTTAACTGGTGGCCTGGAATGAAGAAGGATATTGCTGAGTATGTGTCCAAGTGCCTTAACTGTGCTAAAGTCAAGGCAGAACACCAGCGACCTTCGGGATTGTTATTGCAACCAGAAATACCCATGTGGAAGTGGGAGGATATCTCCATGGATTTTATTACCTAACTTCCATGAACCACAAACGGTAAGGATAATATTTGGGTGATAGTTGATAGATTGACCAAGTCGGCTCATTTCTTACCGATACGCGAAACGTACCCTGTGCGGAAGTTAGCTCATATCTATATTGATGAGATCGTTAGGTGACATGGAATTCCCTTAAGCATAATTTCGGATCGTGATGCTCGTTTCACGGCACGATTTTGGGAATCACTTCACGAAGCCTTTGGAACGAGATTGGATCTTAGCACCGCTTATCATCCTCAAACGGATGGACAGACGGAGCGAACGATTCAGACATTGGAAGACATGTTAAGAGCTTGTGTCATCGCCTTTGGTGGCAATTGGGATAGCCATTTACCATTGGTTGAGTTCTCTTATAACAACAGTTATCACGCGAGCATTGGTACGGCACCGTTTGAAGCTCTTTATGGCAGGAAATGTCGGTCACCTATTTGTTGGACCGAAGTCGGTGATTCACAGATTACTGGTCCCGAGATTATTCAGGAAACGACTGACAGGATCCGCCAGATCCTCGACAACCTTTTCGCTGCACGCAGTCGACAGAAAAGCTACGCGGACAAACGAAGGAAACCTTTAGAGTTTAAAGTGGTAGATATAGTATTACTCAAAGTGTCGCCTTGGAAGGGCGTTGTGCGATTCGGGAAGAAGGGTAAACTTGCTCTACGTTATGTAGGCCCTTTTAAGATCCTTGAACGGATCGGGAAGGTTGCCTACAAGTTGGAACTTCCTCCTGAACTTAGTAATGTGCACCCAACGTTTCACGTGTCCAACTTAAGAAAGTGCTTAGCTGATCAGGATCTTTAGGTACCACTCAATGACATACGCGTCGATGATACCATGCATTTTTTTGAAAGACCAGTCGAGATAATGGATCGTGAGGTTAAAAAGCTCAAACGCAGTAGAATTCCAATTGTCAAAGTACGTTGGGAATCAAAGCGGGGTCCAGAATTCACCTGGGAGCGGGAAGATCAGATGAAGCTTAAGTACCCACATTTATTTACTACGGTCACTCCAAGTTGAATTTCGGGACGAAATTCCCTTAACTAGGGGAGACTGTAACATCACTGTACTTCAGGTCGTCCGTACATCCGTACGATTGTACTGTTACGACTTGATATAATAATTATTAATGAAAATGAATTATTGGATGCATTATTTGATGATTATCACTGTTATTGGTATACATGCTTAGAACATATTATTATACGCGTAAACCATGGGAAGTTTAGTTGTAACTCAACTAAACAGAACCAGAGAGTTTATCGCAGATGATTACACGGATCATGGATTTTGTTTTGGAATGAAAGGAATTAGGAGTTTGTTATGGTTGGATTGCTAAACACCGTCAAGGACACATGGTCATGGTTTATCGAAATAGCGGTGGGACGGTGTAGGGGAGGTTGCGATCTACCTCTGCATATGCCCTATACATATGCATATTTCGGTCTATCATGGATGTGTCAGTGACTTGGTTTAGAGGGTTTTGGATTGGGAGGGATACTATTAAAGTTAATAAAATAATAAAAGTTTAATTGGAAATGAATACGCGATGGTGAGGTTACGAACATAAAATGAACACGAATATTAATTCAGAAATATTAAGTTAATAGTGTATTCGCGTGGGTGACGATTCACACAAATATAATTATTAAGAATAATATTCTGAAACGATATTCCATAACTTGTAAATCGAATAGAAATACGGTACGAGCGTTGGATTCGCAAAGGTCACGATCTTTACGAATACGTATGTAAGTAGCGTGTTTCGACGAGATAATTAAATAATATTTATTGATAATAAAATAAGAAAGATAAATTAAAAACGTTTATTAGGAATCACAAGCTAAAACAAAGCGGTTTATTTAAATAAATAATTTAACGAAATCGTTTTATGAAACAAGTTTAATTAAAATCAATTGATTTAAATGAAATATATTTATTTGAATGTTTTATCTTTTAAATGTGTTTTACGTTAACAACCGAGCAATTATTATATTTTATCGCGATAAAAACGAGACCGGACACGTGGTGACAATACGCGTTATAAGGAAGAAGATCACCATCTTCTTCCTCATTTCTACAACTCATCTCTCTCTCTAAAACACACACACACGCACCCCCACTCTCTCTCTAACTTCTCTCTAGCCTATCTCCCTCGTTCCTTGACGAAATCGCGAGATCTCGGAGCCTAAACGACCGGGGAATCAAGGAGAACAAGAAAGTACGAAGAAATCTCCAGTTTGGCCAACAAATTCAGGTAAATCTGAGCTTTTACTTTTCGGTTTTTGGTTAAAAACCCTATTCGGATTTAGCTACCATCTTGTATACGATTTATGGGTCTTACATGTGTTAATCGAATTAGTAGTGTATCTAGTGAGGCTGTAGATGAACTTGTAATGTTTTGGACATGATGATGAGGGTGGTGAATGGGTTCAGTTCGTGAGAACATATACAGGTTGGCGAACCTGTAAGGTTCGGCCGAACCTTCATCGGTCACAAATCAGGGATACACCACGAACCTTCATACGTGGTGGGCGAACCTTCATCAGCGAAGACCAAGGGTGGCGAACCCATATGGAGCCGAACCATTTGCATGGGCTTTCCCGAACCTAGCCTAACAAACTTTAACCCGCGAACCATTATAGGGTGGCCGAACCTACTGGGTCCCGAACCCTGGACCACCCTGTTCCGAACCTTTAGTGGGCTGGACGAACCTCGACTTGGATGAACCTATCTAAGCCGAACCATTCCTCTCTTGGCCGAACCCTTGGTCGAGCTTTGTTGGCCGGACCTTGACAGCTAGCCGAACCTTTTCTTTTCTATTGGAGCCGAACCTAAGCCGAACCTAGACATAGGTTCGCTGGAAATGTTGGGGATAAAACCTAAGCATCGAACCTAGGGTTAAGAGTGATCAAAGAACAACATAATGGGGTAACACACGCATGCATGAATAACTTGAGCCATTATTTCTTAAATTTTTATGAACATAAGTTGAATTATGGGATTTTTACATAGTGTTATATTCCATGTAAATGAACCATGTATCATTACTTTAAATTGAAATTGAATTGTCATAACTTAGTTATAAAGGAGGATCAAATTAATAAGACATGCATGCGTGTGTATAAATGAGTATGAATAAAGTGATCGCCTTCAATTTACACACCCTAGGAGGATAACACCTAAGAAATTACAAATTATTCTCATCATATGGTTAATTAAGACTCACAAGTCTAAACTAAAACGTAATGATGATCACTTACATACGGGGAGGGAGTTATCTTAACCTGGAAATAAATTAACAAAGTTGATGGCATCTACAATAATCAAAAGTGAACGCTTATTAACGCTTAATCAAAAATGAAATGCATATACTTATAAATACGAAACACTATAATTACAGATAGTTGAGTTGATCTTGAGTTCACTTACACGAGCGCGCATATTACAGGAACACTGATTCCAAGGATTCAGGTGAGTTCTCATACCCTCCTGTTTAAACTGTTTTGTTTTTAAACTCGGAGGTGGAACATGTATACCAATATTTAAAATATTATTTTGATAACACATGGGTGACACCTGGTTTATCGTTATGATATTCAGATTATTGAATTATCATTGATTATTGGTTGAGATGGATTAATACTTATCCGTGAGTCATTGCTGATTGAGTTGACTTAGGTCCTTCGCGATGATTGAGTTACTGTTGGTGAGTTGACTAACGTCCTCCTCAGAGACTCCACCGTTGATTGAGTAGACTGCGGTCCTCCGCGGTGTACATATTGACACTTATAGGAATGTCGTTGATTGAGTTGACTGAGGTCCTCCACGATGATTCCGCCGTTGATTGAGTTGGTTGAGGTCCTCCGCGGTAACTTATATTGATATGATTGTGATGATTGATGATTATTGAATTGATGAGATTAGTTGAATATACGTGGTTAAATAATTGTGATGATGGCGTATATGATTACTTGGATTTGTTTGGTTGTTGTGTTATGTTGAGATTTGGCAGAACTGGACTAACTTACAGGTGCACATGTGGAAGTTCTCGGGGAAATTATAAACTTTTATAAATCCATTTATCTATTTTTATAAACGTTTTACAAACATTTTTGACACATAAAAACTTATGATTTCTCACCAACTACTTCGTAGTTGACACTTGATTTTCTACATGTTTCAGGTAACGAAGACAAGTAGGTTGAGGAGGATGATCTCTTCTATTTTGGACATCATCACATAGGATTCTTGGACTTCGCTAATTAATTAAAATTCTGGCGATTAGAGTTTAGTTAGTTTAGCTAAATCTTTTGTGTAATTGATGTATTTAATTCATGATGAACATGATTTTTGTGTAAACATTTATTTGGTTTGATTGATATGTGATGGTATATATTTTGATGCCCACGAGCTTTTGAACAATCTACACATCCCTCGTGGCATCCCGACGTTTCCGCCATCGGTCAGGGTATTACACAGACAGTTCAATAGTAATCAATTGTATTGTGTTTATCAGTGTTGTTTGTTCTCAATTTCGTATGTTCTCGTTGTTATTAGCAAAGTTAAATAAGGTTTTGTCTTATTATGTTATGTTAATTATTGTGTGAATGATGTTGTTATCATGAAGTTACATTATCATGATTATCATTCCTTGTTGTTCCATATAGTCACCCTGTTGTCACTAAGATGTGGTAAGAACTAGTCTTACTACACTTAGTCGACTCAGGTGGTGGATGATACTTGTTCCATGTTATCTTGTAATATGTGCTGAGTTGTGAGCTAAGTGTTATAAGAACTGGTCTTATTACACTTACTTAACTCTGGTGTTTAATGATATTATGAAGATATATTATCTTCATATCATTCATGTGTTTTGTTGTTGTTGTCATCATGTTCACCTGTGATTATCTCAATGTTCGTTCTTGTAAGAATAATTAAGTGTTGTAAGATATAATCTTACAACTATATTATTCTATTATGTTGATGAGTTATGAAGTTATATTATCATATTCATCTTTGTTATCCCTGTCATATCATGATCATACAAGCATGCATACAATGATAAATGATAATGAGTCAATCAATATTATCTAATCAAAGTATAAGCAAAATGTTAAACTAAAACTTTTAAGTAAATAAAAGTTAAGCATGTTTCTCAGCCCCAAGAGTTTAAAATCAGTAAATGATTAGAAAAGGGGTATATGAACTCTCCTTGTAGTGGTTGTAGTTGACTTAGCTTAAACAGGAAATGCACGCGCTCGTTGTTGTACTTGTGGTTGTGTTCACGTTCCTGTATTGATTTCACGTTGTTTGTAACTTGTAAGTATGAGTTGTAAAGATTTTTGGGTGTATGTGTTAGCCATAAAGTTGGCTAACACTTCCGAGTCTCGGTCATCATTCGGCCCCGGTTCTTTTGTTATAGTTCATCATTATTATAAGTCTTTATGTTGTGTGTCTTACTTGATTCATTGTCATAATAAGTGATGAGAAATTTAACCCATAAGAAGTTTAATTTGTTTTAAACCCCAATTATAGATTACTCGAAAGTGTTGTCATTCTTTTTAATGTGTTGATGTACTTAACAAATGACACCTTACATTTCAACACACTTTGAAAGGATTCTAGGTATTAATTGATCCTTAAAGGATCATGTCACAAGTCTTGTAGTATACTTGAACTTTATGTGTTCGTCTACAAAACAACCATGTGGGCCAAACCAATAAACTATGGGCCGAAATAGTTATCAGTGGGCCAATTATGTCATTGTGGGCCGAACCAGTTGTGATTGGGCCGAACATCCCTGTTGGGCCAAATGTAGGGTCCCGTCTCGATTGGGCCTGGTCAAATGTCATGTGCCAAATATTTGTTTATGGCTGAATGATTTGGGTCAGAACAACCACAGTGGGCCGAAGCATGAGATGGGCCTAGCCTTTGTTGTATGGCCAGCTGATTACATGGGCCGATTGGGTGAATCTGGGCCTTCAGCCGAATGTGTATGTCGGTGAGAATGACAATGGCCGAATGGGTGGTTGAATGGGTTAGCACCAGGCGAAGAACTCCGGCCGACTGGAATGATTCAGCGCATGGGTGGCTGGCGAATGAGGCATGGGCAAAGGAGGGTGGTTACACCGAATCAGTGCCCACGAATGATGCTCCCTATCGAATGGCTATATGGCGATTGAGAGGCCACCCCAAGCCGGCGAATGGGCTATTCGGCCTGATGCCTTTCGGGCAGCTATAGGCCTCCTTCGGCCGTAGAAAGGGTGGGTCTATAGTCTTCCCCATTTCATGGCCAACTGGTGGTTTCGAAGGTGGTGTAGGTTAGAGAGGGTTCTCGTGGTCATTGGTTTCAGAATTTGAAGGTGATTAGCCGGTTTCAAGTAGTGGGTCAAACAAAGGGTAAAACCCTAACTTTTCGTGATGTTCAAGCTTCATTACCTCGATTTCAGATGGATTTGGCTCTAGATCGGTTTTTCTTTCGTGTAGAGGAGGTTGAGAGCTTCGAGTAGGTTCAAGAATCACTCGATTTCGTTGGGTTTTGAGTGAGTTATGGATGATTGAAGGTTAGGGTTTCTAGAGAGAGGGAATCCGGGAGAGAGGTTTTAGAGAGAGAAAGTGAAGAGAGAAATGAGGTAGATGAACTCATTCAAGGTATTTATACTCCGGGCGTGTTCGGGTTCGTTTTTGTTGCTCGGTTCGTGTTTTCGTTGCGTTTCGGGGTCGTTACGCGCGTATTTTACGTCTTTAAATTAAAGGATTTATTTTAAATAGTTAAAAGATGGTTATTCCTAGTAAATTTTTCTAATTTGATTTTCTTAAATTATTTTATCGAAAACATTTATTTTAAAGGTTTCGTCAGATCGCGTCACTTTCGCGCGTATTCGTTCGAATCGTCACCCAAACGAACATGACGATGGTTTTGCTTTCTGACTTTTGTTTTCTACTTTTCAGTCGTTATTTCAGAACTTCAAACTCACATATATGTTTGTGTAAATCATCACCCACGCAGACATCCTGTCAGTTTGTTATTCTGAAACAACACTGCACTTGTGTTTTGCATTGTGTTTCCTCACTGACGGACTCAACTAAACTTCCCGTTTTCACCTTGTTTTCATACTGATTCATCGGCCATCTGATTCCTGTCATTTAAGGATATCATATCGCAACCGACATGTTCTTGTTGTTTACTTGTACACTGTTGTTTCTCTTGATTCGTTGTATTAATTGTACTTAAGTTTTCACCTAAATACATACAACTTATTGTTTATCGTGAGTTGTTGTACTTACAGTATTTAAGTTTTCACATGAATACGTACAACTGTTTACTGTATTCCGAATTCTGTTATCACAAACATTGTTCATGCATTGTATTTACACACAGTAATTAGTGAAAGTACACATACCGTACGGACTGGCCGGACGATCAGGTACTGGATGTCACAATATCTTACACGTTGGGCTAATCCGTAAGGAATAGCTAACAAAGATCATTACATCTCTTTTTCATATGATGGGATATCTTACACTCCGGGCTATTTCGTAAGAAATAGCTAACAGAGACAATTAAGTCTCTTTTACAAATGTTGGGATAATCATACATGGGGATTCATGGGTGAAATGAAATGGGTATCCATAATTGTGTTACAAGTGGTGTGGAGTTCTATCAGTTATGTGGTGGGATGTTGGCTGGGGCTTGTTCCCCTACATATGCCCTATATATAAGCATAACTGATAGGATGAAATACTATTTGTAAGTATAACTATGGAGAGGATATGATGAGTGACAAATGAAACATTCCTAAACAAGCCTTGTGTGTAACATTGTGAACATGAATGACAATAAATCAATTGTTTTCAATTATCAAACTTATGAACTCACAAACCTATTATTGACTTTTTTTAAATGCATGTTTTCTCAGGTGACGAACATGTTTAGTCACCAGCATTCAAGGATTAAGCTAGTGGACTTTAGAAGACCTAGCTTCATTTTGTGATGAACATACTTTTGAATGACAAAACATTGAATCACATTTTGTAAATCTCGTACATATACAAGATAGAAACTCAATGATTCTTTTTGGTGGAATTACTTAGTTAAATTATGAACATAACAATGTAATTCTGTAGCAATGTCATGTTAGCATTTCTCATTTATATATCATGTGCTAAGCAAACAATCTGATCATTTAGATTATCAAACGATATCGCGCCCCGAGAACCTTCCGCCCGACGGGAAAGTCGATCCAGCCCGCCGGCTCGAGGTGTGACAGATTGGTATCAGAGTCATGGTTATAGAGAAATATAGGTCATATTACTTAAACGGTTTGGCCTAGACTATAACCTAGGGACCCTCATGTAGTTAACACACAACATAGGATTCTATTTGCATGTGTCTTCTGCGTCTGATCACTGCACTAACCGATTTTCTTTCGGTTATGATCAGAATGCCGCAAAGAAGACAACCACCTCTATTGCCGCCACCACAAGACTTAGCTCCGCATTCATCTACGCCATCACCATCTGACTCTCCTACACAACCACCTCCACCTCCACCTCCTCCTCCACATGTTCCACCTCCACAGCCACCGCCTATTCACGAGTTGGATCCGGCTACTATTGCTTTAGCCACTCTGCTGACGAGCCAACTAAGGGATGTGATCCCTGATATGATGAACAGAATCAACAACAATAACAGCAACTACACGGGAAACTCGTCTGGAGAGGGCAGCGGAAACACCAAGAATCAAACAGATTACTCCTACAATAAATTTGTGGGATGCAAACCGCCTAATTTCAGTGGAAACGAAGGTGCTGTTGGCTTGATCCAAGGGATAGAGAAAATGGAGACTACCCTCGACATCAACGGATGTCCTGATCAACACCGAGTGAGATATGTTGCGGGATCGTTTGAGAAACGAGCACTAACCTGGTGGAACGCCCAAGTTCAAACTCGAGGAAGAGACGAGGCATTGGCGATGCCTTGGGAGGATTTCAAAAGTATGTTGAAGGGCGAGTTCTGCCTAAGGAATGAACTGAAGAAAGTAGAAACAAAGCTGCTAAACCACGTGATCGTGGGAGCTGAACATCTGGCTTTCACCACCAGATTTCATGAATTAGCAACACTGGCACCGGATATTGTGCCCACACTCGAGAAAAGGATTGAACGGTATGTCGGTGTACTACCGCCTTGCATTCAAGGGCATGTGATTGCCGCACACCCAACCACACTGGAGATGGCTGTCACACTGTCAGTTAACTGACTGATGTGATGGTTGCCTCTGGCGTACTCAAGAGAGAGTCTGGGACTACTGAGGAACTAGAGCGACACCCTGCCAAGAAACAAAACGTCGCCAAGAGTTTCGCGACGACTACTACTACCAAGCAAGCAGTGCTGACACAACCACAACTGAACCACAAGCCTTATTCTAGCACGGCTCTATTCAGCAATAAGTGCAACTATCATCATCAACCTGACACAGGGTGCAGGCAATGTACTCTTTGTGGAAAAATGGGACATTGTTCACCAAAAAGGGTGCTACCGAGAGGGCAAGCACCGAGAGGACGTGCATTCCAGATAGGGGCGACTGCTGCACGCCAGGACACTGACACCAACACTGGTACGCTTTCATTCAAAATCTTTGTAGTTGTATTATTTAATACTAGCATATATTATCGCTTGCCTCTTTAGAGTTAGTTTAAAACTTACTCACATTTGGGGCAACACTCGAATATCACTTATACTAAATGACATGAACTTAATGTTCACTTACTTTTAGTGAACAAACACGTACCGTGGAAATTCAAGTCAAGGGACACAAGTAGTGTCAACATCATCATCAGAACGGATGCTTTACCCCTAATGGGGCTGAAGTCATCTGAACCGATAAAACCTTCTCCATGTCATTACAGTGAACAACAAAGATGCGTTCATAAATCTCATTGCTGAGGTACGAAAACTAACGATTTGATCCGTCACTGTTGTCCTACCGGACAATATATGGATCCATTTCAACAAGGGGAGGAATGAGAGGTTCATTATGACAAGAAATAACAAGCGACTACAAGAAACATAGTGCATGCTAAGAACCATGAAGTTGTTGTAACAACTCGAAATACCATGATGGGAGTGTACACCAACAGCTATGGATTTTAAGTGCCAAGCTACCCCACACTTCCATCGGACTTGATGTTATTAGATCAACATGGACGGTGATATCGAGTCCACTCAGTACATAACGATACACAAAAGCCTAGGCTCAATGAGAGGGACTAGGTCACACAACAACAACATCTTTTCGAGGAAGCTCTAACATTATGGATCGTGCAGTCGAGAGACTGAAAACAAATCCGTATCACAACAAAAAGACTCGATGAAACTCTAAACATAGCTCCGTGTAAACTGAGAACATGAGAAAAAAAACGAGATATCAAAACATCTCCACCTATACAAAGAAAAAGTAGTACCCGACAATGACGTTTAAATATCGGGACGAAATTTCTTTAACAAGGGGAGACTGTGACATCCAGTACCTCATCGTCCGGCAAGTCCATACGGTGTGTGTACTTTCACTATTCACTGTGTGTGAATACAATATGCAAACAGTGTGTAACAACAGAACTTAGAAAATAAGAAACAATTGTATGTGTTTAAGTGAAAACTTAAATACAGGAAATACAACAAATTAAGAGAAACAACAGTTTGCAAACAAATGACGAGAACATATCGGTTGCGATCTGATATCCATAGATAACAGGAATCAGATGGCTGACAACTCAGTACGAAAGCAATGTGAAAACAGGTAGTTTAGTTGAATCCGTCTGTGAGAATGTTCAATGTAAAACACTAATTCATTATCGTAGACGAATATTAAACCGACAGTGTGTTTGCATGGGTGACGATTCACACAAACATATATGTGGGTTTACTGTTCTGAACGATAACTGAGAAGTAGAAAACCAAATCATAAAGTGAAACGTACGATCGTCTTCGTGCAGTTAGCGCTGTGTACGAAAACGCGCGTAAGTGACGTTTTCTGACGAAACGACAAATTTAACGATTTAATCGCGAACGAAACAGTAAAATAACAGAAACATAATATTTATATTTTACAATTTTGAAACTCATCAAAAACAATTCACAAAGATTTAACTAATTAAAATTCGTAAAATACGCGGTTACGTGCCGGAAACGCGACGAATACGAAAACCGAGCAAACGAAACGAACCCGAACTCACTCGGGGTATAAATACCCTCATTGAGTTCATCTTCCACATTAAAAACTCTTCTCTCTCTGTTGGACCGATTTGGAGCTCGGAAACAATCCGAATCCAATGAAAAACTACTCGATAACCTCTGGGATAGTGCGGAATCCTATTCCAGGGTTTTCCAAACGAAACCAACAGAAACCGTGGTGATCCGAGGCTGTAGGAACAACTTGGAAGCAACGATCGAACACCACGGGTTGAGAATCGAACTTGGAAGCACAAGAACCTCTCAAATCTTCAAGGGTTTTGACACTGGAGTGCTAGGGAAGAAGGAGGGCTCTGGAAAGTTAGGTTTGAAATGATTTGAACATCTATATATAGGCTGTAGTCATTCGGCCGAATGAGTGGCCGAAGCAGCTCATTCGGCGAATGACCAAGCTCGAATGAGCAGACATTCGAATGAGTCATTCGGCGAATGACTCATTCGGAACTCAGACATTCGCTATAACCTTCATTCGCCGAATGACTTCATTCTAGAGTCATTCGGCCGAATGAGAGTACTTCATACTCAAACAGTTTATAATCAAATCAAACAACTAGATAAACATTAATAGACAATAATCAATAGAAATAAACATTATGAAATAGATATAAAGACAACTTCCATTAATACTTTGAACATTTACATGATAAGAGTTACAAAACTGAACTAGGGACAATAAACATGCATCAACAAACTCCCCCTTGGACCTAGTTCAACTCTTGGAAGTGTCTTTCTTGAAATACTTTTCTGAAATAGCTTTCCAGTCTGCTCCAGCGTGGATCTTGAAAATGCTGCAGAGACGGATCACTCTCATAAATTGCAAAGCTTGCACCATGTCTGGAACGTCGAAGAAAATCTGGTTTCTGAACAAAGCTTGAACATCCTTGTGAGACAAGTTAGTCAGCCACATAGGATCAAAGATCCTAACAATCTCCCACTGTTTGTCTTTGCACAAAACTATCACAGCCTCACCTGTGCGCCCATCATAATACCACCATCGGAAGCCATCCATAAAGTCTTGTCGCATCTTCCGCAGAGGAATCTTCTTCAAGACTTTAGGAGGAAGCCACTTCAGGATCACTTTATGCTTCCGGGTATCCCCATCTATCTCTGGCAAGTAGTACCTCTCTGGTTGCTGTGGCTGAAAGTTCACCCATCTCTTCCGGTATTCGTACTTGATTTGTCGAGAAAACCAAGCAGACATCCCAGAGTCACCACTGTATAGCATGTTCAGACGTGCTAGCTGATTGACTTCGAATCCAGGCAACGTCTTGAAATCATGTGGGTGTTTGAAGTAGTCAATCCCTTTCTCCCTCTTCACTGCATAGCACCCAAGATCATGGAAGTATGCCCAGCTAAGTATCTGGCCTCCAGCTTTATAGCCTTTGGTCCTGTAAACTTTCTTGTGCGTGGCTGGCATCTTCTCTGTGCTTTGTTTCTTCAATACCTCCCAGTATGCAGCCCATTCCTCTTTTCTTTTCTTTAGATCATCAGCTTCAGCCTTGCTTGCCTCTACTTGCTCTTCAAGATATCTGACCAAGAGATCCTCTGTTTCCTGATCAAATGGCTCAGTGAATGTAGGCAGCTCGTCTTCAGCCGATGTATACTTCGGGTATTCTTCATCGGTGATGTCTTCCAGAATGACATCATCTACATCATCAAAGAGTTCTGGTTCGGGCTCTTCAGTACTGGGTACAGAGGTTTCATCAGTGACCACCTCGTCAGGATTCAACCTGAACAGCTCGGCTATCTGCTCCTTAGATAAACAATGTATGATCTCACCCTCCTCCTTGTCGTAGCTGACCGAGTGCTGTATAATGCCCTGAGCGTCCAAGATCATAGTCAACGTCTTATCTAGCTGACGTCTCAACGGCACAGCTTCTACTTCCTCGGCCGCTTTGGGTTCATCTGTCTGTGCAGGAGGAGGTGGAGCAGAGGCTTTCTTCTTATCATTGGCTTTCTTGGATCGAATCTCTGATGAGGGAGGGGCCTGGTCATCATCGTCATCATCATCAGTACTCGATGAACCAGAAGACCCATTCCCAGATCCGTCCTTGGCCTCATCATCATGATCATCATCATCATCAGACTCATCGTCTTTGTCTGAGTCTTCATAGTCAACCTGTTCCTCATCAGACTCTTCTTCTTCGTCTTCATCTACTTCTTTGTCTGAATCATCGGAAGGAGCAGCAGAGCCTTCAAGCCTGGGAGTGCCTTCCTTGGAACTCTCGACAAGTTCAGCAAGGCGAGCATTCTCAGCCTCGAGCTGAAGGATCCTATCATTGAAACCAGAGGCTGTCAAAGCCAGCTGGTTGTGCTCATCGATGTACTTTAGGAGCTGCTCCTCCTGTTGAGCAGACCTGGCCCTCAAATCGGCCCTCTGGTCTGCTGCTTGAATAAGCAGAGTATCCTGCTCTTCAATCCTCCTTGTGAGCTGAGTAATAACCAGCTCTTGCTCCTTGTTCTTCCTCTCTTGCTCCATGCTCCTCTCCATCAGTCTCAAGACCATGCTGTTCAGTGTGCTAAGCTGATCCACAACTGAAACAGTAGGTATATGAACATCAGCACGGACTGTGGAAGGGCCAGAGGAAGCAGTAACATACACCGGCTCGCGAACAAAAGGAGTGGACAGAGGGGCAGTAGTAACCTGAGTGTGAATGGCCCTTGTCCTCGTCAGTGAAGAAACTGACACAGCTGCTACTGATGTGACAGTAGTTGTAGCAGCTGATGTCAGTTCTGACCTCCTTTGGAAAGAGAATCGGGATCTCTTTCCCCTACCAGCTCTGGATGAGGTGGGCTGTCCAGCAGAAACAATCACTGCTGTAGAAGCAGGAGCAGATGACCTAGGAGGGGGAGAAATATCAAACTCCGGAATAAATATCGTATCAGTAATATCCTCCAAATCATCATCTGTCCTCTTTCTCTTCCTCATCTCCACTCTTCCACCCTCATCCACTTTCTCAAACTCATCATCATGAGTCTCTTCAGAATCAGAACTGTCTTCATCACCTTCACCTGCTACACCTTCATCTTCACTCGAGTCTTCTGACTCATCACCACCACCTGAGGAATGTGGAACTGAAACATCGAGAGGAACAGTCACTGAGGATGTAGTAGTAGTCAAGAAGTCCAAATCCATCAGTGAATCGATGTCCACATCCTCCTCCTGAGCTGTTGACACAGCAACATCACCACCAGCACCAGAAACAGTAACATCAACCATGCTCTCTGAAGCAGCAGTGGTTATGTGTAATGATGTCATCTCACCAGCCTCTGAACTCTCAACAGCAACAGTACTCACCTCCACTGTGCTCACATCAACACCAGCACCACTCGGGCCTGCATCACCATCTCCATCCTCACCATCACTAACATCATCACCAGCTGGAACCACAATGTCCTCCACATCTGAGTCGGAGTTATCGTGTCTCCATCTTCTTCCAGCCGGAGCCCTGTAATCGGGTCGAGAGAGGTGACCAAATAGGGATCTAGTGGTGGGCTTCCTCTCCTTCCCTCTGTATGACAGAACTCTGTTGAGAGTTATGTCATTCATGTGCTCCAATCTAATGATGTCGGCATTAAGCTTTGGAAGATCTGGAATCTGTGCATCAATGATCTGCTGTATGAATCGAGGGTACATCAGGAACTTCTTGTCACCCTTTAGCCCCACATTCTCCTTCATGTGCAGAAAAACCATCTCGGAGAAGTTGAATGGTTTGTTGAGCACCAAGGCAGCAAATGCGCACTGAATGGTTTCGCGCATATCATCAAAACCTCCTCTCCTTGAGCCAAGGCAGTGAACAAGTACATGAGCCAAGTACTTGAACTGCGGGGACATGAACGCTTTGTTCAGAATCCCGGCTCCAATGTCTCCCTCGTACTTGCATCGGAGGAAGCATCCACGGACTAAGAATCTGTCAAGTAGAACAGGATGATCTGGAGAGTCCTGAAAACCACAAACCCTCCGTATGTGCTCAGCAGACACCACAACATCATGACCCCTGACCTTGCCCCTAATGACTGTAGGCTCGGCCTCACAATCAATATCAGCTGATGTCCAGAAATCCTGCTGATGTGATAAATAGGGCACATGGACTGTCGATATGGCAGTGAATATCCTGGAACGCCTCAAGAATGTAATAATATATGTGTAGTTCTTCGCGTTCGGAGTCGTCAGATCAAGATGGGCACAGATGTTATGCTTCGGAACTGATTTGTATCCTGCCATACTGCACAATACAAGAAATACACATGTCAGTACAAGACAATCGCTAAAACAATGAGATTTAACAAAAAATCAGATTAACTGTTTTTCTGATATGCCGAATGAGTCCATTCGCCGAATGAGTTATCTGTCGAATGAGGCTCATTCGTCGAATGACTCTCATTCGTCGAATGAAACTTGAGTATGACTGGTCATTCGCCGAATGATCCATTCGTCGAATGAGGTTCATTCGCCGAATGAGTCATTCGCCGAATGACGACATTCGGCAGTATCACTGAGTTCAAAATCCCTTTGTTCAAAATCTCAAATCAATCCCAAAAACCTGGTAAACAACCCTCAGAAACGACCGATTAGCAATTTTAATACATGACATTTTGGGTTTAAGGTCCATCTTAACAGTTTATTTGTTGGGCGAATTTCAAAACCCTAAAAACCCTAAATGCTAATCTGTTTGACATGATTTCGTGGATGGAATCGGTTGAAATTTGATCTCCATATACCTGAGAAGAAGTAGAAACATATTATCAGAAGCAGGATCAATATCAATCAAAGAAAATCAGGTAGGAGTGCACTGTGTGTGATTCGCCGAATGAGGATTAATCTGATATCACGAAAGAGGAAATGGTCGAATGACTCTCATTCGGCCGAAACACAGTTATATACTGTGTACTCATTCGCCGAATGAGCTAGGCGAAAGGTCACAAAGTTTCTGTTTCATTCGCCGAATGAATGTGGCGAATGAGTCAATCGGTGATGTTCATTCGCCGAATGAGAATGTCGAATGAGACATTCGACACTCTTCATTCGTCGAATGAAGTTCATTCTGAGAAGCTTATTTGGTCGAATGACTCATTCTCATTTGGCTGAATGAGTCCATTCTGCCTCTCATTCGCACGAATGAGATATGGACTTCTCCAAAACTCCAAAATTTCAAAGATTTGACATTTTGTGCACCAAAATTTAACCAATTATGAAGATATGTCTAGTTGGTTCAGGATTCAGACATGACAGGCATCCGAATCTACAAATGATCATCTAAAATAAAATTTAAAATAGAAAATCTTTTTGTATTTTTCTGAAACAACCAAACAACTGTACAAACATAAATTAAAAGCAAGTAAACACAAGTAAACACATATTTTTGTGAAAAGCCCGTTAATAAAATAACACAAATCTCTGATTACATCATATAACCTTTAATGAATGCTTCACTTCAATCACAATTTCATTTTGACACGATTACTGATATATTTGTCCAATTTTAAACTGATCAATACATAACTCTTCAAACAAACTAAATGATCACTCATATTTTCTGACTATGTTCTCCAATTCATTTCATCAATTAAGATCAAAATCAGTTCATAACTCATTTCAGCATATCTTAATACCAGTCATCATGAATTCAATAAGATTCAATCATTTATTATCTTTTTGGATTTTTCTTGTTCTATCCACATGGATGGCTTCAGCTAGGTCCGTCCCAGCAATATGGCACATGTATGGAATCGAACTTTATTTGTTTAAGTTTTTCTCAAGCTTAATACCAGCTTGCATTAGATTTTCTTTACCAAGCTTAATACCAGCTTGTCTTTGATTTTTCTTTACCAAGCTTAATACCAGCTTGTCTTTGATTTTTCTTTGAATGAAACCTCATTTGATTTCATGATGACAGGTGTATGCTTGATTTGAGTCAAGAACCATTTTTCACTCAAAAGCCTTAATAAAATGGATCCCACAAGTCAAACTTTCTAAGTTCTCATAAGTCATTTATTTATTTTGTATAGTCAGCCTATCAGTACATCCCATCATCATTTCCTTATGATTTTAGCTCATGCATTCATTTCTGCTTCTATGACATAATGAAATCAATGTGCTATATCATTAAACAGAACTGTTTCATTTTTAATTTTTCTGTTGTTTTTGATTTTTCAAATTTTCTATTGTTTTTGGTTTTTCAAATTAGAATATCTCCCCCTAAAAACCTAAAAATAGAAAATCTTTTTTGTGTTTTTGTTGATACCACTTTGTTGGACCGATTTGGAGCTCGGAAACAATCCGAATCCAATGAAAAACTACTCGATAACCTCTGGGATAGTGCGGAATCCTATTCCAGGGTTTTCCAAACGAAACCAACAGAAACCGTGGTGATCCGAGGCTGTAGGAACAACTTGGAAGCAACGATCGAACACCACGGGTTGAGAATCGAACTTGGAAGCACAAGAACCTCTCAAATCTTCAAGGGTTTTGACACTGGAGTGCTAGGGAAGAAGGAGGGCTCTGGAAAGTTAGGTTTGAAATGATTTGAACATCTATATATAGGCTGTAGTCATTCGGCCGAATGAGTGGCCGAAGCAGCTCATTCGGCGAATGACCAAGCTCGAATGAGCAGACATTCGAATGAGTCATTCGGCGAATGACTCATTCGGAACTCAGACATTCGCTATAACCTTCATTCGCCGAATGACTTCATTCTAGAGTCATTCGGCCGAATGAGAGTACTTCATACTCAAACAGTTTATAATCAAATCAAACAACTAGATAAACATTAATAGACAATAATCAATAGAAATAAACATTATGAAATAGATATAAAGACAACTTCCATTAATACTTTGAACATTTACATGATAAGAGTTACAAAACTGAACTAGGGACAATAAACATGCATCAACACTCTCTCTCTAGAACCTCATTCCCGGTTCCCTTTCTCTCTAAAAACCATAAATTTCAAACCTCCATAACTCACTCAATACTACACCAAATCACTCCATCTTTGGACCAAATCGAAGCTCTCAACCTTCTCTACAAGAAAGTGCAACCGATCTGGAACGAAAACCATCTGATTCGAGGTAATCTGTGATGAAATGTCTCGAAAATTAGGGTTTTCAACCCTTTTGTGTGAACCACGAACCTAACCGGTGTAAAAACCTTTCTATTTGATCACACCACCACGAAAACATGTTCTAACACACCTAAACTGTGAAAACCACCATGAAGCATGACTAAAACCTGGGATGAGGGGGACGGTTTACAACTCTACCGAATGGGGCTGGGGATGGCCGAATGGCTGCCGAAGAAACCACATGGCCGAAAGGCCATGAGCCGAAGAACACTAGGCCGAAGCTGAGCTGATTAAAGGAACCTATTCGGCCACTTAGTCATTCTCCTGGGTTAACCATTCGAGCATGTACATTCGGCCGAACCATCTGGCCGAACGAATTACGTAGGAGCCGAAGGAGCACCATTCGTGGAAGCTTCATTCGGCTAGACATAAGCTCCTCATTCGGCCAATGAACCATTTTCGACCATGACACCTAATTGGCCCACCAGTTCGGCCCAAGGCCTACTATTTCTGCACAATATTAATACCCTGGCCCAGTACATGATGGATTCGGCCCACTGGGATTGACTAGGCCCATACACATTTAATTCTGCCCATGTTGGCTGATTCGGCCCAGATTCCTTGATTCGGCCCATGAGACTATTTCAGACCATGGTCTTGATTAGACCCACTGGGGTATAGTCGGCCCAATTAATTGCTCGGCCCACTTGGTTAAGGATGAAACCCAACTCACTAAACCAACAAATATGGATAACATGCATGGAATCATACATTAAATATATAAATTTACTACAAAGGTGGTGAATTTTGTGGATTAATGAACTTCACAAAATCTCCAACCTTACTCTTTGGAATTAATACAAAGGATTTCAAGAGGGATGAAACAAGATGAACATGGATCATAAAAAATTCACTTACAATATACTAAGGGTTTATAAGCTTTAAGCTAAAACCTAAGTTGTGTATTTATACACAATAGTAAATTTCAAGGTTTTACTACATGAAATAGGTTCATGTCGAGTTAAACACAAAACCTTAACAACATGACAAGTTAAGTAATCAAATTGTTTAAGTGTTAGTATAATTCCTAACAAGAGAATCGAGGCCAAATGATGACCGAGATTTACGAGTGTTAGCCAACTTTAGGGCTAACACATACACGCACACAACTCAACTATAACTTATACTTATAAGTTACAACAACGTGAAATCAATACATGATCGTGAATACAACAACAAGAACAACAAAGAGCGCGTGCAATTTGTTTAGACTAAGTCAACTACATCAACTACAAGGTGAGTTCATATGCCCCTTTCATAATCTTAACTGGTTTCAAAGTTTGGGGCTGAGAAACATGCTAAATCTTTTATTTACTTAAAATCTTTAGTACAACATATCATTTATACTTTGATTTAGATAATATTGTTTTAATCATTATCGCTTATCACTGTATGCTTGCTTGTATGATCATAACATGACAGACGCAACTAAGATGAACTTGATAATATAATTTCATGAATCATCAACACAATAGAATAACATAGTTGTAAGATTCTATCTTACAACACTTAATTATTCTTACAAGAGAGAACAATGAGATTATCATAGGTGAACACGATGACAACAACGATAACAAACATGAATGATATGAGGATAATATATCTTCATAACATCATTTGTCACCGGAGTTAGCTAAGTGTGATAGGAAAAGTTCCTATAACACTCAGCTTATAACACGGTGCATACTACAAGATAACACAAAACCAGTATCATCCACCACCTGAGTCGTCTAAGTGTAGTAAGACTAGCTCTTACAACACTGTAGTGGCAACAGGGTGACCATATGGAACAACAAGAATGATAATCATGATAACATAACTTCATGATAGCAAGATCATTCACACAGTTACTAACGTCGTGTAATAAGACAGGATCTTATAACACTTTGTTAAACTCATTTAGAACACACCTCATAGAGATAACAGTTGAGAAAACTAATTGTGATTTCGAGGAGGATATCATTATGACATACTCTTAAGATGTCATACTACACTTATACTATTACTGGGTGTTAAGACAAGTTCTTATCACACATGATTAGAACATGAGAACACATAGCATAGGGATCACTATTATGATCATCATAGAGTACATCAAACATTAACAACAAATCATCGGGTTGTAATAAATCATAATCCTGGAATAGGGTTCGGAGGATCCTATAGGAGTGAGCCTGGGATACTTAGTTAACTTATTTTAAACAATCATAACACTTACATCATTCATAATAAACATCTTGGGTAATCAAAGGGGGATCACACCGGCCACGAGAGGTGCAATCATTCATATTCATGCACACCGTAAATTTGTGGAAACGCATTCATACAAATAGATATCGTGGTAAGGATATCTTACACACCGGGTTGGCCAGAAATGACAACCACTGGGACAATTATGTCTCAATCTAGATATGATAGAGAGGATATCTTACACGCCAAAACTTATCAATGGTAACACGCCTAGAGACAATTAAATCTCACTCAAATAGATATCGTGTGGAGGATATCTTACAAACCGGACTGTGCAGTACTGACAGTCCCAGAGACTCTTTTGTCTTGCTCTAGATATCTTAGTGGGATATCTTACACGCCGGGCTAATCAGAAATGATTAGCTACTAAAACTATTAAGTTTTGCTCTAGATATCGAGGAGGATATCTTACACGCCGGGCTAATCCGTAAGGAATAGCTAATAGAGATCATTACATCTCTTTTTCAAATGAAGGGATATCTTACACGCCGGGCTATTTCGTTAAGGAATAGCTAACAGAGACAATTAAGTCTCTTTTACAAATGTTGGGATAATCATACTTGGGGATTCATGGGTGAAATGAAATGGGTATCCATAGTTGTGTTACAGGTGGTGTGGAGTTCTATCAGTTATGTGGTGGGATGTTGGCTGGGGCTTTTTCCCCTACATATGCCCTATATATAAGCATAACTGATAGGATGAAATACTATTTGTAAGTATAACTATGGAGAGGATATCATGAGTGACAAATGAAACATTCCTAAACAAGCCTTGTGTGTAACATTGTGAACATGAATGACAATAAATCAATTGTTTTCAATTATCAAACTTATGAACTCACCAACCTAGTGTTGACTTTATTTAAATGCATGTTTTCTCAAGTGACGAACGGGTTTAGTCACCAGCATTCAAAGATTAAGCTAGTGGACTTTAGAAGACCTAGCTTCATTTTGTGATTAACATACTTTTGAATGACAAAACATAGAATCATATTTTGTAAATCTCGTACAGATACAAGATAGAAACTGAATGATTATTTTTGGTGGAATTACTTAGTTAAATTATGAACATAACAATGTAATTTAACTTTGTAATTCTGTAGCAATGTCATGTTAGCATTTTTCATTTATATATCATGTGCTAAGTAAACAGTCTGATCATTTCGATTATCAAACGATATCGCGCCCCGAGAACCTTTCGCTCGACGGGAGAGTCGATCCAGCCCGCCGGCTCGGGGTGTGACATCCGGCCCGCCGGCTCGGGGCGTGACATCCGGCTCGGGGCGTGACATTGAATTTTCACCTAAGAATGGGTTTAAATGGATGGGTGAGGTCAATTGCTTTCTATGCTCATAAAAGATGAAATTCTCGTGATTAGGATCTCATTTGATTATGATCTAGGCATAATTGGTGATATGGGTCATGTGGTGAAATTTGAATATAAAAGTCAACACTTGTGTTAAACCTATTAGTTATGATAATAGAAAACGATAGTGGTGACTCTAATGGAACCAAATTACATGTGAAGGAATTTTTAGCGGACAACTCATTGGGTTAAGGTAAGTCACCTAACTTATTTTTTTCACATGTGCAATGGTGTGTTATGCATATGTGCATGAATATGTGTTGAAATGTATGTTTGCCTTGGTGTTGATCAATAACATGTAATTATGCGGTATATGCATGTTGGGTGTTAGGTGTTTGTTTTGGTGTATGGCTTATTGGTGTTTAGCAATAACTGCATTAGGTGTTCATAATTGCACTTCATAGAGTTGATGTGTAGTAATTCACAAGTCGTGTGAAAGATTGGAATGATTCACAAGTGGTGTGAACTTCCATAGTCAATAGAGTTGAATTTTATTTTATAGTTTGCAAGTGATGTGAACTTTGTAAAGAGTGTGAATTGAAGGGGGTAAGTCACCCACCTATTATACTTGATATGATTAAATGGTGTTATGTACACATATATGTATATATGTATATGGAATGTACATGGATGGTTGAATTTGGATGAATTGGTGTTCGTATATTTGTTGCTTGAAAATAACATGCAATAGGTGCTATAATTGCTTGGTTATTGTAATGGAGTTAGTTTACAAGTGGTATGGTGAAATAAGAATGATTTATAAGGGGTGTGAACTTCTTATATGAAGTTTGACTGGAAGTGATCAAACAATTCAAATTGGTGTATGTATATTTGGTGCATTTCAATAACATGAAATAGGTGTTTCATTTGCTTAGTTATTGTAAATTTCTATGTTTACATGTGGTGTGGAGGAATAAGGATGATTCACAAGTGGTGTGAACTTCTTATACGAAGTTTGACTAAAAATGGTCTAACAATTCAAAAGTTGTGTGAATTTGGAGTTGGGTTGAATGACAAGTGGTGTGATCTTCCCATGGTGAATCTATGGTGTTTAAGTAAATCATAATTAGTGGTGTGATTGCTTACCTTGAGAATTCCTTGGTAAAAAGGAAGTCTCAAGGAAGTGGTGGGAATCATAATTTTAAATATTAATGGTTGTAGATACTAACACATTGGTTGCGTTTTAAAGTGTTTATAAATATGGATTTCATGTGTTGAATATGTTGATAATGTAACAAATGGAAATCCTTGGGGAAAAGGAAGTTTCATTAGTTTTGGGTGAAAATTTGTGTTAATAGGTTTAGGTGTAAATGACCCGTTTAACAAATCGTTTGGTGATTAACTTAATGATATCACCATATTATGTTTTGGAACTTGGTAGTTAAGTTTCAAAGGTGTTGTGTGATGTATTTGGGAGAAACGGAAGGGTCGAAACGATCCGGGAGGTTACGAGGGTGTAAAACGCGATAAAAGTGATATTTTGTATCTACAGGGAGCATAAGCTACGTCCTGGGCATAACCTGCGGCTGAATGCTTCTGTTCAGGTGGCAGTATCCTACGGTCAGGCCATAAGGTACGGTTGGATTGTTCTGTTTAAAATGACCATAGCCTACGGTCAGGCCATAAGCTACGGTTGAATTGTTCTGTTTAAATTGACCATAGCATATGGTCAGGCCATGAGCTACGGCTGGTGGTGTCCAAAATCACTCCTTTTGGTCGTTTAATCGCGTTTTAGGGTCCAACAACCTTCAATTATGAACCAAAGAGTATACATAGGTGTTATTATTTAGTTCTAATGAATTAATGGTGATTTTAAGGTGGTGTTTTCTAGGTGAACGTAAAGGGTGATGGCGCATGTGATCGGATTACTTGAAATGATTCGGATCGAAATGTGTATTGGGGTTTTATTTTGTTAGTTAAAAAACAAAGGTTTTCTGGATACTTTTGATGCCAATGGCATTTGTTGAATGTTTAACTAACATTAAATCTTTTGGAAGTTAGATCAAAGTGTTAATATGAAGTTGTTTATTTTAAAAAAGAATCTGGGACCTATAATTTGTTGTTTTAAACATGTGTTATACGTGTGTACGATTTTGTCAGACCCCGAGCCGGTGGGCTGGATCGACTTTCCCGTCGAGCGGAAGGTTCCCAGGGCGTGATATCGTTTGATAATCAAATGATCAGATTGTTTTCATAACACATGATGTATAATTGAGAAATGCTAATCATGACAATGAAATAGAATTACAAAGTTAAATTGCATTGTTTCTTCATAATTTAACTAAGTAAATCTAATCAAAAGAATCAATGAGTTTATATCTTGTAACTGTACAAGATATACAAAAGATGATTCATTGTTTTGTCATTCCAAAAGTATGATCACACAAAATGTAGCTAAGTATTCTAAAAGTCCTCTAGCTATGTTCTTGAATGCTGGTGACTACACCTTTTTGTCACCTGAGAAAACATGTATTTAAACAAAGTCAACACTAGGTTGGTGAGTTCATAAGTTTGATATTTGTAAGCTTTGAAATGTTCACATACACAATCACAATGTCATACTTGTTGTTTGTAAGTTGTTTGATTCACCCGTTCACACAATGGCCTTTCCATAGTTATACTTACAAGTGATATCTCATCCTATCAGCTATGCTTATATATAGGGCATATGTAGGGGAACCAAGCCCCAGCCAACATCCCACCACATATCTAAAAGAACTTAATACCACTTACAATACAACTACGGATCCCCATTTTGATTTCGCCCGTCCGTTTGTGTTCATCACCCATTGAATCATGTGTAGAATAATATAATATGAGGGGTTTAGTTATCAAACCGAAGTATTGATAAACCCTCGATGTGTTACGGAAATTAGATTAATTTAATCTGATCCTTGTTATTATTCTATTACTTGTGGGGTTAACTGTTAATCACTTTTAAAAGTAAGAGTGTTAGTTAACCAATTGATATTTGTTCTCAACTTGAAGTGCATAGAGCCTAAAAGGAATCCATTGCAATCCTCACGTAATGAGATTACAATGCATCCGATTTACCTCTACCACTTTGTATAACCGTAGGCCTCATCGAAACTGTTACTAGTAATATGATATGAGAGAAAATAAATTCTTCCGTCTACTAATCAACATGTAACGATGGATTAATTCCAATTTCACTGCAGATTAATATCACCATGTGTCGCTTTCCAGACCCTGATTGTTCGTCGCCCTGTCACCGATCACACATTACCGGCCAATGAATCAATACGATCAACATACTAGCCCTACAAGCTAGAGGTTTGTCAGACCTATGGTACCGGTCACACATTACCGGCCAATGAATCAATATTATTGTGTTCATCAATGTTGGTGTTTGTTCTCAATGTTATATGTTCTCGTTGTTGTTAACAAGGTTAAATAAGAACTTGTCGTATTACATTATGTTAATTGTTGTGTGAATGATGTTGTTATCATGAAGCTACATTATCATGATTATCATTCATTGTTGTTCCATATAGTCACCCTGTTGTCACTAAGCTATGGTAAGAACTAGTCTTACTACACTTAGTCGACTCAGGTGATGGATGATACTTGTTCTATGTTATTTTGTAATAGTTGCTGAGTTGTAAGCTAAGTGTTATAAGAACTTGTCTTATTCTACTTAGTTAACTCGGTTGTTGAATGATATTTTGAAGATGTATTATCTTCATATCATTCGTGTGTTTTGTTGTTGTTGTCATCTTGTTCACCTATGATTATCTCAATGTTTTTTCTTGTAAGAATAACTAAGTGTTGTAAGATATAATATTACAACTATGTTAATCTCTTGTGTTGATGAGTTATGAAATTATATTATCATATTCATCTTAATTGTTCCTGTCTTATCATGATCTTACAAGCATGCATAAAATGATAAATGATAATAAGTCAAGCAATATTATCTAATCAAAGTATAAGCATTATGTTAAACATAAAACTTATAAATAATTAAAAGTTAAGCATGTTTCTTAGCCCTGAGAGTTTCAAATCAGTTAAGATTAGAAAACGGGCGTATGAACTCACCTTGTAGTTGTTGTGGTTGACTTAACCTAAACACGAATGCACGCGCTCTTTGTTGTACTTGATGTTGTTTTCACGATCCTGTATTGATTTCACGTTGTTGTAACTTATAAATATAAGTTATAGAAATTTGTGCGCGTGTATGTGTTAGCCCTAAAGTCGGCTAACACTCGTGAGTCTCGGTCCTTATTCGGCCGTGTTTACTTGTTATTGTGTTTAATAATACTTAACCTAATTAGATTAAAGTTAACACACTTTTTCATGGTCTTTATATCCAACTCTATGTAAACTTGTCATGATAAGTCACCTTGAAGCCATCTTAGTTTATAATTACCAATTAGATTTATGGTTTAAGACCACGTGTTGTTCTTATTACCCTTGAACTATTGTTACACGATTAATAATTAGTTATGTCCCCATTTTTATAAAACATAAGGTTTTTGCCTTTATGAACTTGGCCCACAATCTTGTCACTTTTGTAGTAAATCAGGTTAGTAATCCCATGCACATTATCACATGTGGGCCGAAAATCAATTGGGCCGAATATAGGTGGCCTTGGGCCGGATATGCTGTGTGGGCCAAGCTATTGGGCTAAGAGGATTTGCATGGGTCAAACAGTGGTGTTGGGCCGATCCACTAGTATCATGGGTCAATCCTCGATTGACTTGTGGGCTAAACCACCATGGGCCGGATGTAGGTGGCTGTCGAAAAGGGTGGCTTCCGAGTGAGGCTCATTCTGAGATGGTGGCCGAATGGAGTCACACCCATGAAGCTTCACTCGCCCGAATGGATCTCACATGAACCGACCGAATGAAAACGTGGTTCCCGAATGACATGGCTGGCGAAAGGGAGATGGTTGGCCGAAAGGGTCATTCGACCTGGGTGTCTCGGTCGGCGGCCTGTGGCCATGCGGCACCTATTCGCCCGAAGTGGCCCATTCGCCCAACTTTGGCTTGAGGTCGACTGAGATGATTCCACAGAGTTCTCAGCCCCGGATCTAGGGTGGTTCTAAGTAATGGTGTGTGTTAGGACTAGTTTCTAGGGGATAAGGTTCGAAAGAAACAGGTTTAGAAACGGTTAGAGTTCTAGGTTGACCAAGGGTGTAGAAAACCCTCTTTTTCACGACATTCAAGCTTCATTACCTTGATTTTCAGTGGGATTCACTCCAGATCCTTTGTACTTTCGTCTAGAGGGGATCAAGAGCTTCGATTTGGTCCAAAGATGGGGTGATTTGGCTTAGAAATGAACCAGATATGGAGGTTTGAAGTTCAAGGTTTTAGAGAGAGAGGGAGCCGGATTAGGGTTTTTTAAAGAGAGAAGAAGAAGAGAGAAATGGGTAGGTTGAACTCATTTAGGGTATTTATACCCCGAGTGAGTTCGGGTTCGTTTTTGTTTGAATTGTGTTTCCTCGCTAACGGACTCAACTAAACTTCCTGTTTTCACATTGTTTTCGTACTGATTTATCGGCCATCTGATTCCTGTCATCTATGGATATCAGATCGCAACCGATATGTTCTTGTTGTTTGCGTGTACACTGTTGTTTCTCTTGATTCGTTGTGTTAACTGTACTTAGGTTTTCACCTAAATACATACAACTTATTGTTTATCGTGAGTTGTTGTACTTACAGTATTTAAGTTTTCACATAAATACGTACAACTGTTTACTGTATTCTGAATTTTGTCATCACAAACACTGTTCATATAATGTATTTACACACAGTAAATATTGAAAGTACACATACCGTACAGACTTGCCTGCCGGTCAGGTACTAGTTGTCACAGTTTTCGGGCTTACAAGTTGGCATCAGAGCTAATGGTTTGAGAGATTCAAGTTTTTCGCGAACACTTGAACTCAAAACCTTGTCCTTTTGATATGGGGTGTAGTGTTCGATCCGGGATCCGATCAAGAAGCCTGGGGTTTAAGGTAACAAGTTTGTAATTTGTTTACCTTAGTTATATATGTTTAATATTTTGGTGTGAATTTGTTTGTTTAACCGAAATTCCTACTTATATTATGGTGAGATGAAGTTAAGGAATTGGACAAGTGAAGTATATAATGTTATGTCTGGCCAACATAAGATTATATTCGTGACATGGACATGATCTTAATGGAATCAACTCTAACTATGATTAAGAACATTAGGTAAGGTGTTTGGGATTTTGATATTATGCTGTCTTTAGGCTCATAATTCTTGCTATAGAGTGAGAGGTAAGACAGTAGTAAGTTATTTACTTATTAACCAAATAGTATATAAGTATGTTGTAGATACTTATTTTGGTATGTGAAATTGATGATTTTGGTATGTGATATGTATTGTGAAAATTCACGCAAGTCCACAGGTGTGTGGCATTGGGATGAATTCACTTTCTGGTGAAATTTTCATGTAAGTCCACTGGTGTGTCGCATTGGGGAGAATTCATATTCGGGTGAAATTTTCATGTAAGTCCACTGGTGTGTGGGATTGGGGGGAATTCACCTTCGGGTGAAATTTTTATGTATGTCCACATGTATGTGGCATTGGGAGGAATTCACCTTTGTGTGAAAATTTCATGTAAGTCCAAAGGTATGTGGCATTGGGTTGAATTCACCTTCGGTTGAAATTTTTAGGTATGTTCACAGGTGAGTGGCATTGGGGAGAATTCACCTTTGGGTGAAAATTATTTAAGTCCACAGGTGTGTGGAAATGAGGAGATTTCACCTTCGGGTGGTGAAAATTTATAAGTCTTGTGGCGCGGGATTTCTCATGTGAGACCACAGGTGAGTGGCGTTGGAATTAGTAGGTAAGTTCATATTGATGTGGTAAGGGGAATGACTTGTAAGCCCACTTTAGAGTGGCGTTGCTATTTGCTTGTAAGTTCACATTGTGTGTCCTTGAGGGTAGATCAGGAGAATTAAATTAGTAACGAATACAATGCCTTTGGGCTTTCGGTAGTTTGAACTGTTAGTAATTGTTTATGTATGAATGTTCAATAATTAAATTATAGATTAAGATGATCTACAAGTGGTGTAGACATCGACATTTGAATTTGCTAAATGAGATGATCTACAAGGGTGTAAATATCTATATTTTAAATGATATTCAAGATGAACTACAAGTGGTGTAGATATTTATGTGATCAAGTATGGTGAATAACAGGGGAAAGTGTACACACTACAAGTATGTATTGTATGACGTGTCTTAAATATTTTAAATGATTGTATAATGGTTGTGTATATACATGTGGCAGAGTATAGTTCTAAATAAATCAACACATTTAATGTGGGTGAAAATTATGGACAAATTGTATGGTGATGGAAAATAAATATGTGGTGGGTTGGCGGCTAGGTGTATGCATGCGTATACCCTATACATAAGCTTCTTTGTTGCAACAAGAAAGTGTAGGCGAATAGACTGGGGAAAAGGACGAGGTTGGGTGAGATAATAGATTCTAAGGGTTTTAGCATGAACGCCTTAGGGAGAATAAAAACTTGATAATTACATGTTGTCGTTGATTAAAGTTTAATATGTTAAGGTTTTAACAATAGTGTCATAACTGGGGTGTTGCGGCTATAAACATGTGATTATATTGATTTGTGTGTTTTGTTTGAAATAAGTTGTAAATGTTACATGTTTATTGATTGGTGTAATTAGTTGATTTGGGTTACGAGAGTGAGTTAAAAGGTAAATTCTTGAATTGAACCTTCATGCTAAAATCATTATTTCATAGATGATTCACAAGTGGTGTGAACATCTATGATTATATATAGACGTGTATGTATCATAACATTCGAAGGTCGTTGGGTGGAAATGACTTGTATACGTATGTTGATGTTGCAAGTAATTGAATGTATCTTTTAAAAGATATGATTTTGTTGAAGGATGATCCACAGGGGAATGGGCATTCTTTATGCGTTATGTTTGAGGAAATTAATCTATTAGCTTATAAGCTAGATTCGAACATAAAAGTTGGTTATTGTCTAGTTGAATTTGGTGAAAATGATTCACAAGCGGTGTGAGCATCTATCAAAAATTCAGTGTGCTATTAGAAAATGTACGAGAGTGTGTAGTATCTAAGTAGCATGAGTGTTTGTTGGTAATTGTAAGTAAGAGAAGTTTGGGTGCGAATGAACTAATAACCATACTTAGACTTGATGGTTGAGATGTTAACCTATGGTGGATACGGGTGCTTTTATAATTGAAATGCAATGTAGAAAACAATTAAGAAAAGACATTTTTAGGTGTTGATTTATTATATGGACCTGATGATCCCATGGTCTAATTTGACGTGTCATATGTGGTGGTTGGGTGTGCTTTGATGCAAAGGGAGAAAGTTATTATTCATGAGGTTAACTAATTAGTTTATGATATGGGAATTGTGGTGGTGGGTGGAGTTACGCAAGGATTACGATAGCGAAATCCTCTTTCAAGTAGGAAAGCGAATGTATGCCTTGGGTAGCAAGCAAAAACATTCACCCATTAGAGTGAAGTCGGTGAAAATTTTGGTGACGTTGAACTTAGTGAATCAAATTAAAATGGTTCAAACCGAGGCATTCAACTGGGAAGGTTAGCGAAGAGTGCTCATTTCATATCAATCTCGGAGACACACATTCGAAGAAGGTGACCAAAATTTTACGTGAATGAGGTGATTTCTCTACATGAGGTGACGACGACAATTGTGTATGACCATGACACTTTGTTCACTTCTCGTTATAGAAGAACTTTAAGGAGGAACTTGGCACAAAACATCCTTTGAGCGTGGCATACCCCCTTTAAACACATGGTTAAAGTGAAACGATTATTTAAAGCTTGAGGGTATGCTACGGGCATGCATCATTGATTTGGAGGTAGTTGTGAGAATTACTTACCTTTGGAGGAGTTTCATACAAAAAAATGCCTTATTTTGAGGTATATATGGGAGAATGTGTCAAACTCTTGTGTGTTGGGAAGAAGTGGATTGTTAGAACTCGCTAGAAACCTTATGCGGACAAACAAGGGAGACTGATTAAATTCCATGTGGAAGACTCTGTGTTGTTATGATTTTCTCATTGCACCGCTTACATTTATAGCTCGGATGGGCAAGTTAGCTTATCGCTTAGAGCTACCGGAGGGATTGGGTGGAATTTACAATGTATTTCATAGATCTTATTTGCGAAAATGCTTTGCGGACGAATCGGCTTATGTGCCATTGGAAGATTTAGAGATTGATGATAAATTCAATTATATTGAGAAACCGGTGGCTATCTTTGGTAGGAAAGTCAAGCACCCTCATAATAAGATGATTAACCAAGTGATGGTGCAATGGAAGAACAGGCGGGGTCCTGATGATACATGTGAGTCGGAGATGTGGAAGTTTTATCCTTTTCTTTTTAAGGTGTAATGAGGTTTTGGGGACAACACCTTTGTAAGGAGAGGAGAACTTGTAACGACCCGTTTTGGGACAAATATTTTAAAACGAACATAATTGGTGTATAATTATGTTCATTTCAATTGACAGTTGTTTTATAAGATTTAACTATCTTAAATATTATTTGGTGGATGTTTTTGTAACTATTTGATCAAAATATAACCATATGGTGGGTGTTAATTAATTTAACTAGGTTAGTCATAACTAGTTAGATTTAACTAGAAATTGAGGGCTAGAAGTGACAATTGCTGAAATTTGAACTCAAGGGGGATTATATGACAAGTTGTGGTCAACATTGGTCAAGGAAAACCCCCTTTTTCTTGTTCCAGTCGACAACCACAAGAGGAGAAAAAGAAGAAGTCCAATTTTCTGAAAAATTGACCAAACTCTCGCTTCATCTTGGTCTAATCACTCATGCAAACAAAGATTTGTGTCCTCTATGCATCGTACAACATCCAGGTAGGTGATTTTGTATGTTTTGATGTACATTTTCGTGGGTCTCCTATGGGGTATGAGTGGGGAATGGTGAAACACGAAATTTGAGTGTTTGGAGGGTGTTCAAAGTTGTTGCTCATAGTGATAATCGTTTAGGAACAACATTTTGATCATTTCATTGAGTTTGGTGTAGATGATTAAAATGGAGTTCATGCATGTTCATAAAGAAGATATAGCAGGAGTTTTAAAATGGGTGTTAGATTATAGATTGAAGAATAGCTTTATGTTTTCTAACATTTAAAGTGGTATAACATTGGTGAATTGTGGTGATTATTGAATTTGGTTGATTAGAAACAAAAATGGGTGATTATTGGGGTTTAGAAGCAATTGAAATGTGTAGGTGAAATTACTGCACACGAGTTGTTTGATGAAATGTCAACAACTTGAATTTTCACCTAAGAATGGGTTTAAATGAATGGGTGAGGTCAATTGGTTTCTATGATCATAAAAGATGAAAATTTCGTGATTAGGATCTCATTTGATTATGATCTAGGCGTAATTGGTGATATGGGTCAAGTGGTGAAATTTGAATATAAAAGTCAAGACTTGTTTTAAACCTATTAGTTATGATAATAGAAAACGATAGTGGAGACTCCAGTGGAACCAAACTACCCGTGAAGGAATTTTTAGCGGACAACTCATCGGGGCAAGGTAAGTCACCTAACTTAATTTTGTTTACATGTGTAGTGGTGTGTTACACATATGTTTATGAATATGTGTTGAAATGTATGTTTTCCTTGGTGATGGTCAATAACATGTAATTATACGGTATATGCATGTTGGGTGTTAGGTGTTTGTTTTGGTGTATGACTTAATTGTTTTTGGTGATAAGTGCAATAGGTACTCATAATTGCATTTGATAAAGTAGATGTGTAGTAATTCACAAGTCATGTGAAAGATTGGAATGATTCACAAGTGGTGTAAACTTCCATAGTCAACAGAGTTGAATTTTATATTATACTTTGCATGTGATGTGAACTTTTGTAAGGTGGGTGAATTAAAGGGGGTAAGGCACCCACCTATTATAACATACATGATTAAATGGCGTTATGTACACATATAAGTATATATGTATGTGGAATATACATGGAGGGTTGAATTGGGTGAGTTGGTGTTTGTATATTTGTTGCATGACAATAACATGCAATAGGTGCTATAATTTCTTAGTTATTGTAATGGTGTTAGTTTACAAGTGGTGTGGTGAAATAAGAATGATTCACAAGGGGTATGAACTTCTTATTAGCAGTTTGACTGGAAGTGGTCAAACAATTCGAATTGGTATTTGTATATTTATTGCATCTCATTAACATGCAATAAGTGTTTCATTTGCTTAGTTATTGTAAATTTTTATGTTTACATGTGGTATGGAGGAATAACGGTGATTCACAAGTGGTGTGAGCTTCTTATATGAAGTTTGACTAAAAATGGTCAAATAATTCACAAGTTGTGTGAATTTGGAGTTGGTTTGAATCATAAGTGGTGTGATCTTTCCATGGTGAATCTATGGTGTTTAAGTAAATCACAAGTGGTGTGATTGCTTACCTTGAGAATTCCTCGGTAAAAAGGAAGTCTCAAGGAAATGATGGGAATAATAATTTTAAATATTGATGGTTGTATAATTTAACACTTTAGTTGTGTTTTAATGTGTTTATAAATATGCGTTTCATGTGTTCAATATGTTGAAATAATGTAACAAATGGAAATCCATGGGGGAAAGGAAGTTCCATTAGTTTTGGGTGAAAATTTGTATTGTTAATGGGTTTAGGTGTAAATGACCCGTTTAACAAATCGTTTGGTGATTAACTTAATGATATCACCAAATTATGTTTTGGAACTTGGTATTGATGTTTCAAAGGTGTTATGGGATGTATTTGGGAGTAACGGAAGGGGCGAAACGATCCGGGGTGGTTACGGGGGTGTAAAATGAAATAAAAATGATATTTTGTATCTGCAGGGAGCATAAGATACACCCTGTGTCACACCCCGAGCCGGCGGGACGGATCGACTTTCCCGTCGGGCGGAAGGTTTCCAGGGCGCGATATCGTGAGTGAGAATCATGATGATCAGATTGTTTACATAGCATCAACATTGAGAATAACTAAAGCACAATAAAGCATTAAACTAGGATTACAAAGTTAAATTACAATATCAATGTTTGATAATTTAACTAAGTAAACCTATCAAAAGAATTAAATGTTTCTATCTTGTATCTGTACAAGATATCAAAAGTGACTCGCGTCAATAACAAAATATGTGCTTTCCAAAAGTCTACTAGGTCCTCTATCTGGGCATCCTAGCATGAATTCCTGAGCCTTAGCTTAAACATGTGCATCACCTGAGAAAGCATATAAGAAAACAAAGTCAACACAATGGTTGGTGAGTTCATATAGTTTAAAAGTTGAAAATAGCTTTAGCAAACCTCTTTCGGTAACAACCTTAATCTCATTAACATCACTTGTAATATCCAATTCGGTATGCTTATATATAGGGCATACGAAAGGGTCGAGCCTACAACCCGCCCAGACGCCATCCCACCACATACTAAACCACATATGACATTGTTGTTAATGATAATTAAGCATTTTACCTACCATTCAATCCAGTCTTCATCATAGCTTTAGTGTACTGTTTAAAAGTTTACAAGTTTATAGCATTCATGTAGATTAGCTTTAGAGTAAGTTGTACAAACACAATTGTTTCACAAATCATAGTTTAGCTTTCACGAATCTCATGCATAGGTACAAGCTTTGCTCTAGCATAGTTTAGCATTTACGTAGCCCACGAAAAGATACAAGCTTTGCTCTAGCATAGTTTAGCCATTACGTATCTCATGAATTAGTTTAAGCTTAGCATCTGAGTAGTTTAGCGTTTACGTATCTCATATATGCAGATACAAGCCTTGCTCTAGCAATGTTTGGCAATTACGTATCTCATATATAGACACAAGCTGTGCACACACATAGTTTAGCATTCACATATCTCATATATGCAGATACAAGCCTTGCTCTAGCAATGTTTGGCAATTACGTATCTCATATATAGATAAAGCCTAGCATTCACATAGTTTAGCTTTCACGTATCTCAATGCATGGGTACAAGCTTTGCTCTAGCAATGTTTAGCAATTACGTATCCCATGAATAGATACAAGCTTAGCATTTAGCATACAATCATAGCTTTGCGCATTTAGCTTCAAGTATTAGCTTACAGTTTGGGCATAGGGTTTATAGCATAAGCATCGAGCGTATAGTTTAAGCATTGAGTTTATAGCATAAGCATCAGGCATATAGTTTGAGCATAGAGTTTATAGCATAAGCATCGAACATATAGTTTAAGCATTGAGTTTATAGCATAAGCATCAGCATATAGTTTAAGCATTTAGTTTATAGCATAAGCATCAAGCATATAGTTTAAGTCTTAGTCCCTAGCTTCCAGAACAAGAGTTACCAGCTTAAGCATCAGTATAAGCATTATGAACTAATGTAAAAGCATTTAATAAACATTTCAATAATTGTTTAAAATGTATAACATGCTTCTCAGTCCCGAGGTAAAAACAAATATGTTTGAAAAGGGACAAATGAACTCACCATGTGTTGAAGTGGTTGCCTAATTAAAACAAGAATGCGCGCGCTCGTTGTTGTGTTTGTGGTAGTATTCATAATCCTGTATTGATTTCATTTCATTGCAATTATAAGTATAAATTGTAATTTGTTTGTGTGTGTGTATGTGTTAGCCCTAAAGTTGGCTAACACTTGGAAGTCTCGGTCATCATTCGGGCCGGTTTACTTGTTAGTGACTTTAGAAACCCTTAACCCAATTAGGTCCAGCACTTCTTTATTGATTTAAGTTTCAAATTGATTTAGTTTCATCACAATAAGATTCTAAGTATTAAGACTTAGGTTTCTTTTGTTTAAATGTGATAAGTCCTTAACATCTTGTTAGAACTTTGAATAGATTGTTACATGATTAGTAAATAACCATGAAGTTATCCTTGATAAGTGTAACAGCCTTAGATGCCATGATTGCATTAAGCCCAAGAATTTTATCAACCAAATACTTTTGTTTCAACATTAGTTAAGTAAGTCGAACCACATTATAGATTGAATAATTAAGTGAAGTTGGGCCAAATGATTTGGGCCCAAACAATGCCCTGGATCAGATCATTAATTGGGCCAGATTGTTGGGTTTGGGCCACACTAAGGCTTTAGGCCGAGGGATATGTGCATGGGTCGTTCGAATTGCTTGGGCCAAATCATGTAAATGGGCCGAATGGAATGCTAAAAGCATAGTTCGACTAAGGTGTTGGGCTGTGTAGGAGGATGGGCTGAGGAAAAGGTTTGGGCCAACCGATTGGGCTAGTGATCCTTTCGATTACTTAAGAATAAGATGGGCCAAGTGAAATTAAAACCGGTTAGTAATTGAGATCAGCGAACCTATAAGCCTCAAACAAAAGTTTGGCCATAGTTTGTGCATGAAGGGTTCGTGAGTTTGGTATGGGTTCGGCTATCCACTGGTTCAGGTTCGTTCCTTGAGAGGTCCGGCTAGCATATAGGTTTGTGACCATGCATTTGTTCAGCAAAGACGGATAGGTTCGTGGTTCTATAAATCAAAGGTTCAGCATGTTGGAGGTTCGTGAGTGATAGCTCGGCCAAAGGTTCGCCACGTAGGTTCGAGTATTATTAGAGGTTCGGCCGAGGTTCGCCCATGCAAGGGTTCGTCCAGCTCAACTAGGTTCGCATGTGATGGGTTCGTTGATCATGGCTAGGTTCGGCTGGTCTTAGCTTCGCATGGAAGGTTCGTTGATCATGGCTAGGTTCGGATGGAATCACCGGTTCGGCCAGGGTTAATGGCATAGGTTCGCGACCATGTAGAAGGTTCAGCCCTAGTGTGGGTTCAGCTGAGGCCCATGGTTCGTTGGAGAATAGGTTAGCAGCTCCTATGGGTTCGGGACTTCACTCATGCACAGGGTTCGCCGGCTTCAAAGGTTCGGCCACTGCAGCATGTTCACGAACCATGTTCATCATCATCATCATTATCCGACTCTCGATTGTTTCAGGGCTGCTTCCCTGTCGTGGGTGTACCAGGATACGTTTTCGAGGTTGTAGGACTCACGAGATTGGGTTTCGAACCGGTTGGGATGAATGGGTTGACTAGAGTTTAGAAAACCCTATATTTTGTGTTGTTCTTAGCTTCATACCTCGAAAATGGCTGGACAAATACTCAGATCGGTTGTACTTTATAGTAGAGGACGTTGAGAGCTTTGTGTGGACACCAAAAACTCATGATTTCACCAAGATTTGAGCTTCATCATGTTGTTTGAAGTTGAAGATCCAAGAGAGAGAGAGAGAGAGTGACGGTTGGAGCTTGTAGAGAGAGGGAGAATGCAGTTAATGAAGAAAAGGGTTTCATTTAGGGTTTCTATACCCTATGGGTGTTCGGGTTCGTTTCGGTTGCTTGGTTCTCGTTTTCGTCGTGTTTCCGGCACGTTACGCGCGTGTTTTATAACTTAACTAGAGAGATTTTATTTTCAAATGTTTGGAAGGTGGTTATTCCTAGTAAATGTCTTAAATCCGTTTTTCTTGAATTATTTATCGTAATTAATTATTTTCCGCGTTTCATATGCTCTTTCGCGTATTTTATGTATTTTATGTATTTTAATTAAAATAAATTTTTTTTAAACTTCTAAAAGATTGTGATTGCTAATAAATATTTAATGTTTAACTATAATTATTTTCGTTCGTTTCGTCGTTGGTTTTCGTTTCGTCAGAACATGTCACCATCGCGCGTATTCGTTTGAATCGTCATTCGAACGAACAAGACGATGATTTGGCTTTCTGATTCTTGTTTTCTACTTTCCAGTCATCATTTCAGAATGTTTAAACTTTCAGATTTATTCGTACAGATTGTCACATATACGAATAATTCGTCGGTTTAGCATTCCGTAACAACAACCGTTATGGTTTTGTTTTGTTTAAACTCACATACGTTTATACATAATAGCATTAAATCAAGCATTTGTGTATATGTTCCGTGTTGTCTGATGTGTTTCTGACTGTTAAACCCTAAGGCTTAAATCAGATTTCAGAACAATTGCATAATAGTTTTGTGTCAAGCATCAAGTGTCAATAGCATATACATAGTTTCACGTAGTGTGTACCTGACAACTGTGCAAGTTACTGTAGAGATCACTGTTTCGGAAACGCGTCCGGCACTGATGTTACACCCTGCGCTTAGCTTACGACTAAATGCTTCTGTTAAGGCGGCAGTAGCCTACGGTCAGGCCAAAAGCTACGGTTGGAGTGTTTTGTTTAAAATGACCATAGCCTACGGTCATGCCATAAGCTACGGTTGAAGTGTTCTGTTTAAATTGACCATAGCCTACGGTCAGGCCATGAGCTACGGCTGGTGATGTCCAAAATCACTCGTTTTGGTCGTTTAATCGCGTTTTAGGATCCAATAACCTTCCGTTATGAACCAAAGAGTATACATAGGTGTTCTTACTTAGTTCTAACGAACTAATGGTGATTTTAATGTGGTGTATTGTAGGTTAACGTAAAGGGTGACGGCGGACGTGATCGGATTGCTTGATGTGATTCAGATCAAAATGTGTATTGGAGTTTTATTTTGTTAGTTAAAAAACAAAGGTTTTGTGTATACTTTTGATGTCAATGGGGTTTGTTGAATGTTTAAGTAACATTAAATCTTTTGGAACTTAGATAAAAGTGTTAATATGCACTTTTTTATTTTTTTAAAAAAAATCTCGGACCTATAATTTATTGTTTTAAACACGTGTTATGCGTGTGTGGGTTTTGGGTCTTAGAGTTCTTCGGTTGATGGACAGGAACCATGAAGAGGATCAAGCCATAGCCTAGCTGACACAGGAAGTTAGTGAACAATATTCTTTAGTGTTGCAGGCTGCTGATCAGAGGGCTGATTTGAGAGCACGTAATGCTGATCTTGAAGATCGTCTGCTCAAGACCTGGATGAGCACAATCAGCTTTCCCTGACTATACATGGGTACAATGAGAGGATCCTTGCCCTGGAGACTGACAATGAACGTTTATCTGAGGCAGTTGAAAGCCTAAAGGAGTCTACACCCATGATTGAGGCCTCCAAACATGATTAAGATGATTCATAGAAAGAAGATAAAGAAGATGATGAGGAATCTGATGAGGAACCGGTTAATTATGATAGCACTGATGATGATGATGATAAAGATGACAATGATAGAGCTGGGGATGCCGCTGCTAGTTCATCTATCACTTCAGGGCAGTCCTCTACTGGTCAGATCTGAGCCAAGAAGAAAAATGATAAAGCTCCTTAGTCATCTTCCAAGCCAACAGAAGAAGGAAAAACGATTGAAGGAGGAGAGGTTGTGCCATTGAGACGTCGCTTGGACGACACGTTGACTATGATCTCAGACGCTCAACGCATTATACAGCACTCAGTCAATTATGACAAGGAAGAAGGAAAGATTATACACAGTCTAACAAAGAAACGAATTGTCGAGCTGTTCAGGTTAAATCCTGACGAGGTTGTCATTGATGACTCCTCAGTTCCTGCTTCAGATCTCCCTATTCCTGAATAATTTGATGACATTGATGAGGTCATTTTGGAAGACCTTGATGGTGAAGAGGCTGTAAAGTACACCTCTGCAAAAGAAGATCTACCAACTTTCACCGATCTATTCCGTCAACATTTAGAGGATGAACTCAACCGTAATATTGAAGAGAATGAAGGGGATAAAGAGACTTTTGTAGAAGACCTACAGTTAAAGAAAGGAAGAGTGGGTTGCGTATTGGCAAATACTCAAGAAAGATAGCATACTCCGTACTTCAAAGATCTGGGATGCTATGGAGTTAAGAGATAAAGGGGAATTCAGTATTTTTGAATTCCCGCATGACTTCAAGACGTTGCCAGGCTTCGAGGTTAACCAGTTAGCGCATCTGAACATGCTTTACTACGAAGATTCTGGGATGTCGTCTTGGTTTGCAAGGCAAATAAACTATTAATTCATCAACCTTAACAAAATGAGACAAAACCGTATTCATATTCTAATGTCATTGAGAACAATTTCACCGAGAAGCACCTAGTATACCGTGACTGCTGAGAACCAATATGTATGCGGAGAATCATTGTAACTAGCCGAGAACATCCTATTGAGACTACAAAACCATATGATACATAATCCTTTGAGCTTAGTCCTTTCATGTAAGTTTCTCACTGCAGCTTTAATCTTTTACACTGCAGCTTTGGTCTTCTTATTGTCAGCATGGATGTCAAGAATGTAGACAAAGCAACAAAAAATGAACAACCACTGAACTCCATCTAGAGAAGAATAACCACTGAACTCCAACCGCGGAGGAATAAACGCCGAATCCCAACTGCGAAAGAATAAACACTAAAGACCTAACTGCAGAGGAATAAACACTAACCCCCAACCACGGAAGAATAAACACTAAACCCTAACCACAAAGACTTTTAATGAATAACCACGGATCAAGTACTGAAGACGCAAACAGTCATGGACAACCACTGAAGACTTTAGTTTTAGGGTTATTCAATTGTTGTAATAATTTGTATTAAGTGGTTATGTATTTATTTTACTCAGCACTTGTAATTTTATCATTTCGTGGTTGTAAATTTTTCTGTTTGGTGTCACTATCATGGTGACATCACCCCTTGTAATTGTCGGGTGTTTAATCCCCAACATTCTCTGAATTAAATGTTCATTTCGTCGAATGTTTTATGCTATCTAATATTTTTCTAAAAACCCTAGGAGAGCCTTTTTTAGCAAGAAACTCATCGAGAGCAGAATCCGAGAGGGAGACTATCAACGAAATAACTGGTGCGTCTAAATGATAATCAATAACTAGAAATGTTCTAAACGTTGTTGTTTGAGCATCTGTATCCTGAAAGACACTTCCAATGATAGATGTGAGGGTTATAAATTTTGAATTATGTTGTTGGACAATTATACTAACTATTAAAACTTAAAAAGTGTGCCTCAGAGACGGTAAGAATTAGGATTGTTCAAACCTTAGTCATAATAGTTTTCTTTGTCATTAATAAACCATTTAGTTTTTTTAGTAATTTTTAATTTAGGCCTTCTTTTTTTTTTTTAAACTAACCAGATCACTTTTTTGTCAAAGTCACTATCTACTTATTTTGTCTTTGGCGTATGCAGTTGTACATCACCTCCAATAATGTCACTTATAATTATTCCAATGACGTTTAATTTATTTATTATTATTATTATTTTTCTGAACGACATTTGATCTAAACGTGTGAACCACTAATTTTTTTACAACATCATCAAAATCTAGTTACCATCACCTCCGTTGAGACCCCACCACTACACAGGAGGAAACGGCACCGGAAAACCTCTGACCTCTCAAGGGCCCCTATTTCGTCTTGAAAGGGATTTGAACCCATGACCTTATATTTGGAAAGTCAATAATTACCAGTAGGACAAAGCTTACCGTTAGGACAAAGCCCCCTTGGTCAATGACCTTTTATAAAATTTTCTTTCCATTTTTAAAGGATTACACTTACTGCTAAACTTTTTTAGATGCTTTTACTATCTTGGTATCCCCTGCAATACATGGGCTAAACAATATAAAATGATTTTTTGATATAAATATGATTATCATTTTGCATAATTTAACATTTTAAATAAATTGATAAAACTATATTTTTTAAACATTAATTCCTTTAAAGTTTGTTTCTTTAACATTTCGTTTTAAAAAGCTATTTATAAACATTATATATTTTATAATAAATTGGTTTTTTAAAAAAATGTTTTTTAGTATTAATATAATTATAATGTATTAAAAATTCTTTTTTATTCTAAAAATGTATAAAAAGTAAGTTTAATTTTTTAATATTCTTATTTAATTATGAGATGTATTTAACAGGAGAGAGAAACGAGAAATCAAAGTTGAGAGGTTATATAATGTGTCATGTGAACCTAAAATCCTTAATATATTTGAGTAGTAGATAATACCCCGTATATTACACAAGTTTAATAAAAAATATGATAAATAGTTATGTATTAAATTTTAAACACTATACGATGATATTTATATATGAAATGTGATTAAAATTTTATATATTTAATACTTTAATTAATAACAATTATATTTTTCTTCAAATACTAAGTTTTTCAAAGTTTGTTTCCTTAAACATTTCATTTAGAAAACTGTTTTTGAAATTTTATATTTTATAAAAATTTGATTTTTTTTTAAATAAATTTTTTTTAATATTAATGTATTTTTAATGTATGAAAATAAGTTTTTATTTTATTTTAGAATATATAAAAATATTTAATATTATTATTTAATAGGATAAAGACTGTCGGATTGATTTTTTGAATGTTTGTTTCCTTAGAAAGAATATTTAAGATTTAATATTATTATTTAATATGAGATGTATTTAATAGAAGAGAGACGATAAATCAAAGTTGAGATGCTTTACGAAGGCCATGTGTCATTAGAAACTTTGATTTATTAGATTAGATAAATATACGTATACTAGGTTAATACCCCGTGTATTACAGATGTTAAATAAAGTAATATAACAAATAGTTATGAATGATAATTTAGAAAATATAAGATGTTTTTAATCTAAAATATAATTACAATTTCGTATGATTTAATATATTAAATATTAGAATAATAATATTACTTATTTAAATACTAACTTTTTTATAGTTTGTTTTTCTTTACACATTGTGTTTTTAATAATTGTTTTTAAAATTTTATAATTTATAATAATTTTATAAAATAAAAGTGTGTTTTACAATATTAATATATCTTAATGTATAAAAAAAAACTTTTTTTATTTTTAGAGTCGTGAAATCAAGGTTGAGATGTTATAAAAATATGTAATGTGATACTAAAAACTTTATTTGTTAAAATACATATATTCATATTTTGCTCTACACTATATTTTAAAGTACGCCTTTTATTTTATATTCGGTTTAATAACTATGTCATTTAGTTTCATTTAAGGATTTTATTATTGATCTTTTTTCTGTCTCATTTTTAGCATCAAATAAAATTGATTTGGGATTTTAATAGAAATAAGAAGCAGCAATTTTGAAACATTATTTTATTTATGTTTTGATATTATGAATTGTCTTCGCATTTTGATATTAATATATATAATTAAAATCCATTAAAACTTTCCAAAAAAGAAAAAGCTATGATTAAAAATGTTAGCACATAAAACAAAGCTATACTTGATAAAAGGGTAGCATGTGTCACGCTATAAAACAATCTAATTATTATTGATGTCGTTATTATTTTTATTTTTATTTTTATTTATTTTTATTTTTTAATCTATCTTTTTAAATTGCTACCCACATGGCCACATACATTCTTATCTAATCTTCCTTATTTTGTCTCTAATGATATTTAAACCTCTACCATTTGAATGAACATGCCTTTAATCAATAACTAAATACCATTATACTAGGAAATCTTTTGATGAAAAGAATTTATGGTTATATTTTTATTGTATGTACAAAATACTTTTTTTTATCCAAGTTATAAATTAAATCTCACTTTAATATTTTTGAAGATATTTATAATGTCTATATATCTATGTTATAAATCGCTCTTAAATATCTTTGAAGATATTTATAATGTCTAATCGCATATGGTTTCTCCTTTTTTTTCTTTTTTTTATTGATATTAAAGTAATCAAATCACTCTTAAATATCTTTGAAGATATTTATAGTTTCTCCTTTTTTTTTCTTTTTTTTTTATATTAAACTAATGAAATCGCTCTTTAATATATTTGAAGAGATGTCTATATCTAATCAAAACGGGACTATTGGTAATTTTTTGATATCTATGTAATGAAATCACATTTTAATACCGGGTCATAGTATCCGTATATTATCCTTACTAGGTTAGATCCGTGTGTTACATGAGCTTAATAAATAAAATGTTATATAATTTACAATAAAAAAATTATGTCTTTAAAAAACATATGCATCACAATAGTTAAATAACATATGTATTGCATAAGTTGAATAAAAATACAATTTAAATTGTTAATACTTAGAGTCATTAAAATAAATCATTAAAGAAATAAACTTTAAAGTGATGATAATAAATTTTGTTAAGTTAACTCATAAATATATTGCATTTAAATATGTATTAACGTTTTTATATAATTGATAAATATTAACTTTGTTAAAATATAAATTATCATATAAATTATTTTGTTATCGTAGCTAAATGAACTTGAATTACAATTAAAGTTAATACATATTAAAAACTAACAATGAATACTTGGATTTTTTTATTTTAAGAAAATAAATTATTGTAACAAATGTTCAAATTTGTTAATTATTACTATTAATAAATGAATGTTAACAAATGATTAATGCTCTAAATTTAAGGCGTGAAAATGAATCATAACATGCCTCATTGAATGACATGTGGCAAAAAAACATTCATTTATAATATAAGATAGATTAGCGGTGTAAACTCGGTAAGGCTTGAGTTCGGCTCTTTTAAACAAAATACGTTAAGAGTTATATTTTTAATGCTCGAGCTCGGCTTGTTAAAAATTTGTAGGCTCAGATCGTTTATATTTTATTTATTTAATTTATTTACTTTAATTAATAATTTAATATATACTTATAATTTTACTTTTCAAATTTAACATAAAATACAAGATTTAAATATAGTTATCATAATTTTATAAATATACACTTAATATAATAAATTAAAATTAAAAAAATAGCAAATTCGTTTACACTCGCGAGCTTGCTCGAGATCAATATGTAAGGCTCGAGCCTGGGCTCGGGCTCGATAACTAAACGAGCCTTGTTTTAAGACTCGCGTTGGGGCTCGCTGAGAGGCCCCGTTCCCGGGAGTCACTCGGTTGGTTAAACATCAAAAGCATACCTCTTAAACCGTAAAATAATCGTATACTATGGCAGCGGAATTCATTGCGTAATATTTAATCTCTTTAGGAATGCCAGTTCATGAGTAGGTAGTCCTCATGTCTTGCCACGAGCCATCTTATCCTTATCATAACCTGCTCAACCTGACATGCATGCTAAAACAAGTCAGCTTTCGCTGGTGAGTTCTAAGTTAACTTTTTATAAAAATCTTTAACCATTCATATCTTTATATAGCATAACATATTTCATATACATAGCATACATGACATCATAACATCAATCATACTGTGCATAAATGTAGCATGTCCTGTTGACCGAGGTCAACATGCTTGTGCAGCACAAGACTCTTAAACTATCAACCCGAAGTCGATGACTTATATATGCATAAGATTTCCTCAACTGGCGACACACAGTCGGCAGGCCTGTGTTTCCACAGGACTCTTTAACCATCAACCGAAGTTGACGGCTCATACCGGTACAATACTTCTTTACATACATCATTCATACATAACATGGTTTAAATCAATTAAACCATCATCATCATAAACAGTTCCTCGCACCGCAGTGCTCAACTTTTGCCCAACCGCAGCCAGCAATACCTCATTTCCTACTCAACCTCGGTCGAGTCTTTTAAAAATCATTTCTTTCAAAACATCTTTACATCTCAGCTGAGACTCTTAAAATCATTTACTTCTCAACCTCAGTTGAGCCTTAAAACATTCTTTACATCTCAGCTGAGACTCTTAAAATCATTTACTTCTCAACCACAGTTGAGACTTAAAACATTCTTTACATCTCAGCTGAGACTCTTAAAATCATTTACTTCTCAACCATAGTTGATACTTAAAACATTCTTTGCATCTCAACTGAGACTTAAAACATTCTTTATCTAAAAACACTCTTTACCTGACCATAATCAGGTTAAAATCACTTTCATACAATAACTTTATAACATGCATATCAGCCCAAAATGATATAACATTTAAAACAGGGCTTTAAGAACTCACCTGAGCTAAAACACAGTTTGCTAACTTTTCTTCCTTTCCTTACTTTCTCACTTCAGAATGATATCCTATTAATATAAATATATTATCATAATTATAACCTTATCATGAAGGTGCTCAAATTCACGATTACCGCTCGAAACTTCGGCATGTCGTAACTTTCATTCGGAGCTTTGTTTCAAAATTTCGTTTACGCTCATCTTGATCATTTTTATCTCTTTATCCTTGCGCTGCTTAAAGATTACTTCTTTACTCGGCTTAGATAAACGTATTCTCTTATTTAATTAATTCGTCTTAGGGCGTTGCTAAACTTACTGACTGAATATTTCTGAACGTCCAATGTCAAAGACATTGCCTTGTTTGTCATCAACCGATATTAGACTTTTAATTATTTATGTTAATGCCATATCATACAATGTATGATAATGTAGGAACCTATACTGATTCAGGTTCCTAATAATAGGTTGATGACACACTTGATTAATCAGAATAATCTCGGATTAATCAAATAGTTAATGTTGTTGATTATGATGTTGAAACACTTTCTAGATGAATTTATGGCTTAGAAACGATTAATCCTTGTTATTGGTTATCCAAATATCATGCAATATCACAATGTGACATTGAAATAGGTTTAATAATGTAACATCAGTGCCGGAACCGTACCGAAACAGTGATCTTAAACAGTAACATGAATAGTAAGCAGGTACGAACAATATACATTTCAGTGCATTTTCAATTCATGTCCATTGTCATTATCGTTTTGTGTTATCAAACAACAAGTTCAGAAACATTTAACAGAAACAAAGTTCAGAACTATGGTTCTTGAGTCAGATAATTATCTGGCAACACAGAACCATCATGTGATTACTTGTTAGGAGTTATTATGTATAAACGTATGTGAGGCTTTATAGAACAAAACAGAACGGGTGTTGTTATGTGAATGCTAAATTGACGGGTTATTCGTATTGGTGACGATCTGTACGAATAAATATGAAGGTTTAACGTTCTGAATAATATCCAATAATTAGAAAACAATATTGAAAAGTATAGTTATCGCCGTGTTCGTACGGGTGACGATTCGAACGAATACGCGCACGGTTAATTAAATAATTCTGAAAAGTTTAAAAATAAATAAAAGATATTTGTTAATTTATTAGGAATCACAACTTCAATTAATTTGATAAATTCTATTTTTATAAACCGGGTTGTTTCGTGACAAAAATCACGAGAAAATGATATTTTACGCGAAACCGAACGAGACCGAACCACCGGGTGTTTGAAACATTTAATGTGGCATTGAATACACCACATCCACCACCACCAACCTCCCACACCCCTTCATTTTCGTTTTTGCCACTCTCTCTCTAGAAAACACCTCACCTCCTTCTCTCTTCAATTTGGAGCTCAATTCTTGTTGGATTCAAGCCTAGTTGGTGTCAAAACGACCACCATGCAACGTAGAACAAGGAAGTACAAGTTGTTCGAGCATCTATCCATAAAATTTGAGGTAAATCACAAGTTTACATTCGGTTTTAGAGTGTATCACGAACCCTTTTATATTTTGTAGTTTTAACCACATTGAACACTTAGAAAACATCAGATAAACACATATGCATGATTAGGATGTTTTAGGAACTGATCTGTGACAGGTTTGGGATTGAAAATGAGGAAGATGGAACAGGTTCGCGAATCAGGTTGATCGGCCGAACCTTCATACAGGTGGCCGAACCTTCATACAGGTAGCCGAACCTGTAATCTGGTGGGCGAACCTGTCTTCACCCTGGGACGAACCCTGGGCCACGAACCTGCACCTCTGACTCACGAACCTGTAGCTCTGCACGAACCTGCATCGAACTTGTCAAGTCTGTAGCCGAACCCTGTTAGCCTGCAACGAACCTGTTAAAGTGACAAACCTGGAATCTTAACCGAACCATCTCTCTGGTTGGCCGAACCTGTGGCCAGCGAACCATGGGAACCGAACCTATGTTACCACGAACCTAATTATGGCCGAACCTAGGAACTTTGCCGAACCTTTACTCATTAGACGAACCTACTAGCAACGAACCTTAGATCAACGAACCTTGTTGAGCGAACCCTAAAGGTTCGCTGAACCTCCATCATACACGAACCTCAGAGGTTCTTCCCACTCAAAGGTTCGTCGAACCTACCTTTACTATCAAGAAGGTTCGCCGAACCCTAAAGGTTCGCCAAACCTATGCTCATATTCCAATATGTTCGCTGCCCAAGGATGATCAAAACCCAAAGTGTTAGATAATCAAGGAAATTCAGTACCTAGGGCTGTTGAACTAAGTTGTAAGAACAAGGAAATGAATATACAAGTACTCAAAGTTTAGAGCGAATTAAGGAACATGCATTAGTGGATGCTAGATACTTAAGGTGTTAGTGTTAATTTCAACATTTACATCTAACACTTAAAAATCTCATATGAATGTATATAACTAAATTGGATTGCTCAATTGTGCACTCTAAGCTAAGTTATATACACGAACGAACGAAGGACTATGGGAAACAAAGAACTATCAAAGGACTTGGAATTGACCTAAATTGGGTTAACTCAAGTTCTAACACGTTTAACTTGTATTTTTTTCATAAAAATAACTTATGTTTTCAATAAAATTTCATGACTTTAATAAATAGCTAATTGTTATATTTTATAAATGTCATTGGATTCTTTTAAAGTTAGTTTATTATAATTGATTGGGATTTGGTTGTAAAATAGACAATATTATTGTCTGGATTTGAACAGATAACAAAGGAAACTCTGCCCAAATTTTGTAGAAATTTAAAAGTAAGTTATTATAATAAATTCTGGGATTGGGTTGTAAATGGGTATCTAAGTTAGACTAGGAAACAAGATCTTAGAATCACACTAGTAATTAGCACACTTAGATACACACACCGAGACCAAACCATAGGTACGACGACTATCACGTATACTTATCGTATTCAAACTCTTATAAAACCACTCAGGAACTGAAGAAACCTAAGCTACAACAAGAGTGCGCATTCTGTGATAGAACATTAGACATCAACACAGGTGAGTTCATAGCCCCTTTTTTAACATTTTTGTTTTAAAACGCGGGGCTGAGAAGCATATGTAAACTGTTTATTTAAATTGTTTACTTAAATGCTTTTACTTGTATATGTTTTACATGAATAACTGTTATTCTAGGCTCCTGTCTAGGTGAACTGTTTCAAATCAAAGAACTATTTTCAAAGAACTAAAGATCTAAATCAAAGAACTATTTTCAAAGGTTTATTTCAAAGAACTAACGATCTATTATCAAAGAACTATTTCAAGGGTGTGTTGTCAAAGAACTAACGATCTATTTTTAAAGAACTATTTCAAGGGTGTGTTGTCAAAGAACTAACGATCTATTTCAAAGAACTAAGTACAAAGAACTCTTTCAAGGGTCTAACTGGGAAATATCAAAGATAGCATGTGCCAATCTCAGGTTTGAAAGATGTCCTAGCTAGACTGATCGAATATGAGACGCATGTTTGATGATATTTACAGTATTCCCTAACTGTTTTGAGGAACATCTGGGAAATGCTCAAAGATAACATGTGCCAAAGAACTAAAGAACTATACGAACTATGGACGGTCTAAAGAACTATAAAAGCCTATATATCAAAAGATGTCCTAGCAAGACTGATTGATTATAGGTCACATGTTTGATGAGGTTTACAGATCTCCTTTACTACTAAGTACCTGATTCTCATACTAGTCTACTCGAGTTGACCAAGGCCCCATCATTAGGACTTAGATTTTAGTAAATGTTTATTTATCTATTTAATTATGCATTTACTTAACTGTTTCTACAATTTTTGTGGTTGATCATAATTATGTGATGAACTTAAGGAGTTAATGGACATTCTAATTGTGGAACTCAAGAACTAGTGTGTTTATGGTGTGGAATGAAACGTTTAATTATCATTAATAACAATATACTATGTGGTTCGATATGTGGTGGGACGGTGGCTGGGGCTTGTCCCCTACATATGCCCTATATATAAGCATATTTGACTGGATAGTATAGGTGGTTGTTCGTGAGGTTAAGGTTGTCATTTTGGGCGTTCAAAGGGTATCATTTTCAGACAATCCAAGTGTTATCATTTTTCAAACGGATCAAGTAGGTGATTCAGAGTATGGGATGAAATGCTTAATTATCATTAACAACAATATATTATGTGGTTCGATATGTGGTGGGACGGTGGCTGGGGCTTGTCCCCTACATATGACCTATATATAAGCATATTGAATCGGATAATATAGGTGGTTGTTGGTGAGGTTAAGGTTGTCATTCGAACAGGTTATCAAATTCATTTTTCAAATACAAATTATATGAACTCACCAACCATGTGTTGACTTTATTTTTGCATGACTTCTCAGGTGACGAACAGGTCAATTAAGAAGCTTATGCTTTTGGACTAGGACTTCAGATAGAAGACTTAGTATTTTTGGACCTTCATACTTTTGGAACATCATTATACAATTATTTTGTATATCTTGTGCAATTACAAGATAGATATCTTATGATGTTTATGATAGATTTACATTGTTAAATTATGAACGATACGGATGTAATTTAACTTTGTAATTCTATTCAATTTAGCATTTCTCATTTATATCATGTGCAATGTAAACAATCTGATCACTTTGATTATCACTCACGATATCGCGCCCCGGGAACCTTCCGCCCGACGGGGACTCCGATCCAACCCCGCCGGCTCGGGGTGTGACAGATTGGTATCAGAGCCATGGTTATAGAGAAATATAGGTCACTTATTTAAACGGTTTGGCCTGACTATAACCTAGGGACCCTGCATGTAGAGAAAACAGGACTTGGGAACTATTTGCATATTGTCTTCTGTATTCGATCATTGCACTAACCGATAATTTTATTGGTTATGATCAGAATGCCGCCGAGAAGACAGCCTCCCTTGTTACTGTAACATCAGTGCCGGAACCGGTGCCGGAACAGTGATCTTAAACAGTAACGTGAACAGTAACAGGTACGGACTATATACATTTCATTACATTTCATATTCATATCAGTTATTATTATCATTTTGTGTTATCAAACAACAAGTTCATAAACATTTAACAGAAACTAAATTCAGAGCGATGGTTATTGAGTCAGATAATTATCTGGCAACACAGAACCATCATGTGATTATGTGAATAGGAATTATTATGTATAAACGTATGCGAGGCTTTACGGAACAAAACAAAAGGATGTTCTTATGTGAATGCTAAATTGACGGGTTATTCGTATAAGTGACGATCTGTACGAATATATCTGAAGATTTAACATTCTGAATAATGTCCAATAATTAGAAAACAATATTGAAAAGTATAGTTATCGTCGTGTTCGTACGAGTGATGATTCGAACGAATACGCGCGACGACCGTACGTTTTGATTTAAATATAAACTAAAATTTTAAGATTTAAAATTTAATAGAAGATATTAGTTAATTTATTAGGAATCACAACTTGGAATAAGTTTGTAAATTTTATTTTAATAAATCGTATCGTTTCGTGATGAAAATCATGAGATATGGTATTTTACGCAAAACCGAATGAAACCGAACGACCGAGTACTTTCCTAAGCCTTTAATGAGTCATTAAGGCTCCAACAACCACCACCAAGACCCATTTTCCTCCCCATTTTCGTCCATTCCCTTTCTCTCTCTAGAAAATATTTCTCCATCTTCTCTCTAGAAGATCTCAACCATTTCTTAACTGATTCGAGTGTTCGTGGAGTCAATAAGATCCTCTCGGTGTGTAGATCGCAGAAGTACAAGGTGTTCAAGCATTTGTTCGTTGAAATTGAGGTAAATCTCGATTTTATGTTTGGTTTTGAGTGTTTCACGAACCCTTATAAGTATCATAGTTCTAATCGAGTGGAGCACTAGATAAGTTGGAAATAAAATATGTCTAAGCACTTAGGGTGTCCTAGAAACTTGATTGTAACAGGTTGAGCTCACTGGAATGGAAAAGAAGATACAGGTTCGTGTCCCCATTCAGTCGGCCGAACCTTCTTGAGATGGCTACGGACCAGCCGAACCTTCTTCATGGGTGGCCGAACCAGGGACGAACCCTGGCACCGAACCTGCATGGCCTCTGCAACGAACCTGCATGGCCTCTGCAACGAACCATTTGAAATAGCCGAACCCTAGATGGCTGGTGTATGGCGAACCTTAAAACCCCACGAACCCATGAGCCTGGTTTAACCGAACCTTGCATGACCGAACATTGCTAGCTTCCACGAACCAAAATAAGCCATGAACCCTTAGCAGCCTCACGAACCCAGGCGAACGAACCTTGTTATCCTTGTGCCGAACCATGCAGGATTTTGGCAGCCGAACCCTCAACCGAGCTGTTATTGCCGAACCATCCAAGCTGGCCGAACCCTCCATGACAAGTGTGTCGCGAACCTAGGGCTGTGGGGTGATGTAGCCGAACCTTAGGGATGTGGCAATAGGTTCGCTGCCCTAACTGGGGGCCGAACCTAAATGTTGTTTAAATTGGTTAAAGCGGGATCAAGGATCATTAAAACTAGTAGTAAGAACCTAGGAAATGTATAACTCACCACCAACCTAGGTTTCTCATGAGGATTGATCTTATAAGGTGCATGCATGGAATTCAATGTGGATACATGAGAAGTCTATTAAGACTATCTTAATGATTATGGACTAGTTACAATTTCATAACAAAGCGTTTCTTTAGACATTAACAATGCAACCTAGGAGTTACACTCATTTTAATTTAGTGGAACACCCTTGGGGTTTTCATTGAACAATTGGGAGCAAAACAAAGAACTAAAAGATCTAGAAGTGATTAAATCATGGAAATTTAATCCAATAAAGATCAACAGTGGGCTTCATTGGGCTTAACAAGCATAATTTAAAGTCCATCACATGTTACATATTAATTTAAATAAGTTAATGGTATTTTACTAATGAAAATAATTAATAAACTTAAGTACATTAGAATAATGATGCTTTATATATAAATGTTTTACTTAAAAATTTATTATGTTTATCTTATTGGGAATTTGTTGTAAATGGACAATGTGACTGTCTGGTTTTTAACAGAAAACAAAGGAGACTCTGCCCGAATTTTTGTAAAATTTAATGATATGTGTTGTAATTAATCATGGGATTTGGGATTATAAATGGGTATTAGGCTAAATTAGTTAGACTAAATCATAGAAGCACTTAGTAAATTAGGACACTTAGATACACACACCGAGACCAAACCTTAGGTGCGACGACTATTACTCATACTTATCGAATTCAAACTCTTATAAAACAACTCAGGAACTGAAGAAACCTAGACTACAACAAGAGCGCGCATTTGTGATAGACAAAATACATAGCAACACAGGTGAGTTCATTGCCCCTTTTCTAACATTTTTGTTTTAAAACGCGGGGCTGAGAAGCATGCGTAAACTGTTTTATTTAAATTGTTTACTTAAATGCTTTTAAATTATATGATTTACATGTATGAATGTTATCCTAGATCATGTCTAGGAAGATTTGATGCAGGTGTTACTAAGTTTATTTACTTATAAATTAAGTGAATAATCGAGTTAACTAAACATTTCAAACGGATCAAAACATTTCAAACGAATCAAAGGAAACATTTTTGACAAATCAAGTGTGTGAGTTCAACGAATCAAACGAAACATTTTGACGAAACAAGTGTGGGATTTCAACGAATCAAATAAAACTATCTTTGCAAAGTTAATATTCATTGTTCAACAAATCAAGTGTTTGATGAAACAACGAATCAAGTGTACATTTGATCAATGAATCTAGTATTCTATGATCAACGAATCAAGTACATCTTGTAACAGAATCAGACGAAACAATAAATCATTTTCAGGGGAAAGTCTGGGAAATATCAAAGATAACATATGCCAACGAAACAAAACGAATCAAGAACAAAACAAAAACCCTACATTTCAAGAAGTCCTAGCTAGACCGTTTGAATTGTAGGTCATATGTTTGATGATATTTACAGAATTCCCTAACTACTAAGTACCTTGATTTACAGACTAGTCTACTCGAGTTGACCAAGACCCCAATCAGTAGGACTTAGATTTTATTAAATGTTTATTTATTTATTTAATTAAGCATTTATAACTGTTTCTACAATTGCTGTGGTTGATCATATTGTGTGATGAACTTATGAAATCAACATGGATTTCAAATGATTGTAATTACAGGAACAAGGAACAGAAGGACTTTTGGGTTTAATGAAAAGGGTAAAAATGCTTAATTATCATTAACAACAGTGTCATATACGGGTTAGTATGTGGTTGGATGTTGGCTGGGTGGGCGGTAAGCTCGACCCTACATATGCCCTATATATAAGCATACCGATCCGGATATTACATGTGGAGTTAATGAGCTTAAGGTCTTTACCGAAAGAGGTTTACAAATCATTTTCAAACTTTAAATTATATGAACTCACCAACCATTTGTTGATTTTATTTTTGCATGACTTCTCAGGTGACGAACAGGTCAACTAGGAAGCTTATGCTTTTGGACTAGGACTTCAGATAGAAGATTTAGTGTTTTTGGACCTGCATATTTTTGGAAACATCATCATACAATTATTTTGTATATCTTGTGCAGTTACAAGATAGTTATTTATGATGTTATGATAGATTTACATTGTTAAATTATAAACGATACAGATGTAATTTAACTTTGTAATTCTATTTCATTTAGCATTTCTCATTTTATATCATGTCCAACCCCGCCGGCTCGGGGTGTGACAGTTACCTTCACCACCACAAGACTTAGCACCACATTCATCTACTCCTTCACCACCTGATTCACCACCGCCCCCTCCTCCTCCTCCATTTGTTCCTCCTCCACTCAACCCACCACCAGGCTCGAGCACAACACCGACTCTGGATCCTGCTACTATTGCTCTGGTGACGTTACTGAGTAGCCAGATGACAAATCAGATGAAAGAGGCAATATCGGAGATGTTCCTTCGTCTTCGAAATGAAATCAACAACACTGGCAACTCATCAGGAGAAGCCAGTGGAAATACTGGAGTTTCATCACATTACTCCTACAAGTCATTTGTGGGATGTAAGCCACCCAGCTTTAGTGGGTCTGAAGGAGCCGTTGGATTAATCCAACAATGCAAGAGGAAGAGAAGAAGCTATGACCATGCCATGGGAAGACTTCAAAACGTTGCTAAGAACAGAATTTTGCCCCAAGAATGAGTTGCAGAAACTGGAGGTTGAACTATCCAACCATGTGATGAAGGGGGCTGATCACATGGGGTATACAACTCGTTACCACGAGTTGGTTGCTTTGGTACCGGACATGGTACCAACTCTGGAAAAGAGAATTGATCGCTATGTAGGTGGACTTCCCGGCTGCATCCAGGGTTTAGTTGTTGCAGCTAACCCTGCCACTATCGAGTCTGCAGTGAGATTGTCTGGGAAACTCACTGATCTGATGGTAGCCTATGGAGTGTTGAAGAAAGAGGCTGACTCTGGCAAGAACAAAGCCGAGTCGTCAAAGAAACCCCACCACCACCAGAAGAAGAAACAGAAGGTCATCAAGAACTACACTGTGGCCACACCTCTCAAACAAATAACAGCTGCACCTCAAAACCTTAACCGAAAACCTTACACTGGTACATATCCTTTGTGTGCCAAGTGTCAGTATCACCATGCTGCTAACACTCCCTGCAAGCAATGCACGGGATGTGGACGAAAGGGCCATTGGGTCCAACACTGCAGAATGACACCTAACCAGAACAACGGTGGATGCTTCAGTTGTGGCGAACAAGGCCACTTTGCAAAGAACTGCCCGAAGAAGGCACAACAGGCAGTTCAAGCTCCTCGTGGAAGAGCCTTTGTTATTGGAGCACCAGCCGCACACCAGGACCCAAATGTGGTCACTGGTACGTTCCTTTTACATGACTTTTATGTATCTGTTCTATTTGATACTGGTGCGGATCAGAGTTTCATCTCTACCGATTTTGCATGCCAATTAGATTCTATAGAGGAACAGTTAGATTCCCCTTACATCATAGAAGTAGCTAACGGGAAACAGATTACAGTTAGTACAGTTTATAGGAATTGCCCATTGACACTTAACGGTCATACATTCACCATCGATTTGATACCGATGGAGTTGGGTAATTTCGACATCATTGTTGGAATGGATTGGCTTTCCTCTAATCGAGTGGAGGTCATCTGTTCTGAGAAGCTGCTTCGAATTCCATTGCCGAGTGATCGCGTATTGGAAGTTAAAGGGGATCGAGCAAAACGCAGTGTCAAAATCATCTCTTGCATAAAAGCCCGTAGTGAAGGAATATCCGGAAGTATTTCCTAAAGACCTACCAGGTTTGCCTCCTGTGCGACCGGTAGAGTTTCGTATTGACTTAATTCCTGGAGCAACTCCTGTTGCTAAATCTCCTTACAGGTTAGCACCTTCAGAGATGCAGGAATTGTCTAACCAGTTACCGAAGCTACTTGACAAGGGTTTCATCAGACCGAGCTACTCACCTTGGGGAGCTCCGGTCCTGTTCGTGAAGAAGAAAGACGGATCGTTCAGAATGTGCATTGATTACAGGGAGCTGAACAAACTAACCATCAAGAATCGGTATCCATTACCGAGAATTGATGATTTGTTTGATGTCACACCCCTGCGCCGCGTGCGGAATACACGGCGCGGTGACGTATGAACAGTTGAATCATGCACAAGTATTGAATAAGAACAACCACAATGGAATTACTACATTTCATAATGTTTAGACAGTTGTTTAGTTACAGACAATCTATCTACCAAAAGGAAGACAACTACAGACCCAACATATAGTTTACAAAGTAAGACTTCAAACAAGACAAGTAAACAATTAGGATTTAGTGTGTTTCTAATCCATCCTAGCATGTTTCTTCATCTTGTTCTATCTTAGTATGGTCTCCTTAGTTGTCTCTGAGAATGTCTTAAACCTGATTACCTGAAACACGTGAAAAGTAACTGTCAACTACAGACGTAGTTGGTGAGAACAATAGGTTTAATCATTTGTAAACATGAGTATATGATATAAGGCATAGGTAAGTTAAAGCATCATAAGATTCACACGGATGAGCTGCAACCCAAACTAACATCAAGTAAGAAAATGAGTGTAAACAGTCCAATCACTGTTCGCACGAAAGCCAACATATAATATGAAGTCCCGAAACACGTTTGGAGTTAGATAATACATCAGCAGTTTTGATAACCATATGACACCAGACCTGCAGTTGGCTTTTAAAAACAAATTTAAAAGCCAACTCCATCCTGGATAAGAAAACAATGACACCAGACCTACAGTTAGCTTTTAAAACAAATTTAAAAGCTAACTCCATCCTGGATAAGAAACAATGTGTCCGCTTTCCCTTGTTGTGATCACCCAGTACTAACGCTAATGAATATGATACTTGATGCTTTTACAAGTTTGTTTACAACACTAGACACCATGTTTTCTGAATCTTACTTTAACCGGATGTGTTAATGCCTTATTTGATAACATGAATTGAAAACCTGGATTTAACTCCACGAATTAAATCCTTTGTTTTGAATACCATGAATTGAACCACTTGATTTGAATACCATGTTTTGAACCACTTGATTTGAATACCATGTTGTGTACCACTTGATTTGAATACCATAAAATAGTGACCATGTGTAACAACAAGGTTTATAACAAAAGAGTTTATGAAAATCATTTATTTAAAAGTGTTTATCCTTCATAAATACATTTGAGTAAAATCTGTTACAAAACAGTTTAAAGATCCCTTATAAAACCCTTTTTAGTGAAAAGAGTTTAGTAATTGATAAGTCCTTTAAAACAGTTGATGAATTTCCAGGATTCGTACAATGAACCCATAGTGTTTATAAACATACACACACCTTGTGTAATGAAATATGATTGTAAACGATTGTTTTGATCACGTGTTCCACCCCAAAACAGTTATAAAAACAGTAAAAGAGGGGCTAAAGTTCTCACCTGTCTGCAGTAGACTCTGAACTAAAACAGATAGCAAGTAGCAAACAGGACTTCTAATTGATTCCTATAACATTGTAATCATACATAAGATATAGGATTTATAATTGTATAGACTTTGATTCATTGATTGACTTGGGTTCTCATGCTTATGATTATCACATGATAACTGGTTCTCATGATTATGATTGTTGTGAAAACTTGAAAGTTATGATTTGAATCTCTTGATTGATCATGGGTCCAAGAAACGAATGTGAAATGATCCTTGTGCATAAATCTTATGCATAAAATGATAATTGTTCAAGGATTTGATAACCATTGATTAACATGACTTATGAAAAGATGTTCCAATTGTTTAAAGTCTTGTGATTGTGACTTGATCCCATTCTTAGTTTAAGTTGCAACTTAAACCAACTAAGATCAATTTACACTCGTTTTGAGTTGTGGCCAACCATGGGCCATTTAAGTTAACCATGAGCCAATTGAAGGTGGTGTTGGGCCAATGGAGTATGATGTTGGTCCAACAACTCGTATATGGGTCTTGTATCATACCAAAGACAATATCAACCAATTAAGATCTTAGCGAAACGAATGGACTTGAATTGGACCTAACGGATTTAAGTTGGTCATCCAAGGTATAGGTAGGCCATATAAGGTTCCAATGTGATGTTGGGCCTATTTAAAGATCTTAATGGGCCAACCTATCTCAATCGTGCTTGGTTTACGTCTATGGGCCGAATTCTAATAAGATTGGGCCGAGTAGAATTGGTTTGGGCCGAAAGGTGTAAAGAGAAAGGCATGTTGGGCCTCGGCTAACTATCTTGGCAGCGAACCTATTATGGTTTTTGCCTTAGGTTCGGCCAAGTAATACACAAGGTTCGGCCCTAGGGTTGCTGCATCATGGGTTCGTGGAACAACTAGGGTTCGCCATATGCAGCCACTAGGTTCGTGAAGGTTCGACATAGGTTAAGCGATTGCATGAAGGTTCGCAGCAAGGAGGGTTCGTGTCATGGTTCGGGAATGAGGCTCGCTATTCATGCATGCAAGGTTCGTGGAAGGTTCGCACAGGAGCTGGTTCGTTGAACATTCAATGATTCGGTGAAGGATCGTGGAACCCCTAGGGTTCGGCTGAAGACCTGCGAACCATTAGGGTTCGTGGAACCCTCTAAGCTTCGCCAATTGAGGATGATGGTTCGGGATAGGCTTGATGACTCATCAAAGGTTCGTGAGATCCCCCTAAAGATTCGGCTAGAAGGTGACGAACCATGCAGGCTCGTGAGCACCCCTGTAGGGTTCGGCCAAGTGCTGTTGGGGTTCGACTCCTGAACCTTCGACGAACCTGTAAACTCTATCATCATCATCATGTTTGAGCGGTTCCAGGTCACTAGCTAAGTCGATATAATCATCACAGAAGGTTGCTACACAGTCGAGACTTAAAGATAATGTGATAAAACCGGTTATGTGTGCATTTAACAAACCCACAAACGAAAACCCTAATCTCGTGATAGTTCAAGCTTCAATACCTCGATTTTTGCTGGACAAAACCTCCGATCCGCTGTACTTTCTTGTAGTACTCGTTGAGAGCTTCGCGTGGACACCAAGAATGACGAATTCCGTTGAGAATCGAGCAAGATACGAACGATTAAAGTTGGGTTTTCTTAGAGAGAGAGAGGGTAAACGAATTTGTAGTGAGAGAAAGTGTTGGTGAGGTAATAAATGAAGGTTTAAGCCTTGTTCAAGGCTTTTATAGCCCGGGTGGTATTCGGGTCCGTTTCGGTCGCTCGGTTCGCGTTTCCGGAACGTAACGCGTATTTTACGCGGTTTAAAATAAAAAGAATTGTTAAACTCATTTAAATGATGAGTTTCAAAATTGTAAAAATATAAAATAATTAATATAATTATTTTTACTCTTCGTGTGTTGTCGGACCGTTAAACATTCACAACTACGTGTATACCCGCAATCGCGTACGTTTTCCGATCGTATTAAAATATTTAAAGTCGTTTAATCATAATTATAAGTTCAACATTCGTATCATTATGGATCGTCACCCATAACTATACTCAGTCTCGCTTACATATTACGATTCTTGTTGAATTAATTGTCATAATATTCGTCTTGACACTACGCACCAACACTATCCTGTTACACCGAACGCAGTATATATATAGGGCTCACTCTCGCTGCCCACCACTGTTTCGATATAACACAATACTGTTCTTGCCTAATGAACTCGACTGTAAATAAATAATACATACTTGTTAAATGATAAAGATTCTAACACACAAGCACATAATGACACATGATTCACATTGACTGACTGAACATGGATACACACTGTTCACTACTACATGACTAAATGTACAAATGTTACAGTCTCCCCTAGTTAAGGGAATTTCGTCCCGAAATTAACTAGCCGAAGATACTGTAAAAAGATGAGGGTACTTAAGCTTCATCTGGTCTTCACATTCCCAGGTGAACTCAGCACCGCGTTTGCCCTCCCATCGTATTTTCAAGATCGGGATACGGCTGCGTTTAAGTTTCTTGACCCCATGATCCATGATCTCAACTGGACGTTCTATGAATTGCATGTTGTTCTGAATGTGTATGTCTTCCAGTGGAATCTGAACATCATGATCCGCTAAGCATTTCTTAAGATTTGATACATGAAAAGTATCATGAACATTGCTTAGCTCCACTGGAAGTTTGAGTTTGTAGGCTACGGGACCAATCCGTTCCAGGATCTCAAAAGGTCCAACGTACCTTGGTGCAAGTTTCCCTTTCTTCCCGAATCGGACAACGCCTTTCCAGAGAGAAACTTTGAGTAAGACTCGGTCACCGACTTGAAACTCAAGCGGTTTCCGACGTCGATCAGCATAACTCTTTTGCCGATCTCGTGCGGCCTTAAGCCGTGACTGAATGATTGTGATTTTGTCTGATGTTTCCTGAATGAGTTCTGGTCCTACGACCTGTGAGTCACCAATCTCGGTCCAACAGACCGGTGATCGGCACTTTCTACCATATAAAGCTTTGAATGGTGCACATTGAATGCTCGTATGATAGCTATTGTTATATGAAAACTCAATGAGTGGGAGATGAGTGTCCCAACTTCCACCGAAGTCAATGACACAAGAACGAAGCATGTCTTCAAGTGTTTGGATAGTCCTTTCGCTTTGGCCGTCGGTTTGAGGATGATACGCCGTGCTAAGATTGCCAAAAGCGAGAAGTGAAACGACTATCACGATCAGATATGATTGATGTTGGAGTACCATGACGTGCAATGATTTCGTTGATGTACAATGTGGATAACTTCTCCATCTTGTAATCCTCTCGGATCGGGAGAAAATGAGCAGATTTGGTGAGTCGATCAACGATCACCCAAATCGAATCGAAACCTCGTGGAGTTCTCGGCAACTTTGTTATGAAATCCATGGAAATTTGCTCCCATTTCCATTGAGGAATTTCAGGTTGCTGCAGAAGTCCCGAAGGCTTTTGATGTTCTGCTTTGACTTTTGAACAAGTAAGACATTTTCCCACATACAGTGCTATGTCTTTCTTCATTCCCGGCCACCAGTAAGATGTCCTCAAGTCTTGATACATCTTGTCGGCTCCAGGATGAACTGAGTATCGCGACTTATGAGCCTCATCACAGATGAGTGTGCGCAATTCTTCAGACTTTGGAATCCAAATGCGGCCGTTGAGATATAACACCCCATCAGATCTGGGCTCTAGTTTCTTCTCAATGCCACAATCCAAGTCTGTCTTGAGTTGATTATCTGTTACTACCTGTTGTTGTGCAATACGAATCAAGTCTTTCAAGTTTGGCTGCGTGTTGATCTCCATGGCTCTTACTCGAATTGGTTTGACTGGTTCCTTGCGACTAAGAGCATCCGCCACCACATTGGCTTTACCCGGATGGTAACGAATCTCACAGTCGTAATCAGTTAGAAGTTCAACCCAACGTCGTTGTCTCATGTTGAGTTCTTTCTGATTGAGAATGTGTTGCAGGCTCTTGTGGTCTGTATAGATGACACATTTAGTACCGTACAGGTAGTGTCTCCAAATCTTCAATGCAAAGACCACAGCCCCTAACTCAAGGTCATGAGTAGTGTAATTCTTCTCGTGAACCTTAAGTTGTCTTGAAGCATAAGCAATGACCTTGTCCCGTTGCATAAGTACACAACCGAGACCAAGGTTTAAAGCATCACAGTAGACAATGAAATCATCACTGCCTTCTGGAAGACTAAGGATAGGGGAATTGCATAACTTTTGTTTAAGAAGTTGAAATGCATCTTCTTGTTTCTGTCCCCATATAAATACTTGACTTTTCTGAGTTAAAGTGGTAAGTGGCAAAGCTATCTTAGAGAAGTTTGCAATGAATCTTCTGTAATAACCTGCCAAACCCAGAAATGAACGAATCTCTGTTGGAGTAGATGGAGTAGTCCAGTTCTTAATCGCCTCAATCTTTGCTGGATCTACATGAATTCCATCTTTGTTTATGACATGTCCTAAGAAGTGAACTTCCTTTAGCCAAAATTCACACTTTGAGAATTTAGCATAGAGTTGTTCAGCTCTTAGTAGCTCTAAGACTTTCCTCAAATGATCTTCATGCTCTTGTTCCGACTTGGAATAAATCAGTATATCATCAATAAAGACAATAACAAACTGATCCAAGTAAGGTCTGCAGACTCGATTCATCAAGTCCATGAACACTGCGGGTGCATTGGTCAGCCCAAATGGCATAACCACAGACTCATAGTGTCCATATCGAGTCCTAAATGCAGTCTTTGGTATATCCTCATCATTTACTCTTAACTGATGATACCCAGATCGTAAGTCAATCTTAGAGAAGCATGTTGCTCCCTGTAATTGATCAAACAGATCATCGATCCTGGGCAGAGGATATCTATTCTTGATTGTCAACTTGTTCAGCTCACGATAGTCGATGCACATACGAAATGAACCGTCTTTCTTTTTAACAAAGAGGACCGGAGCTCCCCATGGAGAGAAACCCGGCCTTATGAAACCTTTGTCTAAAAGTTCTTGAAGTTGACTAGACAGTTCTTGCATCTCAGACGGTGCTAATCGATACGGTGACATCGCCACTGGGTTTGCTCCAGGGACGAGATCAATTCTAAACTCCACTTGTCGGACTGGTGGTAGTCCAGGCAAGTCTTCTGGAAATACGTCTGGATATTCTTTGATAACTGGAACATCACCAACTGCTTTCTTTTCAGGTTTCTTTTCCACTACATGAGCTAGGAAAGCATAATATTTCTTCTTCAAGTACTTCCTCGCCTTGATGCACGATACAATCTTCAATCCGCGGCATGGTTTCTCGCCGTAGACTATCATCGTTTCGCCGGACGGTAAGGGGATTCGGATAAGTTTCTCCGAGCATACGATTTCAGCATTGTTTTTGGATAACCAATCCATTCCTACTACAACTTCGAAGCTTCCGAGAGTCATAGGAATGAGATCGATGGAAAAGAGATGGTCATTTAATCTTAGCTCGCAAGCATGAATTATGGAATCTACAACTATGGTCTTACCATTCGCTACTTCTACAGTATAAGGAGCAGTAAGTGTGGATAGTTGCATATTAAGCAAAGAAGCAGTATGAGTAGAGATAAAACTTTTATCAGCACCAGTATCGAATATGATAGAAACATAGTGATCATTGATAAGAAATGTACCCGTGATGACTGCCGGCTCTTCACGTGCTTCAGCAGTTCCAATAACAAAAGCACGAGCAGCAGCAGTGGTGTTGTTGAGTTTTGGACACTGGTTTCTGAAGTGTCCCTCTGCCCCACAATTATAGCAGGCTCTTCCACTTGTAACAGTAGTGGTTGTGGTAGCAGTTGTTGCAGCAGCAAGATGAGCAGATCGGCATGTAGCCGCCAAGTGTCCCATACGCCCACATTTGAGACACTTTCTGCATGGAGTGTTGGGTAGATGATGATACTGGCATTTGGTGCAAAGTGGAAACGGGCCAGTGTAAGGCTTTCTGACATTAGCAGGTTGTGGCATAGCAGTGATAGGTGTGGCATGAGTAGGTGCAGCCGCAGTCAACGCTGCAAAGTTCTTGATTGTCTTTTGCTTTTTCCTCTTGGGATGGTGCTGTTCAGGCTTCTTGCCTTCTTCAATCTGTGCTCTCTTAAATCCCTTTCGGGTGAGCACTCCAGACTTCACATACTCTTCAGTAAGAGTAGCACCAAGTTGAATCACCGCCTCTAGAGTAGTAGGGTTATTACCCATGACAGTCCCTCTAACAACCAGAGGTAAGCCTTCAATATATTTCTCTATCCTGCGGGATAGAGGAGTGACCAAATGGGGTACCAGAATGCACAACTCATGGAATCGAGTTGTATACTTTGCGTTCTCACCACTATCTTGCACCAGATTCCACATCTCTACCTCGAGTTTCTTCAGTTCATGACGTGGACAAAACTTTTCCACGAGTAAGTTCTTGAAACCATCCCACGGTAAGGCTAATGCAACTTCACGTCCCCTGGTGTTCTTCTCAGAATTCCACCAGGTGAGTGCGCCCTTATGAAAAGTGCTTGAGGCCATCTTGACCTTCAGATTTTCAGGGCATCCAGTGAAGTCGAGAATGTCCTCAATGCTCTCTAACCACTGTAGTAGACCAGTAGCTCCTTCTGTACCAGCGTACTTAGGAGGCTTAGCATCATTGAACTGCTTGAAAGTGAAGTTAGCAGTTCCAGTAGTTGTAGCATTTGAGTTATGTGCTGAATCACTAGTACTTCCCCGAAGATTCTGGGTAATATCAGTGACCATACCAGGGATTACTTCCCTCATATGAACAGCGATAGCTCGAGCAATCTTGTTGATTTCATCGTCGTTGCCACTTGTTGAACCCCCTCCGTTAGGATCACGTCGGGGAGGCATTCTACGAATAGAAGCCACAAGTGGGTCAGTAATGAGGAAGGATACAATTGAATTTTCATGGTAAGGTCAGTAATATATCCATACTACTAGTATTATCATTCAATTGTAATATGATCTAGTACACGTATAAGTTATCAACTTATTTGCATACTTATCATGTGAATATGTACGATGTCCCATGATCTCTCCACCAAACCTACACACTGACACTTTCCCGATATACCGAAAATAGTTTATATATAGGGCTCACTCTCGCTGCCCACCACCGTTTCGATATACCACGATCATGCCCTTGCTAGCATTTGGCAATGTTTGTACTGATTTCCAAGTGGGTTCCATTGATTAAGAATCCCATGATCTTTGATCAACTTGAACTATGATTGATTCCATGATTGAACTATGATTATGTTATGCGTGCACCTACTAACAGTTGTTAACATGTAGAACTAGATCATACGTGTGTTCTACACTTTCCTGTTAACTTATGTCAGTAAGTACTAATGATGTAATCACTTAAGAATTTCACTTAAGGTTTACATTGAAAATGTTCACAACTTGATTGATTCACCACAATGTTTGGTTCATCCAAGTTTGAATTGCACTATGATTCGATTCACCAATGATTGTTTCCCAAATGTTTGTATCCCATGTGTTTGACTAATGATCCATGTGTCCAGTTGATCCCGAATCCTCACTCCAAATACAAACGCCGGATTCCCCCTAACATACTGAAATAAGCTTATATATAGGGTAAGCTCTCACCGACCCACCACTTACCTCAACACATCAGCGTTAATCCGTCGTCTATATTTGGGGCTAATATTCCAACTGTTGGTTGACTATGATTGTTTCATGATTGCCTCTTGTTCAGTGACTATGATAATGATTATGTAAACCATGGTTCTTAATTTACTCGAAATTAAAACCTTAGGTTTTAGCATGTGTGTCCTAGGTTAATTAACCTAGGTTCTCAATACCTACAGTATCGAGTATAATGATCTCTTGTGAGAACTTCAACTAAAGAATACTGTTACACAGATTCTAAGTTATAAAGTTCCTATGATAATGAACACCTGATAATGATAACAATGATAATAATGACAAGGATTCCAACTCAAGATTCTAAATTAATAGTTCTTGACAATTGACTTCCTATAATGAGCATGACAAGGATTTCAAATCAAGCCTCTAAATTAATAGATCTTGACATTTGAATTCCTATACTGAATATGACAAGGATTTCAAATCAAGCCTCTAACTTAATAGATCTTGACATTTGAATTCCTATAATGAATATGACAAGGACTTTAGATCAAAGATACCAATCTTTGCCTCTAAATCCCATACTGAATATGACAAGGACTTTAGATCAAAGATATCAATCTTTGTCTCTAAATCCTATAATGAATATGACAAGAAATTCATATCAAAGATACTAAAAATACAGATCTTTGCCTCCGAATTTCTATAATGATCTCTGTGTGAGAATTTCAGATCAAGGATACTAAGAATACAGATCCTTGCCTCTGAAATCCTTAAATGCATATGTGTGAGAATTTAATCCGATTTCTAAAATTATAGAATTCCGGTTCAAATTCTTTGACTCGATATCTAATATTAGAAAAATGTCCCTAAGATCCTTCAAACTTATTGTAGACTTAATGCTCACTTAAGTTACTTAGATCCTAAGTATCCTCAAGCCTATAGCACTTAGTCCTATTGGGTAGCTTAGGTTATAGTCTAGGTCATTAAACATTGGGTTTTTCCTAGTTCTCTACAACCTTGGCTCTGATACCAACCTGTCACACCCCTGCGCCGCGTGCGGAATCCACGGCGCGGTGACGTATGAACAGTTGAATCATGCACAAGTATTGAATAAGAACAACCACAATGGAATTACTACATTTCATAATGTTTAGAAAGTTGTTTAGTTACAGACAATCTATCTACCAAAAGGAAGACAACTACAGACCCAACATATAGTTTACAAAGTAAGACTTCAAACAAGACAAGTAAACAATTAGGATTTAGTGTGTTTCTAATCCATCCTAGTATGTTTCTTCATCTTGTTCTATCTTAGTATGGTCTCCTTAGTTGTCTCTGAGAATGTCTTACACCTGATTACCTGAAACACGTGAAAAGTAACTGTCAACTACAGACGTAGTTGGTGAGAACAATAGGTTTAATCATTTGTAAACATGAGTATATGATATAAGGCATAGGTAAGTTAAAGCATCATAAGATTCACACGGATGAGCTGCAACCCAAACTAACATCAAGTAAGAAAATGAGTGTAAACAGTCCAATCACTGTTCGCACGAAAGCCAACATATAATATCAAGTCCCAAAACACGTTTGGAGTTAGATAATACATCAGCAGTTTTGATAACCATATGACACCAGACCTGCAGTTGGCTTTTAAAAACAAATTTAAAAGCCAACTCCATCCTGGATAAGAAAACAATGACACCAGACCTACAGTTAGCTTTTAAAACAAATTTAAAAGCTAACTCCATCCTGGATAAGAAACAATGTGTCCGCTTTCCCATGTTGTGATCACCCAGTACTAACGCTAATGAATATGATACTTGATGCTTTTACAAGTTTGTTTACAACACTAGACACCATGTTTTCTGAATCTTACTTTAACCGGATGTGTTAATGCCTTATTTGATAACATGAATTGAAAACCTGGATTTAACTCCACGAATTAAATCCTTTGTTTTGAATACCATGAATTGAACCACTTGATTTGAAGACCATGTTTTGAACCACTTGATTTGAATACCATGTTGTGTACCACTTGATTTGAATACCATAAAATAGTGACCTTGTGTAACAACAAGGTTTATAACAAAAGAGTTTATGAAAATCATTTATTTAAAAGTGTTTATCCTTCATAAATACATTTGAGTAAAATCTGTTACAAAACAGTTTAAAGATCCCTTATAAAACCCTTTTTAGTGAAAAGAGTTTAGTAATTGATAAGTCCTTTAAAACAGTTGATGAATTTCCAGGATTTGTACAATGAACCCATAGTGTTTATAAACATACACACACCTTGTGTAATGAAATATGATTGTAAACGATTGTTTTGATCACGTGTTCCACCCCAAAACAGTTATAAAAACAGTAAAAGAGGGGCTAAAGTTCTCACCTGTCTGCAGTAGACTCTGAACTAAAACAGATAGCAAGTAGCAAACAGGACTTCTAATTGATTCCTATAACATTGTAATCATACATAAGATATAGGATTTATAATTGTATAGACTTTGATTCATTGATTGACTTGGGTTCTCATGCTTATGATTATCACATGATAACTGGTTCTCATGATTATGATTGTTGTGAAAACTTGAAAGTTATGATTTGAATCTCTTGATTGATCATGGGTCCAAGAAACGAATGTGAAATGATCCTTGTGCATAAATCTTATGCATAAAATGATAATTGTTCAAGGATTTGATAACCATTGATTAACATGACTTATGAAAAGATGTTCCAATTGTTTAAAGTCTTGTGATTGTGACTTGATCCCATTATTAGTTTAAGTTGCAACTTAAACCAACTAAGATCAATTTACACTCGTTTTGAGTTGTGGCCAACCATGGGCCATTTAAGTTAACCATGAGCCAATTGAAGGTGGTGTTGGGCCAATGGAGTATGATGTTGGTCCAACAACTCGTATATGGGTCTTGTATCATACCAAAGACAATATCAACCAATTAAGATCTTAGCGAAACGAATGGACTTGAATTGGACCTAACGGATTTAAGTTGGTCATCCAAGGTATAGGTAGGCCATATAAGGTTCCAAAGTGATATTGGGCCTATTTAAAGATCTTAATGGGCCAACCTATCTCAATCGTGCTTGGTTTACGTCTATGGGCCGAATTCTAATAAGATTGGGCCGAGTAGAATTGGTTTGGGCCGAAAGGTGTAAAGAGAAAGGCATGTTGGGCCTCGGCTAACTATCTTGGCAGCGAACCTATTATGGTTTTTGCCTTAGGTTCGGCCAAGTAATACACAAGGTTCGGCCCTAGGGTTGCTGCATCATGGGTTCGTTGAACAACTAGGGTTCGCCATATGCAGCCACTAGGTTCGTGAAGGTTCGACATAGGTTAAGCGATTGCATGAAGGTTCGCAGCAAGGAGGGTTCGTGTCATGGTTCGGGAATGAGGCTCGCTATTCATGCATGCAAGGTTCGTGGAAGGTTCGCACAGGAGCTGGTTCGTTGAACATTCAATGATTCGGTGAAGGATCGTGGAACCCCTAGGGTTCGGCTGAAGACCTGCGAACCATTAGGGTTCGTGGAACCCTCTAAGCTTCGCCAATTGAGGATGATGGTTCGGGATAGGCTTGATGACTCATCAAAGGTTCGTGAGATCCCCCTAAAGATTCGGCTAGAAGGTGACGAACCATGCAGGCTCGTGAGCACCCCTGTAGGGTTCGGCCAAGTGCTGTTGGGGTTCGACTCCTGAACCTTCGACGAACCTGTAAACTCTATCATCATCATCCTGTTTGAGCGGTTCCAGGTCACTAGCTAAGTCGATATAATCATCACAGAAGGTTGCTACACAGTCGAGACTTAAAGATAATGTGATAAAACCGGTTATGTGTGCATTTAACAAACCCACAAACGAAAACCCTAATCTCGTGATAGTTCAAGCTTCAATACCTCGATTTTTGCTGGACAAAACCTCCGATCCGCTGTACTTTCTTGTAGTACTCGTTGAGAGCTTCGCGTGGACACCAAGAATGACGAATTCCGTTGAGAATCGAGCAAGATACGAACGATTAAAGTTGGGTTTTCTTAGAGAGAGAGAGGGTAAACGAATTTGTAGTGAGAGAAAGTGTTGGTGAGGTAATAAATGAAGGTTTAAGCCTTGTTCAAGGCTTTTATAGCCCGGGTGGTATTCGGGTCCGTTTCGGTCGCTCGGTTCGCGTTTCCGGAACGTAACGCGTATTTTACGCGGTTTAAAATAAAAAGAATTGTTAAACTCATTTAAATGATGAGTTTCAAAATTGTAAAAATATAAAATAATTAATATAATTATTTTTACTCTTCGTGTGTTGTCGGACCGTTAAACATTCACAATTACGTGTATACCCGCAATCGCGTACGTTTTCCGATCGTATTAAAATATTTAAAGTCGTTTAATCATAATTATAAGTTCAACATTCGTATCATTATGGATCGTCACCCATAACTATACTCAGTCTCGCTTACGTATTATGATTCTTGTTGAATTAATTGTCATAATATTCGTCTTGACACTACGCACCAACACTATCCTGTTACACCGAACGCAGTATATATATAGGGCTCACTCTCGCTGCCCACCACTGTTTCGATATAACACAATACTGTTCTTGCCTAGTGAACTCGACTGTAAATAAATAATACATACTTGTTAAATGATAAAGATTCTAACACACAAGAACATAATGACACATGATTCACATTGACTGACTGAACATGGATACATACTGTTCTAACACTGTTCACTACTACATGACTAAATGTACAAATGTTACATTTGACCAACTGCAAGGAGCTCAATATTTCTCAAAGATTGACTTGCGGTCTGGATATCATCAACTCCGAGTTCAAGACGAAGACATACCGAAGACGGCGTTCCGAACCAGATACGGGCATTACGAATTCACGGTGATGCCTTTCGGATTGACAAATGCACCAGCGGTTTTCATGGATCTCATGAACCGAGTGTGCTAGCCATATCTAGATCAGTTTGTCATTGTTTTTATTGATGACATCCTGATTTATTCGAAGAGCAAAGCAGATCATGAACTACACCTTAAAAAGATCTTGGAGCTGTTGAAGAAAGAACAACTCTATGCTAAATTCTCTAAATGTGAATTTTGGCTTAGAGAAGTTCAATTTCTGGGTCATGTAGTCAACAGCGAGGGAATACACGTTGATCCTGCCAAGATTGAAGCGATAAAGAACTGGGACACTCCGAAGACGCCAACGGAGATATGGTCTTTTTTGGGGTTGGCAGGTTATTATAGAAGATTCATCTCGAATTTTTCTAAGATAGCGTTGCCTCTCACTAAGTTAACTCAGAAAAGTGAACCGTTTGTCTGGGAGCAGAAACAATAAGATGCTTTCCAGACATTGAAACAGAAATTGTGTGATGCTCCAATTTTATCTCTCTTAGAAGGATGTGATGACTTTGTTGTCTATTCTGATGCTTCCCATCAGGGACTTGGTTGCGTACTAATGCAACGGGACAAAGTCATAGCCTATGCATCAAGACAGTTAAAAGTTCATGAAAAGAAACTACACTACTCATGATCTTGAGCTGGGAGCTGTAATCTTCGCATTGAAGATCTGGAGACATTACTTATATGGCACCAAATGTACCCTATTCACTGATCACAAGAGTCTGCAGCATATCTTTGATCAGAAGGAACTCAACATGCGACAACGTCGTTGGGTCGAACTTCTGAATGATTAAGATTGTGTGATCAAGTACCATCCGGAAAAGGCGAACGTTGTAGCCGATGCCTTGAGCCGGAAGGAACGGGTCAAACCATTGCGCGTAAGAGCAATGGGAATGACTATGCAGATGAGCTTACGAGACAAGATCATTCAGGCACAACAAGAATTAGTTGATCGAGGAAACTTGAAGAAAGAACTTGACTGTGGAGCAGAGAAACACCTTGAGACTAAGCATGATGGAATGATCTACTACCAGGATCGTATATGGATCCCGGCGAAAGACGAATTGAGGAGACTTATCTTCGATGAAGCACACAAGACTAAATACTCTGTTCATCATGGCTCTGATAAGATGTACCAAGACTTGCGTGGATTTTATTGGTGGCCGGGAATGAAGAAAGACATAGCCGAGTATGTCGGTCGATGTCTAACGTGTGCGAAGGTAAAGGGGGAACACCAGAGACCGTCTGGTCTACTGTAACAGCCTGAGATTCCGCTCTGGAAGTGGGAACAAATAGCTATGGATTTCATTACCAAGCTACCCCGCACTTCCAGTGGTCACGATACAATTTGGGTGATCATTGATCGTTTAACCAAATCTGCTCATTTCTTGCCTATGCATGAGACTTTCACAATGGATAAACTGGCAAGACTGTACATCAATGAGATAGTGGTATGCCACGGTGTGCCATTGTCTATTATTTCTGATAGAGATAGCAGATTCACATCAAGGTTCTGGCAGTCATTACAGAAATCTCTAGGGACACAGTTGAATCTAAGTACAGCTTACCATCCACAAACGGATGGTCAAAGTGAACGTACAATTCAAACCCTGGAGGACATGTTAAGAACCTGTGTGTTGGATTTCGGTGGGAACTGGGATTTCCATTTGCCACTGATCGAGTTCTCCTACAATAACAGTTACCACAGCAGTATCGGATGTGCACCATTCGAGGCTCTTTATGGCCGGAAATGTCGATCACCGATCTGCTGGACCGAAGTTGGAGACAATCGAATAACTGGGCCAGAACTTATTCAGGAAACCACTGACAAGATTGCCCAGATTCAAAGAAGACTAAAAGCGACTAGGAGCAGACAGAAGAGCTACGCTGACAAACGGCGCAAGCCGTTGGAATTCCGAGTGGGAGACCGTGTAATGTTGAAGGTATCCCCATGGAAAGGCGTTGTTCGGTTTGGGAATAAAGGCAAGTTAGCACCACGGTACGTAGGACCATTCGAGATCATCGAACGTATTGGCCGTGTTGTGTATCGACTGAGATTACCAGATGAACTCAGCGCAGTGCATGATGTATTTCACGTCTCGAACTTAAAGAGATGTCTTGCCGATGAATCACTGCTTATTCCAATTGAAGAGATTCAAGTGGATGAACAACTACACTTTATTGAGGAACCTTTGGAGATTATGGATCGCAAAGTTAAACAACTAAGGCGAAGCCGTATTCCGATTGTAAAGGTTCGATGGAATTCAAGACGCGAGCCCGAGTTTACATGGGAACGTGAAGATCACATGAAGTCAAAGTATCCCCAACTGTTTGAAGAGGAAGCTGTACCTGATAACAATGCTCAAATTTCGGGACGAAATTTCTCTAACAAGGGGAGACTGTAACATCAGTGCCGGAACCGTACCGGAACAGTGATCTTAAACAGTTTCATGAACAGTAAACATGTACGAATAATATACATTTCAGGGCATTTTCTATTCATGTCCATTGTCATTATCATTTTGTGTTATCAAACAACAAGTTCAGAAACATTTAACAGAAACAAAGTTCAGAACTAGGGTTCTTGAGTCAGATAATTATTTGGCAACACAGAACCATCATGTGATTACTTGTTAGGAGTTATTATGTATAAACGTATGTGAGGCTTTATAGAACAAAACAGAACGGGTGTTCTTATGTGAATGCTAAATTGACGGGTTATTCGTATAGGTGACGATCTGTATGAATAAATTTGAAGGTTTAACGTTCTGAATAATATCCAATAATTAGAAAACAATATTGAAAAGTATAGTTATCGCCGTGTTCGTACGGGTGACGATTCGAACAAATACACGCGACGACCTTATGATTCGATTTAAACGGTTAATTAAATAATTCTGAAAAGTTTAAAAATAAATAATAGATAGTAGTTAATTTATTAGGAATCACAACTTGAATTAATTTTATAAATTCTATTTCTATAAACCGGGTTATTTCGTGACAAAAATAACGAGAAAATGATATTTTACGCGAAACCGAACGAGACCGAACCACCGGGTGTTTGAAACATTTAATGTGGCGTTGAATACCAACCTCCCACACCCCTTCATTTTCGTTTTTGCCACTCTCTCTCTAGAAAACACCTCACCTCCTTCTCTCTTCAATTTGGAGCTCAATTCTTATTGGATTCAAGCCTAGTTGGTGTCAAAACGACCACCACGCAACGTAGAACAAGGAAGTACAAGTTGTTCGAGCATCTATCCATAAAATTTGAGGTAAATCACATGTTTACATTCGGTTTTAGAGTGTATCACGAACCCTTTTATATTTTGTAGTTTTAACCACATTGAACACTTAGAAAACATCAGATAAACACATATGCAGGATAAGGATGTTGTAGGAACTGATCAGTAACAGGTTTGGGATTAAAAATGAGGAAGATGGAACAGGTTCGCGAATCCAGTCGATCGGCCGAACCTTCATACAGGTGGCCGAACCTTTATACAGGTAACCGAACCTGTAATCTGGTGGCCGAACCTGTCTTCTCCTTGGGACGAACCCTGGGCCACGAACCTGGACCTCTGACTCAGGAAACCTGTAGCTCTGCACGAACCTGCACCGAACCTGTCAAGTCTGTCGCCGAACCCTGTTAGCCTACAACGAACCTGTTAAAGTGACGAACCTGGAATGTTAACCGAACCATCTCTCTGGTTGGCCGAACCTGTGGCCAGTGAACCATGGGAACCGAACCTATGTTACCACGAACCTAATTATGGCCGAACCTAGGAACTTTGCCGAACCTTTACTCATTAGACGAACCTACTTGCAACGAACCTTAGATCAACGAACCTTGTTGAGCGAACCCTAAAGGTTCGTCGAACCTCAATCATACACGAACCTCAGAGGTTCGTCCCATTCAAAGGTTCGTCGAACCTACCTTTACTATCAACAAGGTTCGCCAAACCCTAAAGGTTTGCCGAACCTATACTCATATTCCAATAGGTTCGCTGCCCAAGGATGATCAAAACCCAAAGTGTTAGATAATCAAGGAAATTCAGTACGTAGGGTTGTTGAACTTAGTTGTAAGAACAAGAAAATGAATATACGAGTACTCAAAGTTTAGAGCGAATTAAGGAACATGCATTAGTGGATGCTAGATACTTAAGGTGTTAGTGTTAATTTCAACATTTACATCTAACACTTAAAAATCTCATATGAATGTATATAACTAAATTGGATTGCTCAATTGTGCACTCTAAGCTAAGTTATATACACGAACGAACGAAGGACTATGGGAAACAAAGAACAATCAAAGGACTTGGAATTGACCTAAATTGGGTTAACTCAAGTTCTAACATGTCGCACCCCGAGAAATCCCGTCCCTTCCTGGGGCGCGAGCGACGGCAGATTGTCAGGATCGCAGTCTCCGGTCACACAACATGCGAGACCTACATGTCTGGTTATATACGTACATCCAATTACATGGATAAATCGATTTGCAAAATAAGAGTTGCGGAAGTTATACAATCTCAAAACAAATACAGTTCGTAAGTTTGCGGAAGCGTTATTTAAATAGTTTTCAAAATGATAAGTAACAACAGTTGCGGAAGCGAGTAAAGATGTTTAAGATGTCATAACATAACAAATGATAGTAAATGTTTAAGAGCCTAAGACACATATGTAGATGCATGAACTCCATCCTAGCATCCTAGATTCCTTGTGCGCGTGCCTTAGTTACCTGAGAAAACATGCGAGTAAAAGGGTCAACACAATGGTTGGTGAGAGCACAGGTTTTTCATAAGCAGTAAACATCAAAATGTTTAAAGTAAGAGTTTTGCAGATTTACATATCACACAATGCAGTATCGATTGATAGCTAGTCAATACAGTTATATTATATTATGGATGGTACCGAAGCTGACAGATTGTGCCTCCCGCCATGTTATCACGAGACAATGGCAAAGTGTTGGTCAATATTGCACTGTTCCGACCTCCAGTCGGGTGTAGTGGGGCTTGTCAGGCCCAAATAGTACTATTCAAGATTACCACGCTAGGCGTTATGCTATTAACGGTCCGAGGAGTATCGCGAGGACTTTTAGTTGTGATAGGGGCCCACACATATACATATAATGATAAAGCATGTCCATAAAATGAGTTGTTGTTCAAAAACAGTTGTAGTGCAGTGTTTTCTCCCCCAAAGGTAGAAAAGATAAAAAGGGGCCGTGAATTCACCTGGTAGTGCAGTTTCCGGTTTTCGTGTGTTCGCGTCTGCGAAAGCTAGCACCTGCTAGTAAGCACCTATGATCATATAGGTGTAAGTATGTGTTTTGTGATGCGTTGTATTCCATACAACTCCAAGTGTCGGTGTGCTCAACCGAGTATGTGTGTGTTGACTTGTGTTGACTCGACGAATCGTTGGTGACACGATTGTTGTGTTTATGTGCCTTGACGCACATAAGACACTAAAATGCATCCTATGACTCTAATCACATAAGTTTCCATTTTTAGAAAGTTTCCAATTTAGGAAAGTGTGGTTATGAAATTCCATTTCATAAAACTAATAACTCTAGTATGTTTGTAAAAACACGTTTATACACTTAAAACACATCATTTGCGCATAAACCATCATTTATGCCGTTTTGCCCAAATAAAGTTTCCTAAAATAGTAAGTATTTGTTTAAAAGCTCGTTTTCACAAATCAAGGTTTCCAAATATGTTAGAAATCATTTCTAAACATGTTTCAACAATCTAAGTTCATCAAAACTCTTTAAAACATCAAAAGCCCTCTTTTGATTTATAAAAGTTTCCATTTTTAGTAAGTTTCTATAAAACCATGTTTTTGACAAAATCAAATATTCCAATGTGTTTCTAAACACTTTAATATGCATTTAACAACATCTAGACATGTCTAACATGTCTAGATCATCACAAATCCAAGACTTGCACATAAAAGTTTCCTTTTATGGCAAGTTTGTCCAAATCATCATCAAATCAAACCTAACTTAACCAAAACTCAATTCTAACATTACTAAACACTAAAATCAGTAAATCTACAACAAGTACTCATCAAATCACCAACGATTTCAAGCACAATAATCATATGGAGTTGCATGTGGGTTTTAACCCATTGCATGTACGATCTAACTATAAGAAATCATGTAAAACTACCTTAGAATGCAAAATCCAGTGGAAACAATGGCTGGGAATGAAGGTCTAGTGGTTGATGGTCGTTCTAAGCTCCTTAGCTTCTTTTCCAAGTTTCCAAGAGCTCCAATGGTTCACAAATACAAGAAATGGCTCCACCAATGTTTCCAGAAGATTTGAAAGCTTGTTTTCAGTGGTTTTGGTCGAGAATGAACGAAGAAACTCGGAGAAATGGTGAAGGAGTTCGACTGAAATGAAGTGGGTTGGTTTATATTGAAATTTTGATCTGCATGGCCTTCGCGTACCGCGGAGGCCGATCAAAATTTATCATCGCGTACCGCGAAGTAATTCGGGAGTCCCGATCCCCGGTTTTCTTCGCGTACCGCGAAGCCGTTCGCCGAGGGACTTGTCGCGTACCGCGACGGGTCCATATCCTTGTTTTTCGATTTCGTTGAAACGATTTCGCTCATACATGATTCCTAACGTTTATCTAAAGCATCTAATGCTCGTTTAAGCACGTAAATACAAATAGCACATAAGTTTGATTGATCACCAACGTTCGTGAGTCTCGTGTGTGTGTTTCGATAATTCCTTGAATTATCTTCGATAGTTTGTGTTCGTGTTCTACGAAGTGTTTGCACACTTGATTAATCTTAATCAACGTGTAATGCACAATAATAGTCCAAGCTATTGTTTTGTGTTTGTGTTTAGCTCATCTAATTAAACATGATTAAATGAAGTACAACAAGTATGAATGTGAAATACGTAGAGTTCAAGAGTTGCAATTTACCTGAAATTGCCGGGTGTCACATAACACGTTTAACTTGTATTTTTTTCATAAAAATAACTTATGTTTTCAATAAAATTTCATGACTTTAATAAATAGCTAATTGTTATATTTTATAAATGTCATTGGATTCTTTTAAAGTTAGTTTATTATAATTGATTGGGATTTGGTTGTAAAATAGACAATATTATTGTCTGAATTTGAACAGAAAACAAAGGAAACTCTGCCCAAATTTTGTAGAAATTTAAAAGTAAGTTATTATAATAAATTCTGGGATTGGGTTGTAAATGGGTGTCTAAGTTAGACTAGGAAACAAGATCTTAGAATCACACTAGTAATTAGCACACTTAGATACACACACCGAGACCAAACCATAGGTACGACGACTATCACGTATACTTATCGTATTCAAACTCTTATAAAACCACTCAGGAACTGAAGAAACCTAAGCTACAACAAGAGTGCGCATTCTGTGATAGAACATTAGACATCAACACAGGTGAGTTCATAGCCCCTTTTTTAACATTTTTGTTTTAAAACGCGGGGCTGAGAAGCATGCGTAAACTGTTTATTTAAATTGTTTACTTAAATGTTTTTACTTGTATATGTTTTACATGTATAACTGTTATTCTAGACTCCTGTCTAGGTGAACTGTTTCAAATCAAAGAACTATTTTCAAAGAACTAAAGATCTAAATCAAAGAACTATTTTCAAAGGTCTATTTCAAAGAACTAACGATCTATTATCAAAGAACTATTTCAAGGGTGTGTTGTCAAACAACTAACGATCTGTTTCAAAGAACTAAGTACAAAGAACTCTTTCAAGGGTCTAACTGGGAAATATCAAAGATAACATGTGCCAATCTCAGGTTTGAAAGATGTCCTAGTGTAACATCAGTGCCGGAACCGTACCAGAACAGTGATCTTAAACAGTAACATGAACAGTATACAGGTACGAAACTATATACATTCCAGTACATTTCTTATTCATATCATTTGTCATTATCATATGTGTTATCAAACAACAAGTTCGTAAACATTTAACAGAAACAAAGTTCAGAACTAGGGTTCTTGAGTCAGATAATTATCTGGCAACACATAACCATCATGGGATTATCTGTTATGATTTATTATGTATAAACGTATGTGAGGATTTACAAAACAAAACACACGGATGTTGTTACGTGAATGCTAAATTGACGGATTATTCGTATGGGTGACGATCTGTACGAGTAAATCTGACAGTTTAACGTTCTGAATAATATCCGATAATTAGAAAACAATATTGAAAAGTATAGTTATCGTCGTGTTCGTACGGGTGACGATTCGAACGAATACGCGCGATTCGTATTGGGACACTCATCTTCCGCTTATCGAGTTTTCGTATAACAACAGCTACCATACAAGCATTCAATGTGCACCATTCGAGGCTTTATATGGTAGAAAGTGCCGATCACCGGTCTGCTGGACCGAGATTGGTGACTCACAGGTCGTAGGACCAGAACTCATTCAGGAAACATCAGACAAGATCACAATCATTCAGAAACGGCTTAAGGCCGCACGAGATCGGCAGAAAAGTTATGCTGATCGACGTCGGAAACCGCTTGAGTTTCAAGTCGGTGACCGAGTCTTACTCAAAGTTTCTCCCTGGAAAGGCGTTGTTCGATTCGGGAAGAAAGGGAAACTTGCACCAAGGTACGTTGGACCTTTTGAGATCCTGGAACGGATTGGTCCCGTAGCCTACAAACTCAAACTTCCAGTGTAGCTAAGCAATGTTCATGATACTTTTCACGTATCTAATCTTAAGAATTGCTTGGCGGATCATGATGTTCAGATTCCACTGGAAGACATTCAGATTCAGAACAACATGCAATTCATAGAACGTCCGGTTGAAATCATGGATCATGGTGTCAAGAAACTTAAACGCAGCCGTATCCCGATCGTAAAGGTACGATGGGAGGGCAAACGCGGTGCTGGGTTCACCTGGGAACGTGAAGACCAGATGAAGCTTAAGTACCCTCATCTTTTTACAGTATCTTCGGCTAGTTAATTTCGGGACGAAATTCCCTTAACTAGGGGAGACTGTAACATTTGTACATTTAGTCATGATAGTCATAAACAGTGTTAGAATAGTGTGTATCTATGTTCAGTCAGTCAATGTGAATCATGTGTTCATTATGTGCTTGTGTGTTAGAATCTTTAGTATTTGACAACAAGTATGTATTATTTATTTACAGTCGATTACACTAGGAAAGAACAGTATCGTGTTATATCGAAACAGTGGTGGGCAGCGAGAGTGAGCCCTATATATATACTGCGTTCGGTGTAACAGGATAGTGTTAGTGCGTAGTGTTAAGACGAATATTATGACAATTAATTTAACAAAAATCGTAATACGTAAGCGAGACTGAGTATAGTTATGGGTGACGATCCATAATGATACGAATGTTGAACTTATAATTACGATTAAACGACTTTAAATAATTATTACGATCGAAAAACGTACGCGATTGCGGGTATACACGTAATTGTATGTGTTTAACGATCTGGTAACACACGAAGAGTAAAAATAGTTAAAATAATTATTTTATATTTATACAATTTTGAAACTCATCATTTTAATGGGTTTAACAACTATTTTTATTTAAAATTCGCGTAAAATACGCGTTACGTTCCGGAAACGAGAACCGAGCGACCGAAACGGACCCGGATACCACACGGGCTATAAAAGCCTTGAAAGAGGCCATTTCCCTCATTTATGTCACCAACAACCCACTCTCTCTCTATATTTTCGTTCTATCCTCTCTCTCTCTAAAAACCGAGCTTCAAACGCGCATAACTCGCTCAATTCTCAACGGATTTCGGTGTTCTTCGTGTCCACGCGTAGCTCTTGACATCCTCTACACAGAAGTACAAAGGATTCGAAGGTTTATCCTCAGAATCTCGAGGTATTGATGCTTGAAAAGTCCGGATTTTAGGGTTTTGTGTGTGTATGTACGTGAAACTCGATACTTAGCCGGTTCTAACCCCCCATTTCCATTTTCGCACCAATAACAACCTACTTGATGCTAAATTAGTCTAGATCGTGGACTGGAGATGAAGATTCGATGAAGGGAGGTTGCAGGTGAACAGGTTCGGTGGAGGTCATGAAGCTGAACCCATTAGGGTTTTCTGGCCGAACCAGGGAGAGCCTGGCGAACCTTAGCGAACCCTTCATGGTTCGTTGGGTTACCAGTCGAACACTAGGAGTCCTCACGAGCCTTTGCCGAACCAGCGATCACACGAACCATCACCTGCCTTCCCAGCCGAGCCTTCATGCAATAGCTAACCCAGACGAACCCTACAAGGTTCGTTGCTCAACTCACCGAACCAATTGATGTCCAGCGAACCCTCTTTTGTGCGAACCTTCCTTGGCGAACCCTACATCTATGGCGAACCAATGGTTCGTTGATCTCAACCAGACGAACCCTAATGAGTATCCCGAACCTACACGAGCCTTGCCAAGCATCCACGAACCTGCATGATGCCATATTAGCCGAACCATGCTGGATGTTTTGGCCGTACCTGGATGTGGTCTCATGACCGGCGAACCTTGGGCTGCAATCAAAGAAGGTTCGCTGCCCAAGTGGCAGCCCACTAGCCTTTCGGCCCAAACCGATCACACTTGGCCCAATTTGATTTCGTTCGGCCCATGTTATTCCAATTGATCCACATAGTAGCATTCGGCCCACATTATATCAAGTTCAATAGGACCTTGGCCCAATAATTCACATAGGTGGCCCACGACATCCCATTCGGTCCAATCCAATTCTATTTAGTCCAACATTATCCTTGGTGTCTTACATGGCACATGAACATATTGGTTGGCCCAACACCACATCCAATTGGCCCACGGTTAACCTAAGAGGCCACGGACTTTTGCTTAAAGCCCACCATGATTTCATGGGCTTAAGGTTCATGAAATGGGCCTACAATTCAAAGGAATTGTGATTTGATCTTAGTGGGTTAAGTATAACCAACATAAATATGAGATCAAGTCACAATCCTAAAGACTCAAACAATGGAAACATTTATGTCAAATCTCATGTAAATCAATGGCTTATCAAACTCTTAAAACACATACTATTTATGCATAATGAGTTTGTGCATAAAAGATCATAACATAGTCTTTTCATAAATCATTGATCAATAATGTATCACTATCATGACTTTCAAATTCATACAACACTTTCAAACATGAGAATGATTATTCAAGAGTAAATCAAGTTCAAGTGAACATAAGTCAATCTATGAATCAAAGTCTATACAACTATAAATCTTAAATCTTATGTATGATTACAATGATATAGGAACCAGTTAGAAGTCATGTTTGCTACTTGCTATTTGTTATAGTTCAGAGTCTACTGCAGACAGGTGAGAACATTAGCCCCTCTTTTACTGTTTTACAACTGTTTTGGGGTGAAACACGTGATCAAACTCTATATTTACAATCGTAGTTCATGATTCAAGATGTGTTCTATTTTACAAACGTTACAGGTTCATTGCACGAATCCAAGGGATTCATCAGCTGTTTTAAAGGATTTATCAATTAATAAACTCTTTCTATTAAAAAGTTTTACAAAGGCCTTTTGAACTATTTTATATCAGTTTTACTCAAATGGTTTTATAAATGATAATCATTTTTAAATAATGGATTTTATAAACTTTTGTTATAAACCTTGTTTCTATACAAGGTCACAATCTTATGTACTCAATCAAGGGTATTCAAAACAAGGTGTTCAAACAATGGTTTTCATGGTGATGTTCAAAATAAAGGAATCAGTTCTTGGTATTCAAATAGGGTTTTCAAATCATGTTATCAAATAAGGCATTAACACGCTACTTTTAAAGCAAAGTACAAAAGCATGGTGTCCATCGTTGTAAACAAACTTATAAACCCATCAAGTTTCATTAGCGTTAGTACTGGGTGATCACAACAAGGGAAAGCGGACACACTGGTTCATTATCCAAAATGGAGTTAGCTTTTAAATTTGTTTTAAAAGCTAACTGCAGGTTTGGTGTCATTATGGTTATCAAAACTGCTGATGTATTATCTAACTCCAAACGTGGTTTGGGACTTGATATTATATGTTGGCTTTCGTGCAAACAGTGATTGGACTGTTTACACTCATTTTTCATACTTGATGTTAGTTTGGGTTGCAACCCATCCATGTAATTCAATTATTGCTTTAATATACCTATGCTTTATTTTACAAATGCATGATTACTTATGTTAAACCTATTGTTCTCACCAACTACATCTGTAGTTGACAGTTACTTTTCACGTGTTTCAGGTAATCAGGTTTAAGACATTCTCAGAGACAACTAAGGAGACCATTCTAAGATAGAACAAGATGAAGAAACATGCTAAGATGGATTAGAAACACACTAAATCTTAATTGTTTAATTGTCTTGTTTGAAGTCTTATTTTGTAACTATATTTTGGGTCTATAGTTGTCTTTCTTTTGGTAGATAGATTGTCTGTAACTAAAAAATTGTCTAAACATTATGAAACTTAGTAATCCATTGTGGTTGTTCTTATTAAATACTTGTGCATGATTCAACTGTTCATACGTCACCGCGCCGTGGATTCCGCACGCGGCGCAGGGGTGTGACATACAAGGATTAACCGAACTAATCACCTACGTTGTCATAATCAAATTGTTTGAACCATTATAACCATTGTTATGATTCCATGCAAACCGGGCATTACAACGGCCCAAAACAAGGATTTACCCGTTAACAGTTCGAGTTCTTCGTTTATAATCAATCATAGCCATCATCTATACAATAATCAACAACCCTAACTATATCATTACGTTCAAAAACAAGATTTAATCAATCATTATCAATCTAGAAGTTTAAATGAACCGTTACCTATTCAGACGAAGTTCTGCGCGTAAAATGACGATCCGGACTTGCAGAAACGTTCCTTGACGCGATCCACGTGATCAAAAGGCTTTAAAATTGAAGATTTAAAGGATTGAAGGCTGATTTTTCCTGTGTGGTGGCTGGAGCTTCGAAGAGAAGATAGAGATTGTGATTCTAGATGAAATCTGACTTTTCAAGCCAATTATCCGACTCGCTGACGTCGGGCGCATCGCCCCACATGGAACTTCAGGATGGGGCGTATCGCGCGAGGGATAGGATTCCAGATTTTTCGTTTCCTTCCGCGCGTACCGCCTAAGTTCTACGCGTGGCTCGGGGCGTACAGCCCCAGGCCATTTTCGTCCATTTTTCGATTTTATCTTCGTTTTGCGATTCCGGACAATCCGTAACTCCGTTTCGCACACGGTTTTCGCCCACGTTCACCATTTCTCGCATACTGTCACCCTGGAATAATTTCGTTTGCCAACTCAACGCGGATTTCAAGCACGATCAAATGTGCTTATTTCTTTGATAACGTAATTCTTTGAACATAAACAGTTACCGAAATCTCGCACGTTTATTATTAGGTTGCTAGTTTTTCGGTTGCTACACTCGGGCTCGAGCTCGTTTAAGCGAGGCTCGTTCGAGCTTTTTACCGATACGATCCCAAGTATTTCACGAGACGACTTCATTCGTTTACACCCCGGTCCTTATTATCTGCATTTCTTTAGTTGTTAATTGTTAAATCAATAATCTCACGCACACAATGCATATAATCATATGTCTTTAAAAATATTTTTTGATTTATGAAATAAAAAAATATTATGTTATTGATATATATATTTCGGTATAGATCTAGGCCTATATATTTTTGTGATATGTCCAACGTCAAATCAAACATAATAATAAAGTATTTACAAATAGCTTTTGCCATTGTACATTTACATAACAAATAACCATATGACTTTATATATTAAACAATCTAAGTAACTTTATTCCATAATAATGAAAATATGTATAGTAAAGTAAACATATATACGTGGGTTTTGTAGTGTGCATCACGCCATCACTATATGCATTTCTAATAAAAATAAATAAATAATGATGAACTCTTTCTCTAGATGCATTTATTTATTAAATGCCAATCACAACCCTAAGTTTGTGGTTCAACTAGAAAAACCTAAAGCTGGTAAAAAAAATGCCTGATAAGACAATATTATGCATGTTTAACAAAAATATATTTGTATTTTTTTTAATAATAAAAATTTGGAGTTTAAACTTTATCATTTATCTTTTTGCTACATAAAACATATTGGCGCTCTTAAATCACAAAGTTCACCGTAAAAAAAATCGCTTCCGTGTTTTATATTTGCATTGATTGTGTTGTTTTTAGTTAAACGTGATAAAACTTGTTTTTTGAGTCTCGAAAAAATCGCTTGAAAGTATTTCAACATATACCCCCTTCCAAAAAAAAAAAGTGCTTGTAGATATGTTGATGTGTTTTTTGAGTTCATAGAAGCCGCAATTGACATCAAACTTGAAAAAAAAATTAGTTTAAGGTGAATGTAAGGTTCGTTGATGAATTTATTGCACTTGCCAAAAAAAAAAAGAAAAAAAAAACTCAGGTGATCGTTCGATCTTAAGATTCAGTCAACCACTTTTGAGTGTAGATATGTACACATATGTTTGTTGACTAGTCGACGTCATATGCATTCATAACAGAATGGGCTACTATGAGTCATGAAGAAAATAAAAATCAAATTCACGAGGCGTGGTTTCAACTTTATCCTCATTGTTTTGATCAAAATGGAAGCACACATCTTTTTAAAATTTAAAATGTCTGTGTTTTAAAGAAGCTCTAGTCTTAATGCTATTGTATGTTGGCATGTATTATGTGTACATCTTTATATGATTTCTGAGTGTTTTCTTGATTATTATAGAATATATTATGATGCTATTCTTCCCTATATTGCTAAAATGGATTGGTTGGGTGGGTGGCTAAGTTAAAATAAAAATATTTTTATTATAATCAAATTTAGAAATTACAAGACATATACACTGACCTAAAGAAAGTAGGATCACACCTAAAAAAAATTATGACTTAAGAATAGTCTATATATAATTCAATGATTATGAGTCTAAGGCAGTTGAAGAAATTACTACTAAATTAAAATGTGTTTTGAAGTTATATTAATTTCCAAATTATAAACAAATACTATCAACGTAGATATTGGTGTGGTTGTCTCAATTTTTTGTTGTGTTTTTCATTACCTAGGAATGAATAACAAATTGGTGCATTAGGAAAAACATTAGTCTTCTCAAGGTGATAAAGGATTTCACACTTATAATCCGTTTTGAGTTCTAACCATCTTCCCGGCTTCATATTAAGAACTTATTGTTTTAAAAAAAAATACTTTGAAGTATTATAATTTATGAAGATAGTACATTTTACATCATACAAGTAGCGCTTTCAAAATTTTAAGACATACAAAACTTCAACAAGCTCCAACAAGACCCAAGTCATGAGTAGGGTAATTGGCTTCATATGGTCTCAATAAATCATGCTAATTGCATGCATAATCTCCCTCATTCTTACAATAAATCTGAATATCATCGTTAAGTTCGATTATTTATTGATCGAGCATAGGCTTACAAATCCGACTCATCATATACATAAATGTTTCACAAGCATATGTTATTCCAAAAAAAATTAAAAGAAACTCGTAATGGCATAGTGTGTTTTAAAGGTTGTCTTTGACGTGTCGTCTTCCCAAACCTTTGGTAGACGATATCTAGACCTTCAAAAATTCTTTGAAAACCAAATAGCTCTTTGCAACAGATCAAATAAACAATTGATCCTTGGTAGTGAATATTGGTTCTTAATGGTTAACTTAATAATTTCCTGATAATCGATACATGTACACATGCTACCATCCTTTTCACAAACAAAACTTGAGCACCCCATGATGGAATGCTTGGTCTAATGAATCGTTTGTTAAGTAAATTGTGCATTGCGTCATTAGTTCCTACAACGATGGATCCAATCATTACGGAGCTTTAGCAATTTCATAAGAGTGATACGAACTCCACTTGACATCCTATGAAACTCCCGCTCAATCTTAGGAAAAAATTTGGAAAATTTCACACCATTGGAACATATTGCATGCTTTTTGTCTTCTTTTAAGTATTTATAGCATATGATATATAAGCGATGCAACTATTGGACATTACTCGACTCTCCTTAATCAATGATACGGTTATCACTAGCTATTCAACTTGATCTCATTAAAGGAGAAGAAACGTCCATCAAATGTTGTCATCTGAGTCACTTTTCAAAATATGTATGATGTGTGCGGTTCGTACCCTAATAATAAGATAATTAAAACTGTCTAACCTAAGTTAAATACGCTATAACTAATCTTATACTTAGAAAATCCTAAACTATACCACTACGTAGGCAAGTGTACCTATCGGTGACAGTATAGCTTGTGGAAGACCGGATATCGAACCCAAAGACACTAGTTTAACAAAACTAACCTAGACTGTGAACAAATAAAATAAAAGAGGAGGTTTGGTGCAACTTCTAAAAACCTAATTGAGGCTTTAACTTATTACCAACAAGAACTAAAGACTAACTACTAAAAAGGCTGACTGCACTAAAAACTTTAACATCAGTGTCTGAACCGTAGTAGGAACAGTAACTTGTACAGTAGATCAGGTACGAAACTATGTGTATTACTTGCTATTTGATATATAACATGAAACTACTACGAATCTGTAACATCAGTGCCGGAATCGTACCGGAACAGTGATATCAACAGTGCCATGAACAGTAATCAGGTACGAACTACGCGTATTTCATTTTATGTCAGGTTCATATCATATATCATTATCATTTCATGTTATCAAAAAGTAGATTCAGAATCATTTCAGGGAAACAGAATTCAGAAAACATGGTTCAACAGTCAGATAATTAATTATCTGGCAATACAGAACCATCATGTGACTATTTGTTAGGATTTTATTATGTATAAACGTATGTGAGGCTTTATAGAACAAAACACACAGATGTCGTTACGTGAAGGTTAAATCGACGGGTTATTCGTATAGGTGACGATCTGTACGAATATATCTGAAATTTTAACGTTCCGAATGATACCCGATAATTAGAAAACAATATTGAAAAGTATAGTTATCGTCGTGTTCGTATGGGTGACGATCCGGACGAATGCACGCGACGACTGTACGATTCGATTATTTTAAACAATTAATTAAATAATTCTGTAAATTTTAAATAAACAAAAGATACTTAGTTAATTTACTAGGAATAACCACCTAATATAATTTCGTAAATCTTATTTTAAATTCGAGTCGTTTCGTTATGAAAACCACGAGAAACTGACGTTTTACGCGAAACCGAACCTACCCGAGTATTTTGAACCATTAAATGTGGTCATTGAATGCACAACCACCACCACCAACCAAATTCCTTCACAATTTCGTCTCCCTCTCTCTCTACAAATTTTCTCTCTACATTCTCTCTACAAGAACTCGTCTAAATCTCAACCATTTCGAGTATTTTTGGTGTCAAAAGGACCACCACATTACGTAGGTTACGGAAGTACAAAGGATCTAAGCTTTTATCCACCATTTTTGAGGTAAATCCCTAGTTTTATTTCGGTTTTAGTGTGTATCATGATCCCTTGTAGTTATTGTTGTTCTAACCTGTCATAACACTTAGAAATCTTGAAATAAACCATGGTAAACAACTAGGAAGCGCTAGGAACAAACTTGTAACAGGTTAGAGGTGATGAAGAAGATGATGAATAGTGGAGTCATGAAGGGTACAGTTCCGCCGAACTTGTGAGGGGTGACCGAACCTGTTGAGGCGTCAACATGAATGCCACGAACCTCATGGGCCTATATCTAGGAGGGACGAACCTAGTATTGGCCGAACCATTAGCTTGACCGAACCTCAGATATATGAGACCTCCATCCAAACCTGTATGTAAACGAACCATGGGTATGGACGAGCCTGAGGTGGTGCGAACCCTCTTAAGGCTGAACCTCCTCTCTCAACGAACCCACAAGAGGACCCGAACCTATGCTACTCATGAACTACAAGCTGGCTGAACCTGTGGCCATAGCCAAACCCATGTGTTGTCAGGGAACACTTGATCAACGAACCTACTCCTGGCCGAACCCTTCCCTTCAAGCGAACCCTGCACTGGACGAACCTAGGAGCTGTGACATGGCTGTTTTGACCTAGCCGAACCCATGGATGCACCATCATACAGCCACGAACCTAACCATTGTGATAGCAGGGAACCATGAGGGCCGAACCATGTGTTAACACTTAGCCAAACCCTAGAACTTATAAACACTATGGGATGGCAGCGAACCTAGATGTTTGGGGGCTACGAACCTAAGTTTCGAATGGGAATTGGACCACATAACTTGCATGCATGGGATAACCTTGTGAGTATGCATGCATGAGGGGACCAATTAGGGTTTCCTTTATATAAAATCAATGCTTAACTTTTAAGGGCCAACATGGGTTAAAACAATGTCATGTATAAATTGAGAATGGGTTAAATAAACGTGACTAGACTTCTAATGAGAATGGGTTTTCTTTAAAACACCCTAACAACTCAATATGAGAGGTTGGCACCTATTTAGTTGACCCCAATATGTTGATGAGAAGCCATTTGTAAATCAAAGGCTAGCAATGGGACGAGGTGGGCCCAATGGGCCTAACCTAAGCCCATCATATGTTAAATGTCATTCCAATTGAGTTAATTATGTTTTAATAAAAGAAAATTGGTTTGTAAACTTGTTTAAATTAAAATTTAATGATTTTCTAAATTAATGTTTAACTTAAAATGAGTTAAATTAAAAACATGTTAATTAAGACTTGTTATGATTAAATGTGGGATACGGGTTAAGAATGGGTATCTAAGTTAGACTAGTTAGATGAAATTTTAGAAACACATTAGTATATAGGACACTTAGTTGCACATCGAGATCAAGACCTTAGATACGACGATTACTATACATACTTATCGTATTCAAATTTTCTTAAAACAACTCATGTACTGAAGCAATATAGTCTACAAACAACGAGCGCGTATTTTGTGACAAATCATTTGCACAGCAACACAAGTGAGTTCATTGCCCCTTTTCTAAACATTTTTTGTTTTCAAACGCGGGGCTGAAAAGCATGCGTAAACCTTTTTATTTAAACTGTTTTACGTAAATGCTTTTACTTATTATATGCTTTATAAATGTTTGTTAATACTCCTAGACTCCTGTCTAGGAAATTGCTATGCAGAATTAACTAACAAGTTAACTAATTACTCGTATGAGTAATACTTTAATTCTAAACTCTAAACAAACACTTAGTCCATCGAGTTCGAATTCAAGAATCTAAATTCAAAGTGAAATCAAAAGAACTAAAGCTAAAGATTTAATGCAATGGAATCTAATCCTATGTGTGATCAGTAAACTAAGGATCCTAATGAAGAATCTATAATCATTGTGGAATCATGGAAATCAAAAGATCAGAATCCAGAGAATCAAGTGAATCATGGGAATCATAACCGTGTGTAAATCATGGAAATAATGAAATCATTAAAATCTAATGAAATCATTAATGCTTAAATTAAGGTGGATGTCGGTTGTATGGAAACCAAGACCACGTGTAACACACGGAAAGTCTCGGCATAAATAGTAGACTCTTGTAGTCAAGCTATATGGGCAATTACGGAAACTATTAAACAAATCAAAATCAGGAGAATCAAAGAAGATCAAGAATCAAAGGATATCCTTAAAGTCCCGGCATGTACAGTAGACCAATGGGTCAAGCTGATATGTGCATCATTAAAGTCCCGACACATACAGGTAGACCCCTTGTGGGTCATGCCTGATATGGGCCACGTGTGAGAGGGTATAGCTTGGACAATCACCAACAACTAAGTCTAATTGATTGAGTCAAATAAGGCCCAATCATCATGTCTTAGTTGTATTTAAATGCTTTATTTTAATTTAATTAAACATTTAATATTATATTTTCTACAAGTGCTTTGGGGTAATCATGAATACATGAAGAACTCAAGAGATCAGAGGTAAATTTATTTGTAGAAATCAAAATCTAAATTGAAGGTGAATGGAGTGAAATGCTTAATTATCATTAACAAAAATATGCTAAGCAGTCCGGTATGTGGTGGGACGGTGGCTGGGGCTTGTCCCCTACATATGCCCTATATATAAGCATACTTGATTGGTTAGCATAGGTGGTTGATGATGAGGTTAAGGTTATCATTTCGGGGGATCATGGTAAACATTTTCAGGGTAATCAAATACTAAGAATCAAAGGTTATGGAATCAAAGAAGTGGGAAGAAATGCTTAATTATCACCAGGAACAATATATCATGTGGTTTGGTATGTGGTGGGGCGGTGGCTGGGCGGGCTGTAAGTTCAACACTACATATGCCCTATATATAAGCATAATGAACTGGATGTTATAGGTGGTTAATGGTGAGGTTAAGGTTGTCATTCTGGATATTCAAATTCATTTTTATAAAACTTAATGAACTCACCAACCATGTGTTGACTTTATTTTTGCATGACTTCTCAGGTGACGAACATGTCAACTAAGGAGTTATTTCTTTTCGACTAGGATACAAGTTAGAGGACCTAGCTTTTTGGACCTGCATATTTTTGAAACATCATTTCACAGATTATTTTGTATATCTTGTGCAGATACAAGATTGAAGACTTATGATGTTGATAGTAGATTTACATTGTTAAATTATGAACTAAACTGATGTAATTTAACCTTGTAATTCTATTTTCATTTAGCAGTTTCTCATTTACATATATCATGTGCAATGTAAACAATCTGATCATTCCGATTATCATTCACGATATCGCGCCTCGGGAACCTTCCGCCCGACGAGGAAGTCGATCCAACCCGCCGGCTCGGGGTGTGACAGATTGGTATCAGAGCCATGGTTATAGAGAAACATAAGTCATTATTTAAACAGTTTGACCTAGACTATAACCTAGGGACCCTGCATGTAGAGAACATAGGATTTAAGACTTATTTTGCATAGTGTCTTCTGCATTCGATCACTACACTAATCAATATTCTTTTGGTTATGATCAGAATGCCGTCACGAAGACAACCTCCCCTATTATCGTTACCGCAAGATTTGGCTCCACACTCGTCAACGGCATCACCAGCTGATTCACCACCGCCACCTCTTCCTCCTCCACACTCTCCACCTCCAAACCCAAACCCGACTCAAGCACTGGATCCTTCCACGATTGCTTTAGCAACCCTATTGAGCAATCAGTTGACTAATCAGCTGAAGGAAGTGATACCGGATATGCTCAACCGTATCCGGAATGACACTAACAACACTGGGAATTCGTCAGGAGAAGCAAGTGGAAGCTCTGGCAGTGCTTCTAACTACTCCTACAAATCTTTTGTCGTATGTAAACCGCCAAGTTTTAGCGGTACCGAGGGAGCCGTTGGTTTGATCCAATGGATAGAGAAGATCGAGACTACTCTGGACCTCTGTAGTTGTCCAGAGCACCTCAAGGTCCGTTACTCTGCTGGCACTTTCAACAAACGAGCCTTAACTTGGTGTAACTCTCAGATTCGAGCGAGAGGAAGAGAAGAAGCTATGTCCATGACCTGGGAAGATTTCAAGACCCTGCTGAGAACCGAATTTTACCCCAAGAACGAGCTGCAGAAACTGGAAGTCGAGCTGTCAAACCATGTGATGAAGGGGCAGACCACATGGGATATACTACTCGTTACCACGAGTTGGTTGCTTTGGTGCCAGACATGGTATCAACATTGGAGAAGAGGATTGATCGATATGTAGGTGGACATCCCGCCTGCATTCAGGGTTTAGTTGTTGCAGCAAACCCTGTTACTGTGGAGTCTGCTTTGAGTTTTTCTGGAAAACTCACTGATCTGATGGTAGCCTCAGGTACTTTGAAGAAAGAGGCTGACCCTGGCAAGAGAAAGGAAGAGTCTTCCAAGAAACCTCATCACCATCAACACTTGAAGAAGAAGCAGAAACTCATCAAGAACTACACAATGGCTACTCTCCTCAACCAAGTAGCCATGGCACCGCAGAATGTGCCCAAGACACAATATACTGGCCCACACCCTTTGTGTACCAAGTGCCAGTATCATCATGCTGCAAGAAATCAATGTCGTCATTGCACGGGATGTGGAAAAAAGGGACACTGGGTCCAGCAATGCAGGATGACACCAAACCAAGCAGTCAACAATGCTGCTTTAGCTCTCCCTCCACCCAACAATCAAAACAACGACGGATGCTATAGCTGTGGTGAACAGGGCCACTTTGCAAAGAACTGTCCAAAGAAGGCACAACAGGAAGTTTCAGCACCCATGGAAGAGCGTTTGCTATAGGAGCTCCAGCTGCACGCCAAGACCCGAATGTGGTCACTGGTACTTTTCTCTTACATGATTTTTATGCATCTATTTTGTTTGACACTGGTGTGGATCAGAGTTTTATCTCTACCGATTTTGCATGCCAACTAGATGCTATAGAGGAACAGTTAGATTCCCCTTATATCATAGAAGTAGCTAATGGGAAACAGATCACAGTTAGCACATTATACAGGAATTGCCCATTGACACTTAATGATCATACATTCACCATTGATTTGATACCGATGGAGTTGGGTAGTTTTGACATCATCTTTGGAATGAATTGGCTTTCATCTAATTGAGTGGAAGTCATCTGTTCTGAAAAGCTGCTTCGAGTTCCATTGCCGAATGATCGCGTATTGGAAGTTACAGGGGATCAAGCAAAACGAAGTGTCAAAATCATCTCTTGCATAAAGGCGCGTAAGTGTCTACAGAAGCAGTGCGTGGCATTCCTGGCTCATGTGGTGGAAAAGGAGAAGGACAAGAAAAAGATTCAAGACGTACCAGTCGTGAAAGAATATCCGGAAGTATTTCCCGAAGACCTACCAGGTTTGCCACCTGCGCGACCGGTAGAGTTTCGTATTGACTTAATTCTTGGAACAACTCCTGTTGCTAAATCTCCTTACAGGTTAGCACCTTCAGAGATGCAGGAATTGTCAAACCAGTTACAGGAACTACTTGATAAAGGTTTCAACAGACCAAGCTACTCACCTTGGGGAGCTCCGATCTTGTTCGTAAAGAAGAAAGACGGATCGTTTCGGATGTGCATCGACTACCGAGACTTGAACAAACTGACTATTAAGAATCAGTATCCATTACTGAGGATTGATGACTTGTTTGATCAGCTGCAAGGAGCTCAGTATTTTTTGAAGATTGATCTGCGGTCCGGATATCACCAACTTATAGTTCAAGATGAAGACATACTGAAGACGGCACTCCGAACCAGATACGGGCATTACGAATTTATGGTGATGCCTTTTGGATTGACGAATTCACTAGCGGTCTTCAAGGATCTCATGAACTGAGTGTGCAAGCCGTATCTGGACCAGTTTTTCATTGTTTTTATTGACGACATACTGATTTATTCCAAAAGCAAAGCAGACCATGAGAAACATCTCAGAAAGATATTGGAGCTGTTGAAAGAAGAGAAACTTTATGCCAAATTTTCTAAGTGTGAATTTTGGCTAAGTGAAATTCAATTTCTGGGTCATGTAGTCAACAGCAAGGGTATACACATGGATCCCGCCAAGATTGAAGCAATAAAGAACTGGGATATTCCGAAGACACCGACGGAGATACGGTCTTTTTTGGGATTGGCGGGCTATTATAGAAGGTTTATCTCAAAGTTTTCTAAGATAGCCTTGCCTCTCACTAAGCTAACTCAGAAAAGTGAACTGTTTGTCTGGGAGCAGAAACAAGAAGATGCCTTTCAGACATTGAAGCAGAAATTATGTGATGCTCCAATTCTATCGCTTCCAGAAGGCTGTGATGACTTTGTTGTTTATTGTGATGCCTCCCATCAGGGACTTGGTTGTGTACTAATGCAACGAGACAAAGTCATCGCTTATGCATCAAGACAATTAAAGGTTCATGAGAAGAACTACACTACTCATGATCTTGAACTGTGAGCTATAATCTTCGCACTAAAGATTTGGAGACATTACCTATATGGCACTAAGTGTACCATATTTACCGATCACAAGAGTCTGCAGCATATCTTTGACCAGAATGAGCTCAACATGCGACAACGTCGTTGGGTTGAACTTCTAAATGATTACGACTGTGTAATCAAGTACCATCCGGGAAATGCGAACGTTGTAGCTGATGCCTTGAGCCGGAAGGAACGAGTCAAACCCTTGCGCGTTAGAGCAATGGGAATGACTGTACAGACGACCTTACGAGACAAGATCATTCAGGCGCAACAAGAATCGGTTGACTGAGGAAATCTGAAGAAAGAACTCGACTGCGGAGCAGAGAAACAATTTGAAACTAAGCCTGATGGAGTGATCTACTACCAGGATCGTGTATGGATTCCGGCGATAGACGAATTGAGAAGACTTATCCTCGATGAAGCACACAAGACTAAGTACTCTATGCATCCGGGCGCCGATAAAATGTACCAAGATTTGCGTGGATTTTGTTGGTGGCTGGGAATGAAGAAAGACATAGCCGAGTACGTCGGCCGATGTCTTACGTGTGCGAAAGTAAAGGCGGAACATCAGAAACCTTCAAGTTTACTTGAACAACCTGAGATTCCGCTATGGAAGTGGGAGCAAATAGCTATGGACTTCATTACCAAGCTACCCCTCACTTCCAGTGGTCATGATACGATTTGGGTTATCATTGATCGTTTGACAAAATCTGCTCATTTCTTGCCGATGCGTGAGACCTTCACGATGGATAAACTGGCGAGACCGTACATCAATGAAATAGTGGTACGTCACAGTGTACCATTGTCCATTATTTCTGATAGGGACAGCAGATTCACATCAATGTTCTGGCAATCATTACAGAAATCTCTTGGGACATACTTAAATCTGAGTACAGCTTACCATCCACAAACGGACGGTCAAAACGAACGTACTATACAGACCCTGGAAGACATGCTGAGAACATGTGTGCTGGATTTCGGTGGGAATTGGGATTTTCATTTGCCACTGATTGAATTCTCCTACAACAACAGTTACCACAGCAGTATCGGATGTTCACCATTCGAGGCTCTTTATGGTCGAAAATGTCGGTCACCGATCTGTTGGACTGAAGTGGGAGACAATCAAATAACTGGGCCAGAGCTTATTCAGGAAACCACTGACAAGATTGCCCAGATTCAACGAAGGTTACAAGCGACGATAAATGGCGCAAGCCGTTGGAATTTCAAGTGGGAGACCGTGTCATGTTGAAGGTATCCCCATGGAAAGGTGTAGTACGTTTTGGGAAGAAAGGCAACTTAGCACCACGATACGTAGGGCCGTTTGAGATTATCGAACGTATTGGTCCTGTAGCGTATAGACTGAGATTACCAGATGAACTCAGCGGTGTGCCTGACGTGTTTCATGTATCAAACTTAAAGAAATGCCTTGCTGACGAATCACTGTTCATCCCGATTGAAGAAATTCAAGTGGATGAGCAATTGCATTTTATTAAAGAACCTTTAGAGATTATGGATCACAAAGTTAAACCACTGAGGCGAAGCCGTATTCCGATTGTAAAGGTTCGATGGAACTCAAAGTGCGGACCTGAGTTTACTTGGGAATGAGAAGATCACATGAAGTCTAAGGGGGTGTTTGTTTTTTTAAAAAAACCTCTTCTAACCTCTTCTAACCTCTTATGTCTGCGCCGCGCAGACGCGGGAAGAGGTTAGACTGTTTGTTTTCTCGAAGACATTTCATTAAAAAACGTCTGCGCGTCCTCTTCTTGGTGCAGACGTGAACCAACCTCTTCCCACATCTTCAAACCTCTTCCAGCCTACTTCCGCATTTTTCATCCCTTCGGACGAACTCCTCACCGCCTTGCTCGCCGTCGCCGCCATACTCCACCGCCGTAGCCGTCGCCGCCCTACTCCACCACCATCGCCATCACCGATCTCCTCCATGCCTTCGACCGCCGTACTCCACCGCCGTCTTCGACCTACTCCGTTTCCTCCACTTCCGTTCGATCTAGGGTTCCTTCGTTCGTGATTCCGCCTCAAGCAACCACCGATCGAGGGTTCCTTCGTTTGAGATTGCAGGTTAGGGTTAGATCGTTCAGGTTTTAGAACGAGGGCTCGATCGAGGTTAGGGCTCGATCGACGGGAGGGGTTTGGTCCACGAAGGCTCGATCGAGGTTAGGGCTCGCCCCTGGTACATTCGGTCATCGCCCCTGGTCGACGGTGGTGGCTCAAGAACAGGTCGACGGTGGTGATGGTGATCGGTGGGGTTGAGCAGACGATCGGAGGTGATGGTGATCGGAGGTTGGGTTTTCATAAGAAGAGGTTTATTTGTTTGAAGAGGTTTTTGGAAAACAAACACCCTCAAAAAGGGGTTTGGTCCACCTCTTCTGCAAAAGAGGTTTGCAGATGTGGTCCGCAGACCGCAGACGTTTTACCTCTGAAAAAACAAAAACCACCTAAGTAACCCCAACTGTTTACAGAGGAAGACGTACCTGATAACGACTCTTAAATTTTGGGACGAAATTTCTCTAACAAGGGGAGACTGTAACATCAGTGCCGGAATCGTACCGGAACAATGATCTCAACAGTTCCATGAACAGTAATCTGGTACGAACTATACGTATTTCATTTTATGTCAGGTTCATATCATATATCATTATCATTTCATGTTATCAAACATCAGATTCAGAATCATTTCAGGGAGACAGAATTCTATAAAAAATTGTTCAACAGTCAGATAATTATCTGGCAATACAGAACCATCATGTGACTATTTGTTAGGATTTTATTATGTATAAACGTATGTGAGGCTTTATAGAACAAAGCAAACGGATGTCGTTACGCGAAGGTTAAATAGACAGGTTATTCGTATAGGTGACGATCTGTACGAATATATCTGACATTTTAACATTCCGAATGATACCCGATAATTAGAAAACAATATTGAAAAGTATAGTTATCGTTGTGTTCGTATGGGTGACGATCCGAACGAATACGCGCGACGACTCGACGATTCGATTATTTTAAACAATTAATTAAATAATTCTGTAAATTTTAAATAAACAAAAGATATTTAGTTAATTTACTATGAATAACCACCTAAAATAATTTCATAAATCTTATTTTAAATTCGAGTCGTTTCGTTACGAAAACCACGAGAAACTGACGTTTCACGCGAAACCGAACCTACCCGGGTATTTTGAACCATTAAATATGGTCATTGAATGCACAACCGCCACCACCAACCAAATTCCCTCATAATTCCGTCTCCCTCTCTCTCTAGAAATTTTCTCTCTACCTTCTCTCTACAAGAACTCATCTAAATCTCAACCATTTCGAGTGTTTTTGGTGTCAAAACGACCATCACATCACGTAGGTCACGGAAGTACGAAGGATCTAAGCTTTTATCCACCATTTTTAAGGTAAATCCCTAGTTTTATTTCGGTTTTTGTGTGTATCACGATCCCTTGTAGTTATGGTTGTTCTAACCGGTCATAACACTTAGAAATCTTGAAATAAACCATGGTAAACAACTAGGAAGCGCTAGGATCAGACTTGTAATAGGTTAGAGGCGATGAAGAAGATGATGAATAGTGGAGTCATGAAGGGTACAGGTCGGCCGAACCTGTGATGGGTGACCGAACCTGTTGAGGCGCCAACATGAATGCCACGAACCTCATGGGGCTCTATCTGGGAGGGACGAACCTGGTATTGGCCGAACCATTAGTTTGACCGAACCTCAGAGAGATAGGACCTCCAGCCGAACCTGTATGTAAACGAACCATGGGTATGGACAAGCCTGAGGTGGTGCGAACCCTCTTAAGGCCGAACCTCCTCTCTCAACGAACCCACAAGAGGACCCGAAGCTATGCTACTCATGAACCACATGCTGGCCGAACCTGTGGCCATAGCCGAACCCATGTGTTGTCAGGGAAACCTTGACCACGAACCCTTGATCAACGAACCTACTCCTGGCCGAACCCTTCCCTTCAATCGAACCCTGCACTGGACGAACCTAGGAGCTGTGACATGGCTATTTTGACCTAGCCGAACCCATGGGTGCACCATCATACAACCACGAACCTAACCCTTGTGATAGCAGCGAACCATGAGGGGCGAACTATGTGTTAACAATTAACCGAACCCTAGAACTTATAAACACTATGGGATGGCAGCGAACCTAGAGGTTTGGGGGCTACGAACCTAAGTTTCGAATGGGAATTGGACCACATAACTTGCATGCATGGGATGACCTTGTGAGTATGCATGCATGAGGGGACTAATTAGGGTTTCCTTTATATAAAATCAATGCTTAATTTTTAAAGGCCAGCATGGGTTAAAACAATGTGATGTATAAATTGAGAATGGGTTAAATAGACGTGACTAGACTTCTAATGAGAATGGGTTTTCTTTAAAACACCCTAACAACTCAACATGAGAGGTTGACACCTATTTAGTTGACCCCAATATGTTGATGAGAAGCCATTTGGAAATCAAAGGCTAGCAATGGGACGAGGTGGGCCGAATGGGCCTAACCTCAGCCCATCATATGTTAAATGTCATTCCAATTGAGTTAATTATGTTTTAATAAAAGAAAATTGGTTTGTAAACTTGTTTAAATTAAAATTTAATGATTTTCTAAATTAATGTTTAACTTAAAATTAGTTAAATTAAAAACATGTTAATTAAGACTTGTTATGATTAAATGTGGGATACGGTTTAAGAATGGGTATCTAAGTTAGACTAGTTAAATGAAATTTTAGAAATACATTAGAATGTAGGACACTTAGTTGCACATCGAGATCAAGACCCTACATACGACGATTACTATACATACTCATCGTATTCGAATTTTCTTAAAACAACTCAGGTACTGAAGCATTATAGTCTACAAACAACGAGCGCGTATTTTGTGACAAGTCATTTACACAGCAACACAATGGAATCTAATCCAGTGTGTGATCAGTAAACTAAGGATCCTAATCAAGAATCTATAATCATTGTGGAATCATGGAAATCAAAAGATCAGAATCAAGAGAATCAAGTGAATCATGGGAATCATAACCGTGTGTGAATCATGGAAATAATGAAATCATTAAAATCTAATGAAATCATTAATGCTTAAATTAACGTGGATGTCGGTTGTATGGAAACCAAGACCACGTGTAACACACGGAAAGTCCCGGCATAAATGGTAGACTCTTGTAGTCAAGCTATATGGGCAATTACGAAAACTATTAAAAAAATCAAAATCAGGAGAATCAAAGAAGATCAAGAATCAAAAGATGTCCTTAAAGTCCCAGCATGTACAGTAGACCAACGCGTCAAGCTGATATGGGCATCATTAAAGTCCCGACACATATAGGTGGACCCCTTGTGGGTCATGCCTGATATGGGCCACGTGTGAGAGGGTACAACTTGGACAACCACCAACAACTAAGTCTAATTGATTGAGTCAAATAAGGCCCAATCATCATGTCTTAGTTGTATTGAAATTCTTTATTATTAATTTAATTAAACATTTAATATTATATTTTCTACAAGTGCTTTGGGATAATCATGAATACATGATGAACACAAGAGATCAGAGGTAAATCTATTTGTGGAAATCAAAATCTAAATTGAAGGTGAATGGAGTGAAACTCTTAATTATCATTAACAACAATATGCTAAGCAGTCTGGTATGTGGTGGGACGGTGGCTGTGGCTGTGGCTGTGGCTTGTCCCTTACATATGCCCTATATATAAGCATACTTGATTGGTTAGCATAGGTGGTTGTTGATGAGGTTAAGGTTGTCATTTCGGGGGATCAAGTTAAACATTTTCAGGGTAATCAAATGCTAAGAATCAAAGGTTATGGAATCAAATAAGTGGGATGAAACGCTTAATTATCACCAGGAATAATATATCATGTGGTTTGGTTAGTGGTGGGACTGTGGCTGGGCGGGCGGTAAGTTCGACCCTACATATGCCCTATATATAAGCATAATGAACTGGATGTTATAGGTGGTTAATGGTGAGGTTAAGGTTGTCATTCAGGATATTCAAATTCATTTTTATAAAACTTAACGAACTCACCAACCATGTGTTGACTTTATTTTTGCATGACTTCTCAGGTGACGAACAGGTCAACTAAGGAGTTATTTCTTTTGGACTAGGACACCAGTTAGAGGACCTAGCTTTTTGGACCTGCATATTTTTGAAACATCATTTCACATGTTATTTTGTATATCTTGTGTAGATACAAGATTGAAGACTTATGATGTTCATAGTAGATTTACATTGTTAAATTATGAACTAAAGTGATGTAATTTAACCTTGTAATTCTATTTTCATTTAGCAGTTTCTCATTTACATATATCATGTGCAATGTAAACAATCTGATCATTCCGATTATCATTTACAATATCGCGCCTCGGGAACCTTCCGCCCGTCAGGGAAGTCGATCCAACCCGCATGCTCGGGGTGTGACAGAATCTATTTCAGAAACATATTGTGAATCCATGTTTTAATAGTCAGAATCATATCCGACAACACGAAACTATTATGTGCATGATTGTTAGGATATATTATGTATAAACGTATGTGAGAATGTACATAACAAATCAATAACGGACGTCGTTGTGTGAATATTAAACTGACGGAGTATTCGTGTGGATGACGATTCACACGAATATATCAATAAGCTTAACGTTCTGAATGATGTCTAATAATTAGATAATCAAATCGGAAAGTATAGTTGTCTTCGTGTTCGTACGGGTGACGATCCAAATGAATACGCGCCAAAACCGTACGATTCAATGAAACAGTTAAATTAAACGTTTTCAAAATTTTAAAAATAAACAAAAGATATTTAGTTAATTTACTAGGAATAACCACCTAATATAATTTAGATATCTTTAATGTTAAATATCGTATCGTTACGATACAAGAAAACCGAAAACCGAAAACCGAAAACCGACGAATTTACACGAAACCGAGCTAAACCGAACGAACCCGAACATACTCGAACGTTAAAAGACTTAAAATGGCATTAAAGGCCATCTACCACTCCCACCTACCAGCTCTCTCTCTGTGACAATCTGGCATTTCGGATTAACCCCGTTAATCAGAAATTAACAGAAATGATACGAAAATCAAACAAAACCAAACTAGAGGGATTATAATTGAACAAAACAAGTCTAGAAACGATAAAAATTAAAAGGATTAAACTTGTACTTACCTAGAACAATCAATTTTGACTTTTTAGGTCAAAATTCGACCTAGAAATCCAATTGAAACCGAAATTTGAATGATAAGTCATTAACAACCAAATTAAAACCCTGCCAACGGTCACATTTATGATTATCATCATCAATTCAATGATTAATTCGATCATAATGTCGAATTAAACCTAATTAACACCTTATAATGTTGAAACTGTCACTTACATCTATAAAATCCTCACAATTCGATCAATATTCACACTATTGAACATTCATACACAAAAATCGGCCCTATTAGATACTCTTGCATCCGACAATTTGATTCTAGAAGCTCGGGAAGAGGAATTTGATTCAAAGATCGACCAAACTCAAGCCACTAGTCTAATTTCATCAATTCTAGACCAAAACAGGTAAAACGGACTCCTACATAACCTAAAAACTCCGACTAAGCAAATCCCTAACTCAATTTCATCAAACAATATCGAATTATACGAATTCAAGTTCTTGGGTTCATTGTATGAGACGATTTGGGGGGTTTCAATGTAAACGAATTCGAAAATCAAATTGACTCACACCAAGAGTTATTGATAACATATTGAACGAAAACCCCATGTCAATTTGATATCACAATTACGAATTGAGAGATTTTATGTTCTAGGGTTCATACTAAGAACGAAATTGGGGTTTTTTTTTATCCAAATGAGTTCTATAATCAAATAAAACTATTCCATGAGTTTCGCAAGGTCTAGATTAACAAAAACCCTATATTAGTTTTGTCAAACAACACTGAATTATATAGAAACTGATTACAAGATTTTAAAACGAAAACGGTTTGGGGGTTTCGACCTAAATGGGTTTGTTATTGAAATTAAATGGTATTGATAGCTTCGAAATATCTTGTTTAATGAAAACCCTATGATTTTTCAGAGTAGCATAAACGAATCAGATCAAATCAAATTGTGGATTTTGGAACACATGTTCAAACCTATACTCATCGAATTAGAATGCTTCGAGTTGAGTACTTTTCAAATTAAAATCATGGTTATGCTCGGTTTAATTCCAAGAAACATAGCCCTATTGTTTTCGGTTCGATCTGGTTCGAATCGTGGTTTAATTAGGGGGGGGGGGAGTTGGTTCGGCGAAGTGAAAAAGGAGAAAACCATGGATTACCGGTTAAAAGGAATTAAGCGGGTGATGTGTTGCGAAATCAAAGGTAGATGGGCTGGTCATGTGTGTGCTTGTTTTTTAAACCATAATTTACTCGTTTTAAAACTGTTTTAACTCGTTCAAGTTGTGTTGGAACCGTAATGGAATCCCGAACAAAATAAAATAATAAAATTTATATTTTGACATGAAACAAACTCGAGTATAATTACGTGTGCTTAAATGTAATCTTAAATACGAATGCAATTTAAATAAACGAATTTAAAATCACATGTACCTTCGTATGAACGTTTCTAACAATCTAACATACTTGTGTTGACATGTATGTGATTTCAAACATGAAATAGCATTAGAAATAACACGACGCTATTGTAATTAACACAGATTCTTCGTAGAAGATTATTTACGCGATATCACGAGCACTTGATCGTTCTGTTGTATTCTAAGGTGCGTACACGGCCCCTTTTTACATTTTACTGTTATGGGGGAGAAAACATGTTCAAGAAAACGATTTTGGATACATATCACTTTCATGAGTTAGCTGTTTAATATAAGTGTGCACATAACACTCAAAGTCCTTACATTATCGAACCGTTTAGTTTGCCGTAGTGCAAAGCGTGGTAGTTGAAGATAGATCTATTGCGTTTGACAAACCTCACTTGGTATATGGGATCTACGCAAGTGTTTAAATAGCCAATTCAACATTACTATTGTTTGTGTTAGACAATAGTGGAAAGGCAAAACATGCAACAGCATGCAACAGTCAACTTCGGTGTTGACCACATATGTAAATAGCACAATGACTAGCTATCATGACTATGCAATGTGTGATTATGTTATCTGCAAATATTACATTTCAAACTGTTGTTCAAATAATTGTGTTTACATATACAAACCTGTGTATGCACCAACCTTTGTGTTGACTTTATTGACATGTTTTCGCAGGACACTAAGGCATAGGCAAGGATAAGTAGGGACTAGGACGTTGAGTCTCGTGCTTTCAGTTTATTTTATTTGATGATTTAAAACATAGAACATTGTATTTATGGTTTTGCAACTGTTACATTTGGTTATTGGTTTTCAAACGCTTCTGCAAATGTTAGACTTTGATTTTACAAATTAAGACTGAATTATGTTTAAAAGCATATAGAGGTCTTTCATTATGTCTAATGCCTGAGATCCTGGTTTGTCACGCCCTAAACGGTATGATTCCGTTAGTTGAAATTTGGGGGTGTGAAACTCTCAACAAACAGTCACTTTCTCTCTCTAACTTTTATCTCTCTTAGAAAACCCTCATTTCTCACTCAAATCTCAACTAAATTGGGCGAATTTGGTATCTAAATGACCGTAGCAACGTGTAGATCATGAAAAGACAAAGGAAAAAAATCTTTGGATCAACAAATTTGAGGTAAAAACGACTCCAAACGAGCTGTTTATGTCTTTGGCACTGTTTCGGAAGAGCTGCTCCCTTTGCAGCTGATTTTGGAGCCTGCACAGCATATGATCTTGCACAAAATCGACTTAGGATGTTAAGGAACACATTAGATTGAAATGCAAGTTCAATTTCGAAGGTCTCCAAGTTCTGGGCATAGGATCCCATCGATACTGATAGTATCGATAGGCATAGGAGCTGTTGAACTTAAACTGTCGAACTTATAGTATCGATAATGAGCAACTGAGTTCTCCTCGATACTAAGCAATCCAGACCATCGATATTAGCAGGGGGCTTGTCGATACTAACATTAATCGTAATCCAAGTATTATAAACTTGGAATCAGTCTGAAACAACTAGAAACAAGGTCAGGGCATGCGTTTGAACATGGGTTAGTCTTGTATTGAACAATTAGGGTTTCATGTTTGTTAAACCGATTTATCCTTATTCGATATTAACGATTTCCACATCAAAGCTTTGGTAAATTATTTTAAACATATAACCACATGTTTTAACAAACAAATGAAACTACTAAGCATGGTTTTGACCAATAAAATATTGACTAAGAGATTAGTAATGAGAATGGTTCAAGGGTGATTAAGTAAGTGTCAATCAAAAACCCTAGGGATACAAATCCTAATTTAATGCCTTCTAAGCAAATAAATAAGTATATTTCATATAAATCACAACAATCTAAGAGTTTTAAGTGAATAAGGGTTACAAAGAACTAGAGAACTATTATGGGACAAGAGAGTTCAAGAAATGATTAAGTGTGAGTAAGTTGATCTTAGGTATCATCTTTCAACACTTAGAAAATTTCATGCAATGGATAATCAACCAAGGTTGTTCAAATAGAATAATCTTAGGTAATGATTAACTTAAGAATGAACAAGAGTAATGTGGTGACAAATGTGACAACCAGTACCTTCGTCCGGCAAGTCCATACGGTATGTGTACTTTCACTATTTACTGTGTGTAAATACAATGCATGAACAGTGTTTGTGATAACAGAACTAAGAATACAAGAAACAGTTGTACGTATTTAGGTGAAAACTTAAATACCGTAAGTACAACAATTCACGATAGACAATAGTTGTATGCATTTAGGTGAAAACCTAAGTGCAGTTAATACAACAAATCAAGAGAAACAACAGTGTTCAGGTAAACAACAAGAACATGTCGGTTGCGATCTGATATCCATAGATGACATGAATCAGATGGCCGATAACTCAGTATGAAAGCAATGTGAAAACATAAAGTTTAGTTGAGTCCGTCAGTGAGGAAACACAATTCTAACAAAATTGCAGTGTTATTTCAGAATAACGAACTGACAGTGTGTTTGCGTGGGTGACGATTCACACAAACATATCTGTGAGTTTAACGTTCTGAAATGATGACTGAAAAGTAGAAAACAAAAGTCAGAAAACAAAACCATCGTCGTGTTCGTTCGGGTGATGATTCGAACGAATACGCGCGGAGGTGACGCGATCTGACGAAATAAAATCATTTAACGATTCGAAGGATAATAAAATGAGAAAAATAAATACAAAACATTTATTAGGAATCACAACCTTTAAAATATTAAAAATAAAGTCTTTTTATTTAAAATCCGTAAACACGCGCGTAACGTTTCGGAAACGCAATGAAAACGCGAACCGAGCAAACGAAACGAATCCGAACACGCCCGGGGTATATAAACCGTAAATGAGGCATTTTTCTCATTTATCACTCTCACTCTCTCTCTCTAAAAACCCATTTCCGGATTCTCTCTCTCACTACAAGATTAAAACTTCAAATCCTTGTAACTTGCTCATCTCTTGATGAAATTGAGTGATTTTTTAGCCTAAACGAAGGTAATGATCTCCTCTACATGAAAGTACAACCGATCTAGAGCCAAACCCACTGAAAATCAAGGTAATGAAGCTTAAATGTCACGAAAAATAGGGTTTTTAACCCGTTTTGAGGAGCCCATAGTATAACAGTCCTAGTCTTTTCTTTCCACTAACCCACCTTCAAGAATGGTTCATCTGCACCTAACCACCGAGGACTACCATCAATTTTGACAAGATACCCACTTGAACATTTCATGGCCGCCAGTTAACAGCCCATCGAATGAGCCTCTTCGGCCGAATGAACATAGGGCTACAGCCCGACCGACTGAAGTGGTGCCGACAGAATAGGCCCATTGGCCCCAACACATTCGGTCAACTGCAGGTTCATTCGACTCATCCCTATTCAGCAGACCAAACCCATTCGGCCAGAAGGCCATTCGCCCAAACAGACCCTCAATCGGCCATGTACATTCGGCTATGGTGGTTCGGCCACTGTCCATTCGACAAGGTCATTCATGGGTTACCTACATTCGGCCGAAACATGATACAAGGCTGCTCATTCGATCGGCATAACATCATTCAACCCAATCAAAACATCCGGCCCAACCTCATTAGACCAAGCCCAAATCTATCCACGTGGCCCATGACATTTAAAGCGGCCCATGGCTTTTGCTCGGCCCAATGACAATTGGTTTGGCCCATGGGAAGAGTTCGGACCACAGGGATTGGTTTACAAGCGATACAATAAACTAAAGGTTAAGGTGGGTAACATGCATGGATTTCTTAAAATACTACAAAGGTGGTAGACTTGGGTTTAAATAAATTTGCAATCAATGAAACATTAAGTTTTGACAAGAATAGTTCACGAATATCTAACAATTATGTAACACTCAATCTAAGATTTCCAAGGGCAACATGAAATGCTTTAACCTACAATATAAGTTCATATTTAGAAAACGATGACGGGGTTCAAGTCACATATAACATGATAAGGTACGAATCAAATGGAATATAAGACTAATAACAAGATTTACTAAACTTAACTTGAAATAGTTGAGTGGTAGTAAAATCTATGACCAATGAACAAGGGCCGAATGATGACCAAGACCGGTAAGTGTTAACCAACTTTAGGGCTAACACAAACACACACTCAAGTACATACAACATATACTTACAAGTTACAAACAACGTGTAAACACCACAGGATCGTGAAATCAACATCAAGAACAACCAAGAGCGTGTGCATTCTTATTTAGGCTAAGTCAACCACAATAACTACAAGGTGAGTTCATATGCCCCTTTTCTAATCATTAACTGATTTTAAACTCTCGGGGCTGAGAAACATGCTTAACTTTTATTTACTTAAAAGTTTTATGTTTAACATATTGCTTATACTTTGATTTAGATAATATTGCTTGACTTATTATCGCTTATCATTGTATGCATGCTTGTATGATCATATTAAGCCAGTGACAACAAAGATGAATATGATAACATAAGTTCATAAATCATCAACACAATAGAATAACATAGTTATAAGATTCTATCTTATAACGCTTAATTATTCTTACAAGAACGGACATTGAGATTATCACAGGTGAACATGATGACGACAACAACACACATGAATGATATGAAGATAATATATCTTCATGATATCATTCCACACCGGAGTTAGCTAAGTGTAATAAGACAAGTTCTTATAACACTCAGCTTGTAACTCGGTGCATACTACAAGATAACACGAAAAAAGTATCATTCACCACCTGAGTCAACTAAGTGTAGTAAGACTGGTTTCTTACCACACCTTAGTGACAGCAGGGTGCCTATATGGAACAACAAAGAATGATAATCATGATAATGTAACTTCATGATAAGAACGTCATTCACACAACAATTAACATAGTATAATAAGACAACATCTTATTTAACTTTGTTAACAACAACGAGAACATACAACATTGAGAACAAACAACATTGGTGAACATACAATACAATTGATTACTACTGAACTGTCTGTATTATATCATTTCAATCATGTGCCATGTATTCAAGTATGATCATTGTAAGTCCCTTCACAAATCGCTAACCAGTTAATTTGACGTGACTAAACCGACGATAGCATAGTGGTACCATAGGTCTGACAAACCTCCAGCTTGTAGGGCTGGTATGTTGATCGTAATCTCATTTGGCCGGTAACGTATGACCGGTGACAGGGCAACAAACAGTCAGGGTCTGGAAAGCGACACATGGTGATATTAATCTGTAGTGATATTGTAATTAATCCATCGTTTCCTGTTGACTAGTAGACTGGGAATTTATTTTCTCTCATGTCATATTTCTAGTAACAGTTTCGATGAGGCCTACGGTAATACAAAGTGGTAGAGGTAAATCGGACGCATTGTAATCTGATTATGTGAGGATTGCAATGGATTCCTTTTAGGCTTTATGCACTTCAAGTTGAGAACATATAACAATTGGTTAACTAACACTCTTATTATTAAAAGTGATTAACAATTAACCCCACAAGAAATAGAATGATAACAATGATCGGATTAAGTTAATCTAATTTCCTTAGCACCTTGAGGGTTTACCAATACTTCGGTTTGATAATTAAACCCCTCTTATTACATTATTCTACATATGATACAATGGGTGATGAACACAAACAGACGGGTGAAATGAAAATGGGGATCTATAGTTGTATTGCAAGTGGTGTTAAGTCCTAATTGGTATGTGGTGGGACGGTGGTTGGGGCTTGTTCCCCTACATATGCACTATATATAAGCATAGCTAATAGGATGAGGTATCACTTGTAAATATAACTATGGAGAGGCCATTGTGTGAATGGGTGAATCAAACAACCTACAAGTGACATGTATGACATGATGATTGTGTATGTGAACAATTCAAGGTTTTCAATTACCAACTTATGAACTCACCAACCTAGTGTTGACTTTGTTTAAATGCATGTTTTCTCATGTGATGAACATGTTTAGTCATCAGACGTTCAGGGACATAGCTAGTGTACTTTTAGAAGACCTAGCTACATTTTGTGTCGTGCATATTTTGGAATGACAAAACAATAAATCATCTTTTGTGAATCTTGTATAGTTACAAGATATAAACTCATTGATTCTTTTGATTAGATTTACTTAGTTAAATTATGAGGAAACAATGTAATTTAACTTTGTAATTCTATTTCATTGTCATGTTAGCATTTCTCATTTATATATCATGTGCTATGCAAACAATCTGATCATTTCGATTATCAAACGATATCACGCCCCGGGAACTTTCCGCCCGACGGGAAAGTCGATCCAGCCCGCCGGCTCAAGGTGTGACGATTGGTATTAGAGTCAGGGTTATAGAGAAATATATGTCATATTGCTTAAACGGTTTGGCCTAGACTATAACCTAGGGACCTCATGTAGAGAACATACCATGTAGGGTACTATTTGCATGTGTCTTCTGCGTCTGATCACTGCACTAACCGATTTTCTTTCGGTTATGATTAGAATGCCGCCAAGAAGACCACCAGCTTTACTGCCACCACCACCTCAAGACTCTGCGCCACATTCATCGACACCGACACCACCTGACTCTCCTACACAACCACCTCCACCTCCTCCTCTGCCACCACCAGTTCATGAGTTGGATCCTGCCACTATAACACTAGCCACACTGCTGACCAGTCAACTAAGGGACGTGATCCCTGACATGATGAACCTGATAAACAGCAACAATAGTAACAACGTCACCAACTCATCTAGAGAGGGCAGTGGTAACACCCGACACCATCAGGACTACTCCTACAAAAATTTTGTGGGATGCAAGACACCAAGTTTCAGTGGCAGTGAGGGTTCCATCGGATTGATCCAGTGGATCAAGAAGATGGAAATAACCCTTGACATTAGTGGCTGTCCTGATCAGCACAGAGTGAGATATGCTGCTGGCTCATTCAACAAGAGAGCATTGACATGGTGGAATGCTCAGGTTCAAACTAGGGGCAGGGATGAAGCTCTGTCTATGCCTTGGGATGACTTCAAGGCTATGCTGAGGGCAGAGTTTTGCCCAAGGAATGAGCTGAAGAAGGTTGAGACTGAGCTACTCAATCTTGTCATTATTGGTGCTGGGCATCTGGCCTACACCACAAGATTTCATGAGTTAGCTACGTTGGCACCAAACGTGGTGCCAACACTGGAGAAAAGGATCGAAAGGTATGACGGTGGATTACCGTCTTGTATCCTAGGGCACGTGAGTTCAGCCCACCACACTACTATGGAGATGGCTGTAACTTTGTCAGCAACTTTGACGGATGTGATGGTTGCCTCTGGGGCGTTGAAGAAAGAAACTGAAGCTAAGGCTGGAACTTCAAGAAAGCCGGATAAAAAGCCGGCTAAGAAACAGAAGATGGTCAAGAACTTTGCTGCGACCACCCAAGCACCGATGATCAACCAACCACCACCACTACAAATCAAGAGACCCTACACTGGCACCGCACCTTTGTGCAAAAGCTGTCAGTATCATCATCCACTAAACATCCAGTGCAGACACTGCACTAACTGCGGGAAGTTTGGATACTGGGTCAACCAATGCAGGAGCATGGGGGCTCTGAACAGAAATAACAATGCAGCTACTACTGCTGCTGCTGACAACAGGTCTTGCTACAACTGTGGCGATCCTGGACACTTTTCTAGGGATTGTCCCAAGAAAAATCAACAAAGGGCTCCAGTAGCAAGAGGAAGAGGCTTTCAGATCGGAGCTACTGCTGCTAGACAGGACCCGAATGTTATTACGGGTACATTTCTCCTATCTGACTTTTATGCATCCATATTATTTGACACTGGTGCGGATCAGAGTTTTATCTCATCCGATTTTGCATGCCATCTTAATCATGTTGAGGAATCTTTAAACTCCCCTTACACTATTGAGATAGCAAACGGCAAACAGATTATAGTTGACAAAGTACTTAGAAATTGCCCACTTACACTTGGCGATCACACATTTTCCATCGATTTGATACCGATGGAACTGGGCAGTTTCGATATCATTGTCGGAATGGATTGGCTATCTCTTAACAGAGTTGATTTCGTGTGTTCCGAAAAGCTACTACGTATTCCAGTGGAGAACAATCAAGTCTTGGAAATTCATGGAGATCAAGCAAGCCGTAGTGTCAACATAATATCGTGTATGAAGGCTGGCAAGTACCTCAGAAAACAGTGCATCACATTCGTAGCTCATGTGGTAGAGAAAGACAATAAAGCAATCAAGATTCAAGACATACCATTTGTGAAAGACTATGCGGATGTGTTCCGGATGATTTACCGGGACTGCCACCTGAGAGATCGGTGAAGTTTCGAATCGATTTGATTCCGGGAGCGACTCCTGTAGCTATGTCTCTTTATAGATTGGCACCATCAAAGATGCAGGAGCTGTCAAATCAATTACAATAGCTACTCGACAAAGGATTTATTCGATCGAATTTCTCACCGTGGGGAGCTCCGGTTCTCTTCGTCAAGAAGAAGGATGGATCGTTCAGAATGTGCATCGATTACAGAGAGCTCAACAAACTCACCATCAAGAATCGGTACCCGTTACCGAGGATTGATGATTTGTTTGATCAGTTACAATGAGCTCAATACTTTTCAAAGATAGACCTGCGTTCAGGTTATCACCAGCTCCGGATTCAAGAGGAAGACATACCCAAGACGGCCTTTCGTACCCGATACAGTCACTACGAATTCATGGTGATGCCATTCGGATTGACGAACGCACCGGCAGTGTTCATGGATTTAATGAACCGGGTGTGCAAGACGTACCTAGATCAGTTCGTTATCGTCTTTATTGATGATATACTGATTTATTCAAGAAGTGAGAAGGAACACGAACAACATCTCAGGACAGTTTTGGAGCTTCTGAAAGACGAGCGACTCTATGCCAAATTCTCCAAGTGTGAATTCTGGTTAAGAGAAGTCCAGATTTTGGGTCACGTGATTGACAGCAATGGTATTCACGTGGATCCTACCAAGATTGAAGCAATCAAGAACTGGGATGTGCCCACAACACCAACAGAGATCAGATCATTCTTGGGATTGGCAGGTTATTATAGGAGATTCATTTCGAATTTCTCTAAGATAGCCATGCCTATCATCAAACTCACACAGAAGAGTGAACCCTTCGTGTGGGCACAGAAACAAGAAGATGCATTCCAAACACTGAAACAAAGATTGTGCAATGCTCCAATCTTAACACTCCCAGAAGGCAACGATGACTTTGTAGTATACTGTGATGCCTCCCATCAGGGACTCGGTTGTGTTTTAATTCAACGAGACAAAGTCATTGCCTACGCATCAAGACAGCTGAAGGTACATGAAAAGAATTACACAACACACAATTTAGAACTGGGAGCTGTAGTCTTTGCTTTAAAGATTTGGAGACACTAACTGTATGTAGGATACTCTTGGCTGACAATTTTAGTTAACTTAAAAGAGAAGTAAACCTTTCAAATTGTTGGGTCAGTGTCTCATTATTAAGTTGGGAGAAGGTCTAATATTGCTGAGCTAATATCTCTCAGGTATTAGCTACAACATCAGTAGTCCCACCAAACTCCTCTTTCAAGGCATCCCATAGATCTTTTGCAGATTCATGATGGAGGAGACTTGAGTAGATCTCGTTTGGGAGTGCCATAGCCAACTAGGCATGAGCCTTAGCATCAAGCTCCAATTTCTAGTAGTCTTCCTCAGTATATTTATGAGGATCTTTTGGAATTGAGTTGCCAGTTTCTGTCTCCAAGACTATAGGTTTGTGAGATCCGATCATGACTGACCTCCAATGTCACACCCCTGCGCCGCGTGCGGAATCCACGGCGCGGTGACGTATGAACAGTTGAATCATGCACAAGTATTGAATAGGAACAACCACAATGGAATTACTACATTTCATAATGTTTAGACAGTTGTTTAGTTACAGACAATCTATCTACCAAAAGGAAGACAACTACAGACCCAAAATATAGTTTACAAAGCAAGACTTCAAACAAGACAAGTAAACAATTAGGATTTAGTGTGTTTCTAATCCATCCTAGCATGTTTCTTCATCTTGTTCTATCTTAATATGGTCTCCTTAGTTGTCTCTGAGAATGTCTTAAACCTGATTACCTGAAACACGTGAAAAGTAACTGTCAACTACAGACGTAGTTGGTGAGAACAATAGGTTTAAACATTTGTAAACATGAGTATATGATTTAAGGCATAGGTAAGTTAAAGCAACATAATATTCACACGGATGAGCTGCAACCCAAACTAACATCAAGTAAGAAAATGAGTGTAAACAATCCAATCACTGTTTGCACATGAGTCAACATATAATATCAAGTCCCAAACCACGTTTGGAGTTAGATAATGTGTCAACAGTTTTGATAAAACCATATGTAACCGAAATCTGCAGTTAGTTTATAAAACAGATTTAAAAACTAACTGCAGCAATCGGTCTGCCCCAATGTGTGTGTCCGCTTTCCCTTGTTGTGATCACCCAGTACTAACGCTAATGAATGTGATACTTGATGCTTTTACAAGTTTGTTTACAACAATAGACACCATGTTTCTGAATCTTACTTTAACCGGATGTGTTAATGCCTTATTTGATAACATGAATTGAAAAGCCTGGATTTAATTCCACAAATTAAATCCTTTGTTTTGAATACCATGAAATGAACCACTTGATTTGAATACCATGATGTGAACCACTTGATTTGAATACCATGTTTTGAACCACTTGATTTGAATACCATGTTTTGAACCACTTGATTTGAATACCATGTTGTGAACCACTTGTTTTGAATACCATGATGTGATGACCTTGTGTAACAACAAGGTTTATAACCAAAGAGTTTATAAAATCCTTTATCTAAAAGTGTTTTATCCTTCATAAATACATTTGAGTAAATCAGTTACAAAACAGTTCAAAGATCCCTTATAAAACCTTTTTAATGAAAAGAGTTTAGTAATTGACAAGTAAATTAAAACAGTTGATGAATTCCTAGGATTCGTACAATGAATCCATAATGTTTATAAGCATACACCCACCTCGTGTAATGAAATATGATTGTAAACGATTGTTTTGATCACGTGTTCCACCCCAAAACAGTTATAAAACAGTAAAAGAGGGGCTAGAGTTCTCACCTGTCTGCAATAGACTCTGAACTAAAACAGATAGCAAGTAGCAAACAGGACTTCTAATTGATTCCTATAACATTGTAATCATACATAAGATATAGGATTTATAATTGTATAACTTTGATTCATTGATTGACTTGTGTTCTCATGATTAAGATTGTTGTGAAAACTTGAAAGTTATGATTTGAATCACTTGATTGATCATGGGTCCAAGAAACGAATGTGAAATGATCCTTTGTGTTCAAACTAGTTTGTACACATCACATGTGTTTGAGAATTTGGTTAACCATTGATAAATCATGAAATTTGATAAGATGTTCAATTGATTAAGTATTGTGATTGTGAATTGATCTTCATGATTATTGTTAAGTTACAAACTTAACCTATGTATGATCAATTCACAATTGTCATAATCGAGGGCCACTCATTGGGCCTTAAGCCCATGAAACCATGAGGCTTGACAAAGGCCATGGGCCACCCAATATGTATATGGGCCACGTAAGGTTCCACAGATAACATTGGGTCAATTGCTAAGTATTGGACCAAAATGGATCTCGTGGGCCAAATGGGTGAATTATTGGGCCTCATGTCTTGTTGGGCTTGATCTAATGTGGACCGAAGCTAACTAATCAATTGAGCCGAATGGAATTTAATTGGGTTGGGCCGAAAGGTCTTGGCTGCCAACATGGGCAGCGAACCTTCCCCATTTCTTCTAAGGTTCGACTATCATGACAACAAGGTTCGCCGGCTTCCTGATTATCCATGAGTTCAGCTAAGGTTCGTAGATGGTCAACCTAGGTTCGTGAGGCTCCCTAGGTTTGGCTACATGTCAACGAACCACGAAAGGGTTCGTCGTGGTAGAATGGTTCGCACAGATTCGGTTCTAGAAGTTCCAGGGTTCGACAATCATGATTAGGTTCGTTTCACTCCATGGTTCGCAGAAGGTTCTGGTTCGCCTATGGTTCGTGAGCACAGGTTCGACAAGGAGGGTTCGCAAGTCAAGCAAGAGGGTTCGGCTATAATCAGAGAACCATGCAGGGTTCGCCGGCATAAGGTTTGACATAGTAAGGTTCGTCTGATCCGGGAGAGTTCGTGGCCTTAGAATGGTTCGTCGAAGGCATGAAGGCTCGGTACAAGTTCGTGAGGTCCCCTAAGGGTTTGGCTGATAATTAACGAACCATGCAGATTCGTGGCACCTCATTAGGGTTCGGCCAGCTGAGGATGAAGGCTCGGCCGCCCCCTCTTCCAGCGAACCTGTTACCAGCTCCATTGTTCCACCTTATTCCTTCGATCCAACCACTTTTAGACCATTACTACTTGCGATCTCAACCTCGAAATGTTGTAGGTTCGACCGAAATTGTGTGGAGTCGGCTAGAACATAGATTTAAACAAACACACTAAAGAAAACCCTAATTTCGTGAACATTCAAGCACCAACACCTCGATTTTGGCCGGTTATTTCCACTGATTTCTTGTACTTTCGGGTAGATAATGTTGAGAGCTTCGCGTGGATACAAAGAATGACGAAATCCGTTGAGAAATAAGCGAGTTATGCGCGTTTAAAGCTCGGTTTTTAGAGAGAGAAAGGGTTGGACGAATTTGTAGTGAGAGAGTGGGTTGTTGGTGGAATAAATGAGAGAATAAGTCTTGGTTAAGGCTTTTATAGCCCGTATGGTATTCGGGTCCGTTTCGGTCACTCGGTTCGCGTTTCCGGAACGTAACGCGTATTTTACGCGGTTTTAAAATAAAAGAGTTGTTAAACTCATTTAAATGATGAGTTTCAAAATTGTAAAAATATAAAATAATTAATATAATTATTTTTACTCTTCGTGTGTTGTCGGATCGTTAAACATTCACAATTACGTGTATACCCGCAATCGCGTACGTTTTCCGATCGTATTAAAAATTTAAAGATGTTTAATCATAATTATAAGTTCAACATTCGTATCATTATGGATCGTCACCCATAACTATACTCAGTCTCGCTTACGTATTACGATTCTTGTTGAATTAATTGCCATAATATTCGTCTTGACACTACGCACCAACACTATCCTGTTACACCGAACGCAGTATATATATAGGGCTCACTCTCGCTGCCCACCACTGTTTCGATATAACACGATACTGTTCTTGCCTAGTGAACTCGACTGTAAATAAATAATGCATACTTGTTAAATGATAAAGATTCTAACACACAAGCACATAATGACACATGATTCACATTGACTGACTGAACATGTATACACACTGTTCTAACACTGTTCACTACTACATGACTAAATGTACAAATGTTACAGTCTCCCCTAGTTAAGGGAATTTCGTCCCGAAATTAACTAGCCGAAGATACTGTAAAAAGATGAGGGTACTTAAGCTTCATCTGGTCTTCACGTTCCCAGGTGAACTCAGCACCGCGTCTGCCCTCCCATCGTACTTTCACGATCGGGATACGGCTGCGTTTAAGTTTCTTGACCCCATGATCCATGATCTCAACTGGACGTTCTATGAATTGCATGTTGTTCTGAATCTGTATGTCTTCCAGTGGAATCTGAACATCATGATCCGCTAAGCATTTCTTAAGATTCGATACATGAAAAGTATCGTGAACATTGCTTAGCTCCACTGGAAGTTTGAGTTTGTAGGCTACGGGACCAATCCGTTCCAGGATCTCAAAAGGTCCAACGTACCTTGGTGCAAGTTTCCCTTTCTTCCCGAATCGGACAACGCCTTTCCAGGGAGAAACTTTGAGTAAGACTCGGTCACCGACTTGAAACTCAAGCGGTTTCCGACGTCGATCAGCATAACTCTTCTGCCGATCTCGTGCGGCCTTAAGCCGTGACTGAATGATAGTGATCTTGTCTGATGTTTCCTGAACGAGTTCTGGTCCTACGACCTGTGAGTCACCAATCTCGGTCCAACAGACCGGTGATCGACACTTTCTACCATATAGAGCTTCGAATGGTGCACATTGAATGCTCGTATGATAGCTATTGTTATATGAAAACTCAATGAGTGGGAGATGAGTGTCCCAACTTCCACCGAAGTCAATGACACAAGAACGAAGCATGTCTTCAAGTGTTTGGATAGTCCTTTCGCTTTGGCCGTCGGTTTGAGGATGATACGCCGTGCTAAGATTAACACGCGTTCCCAAAGCCTTTTGCAATGATTGCCAAAAGCGAGAAGTAAAACGACTATCACGGTCAGATATGATTGATGTTGGAGTACCATGACGTGCAATGATTTCGTTGATGTCCAATGTGGATAACTTCTCCATCTTGTAATCCTCTCGGATAGGGAGAAAATGAGCAGATTTGGTGAGTCGATCAACGATCACCCAAATCGAATCGAAACCTCGCGGAGTTCTCGGCAACTTGGTTATGAAATCCATGGAAATTTGCTCCCATTTCCATTGAGGAATTTCAGGTTGCTGCAGAAGTCCCGAAGGTTTTTGATGTTCTGCTTTGACCTTTGAACATGTAAGACATTTTCCCACATACAGTGCTATGTCTTTCTTCATTCCCGGCCACCAGTAAGATGTCCTCAAGTCCTGATACATCTTGTCGGCTCGAGGATGAATTGAGTATCGCGACTTATGGGCCTCATCACAGATGAGTGTGCGCAATTCTTCAGACTTCGGAATCCAAATGCGGCCATTGAGATATAACAACCCATCAGATCGAGGTTCTAGTTTCTTCTCAATGCCACAATCCAAGTCTGTCTTGAGTTGATTGTCTGTTACTACTTGTTGTTGTGCAATACGAATCAAGTCTTTCAAGTTTGGCTGTGTGTTGATCTCCATGGCTCTTACACGAATTGGCTTGACTGGTTCCTTGCGACTAAGAGCATCCGCCACCACATTGGCTTTACCCGGATGGTAACGAATCTCACAGTCGTAATCAGTTAGAAGCTCAACCCAACGCCGTTGTCTCATGTTGAGTTCTTTCTGATTGAGAATGTGTTGTAGGCTCTTGTGGTCTGTATAGATGACACATTTAGTACCATAAAGGTAGTGTCTCCAAATTTTCAATGCAAAGACCACAGCCCCTAACTCAAGGTCATGAGTAGTGTAATTCTTCTCGTGAACCTTAAGTTGTCTTGAAGCATAAGCAATGACCTTGTCCCGTTGCATAAGTACACAACCGAGACCAAGGTTTGAAGCATCACAGTAGACAATGAAATCATCACTGCCTTCTGGAAGACTAAGGATAGGGGAGTTGCATAACTTCTGTTTAAGAAGTTGAAATGCATCTTCCTGTTTCTGTCCCCATATAAACGCTTGACTTTTCTGAGTCAAAGTGGTAAGTGGCAAGGCTATCTTAGAGAAGTTTGCAATGAATCTTCTGTAATAACCTGCCAAACCCAGAAATGAGCGGATCTCTGTTGGAGTAGATGGGGTAGTCCAGTTCTTAATTGCCTCAATCTTCGCTGGATCTACATGTATCCCATCTTTGTTTATGACATGTCCTAAGAAGTGAACTTCCTTTAGCCAAAATTCACACTTTGAGAATTTAGCATAGAGTTGTTCAGCTCTTAGCAACTCTAAGACTTTCCTCAAATGATCCTCGTGCTCTTGTTCCGACTTGGAATAAATCAGTATATCATCAATAAAGACAATAACAAACTGATCCAAGTAAGGCCTGCAGACTCGATTCATCAAGTCCATGAACACTACGGGTGCATTGGTCAGCCCAAATGGCATAACCACAAACTCATAGTGTCCATATCGAGTCCTAAATGCAGTCTTTGGTATATCCTCATCATTTACTCTTAACTGATGATACCCGGATCGCAAATCAATCTTAGAGAAGCAAGTTGCTCCCTGTAATTGATCAAACAGATCATCGATCCTGGGCAGAGGATATATATTCTTGATTGTCAACTTGTTCAGCTCACGATAGTCTATGCACATACGAAATGAACCGTCTTTCTTTTTGACAAAGAGAACCGGAGCTCCCCATGGAGAGAAACTCGGTCTTATGAAACCTTTGTCTAAAAGTTCTTGAAGCTGACTAGACAGTTCTTGCATCTCAGACGGTGCTAATCGATATGGTGACTTCGCCACTGGGTTTGCTCCAGGGACGAGATCAATTCTAAACTCCACTTGTCAGACTGGTGGTAGTCCAGGCAAGTCTTCTGGAAATACGTCTGGATAATCTCTAATAACTGGAACATCTCCAACTGCTTTCTTTTCAGGTTTCTTTTCCACTACATGAGCTAGGAAAGCATAATATTTCTTCTTCAAATACTTCCTCACCTTGATGCACGATACAATCTTCAATCCGCGGCATGGTTTCTCACCGTAGACTATTATCGTTTCGCCGGACGGTAAGGTGATTCGGATAAGTTTCTCAGAGCATACGATTTCAGCATTGTTTTTGGGTTTTTGGATAACCAATCCATTCCTACTACAACTTCGAAGCTTCCGAGAGTCATAGGAATAAGATCGATGGAAAAGAGATGGTCATTTAATCTTAGCTCACAAGCATGAATTATGGAATCTACAACTATGGTCTTACCATTCGCTACTTCTACAGTATAAGGAGCAGTAAGTGTGGATAGTTGCATATTAAGCAAAGAAGCAGTATGAGTAGAGATAAAACTTTTATCAGCACCAGTATCGAATATGATAGGAACATAATGATCATTGATAAGAAATGTACCCGTGATGACTGCCGGCTCTTCACGTGCTTCAGCAGTTCCAATAACAAAAGCACGAGCAGCAGCAGTATTGTTGTTGAGTTTTGGACACTGATTTCTGAAGTGTCCCTCTGCTCCACAATTGTAACAGGCCCTTCCACCTGTAGCAGCAGTGGTAGTGGTAGCAGTTATTGCAGCAGCAAGATGAGCAGCTCGGCATGTAGCTGCAAAGTGTCCCATACGCCCACATTTGAGACACTTCTTGCATGGAGTGTTGGGCAGATGATGATACTGGCATTTGGTGCAAAGTGGAAATGTGCCAGTATAAGACTTTCTGGCGTTAGCAGGTTGTGGCATAGCATTGATAGGTGTGGCATGAGTAGGTGCAGCCGCAGTCAACGCTGCAAAGTTCTTGATTGTCTTTTGTTTCTTCTTCTTGGGATGGTGCTGTTCAGGCTTCTTGCCTTCTTCAGTCTGTGCTCTCTTGAATCCCTTTCGGGTGAGCACTCCAGACTTCACATACTCTTCAGTAAGAGTAGCACCAAGTTGAATCACCGCCTCCAGAGTAGTAGGGTTATTACCCATGACTGTTCCCCTGACTACTAAAGGTAGACCTTCAATGTATTTCTCTATCCTGCGGGATAGAGGAGTAACCAAATGGGGTACCAGAATGCACAACTCATGGAATCGAGTTGTGTACTTGGCATTTTCACCACTGTCTTGCACCAGATTCCACATCTCTACCTCGAGTTTCTTCAGTTCATGACGTGGACAAAACTTTTCCACAAGTAAGTTCTTGAATCCGTCCCATGGTAAAGCTAAAGCAACTTCACGTCCTCTGGTGTTCTTCTCAGAATTCCACCAGGTGAGTGCGCCCTTATGAAAAGCGCTTGAGGCCATCTTGACCTTCAGATTTTCAGGGCATCCAGTGAAGTCGAGAATGTCTTCGATGCTCTCCAACCATTGCAGTAGGCCGGTAGCTCCTTCAGTACCAGAGTACTTAGGAGGCTTAGCATCATTGAACTGCTTGAAAGTGAAGTTAGCAGTTCCAGTAGTTGTAGCATTTGAGTTATGTGCTGAATCACTAGTACTTCCCCGAAGATTCTGGGTAATATCAGTGACCATACCAGGGATTACTTCCCTCATATGAACAGCGATAGCTCGAGCAATCTTGTTGATTTCATCGTCGTTGCCACTTGTTGAACCCCCTCCGTTAGGATCACGTCGGGAGGCATTCTACGAATAGAAGCCACAAGCGGGTCAGTAATGAGGAAGGATACAATTGAATTTTCATGATAAGGTCAGTAATATATCCATACTACTAGTATTATCATTCAATTGTAATATGATCCAGTACACGTATAAGTTATCAACTTATTTGCATACTTATCATGTGAATATGTATGATGTCCCATGATCTCTCCACCAAACCTACACACTGACACTTTCCCGGTATACCGAAAATAGTTTATATATAGGGCTCACTCTCGCTGCCCACCACCGTTTCGATATACCACGATCATGCCCTTGCTAGCATTTGGCAACACGTTTGTACTGATTTCCATGTGTGCTCCATTGATTAAGAATCCCATGATCTTTGATCAACTTGAACTATGATTGATTCCATGATTGAACTATGATTATGTTATGCGTGCACCTACTAACAGTTGTTAACAGGTAGAACTAAATCATACGTGTGTTCTACACTTTCCTGTTAACTTATGTTAGTAAGTACTAATGATGTAATCACTTAAGAATTTCACTTAAGGTTTACATTGAAAATGTTCACAACTTGATTGATTCACCATAATGTTTGGTTCATCCAAGTTTGAATTGCACTATGATTTGATTCACCAATGATTGTTTCCCAAATGTTTGTAACCATGCGTTTGACTAATGTTCCATGTTTCCAGTTGATCCCGAATCCTCACTCCAAAAACAAACGCCGGATTCCCTCTAACATCCTGAGATAAGCTTATATATAGGGTAAGCTCTCACCGACCCACCACTTACCTCAACACATCAGCGTTAATCCGTTGTCTATATTTGGGGCTAAGATTCCAACTGTTGATTGATTATGATTGTTTCATGATTGCCTCTTGTTCTGTGACTATGATACTGATTATGTAAACCATGGTTCTTAATTTACTTAGAAATTAAAACCTTAGGTTTTAGCATGTGTGTCCTAGGTTAATTAACCTAGGTTCTCAATACCTACAGTATCGAGTATATTGATCTCTTGTGAGAACTTCAACTAAAGAATACTGTTACACAGATTCTAAGTTATAAAGTTCCTATGATAATGAACACCTGATAATGATAACAATGATAACAATGACAAGGATTCCAACTCAAGATTCTAAATTAATAGTTCTTGACCTTTGAATTCCTATAATGAGCATGACAAGGATTTCAAATCAAGCCTCTAAATTAATAGATCTTGACATTTGAATTCCTATAATGAGTATGACAAGGATTTCAAATCAAGACTCTAAATTAATAGATCTTGACATTTGAATTCCTATAATGATTATGACAAGGACTTTAGATCAAAGATACCAATCTTTGCCTCTAAATCCTATACTGAATATGACAAGGACTTTAGATCAAAGATATCAATCTTTGTCTCTAAATCCTATAATGAATATGACAAGAAATTCCTATCAAAGATACCGAAAATACAGATCTTTGCCTCTGAATTTCTATAATGATCTCTGTGTGAGAATTTCAGATCAAGGATACTAAGAATACAGATCCTTGCCTCTGAAATCCTTAAATGCATATGTGTGAGAATTTAATCCGGTTTCTAAAATTATAGAATTCCGGTTCAAATTCTTTGACTCGATGTCTAATCTTAGAAAAATGTCCCTAAGATCTTTCAAGCTTATTGTAGACTTAATGCTCACTTAAGTTACTTAGATCCTAAGTATCCTCAAGCCTATAGCACTTAGTCCTATTGGGTAGCTTAGGTTATAGTCTAGGTCATTAAACATTGGGTTTTTCCTAGTTCTCTACAACCTTGGCTCGGATACCAACATGTCACACCCCTGCGCCGCGTGCGGAATCCACGGCGCGGTGACGTATGAACAGTTGAATCGTGCACAAGTATTGAATAAGAACAACCACAATGGAATTACTACATTTCATAATGTTTAGACAGTTGTTTAGTTACAGACAATCTATCTACCAAAAGGAAGACAACTACAGACCCAAAATATAGTTTACAAAGCAAGACTTCAAACAAGACAAGTAAACAATTAGGATTTAGTGTGTTTCTAATCCATCCTAGCATGTTTCTTCATCTTGTTCTATCTTAATATGGTCTCCTTAGTTGTCTCTGAGAATGTCTTAAACCTGATTACCTGAAACACGTGAAAAGTAACTGTCAACTACAGACGTAGTTGGTGAGAACAATAGGTTTAAACATTTGTAAACATGAGTATATGATTTAAGGCATAGGTAAGTTAAAGCAACAAAAGATTCACACGGATGAGCTGCAACCCAAACTAACATCAAGTAAGAAAATGAGTGTAAACAGTCCAATCACTGTTTGCACATGAGTCAACATATAATATCAAGTCCCAAACCACGTTTGGAGTTAGATAATGTGTCAACAGTTTTGATAAAACCATATGTAACCGAAATCTGCAGTTAGTTTATAAAACAGATTTAAAAACTAACTGCAGCAATTGGTCTGCCCCAATGTGTGTGTCCGCTTTCCCTTGTTGTGATCACCCAGTACTAACGCTAATGAATGTGATACTTGATGCTTTTACAAGTTTGTTTACAACAATAGACACCATGTTTCTGAATCTTACTTTAACCGGATGTGTTAATGCCTTATTTGATAACATGAATTGAAAAGCCTGGATTTAATTCCACAAATTAAATCCTTTGTTTTGAATACCATGAAATGAACCACTTGATTTGAATACCATGATGTGAACCACTTGATTTGAATACCATGTTTTGAACCACTTGATTTGAATACCATGTTTTGAACCACTTGATTTGAATACCATGTTGTGAACCACTTGTTTTGAATACCATGATGTGATGACCTTGTGTAACAACAAGGTTTATAACCAAAGAGTTTATAAAATCCTTTATCTAAAAGTGTTTTATCCTTCATAAATACATTTGAGTAAATCAGTTACAAAATAGTTCAAAGATCCCTTATAAAACCTTTTTAATGAAAAGAGTTTAGTAATTGACAAGTAAATTAAAACAGTTGATGAATTCCTAGGATTCGTACAATGAATCCATAATGTTTATAAGCATACACCCACCTCGTGTAATGAAATATGATTGTAAACGATTGTTTTGATCACGTGTTCCACCCCAAAACAGTTATAAAACAGTAAAAGAGGGGATAGAGTTCTCACCTGTCTGCAGTAGACTCTGAACTAAAACAGATAGCAAGTAGCAAACAGGACTTCTAATTGATTCCTATAACATTGTAATCATACATAAGATATAGGATTTATAATTGTATAACTTTGATTCATTGATTGACTTGTGTTCTCATGATTAAGATTGTTGTGAAAACTTGAAAGTTATGATTTGAATCACTTGATTGATCATGGGTCCAAGAAACGAATGTGAAATGATCCTTTGTGTTCAAACTAGTTTGTACACATCACATGTGTTTGAGAATTTGGTTAACCATTGATAAATCATGAAATTTGATAAGATGTTCAATTGATTAAGTATTGTGATTGTGAATTGATCTTCATGATTATTGTTAAGTTACAAACTTAACCTATGTATGATCAATTCACAATTGTCATAATCGAGGGCCACTCATTGGGCCTTAAGCCCATGAAACCATGAGGCTTGACAAAGGCCATGGGCCACCCAATATGTATATGGGCCACGTAAGGTTCCAAAGATAACATTGGGTCAATTGCTAAGTATTGGACCAAAATGGATCTCGTGGGCCAAATGGGTGAATTATTGGGTCTCATGTCTTGTTGGGCTTGATCTAATGTGGACCGAAGCTAACTAATCAATTGAGCCGAATGGAATTTAATTGGGTTGGGCCGAAAGGTCTTGGCTGCCAACATGGGCAGCGAACCTTCCCCATTTCTTCTAAGGTTCGACTATCATGACAACAAGGTTCGGCGTCTTCCAGATTATCCATGAGTTCAGCTAAGGTTCGTAGATGGTCAACCTAGGTTCGTGAGGCTCCCTAGGTTTGGCTACATGTCAACGAACCACGAAAGGGTTCGTCGTGGTAGAATGGTTCGCACAGATTCGGTTCTAGAAGTTCCAGGGTTCAACAATCATGATTAGGTTCGCTTCACTCCATGGTTCGCAGAAGGTTCTGGTTCGCCTATGGTTCGTGAGCACAGGTTCGACAAGGAGGGTTCGCAAGTCAAGCAAGAGGGTTCGGCTATAATCAGAGAACCATGCAGGGTTCGCCGGCATAAGGTTTGACATAGTAAGGTTCGTCTGATCCGGGAGAGTTCGTGGCCTTAGAATGGTTTGTCGAAGGCATGAAGGCTCGGTACAAGTTCGTGAGGTCCCCTAAGGGTTCGGCTGATAATTAACGAACCATGCAGATTCGTGGCACCTCATTAGGGTTCAGCCAGCTGAGGATGAAGGCTCGGCCGCCCCTCTTCCAGCGAACCTGTTACCAGCTCCATTGTTCCACCTTATTCCTTCGATCCAACCACTTTTAGACCATTACTACTTGCAATCTCAACCTCAAAATGTTGTAGGTTCGACCGAAATTGTGTGGAGTCGGCTAGAACATAGATTTAAACAAACACACTAAAGAAAACCCTAATTTCGTGAACATTCAAGCACCAATACCTCGATTTTGGCCGGTTATTTCCACTGATTTCTTGTACTTTCGGGTAGATAATGTTGAGAGCTTCGCGTGGATACCAAGAATGACGAAATCCGTTGAGAAATAAGCGAGTTATGCGCGTTTAAAGCTCGGTTTTTAGAGAGAGAAAGGGTTGGACGAATTTGTAGTGAGAGAGTGGGTTGTTGGTGGAATAAATGAGAGAATAAGTCTTGGTTAAGGCTTTTATAGCCCGTATGGTATTCGGGTCCGTTTCGGTCACTCGGTTCGCGTTTCCGGAACGTAACGCGTATTTTACGCGGTTTTAAAATAAAAAAGTTGTTAAACTCATTTAAATGATGAGTTTCAAAATTGTAAAAATATAAAATAATTAATATAATTATTTTTACTCTTCGTGTGTTGTCGGATCGTTAAACATTCACAATTACGTGTATACCCGCAATCGCGTACGTTTTCCGATCGTATTAAAATTTAAAGATGTTTAATCATAATTATAAGTTCAACATTCGTATCATTATGGATCGTCACCCATAACTATACTCAGTCTCGCTTACGTATTACGATTCTTGTTGAATTAATTGCCATAATATTCGTCTTGACACTACGCACCAACACTATCCTGTTACACCGAACGCAGTATATATATAGGGCTCACTCTCGCTGCCCACCACTGTTTCGATATAACACGATACTGTTCTTGCCTAGTGAACTCGACTGTAAATAAATAATGCATACTTGTTAAATGATAAAGATTCTAACACACAAGCACATAATGACACATGATTCACATTGACTGACTGAACATGTATACACACTGTTCTAACACTGTTCACTACTACATGACTAAATGTACAAATGTTACATCCAACAATCAGTTTGGTAGTTGGATAAAAAGTGAATCATCATCCTCTGCCGTATGTAATAATGGTGTCTAACCAGTATAGGAGGTTTTGTGGCAGAACCTATGTTATGAGGATCTAAATTAAACTTTTCTACCATGATGGTTAAGAAACAATAAGAGAAGATCATTAGATGACTGATATCTCTAGATTGTTTACTGAAATGGTTTTGAATAAACAGCTGAATTCAAAATGTGAGGTCCGATCATGACTGACCTCCAACAACCAGTATGGTAGTTTGACAAAAAGTGAATCATCATCCTCTGCCATATGTAATAATGATGTCTAACTAGTATAGGAGGTTTTGTGGCAGAACCTGTGTTATGAGGATCTAAATTAAATTTTCTACCATGATGGTTAAGAAACAAAGAGAGAAGATCATCAGATGACTGAAAACCCTCATCCCGGTATTTTATGGTGGCTGCGAAGATTACAGATGCTTATGAGGGTTCCGGTGGTCGTGGGTTGAGAGGGGGAAGACTCAAAACCGATTTAAAGGTGGTGATTGATCAAGGGTTATGAAAACCCTAATTTTCGTGGGTTTTGAAGCTAGTTACCTCGTTTTTCAGTGGAATAAACTCTAGATTGGTTGTACTTTCACGTAGAGGATGATGAGGGCTTTGTGTGGGTTCAAGAATGGCTCGATTTCGTGGAGTATTGCTCAAGATATGGAGATTTGAAGTTTGGATCTTGGGATGAGATCTAAGAACCGGGATTAGGCTTTTTGGAGAATGAAGGAGGTGAAAGAATTAGTTAAATGAACTCATTAAGGGTATTTATACCCCGTGTGGGTTCGGGTTCGTTTTCGTTACTCGGTTCGCATTTTCGTTACATTTCCGGAACGTAACGCGTAGTTTTCGCGTTTAAAATAAAAAGATTATTTTATGACGTTTAAAAAATACCAATATATTTTTAGAAATTATTTTAAATATAGTTATGCTAATTTATTCATCGAATTTAATATTTTTACGCGATTCAGCAAATCCGTTCGCGATTTGTTAAAATAGTTTAATTTAAGTTATCAAATGATGAGTTTCAAAATTGTAAAATAGGAAATATGTTATTTCCTTAAAATTATGGTCGTTCGAATCTTTTATCGATTTCGTTATCGTTTCGTCAGAACTCGTCACCATCGCGCGTATTCGTTCGAATCGTCATTCGAACGAACACGACGATGGTTTTGCTTTCTGATTCTTGTTTTCTACTGTTAAGTTATTATTTCAGAACGTTAAACTATCAGAATCATTCGTACAGATCGTCACCTATACGAATAACTCATCAGTTAAGCATTCCGTAACGATAACTGTTATAGGTTTGTCTTGTTTAACCTCACATACGTTTACACCAAAGCATATCACATCAAGTATTTATGTTGCAATGCTGTGTTGTCTGACATGTTTTCTGACTGTTAAATCCTAAGATTTTAGTCAGGTTCAGACAATCGTTTAATAGTTTCATGCTAATCCATTTGCATTAATAGTATAAACATAGTTTCTCGTAATGTGTACCTGAATTACTGTTCGTGTTTACTGTTGCTCACTGTTCCGGCGACGTTTCCGGCACAGATGTTACAGTCTCCCCTTGTTAGAGAAATTTCGTCCCGAAATTTAAGCATTGCTATCGGGTACGGCTTCCTCTGTGAACAGTTGGGGATACTTGTTTCTCATGTGATCTTCGCGTTCCCAAGTAAACTCGGGTCCGCGCCTTGAGTTCCAACGCACTTTAACAATAGGAATACGGCTTCACCTTAGTTGTTTAACTTTGCGATCCATAATCTCTAACGGTTACTCAACAAAACGTAAGTGTTCATCCAATTGAATTTCTTCAATTGGTATGATAAGAGTTTCATCAGCAAGGCATTTCTTCAAGTTTGAGCCGTGAAATACGTCATGTACACCACTAAGTTCATCCGGTAAGCTCAATCTGTATGCTACAGGACCAATACGTTCGATGATTTCGAACGGTCCCACATATCGTGGTGTTAGTTTACCTTTCTTTGCGAATCGAACTACGCCCTTCCATGGGGAAACCTTCAACATGACGCGGTCTCCCACTTGGAATTCCAACGGCTTACGCAGTTTATCGGCATAGCTCTTTTGTCTACTTCGTGTTGCTTGTAGCCTTTGTTGTATCTGAGCAATCTTGTCTGTAGTTTCTTGTATAAGTTCTGGCCCGGTTATACGATTATCTCCTACATCCGTCCAACAGATCGGTGATCGACACTTGCGACCATAGAGAGCCTCGAATGGTGCACATCCGATGCTACTATGATAGCTGTTGTTGTAGGAGAATTCAATTAGTGGTAAGTGAGAACCCCAGTTACCACCAAAGTCTAGAACACAAGTTCTCAACATATCCTCCAGGGTCTGAATAGTATGTTCGCTTTGACCATCCGTTTGTGGATGATAAGCTGTACTCAAGTTCAATTGCGTCCCCAGAGATTTCTGCAATGATTGCCAGAACCTTGATGTAAATCTGCTATCACGATCTGAAATGATAGACAATGGCACACCATGGCATACCACTATCTCGTTGATGTAGAGCTTTGCTAGTTTATCCATCGTGTAAGTTTCTCGCATAGGCAAGAAACGAGCAGATTTGGTTAATCGATCAACGATAACCCAAATAGTGTCATGTCCACTGGAAGTGCGGGGTAGCTTGGTAACAAAGTCCATAGCTATTTGTTCCCACTTCCATAGTGGAATTTCAGGCTGTTCCAGTAAACCTGGCGGTTTCTGGTGTTCCGCCTTCACCTTAGCACACGTAAGGCACCGACCAACGTACTCAGCTATGTCTTTCTTCATACCCGGCCACCAATAAAATGCACGTAAGTCTTGATACATCTTATCAGCACCGGGATGCACAGAGTACTTGGTCTTGTGCGCTTCATCAAAAATAAGTTTCCTTAACTCATCTACTGCAGGAATCCATACGTGATCCTTGAAGTAAACAAGTCCATCAGGTTTCGTTTCCAAATGTTTCTCCACTCCACAATCGAGTTCTTTCTTCAAGTTTTCACGTTCAATAACTTCCTGTTGTGCTTGTATGATGTTGTCATGTAAGCTTGTCTGCACAGTCATTCCCATTGCTCTAACTCGCAAGGGTTTGACCCGTTCCTTCCGACTCAAGGCATCAGCTACAACGTTTGCCTTGCCCGGATGGTACTTGATTACACAGTCGTAATCATTCAGAAGCTCAACCCAACGTCGCTGTCACATGTTGAGTTCCTTCTGGTCAAATATGTGTTGCAGACTTTTGTGATCTATAAATATGGTACACTTGGTTCCATATAAGTAATGCCTCCAGATCTTTAAGGCAAATATCACCGCTCCCAGTTCCAGATCATGCGTAGTATAATTCTTCTCTTGAACCTTCAGTTGTCTCGAAGCATACGCGATAACTTTGTCCCTCTGCATTAGCACACAGCCAAGTCCCTGATGGGAGGCATCACAGTACACAACAAAGTCATCACAACCGTCTGGGAGAGATAAGATCGGAGCATCACATAGCTTTTGCTTTAATGTCTGAAAGGCTTCTTCTTGTTTTTGTTCCCAAACAAATGGTTCGCTCTTCTGTGTTAGCTTCGTGAGTGGCAGGGCTATCTTAGAAAAATTCGAAATGAACCTTCGGTAATAGCCTGCCAAGCCTAGAAAAGAACGTATCTCCGTCGGTGTCTTCGGAGTGTCCCAATCTTTTATTGCCTCGATCTTGGCAGGATCAACATGTATTCCCTCGCTGTTAACAACATGGCCTAGGAATTGAACCTCTTTTAACCAAACTCACACTTAGAGAATTTGGCATAGAGCTTCTCTTCCTTTAACAGCTCCAAGATCGTTCTAAGATGTTGCTCATGTTCTGCTTTGCTTTTAGAATAGATCAATATGTCATCAATAAAAACAATAACAAATTGATCCAAACACGGCTTACCCACACGGTTCATGAGATCCATGAAAACCGCGGGTGCATTCGTCAAACCAAAAGGCATCACCATGAACTCGTAATGCCCGTATCTGGTACGAAACGCCGTCTTTGGTATGTCTTTGTCGTGCACTCTAAGTTGATGGTATCCGGAACGTAGATCGATCTTTGAAAAGTACTGAGCTCCTTGCAATTGATCAAACAAATCATCAATCCTCGGCAATGGATACCGATTCTTGATGGTTAGTTTGTTTAGCTCTCTGTAGTCTATGCACATACGAAAAGATCCATCCTTCTTCTTCACGAACAAAACCGGAGCTCCCCAAGGTGAGTAGCTCGGTTGTATGAAACCTTTATCAAGTAACTCCTGTAACTGATTTGACAATTCCTGCATCTCTGAAGGTGCTAATCTGTAAGGAGATTTAGCAACAGGTGTTGCTCCATGAATCAGATCTATACGAAACTCTACCGGTCGCACAGGTGGCAAACCTGGTAGGTCTTCAGGAAACACTTCAGGGTATTCCTTTACTATTGGCACGTCTTGAATTGTCTTCTTGTCTTTTTCTTTCTCCACCACATGAGCCAAGAAAGCTACACACTTCTTCTGTAGACACTTACGCGCTTTGATGCAAGATATGATTTTGACACTATGCTTTGCTTGGTCCCCACGAACTTCCAATACACGATCACTCGCCAATGGAATTCGAAGTAGCTTTTCGGAACAGATGACTTCCACTCTATTGAGAGATGGCAAATGTATGATCAATGAGTGTAAGTGGGAAGTTCCTAAGTATAGTGCTAGCTGTGATTTGCTTCCCATTCGCTACTTCAATGATATAAGGGAAGTCTAATGTTTCCTCAGTAAGATTAAGTTGGTGTGCAAAGTCAGATGAAATAAAACTCTGATCTGCACCAGTGTCAAACAAAATAGATGCATAAGAGTCATGTATAAGAAATGTACCAGTGACCACGTTAGGGTCTTGGCGTGCTGCATTGGCTCCAATGACAAAAGCCCTTCCACGTGGTGCTTGGGCTCCCTGTTGCACTCGCTTTGGACACTCTCTAAAGAAATGGCCTAATTCTCCACAGTTATAGCATCCCTTGTTGTTGTTGTTGTTATTTCCTGGTCTTGGTGGTGGAGGAAGTGCTACAGCAGCATTGTCTGTGGCTGGAGTTGTTGGAGCACGACATTGTTGAGCCCGGTGACCAAGTCGACCACAGTTGTTGCATTTCCTGCATTGCGCCGTGACAGTATGATGAAATTTGCATCGTGCACACTGAGGATGCGGTCCCACATAGTTCTTGGGTGCAACTTGAGCAGGTGCTGCAGTAACTTGTTGGAGAGGAGTGACAGCCGCATAGTTCTTTACGACCTTTTGCTTCTTCTTTTGATGATAGTCTGGTTTCTTCGCTGTTGTTTCCTTGGTTTTTCCAGCATCGTCTTTTAGAACTCCAGATTTTACCATCACTTTAGTAAGTTTGGCTGAGAGAGAGATAGCTGACTCTAGTTTAGCAGGACAAGCAGCCAGCACGATACTTTGAATACAGGAGGGTAATCCCGCTACATATCGATCGATCAGCTTTTCCAGTGTCGGTACCATTTCTGGCACAAGAGCTACCAGTTCATGATAGCGATTGGTATAGGTCATATGATCGGCTCCCTTCATCACATGGTTCGAGAGCTCAACCTCTAGTTGCTGCAGTTCATGTTTTGGACAGAACTCATTCCTCCGTAGGAGTTTGAACTCTGTCCAGGGCGTCGTCATTGTTTCATCTCTCCCCTTTGCTCTAATCTGAGCATTCCACCATGTCAAAGCTCGCTTGCTAAATGATCCAGCTGCATAGCGAACCTTGTGGTGTTCTGGACAACTGCTTATGTTGAAGGTGTTCTCCATCTTTTCTAGCCATTGGATAAATCCAACAGCTCCTTCAGCACCGGTGAAGCTTGGGGGTTTGCATCCTACAAAGGACTTGTAGGAGCAGTCTGAAGTATGACTAGTGTTTCCACTAGCCTCTCCTGTAGTATGGCCAGAGGTGTTGCCATGGCCTTGAATCCGATTTATCATCTCTGGGATGACATCTTTCAGTTGGCTTGTCAGTTGGGTACTCAGCAGTGTCGCCAAAGCGATGGTAGCAGGATCTATCATTTGAACAGTGTTTGAGCCTGGCGGTGGGGAGTGTGGAGGAGGAGGAGGTGGCGGTGGTGGTGGTGAATCTGGTGGTGTAGGAGTAGAAGAATGTGGTGCAGAAGTCTGAGTAGTAGGCTGTTTTCTTGGCGGCATTCTGATCATAACCAAAAGAATTTGGTTAGTGCAGTGATCGAATGCAGAAAACATAATGCAAACATAATCCTAAGTTCTCTACATGAGGGTCCCTAAGTTATAGTCTAGGCCAAACCATTTAAGTAAATGACCTATTATTCTCTATAACCTTGAGCTCTGATACCAATCTGTCACACCCCAGGCCGGCGGGGTAGGATCGGAGTCCCCGTCGGGCGGAAGGTTCCCGGGGCGCGATATCGTGAATGATAATCATGTTAGATCAGATTGTTTACATAGCATCAATGTTAAGAATAACTAAAGCACAATCAAGCATTGACTAGGATTACAGAATTAAATTACAATGTCAATGTTCAGTAATTTAACTCGGTAAACCTAACAAAAGAATCAATTGTTTTCTATCTTGTAACTGTACAAGACATCCAAAAGTGATTCGTATAATTAACAAAAGCATGCTTCCAAAAGTTAACTAGGTCCTCTAGCTAGGCAGCCTAGTGTGCAATCCTGAGCCTTAGTTTATACCTGTGCATCACCTGAGAAAGCATGTAAAAGAAACAAGGTCAACACAATGGTTGGTGAGTTCATGAAGTTTATAAGTTTAAATAGCTTTAGCAAAACCCTTTCGATAAAACCTTAATCTTATTAACTCCACACGTAATATCCCAATCGGTATGCTTATATATAGGGCATATGTAGGGTCGAACTTACCGTCCGCCCAGCCAACATCCCACCACATACTAATCCGGATATAACACTGTTGTTAATAATAATTAAGCATTTTAACTACCTTTCAATCTTGTTTCCCCATCATAGTTTAAGTATTTTGTTTGTAAGTTTATCCATAGCATCCGTAAGTATGTTTGAATGTTACTGGAATAGACAACTGAATGCCCGAAAGAATTCAGTAACAATCCATACCAGCCCCAGGATTTATTTGCAACTTAGGGGGAGATAAGGGATTCCCAGGATGACACAAAGTCAACGAAGGTTCACCAAAATCGTCCTAGTCACTGATCACCTGAGTAAATAGTTTGTGGGAAACACTGCATGGCAAGCACTGAGAGACCATCAGTCAATTTCCTCGCTTCAGACCATGAAGGACACCTTATGGCAAGCATTGAGAGACCATAATAGGTGCCTTCTAGTCCTGACTGTGAAGAACACATGAAGGCAAGCACTGAGAGACCAACTATTGTTCTTCAAGTCCCGACTAGGAAGAACACATGAAGGCAAGCACTGAGAGACCAACTATTGTTCTTCCGTAGCCAATAGTTTTAGCATAGCATTCAAATAATCCAGCAATTACGTAACTAGTGCACAAGTACTAGCTTTACAACCGGTAAGGCAAGCACTGAGAGGCCAAACCGTTGTTTGAGCATGGCAATCATATAGTATTCAAGAGTTTATAGTATCCATAGCTTCAAGTATTCAATACGTATGTATGTATGTGTGTAGGTATGTGTGTCTGTATTTAGCACCCTTATAGCATCATAGTATCAATAGCATTTAATGTAACGTTAGTATCTAGCATAAACCCATAGTATAGGTTTAAGCATAACCCGTAGCATTAGTTGTAGCATAAACCCATAGCATTAGCATTCAGTTTAACCCATAGCATTAGTATTTAGCATAACTCATAGCATTAGCTTGAGGCATAACCCCGTAGTCTTAGCATCCACAATAGCATCATCAGATAGTAAATACCCTTAGCACTTGGTATTAACACATAGCTTTAGTATTATCAAATAGCTTATGCCTTTAGCACTTGGCATAATCAAGCAACATTAGTTTAAATAGTGAACTTATGCCTTTAGCACTTGGCATAATAGAGTAGCATTAGCATTAGTTTAAATAGTGAACTTATGCCTTTAGCACTTGGCATAATCATGTAGCATTAACGTTTGTCTATAAGAATCGTATAAAAGCATTTTGTTAAATTTAAAACATTTGTTTTAACATGTATAACATGCTTCTCAGTCCCGATTTAAAATCAAAATAGTTTGAAAAGGGACACTGAACTCACCTTGTAGTTGTGGTAGTTGACTTAGCCTAAACAAGTATGCACGCGCTCTTTGTTGTGATTAGCTGTAGTATTCACGATCCTGTATTGATTTCACGTTTTTTATAAGTTGTAAGTAGGTGTCATGAGTATGTGAGTGCGTGTGAGTGTTAACCCTAAAGTTGGTTAACACGCGTGAGTCTCGGTCATCGTTCGGCCGATTTTCCACTGACATTGATCATATTAGTACCCAACTACTTTATGTTAAGCTTATTACATAATTATGACGTTATTATCATCACTAATTGTTTTAAGCTTTGCGAATGTATGAGACCAACATCTTATCGAGTTTGCATTAATGAATTTAGTCCAATGCATGTTATCTTTTGAAATGGCCTTTATGTTTTCGTTTAAAAATTAGTTCAAATGGGCCGAAACAAGGTAGTCGTGGGCCTTTTGCATGTGTTTGGGCCAACAAATTGAGTTGAGCCAATTAAACCATCATGGCTAGGCCTTGGGCCTTGATCTCGTTTTGTTGGGCCTACTAGGTTTTATCATAGGCCCTCACCAAAATAGTTCTTGGGCCAAGTTGGGCCTCCAAGGAGTTAATGGGCCGATTGTAAAAGTGTTGGGCCTGAGTTGTTGTGATGTGGGCCTATCAGTGGCCTACTCCACTCATTTGAGTCACAATAAACAATTGGACCTCAAGGGTGTGCGGCTAGATCATTGGGCCTAAAGAGATAAAAAGAATCTGTTGGGGTCATGCTGCATGTTATTGTGTTACTGATTTGGGCCAGTAGTGGGCTGGACGAACTAGGCCTCCATAAAATCCCATGGGCCGAATGAAGACTATTGGGCCAAAAGAGTTTCTGTTGGTGTTTCTTGGTTACATGGTGCCACAGATGTCGAATTAGGGTAACCGACTGAGGGCTACACTTGGCTGGCCGGTGGTCGACTGGTGTGAGGGAGTAGGTTCCCACGAATGTCATAAACCGAATAGGGCCTTGGTCATGGTGATTCGGCAGAATGGAGGGAGGCCCCGAATGAAGAAGGTTCGAATGTCTAAGGCTCGAATGAGGATACTACTACCGAATGAGAGAGATGGCGACTGAAGGGCTGGCGGATGAGGCTTGGACCAGCGAATGAAGCAAGTCGAATGGGGTGGTTTGGTTCGAACAGCCTTGGGCGAATGACTGGTGCATGAGGCCATTCGCTGAACTGATGGGTGTCATTCGACACTCTAGTTTTCTCATTCGGCCACCCAGCTGCCGTCACAACCGCCCCCTCATCCCGGTATTTTATGGTGGCTGCGAAGATTACAGATGCTTATGAGGGTTCCGATGGTCGTGGGTTGAGAGGGGGAAGACTCAAAACCGATTTAAAGGTGGTGATTGATCAAGGGTTATGAAAACCCTAATTTTTGTGGGTTTTGAAGCTAGTTACCTCGTTTTTCAGTGGAGTAAACTCTAGATCGGTTGTACTTTCACGTAGAGGATGATGAGGGCTTCGTGTGGGTTCAAGAATGGCTCGATTTCGTGGAGTATTGCTCAAGATATGGAGATTTGAAGTTTGGATCTTGGGATGAGATCTAAGAACCGGGATTAGGGTTTTTGGAGAATGAAGGAGGTGAAAGAATGAGTTAAATGAACTCATTAAGGGTATTTATACCCCGTGTGGGTTCGGGTTCGTTTTCGTTACTCGGTTCGCATTTTCGTTACATTTCCGGAACGTAACGCGTAGTTTTCGCGTTTAAAATAAAAAAGATTATTTTATAACGTTTAAAAAATACCAATATATTTTTAGAAATTATTTTAAATATAGTTATGCTAATTTATTCATCTAATTTAATATTTTTACGCGATTCAGCAAATCCGTTCGCGATTTGTTAAAATAGTTTAATTTATGTTATCAAATGATGAGTTTCAAAATTGTAAAATAGGAAATATGTTATTTCCTTAAAATTATGGTCGTTCGAATCTTTTATCGATTTCGTTATCGTTTCGTCAGAACGCGTCAACATCGCGCGTATTCGTTCGAATCGTCATTCGAACGAACACAACGATGGTTTTGCTTTCTGATTCTTGTTTTCTACTGTTAAGTTATTATTTCAGAACGTTAAACTATCAGAATCATTCGTACAGATCGTCACCTATATGAATAACTCATCAGTTAAGCATTCCGTAACAATAACTGTTATAGGTTTGTCTTGTTTAACCTCACATACGTTTACACCAAAGCATATCACATCAAGTATTTATGTTGCAACGCTGTGTTGTCTGACATGTTTTCTGACAGTTAAATCCTAAGATTTTAGTCAGGTTCAGACAATCGTTTAATAGTTTCATGCTAATCCATTTGCATTAATAGTATAAACATAGTTTCTCGTAATGTGTACCTGAATTACTGTTCGTGTTTACTATTGCTCACTCTTCCGGCGACGTTTCCGTCACAGATGTTACACTCTACATATGCCCTATATATAAGCTTGTTGCATTGCATCAGGAGGTTGTCAGTGTTGGTATAGGGGGGAATGTATGGAACTTAGGAATATTTAGCTAATATTAGTTATGACCAACTAGGACACTTAGTATAATATTAGGAAATTTATAAATGTTATGAGTTTAATGACAGATAGGACAAAAATATAGTTCCTATATGTAATCCTGGCTGTTTAAATGAACTCATTTGACCATTTTTTGCAAGACTTATGTTGTAAACGGTAGTAACATGTTTCTAATTCCTCAGAAACATGCCGCCTCGCCGTCACAACGAAGATGATTCAAACAATGGGGATGTTAACAACAGTAATGCCAACTCCGGTATACAAGAGTTAGCAACACTTATCTCCGGATTAGTGAATCAACTGACACAAGCCAATCAATCTCTCACTCAGAACAGAGGTGGTGCAAACCCACCAACTTGCACATTCAAAGACTTCAACTCCTGTAACCCACAGAAGTTTACGGGTGCTGAGTCAGCCACTGGTCTCCTGCAGTGGTTCGAGAGTATGGAGAACACTTTCATCAATAGCGATTGCCCCGATAATCTGAATGTCTGTTATGCCACTAGTGTTTTCCAAAAGAGAGCACTAACATGGTGGAATGGGGAGAAACGAACTAGTGGAGTTGATGCTGCCCTAGCACTGACATGGACAAAGGTCAAGAATCTGATGACCACTGAATTCTGTCCTCGCAGTGAAATGAGGAAACTGGAGACTGAGTTTTGGGAACTCAAGCAACATAGCGGAGAGAATGTTATCTACAATACTCGTTTTAATAAGTATAGTCCGCTGGTGCCTCATCTTGTTACACCACTGGAGAGAGCAATCGAGAAGTACATCGGCTGTCTACCTATGCAGATCCAAGACACTGTTTACGGGAGCAACCCCAAAACACTTGAGGCTGCAATCCGTTTGTCTGCTACACTTACTGATAATCATGTGAAGGCTGGAACACTTACTCGAAAGGGATTCAAGAAGACTGACACCAAATCGTCTGCCAAGGAGATTTCTACTGAAGTCAAGACTGAACAAGGCAGTTCATCCAAAAGCAGCAACAAGAAGAGGAAGACCAGAAACTTTGTGGTCACTGCTCCTACTGCCAACTCTGCGCAGCAATCGTCAAACAACACTACTGCGAGGAATTATGTTGGGCATACTCCTCAATGTAATACCTGCCGATATCACCATGCACCTAACTTGTCTTGTCACGTCTGCAACAACTGTGGAAAGTTTGGTCACTATGCTAACGTTTGTCGGAGTGCTCCGCAAGCACAAAGGATGTAACATGCACCGCTTGCATTGCCAGCTCCACAAGCTTAACCTATTCCAGCTGTACCCGTTCTCCAGGTACCTCCTGCATAGGCAAGAGTCTATTATGAGTGTGGGAAGTGGGTCACTTCAGAAATCAATGCCCAAAGTTGACTGGAAACAATCAGAGGGTGGCAAGAGGCAGGGCATTTCAACTGAATGCTCCGGCTGCTCAAGCCAACCAGGATGTGGTCAACGGTACATTTCTGATCAACAACTCTTATGCATCTGTCTTATTTGATTCTGGTGCCGATAGGAGTTTCGTTTCACATGATTTTGAATGCATGCTTGGTAGAACCCGTACACACTTAGATAAACCGTTTAACGTGGAGGTGGCTGACAAAAACACTATTGATATTGACACTGTTATTATCGGATGTACTGTGAACTTAAATGATCACATTTTCCCGATTGATCTTATACCTATGCATCTTGGTAGCTTCGATGTTATCATAGGCATGGATTGGTTAGCCACCCACAAAGCGGAGATTGTATGCCATGAAAAATACATTAGTATTCCATTACCTTCGGGTGAAACTTTAAGAGTTTTTGGAGAAACTTCTAGTAAAGGTCTTAAGCTGATGTCATGCACTAAAGCACACAGGTACCTTAGGAAGAAATGTATAGCATTCTTAGCACACATTGTGGAGAAAAAAGAGAAAGGAAAGAGCATTGAAGACGTTCCTGTAATCAGAGATTTTCCTGAAGTATTTCCGGATGATTTGCCGGGTCTTCCACCAGAACGTCAAGTAGAGTTTTGAATTGACTTAGTACCTGGTGCGAACCCTGTCGCCAAAGCTCCTTACAGACTTGCGCCTTTAGAGTTGCAAGAATTGGCGAGCCAATTGCAGGAGCTGACTGATAAAGGATTTATTCGCCCGAGCCATTCGCCATGGGGTGCACCGGTCCTGTTTGTCAAGAAGAAGGACGGGTCATTCCGAATGTGTATCGACTACCGCGAATTGAACAAGCTAACACTTAAGAATCGATATCCACTGCCGCGCATCGATGATCTCTTCGATCAGCTTCAAGGCTCGGCATGGTTTTCAAAGATCGATCTTAGGTCTGGATATCATCAGCTTCGCATACATGATGATGATATTCCCAAGACAGCTTTCAGAACAAGATATGGCCATTATGAGTTTCTGGCAATGCCATTCGGCCTTACCAATGCACCTGCGGTTTTCATGGACCTCATGAACTGTGTTTGTTGGCCATACTTGGATAAGTTAGTGATTGTATTCATTGATGATATCTTGATATACTCAAAGACCAAGGACGAACACGAGCAACACCTTAAGTTGGTTTTGGAGATCCTAAGAGAGCAGCGACTGTATGCAAAATTCTCAAAATGTGAAATTTGGCTTAAGGAAGTTCAATTCTTGGGACACATAGTAAATGAAAATGGTGTTCACGTGGATCCTGCGAAAATTGATGCGGTGAAGAATTGGAGTACACCAACAACACCAACGGAGATTCGATCATTTCTTAGACTTGCTGGTTACTATCGGCGGTTTATTTCGAACTTCTCCAAGATTGTTGTCCCTCTCACTTCTTTGACTCAAAAGAATAAACCTTATGAATGGGGACCAAAGCAAGAAGAGGCATTTCAGACTTCAAAGTAGAAACTTTGTGATGCTCCTGTCTTGACATTGCCCGATGGAAATGATGATCTTGTGGTTTATTGTGATGCATCCAACCTAGGTCTCGGTTGTGTCCTCATGCAACGGGGAAAGGTTGTGGCACATGCATCTAGAAAGTTGAAAATTCACGAAAAGAACTACACTACACACGACTTGGAACTTGGTGTAGTCGTGTTTGCTTTGAAGATATGGAGACATTATCTTTATGGCACAAAGTGTGTAGTCTTTACAGACCATAAAAGTTTACAACATATTCTCAATCAAAAAGAGCTTAACATGAGACAACGGAGATGGGTTGAACTATTGAATGATTATGACTGTGAAATTCGCTACCATCCTGGTAAAGCGAATGTAGTAGCAGATGCGCTTTGTCGCAAAAGTCAAGCTCAGATCCATAGTGTCTGAGTGCACACAAATCTCCATAATGAAATTCTCACATCCCAACAACACTCATTAGCTCAAGATAACTTGAAAAATGAGATGTCTTGCGGGGCTGAGATCTTATTGGAAACTAAAGATAATGGGTTGATGTATTACTTGAATCGGTTGTGGATACCGAACCGGGATGATCTTAGGATGATGATTTTGGATGAAGCTCATAAGTCACGTTACTCAATCCAACCGGGTTCTGATAAGATGTATCAAGACCTTAGGGACTTGTACTGGTGGCCTGGAATGAAGAAGGATATTGTTGAATACGTGTCCAAGTGCCTTAACTGTGCCAAAGTCAAGGCAGAACACCAGCGACATTCGGGATTATTATTACAACCAGAAATACCTATGTGGAAGTGGGAGAATATCTCCATGGACATTGTTACCAAACTCCCACGAACCACGAACGGTAAAGATAGCATTTGGGTGATAGTTGATAGATTGACCAAGTCGGCTCATTTCCTACCGATACGTGAGACGTATCCTGTGCGGAAATTAGCTCGTATCTACATTGATGAGATCATTAGCCGACATGGTATTCCATTAAGTATAATATCGGATCGTGATGCTCGTTTCACGGCACGATTTTGGGAATAACTTCACGAAGCCTTTGGAACAAGATTGGATCTTAGCACCGCCTATCATCCTCAAATGGATGGACAGACGGAGCGAACGATTCAGACATTGGAAGACATGTTAAGAGCTTGTGTTATCGATTTTGGTGGCAATTGGGATAGCCATTTACCATTGGTTGAGTTCTCGTATAACAACAGTTTTCACGCGAGCATTGGTATGGCACCGTTTGAAGCTCTTTATGGCAGGAAATGTCGGTCACCTATTTGTTGGACCGAAGTCGGTGATTCACATATTACTGGTCCCGAGATTATTCAGGAAACGACTGACAAGATCCGCCAGATCCGCGACAACCTGTTAGCTGCACGCAGTCGACAGAAAAGCTACGCGGACAAACGAAGGAATCCTTTAGAGTTCGAAGTGGGAGACATGGTATTGCTTAAAGTGTCGCCTTGGAAGGGCGTTGTGCGATTCGGGAAGAAGGGTAAACTTGCTCCACGATATGTTGACCCTTTTAAGATCCTTGAACGGATCGGGAATGTTGCTTATAAGTTGGAACTTCCTCCTGAACTTAGTAATGTGCACCCGACGTTTCACGTGTCCTATCTGAGAAAGTGCTTAGCTGATCAGGATCTTCAGGTACCACTCGATGACATTCGCATCGATGATACCATGCACTTTATAGAAAGACCAGTGGAGATAACGGATCGTGAAGTTAAGAAACTCAAACGCAGTAGAATTCCAATTGTCAAAGTACGTTGGGAGTCGAAGCGTGGTCCAGAATTCACATGGGAGCGAGAAGATCAGATGAAGCTTAAGTACCCACATTTATTTCCTACGGTCACTCCAAGTTGAATTTCGGGACGAAATTCCTTTAACTAGGGGAGACTGTAACATCATTGTACTTCCGGTTGTCCGTACATCCGTACATCTGTATGATTGTACTGTTACGACCTGAGATAATTATTACAAATGAAAATGGATTATTTGTGAATATTATTGATTATTGGTATACATTGTGAATATATTATTCTTTGCATAAACCATGGTGAGTTTAGTTGAAACCCAACTAAACAGGACCAGAGAGTTTGTTGTAGTTACATTTCACAGATCATGGATGTTGATATGGAAGGGAATGGGATTAGGAGTTTGTAATGGTTGGATTTCTAAACATAGTCAAGGACACATGGTCATGGTTTATCGAAATAGCGGTGGGACGGTGTAAGGGAGGTTGCAATCTACCTCTGCATATGCCCTATACATATGCATATTTCGGTCTATCATGGATGTGTCAGTGACTTGGTTTAGTGGGTTTTGGATTGGGTTTGATAATATTTAAGTTAATAAAATAATGAAAGTATAATTGGAATTAATTATGCGATGGTGAGGTTACGAACACAATTTAAACGCGGATATTAATTCAGAAATATTAACTTAATAATGTATTCGCGTGGGTGACGATTCACACGAATATAATTATTAAGAATAATATTCTGAAACGATATTCCACTAATCGTAAATCGAATCGAAATACGATACAAGCGTTGGATTCGCAAAGGTGACGATCTTTACGAATACGTACGTAAGTAACACGTTTCGACGAGATAATTAAATAATATCTAACGATATTAAATTAATAAATGAAAACTAAAAACGTTTATTAGGAATCACAACTTAAAACAAAACCGAACAAGACGTTTCATTTAAATAATTAATTTAACGAAAATAAACGGTGATGCTTTACGTAAACGATTTCATTTAAAATCATTTTATTAAAAACGAAACTTATTTATTTAAATGTTTTGCGTTTTAAAAATGTTTAACGAGCATAACCGAACATTTTATGAATTTTATCTCGATAAAAACGACACCGGACACGTAGTGACAATACGCGTCATAAGGAAGAAGATCATCATCTTCTTCCTCATTTCTATGACTCATCTCTCTCTCTCTAAAACACACACACACGCACTCCCACTCTCTCTCTAACTTCTCTCTAGCCTATCTCCCTCGTTCCTTGACGAAATCACGAGATCTTGGAGCCTAGAGTTTTATATTCGGTTTTGTATAAAACGTGAATCTTTAATCTATTGTTGTTGAAACCGATCTAAAACACTTGTAAAACCCTTAAACGAGTTAATATAAAGGAGTAGGATCGTGGGGATAGACCTGCAACTGTTGAAAGGTCATGATGATGATGATGGGTAGCCAAGTATAACAGGTTCGTGGGTGGCTGGGCTGAGCCGAGCCTTGGTGTCGGCCGAACCCTGGACCATCTACCGTCGAACCCTTTCAAGGGCACCACGAACCTAGCCTTTAAAACCCTATGAGCCGAACCTGTTACCATGAACTAGGTTAGGCGAACCTATGGCCCATAGTGGACGAACCTTGGACCTACCATGGCTGCCAAACCTTCATCTCTTGATTAGCCAAACATGCACTTCACGAACCTTAAAGGGGGAGCCGAACCTAGGCCTTACTATTATCACCGAACCTGCTAACTCTAAGACTCACGAACCTGTTGCCTCATACATGGTCAGACGAACCCTAGAGGCCGAACCTCCAAGGTGGCGAACCTATTGATTAAAGGGTTCGTGGGGCTGGTTTGCATGGCAACGAACCCTCGCACCATGCCTTGCCGAACCTGTTCTTTTATGCTAGCCGAACCCTATGGTGGGCCGAACCTAAGGGTTCTAGACCATAGGTTCGCTGCCCTCATGAGGATAAAATCCTAATTTCGTTTTAACTAAGGGGTGAGGGTAAATGAAGACATGATTATATGTATAAATATATATATATATATATATATATATATATATGTTGATGGGGACGTATCCATACATGCATGGGCAACCTAGATCACCACCTTTTCTAGAATAAAGTGAAAATAATAAGGTTTTATATTATGGGTCATGCACCTTGAAATAGTTTCTATAAGTAACCTAAGTATGAACTTTTAACACTTAAAGTTTAATTTATGTAACTTAGAATGTTGGTGGTCAAGTGAATTGAACATCCATGCATGTATTGAATTGTATACAATTAGGGTTATCACTTTAGAATGGACATGAATATGGGAGCACACATACAAATACCAAAAACACAAATTGTATCATGATCGAATGGATTAAACCTAATAAGCTTAAATTATGTTGAAATGATGAATGATCATAAAATCTTAAATAATTCATTATAACTTAGTGTAAATAAACTAAGTTAATAAAATACAAATGAGTTAAAGTAAACTTATATAGACATTAATTGGGTATGAAACACTTATGCTTATAAAAATGAAAATCACACTAATTACAGATAGTTGAGTTGATCTTGAGTTCACTTACGCGAGCGCGCACATTACAGGATCATTGATTCTAAGGATTCAGGTGAGTTCTCATAACCTCCCTTTCTGTTAAACTGTTTTGTTTTAAAACTCGGAGGTAAAACATGTATACCAATTTAAATATTATTTTGATAACACATGGATGATACCTGTTTATCAATGTGATATTCATATTATGGATTATCATTATTATGGATTATCACTGATTATTATACATCCGTGTAAACATTGTCATTGAGTTCGGTCAATAACAAAGATTACATGTATTGTCACTTGGATTATCACAACTCCGTGAATCATTGCCTTTGACTTTGGTTAATTGCATTGGTTTCATGTATTGTCACGTGGATAGCTTCCACTCCATGGATCATGTTTTTAACTTATGTTAATTAGATAATTTCCATGTATAGTCACAAATATTATTTGAGAATAATGATGTTTAAGTTTTGTTGAATGGTTATTTGGTGGATTATCTATTATTGTCTATGATTATCTATGACTAACTATGATTAAATTGAATATGTGATTATGTGTTGGTTTATGTGTTTGACTGTTGTGCTGGGATATGTGTTGGATTTTCACGCAGGTACTCTTGTTGATTTTCACAGAAAGACCATAAGCTTTTATACTCATTTTAATCAAAACTTTTTATGAAACCTTTTAAACATAAACTTTTATACTCATTTTATAAAATACTTTTAAGTATAAAAACTTATGATTACTCACCAACTACTTCGTAGTTGACACTTGATTTTCTTACATGTTTCAGGAAATGAAGACAAGTAGGTAGGGTAGGATAGCTCTACGCTCTTTTGGGACATTCGTCACGTAGGATCTTGGACTTGGCTAAATAACTGAAATTCTGGCGATTAGAATTTAGTTAGATAGCTAAATCTCTTTTGTGTATTTGATTTAATTAATTCATGATGAACATGATTTTTGTGTAACTAATTTGGTTGATGAATGTGATATGTGATGATTTATATTAGATGCCCACGAGCTTTTGAACAATCTACACATCCCTCGTGGCATCCCGACGTTTCCGCCATCGGTCGGGGTGTTACATGCTACTTCAACTAACTTACCATCAGCTAGTTCTACAATGTATGGGTTTTCTAGGGCGGTAGGACTAACATTTTGCAGTTCATAAAACTTACTAGATACAAAAGTCAGATCCGCACTGGTGTCAAATAGCATATAGGCAGATTGATTTTTCAAGAGGAACGTACCAGTAACAATGTTGAAATCCTCCCTTGCCTGACGTCCTCCAATCACAAAAGCCCTACCCTTAGCGCCATTTGTGGTGTTGTTGTTAGTGCGATTCCCATTTGTGGTTGTATCAGTTGCCCCTCATTTCTTAAGTTGTTGGCAATCCTTCTTGAAATGCCCAGGTTTACCACACTCATAACAGCCCTTCTGCGTGTTGTTCTAGTTAGTAGGGTTTGTCTGTAATTCTCCTCGACAGTCCTTCACAGCATGACCCTTATCACACGGATTCCCAAAATGATGGAGTCCACATTGTTTCACTTTTGGTATTAACCACTATTCCATCCCGACGACTGCTGGTTATTGTTTGAGTTGTGATGGCTCCTGTTTGACTCATGCTTGTGGCTCTACTGGAATGATTGTTGGTGGAGTTTTTGGAAGATTTGCAATCCCACTTCCTCTTGTGGTCTCCCACCTTACCTACTATTGTTTGTTTAGGTAGAGTCCCCTGTAGCCCCGCCTAATCAATCAGTTGGTGCGCCAATCGAACAGTTTGTTGAATGGTAGTGGGATTAGCAGATGTAACTAGTCCCTGAATCTGAGGTACCAACCCTCCGATGTACCTTTTGATCCATTTGCTAGGTGGAGTTGCCATGTGAGGTAAGAGTTTTTCCAGTTCATGAGATCGAGTAGTAAATTCCTCGATATCAGAAACCTCCATATTGAGGTGCAAGTATTCGTCCTCAAGCTTTTGCATCTCGTTGCGAGGCATTACTCCTCCTGTAACAGTGGTTTGAATCTGTCGCAAGTAAGGGCATTGGCCACACCCAAGCGTAATGTTTGAACGTTAGAGTTCCACCATGTCAACGCTGGACCCTCCAATGTACCAATAGCATACTTAACCTTGTTCTCCTCTTGACAATTGCGCATTGCAAACATTGATTCAGATTTCTCAATCCATCAAAGAAGTCCGACAGCTCCATCCAATTCTTTCAAGTTATGTGGTTTTTAGTCCAAGATTGTCTTGAACGTGAACCCCTATGGGTTCAACAGTCCCCCAAATGGACCATGTGGTCCTGTTTGATGTGGCTAATCATAGTTTGCAATTGCCTCAGCAATCCCTGTGTTGATAAGTGTATCAGGTTCTGATGCGGTCATTTTAATGTTTTCTCCAGCCACATTAGCACATTTACAAATATACATAATGAGACTACATCCATCCCATAATCACCATTCTTGCATAAAGTAAACAAAACACATAACTATATCCATTAAGATAATAATTCTAAATTTATATGATAAAACTAGTTCCACAAATGTTAGTCAAAGATATGCAAAACAACCAAACATGAAATTTTGTTGTTATAAGTACAACCCACTCATATAAGTTTACTAACTGAAAAGTAAATAAAATAGAAAACTAGATGCCACTATTTGATGGCGCAACAGTGGATGATGAATTTCTCTGTTATGCTTGACGATCCCCTAAACCATGCTCGTACTGTATATGCCAAGTAGTGAGTGCCAAAGCCTCCTCAGCCAAGTCTCCAACTATATTGCTTCCTTTCACAACTGTTTCAGCTCATGCAATGGCCTCCTCAGCCATTGCTTTGGCTGCAGCTGCCCATAGATCAGTACTCTGTAGTCGTGCAGTGAGTTCATTTACAGCCTCTCGCATCATCTCAACTGTTTCAACCAAGTTGTCATGTGCTTCATTAGTTCGAGCAAAATCCTTAGTGAGGCTTCTCCACTTCTGCATCACCCAATTGTTACTCTCAAGCAAGCCTATGATTTCCCCCGCTGCCTCCTGCATGTTGCGAATCCCCTGATCCATGCGCGCAACAAAGGCTGCAAATGCTAACTTTAATGGGTATCCTAGAGCTGGTAACGTCCAGTTACTAGAAGCAATGTCAGTAGTAGGTGGTGGAGGCACTCGCTCCTCAAGCACCTACCTGCGAATGAGGTCAGTAAACCATTGCCAGTATTAACCAGTCCCCCTCAGTCATATATGTATCTCCTCACCATTGTGGATCGTGTCGTCCACTTGCTCTAGTCGCCTCTTCTTGGATTCCAGGGAGGCCACGACTCGCTGCTCCTTGTCATGAATAGGTGTGGGCGGTGATGCCATGTCTGTTACATATTACCATGTATAAATCCTATGCAAAATGAATCGTGTAAGAAAGTGTGTCTAAGGTCTAATAGTTATAGTCTAAGTCTATCAACGCAAACCTAGTTTGCTATAACCAATGGCTCTGATACTAATCTGTCACACCCTCAATTTCCCACTAACGGAATAATACCGTTTAGGAAGTGACAAACCAGGATCTCAGTCATTAGACATAGCGAAAGACCTCTATATGCATTCAAACATAATTCAGACTCATTTCATAAAATCAAAGTTTGTTGTTGCACAAGCGTTTAAAAAAAAAAACAAACTTAACAGTTGCAAAACATGAATTGCATTTTTTAATTTATCAATTTAAAACAATTAGGTTCAAATGATGCATGAGACTCAGTCATCCTAGTCCTTGCTTACTTGTGCTCGTATCTTAGCGTCCTAAGAAACCATCCAAGTATAGTTAACACAAGGTTGGTGTGTACACAGGTTTGAAATAATAATTACAAATTTTTGAACAAGTTGTTTGATTGTAATGTTTGCAGAAAAACTAATCACAAATTGCACAGTTAACGATAGCTAGTCATTTGTACTCTTTACTTAAGTGGTCGACACCGAAGTTGACTGTTTAAATGTTTGTTTGCCTTTCTACTATTGTCTATCACAAACAATAGTAATGTTTGATTTGGCTAGTTAAACACCTGCGTATACCTACAATCTACCAAGTGAGGCTTGTCAAACGCAATAGATCTATCTTCAACTACCACGCTTTGCAATACGGCAAACTAATCAGTTCGATATGTAAGGACTTCTAGTGTTATGTTCGCACTTACAGTAAATAACTAACCAATGCAAGTGATATGTATCTAAAATATTTGTTTTCACATGTTTTTTACTCAAAAATAGTAAAAGTAAATAGGGGTCCTGTACGCACCTTAGAATGCAAATTGAATGATCAAGTGTTCGCGAAATTACTTAGATTGCCTTCTACAAAGAATCTGTGTTATAACATAAATGTTGTGTAATTCGAAATGTCAAAAAATATTTGTGGTCACATAGTTGTCAAAATCACGTATACTAGATTGTTTGAAACGTACATACAAAAGTATGCATGGTTTCGAATTCGTTTGTTTAAATCGTATACGTACGACCAATTATGTTTAAACACGCGTAATAATACGCAATTATGGTTTCGATTCGAAATGTAAATTATACCTTTTCATTATGTTCGGAATTAAATTCGGGTTCCAACGCAATTTGAATGGGTCAAAACGGATTTAAAACGAGAAAGTTATGATTAAAATACAAAAATTGGTTTTAAATTCCAAAAAACGGACAGAAGCAATGTTCAAACCTCCGACCTCTCGGACACACACCTCATGACCAAGCCAACCCGTCTATCTCAGATTTAGCATTAGAGTCAGTTTTCAAATAATTTTAAACACCAACTGATCGGTTTCTGCTTGTTCTCCCAACCGAACCAAATGAGTTCGAATCAGCCCCCAATTCGACTGAAATCGATCCATAAACCATGGGGTTAATGTTTTATAGATCTAGATGAGTTCAAGGGTGATTTTAATTTTGTATTGTGTAGAAAACCCGGCCCAACTCGGTTTAGATAGCTTCGAACTCGAACCTTAACAACTCTAATTTGATTTGACGAAATTCGTTAATTTCACGTCCTAGATTCATAGGGTTTTCAATAAACAGGTTACTACGAATCTTTCTGTAATGTTTAATTTGAATTTGACATTAGTTTGAACGAAAACCCCCAAACCGTTTAAAGTTCGAACCCACAGGATAGTTTGGTAATCAAATTATTATAGGGTTTTTACTAAGCTGGTCATTACGAAGTTTTAGACGTAGTTTAATTTGATTATAACATTCGTTTAAATCAAAAACCCCAAATCCGTTCGTATGATGAACCCTAGAACCTGAAATCAAACAATTCGTTGTTGTTATGTGAAATTAACATAGTGTTTTTATTAAACACCTTATTCCGGATCTGTGTGTGAGTTTTAAGTTGGTTTTCGTGTTCGATTACATAGGAAGCCCTAAATCGTTCAATACAACATACCCTAATAGTCGAATTCATGCAATTCGACAATGAAACTTGAAATTATGATAGGGCTTTCTTTAAACAGAACCTATCGATTGTGTAGAAGATAACAATTACCCTGATTGATGTTGGATTGATGTGATTCGACTAATGGCTTGTTCTCGACTAGAAGCTTTGATCGAACTCGACTCCGACATCCTCTTGATCTCAATTTATGTATGCAGAACCCTCTAAGAATACCGATTTGAGTTTCTGAATGTTCCATTTTGTGAATTTCGATCGAATTGTATGGGTTTTATAATCACTAGTGACGGTTTCAACATTTTAGGTTGTTAACTGGTTTAATTCGATGATTGATGTCATATTAACTAATAGTAACCGTTAATTATCATCAATATGAGTTTCATGAATGATTAATTCGTTGAATTATGGTGGATTAATGTTAATTTCGAATTTCTCATTGTTTTACCACTCGAATATTGACTTTAAAAGTCAAAATTGAGCATTTTGTGTAATTTTGACATTAATCCTTATAATTTAAATGCTTATGAACTTATTTTGTTCATGTTTAATCTTTCTAGTTTTATATTGTGCGTTTTTGTATCATGTCTATTTATTTTTGACTAATCGATACTACCTTGGCTCCATCAATACTACTATGCTAACTCCATCCAAGTGTTCCTTACAACAATAAGGCAAAGGAAAAAAAACACGTATGAAGATCAAATGAATAAAATTGAGGACATGGGGGTCGGTGTAGAGTTATAATAAACTAACCCAAAAGTAGAAGCTCAACACTTACCCTATTTCATAATTTAACTCTAAATTTTGTTATGTTACAGTAATCACATCATATGTTTAGCAATAATAAAGATTTAATAAACTTGTTTAGTGAGTTCAAAGCAATAACAAGTGTTTTGAAGGTAAACAACAATCAACTTATACACTTGTTAATGAATTTTAGAAATAAAATGTTTTTCAACATTATTACATGAAATTCTTCTAAGAATGATTTAAGAATGAAATTAATTATGTCAAATGAATAAAACATAAATCGATTTCAAACATGATCTCTTGATTTGTATTAAACTAAACAGCAAATGTGTATGTGACATTGACAAATACAAGGTGTGCATGTAGAAAATGTAACATCTACAGTCAACATCAAACCATCCAATACTTACAATTGTGAACGATATTTTAATAAAACTCAGGACCTTGAATACAACCTACACCATAACAACGAGCACGTGCATTCATTGAACCAGTCAACCACATCACTTAACTACAAAGTGAGTTCATTTCTCCCTTGTGACTATGTGTAACATCAGTGCCGGAAACGTCACCGAAACAGTAAACTCAACAGTAACCTGCACAGTAACTCAGGTACAAACTAGGAGAATTACTTAGAAGCTATTAACATTCGATGCTAGACACTAAACTATTGTGCAGTTGTTCTGAAATCTGATTTAAACCTCATGGTTTAACAATCAGAAACACATCAGACAACGCTGAACAGGTACACCCATGTTTGAATTAATGCTATTGTATATAAACGTATACGAGGATAAACAGACCAAAACCATAACAGTTGTTGTTACAGAATGTTAAACCGACGAATTATTCGTGTAGGTGACGATCTGTACGAATAGATCTGAAAGTTTAACGATATGAAATGATGACTGAAGAGTAGAAAACAAATCAGAAAGTGAAACGTACGATCATGTTCGTTCAGTTAGCGCTCTGTACGAAAACGCGCGTAAGTGACATAATTAAGAAAATATAATATTTTCTGTTTTACAATTTTGAAACTCATCAGAAATAAATTAAAAGGAAACTATCTTAATTAAAACGCGTAAAGCATAGAATACGCGAACAACTAACGAAACGCGCATTTTAATAAATTTCGATAAGTAATTCAAGAAATATGGTATTTAAAATATTTACTAGAAATAACCACCTTTCAAAACATTCGAAAATAAATTCTTCTAATTAAATTACAAAAACGCGCGTGTTACGATCCGGGGCCGTGACGAAAACGAGAACCGAGGAACCGAAACGAACCCGAATGCCCTCGGGGTATTTAAATCGCGATATCTTGGGCGTTTCTCAACGAAATCAAGTGTTCTTGGTGTCCACTCGAAGCTCTCGACGTCTTCTACAAGGAAGTACAAAGGATCTGAGGATTTTTCCAGCAAAAACGAGGTAACAAGTCATGAGAAATCACGAAAAATAGGGTTTTTGTTAACCATGGTTTGACACACACACACACAACCGGGTATTGAGCCTCACCCTTGAACCCACACCCTCTCGAGGGCTGGTCTGCATGGGGTAACAGCAAGGGGATGGCCAAACCGAGAGTTCGAAGCTGCATGATGGTGACAAACATATACAGGTTCATGGAAGGACAGCTGCGGCCGAACCCTTGGACCTCCGCCGAACCTTCAACCCTGCGAACCCAGCTAGCCGAACCTGCATACACCTTGGCCGAACCCTCCTGTGCGAACCTGTCGCCCCCAACGAACCTGATTGCCCCGAACCACCCTCCTCACCGAACCTACGCCAGGGTTGCGAACCTAACACCATCAGGCGAACCCTAGCATTCCCGAACCTATCACATTGAATCCATGCTAACAGGCGAATCCTACATGCTATATCCCCGAACCCTGATGGCCGAACCCCACATTGCCCACGAACCCACGAGGAGCGAACCTTATTTCATGCATACTCGCGAACCTAATGATTCCCGAACCATGCACGTAGGAGACGAACCCATGGCTTTCCTCTACCCTAACCATGCTAGCCGAACCTTAATCATAAACGAACCTATAGGTTCGCTAGGGGCATGGCAGGGCCGAACCTCAGTCATGAAAACTGAAAGGTTCGCTGCCAAGGAGTTAAGTCCCACTCTATTTGAGCAACCAGCCATTTATTGACCCAATCATCAGCCCACTACAGTTGTCCCAGCCCAACATCATCAACCAGCCCATTGTTTTGGTCCATAACCCATTGTTTCGGGCCATGTGCGCATTGTTGGGCCCATAGAGTATTGGTCTACCCCAATTCACTCCTCCATCCCATGCGTTTAAATTGGCCCAACACATCTACTCGGCCCACACATAGCCTTAAAAGGCCCAAGTGATTCTTTGGCCCACTAGTCACACGACTTATGAGTACTATTCGGCTCACACGAATTAATACGAGAACAAATACATGAAACTAATAGGAGGAGTAGCGTACATGGTGATCATGATGTTAATACTTCAAAGGTGGTATACTCCTTGGATTTAATTTACTCATAATACTTAAAACATGACTATTTTACACACAGTTGGATTAAAGGCATAGGAAGAGCATGCTAACCCAAATCTAATTGGATTAAGTATTATTAGAATCAACAATGAGAAACAAGGGCCGAACGAAGACCGACACCTCAAGTGTTAGCCAACTTTAGGGATAACACATACACGCACACAAACAAATTACAATTCATACTTATAATTGCAATGATATGAAATCGATACAGGATAGTGAATACTACCACAAACACAACAAGGAGCGCGCACATTCTTGTTTTACTTAGTCGACCACTACAAACACAAGGTGAGCTCATTTGTCCCTTTTCAAACATATTTGTTTTTACGTCGGGACTGAGAAGCATGTTATAAATTTTAAGAAATTATTGAAATGCTTATTAAATGCCTTTACACATACACATGATGCTTATACTAATACTTAAGCTTGAAACTCTTATTTTGGAAGTATACAAATTCGATGCTCAAACTATATGCTTAATGCTTATGCTACAAACTCGATGCTTATGCTATAAACTCCATGCTTAAACTTTATGATTGATGCTTATGCTATAAACTCTATGCTTAAACTTTATGCTTGATGCTTATGCTATAAACTCTATGCTTAAACTACCTGGTCGATGCTAAGGCTTTGAAACACTTGCGCTAAATGATAACACTTGATAGACTCGTTCTGAAATCTAATACTATATATGCACACTTTAAATACTAATACTTTATACCCTGATTTTTAAAGGTTAATATCTTACACTTTTAATCTTAATACTAATTCAGTCTACACTTATACTTAGTTGCTTAAAAGTCTCGAAACTTTTAATTGCAAAAGAAAGACAAATACTAAAACTAGGAATGCTTTTGAAAACTATACTTATGTAAGCTTGAAAACTTAAACTCAGAAGGACTCACTTGCTCAAAAGTCTATAAAAGACACAAATACTTGGAATACTTGAAACACTTGAATGCTCGATGTGCTTGAAATACTTTAAACACTTGAATGCTCGATGTGCTTGGAATACTTGAAACACTTGAATGCTTGATAAACTTGGAATGCTCAGACAACAGGCTGATTGACCATCGCGTGTTGACCTATGTGTCAACCCCTACTAGTCATCAGTTAAACTATGGGGATACTCTAAACTTGTATGCCTAAGCTATCGGACATCGTAAGACAGACTGTTGGCCATCGCGTCTTGACATTTGTCATCGGTGTTCTTCGTTGTCGGACATCCTAAGACCGACTGTTGGCCATCGCGTCATGACATTGGTCAAGCCATACTAGTCATCAGTGCTCTTCGTTGTCAGAATCATGTAAGGCAGACTGATTGGCCGAAGCGTCTTGACAGTGGTCAAGCCATACTAGTCATTCAGTGTCCTTCTTGATTCGTCCATTGTTATGACGAGTGAATAGAATGATTTTGGTTTCTTCTAGATGACTTTGTGTCATCTTGAGGATTCCTCTATCAAAAAACGGCGCGAGTCATACTTAGCACCGTTATGGATGGATGTTGAATTCCTTAGGGGGTTCAGCTGTCCATAATAGTAGCTCTCGAAACTTGATACTCAAATGCTATTCTTTTTGTGTTGAAACTCATAAACAGAACACTTAAAGCTATGATGGGATTTGACGGTAGGTAGGACGCTTAATTATCATTAACAGCAATGTCCTATATGGCTTAGTAAGTGGTGGGACAGCGTCTGGGCGGGTTGTAGGCTCGACTCAGGGGTATGCCCTATATATAAGCATACCGAGCTGGATGATACAGGTGATGTTAATGAGCTTAAGGTTGTTACAGAAGGGATTTAGGAATACCATTGGGTAGGTAACTTAAACTTCTAAACATGATGCTTGAAACTATGACGGAATTGAATGGTAGGTAAAATGCTTAGTTGTCATTAACAGCAATGTCCAATGTGGCTTAGTATGTGGTGGGACGGTGTAACATCTGTGCCGGAATCGTTACCGGAACAATAAGTTACACTGTAGATTGTACAGTAATTCAGGTACACATTACGTGAAATTATGTTTATGCTATTGATACATTATGCTTAACACTAAACTAATATGCAATTGTCTGAAATCTGACTAAAACCTTAGGGTTTAACAGTCAGAACCACATCAGACAACGCAGAACTGTCACACGAATGCTTGATTTGATGCTATTAGGTATAAACGTATGTGAGGTTAAACAAGACAAAATCCTAACGGTTGTTGTTACGGAATGCTAAACCGACGAATTATTCGTCTAGGTGACGATCTGTACGAATGATTCTGAGAGTTTAATGTTCTGAAATAATGACTGGAAAGTAGAAAACAAGAATCAGAAAGCCAAACCATCGTAGTGTTCGTTCGAATGACGATTCGAACGAATAGGCGCGATGGCGACGCGTTCTGACGAAACGAAAACGAACACGAAAAACAACACGAACGATAATAAATTTAAGGAAATATAACATTTCCTATTTTACAATTTTGAAACTCATCATAAATGAATTTAAACGAGACTATTATAATAATTCGCAAACAAATAAACGAAACGCGTAAAATATTAAATTTCGATAAATAATTTAAAGAATACTATATTTAAAATAATTTCTAATAATAATTATATTCTAAACATCTTAAAACAAACTCTTTTTATTTAATGTACGAAATACGCTCGTAACGAGCTAGAAACGCGACGAAAACAAGAACCGAGCAACCGAAACGAACCCGAATACCATCGGGGTATATAAACCTTGAGTAATGGCATTTATTTCATTTCTACCACTCCTTTCTCTCTCCAAACCATCATTCCCGTTTTTCTTTCCCTCTCCACAAATCTCATCTTCAAGCCACAAGAACAAGCTCAAATCTCCACGAAAAAGGGTGATTCCGGTGTCCACTTGAAGCCCTTGATGTCCTCTACATAGAAGTACAGCAGATCTACGGATTTGTCCAACCATTTTCGAGGTATGAGGTCAAGAACATCATGAAAATTAGGGTTTTATAACCCATAATCGGAACGCACACACCCAACCGATGAAAACCCTAAACCATGCTCATCTTTACATCACTAGTAGCTGATCTTTGCATCACAACCCCATGGGATTAACCGCATCGAGGGTTCAACCTTGAGAACAAGTTGGGATACACAGGGTTCGCGGCTCACACCCTCGGCCGAACCTTTCTAGGTGGAGCCCAAGGTGGCCGAACCTTGCATGTCCAGTTGGCCGAACCTTGGTCCATGCCGGCGAACCCTTAGCTCTAAGCGAACCCGGTATTTTAATCCGAACCTTGGTGCTAACACCATGGCCGAACCCTTCTGGGAATTTGGCCGAACCCTGTCCTCAACCATCTCAACCAAACCCTGAAGGAGTAGCCGAACCATGCAATGAACCGCGGACCTTTTGACCATCACCGAATCATGCATATCAACCGAACCTTCATGCAAGAACTAGTCCTGAACCTTAGATAGCGAACCCAACCTTATCAGGCCCGAACCTTGCACCAACAAATCACGAACCTATATGCAGTTAACTAACCTTGGGGCTGCACCATGTTGGCCGAACCTTTAACTAAAGGTTCGCTGGAATCAGCCTTGGCCCGCCTGAATAAAATGGTTAACCAATTAGCTTAGCCGGCCCAGTTCACTACTTTAGCCCATTTAGAATGTATAAGGCCCACAAGGTTTTAAATGGCCTAAGCGTTCTAACTTGGCCCAAACTTTCGACACACTTGATTAGCTCAACCACATGTGACACTTGGCCCAAACACAATTTCCCTCGGCCCAACCATTTACTTTTGGCCCATGCACATACATGGCCCAACTCCATAGTGAGCTAAGCCCACGTCATCTTAATTAACCCATTATTTGGATTTAGCAATTAAACCCTAATCAGCCCATTAGCTTGGCCCATGGTCATCATTCGGCCCATCACATGGTTTAAATTGGTATGACACATGAAATCAAATCACAAGGCCTAATGTATAGAGCATTGATAGTAATTCATTTACAAACGTCTTATCAATGATAACTATTAGTATAACATGGCATTAATGTAATTTTGAGAAAGAGATCAAATACAAGGAAGCTTGGAAAACTAAGTCTTAAGTCGGAAAATCATGACAACGCATTGAACGGGGCCGAACGATGACCGGAACTCATAGGTGTTAGCCTACTTTAGGGCAAACACTTACAAACATACGCATCAAATATAACTTATACTTATAAGTACAAATCACCATGAAATCAATACAGGATCGTGAACATCGTAACAAGTACAAACAACGAGCGCGTGCATTCTTATTTTACTTAGTCAACCACTACAAACACAAGGTGAGTTCATTTGTCCCTTTTCTAACTATTTTAATTTTACTTCGGGACTGAGAAGCATGTTATACATTTTAAACAAATGATTTATAAAATGCCTTTAAACTTATTCTTGATGCTTATGCTACAGACGTGATGCTTAAACTAGATGCTTAATGCTTATGCTATAAACTCTATGCTTAAACTATAAGCTTGATGCTTATGCTATAAACTATATGCTTAAACCACATACTCAGTGCTAAAGCTTGAACACTTATACCAAATGCTAATGCTAATGCTACATGCTAACACTAGATGCCAATGCTACATGCTAACACTAGATGCCAATGCTACATGCTAACACTAGATGCTAATGCTACATGCTAATACTAAATGCTATATGCTAACACTAGATGCTAATGCTACATGCAAATACTAAATGCTAATGCTACATGCTAACACCATATGCTAAAGCTACAAATTGATGCTACAAGCTTATGATTCTATGATGATGCTACATACATACATACTAATTGCTTAAAACTATGGATGTTTTAAACACTTGTATGCTTACATGCTTGCCATGCTAAAACAACGGTTTGGTCTCTCAGTGCTTGCCTTACCGGTTGTGAAACTATTTGAATGCTAAAACTATCGACTATGATAGAACATACCAAATTGGCCTCTCAGTGCTTGCCATGGGGTGTTCTTCATAGTTGGGACTTGAAGGAACAGACCGTTGGCCTCTCAGTGCTTGCCATAGGGTGACCTTCATAGTCATGACTTGAGGAGTAGACTGATGGCCTCTCAATGCTTGCCATACAGTGATTCCTCAACGCTCACTCATGCTACAAACTTAAACATAATGCTAAAGCTATTGGCTATTTAGAATTGACCAACTGGCCTCTAAGTGCTTGCCAAGGGGTTTTGTTGTAGCTATGACTATTGTAGATCATGCCGTATGGCCTCTCAGTGCTTGCCAAAAGGGTGTTCTACATAGTCGGGATTCTGAGGAGTAGACTGATGGCCTCTCAGTGCTTGCCATACAGTGATTCCTCATTTTCCACTCATGTTGCAAACTTAACAAAATGCTAAAGCTATAAATGAAATGAATGGTAGGTAAGACGCTTAAATATCATTAACAGCAATGTCCTATGCGACTTAGTATGTGGTGGGACGACATTTGGGCGGGTTGTAGGCTCGACTCAGGGGTATGCCCTATATATAAGCATACCGAGTTGGATGATACAGGTGGTGTTAATGAGATTAAGGTCGTTACCTAGGGGGAAACATGAACACTTTTGGGTCGATATCTTTAACTTTTAAACACGATACTTGTTAAACTTATATTGAAGCTAATACATACGAATGCTATAGACGTGTAAACTTTGAAACAATAAACTAAAGCTATGATGAAGAATGAATCGAATGGTAGGTAAAATGCTTAATTATCATTAACAGCAATGTCCTATGCAACTTAGTATGTGGTGGGATGGCGTCTGGGCGGGTTGTAGGCTTGACTCAGGGGTATGCCCTATATATAAGCTTACCGAGTTGGATGATACAGGTGTTGTTAACGAGGTTAAGGTTTTACCGAAGAGGTTTGCAAAAGCTATTTTTACAAATATTAAAACTACATGAACTCACCAACCATTGTGTTGACTTTGTTTTCTTACATGCTTTCTCAGGTGATGCACATGAATAGGCTCAGACTTTAGGAATGCATACTAGGATACTCAGATAGAGGACCTAGTAGACTTTTGGAAAGCACAGATTTTGTTTCAGAAGCAAATCACTTGTGATATCTTGTACAGATACAAGATAGACACATTTGATTCTTTTGATAGGGTTATTTAGTTAAATTACTGAACATTGATATTGTAATTTAACTTTGTAATCCTAGTTTAATGTTTGATTGTGCTTTAGTTATTCTTAACATTGATGCTATGTAAACAATCTGATCATCACGATTATCACTCATGATATCGCGCCCCGAGAACCTTCCGCCCGACGGAGACTTCGATCCAACCCCGCCGGCTCGGGGTGTGACAGATCGGTATCAGAGCTCAAGGTTATAGAGAATAATTGGTCATTTACTTAAACGGTTTGGCCTAGACTATAACTTAGGGACCCTCATATAGAGAACTTAGGATTTAAGCTTGCATTGTGCCTTTTACATTCAGTCTTTATGCTAACCGATGTTCTTTCGAGTAGAAGCAGCATGTCACCAAGAAGACAACCTTCACCACCTCCTCCATCACAGGAGATGGACCCAACAGTTGATGTACTCGCAACTCTGATTACTGAACAGTTGAGGACGGTTCTCCCGGGAATCATCACTCAAGTCATGAACAGTGACGAGAACACTCGATGCTACCCGAAGACAGTTACGGGAACTAAAGGAGTTGTACAAGGAGAGACAAGCAAGAAGCAAAAACGATGTCGTATTAAGAAATCAAGAGACCCTGTAGTCTACACTGAGGCTATTCCTCTTCGCCAAATGGTTGTTGCTCCTGAATCAGAGGGTCGTAAGCGTTATGCTGGAAAAGCTCCTCTTTGCACTAACTGCCACTATCACCACAGTGATACAACCTCATGCAGGCAGTGCACTCGTTGTGGTAAGATGGGTCATTGGTGTTCTCAATGCAGATCTCCTATGGAGTTAATATGCACATCGAAGGATAACAAGTTTCCTCTATGTCCCACGTACAATCTTCATCATGCTAAGAACAAACTGTGCAAACATTGTCTGAATTGTGGAGAGAAGGGACATTGGAGTCGTGATTGTAATAATCCCCCGACTCATAATCAGAACCCTGGAAACACTACATATCCCCTTCCTCGACACAGCAAATATTGCTATGTGTGCGGACTGTCCGAACACATTGCACGAGATTGCCCCGCCAGGGTACTTTCAGCAAATCCTGCACATTCTGAGGAAATGGTTACTTTACCAACTTTTGATGCAATTTTGGGGTGGTATGACCCCACAGGTATGCACATTCCATCATGTTATGTTAAATAATTTATTGGTACGCTATTTAGAGATGTGTATCCTATCGTGGTCTTAGAAACAATAAATCTAAGATAACCGTAAGCAACTCGGTGTTAACAAGGTAATCGGAATAGTAACCTAAGGAAGCCTTATAACAAATAAGCGTTAAATGATTAAATAAAGATAGAGTGATTCATAATTACAGATTAACTACTGTAAATAGGAAGAATACCTTGTCTAATTAGAACACTAAAAGTTGTAAGAATTCAAAATGCCAAAAGCTAGAATGTCAACTTTTACTTACCACCTAGACTTCATAGAACTCGAATTTCTTAACATAGAGAACTTAGATTCTAGGATGTTAAGAAGGGATGAATGTGGAAATATGCTGGAATCATAGTTAAGCTACATAAACAGACAGGGAACTCAGTTAAGAATATAAGACAAAGATATGCTAAAAATGGGTACTGGTGTGTAGTATCTCCTCACTCGTAAGATTTCATTTTATTTTGATACTAGTATGAATAAGAAATTTATGTTATTCCTATTAGTACAATCACATGAGTATTCCATGGAACTTAGGAATCCTTTTATTTCGATAGAAGCAATGAAAGAATCCTTGGTTGATGCACATAACATATGTAGGAAACCATAGCTGACACTAAAGTTGTGTTACAGCTGATGCTCATAGCATCGGTTAGTTTGAACAATGAGGTGTTAGAGTCACACAATGATTTAGCAAGCCATCACAGTAAGACAACTATGAGCAATAACATTAGAAAAACTTTGAGGCCATACGTAGGAAATCCCAAACGCAACCTAGAATTTAATCTGGGAGCGTAAGGATATAACACCAACCAAAGGTTTTCAATTGTTATAGAAAGAGTAGTACCTGATAATAACTTTAAATTTCGGGACGAAATTTCTTTAACAAGGGGAGACTGTAACATCTGTGCCGGAATCGTTACCGGAACAGTAAGTTACACTGTAGATTGTACAGTAATTCAGGTACACATTACGTGAAATTAAGTTTATGCTATTGATACATTATGCTTAACACTAAAATAATATGCAATTGTCTGAAATCTGACTAAAACCTTAGGGTTTAACAGTCAGAACCACATCAGACAACACAGAACTCTCACACGAATGCTTGATTTGATGCTATTAGGTATAAACGTGTGTGAGGTTAAACAAGACAAAATCCTAACGGTTGTTGTTACGGAATGCTAAGCCGACGAATTATTCGTATAGGTGACGATCTGTACGAATGATTCTGAGAATTTAATGTTCTGAAATAATGACTAGAAAGTAGAAAACCAGAATCAGAAAGCCAAACCATCGTAGTGTTCGTTCGAATGACGATTCGAACGAATACGCGCGATGGCGATGCGTTCTGATGAAACTAAAACGAACACGAAAAACAACACGAACGATAATAAATTTAAGGAAATATAACATTTCCTATTTTACAATTTTGAAACTCATCATAAATGAATTTAAACGAGACTATTATAATAATTCGCAAACAAATAAACGAAACACTTAAAATATTAAATTTCGAAAAATAATTTAAAGAATACTATATTTAAAATAATTTCTAATAATAATTATATTCTAAACATCTTAAAATAAACTCTTTTTATTTAATGTACGAAATACGCTCGTAACGAGCCGGAAACGCGACGAAAACAAGAACCGAGCAACCGAAACGAACCCGAATACCCTCGGGGTATATAAACCTTGAGTAATGGCATTTATTTCATTTCTACCACTCCTTTCTCTCTCCAAACCACCACTCCCGTTTTTCTTTCCCTCTCCACAAATCTCATTTTCAAGCCACAAGAACACGCTCAAATCTCCACGAAAACGGGTGATTTCGGTGTCCACTTGAAGCCCTTGATGTCCTCTACATAGAAGTACAGCAGATCTACGGATTTGTCCAACCATTTTCGAGATATGAGGTCAAGAACATCACGAAAAATAGGGTTTTATAACCCATAATCGGAACGCACACACCCAACCGATGAAAACCCTAAACCATGCTCATCTTTACATCACTAGTAGCTGATCTTCGCATCACAACCCCATGGGATTAACCGCATCGAGGGTTCTAGCTTGAGAACAAGTTGGGATACACAGGGTTCGCGGCTCACACCCTCGGCCGAACCTTTCTAGGTGGAGCCCAAGGTGGCCGAACCTTGCATGTCCAGTTGGCCGAACCTTGGTCCATGCCGGCGAACCCTTAGCTCTAAGCGAACCTGGTATTTGGAGCCGAACCTTGGTGCTAACACTATGGCCGAACCCTTCTGGGAATTTGGCCGAACCCTGTCCTCAACCATCTCAGCCGAACCCTGGAGGAGTAGCCGAACCATGCAATGAACCGCGAACCTTTTGACCATCACCGAATCATGCATATCAACCGAACCTTCATGCAAGAACTAGTCCCGAACCTTAGATAGCGAACCCAACCTTATCAGGCCCGAACCTTGCACCAACAAATCATGAACCTATATGCAGTTAATGAACCTTGGGGCTGCACCATGTTGGCGGAACCTTTAACCAAAGGTTAGCTGGAATCAGCCTCGGACCACCTGAATAAAATGGTTAGCCAATTAGCTTAGCCGGCCCAGTTCAGTACTTTAGCCCATTTAGAATGTATAAGGCCCACAAGGTTTTAAATGGCCTAAGCGGTCTAACTTGGCCCAAACTTTCGGCCCACTTGATTAGGTCAACCACATGTGACACTTGGCCCAAACCCAATTTCCCTCAGCCCAACCATTTACTTTCGGCCCACGCACATACATGGCCCAACTCCATAGTGAGCTAACCCCACGTCATCTTAATTAACCCATTGTTTGGATTTAGCAATCGGCCTATTATCTTGGCCCATGGTCATCATTCGGCCCATCACATGGTTTAAACTGGTATTGACACATGAAATCAAATCACAAGGCCTAATGTATAGAGCATTGAGAGTAATTCATTTACAAACGTCTTATCAATGATAACTATTAGTATAACATGGCATTAATGGAATTTTGAGAAAGAGATCAAATACAAGGAAGCATGGAAAACTAAGTCTTAAGTCGGAAAATCATGACAATGCATTGAACGGGGCCGAACGATGACCGGAACTCATAGGTGTTAGCCTACTTTAGGGATAACACTTACAAACATACGCATCAATTATAACTTATACTTATAAGTACAAATCACCATGAAATCAATACAAGATCGTGAACATCATAACAAGTACGAACAACGAGCGCGTGCATTCTTATTTTACTTAGTCAACCACTACAAACACAAGGTGAGTTCATTTGTCCCTTTTCTAACTATTTTAATTTTACTTCGGGACTGAGAAGCATGTTATACATTTTAAACAAATGATTTATAAAATGCCTTTAAACTTATTCTTGATGCTTATGCTACAGACGTGATGCTTAAACTAGATGCTTAATGCTTATGCTATAAACTCTATGCTTAAACTATAAGCTTGATGCTTATGCTATAAACTATATGCTTAAACCACATACTCAGTGCTAAAGCTTGAACACTTATACCAAATGCTAATGCTAATGCTACATGCTAACACTAGATGCCAATGCTACATGCTAACACTAGATGCCAATGCTACATGCTAACACTAGATGCTAATGCTACATGCTAATACTAAATGCTATATGCTAACACTAGATGCTAATGCTACATGCAAATACTAAATGCTAATGCTACATGCTAACACCATATGCTAAAGCTACAAATTGATGCTACAAGCTTATGATTCTATGATGATGCTACATACATACATACTAATTGCTTAAAACTATGGATGCTTTAAACACTTGTATGCTTACATGTTTGCCATGCTAAAACAACGGTTTGGTCTCTCAGTGCTTGCCTTTCCGGTTGTGAAACTATTTGAATGCTAAAACTATCGACTATGATAGAACATACCAAATTGGCCTCTCAGTGCTTGCCATGGGGTGTTCGTCATAGTTGGGACTTGAAGGAACAGACCGTTAGCCTCTTAGTGCTTGCCATAGGGTGACCTTCATAGTCATGACTTGAGTAGTAGACTGATGGTCACTCAGTGCTTGCCATATAGTGATTCCTCAATGCTCACTCATGCTACAAACTTAAACATAATGCTAAAGCTATTGGCTATTTAGAATGGACCAATTGGCCTCTCAGTGCTTGCCAGGGGGTGTTCTTGTAGCTATGACTATTGTAGATCATGCCGTTTGGCCTCTCAGTGCTTGCAAAAAGGGTGTTCTACATAGTCGGGATTCTGAGGAGTACACTGATGGCCTCTTAGTGCTTTCCATACAGTGATTCCTCATTTTCCACTCATGTTGCAAACTTAACAAAATGCTAAAGCTATAAACGAAATAAATGGTAGGTAAGACGCTTAATTATCATTAATAGCAATGTCCTATGAGACTTAGTATGTGGTGGGACGGCGTCTGGGCGGGTCGTAGGCTCGACTCAGGGGTATGCCCTATATATAAGCATACCGAGTTGGATGATACAGGTGGTGTTAATGAGATTAAGCTCGTTACCAAGGGGAAACATGAACACTTTTGGGTCTATATCATAAACTTTTAAACACGATACTTGTTAAACTTATATTGAAGCTAATACATACGAATGCTATAGACGTGTAAACTTTGAACAATAAACTAAAGCTATGATGAATAATGAATCGAATGGTAGGTAAAATGCTTAATTATCATTAACAGCAATGTCCTCTGCGACTTAGTATGTGGTGGGACGGCGTCAGGGCGGGTCGTAGGCTCGACTCAGGGGTATGCCCTATATATAAGCATACCGAGTTGGATGATACAGGTGTTGTTAACGAGGTTAAGGTTTTACCGAAGAGGTTTGCAAAAGCTATTTTTACAAATATTAAAACTACATGAACTCACCAACCATTGTGTTGACTTTGTTTTCTTACATGCTTTCTCAGGTGATGCACAGGAATAGGCTCAGACTTCAGGAAAGCATACTAGGATACTCAGATAGAGGACCTAGTAGACTTTTGGAAAGCACAGATTTTGTTACAGAAGCAAATCACTTTTGATATCTTGTACAGATACAAGATAGACACATTTGATTCTTTTGATAGGTTTATTTAGTTAAATTACTGAACATTGATATTGTAATTTAATTTTGTAATCCTAGTTTAATGTTTGATTGTACTCTAGTTATTCTTAACATTGATGCTATGTAAACAATCTGATCATCACGATTATCACTCACGATATCGCGCCCCGAGAACCTTCCGCCCGACGGGGACTTCGATCCAACCCCGCCGGCTCGGGGTGTGACAGACGGCGTCTGGGCGGGTTGTAGGCTCGACTTAGGGGTATGCCCTATATATAAGCATACCGAGCTGGATGATACAGGTGGTGTTATTGAGGTTAAGGTTTTACCGAAGAGGTTGCAAAACTATTTTTCAAATACTAAAACTATATGAACTCACCAACCATTCTGTTGACTTTGTTTTCTTACATGCTTTCTCAGGTGATACACAGGTTTAAGCTAAGGCTCAGGACTATATGCTCGGATGCCCAGATAGAGGACCTAGTAGACTTTTGGGAAGCACAACTTTTGTTATTAATACGAGTCACTTTTGATATCTTGAACAGATACAAGAGAGTAACATTTGATTCTTTTGATAGGTTTTCTTAGTTAAATTACTAAACACTGATATTGTAATTTAACTTTGTAATCCTAGTTTAATGCTTTAATATGCTTTAGTTATTCTTAACATTGATGCTATGTAAACAATCTGATCATCACGATTATCACTCACGATATCGCGCCCCGAGAACCTTCCGCCCGATGTGGACTTCGATCCAACCCCGCCGGCTCGAGGTGTGACAGACGGCGTCTGGGCGGGTTGTAGGCTCGACTCAGGGGTATGCCCTATATATAAGCATACCGAGCTGGATGATACAGGTGGTGTTATTGAGGTTAAGGTTTTACCGAAGAGGTTGCAAAACTATTTTTCAAATACTAAAACTATATGAACTCACCAACCATTCTGTTGACTTTGTTTTCTTACATGCTTTCTCAGGTGATACACAGGTTTAAGCTAAGGCTCAGGACTATATGCTAGGATGCCCAGATAGAGGACCTAGTAGACTTTTGGGAAGCACAACTTTTGTTATTAATACGACTCACTTTTGATATCTTTAACAGATACAAGATAGTAACATTTGATTCTTTTGATAGGTTTTCTTAGTTAAATTACTAAACACTGATATTGTAATTTAACTTTGTAATCCTAGTTTAATGCTTTAATGTGCTTTAGTTATTCTTAACATTGATGCTATGTAAACAATCTGATCATCAAAATTATCACTCACGATATCGCGCCCCGAGAACATTCCGCCCGACGGGAAAGTCGATCCGTTCCCGCCGGCTCGGGGTGTGACACTATGTTTTACCTATAAAACCTAAGGCCTCAGAAGCATGATAAACTTTTAGATGAATTTGTGGAATTATTCTTATGGAAGGGTATGACAATGATTATATCTATGCCTTCATTTTTATAATGAATTTTTTTAGAATCATGCTTATATCTATGGTATCGCTCAATGGTTTGTAACTATGTTTATAACTATGATGGTGACATATCAAAATAATTATGCCTCTGTTTTATGTCAAAATTCTTTTACAAAGATATTTTTAACAGCTAAAACTAAAGGATTTGAGAATGACAAAGAGAATGAGATGGCTATGAGATGGAAATAAAAATTATTATGACTATGAGGGGATAATACATAATTATAATTGATTTATAGTAAACTTGTCTGGATTATATCTCTGTGATTATGTGTTTACACGAGAATTCAAATGCGTTAGGTCCCTTTTTTAGTTTGTTAAACATAAAGTGGCAAAGGCCAAGCCAAAGGTAACGTAGTGGTACCACAAGTTTGACAAACTTTTGGCGAGTGAGCTCAGTACGTTATGTGTATCCTATACAGAACTATTTGACCGGTATCGTATGACCGGTAAATGGGCAACAACATTCAGGTTTGGTAAACGACCGCATGGGTGATAATAATAAGACAGGGAATACTATCAATCACCCACAACTGATCTGTACACTAGAAAAAGTCAAGTTGACTGTAGATCAACTTGGTGTTGCTTAGTGACAGACAGCTGTGAAGACACATTAAGACTATAATTTCAAATGAATAGGTATAGATTGGAAGCACAGTAGTTTGACTTGGTGTTGGCTACCTTGCTATCTAATTGAATTCATTTATCATCTATAACTAACTATTAAATAGGTTGGCTATCACTATCAGTTTGGAAGTGAGGACCAGTGAACTCATCTATTGAGAATTCAAGGGATGGATGGGAAAGAATTGTTTAACATATCTATTAAATAGCAAGCGTATACCACAATGTAGTTTATGGTATATACGTTTTTATAAACCAGTATTGCTATATAACAACTACAATTTGCGAATATGACTTAATGGGGAACAACCAAACGAGTGAGAGTGAGTGTGCGTAAAGTGTGTACTTCATAGTATCCAATAACGATAAGGTCGTATTCAGTCAAGCGTGTTGTGGGCTGGTGGCTCCACTCGTGGAACGTATGCCCTATACATAAGCACCAGTTGACTGGATGGGACACTATCGCTGTTGAGGTTTAAGGCGGGGCCATTGGTGGGAATAGTACTTCAGAAAAATGATTAAACATTTTCAACTACAAAACTACATGAACTCACCAACCTAGTGTTGACTTGATTATCTTGCATGCTTTCTAAGGTGACAAAAAGGTTTAGTCACCAGGATTCAGGACTCTAGATAGTGTGCCTTCGTAGTAGAACTAATTGCCTTTGTGTTGCATGTATTTTGTGAAGAATTTATGTGAATCATTTTTGTATATCTTGCACAGTTACAACGTAGGTTAACATGTGATTCTTTTTATTATATTTCCATTTTTAAATTATGGAACATGACTTGATGTAATTTAACTTTGTAATTCTAGTGCAATTTAGTATTTCTCATTATATATCATGTGACGTGTATACAATCTGATCATCTCGATTATCACAAGATATCACGCCACGACACTATTCCACCCAACAGGAAAGTCGATCCAGCCTGCCAGCTTGGGGTGTGACAAATTGGTATCAGAGCCATGGTCATTTTACTTAGAAAGGTTTGGCCTAGGCTATAACCTAGGGACCCTTCATGTAGAGAACTTAGGCATAAAGAACTTATACGCATGTGTCTTCTGTGCTCTATCATTCCACTAAAAGATATTCTTTTGGTTGTGATAAGAATGAAGCCTAGAGGACCACCATCTCTACCACCACCGCAACCACCTCCTTCACCTCCACCATATCCTCCTCCACAACGCCCACCTGACTAGGTTCCGCTACTGTGGCATGGGCCACCCTACTGACTAACCTACTTAAGGAGGTGATACATGAAACGAAGAACCGTATCAACAGTAACATCAAGAATAAACGAACAGGGAATTCATCGGGAGCTGGCAGTGGCTACACGGGAACAGCCCCAGACTAATCCTACAAGGCATTCGTAGGATGCAAACTGCCAAGTTTTCGAGATCATGAGGGTGTGGTAGGCTTGATCTGATGGATTGAGAAGATGGAGAACACCTTGGATATTAGCAGTTGTCCCAAGCACAACAATGTTTGGTATGATGTAGGCTCGTTTAGCAAGCAAGCATTGACATGGTGAAATTCTCAACTGCAGACTCGTGGGAGAAATGAGGCAATAGCTATGCCGTGGAATGACTTCAAAACATTACTCAGAAGTGAGTTTTGTCCTAAGAACGAACTGCAGAAAGAAGAGGCTGAGCTGCTGAAGCATGTGATGGTGGGTGCAGCGCATCTGGTCTACACCACCAGGTATCATGAGCTAGTGGCATTGGTGCCTGACTTGGCGCTAACTCTGGAGAAGAGGAATGATTGGTATATTCAATGATTACTAGCTTGTATTCAAGCGCATGTGATCGATGCAAACCTTACCACACTAGAAATGGCTGTCACTCTGTCATCTACACTTACTAACATGATGGTTGCTTCTGTTGCACTTAAGAAAGAAGTTGGAACAAGATAGGGAAAAATACAAAAGAATCCGAATCGTCATCCTACTAAGAAACAAAAAGGTTGTCAAAAACTATGCGATGACCACTCCTTTTAACCAAATTGCACAAACCCCACCAAACGAAGCTCGTAACTTGTATACCGAAGCGGCTCCTCTATACAGCAAATGTTAGTATCATCATCATCTGGGAACCCCGTCCAGACAATTCACAGGTTGTGGAAGGCTTGTGCATTGGGTTATATACTGCAGGAACCCAGTACTCCAGAACATGATCAACAATGTTGTAGTGATTCGTACTTCTATTACTGACACAACGTCCTGTTACACTTTTGGAGAACCTAGTCACTTTTCAAAGGATTTCCCCAAGAGGGTACAGCCTCTAAGCACCAAGAAGAAGGGCTTTTGCTTTGGGAAACTAGTATGGATCAGAGTTTTATCTTGTCTGACTTTGCATACAAACTTATCCAAGTCGAGGAACCTTTAGACTCCCCTTAAATAATAATGATAGCAAATGGGTTACAAATCAAAGTTAGTACTATACTTTGAAATTTCCCACTAATACTTAAGGAACAAAGGTTCACCATCAATTTGATACCGATGAAAATGGGCAGTTTCGAGATCATTATCGGAATGAACTGGTTAATTACTTAACAGTGTTGAGATCATCTATTCTGAGAAACTATTACGTATTCCTATGTTGAACGATCAACTACTAAAGGTTCGTGGAGACCAAGCGAAACACAGTGTCAAAATAATATAGCGCATGAAGGCACACAAGTGTCAGTGGAAATGATGTGTAGCCTTTCTTGATCATGTGATGGAGAAGGACAAAAAAACAACCAAGACTCAAGATGTGCTTGTTGTTAAGGAGTATGCGGATGTCTTTCCGGCCGATTTACCAGGACTACGACCAAAACGACAGGTGCAATTTAGTATTAATCTAATTGCTATAGCGATTCCTGTAGCTAAGTCTCCATATAGATAGCACCATCTGAGATGCAGGAGTTGTCAAATCAACTACAGGAATTACTGGATAAAAGGCTCATCCTATTTAGTTTCTCACCATGGGAGACTATGGTCCTATTTGTTAAAAAGAAGGATGGATCCTTTCGAATGTGTATTGACTACAGAGAGCTCAACAAACTCACCATCAAGAATCGATATACATTACACAGGATTGATGATCTATTTGATCAGTTACAGTGACCTCAGTATTTCTCAAAGACAGACCTGCATTTAAGTTCTCACCATCTTCGAATCCAAGAAGAGGACACACCCAAAATGGCTTTTCGAACCAGATGCAGTCATTATGAGTTCATAGTGATGCCATTCAGATTAACGAATGCTCTTGCGGTTTTCATGGATCTCATGAATCGTGTGTGCAAGCCGTATTTTGATCAGCTCGACATTGTCTTTATTAATGACATACCGATTTATTCTAAAAGAAAGCCGAACACGAACAACATCTCAGGAAGATCTTGGAATTGTTAAAGAACGAACAACTCCATGCCAAATTCTCAAGATTTGAATTTTGACTACGACAAGTTTAGTTCTTGGGTCATGTGATGAACAATGAAGGAATTCATGTGGAGCCTGCAAAGATCGAGGCAATCACGAACTGGGATATTCCTACAACGCCTAATGAAATAGGATCATTTTTGGGTTTGGTGGGTTATTACAGGAGGTTCATCTTGAACTTTTGTAACATCAGTACCAGAACCGTCACCGAAACAGTGATCTTAAACAGTAACATGAACAGTAAACATGTACGAACTATATACATTTCAATGCAATTCATACTCATATCAATTATCATTATCATTTGATGTTGTCATATAGCAAACTCAGAACTGTTTCAGATAAACAAAGTTGATAACTATGGTTTATCAGTCAGATAATTATCTGGCAACACAGAACCATCATGGGATTAATTGTTAGTATTTATTATGTATAAACGTATGTGAGACTTTATAGAACAAAACAACACGGATATCGTTGCGTGAATGCTAAATCAACGGATTATTCGTATAGGTGACGATCTGTACGAATATATCTGAAGGTTTAACGTTCTGAATAATATCCGATAATTAGAAAACAATATCGAAGAGTATAGTTATCGTCGTGTTCGTACGGGTGACGATTCAAACGAATGCGAACAACGACTGTACGATTCGATTTTAAACGGTAAATTAATATTTTTGAAAATTTAAATAAACTAAAGATATTAGTTAATTTACTAGGAATAACCCCTTAAAATAGATTTAGAAATATTAATTTATAAACCGTGTCGTTTCGTGACGAAAACATGAGAAGTCGATATTTTACGCGAAACCGTACGAGACCGAACAACCGGGTATTTCTAAAACATTAAAGGTGGTCATTAATGCACCACCCACCACCACCAACCTCCCACACTCTTTCCATTTTAGTTTCTACAACTCTCTCTCTATAGAAAACCCTCTCAAGCTTCTCACTAAGGTTTCTTGCTCGATTCTTCACGGATTTAAGTGTTCTTGGAGTCAAAACGACCACCACGCAACGTAGATCAAGAAAGTACAGAGGATCGAAGCATACATCAGTCGATTTTGAGGTAAACTTCCAGTTTTGTGTTCGGTTTTGGTGTGTGTGTCAAACCCATTTAGGTTGTTGTTGTTTTAACCGATCAAGACACTTAAAAACTCTGAAATGAATTAGTTAAACGATTGGGGAGTGTTAGAAACAATATGCAGGATCTTTAGATCGAAGGTGATGAGTTAGATAAGGCATGGAGGGCTGGGTTCGCGAATGGCCAGCCGAACCCTACCCCTGCACCGAGCCTGGCGAACCTGCAACTCACCTGCAACGAACCTGTTGCCTCAAACAACCCTAGCCGAACCTTTCTACATTAGCCGAACCTAGGATGAACAAATTCCAGCTGCCAGACTAACCTATGACCCCCTGCGAACCTATGACTGAAGTTAGAAGCCACGAACCTGTGAGAAGGGCCGAACCCTCTTCTTTAACGAACCAAGGCAAGCCACGAACCTTTATGGCCGAACCCTATAGGGTGGCGGAACCTTGGAGGATGAGAACCTAATTACTCTATGACCGAAACCCTTTGAGAACCCACGAACCTGCATGGCCGAACCATGGCCATGCAAAGCTCTTAGCTGCCGATCCTTTGGAGAAAACCAAGCAGCGAACCTTCACAAGACAGCCGAACCATTTGACCAACGAACCATGAGCCCCGAACCTTTGAGCGAACCTTGTTACCCTCCTAGCCGAACCTTTGATTAATCTCATTAGGTTCGCTGCTTTCATGTTTTTAAAATCCAAAGACTTTAGAAACCTTATATTATTCCATGTGCAAGGAGTGAGTCATGTGTGAACCATGCATGGGAACTTAGTGTGTGCATGGGAATGATATGGAATATTCAATTCCATGCAAACTCACTTTTAGCAGAAACCAAGGTATCATTGAAAGATGACAAAGACTTAAAGATTAGGTGTTGGTTTAATATTAATCGATTACGAATAACGAACTTAGTTGATTGATTATCAATGCAATAGTTATTCAACTAACTTGAATTGGGATCCATGGGAAAACAAAGACCATCAATGGGCCTAAGTGGGCCCAATGGGGCTTATCTAGGGCCCATCACATGTTAAATATTGATTTAAGACAAGTAAATGATATTTTTAATAAAAGAAAATGGAATTTAATTATAAATGTTCCAAATAAATTTTTATTATGATTAAATTGTTTGGGAAATTGTTGTAAAATAAGACAATATAAATTGTCTGGATTGAACTAAAAACAAAGGAAACTCTGCCCGAATTTCGTGAAAATTTACTAATCATGGGATTTGGGGTTACAAATGGGTAATTGAACTAGACTATTTAGATTAAACCTTAGAAGTACACTAGGACTTAGGACACTTAGTTGCACACCAAGACCAAACGTTAGATACGACGACTAATATGTATACTTATGGTATTCGAACTCTTTTAAAACAACTCAGGAACTGAAGAAACCTAAGCTACCAGAACGAGCGCACATTTTGTGATAGAACATTTACATCGCAACACAGGTGAGTTCATTGCCCCTTTTCTAAACATTTTTTTTATAAACGCGGGCTGAGAAGCATGCGTAAGTTATTTCCTTTGGATTAATTTACTTAAATGCTTTTACTTCTATATGTTTTACACGTATAACTGTTATTCTAGACTCCTGTCTTGGTGAACTGTTTCAAATCAAAGAACTATTTTCAAAGAACTAAAGATCTAAATCAAAGAACTATTTTCAAAGGTCTATTTCAAAGAACTAACGATCTATTTTCAAAGAACTATTTCAAGAGTGTGTTGTCAAAGAACTAACGATCTATTTCAACGAACTAAGTACAAAGAACTATTTCAAGGGTCTAACTAGGAAATATCAAAAATAGTATGTGCCAATCTCTTGTTTGAAAGATGTCCTAGCTAGACTGATCGAAAATAAGACGCATGCTTGATGATATTTACAGTATTCCCTAACTATTTTGAGGAACATGTAGGAGATGCTCAAAGATAAGATGTGCCAACGAACTATACGAACTATGAACGGTCTAAAGAACTATAAAAGCCTATATATCAAAAGATGTCCTAGCTAGACTGATTGATTATAGGTCACATGTTTGATGAGGTTTACAGATCTCCTTTACTACTAAGTACCTGATTGCTAGACTAGTCTCCTCGAGTTGACCAAGGCCCAATCATTAGGACTTAGATCTTATTAAATGTTTATTTAATTATTTAATTAAGCATTTATAACTGTTTCTACAATTGTTGTGGTTGATCATAATTGTGTGATGAACTTAAGAAATCAACAGAGATTCCCAATTGTTGTATTTACAGTAACAAAGAACTGAAGAACTAATGGGTTAATGGTAGGGGTAAAATGCTTAATTATCATTAACACAAATGTCCTATGTGGATTAGTATGTGGTGGGACGGCGTTTGGGCGGGTTGTAGGCTCGACTCAGGGGTATGCCCTATATATAAGCATACCGATCTGGATGATACATGTGATGTTAATGAGATTAAGGTTGTTACCCGAGGGTTTAACAAATGATTTGAGTGTATGTTAGAACTATGGTGGAATGGAAGTGTATGGTAGGTAAAAATGCTTAATTATCATTAACAACAGTGTAAAATGCGGATTAGTATGTGGTGGGACGGCGTCTGGGCGGGTTGTAGGCTCGACTCAGGGGTATGCCCTATATATAAGCATGCCGATTTGGATATTACATGTGATGTTAATGAGGTTAGGGTTTTTACCGAAAAAGGTTTACAACTTTATTTTCAATTACTAAACTATATGAACTCACCAACCATGTTTTGACTTTATTTTTGAATGACTTCTCAGGTGACGAACAGGTCAATTAAGAAGCTTATGCTTTAGGGACTAGGACTTCAGATAGAAGACTTACTATTTTGGACCTGCATACTTTTGGAACATCATTATACGATTATTTTGTATATCTTGTGCAGTTACAAGATAGAAATATTTTGATGTTTATGATACATTTACATTGTTAAATTATGAACGATACGGATGTAATTTAACTTTGTAATTCTATTCTATTTAGCATTTCTCATTTTTATCATGTGCAATGTAAAAAATATGATCACTTCGATTATCACTCACGATATCGCGCCTCGAGAACCTTCCGCCCGACGGGGAATCCGATCCAACCCCGCCGGCTCGGGGTGTGACAACTTTTCTAAGATAGCCTTCCCACCCACTAAGTTAACCCAAAAAAGTGAACCGTTTGTGTGGGAACAAATACAGCTAAAAGCGTTCCAAACCTTGAAACCAAGGTTGTTCAATGCTCCAATTTTAACCCTTCCAGAAGGAAACTATGATTTTGTAGTATATTATGATTCTTCCTATAAGGGACTCGGTTGTGTTTTGATGCAACAAGACAAGGTCATCGCTTACGTGTCACAACAGTTGAAAGTACATGAGAAGAATTATACGACGTACGTTTTACAATTGGGACTGTTGTCTTTGCTTTAAAGATTTGGACGCATTACCTACATGGTACGAAGTGTACACGTTGGGTTAAGCTTTTGAATGATTATGATTCTGTGATCAAATATCATTTGGGCAAGGCAAATGTTGTGGCTGATGCTTTTAGCAAGAAAGAACAAGTGAAACCCTTACACGTCAGGGCAATAGGGAAGAGGATACAAACATGCTTGCGAGATCAGATCTTATAAGCACAATAGCAAGAGGTGGAAAGAAACAACCTGAAGAAGGAGCTTGATTGTGGAGCGGAAAGGAAATTTGAGAAAAAAAAAAGACGGGGTTATCTATTACCAGGATCGTGTATGGACTCCAGCGATAGATGAGCTCAGAAGACTTATTATTGATGAGGTGAACAAAACTTGCTACTCTGTTCATCCGAGCGCTGATAAGACGTGACTACTTATGAGGGTAAATGCTTAACATACACAAAGGTCAAAGTTGAACACCAGAAACCATCAGGTTTGTTGGAACAACCCGGAATACCTCAATGGAAATGGGAACAAGTAGCGGACTTCATTACCAAACTACCCCACACTTCCAGCGGACATGATACTATACGGGTCATCATTGACAGATTGACCAAATCCGCTCACTTCTTGCCGATGCGTGATAATTATACTATGGAGAAGTTGGCAACACTATACATCAATGAGATAGATAGAAGTACGACGTGGTGGGTCGTTGTCTATTATTTAAGGCCAGGACAGTCGATTACATCACAGTTCTGACAATCACTACAAAGATCCTTAGGGACTAATGTGAACTTAGGTACCGCTTACACCACAAAGGGATGGTCAAAGAGAGCATACTATTCAAACCCTATAGGATGTCGATCCAAATAACACAACGAATCTGTCTTGTAGCATACAGACGTGGGAGTTGGGACCCGTCCAAATAACACAACGAATCTGTCTTGTAGCATACAGACTCAAGTTTCCCAATGAACTCAGCGGAGTGCATGATGTATTTCATGCATCGAATCTTAAAAAATGCTTAGCTGATGAATCGTTAGTCATACCACTCGAGGAAATTCAAGTTGATGAACAATTACACTTCATACAAGAACCTTTGAAGATTATGGATAGTGAAGTTAAGAAACTGAAATGAAACCATATTCCCATTGTAAAGGTTAGTTAGAACTCAAAACACGGCCCAGAACATACTTGGGAGCATGAGGACCGCATGAAATCCATGTATCCCCACCTATTTAAAGATAATGTAACACCCCGACCGATGGCGGAAACGTCGGGATGCCACGAGGGATGTGTAGATTGTTCATAAGCTCATGGGCATCTAAATGTATCATCACATATCAATTAATCAATTAAAGTAATTACACAAAAATCATGTTCGTCATGATTCAAGTAGAACAATTTACACAAAATATTAGCTAAATTAACTAAACACTAGTCTTCAGTAATCCAGTTAATTTTAGCTAAGCCCGAGACCCTAAGTGATGATATCCAAAAGATGTAGAGCTACCCTGCTCTACGTACTTCTCTTCGTTTCCTGAAACATGTAGAAAATCAAGTGTCAACTATGAAGTAGTTGGTGAGTAATCATAAGTTTTTATTTTTCAAAAATTATTATAAGTGTTTATAAAAATTTATAGGTTTTAAGAAAATACACATGTGAACCTGTGAGATAATCCAGCTCTATGCAAACACACAACACACTAAACAAATAGTTCAAGTAATAACAATTAATCATTCCAGTAATTCAATCAATCACAACCAAACACATCAATTAGATAATCAAATAGATAATCAACATTCATCATCCATAACCATCATTCATCATAATCATATTTATCTCAATATAATGTACCGCGGAGGACCGTAGTCAACTCAATCAACGATAAGTGGAATTATCATGGAGGACCGAAGTCAACTCAACCAACGACATTCCTAATAAGTACAACTCTCAATACAACGCACTGCGGAGGACAGCAGTCAACTCAACCAACAGTGGAATCACAGAGGAGGACCAAGGTCAACTCAACAACAGTAATTCAGTCATTGCGGAGGACCGAAGTCAACTTAACAACAATGACTCACGGAGTTGTGATAATCCATGTCAAACCACAATCAATAATAATTCAATAATATGAATATCATAGTGATAATCCAGGTATAACACATGTGTTATCAAAATCATATTCGTTTTGGTATACATGTTCCACCCTCGAGTTTAAGAGTAAAAATGATTTAAAAGCGGTTTATGAGAACTCACCTGAATGTCTCAAATTCAGTATTTTGTAGAATGCGTGCTCACGTAAGTGAAATCAAAGACAATTCAACAACCTGTATTTATCGTGTGTTTCGTATTCATGAGTATATGTGTTTTATCATTATTAAGTGTCCATATGTGTTTATTTTTAATCATTAAGTGTGCCTTTAACTTAGTTTAATTTATCTAAGTTGTAAGGAAGCACATGATGTTTTATAGTTTATCAACTTTTAAACATAATTTTAAAACTTGTTAGTTTAAAATAAATATAAGATGATTTAAATTTGAAAACCAAGGTATACTAACATACCCATATACATAGGCATATGCGTGCATGCATGCATGAATTTAAGAAATTGTGTTTATTAAGTTTTACTACAAAGGTGATAGTTTAGAATATACATATACATGCAACCCCGAGATATCAAGTTCGAGACTATGCCAATCTCATTGATATTAGAAGTGAAACCCTAGGATCAACATACTCACCATCGAGATTGATAGTCTCGATGGTTAGTATCTATGGCTTATGTCTAGTATCGATGACCTGATAGCACAAATGACTCAGTCGATCTTGTAATATCAGTGGATGAGTGTGCATGAGTAGTATCGATACTTAGGTTTTAAGACCAGCTTGCTCTACCGATACTATCATGTTCGAAGGCCTGGTGTCGAGATTATCAATATCGACAACCTCAGTGTCGATATTGAGGTGTTCAATCCTGATCAAAATCGATGATGGTTACACACTGTCGATACTATGAGTGCACCAATCCTAGCATCCATGAAGCTAATCTCTATGATGGTGTGTGAGGATAGTATCGACAACCACGTGATGTTGTCGACATTGATATGTTCGACAGGACCAAGTTCAAAAGAATCCTCCCATAGAGACTACTATGTTCGAAGAGTTCTCATCGATCTTATAGTTTCGATGAATTAGGTTTGATGGTTTCCATTTCAAGTTAATATCGATAGCTGTGTGCACGTGTTAGTATCAAAGATGGCTAGGATCGACAGGACAAGTTCGAAACTCCTACTTGTTGACAATATCAATGTCCCTGTGTTGATATTGATATGTTCGTTCTGAATCAGATTCGGCGATCAACTCCAAACAAGCAATGTCGATCGCTTAGAGCCTAGCTAATATCGACAGAAGAGAAAAATCGTTGATGATAGGGTCGATGAACCATGGTCGACACTTCAGTGTCGATACAACTGTTCATCATCTTCACCATCGACTTTCTTCAATATTGCAGGCCCCTTTCAGGCTTCAAACCAGTACACACATGCTCGTTTTAGGGTTTATGAGTGTTGGAATTCGTTTAGAAGACAGTTCCTACAACCGGTTTTTAACTTCACACAAATCATAAAGTAAAACTCAAGATCTACCTTCAAAACGAGGTTCTAAGCTTGAAATCTTCGTGGGTTCACGATCTCCTTGATTATACCAGCGATTTGGGACAAGAATCGTGTAAAATGGTTAAGAAATAAGGAAGAACTTCTAGAGAGAAGTTCTAGAGAGAGTAGGCCGGATTTGTGTTTTTAGTGAGAGAAAAAGGCTTGAGAAATGAAGGGAGAAGAAGGAATCCCACCCTTTTAAACCCCGTAAACACCCCGCGTGCTCGGTTACGTTTATTGTGCGTTTACACGTTTAATATGCTCGGTTTTTCACTTAAAAATATATTTTAAAATACGAAACATTTAATAACGAAATTCCGCTTAACAAAATGGTTTTAATTAAATTCGTTTTATAAAATGATTTTATTTATTTTCGTGTAAGGTCATAATTCCTAACAAAAGTTTTTTTTACGTTCTTTTTCTTAATTTAATATCGTAAAATTATTATTTTGGTTATCTCATCGAAACGCGTTACTCACATACGAATTCGCAAAGATCGTCACAAATAATTATATTCGTGTGAATCGTCACCCACTCGAATACATTATTAAGTTAATATTTCTGAAACAATATTCGTGTTTAATTAATGTTCGTGACCTCACCTTCACGTAATCATTCCAAATCTTACTTCAATTATTTTATATCGACTATATTTAATTATCAATTTCCCATTCCAACCCCCACTAAATCATATCACTGACACATTCATGATACACCGAAATAAGTTTATGTATAGGGCATACGTAGGAGTAGGTCGCAACCTATCCAGCCGCCGTCCCACCATCATTTCTATAAACCAAGACCATGTGTCCTTGACTATATTTAGTGACCAAACCAATAACCTCTAACCATTCAAACCAAAATAAATCCATTTCATAATTAATTCAACTACAATAAATGATGTGGTTCAAACTGGTTATATTTCAAACCAAGTTCCCCAAGGTTTATGCATAATAATCATACGTTCTTATCAATGTATACCAGTGATAATACCATTAAAATAAATCAAAAATGATCAAATTATCATATCAGGGTTTTATCAGTACCATTAAATATGTACGGCCATTCCTGAAATACAGTGATGTTACAGATAACGTTGTGCCCGACAAGGGTTCTTAAATTTTGGGGCAAAAGTTCCCTAACAAGAGGAGACTGTGATAACAAGTACCTGACCGTCAGATAAATGTACGGTACGTGTACGTATATGACTAGTAACTTTAAATACTTTTTGTTCATTCCTGTATATGTGATGACTATTGTTTGAATTCAAGAACATAACTGATTAACACAAACGGAAATGTGCATAAAATGACAAATAACAATGTGTATGAATGAAAAAAACAGCACAATTGTGTTATGATTCTCTGAAAACAAGGATCAGACAACTGACAACACAGTGGGAAATCCAAGTGATTAAGTGCAAAGGTAGATGTCACACCCCGAGCCGGCAGGAACGGATCGGGTTTTCCCGTAGGGCAGAAGGTTCCCGGGGCGCGATATCTTGAGTGATAATCAAATGATTAGACTGTTTACATAGCACATGATAAATAAATGAGAAATGCTAACACATCCATGATATAGAATTACAAGATTAAATTACAATGTATCGTTCATAATTTAATCAAGTAAATCTACCAAAAAGAATCAATGTAGCTATATCTTGTATCTGTACAAGATGTTCAAAAGATGATTCATTGTTTTAGTCATCAAAAGCATGCAACACAAAATAAGCTAGGTCTTCTAAAAGTCCACTAGCTAGTCCATGCATAATAGTAGCTACACCTGTTCATCACCTGAGAAAACATGTATTTAAACAAAGTCAACACTAGGTTGGTGAGTTCATAAGTATGTTAATTGAAAACCTTGATTCATTCACATGCACAATCACAATGTTCACAATGTTACTTGTATGTTATCTGTTCCCCTGTTCTCCCAACGGCTTCTCCCTAGTTGTATGTACAAGTGATGTGACACCCGATCAAGCATGCTTATATATAGGGCATACGAAAGGGTCAAGCCCAGACGCCATCCCACCACATGCTCAACCAAGTTTCACACTACTTGCAATACAACTATGGATTTCCATTCTCATTTCTCATGTTTATCTCCTCTTTGATCACCTGTGTTCTCATGTATAGAGTAATATGATGATAGCGTTGTAGTTATCAAACCGAAGTATTGATAACCAATATATGTGTTAAGAATATTAGATTCTCAATCTGTTCCTTGTATTATTCTATATTTGTGGGGTTAACTGTGTTTCACTTTTAAATATTAAAAGTGTTAGTTAACTGTTTGTAATGTAATCTCAATGCAACGTATAGAGCCCAAAAGGAGTCCATTGTGATCCTCACGTAATCAGATTACAATGCACCCGATTCACCTCTATTCCGCCGTGTGATCCCAAAGACTTCATCGAAACTGTTACTAATAATATGACATGAGAGAAAATAAATTCCTCAGTCTACTAGTCCACAGGTAACGATGGACGATGTACATCTATGTTGTTGTTGTTATCAATGTGGGATGTTCTCATGTGATTAACAAAGTTGAATAAGAACTTGTCTTATTACGTTATGTTAATCATTGTGTGAATGATGTAGTTATCATGAATTTACGTTATCATGATTATCATTCATGAATTCCATATGTTCACCATGTAATCCTTAAGCCGTAGTAAGAACTAGTCTTAGTACCCTTAAGTGACGCAGGTGGTGGATGATCAATGCGTTCATACTATCACATAGTATGTTTTTAAGTTATAACTAAGTGTTATAAGTACTTGACTTTTCACACTTGGTTAATTATAATGTGGAATGATATTTAGAAGATGTTTTATCTTCTAATCATTCATGTGTTGTGTTGTGTCATCATGTTTCACTGTAGTAGTTCTCATTGTTTGTTTGTGTATGAATTGTCTCAATGTTTTCTCATGTAAGAATAACTAAGTGTTATAAGATAAATTCTTACAACTATGTTATTCAAATATGTTGATGATTATGAAATTATATTATCATATTCATCTGAGTTTCCCTGTTATCTCATGATCATACAAGCATGCATACAATGATAAGCGATAATAAACAATTTAATATTATCTAAATCAAAGTATAAATAACATGTTAAGCAAGACTTTTAAATAAATAAAAGTAAACATGTTTCTCAGCCCCGAGAGTTTAAAATCAGTAAAGATTAAAGAAAAGGGGCATATGAACTCACCTTGTTGTAGTAGGGTTGACTCAGCTTAAAAGAAGAAATGCACGCGCTCTTGATTGATCTTGAGTTTGTTTCACGATCCTGTATTGATTACATGTTGTATGTATTTCATAAATGTGAGTTGTATGGATTTGTGCGTGTGTATGAGAAAACCTTAACTTGGTTATCCCTCGTGAGTCTCAGCCTTGGTCTTTGTTATTCGGCCCGTTGTAATTATTGTACTTCCGACTAACATTTAATTATTTTAGATCATGGTTATTACCCTTCGTTATGGTTTTCATGTTTATTCAAGGTGATTGTGCAACTTTAAACCCATTTGTTAAAGTGTTATCTTTTAGTCTTTCTAAATCTCTTCACCGAAAAAAAGGCTTGTCACCTTCGTAGTAAAACATGATCTCATGTACACTATATTTCATTGATTTATTATCTCGTGTTAAGTTGGTATATTAATTTGGGCCGAATAATCCATCGTGGTCAAGTAGTAGTCATGGACCGTGCGTTGTAAGTGTGGGCCAACACATGGACCTATTGGGCCAACATGGGCCGATTCTATCTTGTGGGCCAAATAGAGTTGTGGGGCTTTCGTTTGTGATTGGGCTAAACATGACTGCTGTTGGGCCAAGTTGGTAACTCGTGGGCCATAGGGTGTGGGCTGCATATATGGCCGAACTATTGGGCCTAATGAGATGTAGAGTTGCAGATAATGAAGTTCGGCCCAACATTGTGGTTCATGAGTTAGTCGAAGGTTTGGCAGTATCATAAGAGTTTATGGATATCACAGGTTCATAGATGGCCCAACTGATAAGGTTCGGTGGTGGTGGACTCGGCCAGAAGCCAAGGGTTCGCCTAAGATGGTTCGGAAAGGGTTTGCCACCATGGGTTCGGCTGTATACTTGAAAGGTTCGCTGCATGTTGGTTCAATGGTTCGTGACTGGATGGCTCATGGGTTCGGCAAAGGTGATAGGTTCGGCTAGAGTGGCTTGAACAGCATGGGTTCGCGGCTGAAGTCGAGGGTTCGTCTGAGTCTTGGGTTCGTGACCAGATGAGGGTTCGTTAATAGTAATGGTTCGGCAATTCATGGGGGAGGTCAACACTGCAAGGTTCGGCTTAGAGGTTGAAGGTTCGGTGGTCCATAGGTTCGGCCGTAGCTCACGAACCTTGTTGCACCATCTCCCTCCTCGTCGAGCCAAGCAGTTCACACTCGATCTCACCCGCCTGTTGACTCGTCCCATCCCCCTTGATGTTCGAACGAAGGTGAAGAAGTCGGCTTGCAAGGATGTTACAACAGATTACATGGGTTGGCGGTTGTGACCTAAAAACCCTATTTTTCTGAACTTTCTCTTGATCATACCTCTGATTTGGCTGGTGAAAATCTTAGATCCGTTGTACTTCCTTGTAGAGGAGATCAAGAGCTACGCGTGGACACCAAGAACACCCAAATCCGTCCACAAACGAGCAACTGATTGAATAAATGAGGAAAAGCCCTCATTTGTTGTTTTTATACCCTGAGGGCATTCAGGTTCGTTTCGGTTGCTAGATTCGCGGTTTCGTTGCGTATCCAGAACTTTACGCGTATTTAATTGAAATAAATAAAAGAAGAGTTATTCCAGTTATTTGATGAGTTTCAAAATTGTAAAATGTTATTTATTTAATTTTATTAAATTATTTTCGTTCGTGTCGTGTTTTCGTTTTCGTTTCGTCGGATCGCGTCACCATCGCGCGTATTCTTTCGAATCGTCATTCGAACGAACACGTCGATGGTTTGGCTTTCAGACTTTGGTTTTCTACTTCCCAGTCATCATTTCAGAACATTAAAACTCACAGATATGTTTGTGTAAATCGTCACCCTCGCAAACACACTGTCAGTTCGTTATTCTGAAACAACACTATAATTATGTTTGAATTGTGTTTCCTCACTGTCGGACTCAACTAAACACCCAGATATCACATTTTTTTCACATTGAATTGCCGGCCATCTGATTCCTGTCATCTATGGATATCAGATCGCAACCGATTTGTTATTGTTATTCGCTTGAACACTGTTGTTTCTCATGATCTGTTGTGTTAACTGTACTTAGGTTTTCACTTAAATACACACAACTAATGTTTCAAATGTATGTTGTACTTACAGTATATAAGTTTACACGAAAATACGTACAACTGTTTCCTGTATTTAGAATTCTATTAATACAAGTACTGTTTATACACATGTATTTACACATAGTTACTGCAGATAGTACACATACCGTACGGACTTGCCGGCCGGTCAGGTACTAGTTGTCACAGTAGACTTACACCGTGATCGTCTATGAGAATATCAAACATAAAGTAACATTGGTTTAAAAGATAGATATTAAACTGATTGTGTATTCATGTGGTTGACGATTCACACAAATATATCTGTGAGTTCAACTTTTTGAAATATATCTTATGATTAGAAAACCAAATCAGAAAGTAAAATTGTCGTCGTATCCGGACGGGTGACGATCTATATGAATATGTACGAAGGTGATACTATCTGACGCAACGAATAAAATAAACATTTTCGAACCTTTAAAAATAATAAAAAGGAATTTAAAATATTTATTAATAATCATCACCTAAAAAGATTCAAATAAAACTATTTTACAAAAAAAAAATCCGCATCTTTTATAGTTGCATTTCGAAAACGACACTTCAACATGAAACCGAGCGAACCCCAACTCGCGTGTGATTAATCGGGATATAAAACACTAAATTCCCTTCTCTCTCATCATTCAATACCTCCATCAACCCTCTCTCTCTCTCTCATCAAACCTGACTCTCTCTCCATTTTCTCTCTATAAGATTTGAACACCCAACTCACTCAAAGCTCAACCAAATTGAGAGATCCTGGTGTCAAAATGATCCTTACAATGAGTAGAAGCTAAAATTACAGTAGATCGGGGCTTGGAACCATTTAAAACGAGGTAAAATAGAGCTCAATTTTGTGGATTTTAAGGGCTTCTATCAACCCGAAACATTTTACTCTTAGAACTATTTAGGACCTTCAAAACCTTGTAAACGGGCATGTAAATGATCATGGGTCTCTTGAATGGAGTTAGAATGAGGTTTGGAAGGCTGAACATAGGGTAGGATGGTTGTAAAAATTATTATCCATGTATGAAGGTTTCAAGGGGATATCGATGACAATCAAAAACATTCAGCTTCAACATTGAACTTAGTAAGTTTGATGGTCCTACATTGTTAAACAGCCATCGACACTGCTAATTTTGACAAGATCCAAGGGTGATGAAACAAGAGTTTGTCAATACTAATAACTTAGGAGGATTTATCATCAATACTAGGTAGCTTTCGATATTGACAACATCGACAGCCTTCCATTGAAAAATTTTAAGGAGTTGGTCGATATTGGTAGTGTCGATGCCTTTAGATCCTTCGATACTAGTTGCTCCCACTAAATCCAAGTCAAATGTGTTGAGTTCCCACCGATAATAACTGTAGCAGGGACGGATGAAGTTGGGTTGAAGCTGCTAATATCGAAAAAGGATTACTTAGGTGTTTCCATATCTTAGCCGAACCCATGACCATCAATACTACCTTGGGCCCATCGATACTACTATACTAAGTCCATACAAGTGTTCCTTACAACAATAAGGAAATGTAAAAAAAACACATATGAAGATCAAATGAATCAAATTGAGGACAAGGGGGTCGGTATAGGGTGATAATAAACTAACCCGAAAGTAGAAGCTCACTTACCCTATTTTATAATTTAACTCTAAATTTTGTAATGTTATAGTAACCAGATTATATGTTTAGCAATAATAAATATTTAATAAACTTTTTTAGTGAGTTCAAAGCAATAACAAGGATTTTGAAGGTAAACAACTACTATTTTATACACTTGTTAAGGAATTTTAGAAATAAATTGTTTTTCAACATTTTTACATGTAATTCTTCTAAGAATGAATTAAGAGTCAAATTAATTATGTCAAATGAATAAAACACAAATTGATTTCAAACATGATCTAATGATTTATACTAAACTAAACCACAAATGAGTATGAGAGATTGACAAACACAAGGTGTGCATCTGGAAAATGTAACATCTACACTCAACATCAAAACATCCAATACTTACAATTGTGAACGATATTTTAATCAAACTTTTATTGTTTTATTTATAAAACCTCGAGGTTGAAAAGCATTCTAAACTCTTAAATGAATTTATGAAATTATTAATATGGATGGGTATGACAAAGGTTATATCCATGCATTAACTTTTATCATGAATATAATAGAATCATGCTTATATCTATGGTATTGCTTAATGGTTTGTAAGTATGTTTATAACAATGTTGGTGACATATCAAAAAGATTATGCCTATGTTTTATGTCAAAATTCTTTTACAAAGATACTTCTAATCGCTAAAACTAAAGGACTTAAGGATGACAAAGAAAATATTATGGCTATGAGATGGAAATAACCATGACTATGACTATGAGGGGATAACACATAACTATAATTGATTTCTAGTAAACTTGTCTGGAATATATCACTGCGATCATGGGCCCACACGAAAATTCAACTGTGTTAAGTCCCTTTTTAGTTCGTTTACCATTAAGTGGCAGCGGCCAAGCCAACGGTAAATTAGTGGTACCATAAGTTTGACAAACCTCCGGCGAGCGAGATCGGTTCGTTATATGTATCCTATACATAACTATTTAGCCTGTATCGTATGACTGTAACAGGGCGACAACATTCAGGTTTGGTAAAAGACCGCATGGGTTATAATAATAAGACAGGAAATACTATCAATCAACCACAACAGATCTGTAGACTAGCAAAGGTCGAGTTGACTGTAGGTCAAACATGGTGTTGCTTAGTGACAGATAGCTGCGAAGACACAGTAAGACTATAATTTCTAGCGAATGGGTATAGATTGGAAGCACAATAGTTTGACATGGTCTTCGCTACCTTTCTGTCCAATTGAATTCATTCATCGTCTATAACTCACTATTAAATGGGTTGACTATCACTATTAGTGTTGAAGTGAGGTCCAGTGAACTCATCTATTGAGAACTCAAGGGATGGATGGGAAAGAATTGTTTAAAATATCTTTAAAATAGCAAGTGTATACCATAATGTAGTTTATGTTATGTACATTGTTATAAAAAAATATTGCTACATAACAACTACATTTTGTGAATATGACTAAATTGGGAATAACCAAAAGTGTGTGTGTGTGTGTAGAATTTGTCCTTCTTGGTTTCCAATAAAGTAAAGGTCATATTCAGTCAAGCATGTGGTGGGCTGGTAGCTCCACTCGTGGTACGTGTGCCCTATACATAAGCACCACTTGACTGGATGGGGCACTATCGGTGTTGAGATTTAAGGCAGGACACTAGTGGGAATAGTACTTGAGAAAACTAATTAAACATTTTCAACTACATAACTATAAAAACTCACCAACCTAGTGTTTATTTGATTTTCTTGCATGCTTTCTGAGGTCACGAACATGTTTAGTCTGCAAAATTCAGGACTCTAGCTACTGTGTCTTGTTCGTAGACCTAGCTTCTGTTGTGTTGCATATATTTTGGGAAGACATCGTGTGAATAGTTTTTTTATATCTTGTACAGTTACAAAATAGGATAACATATATTATTTTTGGTAGATTTACATTGTTAAATTATGGAACCTAGGTATTGTTCCTATCATACATATCCTAATTTAATTTTATATACTTCCCAAGACCCCTTTCTCAAATCATTATGTGTGGCATGTTGTCGTATGCAGTTCAATATGTCATTAGATGTTGTATTCAAATCCCAATTATTTTTCCAAATTTTATTCCTACCTGTTGGATATAGGATGTCCGATTAGCGGTAAGTTGAACTTATTAAGTTAAACATTGCTATGAAAGGTATGATTCAAAGAGTTACACTTTGGGAGGCAGCGACTTTATGTATAATTGTTAAACATAATACACAATCAAGGATTGTTAGTTTTATCGAGTTGGCTATTATTATTTATGAAATAATAATTTGGTTGGAATTAATTATTGAGATAACTACTTCATTAAACAAATAAAGTTTTGAACTTTATTATAAGGGATTCTTAATTAAATGTTAATTAATGAATTGAGAATTATTTAAACTTTAGACATATAATTAAATGTTACTAACTAATTGTTAGTTTGTAATATTGGAGAGTAGTAATTAAATAGTTTAATTACTAAAAGAGTTTAATTTAAATTAAATGTGAAATGAAAGGTGCAAATTCCAATTTTGAATTGGTAATTCCAAGATCAAAAAAGGTGGATCTAATTTGACAATTAAATTCAGATCAAATTCACACATTTTCACATAAGTCTTTCACCCACTCTCCCTCTCCCTCTCCCTTGTAGCCATCGACCATGCCACCACCATTGCGGGTTTTTGTGGTTGCCGCAAGGAACCACCACCAAGCTACCCATGATCCACGAGCGGGCCGCAGCCAGCGCCGCACCTGAGTCGTGACCTGTCACACCCCGAGCCGGCGGGGTTGGATCGGAGTCCCCGTCGGGCGGAAGGTTCCCGGGGCGCGATATCGTGAGTGATAATAAAAGTGATCAGATTGTTTACATTGCACATGATATAAATGAGAAATGCTAAATAGAATAGAATTACAAAGTTAAATTACATCCGTATCGTTCATAATTTAACAATGTAAATCTATCATAAACATCATAAGATATCTATCTTGTAATTGCATAAGATATACAAAATAATTGTATAATGATGTTCCAAAAGTATGCAGGTCCAAAAATACTAAGTCTTCTATCTGAAGTCCTAGTCCAAAAGCATAAGCTTCTTAATTGACCTGTTCGTCACCTGAGAAGTCATGCAAAAATAAAGTCAACACATGGTTGGTGAGTTCATATAATTTGTATTTGAAAAACGAATTTGATAACATGTTCGAATGACAACCTTAACCTCACCAACAACCACCTATATTATCCGATTCAATATGCTTATATATAGGGCATATGTAGGGGACAAGCCCCAGCCACCGTCCCACCACATATCGAACAACATAATATATTGTTGTTAATGATAATTAAGCATTTCATCCCATACTCTGAATCACCTACTTGATCCGTTTGAAAAATGATAACACTTGGATTGTCTGAAAATGATACCCTTTGAACACCCAAAATGACAACCTTAACCTCACTAACAACCACCTATACTATCCAGTCAAATATGCTTATATATAGGGCATATGTAGGGGACAAGCCCCAGCCACCGTCCCACCACATATCGAACCACATAGTATATTCTTATTAATGATAATTAACCGTTTCATTCCACACCATAAACACACTAGTTCTTGAGTTCCAATATTAGAATGTCCATTAACTCCTTAAGTTTATCACACAATTATGATCAACCACAAAAATTGTAAAAACAGTTAAGTAAATGCATAATTAAATAGATAAATAAACATTTACTAAAATCTAAGTCCTAATGATTGGGCCTTGGTCAACTCGAGTAAACTAGTATGACAATCAGGTACTTAGTAGTAAAGGAGATCTGTAAACCTCATCAAACATGTGACCTATAATCAATCAGTCTAGCTAGGACTTCTTTTGATATATAGGCTTTTATAGGTCTTTAGACCGTTCATAGTTTGTATAGTTCGTTGGCACATGTTATCTTTGAGCATTTCCCAGATGTTCCTCAAAATAGTTAGGGAATACTGTAAATATCATCAAACATGCGTCTCATGTTCGATCAGTCTAGCTAGGACGTCTTTCAAACCTGAGATTGGCACATGCTATCTTTGATATTTCCCAGTTAGACCCTTGAAAGAGTTCTTTATACTTAGTTCTTTGAAATAGATCGTTAGTTATTTGACAACACACCCTTGAAATAGTTCTTTGAAAATAGATCGTTAGTTCTTTGAAATAGACCTTTGAAAATAGTTCTTTGATTTAGATCTTTAGTTCTTTGAAAATAGTTCTTTGAAAATAGTTCTTTGATTTGAAACAATTCACCTAGACAGGAGTCTAGAATAACAATTATACATGTAAAACATATACAAGTAAAAGCATTTAAGTAAATATAATTCAAAGGAAATAATTTACGCATGCTTCTCAGCCCCGCTTTTATAAAACAAAAATGTTTAGAAAAGGGGCAATGAACTCACCTGTGCTGCTATGTAAATGATCTAACACAAAATGCGCGCTCTTGTTGTAGCTTAAGTTTCTTCAGTTCCTGAGTTGTTTTATAAGAGTTTGAATACGATAAGTATACGTAATAATCGTCGCACCTAAGGTTTGGTCTCGGTGTGTGTATCTAAGTGTCCTAATTACTAGTGTGATTCTAAGATTTTTTCTCCTAGTCTAACTTAGATTCCTATTTACAACCCAATCCCATAATTTATTATAACAACATACTTTTATATTTTTACAAAATTTGGGCAGTGTTTCCTTTGTATTTAGTTCAAATCCAGACAATTGACATTGTCTATTTTACAATCAATTCCCAATCATTTATAATAAACAAACTTTTGTGACTATATATAAACTTCAAAAGAAACCCATGACATTTATAAAATGTAACTATTAGCTATTATTTAAAGTCATTTTATTTATTAAAACATAAGTTATTTTATGAAAAACTGCAAGTTAAACATGTTAGAACTTGAGTTAACCAAATTTAGATCAATCCCAAGCCCTTTGATAGTTCTTTGTTTCCCAACTTGATCCTTGTAGGTCCTAAAACTGATCAAGAACAAAACTTTATCTTTGTAAACATCACCAATGATCTCTAACAAATGCGGAATCCAAGTTAGAAACACGAAAGCAAGTAGAAAAATGCAAACTTTATAAATATTGCAAAACTTCGAGTACAAGCGCCTCAATACGTCTAGAGAACGTCTGCCTCAGGATTCCAACCTAAACCTATACAAAATACGTCTATCTATACTAGGCCTAGGTGTACTCAAAATCTAAATACAAAAAGGTTCGAGTACACGATCACTTCGTGTACTCGAAATACTGTACACGAAATTTTAACCAAAATCTGAGCTTCGACTCTTCCAGGTTGACTTTGTCAGTCTTCATCGTTTAGCGGGCTCTACAAACTCCCCCTAGACTGGCGAAGTCATCCTATCGGAAGAGTGACATTGTGTGGTCCTGCTCCTGCGTAAAGCTTTAGTTCCATGGCATAAGCGACGGTGCGCGTGAATGGCTTAGCCTCCTCATCATTTCCTGAGTACAAACGTAAAGGAGACTTGTGCAACTTCATCATGTCTTCTTTTCCGTACTTCAGGAGATCCATAGGGTCAAGAATGATGTCGATGTCGTCAACATTGTCTTTTTCTTTGATGATGACTGCGGCTAGATTGAGATCGTCATAGTACCAAGACAAGAAGTTAGCCAGTGAATTGTCTGGAACTCTAGGAGGAACTGGAACTGCTATCTCAACATGCGGTGGAGGATACTTATAGTATATCCAAGGTTTCTTCGTCTTTGGATCGATAATGCAAGTCGAAGCAAAACGCCTTCCCTTGGCCGTGCGCATAACGGGAAAGTCTTTCTCACATTGGTCGTTGATAAACTTGGCAAACAGATCAGCCTGAGAGTCCTTGGAAGGATTGAAGAACATAGCTTTGTTGATGCTTCGAATGTCAACCTTTGGCATTGTGCAAAAATCTCTCGGCTTCTTATAGAACTCGACCTTTCCAAATAAATGTCCCTGACTTTGTCATACATCCAGCAGCATACGTTAGACCTGTCGTTACGAACCGCGAACAGGTTTCTGTCATCTGAAATAAAGGTATGCTCTGGATGCTCCTCGTTCATCTCACCAATCCAAGTATCTTTGACTTCCTTAGGTGCTGGGGTCCAATCTTTCTGCTTCTCGAACCAACAGTTGATCACCGTTCCCAGAGGAGGAATCTCTTTGCCATCTGAATCAAGATACTTGTGAGTATACAAGTAATCTACATAAGGATCTTTGGCAACGTCGGCGATGACCACATTTTCTTGTCCATCCTTGACTTCTTCACCTGGCCACTCAAAGTTAAAATCCTCAGGTAAGTCATCAAACCAGCTATCAAGACCAGCTCCTTAGAATTTCTAATCAGGTTCAATATACTCGAAATTGAGAGGCGAATAACATATTTACAGATTGCCTTCCTATTTCAAGTATTTCTTGGTCAATTTGACCAAAAACTTCCTGTATTCGAAAGTTGCGTACTCGAAAATCAATTTTGACCATAACTTTCGAATGCACGGTCAAAATTTGATAAAATTCTATACCTAGGGTCGCCTAATGATGATCAATAAGATGGCCGGAGTAGAAGTTTGAGATCGGGTCAAGAAATCGAGATCGCCTCATCGCAAAAATTCTGTACTCGAAATGGAGAAGTGTGTACACGAAATAAATGGTACTCGAAATTAAATGTTCTTGGACTATTTATAGGGCCATTTCGAGTACGCAATTTTCGTGTACTCGATTTTGAGTACACACACTTATTTTCTTATTTCGATTTAAAATTCTAACTTTTCTAAAATAAAATAAAATAAAATAAAATAAAATATGACAAGTTTAAGTTTAGTCGGGTCAAATTTGTGGGATCAAATCTGTTATCAACATTTTACCATCTTAGATAATTTCTTAACAAAGCACAACCTTTAAATAGCTATTCCCACCAATAATTTCCACTCGTTATTTCATCTCTTAAAAATCAGTTTTATGATCAAGTTTTTCTGAAAGTTTCTTATGGGAAATTTGTGAACATTTAGATTGTAAGACTAGATTAATATGCAACCTATCAGTCATGTTAAATCCTTTGTTTTAAACTTTGATTGTGTTTTAACGAATTTAAAATCATTTTGACAGAGTTTTAAGATGAGAAAAGAAAAGAACAGATCCATTAGATTAGAATCAAGAACAAGAAGGGGTTCTATCATCTTGTGCTCATTGGCATCTTTTATTTACTGATCTGTAGACACATTGGTCTTAACGTCACACATTCAGGTCTTTGCTTACGCAAAACATAGAATGCTTCAGTAGGTAGTTCCCGCTCTTTGTTTGCACAAAACATAGGAAATACCCGAGTTTTTCAAACATAATTTTAAGTTTATAGAAACACAATCTCGTTTTGATTAAAGGATTTAATCTAGAAGTCAAATAGTTGTTACACATTTCTAGTTATCTAATGATCATAATTTCTCACTTATTTATCTATATATATGTATTTTAAGTTTGATCAAGTCTGATTATTTAAGTTTTGAAAAACTTATTTCAACTTCTAAGCATAGAATAGATATTCAAGGTTGTAATTCCTTTTGAAATCATATTAAGATAGTGAAATTTTGATCCTTAGAGATTACTTCACTTCCCAATTTGATCGATTCACTATGCTTGTTCAGATTATTTTTGAAAAGTTGAAAATATTTTTGTAGTTTTCTTTGAATAATAATAATAAGAAGCAGAATCTCTTTTTCTTAGTGTTTCAAAACTCAACTCCCCCTAAACTTATAGATCATCTTAGACTTGACTCAAAGACCAAAAATCTTTTTGTTGTTTTGTAAATTTTCTCCCCCTAAATTTGTGAACGGATTAAGACACATATTTTAATGTATTTACAAAATTGCTTTTTAATTAAAGCTTATTAGTTTGAGAGAGGCAAGCAAGTGATGAAAGCGTGCTGTGTCGAACGGTTTTGTGAAAAGGTCCGCTAGATTGTCATTTGTGTGGACCTTTTCAAGATGAATCTATTTCCGTTCGAAACAGTCACGGATGAAGTGAATCCGGATATCAATATGTTTAGTTTTGGAGTGTTGTACCGGATTTTTGACGATCTGTAAGGCTGCTTCATTGTCACAATAAATAGGAGAGTCAAGAAAGTTCAAACCGTAATCGAGGAGTTGTTGTTGCATCCAGATAACCTGAGAGCAGCAACTGGAAGCAGCAACATATTAGGCTTCCGCAGTAGATGTGGATACGGTTGTTTGTTTCTTGCATTGCCACGAGACAAGGCGATCTCCTAGGTACTGACACCCACCAGTGGTTGACTTCCTGTCCAGGTTACATCCACCAAAGTCACTGTCTGAGTATGCAAATAATCGAAACTCAGAGTTCTTTGGGTACCAAAGACCAAGTCTAGGTTTTCCGACCAGGTACCGAAAGATTCTCTTGACAGCTATAAGATGAGATGCCTTCGGATTCGCCTGATATCTGGCACACTGACAAACTGAGAACATGATATCTGGACGGCTAGCGGTCAGATACATCAGGGAACCAATCATCGAGCGATAGAGGTGTTGATCAACATCTTCACCAACCAAATCCGAAGTTAAGACAGGACGAGCAGCCATGGGAGTGGAAGCCGGCTTTGATTCCATCATTTTGAACTTGTTCAAAATGTCAGTGACGTATTTTCCTTGGTGAATCAGCACACCCTTAGAATCCTGCTTCACCTACAGACCTAGAAAGAAGGTCATTTCTCCCATCGCGCTTATCTCAAACTTCTTCTTCATTACCCCCTCAAATTCTTTGCACAATGCTGAGCTTGTGGAACCAAATATAATGTCATCCACATAGATTTGGACGAGAATTAAATCATCCTTATCCTTGCGAACGAACAAAGTCTGATCAATGGCTTCACGGGTATATCCATTTGCAAGCAGGTGATCAGTAAGTGTAGCATACCACGCTCGCAGGGCTTGATGAAGACCATATAGAGCTTTGTCTAACCTGTATACATGATCAGGATATTAGGAATCTTCAAAGCCTGGAGGTTGGCAGACATGGATTTCTTCTTTAACCTTCCCGTACAAAAATGCAGTCTTCACATCCATCTGATATACAGTGAAGTTCATATATGAAGCATAGGCCAAGAAAATCCGTATGGCCTCGAGTCTTGCAACAGGTGCAAAGACTTCCTCATAATCGATTCCTTCTTGCTGATAGAAGCCTTGAACAACCAGTCGGGCCTTGTTTCTGATTATGACACCTGAGTCATCTCTTTTGTTTCTGAAAACCCATCTGGTTCCGATAGGCAGTTTTCCTTTTGGCAAAGGAACCAGATTCCATACTTTAAGCTTCTGGAACTGCATCAGCTCTTCTTGCATCGCTTCAACCCAGCTGGACTCTTTGAGAGCCATTTTGACATTCTTGGGTTCAACCTGCGAGATAAAACAAGAATATAAACAAGAATTAATAGGACCTGATTGACTTCGAGTGAGTGTCTCTTCAGGCAACGTGTTCTGAACTGCAATGGATTTGCTTCGAGTTAGAACGCCTTCTGAGAGAGGTCCAATAATATTCTCCACTGGATGATTCTTGTTTACAGCAAGTATTGGCACTTCTTCTACTGCCAGATTATCTAGCAGGTTGCTGATGTTGTTGATTTGATCTTCACTTGAAGAAGAAATGTTGTCAATAGGAGCAGTTTCACTTGCTTCAGCTCCATGATCCACACAGTGTTCCTCAGGTATGCTATCTGAGAATAGTGGATTATCAAATGTATGTTGGGAAGAGGATGACGTTTGATTATTTTCAGGAAGAGGTTGAGTGGACTGAGAAGTGTCGGGTTCTGATGGAAGAACTTTATGAATTGGTGTTGGCTGAGCTGGAGGGGCACGATTATACATTCCTGGAGGGTCAACTGTCAAGAGACTAGGATCACAAGGAACATAGTCAACCCTGTAGTCCACGTCATCACCCGTAGAAAACTCATCAGCTTGCTCAGATGCTCCTGCGTTTTCAGATGGAGTGCTGAAGGGCCTAAAAGTGGAGTCATACTCGAACAGCCAGTTTGGACCGGAACTGGCATCAGTAGCGTTCATTTCTTGCCAATCAATGTAGTACGATTCAACAATCATTCGAATCTTCTTGTTATAAACTCTGTATGCAGCCCTTTCAGACGAATAACCCACGAAGTAACACTCATCCGCCTTGTCATCAAACTTGTGATTAGGCTCAGTGTGAAGAAGAGTGCAAGGACATCCAAATGACTTGAAGTGTCCAACTTTGGGTTTCTGATTGAAGAGAATCTCGTAAGGAGTCTTCTGATGAAGCTTGTTCAGGAGTGCTCTATTTTGAACATAGCAAGCAGTGTTGACTGCTTCGGCCCAGAAGAAGATAGGCAGCTTTGATTCTGACAACATTGTTCGTGCAGCTTCTATAAGTGTTCTGTTCCTTCTTTCAGCAACTCCATTTTGTTGAGGAGTTCTTGCTGCACTGTATTGCCTAGCAATTCCTTTCTCATCACAGAAATCTATAAGAGTCTGATTTCTGAATTCAGTGCCATTATCAGTTCTAATTACCTTGACCTTTTGATTCTTCTGATTTTCAATCAAGGTAATGAACTTCTTCAGAATCTCTGGTGTTTCATCCTTCTTGGCTAGAAAGAACACCCAAGTGAATCTGGAATAATCATCAGTCACTACTAGACAGTATGATTTCTTCCCGATACTCATTACATTGACTGGTCCAAAGAGATCTATATGAAGAAGTTGAAGAACTGAGGAGATTGAGTTGAATAATTTTGGCTTGTGGGGTCTTTTGTGTTGCTTTCCTTTGGCACAGGCGATGCATTTCTCAATGGTTGAGAAATCTTTAGAAGGCAAGCCAATTACATGATCTCCCTTAGCAAGTCTGTTCAGATTCTTAAGATTTACATGCCCCAATCTTCGATGCCATAACAGACAATCATGTTCTGATGCCTTTGAGAACAAGCAAGTGTTCTCAGTGAATGAATCTGAATTCATATTGATAATATAGGCATTGTTTATTCTTGGAGTTCTCATCAGGATCCACTTCTCAGGCAATACAAAACCAGGTTTAAGAATAAGACATTCTTTGTTTGTGAAGTGTGTGGAAAAACTTTTGTCACAGATTTGAGAGACACTCAAAAGACTGTGATTGAGTTCTTCAACATAGTACACATCTTCAAAGCTAAGAGTTCCATTTGTGACAGTTCCTTTCATACTTATTCTACCTCCCTTGTATCCAGCGAATGATACGTATCCTCCATTGAATGGTGTAACTTCATGTAACTGAGAAAAATCCCCAGTCATGTGCCGGGAGCAGCCACTGTCTACATACCAAACATTTTTGAGCTTGTTTGGTTGTCCCTGCATTTTACACACAATCAATGAGAAACAGGTACCCAAACCATAACAGGTTTAGGCACTTTGGTAATGGAAGAGACTCTGTCCTTGGGTTTGGGTTTGGGTCTGTTTGAGTTGTACCTAATATGTTTTGTCATGCTTCCACTGCCCTGGTTAACTGGTTTTGTCTTATTTTTGAAAATCCTTGGTGTTTGCTTATGAAAACCAGATTGAGTTTTGTTTGATTTCTTATGTCTTTTTGCAGTGGAAGGAGTCTGAGTCTGAGTCCTCTTTTGAGAGGTTGCCTTAGGCTTAGAGGATGGTACGGTTCTCACATGTTTGGTAACCAGTTTAGCCTTAGGTGTGACCCTCTGATTCTTCCCATAGAAGAATTCAGTAGGTCGGTGCAGACAGTGTCTAGCAATGTGGCCTGGTTTCCCACATGCATAACAGCAGACTTTCTGATGAAATTCAATTGGGTCAAACGGCTTTACATCACAGTTACTTTGACCAGAGGATAAGTTTGAAGAAACTTGTTCCAAGGACCCAGTTGGAACATAAGGTTTACAGTTAGGATTCAACTGTGAACCCTCCTCTTCGGTAACTGTGGAATGAGCCGGGACTGCCTGATTTGTCAAAGGAGAGGAAGTTGATTGTGAGACAAGATTTATAGCAAATGTTTTCTGAAAACTTTTTAACATATCATTAGGCTTAATGTTAATTTCATCAAACTTTCCGACAAAATCAGTTTTTGGAACAAAAGATGATTGTCTTGTAGATGTCGAACAATCTGTGCTCCTCCTAGCACTTCTTTCTACCTCCTTCTCCTCTGAACCTGAAACACTTAGTTTTTCTGCACAAACCTCAGAATCATTAGTCATAACAGGGTCAACTGTAAGTATAACATGTTTGGTGGGAAAATCACAAGCACGATCAGAACCCGATTGCAAGTCATCAACAGATGTGTTGATCCTTGGCATGCTTGAGTAATTATGGTTAAAACGTGGTTCACACTCAGTATAACCAAGACCCTTACCCTTCTTTACCCTGTACTGTATGTTTACCATGTTTTCTAAAACTTTGCTTGAATAGTCAAATTTTTCACATTTTACTGAAGTTTAGAAAGCTGAGTTTTGACTTGGTCCAACTCTAAAGTGAGTTCATCGATTTTGCGTCGAGCATCTCGATAGTTGGACTCTTTGTCACTTAAAAGTTCCTTTAGCCTTGCCACATCCCTAGCCTCGGCTTCAAGTTTTCTTTTGAATATACCCTCATTTTTAAGAAATTCTGAGTTAAAGTATTTGAGTTTAGTTACTTCTTTGATTAATGATTCATTGTGTGATCTGTACTTAAATACTTTATCAATGCATGAGGTAGAGCAAAGATTTTCAGTTACCTCCTTCTGCTTGTCATCCACCTCGGCCATGAATGCATGACTCAAAGTCAGCTCCAGTTCCTGCACCTGATCACTCCAATCATAGGAGTCAGTCTCCTGAGTCACCAATGCTTTAGACGTGCTAGTGCTTCCTCCTACAGCTGCAGTCCCAGACTTCTCTTCAGGCTTCTTCTCTCCTTCTTTAGCCACCTTTGGCTACTTACATTCTCTGGCAAAGTGACCCGGTTGGTCACAGTTGTAACATCGCAACTTTGACTTATCAAAACCAAGCTTCTTTCCTGGATTGTTTCCAAAGCTGTTTCTTCCATAACGCTTGATGAACTTCTTTGCTCTAAACACTGCCATTGCCATCTGCCACGAGATATCCGTTTCTTCAACATCAGCTGGATTGATCTGCTCTAGATTGTCTTGAGTGAGATTGGATGGTGCCAATTCTCCTGCTATAAAAGCATTGTAGCTGTTCATGAATCCTTTAAACAGCAGCAGATTCTCTTCACTCTCTGGATTGACTTTAGGCACTGATCCGGTTTGTCCAGATGATAAGAATGCAATCTCAAAAGGAGTTACATGAGATGAAGAAGGCTGATAGTGCTGCATCCCTGATGATTGATGATTGATTGCTGACAGAGGGGCAGAGTTTTCAGATACAGGAGCAATGCCCATTGAGCTGGCATGATTCAGTGCTCTCTGCTTATCATCCATATCATAGGAGTTGATGATTGAGATCAGCTCACTCAAAGAAGCCTTGTACATATCTTTGGTCCTTTTGATTGTTGTACAATTTGAATTCCAGGTGTAAGGCAATGAGTTTAGTAGCTTCTTGTTCACCTCTCCCATGGTCATCTCTATTCCAGAACTGGTCATTTCAGTCATCAAATGTGTGAATCTGTTAAGTTGAGCTTCAAGAGACTCTCCCTTGATGTGATTAAACATATTGAATCTTTGCCTAAGCATGTCCTTCCGACTCTCTCGCATGTCCTCATTTCCTTCAAATCTTTCAACCAAGGCATTCCAGAGTTCCTTTGCAGTCTTGTGCTCCTTAAATCCGTGAGCAACATCAGTCGATAAAGCCATTGTAATCGAAGCATACGCCATTTCATCCTTCTCCATCATGAGTATGTCATTGTCGGTATACAGTTCTGGATCCTTTGCAACGAGAGGACCATTGAGCTCACTCTGGTATGAAGGTACAAAGGGACCCTCTTAAATTGATCTCCAAAGCTTGGGATCAGTATACTTGATAAATGACTGAAATCGAAATTTCCAGTCTTGAAAGTTATCTCCCGACACAAGCCTTGGTGGCTTTGTTCCGGTGCCGATCTCATTGTCTAGATTGAGCAAGTTAGACAAATTTGTCAGATTCTTTGAAGCCATTGTGAATCAGAAAAATTTCTAAGTGTTGTACACGGACTCCCTGATTTCCCTGTAGATGAAAATCAATAAAGCTGCCCGAAGTGAACAAATCAGTCTACACTCGAAATCCTGGATGTAATCGAAACTGAGTACATGAAAATCAAGCTGTATTCGAAGATTATGCTGTATTCGAAACCTCTGTGTACTCGAAACTCAACCTGTACTCGAAACTGATGCTGTACTCGAAAATCCTCTGTATTCGAACTCCAACTGTTCTTCGAACACTCTGCCTATACTCGAAATAGCTGAACTCTAAAAATTTTGAACTCGAAAATACTTAAGAAAAATTTTATAAAATTATTTCTTAATATTCAGAGTCCCAAATTTATACAGTAGCTAGTAGGAGTAAAGAAGAATGATAAAGTAGCAAACTTGCTTAGAAAAGTTGTCACCTTGATGATGAAAAGAGCACTCTAGCTCTGATACCACTTGTAGGTCCTAAAACTGATCAAGAACAAAACTTTATCTCTGTAAACATCACCAATGATCTCTAACAAGTGCGGAATCCAAATTAGAAACACGAAAGCAAGTAGAAAAATGCAAACTTTATAAATATTGCAAAACTTCGAGTACAAGCGCCTCAATACGTCTAGAGAACGTCTGCCTCGGGATTCAAACCTAAACCTGTACAAAATACGTCTATTTATACTAGGCCTAGGTGTACTCGAAATCTAAATACAAAAAGGTTCGAGTACACGATCACTTCATGTACTCGAAATACTGTACACGAAATTTTAACCAAAATCTGAGCTTCGACTCTTCCGGGTTGACTTTGTCAGTCTTCATCGTTTAGCGGGCTCTACAATCCTTGTTCGTCCTCATATATAACCTAGCTTAGAATGCTCTATTGACCAATCCAATTTGATTTTATACATTCATATGAGATTTCTAAGTGTTAGATGTAAATGTTGAAATTAACACTAACACCTTAAGTATCTAGCATCCACTAATTTATGTTCCTTAATTCGTTCCAAACTTTGAGTGCTCGTATACTCATTTCCTTGTTCTTACAACTAAGTTCAACAGTCCTAGGTACTGAATTTCCTTGATTAGCTAACACTTTGGGTTTTGATCATCCTTGGGCAGCGAACCTATTGGAATATGAGCATAGGTTCGGCGAACCTTTAGGGTTCGGCGAACCTTCTTGATAGTAAAGGTAGGTTCGACGAACCTTTGAGTGGGACGAACCTCTGAGGTTCGTGTATGATGGAGGTTCGGCGAACGTTTAGGGTTCGCTCAACAAGGTTCGTTGATCTAAGGTTTGTTGCTAGTAGTTTCGTCTAATGAGTAAAGGTTCGGCAAAGTTCCTAGGTTCGGCCATAATTACGTTCGTGGTAACATAGGTTCGGTTCCCATGGTTCGCTGGCAACAGGTTCGGCAAACCAAAGAGATGGTTTGGTTAAGATTCCAGGTTCGCCACTTTAACAGGTTCGTTGCAGGCTAACAGGGTTCAGCTACAGACTTGATAGGTTCGGTGCAGGTTCGTGCAGAGCTACAGGTTCGTGAGTCAGAGGTGCAGGTTCATGGCCCAGGGTTCGTCCCAGGGTGAAGACAGGTTCGGCCACCAGATTACAGGTTCGGCTACCTGTATTAAGGTTCGGCCACCTGTATGAAGGTTCGGTCGATCGACCTGATTCGCGAACCTATTCCATCTTTCTCATTTTCAATCCCAAACCTGTTACAGATCAGTTCCTACAACATCCTAATCATGCATATGTGTTTATCTGATGTTTTCTAAGTGTTCAATGTGGTTAAAACTACAAAATATAAAAGGGTTCGTGATACACTCTAAAACCGAGTATAAAATTAAAGTTTACCTCAAATTTGATGGATGAAAGCTCCTATAACTTGTACTTCCTTGATCTACACAACGAGAGGAACGTTTTGACACCAACTAGGCTTGAATCCAATGAGAAATGAGCTCTAGATCTTAGAGAGAAGGTTGAATTTCTATTGAGAGAGAGCTAGGGAGAGAGGGTGACGAATTTGGGTCAAGAAAGTGAGTTGGTGATGGTTGGTGATGCATTAAATGTTCTCATTTAATGTATCACCGATACTCGATCGGTTTCGCGTAAAATGTTGAATCGTACGGTCGTCGCGCGTATTCGTTCGAATCGTCACATGTAGGAACACGACTATAATTATACTTTTCAATATTGTTTTCTAATTAACAGACATTATTCAGAACGTTAAACTTTCAAATATATTCGTACAGATCGTCACCTATACGAATAATCCGTCAATTTAGCATTCACATAACAACATCCGTTCTGTTTTGTTCTGTAAATCATCACATACGTTTATACATAATAAATCCTAACAGATAATCCCATGATGGTTCTGTGTTTCCAGATAATTATCTGACTCAAGAACCATAGTTCTGAACTTTGTTTCTGTTAAATGTTTCTGAACTTGTTGTCTGATAACACAAAATGATATTGACAATTGATTATGAATATGAAATGCACTGAAATGTATATTGTTCGTACCTGTTTACTGTTCATGTTACTGTTTAAGATCACTGTTCCGGTACGGTTCCGGCACTGATGTTACAGTCTCCCCTTGTTAGAGAAAATTTTGTCCCGAAATTTAAGCATTGTTATCGGGTACAGCTTCCTCTTCAAATAGTTGGGGATACTTTGATTTCGTGTGATCTTCACGTTCCCAAGTAAACTCGGGTCCGCGCCTTGAGTTCCATCGAACCTTTACAATCGGAATACTGCTTCGCCTCAGTTGTTTAACTTTGCGATCCATAATCTCTAAAGGTTCCTCAATAAAGTGTAGTTGTTCATCCACTTGAATCTCTTCAATTGGAATAACAAGTGATTCATCGGCAAGACATCTCTTTAAGTTCGAGACATGAAATACATATTACGCTGAGTTCATCTGGTAATCACAGTCGATGCGCAACAGGGCCAATACGTTCGATGATCTCGAACGGTCCTACGTACTGTGGTGCTAACTTGCCTTTATTCCCAAACCGAACAACGCCTTTCCATGGGGATACCTTCAACATTACACGGTCTCCCACTTGGAATTCCAACGGCTTGCGCCGTTTGTCAGCGTAGCTCTTCTGTCTGCTCCTTGTTGCTTGTAGTCTTCTTTGAATCTGAGCAATCTTGTCGGTAGTCTCTTGTACTAGTTCGGGCCCAGTTATGCGGTTATCTCCTACTTCAGTCCAACAGATCGGTGATCGACATTTCCGGCCATAAAGAGCCTCGAACGGTGCACATCCGATACTGCTGTGGTAACTGTTATTGTAGGAGAACTCAATCAGTGGCAAATGGGTATCCCAGTTCCCACCAAAATCCAATACACAGGTTCTTAACATGTCCTCCAGGGTTTGAATTGTACGTTCGCTTTGACCATCCGTTTGTGGATGGTAAGCTGTACTCAGATTCAACTGTGTCCCTAGAGATTTCTGTAGTGATTGCCAGAACCTGGATGTGAATCTGCTGTCTCTATCAGAAATAATAGACAATGGCACACCGTGGCGTACCACTATCTCGTTGATGTACAATCTTGCCAGTTTATCCATCGTGAAAGTCTCACGCATAGGCAAGAAGTGAGCAGATTTGGTTAAACGATCAATGATCACCCAAATTGTATCATGACCACTGGAAGTGCGGGGTAGCTTGGTAATGAAATCCATAGCTATTTGTTCCCACTTCCAGAGCGGAATCTCAGGCTATTCCAGTAGACCAGACGGTCTCTGGTGTTCCGCCTTTACCTTCGCACACGTTAGACATCGACCGACATACTCGGCTATGTCTTTCTTCATTCCCGGCCACCAATAAAATCCACGCAAGTCTTGGTACATCTTATCAGATCCGGGATGAACAGAATATTTAGTCTTGTGTGCTTCATCGAAGATAAGTCTTCTCAATTCGTCTATCGCCGGGATCCATATACGATCCTGGTAGTAGATCATTCCATCAGGCTTAGTCTCAAGGGGTTTCTCTGCTCCACAGTCGAGTTCTTTCTTCAAGTTTCCTCGATCAACTGATTCTTGTTGTGCCTGAATGATCTTGTCTCGTAAGCTCGTATGCACAGTCATTCCCATTGCTCTAACGCGCAAGGGTTTGACCCGTTCCTTCCGGCTCAAGGCATCAGCTAATACGTTCGCCTTTCCCGGATGGTACTTGATCACGCAATCATAATCATTAAGAAGTTCAACCCAACGGCGCTGTCGCATGTTGAGTTCCTTCTGATCAAAAATATGCTGCAGACTTTTGTGATCAGTGAATATGGTACACTTGGTGCCATATAAGTAATGTCTCCAAATCTTCAACGCGAATATTACTGCTCCCAATTCAAGATCATGAGTAGTGTAGTTCTTCTCATGAACTTTTAACTGCCTTGATGCATAGGCTATGACTTTGTCCCGTTGCATCAGTACGCAACCAAGTCCCTGATGGGAAGCATCACAATAAACAGCAAAGTCATCACAGCCTTCTAGGAGAGATAGGATTGGAGCATTACACAAATTCTGTTTCAAGGTCTGGAAAGAATCTTCTTGTTTCTGCTCCCAGACAAACGGTTCACTTTTCTGAGTTAGTTTGGTGAGTGTCAAGGCTATCTTAGAAAAGTTTGAGATAAACCTTCTGTAATAACCTGCCAATCCCAGAAAAGACTGTATCTCCGTCGGTGTCTTCGGAGTATCCCAGTTCTTTATCGCTTCAATCTTGGCGGGATCTACGTGTATTCCCTCACTGTTGACTACGTGACCCAGAAATTGAACTTCTCTTAACCAAAATTCACATTTAGAGAACTTGGCATAAAGTTTTTGTTCTTTCAACAGCTCCAAGATTTTCCTGAGATGTTGTTCATGATATGCTTTGCTCTTCTAATAAATCAGTATGTCATCAATAAAGACAATGACAAACTGATCTAGATACTGCTTGCACACTTGGTTCATGAGATCCATGAAAATAGCTGGTGCATTTGTCAATCCGAAAGGCATCACCATGAATTCGTAATGCCCGTATCCGGTTCGAAAGGCTGTTTTCGGTATGTCTTCGTCTTGAACTCTATGCTGATGATATCCAGACCGCAAGTCAATCTTTGAGAAGTATTGAGCTCCTTGCAGTTGGTCAAACAAATCATCAATCCTCGGTAATGGGTACCGATTCTTGATGGTTAGTTTGTTCAGCTCCCTGTAATCTATGCACATTCTGAACGATCCGTCTTTCTTCTTCACGAACAAGACCGGAGCTCCCCAAGGTGAGTAGCTCGGTCTGATGAAACCTTTATCCAGTAGCTCCTGTAACTGGTTAGACAATTCCTGTATCTCTGAAGGTGCTAACCTATAAGGAGATTTAGCAACAGGAGTTGCTCCAGGAATTAAGTCAATACGAAACTCTACCTGTCGCACAGGAGGCAAACCTGGCAGGTCTTCAGGAAATACTTCCGGATATTCTTTCACTACTGGTACATCTTGAATCTTTTTCTTGTCCTTCTCCTTTTCCACCACATGAGCCAAGAACGCCAGGCACCGTTTCTGTAGACATTTACGCGCCTTTATGCAAGAGATGATTTTGACACTACGTTTTGCTTGATCCCCTTTTACTTCCAATACGCGATCACTTGGCAATGGAATACGAAGCAACTTTTCAAAACAGATGACTTCCACCCTATTAGAAGAAAGCCAATCCATTCCAACAATGATGTCGAAACTACCCAACTCCATTGGTATCAAATCAATGGCAAATGTATGACCATTAAGGGTCAATGGGCAATTTCTATAAACTGTACTAACTGTAATATGTTTTCCGTTAGCTACTTCTATGGTGTAAGGGGAATCTAACTGTTCCTCTATAGAATTTAATTGGCAAGCAAAATCGGTAGAGATAAAACTCTGATCCGCACCAGTGTCAAATAGAACAGATGCATAAAAGTCATGTAAAAGAAACGTACCAGTGACCACATTTGGGTCCTGGCGTGCGGCTGGTGCTCCAATAACAAAGGCTCTTCCATGAGGAGCTTGAACTGCCTGTTGTGCCTTCTTCGGGCAGTTCATTGCAAAGTGGCCTTGTTCGCCACAACTGAAGCATCCACCGTTGTTCTGGTTAGCTGGCGGAGGGAGAGCCAAAGCAGCATTGTTGACTGCTTGGTTAGGTGTCATTCTGCAGTGTTGGACCCAATGGCCCTTTCGTCCACATCCCGTGCATTGCTTGCAGGGAGTGTTAGTAGCATGGTGATACTGACACTTGGCACACAAAGGATGTGTACCAGTGTAGGGTCTTTTGTTAGGGTTTTGTGGTGCTGCTGTTACTTGTTGGAGAGGTGTGGCCACCGTGTAGTTCTTGATGGTCTTTTGTTTCTTCTTCTGATGGTGGTGGGGTTTCTTTGATGGCTTAGCTTTGTTCTTGCCGGAGTCTGCCTCTTTCTTTAAAGTTCCAGAGGCTACCATGAGATCAGTGAGTTTACCAGACAAACTCACTGCAGACTCCACAGTGACAGGGTTAGCTGCAACAACTAAACCCTGAATGCAGGCGGGAAGTCCACCTACATAACTATCAATCCTCTTTTCTAAAGTTGGTACCATGTCGGGTACCAAAGCAACCAACTTGTGATAACGAGTCGTATACCCCATGTGATCAGCCCCCTTCATCACATGGTTGGATAGTTCAACCTCCAGTTTCTGCAACTCATTCTTGGGGCAGAATTCTGTTCTCAGCAACGTTTTGAAGTCTTCCCATGGCATGGCCATAGCTTTTTCTCTTCCCCTAGCCTTTATCTGTGAGTTCCACTAGGTCAAGGCTCGCTTGTTGAATGTTCCAGAAGAGTAGCGAACTTTGTGGTGCTCCGGACAGCTGCAGAGGTCCAGTGTTGTATCGATCTTCTCTATCCATTGGATTAATCCAACGGCTCCTTCAGACCCACTAAAGCTGGGTGGCTTACATCCCACAAATGACTTGTAGGAGTAATGTGATGAACCTCCAGTATTCCCACTGGCTTCTCCTGATGAGTTGCCAGTGTTGTTGATTTCATTTTGAAGACGAAGGAACATCTCCGGTGTTGCTTCTTTCATCTGATTTGTCATCTGGCTACTCAGTAACGTCACCAGAACAATAGTAGCAGGATCCAGAGTCGGTGTTGTGCTCGAGCCGGGTGGTGGGTTGAGTGGAGGAGGAAAAAATGGAGGAGGAGGAGGAGGTGGCGGTGGTGAATCAGGTGGTGAAGAAGTAGATGAATGTGGTGCTAAGTCTTGCGGTGGTGGAGGTAACAAGGGAGGTTGTCTTCTCGACGGCATTCTGATCATAACCAATAAAGTTATCGGTTGGTGCAATGATCGAATACAGAAGACAATATGCAAATAGTTCCTAAGTCCTCTTTTCTCTACATGCAGGGTCCCTAGGTTATAGTCTAGGCCAAACAGTTTAAATAAGTGACCTATATTTCTCTATAACCATGGCTCTGATACCAATCTGTCACACCCCGAGCCGGCGGGGTTGGATGGAGTCCCCGTCGGGCGGAAGGTTCCCGGGGCGCGATATCGTGAGTGATAATCAAACTGATCAGATTGTTTACATTGCACATGATATAAATGAGAAATGCTAAATAGAATAGAATTACAAAGTTAAATTACATCCATATCGTTCATAATTTAACAATGTAAATCTATCATAAACATCATAAGATATCTATCTTGTAATTGCATAAGATATACAAAATAATTGTATAATGATGTTCCAAAAGTATGCAGGTCCAAAAATACTAAGTCTTCTATCTGAAGTCCTAATCCAAAAGCATAAGCTTCTTAATTGACCTGTTCGTCACCTGAGAAGTCATGCAAAAATAAAGTCAACACATGGTTGGTGAGTTCATATAATTTGTATTTGAAAAAATGAATTTGATAACCTGTTCGAATGACAACCTTAACCTCACCAACAACCACCTATATTATCCGATTCAATATGCTTATATATAGGGCATATGTAGGGGACAAGCCCCAGCCACCGTCCCACCACATATCGAACCACATAATATATTATTGTTAATGATAATTAAGCATTTCATCCCATACTCTAAATCACCTACTTGATCCATTTGAAAAATGATAACACTTGGATTGTCTGAAAATGATACCCTTTGAACCCCCAAAATGACAACCTTAACCTCACTAACAACCACCTATACTATCCAGTCAAATATGCTTATATATAGGGCATATGTAGGGGACAAGCCCCAGCCACCGTCCCACCACATATCGAACCACATAGTATATTGTTATTAATGATAATTAAGCGTTTCATTCCACACCATAAACACACTAGTTCTTGAGTTCCACAATTAGAATGTCAATTAACTCCTTAAGTTCATCACACAATTATGATCAACCACAAAAATTGTAGAAACAGTTAAGTAAATGCATAATTAAATAGATAAATAAACATTTACTAAAATCTAAGTCCTAATGATTGGGCCTTGGTCAACTCGAGTAAACTAGTATGACAATCAGGTACTTAGTAGTAAAGGAGATCTGTAAACCTCATCAAACATGTGACCTATAATCAATCAGTCTAGCTAGGACTTCTTTTGATATATAGGCTTTTATAGTTCTTTATACCGTTCATAGTTCGTATAGTTCGTTGGCACATGTTATCTTTGAGCATTTCCCAGATGCTCCTCAAAATAGTTAGGGAATACTGTAAATATCATCAAACATGCGTCTCATATTCGATCAGTATAGCTAGGACGTCTTTCAAACCTGAGATTGGCACATGCTATCTTTGATATTTCCCAGTTAGACCCTTGAAAGAGTTCTTTGTACTTAGTTCTTTGAAATAGATCGTTAGTTCTTTGACAACACACCCTTGAAATAGTTCTTTGAAAATAGATCGTTAGTTCTTTGAAATAGACCTTTGAAAATAGTTCTTTGATTTAGATCTTTAGTTCTTTGAAAATAGTTCTTTGAAAATAGTTCTTTGATTTGAAACAATTCACCTAGACAGGAGTCTAGAATAACAGTTATACATGTAAAACATATACAAGTAAAAGCATTTAAGTAAATATAATTCAAAGGAAATAATTTGCGCATGCTTCTTAGCCCCGCTTTTATAAAACAAAAATGTTTAGAAAAGGGGCAATGAACTCACCTGTGCTGCTATGTAAATGATCTAACACAAAATGCGCGCTCTTGTTGTAGCTTAAGTTTCTTCAGTTCCTGAGTTGTTTTATAAGAGTTTGAATACGATAAGTATACGTAATAATCGTCGCACCTAAGGTTTGGTCTCGGTGTGTGTGTCTAAGTGTCCTAATTACTAGTGTGATTCTAAGATTTTGTCTCCTAGTCTAACTTAGATACCCATTTACAACCCAATCCCATAATTTATTATAACAACATACTTTTAAATTTTTACAAAATTTGGGCAGTGTTTCCTTTGTATTTAGTTCAAATCCAGACAATTGACATTGTCTATTTTACAATCAATTCCCAATCATTTATAATAAACAAACTTTTGTAACTATATATAAACTTCAAAAGAAACCCATGACATTTATAAAATGTAACTATTAGCTATTATTTAAAGTCATTTTATTTATTAAAACATAAGTTATTTTATGAAAAACTGCAAGTTAAACATGTTAGAACTTGAGTTAACCAAATTTAGATCAATCCCAAGCCCTTTGATAGTTCTTTGTTTCCCAACTTGATCCTTGTTCGTCCTCATATATAACCTAGCTTAGAATGCTCTATTGACCAATCCAATTTGATTTTATACATTCATATGAGATTTCTAAGTGTTAGATGTAAATGTTGAAATTAACACTAACACCTTAAGTATCTAGCATCCACTAATGCATGTTCCTTAATTCGTTCCAAACTTTGAGTGCTCGTATACTCATTTCCTTGTTCTTACAACTAGGTTCAACAGTCCTAGGTACTGAATTTCCTTGATTAGCTAACACTTTGGGTTTTGATCATCCTTGGGCAGCGACCACATTGGAATATGAGCATAGGTTGTAGGGTTCGTTGAACCTTCTTGATAGCAAAGGTAGGTTCAACAAACCTTTGAGTGGGACGAACCTCTAAGGTTCGTGTATGATGGAGGTTCGGCAAACCTTTAGGGTTCGCACAACAAGGTTCGTTGATCTAAGGTTTGTTGCTAGTAGGTTCGTCTAATGAGTAAAGGTTCTGCAAAGTTCTTAGGTTCGGCCATAATTAGGTTTGTGGTAACATAGGTTCGGTTCCCATGGTTCGCTGGCCACAGGTTCGGCCAACCAGAGAGATGGTTCAGTTAAGATTCCAGGTTCGTCACTTTAACAGGTTCGTTGCAGGCTAACAGGGTTCGACTACAGACTTGACAGGTTCGGTGCAGGTTCGTGCAGAGCTACAGGTTCGTGAGTCAGAGGTGCAGGTTCGTGGCCCAGGGTTCATCCCTGGGTGAAGACAGGTTCGGCCACCAGATTACAGGTTCGGCTACCTGTATAAAGGTTCGGCCACCTGTATGAAGGTTCGGCCGATCGACCTGATTCGCGAACCTGTTCCATCTTTCTCATTTTCTATCCCAAACCTGTTACAGATTAGTTCCTACAACATCCTAATCATGCATATGTGTTTATCTAATGTTTTCTAAGTGTTCAATGTTGTTAAAACTACAAAATATAAAAGGGTTCGTGATACACTCTAAAACCGAGTATAAAATTAAAGTTTACCTCAAATTTGATGGATGAAAGATCGTATAGCTTGTACTTCCTTGATGTACACAACGAGAGGAACGTTTTGACACCAACTAGGCTTGAATCCAATGAGAAATGAGCTCTAGATCTTAGAGAGAAGGTTAAATTTCTAGTGAGAGAGAGCTAGGGAGAGAGGGTGACGAATTTGGGTCAAGAAAGTGAGTTGGTGATGGTTGGTGATGCATTAAATGTTCTCATTTAATGTATCACCGATACTCGATGTTCGGTCTCGATCGGTTTCGCGTAAAATGTTGTTTTCTCGCGTTTTTAACACGAAACGACACAGTTAAGAATAGAATTTATAAAATTTATTTTAAGTTGTGATTCCTAATAAATTAACTAATATCTTTTATTTATTTTAAAATTTCAGAAAATTTAATTAACTGTTTAAATTGAATCGTACGGTTGTCGCGCGTATTCGTTCGAATCGTCACCCGTACGAACACGACGATAACTATACTTTTCAATATTGTTTTCTAATTAACAGACATTATTCAGAACGATAAACTTTCAGATATATTCGTACAGATCGTCACCTATACGAATAATCCGTCAATTTAGCATTCACATAACAACATCCGTTCTGTTTTGTTCTGTAAATCCTCACATACGTTTATACATAATAAATCCTAACAGATAATCCCATGATGGTTCTGTGTTGCCAGATAATTATCTGACTCAAGAACCATAGTTCTGAACTTTGTTTCTATTAAATGTTTCTGAACTTGTTGTCTTATAACACAAAATGATATTGACAATTGATTATGAATATGAAATGCACTGAAATGTATATTGTTCGTACATGTTACTGTTCATGTTACTGTTTAAGATCACTGTTCCGGTACGGTTCCGGCACTGATGTTACATGACCAGGCAGCACCAAGGGCCACACCGGGCTGCCATAGGGCCGTAAGGGGCCAGCCACCCTTGAGTTGATTGTGAGTCGCCCAAAGCCGAGCAGTTGGCTGAACCGAGAGCCGAGCCGAGCCAAAATTAGTTTTGGACCATTATGGCTATTCATGAGACGAGATCCGGACTTGGGAGATCGTATTGAGTCAACTAACGAGACCGTTGTAGATCCATCGGGTGGATTTGGAACCGGTTCGTAAAGGTCAATTTCTAAAACACCCTATGGTTGTGTTGTTTTAATTGAATTGTTATTTAAATTGTTTCTAATTTGATCCTTATTTAGTAATTGTTTCGATTACGAATTGAAAGGTTATAAAACCTAAATGCTTCTGCTGGTCAAATCTGATCCGTCTGTTTAATTTGGTTTTGTGAAAACTGATTTAATAAATTAATGTGATTAATTGAATCTGATTAAATAAAAAGTAACCTAGAATTCTCAATAGTGGCATCAGAATGGCTTTTACAAACATTTAAATGCAGTTAATAATCGATCTTTAGTTTTTGTTTGTCAAAACTTTTGTTTGACAAAAAGATCAAATCTTTGAATATGATGATTGTGATTGTCATTATGATTAGAGCCCTAGGATCCAACCCATGTGATTGTATCTATTTGCTTTGTTTGATTGGTTGATTTTGAAATCTTGTATTTCTACGGGTATTTGGACCCGATGTAATAGACTAGGTTTCAATTTTTGTAATGTAATTTGTATCTTACAAATGTAATCAAGCAATGGATACAAGGCTAAAGATAGAGACAATCGGAAGAATGAAGATGGAGTTCTTGGATCAAGTGGGAGACAAAATTCAAGGCGTTGAATTGTAAACCCTAGAAGTGATTCGGTTTATGTTTGATGATTCGAGCTAAACCGAACAAATGAGACATTGGCTTGATTCATAATTACACTTTGTTGTTTATGGTTGTTGAATATTTAGGAGATATATAACTAGTAAAAACAAATATTTTCACAAAAATCTAGTGTTAGTGCTTACCCTACACTAGGTTTATGGTTTTATTATAAAAGGAATGATCGAGATTCTTGATACACTTAGGCTGGTCATTCAGTCCAAATCGTAAGGTGCATACTTGAAGAGTCAAGTTGGCATATTTGATGTAAATGTTCAAAGTTAGAAATTATTGTTCTAACAAACCCCAAAACTAGAGGATTATGAGTGTCATAATTGGTTATCGTAACCCTCATGTATCATTGTGAGAAGTAAATAGATAGCTTAGCCAATTCACTTTTCATTAAATACACCGGATTTCACATTCTAAATTAATTTTTTTAACGGGTCATAATTAATTTGGAATTATATAAAGCATGAAATACGAAAACCTTTCTTTTGAATTTTATAGATGTCTTTCATTGATGCAACTAAACCTCGCAGGATAGATCTTCTTTGTAATAAATTAAATGGGAGTAATTTTTCAACTTGGATGCATCATTTAAGAGAAGTCCTGAGAATAGAAGGAAAATTGTATGCTTGGGTAACCCCATTATTCTTGAGCTACCAATAGGTTGCACCACATCTGAGAGGATGAAACATATTCGACACGAATGTCAGATAAAATATCTCCTATTGACTTTGGTGTCACATGAATATGTGGATTAGCTTATGCATCTCTCTAGTCATGAGATGATAGAGGAGAGCAAGAAGAGGTTCATGCTAAACAGGTTTTGGCGATTTGAAATTCTTAAAGAGGTCTCAAAGTGTTTGATATCGGGTGGAGACGTAGGAGCTCACATTGATATATTTCAAGGTTATTTTGATAGGCTTGGCAAACTACGGCATCCTATGAACCTTGAGATTGCTATAGACATCATCCTTCTTTCTCTACCTGAGGAATATGAATCTTTTGTAAAGAGTTACAAAAGAAATATCTTTGGAGGAACAACTAAAGAACTCAAGGGGATGCTATTGGTTGAAGAAACCAAGATGAGGATAGAGGTGAGCAGTGAGAGGAAGAGACCATTGACCGAGGTCGATGAGGTCCAGTAGATTGTTTCTCGCCATTTGAAGAGTTCAGATATGCCGGGATCTTCTGGTATGCCCTGTTACTTCAACATATCACTTGAATTGGAAAATCTTTGATAATAATGTGAGTGTCACAATTATTTCAATTATTTGCATGTATTCAAGGTGGTTGACAAGCTGAGAGCTTGAGTCTTGAATTCCATGTGATAGAAAAAAAAAAGAAAAATAGAAGAAATGTTCTTATATTCATTTTTCATTGATTGTTTAAATTGTTTAAAACAATTATGAATACTTTTGACATTCTTATTTTGACTAAGAATACTACTTCTGGTATTATTTATGCATTGAACGATTAATTATATTTATGCTTGATAAATTGTTTAGATGGCATAATTAATAATGATTATTTATAATGCAAAGTGAATTCTATATGATAGAATTACTAAGAAAGGCAATACTTATAATTCATATTAATAGAATAATTTTAAAATGTTTAAATATTATAATTAGACAAGATTAACCTTTAAAGAAAAGTGTAATACATGAATTTCTAAAGAATTGAAAATGGAATTCATTGTTACAAGAGTTTTATGATTACATGACATGCTTAAGGAAGGTTAACAAATTATGATCTTTTATATGCAATTCTTTTGCATAAGATGTCTAAAGAATAAATACGAATACTTCATATGGTTGTGAACCTAACGAAATCTTTGGAAGGTTTAAAGAAGATTTCCATAAAATGAAGATCTCAAAGCATCAATAGTTATATTTGAGATATAACCAAAGATTGCCAAATTAATGCATAAAATGTGAAATTGTTTCAACACCAAGTACACAATAATGTAGGTAATTTAATAAATACCAATACATGTTGTGTTTTCTCTTGAATACGATCCAATAAATAAATATCCCAATGAACTTATCATATGAATTACTACAATAGCTTAAATTACAGGTAAATATAAAGAGTTATAAAATAAACCTGTAGAAATTCCTATTTGGGGTTAAGGATTTAACATATAGTTGTTAACCATTTATTTAAAATTGGATCCTCATTAATGGTAAAGATAGTTATCATAAATACCTAAAATGGAATGGATAGAATTTTCATCAATTGCTTTCTAAGGCAAGAAACTATATTGTTGAAAATCATATAATGTAGATTGAAAAAGTTCAATTCTGCAATGATATGATATATATGTTTCAATAAATACAAAGTGTTTGAATGGGTCATAAATGAGTTTAAGAATCAAATGTTACACATGACATATGTAGAAGCTCACGGGATCACTGTGTACCAACAACTTGCAAAAGTGTATAAGATACTTGTTTATCAACATTTATATGTTGTGTAGTTGAAATTAGAGAATTCTAATGACAAAATCAACGTGGATGAATTAGGACACTATAAATCCTCTAAGCAAGAGCTGTTTGATAGACAAGTAGTTAAATATCAAAACTGAATTACCATAAGAACACCTTGACTGGTATTCTTACAAGTATTTAGAAAGTTTTGAAATCCCAATATGGCAAACTTGTTACGTTGAATCCATGATTGATAAAAGCATCTCAAGTGGAAATCTATGTCTTGGTATGAAACTAAGATGTTACTTTTACCAAGAGGACAAACATGTTTAACATATATATATATATATATATATATATATATATATATATATATATATATATATATATATATATATATGTCAAGGCTAGTGGGAGCGTAGTAAATTCTAGTGACAACTTTATGTAGGTATGTAGATGACATACTAATTATAGAAAGGAAGTTTGTATAATAAAGACATAACCTTTAACATATGATGTTAAACGAAATAAGTAACCATTTTATTTGATAAAACTGAATATGTATTAATGGTTAATATATAAATTATCAAATGAAATTTTTAATATAGATTGAAAATAAATCTTAGATAAATTTTGCATAAGTTGAAGAGTCACATGCAAATTTTGCATAGACGCATCAGAATGGTTAAAATGAAAGAGTTTATACTAATCTCAATAAGATTCCTAATGACTAGCAATGGATTGATAAATCATATAACAACAATGTAAGCATAATAGCTGAGACTATGAAATTGTAGTCATATAATAGTAGAAGCATTGCGAGAAAGAACTGATTCTTTATTTTGATTTAATGGTTATATGGAAAATGAATAATGTTTCTATATTCGAAATTGTGTACATATAGTATCCTTCAATATAGTATTCTAAATGTTTGTAGTCGATCAGATTCACGGGAATCAATCTATATTAAGACTGGTTGAATGCTTGGTTAATTATAGAGATAAAAGCTCAAGTGCTGAGAACCAAGATTCATAGGAATCAATCTATATTAAGATTCATGGGAATCTATGTTTCTGTTGTGTCAAATCTAATCTATCTATTTAATCTTGTTTTGTGAAAACTTATTTAGTCAATTAATGTGATTAATTGAATCTAATTAAATAAAAAGTAATCTAGAATTCCCAACACCTATCATGCATATTCCTAATTTTGTATATTTACATCCCACAGACCTCTCTAACCCAAATCAATTTACAAGGTATATTGTCGCATACCTTTTCCTAGGTCAATAAATGTCATACATAAATCCCGCTTATTTTCCCTTGCTTTGTTCCTATCATACACATCCCTAACAATGTATATTTACTTCCAAAAGACACTTTATTCTCTAGATTATTTTCAAATCAGTTTATATGACTTGGGGGCCGTTTGGTATGGTCTGAACCATTAAGTACTGAATTGTTAAGATGTCTGAATGATTGAGATGGTATGAATCATTAAGTGTTGAATTAGTTAAATTGTTTGGTTGAGTGTGTCTGAATGAAAACCCTCATTCTTTACCCTCTTTTCATAACCAAAACACCCAAATCAATTCAGATCTGGTACAGACAACAAGATCAATCTCCCAGAAGCACATCGGAGAGGAGTCGTGGGTTTGCGACGACGAGGGCGGTGGCAACGGGCAGTGGTTTGTGAGGGCAAGGGCATAGGTCGTAGGTCGTAAGTCACGGTAGTAGAAAAAGCCGTAGGCGATGGCAACGGCGGGGGCATGGTTTGCGAGGATGTCAACAATGAGCATGGTTCAGATGGGGCGGCGGCTGGCGGGGGACAGCTGCGCTGGATGGAGGGACAACGGCGACGGGCAAGGGCATGGTTCAGATGAGCGTGATTTACAGTGTGGTTCCCATTCAGACTTGTTCTCAGGGACATTCTTATTCTATTCAGATGTGTTTTTTTTTGTTGAAACAAACAGTATAAATTTGAACCATTTAGATTCAGAACCATTCAGATGCTACCCAACAACCACTACTATCAATCTTCTTAGAATATATATCGCACTTAGTTAACCATCATGACATGAAACTAAATTAGTTAACTATAATGTAAATTACCCTCTCTCATAATTTCATAGTATGATCAAGCATTATGTAAATGAACATAGTAAAAAACATGTCTAATTTGGTAATGATTTATAATAAAATTAATTGTCATCCAAACCGCGTTTAAATAATTATCATACAATATATATTTATAAACTTTATGAATAATTTGCATTAATATAAACGTTTATAAAATTTGATGCCAATTTATAAATTCAAATACAAAATGTTGTTTAAGAAAAAAAATATATCAAACTTATCTCCTTCTTGTTGGTTTTGGAATCAACTTGGAGATGCCGTTCATGAGAATTGCAAAACACTTCTTTCCGAATATGGGAATGGGATACATTGGAAGATCACTCAAGGATCGACTATTTTCTTCCCTACCAACAGATCAAGAACATACATTTCGTATGATCACACAAGTATTATTCATTGACAAATAACGTGGGATATACTAGGTACTCAGTCAGGTACTGAGTTAAATTTATACAACTCAACAAATATTACTTGGAATCATTCTGACCAGCGAACTAGTAAGATGCCCGATTCAATGTCGGTCCGCTTATGAAAACACCGTACAAAATAGAAGAATTTTCTGAATTTAATATATATAAATAAAAATGAATAATCATTCACATGATTTAATGCATGTCTAACCTTTTTGGAATATAATCCATCGATACATGTCAAGCAATTTCTAATTTTCATTATATATATATATATATATATATATATATATATATATATATATATATATATATATATTTTTAACGGCATTTGATCTCAACGTGTGAACCATTGATTTTCAGGCTACGTCACCAAGGTATAGTTAATATGACCTCCATTGAGACCACACCACCACCCCAGGAGGAAACCGTACAAGAAAACCCCCTGACCTCTTAAGGACCATATTTCGCCTTGGGAGGGATTTGAACCCGTGACCTTTATTTCGAAAGCCAATGGGTATCGCTAGGACAAAGCCCCTTTGGTTTTCATTATATATATAATAATAGTTTCATTTAGATTCAGTTTTTTTTTAACAGCTAACACCAAGTACTACTGTATAAATATGTACAATAACGCCACCTTTTAGGAGTAAACCCACACTGGAAAAATCCTATAACTCAACATAAAACATTTTTTTGCTTTAGCCGAGACTCGAACCCAAGACCTCACATTCGGGAAGTAAAGGGGTACCATTAGGCTATAAGCCCTTTGGTTTTAATTAGATTCAGTTAAGTATTCCATTTAGCAGTAAACATCGTCATGCTATGTCATTTTAACGAATAAATAAAAATTAAAAAAAATGCATCTAAATACAAGGCAACATAACCAAAGAGGACCTCAACAAAAAACCGATGATTATTATAAAATATAATAGTTTTATTTTTAGTTGTACGTACGTCACCAAATAGTCCATTTTAGCAATATACGTAAGATACATAGCAAAATACAAGGTAACATATACGATGATTAAGACCCCAAGGAGAACACAACAAGAAACGGATGATAAGTAATACGCAAAATTGTATATTTTAAGTACCAAAAACGTTGACATCTAGAGCTTCTTCAAAATAAGGGACGTCTTTAACTTCGAGAACGACGTATGCTTCGACGCCATCACCACCAGCGCCATCCATCAAATGTGCAACGTTTTTCATAGGCACTGTCACAGGAACCACCCAAACGGGCTTTCCAAAACCAAAGTCGGCTTCATAGAAAGGGAACTTGCACCAACTGGTTAATGGTACCATGTTTGTCGATTCAGGAATATTGGTCATATTCATGAAGGAATTCAAAACCATGGTTTGCCCTTCGTCGCTATCATGGGGTACCTTTGAATACGCATTTATATGTTTCTTAACGGAATCATACAAAAAAATTGCGAGTTCTTGTGTTGTTTCGAGCATTGTGGATTCTGTGGCACAAATTGCCCAAAGATTCCCACATGAATGTTTGGGTATTGGAGAAGCCATTTTTTCCCTTAGATTTATTGATTGGCAGAGTATAGACTCTCTTGGATTTACATGTGTCACGCGATCAACACCGATGAACGCCTTCCAAATGATTGCAGATACCAGTTGTAACTTGGACAAGTGTCGTGTGCCAAGCTTTCCACTTGAGATGGCCTTAGCCTTCATGTTTGATATTGCGCTCTCACTAAATGAAAGTTTCTTTATTGTATATTTGCTTAACGTATCGCTGTCGGTGATAAGTGGCAACGGAAGAGGATGGACACCACGAGCCGGAAACAAGGAGGATGAGATGAAACCAGGACCTGTGAATTTTATCTCATTTTCTTCCCTGTTCAGGGCAGCCCATTCATTTAGGAACGTACATAGCGTGGACGCGTCGACAACCTTATGTGTAGCACTTACACCAAGTGCTACACCTCCACATTCAAAGGTTGTTAGTTGAATCGCAAGAACATCCGATCGAGCTTTGGTCTTGAATGGAATGAATTCATCAACCAACCTAACATTCACCTTTGGTGAAAGAATATCTTCAAGTTTGATGTTAACTTTGGCTTGTATGAACTCAACACCTTCATCGTTGCACTCAACGGTTTGAGTTTCTGCGACGTATCTACCCGCAAGAGGGTACAATCGAGTTAAGGTTTTCTCAAGGGATTTTTCTAGTTTGCCAACGAACTTCCCGTCATGATTGTTATCTTTGTTGAAAAAAACAACGATAGCTACGTCTATGAAAGCGGCAAGCTCATCGGTAAAGCCTAACTTGTAGTGTTTAAGGTGTAGAGGTGTTGGAACCGATGGTTTTATGAGTTTGATAGGTTGTTTTTGAAACTTCATTGCGAGCATCATTTTTGTACGAATGAAGTAAAAGAAGTGGAGTGCTTTCATACATACCGTTGGGTGCTTCTATTTATAACATAAACTTTCCTTTATTTTATTATTCTATTACAACCGCGAATAGTGATTTGTACTATTTAAAATACATTAAAAACCCACGTTTGTTGATTCGTTATGTACATATATACGTTATTAAATGGAACCAGCTTTCTTTTTGGAGTAATGACACTATTAATAATATGATTAGGGTATGATTGGTTAAAAGTAAATAAATAGCCATGTGTGTTTAAAAAATATTAAAATAATAGGTTTTAGCATTGTTCATTCTTCCATAGAAAATTCTTGTTTGATGACTAATACAAGGGCGGCTATTTAAACATCTGTATTTTATTTTTAATTTTACGTATACGGAATTCATATCTTTTGTACAGTGAAATACAGAACATACTATAAAAATACAACGCCAACATCAAATTATTTGGATATACCAATACGAGATCATTAAAGCGCCTGACATGATTATTTAAAATACCACCGACACTTCGTTTTGGTGGTGGGGGCTGTAAGATTGCCTCAACTGGTGAACATATCTGTGATTGTTTGGTGATTTTGTAAAAAATAAAAAAAAAAAGATAAAGAAAAACCTCTTAAGAACGGGCACTGCCCGCAACTTGTTCAGCGGAACAAACCTTGGTCAAGTATACTTCTATTACTATTTTTTTGGTTTCAATTGACACGTGGAAGCATATGATTTGTTAATCTTATTTCTTTTAAATCCAACTTATATATTTTATTAATAAAAAAATGAAGTTGGATTGATTGTGAATAAAAGTTCACAATCAATTTGATTGTGTATGTGAAAAAGAGAGATTATTTTTTTGATAAATAGTTTGGGTTAGTTGGTTTTTAATATAAGATTTTTTCCTAACTTTCTCATGATATTTATGATATGTTAAGCTATACTTCAGTCTAGGTATGTAAGACTCCACGACCAAAATGTTATCCCTATGATAAGTTATTTTTTCTAATTAACAATCTTCAATTGTCTTTTAAAATATTGAACATTTAGTTTTTATAATAAGCTATTTTTTAGCAATAGCATTTGTTCAATGCATATGATTTTTTAAATTAAAAATACTTTACCAAGTAGGTGATATTTTCTTTTACAATATTTTTGATAATTGTTTTGAAAATTTTGATTATTGAACATCTTTAACATTTTTAACAATTTTAATTAAAAATTCTACTTTATTAATTAATCTAATTATCTTATGAAACATAAACTCTAAAAGTAATCAAATATTGTAAACAACATAAATACTATTTATCATTCGACTTACGTTTAAATTTTGATTCTTCATATAGATAGAACGATTGAATAAAAGATCATCAAATATTTGTTCGAAATTTTATTTCATTTATTTTGGGATAAACAAAACAACCAATAGCAGTTATAGCACTGTATTTGAAATTATTTGATGATAACACAATTGAATTATGAAGTTCAATAATTCAGCACCCCTGGGCCCAAATACTTCAAGATTCCCTTATGAAATATAGTTGTCGATAGATTGGTTCTAACTAGTGGTGGCGTGGTGCAGAAACCGGTCCTTTTTTTAAACAGGTTTCGGCTCTAAACTGGTTTCGGTTCTAAATTTGTTTTTGATTATGATCAACAATGTCAAGAATCAGTTCTTGTTAGGTTCGAGTATTGACCGGCTTTTATTGGACTTTTGCCGTTTCCGGTACCCGTTTTTGCCTGTTCCGGTTTCGATTTCTCTAAGAAACCTAAATCACATGCATGAATCCGTTTATGCAGGTAGAACCAGTTCTCGTTCGGGTTAGTTCTGAAACCGGTTTTTCTTGCCCCACCTCTAGTTTTATCCTAAACTTAATTGATAGCTTGTTAGTTGCAAGATAAGAATTAACTTGGCGCCATCTAAATTCATATTGATTCAATCGATGGAACTTTCTATCAAATCCATAACACATAAATTGATTTTAATGAATATTCGTTCTTCTAATTGATCATTTAAATTGTTAAATCAGTTTGCTTTCTTTTAATTTGTCGCGATTTCAATCTGTTATAGTTTTGATTCTTTTTTAGTGAAAGATGTTTGCTCATGAAAATTTTTTTAAATGAATTGTATAATTGATCAAACACATGATGCAAAATTATATATAAAAGCGGAGTGTTAGATCTCCTAAACAAACCTTTTTTGTTAGAAAAAATAGGAAAACACTTGACCTTTTAATTTTTAAATAATAGTTAGGGTAAAAATAGTAAAATATTTTTTTTTTTTTAGTTTTTTCAAATTTTCCTGTTATTATAAATCTTTATAACATTTTTTTGTACAATAATATCTTTTTTTAAAGTAACCATACTTTAAAATCAAACATTTTTCATCTTTAGTTTGAGTATAACAATAATGTATATACATTTTTGAAAAATCTTTTACATTAACGTTTATATTGTATTTTTATGTATTGTACTATTCTATGCTATTTTTTTCACTCTTGTGATGTATTCTTTTGTGTTGTATTTTTTTGTTATGTTCTTTATATGTTGTCTTTTGTTTAATATATAATGCACATTTAGAAAAGTGTACTGCATGTTTTAAAAATACAGTATATATACCAAGAATGTAATGTATTTGTAAAAAAAAATCTAAACTGAATTCTTTTTATATATTAATATTATACTTATATAAAAAATAAAAAAAACGTTTAATTTTATGTTGTAATTGTGTTTTTGAATTTTATAAGAAAGCTTGCAAATATATAAAAAGTAAGAGAAACCTTAAAAAAGAGGATAAAAGTTTTTATACCTGAATCAAATTTTCTTTGCCTTTCTTTTCATATTAAGATGTCACGCTATTATTATTTTTTACGTTTTAAACATTTTACTAAAAATGGAAATTTTCCTTGTTACTAACCCATATGAAAGTTTTGGATGCTTTATGCGTCGCTTACAAAGCTTTTTTTTGCTTTTTAATTTTACTTAATTAATTACAATCCACTCTATAGAATTATTTTAATTATTTTTTAATCAGTAATATTTTTCTATTTTTATTTTTATTTTTTGCTTTTTTATTTCATTTCAGGACTTTATCTTTATTTATCAATTTATATACAGATTCTTTCATTTAATATTTTGTTAATGGCAGTTCGGTTCTTAGAAAATATACCTAATTAAAATATTCTTTTAGTTTTTAATCCTTTTTTTCTTTATATTATATTGGTTTTTTTCGTTTCCCTTTATTCATTTACCTTTTTCTTCTTCTTCTATATTTATTGTCTTCCATCATTCATATAGGCTGTGTTTTCTTTGTTTTTTTTTTTATGCAACACTAGTCCTTTTTATCAGATATATTGGTGGCTTTGGCCAGTACTCAGTAGTATGGCCACTATCAATTTCTTTATAACCTTGTAAAAATCACTTTCACATGGTTTAATATTTAAAGTTTAGAGTGAATTTCTTGACTTTTTATACAACCTCACTCTCTCCCTCAAGTTTTCAAAGACAACTCTTTACAATATATATCTAATATAATTTGATTTGACTTAAAAACTTTTAATAGTTAGTTATAAACCTAATGATAATCATTGCTTACATTGACTGGTGGCACTAAGATGTTGACGATATGAAGAAGAGTACCACCAACTAAAAGATGTTGGACACCAACAAAACTCACCACTCAACTTTTATATATTTTACGGCTTTACGCTCTTAAGTTTCTAAATTTTATAGATTTTTTCCTTACAAACTTTGTTTCACTATCTTTTTTAATTGCTATTGTTGCTTCAAAGGTTCTCGGATCACGGTTGCACCTCGTATCCCTGCTAAAACACAGCAAAGAACACCGTTAGCCTCACCACAGGAGGGGTCCCTGTGGTCAAGACTCCAGCGTGAAATAAATAAAGGTTTTCGAACGGAGTTGAGAGCAATGGAATTGCAGAAGGTGAGAGTAGTTATGGTGAACTTACCTTGCCTTCTCCTTGAGCTTGGTATTTATATGCAACATGGTTGAGGAGATGCAGAGTATCATCTTCCCCTTGTGGAAGGTTATCTTTTATAGTTTATAGAGCTTGACCTTGTCTTTGGTGATGTTTCTATTTTTGTTTAAGTGTAAGACTGATGTGTGCTTTTGTGACATTTGCTTTTATGTAGGCTGTCATTCAGCTTGACACCAGATTGGACATTTTTACCACAAAAGAGAGAATCTTCCTTTTGTAAGGATCTTTCTTTTGCTTCTTTCCTCTTTTAGGTCTTTCGTCACTTCTCATTGGTAAAGTCTCATCCGGGCTATGGGGATTCAAGGCGTTGACCATAAATCCTTGGCAGGTGGTATCCCTGCTGTGTCGTATACCGGATGGATTATGCCAAATGCTGATTATGCGGTTCAGGCTACTCCCGTCATCAGCCCCCCCGTCACGATTTAAGGATCTTATCATTATAGAGTTGTGACTCAACTTTATCCTTCAAGTTTCTTTTAATTTGTGTGTTATTACGCGGGAGCGCAGCTGAATCTAATTTTTGAAAGAAAAAGGAAGAAAAGCATTCCCGCCGCTCGAGACTTTCTGACCTAGCGGTTATTTGTTAAATCAATCGTGTCCCCTGGCGTTTCCGACTTTCTAGGGGGAGTTAATCATTTCCATTTTTTTTTTTGAAATAAAAACTTCCATCTTCATTATTGAGGCATCGGTTCCACTCCTTTGTTCGCACAGGTTAGTTTCCGAAATTTATTCCTTGCCTTCGTTTCTCTTTTCGTGTTGTCGTCCGGTCCCTTTTGTTATCAATGGCAGGCCGATTTGATATGGCGGAGCGCCTATTGAAAATGGGAGAGTCGGAGTTTCGTGAATGATATTGGTCCTGAACTATGTCCTGTTCTTCCCTCTAGTAAGCTGTAACATCCTAATACATATATATTTATATAAATATCTAAGTGTGTGTGCAATATGTGGTGGACACTAGTTTGAAAAAAAAAATAAAAAAAATAATAATAAATGTTATGTTGAACGTGGCTATAGGTATCAACACGCAAAAAAAACAAAGAAACAAATCTATGTATGTGTGTATGAGGCGGCAACAAACATCAAAAGGGGGGTTGGTCTTTCGATCAAATCTAGAAAGAAGAAAAACAAAAACAGAAAGAAGAGAGAAGAGAGAAAGAAGAAGGGTCTCGAATGTAGACTAGACACCCCGTCTCGGAGATTCAATCGTGAGTCTAGGTTGTGAGCCACCCGAGGTTAACACGTTTTGTTATCCTTGAATCACCATAGAAGGATGTGATGTAGGTTATGAACTAGAATTCTAGAAACGTGAAATTGGGTTGAGTTTTGAGTAGTTATGTAATCCTAAACTTGTGTATAGTTGTTTTGGTATGTTTTACACTTTCCTTGTTGTATGGATCATGATGTTTGCAATGGAACCCAAGTTAGGGTTCATAAGAGTGAGATGAGAAAAATAACTCATTTGGGGTGATTACGAAAAATATGATTTTTGCTATTGTCTAAATTTGAAATTATGTATATAGGTGAAATTGAGATGTTGTAGTTGTCAAAAAAACTCATATGATGGGATTAATATGAGTTTAACCTAAATGAGTCAAATGAATTAATTTGATAAAATTAGTATAAAGTTCAAATTCAGATTATCCTAAAAAGATTGAAACCTGAAGGTTGGGTGAAAGGTGATCAGTATGAGTAATCATACAAAATATGATAATTATGTTAAACAAGTTCGAACGGGTCGGATATGTATAGTATGTGAAATATATATATATATATATATATACATACATACATATATGTGTGTATATATTCATGCAAATCTTTATATAAACATTTCAAACAGAACGTTAAATGGATATAAACATATATAGACCCGTATAGAGTTTAACAGGAAAACGAGATTTTAATAGAGAGGATAATCAAGCAGGATCTTTTGCAGATATAGGTAAGTTACCTATTTGATTGGACTTGTAGTTGTAGGATTGGATAAATCCACACTACAAGTATTTGTACATTTAGCATATATGTGATTTGTTGTTTTGAGTGAATTTAATATAAATGGTTAGGGTTAGTGCAGTTATTGTAGTTGAATAATTTACAAGGGGTGTGAACATTCAACTAGTAATAATGATTGAGTTGATTTACAAGAGTGTAAACAACCATAATAATTTGGAGGTTATGATCTACAAGAGTGTAGACATTAAATTGGTAATATGCATGCTTCGATTCACAAGATGTGTGATGTCACACCCCGAGCCGGCGGGTTGGATCGACTTCCCCGTCGGGCGGAAGGCTCCCGGAGCGCGATATCGGGAATGATAATCGTGATGATTAGATTGTTTTACATTGCACATGATATAAATAAGAAATGCTAAGTAGAATAGAATTACAAAGTTAAATTACATTAGTTTAGTTCATAATTTAACAATGTAAATCTACTATCCACATCATAATTCTTCAATCTTGTAACTGCACAAGATATACAAAATAAATCTGTAAAATGATGTTTCAAAAATATGCAGGTCCAAAAACACTAGGTCTTCTATCTGACGTTATAGTCCAAAAGTAATAACTTCTTAGTTGATATGTTCGTCACCTGAGAAGTCATGCAAAAAGATCAAGTCAACAAATGGTTGGTGAGTTCATGTAGTTTTATAAAAATGAATTTGAATAACCTGAATGACAACCTTAACCTCACCATTAACACCTATACCATCCAGTTCAATATGCTTATATATAGGGCATATGTAGGGTCGAACTTACCGCCCGCCCAGCCACCGTCCCACCACATACTAAACACACGATATATTGTTCCTGGTGATAATTAAGCATTTCATCCCATCCCTTTGATTTCATACCCATTGATTCATAGCATTTGATTTCCCTGAAAATGTTTACCTTGATCCCCCAAAATGACAACCTTAACCTCATCAATGACTACCTATGATATCCAATCAAGTATGCTTATATAGGGCATATGTAGGGTCGAACTTACCGCCCGCCTAGCCACCATCCCACCACATACCGGACTGCTTAGCATATTGTCATTAATGATAATTAAGTGTTTCGCTCCATTCACCTTCATCTTAGATTTTGATTTCCACAAATTTAATCACCTCTGATTTCTTGAGTTCGTCATGTATCCATGATTACCCCAAAAACACTTGTAGAAATATAATATTAAATGGTTGATTAAATTAATAATCAAGCATTTAAATACAACTAAGACATGATGATTGGGCCTTATTTGACTCAATCAATTAGACTTAGTTGTTGGTGGTTGTCCAAGTTGTACCCTCTCACACGTGGCCCATATCAGGCATTACCCACAAGGAGTCTACCTGTATGCGTCGGGACTTTCATGATGTCCATATCAGCTTGATCCTTTGGCCTTCTATATGCGTCGGGACTTTAAGGATATTCTTTAATTCTTGATTGTCTTTGATTCTCTTGATTTCGTTTGATAGTTTAAGTTATGCCCATGTAGCTTGACTACAAGAGTCTACTACTGTTATGGGACTTTCCGTGTGTTACACATGGTTTTGATTTACATACAACTGACATCCACCTTAGATTAAGCAATTAATGATTTCATTAGATATTAATGATTTCATTATTTCCATGATTCACAAACGGATATGATCTCCTTGATACTCTTGATTATGATCTTTAGAGTTCCATGATTTCCACAACAATTATAGATTCTTGATTAGGATCCTTAGTTTTGATCACACTTTAGATTTGATTCCATAAGATTTGATCTTTAGCTTTTGTTCTCTTAATTTCACTTTGAATTTAGATTCTTGAATTTGAATTCAATGGACTAAAGGTTTGTTTAGTTTTTAGTATTAAGGTATTACTCATAAGAGTAATTAATTAAATTGTTAGTAGTTCTACTTAACAATTACCTAGACAGAAGTATAGGTATATATATACAAACATATATAAAGCATATAATAAGTAAAAGCATTTACGTGAAACAATTTAAATAAAAAGGTTTATGCATGTTTCTCAGCCCAGCGTTTGAAAACAAAAATGTTTAGAAAAGGGGCAATGAACTCACCTGTGTTGCTCTGTATTGAATTACCCCAAAAATACGCGCTCGTTGTTGTAGACTATGTTTCTTCGGTTCTTGAGTTATTATAAGAGAATTTGAATACGATAAGTATTTATAATAGTCATCGTATCTAGGGTGTGGTCTCGGTGTGCATCTAAGTGTCCTATTGTGCTAATGTGTTTTTAAGATTTCATCTAACTAGTCTAACTTATTACCCATTAGCAAAACCCTTATCTCACAAGTATTCCTTACAATTCTTAAATAAAACGTTTTTAAGTTGATTTACTTTATGTTAAGCATTAAGTTAAATCATCTATTTCAATTTGAAAGAGTTTACAATTTAATTTCTTTTTATTAAACATAATTAATATAAAGGAAAAGCTTTTCACATGATGGGCTTGGGTTAAGCCCATTGGGCCAACCTCGGGCCCATTTCTTGACTTTAATTTCCCCGTGACTCTTTGATCGATTCTGTGTATACCCCACTTTAACTAGTTCAACTGAACCACCTAGGGTAGTTACACGTTCTTATGGAATGTCTAGGTAATAGGTGTCAATGATTTAAATCAATACCCAAAGCCTTACGTTCTTATTCTGACCCTTTATGATTTCTTCAATGTTTCGATCTAAAAAATATTACCAACTCCTTTAGAGTTAGTTGTATGATTTAAAGAAACTATTAACTTAAAAGTCCTAATATTTGTTTTCCTTGTAATTACTCATACATAGTTAAAACGATTTCATTTGATAACTCATGGTCTAAACCCTTATCACCTTTTATGAGACTTTAATTTATATGATCCCATGCACTCACCCACTTAGTTGATTTCCCATGCATGCACACACACAAAGATTTTAGCTCTTGCATACCCACCCCTTTTCAACTAACATTCAAGAAGGTTAACCGAATCATGTTCGTATCCAATTGAATGAATCAGTTGGCCCGACAGAATGAGTCCATTGGGCCGACCGAATAGGTTGTGGCCGAAAGAGTGGGCCGATCGAATGAAATTGGGCTGGTCGAATGGAGCTTCGGCCGAATGTGGTTCTTGGTCGAGCGTATGGGAGGTTGGCCGAAGGGGTGTGGGCCGTAAGAGTTGAACCGAATGGTGGTGATGGCCGACTAAACCTGTCGAGCGAATAATACCTTGGCCGAACTACGAGTTGGCTGAATGAAGGCTGGACCCGAATGGTCATTGGGCCTCCAGAATGACTATGGGCCGAAGGAGTATTTTGGGCCGACAAACTAGGCAGGCCGCCCGAATGTGGATGCTGGCCGATTGTGTGTGCTGCTTCGGTGGTTGCCTTATTCGGCCGAATGGAGTGGAGTTTCAGTTAGAGGTCTTTCGGCCAGAGGATGATGGCCATTCGGCCGGTCATGTTTACCCAGATGCGGCCCTATGGTGTCTCACTTGTTCCTACTTCGTTTTAAGGTATTGTGATGTGTTTCCTATGGCTTGAAATGGGTTAAAACCGGTTTGTAAGGGGCCGATCCAAAGGGTTTCAAAAACCCTAAAAACCAAACTTAAACATGATCTTTACCTCAAATCTGTTGGATTCAAGCCTCGATCTGTTGTACTTCTATGATCTACAAGTTATGGTGGTCGTTTTGACACCAAAAACACGCGATTTTGTGGAGTATTGAAGGAGATTTAGCTATGGTTTCTAGAGAGAGAGAGTAGAGAGAGAAAGTGGGGAACGAAAATGGGTGCTAGATCTGGTTGGTGGGGATGGTGAGGGAATTAAATGCCATCATAAATGATGGTGAAATATCCGGTTATGTCCGGGTTTGTTCGGTTCCGCTCGGTTTCGCGTATAAACGTCGTTTTCCTTTGTTTTCATAATGAAACAACTCGGTTTCCAAAATAATATTTATAAAATTTATTTTAGGTGGTTATTCCTAGTAAATTAACTAAATATCTTCCATTTATTTTAAATTTCTGAAATATTTAATTAACTGTTAAACATCGAATTGTACAGTCGTCGCGCGTAATTGTTCGAATCGTCACCCGTACGAACACGACGATAACTATACTTTTTGATACGGTTTTCAAATTATCAGATATCATTCGGAGCGTTAAACTTTCAGATATATTCGTATAGATCGTGACCTATACGAAAAATCCGTCGATTTAGCATTCACGCAACGACATTCGTTGTTGTTTTGTTCTGTAAGGCCTCACATAGGTTTGTACATAATGAAATCTTAACAAATAATCACATGATGGTTCTGTATCGCCAGATAATTATCTGACTGATGAACCATAATTCTGTGCTTTGTTTCTCTGAAATGATTTTGTATTTGCTCTTTGATAACACGAAATGATAATGATACATGATATGAACATGAAATGCACTGAAATACATATAGTTTGTACCTGATTATTGTTCGAGTTAATGTTGAGATCACTGTTCCGGTGACGTTTCCGGCACTGATGTTACAGTCTCCCCTTGTTAGAGAAATTTCGTCCCGAAATTTAAGAGTCGTTATCAGGTACGTCTTCCTCTGTAAACAGTTGGGGATACTTGGACTTCATGTGATCTTCGCGTTCCAAGTAAACTCAGGACCGCGCTTTGAGTTCCAACGAACCTTTACAATCAGAATACGGCTTCGCCTTAGTTGTTTAACTTTGCGATCCATAATTTCTAAAGGTTCCTCGATAAAGTGTAACTTTTCATCAACTTGAATTTCTTCGATTGGAATGACGAGTGACTCGTCAGCAAGGCATTTATTTAAGTTTGAGACGTGAAACACGTCATGCACACCACTGAGTTCGTCGGGTAATCTCAGTCTATACGCCACCGGACCAATATGCTCGATGATCTCGAACGGTCCCACATATCGTGGTGCTAACTTGCCTTTCTTTCCAAAACGTACTACACCTTTCCATGGGGATACCTTCAACATGACACAGATTGTTTACATTGCACATGATATCGTGAATGATAATCGTGATGATCAGATTGTTTACATTGCACATGATATATAAACGAGAAACTTGCTAAAATAAAATAGAATTACAAAGTTAAATTACATCAGTTACGTTTATAATTTAACAATGTAAATCTACTATAACATCATAAATCTTCAATCTTGTATCTGCACAAGATACACAAAATAATGGTGTATGATGTCCAAAAATATGCAGGTCCAAAAAGCTAGGTCCTCTATCTGTAACCTAGTCCAAAAGAAACAACTCTTCAGTTGACCTGTTCGTCACCTGAGAAGTCATGCAAAAATAAAGTCAACACATGGTTGGTGAGTTCATATAGTTTAGTAATTGAAAATGATTTGAAAACCTCCTTCGGTAAAGACCCTAACCTCATTAACTTCACATGTAATATCCATATCGGTATGCTTATATATAGGGCATATCCCTGGGTCGAGCCAACAAACCCGCCCAAACGCCGTCCCACCACATACTAATACGCATATGACACTGTTGTTAATGATAATTAAGCATTTTTACCCTACACACCTCTGATTTAGATTATGCTTTCCAACATTTGATTTACCTCTGCTCCTCTTAAGTTCATCATAGTTACATGATTTCCCAAAAGTCAGTGATAGAAATAAAATGTTAATATTTAATTAAATAAATAAATAAAACATTTAAATACAACTAAGACATGATGATTGGGCCTTATTTGACTCAATCAATTAGACTTAGTTGTTGGTGGTTGTCCAAGTTGTAACCTCTCACACGTGACCCATGTCAGGCATAACTCACAAAGAGTACACCTGAACTGAGCGGGATTTTAATGTTTTGCCCTTACAGCTTGACCCAATGGTCTTCTGTACATGCGGGGACTTTAAGGATATCCTGTGGTTCTTGATCTCTTTGATTCTCTTGATATGACTTTGATATTGATTTCGTTTGACAGTTCACGTTATTGCCCGTATAGCCTGACTACAAGAGTCTTCTATACCTGAAGGGGACTTTATATGTGTGTTACACGTGGTCTTGATTCCCTATACAACTGACATCCACCTTAACTTGAATATTAATGATTTCATTAGATTATAATGATTTCATTGTTTCCATGATTCACACACATTTATGATTTCTGATTCCTTGAGTCTCTTGATCTTGATCTTTAGAATTTCCATGATTCACAATGATAATTGATTCTTGATTATGATTCTTTGTTCTCAGATTCCACACTGAATTAGATTTCCTTTGAATATTATCTTTTGTTTTAGTTCCTTTGATTTCACTTTGAATTTAGATTATTGAATTTGAGCTTGATGGCCTAGGGGTTTATTTGGAGTTTAAATTTAAAGTATTACTCATAAGAGTACTTTAATTAACTTGATAATTTGATTTGTTTAATAATTACATAGACAGGAGTCTAGGAGTATCAACAAACATATATATGCAAAACATATAATAAATAAAAGCATTTAAATAAACACTTTAAATAAAAACAGTTTACGCATGCTTCTCAGCCCCGCGTTTTAAAACAAAAATGTTAGAAAAGGGGCAATGAACTCACCTGTGTTGCTGTGCAATTGAATCACAAAAGATAATGCTCGCTCTTTGATGGTTGCTTATGTATCTTTAGTACCTGAGTTGTTTTAAGAGAATTCGAATACGATGAGCATATATATAGTGGTCATCGTATCTAGGGTTTGGTCTTGTTGTGCAACTACGTGTCCTAGATGCTAATGTGTTTCTAGGATTCATCTAACTTAATCTAATTTATTACCCGTAAGTCTCCCATGTCCCAAGATTATTCATCAATAAACCCTAGGTGAGTAGGGTTTATTCTAATTACATTACAAGTCTTTAATTCAACATTTTTAAGTTAGGCATTTATTTAAAAACCATTTAATTTAATTTAATAAAGTTTACAATTTAATTTTTTTATTAAAACGTAATTTATTTAAAAGTAGGGTATAATTAACATGATGGGCTTGGGTTAAGCCCATTGGGCCACTCTCGGGCCCATGTATTAGACTTTGCTCTTTAAACGATTTCTTGATAATTCTTTGCTAAACTAAGCCTAGATAGTTTATGAAAACATCTAGTTTAGTTGTATGTCTTTAGCTTAAACCCTTAGCGTTGTTGCATAAATCCATTGTTTATCCTCAATTCCATGTGATATAGAAAAATGTAAGTTTAGTATTTGTTTAGTAACTTATCGATGTCCTAGTCCTTAATATGAAAACCTTGATATTTCATTATGCACTCACTCCCACCCATGCATGGGGTTTACGTGGGTGTTCCCATGCACACACACATGCTTATCCCTTAAAATTCATGTACTCACAACTCCACTCGAATCAACCAACCATCCTATTCATTTCATTACAATGCAGCCTAGCCAACCATGTCTTTGGCCGATCGAATGAAGGACCCGAATGAAAGATTGGTCGAATGTGGGTGGTGGTCGAACCAGAAGTGCCGACCGAATGAGAAAGGTGTCGAATGAATGCTTGGTCGAATAAGTCTTGAGCCCGAATGGAGGTGATGGTCGAATGGGGTCTGTCGAATGTGGTTGTCCGAATGGGTATGTGGTCGAATGAGCTTGACTGAAAGAGGCTTGATTCGATGGTTGCCCATTGGCTGAATGAGGGTTGCTTCGCAACTAGCCATTCGCCGAATGAGGAGGCTGGTTCGCCCTGTCCATTCGCCGAATGAAGGATTCGCCTGGGCCATTCGACCCTCTGCTTGGGAGTCATTCGGCCGACGACCTGCAACAACTCCATCCCCCATTTTCGAGCTATATGGTTAAAATAATGAACCAATACTCGTTCCTAACACATTCTAAGAGTTTAGTGAGGAATTTCCCTAAGATTTTATGGCATATAACCGGCCAAGAAGTGGGTTCGAACCTAGGGTTAGAAAACCCTAAAATCGCATCAAAAATCGTGATTTTACCTCGATTCAAATGGTTCAAAGCAAGGATCGATTGTACTTTCGTGATATACGTGTTGTAGTGGTCGTTTTGACACCAAAAACGCTAGAATCGGTGAAGAAACGAGAGAGATCGGGCTATGGTTTCTAGAGAGAGAAAGTGTAGAGAGAGAGTGAACGAGATGGGTTGGTGGCTGGTGGTTGTGTGGTTTAAATGGCATTAAAATCCATAATAAATGGTTTGGGTTTTACCCGGGTATGTTCGGGTTCGTTCGGTTTCGCGTGGTTTTACGTAAAAACGTCGGTTTCTCACCGTTTTCGTAACGAAACGACTCGGTTTTAAAAATAGAAGTTATAAAATTATTTTAGGTTGTAATTCCTAATAAATTAACTAAATATCTTTTATTTATTTTAAATTTAAAATATTAATTGACTATTTAAATTGAATCGTACGGTCATCGCGCGTATTCGTTCGAATCGTCACCCGTACGAACACGACGATAACTATACTTTCCAATATTGTTTTCTAATTATAGAATATCATTCAGGACGTTAAACTTTCAGGTATATTCGTACAGATCGTCACCTATACGAATAACCCGTCGATTTAGCATTCACATAACAATATTCGTGTGTTTTGTTCTTTAAAGTCTCGCATACGTTTTTACATAATAAATCCTAACAAATAATCACATGATGGTTCTGTAATGCCAGATAATTATCTGACAGATGAACCATTGTTCTGAGTTTTGTTTCTCTGAAATGATTCTGAACTTGCATTGTGAGAACATAAAATGATAATGATGCTTGATATGAATATGAAATACACTGAATTACATAGAGTTCATACCAGATTACTGTTCACGTTACTGTTCCGATCACTGTTCAGGTGACGTTTCCGGCACTGATGTTACAGTCTCCCCTTGTTAAAGAAATTTCATCCCGAAATTTAAGAATTATTATCGGGCACAGCTTCCTCTTCAAACTGTTGGGGATACTTTAATTTCATGTGATCTTCACGTTCCCAAGTGAACTCAGGTCCGCGCCTTGAATTCCATCGAACCTTCACACTCAGAATACGGCTTCGCCTCAGTTGTTTAACTTTGCGATCCATAATCTCTAAAGGTTCTTCAATGAAGTGTAACTGTTCGTCTACTTGAATTTCTTCGATTGGGATGGCGAGCGATTCGTCAGCAAGGCATTTCTTTAAATTTGAGACGTGAAACACGTCATGCACACCACTGAATTCATCTGGTAGTCTCAGTCTATACGCCACAGGACCAATACGTTCGATGATTTCGAACGGTCCCATGTATCGTGGTTCTAATTTGCCTTTCTTAACAAAACGTACTACACCTTTCCATGGGGAAACCTTTAACATAACACGATCTCCCACTTGGAATTCCAACGGCTTGCGCCGTCTGTCGGCATAGCTTTTCTATCTGCTTCTTGTAGCTTGTAGTCTTCGTTGAATCTGGGAAATCTTGTCAGAGGTTTCCTGAATAAGTTCTGGCCCAGTTATTCGATTGTCTCCAACTTCAGTCCAACAGATCGGTGATCGACATTTTCGGCCATACAGAGCCTCGAATGGTGCACATCCGATACTGCTGTGATAACTGTTATTGTAGGAGAACTCGATCAGTGGCAAATCGGAATCCCAGTTCCCACCGAAGTCCAATATACAGGTTCTTGACATGTGCTCTAGGGTTTGAATAGTACGTTCGCTTTGACCATCCGTTTGTGGGTGGTAAGCTGTACTTAGGTTCAACGGTGTCCCTAGAGATTTCTGCAACGATTGCCAGAACCTTGATGTAAATCTGCTATCTCTGTCAGAAATAATAGACAATGGTACCCCATGGCGTACCACTATCTCATTGATGTACAATCTCGCCAGTTTACCCATCGTGAAAGTCTCACGCATCGGCAATAAATGAGCAGATTTTGTCAAATGATCAATGATCACCCAAATTGTATCATGACCACTGGAAGTGCGGGGTAGCTTGGTAATGAAGTCCACAGGTATTTGTTCCCACTTCCAGAGCGGAATCTCAGGCTGTTCCAATAAACCTGATGGTTTCTGGTGTTCCGCCTTTACCTTCGCGCACGTTAAACATTGACCGACGTACTCAGCTATATCTTTCTTCATTCCCGGCCACCAATAAAATCCACGCAAGTCTTGGTAGATTTTGTCAGCGCCCGGGTGTACAGAGTACTTGGTCTTGTGCGCTTCATCAAAGATAAGTCTTCTCAATTCGTCTACCGCCGGAATCCATATACGATTCTGGTAGTAGATCATTCCATCAGGCTTAGTATCAAATTGTTTCTCCGCTCCGCAATCAAGTTCTGTCTTTAGATTTCCACGGTCTACTGATTCTTGTTGTGCTTGAATAATCTTGTCTTGCAAACTGGTTCGCACAGTCATTCCCATTGCTCTAACGCGCAAGTGTTTGACCCGTTCCTTCCGGCTCAAGGCATCAGCTACAACGTTCGCCTTTCCCGGATGATACTTAATCACACAATCGTAATCATTCAGAAGTTCAACCCAACGGCGTTGTCGCATGTTGAGTTCCTTCTGATCAAAGATGTGCTGAAGACTTTTGTGATCAGTGAATATGGTACACTTGGTGCCATATAAGTAATGTCTCCAAATCTTCAAGGCGAAGATTACTGCTCCCAGTTCAAGATCATGAGTAGTGTAGTTCTTCTCATGAATTTTTAACTGTCTTGAATCATAAGCAATAACTTTGTCACGCTGCATTAGTACACAACCAAGTCCCTGCTGGGATGCATCACAATACACAACAAAGTCATCACATCCTTCTGGGAGAGATAGGATTGGAGCATCACACAATTTCTGTTTCAATGTCTGAAAAGCATCTTCTTGTTTCTGCTCCCAGACGAACGGTTCACTCTTCTGAGTTAACTTAGTGAGAGGCAAAGCTATCTTAGAAAAGTTCGAGATGAACCTCCTATAATAACCTGCCAATCCCAGAAAAGACCGTATCTCCGTTGGCGTCTTCAGAGTGTCCCAGTTCTTTATCGCTTCAATCTTGGCGGGATCTACGTGTATTCCCTCGCTGTTAACCACATGACCCAGAAATTGAACTTCTCTTAGCCAAAATTCACATTTTGAGAATTTGGCATAAAGTTTCTTTTCCTTCAACAGCTCCAAGATCTTTCTGAGATGTTGCTCGTGCTCTGCTTTGGTCTTAGAATAAATCAGTATGTCATCAATAAAAACAATGACAAACTGATCTAAATATGGTTTACACACTCGGTTCATGAGGTCCATGAAAACCGCTGGTGCATTCGTCAATCCGAAAGGCATCACCAGGAATTCATAATGCCCATATTTGGTTCGGAAAGCCGTCTTCGGTATGTCTTCGTCTTGAACTCTAAGTTGATGATAACCGGACCGTAGATCGATCTTCGAGAAATACTGAGCTCCTTGTAACTGATCAAACAAGTCATCAATCCTCGGCAATGGATACCGATTCTTGATAGTTAACTTGTTTAGTTCTCGATAGTTGATGCACATTCTAAACGATCCGTCTTTCTTCTTCACGAACAAGACCGGAGCTCCCCAAGGTGAGTAGCTCGGTCTGATGAATCCTTTATCCAGTAACTCCTGTAACTGGTTTGACAATTCCTGCATCTTCGAAGGTGCTAGCCTGTAAGGAGATTTAGCAACAGGAGTTGCTCCAGGAACAAAATCAATTCGGAACTCTACCGGTCGCGCAGGTGGCAAACCTGGTAAATCTTCAGGGAATACCTCTGGATACTTTTTCACTACCGGTACGTCTTGTATCTTTTTCTTGTCTTTCTCCTTTTCCACCACGTGAGCCAGGAAGGCTACACACTGCTTCTGTAAACACTTTCGTGCCTTTATGCAATAAATGATTTTGACACTTCGTTTTGCTTGATCCCCTCTGACTTCCAATACACAGTTATCCGGCAATGGAACTCGAAGCAGCTTCTCAGAACAGATGACTTCCACGCGGTTAGAGGAAAGACAATCCATTCCAACAATGATATCGAAACTACCCAATTCCATCGGTATCAAATCGATGGCAAACGTATAACCATTAAGTGTCAACGGGCAATTCCTGTATACTGTACTAACTGTGATCTGTTTTCTGTTAGCTACTTCTATGATGTAAGGGGAGTCTCACTGTTTCTCTATAAAATCTAGTTGGTATGCAAAATCGGCAGAGATAAAACTCTGGTCCGCACCAGTGTCAAATAGAACAGATGCATAAAAGTCATGTAAGAGAAACGTACCAGTGACCACATTTGGGTCCTGGCGTGCAGCTGGTGCTCCAATGGCAAAGGCTAGTCCACGAGGAGCTTGAACTGCCTGTTGAGCCTTCTTCGGGCAGTTCTTTGCAAAGTGGCCTTGTTCGCCACAGTTATAGCATCCACCATGGTTCTGATTAGCTGGTGGAGGAAGAGCCAAAGCAGCATTGTTGGCTGCTTGGTTAGGTGTCATCCGGCAGTGTTGGACCCAATGGCCCTTTTTTCCACATCCCGTGCATTGCTTGCAGGGAGTGCTAGCAATATGATGGTACTGACACTTGGCACACAAAGGATACGTGCCAGTGTAGGGTTTGCGGTTGGGGTTTTGTGGTGCTGGTGCTACTTGTTGAAGAGGTGTGGCCACCGTGTAGTTCTTGAAGGTCTTCTGTTTCTTCTTCGGATGTTGCTGGTGATGTGGCTTCTTTAACGACTCTTCCTTTCTCTTACCAGTGTCAGCCTCTTTCTTCAGAACTCCCGAGGCAACCATTAAATCAGTGAGTTTTCCAGACAATCTCACAGCAGACTCGACAGTGGTAGGGTTGGCTGAAACAACCATGCCCTGAATGCAGGCGGGGAGTCCACCTACAAATCTATCTATCCTTTTCTCCAAGGTTGGTACCATGTCTGGCACCAGAGCAACTAACTCGTGGTAACGAGTAGTGTAACCAATGTGATCAGCCCCCTTCATCACATGGTTGGATAACTCAACCTCCAGTTTCTGCAGCTCATTCTTGGGGCAGAATTCCGTTCTCAGTAGTGTCTTGAAGTCTTCCCATGGCATGGCCATAGCTTCATCTCTTCCTCTTGCATTAACTTGGCCATTCCACCAAGTCAAGGCTCGCTTGTTGAATGTTCCAGCAGAGTAGCAAACCTTGTGATGCTCTGGACAACTGCAGAGATCCAGAGTGGCTTCTATTTTATCTATCCATTGGATTAATCCAACGGCTCCTTCAGACCCACTAAAACTGGGTGGCTTACATCCTACAAAGGATTTGTAGGAGTAATGCGATGAACTTCCAGTATTACCACTGGCTTCTCCTGATGAGTTGCCAGTATTGTTGATCTCGTTACGGAAACGGCTGAACATTTCCGGTAGTGCTTCTTTCATCTGGCTGGTCATCTGACTGCTCAGAAAAGTCACCAATGCAATAGTGGCAGGATCCAGCATCGGTGTTGTGATCGGGCCAGATGATTGGGTTATCAGTGGAGGAGGAGGAGGAGGCGGAGGCGGTGGAGGAGGTGGCGGTGGTGAATCAGGTGGTGATGGTGTCGAAGAGTGTGGAGCTTGGTCTTGTGTTGATGTCAACAGGGGAGGTTGTCTTCGTGGCGGCATTCTGATCATAACCAATAAAGTTATTGGTTAGTGCAATGATCGAATACTGATGCGTGTTTGCTTTTCATGTGTTTTTATCGTTTAAAGTTGCGTTTTTATGTGCATTTCACATGGAACAATGATACTTTGAGATACAATGTTGATTTGCAGGTAAAGATGCGTTAGATGGATGCCCGGGGGTGTTAATGACGTAAAACGAGGCACAGACAGATCAGAAACAATCGCGGAAAGCTCAGAACTTCGGAAGCGCATATCTTAAGCTAGAAGAAGAGTTACGGAATCCATAATATATGAAAACTGAGTTTCTCGACGAGACGAAGAGGTTGGTTAGATCAGACAGGGCGTAGGCTACGCCCAAGTCGGCGTAGGCTACGCCCAAGTCAGCGTAGGCTACGCCCGGGCGTAGGCTACGCCCAAAAATGCAGCGTTGACAGAATTTTACCACCGTTCAGATGTGCCCAGTGTAGGCTACGCCCGGGGTGGGCGTAGGCTACGCCCAAAACGCGGAAAACACCTTTTTAACCCTAATTTGCCTATTTTCATGGGGGAATCTCCCTAGGACGAAAATTAGACTTTTTGGGGGACTTCTTGGGCGATTTTGGAGCACTTTTGGAGCTTTCTAAGGCTACGAAACATCAATTCAATCATCAAGATCGAGATTACAACATGCAATTTCACATGAAGATTGAAGATTCAAGCATCTCAATGTCCGGCTAAGCTCTCGTGATCATCTCCGGGTAGAGAATTAGGTTTGATAGATAGGTTTGCTATTTGATTTTTTTAACATTGGTATTGAATTTGTTCTTCGTAGATTTGTGGATTCAATAGTGCTTGATTGTTAAAAGATTACGATTTTTGATTGATTTTGCAATTCCAAGTTCAAGTTTATTGCTTTCTTTTCATTCATCGTATGATTGAATGGGTAATTAACGGAATTGGGTTTTAAAGTCTTTTATAAATCATTGTTTTTGTAGAACTAGTAATCAATCGAGTCAACAACATCGGTCTAGCTATCGGTTGTCAACAAGATCATTGCTTTGTTCTCAAAACCATACATGTTTATCAATTAAAGCATGAATCATGTCTATGTGATTCCCAATTGACAAATTAATAAAAACCTAATTGTCTTCCTGATTTGAAACCCGGAGTGATCACCTTTTCCATCTATTGTTTACAACTCTTTTGTTTTAATTCGTTTGTTTTCAGTTCAAGTTAATTGTTTTCTAATTAAAAACCTAAACTCAACATTTTCAAGTTTACTTTTCAATTTGAAGTAGTTAATTAGTTTGTGTTGAAAGTAATTTCCACTAGACTTCTCGTGGATCGATACCCGACTTCCCTATCTAATTGGGTAGTAGGACTTGAGTGAAAACTCTTATTTTTGGTTGGTACTTCGACACCGATCAAATTTTGGCACCGTTGCCGGGGAGTCGTGCGCAAATTACTTTCAATTACATTTTATTTTGTTTATTTGTCAGATTTACACGGGTTGTGTTAGTGTGCAGGTAATCTCAGGTTTGCATGCATACTAGGTATTCTGGGAGATCTTCACCATTGAACTTCGATCCAGAAATTGAACGCACTGCTCGTAGGAATCGAGTACTCCATCGGACAGAGCTTGCATCTCCAAACATTCAACAACAATTGACGATGGAGTTTCCACCTGATCCACCAAGGTTTGAGGATTTTGAGAATCCGCAAGGTAACCCAAATCCTCCACCACCACCACCTGCTCAACCCCAATTTCAACATATCCCTCCTCCTAACCATCCCCCTAATGATGACCACCATACCAACACCACTGAAGAAAGACACACTTTTGGGGGAGGAAGTCATCATGGAACAATAGGGAGTGATGAGAACAACATACAGAATTGGGATGATGGTTTAAATGGTGGTGATTACAACATGCAAAATGTCAATGCTGCTTATGATGATCCTTACGGGTATCCTCCACCACAACCACAAATGCAAAACCCTTACCCATCAAATCCACAACCATTGAATCAAGGGGGTTATGGCTTCCATCATCAACAACCACAGTACGGTTATCCTCATCAGCAAGGGTTTAATAGGCCACCAAGACCACAAAATCAGAATTATGGGCCTGGAATCCCTATGCCTCCTCCAAACATGGGAGTGCCCATGAACTACAATCAAGGCATGGCACATGCACAAGGTGCCACTACTTACTTTAGACATGCTTTGGCTACCAATTCCTCACCGGTAGTGACACCTGTTAGGCATGGTAGATCCTTTGAAGTGAGACGAGCAGTGTTGTCATCCTTGCCCACATTTCATGGAAGAGCTACTGAAGAACCATATCAGCATTTGCAAGAGTTTGAACAATTCTGCCAAGTCACGGGTGGCCAAGGGTTTTCAGCAGATGAAGTTAAGTTAATATTGTTCCCTTTTAGTTTGAAGGATAGGGCTAAGGAGTGGTTTTCTACACTACCAGCAGCTAGCATCTACACTTGGGCTGAGATGCAGCAACAATTTCTAAGTGAGTTCTACACCATGAAGAAAACAACTGAAGCTCGGGCTGCTATTAGAAACTTCAAGCAAAAAGGAGGAGAGTTATTTCATGAGGCCTTTACCCGATTCAAAGACATGTTGAGGAAATGTCCACATCATGGGATCAACATGTGGGAGCTCTTGGTTGCTTTCTATGATGGGATGTCATCGGGGGATATAAGGGACATCAACTCCCAAAGCAATGGGACTTTCTTGTACAACCATGTACAAGTGGATTGGGACATGCTCGAACGAATGAGTGCCACTTCAAAAAGGTTAGAGCAATCTAACAAAAGATCAAAGCATGAGTCAGTTAATGGTGCATCTGCACAGTTAAGTGAGGAACAATTAGAAGTCATGGCACAAAAGGTGGCCAAACTCGCTGGATTGGGAAAAGAAAACACTACATTAGAAAAAATTTTTAGTGTATGTGGTGGATGTGGAGAGTTAGGACACAAAGCTAGTCAGTGTTCGGTGTCGTTTGGTCCAACTGAAGAAGTCAATCAAGTATATGGAGACATGAACTCCAACACTTACCATCCGGGGCTGCGCAACCATCCTAACTTCAGGTATGGTAACACTACAAATCAAATGAATCCAAATTTCCAAGTACCTGATAATCAAGGAGGTTACAAGAAACCATATCAAGGAAATCCACAACAAGGGTTTCAAAACAACTATAGGCACCAACCTCCACAACAAAGTGGATCAACATCTAATTCTGAAGTTTCAAGGCTAGATGACATATTTGAGATATTGAAAGAGATGAAGAAAGAAAATGAGATGCGGGACAAGGCGTTCAATGCTTTGAACAAGCAAGTAGGGCAGATGGCAGAGGAACTGGCGAGAAGAAATCCTGGAACGCTTCCAAGTGACACACATGTGAATCCAGCACATCAAGGCTCAGGCTCAAAGAACTTTCATGTCAATGCTGTAAGTACTCTTTCAACAAATGGTGTGAATGAGCTTAATTTGAAAAAGCATGACCCATCTCAAGATGAGAGGTGGAGAATTTTTGAAAATGTTAAAATTAATTTACCATTGCTTGATGATATAAAGAAAGTGCCTGCCCATGTTAAGTTTTTGAAAAGATTGTGCACTAAAAAACGGCATCATAAGATACCAAATCAAGTTGAGTTAACAATGAATACAGATGCCGTTTTGTCGGGTGAATTGCCACCTAAACTTCTAGATCCAGGGATGCCTATGATTGCTATACAAATTGGGAATTTTCAAATTGATCAGGCATTGTTGGATTTGGGAGCGTGTGTTAGCATTCTCCCCGGGAGTGTGTATGACCAATATGATTTTGGTCCGTTAAAGAAAGTTGACACTACATGGTGTTAGCTAATCATACATCTACACTTCCTAGGGGAATGTTATCTGATGTGATTGTTAAGGTGGGCAATTTTTACTATCCAGTTGATTTTTTGGTTTTAGACTGTGCTGAAAGGGCCAAAGACACACATCCTTCAGTCATTTTGGGTAGACCTTTTCTTGCCACGGCACATGCTATGATTGATTGTGCCAACGGGACCGTGGGGTTAAGGTTTGGTGGCCGGGAAAAGCAGATTAACATGTTTGAGATTGCTACTAACCCTCTTATCAAGAATGAATGCTCAAAAGAAAACATTGTTGACAGGTGTGACTTCCTTTCTAAGGAAGATAACACCAAAGAGGAGTGTTTTATGTTGCACATGTCTGAAGTAACAAAAGTAGAACAACCCAAGGATGATAAAGATGCTGAGAAGAAAGGGGCATCAAAATATGATGGGTGGATACCGAAATGGAGAAGGACAAAGAATGAGAAGAAAGCTAAATCCCTTGAGTTTGATGAAGAAAAAGTAAGATTAAAGATGTTTGGACCCAACTGGGAAACCTGGGAAGATTTGCCTGAGTCACGAAAGCTTGATTTTGTGGGCTATGCAACAGGTGATAGCCTTTTCAGGCCACCTTGAGTGGCGGTGGGTATGGTCTGGCTGAAGACCATAAACAAAACTTAGCGCTGCACAGGAGGCAACCTGTGTGTTTGTATTGACTTTATTTAGCTATTTTGTTTATTTTTAAATGTTTTCGCATTTAACTTTTTTGTTTTGTTGAGTTCCTGCCACAATCATAGCTGGAAATAGGTGTGGAGAAGACTCATGGAGATTCAAGGTCACACTGACATCATTAACATTATCTACGTCACAAGGGCAACAAGATCAGGTCCATGTGCGCTTTCCATGCTTTCATAACTTTTTGTTTGTTTGAATTATGTTTGACAATTTGTGTTTGTGTGGTTTTTAATGTTTGGTTGAAGTTGATGTTTATTGAAATGGAGTGTAATTAATAGGGAATTTGAATGGGGCATCTGGGTAAGTCATCACATCATCCTTATTTCACACTCATAATTAATGAAAATTTACATTGGGGACAATGTAAGGTTTAAGTGTGGGGATGAGGGGAAACTTTGAAAAAGTTTAAAAATTGTTCCAAAAGTGGTCTTTTTGTACACGAAAAACAAAATTTTTCTCAAAGACAATCGTGAAAGTGTCTTGAACCGGTGTATACGTTTAAATTCGCAATTATGCCTAGTTCTTTAAGTTGCGGAATAAAGTCTTCTTAGTAAGTTATATGAAAATTTGGTAAGTGAGTCTCAATTAAGGATACAAGGCTAGATAGTGGATAAACGTGCATGTTTTACATCCTAAACCCGTGACCACCGTTTTTGTGAGAAATTGAGCCTATATAGAGCATGAGATAGAGGTAGAATTGAATGCTCATTTTCTTTTGATGTTTGATTACCATGATGTTGTCGTCATTTCAGAACTTGCAAAGATAATACATGTTAAGACCATGAGTGAGAGTGTGCACAAACGTGATAGAGGCATTAGGATAACCCTTTGTTCAGCCTTTTTGTTTGTTTTGCCAAATCTTGACAAATCCCTTAGTCACCCTTTTGAGCCAATCACCCATTCCTTTGTTAAACCAAGACCCGAAAATTTACCTATTAGCCATTTTAGTTTTGAACCCATTTTGTGAATCCAAGTTGAGTAGTATTAATATTTGAAAAGAAAAAAAGAAAAAAAAAAGAAAGAGAAAAAGAAAAAAAAACATTTGTTCATAGTATTATTAGTAGTGTTTATAAATAAAAAGTAGTCAATAAAGGTAATTACTTGCCTTAGTGATTATGTGTTGAAGTTTTATTTTGGTGAAGTAAACTTGGATTCATACTTTTGTAGCCATTTCTATTTCTTTTCCTTACCTCAGCCCTAGCCAACATTACAAACTTTAAAGACCTCTTGATTTGAGTATACTTTGCACTAATGGTGGAGATGTGATTGCTTTGCAAGCCTATGATAATGATGCATCATTAGTGGGCTGAGAGTTTAGAAATACTAGTGCATCATTGCTAGTCCAGAAACAAAACCGAGTGGAGTGTTTATTGTGAGAGGTGTAAATGCATGCATGTGAACCATTTAAAGCTAAGTGTCCTTGGTTAGGGATTTTCTTGTCGAATGTGTCATATTGCTTGCTAGGATGTAAATCCGTTGAAGGTTGTAAGTCTTGGGAATTAGGTGTGATTTTGGATTTTTGCTATTAACCGGTAACGAGATGTCTAAACGATGGTTTTTGTTGATTTGTTTGTTGTCGTGTGTAAAGGACTTTGCTTGGGACATGCAAAACATAAGTGTGAGGATGTGATGCGTGTTTGCTTTTCATGTGTTTTTATCGTTTAAAGTTGCGTTTTTATGTGCATTTCACATGGAACAATGATACTTTGAGATACAATGTTGATTTGCAGGTAAAGATGCGTTAGATGGATGCCCGGGGGTGTTAATGACGTAAAACGAGGCACAGACAGATCAGAAACAGTCGCGGAAAGCTCAGAACTTCGGAAGCGCATATCTTGAGCTAGAAGAAGAGTTACGGAATCCATAATATATGAAAACTGAGTTTCTCGACGAGACGAAGAGGTTGGTGAGATCAGACTGGGCGTAGGCTACGCCCAAAAATGCAGCGTTGACAGAACTTTACCACCGTTCAGATGTGCCCAGTGTAGGCTACGCCCGGGGTGGGCGTAGGCTACGCCCAAAACGCGGAAAAACACCTTTTTAACCCTAATTTGCCTATTTTCATGGGGGAATCTCCCTAGGACGAAAATTAGACTTTTTGGGGGACTTCTTGGGCGATTTTGGAGCACTTTTGGAGCTTTCTAAGGCCACGAAACATCAATTCAATCATCAAGATCGAGATTACAACATGCAATTTCACATGAAGATTGAAGATTCAAGCATCTCAATGTCCGGCTAAGCTCTCGTGATCATCTCCGGGTAGAGAATTAGGTTTGATAGATAGGTTTGCTATTTGATTTTTTTAACATTGGTATTGAATTTGTTCTTCGTAGATTTGTGGATTCAATAGTGCTTGATTGTTAAAAGATTACGATTTTTGATTGATTTTGCAATTCCAAGTTCAAGTTTATTGCTTTCTTTTCATTCATCGTATGATTGAATGGGTAATTAACGGAATTGGGTTTCAAAGTCTTTTATAAATCATTGTTTTTGTAGAACTAGTAATCAATCGAGTCAACAACATCGGTCTAGCTATCGGTTGTCAACAAGATCATTGCTTTGTTCTCAAAACCATACATGTTTATCAATTAAAGCATGAATCATGTTTATGTGATTCCCAATTGACAAATTAATAAAAACCTAATTGTCTTCCTGATTTGAAACCCGGAGTGATCACCTTTTCCATCTATTGTTTATTACTCTTTTGTTTTAATTCGTTTGTTTTCAGTTCAAGTTAATTGTTTTCTAATTAAAAACCTAAACTCAACATTTTCAAGTTTACTTTTCAATTTGAAGTAGTTAATTAGTTTGTGTTGAAAGTAATTTCCACTAGACTTCTCGTGGATCGATACCCGACTTCCCTATCTAATTGGGTAGTAGGACTTGAGTGAAAACTTTTATTTTTGGTTGGTACTTCGACACCGATCAAACACATAAGACAATATGCAAGTAAAGTTTTAAGTCCTGTGTTCTCTACATGCAGGGTCCCTAGGTTATAGTCTAGGCCAAACCGTTTAAATACATGACCTATATTTCTTTATAACCATGGCTCTGATACCAATCTGTCACACCCCGAGCCGGCGGGGTAGGATCGGGTTTCCCCGATGGGCGGAAAGTTCACGGGGTGCGATATCGTGAATGATAATCGTGATGATCAGATTGTTTACATTACACATGATATATAAACGAGAAACTTGCTAAAATAAAATAGAATTACAAAGTTAAATTACATTAGTTACGTTTATAATTTAACAATGTAAATCTACTATAACATCATAAAGCTTCAATCTTGTATCTGCACAAGATATACAAAATAATGGTGTATGATGTCCAAAAATATGCAGGTCCAAAAAGCTAGGTCCTCTATCTGTATCCTAGTCCAAAAGAAACAACTCTTCAGTTGACCTGTTCGTCACCTGAGAAGTCATGAAAAAATAAAGTCAACACATGGTTGGTGAGTTCATATAGTTTAGTAATTGAAAATGATTTGAAAACCTCCTTCGGTAAAGACCCTAACCTCATTAACTTCACATGTAATATCCATATCGGTATGCTTATATATAGGGCATACCCCTGGGTTGAGCCAACAAACCCGCCCAGACACCGTCCCACCACATACTAATACGCATATGACACTATTGTTAATGATAATTAAGCATTTTTACCCTACACACCTCTGATTTAGATTATGATTTCCAGCATTTGATTTACCTCTGCTCCTCTTGAGTTCATCATAGTTACATGATTTCCCAAAAGTCAGTGATAGAAATAAAATGTTAATATTTAATTAAATAAATAAATAAAACATTTAAATACAACTAAGACATGATGATTGGGCCTTATTTGACTCAATCAATTAGACTTAGTTGTTGGTGGTTGTCCAAGTTGTAACCTCTCACACGTGACCCATGTCAGGCATAACTCACAAGGAGTACACCTGAACTGAGCGGGATTTTAATGTTTTGCCCTTACAGCTTGACCCAATGGTCTTCTGTACATGCGGGGACTTTAAGGATATCCTATGGTTCTTGATCTCTTTGATTCTCTTGATATGACTTTTATATTGATTTCGTTTGACAGTTCACGTTATTGCCCGTATAGCCTGACTACAAGAGTCTTCTGTACCTGAAGGGGACTTTATATGTGTGTTACACGTGGTCTTGATTCCCTATACAAATGACATCCACCTTAACTTGAATATTAATGATTTCATTAGATTATAATGATTTCATTGTTTCCATGATTCACACACATTTATGATTTCTGATTCCTTGTGTCTCTTGATCTTGATCTTTAGAATTTCCATGATTCACAATGATAATTTATTCTTGATTATGATTCTTTGTTCTCAGATTCCACACTGAATTAGATTTCCTTTGAATATGATCTTTTGTTTTAGTTCCTTTGATTTCACTTTGAATTTAGATTATTGAATTTGAGCTTGATGGCCTAGGGGTTTATTTAGAGTTAAAATTTAAAGTATTACTCATAAGAGTACTTTAATTAACTTGATAATTTGATTTGTTTAATAATTACCTAGACAGGAGTCTAGGAGTATCAATAAACATATATATGTAAAACATATAATAAATAAAAGCATTTAAATAAACAGTTTAAATAAAAACAGTTTACGCATGCTTCTCAGCCCCGCGTTTTAAAACAAAAATGTTAGAAAAGGGGCAATGAACTCACCTGTGTTGCTGTGCAATTGAATCACAAAAGATAATGCTCGCTCTTTGATGGTTGCTTATGTATCTTTAGTACCTGAGTTGTTTTAAGAGAATTCGAATACGATGAGCATATATATAGTGGTCATCGTATCTAGGGTTTGGTCTTGTTGTGCAACTACGTGTCCTAGATGCTAATGTGTTTCTAGGATTCATCTAACTTAATCTAATTTATTACCCGTAAGTCTCCCATGTCCCAAGATTATTCATCAATAAACCCTAGGTGAGTAGGGTTTATTCTAATTACATTACAAGTCTTTAATTCAACATTTTTAAGTTAGGCATTTATTTAAAAACCATTTAATTTAATTTAATAAAGTTTACAATTTAATTTTTTTATTAAAACGTAATTTATTTAAAAGTAGGGTATAATTAACATGATGGGCTTGGGTTAAGCCCATTGGGCCACTCTCGGGCCCATGTATTAGACTTTGCTCTTTAAACAATTTCTTGATAATTCTTTGCTAAACTAAGCCTAGATAGTTTATGAAAACATCTAGTTTAGTTGTATGTCTTTAGCTTAAACCCTTAGCGTTGTTGCAGAAATCCATTGTTTATCCTCAATCCCATGTGATGTAGAAAAATGTAAGTTTAGTATTTGTTTAGTAACTTATCGATGTCCTAGTCCTTAATATGAAAACCTTGATATTTCATTATGCACTCACTCCCACCCATGCATGGGGTTTACGTGGGTGTTCCCATGCACACACACATGCTTATCCCTTAAAATTCATGTACTCACAACTCCACTCGAATCAACCAACCATCCTATTCATTTCATTACAATGCAGCCTAGCCAACCATGTCTTTGGCCGATCGAATGAAGGAACCGAATGAAAGATTGGTCGAATGTGGGTGGTGGCCGAACCAGAAGTGCCGACCGAATGAGAAAGGTGTCGAATGAATGCTTGGTCGAATAAGTCTTGAGCCCGAATGGAGGTGATGGTCGAATGGGGTCTGCCGAATGTGGTTGTCCGAATGGGTATGTGGTTGAATGAGCTTGACCAAAAGAGGCTTGATTCGATGGTTGCCCATTGGCTGAATGAGGGTTGATTCGCAGCTAGCCATTCGCCGAATGAGGAGGCTCGTTCGCCCTGTCCATTCGCCGAATGAAGGATTCGCCTGGGCCATTCGACCCTCTGCTTGGGAGTCATTCGGCCGACGACCTGCAACAACTCCATCCCCCATTTTCGAGCTATATGGTTAAATCATGAACCAATACTCGTTCCTAACACATTCTAAGAGTTTAGTGAGGAATTTCCCTAAGATTTTATGGCATATAACCGGCCAAGAAGTGGGTTCGAACCTAGGGTTAGAAAACCCTAAAATCGCATCAAAAATCGTGATTTTACCTCGATTTAGATGGTTCAAAGCAAGGATCGATTGTACTTTCGTGATATACGTGTTGTAGTGGTCGTTTTGACACCAAAGACGCTCGAATCGGTGAAGAAACGAGAGAGATCGGGCTATGGTTTCTAGAGTGAGAATGTGTAGAGAGAGAGTGAACGAGATGGGTTGGTGGCTGGTGGTTGTGTGGTTTAAATGGCATTAAAAGCCATAATAAATGGTTTGGGTTTTACCCGGGTATGTTCGGGTTCGTTCGGTTTCGCGTGGTTTTACGTAAAAACGTCGGTTTCTCACCGTTTTCGTAACGAAACGACTCGGTTTTAAAAATAGAAGTTATAAAATTATTTTAGGTTGTAATTCCTAATAAATTAACTAAATATCTTTTATTTATTTTAAATTTAAAATATTAATTAACTGTTTAAATTGAATGGTACGGTCATCGCGCGTATTCGTTCAAATCGTCACCCGTACGAACACGACGATAACTATACTTTCCAATATTGTTTTCTAATTATAGAATATCATTCAGGACGTTAAACTTTCAGGTATATTCGTACAGATCGTCACCTATACGAATAACCCGTCGATTTAGCATTCACGTAACAATATTCGTGTGTTTTGTTCTTTAAATTCTCACATACGTTTATACATAATAAATCCTAACAAATAATCACATGATGGTTCTGTAATGCCAGATAATTATCTGAAAGATGAACCATTGTTCTGAGTTTCGTTTCTCTGAAATGATTCTGAACTTGCGTTGTGAGAACATAAAATGATAATGATGCTTGATATGAATATGAAATACACTGAATTACATAGAGTTCATACCTGATTACTGTTCACATTACTGTTCCGATCACTGTTCAGGTGACGTTTCCGGCACTGATGTTACACTGACGCTGCTATGGTAACTGTTGTTGTAGGAGAATTTAATCAGTGGTAGATGAGAGTCCCAATTTCCACCGAAATCTAACACACAGGTTCTTAACATGTCCTCCAGGGTCTGAATCGTACGTTTGCTTTGATCGTCCGTTTGTGGGTGGTAAGCGGTACTCAAATTTAAGTGTGTCCCTAGAGATTTCAGTAATGATTGCTACAGCCTCAATGTGAATCTGCTGTCTCTATCAGAAAAAATGGACAATGGCACACCGTGACGTACCACTATCTCATTAATGTACAGTCTCGCCAGTTTGTCCATCGTGAAGGTATCATGCATTGGCAAGAAATGAGCAGATTTTGTCAAACGATCAATGATAACCCAAATCATATCATGACCACTGGAAGTGCGGGGTAGCTTGGTAATAAAGTCCATAGTTATTTGTTCCCACTTCCATAGCGGAATCTTAGGCTGTTCCAGTAAACCTATTGGCTTCTGGTGTTCCGCCTTTACCTTCGTACACGTAAGGCATCGACCGACGTACTCGGCTATGTCTTTCTTCATTCCCGGCCACCAATAAAATCCCTGTAAGTCTTGGTACATTTTATCAGCGTCTGGATGCACAGAGTACCTGGTTTTGTGCGCTTCAACGAAGATAAGTCTTCTCAATTCGTCTACCTCCGGAATCCATATACGATCCTGGTAGTAGATCACTCCATCAGGCTTAGTCTCAAATTGTTTCTCTGCTTCACAGTCAAGTTCTTTCTTCAAATTTCCTTTATCAACTGATTCTTGCTGTGCTTGAATAATCTTGTCTTGTAAACTTGTCTGCATAGTCTTTCCCATTGCTCTGACGCGCAAGGGTTTGACCCGTTCCTTCTGGCTCAAGGCATCAGCTACAACGTTTGCCTTTTCTGGATGGTACTTGATCACACAATAGTAATCATTCAGAAGTTCAACCCAACGTCACTGTCGCATGTTGAGCTCCTTCTGATCAAAGATATGCTGCAGACTCTTGTGATCAGTGAATATGGTACATTTAATGCCATATAAATAATGTCTCCAAATATTCAGGGCAAAGATTACAGCTCCCAGTTCAAGATCATGAGTAGTGTAATTCTTCTGATGATCCTTTAACTGTCGTGAGGCATACGCGATAACTTTGTCTCGTTGCATGAGTACACAACCAAATCCCTGATGGGAGGCATCACAGTACACTACAAAGTCATCACAGCCTTCTGGGAGAGTTAAGATTGGAGCATCACATAATTTCTGTTTCAATGTCTGGAAAGCATCCTCTTTTTTCTGCTCCCAAACAAACGGTTCACTTTTCTGAGTTAACTTGGTGAGAGGCAAAGCTATGTTAGAGAAGTTTGAGATAAATCTCCTATAATAACCTGCCAACCCCAGAAAAGACCGTATCTCCATCGGTGTCTTTAGAGTATCCCAGTTCTTTATTGCTTCAATCTTGGTGGGATCTACGTGTATTCCCTCGCTGTTGACCACATGACCCAGAAATTGAACTTCTCTATTCACACTTAGAGAATTTGGCATACAAGTTCTCTTCTTTCAACAGTTCCAAGATCTTCCTGAGATGTTGCTCGTGCTCTATTTTGCTCTTGGAATAAATCAGTATGTCATCAATGAAGACAATAAAAAACTGATCCAGGTACGGCTTGCACACTCGGTTCATGAGGTTCATGAAAACCGCTGGTGCATTCGTCAATCCAAAAGGCATCACCATAAATTCGTAATGCCCATATCTAGTTCGGAATTCCGTCGTCGGTATATCTTCGTCTTAAATTCTGAGCTAATGATATCCAAACAGCAAGTCAATCTTTGAGAAATACTGGGCTCCTTGCAGTTGGTCCAACAAATCATCAATCCTCGGCAATGGATACCGATTCTTGATGGTTAGCTTGTTCAGCTCACAGTAGTCTATGCACGTCCGAAAAGATCCGTATTTCTTCTTCACGAACAATACTAGAGCTCCCCAAGGCGAGTAGCTCGGTCTGATAAAACCTTTATCAAGTAGTTAATGTAGCTGATTCGAAAATTTCTGCATCTCTGAAGGTGCTAACCTGCAAGGAGATTTGGCAACAGGAGTTGCTCCAGAAACTAGGTCAATACGAAAATCTACCGGTCGCGCAGGTGGCAAACCTGGTAGGTCTTCATGAAATAATTCCGGATACTCTTTCACTACCGGCACATCTTGAATCTTTTTCTTATCCTTCTCCTTTTCCACCATATGAGACAAGAAAGCTACACACTGCTTCTGTAGACACTTACATGCCTTTATGCAAAAAGTGATTCTGACACTTTGTTTTGCTTGATCCCCTCTGACTTCCAATACACGATCATTCGGCAATGGAACTCGAAGCAACTTTTCAGAACAGATGACTTCCACTCGATTAGAAGAAAGCCATTCCATTCAAACAATGATGTTGAAACTACCCAACTCCATCGGTATCAAATCAATGGTGAATGTATGACCATTAAGTGTCAATGGGCAATTCCAGTATACTGTACCAACTGTGATCTGTTTCCCGTTAGCTACTTCTATGATGTAAGGGGAATCTAACTGTTCCTCTATAGAATCTAGTTGGCATGCAAAATCGGTAGAGATAAAACTCTGATACGCACCAGTGTCAAATAGAACAGATGCATAAAAGTCATGTAAGAGAAATGTATCAGTGACCACATTCGGGTCTTGGCGTGCAGCTGGAGCTCCTATGGCAAAAGCTCTTCCACGGGGTGCTGGAACTGCCTGTTGTGCCTTCTTCGGGCAGTTCTTTGCAAAGTGGCCCTGTTCGCCACAGTTATAGCATCCATGGTTGTTCTGGTTTTTGGGTGGAGGGAGAGCTAAAGCAGCATTGTTGACTACTTGATTTTGAGTCATCCTGCAATTTTGGACCCAGTGTCCTTTTCTTCCACATCCTGTGCAGCGTCAGTAGGGATTGTTTGCAGCATGATGATACTGGCACTTGTTACACAGAGGGTATGGGCCAGTATACTATCTCTTGTGCACATCTTGCAGTGCAATGTATACTTGATTGAGTGGAGTAGCTATAGTGTAGTTCTTTATGGTCTTCTGTTTCTTCTTCGGGTAGTGGTGGTGATGAGGTTTCTTAGAAGACTCTTCCTTTCGCTTGCCAGTGTCAGCCTCTTTCTTCAAAACTCCAGAGGCTACCATAAGATCAGTGAGTTTCCTAGACAAGCTCACAGTAGACTCCAAAGTAACAGGGTTTGTTACAACAACTAAACCCTGAATGCAGGCCGGAAGTCCACCTACATATATGTCTATCCTCTTCTCTAGGGTTGGCACCATGTCTGGAACCAAGGCTACCAATTCATGATAGCGGGTAGTGTACCCCATATGATCAGCTCCTTTCATCACATGATTGGACAGTTCAACTTCCAGTCTTTGCAGCTCGTTCTTTGGGCATAATTTGTTTCTCAGCAACGTCTTGAATTCCTCCCATGGCATTGCCATCGCTTCTTCTCTTCCTCTAGCATTGATCTGTGAGTTCCACCAAGTTAAAGCCCGCTTGTTGAATGATCAGGCAGAGTAGCGAACTTTGTGGTGATCTGGACAACTACTGATGTCCAGAGTGGTCTCCATATTTGCAATCCATTGGATTAATCCAACGGCTCCTTCAGTACTGCTACAGCTAGGCGGCTTACATCCTACAAATGACTTGTAGGAGTAGTGAGATGCACCACCAGTATTTCCACTGGCTTCTCCTGGTGAGTTACCAGTGTTGCTGCTGTCGTTCCGAATCCGGTTGAGCATTTCTGGTATCGCTTCCTTCAGCTGGTTGGTCAATTGGCTGCTCAGTAGTGTTGCTAAGGAAATAGTAGCAGGATCCAGTGTTGGAGTCGCATTCGGGTTTGGAGGAGGAATGAGTGGATGAGAAGGAGGTGGAGGAGGTGAGACAGCTGGTGATGGCGTTGACGAGTGTGGAGCTAAATCTTGTGGTGGTAGTAACAAGGGAGGTTGTCTTCTGGGCGGAATTCTGATCATAACCAGTAAAATTATCGGTTAGTGCAATGATCAAATGCAGAAGACACAATGCAAATAAAGTCTTAAGTCATGTGTTCTCTACATGCAGGGTCCCTAGGTTATAGTCTAGGCCAAACCGTCTAAATGATGTGACCTATATTTCTCTATAACCATGTCTCTGATACCAATCTTCTATCTGATGTCCTAGTCCAAAAGTAATAACTTCTTAGTTGACCTGTTCGTCACCTGAGAAGTCATGCAAAAAGATGAAGTCAACACATGGTTGGTGAGTTCATGTAGTTTTATAAAAATGAATTTGAATAACCTGAATGACAACCTTAACCTCACCATTAACCACCTATACCATCCAGTTCAATATGCTTATTGTGACAACTAGTACCTGACCGAACGGCAAGTTCGTACGGTACGTGTACTTTCAACAGTAACTATGTGTAAATACATGTGTATAAACAGTACTTGTAGTAACAGAATTCAAAATACAAGAAATAGTTGTACGTATTTTCATGTAAACTTAAATATTGTAAGTACAACATACATTTGAAACATTAGTTGTGTGTATTTAAGTGAAAACCTAAGTACAGTTAACACAACAGATCATGAGAAACAACAGTGTTCAAGCAAATAACAAGAACAAATCGGTTGCGATCTGATATCCATAGATGACAGGAATCAGATGGCCGATAATTCAATGTGAAAACAATATGATAACAGGATGTCTAGTTGAGTTCGACAGTGAGGAAACACAATTCAAACATAATTTACGGTGTCGTTTCAGCATCACGAACTGACAGGGTGTTTGCGTGGGTGGCGATTCACACAAACATATCTGTGAGTTTAACGTTCTGAAATGATGACTGACAAGTAGAAAACAAAAGTCGGAAAGCAAAACCATCGTCGTGTTCGTTCGAATGACGATTCAAACGAATACGCGCGATGGTGACACGATTCGACGAAACGAAAACAAAAAACGACACGAACGAAATTAATTTAATAAAATAAAATAAATAACATTTTACAATTTTGAAACTCATCAAATAATTAAAATAACCTTTCTTTTATTTATCACAACTAAATCACGCGTAAAATTCCGGATACGCGACGAAAACGCGAACCAAGCAACCAAAACGAACACAAACACCCTCGGGGTATAAATACCCTAAATGAAACCTTTCTTCATCATTTTTCTCTTCCCACTCTCTCTCTAAACTCAATTTCCGGCACACTCTCTCTCTAGAAAACCCTAACTTCTCTCTGCCATATCTCACTCATTTCTTAACAAAATCGAGTGATTCTTGTGCCTAAACGAAGCTCTCATCGTCCTCTACGTGAAAGTACAACAGATCGAGGAGTTTTTCCAGCCAAATCTGAGGTAATTAAGCTTGAAAAACTCGAAAATAGGGTTTTCTCGTCCTTGTTTAGCACACACACTTGTAGTCGGCCATAACCTATTCCCGGAGAACCTAATGTCCTCGAACACTCATGTGTACTTGACACCACCATGGATCGAGATCCCAGCAGCCTGGATGTGGGATGAGGATGCAACTCAAGCTACAGGTTCGGTGGGTGAGGCCGGCCGAACCTTCGACCAGCCGAGCCATCATGAGTTCTCAAAAGCAGGCGAACCTAAGTACTATCAAGTCGCGAACCTTCAGCCAGCGATGCTCAGCCGAACCCCCTTGGCGAACCTTTGAGCTGGCGACAAACCTCCTGCATGAGGGCCTAGGTGTACTGTTAGCCGAACCATCCAACACTTGCGAACCTCTTACCATCAAGGCGAACCCTAGGCGAACTTGCATCACTTCCCGAACCTGAATAGTCAATCACGAACCCTAATGCCATGCAGCGAACCTTCAGGTCTCACGAACCTAAGCAAGTCTAGGGGCGAACCTTCTTGGCCAACCTTTAGCCGAACCTTGTGATCACATGTGCAAGAAACCTAAGTGAACATAAGCATGCGAATCTCTGGCCGAACCATGTGATTTCCACGAACCTATTGTCATGAACACTGAATTCCAGCCGAACCCTGGGGAAGATGTAGAAGGTTCGCTGGTCAGGTAGTGTAAACCACATGCCGTTCGTTCCAAGACTAGCCCACACCCCTTTGGCCACGAACCACTAAACTGGTCTTCCACATTCGGCCATATTTATAAACCTTGGCCCAAAGCCGAAAATATAACAGGCCCATGTGACTATGTAACGGCCCAATCACAAGATAGAACCGGCCCATAAGATCCAAACGGCCCATAAACATGATTATTCGGCCCAAGTTGGCTACTAGGGCCCGAAGCCATACACCTTTCGGCCCAACTTCATCTGAGTTATCCGAGAGATCCCTCTAGGACCAACAATTGCAACCCCAATTACCTTGGCTCATTTTCCTAGTTTCGGCCACATACACATATTCGGCTCAACATGAAGCCCACAAGGTTTACTTATCAATAACACAAAGAAACAAAGTGGGAAATGATGTTAAACATGGTGTGGGTAATATCATACTACCAAAGTGTTAACATAATTAGGAGACGAATGGGGTAATGATGAGACAAAGTTTGTAAAAATTAATATACAAGTCTAAGTTTATACTTAGAAACTTCTTTTGTCATTACAGTGAATTAAATGACAACTTAAGATCAACCAGATAACTTAAACCTAGTGGGATAAGTGTTAGCAAGTCTACAAGGACTAAGCGAGGCCGAATAAAGACCAAGACCATGACTCACAAGAGTCAGTTAACTTTAGGACTAACACATACGCGCACACCAACTCCTATAACTTATACTTATAACTTACAAACAATGTGAAATCAATACATGATCGTGAAATCAACAACAAATACAATCAAGGAGCGCACACATTTTCTTTTAAGCTAAGTCAACCACTTCAATTACAAGGTGAGTTCATATGCCCCTTTTACTTTAATCTTACTGATTTTAAACTCTCGAGGCTGAGAAACATGCTTACTTTTACTTGTTTAAAAGTTTTGCTTAACATATTACTTATGCTTTGATCTAGATAATATTAAATTGTTTATTATCGCCTATCATTGCATGCTTGTATGATCATGAGATAACAGGGAAACTCAGATGAATATGATAATATAATTTCATAGTTCATCAACATACTAGAATAACATAGTTGTAAGATTTTATCTCACAACACTTAGCTATTCCTACATGAGCAAACAATGAGACAATTCATACACAACAAACAATGAGAAAAATTACAGTGAAACTTGATGACACTACACTACACATGGATGATTAGAAGATAAGATAACTTCTAAATATCATTCCACGTTATAATTGACTATGTGTGATAAGTCAAGTACTTATAACACTTAGTTACAACTTAAAAACATACTATGCGATAGTATGAACGCATTTATCAATCCACCACCTGAGTGGATTAAGGGTGGCAAGACTAGTTCTTACCACGGCTTAATGGCAACATGGTGAACATATGGATCATTTAGAAATATAATCATGATAACGTACCTTCATGATAAAAATATCATTCTCACATTGGTTGACATAATGTAATAAGACAAGTTCTTATTCAATTTTGTTAATTACATTGAGATCACACGGCGGGATAGAGGTAAATCGGATGCATTGTAGTCTGATTACTTAAGGATCACAATGGATTCCTTTTAGGCTCTATACGTTACATTAAGAATACATTACAAAGGGTTAATTAACACCTTTATTGATTAAAAGTGTATCAACAGTTAACCTACAAGACTCAGAACAATATAAGGAACAAATTGAATAAATCTAATATCCTTAATACATATAAGAGTTATCAATACTTCGGTTTGATGACAACGACTCTTTATTATAGTATTTCAATACATGATATCACAGGTGATAAACAATGAGACGAACAAGTGGGAATTGAGATGGAAATCAATAGTTGTATTGCAAGTAGTGTGGAGTTCTAGTAGTGATGTGGTGGGATGTTGGCTAGGGCTTAGTTCCCTTACATATGCCCTATATATAAGCATCACTACTAGGATGATATAATACTTGTAAATATAACTATTGAGAAACCATTTGGTGAACAGGTAAACGTACAACATACAAGTAACATGATTAACATTGTGATTGTGCATGTGAATGAATCATGGTTTTCAATTAACATACTTATGAACTCACCAACCTAGTGTTGACTTTGTTTAAATGCATGTTTTTCTCAGGTGATGAACAGGTGTAGATACTTACATGCAAGGAATAAGCTAGTGGACTTTTAGAAGCCCTAGCTACTTTTGGTGTTGCATACTTTTGATGACTAAACTATGAATCATCTTTTGTATATCTTGTACAGATACAAGATATAGTTACATTGATTCTTTTTGGTAGATTTACTTGATTTAATTATGAATGATACATTGTAATTAAATCTTGTAATTCTATATCATGGATGTGTTAGCATTTCTCATTTATTTATCATGTGCTATGTAAACAATCTGATCATTCGATTATCACTCAAGATATCGCGCCCCGGGAACCTTCCGCCCGACGAGAAAACCCGATCCGTTCCCGCCTGCTCGGGGTGTGACAGATTGGTATCAGAGCCATGGTTATAGAGAAATATAGGTCATATTACTTAAATGGTTTGGCCTAGACTATAACCTAGGGACCCTCATATAGAGATCATGTGACATAGGATTCTATTTGCATGTGTCTTCTGCATCTGATCACTGCACTAACCGATTTTCTTTCGGTTATGATCATAATGCCGCGAGAAGACCACCACCTGCTATACTGCCACCACCACCACAAGACTTGGCACCACACTCATCTACACCTTCACCTGCTGACTCTCCTACACAACCAACTCCTCCTCCACCATCGCCTGCACATCAGTTAGATCCTGCTACCATAGCACTGGCCACTCTGCTGACCAGTCAACTGAGGGATGTGATTCCCGAGATGATGAACAGAATCAACACCAACAACAGCAACAACATTGCTAGCACTTCGGGAGAAGGCAGTGGAAACACCCGCCATCACCAAGACTACTCCTACAAAAACTTTGTGGGTTGCAAGCCACCGAGCTTTAGTGGCAGTGAGGGTGTTGTAGGACTGATCCAATGGATGGAAAAGATGGAGACAACCTTGGAGATCAGCAATTGTCCGGTACAGTATAGGGTGAAGTATGCTGTGGGTTCATTTCACAAACTAGTGTTAACTAATGGAACGCTCAAGTTAATACTAGAGGCAGGGATGAGGCCCTGTCAATGCCTTGGGATGACTTCAAGGCATTACTGCGGGCAGAGTTTTGCCCAAGGAACGAAATCAAGAAGGTTGAGACTGAATTACTCAATCTTGTTATGATTGGTGCTGGGCATCTAGCCTACACCACAAGATTTCATGAGCTGGCATCATTGGCACCGGATATAGTGCCAACATAGGAAAAGAGAATTGAGCGGTATATCGGGGGATTACCGGCTTGTATGCAAGGTTTTATTCTTGCTGCTCATCCAACAACTATGGAAATGGCTGTTACTCTGTCATCAACAATGACAGATGTGATGGTTACCTCTGGGGCAATCAAGAAAGAGGCTGACTCAGCCAAAGCTGGAACTAAAAAGAAGTCGGACAAGAGGCCGGCTAAGAAACAAAAGGTGGCTAGAAATTTTGCTGCTACCACCCAAGCTCCTATGATCAATCAACCACCACCACTGCAGATCAGAAAACCATACATTGGCACTGCACCTTTGTGCAACTCATGTCTGTATCATCACCTACCAAACATCTCGTGCAGACATTGCACCAACTGTGGGAGATTTGGTCACACGATAGCTCACTGCAGGAGGCCGAGGGCTCCTAACATAAACAACAATGCAGCCACTGCTGCTGCTGATAACAGGTCCTGCTACACGTGTGGCGAACCTGGCCATTTTTCGAAGGATTGTCCCAAGAGAGCTCAACCAAGGGCTCAAGCAGCAAGAGGACGAGCCTTTCAAATAGGAGCTGCTGATGCTAGACAGGACCCGAACGTGATCACAGGTACATTTCTCATATCTGACTTCCATGCATCCATATTATTTGACACTGGTGCGGATCAGAGTTTTATCTCATCCGACTTTGCATGCCATCTTAATTATGTTGAGGAATTGTTAGACTCCCCTTACACTATTGAGATAGCAAACGGCAAACAGATCACAGTAGATACAATACTTAGGAATTGCCCAATAACACTTGACGATCACACATTTTCCATTGACTTGATACCGATGAAGCTGGGCAGTTTCGACATCATCGTCGGAATGGATTGGCTATCTCTTAACCGAGTCGAGTTCATCTGTTTCGATAAACTATTACGCATTCCAGTGGAGGACAATGAGATCTTGGAGATTCGTGGAGACCAAGCGAGTCACAGTGTCAAGATAATATCGTGGATGAAGGCTCGCAAGTACCTCATAAAACAATGCTTTGCATTCCTTGCTCACGTGATCGAGAAAGACAAAAAGACAATCAAGATTCAAGATGTACCAATTGTGAAAGATTATGCGGACGTGTTTCCGGATGATTTACCAGGACTGCCACCCGAGAGATCAGTGCAGTTTCGAATCGATTTGATTCCGGGAGCAACTCCTGTAGCCAAGTCTCCTTACAGACTCGCACCATCAGAAATGCAGGAGTTGTCCAACCAATTACAAGAGCTACTTGACAAAGGATTCATTCGATCGAGCTTTTCCCTGTGGGGAGCTCCTGTTCTTTTTGTTAAGAAGAAGGATGGATCGTTCAGGATGTGCATCGATTACAGAGAACTCAACAAGCTCACCATCAAGAATCGGTACCCTTTACCGAGGATTGATGATCTGTTTGATCAATTACTGGGAGCACAGTACTCAAAGATAGACCTAATATCAGGCTATCATCATCTCTGAATTCAAGAGGAAGACATACCAAAGACGACCTTTCGTACCCGATATGGTCACTACGAATTTATGGTGATGCCATTCGGATTGACGAACGCAGCGGCTGTGTTCATGGATTTGATGAACCGGGTGTGCAAGCCGTACTTAGATCAGTTTGTTATCGTCTTTATTGATGATATACTGATTTATTCAAAGAACGAGAAGGAACATGAGCAACACCTCAAGATAGTCTTGGAACTCCTGAAGGAGGAACGACTCTATGCCAAATTCTCCAAGTGTGAATTTTGGTTGAGAGAAGTTCAGTTCTTGGGTCAGGTGATTAACAGTAATGGTATTCACGTGGATCCTACCAAGATTGAAGCAATCAAGAACTGGGATGTGCCTACAACACCAACAGAGATCCTATCATTCTTGGGATTGGTAGGTTATTACAGGAGATTCATCTCGAATTTCTCTAAGATAGCCTTGCCTGTCACCAAACTCACATAGAAGTCTGAACCTTTTGTTTGGACTCAGAAACAAGAGGAGGCATTCCAGACACTGAAACAAAGATTGTGCCATGCTCCAATCTTAACACTCCTAGAGGGCAATGATGACTTTGTAGTTTACTGTGATGCTTCCCATCAGGGACTCGGATGTGTTTTGATGCAACGAGACAAAGTCATTGCTTATGCCTCTCGACAGCTGAAAATACATGAGAAGAATTACACGACGCATGTCTTAGAATTGGGAGCTGTTGTCTTTGCTTTAAAGATTTGGAGACACTACCTTTATGGTACCAAATGCACTATCTTCACAGACCACAAGAGTTTACAACACATATTTGATTAGAAGGAGCTTAACATGAGACAGAGACGTTGGGTAGAGCTCGTGAACGATTGCGATTGTGTGATCAAATACCATCCGGGCAAAGCAAATGTAGTTGCAGATGCTTTGAGCAGGAAGGAAAGAGTTAAACCCTTACGCGTTCGCGCAATGGGAATGACTGTGCAAACAAGTCTGAGAAATCACATTCTACAAGCATAACAAGAGTCAGTGGCAAGAGACAACCTGGAACGCGAGCTCGATTGTGGAGCTGAGAAACATTTCAAGACTAAAGAAGATGGAGTTATCTATTATCTGGATCGTGTTTGGATTCCAGCAGTAGATGAACTTCGAACATTCATACTTGATGAGGCACACAAGACACGTTACTCAGTTCATCCTGGTGCGATAAGATGTACCAAGATCTTAGGTCGTTTTATTGGTGGCCGGGCATGAAGAAAGATGTTGTTACTTATGTTGGGAAATGCATCACATGTGCCAAAGTCAAAGCTGAACACCAGAAACCTTCGGGTTTGTCGGAACAACCAGAGATACCACAATGGAAGTGGGAACAAATAGCTATGGATTTCATTACCAAGCTACCCCGCACTTCCAACGTATACGATTCTATTTGGGTCATCATTGACAGGTTGACCAAGTCCGCACATTTCTTGCCAATCAGAGAGACATACAAGATGGAGAAACTAGCGAGACTATACATTGATGAAATAGTAGTAAAGCACGGGGTGCCATTGTCTATTATTTCAGACCGGGACAGTCGATTTACATCACGGTTCTGGCAATCATTGCAACAATCCTTAGGGACAAGTGTTAACTTGAGCACTGCTTATCATCCACAAACGGATGGACAAAGCGAGTGCACCATTCAAACCCTAGAGGATATATTGAGGACATGGATCCTAGACTTCGGTGGAAGTTGGGATACACATTTGCCACTTATTGAATTCTCCTACAACAATAGCTACCACAGGAGCATCGGATGTGCTCCTTTTTAAGCACTTTATGGTAGAAAATGTCGGTCTCCAGTTTGTTGGACCGAAGTGGGAGATAACAGAATCACTGGGCCTGAACTTATTCTGGAAACTACGGATAAGATAGCCCAGATACAACAACGATTACAAGCAACACGTAGCCTCCAAAAGAGTTATGCAGACAAACTACGCAAGCCTTTGGAATTCGATGTAGGTGACCGAGTTATGTTGAAAGTGTCCCCATGGAAAGGCGTAGTTCGGTTTGGGGCTAAAGGCAAGCTAGCACCTAGGTATGTCGGACCGTTTGATATTACTCAACGCATAGGTCCTGTGGCATACAGACTTAGACTCCCTGATGAGCTCAGCGGAGTACACGATGTGTTTCAAGTATCAAATCTCAAGAGGTGCTTAGCAGACGAAACATTGATCATACCTTTGGAAGAAATACAAATAGATGAGCAATTACACTTCATTGAAGAACCTGTAGAGATTATTGAATGTGAAGTTATGAAACTGAAACGAAGCCGTATCCCTATTGTAAAAGTTCGATGGAACTCCAAGCGTGGACCAGAATTTACTTGGGAGCGCGAGGACAACATGAAAACAAAGTATCCCCACCTGTTCGAGAAGTAAAGCCCGACCTTTATGCTTAAATTTCGGTACAAAATTTCTTTAACAAGGGGAGACTGTGACAACTAGTACCTGACCGACCGGCAAGTCCGTACGGTACGTGTACTTTCAGCAGTAACTATGTGTAAATACATAGTTGTTTTGGTATGTTTTACACTTTCCTTGTTGTATGGATCATGATGTTTGCAATGGAACCCAAGTTAGGGTTCATAAGAGTGAGATGAGAAAAATAACTCATTTGGGGTGATTACGAAAAATATGATTTTTGCTATTGTCTAAATTTGAAAATATGTATATAGGTGAAATTGAGATGTTGTAGTTGTCAAAAAAACTCATATGATGAGATTAATATGAGTTTAACCTAAATTAGTCAAATGAATTAATTTGATCAAATTAGTATAAAGTTCAAATTCAGATTATCCTAAAAGGATTGAAACCTGAAGGTTGGGTGAAAGGTGATCAGTATGAGTAATCATACAAAATATGATAATTATGTTAAACAAATTCGAACGGGTCGGATATGTATAGTATGTGAAATGTATATATATACACATATATGTGTGTGTATATATATTCATGCAAATATTTATATAAACATTTCAAACAGAAGGTTAAGTGGATATAAACATAAATTGACCGTATAGAGTTTAATAGGAAAATGAGATTTTAATCGAGAGGATAGTCAAGCAGGATCCTTTGTAGATAGTGGTAAGTTACCTATTTGATTGAACTTGTAGTTGTAGGATTGGGTGAGTCCACACTACAAGTATTTGTGCATTTAGCATATACGTGATTTGTTGTTTTCGGTGAATTTAATATAAATGGTTATGGTTAGTGCGGTTATTGTAGTTGAATAATTTACAAGGGACGTGAACATTCAACTAGTAATAATGATTGAGTTGATTTACAAGAGTGTAAACAACCATATTAATTTGGAGGTTATGATCTACAAGAGTGTAGACATTAAATTGGTAATATGGATGCTTCGATTCACAAGATGTGTGAACATAAGACTTGCAAGTCTAATGTAATAGATTCACAAGGTGTGTGAACAAAAGATGATTTACAAGAGTGTAGACATCTAATTTCAATAGTCAAATTGTTTAAGTTTGACTTTTGGTAAATATGATGCACAACTGGAGTTTTGTGTGCACATATGTGTTGTGTTAAATTATAACGATTTTGCATAAATAGGATATTTACAGGATGTTGGGTGAAAACGACCCGTTAGTAAATCGTGTTGTATGCGATTGAATAATATAACCAAATTAAATTCGGAAAGTGTTTACAGGATGTTAGGGTAATCTTACTTAGTTCTAACGAACTAATGGTGAATTCGAATGTGGCGTTTACAGGTACAAAGGAGTTGGGTGAGCGGTGATGGTGATCGGAATCGAACGTGGAGGCTCGTATGATGGTTTAATCTTAATAACCTAACTGTTTTGAAACTTTTGTGTAATAAATATTTTGTAAATTATGTAAACATACTTAAATCTTTTTTTTTAACAAGTAATGTGTTTGTAGATGTGTAAAACACGAAAGTGTTTTGCTGGGACCTAAATGTAGTTTATTAAATAATGTTTTAAAATGCCTTGATGGGACATAAAGTGACATGGGTGTCACATAAGCAGAGCGTGTTGGATTTTCCTTTTGGTCGTATAGCCCTCTACACGCGTTATTTTGAATTTACTAATTTGCGACTTCCTTTTTCGGTCTTCCTTATCAATCAGTTAGAATACTATCGAGGATGCGTCTGACTGTGAGGTTGTAAAGATAAAAAAGAGTAAGGCTATGGTTGAACCGTCGGCATCCGTGCCTGCTAAAAGGATGAAGACTCAGTCGATTAAGGGTAAAACTATGATGACCGAAAATGTGGAGAAGGTTCAGTGTTTATCATATCCCTTGTCTCCAACTGTTGGCATAGAAGATTATGGTGGGGATATACCGGTGGGCGAGGCAACTGCAGTTCAAGCTTTGGATACAATTGGTGTGGGTGTGGCACCGTTGGAAGAAGGTACTGCGTAGCAGCCACGTGTTCCGAAATGGGGAGTTCGCACTACGGATTTGTTAACTGATGTCGGCGTATGCCGCACTATGATTGCGGGGATGGTGACCCTTGGTCAGAAAAATGCTACAGGTTCGTTAAGTGTATCTTCTGTGATCGATGGATTGTGCAGCCACTATGTGTAGCTTGGCTCTCATATCACCAAGGCGATGGAGTGATGGGGCTCAAGCTATGAGAAGTATTACCGTGAGGCTACTCAGCTAACTTCTCGCCTTTCTGCCGAGACAAGTTTGATGTTTGTTTTACAAGACCAGGTTACCCAATTGGAGAAAGAGAAAACTGATCGTGGTCCGCATTTCGAGGAAATGTGTTGGAAAATAAGGACTGATGAGCAAAACCCCTGGAGCCAGAAAATTGAATAAACCGCGGATTGACCAGCCATGGATGCTTCTCTTCCGATTGAAGAACTGCTTCAGTAGTGGAAGATCAACAGCGGAAGATTCGCCAAAAAGAATTACTGCTGAACCTATCTACCTCAGAAGACACTAGCTGACTTTGACATCTTCGGAATACATCAAATGACTCGGAAGACAATCTCCTTCCGAAATAACTGATTGCTTAATCAGCTTCCGATGATCATCTTTCGAAAGAATAACCACTGAACATCAACACAACTACTTCAACATCGGAAGACCTGTAGACTCCTGAAGACTCTTGTTTCCGTTGTTGTTGACTCTGTATTAATACTAGTCTGGTGAAACAACTACTCGTCGAGGTCTTTGTAGCTCAACAATTGGTATCAGAGCCTAGTCTTGGTTTAACCATCAAGACTAAAACTCAAAGCTCTCACTCATATCTTGTTGTTTAGTTTTCTATGTTCTGTCTCTTCTGTCTTTCTATTTTTCTTAAATCGGTAGGAGTTTGGTTTTTGAACTAATCTGCGTTCAAAAATCATTTTAACAAATCACTTTGAGAACTTGTGACAACTAGTACCAGATCGACTGGCAAGTCCGTACGGTATGTGTACTTTCACTATGTACAATGTGTAAATACAATGTGCAAATAGTTGTGTGACAACAGGACTATGAAAACAATAAACAGTTGTATGCATTATAATGAAAATTGAAATATAAATATACAACAACACACGAGAAATAACAACAGGGAAAGACAAATGACAAAAAAATATCGGTTGCGAACTGATCTTCACAAATGAATAAAGTCAGATGGCCAATAATTCTGTGAGTAATCAGGGTGAAACAAGTGTGAATATGAACTAGTAGGGGTCTTAGTTGAGTCCGAATGTGAGGAAAGACAAATCAAAACGAAAGCTCAGTATCATTTAGGAATAATAAACTGACAGTGTGTTTGCGTGAGTTATGATTCACACAAACATATCTGTGAGTTTAACGTTCTGAACGATGACTGAAAGGTAGGAAGCTAAAATCAGAAAGTAAATCTGTTGTCGTGTTCGTTCGGGTGACGATTCGAACGAATACGCGCGATGGCGGTACGATCTGACGAAACGTAATTAATAAACGTTTTAGAAATAATAAAAATAATCCAAATAAAAAGGAAAATATTAACCTGGAATTACCACCTTAGAAAGATTTTAGAAAACTATTTCTCTAAATTACGTAAAATACGCGTTTTACAATTCGTAAGTATAACGAAATCAAGAATCGAGCAACCGAAACGAACCCGAACTAATACGGGGTATATAAACCCTAAATGACAACCTTTTTCCTCATTTATTACACTCTCACTCTCTCTTTAACCCTCAATCTAGGTTTCTCTCTCTCTAGAAAATCAACCAAAAAACCACCATATCTCCTTCAATTCTTGGCCAAATCTTGCAACCAAGCTATCAAATTGAAGCTCTTAACATCCTCTACATGAAAGTACAAAGGATCAGCCTCAACATCCACTGAATTGGAGGTAAAACGAGCTCTAATGTTCTAATTTTTAGGGTTTTCTACCCATCTAACCAAAACCAAGCTTTAACAGGTTGAAATGCTCATTTCTCAACCCATTCGCCTTTTAAACAAGTTCTGCCCATATTTCCGCTGAAAAACCAGCATGTATCTTGACAAATGGTGCCATGGATGAGTTCGGTTGTCGACCGAACGAATGGAGCTATCCGAATGGAGTTAGGGGCAAATGAATACTCTTATTCGCATGGACCCATCAACTTAGTGGGTTGCTGAACGAATGGCTGCTCATGAGATCTCATGCGCATGAGTTTCAGTCGCATACGCAGTCCTCATTCGTGCTACTTGATCATTCGCATGAGCCCATTCGTATGAACAAGCTCCACTCGTATGTTAACGTTCGTTCGGAGTGACAAATTATAAGGCTTCGAAACATGAACTCCCATTCACACCAAGATGTTTATTCGGGCAACATGATCCTGATTGCCCTAAAGTGTTTGAAAGTAACAACCTTGTGCCAATACCATGTAACAATATATATATATATATATATATATATATATCAAGTGTGAAGAATAATAACAAGTTTTACTACAAAGTTGGTGAATGGGTTAAACCAACTTAATAACACATAAAATCTTTTCGTTACAAAGTATTAAGTAGTAAGACCTATAACTTAAAACATATATTAAAATGTTCAAAGAATGATAAACATTTTGGGTTACTATCATAGTAACATTTAAATTTTAATCTATAAGCTGAAGTTTGTGCTTAGAGAACTAAATGATATATCATCATATGAGTTCAAGAATTGGTTAAGTATTAATTCATTGAGTACAAGTGAATTAGTACAAGTAATAACAAAGAATTTCAAGTGTTAGCCAACTTTAGGGCTAACGTACACACCCATAACCTACACTTATAAGAATACATGCAAATGAAATCAATACAGGATATTGAAAACAATCTAAAGAACAACAACGAGCGCGTACGTCCTATTATTACTTAGTCAACTACTACAATATCCAAGTGAGTTCATATGCCCTTTTTCTAATCTTTTTGATTTTAAATTGCGGGGCTGAGAAACATGCTAATTCTTTTATTTACTTAAAAGTTTTAGTACAATATTTCAATTATTCTATGATTTAGATAATGTTGAGTTATCTTTATTATCTCATATCATGTCATGGATGCTTGTGTGTTTATGACATGTTTCACATATCAAGGGTGAATCATGATAACATGGTTTCAGGATTTCATCAACTCAAGAGAATAACATAAGTTATAAGATTAAATCTTATAACACTTTGTTATTATTACTAGAATGAACGGGAGATAACACTAAAACAAATACAAGTGACATCAATAATGATAATCATGAAAACATAATGTCATGATGACAATATCATTCACCACATTTGTTAACATCGTGTAATATGACTAGTTATTATAACACATTGAAAAAACTATGAGAACACATAACACTAAGAACAGGTAATATTGAGACAATAACATAGGAGAACACAATCAATAATTACTATTAAGACTATTTGTATTATATCACAACAATCATGTGTTCATTAGATCATGTCCAGTCGTAAGTCCTTTACAATAGAATCGTTTACCATTGATTTAGTGCGACTAAACCGACGATAGCATAGTGGTACCATAGGTTTGACAAACCGCCAGCGAGTGAGGCCGGTACATTGATCGTATTTATATCAGTGGCCGGTATCGTATGACCGGTAACAGGGCGGCATCAGTCATGTTTGGTAAACTACACATGGTGACAATAATCTATAGAAACTAATTGTAATTAAATCCTTCAATTCTATTAACTGGTAGACTGAGGAATTGATGATTTATAGTGATAATTATATGTCTCATGATTTTTTTCTCATGTCATATTACTAGTAATAGCTTCGTTGAAGGCACTGAGATTACAAGTGGGATAGAGGTAAATTGGATGCATTGTGGTCTGACTTCATGAGGACCACAATGGATCCCATTTAGGCTCTATACATTTACGATTGAAAACAATAGCAATAAGTTAACTGTCACTCCTATTATTAGTAGTGAATTACAGTTAACCCTGCAATTGAGAGAATAAAAATAACGATAAGATATGGTAAATCTATTTTCCTTAGAACGCTGAGGGTTTGTCATCACTTAAGTTTTGATAACCTACTTCCTTCATATTCTTTTATTCTACACATATAACACTAGAAGTGATGAACACAATTTATGGGTGAATATCAAATGGGGTGAAAACATGTGAGATAGAAATGGGTATCCATAATTGTATTGCAAGTGGTGTTGAGTTTTGTTATGTATGTGGTGGGATGGCCGCTGGGGCTTCTCCCCTACGCATGCCCTATATATAAGCATGCTTGATTTGGATGAAATACTATTTGTAAGTATGACTATGGAGAGGACATTGTGTGAGACAAAAGATACAGTTATCAATGAGACTTGTGTATGACATTGTGCTTGCGAATGACAATAAATCAATTGTTTTCAATTACTAAACTTATGAACTCACTAGCCTAGTTGTAACATCTGTGCCGAAATCATTACCGGAACAGTTATATGCACAGTAAAGTGCACAGTAACTCAAGTACAAACTACGTGAGCTGGGTATATACTATGGACATTGGATGCTAAACACTAAACTATTATACTATGGTTCTGAAATCTGAATTAAACCTCATGGTTTAACAGTCAGAAACACATCAGACAACACTGAACAGATACACACATGATTGATTTGATGCTATTATGTATAAACGTATGTGAGGATAAACAAAACAAAACCATAACAGTTGTTGTTATAGAATGCTAAACCGACGAACTATTCGTATAGGTGACGATCTGTACGAATAAATCTAAAGGTTTAACGATATGAAATGATGACTGAACAGTAGAAAACAAAATCAGAAAGTGAAACGTACGATCGTGTTCGTACAGTTAGCGCTCTGTACGAAAACGCGCGTAAGTGACATTTTCTGACGAAGCGACAAAAATAAACGATTACGAACATTAAAATAATAAAAATAAAATAAAAATAATATTTATTTGTAAATCCCACTTAAAAAGATTTAAGTTAAACTATTTTTGTTAAACTACGCGAAATTAATGTTAAATAACGAAATAACGAGGTTTAACAGTCTGAGCCGAACGACACAGTAAAAATAAGTAAAATATAATATTTTACGTTTTACAATTTTGAAAATCATCAAAAATTTAATAAAACAACTCCTCTATTTAATTATACGAAATATATGCATTACGATCCGGAAACGCAACGGAGACGAAAACCGAGCAACCGAAATGAACCCGAATACCCTCGGGGTATTTAAAGCTCAAATGAGGCTTTCAACCTCATTTTTGTCATCTCTCTCTCTCTAAACACTCCCACCCGGTTTCTCTCTCTCCCTAGAATAACCACTCTCCAAATCGCGATAACTTGCTCGTTTTTGACGGAATCGGACGTTCTTGGTGTCCAAACGAAGCTCTCGACTCCCTCTACCTAGAAGTACAACTGATCTGGGATTTTATCCTGCCAAATTTGAGGTATGAAGCTTTGAACTTCATGAAAAATAGGGTTTTCTTTCTTGTCGTTCGACCCAAAAACATAACCGGTTTAGAAACCTCATGCACACACTCTATACATCCTCGAGAACCACCCTCGCATAACAAAACAACGAAAGCAGCCCTCCATCAGCGAACGATCTAAGCAGGTGATGAATAAAGAGTTACAGGTTCGCAAGGAGGGGTATGGCCGAACCTTCGACCTTCTGCGAACCTACATACGGCCGAACCTTGGCTGCTTCAAACAGACCACGGCGAACCTTAAAGACCAGCCGAACCTAGCCATGCGAACCTTCCATCCTCAGCAACCAGACCACGGCGAACCTTAAAGACCAGCCGAACCTAGCCATAACCCACGAACCTTTCTGCATGATTGTGGTTTGACCAAACCTTGTGTAGAACCTTCCTATGTCATCCACCGAACCATCGAGCGGCAAGGGACAAACGAAGCTATTCCTAAACGAACCTCAGATAAGCAGGAAACCCTAGCCGAATCTTGGGTCTAGGAACCCCCAGCCGAAGCTTGGGTCACCCGAACCCAACCTGGACGAACCTTCCCCCTTGCGAACCTTCATGCCACCAAACCAATGGGAGACGAACCTTCATTCTGCGAGAAGTTTGGAGCCGGCCGAACCTGAGAAACAGCCACATAAAGGTTCGCTGGAACCTGGGAGTGGCATTCTTCGGCCATGTGGTGGTCTCAGCCCAACATTACTTTGTGTTGGCCCACCCCTCTTGTTCGGCCCCAACAGACAACCTGTAGCCCATATAACTAGTCCAAGACACAAATAGTTCGCCCCAACATCAGTGGATTTGCCTATATGATTAGTCCGGCCCACGCCCAACTTAAACCGGCCCAAGGGTTTGAGATTTGCCCCACATTAGCCATTCAGCCTAAAGCCCAAAGCCTATTCGGTCTTTTCTTTGGCTCGAGCAGCCCCATTGGGCCCATATTAGGCCCACAACCCATGTGACTCAAGCAAAGTTAGCCGGCCCAAACCTTTAACATTCGGCCCATGAAATCTAACTGGACATTCACTTATAATTCAGCCCACTATGGTTGCTATAGCCCACCATTTGGCCCACATGTTATGTCTATATATTGGTTACACTTTGAATCATTCGGCCCAAAGTTCACACGTATTTCGGCCCACATAATTAAATAGAAGAACAAACATTTGAAATTTATAAGGGAACTAGCATGCATAGTAATCATGGTGTTATTACTACAAAGGTGGCAAGTCATAATCATAATGAAATTCACAAGGTTAAACATGGTATGCTTCAAGGTTGTTAATTTTCATCCTAAAGTCTAAGTTTATACTTAGGACCATTGATAACATGAAATAAATCGAATTGAACCTTAGACCAATAACGAAGTGTTTGACCTAATTGGGGTTAAGGGTCTCTAAAGTCACTAACAAGTAAACAGGGCCGAATGATAACCGGGACTCACAAGTGTTAGCCAACTTTAGGGCTAACACACACGCATATACACATCAACCATAACTTATACATATAAATTACGAACAATGTGAAATCAATACAGGATCGTGAAAATCATAACAAGTACAACAACGAGTGCGTGAATTCTTGTTTATACTTAGTCAACCACTTCAACACAAGGTGAGTTCATTTGTCCCTTTTCAAACGTATTTGTTTTTACTTTGGGACTGAGAAGCATGTTATACATTTTAAGAAAATATGGAAACGTTTACTGAATGCTCTTAAACATACTCATGATGCTTATACTAATGCTTATGCTTGAAACTCTTATTTGGGAAGCTAAAGATAAATGCTTAAACTTTATGCTAAATGCTTATGCTATAAACTCTATGCTTAAACTATACGCTGGGTGCTTATACTATAAACTCTATGCTTAAACTACATGCTCGATGCTAAGGCTTTGAAACATTTATGCTAAATGCTAACACTTGATACGCTCGTTCTGAAAGCTAATACTATATATATACATACTCTAAATACTAATACTTTATACCCTTATTCTTAAAAGTTAATATTTTGCACTCTTAATTTAAACACTAATTCTGTTTACTCTTATACTTAATTTCTTAGAACTCTCGAAACTTTTGATTGCACAAGAAAGACAAATACTAAAACTAGAAATACTTTTGAAAACTATACTTATGTAAGCTTGAAAACTTAAACTCAAAAGACTTACTTGCTCCAAAGGTTATAAAACCTTGTATGCTTGAAATACTTAAAACACTTGAATGGTTGATAAACTTGAAATACTTGAAACACTTGAATGCTTGATAAACTTGAAATGCTTGAAACAGTGGAATGCTCGATATGCTTGGAATACTTGAAACACTTAAATGCTTGATAAACTTGAAATGCTCAGACAACAGGCTGATTGACCATTGCGTCTTGACATTAGTCAAGCCCTACTAGTCATGAGTTAAACTATGGGAATGCTCTAAACTTGTATGCTTAAGCTATAGGAGATCGTAAGACAGACTGTTGGCCATCGCGTCTTGACATTGGTCAAGCCCTACTAGTCATCAGTGTTCTTCGTTGTCGAACATCGTAAGACCGATTGTTGGCCATCGCGTCTTGACAATTGGTCAAGCCCTACTAGTCATCAGTGCTCTTCTTTGTCGGGATCATGTAAGGCAGACTGATTGGCCGACGCGTCTTGACAGTGGTCAAGCCCTACTAGTCATTCAGTGTCCTTCCTGATTCATCCATGGTTATGATAAGTGACTAGAATGATTTTGAGTTCTTCTAGCTGACTTTGTGTCAGCTTGAAGATTTCTCTATCATAACACGTCGCGAGTCATATTTAGTACCGTTATGGATGGATAATGAATTCCCTAGGGTGTTCAGCTGTCCATATCGGTGACTCTCAAAACTTGATACTCCGATGCTACTTTGTGCGTGTTGAAACTTATGATCAGTACACTTAAAGCTATGATGGGATTTGATGGTAGGTAAGACGCTTAATTATCATTAACATCATTGTCCTATGTGGCTTAGTATGTGGAGGGATGGCGTCTGGGCGGGTTGTAGGCTCGACACAGGGGTATGCCCTATGTATAAGCATACCGAGTTGGATGTTACATGTGATGTTAATGAGATTAAGGTTGTTACCGAAGGGATTGGGAATGCTATTGGTTAGATAACTTAAATTTCTAGACATGATGCTTGAAACTATGACGGAATTGAATGGTAGGTAAAATGCTTAATTATCATTAACATCAATGTCCTATGTGGCTTACTATGTGGTGGGACAGCGTCTGGGCGGGTTGTAGGCTCGACTCAGGGGTATGCCCTATATATAAGCATACCAAGCTGGATGATACAGGTGATGTTAATGAGGTTAAGGTTTTACCGAAGAGGTTGCAAAAGCTATTTTTCAAATACTAAAACTATATGAACTCACCAACCATTGTGTTGACTTTGTTTTCTTACATGCTTTCTTAGGTGACGCACATGAATAGGCTAAGGCTTCAGGATTGCATACTAGGCTGCCCAGATAGAGGACCTAGTAGACTTTTTAAAAGCACATCATTCGTTATTGATACAAATCACTTTTGACGTCTTGTACAGATACAAGATAGTAACATTGATTCTTTTGATAGGCTTACTTAGTTAAATTACTAAACAATGATATCGTAATTTAACTTTGTAATCCTTGTTTAATATTTTATTGTGCTTTAGTTATTCTCAATGTTGATGCTATGTAAACAATTTGATCATCATGATTATCACCCACGATATCGCGCCCCGAGAACCTTCCGCTCGGCGGGGAAGTCGATCCGTCCCGCCGGCTCGGGGTGTGACACTAGTGTTGACTTTGTTTAAATGAATGTTTTCTCAGGTGAAGAACATGTTTAGTCACCAAGCATTCAAGACTTAAGTTAGAGGACTTTTAAAAGTCCTAGCTTCATTTTGTGTTGTGCATATTTTTGGAATGACAAAAATTTGAATCATCTTTTGTAAATCTTGTGCAGATACAAGATAGCTACTTATGATTCTTTTGGATAGATTACTTAGTTAAATTATGATCATGACATTTAAATTTGTAATTCTAGATCAATGTCATGCTAGCATTTCTCATTATATCTCATGTGCTATGCAAACAATCTGATCACTATGATTATCAAACGATATCGTGCCCCGAGAACCTTCCGCCCAACGGGAAAGTCGATCCAGCCCGCTGGCTCGGGGTGTGACAGATCGGTATCAAAGCTGTGGTTATAGACATATATAGGTCATATTACTTAAACGGTTTAGCCTAGACTATATCCTCGGGACCCCTCATGTAGAGAACATAAGCCTCAAGATGTTATGTGCATGTGTCTTCTGCATTCGATCACTGCACTAACCGGTTTTCTTTCGGTTTTGATCAGAATGCCGCCAAGAAAGACCTCTACCTCTGTGCCACCACCACTACATTCACCTCAACACTCACCATCACCACCTCCTCCTCCACCTCCACCTCCACCTCCCCCTCCGCATACTCCACCCCATCAACCACCACCCAACCATGACCAGTCAACTGAGGGAAGTGATTCCCAACATGATGAACCGTATCAACTCCAACAACGGCAAGAATAAAAGAAACTTAACTTGTGAAGGCAGTGGGAACACCAGAACACCAGCAGGACTACTCCTATAAGAACTTTGTACGATGCAAGCCACCTGGCTTCAGCGGCAGTGAGGGAGTTGTCGGCTTGATCTAATGGATCGAGAAGATGGAAACAAACCTCGACATCAGTGGTTGTCCTGAGCAGCATAAGGTGAGGTATGCTATAGGCTCGTTTAACAAGTGAGCTTTTACATGGTGGAATGCCCAAATGCATGGCGAGATGAGGCATTGTCTATGCCTTGGGAAGAATTCAAGATTCTGGTGAGGGCTGAGTTTTGCCCAAGAAACGAGCTGAAGAAGGTTGAGACTGAGCTGCTCAATAAAGTCATGATTGGTGCTGGGCATCTGGCCTACACCACCAGATTTCAAAAGTTGGCAACATTGGCACCTGATATAGTGCCAACACTGGAGAAACGGATTGAACGGTATGTCCGTGGACTACTGGTTTGTGTCCAGGGGCATGTGATTGCTGCCCACCCAACCACCTTGGAGATGGCTGCCATTCTGTCATCAACATTAACAGATGTAATGGTTGCCTCTAGGGCACTGAAGAAAGAAGCTGAAACAACTCAGGCTAGAAGCTCAAGGAAACCAGATAAACGCCAGGCCAAGAAACAGATAGTGGTCAAGAATTATGCTGCGACCACCCAAACACCATAGGCCACATAACCACAACCACTGCAGATCAAGAGACCTTACACTGGCACGGCACCATTGTGCAACAACTACCAGTATCATCATCAACCGACTTCTCAGTGTAGGCAGTGCAACAACTGTGGGAAGTTTGGTCATTGGGCCACTCAATTCAAGAGAATGGGGGCTCAGAATAGGAACAACAATGCAGCGGTTACAGCTGCTATTACTAACAACAGGTCTTGCTACACTCGTGGTGAACCTGGACATTTCTTACGGGATTGTCCTAGGAGAATGCAACCATGGGCTTAGGTAGCTAGAGGACGAGCCTTTCAGATTGGAGCTGTTGTGGCTCGACAGGACCTAACGTGGTCACTGGTACATTTCTTTTTTATGACTTTGATGCATCTAAATTATTTGAAACTGGTACGGATCAGAGTTTTATCTCGTTCAACCTTGCATGCCAACTTAATCACATTGAGGAATCTTTGGACTCCCCTTATATAATTGAGGCAGCAAATGGCAAACAGATAATAGTTAACACAGTACTTAGGAGCTACCCACTAACACTTGATGGTCACACATTTTCCATCGACTTGATACCGATGGAGCTGGGCAGTATCGACATCATTGTTGGAATGGATTGGGTATCCCATCACAGAGTCGAAATCATCTGTTCCGAAAAGCTATTACGCATTCCAGTGAAGAAAAATTGGTTGATGGAAATTCATGGAGATCAAGCAAATCGCAGTGTCAAATTAATATCGTGCATGAAGGCATGCAAGTGTCTAAGGAAACAGTGTATCACGTTCCTTGCTCACATAATGGAAAAAGACAAGAAAACAACCAAGATTCAAGATGTACCGGTTGTGAAAGACTTTGAGAACGTGTTTCCGGATGATCTACCGGAACTGCCACCCGAGCGATCGGTGTAGTTTCGAATCGAATTAATTCAGGGAGCGGTTCCTGTGGCTAAGTCACCTTATAGGCTTGCGCCATAAAAAATGCAGGTCCTGTCCAATCAATTACAGGAGCTGCTAGACAAAGTATTCATTCAACTGAGTTTCTCACCATGGGGAGCTCCGGTCCTATTTGTCAAGAAATAGGATGGATCATTCAGGATGTGTATTGATTACAGAGAGCTTAACAAGCTCACCATCAAGAATCGGTACCTGTTACCGAGGATTGATGATCTGTTTGATCAATTGTAAGGAGCTCAGTATTTCTCTAAGATAGACCTGGGTTCAGGTTCTCACCAGCTCCGGATTGAAGAAGAAGACATACCAAAGATGGCTTTTCGTACCCGATATGATCACTACGAGTTCATGGTGATGCCATTTGGATTGACGAACGGACCGGCGGTGTTCATGGATCTTATGAACCGGGTGTGCAAGACGTATCAAGATCAGTTTGTTATTGTCTTTATTGATGATATATTGATCTATTCAAAGAGAGAAGGAGCATGAACAACATCTCAAGACAATTTTGGAACTTTTAAAGAACTAACCACTTTATGCCAAATTCTCCAAGTGTGAATTTGGACTAAGAGACGATCACTTTCTGGGCCATGTGATTAACAGGGATAGAATTCATGTGTACCCTACCAAGATTAAAGCAATCAAGAATTGGGATGTTCCCACAATACCTACTGAGATCAGATCATTTATGGTCTGGCAGGTTATTATAGGAGATTCATTTCAAATTTCTTAGCCTTGCCACTCACAAAACTCACTTAGAAAAGTGAACCATTCGTGTGGACCCAGAAAGAGGAAGAGGCATTCCAAACACTAAAGCAAAGATTGTTCAATGCTCCAATTTTAACACTCCCGGAAGGCAATGAGGACTTTCTCGTTTATTGTGATGCTTGCCATTAGGGACTCGGTTGTGTTTTAATGCAATGAGACAAAGTGATTGCCTACGCGTCATGACATGTGAAGATACATGAGAAGAATTACACGACGCATGACTTGGAATTGGGAGCTGTTGTCTTTGCTTTAAAGATTTGGAGACATTACCTGTATGGTGCCAAATGCACAATATTCACATATTACAAGAGCTTACAACATATATTTGACTAGAAGGAGCTTAATATGAGACAAAGACGTTGGGTTGAGCTCCTGAACGATTACGATTGTGTGATCAAATACCATCCGGGCAAAGCTAATGTCATGGCTGACGCTTTGAGGCGGAAGGAAAGAGTCAAACCCTTGCGTGTTAGAGTAATGGGAATGACTGTGCAAACAAGTCTGAGAGATCAAATTCTACAAGCACAACAAGAAGCAGTGTCAAGAAACAATTTGGGAAACGAACTCGACTGTGGAGCCGAGAAATATTTCGAGACAAAACAAGATGGAGTTATCTACTACTAAGACCAGATATGGATCCCGGTGGTAGATGAACTCCAGAAACTTATTCTTGACGAGGCACATAAAACACGTTATTATGTTCATCCTGGTGCTGGTAAAATGTACCATGATCTTAGGTCATTTTATTGGTGGCTGGGTTTGAAAAAGTATGTGGCTACTTATGTTGGTAGGTGCCTAACATGCGCTAAGGTCAAAGCAGAACACTAGAAACCGTCAGGTTTGCTAGAACAACCAGAAATACCATAATGGAAGTGGGAACAAATAGCTATGGACTTCATTACCAAGCTACCCCGTACTTCCAACGGACATGATTCTATATGGGTCATCATTGATCGATTGACCAAGTCCGCACACTTCTTTCAAATTCGGGAAAACTACAAGATGGAGAAACTAGCAAGACTTTATGCTTGAGATAGTAGTGAGGCATGATGTGCCACTATCTATTATTTCTGACGGGGACAGTCGATTTACATCGCGGTTCTGGCAATCATTGCAACTGTAGGACCAACTAGGAGCCCGGAAACAACCCGGTTCCAATGGAGATCTGCTCAACAGCCTCTAGAATAGTGCGGAATCCTATTCCAGGGTTTTCCAATCGAAACCAACAGAAACCATGGTGATCCAAAGGTAATGGATGAACGTTTGAAGCTAGATCGAACACCACGGGTTGAGAATCGAACTTGGACAGCAAGAACAACTCAAATCTTCTAGGGTTTGACACTGGAGTGCTCTAGGAAGAAGGAGGGCTTGGGAAAGTTAGGTTTGAATCAATTTGGGTTTGTATTTATTGACTGTCGTCATTCGGCCGAATGAGCGACCGAAGCAATTCTTTCGGCGATTGACTCTGCCGAATGAGCTGAACCAGCGAATGAGTCATACGACAGACTCATTCGTTCGCCCTAGTGATTCTGGAGGCGTTCATTCGGCCGAATGGCTTCATTCTTAGAGCCATTCACCCGAATGGGTCTATAAAACATATTTAAATCAAAGTTAACTATTATCAAACACATATATTCAGTAATGAACATTAAGAACAATATAGAAAGGCTGCTTTCATTAACATCAAGAACATTATACATCATGAATAGTACAAAACTGAACTAGGGACATTTCGTGCATCTACATACTCCCCCTTGGACCTAGTTCATCATTTAGCAGCATCCTTCTTGAAGTATTTGTCTGAGATGGCTTTCCAGTTTGATCCTGCATGAATCCTGAAAACCATACGGATCCTGATCACCCTCATGAACTGTAGTGCCTGTTCCATATCTTTCACATCAAAGAAGATCTGGTGTAAGTAGAGAATTTTGACATTGTTGTGTGACAAATTTGTCAACCACATCGGGTCAAATATGCGTTCAGTCTCCCATTTCTTGTCTTTGCATAGCACAACAACAGCTTCTCCAGTACACCCGTCATAATAACACCTCGGAAGCCTTCAAAAAAATCTTGGCGCATCTTCCTCAACGGAATCTTGTTCATGACTTTAGGAGGTAGCCACTTCAGGATGACTTTATGCTTGCGGGTATCTCCATCAATATCAGGTAAGTAATATCCTTCAGGTTGCCGAGGCCTGAAGTTCACCCACAACTTCCTGTACTCATACTGTATTTGTCTTGAAAACCAGGTCGACATCCCTGGTCTTCACTATATAGCATCTTCAAGCATGCAAGATAATTGACTTCGAAGCCAGGCAACGTCTTGAAATCATGTGGATGCTTGAAGTATTGGATTCCCTATTCTCTCTTGACTGCATAGCACTTTAAATCATTGAAGTATGCCCAACTAATGATTTGACTTCCAGCCTTGTAGCCTTTGGTCCTATAAGGTTTGCTGTGGGTAGCTGGCATATTCACTGTGCTCTCCTTCTTCAGTGTGTCCCAATATGCTTTCCACCCTTCCTTCCTTTGTTGAATGTCATCAGCTGAAGACTCACCACCGCTGACCTTTTCTTCTATGTCTCTATTTAGTTCCTCTTCAGTAGCTTGTCCAAAAAGGTCAGTGAAGGTTGGTAGTTCGCCCTCAGCCAAAGTATACTTCGTAGATTCCTCCTCTGTGATGTCTTCCAAGATAACCTCATCGATATCATCAAAAATCTTTGGAGAAGGCTCATCAACAACAGGAGCTAAGGTGTCATCAATCACAACCTCGTCAGGATTCAACCTGAACAGCTTGGCAATCTGCTCCTTGGATAAGAAATGGATAATCTCTCCCTCCTCCTTGTTATAACTAACTGAGTGCTGTATAATACCCTGAGCATCTAAAATCATCGTCAGTGTCTCGTCTAATTGACGTCTCAAGGGCACAGCTTCTACTTCCTCAGTTGCTGTAGGTTCTTCTGTCTGAGTAGGAGGAGGGGAAGAAGCCTTAGCACTCTTATCGTGCTTTGATTTGGTCCGGATCTCAAGAGGAGGGGCTTGCTCATCTGCATCATCTGAACTAGAAGAACTAGCAGACCCGCTTCCTGAACCATCTTCATCATCACTATTAGAGTCATCATCATGATCTGAGTCTTCATAGTCTACTTTCTCCTCATCAGACTCTTCATCTTCTTTCTTTTTCTTCTTTGTCTGAATTATAGAAGTGAGCAGCAGTGCCTTCAATCCTGGGAATGCTATCTTTAAGATTATCTATCTGTTCAGCAAGTCTAGCATTCTCCGCTTCCAAAGACAAGATCCGGTCACTGAAACCAATGGAAGTCAAGGCCAATTGATTTTGATCATCTATATATTTGAGCAGTTGCTCCTCTTGTTGAGCAGATCGAGCTCTCAGATCAGCTCGTTGATCAGCAACCTAGAGTAATAAGGTATCCTGCTCACTTACCCTCCATCAACCTGAGAACCATATTGTTTAGTGTACTCAGCTGCTCAACAACTGAAACAGTAGGTATAATCAATTTAGCACGAGTGGTGGAAGGACCAGCAGAGGTAGTAGTGTAAATAGGAGCATGAACACCAAAGGTAGTCAGAGGGGCAATAGTAGAATGAGTCAGAATAGCCCTTGACCTAACCAATGAAGAAACTGCAATTGCTGCCACTGATATAGCAATCGTTGTAGCAGCAGTTGACAGTTCTGACCTCCTGTGAAGGACAAACCTAGTCCTTTTCTTCCTGCCTGAGGGAGATGATGTGGCCTGATTAGCAGCAGTAACAGTCACAGCTGCAATGGCTGAAGAAGAAGTACATAGAGGAGGTGAGATGTCAAACTCTGGGACAAAGGAAGGATCCGTAATCTCTTCAAGCTCAGCTTCACTATGTCTCTTCCTCTTCTTCACCAGTCTTCCCCCAATCCAAACATCCTTGAACTCATCAGGAGTGTCCTCAGAGTCCGAGCTGCAAGTACCTTTCTCTCCTCCAATTCCACCACCAGCACCAGTTGAGTCATCTGAGTTATCTTTATCTTCTGCAGAGGTGGTACCAACCATCTCTAGGGGAGTAGACACTTAGGTTGTTGTGATGGCCATAAAATCTAGCTCCAGTAAAGAATCAATGTCAACATCATCATCATCATCTGCAACAGATGTACTACCTCTAGCAACAGTGCTTACACCAAATGCACTAACACCAGTCATACTAGTCTCAATCACACTAACACCAGCAGCAATTACAATAACATCAGCAGCAACACTAACACCAACAGTACTCACACCAACACTAACACCACTAGCACCACCTCCTATATCACCGGCACCACCATCTCTGTCATTACCACCATCATCATCAGGAAAAACAATATCATCCATGTCAGAATCTGAATCCTCATGCCTCCATCTCCTACCACCAGGAGCCACATAATCGGGTATCAGAAGATGACTAAAAAAGGTACAAACTGGATGCTTCCTTTCCTTCCCCCTGTATGACATCACTCCGTTGAGAGTGATATCATTCATATGCCCCTGATAACTGGTGGCTCAACCTCGTAGTAAATATCAGCAGATCTCCAGAAGTCCTGCTGATGAGACTGATAGGGCACATGAATAGTAGAAATAGAAGCAAAGAGCCTGGAATGTCTCAGAAAAGTAATGATCTTAGTGAAGTTTCTAACATTCGCCGTGTTGAGATCCAGGTGAGCACAAATGTTGTTCTTGGTCACTGATTTGTATGCAGCCATACTGAAAAACAAAGAAATAAACATATCAGTATAATTCAGTTAAGCAGCTGAAACAAAACAGAAACTTTGACAAGTAACACATATGGCCGAATGAAATTTATTGGACCGAATGACCCTTGGACGAATGAACCAATTGACCGAATGAGTCATTCTCCGAATGAGTCATTCTGTCGAATGAGTCATTCGCCTAATGAGTCATTCGCCGAATGGCGTCATTCGGTCGGCTGTAGAGATTTAAATTCCAAGTGGAAAAATTTTCAAATCAGTTCACAAAAATCATATTCCCCGTTTAGAATTGACCGATTAACACTTTTAAAACTAGTCTAATGAGGTTTCAAGTTCATTTTGTCCATTTATTTTGAAGCTACAGATTGGAACCCTAAAACCCTAGAACCGGTTCTAATCTCTGTGATTCCACCGTCAAAAATCGATCATATTGTATGCACAAGTACCTGAGATGATTACACACATATTTATTAGCAAATGAGGTAATTTGATCCAATAGAATCAAAGAACAGTTGAAGTTTTGTGGTTCGCGCGAATGGAGTACACACAGTTGGGCGATCGAATGAAATTGGAGAATGGGGTAGTTTGGCCGAAACAAATGTTTAAATAGTGACAGTCATTCGGCGAATGACTCTAACGAATTAACTATTTCACCCTAAATTCAATCTGCCGAATGAGCCCCAAAATGAATTCTCATTAGGCGAATGAAGTATACGACTGACTTCCTTCGGTCCAAGTTGATTCGACCGAAAGAATCATTCGCTGGAATGAAGTCATTCGGTCGAATGAGTCATTTTTCATGTTCATTCGCACAAATGAAACTTTGCACTCGCAAAACACAACTTGATTTCAAAATTTAACATTATGATCAGTTGAACAAATTCAGTTATGAAGAATATTTGGTTGGTTATGGATTCAAAGATGATTGAACATCCATACTCACAAATGATTATCTAAAATAAATCTGAAAATATAAAATCTTTTTTGTAATTTTCTGAAGCAAAATACAACTGTACAGCTAACAACTAACAACATAGAAACACATATTTTTGTGAGAAGTCTATTTGTGAAACTAACACACAGACCTAGTCGCATCAAATCAGCATTAGTGAATGTTTTACTTCAGACACACTTGTCTTATGATATGATTACTCATATATTTGTCAAATTTAAGCCTGACAATACATCACTTCTAAACTAATTTGATGATCACTCATATCTTCTGACTGAGTTACCCATTTTATTTAACCAGCTAAGATTAAAATCAGTTTGTTACTCATCTCTACATAACTTAGCACTATAATCATAAATTCTATGAGGTTCCAATTTTATTTTCTTTTTGAATTTTCCTATTTGATTTGTCTCTCATGTTCAACACATTCTCATTGATGACTTCAGCTAGGTCTTTACAAAGCAATATGGATCGTATACAAAATTGTGTTGACATGATTGACTTGTTCTATTCAAATGGACGGCTTCAGCTAGGTCTTTACAAAGTGTGACAACTAGTACCTGACCGGCCGGCAAGTCTGTACGGTATGTTTATTTTCAACAGTAACTATGTGTAAATACATGTTTGAGAATAGTACTTGTATTAACAGAATTCAAGATACAAGAAACAGTTGTATGTATTTATTGTGTAAACTTAAATACTGTAAGTACAACACGCATTTGAAACATTAGTTGTGTATATTTAAGTGAAAACCTAAGTACAGTTAACACAACAAATCATGAGCAACAACAGTGTGCAAACAAATAACAAGAACAAATCGGTTATGATCTGATATCCATAAACGACAAGAATCAGATGGCCGACAAACCAGTGTGAAAACAATGTGATAACAGGGTGTTTAGTTGAGTCCGACAGTGAGGAAATACAATTTAAAACAATATTACAGTGTTATTTCATAATAACAAACTGACAGTGTGTTTGCGTGGGTGACGATCACACAAACATATATGTGGGTTTAACGTTCTGAAATGATGACTGGAAAGTAGAAAACAAAATTCAGAAAGCAAAACCATCGACGTGTTCGTTCGAATGACGATTCGAATGAATACGCGCGATGGTGACGCGATCTGACGAAGCGAAAACGAAACACGACACGAACGACCATAAATTAATAAAAAATAGATTAAATAATATTTTACAATTTTGAAACTCATCATATAATTAAAATAACATTTCTTTTAATTAAAACACATAAAATACGCGTTACGTTCCGGAAACGCAACGAAAACGCGAACCGAACAACCGAAATGAACCCGAATACCCGCAGGGTATTTAAAGCCTTAATGAGGCTTTCTACCTCACTTTTTACACACTCACTCTCTCTACATTCAAATTTCCGGATTTCACCTTTTATCACCATTATCAATCTTCAAAGCTTCATAAGTTGCTCATTTCTTCATGAAATTTGATGATTCTTGTACCTACGCGTAGCTCTTGATGTCCTCTACATAGAAGTACAGCAGATCGGAGCATTTATCCAGCCAAATTTGAGGTATGAGCAAAAGAAACACACGGGAATTAGGGTTTTCGGGGTTTTTGTTCGACCCACCCATGTAACAGGTGTTAGAGCCTGTGTAAACTAACCCTACACCTTCGAAACCTTGTTCTGGTTCACCATCGAAGTGGGAGCAGCACCATGGCTGGTCGTGGCTCGAGGAGAGTGATAGATCAACAACAGGTTCGCCGAGAAACGTATGGCCGAACCCTCGTGTGTCAGCCGAACTTTCATCGGTTGGGGACGAACCCTGTGACCTCTATGTACCGCGAGCCTTAGCCGAGCCATGTGTGTACTACTGCCCCGAAACTCGCGACCTCACGAACCTTCCAGCAGAGTTTAGCCGAATCTATCCGCATCAGCGACCGAACCTGTGTTCATGAACAATGCAGATTGTAACATCACTGTATTTCCGGTTGTCCGTACATCCGTACGATTGTACTGTTACGACGTGATATAATAATTATTAATGAAAATGAATTACTGAATGCATGATTTGATGATTATCACTGTTATTGGTATACATTGAGAATATATTATCCTATGCATAAACCATGGTGAGTTTAGTTGAAACCCAACTAAACAGGACCAGAGAGTTTATTGCAGTTACATTTCACAGTTATGGATTTTGGATTTGAATGGAATTGGGAGTTGGTAGTTGTTTGGTTGCTAAACATAGTCAAGGACACATGGTCATGATTTATCGAAATAGCGGTGGGATGGTGGCTGGGGCAGTTGCGACTGACCCGTACATATGCCCTATACATATGCATATTTCGGTCTATAATGGATGTGTCAGTGATATGGTTTAGTGGGTTTTGGATTAGGATTGACAATATTATAATAAATAAAATAATGGAAGTATAATTGGAATTGATTACGCGATTGTGAGGTTACGAATATAACTTAAACACGAATATCAATTTGGAAGTATTAACTAAATAACGTATTCGCGTGAATGACGATTTACACTAATATAATTATAAAGAATAATATTCTGAAATGATATTCTCTAAATTGTAAATCGAGTTGAAATACGGTACGAGCATCGGATTCGCAAAGGTGACGATCTTTACGAATACGTACGTAACTAACGCGTTTCGACGAGATAATTAAATAATATATAACGATATTAAAGTAATAAATGAAAACTTAAAACGTTTATTAGGAATCACAATCTAAAACGAAAACAAACGAATTATTTAGTTTAGATAAATAATTCAACGAAACCGTTTTACAAAACAACGATATTTAAATAAAATCATTTTATTTAACACGAAACTTAATTATTTAAATGATTTACATTTTAAATACGTTTTTCCGTTAAAAACCGAACATATTATAATTTTTACGCGATATAAACGAGATCGAGCACGCGGGGGACGACACGCGCTATAAGAAAGATGATCTCTTCCTTCTTCATTTCCATCTCCTCCTCTCTCTCTCTCACTAACTTCTCTCTAAGATTTCTCTTCCGATTCTCAAAGAAACTTCAAGATCTTGGTTTCCACGTGTTCGTGTGATCGAGAGAAACAAGAGGATACGAAGAAACCTTACATTTAATCAACGAATAGAGGTAAATCTAATTTTTCTTTTCGGTTTTTTTGTTAAAAACGTAATGTATTTGTGGCTACCAACTTGAATCGAGATTAGGGTTTTGTTTTTTTAAACCGAGGTGTTTGAACCGTGGGAAAACATAATCGACCATATAACCTGGAAAATTCAAGAACGAAGATGTTAGGGTTGCTGGTTCACGACTCAGCTCTAAGGCCGAACCTTTTTACAATCGGCCGAACCTGTTGCAGCAACCATGGGAGCCCACGAACCTTCTTCACTTTAGACGAACCTTTTGCAGGCGAACCCTACTAGGCTAGCCGAACCTGTGGGTCTTAGCCGAACAATATTGGAAGCCGAACCTAAGGGTTCGCGGGACTGCCCTTTAGCAGCGAACCCTTTTAATTGCCACGAACCTGGGTATGACGAACCCCTATTCAACTCAGCCGAACCTTGTTGAACAAATCATGCTAGGCGAACCTAGATACTTCGGATGAACCCTTTGTGGCCACCAAACCTTTAGGATCAGAACCATAACAGCCGAACCTATGGAGCCAGGAAACCCTAGGCGAACCTTCTTCATACATGCCGAACCCTAGCTTCTACCTGTTAGATGGGACGAACCTAGGGACCTGCATGAGGCAGCGAACCTCATTGCAGAACCACAACCGGGCAAACCTAGGACCATGTAGCCGAACCTTTTTGTTTATCTTAGCCGAACCCTCTCTTCGTTTATTCTAGTCGAACCTAATGGGTCAAGGAAATAGGTTCGCTGGTTTCGGGTTGGGTGAACCTCAATTCTTTTAAACTAAGGGATAAAAGAGGAAAAACAAGAACAAGAAAGTTGGGTGGGTTAAGACTTGCAATAAAAATTCATAACTCACCACCTTTTCTCTCTCTAACATAAGTTTTCTTAAAACTATGGAGTGATACATATATTGGGCCTATTGAGTAAACTTAATTTTTCATATGGATGATTTAACTATGATATTATAAAACATAATATGGATTATAATAAACTAAGTGGTAATGATTGATTGAACGGGATCATGTATAAAGACATAAATATGTATATGGCTAGGATTAACACCTTTACATACACATACTTATCAGTGTATACATGAAATTTCAAGATTTGTTATTATTAGATAATGATAAAAGAACTAAACAGTTGAATTATAAACTAAGGATCGCTAATTATAATATACTAGTTGAATTATGTTAACTTGGATGAATTTAACTAGTTGATGACACAACAACTAATTCAAAGAGGATGAATACGGATAATTAACTGAAATGAAACACGTGTATTCATAAACCCAAAACACCTATTAAATACAGGTTGATCGAGTTGTCTTGGGTTACATACGCGAGCGCGCATTATACGCAAACACTATTCTAAGGACTCGGGTGAGTTCACATAACCTCCCTTCTTTTAAACTATTTTGTTTTTAAACTCGAAGGTGGAACATGTATACCAATATTTAAAATATTATTTTGATAACACATGGGTGACTCCTGATTTATCATTATGATATTCAGATTATTGAATTATCATTGATTATTGATTGAGATGGATTATTACTTATCCGTGAGTCATTGTTGATTGAGTTGACTTAGGTCCTCCGCGATGATTGAGTTACTGTTGGTGAGTTGACTAACGTCCTCCTCAGAGACTCCACTGTTGATTGAGTTGACTGCGGTCCTCCGCGGTGCACGTATTGACACTTATAGGAATATCGTTGATTTAGTTGACTGAGGTCCTCCACGATGATTCCGCCGTTGATTGAGTTGACCGAGGTCCTCCGCGGTAACTATTATTGATATGATTGTGATGGTTGATGATTATTGAATTGATGAGATTAGTTTAACATATGTGGTTAAATAATTGTGATGATTGTGTATGTTTGGATGTTGTGTTATGTTGAGATTTGGCAGAACTGGACTAACTTACAGGTGCACATGTGGAAAATTCTCGGGGAAATTATTAACTTTTATAAATCAATTTATCAACTATTATAAACATTTTTTATACATAAAATCTTATGATTTTCACCAACTACTTCGTAGTTGACACTTGATTTTCTACATGTTTCAGGCAATGAAGGCAAGTAGGTTGAGGAGGATGATCTCTTCTATTTTGGACATCATCACATAGGATTCTTGGACTTAGCTAATTAACTGAAATTCTGGCGATTAGAGTTTAGTTAGTTTAGCTAAATCTCTTTTGTAATTGATGTAACTAATTCATGATAGACGTGAATTTTTGTGTAATTAATTTGGTTGATTGAATGATATGTGATGAATTAATTTAAATGCCCAGGAGCTTTTGAACAATCTACACATCCCTCGTGGCATCCCGACGTTTCCGCCATCGGTCGGGGTGTTACATATTGGTATCAGAGCCTGGGTTATAGGGAATTAGGTTACTAGAAATGGTTGACCTAGTCTATAACCGTAGGATACCCTAGTATGGATAAATTCATACACTAGTTAGTATATTCAGGATTTCATGCTTATGTGTTTATTACATGTTATCTAAACTCCTGTTATACATCTGATATGCATATGCTACTTACTGATTTCTTGCTTACGTGTGCCCTAATGATTCGATAAGGACATGCACGTGGTGTATCGTAAAGGTGGTGGGACGTTGGCTGGGGCAGTTGCGACTGACCCCTACATATGCCCTATATATATACCAATTATGGTACATTAGGTGGATGTCAGTATTGAAGAATGTGGGAACTGCCCGTTTGGGAAAACTTACCTGCTTAGGAAATTAACTGTTTAGGAACTTATTTGCCTTAGGAATCATTTGTTTGATCTATAATTACCAGGCAAGGACACACTTGTGGTATACTACAAAGGTGGTCGGACGGTGGCTGGGGCAGTTGCGACTGACCCCTACATATGCCCTATACATATACCATTTGTAGTATATTAGGGTCTGTCAGTGTCAGGAACTTAGGATATTACTAGGAATTGTTGTAAGATGGATTGTTGATGGTATGTTGATTGAGGTTGGTTTGGATTGACACTTTTGAATGATCATATTTGATTAACACTTATAAAATCACTTGTGAACACACTTATTGGACACGTAGGGTGCATAGGATTAACGAACGATATGAGCGATTAGTGATGGAATATGGACTTGGGTGATGATATAGACACTTGGTGATAATATAAACGCATAGTGATGATACTAACACTTAGTGATGGTATGGACACTTGATGAGAATAAATAATAAGGAGGATATGAACACTTAGTGACAATAAGAGCACTCAGTGATGATATGAACCCTCGTTGATAATTATGGACATTGGGGTTAGTATGGACTTTTAGTGAACTTAGACATTAGTGGAACTTTAATGTCAGGTGAACTTAGACATTAGGCGAACTTAGACATTAGGTGAACTTAGAAATAGGCGAACCTACATGTCAGGTGAACTTAGACATTAGGCGGACCTAATTGTCCAAGGGAACTAGAGACCACTTCACTCAAAATTATCCTACTTAGGATAAGGTTTGTGAAGTGAGACTATGGTAAGATACATGAACACCCTAAATTCTAACAAAGGCATAATCGTGGTGCAATGAAACGGTGGTGGGACGGTGTAGGGGAGGTTGCGATCTACCCCTGCATATGCCCTATATATAAGCTTGTTGCATTGCACAGGGAGGTTGTCAGTGTTGGTATAGGGTGGGGAATGTATGAAACTTAGGAATAGTTAGCTAATATTAGTTATGACCAACTAGGACACTTAGTATAGTATTAGGAAATTTATATATGTTATGAGTTTAATGACAGATAGGAGAGAAATATAGTTCCTATATGTAATCCAAACTGTTTAAATGAACTCATTTAATCATAGTTTGTATGACTTACGTTGTAAACGATAGTAACATGTTTCTAATTTCTTCAGAAACATGCGCCACGCCGTCACAACGGAGATGATACGAACTCGGAAGATGCTAACGGTAATGCCAACTCCGGCATACAAGAGTTAGCGAACCTTATCTCTGGATTGGTGAACCAATTGACTCAAGCCAATCAGTCTCTCACTCAGAACAAAGGTGGTGCAAACCCACCAACTTGCACATTCAAACACTTCAACTCCTGTAATCCACTGAAGTTTACGGGTACTGTGACTGCCACTGGCCCACTGCAGTGGTTCAGAGTATGGAGAACACCTTCATCAACAGTGATTGCCCTGATAACTTGAAGGTGCGTTATGCCACCAGTGTTTTCCAAAAGAGAGCACTAACTTGGTGGAATGGGGAAAAGCGAACTAGGGGAGCTGATGCTGCCCTAGCACTGACTTGGACTGAGGTCAAGAACTTGATGACCACTGAATTCTGTCCTCGCAGTGAAATGAGGAAACTTGAGACTGAATTTTGGGAACTCAAGCAGGAAAGCGGGGAGAACGTCATCTACAATACTCGTCTCCATGAGTAAAGCCTGCTGGTACCTCACCTTGTCACACCCCCTTGAGAGAGCTATCGAGAAGTACATAGGCGGAATGCCTATGCAGATTCAAGATAACGTTTACGAGAGCAACCCCAAAACACTTGAGGCTGTGATCCGTTTATCTGCTACACTCACCGATAATCATGTGAAGGCTGGAACACTCACGAGAAAGGGAACGAAGAAGACTGAGGGGAAGATGACTACCAAAGAAACAAAGACTGAAGGTAAGACTGAGGCTGCTAGTTCATCGAAAAGCAGCAACAGGAAGCGGAAGGCTAGGAGTTATGATGTTACCACTCCAGTCGCTCAACAGTCCTCCAATAATTCCAACACTAGGAATTTTGGAGTTGTTCCGCAATGCAACACTTGCCGATATCATCACGCGCCTAACTTGCCTTGTTGCGTCTGCAAAAACTGTCGCAAGTATGGCCATTTTGCAAATGTCTGTCGAAGTGCACCGCAAGCACAAAGGATGCAACCTGCTCCGCTTGCACTACCTGCTCCGCAGGTTCAACCGATACAAGCTGCACCTGTTCGCCAGGTACCTGCACAGGAAAGAGCCTGTTATGAGTGTGGCGAAGTGGGACATTTCAGGAATTAATGCCCGAGATTGACAGGAAACAATCAACGGGTGGCAAGAGGCTGGGCATTCCAACTGAATGCTCCAGCTGCTCCAGCCAACCAGGACGTGGTCATTGGTACATTTCTGATCAACAACTCTTATGCATCTCTCTTATTTGATTCTGGTGCCGATAGGAGTTTCGTTTCATATGATTTTAAATGCATATTTGGTAGAACACGTACATATTTAGATAAACCGTTTAACTTGGAGGTGGCTGACGGAAACACCATTGATATTGACACTGCTATTATCAAATGTACTGTGAACTTAAATGATCACGTTTTCCCGATTGATCTTTTACTTATGCATCTTGGTAGCTTTGATGTTATCATAGGCATGGATTGGTTAGCCACCCACAAAGCGGAGATTGTTTGTCACGAGAAATACATTCGTATTCCCTTACCTTCGGGTGAAACTTTAAGAGTATTTGGAGAAACTTCTAGTAAAGGTCTTAAGCTGATGTCATGCACAAAAGCACACAAGTACCTTAGCAAGAAATGTATTGCGTTCTTAGCACATATTGTAGAAAAAAAGGAGAAAGGAAAGAGCATCGAAGACGTTCCTGTAATTAGAGACTTCCCAGAAGTATTTCCAGATAATTTGCCGGGTCTTCCACCAGAGCATCAAGTAGAATTTCGAATTGACTTAGTACCTGGTGCGAATCCAGTTGCCAAAGCTCCCTACAGACTTGCGCCTTCAGAGTTGCAAGAATTGGCGAGCCAATTACAAGAATTGATTGATAAAGGATTTATTCCCCCGAGCCATTCACCATGGGGTGCACCGGTCTTATTTGTTAAGAAGAAGGACGGGTCATTCCGAATGTGCCTCGACTACCGTGAATTGAACAAGCTTACAATCAAGAATCGATATCCACTGTCGCGCATCGATGACCTCTTCGACCACCTTCAAGGCTCGGCAAGGTTTTCAAAGATCGATCTCAAGTATGGGTATCATCAGCTTCGCGTACATGATAATGATATTCCCAAGACAGCTTTCAGAACAAGATATGGCCATTATGAATTCCTGGTAATGCCTTTCGGCCTTACCAATGCACCTGCGGTTTTCATGAACCGTGTCTGCAGACCATACTTGGATAAGTTTGTGATTGTATTCATTGATGATATTTTGATATACTCAAAGACAAAGGAAGAACACGAGAAACACCTTAAGTTGGTTTTAGAGATCCTAAGAGAAGAGCGACTGTATGCCAAGTTCACTAAATGTGAATTTTGGCTTAAGGAAGTTCAATTCCTGGGGCACATAGTCAATGAAAATGGTGTTCACGTGGATCCTGTGAAGATTGATGCGGTGAAGAATAGGAGTACACTGAAGACACCGACGGAGATTCGATCGTTTCTTGGACTTGCTGGTTACTATCGGCGGTTCATCTCGAATTTCTCCAGGATTGCTATCCCTCTCACTTCTTTAACTCAGAAGAATAAACCTTATGAGTGGGGACCAAAACAAGAAGAGACATTTCAGACTTTAAAGCAGAAAATTTGTGATGCTCCTGTTTTGACATTGCCTGATAGGAATGACGATTTTGTGGTTTACTGTGATGCATCCAACCTAGGTCTCGGTTGTGTTCTCATGCAACGGGGAAGGGTTGTTATGCATCAAGACAACTGAAAGTTCACGAAAAGAACTACACCACACACGACTTGGAACTTGGTGCAGTCGTGTTTGCCTTGAAAATATGGAGACATTATCTTTATGGCACTAAGTGTGTAGTCTTTACAGACCATAAAAGTCTACAACATATTCTCAATCAGAAAGAGCTTGATATGAGACAACGGAGATGGGTTGAATTGTTGAACGATTATGACTGTGAAATTCGCTACCATCCTGATAAAGCGAATGTAGTAGCAGATGCGCTTAGTCGCAAAAGTCAAGTTCAGATCCATGGTGTCGGAGTGCACACTAGTCTCCATTATGATGTTCTCACAGCCCAACAATAATCATTGGCTCAGGATAACTTGAAAAATGAGATGTCTTGCGGGGCCGAGATATTATTGGAAACTAAGGATGATGCTTTGATGTATTATTTGAATCGGTTGTGGATATCGAACCGGGGTGATCTTAGGATGATGATTATGGATGAATCTCATAAGTCTCGTTACTCAATCCATCCGGGTGCTGATAAGATGTATCAAGAGCTTAGGGGTTTGTACTGGTGGCCTGGAATGAAGAAGGATATTGCTGAGTATGTGTCCAAGTGTCTTAACTGTGCAAAAGTCAAGGCAGAACACCAGCGACCTCCGGGATTGTTATTACAACCAGAAATACCTATGTGGAAGTGGGAGAATATTTCCATGGATTTCATTACTAAACTCCCACGAACCACAAACGGTAAAGATAGCATTTGGGTGATAGTTGATAGATAGACCAAGTCGGCTCACTTCTTACCGATACGCGAAACGTACCCTGTACGGAAGTTAGCGCGTATCTACATTGATGAGATCATTAGCCGACATGGTATTCCCTTAAGGATAATATCGGATCGTGATGCTCATTTCACGGCACGATTTTGGGAATCACTTCATGAAGCTTTTGGAACAAGATTGGATCTTAGTACCGCTTATCATCCTCAAACGGATGGTCAAACGGAGCGAACGATTCAAACATTGGAAGACATGTTAAGAGCTTGTGTCATCGACTTCGGTGGCAATTGGGATGGCCATTTACCATTGGTTGAGTTCTCGTATAACAACAGTTATCATGCGAGCATTGGTATGGCGCCGTTTGAAGCTCTTTATGGTAGAAAATGTCGGTCACCTATTTGTTGGACCGAGGTCGGCGAATCGCAGATAACTGGTCCTGAGATTATTCAGGAGACGACTGACAAGATCCGCCAGATTCGAGAAAATATGTTAGCTGCTCGCAGTCGACAGAAGAGTTACGCAGATAAAAGACGAAAACCTTTAGAGTTTGCAGTTGACGACATGGTATTACTCAAAGTATCGCCTTGGAAGGGCGTTGTGCGATTCGGGAAGAAAGGTAAGCTTGTTCCACGATATGTTGGCCCTTTTAAGATTCTTGAACGAATCAAGAAGGTTGCCTACAAGTTAGAACTTCCTCCTGAACTTAGTAACGTGCACCCAACGTTTCACGTGTCCAATCTAAGAAAGTGCTTAGCTGATCAAGATCTTCAGGTACCACTCGATGACATTCGAGTCGATGATACCATGCATTTTGTGGAAAAACCAGTGGAGATAATTGATCGTGAGGTTAAAAAACTCAAACGCAGTAGAATTCCAATTGTCAAACTACGTTGGGAATCGAAGCGGGGTCCAGAATTCACCTGGGAACGAGAAGATCAGATGAAGCTTAAGTACCCACATTTATTCACTACGGCCACTACAAGTTGAATTTCGGGACGAAATTCCTTTAACTAGGGGAGACTGTAACATCATTGTATTTCTGGTCATCCGTACGATTGTACTGTTACGATCTGATATAATAATTATTAATGAAAATGAATTACTGAATGCATGATTTGATGATTATCACTGTTATTGGTATACATTGAGAATATATTATCCTATGCATAAACCATGGTGAGTTTAGTTGAAACCCAACTAAACAGGACAAGAGAGTTTATTGCAGTTACATTTCACAGTTATGGATTTTTGGATTTGAATTGAATTGGGAGTTGGTAGTTGTTTGGTTGCTAAACATAGTCAAGGACACATGGTCATTATTTATCGAAATAGCGGTGGGACGGTGGCTTGGGCAGTTGCGACTGGCCCCTACATATGCCCTATACATATACATATTTCGGTCTATCATGGATGTGTCAGTGATATGGTTTAGTGGCTTTTGGATTGGGATTGACAATATTATAATTAATAAAATAATGGAAGTAGAATTGGAATTGATTACGCGACTGTGAGGTTACAAATATAACTTAAACACGAATATTAATTTGGAAGTATTAACTAAATAACGTATTCGCGTGAATGACGATTTACACGAATATAATTATTAAGAATATTATTCTGAAATGATGTTCTCTAAATTGTAAATCGAGTTGAAATACGGTACGAGCATCGGATTCGCAAAGGTGACGATCTTTACGAATACGTACGTAAGTAACGCGTTTAGACGAGATAACGATATTAAAGTAATAAATGAAAACTTAAAACATTTATTATGAATCACAATCTAAAACGAAAACAAACGAATTATTTAGTTTAAATAAATAATTTAACGAAACCGTTTTACGAAACAACGATATTTAAATAAAATCATTTTATTTAAGACGAAACTTAATTATTTAAATGATTTACGTTTTAAATATGTTTTTCCGTTAAAAACCGAACATATTATAATTTTTACGCGATATAAACGAGATCGAGCACGCGGGGGACGACACGCGCTATAAGGAAGATGATCTCTTCCTTCTTCTTCATTTCCATCTTCTCCTCTCTCTCTCTAAAGTTGAAAAACGAGCTCTCTCTCTCTCACTAACTTCTCTTTAAGATTTCTCTTCCGATTCTCAACAAAACTTCAAGATCTTGGTGTCCACGCGTTCGTGTGATCGAGAGGAACAAGAGGATACGAAGAAACCTTACATTTGATCAACGAATAGAGGTAAATCTAAGTTTTCTATTCGTTTTTTTGTTAAAAACGTAACGTATTTGTGGCTACCATCTTGAATCGAGATTAGGGTTTTGTTTTGTTTAAACCGAGTTGTTTGAACCGTGGGAAGACATAATTGACCATATAACCTGCAAAATTCAAGAACGAAGATGTTAGGGTTGCTGGTTCACGACTGAGCTCAAAGGCCGAACCTTTTTACAATCGGCCGAACCTGTTGCAGCAACCATGGGAGCCCACGAACCTTCTTCACTTTAGACGAACCTTGTGCAGGCGAACCCTACTAGGCTAGCCGAACCTGTGGGTCTTAGTCGAACAATATTGGAAGCTGAACCTAAGGGTTTGTGGGACTGCCCTTTAGCAGCGAACCCTTTTAAGAAGGCGAACCCTAGGTTGCCACGAACCTGGGTATAACGAACCCCTATTCAACTCAGTCGAACCTTGTTGAACAAATCATGCTAGGCGAACCTAGATACTTCGGACGAAACCTTTATGGCCACCGAACCTTTAGGATCAGAACCATAACAGTCGAACCTATGGAGCCAGGAAACCCTAGGCGAACCTTCTTCATGCATGCCCGAACCTTAGCTACTACCTGTTAGATGGGACGAACCTAGGGACCTGCATGAGGCAGCGAACCTCATTGCAGAACCACAACCGGGCGAACCTAGGACCATGTAGCCGAACCTTTCTGTTTATCTTAGCCGAACCCTCTCTTCTTTTATTCTAGTCGAACCTAATGGTTCAAGGAAATAGGTTCGCTGGTTTCGGGTTGGGTGAACCTCAATTCTTTTAAAGTAAGGGATAAAAGAGGAAAAACAAGAACAAGAAAGTTGGGTGGGTTAAGACTTGCATGAAAAATTCATAACTCACCACCTTTTCTCTCGCTAACATAAGTTTTCTTAAAACTATGGAGTGATACATACATTGGGCCTATTGAGTAAACTTAATTTTTCATATGGATGATTTAACTATGATATTATAAAACATAGTATGGATTATAATATACTAAGTGGTAATGATTGATTGAATGGGATCATGTATAAAGACATAAATATGTATATGGCTAGGATTAGCACCTTTACATACACATACTTATGAGTGTATACATGAAATTTCAAGATTTGTTATTATTAGATAATGATAAAAGAACTAACAAGTTGAACTATAAACTAAGGATTGCTAATTATAATATACTAGTTGAATTATGTTAACTTGGATGAATCAACTAGTTGATGACACAACTACTAATTCAAAGATGATGAATACGGATAATTAACTCAAATGAAACACGTGTACTCATAAACCCAAAACACCTATTAAATACAGGTTGATCGAGTTGTCTTGAGTTACATACGCGAGCGTGCATTATACGCAAACACTATTAGGACTCGGGTGAGTTCTCATAACCTCCCTTTCTTTTAAACTATTTTGTTTTTAAACTCGGAGGTGGAACATGTATACCAATATTTAAAATATTATTTTGATAATACATGGGTGACACCTGGTTTATCATTATGATATTCAGATTATTGAATTATCATTGATTATTGATTGAGATGGATTATTACTTATCCGTGAGTCATTATTGATTGAGTTGACTTAGGTCCTCCGCGATGATTGAGTTACTTTTGGTGAGTCGACTAACGTCCTCCTAAGAGACTCCACTATTGATTGAGTTGACTGCGGTCCTCCGCGGTGCACGTATTGACACTTATAGGAATATCGTTGATTTAGTTGACTGAGGTCCTCCGCGATGATTCCGCCATTGATTGAGTTGACTGAGGTCCTCCGCGGTAACTATTATTGATATGATTGTGATGGTTGATGATTATTGAATTGATGAGATTAGTTGAATATACGTGGTTAAATAATTGTGATGATTGTGTATGTGATTACTTGGATTTGTTTGGATGTTATGTTATGTTGAGATTTGGCAGAACTGGACTAACTTACAGGTGCACATGTGGAAAATTCTCTGGGAAATTATAAACTTTTATAAATCCATTTATCAACTTTTATAAACATTTTATAAACATTGTTGATACATAAAATCTTATGATTTCTCACCAACTACTTCGTAGTTGACAGTTGATTTTCTACATGTTTCAGGTAATTAACTGAAATTCTGGCGATTAGAGTTCAGTTAGTTTAGCTAAATCGCTTTTGTAACTGATGTAACTAATTCATGATAGACGTGAATTTTTGTGTAATTAGTTTGGTTGATTGATGATATGTGATGAATTAATTTAGATGCCCAGGAGCTTTTGAACAATCTACACATCCCTCGTGGCATCCCGACGTTTCCGCCATCGGTCGGGGTGTTACACAGACGAACCCTAGCATCCCACGAACCCTTCTTTATGCTGAGCCTTGTCCTAGCCCGGCGAACCCACGCACAACCACTCTAGCCGAACCCTAAGGGCGAACCTATCTACGGTAGACGAACCTATGATCATCAAAACGGCGGCCGAACCTCTTTGGAACCCCAAATCTTGGACACAACATGATAAACTAACCTTGGCTAAAACCCATAGGTTCGCTGGTCTGAATGCCAACAAGTTAACTGATTGGATTGAGACTGAACTCATCGGCCCAACATAGAGCCCATGTGCAATGTTGTCGCAGCTCACATCTTCAGCCCAATAACAATTGTCCTGGCCCAGCCTGAGTACACCGGCCCAAACCTTTCCAATTAGCCCAATCAGCCAGCCCAATTACTTGCTTCGGCCCAGAAAGGTTTAACGGGCCCAAAAGTTTATTGATTCGGCCCACATTGACTCACGGGCCCAACACGATGTAATAACACATGAAAACTTGGCCCAATCGAATTGGCCCAAGACTAATTACATTCGGCCCACTTGATTTAGGGTATAACCTAATACGTTCATAAGATTTAAAACATTATGGTTACTTAATTACGGTGAAACGATCTACTTAAGATATTATAAAGAGTTAAAGGTTTATAACCTTTTCTATTTATTTAAAACTTAAGTGGGATATTTATACACAATGGTAAATCTCAAGGTTTATTACATAAAATAGCTTAATGTCAAGTGAAACATAAAACCATCATAAATGACAAGTTAAGTAACCAAATTGTTAAAATAACAACGTGATTCCTAACAAGAGAATCGGGGGCCGAATGCTAACCAAGACCAAGAGATGATAACAAGGTTAGAGATAACATATACACGCGCACAAAACCTTAAAACTTATACGTATAAGTTATATACAACGTGGAATCAATACAGGATCGTGAACACAAACTCAAGTCCAATCAAGAGCGCGTGTATTCTTCGTTTAAGCTAAGTCAACCCCTACAACAAAAAGGTGAGTTCATATGCCCCTTTTCTATAATCTTAACTGATTTTAAACTCATGGGGCTGAGAAACATGCTTAACTTTTATTTATTTAAAAGTTTAATGTTTAACACATTGCTTATACTTTGATTTAGATAATATTAAATTGTTTATTATCGCTTATCATTGTATGCATGCTTGTATGATCATGGTATATCAGGGCTAATCAGATGAATATGATAATGTATCTTCTTAATTCATCAACACATTAGAATAACATAGTCGTAAGATTTTATCTTACAACACTTAGTTATTCTTACATGAGCAAACATTGGGGAAATTCATACATAAACAAACATTGAGAACAATGACAGAGAAACATGATGACACCCCACAACACATGAATGACTAGAAGATAAAACATCTTCTTAATGTCATTCACCATTATAATAAACTAAGTGTGATAAGTCAAGTACTTATAATGCTCAGTTTACAACCTAAAACATGTTATGCGATAACATGGAGCATTGATTATCCACCACCTGCGCCACTTAAGGGTAGTAAGACTAGTTCTTACTACGGCTTAAGTATTATATGGTGAACATATGGATTAAATGGAATGATAATCTTGATAACCTAACTTCATGATAACAACATCATTCACACAATGATTAACATAACGTTATAAGACAAGTTCTTATTCAACCTTGTTAATCACATTGAGAACATCCCACATTGAGAACAAACAACAACATCGATGTACATCATCCATCGTTACCTGTGGACTAGTAAATTGAGGAATTTATTTTCTCTCATGTCATATTATTAGTAATAGTTTCGATGAGGGTAATGGGATCACAAAGTGGTTGAGGTAAATCGGATGCATTGAAATCTGATTACGTTAGGATTGCAATGGATTCCTTTTAGGCTCTATGCACTTCGCATTGAGAACAAATGACAAATAGTTAACTAACACTTTTAATATTTAAAAGTGAATCAACAGTTAACCCCACAAACAATAGAATAATAAAAGGAGCAGATTAAGTAAATCTAATATCCTTAATACATATAATGGTTATCAATGCTGCGGTTTGATACATACAACTTTATTACCATATTATTCTATACATGATATCACAGGTGAACAACAATGAGATGAACATGTGGAATGGAGATGGAAATCAACAGTTGTATTGCAAGTAGTGTGGAGTTCTAGTAATGATGTGGTGGGATGTTGGCTAGGGCTTGGTTCCCTTACATATGCCCTATGTGTAAGCATAACTACTAGGATGATATATAATTTGTAAATATAACTATTGAGAAGTCATTGGGTGAACAGGTGAACAAACAACATACAAGTAACAGAACATACATTGTGATTGTGCATGTGAATGAATCAAGGTTTTCAACTAACAAACTTATGAGCTCACCAACATAGTGTTGACTTTGTTTAAATGCATGTTTTCTCAGGTGACGAACATGTTTAGTCACAGGATTACAGGAACATAGCTAGTGGACTTTTAGAAGGCCTAATTACTTTTGGTGTCGCATACTTTTGATTGACAATACAGCGAATCATCTGTTGTATATCTTGTACAGATACAAGATATAAACTCATTGATTCTTTTGGATAGATTTACTTGATTAAATTATGAACGATACATTGTAATTTAATCTTGTAATTCTACATTATTGTCGTGTTAGCATTTCTCATTTATCTATCATGTGCTATGTAAACAATCTGATCATTTCGATTATCTCATGATATCGCGCCCCGGGAACCTTCCGCCCGACGAGAAAGTCGATCCAGCCCGCCGGCTCGGGGTGTGACACAAAGCAATATGGCACGTGTATCGAATCGAACTTATTTTATTTTTTTTTATTTTTCAAGCTTAATACCAGCTTGATTTTATTTTATTTTATTTTCTTATTGTAGGTCTCAAACCGGATCAAGAACGAAACTTTATCTTCTAAATCATCATCAATGATCTCTAACAAGTGCGGAATCCAAGTTACAATCAAGAAAGCAAGTAGAAAAATGTAATCTTTGTATAAATACTGAAAATTCGAGTACAAGTGCCTCAATACGTCTAGAGAGCAAATGCCTCGAGATTCCAACCTAAACCTGTACAAAATACGTCTATATATACTAGGTCTAGGTGTACTCGAAGTGGCTGTACACGAAAATAATCAAAATCTGTGCATTGAATCTTCCAGGTTGACTTTGTCAGTCTTCAACATGTAGTGGGCTCTACACTTATTATTCAGTCATTCTCATCTGAATGGACGGCTTCAGCTAGGTCTTTACAAAGCAATATGGCTCGTATACAGAATTGAATTCAAGAATCACTGGAAACCTTATTAGAACATATGATAACATGTGTATGCCTGATTTGAGTCAGAAACTATTTTTCACTTAGCTGGTTTTCTAAAACGGATCCCACAAATCAGACTTTCTAAGTTATCACAAATTGTCTATACATTTTGTAAAGTCGTCCTATTAGTACATCAATTCACAATTCTCATGTGTTTTCAGCTCATGCATTCACATTAGCTTTTAAGACATGATATGTTAATACATACTTTCTCAAAGAAGACTTTCTCAATTTTATGATTTTTAATTGTTTTTGTAGTTTTCAAATTTTTAAGATGTTTTGGGTTTTTCAATTACTTTTTCTCCCCCTAAAAACCTAAAACAGAAAATATTTTTGAGTTTTTGATTAAATAAAAGAAATTACAAAAATACTTAACAATGAAAAATGAAGTAAAATAAAACTAACTAAGAAAAGAGATGATCATTTGTTAGTTTCAGATGAACAATTGACTTCATCCTTTTGAAAAACACCATTAGCCGATAGCAGATATAAAAATCTGGGTTTATCAAAGGCTTTTGTAAAAAGATCGGCTTTCTGGTGATCGGTGTGTATTTTAACAACATCGATGTGTTTCTTTTCAAAACAATCACGTATGAAGTGATATTTGATATCGATGTGTTTGGTTTTCGAGTGCTGGACCGGATTTTTAGTGACAGGTATGGCGGGAGTATTATCAACATAGACAGGAGTGTTAGAAACATGTAACCCATAGTCCATGAGTTGCTGTTGTATCCAGATGATTTGAGAACAACACCTAGCAGCAGCAATGTATTCAGCTTCATAGGTTGAAGTAGACACCGATGTCTGCTTCTTGCACCGCCAGGTAACTAAACGGGTTCCAAAGAACTGACATCCCACAGACGTTGACTTGAAATCTCTATTGCATCCGCCATAATTTGAATCATTGTATGCAGTAAGCTCAAAGTTATCATCATTATGGTACCATAAGCCAAGATACGGTGTACCCTTCAGATAACGCATAATCCTCTTTACAGCAATCAGATCTGATACTCTTGGTTTGGATTGATAACGTGCACACAAGCATGTGGCGAACATAATATCTAGCCGAGAAGCAGTAAGATACATGAGAGACCCAATCATTCCTCAGTACAGAGTGGCATCGATTAACTCCCCCTTTTCGTCTGGTGTAATCTCGTGATTAACAGCCAGCGGGGTACCTGCAGGCTTCATCTGACATACTGAACTGGCTTAGAATGTCACCAACGTATTTTGTCTGATGAATGAAAATCCATGCCTCAGATTGATCAACCTACACCCTAAGAAAAAATTTCATCTCTCCCATTGAGCTCATTTCAAGCTTGTCTTTCATGACCTTCTAGAATTCCTTGCACAGACTATCATTGGTAGAACCGAAAATGATATCATCCACATAAACTTGCACCAAGAGTAAATCACCATCTTTCTCTCGAATAAACAGTGTGCAGTCAATGACACCTCTTCTGAACCCATTATTCAGAAGATGAGTAGAAAGTGTTTCGTACCATGCTCGCGGTGCTTGATGCAATCCATATAAAGCCTTGTCTAGCTTGTACACTTGGTCACGATGTAATGGATCCTTAAACTCGGGAGGTTGACTGACGTACACTGTTTCACTGATCACACCGTGAAGGAATGCACTCTTGACATCCATTCCATAGACTTTAAATTTGTTGAAGGATGCATATGCCAAGAAAATACAAATTGTTTCAAGACGAGCAACCAGAGCAAACACATCATTATAATCAAGTCCTTCAATCTGTCTGAATCATTGAACTACCAGACATGCATTGTTTCTCACAATGATTTCGTGATCATCCTTTTTGCAACGAAGAACCCATCTGGTACATATAAGTTTTGCACCTTTCTGTTTGTCAACAAGTTGTCAAACACCTAATTTCTTGAAATGTAAGAGTTCTTCTTACATGGCATCAACCCATGATTCTTCTCTCAAAGCTTCGGTGACTGTGCGTGGTTCAGCTTGAGAGATGAAGCAAGAATGGGCACAGTAGTTTACATCAGCAAAGTCAAGAATATCAGCAAGGCCTCCTGAAGATAGCTGATTTCTTGTCTTCACCCCATCAAGTGGACTTCCAATAATATTCTCTTGAGGATGAATTCGATTGATTTTTCCAACTGGATGAGCTGGAACCTCAACCTGTGGATCAAGATTGTTCAAATTCAAGTCCTCAAGACCCGGTACAAGGTTGACAACATTTGGTTCTAGGGCAGCAGGCTGAACAGGGTTATCATCTGTGTCTGAGCTGTCATCATTTAGCTGTACTGTGGGAATTGAAGCTGATGAAGGTTGCACTGGTTCATCAGGTGCATTTTGTGCATCATACATCATTTGAATAGCAACATCTTCATCCGAGTACATGGGAGGCATATTGAATGAGTCGAAAAGGTCTGAATAGTCAAACATCCAGTCTGGACCTTTCCCAGGTGGGAGCATAGAGTGTCTCTAAACATCAACATGGTAACATTCCTCCACATTTTCAGTAGATCTGTTGTAGACCCTTTTATTTGGAGTGCTATACCCAAGAAAGTACCCTTGTTCCACCTTGTCATTGAACTTTGTAGGACCTTGTTGGAGCTCGGAAACAATCCGATTCCAAGAGAAATCTGCTTGACAGCCTCTGGAATAGTGCAGAATCGTATTCCAGGGTTTCCAATCGAAAGCAACAGCAACCGTGGTGAATCGAGAGAGTAGAATCAACGTGTGAGTGAGAATCGATCACCACGGGTTGAGAATCGAAGTTGGACGGTAAGAATCGCTCAAAACTTCAAGGGTTTGACACTGGAGTGCACTGGGAAGAATGAGGACTCGGAAAAGTTAGGATTGAAATGATTAGAAGTTGTATATATAGACTATAATCATTCGGCCTAATGAGTGGCCGAAGCAGCTCATTCGGTGAATGACTATGTCGAATGGACAAGTCAGTCGAATGAGTCATTCGGCGAATGACTCATTCGCTCGCCTATATCATTCGCTAGAGCGTTAATTCGGCGAATGACTTCATTCGTTAGAGTCATTCGCCCGAATGGTCCGAACACATACTTAAACATTAAACATTACTAACAACATACAAAGACAACTTCCATTATAATAACTTGAACTTTATATGATGGTTAATACAAAATTGAACTAGGGACATAGAATGCATCTACAAACTCCCCCTTGGACCTAGTTCACTCCTTGGAAGTGTCTTTCTTGAAGTACTTTTCAGAAATAGCTTTTCAGTCTGCTCCAGCATGAATCTTGAATATACTGCAGAGACGGATCACCCTCATGAACTGTAGCGCCTGTACCATGTCCGGTACATCGAAGAAAATCTGATGACGATACAGTGCTAGGACATCTTTGTGGGACAATTTAGTCAACCACATTGGATCAAAAATCCGTTCCGTTTCCCACTTCTTATCTTTGCACATGACAATCACAGCTTCTCCACTCCGCCCATCATAGTACCACCATCAGAAGCCCTCTATAAAGTCTTGTCGCATCTTCCTTAACAGAATCTTCTTCAAAACTTTAGGAGGAAGCCACTTCAGGATAACTTTGTGCTTTCTGGTGTCTCCATCAATCTCCGGTAAATAATAACGTTCAGGCTGTTGGGGCTGGTAGTTCACCCATCTCTTTCTGTATTCGTACTGAATCTGACGAGAAAACCAGGCTGACACTCCAGAATCTTCACTTTATAGCATCCTCAGATGTGCTAACTGATTGACTTCAAAACTTGGCAACGTCTTAAAATCGTGAGGATGCTTGAAGTAGTCAATGCCTCTTTCTCTCTTCACAGCATAGCACCCAAGATCATGAAAGTATGCCCAACTTAAAATTTGACCTCCAGCCTTGTAGCCTTTGGTCCTGTATACTTTCTTGTGCGTAGCTGGCAACTTCATTGTGCTTTCTTTCTTCAGGATCTCCCAGTAGGCCTTCCATTCCACTTTTCTTTTCTTTTGATCATCAGCTTCGGCTTTGCTAACCTCAACTTGTTCTTCTAAGTATCGGATCAGTAGATCTTTAGTGACTTGATCAAAATGATCAGTAAATGTTGGCAGCTCTTCCTCAGCTGATGTATACTTTGGGTATTCTTCATCAGTAATGTCCTCCATGATGACTTCATCTACATCATCAAAGGTCTTTGGAGTTGGCTCATCAGTAACAGGTGTAAAGACGTGATAGGACCGGCGATTTCACTTTGGACGGAAGGCTAGGGTTTTGACACACGACGAACATGAAGATGATGAACAAAATCAAATGATATATTGATAAAATCGAATGATTACATGATTGTATTCACATCATAAAAGAACATAGTGTTGCCGGGGAGAGATCGAGCATGATCTCTCCCCCTCTCGTGCTCAAACCCAAGAACACCAAAAAAACCTTAAATCCTAAATCTGGAAAACTGGTATTTATAGGGCCTGTAGCCCATTCGGCCGAATGGAGCCATTCGGCCCTTCATTCGCCGAATGGGTCCCTTTACATAATATCCATTCGCAGATGCTCCTGCGAACGACTCAGTTTCCAGATTAACAACATACAAACCCATACAAGTGATTACAAATAAGCAAATACAAATCTAATCTATTCGAACAGCAGCGGACACCCAAAATATGCACCAACATACTCCCCCTTGGACGTTGCTGTCGAATTGCTGAATCACTTGTATCTTCAGTCAATCTGTAATGATAAGTTCAATAGTTTCTTTCTGCAGATGCCCCCCTAACTGATGTCTTCTGGTTCTGAACTCTTTAACCTGAACAGTGGTAACAAGTCTGATTCCCTGATACTTCAAGTTGTAAACTTTTTCTTCGATTAAGAATATCCGATTCACATTGAAGCTCGGTTCTTCTAGCACAGCTCTTCCAGCATTGCTCTTCTTGTACGGCATATAATAAGAAGTCGTCTTCAACTATCCATAAACAAAGTACCAGTCTTGAAACACTTATCAACTTAAAAAGTATGCATTAAAAAACAGCTTGATAAAGATCCACTGAAGTGTAGAAGATATGAAAGTTGCTTTCCTTTCTTCATTTTCTAGTTGATAATGAAGTCCCTTTAGGTCGTAGGATTGTACTGAGGGGAACTCTTTTCGGACCGGTCTTGACTGTCAAGTTCCTTCAATCATTACCAAATGCGAGAAGATGATAGTAAGCAAAACTACTTTCCATACTGAGAATATCTTCAGGACAGACCATATCAAGCGAACCCAATTAATCTTCAACATGCGGAATATAAATTTAACTCAATAGGCCCAAATAATCAGATGCTCCTAATTACCCCACAAAACCAACAGATATGTGTATTCAAACTTTTCAGACATTTCTTCCCTTGAAAGATAAAGTAGCCTACATTAGGTAAAGAAACACCGAATCATCTGAATTTTCATGAACCTTGCTGTTGATCATCTCAATAGTCTCTGTAGCCTCCTAAAAACACCCATGACAGCCGCAATACCCTCTTGACGGGGGTCCGGGGGCAGCGCCCCTGGAAGCGGGGTCCAAGGGGCGGCAGCCCCTGGCGGGGTCCAAGGGGCAGAGCCCCTGGCTGGGGTCGAGGCTCCAGAATGAGTCACTTGTGCGAATGAGGAACCTCTTCGTGCGAATGAACAGGATACTCGAATGAAGATTGGCGAATGAGTTCAAAGGCCGAATGAATGAATCTGTCGAAAAGGGCCATTCTGCGAATGAGTCGGCGAAAAGGTTCATTCGGCGAAGGAGTTCGGCGAAAAGGTTCATTCGGCGAATGGGGGGCCATTCGCCTGAACTGATGGTCAGAACGGGAAATTTGCCAAAATGTGTTTTAGCTCGAATTAGGTCACCAAATTTTGAACGAATGACCTAATATGAGCGACTAAGACATTGCAAGAACCAATTTTGCAAAACCCACCAAAAAACAAGACCAATCGAAGCAAACAGAGATGAAGTTTAACGTCCAAAATCAAGAGCTTGGTGTACTAGATCGGTTGTTAGACCTTTCTAGTGGTAACCTCGCTCTGATACCAATTGTAAAGACGTGATAGGACCGGCGATTTCACTTTGGACGGAAGGCTAGGGTTTTGACACACGACGAACATGAAGATGATGAACAAAATCAAATGATATATTGATAGAATCGAATGATTACATGATTGTATTCACATCATAAAAGAACATAGTGTTGCCAGGGAGATATCGAGCATGATCTCTCCCCCTCTCGTGCTCAAACCCAAGAACACCAAAAAAACCTTAAACCCTAAATCTGGAAAACTGGTATTTATAGGGCCTGTAGCCCATTCGGCCGAATGGAGCCATTCGGCCCTTCATTCGCCGAATGGGTCCCTTTACATAATATCCATTCGCAGATGCTCCTTCGAACGACTCAGTTTCCAGATTAACAACATACAAACCCATACAAGTGATTACAAATAAGCAAATACAAATCTAATCTATTCGAACAGCAGCGGACACCCAAAATATGCACCAACAACAGGAACAGAGGTATCCTCATGATAACCTCATCAAGGTTTAACCTGAACAACTCTGCAATTTGCTCCTTTGATAAGCAATGTATAATCTCTCCCTCCTCCTTATCGTAGCTAACTGAGTGCTGTATGATTCCTTGAGCGTCAAGAATCATAGTAAGAGTCTCGTCCAGTTGACGTCTCGCAGGCATAACATCTACTTCCTCAGTAGCATCTGGTTCTTCAGTGTGTGTTGGAGAAGGTGGAGGAGGAGCCTGTTTCTTCTTATCTTTCATAGACTTGGACCTGATCTCAGTAGTATAAGGGGCTTGATCATCATCATCATCATCTGAACTTGATGAATCAGAAGACCCGCTTCCTGGCACGTCCTGATCTGAGTCCTCATCTTTATCAGTGTCTTCATAATCCACTTTCTCCTCATCAGATTCCTCTTCCTCTTCTTCATCTTCCTTGTCTGAATCTGAATCATCGGATTTGGCTGCAGAGCCCTCAATTCTCGGAGTGCCTTCCTTGGAACTTTCAACTAGTTCAGCAAGTCTGGCGTTCTCAGCTTCTAGGAGCAGTATCCTCTCATTGAAACCAGTGGCTGTCAATGCCAACTGTTTATGTTCATCAATATACTTCAGCAACTGATCCTCTTGCTGAGCAGATCGAGCCCGTAGATCAGCTCTCTGATTGGCTGCCTGAAGAAGCAATGTATCTTGCTCATTTACTCGCTCAGTGAGTTGAGCAATAATGAACTCCTGCTCCTTATTCTTCTTTTCCTGTTCAAGGCTCCTCTCCATCAATCTAAGAACCATACTGTTCAGTGTGCTAAGCTGATCCACAACTGAAACAGTAGGTATGAACGTATTAGCTCGTGATACGGAGGGTCCAGCAGAGGCAGCAGTAAAAACAGGAGCCTGAATCATAGAGGTGGTCAGAGGGGCTGTAGAAGCACGAGTCGGAATAGCCCTTGACCTGGTCAGTGATGAAACTGAGACAGCTGCTACTGATGTAACAGTAGATGTAACAACCGTCATCAGTTCTTACCTCCTTTGAAAGAGGAACCTCGATCTCTTCCTCCTGCCAGCATGAGATGAAGAAGACTGAACTGCAGCAACAGAAACCAATGCAGTGGTTGAAATAGAGGAACGAGGAGGAGGTGAAACATCAAACTCAGGAATGAATAAAGGATCAGTAATCTCCTCCATCTCTGCTTCACTTCTCTTCCTCTTCCTTTTCATCAATCTCCCACCAATCCATACACTCTCGAACTCATCATTTGGTGTATCCTCTGAATCAGAACTATCAGCTTCATCAGCACCAGCTTTACCATCATCATCACTTGAGTCATCTGACTCATCCCCATCAGCAACATATGTGGTGCCTGTCATATCGAAAGAAGTAGTCACTGTGGAGGTAGTAGTAGCCATGAAGTCCAGTTCCAGCAGTGAATCAATATCTACATCCTCATCAGCAGCTATAGAAGTACTCTTACCAGCATCAGTAGCCACAACAACAGCCTTACCCAGGCCAACATCAGCAGTAGTAGTCGTATAGTCAACACCCATACTCACATCAACAGAACTAACAGCTACAGTGCTCACAGCCACTGAGCTCTCACCATCATCACCACCACCCACACCACTACCACCTGCACCAGCACCTCCTGCATCAGTATCATCATCACCACCATCATCAGGCACAACTATATCCTCCATATCTGAATCAGAATCATCATGCCTCCATCTCCGACCAACAGGGGCTACGTAATCAGATCTAGAAAGATGACCAAAGAGAGATCGAGCTGCAGGCTTCCTCTCCTTGCCTCTGTATGACATCACTCTATTGAGAGTGAGGTCATTCATATGCTCCAGCTTAATGATATCCGCATTAATCTTCGGCAAATCAGGTAACTGGGCATCAATCAACTACTACAGAAACCTGAAATACATCAAGAACTTCTTGTCTCCCTTCAAAGCCACATTCTCCTTCATATGAGTGAAAACCATCTCAGAGAAGTTGAATGGTCGGTTCAGCACCAGTGAAACGAAAGCACACTGTATTGTCTTCCTCATATCATCAAAACCTCCTCTCCTAGATCCAAGACAATGAATCAACACATGAGCGAGGTACTTGAACTGTGGAGATATATAAGCCTTGTTCAGGATTCCTGCTCCAAGATCGCCTTCGTACATGCACCTCATAAGGCAGCCACGAACTAAATAACGATCTAACAGATACGGCTGATCAGGTGAATCCTTTAAACCACAAACCCTCCTGATATGATCAGCTGATATAACAATGTCATGCCCAAGAACCTTTCCCCTGATAACTGTAGGTTCAGCTTCGCAGTCTATATCAGCAGAAGCCCAGAAATCTTGCTGATGTGAATGATATGGCACATGCAAAGTAGATATGGCAGTGAAAATCCTCGAACATCTGAGAAATGTGATGATCTCAGTGTAGTGTTTGGCGTTCGGAGTGTTGAGATTCAAATGTGCACAGATGTTCTTCGTTATTGAGTTATATCCAGCCATTCTGAAAATCAGATAAAAAACTTATTAGACCCAGTCAATTGCACAAAATACAGAAATCAGAACAAAGAGACATTTGAAACAGATTAGCCGAATGAAATTGATTTGGACGAATGAGCCCTTAGGTCGAATGATTCATTCACCAAATGAGCTTCATTTTCCAAATAAGTCTCATTCGCCGAATGAGTTATGTGCTGACTTAGACATTCGTCGAATGAGCCATTCGCCGAATGAGCCATTCGCCGAATGACAACATTCGGCTGTCTGTTCAAGTTCTAACCCCTATGACAAAAAGTCTAGATCAGCTCTCAAAATTCATACAATCAACCTCAGACATGACCGACTAAGAGTTTTAAAACATGTCATTTGTGGTGTTAAGTTCATTTAGACCATTTATTGCATGGGCGAAATTAAAAACCCTAAAACCCATGATTTTTAACTGTTTTTGATGTTTTCACGGTCAGAACTCGACGATTTTTGATCCACATGTACCTGAGATGACAAGAAATAAGATGATTAGAAGCTGGATCAGTAGGAATCAAAAGAAAATGAACAACTAAAGAGAGAAGATATTTGGGCGAATAGGGTTCACACAGTATCGGGCGAATGAAATTTTGGCGAATGAGGTAGTTCACCCGATTTACTGTTTATATAGGGTGGGTCATTCGCCGAATGAGACTGGCGAATGAGCCATTCGCCCTAAAGTCATTTTCCGAATGAGATTTACACCCCAATCTTCATTCGCCGAATGAAACTAGCCGATTGACTTCCTTCGGCTTATGTTGATTCAGTCGAATGAATCATACTCAATACTCATTCGGGCGAATTAGACAATTGCACTCACAAAAACACAAAAGTAATTTCAAGATTTGACATTTGATCAGTAAAAATGATGCGAATTATGAAGATAAGTCTGGTTTGTTCAGGATTCAAATAAGACAGACATCTGAGCTTACAAATGATCATCTAAACTGAAATTGAAGATGTAAAATCTTTTTGTAATTTTCTGAAACAAAATACGACTGTACAACTAGCAACTAAATACAAAGAAACACATGTTTTTTGTGAGAAGTCTATTGAGAAGCTAACACATACATCTAATCATATCAGATCAGCATCACTGAATGTTTCACTTCAAACACATTTGTCCTATAATCATGATTTTGATATATTTGTCCAATCTTAAGCCTGACTTTACATAACTTCTAAACAAGATTTATGATCACTCAAGTTTTCTGATTGAGTTACCCATTTCATTTTACCATTTAAAGATCAAAATCAATTTATAACTCGTTTCAGCACATCTTAATACCAGTCATCATAAATTCTAAAAGATTCCAATTTTATTATCTGTTTGTACTTTTCTTGTTCTATCCAAATGGACGACTTCAGCTAGGTTCGTCCCAGCAATATGGCACGTGTATGGAATCGAACTTATTTTGTTTAAGTATTTCTCAAGCTTAATACTAGCTTGCTTTTGTTTTCTTCAAGCTTAATACCAGCTTGTTTTTATTTTTCTTCAAGCTTAATACCAGCTTGTTTTTGTTTGAAACCTCATATTATTCTATGATGACCGGTGTATGGTTGATTTGAGTCAAAAACTATTTCTCACTCAACTGGTTTTATAAAACAAATCCCACAAACCAAACTTTCAAAGTCATCACAAATTGTCTATTCATTTTGAAAAATCAACCTATTAGTACATCAAATTATAATTCTCATGTGTTTTCAGCTTTCACATTCACTTTAGCTTCTATGACATGATAGATTAATATATTACTTTCTAAAAGAAGACTTTCTCATTTTTAATAATTTTTCAAATGTTTTTGAGTTATTTTTTAATTTTTAATGTTTTTGGTTTTTCAAATTTTTTAATGTTTTTGGGTTTTCACATTTCATACTTTTTCTCCCCCCTAAAAACCTAAAACAAGAAAATCTTTTTGTATTTTTGATTAGTGTAATGAATTAACAAGAATACTAAATTAAAGAAAGAAATAAAAACAAAAACGAAACTAACTAAGAAAAGCGATGATCATTTGTGAAATTCAGATGAAGGTAGGACTTCATCCTTTTGGAAAACACCATTAGCCGATAACAGATATAAAAATCTAGGTTTATCAAACGCTTTTGTGAAAAGATCGGCTTTCTGGTGATCGGTGTGAATTTTAACAACATCGATTAGTTTCTTTTCATAACAATCACGTATGAAGTGATATTTTATGTCGATGTGTTTTGTTTTCGAGTGCTGAACATGATTTTTAGTTATAGCTATGGCAGCAGTGTTGTCAACATATATAGGAGTGTTAGAAAAGTGTAACTGTAACATCAGTGCCGGACGCGTGCCGGAACAGTGATCGGAACAGTAAACATGTACAGTGATTCAGGTACACATTTCGTTAAACTATGTTTAGACTATTTATACATTCGATTAGCATGAAACTATTATACGATTGTCTGAATCTGATTTAAACTTTCGGGTTTAACAGTCAGAAAACATGTCAGACAACACAGTGTTGAGACACAAATACTTGATGTGATAATAGTTGCCATAAACGTATGTGAGATTTAACAAAACGAAACTAAAACGGTTATTGTTGCGGAATGCTAAACCGACGAGTTATTCGTATAGGTGACGATCTGTACGAATGATTCTGATAGTTTAACGTTCTGAAATAATGACTTTACAGTAGAAAACAAGAATCAGAAAGCCAAACCATCGACGTGTTCGTTCGAATGACGATTCGAACGAATACGCGCGATGGCGACGCAATCTGATGAAACGAAATCGAAAACGAATAACGACACGAACGATCTTAAACTTAAAGAAATATAATATTTCTTATTTTACAATTTTGAAACTCATCATAAAATAATTTAACTTTAACTATCTTAATTTAAATCGCGAACAAATTATCTAAACGCTAAAAATTAAACAAAACGCGTAAACTATTAAAAAATTCGATATTTATTTATACGTAACGATATTTAATATAATTCCTAATAATATTTATAATTTGTTCATCCTAAAATAATTCTTTTTAATTTATTTACGAAATACGCGCGTAACGACCCGGAAACGCAATGAATCTATGAACCGAGCAAGCGAAACGAACCCGAATACCCCGGGGGTATATAAACCTCAAATGAGGCTAACCACCTCATTTTTCTCATCTTATTCTCTCTCTAAATCACTATTCCCGTTCATATCTCTCTCTCTAAGATTTTACACCTTCAAACATCAAGATCTCCTTCAATTCTTGGTGGAATTTAGTGTTCTTGGTGTGGATTTGAAGCTCTTGATCTTCCCTACGCACAAGTACAACCGATCTGAAGATTTATCCATCGAAATTCAAGGTAATGAGACTCGAATAGTTGAAAAACTAGGGTTTTTCACCTCCTTTTGTTCGAGTTGAAGGTCTGGCCGGTTAGAACCCTTTTAAATCGACCATACACTCTAGATGGGCAAGTGTAGTATCACACCACCATGAGAAAGTAATCCTACAACGGTTGATGCCCGATGATGATGAAGTTGCAGGTTCGTTACTTAGGGATCGGCCGAACCATCAGCAAGGGCACGAACCTTTCTCCTGTTTCTAGGGTCACGAACCTGTATGTATTACTCCCGAACCAAGCTAACCGAACCTTTTTGCACTAACCTGACCTGCGAACCTGTTGCATCGAGCCACTCAAACACGCGAACCCTACAGTGTCAACCGAACCATGCACTTCAGCCTTTGGCCGAACCTTGTGAAGGCCACCGAACCATCTTCTCGGCGAACCCTTACGATCTACTGTTCCTGTTAGCCGAACCCAACAACCAGAACCAGTGGCGAACCACTGCCGAACCCATGTTGGTGTTGCATGGGTGAATCAGTGCCGAACCCTTCATCCTAGCGAACCTATGCAGCATAGGCGAACCTTGTTCATCTTCGCCGAACCTCACTTGTCTGCAATGAACCCTATGCTAGTGAAACCTGACCGAACCTTGCAGTGTAGTCGAACCACCACCGAACCTAGTCCTATGGAACCTAAAAGGTTCGCTGCTATGTGGGAGATGCACCATCTTCGACCGAGCATGCTTAACCGGCCCACCCTATTCCACTTAGCTCAATGATAGTAGTTCCGGCCCTTGAGTTCTATGGCCCAACAACACCTTTCGGCCCAGCCTAGACACACCGGCCCACCTCAATCAAGTGTGGCCTAGTTTGTTTGCCTTGGCCCAATACATGTTCTTTCTCGGCCCAAGGGATTGTCGAAGTGGCCCATTATGATAGATAGACCCAAACCCTTTGGTTTACGGCCCACACACAAATTCTAGGTCCACTCTTACAATAAATGGTCCAATGGGTTATCCGGCCCAATTGATTAGGAATAAATGAAAAACATATGAATGAACGTTGGAAACAATGAAAACAGGTCAAACACTTTTATGAGCATGATAATAAGTTTTAAACGAACTACATAAAGGTTTAAAAGCCCGATGTGCAAATGATAATTTGTGATTAACAAGCAAGTGTGAAAACCCGAACAATGACGGAAATCCAACACTTCATTACACAAAGATATGGATTTGGGCCGGATAATGAACAATACTCACGAGTGTTAGTCAACTTTAGGACTAACACTCACACGCGCAACGAATCCTTACAAACTTATACTTATAAGCTACAACACTATGAAATTAATACAGGAGCGTAAACATCGTATCAAGAGCAAACAAAGAGAGCGTGCATTCTTATTTTACATAGTCAACTGCTTCGGACATAAGGTGAGTTCATTTGTCCCCTTTCAAACTTATTTGTTTTAAATTCGGGACTGAGAAGCATGTTAAACATTTCATTAAAATGTTATTTAATGCTTTAAACATAAACATGATTGCTTATGATGGAAACCTTTACTTTAAGCTTGATGCTTAAAATCAATTGTTGATTTTCTTGATACGATTACATGATTCTTGATACAATTACATGAGACTTGATTCAATTACATGAGATGTTATACAATTACATGAGACATGATACAATTACATGAGACTTGATTCAATTACATGAGATGTTATACAATTACATGAGACATGATACAATTACATGAGACTTGATTCAATTACATGAGACATGATACAAATACATGATACTTGATTCTATTACATGAGATGTTATACAATTACATGAGACATGATACAAATACATGATACTTGATTCAAATACATGAGACTTGATACTAATACATGAGTTATGATTGTTTGGAAACTATTACATGCTACTAGGCCATCATACATGTATCTAACCATAGTCTACGTAATTGCTGAACGTCTGGTATTCCAGAGCTTGTACCTATGGGGTGAGATACATGTAATAACATAAACATAATGATACTCAGCTATTACCTGGTTATAAGTGACATGTAATTGCTGAACGTCTGGTATTCCAGAGCTTTTGTCAGCTTATATGAGGTATGTAAAGGCTAAACATGAAAGTATCGATTCTAAGCTATTACCTAGTTATAAGAGACACGTCATTGCTGAACGTCTGGTATTCCAGAGCTTGTGTCGGCTTATATGAGGTATGTAAAGGCTAAACATAAACGTAACGTTACGGAGCTATTACCTGGTTATAAGGGACATGTAATTGCTGAACGTCTGGTATTCCAGAGCTTTTGTCAGCTTATAAGAGGTATGTAAAGGCTAAACATGAACTTGTTGAATGCTAAGCTATTATCTATATAAGAGACATGTAATTGCTAAACTTCTGGTATTCCAGAGCTTTTGTCTGCTTATAGGAGATATGTAATTGCTAAACTAGGTGTGTGTGAATCTATGATGCTTGACAAACGTGATGAGAAACTAACACTTATGAATACAATAGACATGAAAACTTTGGAACAGATAACAAAGGCTTTGATGAGGATTGAGTTGTTGGTAGGTAAAATGCTTAATTGTTATTAACAACAATGTCATATCCGGGTTAGTATGTGGTGGGATGTTGGCTAGGGCTTGTTCCCTTACATATGCCCTATATATAAGCATACCGACTTGGATGTTACAGGTGGAGTTAATGAGGTTAAGGTTTTACCGAAGGAGGTTTGTGAAACTATTTTTAAACTTATAAACTATATGAACTCACCAACCGTTGTGTTGACTTGATCTTTTTACATGCTTTCTCAGGTGAAGAACATGTTTAAGCATAAGCTCTTGGATTTACATACTAGGATGCCCAGATAGAGGACCTAGTAGACTTTTGGGAAACACAACTTTTGTTGATGACACATATTACTTTTGATATCTTGTAAATATACAAGATAGATACATTATTCTTTTGGATAGGTTTACTTAGTTAAATTGCAGAACATTGCTATTGTAATTTAACTTTGTAATTCTATGTATCATTCGATTGTGCTTTAGATATTCTTAAACGTTGATGCTATGTAAACAATCTGATCATCATGATTATCATCCACGATATCACGCCCCGGGAACCTTCCGCCCGGCGGGGACTCCGATCCTACCCCGCCGGCTCGGGGTGTGACAGATTGGTATCAGAGCTCAAGGTTATAGAGAATAATAGGTCATTTACTAAAACGGTTTGGCCTAGACTATAACTTAGGGACCCTCATGTAGAGAACTTAAGACTTAAGTTTGCATTATGTTTTCTGCGTTCGATCATTGCACTAACCAAATTCTTTTGGTTATGATCAGAATGCCGCCGAGAAAACAACCTACTCCGCAAGTCTCTGCTCCTCACTCTTCGACTCCTACACCACCGGATTCACCACCGCCACCTCCTCCTCCTCCGCACTCTCCACCGCCAGGCTCAAGCAATACACCGACACTGGATCCTGCTACTATCGCGTTGGCTACGCTACTGAGTACTCAACTGACAAGCCAACTGAAAGAGGTCATCCCAGAGATGATAAATCGGATTCAGGGGCATGGCAACACCTCTGCCCATACCACCGGAGAGGCTAGTGGAAACACTGGTCATACGTCTGATTGCTCCTACAAATCCTTTGTAGGATGCAAACCTCCTAGTTTCACTGGAGTTGAAGGAGCTGTTGGATTAATCCAATGGCTAGAGAAAATGGAGAACACTCTGGACATTAGCAGTTGTCCAGAACATCACAAAGTTCGCTATGCAGCTGGTTCTTTCAGCAAGCGAGCTTTGACTTGGTGGAACGTACAGATAAGAGCCAAGAGAAGAGATGAAGCGATGGCGATGCCCTGGGCAGAATTTAAGCTTCTTCTGAGGAATGAGTTTTGCCCGAAACATGAACTACAACAACTGGAAATTGAGCTCTCGAATCATGAGATGAAGGGAGCTGATCATATGACTTTTACCAATCGCTATCATGAACTGGTAGCCCTGGTGCCAGAAATGGTACCGACCTTGGAGAAACTAATTGATCGCTATGTGGCAGGATTACCTTCCTGTATACAAAGCGTTGTACTGGCTTCATATCCTGCTACTTTGGGGTCAGCCATTTCCCTCTCTGCTAAGCTTACCAAGGTAATGGTAAAGTCTGGAGTATTGAAAGATGATACTGGAAAAGCCAAGGAAACAACATCGAAGAAACCCGAGTACCATCAGAAAAAGAAACAAAAGGTTGTCAAGAATTACGCAGCCGTTACCCCTCTGCGACAGGCACCTGCAGCACCTGTCAATCCTACTACTAGGGGTTATGGAGGGGAATATCCCCAGTGCACAAACTGCAAGTATCATCATCCTACTGGTGCTCAATGCAGGAAGTGCACGAATTGTGGCCGGTATGGCCACTGGGTTAACAAATGTCGCTTTGCGGTGAATCAAGCAACCAACACTGCGACAAGAGCACTACCACCACCACCACAGAATCCAGGCAATAACAACAACAGAGACTGCTACAACTGCGGGGAAACAGGTCACTTCTCCCGCAATTGTCCAAAGAATGTGCCAGCTGGAACACAAGCACCTCGTGGACGAGCTTTTGTCATCGGAGCTAATGCTGCACGTCAGGACCCTAATGTGGTCACTGGTACATTTCTTTTACATGACTCTTATGCATCCATATTATTTGATACTGGTGCAGACCAGAGTTTTATTTCATCTGATTTTGCACGACAATTTAGTCTTATTGAGGATACTTTAGACTCCCCTTATATTATTGAAGTAGCTAATGGGAAACAAGTTACAGTTAGCACTATACTTAGGAACTGCCCACTTACACTCGTAGATCATACATTTTCCATCGATTTGTTGCCGATGGAGTTGGGCAGTTTCGATATCATTGTGGGGATGGATTGGCTCTCACTCAATCGAGTTGAAGTCATCTGTCCCGAGAAGCTACTTCGGATTCCAGTAACGGATGATCGTGTATTGGAAGTTCGTGGGGATCAAGCCAAGAGAAACGTAAAGATCATATCATGCATAAAAGTGCGTAAGTGTCTGCAAAAGAAGTGCATAGCATTCTTGGCTCATGTGGTGGAGAAAGACAAAGACAAGAAAACATTACAAGACGTATCGATAGTGAGAGAATATCCTGAGGTGTTCCCTGAAGATCTACCTGGTTTGCCTCCTGTGCGACCAGTAGAGTTTCGTATCGATCTGATTCCTGGAGCAACGCCTGTTGCTAAATCCCCTTATAGGTTAGCACCTTCGGAGATGCAGGAATTATCTAACCAATTACAGGAGCTACTTGATAAAGGTTTCATCCGACCGAGCTACTCACCTTGGGGAGCTCCGGTTTTGTTCGTGAAAAAGAAGGATGGATCCTTTCGGATGTGCATAGACTACAGGGAGCTAAACAAATTAACCATCAAGAATCGGTATCCATTACCGAGGATTGATGATTTATTTGATCAGTTGCAAGGAGCTCAGTACTTTTCGAAGATCGATCTACGTTCCGGATACCTTCAGCTCAGAGTACAAGACGAAGACATACCGAAAACGACGTTTCGTACCAGATACGGACATTACGAGTTCATGGTGATGCCTTTTGGTTTGACGAATGCACCCGCGGTTTTCATGGACCTCATGAACCGTGTGTGTAAGCCGTACTTGGATCAATTTGTTATTGTTTTTATTGATGACATATTGATCTATTCTAAAAGCAAAGCAGAACCCGAGCAACATCTGAGAACGATCTTGGAACTGTTAAAGGAAGAGAAACTCTATGCCAAATTCTCTAAGTGTGAGTTTTGGTTAAAAGAGGTTCAATTCCTAGGCCACGTTGTTAACAGCGAGGGAATACATGTTCATCCTGCCAAGATCGAGGCAATAAAAGACTGGGACACTCCGAAGACACCTACGGAGATACGTTCTTTTCTAGGCTTAGCAGGTTATTACAGAAGGTTCATCTCGAACTTTTCTAAGATAGCTCTGCCACTCACAAAGCTAACACAGAAAAGCGAGCCGTTCATTTGGGAACAAAAACAAGAAGAAGCCTTTCAGACATTGAAACAAAAGCTATGTGATGCTCCGATCTTATCTCTCCCAGATGGTTGTGATGACTTTGTTGTGTATTGCGATGCATCCCATCAGGGACTTGGCTGTGTACTTATGCAGCGGGACAAAGTCATTGCCTACGCTTCGAGACAATTAAAGATTCATGAGAAAAACTACACAACTCATGATCTGGAATTGGGAGCAGTGGTGTTTGCACTGAAGATCTGGAGGCATTACTTATATGGAACCAAGTGTACCATATTTACAGACCACAAAAGTCTGCAACACATACTCGATCAGAAGGAACTCAACATGCGACAGCGACGTTGGGTTGAGCTTCTGAATGACTATGACTGTGTGATTAAGTACCATCCGGGCAAGGCAAACGTTGTTGCTGATGCCTTGAGCCGGAAGGAACGGGTCAAACCCTTGCGCGTCAGAGCAATGGGAATGACTGTGCAGACAAGTTTACACGATCACATTAGGCAAGCACAACAGGAAGCAATTGAACGAGGAAACTTGAAGAAAGACTTAGATTGCGGTGTGGAGAAACATTTGGAAACAAAACCCGATGGACTTGTTTACTTCAAGGATCGTATCTGGATTCCTGCAGTAGATGAGTTAAGGAAACTTATTCTTGATGAAGCACACAAAACCAAGTACTCAGTGCATCCCGGTGCTGATAAAATGTACCAAGACTTACGTGCATTTTATTGGTGGCCGGGTATGAAGAAAGACATAGCTGAGTATGTTGGTAGATGCCTTACGTGTGCTAAGGTGAAGGCAGAACACCAGAAACCATCTGGTTTACTGGAACAGCCTGAAATTCCACTTTGGAAGTGGGAACAAATAGCTATGGACTTTGTTACCAAGCTACCCCGCACATCCAGTGGACATGACACCATTTGGGTTATCGTTGATCGATTAACCAAATCTGCTCACTTCTTGCCGATGCGAGAAACGTGCACGATGGATAAACTAGCAAAGCTTTACATCAACGAGATAGTGGTACGCCATGGTGTGCCATTGTCTATCATTTCAGATCGTGATAGCAGATTTACATCAAGGTTCTGGCAATCATTGCAGAAATCTCTAGGGACACAATTAAACTTGAGTACGGCTTATCATCCACAAACGGATGGACAAAGCGAACGTACTATCCAAACCCTGGAGGATATGTTAAGAACTTGTGTTCTAGACTTCGGTGGTAATTGGGATTCCCACTTGCCACTAATCGAGTTCTCCTACAACAACAGTTATCACAGCAGCATCGGTTGTGCCCCATTTGAGGCCCTTTATGGCCGAAAGTGTCGGTCACCGATCTGTTGGTCAGAAGTGGGAGATAATCGTATCACTGGGCCAGAACTTATTCAAGAAACTATAGACAAGATTGCTCAGATACAGCAAAGACTACAAGCAACACGAAGTAGACAAAAGAACTATGCTGATAAACGGCGCAAGCCGTTGGAATTCCAAGTGGGAGATCGTGTTATGCTAAAGGTTTCCCCTTGGAAGGGCGTAGTTCGATTCGCAAAGAAAGGCAAATTGACACCACGATACGTGGGACCGTTCGAAATCATCGAACGTATTGGTCCTGTAGCATACAGATTGAGTTTACCAGATGAACTTAGTGGTGTACATGACGTGTTTCACGTCTCAAACTTGAAGAAATGCCTTGCTGATGAAACTCTTATCATACCAATTGAAGAAATTCAATTGGATGAAAACTTACGTTTTGTTGAAGAACCATTGGAAATCATGGATCGCAAAGTCAAGAAACTAAGACGAAGTCGTATTCCTATTGTTAAAGTTCGTTGGAACTCAAAGCGCGGACCTGAGTTTACTTGGGAACGTGAAGATCACATGAGAAACAAGTATCCCCAACTCTTTGCCGAGGAAGTCGTACCGAATAACGAGTCTTAAATTTCGGGACGACATTTCTCTAACAAGGGGAGACTGTAACATCAGTGCCGGACGCGTGCCGGAACAGTGATCGGAACAGTAAACATGTACAGTGATTCAGGTACACATTTCGTTAAACTATGTTTAGACTATTTATACATTCGATTAGCATGAAACTATTATACGATTGTCTGAATCTGATTTAAACTTTCGGGTTTAACAGTCAGAAAACATGTCAGACAACACAGTGTTGAGACACAAATACTTGATGTGATAATAGTTGCCATAAACGTATGTGAGATTTAACAAAACGAAACTAAAACGGTTATTGTTGCGGAATGCTAAACCGACGAGTTATTCGTATAGGTGACGATCTGTACGAATGATTCTGATAGTTTAACGTTCTGAAATAATGACTTTACAGTAGAAAACAAGAATCAGAAAGCCAAACCATCGACGTGTTCGTTCGAATGACGATTCGAACGAATACGCGCGATGGCGACGCAATCTGATGAAACGAAATCGAAAACGAATAACGACACGAACGATCTTAAACTTAAAGAAATATAATATTTCTTATTTTACAATTTTGAAACTCATCATAAAATAATTTAACTTTAACTATCTTAATTTAAATCGCGAACAAATTATCTAAACGCTAAAAATTAAACAAAACGCGTAAACTATTAAAAAATTCGATATTTATTTATACGTAACGATATTTAATATAATTCCTAATAATATTTATAATTTGTTCATCCTAAAATAATTCTTTTTAATTTATTTACGAAATACGCGCGTAACGACCCGGAAACGCAATGAATCTATGAACCGAGCAAGCGAAACGAACCCGAATACCCCGGGGGTATATAAACCTCAAATGAGGCTAACCACCTCATTTTTCTCATCTTATTCTCTCTCTAAATCACTATTCCCGTTCATATCTCTCTCTCTAAGATTTTACACCTTCAAACATCAAGATCTCCTTCAATTCTTGGTGGAATTTAGTGTTCTTGGTGTGCATTTGAAGCTCTTGATCTTCCCTACGCACAAGTACAACCGATCTGAAGATTTATCCATCGAAATTCAAGGTAATGAGACTCGAATAGTTGAAAAACTAGGGTTTTTCACCTCCTTTTGTTCGAGTTGAAGGTCTGGCCGGTTAGAACCCTTTTAAATCGACCATACACTATAGATGGGCAAGTGTAGTATCACACCACCATGAGAAAGTAATCCTACAACGGTTGATGCCCGATGATGATGAAGTTGCAGGTTCGTTACTTAGGGATCGGCCGAACCATCAGCAAGGGCACGAACCTTTCTCTTGTTTCTAGGGTCACGAACCTGTATGTATTACTCCCGAACCAAGCTAACCGAACCTTTTTGCACTAACCTGACCTGCGAACCTGTTGCATCGAGCCACTCAAACACGCGAACCCTACAGTGTCAACCGAACCATGCACTTCAGCCTTTGGCCGAACCTTGTGAAGGCCACCGAACCATCTTCTCGGCGAACCCTTACGATCTACTGTTCCTGTTAGCCGAACCCAACAACCAGAACCAGTGGCGAACCACTGCCGAACCCATGTTGGTGTTGCATGGGTGAATCAGTGCCGAACCCTTCATCCTAGCGAACCTATGCAGCATAGGCGAACCTTGTTCATCTTCGCCGAACCTCACTTGTCTGCAATGAACCCTATGCTAGTGAAACCTGACCGAACCTTGCAGTGTAGTCGAACCACCACCGAACCTAGTCCTATGGAACCTAAAAGGTTCGCTGCTATGTGGGAGATGCACCATCTTCGACCGAGCATGCTTAACCGGCCCACCCTATTCCACTTAGCTCAATGATAGTAGTTCCGGCCCTTGAGTTCTATGGCCCAACAACACCTTTCGGCCCAGCCTAGACACACCGGCCCACCTCAATCAAGTGTGGCCTAGTTTGTTTGCCTTGGCCCAATACATGTTCTTTCTCGGCCCAAGGGATTGTCGAAGTGGCCCATTATGATAGATAGACCCAAACCCTTTGGTTTACGGCCCACACACAAATTCTAGGTCCACTCTTACAATAAATGGTCCAATGGGTTATCCGGCCCAATTGATTAGGAATAAATGAAAAACATATGAATGAACGTTGGAAACAATGAAAACAGGTCAAACACTTTTATGAGCATGATAATAAGTTTTAAACGAACTACATAAAGGTTTAAAAGCCCGATGTGCAAATGATAATTTGTGATTAACAAGCAAGTGTGAAAACCCGAACAATGACGGAAATCCAACACTTCATTACACAAAGATACGGATTTGGGCCGGATAATGAACAATACTCACGAGTGTTAGTCAACTTTAGGACTAACACTCACACGCGCAACGAATCCTTACAAACTTATACTTATAAGCTACAACACTATGAAATTAATACAGGAGCGTAAACATCGTATCAAGAGCAAACAAAGAGAGCGTGCATTCTTATTTTACATAGTCATCTGCTTCGGACATAAGGTGAGTTCATTTGTCCCCTTTCAAACTTATTTGTTTTAAATTCGGGACTGAGAAGCATGTTAAACATTTCATTAAAATGTTATTTAATGCTTTAAACATAAACATGATTGCTTATGATGGAAACCTTTACTTTAAGCTTGATGCTTAAAATCAATTGTTGATTTTCTTGATACGATTACATGATTCTTGATACAATTACATGAGACTTGATTCAATTACATGAGATGTTATACAATTACATGAGACATGATACAATTACATGAGACTTGATTCAATTACATGAGATGTTATACAATTACATGAGACATGATACAATTACATGAGACTTGATTCAATTACATGAGATGTTATACAATTACATGAGACATGATACAAATACATGATACTTGATTCTATTACATGAGATGTTATACAATTACATGAGACATGATACAAATACATGATACTTGATTCAAATACATGAGACTTGATACTAATACATGAGTTATGATTGTTTGGAAACTATTACATGCTACTAGGCCATCATACATGTATCTAACCATAGTCTACATAATTGCTGAACGTCTGGTATTCCAGAGCTTGTACCTATGGGGTGAGATACATGTAATAACATAAACATAATGATACTCAGCTATTACCTGGTTATAAGTGACATGTAATTGCTGAACGTCTGGTATTCCAGAGCTTTTGTCAGCTTATATGAGGTATGTAAAGGCTAAACATGAAAGTATCGATTCTAAGCTATTACCTAGTTATAAGAGACACGTCATTGCTGAACGTCTGGTATTCCAGAGCTTGTGTCGGCTTATATGAGGTATGTAAAGGCTAAACATAAACGTAACGTTACGGAGCTATTACCTGGTTATAAGGGACATGTAATTGCTGAACGTCTGGTATTCCAGAGCTTTTGTCAGCTTATAAGAGGTATGTAAAGGCTAAACATGAACTTGTTGAATGCTAAGCTATTATCTATATAAGAGACATGTAATTGCTAAACTTCTGGTATTCCAGAGCTTTTGTCTGCTTATAGGAGATATGTAATTGCTAAACTAGGTGTGTGTGAATCTATGATGCTTGACAAACGTGATGAGAAACTAACACTTATGAATACAATAGACATGAAAACTTTGGAACAGATAACAAAGGCTTTGATGAGGATTGAGTTGTTGGTAGGTAAAATGCTTAATTATTATTAACAACAATGTCATATCCAGGTTAGTATGTGGTGGGATGTTGGCTAGGGCTTGTTCCCTTACATATGCCCTATATATAAGCATACCGACTTGGATGTTACAGGTGGAGTTAATGAGGTTAAGGTTTTACCGAAGGAGGTTTGTGAAACTATTTTTAAACTTATAAACTATATGAACTCACCAACCGTTGTGTTGACTTGATCTTTTTACATGCTTTCTCAGGTGAAGAACAGGTTTAAGCATAAGCTCTTGGATTTACATACTAGGATGCCCAGATAGAGGACCTAGTAGACTTTTGGGAAACACAACTTTTGTTGATGACACATATTACTTTTGATATCTTGTAAATATACAAGATAGATACATTATTCTTTTGGATAGGTTTACTTAGTTAAATTGCAGAACATTGCTATTGTAATTTAACTTTGTAATTCTATGTATCATTCGATTGTGCTTTAGATATTCTTAAACGTTGATGCTATGTAAACAATCTGATCATCATGATTATCATCCACGATATCACGCCCCGGGAACCTTCCGCCCGGCGGGGACTCCGATCCTACCCCGCCGGCTCGGGGTGTGACAGTAACCCATAGTCCCTGAGTTGCTGTTGGATCCAGATGATCTGAGAACAACAACTAGCAGCAGCAATGTATTCAGCTTCACAGGTTGAAGTAGACACCGACGTCTGCTTCTTGCACTGCCGGATAACTAATCGGGTTCCAAAGAACTAACATCCCGCCGATGTTGACTTGAAGTCTCTCTTGCATTCGCCGTAATCCGAGTCACTGTATGCAGTAAGCTCAAAATTGTCATCATTAGGATACCATAAACAAAGATACGGTGTACCCTTCAGATAACGCATAATCCTTTTCACAGCAATCAGATGAGACACTCTTGGTTTTGATGGATAACGCGCACACAAGCATGTGGCGAACATGATGTCTGGCCGAGAAGCAGTAAGATACATAAGAGAACCAATCATTCCTCAGTACAGAGTGGCGTCAATTAACTCCCCCTTTTCATCTGGTGTAATCCCGTGATTAACCGCCAGTGGGGTACGAGCAGGTTTTGCATCTGACATATTGAACCGGCTCAGTATATCACCAACATATTTGGTCTGATGAATAAATATTCCTGCCTCAGACTGATCCACTTGTAATCCCAAAAAAAATTTCATCTCCCCCATTGAGCTCATCTCAAACGTCTCTTTCATAACCTTCTCAAAATCCTTGCACAGATCATCATTTGTTGAACCGAAGATGATGTCGTCCACATAAACTTGTATCAAGAGTAGATCACCATCTTTTTCTAGAATAAACAGTGTAAAGTCAATGACACCTCTTCTGAACCCGTTGCTCAGAAGGTGAGTAGATAGTGTCTCATAACATGCTCTCGGTGCTTGATGCAATCCATATAAGGCCTTGTCTAGCTTGTAGACTTGGTCTCGATGTAATGTATCCTCAAACCCAGGTGGTTGACTGACATACACTGTTTCACTTATCACACCATGAAGAAATGCACTCTTGACATCCATTTGATAACTTTTAAACTTCTTGAAGGATGCATAAGCCAAGAAAATACGAATTGCTTCAAGTCGAGCAACCGGTGCAAATACTTCATTACAGTCCAAACCTTCGATCTGTCTGAATCCTTGAACAACCAGACGTGCTTGGTTTCGTACAATGATCCCATGATCATCTTTCTTGCAACGAAGAACCCATCTAGTGCCAATGACTTTTGCACCTTTCGGTCTGTCAACAAGTTGCCAGACACCTAACTTCTTAAATTGCAGCAGTTCTTCTTCCATGGTATCAACCCATGATTCTTCCTTTAACGCCTCAGTGACAGTTCATGGTTCCACCTGAGAGATAAAACAAGAATGAGCACAAAATCTTACATCCGCAAAATCAAGAATGTCAGCAAGTCCCCCTGAAGAAAGCTGATTTCTGGTCTTAACTCCATCTAATGGACTCCAAATTATGTTCTCTTGAGGATGAATACGATTAATTCTTCCAACCGGATGGGGAGGAACCTCAACCTGTGGATCTAGATTGTTCAAATTCAAATCCTCAAGATCAGGTACAAGATCATCTACATTTTGTTCGGGGGCAACTGGTGGAACAGGGTTTTCATCAGTGTCTGAGCTGTCATCATTTGTCTGTACTATGGGAATTGAAGTGGATGAAGGTGGTACGGGTTCATTAGGTGTATTTTGTACATCATATAACATTTGAACCGCAACATCTTCATCTGAGTACATGGGAGGCATATTGAAAGAATCAAAGAGACCCGAATAATCAAACATTCAGTCTGGCCCTTTTCTTGGTGGGGGCATAGAATATTTCTGAACATCAATATGGTACCACTCCTCTACATTCTGTGTTGCTCTATTATAAACCCTTTTATTTGGAGTGCTGTACCCAAGAAAATACCCTTCTTCCACTTTCTCATTGAACTTGCCCTGCTCGTGTTTCTTAAGCATAGTGCATGGTGCACCGAAAGGTTCAAGATACTTAAGATTTGGCTTTCTGTTATGAAGCGGTTCAAAGCAAGTTTTCCCATGCCTCTTTACTATCAAAACCTAATTCAAAGTGTAACAAGCATTTGCTACAGCCTCGTTCCAAAACTGAACTGGAAGAGAAGAATCAGCAAGCATTGTCCTAGCAGCCTCAATCAACGTCCTATTCTCTCCCTCAGCAACACCGTTCATTTGCGGGACATAAGGGGCACTAAATTGTTGAACAATTCCCCGTGAATTGCAGAAATTCTCCATGTTGTGATTCTTGAATTCTGTCCCGTTGTCTGTTCTGAGTATACGAACCTTGAGCTTATAAAGAGATTCAAGTTTGGTAACCAGTACTTGAATACAATCAAAAGTTTCAGATTTCTCCTTCAGAAAGAACACCCAAGAGTATCTTGAAAATTCATCAGTAATGACAAGACAGTATTGATTTCCAGCTATACTCTTATGGTTAACAGGACCAAAAAGATCCATGTGGAGAAGCTCAAGTGGAACAGTGATTGAGTGATACTTCTTTGGTTTGTGAGACTGCTTGACTTGCTTGCCCTTTATGCAGGATACACAGACATCAGATAGCTTGAAATTCTTCAGAGTAACACCTTCAACCAGTTTGTTATGTACCAAATGATTCATCTTGCGGAGACTCAAATGACCCATCCTCTTATGCCAAAGTATTGAATCTTTCACAGTTGCCTTTGTCATAAAACATGAAGCTGTGGAGGATGTTGTTGAAGCTGTGGCCATGTTGAGTACATACAAGTCTTGCTTTCTGGGAGCTGACAATAAGATTCAATCTTTAGGGATAACCACACCTTCCTTAAGAATGTAGCATTTGGAGTCATCAAAGAGAACCTTGTACTGTTTATCACAAATCTGTGATACAGATAGAAGATTATTCTCGAATTGCTTGACATATCTGACTTTATCAAATGAAACTTGCCCGTTTGATAAAATTCCCACTCCCATGATAAAACCACTTTTGTCACCGGCAAACGCGACATATCCACCTCGAACTGAATTCACATTGGTGAGAAGCGATATATCACCAGTCATGTGTCTGGAAGCCCTACTGTCAACGATCCAAGAGCTGTTACGAGCAGCTGTTAGGGCAACCTGCACAAAAAAATGAAACAATTAGTTCAATTTGGGAACCCAAGCCTTTATAGTCTTGGGTTGTCCCAATGAGTCTCGGATCAAAACATCGATCCATTTACCATCTGAAACAGCCTTGTCTGAAGTGGGTGGAACTAAAGACTCAGACTTGACCTTCCAGACTGCATTTTTACTGAAAGAATTTTTCAAATAAATGGATGATGATTTAACTTGATTAGCATTTACCATTTTGGGAACATTCAAGTTCACCAGTTTCCCTTTACCCTTATCCACAGGTTTAACCTGTGTGAATTGTATGGGTTTTGTCTGATATGACTTGGATTCAGATTTGACAGCTTTGATGAAAACCTGATTTAGTTTTCTGGGTGGTGCAATCTTTGGTCTAACCAGATGTGGACAAAATCTGACTATGTGTCCAGGTGCACCACACTCAAAACAAACGTTGTTACCTTTTTTATGAAAATGTTTTAATTCAGAAAAAGGCTGTCTTTTTGGTTTGAAAACATTAGTTTGAGACTTGTTCAGATTAAAACCCAAACCCTTTCTCCCATTAGGAACAAGATTGTCAATCTTGTTTGACACATAGGCTTCATTTTCTTTTGAAGCTTTAACAAAGCTTAAAGCTTGATAAATCTTTGATGATGAGATTGGGTCACCTTTCATAACTACAGAAGATTTATTCTGAGTAGTAACACAGTAAGATGAATAGTCAGATTCATCCTCAGAATCTGAGACCCAATCTTCAACAATCCCCTCCACAAAAGATTCCTCTGACAAGGAGGAACCCTCATCAGTAATCATCCCTATTGGATCAATTACTAATGGATTTTTAACTTGAAAATCTTTAACATCTTTGTCATCAGGTGAATTTACAAAGCTGTTCAAGATTGGTGGAGGACAATATTGATAACTAACTTTTCCTTTATCCTTATGATCAGCACCTTTGCTGATCATGTGCTTAATGATATAAGATGCGCTCTCATAGCTTTTGAGCTTTTGTCCTAGGCTCTCATAATCACACTCAACTATGGCTAACTTCTTTTTTATCTCATTGATGGTATTGAGATAAGAAGTTATAGCATCTTGCTTGTTAAAAACAACAATCTCAGCCTCACGAAGTTGTCTGTTTAAAAGTTCAATTTCGGTTTGAAAATCTTTTTCATTAGATTTTAAAACTTTGTTTGCTTCAATACACTGGTTGAGATCGCTGATCAAAGCAGCATTGTGATTTTGATAAGAAAGAACCTTGCTTTAAAGGTCAACACAATTAAAACAACTAGAACAAGAAGATGAGCATTCATCAGATACCTGATCAGATTGTGAAGTTGCAGCAGGAATAGCAGATGAGTTTACCATCAAAGCAAATTGAGTAGCTGGTTCTTCAATATCTGCATCAGAATCTGCTAAGGTGTCTGAGTCTGATAAGCTTTCTGACTCTGAACTGATCTGTGTTTCACCTGAAGTACTCTCTTCATTTTGATCATCCAACTTCTTGATCTCAGCAACACACGCTTTATCCTATTCCTTCTTGTTGAACCATCAATGCTTTGCCTGAGTTAGATGAACTAGCTTGAACAGGAGAATCAATAGGAACAAGCCTTCTTTCTGGATTTGTAGAAGATGATTTCTGATGATGAAAAGGATTTTTATTTCCTGCTTTCTTTGGTTGTTTGCACTGTCTAGCAAAGTGACCTTTCTCCCCACAATTTTAACAAGTGACAGAGGCCATGTCAAAACCAAACTTAGATTCCTTGTTCAAGTTAATGTCTTTACCAGTCCTTTTGGAAAACTCCTTAGCTCTCCTTACAGCACTTGCCAAAGCCCACATGATGACAATCCTTTCCATGTCATCTGGATCTATCTGAGAATAGTCATCATTTGTCAGATAAGGATTGCCAATCTGTCTTGCTACCAGTCCATCATAAGAACTAACCAAAGTGGACAAAAGACCCATATGCTCTTTAGCAATCTCAACAGTAACTTTATCAAAATTTTCAGTTTTCAGACTTGTGACAGGTTGATGATGTTCTTTTTATGAGCTGGATGAAGAGGATGACTGACTAAAATGAATCTGAGAAGAAGATGGAGCTTCAGTCGTCTTAGAAACAAAGGTTGTCTTCAGTGGAGCATGTGAGGATGATTTTTCAACTGTAGGAGTAGAATAATACAATGATGGATCTTGGACTTGAGCAACACATTTAGCTTTCCACTTGTTCTCTATTTCCTGCTCTTCAGCTTCTGGATGAAATCATTTATGTCCATATGTGCCATTATCTCATTCTGTTTAAGCACCATCAAAAATGATTCCCACATTGGAGGTAGAGCATCTGCTAAACACTGAATCTTCTCCTGAGTAGTAGTCTTGACTTCATGATTGAACAGCTCACTCAAAAGATGATAGAATCTGGCAATCAACTCGTCCAAAGATTCATTTCCAACATACATGAAACTATTAAACTCCTTTCTTAAAGCCTTTGACTTGATATTCTTCAAAGCATCATTGCCCTCATAACGCTGTTGCAAAGCATCCCACAAATACTTAGAAGATGTAAACTGCCTAGACTGATGGAAAATGTCAGTAGCAATGGATTGAGATAAAATAGCATAAGCCTTCTTCTCATAATCATAAAGCTTCCTTTGAGGCTCAGTCATCCGTGTGACTAGCATAGGAGTTCCATCCTCATTCAGAGGCCTCAGATAACCTCCTTCAATCATCATCCACAAGTTAGTATCCACATTGTAGGACCAACTAGGATCTCGGAAATAATCCGATTCCAAGAGAAATCTGTTGACAGCCTCTGGAATAGTGCGGAATCCTATTCTAGGGTTTTCCAATCGAAATCAACAGCAACCGTGGTGAATCAAGTGTGTAGAATCAACGTGCGAGTGAGAATCGATCACCACGGTTTGAGAATCGAAGTTGGACGTGAAGAATCGCTCAAAACTTCAAGGGTTTGACACTAGAGTGCACTTGGAAGAATGAGGACTCGACAAAAATTAGGTTTGAAATGATTTGAACATGTATTTATAGACTGTAGTCATTCGGCCGAATGAGTGGCCGAAACAACTCATTCGGCGAATGACTATGTCGAATAGACAAGTCAGTCGAATGAGTCATTCGGCGAATGGCTCATTCGCTGAGTATAGTCAGTCGCTATTCTCATTCGGCGAATGACTTCATTCGTTAGAGTCATTCGCCCGAATGAGTCATACTCATACTCAAATATTAATTAAATCAAATCAAACAATCATATAATCAATATTAAACATTACGAACGATATATAAAGACAACTTCCATTAACATAACTTGAATATTAAAAGATTGATAATACAAAATCAAACTTGGGACATTTAGTGCACCAACAAACTCCCCCTTGGACATAGTTCAACTCTTGGAAGTGTCTTTCTTGAAATATTTCTCAGTAATAGCTTTCCAGTCAGCTCCAGCATGAACCTTTAAGCATATGCAGATTCGGATCACTCTCATGAACTGAAGTGCCTGTTCCATGTCCTGTACATCGAAGAAAATCTGATGACGGTACAGTTCTATAACATCTTTGTGGGACAAGTTAGTCAACTACATTGGCTCAAAAATCTGTACTGTCTCCCACGTCTTATCTTTGCATAGAACGATCACAGCTTCTCCAGTACGTCCATCATAATACCACCATCGGAAGCCTTCCATAAAATCTCGACGCATCTTCCTCAGAGGAATCTTCTTCAAGACTTTAGGAGGAAGCCACTTCAGGATAACTTTATGCTTTCTGGTGTCTCCATCAAGCATACATCGGTCATCATGGAATCAAATGAGGCTTCAATTAAAGAAAAACAAAAACAAGCTGGTATTAAGCTTGAAGAAAAAGAAAAGCAAGCTGGTATTAAGCTTCAAGAAAAATAAAAACAAGCTAGTATTAAGCTTGAAGAAAAATAAATACAAGCTGGTATTAAGCTTGAGAAATACTTGAACAAATTAAGTTCGATTCCATACACGTGCCATATTGCTGGGACGAACCTAGCTGAAGCCGTCTATTTGGATAGAACAAGAAAAATACAAAAAGATAATAAAATTGAGATCTTATTGAATTTATGATGACTGGTATTAAGATATGCAGAAATGAGTTATAAACTGATTTTGATCTTTAATGGTGAAATGAAATGGGGAACTCAATCAGAAAACATGAGTAATCATAAAGTTTGTTTAGTAGTTGTGTATTGTATGGTTTAAGATTGGACAAATATATCAGTAATCGTATCATAAGATAATTTTGTCTAAGATGAAACATTAAATGAAGCTGATATGATGTGATTATATGTATGTGTTATTTTATAAATAGACTTCACACAAAAACATGTGTTTCTTAGTTTTTAGTTACTAATTGTACAGTCGTAATTCTGTTTCAGAAAAGTACAAAAAGATTTTATGTTTTCGATTTAAGTTTGGATGATCATTTGTAGGTTCAGACGTATGTCTCGTCTGAATCCTAAACCAACCAGACATATCTTTATAAACGACATCTGTTTAATTGATTAAAATGTTAAATCTTGAAATCAGTTGTGGTTTGTGTTGAGTATGTCTCATTCGGCCGAATGAAACTCATTCGGCGAATGAGTCAATCAGCGAATGTCTTTTGATCGAAAGAAGAGATTCGCCAAGTCATTCGGCGAATGACTTAAGATCTACCTTTCATTCGGCGAATGACTCATGACAGAATAAGACTCATTCGGCGAATGAGTTTAGGGCGAAACAGCTCACTCGCTGGTCTCATTCGGCGAATGTGGGACAATATATAAACAGTACTTCGGACGAACTACCTCATTCGCCAAAATTATCTTTCGACCCTACTGTGTGTTTTCATTCGCCCGAATTACTTCTTTCTTCGGCCGTTCTTTTTCTCGTGATTTCTTCTCACCCGGCCACTGATAATCTTCTTTATTATCATCTCAGGTACCTTGGGATCGAATATCATCAATTTCTGACTGTGAAACCATCAAAAACCAAACACATTCTAGGGTTTTAGGGTTTTTATAATCACCTATGTAATAATCAGTCAAAATGGACTTCAAACTCCAAATGATCTTTGTTAAATGTGTTAATCGGTCGTTTCTGAGGTTGCATATGTGATTTTTGTCAACTGATTTGAAGATTTTGAAAAGAGGGGTTTGAAATTCAAAAAAACAGCGGAATGACGCCATTCGGCGAATGAAGGTCATTCGGCGAATGAAACTCATTCGACGAATGATTTCATTAGAAGTATAGCTCATTCGGCGAATGGCTCATTCGACCAATGTGTTCATTCGTCCAAATCAATTTCATTCGGCATATCAGATTAATTTGAATCTGTTTTCTGATTTTTAATCTGTTCTCTGTCTTTTCAACTATGGAATAGTTCTAACATGTTTTTATTCAATGTTCAGAATGGCTGGATACAAATCCGTGACAAAGAATAACATCTGTGCATAGTTGGAGCTGAACACACCAAACGCCCGTCATTTCACTAAGATCATCACTTTTCTAAGGCGTTCGAGGATTTTCACAGCCATCTCTACTTTGCATGTGCCATACATTTCACATCAGCAGGATTTTTGGGCATCTGCTGATATTGACTGTGAAACTGAGCCTACAGTCATTCGAGGACGGGATGTAGTCATTTCTGCTGAACACATCCGAAGAGTTTGTGGCTTTCAAGATGCACCTGATCAGCCTTATCTTCTGGATCGTTACTTAGTTCGAGGCTGCTTTATGAGATGCAAGTATGAGGGAGATCTTGGAGCTGGAATTCTGAACAAGGCATATATGTCTCCTCATTTTAAGTACTTAGCACATGTACTTATACATTGCCTTGGGTCAAGGAGAGGAGGATTCGATGACATGAGAGAGACCATTCAGTGTGCCTTTGTTGCACTAGTGCTGAACCTGCCATTCATCTTCTCAGAAATGGTCTTCTCACATATGAAGGAGAATGTGACTTTGAAAGGGGATAAGAAGTTCTTGATGTATCCTCGTTTCTTGCAGCAGTTGATTGATGCACAGTTGCCGGACTTGCCAAAGGTTAATGCAGATATTCTCAGGTTGGAGCACATGAATGACATCACTCTAAACAGAGTGATGTCATACAGAGGCAAAGACAGGAGCCTGCTACTAGATCCTTATATGGTCATCTCTCTAGGCCAGATTATATTGCTCCTGCTGGTCGGAGATGGAGCCATGATGATTCTGACTCAGATATGGAGGACATTGTTGTGCCTGGTGATGATGGTGATGATGGTGATTATGGTGATGATGGTGATACTGGTGCTTCTGTAGGTGGTGATGGTGCAAGTGCTAGTGTTGTTGTGAGCACTGTTGCTGGTGATGTTGTTACAGCTATGAATGTTAGCATGGTAGATGTTGGTGGTGTGAGTGCAGGTGGTGTGAGTGCTGGCATTAGCACTTCTGCAGCAGATGAAGAGGTTGACATTGACTCACTGTTGGAGCTAGACTTCATGGCTACTACTACCTCCACAGTGACTACTCCTCTCGATACGACAGGCACCACACTTGCTGCTGATGAAGATGAGTCAGAGGACTCAAGTGAGGATGAAGGTGAAGCTGGTGCTGATGAGGCCGGCAGTTCTGATTCTGAAGATACACCTGATGAGGAGTTTGAGACAGTTTGGCTTGGGGGGAGGATGACAAAGAGGAAAAGGAAGAGGAGTGAAGCAGAGATAGAAGAGATTTCTGATCCTTTATTCATTCCAGATTTTGACATTTCTCCACCTCCTCGATCCTCTGCTTCTGCTATTCAGACTTCATCTTCACGGGCTGGGAGAGGAAAGAGATCTAGGTTCTCTTTCCAGAGGAGGTCAGATTTGACGACAGTTGCTACAACTATGGTCACATCAGTAGCAGCTGTCTCAGTTTCTTCACTGACACGGTCAAGGGCTACTCATGTTCATGCTACCACTGCCCCTCTGACCACCTCTATGACTCAGGCTCCCATATTCTCTACTGCTTCTGCTGGTCCCTCCATCTCACGGGCTGACATGTCTACACCTACTGTTTCAGTTGTTGATCAGCTGAGTACACTGAACAGTATGGTACTGAGACTGATGGAGAGGAATATGGAGCAGTAAAGGAAGAGTAGAGAGCAGGATCTGGTTATCGCTCAACTTACTCAGAGGATAACATATCAGGATGCACTGTTTCTTCAAGCTTCGGATCAGAGAGCAGACCTCAGAGCCAGATCAGCCCAGCAAGAAGAACAGTTGCTGAAGTACATTGACGAGCATAATCAGTTGGCCCTTACTGCCACTGGTTTCAGTGATCGTATTCTTGCTCTGGAAGCTGAGAACGCCCGACTTGCTGAACTGGTTGAAAGGTTCCAAGGAGGGCACACCCAGAATTGAGGGTGCTGCAGCAATTTCCGATGAATCAGACAAAGATGAAGATGAAGAAGAAGAAGAAGAGCTTGAGGAGGAAAAGGTTGACTACGAGGATTCTGAGAAAGATGATGAATCTGATGATGATGACAAGGACGGATCAGGAAGTGGGTCTTCTGGTTCATCAAGTACTGATGATGATGACGATGATGATCAAGCCCCTTCTACATCAGAGATCCGATCCAAGAAAGCCAATGACAAGAAGAAGGCTCCTCCTCCATCTTCTTCCACGAAGACTGCTGAACCTGAAGCTACCGAGGAAGTCGAAGCTGTGCCATTGAGACGTCAGTTAGATAAGACTTTGACGATGATTTTAGATGCTCAAGGCTTCATACAACACTCGGTTAGCTACGACAAAGAGGAGGGAGAAATCATACATTGCCTGTCTAAGGAACAGATTGCAGAACTGTTCAGGCTTAACCCAGATGAAGTTGTTGCTGATGATTCCTCTGTACCGGTGTTTGATGAACCATCTCCATAACCTTTTGATGATATTGATGAGGTTATTCTGGAGGATATAACTGAGGAGGAGTATCCAAAGTACATATCAGCTGAGTAAGAGCTCCCAACATTTACTTGATCAGTTTGATCAAGAAACTGAAGATCTACTGATCCGATACTTAGAAGAACAGGTTGAGGTCAACAAAGCCGACGCTGATGATCAAAAGAAAAGGAAAGAGGAATGGCAGGCCTACTGGGAGGTCCTGAAAAGGGAAAGCACCATGAAGATGCCAGACTCACACAAGAAAGTCTATAGGACCAAAGGCTACAAGGCTAGAGGTCAAATTCTGAGCTGGGCATACTTTCATGATTTAGGGTGCTATACGGTGAAGAGAGAGAGAGGAATAGATTATTTCAAGCATCCCCATGACTTCAAGACGTTGCCAGGCTTTGAAGTTAATCAGTTAGCACGTTTGAAGATGTTATACAGTGAAGATTCCGGGATGTCTGCTTGGTTCTCTCGACAAATTCAGTATGAGTACAGAAAGAAGTGGGTGAATTTCCAGCCTCAACAGCCTGAACGTTATTATCTGCCTGAGATTGATGGAGACACCAGAAAGCATAAAGTTATCCTGAAGTGGCTTCCTCCTAAAGTCTTGAAGAAGATTCCTTTGAGGAAGATGCGTCAAGATTTTATGGAAGGCTTCCGATGGTGGTATTATGATGGGCGTACTGGAGAAGCTGTGATAGTTCTATGCAAAGATAAGAAATGGGAGACAGTACGGATTGTTTGAGCCAATGTGGTTGACTAACTTGTCCCACAAAGATGTTATAGCACTGTATCGTCATCAGATTTTCTTCGATGTACAGGACATGGAACAGGCACTTCAGTTCATGAGAGTGATCCGAATCTGCATATGCTTAAAGGTTCATGCTGGAGCTGACTGGAAAGCTATTACTAAGAAATATTTCAAGAAAGACACTTCCAAGAGCTGAACTAGGTCCAAGGGGGAGTTTGTTGATGCATTTAATGTCCCTAGTTCAATTTTGTACTAATCATCATGTAAAGATTAAAGTTATATTAATGGAAGTTGTCTTTATTCATCGTTCTTAATGTTTAATACTGATTATATGATTGTTTGTTTGATTTGATTTAATTAATATTTGAGTATGAGTATGACTCATTCGGGCGAATGACTCTAACGAATGAGAATAGCGACTGACTATACTTAGTGAATGAGCCATTCACCAAATGACTCATTCGACTGACTTGTCTATTCGACATAGTCAGTCGCCGAATGAGTTGTTTCGGCCACTCATTCGGCCGAATGACTACAGTCTATAAATACATGTTCAAATCATTTCAAACCTAACTTTGCCGAGTCCTCATTCTTCCCAGTGCACTCTAGTGTCAAATTCTTGAAGTTTTGAGAGATTCTTCACGTCCAACTTCGATTCTCAACCCGTGGTGATCGATTCTCACTCGCACGTTGATTCTACACACTCGATTCACCACGGTTGCTGTTGATTTCGATTGGAAAACCCTGGAATAGGATTCCGCACTATTCCAGAGGCTGTCAAGCAGATTTCCCTTGGAATCGGATTGTTTCCGAGCTCCTTCTTGGTCCTACAATACGAATGGCTTCAAGTCGAGCAACTGGTGCAAATACTTCATTATAGTCCAAACCTTCAACTTGTCTGAATCCTTGAACAACCAGACATGCCTTGTTTCGCACAATGATACCATGATCATCCTTATTGAAATGAAGAACCCATCTGGTGCCTATTACTTTCACACCTTTTGGTTTGTCAACCAATTGCGAGACACCTAACTTTTTGAACTGAAGGAGTTCTTCTTGCATGGCAACAACCCATGATTCTTCTTTGAGAGCTTCAGTAACAGTACATGGCTCAACTTGGGAGATAAAACATGAGTGGGCACAAAAGTTTACATCTGCAAAGTCAAGAATGTCTGCAAGTCCTCCTGAAGAAAGCTGATTTCTTGTCTTGACCCCATCCAAAGGACTACCAATAATATTTTCTTGAGGATGAATCCGATTAATTCTGCCAACAGGATGAGCGGGAACTTCAACATGTGGATCAAGATTATTCAGATTCAGATCCTCAAGTCCTGGCACAAGATTGTCAACAGCTGGTTCAAGGGCAGCTGGAGGAACTGAGTTGTCTTCTGTGTCTGAGCTGTCATCATGTGTCTGTGCTGTAGGAGTGGAAATAGATGAGGGTTGCATTGTTTCTTTAGGTGCATTTTGTGCATCATACAGCATCTGAACAGCAACATCTTCATCAGTGTACATGGGAGGCATGTTGAAGGAGTCAAACAGATCAGAATAGTTGAACATCCAATCAGGACCCTTCCAAGGTGGGGGCATGGAATACTTCTGAACCTCAACATGGTACCACTCCTCCGCATTTTGAGTTGATCTGTTATAAACTCTTTTATTTGGAATGCTGTACCCAAGAAAATACCCTTCTTCCACCTTTTCATTAAACTTGCGTTGCTCATGTTTCTTAAGCATAGTGCATGGTGCACCAAATGGTTCAAGATACTTAAGATTTGGCTTTCTGTTATGGAGCAATTCGAAGCAAGTTATCCCATGTCTCTTCACTATCAACACTCGATTTAGAGTGTAACAAGCATTACCTATAGCTTCATTCCAGAATTGAACTGGAAGAGACGAATCTGCAAGCATAGTCCTAGCAGCCTCAATCAAAGTCATGTTCTTTCGCTCAGCAACACCGTTCATTTGGGGAACATATGGAGCACTAAATTGTTGAACAATACCTCGTTCATTACAAAAGTTCTCCATGTTGTGATTTTTGAATTCTGTCCCATTGTCGGTTCTGAGTATGCGAATTTTGAGCTTATAGAGAGATTCAAGTTTGGTAACCAACACTTGAATGCAGTCAAACGTTTCAGACTTCTCCTTTAGAAAGAAAACCCAAGAGTATCTGGAATATTCATCAGTGATGACAAGACAGTACTGATCCCCAGCAATACTCTTGCGGTTAACAGGACCAAAAAGATCCATATGGAGCAGCTCAAGTGGAACAGTGATTGAGTGATACTTCTTCGGTTTGTGAGACTGCTTGACTTGCTTGCCGTTTTTGCAAGAAACACAGACATCAGACTGCTTGAAATTCTTCATACTAACCCCTTCAACTAGATTGTTGTGCACGAGGTGATTCATCTTACGCAGACTCAAATGACCCATCCTTTTATGCCGAAGAATTGAATCTTTTTCTGTTGCCTTTGACATAAAACATGAAGCTGTGGAGGATGTAGTTGAAGCTGTGGCCATATTGAGTACGTACAAGTCTTGCTTTCTGGGGGCAGACATCAAAATCCATTCTTCAGGGATAACTACACCATGCTTTAGAATGTAGCATTTGGAGTCTTCGAAAAGAACTTTGTAGTTTTTATCACAGATCTGTGATACAGAAAGCAGATTATTCTCCAATTGCTTGACATATCTGACTTTGTCAAATGAAACTTGCCCATTTGATAAGATTCCCTCTCCCGTGATAAAACCACCTTTGTCACCAGCAAAAGCTACATAAACACCATGAACAGATTGAACATTGGAGAGGAAAGAGAAATTTCCTGTCATGTGCCTTGAAGCCCCACTATCGACAATCCAAGAGCTGTTTAAAGCAGCTGTTGGGGCATGCTGCACAAAAATAAGACAATTAGTTTAATTTGGGATCCCAAGCCTTTACGGTCTTGGGTTGACCCAATGAGTCTCGGATCATAACATCGATCCATTTGCCATCTGAAACAGCCTTGTCTGAAGTGGGTGGAACTGTGGTCTCAGACTTTACTTTCCAGACTGCATTTTTACTGAAAGAATTTTTCAGATAAATGGATGATGATTTAGATTGATCAACATTAACAATCTTGAGAACATTGAAGTTCATCAGTTTCCCTTTACCCTAGTCCACAGATTTAACCTGATTTGGTTGTTTGGGTTTTGTCAGAAATGACTTGGACTCAGATCTGACAGGTTTAACAAAATTCTGATTTTGTTTTCTGGGTGGTGCAACCTTTGGTCTGATCAACTGTGGGCAAGATCTAACAAAGTGCCCAGGTGCACCACACTCAAAACAAACCGGTTCTCCCTTTTTATGAAAATGTTTTAATTCAGAAAAAGATTGTTTTTTTGGTTTGAAAACATTTGTTTTAGGCGTGTTCTGATTAAAACCCAAACCCTTTTTCCCATTTAGAAAAAGATTGTCAAACTTGTTCAACACACAAGCTTCATTTTCTTTTGAAGCTTTCACAAAACATAGGGCTTGATATATTTTTGAAGATGAGATTGGGTCACACTTTTTGATAACAGGGAGTGGATTCTAAGCAGTAACACAATCAGATGAATCATCAGATTCATCCTCAGAATCTGAAACCCAATCCTCTACAAGTCCATCCACTGAACATTCCTTTGACAAAGAGGAACCTTCATCAGTAATCATCCCAATCGGATCAATTACTAAAGGAGTTATAACTTGAAAATCTTTAACATCTATGTCATTTGGTGAATTGACAAAGCTGTTTAAGATTGGTGGAGGACATCTTTGATAACTCATAGTTCCCTTACCCTTATGATCAGCTTCTTTGCTGATCATGTGCTCAATGATATAAGATGCACTCTCATAGCTCTTGAGCTTTTGTCCTAGGGTCTCATAATCACACTCAACCATTGTTAGCTTCTTCTTTACCTCATTAATGGTATTGAGATAAGAAGTTATAGCATCTTGCTTGTTAAGAACAGCAATCTCAGCCTCATGAAGTTGTCTATTTAAAAGTTCAATTTTAGCTTGAAAATCTTTTTCATTAGCTTTTAAAACTTTGTTAGCATCAATACATTGGTTGAGATCACTGATCAAAGCAGCATTGTGATTCTGATAGGAAAGAACCTTGCTTTTAAGGTCAACACAATTAAAACAATTAGAAACAGAAGATGAACAATCATCAGATACCTGATCAGACTGAGAAGTTGCAGCAGGAGTAGCAGATGAGTTTACCATCAAGGCAAACTGAGTAGGAGATTCTTCAACATCAGCGTCAGACTCAGATTGAGTGTCAAAATCAGTCAAGCTTTCAGACTCTGATCTAGATGTTTCTTCTACTTAAGTTGTGCTCCTTCGGCAGCACTATCTTCAAGTAGATCATCTGTCTTCTGAATCTCAGCAACACAAGCTTTATCTTGCCCCCCTGTTCAGAATTAAATCTGAAATCCCAATTCTCACCTTCATCCTGCTGTACCATCAAAGCTTTGCCTACATTTGAAGATCTAGTCTGAGCAGGAGAATCAATAGGGACAAGTCTTGTTTCTGTATTTGCTGCAGAAGATTTGTGATGATGAAAAGGATTCTTGTTTCCAGCTTTCTTTGGATGTTTGCATTGTTTGGCAAAGTGACCCTTTTTTCCACAATTGTAACAAGTGACAAAGGCCATATCAAATCCAAACTTAGATTCTTTGTTCAAGTTAATGTCTTTGCCAGTCCTTTTCACAAACTCCTTGGCTCTCCTCACAGCACTTGCCAAAGCCCACATAATGTCAATCCTTTCCATGTCATCTGGATCTATCTGAGAGTAGTCATCATTCGTCAGATAAGGATTTCCAATTTATCCTGCTACCAATCCATCATAAGAACTGACCAAAGTAGACAAAAGACCCATATGCTCTTTAGCAATCCCAACTGTAACTATATCAAAATTCTTTGTCTTTAGACTTGTGACTGGTTGATGATATTCTTTCTGAGAACTTGAAGAGGATGATGATTGACTGAAAAGAATCTGATTGGAAGATGGAGCTACAGCAGTCTGAGAAACAAAAGCAGTCTTCAGTGGAGCATGAGAAGAAGTTTTCTCCACAGTAGGTGTAGAATATTACAATGAAGGACCCTGAACTTGAGAAACCCTCTTAGCCTTCCACTTGTTCTCAATTTCCTGCTCCTTCAACTTCTGAATAAAATCATTGATATCCATGTGTGACATCATCTCATTCTGCTTAAGAACCATCAAAAATGATTCCCATTTTGGAGGAAGAGCATATGCAAAACATTGAATCTTTTCCTGAGTTGTGGTCTTGACTTCATGATTGAACAGCTCACTCAGTAGATGATATAATCTGGCAATCAAATCATCCAAAGATTCATTTCCAATATACATAAAGCTGTTAAATTCCTTCCTTAATGCCTTAGACTTGATGTTCTTCAAAGCATCATTTCCCTAGTATCGCTGTTGTAAAGCATCCCACAGATATTTAGACGATGTAAACTGTCTGAACTGATGAAAGATATCACTAGCAATAGATTGAGATAAAATGGCATAAGCTTTCTTCTCATAATCATAAAGCTTTCTTTGAGGCTCAGTCATCCGTGTGACTAGCTAGGAGTTCCATCTTCATTAAGAGGCCTCAGATATCCTCCTTCAATCATCATCCATAAATTGGTATCCACTCCATTGATGTGAATCTCAAACCGATACTTCCAGTGTGGATAATCGTCTAAAGATAACAACTTGGGAGCCTTGTTAGAGTTTCCTGTCTCAGTCTCAGTCAACAATAATGTCTGGATGCGGTGGTTCTGTTTCGCCATTAAAGCTAAATCCTCCATAGAATCAAGAACAACAAGATTCAACACTTAGAAAATTTTTCAGACTGATGGCCGAATGAAGATCCTTATGGCGAATGACGGGGGCCGAATGTGCTAGAAATGGCGAATGAAAAGTTGAGTATGACTGTTTGACGAATGAGCAGAGAGAATGAACCTATTCGGCGAATGAAAGGGTCGAATGAGGCTATTCGCCGAATGAGAGTTCGAATGAGTGCTAATCTCCGAATGACTTGACCTAATGAAGCTATTCGCCGAATGACTGATCGAATGAGGGCTATTCGCCGAATGACTTGATCGAATGGAGCTATTCGGCGAATGAGACTGTCGAATGTAGCTATTCAGCGAACGAGAGAGATTCGGACTAACTTATTCGGCCGCCATGCTCATTCGGCCAATCTGAGGGTTTTGCAACAAAAATCGCGATAACTTGAGATTTTGACCAGATCTAAGTACCAAATTTGGTACAGTTAATCATGAGATGATATAGAACAAATTGGGATAAACGATTTGACAAAACAACCACACGAACCCACTGATTTTCAATGAAATAGTGACTTGAAGGACAAGAAACTTAGGGTTTTTGCTGATCTCGAACGAACAATCAAAGATTTAGTGATTTTGAATGGAAATCAAGCAGAATCAAGAGCCAAAGCTCTGATACCACTTTGTAGGACCAACTAGGATCTCAGAAACAATCCGATTCCAAGGGAAATCTGCTTGACAGCCTCTGGAATAATGCGGAATCCTATTCTAGGGTTTTCCAATCGAAATCAACAGCAACCGTGGTGAATCGAGTGTGTAGAATCAACGTGCGAGTGAGAATCGATCACCACGGGTTAAGAATCGAAGTTGGACGTGAAGAATCGCTCAAAACATCAAGGGTTTGACAGTAGAGTGCACTGGGAAGAATGAGGACTCGGCAAAAATTAGGTTTGAAATGATTTGAACATGTATTTATAGACTGTAGTCATTCGACCGAATGAGTGGCCGAAACAACTCATTTGGCGAATGACTATGTCGAATAGACAAGTCAGTCGAATGAGTCATCCGGCGAATGGCTCATTCGCTGAGTATAGTCAGTCGCTATTCTCATTCGGCGAATGACTTCATTCGTTAGAGTCATTCGCCCGAATGAGTCATACTCATACTCAAATATTAATTAAATCAAATCAAACAATCATATAATCAATATTAAACATTAAGAACGATATATAAAGACAACTTCCATTAACATAACTTGAATATTACATGATTGATAATACAAAATCGAACTACGGACATTTAGTGCACCAACACACGCCATTGATGTGAATCTCAAATCTATATTTCCAGTGTGGATAATCATCTAAAGAATGCAACTTGGGAGCTTTGTTGGAGTTTCATGTCTCAGTCTCAGTCAATAGTAAAGTCTGAATGCGATGATTCTGGTTAGCCATCAATGCTTCGTCCTCCATTTAATCAAGAACAACAAGATTCAACACTTAGAAAAATTTTCAGATCAACGGCCAAATGAAGATCCTTGGGACGAATGTCGAGCCCCGAATGGACTGATTCTGGCGAATGAGAAGCTGAGTATGACTATTAGGACGAATGAATCCTATTCGGCGAATGAAGGATCGAATGAGGCTATTCGCAGAATGAGAGTAGAGAATGAAGCTATTCGCCGAATGACCAAAACGAATGGAGCTATTCGGCGAATGACATTGGCGAATGATGTTATTCGGCGAATGAGACTTATTCGGCCAAACTTATTCGGCCGCCAAGCTCATTCGGCCGATCTGAGAGTTTTAGCAATGAAAATCGCAATAACTTTCGATTTAGACAGATCTAAGTACCAAATTTGGTACAGAACATCATGATATGATTATGAAGCAATTGGGATAAAACTTTGAACAAAAACACCGCAAAAATCAACGGATTTTTAATGTCACAGTAACTTTTCGGCCAAGCCAATCAGGGTTTTGCAGGTTTCGAAAATCCAAACTGAGATTTGATGATTTTGAATGGAAATCAAGCATAATCAAGAGCCAAAGCTCTTATACCACTTTGTAGGACCTTGTTGGAGCTCGGAAACAATCCGATTCCAAGAGAAATCTGCTTGACAGCCTCTGGAATAGTGCAGAATCCTATTCCAGGGTTTTCCAATCGAAAACAACAGCAACCGTGGTGAATAGAGAGAGTAGAATCAACGTGTGAGTGAGAATCGATCACCACGGGTTGAGAATCGAAGTTTGACGGTAAGAATCGCTCAAAACTTCAAGGGTTTGACACTGGAGTGCACTGGGAAGAATGAGGACTCGGAAAATTTTGGTTTGAAATGATTTGAACTTGTATATATAGACTGTAGTCATTCGGACGAATGAGTGGCCGAAGCAGCTCATTCGGCGAATGACTATGTCGAATGGACAAGTCAGTCGAATGAGTCATTCGGCGAAAGACTCATTCGCTCGCCTATGTCATTCGCTAGAGCGTTCATTCTGCGAATGACTTCATTCGTTAGAGTCATTTGCCCGAATGGTCAGAACACATACTTAAACATTAAACATTACTAAATCAAATCAATCGAACATATAATCAACATTAAACACTAATATCAACTTATAAAGACAACTTCCATTATAATAACTTGAACTTTACATGATGGTTAATACAAAATTGAACTAGGGACATATAATGCATCCTCAAACTTGCCTTGTTCATGTTTCTTGAGCATCGTGCACGGTGCACCAAAAGGTTCAAGATACTTAAGATTTGGCTTTCTGTTGTGGAGCAGTTCAAAGCAAGTCTTCCCATGTCTCTTCACTATCAAAACCCGATTAAGTATTTAGAAAGCATTTGCTACAGCTTCATTCCAGAATTGAATTGGAAGGGATGAATAAGCAAGAATCGTCCCAGCAGCCTCAATCAAAGTTCTTTTCTTCCGCTCAGCGACACCATTCATTTAAGGGACACATGGAACACTAAATTGTTGAACAATGCCCCGTGCATTACAGAAATTCTCCATGTTATGGTTCTTGAACTCCATCCTGTTGTCAGTTTTGAGCATATGAATCTTGAGCTTATAAAGAGATTCAAGTTTGGTCACCAACACTTGAATGCACTCAAACGTTTCAGATTTCTCCTTTAGAAAGAACACCCAAGAATATCTGGAATACTCATCATGGATGACTAGACAATATTGATCTGCAGCTGTACTCTTGCGGTTGACTGGACCAAATAAATCAATGTGGAGAAGCTCAAGAGGAACAATGATTGAATGAAACTTCTTCAGCTTGTGAGACTGCTTGGTCTGCTTCCCTTTCTTGCATGAGACACAAATATCAGACAGCTTAAAATTCTTCAGACTAACCCCCTCAACCAAGTCATTGTGTACCAAATGGTTCATCTTGCGTAGACTCAAATGGCCCATCCTCTCATGCCAAAGAATTGAATCTTTTTCAGTGGCCTTTGACAATATACATGAAGCTGTGGAGGATGTTGTTGAAGCTGTGGCCATGTTGAGTACATACAAGTCCTGCTTATGGGGAGCTGACATCAAAATCCAATCTTCAGGAATTGTCACACCTTGCTTGAGTATGTAGCATTTGGAGTCATCAAAAAGAACTTTGTACTACTTGTCACAAATCTGTGGCACTGAAAGAAGATTATTCTCCAACTGCTTGACATATCTGACTGTGTCAAAAGAAACCTCACCATTTTATATAATACCCTCTCCCGTAATGAACCGGTAATTATCACCGGCAAACACCACATAACCACCTCGAACAGAATTAACATTGGTGAGAAGCGAAATATCACCAGTCATGTGCCTTGAAGCCCCACTGTCAACGATCCAAGAGCTGTTAACAGCAGCTTTTGGGGCAACCTGTACAAACAAAAACAATTAGTTCATTTTGGGAACCCAAGCCTTTACAGTCTTGGGTTGACCCAATGAGTCTCGGATCCAAACATCAATCCATTTACCATCAGGGGTAGCCTTGTCTGGAGTTTGTAAAACTGAAGTTTCAGAAGACTTGACTTTCCAGTCTGTGTTTTTACTAAAAGAGTTTTTCAGATAAATGGATGATGACTTTGAATAATTGACATTAGACACTTGTGGAAATCCAAATTCAACATTTTTTTCTTTACCCTTATCTAAAGGTTTAGCCGGATTTGGTTGTTTGTGTTTTTCAGACTTAACTTGTTTGACAACATGCTGATTTTGTTGTCTTGGTGATGCAGCCATCTTTCTGATCAACTGTGGACAGAATCTGACAATGTGTCCAGGTGCACCACACTCAAAGAAAACTCTATTATCTTTTTGATGAAAATGTTTGAGTTTAGAAAAAGACTGATTTTGTTGTTTAAAAACATTTGTTTTAGTCTTGTTCTGATTGAAACCCAAACCTTTTTTCGCATTAGAAACAAGATTGACAATCTTGTTAAACACACATGCTTCATTCTCTTTTGAAGACTTCACAAAAACTAATTCTTGATAAATCTTTGAGGATGAAATTGGGTCACCTTTCATGACAACAGGAGGCTGATTCTGAATAATAATACAATCACATGAATTGTCAGATTCATCCTCAGAATCTGAGACCCACTCTTCAACAATTCCCTCCACAAAAGATTCCTCTGACAATGAGGAACCCTCATGAGTAATCATCCAAATTGGATCAATTACTAATGGAGTTTTGACTTGGAAATCTTTAACATCTTTGTCATCTGGTGAATTGACAAAACTGTTTAAGATTGGTGGAGGACATTGTTGATAATTCACCTTTTCTTTACCCTTCAGATCAGTACCCTTACTGATCATGTGCTCAATGATATACGAGGAGATTTCATAGCTCTTGAGCTTTTGACCTAAGGTCTCATAGTCATACTCAACTATGGCTAACTGCTTCTTTATGTCATTGATGGTATTGAGATAAGAAGTGACAAAATCTTGCTTATTCAGAATAGCCATCTCAGCTTCATGCAGTTGTCTGTTTAAAAGTTCAACTTTAGCTTGAAAATCCTTTTCATTAGATTTTAAAACTTTGTTTGCCTCAATACACTGATTTAGATCGCTGATCAAATCCGCATTGTGCTTCAATAAGCAAGAAATTTGCTGTCAAGGTCAACAAAGTTAAAACATTTAGAATGAGAAGAAGAACATTCATCAGATACCTGATCTGGCTGTGAAGATGTAGCAGGAGCAGCAGATGAGTTTACCATCAAAGCAAACTGAGTAACAGATTCTTCAAGATCAGCATCATCATCTGTTTGAGTGTCTGAGTTAGACATGCTTTCTGACTCTGAACCAGATGTTTCTTCTAGACTGCTCTGTGCTTTTCCAAAAGTACTATCTTAAATTGACTCCTCATTCTTCAAAATTTCAGCAACACAAGCTTTATCATGTCCCCCCTGATCAGGATTGAATCTGAAGTCCCAATTTTCACCTTCATCCTGTTGTACCATCAATGCTTTGCTTGAATTTGAAGAACCAGCTTGAGTAGGAGTATCAAGAGGAACATGTCTTCTTTCTGGATTGGTTGTAGAATATTTCTGTTGCTGAAAAGGATTATTGTTTCATGCTTTTCTTGGTTGTTTGCACTGCCTTGCAAAGTGTCCTTTCTCCCCACAATTGTAGCAAGTGATAGTTGCCATGTCAAAACCAAATTTAGAATCCTTATTCAGGTTGATGTCTTTGCCAGTTCATTTCACAAAATCCTTTGCTCTCCTCACAACACTAGCAAGAGCCCACATTATGTCAATCCTCTCCATGTCATCTGGGTCTATTTGAGAATAATCATCATTAGTCAGATAAGGATTGCCAATCTGTCCTTCTACTAATCCATCATAGGAGCTAACAAGAGTAGACAGAAGACCCATGTGCTCCTTGGCAATCTTTACAGTCACTTTGTCAAAATTTTCTTTCTTCAAACTAGTGACTGGTTGATGACTTTCTTTCTAAGAACTTGGTAATGAAGAAGATTGATTAAAATGGATCTGATTGGAAGATGGAGCTTCAGTAGTCTGAGAGACAAAAGCAGTCTTCAGTGGAGCATGGGAAGAGGCTCTCTCTACAGTAGGTGTAGAATAATACAGTGAAGGGTCCTGAACTTGAGCAACTCTCTTAGCTTTCCACTTGTTCTCAATTTCCTGCTCGGTCAACTTTTGAATGAAATCATTGATGTCCATGTTTTCCATCATCTCATTTTGTTTAAGGACCATAAAAAATGACTCCCACTTTGGAGGTAGAGCATCTGCTAAGCATTGAATCTTCTCCTGCATTGTAGTTTTGACCTGATGATTAAACATTTCACTAAGAAGATGGTAGAATCTTGCAATCAGATCATCCAGTGATTCGTTTCCCACATACATGAAGCTATTAAATTTCTTCCTTAAAGCTTTTGTCTTGATGTTCTTCAGCACATCATTTCCCCCGTATCTTTGCTGTAAAGCATCTCATAAAAACTTAGAGCATGTGAACTGTCCAAACTGATGAAAGATATCAGTTGCAATAGACTGGGACCGGATAGCATAGGCTTTCTTCTCATAATCATAAAGCTTCCTCTGTGGTTCAGTCATCCGTGTGACTAACATTAGAGTCCCATCTTCATTCAGTGGTCTCAGATAATCACTCTCTATCATCATCCATAGGTTGGTATCAACTCCATTGATATGGATCTCAAATTTGTATTTCCAGTGGGGATAATAATCTAATGAAAGCAATTTAGGAGCTTTATTAGAGTTCTTTGTCTCCGTCTCTGTGAGCAACAGGGTCTGAGTGCGATGATTTTGGTTCGCCATCAACGCTAAGTCCTCCATATGGTCAAGAACAAGGATGTCCAACACTTAGAAAATTCTGGAATCTGATTACTGAATGGCACAAGTAGAGCCGAATGTCGGGGACTGAATGAGCTATAACTGGCGAATGAAAACACTAGCCGAATGACTGGCTATCAAATGAACTGTTTGCCGAATGAATTGATTTGGCGAATGAATGGGCGATCGAATGTTGCTATTTGGCAAATGAGATGACCAATTATAGCTATTCGGCAAATGTGAAGGTGAAAGGGAGCTATTCGGCGAATGAGAGTGCTTCGGCTGAGCTATTCGGTCGGGTGACTCATTCGGGCCAGGGTTTTCGCTGCAAAAATCGCAATAACTTTCGATCTAGACCAAATCTAAGCATCAAATTTGGTACAGAACATCAGGACATGATTACCAACCAATTCAGATGACTGTTTTGACAAAAACACCACAAAAACCCACTGATTTTGAATGAAACAGTGACTTGGGGAACAACAAATTCAGGGTTTTTGCAATTTATGAGAATCCAATATTAGATCTGGTGATTTGGAATGGAAATCGAGCAGAATCAAGAGACAAAGCTCTAATAGCACTTTGTAGGACCAACTAGGAGCCCGGAAACAACCCCGTTCCAATGGAGATCTGCTCGACAGCCTTTGGAATAGTGCGGAATCCTATTCAAGGTTTTTCCAATCGAAACCAACAGAAACCGTGGTGATCCAAAGGTAAAGGATGAACGTTTGAAGCTAGATCGAACACCACGGGTTGAGAATCGAACTTGGACAGCAAGAACCGGTCAAATCTTCTAGGGTTTGACACTGGAGTGCTCTGGGAAGAAGGAGAGCTCGAGAAACTTAGGTTTGAATCAATTTGGGTTTGTATTTATAGACTGTCGTCGTTCGGCCGAATGAGTGGCCGAAGCAACTCATTCGGCGAATGACTCAGCCAAATGAGCTGAACCAGCGAATGAGTCATACGACTGTCTCATTCGTTCACCCTAGTCATTCTGGAGGCGTTCATTCGGCCAAATGGTTTCATTCTTAGAGCCGTTCGCCCGAATGGGTCTATAAAACATATTTAAATCTAAGTTAACTATTATCAAACACATATATTCAGTAATGAACATTAAGAACAATATAGAAAGGCTGCTTTCATTAACATCAAGAACTTTATACATCATGAATAGTACAAAACAAAAATAGGGACATTTCGTGCATCTACAGCAACAATCCTAGGGACAAGCTTGAACTTGAGCACCGCTTATCATCCACAAACGGATGGTCAGAGCGAGCGAACAATCCAAACCCTAGAGGATATGTTGAGGACATACATCCTGGACATCAGTGGAAGTTGGGACAAACATCTACCACTCATTGAGTTCTCCTACAACAATAGCTACCACAGAAGTATTGGATGTGCTCCGTTCGAGGCACTATATGGTAGAAAATGTCGGTCCCGAATTTCTTGGACCGAAGTGGGAGACAATAGAATCACTAGGCTTGAACTTATTCAGGAGACTACTGATAAAATAGCCCAAATTAAACAGAGATTACAAGCAACACGTAGTCGCCAAAAGAGTTATGCAGACAAACGACGAAAGCCTTTGAAATTTCAAATGGGGACCAAGTCATGTTGAAAGTGTCCCCATAGAAAGGCGTGGTTCGCTTTGGGGCTAAGGGCAAGTTAGCACCAATTTATGTTGGACTGTTCCAAATAACTCAACTGATTGGTCCTGTGGCGTACAGACTCAGACTTCCTGATGAACTCAGCGGGGTACACGATGTCTTTCATGTATGCAATCTCAAGAAATGCCTCGCTGATGAGTCGTTAGTCATACCATTGGAAGAGATACAAGTTGATGAGCAACTACACTTTACCGAAGAACCTGTTGAGATTATGGATCCTGAAGTCAAGAGACTGAAGCGAAGCCGTATACGTATTGTGAAGGTTCGTTGGAACTCCAAGCGCATACCAGAATTTACCAGGGAGCATGAGGATCACATGAAGACAAAGTATCCCCATCTATTTGAAGAAGTAGTGCCCGACAATGATGCTTAAATTTCGGGACGAAATTTCTTTAACAAGGGGAGACTGTGACAACTAGTACCAGATCAACCGGCAAATCCGTACGGTACATGTACTTTCACTATGTACAATGTATAAATACAATGTGCAAACAATTGTGTGACAACAAGACTATGAAAACAATTAACAGTTGTGTGCATTAAAATGAAAATTGAAATATAAATATAAAACAACACACGAGAAATATCAACAGGGAAAGACAAATGACTGAAGTCAGATGGCCTATAATTCTGTGAGTAAACAGGGTAAAACAAGTGTGAATATGAACAAATATGGGTGTTAGTTGTGTCCGACTGTGAGGAAAGACAAATCAAAACGAAAGCTCAGTATCGTTTAGGAATAATAAACTGACAGTGTGTTTGCGTGAGTGACGATTCACAAAAACATATCAGTAAGTTTAACGTTTTGAACGATAATTGAAAGGTAGAAAACAAAAATCAGAAAGTAAAGCCGTTGTCGTGTTCGTTCGGGTGACAATTCGAACGAATACGCGCGATGGCGGTAGCATCTGAAGAAACGTAATTTATGTAGGACTTATTTGGAGCTCGGTTACAATCCGGTTCCAATGGATATCTACCCGACAATATCTGGAATAGTGCGGAATCCTATTCCGGGGTTTTCCAATCGAAACCAACAGCAACCGTGGTGATTCGAAGGTGCAGGAAGAACGTTTGATAAAGAATCAAACACCACGGGTTGAGAATCGAACTTGGATAGACAATGGCCCCTCAGATCTTCTAGGGTTTGACACTAGGTGCTCAGGGAAGAAGGAGGGCTCTTAGAAGTTAAGTTTGAAATGAATTGGACATGTATTTATATGTTGTCTTCATTCGGCCGAATGAGATGCCGAAGCAACTCATTCGGCGAAAGACTTGGCCGAATGGACACGTCAGTTGAAAGAGTCATTCGGCGAATGACTCATTCACTAGCCTATGTCATTCGCTAGAGCGTTCATTCGGCGAATGACTTCATTAGTAGAGTCATTCGCCCGAATGGGTCTTTAACCATATCACTTCAACTTTAAACATAATCAATCACTTATAATCAATATTAAACATTAAGAACAATATAGAAAGACAACTTCCATTAATGTAATAAAATTTATACATCAAGAACAGTAAAAAAATAGAACTAGGGACATTTAATGCATCTACAAACTCCCCTTGGACCTAGTTCAATCCTTTGTAGTGTCTTTCTTGAAGAGATTGTCTGAGATAGCTTTCTGGTCTGCTACGGCATGAATCTTGAGCACCATACAGATACGAATGACTCTCACGAACTACATGGCATGCTCTATATCAGCAACATCGAAAAACATCTAATGAAAGTACAAGGTCTTGAAATCATTGAGCGACAGATTTGTCAACCACATTGGCTCAAATATACGTTCAGTCTCCCACTTCTTCTCTTTGCACATCACTATAACAGCTTCTCTAGTACGCCCATCATAATATCACCATCGAAAGCCCTCTATCAAGTCTTGGCGCATCTTCCTTAACGGAATATTCTTCATGACTTTAGGAGGAAGCCACTTCAGGATAACTTTGTGCTTCTGGGTATCACCATCAATCTCTAGTAAGTAATACCGTTCAGGTTGCTGAGGCCTGAAGTTCACCCACCTCTTTCTGTACTCGTACTGGATCTGTTTGGAGAACCAAGCTGACATTCCAGAGCTATCGCTGTATAACATCTTCAAGCGCGCAATCTGACTAACTTCAAATCCTGGCAGTGTCTTGAAGTCATGAGGATGCTTGAAGTAATCAATTCCTCTTTCCCTCTTCACAGCACAACATCCCAGATCGTGAAAGTATGCCCAGCTTAGAATCTGACCTCTAGCTTTGTAGCCTTTGGTCCTATACAACTTGGTGTGCGTAGCTGGAATCTTTACATTGACTTCCTTCTTCAAAGCTTCCCAATAAGCTCTCCATTCCTCTTTCCTTCTTTGAATATCAACAGCTTCAGACTTACTCTTCTCAACTTGTTCCTCCAAATATCTGCTCAGCATCTCCTCAGTGGCTTGATCAAATAAATCAGTAAAGGTTGGTAGTTCGTCTTCAGCTGATATATACTTGGGATATTCCTCTTCTGTGATGTCTTCCATAATGACCTCATCAACGTCATCAAAAATCTCTGGAGACGGCTCATCACCAACCGGAGCTGAGGTGTCATCAATCACTACCTCGTAGGGATTCAACCTGAACAGCTCGGCGATTTGCTCCTTTGATAAGCAGTGAATGATCTCTCCCTCCTCTTTGTCATAGCTTACTGATTGCTGTATGATGCCCTGAGCGTCCAATATCATCGTCAAAGTTTCATCTAACCGACGTCTCAATGGCATAGCTTCGACTTCCTTAGCAGCTGCGGGTTCTTCTGTCTGAGCAGGAGGAGGAGAGGGAGCTTTAGCACTTTTGTCGTGCTTTCTCTTTGTTCGAATCTCAGGAGGAGGAGGGGCTTGATCATCATCATCATCAGAACTTGAAGAACCAGAAGACCCACTCCCTGATTCATCCTGATCACCATCATGAGAGTCGTCATCTTTCTCTGATTCCTCATAATCAACTTTTTCCTCCTCAGACTCTTCATCATCTTCTTCTTCTTCTTCCTCTTTCTCTTCCTCGTCTGATTCATCGGAAATTCTTGCAGAACCCTTAATTCTAGGAGTTCCTTCCTTTGAACTTTCAATCAGTTCAGCAAGTCTGGTGTTCTCAGCTTCTAAGAGCAGGATTCTCTCACTGAAACCAACGGCAATCAGGGCCAACTGATTATGCTCATCAATATATTTCAGCAGCTGCTCCTCTTGTTAAGCAGAACAAGCTCTCAGATTAGCTCGTTGATCATCAGCCTGTAGTAGTAAGGCATCCTGGTCATTTACCCGCTGGGTGAACTGGGCAATAACCAATTCCTGCTCTTTACTCTTCTTTTCTTGCTCCAGGTTCCTTTCCATCAGTCTCAGAACGATACTGTTCAGTGTACTCAACTGCTCGACGACTGAAACAGTAGGTATAATAACATCAGAACGAATGATGGAAGGACCAGCAGATGCAGTAGTGTAGACAAGTGCCTGAGTAATGGTGGTCAGAGGGGCTATGGTAGCACGTGTAGGCACAACCCTTGACCTGATCAGCGAAGAAACTGCAGTTGCAACCTCTGATGTAACAGTAGTGGTGGTAGCAACTGACAGTTCTGATCGTCTTTGGAACATAAATCTTGATCTTTTCCTCCTGCCTACCGGAGATGAAGTGGATTGAGTTGCGGCAACAACAGTCACGGCTGCTGTAGATATAGAGGTAGAAGTACGAGGAGGAGGAGACATATGAAACTCTGGAATAAATGAAGGATCAGTGATCTCTTCAAGTTTAGCTGCGCTACTTTTCTTTCTCTTCTTCATCAGTCTCCCTCATATCCACACATTCTCAAACTCATCATCAGGTGTGTCTTCTGAATATGAGCTTTCAGCACCTTCACCTCCGGCCTCACCACCTTCATTCTCTGAATCATCAGAATCCTCTCTATCCTCTACATATGTAGTACCAGTCATATCAAAAGGAGTAGATACAGTGGCTGTAGAGGTAGCCATGAAATCTAACTCTAACAAAGAATCAATCAACATCATCTCCCTCTGCAGTAGACATGCCAACTCCATCACCAACACTTGTACCACCAGCCTCAACCATGATCACATCAGCAGTAGAGATATCCTCATCAATAGTAGTACTCATACCAAAAGTGCTAGCAGCTACAGTGCTCATAACAACTGTACTCACACTAATACCAGCACCAGCAACACTATCACCTACACCATCACCACCATCACCACCTACACCATCACCATCATCACCACCATCATCAGGAACAATAATGTCCTCCACCTCAGAAACCGAATCATCGTGTCTCCATCTGCGACCAGCTGGAGCTATGTAATTAGGCCTCAAAAGATGACCAAACAATGAAAGAACTGTAGGCTTCCTATCCTTGCCTCTGTATGACATTACTCTGTTAAGAGTTATGTCATTCATGTGCTCCAATTGTATAATATCAGCATTGATCTTTGGAAAATCAGGCAACTGAGCATCGATCAACTGGTGTAGAAATCGAGGATACACCAGGAATTTCTTGTCTCCCTTGAGTGTCACATTCTCCTTCATGTGTGAGAAGACCATCTCTGAGAAATTGAATGGTCGGTTTAGCACCAGGGCGACGAAGGCACGCTGTATAGTCTCCTTCATATCATCGAATCCACCACTCCTAAACCCAAGACAGTGGATAAGCACATGGGCTAGATACTTGAACTGCGGAGACATATAGGCTTTGTTGAGGATTCCAGCTCCAAGATCACCTTCATACTTGCATCTCATGAAGCAGCCACGAACTAAATATCAATTGAGCAGATATGGCTGATCTAGTGTATCTTGGAATCCACATACTCTCCTGATGTGCTCAGCAGAGATAACAACATCATGTCCGAGTACTTTGCCTCGAATAACAGGAGGCTCGGCTTCACAGTCAATATCAGCAGACGACCATAAGTCCTGCTGGTGAGAATGATATGGCACATGCATAGTCAAGATGGCAGTGAAAATCCTGGAACGCCTCAAAAATGTGATAATCTCAGTTAAATGTTAGGCATTAGGCGTGTTGAGATCCAGGTGAGCACATATGTTGTTCTTGGTCACCGACTTGTATCATGCCATACTGAAAAACAAAGAAAATACATGTTAGTACAATTCAGTTGCACAAAAGATTTAAATCAGAGCAAAGAATCATTTGAAACATTTTGGCCGAATGAAGTTGAATTGGTCAAATGAGCGACAGAACGGGCGAATGATAATTTTGGAGAATGAGGTAGTTCGGGCGATTGAATGTTTATATAAGGTTAGTCATTTGCCGAATGAGATTGACGAATGAGTGTTTCGCCCCGAAGTCATTCGCAGAATAAAACTGGCGAATGTATTCCTTCAGTCCTGAGTGATTCGGCCGAAAGATTCATTCGCCGAATGAAGTCATTCGGTCGAATGAGTCATTCTCAATACTGATTCGTTTGATTGAAAATTTTCACTCATAAACCACAACTTAATTTCAAAATTTTACATTATGAACAATGAAGAAAATGCCATTTATGAAGATAGGTCTAGTTGGTTCAGGATTCAGATGAGACAGACATCTGAATCTACAAATGATCATCTAAACTGAAATTGAAAACATAAAATCTTTTTGCATTTTTCTTAAACAAAATACAACTGTACATAAAGCAATCATTAACAAAGAAACACATATTTTTGTGAGAAGTCTATTGAGAAAATAACATATATACCTAATCACATCCAATCAGCAACTCTGAATGTTTGCCTTCAAAAACATTTGTTTTATGATATCATTACTGATATGATTATCCATTTTATGCTTTTCAATACAAAACTTCTAAACAAATTTTATGATTACTCATATTTTCAGACTGAGTTACCCATTTTATTTATTCAGCTAAGATCAAAAGCATTTTGTAACTCATCTCTGCACAACTTAGAACCTAACATCATAAACTCTATAAGGTTCCATCTTATTTTCTTTTTGTATTTTTCTTTTGTCTCTCATAATCAACACATTCTCATGGACGGCTTCAGCTAGGTCTTTACAAAGCAGTATGGCACGTATACAAACCTGTGTTGACATGATTGACTTGTTCTATCCAAATGGACGGCTTCAGCTAGGTCTTTACAAAGGAATATGGCACGTGTATGGAATCGAACTTATTTATTTTTGTATTTTTACAAGCTTAAAACCAGCTTGGTTTTTCTTTTATTTTGATTCAATCATTCTTATCTGAATGGACGGCTTCAATTAGGTTCGTCCCAGTAGTTTGGCACGTATACAGACTTGAATTCATGAATAATTGGAAACCTTGTTAGATCCTATGATATCAAGTGTATGCCTGATTTGAGTCATAAATTGTTTCTCACTTAGCTGACTTTCTAAAATCGAACCCACAAATCTGATTTTCTAAGTTATCACTAACTGTCTATACATTTTGTAAAGTCAGCCTATCAGTACATCTGTTCACAATTCTTATGTGTTTTCAGTTTACACATTCAACTTAGCTTTTAAGAAATAAAAACGCTAGCACATCATTTTCTCAAATATGAATTTCTCGGTTTTATGATTTTTTAATTGTTTTTGAATTTTTCAAATTTTTAGATGTTTTTGGTTTTTCAATTAAGTGACTATTTCTCCCCCTAAAACCATAAAACATAAAATCTTTTTCAGTTTTTGATTTTAAAAAAATGAAATAACGGAATAAAATAAAATAAAAATTAACTAAAGAAATCGATGATCATTTGTGAGATTCAGATGAAGGAAGAACTTCATCCCTTTGAGAAACACCATTAGCCGATAACAGATATACAAATATGGGTTTACCAAAAGCTTTTGTAAAAAGATTGGCTTTCTGGTGATCGGTGTGTATTTTAACAACATCAATGAGTTTCTTTTCAAAACAATCACGTATGAAGTGATATTTAATGTCGATGTGTTTGGTTTTCGAGTGCTGGACTGGATTCTTAGTGACAGCTATGGCGGCAGTATATCAACATAGATAGGGGTGTTAGAAAAACGTAACCCATAGTCCCTGAGTTGTTGTTGTATCCAGATGATTTGAGAACAACAACTTGCAGCAACAATGTATTCAGCTTCACAGGTTGAAGTAGACACCGACGTCTGCTTCTTGCACTACCAGGTAACCAATCGGGTTCCAAAGAACTGACATCCTACAGATGTTGACTTGAAATCTCTCTTGCATCCACCATAGTCTGAATCACTGAATGCAGTAAGTTCAAAATTATCATCATTAGGGTACTATAATACAAGATCCGATGTACCCTTCAGATAATGCATAATCCTCTTCACAGCAATGAGATGTGATACTCTTCGCTTTGATTGATAACGAGCACACAAGCATGTAGCGAACATGATGTCTGGCCGAGAAGCAGTGAGATACATCAGAGATCCAATCATTCCACGGTACAAAGTGGCATCAATTAACTCCCCCTTTTCATCTGGTGTAATCCGTGATTGACAGCCAGCGGGGTGCCAGCAGGTTTCGCATCAATCATACTGAATCGGCTCAGAATGTCACCAACGTATTTGGTTTGATGAATGAAAATCCCTTCCTCAGACTGATCCACCTGTAACCCAAGAAAAAATTTCATCTCTCCCATGGAGCTCATTTCGAACTTCTCCTTCATAACCGTCTCAAATTCTTTGCACAGACTATCATTCATGGAACCAAAAATGATGTCGTCCACATAAACTTGCACCAAGAGTAGATCACCATCCTTTTCTCGAATAAATAGTGTACAGTCAATGACACCTCTAAACCCGTTGTTCAAAAAGTGAGTAGATAGTGTTTCATTCCATGCTCGCGGTGCTTGATGTAATCAATATAAGGCCTTGTCTAGTTTGTATACTTGGTCACGATGTAATGGATCCTCAAACCCGGGAGGTTGATTGACATATACTGTTTCACTTATCACACCAAGAAGGAATGCACTCTTGACATCCATTTGATAGACTTTAAACTTTTTGAAAGATGCATATGCCAAGAAAATTTGAATTGCTTCAAGCCGAGCAACCGGTGCAAACACTTCATTATAGTCCAATCCTTCAATCTGTCTGAATCCTTCAACCACTAGCCGTGCCTTGTTTCGCAAGATGATCCCCTGATCATCTTTCTTGCAACGAAGAACCCATACTGGTGCCTATAACTTTTGCACCTTTTGGTATGTCAACAAGTTGCCAGATACCTAATTTCTTGAAATACAGGAGTTCTTCTTGCATGGCATCAACCCATGATTCTTCCTTTAAAGCTTCAGTAACTGTTCTCGGTTCAACTTGGGAGATAAAACAAAAATGGGCACAAAAGCTTACATTTGCAAAATCAAGAATGTCTGCAAGTCCCCCTGAAGAAAGCTGGTTTCTTGTCTTAACCCCATCCAATGGACCTCCAATGATGTTTTCTTGAGGATGAATACGATTAATTCTCCCGAGAGGATGAAGTGAAACTACAACATGTGGATCTAAATTGTTCATATTTAAGTCCTCAAGATTTGGTACAAGATTATCAACATCTGGTTTGGGGGCAGTAGGCTGAATAAGATTGTCATCTGTGTCTAAGCTATCGTCATTTGTCTGTACTGTGGGAATTGAGGTGGATGAAGGTTGCACTGGTTCATCAGGTGCATTTTGTGCATCATACATCATTTGAACAACAACATCTTCATCTGAGTACATGGGAGGCATATTGAATGAGTCGAAAAGATCGGAATAGTCAAACATCCAGTCTGGACCTTTTCCAGGTAGGGGTATAGTGTCTCTGAACATCAACATGGTACCACTTCTCCACATTTTGAGTTGATCTGTTGTAAACTCTTTTATTAGGAGTATTGTACCCAAGAAAATACCCTTCTTCCACCTTCTTATTGAACTTGCCTTGCTCCTGTTTCTTAAGCATCGTGCATGGTGCACCAAAAGGTTCAAGATACTTAAGATTAGGTTTTCTGTTGTGGAGCAGCTCAAAGCAAGTCTTCCCATGTATTTTCACTATCAAAATCCAGTTCAGTGTGTAGCAAGCGTTAGCTACATCTTCATTCCAAAACTGAACTGGAAGAGATAAATCAGCAAGCATCGTTCTAGCAGCCTCAATCAATGTCCTGTTTTTCCTTTCAGCAACACCGTTCATTTGAGGGACATATGGAGTACTAAATTGTTGAACAATGCCCCGTGCATTACAAAAGCTCTCCATGTTGTGGTTCTTGAACTCCGTCCCATTGTCAGTTCTGAGCATTCGAATCTTGAGCTTGTAAAGTGACTCAGGTTTGGTAACCAACACTTGAATGCACTCAAACGTTTCAGATTTCTCCTTTAGAAAGAAAACCCAAGAGTATCTTGAATATTCATCAGTGATGACTAAACAGTATTGATCTCCAGCTATACTCTTGCGGTTTACAGGACCAAATAAATCCATATGTAGAAGCTCAAGAGGAACATTGATTGAATGAAACTTCTTCAATTTGTGAGGCTGTTTAGTTTGTTTTACTTTCTTGCATGATACACAGACATCAGACAGCTTAAAGTTCTTCAGACTGACCCCCTCAACCAAATTGTTGTGTATCAGGTGATTCATCTTGCGTAGACTCAAATGACCCATCCTCTTATGTCAAAGAATAGAATCTTTCTCAGTTGCCTTTGACATAAAACATGAAGCTGTGGAGGATGTAGTTGAAGCTGTGGCTATGTTGAGTACATACAAGTCCTGCTTTTTGGGAGCCGACATTAAAATCCAATTTTCAGGGATAATCACGCCTTGCTTGAGTATGTAGCCGTTGGTGTCATCAAATAGAACTTTGTATTGCTTGTCACAGATTTGGGATACTGACAAAAGATTATTCTCCAAATGCTTAACATATCTGACTTTGTCGAATGAAACTTGGCCATTTGAAAGAATACCCTCTCCTGTGATAAACCCGCCGTTGTCACCAGAAAACGCTACATATCCACCCCAAACTGAATTAACATTTATGAGCAGAGATATATCACCAGTCATGTGCCTGGAAGCCCCACTATCAACGATCCAAGAGCTGTTAAGAGCAGCTGTTGGGGCAACCTGCACAAACACAAACAATTAGTTTGTTTTGGGAACCCAAGCTTTTACGGTCTTGGGTTGACCCAAAGAGTCATGGATCCAAACATCAATCCATTTACCATCAGGGTCAGCCTTATCTTGAAAAGGTGAAACAGAAGTCTCAAAAGAGTTAACTCTTTAGACAGTGTTTTTGTTGAAAGAGTTTTTCAGGTAATGTCGACATTACCATCAGTTTCCCTTGGCCCTTGTTCAAAGGTTTAATCTGATTTGGTTGTTTGGGTTTTGCTTGAGTTGACTTTGATTCAGATTTAACAACTTTGATAAAAATTTGATTTAGTTTTCTGGGTGGTGCAACCTTCGGTCTGATCAACAGTGGACAAAATCTGACTATGTGTCCAGGTGCACCACACTCAAAACAAACTTTGTCACCCATTTTATGAAAATGTTTTAATTTAGAAAAGGACTACCTTTGTGGTTTAAAAACATTTGTTTTAGACTAGTTCTGATTAAAACCCAATCCCTTTTTCCCATTAGTCACAAGATTGTCAATCATGTTATATGCACAAGCTTCATTTTCTTTTGAAGCTTTCACAAAGTTTAAAGCTTGATAAATTTTAGAAGATGAGATTGGGTCACCTTTCATGACTACAGGTCTGTGATTCTGAGCAACAGCACAGTTAGATGAATTGTCATATTCATCCTCCAGAATCTGAGACCCAATCTTCAACAATTCCTTCCACATAAGATTCCTCTAACAAGGAGGAACCCTCATCAGTAATCATTCCAATTGGATCAATTACTAATGGAGTTTTAACTTGGAAATCTTTAACATCTTTGTCATCTGGTGAATTGACAAAGTTGTTTAAGATTGGTGGAGGACATTGTTGATAACTCACCTTTCCCTTACCCTTCTGATCAGTCCCTGTACTGATCATGTGCTCAATGATATAAGAAGAGCTTTCATAGCTCTTGAGCTTTTGACCTAAAGTCTCATAGTCACACTCGACTATGGCTAACTTCTGCTTTATCTCATTGATGGTATTGAGATAAGAGGTAATAGTATCTTGCTTGTTCAGAACAGCAATCTCAGCCTCATGCAATTGTCTGTTTGAAAGTTCAATTTTAGCCTGAAAATCTTTTTCATTAGATTTTAAAACTTTGTTTGCCTCAATGCACTGGTTGAGATCACTGATCAAATCAGAATTGTGTTTTTGATAAGCAAGGACTTTGCTGTCAAGATCAACACATTTAAAAAAATTAGAGTGAAATAATGAACATTCATCAGATACCTGATCTGACTGTGAAGATGCAATAGGAGTAGCATTTATGTTCACCATCAAAGCAAACCGAGTAGCAGATTCCTCAAGATCAGCACCATGATCAGCTTGAATGTCTGATTCTGACAAGCTATCTGACTCTAAATCAGATGTTTCTTCTATCTTGATATGTGATTCTCCAGAAGTGCTTTCCTCACATAAATGATCTATCTTCTGAATCTCAGCAACACATGCTTTATCTTGTTTTCCCAGTTCAGAATTGAATCTGAAATCCCAATTTTCACCTTCATCCTGCTGGACCATCAAAGCTTTACCTGCATTTGAAGAACTTGTTTGTGCAGGAGAATCAATAGGAACAAGTCTTCTTTATGGATTAGTTGTAGAAGACTTTTGATGCTGAAAAGGGTTCTTGTTTCCTGCTTTCCTTGGGTGCTTGCACTGTCTAGCAAAATGACCTTTCTCCCCACAATTGTAGCAGGTAACAGATGTCGTATCAAATCCAAACTTAGAGTCCTTGTTTATATTGATGTCCTTTCCTGTTCTTTTCACCAACTCCTTTGCCCTTCTCACAGCACTGACAAGAGCCCACATAATATCTATTCTCTCCATATCATCTGGATCTATCTGAGAATAATCATCATTGGTCAGATAAGGATTGCCAATCTGTCCAGCTACTAAACCATCATAGGAACTGACAAGAGTAGACAATAAACCCATGTGCTCCTTGGCAATCTCTACAGTCACTTTATCAAAGTTGTCTGTCTTCAGACTAGTGACAGGTTGATGAGGTTCCTTCTGAGAGCTGGATGAGGAAGATGACTGACTGAAATGAATCTGATTGGAAGATGGAGCTTCAGTAGTCTGAGAAACAAAAGCAGTCTTCAGCGGAGCATGAGAAGATGATTTCTCAACAGTAGGAGTAGAATAATACAATGAGGGATCCTGGACTTGAGCAACTCTCTTAGCCTTCCACTTGTTCTCTATTTCTTGCTCTTTCAGCTTCTAAATAAAATCATTTATGTCCATATGTTCCATCATCTCATTCTTCTCGAGTACCATCAAAAATGACTCCCATTTTGGTGGCAAAGCATCTGCCAAACATTGGATCTTCTCCTGAGTAGTGGTCTTTACTTCATGGTTGAACAGCTCACTCAAAAGATGGTAAAATCTGGCAATCAAATCATCCAATGATTCATTTCCAACATACATGAAGCTAATGAATTCCTTCCTTAATGCTTTTGACTTGATGTTTTTCAGTGCATCATTCCCCTCATACCTCTGCTGCAAAGCATCCCACATATACATAGAAGATGTAAACTGTCTAAGCTGATTGAAGATATCAATAGCAATGGACTGAGACAGAAAAGCATAAGCTTTATTCTCATAATCATAAAGCTTCCTCTGTGGTTCAGTCATACGTGTGACAAGCATAGGAGTTCCATCTTCATTAAGAGGCCTCAGATAACCTCCTTCAATCATCATCCATAAGTTAGTACCCAATTCATTGATGTGAATCTCAAATCTGTATTTCCAGTGCGGATAATCATCTAAGGATAGCTACTTGGGAGCTTTTATTGGAGTTCCCTGTCTCAGTTTCAGTCCGCAACAACGTCTGAAGACGATGGTTCTGGTTTGCCATCAGTGCCAAGTCTTCCATAGAGTTAAGGACAAAAGTTTCCAACACTTAGAAAAATTTCAAATCACAGGGCCGAAGGAGTATTCTAATCCTGAATGTCGGGGACAGAATGAGATAAACAAGGCGAATGAACAAAGTATGGCGAATGATAATGAGTATGACAGTTTAGGCGAATGAGCAGGGCGATTGAACCTATTCGGCGAATGAAAGGATCGAATGAGGCTATTCGCCGAATGATAGATCGAATGACGGCTATTCGCCGAATGAATGTGTCGAATGGAGCTACTCGGCGAAAGAGAGTTATTCGGCCAAACTTATTCGGCCTCCATGCTCATTCGAGCTATCTGAGATTTTCAGCAACTAAAATCGCAATAACTTTGGATTTTGACCAAATCTATGCACCAAATTTGGTACAGAACACCATAACAAGATTACCAACTAACTGGAATGAATGTTTTGACAAAAACACCACAAAAAACAATAGATTTTGAATGAAACAGTTACTTGTAGACCAAGGAATTCAGTTTTTTTGCAAGTTACGAAAATTCAATCTTAGATCTGATGATTTTGAATGGAAATCGAGTAGAATGAAGAGCCAAAGCTCTGATACCACTTTGTAGGACCTATTTGGAGCTCGGTTACAATCCGGTTCCAATGGATATCTACCCGACCTCTGGAATAGTGTGGAATACTATTCCAGGGTTTTCCAATCGAAACCAACAGCAATCGTTGTGATTCGAAGGTGTAGGAAGAACGTTTGATCAAGAATCGAACACCACGGGTTGAGAATCGAACTTGGACAGATAATGGCCGCTCAGATCTTCTAGGGTTTGACACCAGGTGCTCTGGGAGGAAGGAGGGCTCTTAGAAGTTAGGTTTGAAATGAATTGGACATGTATTTATAGGTTGTCTTCATTCGGCCGAATGAGATGCCGAAGCAACTCATTCGGAGAAAGACTTGGCCGAATGGACATGTCAGTCGAAAGAGTCATTCGGCGAATGACTCATTCGCTTGCCTATGTCATTCGCTAGAGTGTTCATTCGACGAATGACTTCATTAGTAGAGCCATTCGCCCGAATGGGTCTTTAACCATATCACTTCAACTTTAAACATAATCAATCACTTATAATAAATATTAAACATTACGAACAATATAGAAAGACAACTTCCATTAATGTAATAAACTTTATACATCAAGAACTGTACAAAAATAGAACTAGGGACATTTATTGCATCTACAATTTCGTCGATGACATCATTTTTGGATCAACAAAACCTTCCTTGTGTGAACAATTTTCTAATTTAATGTCTTCTAAGTTAGAAATGAGTGTTTTAAGTGAACTAAAAACATTTTTAGGACTCCAAGTCAAACAAACTCCCAATGGACTTTCATTCATCAATCAAAATATTTTAAGGATCTTTTAAATAAATTTCATATGAATGATTGCAAAATAATCTCTACCCCCATTGCTACAAGTCCAGGAATAAGTCCAGATGAAAATGGTGAACCTGTAGATCAAACCCTCTACAGGTGCATGATTGGATCTTTGATGTATGTTATTGCATCGAGGCCAGACATCATGTATACAACATGTGTCTGTACAAGATACCAGTCAGCCCCCAATCAATCCCTTTTGTCATTTGTGAAAAGGATACTCAGATATCTTAAAGGCACTCCTATGCTAGGTATCTGGTATCTTGCTAACCAAACTTGTAAGCTTGTTGGTTTTTCAGACAGTGATTATGCTGGATGCTCGCTCACCAGAAAGTCTACTTCGGGAGGATGTCAGTTCTTTCTGAACTGCTTAGTGTCATGGAAAAGCAAGAAGCAAACGTCGGCGTCAAATTCAACTGCTGAAGCTGAGTACATTGCAGCAGCCCATTGCACTACCCAAATCGTTTGGTTGCAATACCATCTGCTGGATTTTGGAATAACTGAACTAAAAACACCTCTCCTAATAGACAGCGAAGCTGCCAAAAACATAATAAAGAATCTTGTCTACCATTCTAAAACCAAACACATAGAAATAAGTCATCACTTTATTATAGACTGTTTTGAAAAGGGATTAATTGTCCCATAACATGTCTCTACAAGTGACCAAATAGCGGACATATTTACCAAACTATTGGACTCTTCAACATTTTCTAAGTTTGTGGCCATATTGGGAATGATAAATTTGAGCTAATAAACATGGTTAACAATACGTTTCTTAAACATTCAAATAAATACATAAAAGGATAATCTTCAATGATTATCCTAACAACGGATATTTGATATACCACTGATGAAATGACCTTGGTCTCTCTCAGTGGTTATCCCATAACACGGATAGGTTCAGTCGCTATGATAACCACTGTTTCATATGTATCCGCGGTTAAAACTTCTGTTGTTACATTTGAAACCTTCTGTGGTTTATTTCACTTCTGATATCTCTTTTCCTTCCGAGACTTTTAACCTCATCACTTATCCATGGTTACTTTGCTTCCGAGGATAAGGTTCTTCTGATGTTAAAAATCTCTTCCGTGGTTAATTTCTTTTCTATATAGTTATCTAATTCTTGTGAATTACGTCTGATTTGACGGTCACTAATCGCTCTGCAAGATTAGACCCCCTACAATTAATCGAATTGACCCTAATTAATTGTTCTCATGACACGATAATATCTTTGCATTTTACCTTTTCACCCTTCTCCTCTCTAATGACAACTGATATTATTTATATCAGTGGTTACCCTCTTAAGCCCTACAGTTCTTTCAAAATAACCTAACAAAGTTACATGATCATCCTTTGATCAAGAAATCTATTCGTTCAAATTTGAATCTTCTGAATGTTGCTGATGGCGAAGGATAACTGGTTGTCAGGCATGTCACAATGTACGACGCACTTACACTGATTCCGTCTGAGCTTCATGCTCATGATGACGGTGTAACGGCATCGGACCAGGCTTCATTCCTTACAAAGCTTTGTCTATACTTTAGGGTGAGCATGAATGTAACACGCCGACCGATGGCGGAAACTTCGGGATGCCACGAGGGATGTGTAGATTGTTCATAAGCTCGTGGGCATCTAATTTAAATCATCACATATCATTTAATCAAACCAAATTAATTACACAAAAATCATGTCTATCATATCAAGTGTCAACTACGAAGTAGCTGTTGAGTAATCATAAGTTTTTATATCTAAAAATATTTTACAAAATGATTATAAAAGTTTTATATATAAAAATATTTTACAAAAGGGTTTTAAGAGTTTATACTTTCTTGAGAAATCCACATGAGTACCTGTGAGTATAACCAACACAACATCCCAGCATAACATCCAAACACATAAACCAACAAATTATCACATAACTAATTTAATCATAGTAAATCATAGAATATCATAGACAATAATAGATAATCAATCACATAACCATTCAACACATCTTAAACGTCAATATTCTCAAAGAGTATATGTGACAATGCATGAAATTTATGTAATTAACATAAGTTAAAGACATGATCTATGGAGTGGAAGCAACCCACGTGACAATACATGAAACCAATGTAATTGACCGAAGTCAAAGACAATGATTCATGGAGTTGTGATAATCCAAGTGGCAATACATGTAATCATTGTTAACGACCGGAGTCAATGACAATGTCACACGGATATATAATAATCAGTGATAATCTATAATAATGATAATCCCATAATATGAATATCATATTGATAAATAGGTATCATCCATGTGTTATAAATTAATATTTAAAATTGGTATACATGTTTCACCTCCGAGTTTTAAAACAAAACAGTTTAAAAAGGAGGTTATGAGAACTCACCTGAGTCCTTAGATTCAGTGCTCTTGTAGTATGCGCGCTCGTGTAAAAGAAATCAAAAATAATTCAACAACCTCTAATCACCACGTGTTTGTGTTTGTAAGTATGTGTGTTTCTTCTCAATTCAGTGACCGTAAGTGTTTACTTTTAATGCTTGAAGTTTTCCACTTAAATTAATTATTCCTAAGTGTTTACCTTTATTCGTTAGGTGTTACATTAACTTAGTGTATTTAATCTAAATTGAGTTGTAACACTCAATTCTTAATAAACGATCACCGTAAATCGTAATTTAAACTTGTTAGTTTTAAATCATCAATTATATGATGGTTTTAATTATTATTGCTAAGGTTTACAAGTTGAAGGGATAATAATCTTATACACTTGTGTACCCCGTTGCGTATATCCAGATGCATGATTAACTTATTCGACCACCTTAAGTTAGTTATTAAAACTTAATTCAAATTCCTAAGAGATCATGTCCAATTCTTTTACTATAAAAGTTTCACATTATTCAAAATCCCATAATATAAATCTTAGTTTATTAATACAAAGGTGGTCATCATCTATATTCATGCATGTATATGGAAGTCTCATTGCACCTTGTTTTATCACAATTTATACTAGTTTATGTAGACCCTCCCTTAGCTCACATGAAGATTTATGTTCGGAACCCATCAGACTAGCGAACCTTTTGCTTATTCATCCTCTAGGTTTGGCTAACTCTAGAGGTTCGCCCCTAGGTTCATTCGAGGAGGGTTCCCAGGGTTCGGCTAAATGAATATGACAGGCTCGGCCCACAACCATGAAAGGTTCGGCCGCATGCAAATGGTTCGCCCAAGGAAAGGAGGGGGTTCGTGGCCCATGGCCTTCACAGCATGGGTTCGGCTCCATTCTAAGGTTCGGCCAAGTAGATTTATTAGGCCTAGGTTCGGCTAACAACAGAGGATCGTGAGCTAAAGAAGAGGAAGAAGGTTCGGTGGTGTGGGTCTCATGGGCAAAGGTTCGGCCACCCTAAGGGTTCGGCCACCTTTGTTTCTCCTGCTCAAAATGGTTCGTGAGGCCAGGTTCAGCTGACTCAGCCCTACTCCAGGTTCATAGAGCTGGTCTAGGGTTCGCCAAGAGGTTCGTGAGTTCCATGGCTGCTGTAACGGGTTCAGTCAAAGCCAGGAGAGGTCCGGCTCAGGTTGTGTGACGGCCGAAGGTTCACCTCCCATGCTATGGTAACAGCTTCGCCCACCTGTACTTCGAACCCAACAACCATGGCTGCTCGTCACCTTCATCATCAAGTTCATGCGGTTTCAAGACTATATATGGTATTCTAGAAGTTCCTATAACTCGTTTTAGGGTTTTATAAATGATTAAACCGATTACCTCTACCACAAGTTCAATACTCATGACCCAACAACAAAACCGAACATAAAAACTCAGTTTTACCTCGAAATGTCGATCCAATGAAGGCTTTCTTCGTATCTTCTTGTTCCTCTTGTTCACGTGGTCGTTTGGGCGCCAAGATCTCGCGAATCCGTTGGGTAACGAAGGAGATAACTTAGAGAGAAGGTAGAGAGAGAAAGCTATGGCGAAAATGAGAGTGTAGAGAGAGAGTGTGTTGGAATAATGAAGAAGAAGAAGAAGAAAAATTTCTTCCTTATATCGCGTCTTGATCCCCCGTGCTCGGTCTAGTTTTTATCGTGATAACATTTATAAAATGCTCGGTTTTACTCGTTAACGTATTTAAAACGTAAAACATATAAATGAAGAAGTTTCGTTTTCAAATAAATAGTTTAAATACAATGTCTCCGTTTGTTTTCGTTAAATCAATTATTTAATAAATTAATTTATTCGAATTCGTTTTAGGTTGTGATTCCTAATAAATGTTTTTAAATTATTTTTCTCATTTTATTATCATTAAATATTATTTAATTATCTCGTCGAAACGCGTTATTTACGTACGTATTCGTAAAGATCGTCACCTTTGCGAATCCGACGCTCGTACCGTATTTCGAGTTGATTTAGGATTAATGGAATATCGTTCCTGAATAGTATTCTCAATAATTGTATTCGTATGAATTGTCACTCACGCGAATATATTATTAAGTTAATATTTCTGAAACAATATTCACGTTTAATTTATGATCGTAACCTCACAATCGCGTAATCATTTCCACTATCATTTTCATTATTTAATTATCCTTAATATTACCAATCCCAATCCAAAACCCACTAAACCATATCACTGACACATCCATGATAGACCGATATATGCATATGTATAGGGCATATGTAGGGGTAGATCGCAACCTCCCCAACACCGTCCCACCGCTATTTCGATAAACCATGACCATGTGTCCTTGACTATGTTTAGCAACCAAAACATAACCAACTGTTAATTTCTTTCAATTCCATACCAAAATCCATAATTTGTGAAATGTAACTGCAATAAACTCTCTGGTTTTGTTTAGTTGGGTTTCAACTAAACTCCCCATGGTTTATGCATAGAATAATATATTCTCAATATATACCAAATAATAATAATCATCAAATAATGCATCATCATTAATAATTATAAATCTCAGGTCGTAACAGTACAATCGTACGAATGTATGGACGACCGGAATTACATTGATGTTACAGTCTCACCTAGTTAAAGGAATTTCGTCCCGAAATTCAACTTGAAGTGATCGTAGTGAATAAATGTGGGTACTTAAGCTTCATCTAATCTTCTCGTTCCCAGGTGAATTCTGGACCCCGCTTCGACTCCCAACGTACTTTGACAATTGGAATTATACTGCGTTTGAGCTTTTTAATCTCACGATCCACTATCTCCACTGGTTTTTCAACAAAGTGCATGGTATCATCGACGCGAATGTCATCGAGCGGTACCTGAAGATCTTGATCAGCTAAGCACTTCCTTAAATTGGACACGTGAAACGTCGGGTGCACGTTACTAAGTTCAGGAGGGAGTTCCAACTTGTAGGAGACCTTCCCGATCCGTTCAAGGATCTTAAAAGGGCCAACATATCGTGGAGCAAGCTTCCCCTTCTTCCCGAATCGAACAGCACCCTTCCAAGGCGATACCTTAAGTAATACCAAATCATCAACTTCAAACTCTAAGGGTTTTCGTCGTTTATCTGCGTAACTCTTCTGTCGACTGCGGGCAGCTAACAGATTGTCACAGATCTGGCGGATCTTGTCAGTCGTTTCCTGAATAATCTCGGGGCCAGTAATCTGTGAATCGCCGACTTCGGTCCAACAAATAGGTGACCGACATTTCCTGCCATAAAGATATTCAAACGGCGCCATACCAATGCTCGAGTTATAACTGTCGTTATACGAGAATTCGACCAATGGTAAATGGCTATCCCAATTGCCACCGAAGTCGATGACACAAGCTCTCAACATGTCTTCAAATATTTGAATCGTCCGCTCCATTTGACCATCCGTTTGAGGATGATAAGCGGTGCTCAGATCCAATCTTGTTCCAAAAGCTTCATGAAGTGATTCCCAAAAGCGTGCCATGAAACGAGCATCACGATCCGATATTATGCTCAGGGGAATTCCATATCGGCTAACGATCTCATCAACGTAGATACGAGCTAATTTCCGAACTGGGTACGTCTCGCGTATCGGTAAGAAATGAGCCGACTTGGTTAATCTATCAATTATCACCCAAATACTATCCTAACCGTTTGGGGTTCGTGGGAGTTTAGTAATAAAATCCATGGAGATATTATCCCACTTCCACATGGGTATTTCTGGTTGTAGTAACAATCACGAAGGACACTGGTATTCTGCCTTGACTTTAGCACAGTAAAGGCACTTGGACACATACTCAGCAATATCCTTCTTCATTCCAGGCCACCAGTATAAGGATCGAAGGTCTTGATACATCTTATCGGCACCCGGATGGATTGATAAACAGGACTTATGAGCTTCATCCATAATCACCAACCTAAGATCACCCCTGTTCGGTATCCACAACCGATTCAAATAATACATCAAACCATCATCCTTAGTTTCCAATAAGATCTCAGCCCCGCAAGACATCTCATTTTTCAAATTATATTGGGCTAATGAGTGTTGTTGGGCCGTGAGGACATCATTATGGAGATTTGTGTGCACTCGGACACTATGGATCTGAACTTGACTTTTGCGACTAAGCGCATCTGCTACTACATTCGCTTTACCAGGATGGTAGCGAATTTCACAGTCATAATCATTCAACAGTTCAACCCATCTTCGTTGTCTCATATTAAGATCTTTCTGATTGAGAATATGTTGTAAACTCTTATGATCAGTAAAGACTACACACTTTGTGCCATAGAGATAATGTCTCCATATCTTCAAAGCAAACACGACTGCACCAAGTGCCAAGTCGTGTGTAGTGTAGTTCTTCTCGTGAAGTTTCAATTGTCTAGATGCATATGCCACAACCTTTCCTCGTTGCATGAGGACACAACCGAGACCTAGGTTTGATGCATCACAGTAAACCACAAAATCATCATTTCCGTCAGGCAGTGTCAAGACAGGAGCATCACAAAGCTTCTGCTTCAAAGTCTGGAACGCCTCTTCTTGCTTCGGTCCCCACTCGTATGGTTTGTTCTTTTGAGTTAAAGAAGTGAGAGGGACAGCAATCCTGGAGAAGTTCGAAATAAACCGCCGATAGTAACCGGCAAGTCCAAGAAATGATCGAATCTTCGTCGGTGTCTTCGGTGTACTACAATTCTTCACCGCATCAATCTTCTCAAGATCCACGTGAACACCCTTTTCATTGACTATGTGTCCCAAAAATTGAACTTCTTTAAGCCAAAATTCACACTTGGAGAATTTAGCATACATTTGTTCTTTTCTCAAGACCTCCAAAATCAACTTAAGGTGTTGCTCGTGTTCTGCTTTGCTCTTAGAATATATCAAAATATCATCAATGAATACAATCAAAATTTATCCAAGTATGGCCTACAAACACGGTTCATGAGGTCCATGAAAACCGCCGGTGCATTGGTAAGGCCGAAAGGCATTACCAGAAATTCATAATGGCCATATCTGGTTCTGAAAGCAGTCTTGGGAATATCATCATCATATACGCGAAGCTGATGATACCCAGACCTAAGATCGATCTTTGAAAACCATGCCGAGCCTTGAAGCTGATCAAAGAGGTCATCGATGCGCGGCAGTGGATATCGATTCTTAATGGTGAGTTTGTTTAATTCACGGTAGTCGATGCACATTCGGAATGACCCGTCCTTCTTGACAAACAGGACCGGTGCACCCCATGGCGAATGGCTCGGGCGAATAAATCCTTTATCAGTCAGTTCTTGCAATTGGCTTGCCAATTCTTGCAACTCCGAAGGCGCAAGTCTTTAAGGAGCTTTGGCGACTGGATTCGCACCAGGTACTAATTCAATTCGAAATTCTACTTGATGTTCTGGTGGAAGACCCGGAAAATCATCTGGAAATACTTCTGGGAAATCTCTTATCACAGGAACATCTTCAATACCCTTTCCTTTCTCCTTTTTCTCCACAACGTGCGCTAAGAATGCTATACATTTCTTCCTAAGGTACTTGTGTGCTTTAGTGCATGTCATCAGCTTAAGACCTTTACTAGAAGTTTCTCCAAAAACTCTTAAAGTTCCGCTCGAAGGTAAGGGAATACGAATGTATTTTTCGTGACAAACAATCTCCGCTTTGTGGGTGGCTAACCAATCCATGCCTATGATAACATCAAAGCTACCAAGATGCATAGGTTTAAGATCAATTCGGAAAATGTGATCACTTAAGTTCACCGTACATCCAATAATAACAGTGTCAATATCGATAGTGTTTCCGTCAGCCACCTCCACGTTAAACGGTTTATATAAGTGTGTACGTGTTATACCAAGCATTCATTCAAAATCATACGAAACGAAACTCCTATCGGCACCATAATCAAATAAGACAGATGCATAAGATTTGTTGATCAAAAATGTACCATTGACCACGTCTTGGTTGGCTTGAGCAGCTGGAGCATTCAGTTGAAATGCTCTGCCTCTTGCCACCCTTTGGTTGTTTCCAGTCAATCTTGGACATTGATTTCTGAAATGACCCACTTCACCACACTCGTAACAGGCTCTAGACTGTGCAGGAGGTAGCTGGCGAACGGGTACAGTTGGAATAGGTTGAGCTTGCGGAGCTGGCAGTGCATGTTGCATCCTTTGTGCTTGCGGTGCACTACGACAAACGTTTGCAAAATGACCATACTTGCCGCAGTTGTTGCAGACACGACATGGCAAGTTAGGTGCATAGTGATATCGGCAGATATTACATTGGGGAGTGTTCCCAACATAATTCCTGACAGTAGTATTGTTTGATGATTGCTGCGCAGACTTAGCAACAGGAGCAGTGACTATGAAGTTCCTGGTCTTCCTCTTTTTGTTGCTGCTCTTCGAAGAGCTGCCTTGTTCAGTCTTGACTTCAGTTAAGGTCTCCTTGGCAGATGATTTGGTGTCAGTCTTCTTGAATCCCTTCGAGTGAGTGTTCCAGCCTTCACATGATTATCAGTAAGTGTAGCAGACAAACGGATCGTAGCCTCAAGTGTTTTGGGGTTGCTCCCGTAGACAATGTCTTGGATCTGCATAGGCAAACCGCCGATGTACTTCTCGATGGCTCTCTCCAAAGGTGTAACCAGATGGGGCACCAGCAGACTATACTCGTGGAAACGAGTATTGTAGATGATATTCTCGCCACTATCTTGTTTGAGTTCCCAGAACTCAGTCTCCAATTTCCTCATCTCACTGCGAGGACAGAATTCAATGGTCATCAAGTCCTTGACCTCTGTCCATGTCAGTGCTAGGGCAGCATCAACTCCCCTAGTTCGCTTTTCGCCATTCCACCAAGTCAGTGCTCTCTTTTGGAAAACACTGGTGGCATAGCGCACCTTCAAGTTCTCAGGGCAATCACTATTGATGAAGGTGTTCTCCATGCTCTAAAACCACTGTAGCAGACCAGTGGCTGTCTCAGCACCCGTAAACTTCAGTGGATTACAGGAGTTGAAGTGTTTGAATGTGCAAGTTGGTGGGCTTGCATCACCTATGTTCTGAGTGAGAGGCTGATTGGCTTGAGTCAATTGGTTCACCAATCCAGAGATAAGGTTTGCTAACTCTTGTATGCCGGAGTTGGCATTACCGTTAGCATCTTCCGAGTTTGTATCATCCCCGTTGTGAAGGCGTGGCGGCATGTTTCTGAAGAGATTAGAAACATGTTACTACCGTTTACAACGTAAGTCATACAAACTATGATTAAATGAGTTCTTTTAAGCAGTTAGGATTACATATAGGAACTATATTTCTCTCCTATCTGTCATTAAACTCATAACATTTATCAACTTCCTAGTATTATACTAGATGTCCTAGTTGGTCATAACTATTATTAGCTAAATATTCCTAAGTTCTATACATCCCCCACCCTATACCAACACTGACAGCCTCCCGATGCAATGCAACAAGCTTATATATAGGGCATATACAGGGGTAGATCGCAACCTCCCCTACACCGTCCCACCACCGTTTCATTGCACCACGATTATGCCCTTGTTAGAATTCAGGGTGTATCATGTACCATACCATAATCTCTCTCTACAAACCTTATCCTAGGTAGGATAATTTTGAGTGAAGTGGTCTCTAGTTCCATTGGACCATCAGGTTCGCTTAATGTCTAAGTTCACCTGACATGTAGGTTTGCCTATTTCTAAGTTCACCTAATGTCTAAGTTCACCTAACATTAAAGCTCCCCTAATGTCTAAGTTCACTAAAAGTCCATACTAATCCCAATGTCCATAATTATCAATGAGGGTTCATATCATCACTAAGTGCTCTTATCATCACTAAGTGTTCATATCCTCCCTATAATTTATTCTCATCAAGTGTTCATACCATCACTAAGTGTTAGTATCATCAATGTGCGTTTATATTATCCCTAAGTGTCTCTATCATCACCCAAGTCTTCAATCTATCACTAAGTGTTCGTATCGTTCGTCAATCCTATACACCTCACATGTCCAATAAGTGTGTCTGTTAATGAGTTTATATGTGTTCATCAAATGTGATCATCCAAAGTGTCAGTCCAAAACCAACCTTAACCAACATTCCATCCACAGTCCATCAACCATAACTCTACAACATTTCCTAGTAATATCCTAATAATATCCTATGTTCCTGACACTGACAGACCCCCAATATACTACAAATGGTATATGTATAGGGCATATGCAAGGATAGATCGCAACCTCCCTCACACCGTCCCACCACCTTTGTAGTATACCACGAGTGTGTCCTTGTCTGGAGATCAAGAGATCTAACAGATAATTCCTAAAGCAAGTAAATTCCTAAGCAGTTAATTTCTTAAGCAGATAATTTTCTCAAACGGGTAGTTCCATTATTCCTCAATACTGACATCCACCCGATGTACTGTAAATGGTATATGTATAGGGCATATGATAAGGGTAGGTCGCAACCGCCCAAACCACCGTCCCACCACCTTTACAATACACCACGAGTATGTCCTTATCGAGTCATTATGGCACAAGTAAGCAAATAATCAGTATGTAGCATATATGAATCAGGTGTATAACAGGGGTTCAGTTAACATGTAATAAACACATAAGAATGAAATCCTGAATATACTAACAAGTGTATGAATTTCTTCATACTAGGGTATCCTATAGTTATAGACTAGGTCAAATATTTCTAGTAACCTAATTCCCTATAACCCAGTCTCTGATACCAATCTGTAACACCCCGACCGATGGTGGAAACGTCGGGATGCCACGAGGGATGTGTATATTGTTCATAAGCTCGTGGGCATCTAATTTAAATCATCACATATCATTTAATCAACCAAATTAATTACACAAACATCATGTCTATCATGAATTAGTTACATCAAATACAAAAGAGATTTAGCTATCTAACTAAATTATAATTGCCAGGATTCCAGTTTAGCTAAGTCCAAGAACCTAAGTGATGATGTCCAAAATATGAGAGATAATCATAACTTTTTATATCTAAAAAGATTTTACAAAATGATTATAAAAGTTTTATATATAAAAATATTTTACAAAATGGTTTTAAGAGTTTACACTTTCTTGAGAAAATCCACATGAGTACCTGTGAGTATAACCAACACAACATCCCAGCACAACATCCAAACACATAAATCAACACATTATCACATAACCAATTTAATCATAGTTAATCATAGAATATCATAGATAATCAATCACATAACCATTCAACACATCTCAAACATCAATATTCTCAAAGAGTACATGTGACAATACATGGAATTTTTGTAATTAACATAAGTTAAAGACATGATCCATGGAGTGGAAGCAACCCACGTGACAATACTTGAAACCAACGTAATTAACCGAAGTCAAAGACAATGATTCATGGAGTTGTGATAATCCAAGTGACAATACATGTAATCATTGTTCACGACCGGAGTCAATGACAATGTCACACGGATATATAATAATCAGTGATAATCCATAATAATGATAATCCCATAATATGAATATCATATTGATAAACAGGTATCATCCATGTGTTATCAATTAATATTTAAAATTGGTATACATGTTTCACCTACGAGTTTTAAAACAAAACAGTTTAAAACGGAGGTTATGAGCACTCACCTGAGTCTTTAGATTCAGTGCTCTTGTAGTATGCACGCTCGTGTAAAAGAAATCAAAATAATTCAACAACATGTAACCACTGCGTGTTTGTGTTTGTAAGTATGTGCGTTTCTTCTCAATTCAGTGACCGTAACTGTTTACTTTTAATGCTAGAAGTTTTCCACTTAAATTAATTATTCGTAAGTGTTTACCTTTATTCGTTAGGTGTTACATTAACTTAGTGTATTTAATCTAAATTGAGTGGTAACACTCAATTCTTAATAAACGATCATCGTAAATCGTAATTTAAACTTGTTAGTTTTAAATCATCAATTATATGATGGTTTTAATTAATATTGCTAAGGTTTACAAGTTGTAAGGATAATAATCTTATACAATTGTGTACCCTGTTGCGTATACCCATATGCATGCTTAACTTATTCGACCACCTTAAGTTAGTTATTAAAACCCAATTCAAGTTCCTAAGAGATCATGTCCAATTCTTTTACTATAAAAGTTTCACATTATTCAAAATCCCATAATATAAATCTTAGTTTATTAATACAAAGGTGGTCATCATCTATATTCATGCATGTATATGGAAGTCTCATTACACCTTGTTTTATCACAATTTATAGTAGTTTATGTAGACCCTCCCTTAGCTCACATGAAGATTTATCTTTGGAACCCGTCAGACCAGCGAACCTTTTTCTTATTCATCCTCTAGGTTCGGCTAACTCTAGAGGTTTGCCCCTAGGTTCGTTCGAGGAGGGTTCCCAGGGTTCGGCTAAATAAATATCAATGGCTCGGCCCACAACCATGAAAGGTTCAATCGTATGCAAATGGTTCGCCTAAGGAAAGGAGGGGGTTCGTGGCCCATGGCCTTCACATCAAGGGTTCGGCTCCATTCTATGGTTCGGCCAAGTAGATTTATTAGTCCTAGGTTCGGCAAACAACAGAGGATCGTGAGCTAAAGAAGAGGAAGAAGGTTCGGTGGTGTGGGTCTCATGGGCAAAGGTTCGGCCACCCTAAGGGTTCGGCCACCTTTGTTTCTCCCGCCCAAAATGGTTCGTGAGGCCAGGTTCGGCTGACTCAGCCCTACTCCAGGTTCGTGGAGCTGGTCTAGGGTTCGCCAAGAGGTTCGTGAGTCCCATGGCTGCTGTAACGGGTTCGGTCAAGGCCAGGAGAGGTCCGGCTCTGGTTGTGTGATGTCCGATGGTTCACCTCCCATGCTGTGGTAACAGGTTCGCCCACCTGTACTTCGAACCCAACAACCATGGCTGCTCGTCACCTTCATCATCAAGTTCTTGCGGTTTCAAGACTATATATGGTATTCTACAAGTTCCTATAACTCGATTTAGGGTTTTATAAGTGATTAAACCGATTACCTCTACCACAGTTCAATACTCATGACCCAACAACAAAACTGAACATAAAAACTCAGTTTTACCTCGAAATGTCGATCCAATGTAGGCTTTCTTCGTATCTTTTTGTTCCTTTCGTTCCCGCGGTCGTTTGGGCGCCAAGATCTCGCGAATTCGTTGGGTAACGAAGGAGAGTGTGTGTTGGAATAGTGAGGAAGAAGAAGAAAAATTTCTTCCTTATATCGCGTCTTAATCCCCCGTGCTCGGTCTAGTTTTTATCGTGATAACATTTATAAAATGCTCGGTTTTACTCGTTTACGTATTTAAAACGTAAAACATATAAATGAATAAGTTTCGTTTTCAAATAAATAGTTTAAATACAATGTCTCCGTTTGTTTTCGTTAAATCAATTATTTAATAAATTAATTTATTCGGATTCGTTTTAGGTTGTGATTCCTAATAAATGTTTTTAAATTATTTTTCTCATTTTATTATCATTAAATATTATTTAATAATCTCGTCGAAACGCGTTACTTATGTACGTATTCGTAAAGATCGTCACCTTTGCGAATCCGACGATCGTACCGTATTTCGAGTCGATTTAGGATTAATGGAATATCGTTTCAGAATATTGTACTCAATAATTGTGTTCGTATGAATCGTCACTCACGCGAATATATTATTAAGTTAATATTTCTGAAACAATATTCGCGTTTAATTTATGATCGTAACCTCACAATCGCGAAATCATTTCCATTATCGTTTTCATTATTTAATTATCTTTAATATTATCAATCCCAATCCAAAACCCACTAAACCATATCACTGACACATCCATGATAGACCTAAATATGCATATGTATAGGGCATATGCTGGGGTAGATCGCAACCTCCCAACACCGTCCCACCGCTATTTCAATAAACCATTACCATGTGTCCTTGACTATGTTTAGCAACCAAAAAATAACCAACTGTTAATCTCTTTCCATTCCATACCAAAATCCATAATTTGTGAAATGTAACTACAATAAACTCTCTAGTTCTGTTTAGATAGGTTTCAACTAAACTCCCTATGGTTTATGCATAGAAAAATATATTCTCAATGTATACCAAATAATAATAATCATCAAATAATGCATCATCGTTAATAATTATAAATCTCAGGTCCTAACAATACAATCGTACGAATGTACGGACGACCGGAATTACAGTGATGTTGCAATGAACATACTTCTCTGTCGTTTGTTCTTCTCTCTCATGCTCACAGGTTTGTTTAATGGGTAAAATCCATAAGGTAAAGCTTTTGATAAGATATAAGTAGTGGCAATTTTACTTTTGAAATTGCCCTTTTGTACAAACAGTTAAACTTCTGCCTCTTCTTTTCTCTAAAAGCAAAGTTTGTACTCACATTTTGTGCTCAAAACTGCTTGGTGTTCATCGTCACAAAAATGACATCTGAAGCTTTGAAAATCAAGCCGATCCACAACCTCGGAGCTTACCTTGTTAAATCTTCTGAGTACCCTCACTACAATGAAGCAATCGACATTCTGGTAAACTCCTTCGTTGATACTGCTCTCATCCTAAGTCCTCCTATCTCGGAAGTTGCTCTAAACCAGTTTTGGGAAAACTCCTCCTTGGTGACAAAGGATGACTCTGTTGAAAGCATCAGTTCGACGGTCGCTGGTCAACAAGTCACCCTCACCCCTTCCAAAATAAGTGTTGCCCTAAACTTGAATGACACCGAGGCTCCCACAACTATTTCTCTAAAACTTCTCCATAATTCTTTTGTTCAGTGTGTTTATTAGGGTGACCAGAAAAACAGGACCTTGTACACAACTTTCTTCTACCCTAAGTACAAGTTCATGTATCACACCATTTTACAATGTCTGTCTCGAAAGTCGACGAGTTGGGGAGAAAGGCCATATGACATGCAATATGTCATGTATGATGTTATGTCAAACGAAAAGATCAACTTGTCTCAAATAATTTTTGACCATCTGGTACATCACCAGAAAAGTCCCAAGTTTCTCTTGTATCAAAGGTTTATGATGGCTTGTCACTTTGCTGATTTTAATAATGTTTTTCATATTGCTCCTATTACTACTATCAAGAGCATTGACAAATAGGTGTTCACTAGATTGAACATTGATGCACGACAAATGGATGAGACTGAGGAAACACCCATCCTTGGTGAACCCACATCCACCTCTTCTTCCACACTTGTACAGGTACTGACCAATAGAAAAGCCTCCACTAAAGCTTCTAAACCTAAAAATCCCAAAAAGACTGTTAAGGAAGATGAGATCCCTGAACATGTCTCTGCCCCCACTGGGAAATTGGAAACATCTGTTCCATCCTCATAGATGAATAAAGCATCTCCACCCCACCAAGCTCATCATCAATACTCTCAACTTGATGATGTTGTCCTCCAAAGGGAACCCTCTCTAACCACTGAAATGTCACTTGACACTCAGATGGAAGTCCACTCTCCTAAGGACATCTCTGTTTTTCTTCTCCACAAATGGCCCCTCACTCTCCTCCCCATATTCTCCATGAGATTGAATCTGTGTTTGAGCAACTTGGTTCTCCTCCACCTTCACCAATAGAGGAACTGCCCCATCAAACCTCTGCTCAACCTCTTCAATCTCCTACCCATGGAGAAGAGGATGAGATCAGGATGTCCAGTCCATATAGACATCTTGATCATATATTTGTAGCATTCATCTCATATGTGAATCCAATGGGCTCTCATTAGAATGGATCAGGCAATAAGACTCCCGATATGGCAACAGCCCATGAAGTTCTTGAATCTGAAGCTGGAAATCCCTGGAACCAAGAAAAAGGGGTCCATGAGATGGACTCAGGTCATGATAAAACTGACTCTCTAGTAAGGGATTCAGATGACATCCATAAAAGGATGGACAAATTAGATCTTAAAATAAAGGAATTGACGGATTCTGTTACTCCTATTCAGAATGATGTGAACAAGCTCACTGAGTTAGTCACAACAGTCCTGAATAACCAAGCCCTGCAACCCAAATCCATCCCCATGCGGGCACCTTCACTTGAAGGTACTCAACACACTTCACCTAGTTTCACTGCCCCCACCTTCTCAACTCATGCTTTTCAAGAGTTGTTAAACCCACTTCTTACTGCCCATCTTACTACTTTGATTCAAACTTTTACCCAACAATTCCTCACCACTCAAAAGATTCAACTGGATCTACTGAAAATTTCAGTAGATACCAAAGTCTCCTCCTTGCAACATGAAGTCTCTAACCATACCCATTTTCTTGAGTCTCTTACTGGGATTGCTCCTCTTTCTCCCTGGTTCTAAGAACATGTTGATGAAGCCGAAAATATGGATAATGAAAGGCTCTTGTTTGCTGCCCAAGCTGCCAAAAGTCAAGAAGACAAGACTGAGAAAAAGAGGATGAAGTAAATAAGATTGAAAAAGCAAGAGGCACTCCTCAAAGTGGCACTAGATTAACAGTTCCAAACTGAAGTTGCTAAGGCTAGATCAGAGCTGAAGCAAAGGGAAGCTGAAGCTCAAATAAACACTTGAACATCTGGAGTATCCAAAAAACCCAAACCTTCTAAATCAGCTCCCACTGAGCAAATAAAGCCCATAACTGCTGCCCATCTTCTTTTGCCTCAACCACTCAGGACATACCGATTTCAACTGATCTGTCTAATCTGAGCACAACCCCATCCTTCCTAAAAATGTCTCTCCCACCATATCTATGCACATAAATAAAGAAACCTCACCTACTCTTTCTCCAAATTCTACCTCTCAAACCCTCCTAGATTTATCCTCACAAACTTCCTTACCTATCACTCTCAATGCCTCCAAAATGGGCCAAAACCAGCACCAATAATCACTCAGTCTTTCTCAAGAAGAAAAAAAGTGTGGTCAGAAAAACCAAAACACCCAATAACATACCTTAGAAATCCCTAACCGCTGCTCAAGAACCCAACTCAGACTTAAATTATGATCAGATCATTGCCTCTCTTATTTCAAGAAAGAGAAGGCTCATATCGGCTGATGATGATGAGTCTGATCTTCGAAACACCACCACAGCTCCCTCACCAATAAGATCAGCAGATGCTGAGAAACCACAAATCTCTTCAATAAAGGAATCATATTCACCTGTTAGGACTTTACCTTCCGATGAAGACCTTCAGAAGATAAAGAATAAAGAAACGAAGAAGGAAAACATAATTCTAGCTGGTCTAGAAGCCACTAGTCTCTCAGGAGATGAACTAGTAAAGACCTATCAGGAACAGATTGCCAGATTGGATCAGCAGCAAGATCAAGCCTATCAGGTTGAGAGGGAGCAGCTGATCAAGTTTCTGCTGGATGATGGGAAGTACAAGGTTGAAAACTTCAGCAACTGGGTTATTACTAGCCTCAGAAATGAAGCTGAATTCTTATCCAAGAGAATAAAGGCTGAATTTAAGAAGAAAAGGACGATTGAGCAGAGGAAAAGATTAAAGCATATCCTCATCCAAAATCAACAGGGACCAAAGAACACAATAACAAGATGGAGAGATGATGTTCTGTTTGATGAATGGTCAAAGTTTAAAAGAGAAAACCGTGATCACCTTGAGCTTTGGAAAGAAGTCACTTCTCCTTCTCCCTCTATAGTGACTCAGCTCAAGGATGCCAACCCAAGCACAATGCTTGATCATTTGCTAAATGCACCTATGGGAAGCCTAGGTGTTGGTTCTATAGAATCTCCATCTGCTATCAAATTCATACCCTATGTTGACGTTAATAAGGAAATCTTTCCTGATGTTCTGATGAACTATGAGCCTCACCAACATGGTGTAACAAAGAAGGTACTTGATTCAAGTGATCGAGTGATATGAAAGGAAATAATACATTGGCTAGCTGGAGCTCCTCTTTCTACAAGTCTGCCTTCTAAATCCTAGCCTCCCCAAATCAAAAACTCGAAAATAAGAATAAAAAGATGGTTCTACGAATCTATCTCCAAGAGCATGGACATTGAAAGATATAATGGTTCAAGAACCTTCTTCTCAAATTGGGATGAAATTCTCACCCTACCAATTGATGATCTGAAGGAACTGCAGCACATGACTCTGGATAATGCTGATACAGAGTATGATGTTCTGAACTATGTTCGAACTCTTAGAAATAAAATTGGCCTGGCTTTAAAACAAAAATAAATGGTTTTGGCTTCATCAGTACAGAGGGAGATTGTTGGAAAATAAGGACTGAAAAGCAAAACCACTGGAGCCAGACAATTGAATAAACCGCGGATTGACCAGCCGCGAATGCTTCTCTTCCGATTGAAGAACTGCTTCCATATCAGAATATCAACAACGGAAGATTCGCCAAAAAGAATTACCGCTAAACTTATTTACCTCAGAATTCATTAGTTGACTTTGACATATTTGGATGACATCAAATAACTCGGAACACAATCTCCTTCTGAAATAATTGATTGTTTAATCAGCTTCTGATGATCATCTTCCGAAAGAATAACCACTGAACATCAGCACAACTACTTCATCCTCGAAAGACTTGAAGACTCCTGAAGACTCTTGTTTCCGTTTTTGTTGGCATTGTATTTGTACTAGTCTGTTGATTCAGTTTTTGTAAGAGTGTAAACTATTTGTCTTATTATTTCTTGTCTTATATCTCAGAATGTTGGGTATTTTAGTCCCAGCATTCTCTGAGTTTATTGAATTACTTCCCCTAAAATTCCTTGTGCTATCTATATGTTCTCTTCTCTCTTCCTAAACAAGAAAACTAAACAATGAAAATAACCTTGTGCAAAACTTTAGAGGGAGCTAAAACCAAAGCTTTGACTAAGTGTCTTTCTAGCTCAACAAAATGGAGAAAAAATTGAGAGTGAAAGAGTAGACTTTCAATGAAACCAAAGAGGAGATTAGTAGGGAGATGGCCCTACTGGAGGAGGTTCGTGCCGCACTGAATGAGGACAGGATAATGTACAAGGCCGAGGATACAAGATGAAATTTTCTCTAGGCAACCTACTCCAATAGAACCAATTCTTAACCAAGCGTGTGGAAGAAATATCCAAGGACCGGGAGTTGCTTATTACTCAGGGCTTTAGACATATGATCGACTTTCTTCGCCAAAGCCTGGAATTCCTGACTCCCTTTGATGCCGTTCAGAAGGCCGCATGGTTATGGGTTTGCATACGGGGTTCATCCCGGGTACCGGTATGCTTCTGCTGGGAAAACCATGGAGATAGTTCCTCAGTATTCTTCGGATGCTAAAGGAAAACTTGTGCAAGCTGTGAAGGCGTTTGAGGATGCCCAATTTCCATATCTTGACCAAGTGTTCCAAAACCCTTTTATTACCATTTCTAGCTTGCAGGGTATAATGCCTTTGAATGTTGAGGAGGAGGTTGCTTTGGGAGGCCAGCTGAGTACCATCCAAGCGAGCTTGATTACCCCTGCTTCATCTGTGCTTCCCCCTCGCTCTCCTGGGGATGTGGGTTCCTAATTGGCGATGCCTGCCACCGCTGTGAAGGGTTCATCATCCTCCATGGAAAAAGAATCTCATGCTTCTGTCGTGAAAGAAAATGTCGGGGATGACGCGCAGAAGGCAGATGAGTGATGCACCTGCTATCACCAACATAGTTATGTGGACGCTTATGTTAGTTTGTTGTGTTGGCTGTCAAACTTGAAACTCTTTTGGTTGTATGGTTGACCCTTTTTTATGATGTATTAACTATGGCTAAACCTTGGTTGAATTGTCTTTGGGTATGTTGTTTCTATTAGATGTTGACTATGCTTGGAGAATACCTTGTGCCTGTGTGTCTATGTTTCGTGTATGTGTTTTTTCATCAAGGTGATCAGCCTTGGGTGCCCATTAGAGTTGCCTTTCTAAGTAGATGGGACTTATGTTTTTTGTGTTGGTATACCTGGGCATGGGTAGGACACGGCTGGATCCCATGGAGCGGGGTTTTACAAGAGCTCATCCTTTTCAGGATTGGTAGGACGAGGCCGGATCCCATGGAATATGTAAAATTCGTAATGTTGCAAGACATACTGATCGTGTTATGATTTTTGTTAATTTTTCACAATAGAATTGAGATAAACATGTTTCATTAATAATAATAATAATAATAATAATAATGGCCTCAAATTCCTTACAAAATGATCTTGTTAAAACTTTTCAGTTGTCAAAAAAGAAACATGGGTAATATCGGATATCTAAATGTAGAAACGCCTTAGGTTGGCCGCATTTCAATGTCTTTGAATGGGCTTGTCTTGCATGTCTCTCAGCTTGTAAGACCCTTTCTGATGGGCTTCTGCGATTTGGTAGGGACCCTCCCAATTGGGTCCCATTTTTCTAGTATCTACTTTTCAGATGGGCTCATTTTTTCTAAGAACCAAGTCCCCTAGCTTGAAAGTTTCATGCTTGACTATGGTGTTGTAATATCGCTCCAATTGCTGTTTGGATTGGGCTTCCCGAATACTGGCCTGGTCACACTCTTCTATGAGTAAGTTGAGTTAAGGCATATCTCATGACTATTGCTGTCAACGCTGAATAATTGTTTTCTAGGGGATGTGACCCCTAGCTCTGCTGAGATGACTGCTTTAGATCCATACGCCAGACTGAACGATGTGTTACCATGACTAGTTTTTTCAGTTGTTCGGATTGCCCACAGCACACTAGATAACTCATCCAGCCAATCCTTGCCATATCTTCTGAACCTTGTTTTTAACCCTTCAACAATACTTCTGTTCATTCGCTCAACCCATTTGCTTGAGGATGGGTAACTGATGTGAAGATCTAACGAATTTGCAACTCCGCACACAATGCCTTGAAGGGATCCACTTCGAATTGCTTTCCGTTGTCTGTGATGACTACACATGGGAGGCCAAAATGGCATATGATACATTCCCAGAAGAAACGGATTACTTGCTTTCCCGTAAAGGATGCCATGCTCGTATTTCGAGCCACTTTTTAAAGTAGTCCACTGTGACCAATAAGAATTTTACCCCACCCCTGCTGACTGGAAAAAGGCCTACAATGTCCATTCCCCATTTGTGGAATGGCCATGCAGATGAGATTGTGACTAGGTCGTACTTTAGGGTTTTACGGACACGGGCATAGAGTTGGCATGCTTCACATTTGCGTAGCTCAGTAAGGGCATCTTTGTGCATTATGGGCCAGTAAAAGCCCAAGTTCATCAGCTTTGCTACCACTATTCTTGGTCCAGCATGGTTTCCACAAATGCCTTCATGTACTTCCAAAATGGGGTAGTTGCTTTGCTCGGGTCCCACAAACCGCATGAGAGGGGCGAGGTATGACTTTTTAAACAACAACCCTTCCTCTATTGTGTATTGATCAAACTTGATCTTGATACGTTCTGCCTCGTCCTTATCTTCTGGGAGAGTTCCTTTAGTAAGATAAGCCAGTATAGGTGACATCTAGGTGTCACCTTCTTCTTGGACTTCATGTATGTGAATGTTTTCTGTGGAATGGGTTTGCAACACTTCTACCAGCACTTTCTTGGTGAGGTGTGCAAAGGCTAAAGATGCCAGTTTGCTTAGAGTGTAGGCCTTTTTGTTATGGCTTCGAGAGACTTGGGTCAATTGGCATTTTTTGAACAAACCTTTAAACTATTTTGCTTGGCTGACATAGGCCTTCATTGCTTGTTATTTGGCTTCATAGCTGCCGTTTACTTGGTTAGCTACCAGTAATGAATCAACATATACTTGTAAATGAGTGGCCTGCATTTTTAAAGCCAATCGTAGCCCTGCCAAAAGGGCTTTATACTCCGCCTTGTTATTGGTGCACAGAAAATTCAATCGAATGGCATAAGTCAGCTTTTCCCTTCGGGACTGATTAACAAAAGGCCTGCTCCAGAGCCTTCGACACTAGATGCCCCATCTGTGAATAGCTGCCATCCTGCAATCGGGATATCTATGATATCTACTATGTCATGGACCTGCTTTTTTTCTACTATTGTTCCTTCGACCAAAAAATCAGCCAAGACCTGCACTTTGACCGCGGTTCTTGGATGGTATGTGAGCTCGTGCTCCCCTAACTCGACTGCTCATTTAGCAAGGCACCCCGAGTTTTCCGGCTTTTCCAGCACTTCCCGTAAGGGCTGATCCGTCATGACTTTGATCAAGTACGCCTGGAAATATCTCCTCAAATGCCTGGCGGTGTGTATCACGACCAAAACTGTTTTTTTCCAACAGCAGGTATTTTGTTTCTGCTTCTTTGAGCACCTTGCTTACGAAGTACATATGTTCTTGTTGTCCATGTCTTTCGGCGATTAAGACAGAACTGACGGCTTCATTGCTGATGGCGACATAGAGCAGCAGTTCTTCCCCTACCTAGGGAGCTATGAGCGCTGGTAGTTCTGCTATATGTTCCTTCATGTCTTGAAAATCTTTTTTTGCTTCATCAGGCCATTCAAAATTTTTAGCATATCCTTTCAATGTTTTGAAAAATAGCCAAGATCGTTCAGCGAGTTTTGAAAGGAAGCGATGTAACACCCCTAACTTACCATCGAGAATTTGGACATATCTTCTGCTTCGTTGCGAGGCCATCTACTGTATTGCCCGGATTTTGTCAGGATTAGCCTTGAACTCCTATTTGCTTACTACGTGTCCCAAGAACTTGCCTTCATGAAACCCGATACAGCATTTTCCTGGGTTTAGTTTCATGTTGATGTTTCGCAAATTTCGCACGTTTCCTCAATGTCCCGCAGAATGGCTTCTTCGCTCTGGCTTTTGATTACCAGATCATCAGCGTAGGCTTCCATGTTCAGACCAACTTGGTGACTAAAGGCCCTATCAATTAGGCGCTGATAGGTCGAGCCTAGATTTTTCAAACCAAAGGGCATCTTAGTATAACAAAAAACCTCTTTTAGCGTGTGAAAAGATGTATTTTCTTCATCTGTTTTTCTCCTCTGCACCTGGTGGTACCCTTTTTAAGCATCTAATAAACATTTAAAATTGTAACCTGCCAAGAAGTCCACTTTCAAGTCAATTTTTGAAAGAAGATAGCAGTCCTTCGGACATGCTTTGTTGAGATCCTTGAAGCCAACGCACATACGCCAGTTTCCACGGATTTTTCGACCATGAACGGGTTGGCGATCCATGTGTGATAGTGCACCACTCGTAAGATGCCAGCCTGTACTAGCTTATCAACTTCATCACAAATAGCCTTGCTTCGATCGGGTGCCATGCCTCGCTTCTTCTGAGCCACTAGATATGATTGCGGGTTCGTGTTGAGGGAATGTTCTGCTATGTACCTGGGTACCCCCGTCATGTCTGAGAGTGACCAAGCAAAGACATCCTGGCTATGTTGGAGTAGTTTGGCTAAGTCATGTCGTCCCGGCTCGGTCAGATCTAAGCCCACTTGGATAAGCTAGCTCGGATGACTTTTATTGCAGCTTAACCCATGCGTCGTGGCACCATCATGCTCGACCTTTGTGTAACAACCCATTTTGGGAAAAACATTATATATAAAACATGATTGGTGAATGATTGTGTTTATTTTAATTAAAGGATGTTTTATAAGATTTAATAATCTTAATTGTATATTTATTTGGTTGGTGCTTAAATAAACATTTGTTAAATATATTGTAGTGGGTGTTAACTAACTTAAATAAGTTGGGAATACGTTAGTTAGTTTTAACTTATTATTGAGCGGTAAGAAGTGTCAATACATGAAACATGAATTAAAAAGGGGGTTTAATATTGACTTTTGTCAAAATACACACACTTCGTGTGTGTATGTGTGTGTTGGAGACGACCCAGACAAGAAGAAGAAACAAGAAAAATTTCAATCTTCAAAAATTGGGGCTTCAAATCCGCAAGAATCGTTAATGCAACCAAGATTTTGAGTTCCCCTTGTTTCAAACTACATATAGGTATGTAATTTTTGGGTTTTTGTTGAGATTTACGTGGGTCTTGCATGGGGTGTGGGTTTGATGTGTCAAATTCGAAAATTGGATGTTTAGATGGTGTTATATGTTTTAAATCATCATGTAGATCATCTAAGAACAACCTTTTGGTCATTTTATGGAGTTTGGCAATGTTGGGTGAAATTATTATTTTTATGGTTCATGAAGAAGATGAACTAGGAGGTTTAAAAATGGGTGTGGGATAGTGGCTTAGATGATAACATGATGATTTCTAACATTGGAAGTTGTATATTGGTGAATTTGTATGATCATTGACTTTGTAAGATTAGTATCATAGATGGGGGGTTGATGTGGTTTGGGTGTGGTTAAAATGTGTAGGATAAGTTCCTGCACACAAGTTGTTTGATGAAATGTCAACAACTTTAATTTTCACACCATAAGCTGTTAAAAGGGATGGGTGTTGTTAATGAGTTATTATGATCACAAAAGGTGAAATTTTGTGATTAAGGAGTCATTTGATTATAATATAGGTTTAATTGGTGATAATGGTCAATTGGGAGTATTTTGACTATTTGTAGTAAATTTTTATATTGAACCTATTAGTTGTGATAATAGGAATCGATAGTGAAGGTGTGAGTGGAACCAAACGACCCGGAAAGGAAATTGTGATAGAGGATAACTCATTGGAGCAAGGTAAGTCACCCAAATCCTTTACTTGTTGTGTGTAACAGTGTTATGCATGCATGAATGTTATAGTAAAATATTTGACTTTTGGGTGAATTGGTGGTTATGATATTGTTGTTTGGCAATAATAGCCAATAGGTGTTATATTGCTTAACTTATTGTTGATTTGGTGTTTGTATGACTATTATAAATAGAATTGGTGTCTAATTGTATGTGTGATGAACGTATAAAAAGACTTCACAAGGTGTGTGAATCTTCAATTGAGTTTTACTCAAATTGGTGTTTTAAATCACAAGTGGTGTGATCATGACATTGGATTATTCACAAGGTGTGTGAATGTCCTTTGTTGGGTGTAATCAAGTTAGTAAAACACAAGTGGTGTGGTTTACTTAACTTGAGAAATCTTGTGGAATAAGATTTCAATGATGTTTTGGGTGCAAACAATCCGTTAGTAAATCGTTTGATATTATGACTATGATGGTTATGAATTGGTGAATTAAGGTGTTTAGTATGTTTATATGGTGTTATATAATGTTTATGGGTGTATTGGAATGGTCGGAGATGAGCGGAATGGGTCGAGACGGTTGAAAACATCAAAAATGGCTGTGCAGGGGGTGCCCAGCGTATCATACGCCAGTGGATACGCCACCTACAACTCAGTGTCACAAATCCTCTGTGATACACCTCCAAATACGCCAACCAAAACGCCGGGTGCTGAATTTGACCAAAATTGACTATTTTGGTCATGTAAGCTCGGGTGGGCGAGCATGGTGATCTTACTTAGTTCTTACGAAGTAACGGTGACTTAATTATGGTGTTTTCAGGTGAACAGAAGGAGTGAAATCGGTTGTGATCGGATTGCTATGCAAGGACTCGGATCAAACTTGTTTAGGGTTTATTCTTAGTTGGTTTAAAAGAAAGGTTTATGGTGTATAACTCTAATGTAATTTTGGTTGTTGAATGTTTAAATAACATTAAATATTTTGTAAAGTTTCTGTAAAGTGGGGTGTTCAAGGTGTCTAGTTCACTTGTTTGTTTGAAAAATCTGGGACCTAAATTGAATAGTTGTTTTAAAACACGTGTCATGCGTGTGTGGGTTTTGAGGCTTACACTTTGTCACCAGCATTTGCTCTATTTTGGACATCATGGTGCAAACTCCAGCCATTGTAGGGAATTTGATCATGGCATGGGCAGTGGATACAATGGCTCCAAAGGCACTGATCCCTCGTCGGCCTATAATGATGTTATATCTTGATGGTGATCGGACTACCAAGAAAGTTATGCTTTCTGTACGTTTGTACTTGTCTCTCCCAAGGGTCATCAACAAAGTGATTTCCCTAAAAGGGCGAACTTTTTCTTTGGAAAAACCAATCAACGATACGTCATGGGGTTTTAGCGACGCCAGTGCTTTCTTGTCTAGCTGGACAAAACAGTGTTCATACATCAGCTCTACTTCATTTCCCTATCCCAATAGATCCGGTGTACCTCCTGACCGTCTATCTTGGCGTTGACTAGCACTGGCATTGACTGGAGTGTTGTTGATGGCGCTGGCGGGAAATCAATCTTTACGTGCATCCAAGGTTTATTAAATTTTTTAACAGGTTGCTTAGGAATATCCGACTGTGATACCATCAGGATTTCCACCTTTTTGCCCTTGTCTTTGGTTGTGTCCGCTTTGTCAGACTTTGTCTTCTTTCCTTTGATGTCTTTTACCAGGTGGGCCAGCTCACCCGATTTAACTACTGCTTCAATCCGTTTTTTAAGTTGGAAGTAGCCACTGGTATAGTGGCCGGTGTCCCCGTCTAAGTCACAGAAATTGTTTCGATTTCCTTCACTAGTGGCCTTGGAAAACGGCTTTGGAGGTCTGAAACTAAACCTGGCCTCTTCGGTAGCTAGGATCTCCTTTGGGGACTTCGTTAATGCCGTGAACTGTGTCTTGTCGTCATCATTATCTACAGGGGAGTAGGGTGCTCAGTTGTATGACCTCTATGCTTCATAAGGGCGACTACTTGCCCTCCGATCGAATGGTTGAAATCTTGACGTACGGGACCGGGGTGGTGACCTTTTCCTAGGCTGGGACCTAGGCTTTCTGGACATATCAAGGACTTATGCTGCTTCTTTTCCTCTGACAAAAGCTTCTATTTGCTCCATGGCCTCTTCCAAGCTTTTTGGTATCTTCCTATTGAGGTATCTATCAGTTTTCACGGTTGTACCCCATGAATGAAACCAAAGACCCTCATTTGTTCGGTCGCTCCTCCAATACTTAAACTTTCCAGTCTGTACCTTTCCATAAAGGCACGTAGATCCTCATCTTCGTTTTGCTTTATACTGTGCAGCTCCACAGGGTCACGGGTATACCGCTTTTGCTGCACAAAGTTGGCCAAAAATTTCCTGCTAAGGTCCTCAAAAGTGTTAATGCTTCCATCCGGAAGACTATTGAACCAGAGCCGGGCAGGGCCAATCAAAGTTTGAGAAAACATAGGGCACCAAAAGGGTAGGCACCAACGCTCCAATGTGGCAGCTCTGGAAAATAACTTCAGATGATCATCGGAATCACCTAGGCCTTCGTAAGTCTTTACATTTGCTGGCATTTTGGTTTTGGGTTGGAAAGGAAAGTTGGCTATTCTGCTGGAAAACTTTGTGTTAGTGGTGGGTAAGTATGACCGTGATAAATCATCAACAACAGTGGTTGGCTCAGGTATGGGTATTTGGTTGGAGAGTTATGTGCCAAAAGGCATCAAGTTAGCTCATGGCTGCATGGGGTACTGCATCCCGGATAAATGCATTCTGGGATACCCGGAGTAAGGAAAAGATGAAAGGAACGGATGTGGCCAGAATGGCTGCATCATATTTTGGATGGAAAAAGGCTAAGCGGTTTTTCCCACATACAACCTGCGTTGTTAGGCACCTGAGGAACATCCATGGAGTATGGGGTAAGGTGTTAAAGTCAAAACTTGTCTGGGGTTGCATGTAGCTTGAAAAATTGTTGTAGTTTGGTATACTATCTGGTCGGCTGGTCGTATTGGATGTCCCTCCCAAGACACTCATAAAATTTTGGTTAGCATTCTCATATGAGGACACCGAAACCACTGTCAACGGTAATTGGGGATTTGAACATTGCAAGAGATGTAGATGCATGTAATGTCCCTAGTGCAGTATTTTGTATATCTTGGATTATGCAAAGTTCATATTATTATTGAAATTGACATCTGAGTATTGTTCGTATATGTTTAATTGAGTTTATTATGTTTATATATGTTTGACTTTGACTTAGACTATGTTACAGACCCATTCGTGCGAATGATACCTAAGAATGAGTTCATTCGGGCAAATGAAAGCCTAGAGAATGACTTAGGCAAATGAATGAGTCATCCGCATGACTCATTCGATTGACTAAGCTCATTCGGCTGATTCATTCGCCGAATGAGTGTTTCGCACTACTCATTCGGCCAAATGAGTACAACTTATATATAAATATAGCTGCAAACTGAATGTTTCATAACTCTCCGAGCCTCCTCTCTCCCCTGATCACTCCTCTGTCATATCCCTATGGTTTTGTGTCGCTCCTACCTGTCCAACTTCGATTCTCACCCCGTGGTGTTATATTTCGATCAAAACGTTGACTCCTCATCATCGTATTGCCACGGGGACTGGTGGTTTCGATTGGAAAACCCTGGAATAGGATTTCACACTATTCTAGTGGCTGTTGAGCAGATCTTCCAAGGAACCGAGTTGTTTCTGAGGGTTCCTTAGGTCCTACAAGAGGGTTGGAGAACAGGCTCCGGACCGCTCTGCACAGTAGGTGTTAGGGGAATGGAAAAGTAACCTTCATATACCAATCAAACTCTTACCACCCGTAACCTTTCTTCCCATATATAATTACTGACTAACTCTTGCAAACGAGGGAAATTTCCCTGACCCCTTCGGGTGTTAACTCGATCATGTCACTGATCGTGAGGGCTTCTTGAGGATCTCTCTCAGTGTTGACCGCTTCCTCCATTATTTCCGCGACGAATCCGTTAACCTACAAAGCTTAGTTAGAATTAAGAAAAATTGGGGAGTATCCCACTCACTGGCGAAGCAAGACTCTGCCCCACGGTGGGCGCCAATGTTTCTTCAAAGGTCCTCAGATCCCGGTTGCACCTCGTATCCCTACTAAGACACAGCAAAGAACATTGTTATCCTCACCACAGGAGGGGTCTCCTGTGGTCAAGACTCCAGTGTGAGAATAAGTAAAGGTTTTCGAACGGAGGTGAGAGCAATAGAATTGCAGAAGGTGAGAGTAGTTATAGTGAACTTACCTTGCCTTCTCCTTGAGCTTGGTATTTATATACAACATGGTTGAGGAGATGCAGAGTATCATCTTCCCCTTGTGGAAGGTTATCTTTTATAGTTTATGGAGCTTGACCTTGGCTTTGGTGATGTTTTTATTTTTGTGTAAGTGTAAGACTGATTTGTGCTTTTGTGACTTTTGCTTTTATGCAGGCTGTCATTCAGCCTGATAGCAGATTGGACATTTTTACCACAAAAGAGAGAGCCTTCCTTTTGTAAGGATCTCCCTTTTGCTTCTTTCCTCTTTTACGTCTTCTGTCAATTCTCATTGGTAAAGTGTCATCCGGGCTATGGGTATTCAAGGTGTTGACCATAAATCCTTGGCAGGTGGTATCCTTACTGTGTCGTATCCCGAATGGATTATGCCTAATGCTCATTATGCGGTTCAGGCTACTCCCGTCATCAGCTATGTTACACTTATATTATGCACATGTCAACATAAATTCAAGTTGGTGTAACTTTTTTTTTAAATTTTGGAGAACAATCTGGTCAAATATAATCTTTTTTTATTGTTTATTTATGTATGTCTTTCAGTTTGACTATGTTACAACATTACTTTTTTAGAAAATGCGTCAAGTCAAATATAAAATGTCTTGATTCAATGATATAAATTCTAGTTTGTTGCAAATGTGTTTGGTCGATAATAATATATAATAAGTCAAGCCCTATGCATGTGGTTAAAAAAATATCAAATTTGTGTTTCGTCTCAATCCTATTTATAAACACGAATCTTACGTTTCTCTTTAAATACATGGTCACCCTGATTTCATCGTTGTAATTGGATTTGTGACAATGTCCAAGGATGGTTAGAAAGTTTGCAAGCATGTTTTTAACCACATTAATGTTATCGTATGATTCCGCCACAACACGTTGGCAAAAAAAAAATCATTAACCAATTCATTTATAACTAAATATTTATTTTTCATTTTAGCTTAATTATCCCTAGCATCTCTTTCTTATATTTTGAAACTTATTCATGCGTTTAATTTTCTAAATTATATCAATCTCAGCGAAGGATTAATATGGTTAAACATGTTCTAATATGGATAGTTATGAATAATATTGATAAATAAACTTAATTCTTTTACTATGCTCTTAATGTTTAAGTTACTATGCTCATAATATTTGTATGTTGTTACGAGTGTAATCAAATGACTCAATAACGATTAATTTTTCAAATACGTCAATATAAACCAAAAGGTTTGAATAGCACAGTTCTCTGTATTCAATTATTAACAAAATCTAATAATAAATGAATACAACCTTCAAATTTTCGTTAAACCAAAGCAACTTTAATGATGATCACAAATAAATATTAGATAAACAAAAAATATTAACCTTTAAAATTCAAATTAGGAAATACTCTTACATTATACTCCCCATTTTCATAGCACAGCCACCAGGGTTGAATGAAAATCAACTCAAGGTCGAATAAAACATCAATTCAATTATTGTTCAACATCATCACAACATGTTTAACTAGTTCGATCAATTGGACGTGTTGTCTTGAGATATTTTTATTAAGCATTGGAAAAGCACAATTGATGGGGTCCATCACTACTTTTAAAGGCAATACTAGCAAGTGGATTTTTTCATAATATCTAGTTAGTGAGGTCCATAATGATGAGTGGTCCTTCACTTTTTTGTATTCAGTTGTAGGTCATCACCATTCAACAACATAGTCCCAAATTTCATTTAACATGTAGACCATTAATATATGAAGGAAATCATGTTTTTATGTTGCATGGATGGCATGCCATGATTCAAATCATGAGAAACGATCTTATAGAAAATTATCGTTAACTTTTCGTAGAAACAATTACCCACTTCATTTTGAAATTCATGATACCATGAATAGTGTTAAAAATTAACTGTGAAATCTAGTGTTGTCATGCATGGATGTTAGATCAGAGCCATAAGGTTCGTGTTCTTTCTTAAAGATCTGGATTAGTATGCTCTGTGACTACTGATTTGCCGGATCTCTCACATCAGAACACCAATCTTTAGATACTTATCACAAGAACAAACTAGTGGGTTATTCCAGACAATATAATTTCTTGCCTTATTTTGAAGAGTCCATAAGACGATGCTAGTTGAGTTGCAATAAATCTCTAAATACGGTTTGAAGAACTTACCTAGTGTCACCTAACCCTTAGTCATATAGCCAGATTCTCATTTACCATGTTCCATTTCCAATATCAGAAATCCACCTCTTCCCTAATAGATCAACTTTATGATGTATCTTTTGTTCCTGAAGATTCAGAAATACCTATTACAAATATGCCCCTAGTAAATCCTTATCATTTTTTTCTAAACCATCCACTTCTTTCTCAAGAAAAGTCAGAATACTAATACGGTCAACTACCAATCCACATGTCAAAGAATTTGTCCAAACCTCCATATTTGATTCTAATCAGCTCCTAGCCACAAATTCTGAACATTTGGTAACTTTGTCACTTCCCCCAAATCTTCCCCGATTCCGTCAAGCACAAGGATGTACACATATCCATTTTGGTGCTATTAGACTTGCTCTCACTTTCTATGTTAAAAAAGGTTTACCCGCATTCTCTCCTATCGCTCTAGTAGATACACGGTTTGTTGAATACCAGCATCCGTGTATTGGTACTATCCAAACAAAACTAAATGCTGGAACAATCTTTATTACTTTTTTACCCCAACTTTAATATGCCACTCAATGAGCCTTCATTACTGACAGCACTGAAAGCACAAATTCAAATAGGAGGGACTCCTTAGGTGAATACTTTTCAAGTTACATTTCACTATTAGATGGCATATCGTGCCTAGAATCATTCGTTATATATAATGGTTCGTGGACAGGAAAATTCTAGAGATGCTTTAATTCTTGATATTGATTCAAATGCTACACCAGCATGCACATATGTTCCTGAACAATTATCAAGAGAAGAATTAATAAAGCTCCTTCTAGAGAAATGGATCACTAACTTTGAACAAATTCACCAAGCTCCTGTTTAGACAACAATAGCCCGTGAATTTGATCGCCATCAAAATGGTCTTGTAGAAGTAAAATTCTCACCACAAGTGAGGCCCCACAGTTAATATGATCCAACCACTTGAAGATCCAAAGCCGATACAACATTGCGTCTATGATGTATGCAACTGTGACGAATGCCTATAAGAAGCATGTAGAGTTGAATATTATGAAGATCTTCCTAAAAAGAAGAAAGGTTCACAAAATAAATTGAAAAAAATATATGAAAATGGAGACCCTAATGCTGGTCTTCTTGGTGAACCATCTGGGAAATTTGATAATTATGCCTTGTATGGCACCCAATCAAAAAAGTCCATACCCACCTCCACCTCACTACAAAACATTACTCCTAAACAACCAGGGAATGGATGATATGTGATAACTCAATCAGTTTCCTTACCAGATTATCAGATCGAATTCCCAACATTAACTCCTTTTTGAAAACACTCAACAAAAAGTAAAACACAATTGGAAAATCCAGTCATCAACAATTATGGGTCCAAATGGTGCTTGTAGTTTGACTACTGCCGCTGAAGCTATGCTAAATTGGCAGAGTGAAAATGCTGTTGCTAAAAATCAAGGCCTTAAAGCCATTTTGATCCAACAGAAAAATCTTTCCAAAAACTAAGAGGCATTAGCTGGAAAAGTGCATACAATAGAAAGAATCATTAATGATATTAGAGGTAAAATTCAAGGACTCCATTATGAGTTATTCCAAAAGGTTCAAAGCACACCGATTTCACAAATTTCAAGTGCTCTTACCAATAAGGAAGCAAAAATGAAGTTTCTAAAAGTTCAGTGGGTAGATCTTGAAAGAAAACATACGCAACAACTATGACAACTAGTACCAAACCGTACAACAAGTCCGTATGGTGTGTGTACTTTCACAATTTACTGTGTGTAAATACAGTGCGTAAACAGTTGTGTGACAACAAAACCCTGAAAGCATACAACAGTTGTATGTGTTTAAGTGAAAACTTAAATACAGCAAATACAACAACTCAAGAGAAACAACAGTGTACAATCAAACGACAAGAACATATCGGTTGCGATCTGATATCTATAGATGACATGAATCAGATGACCAACGAATCAGTACGAAAACAAAGTGAAAACAGGACGTCTAGTTGAGTCCGACAGTGAGGAAACACAATTCAAATCATATTGCAGTGACGTTTCAGAATAATAAACTGACAGCGTGTTTGCGTGGGTGACGATTCACACAAACACATTCTGTGAGTTTAACGTTCTGAACGATAACTGATAACTAGAAAAACAAATCAGAAAGTGAAACATACGATCGTGTTCGTACAGTTAGCGCTCTGTATGAAGACGCGCGTAAGTGACTCGATCTGACGAAACGGAAACGAAAACACGACACAAACGACTTTAAATTAATAAAATAAGATAAATAATATTTTACAATTTTGAAACACATCAAAATAATTAAATTTATCTTCTTTTATCTATTACAAATTAATTACGCGTAATTTTCCGGATTCGCGACGAAATCGCGAACCGAGCAACAAAAACAAACCCGAACTTACTCGGGGTATAAATACCCACCATGAGTTCTTTTTTATACATTTTACACTTCTTCTTCCCCACACCAAACCCAAATCCCGGTTTCAAGATCCACCACCATTTCCAACCTTCATAACTCCATATCTCTCTCATTTCATAACCAAATCGCTCCATCTTTGGACCTACACAAAGCTCTCATCAAGCCCTACATGAAAGTACAACCGATCTGGAACGAAAACCATCTGATTCGAGGTAATCTGTGATGATAAGTTCCGAAAATTATGGTTTTCTTCCTTGTCGCTCGACCTCAAACCCTAGCCGGCCATGTACCATCTCCTCCAAACCCTTCGCATCTGAGAACCTTTGGGTGCACATCACCACCATAGAACATCACCACACCACACCTTGCAGTCTTGGGAACCCACCTGGACGACGGCCGAATCACCCCTAAGGCCGAATGGCCTAGTGCCGAAGGAGCTGTGTCAACCAGACGGCCGAATGGCATACCACCTCTCATTCGCTGCTACCCTCATACTCCCACCTCATTCGGCCATCAAGAGAGTATGAACTTCATTCGGCCAAAGATCAGGGAAAAGCTCATTCGACCTAGACTCCTTCATTCGACCAAGATTGTTTCATTCGGCCACCATGCATTCGTTGGGACATGTTATTCGAACAGAAACTGCACAGGCCCAACTTCATCACTTAGCCCACCAGAAGGCCCACTTATGCAACCCCACTTTACTGTTATGGCCCAACATTTCAATTGGCTAAACAACATGATTCGGCCCATGTTGGCCCAAGGAGCCCATGGTCCGTGTAATTCGAATCATGCATTTAGCCTAGCCCTAAGACACTTGGTCCACCCCAATAGGAGTATACGGATCCAATAACAGCCCAAACCCAATTTATTTCGGCCCAAGTAAATTCAATTGGCCATGACATCTCATTCGGCCCAACCCCATCATTCGGCCACCTTGATTGTTTCGGCTCACATGGTTTAACTAGAAATCAACACATGAAACTATATCGCAAGGGTTAACATGCACGTGTTGGGTAACCTAATACTACGAAGGTGGTGGAAAACCTTGTTAAACAAGCACATAAAATCAAGGGTCTTGCTATCAAAATACTAGAAAGATCACGGTTATATTAAGGCATTACAAGGATTGCATGCAAGGTTTTCATATATAAACATAAGTTTATACTTAGAATCTCCGTTATTATGACATTGATTCAAGGTTAACATAAAACCAATAACAAAGAGGCTAACCTTAACCTAATTGAGTTAAGTGTGTTTAACTCAAGGACAAGTAAACAGGGCCGAATGACGACCGAGACTTACAAGTGTTAGCCAGTATTATGGCTAAAACATACACGCACATAAAGCACCTACAACTTATACTCATAAGTTACAAATATTGTGAAATCAACACAGGATCGTGAAAACAACATTCAAGTACAACAAAGAGCGCGTACACTCTCGTTTAAGCTAAGTCAACCCCCAACAACAACAGGGTGAGTTCATATGCCCCTTTTCTTAATCTTTACAGATTTCAAAGCTCGGGGCTGAGAAACATGCAAAACTTTTATTTACTTAAAAGTTTCTATTCACATATTGCTTATTTCATGATTTAGATAATAATAGTTTATCTTTATTATCATTGATCATTACATGCTTGCTTGACTGATATTATCATACTTGAGACAATTAGGAAGATACATGTCATTATAGCTTCCTGACACTTGTATGCACTAGAATAATATAAGTTGTTAAGAATATATCTTGCAACTGTTTATTATTCTTACACGATAGAACAACGGGGAAAACCATGGGATAACATGCCAATAACAATTACTAACGACAAGAATGATCATCATGATAAGGTAACTTCATGATAACAAGATCATTCACACCTCACTAACATCGTGTATAAGACATGTTCTTATGTCATTTTGTTCAAGATAGCTAGAACACTCAACATTGTGATAACAGTTAGGACATTTACTTGTGATATCGAGGATGAAATCGCATTCACACGCTGTCGGGATGGAATTCCCCACATACATTATCATTACTACTTAAGACTCTGCTTAGAGCACATCTTATCACCGACTTAGGAAGATGGTTATGCAACCATAGACCAGTCGGGTAAACACGAATATTAAACATTAGAACTTGGGTTAATCCAATTAAATCATACCGGGCACGAGAGGCGCTATCAATCTAATTGATAACATACATAAAATGTAGAGAACGGATTCATTACAATAGATATCGTGGGAGGATATCTTACACACCGGGCTGATCGGAAATGACAGCTACTGAGACTATTACGTCTCTAACTAGGAATCATGAGCAGGACAGTTTACACACCGGGCTGGAAAGGGGGTGACAGCTGCTGGGACTATAATGTCCCTACCTAGGTATCGAGTATGATATCTTACACACCGGACTGGTTAGTACTGACAGTCACAGAAACTATTAAGTTTCGCTCTAGATATCGAGTATGATATCTAACATGCCGGGCTAATCCGTAAGGAATAGCTAACAGAGACTATTATGTTTCTTTATTCAATTGTTTGGGTATTTTACACGCCGGACTAATCAGTAATGATTAGTTACAGAAACTATTAAGTTTCGTTCTGGATATCGAGTATGATATATTACATGCCGGGCTAATCCGTAAGGAATAGCTAACAGAAACGATTTCGTTTCTTACTTATGTCATTGGGTTATATTACATGCCGGGCTAATCCGTAAGGAATAACTAACAAAGACTTTATGTCTCTTTATTCAATTATTGGTTTATTTTACACACCAGCTAATCCGTAAGGATTAGTTAGCAGAGATGATTACATCTCTTACTTTATACATTGGGTTATTTTACATGCCGGCTGTTCCATAAGGAATGGTTAACAGAGATAATTCTGTCTCTATCTCTCTTTCATTATTGGGATAAACATACCGGGAAATCATGGCTGAAAGGAAATGGGTATCCATCGTCGAATTACAGGTAGTGTCGAGTGCAGTTAAGCATGTGGTGGGGTGGCGTCTGGGCTTGACCCTTTCGTATGCCCCTATACATAAGCATGCTTGACTGGATGAGACATTATCTGTGCATACAACCATGGAGAGGGCATTGTGTGAAACATGGGATTCAATTAACAATACAACTTGTGTGAAACGCTGTGAACATGATTGACAAGAATTCAATGGTTTTCAATTACTAAACTTATGAACTCACCAACCTAGTGTTGACTTTGTTTAAATGCATGTTTTCTCAGGTGACGAACAGGTTTAGTCATCAACTTTCAAGGATTAAGCTAGTGGACTCTAGAAGACCTAGCTTCATTTTGTGCCAACATACTTTTGAATGACAAACAATGAATCATCTTTTGTAAATCTTGTGCAGCTACAAGATAGAAACTCAATGATTCTTTTTGGATAGATTTACTTAGTTAAATTATGAACATAACATTGTAATTTAACTTTGTAATTCTATATCATATGTCATGTTAGCATTTCTCATCATACATCATGTGCTATACAAACAATTTGATCATTTGATTATCATTCAAGATATCGCGCCCCAGGAACCTTCCGCCAGGCGGGAAAGTCGATCCAGCCCGCCGGCTCGGGGTGTGACAGATTGGTATCAGAGCCATGGTTATAGAGAAATATAGGTCATATTACTCAAACGGTTTGGCCTAGACTATAACCTAGGGACCCTCATGTAGAGATTATATTCCATAGGACTCTATTTGCATATGTCTTGTGCGTCTGATCACTGCACTAACCGATTTTCTCTCGGTTATGATCAGAATGCTTCCAAGAAGACAACCACCTCTGTTGCCGCCACCACAAGACTTAGCTCCGCATTCATCTACACCATCACCATCGGACTCTCCTATACGACCACCCCCACCTCCTCCTCCACATGTTCCACCTCCACAGCAACCGCCTGTTCACGAATTGGATCCGGCTACTATTGCTTTAGCCACTTTACTGACAAGTCAACTGAGGGATGTGATCCCTGATATGATGAACAGGATTAACAGCCAGAATGGCAACAACACTGGCAACTCATCTGGGGAAGGCAGTGGCAACACCAAACACCAACAGGACTACTCCTTCAAGAATTTTGTAGGCTGCAACCCACCGAGCTTTAGTGGCAGTGAGTGTGCCGTCGGATTGATCCAATGGATCGAGAAGATGGAGACTACCCTAGAGATTAGCAACTGTCCTGAACAGTATAAGGTGAAGTATGCTGCTGGTTCATTCCACAAACGAGCGTTAACTTGGTGGAATGCTCAAGTTAATACTAGAGGCAGGGACGAGGCCCTGTCAATGCAATGGGAAGACTTCAAAGCCATACTGCGGGCATAGTTTTGCCCAAGGAACGAAATCAAAAAGGTTGAGACTGAATTACTCAATCTTGTTATGATTGGTGCTGGGCATCTGGCCTATACCACAAGATTTCACGAACTAGCAGCATTGGCACCGGATATAGTGCCAACACTGGAGAAGAGAATTGAACGGTATATCGGGGGATTACCGGCTTGTATGCAAGGTTTTATTCTTGCTGCTCATCCCACAACCATGTAAATGGCTGTTACTTTGTCATCAACAATGACAGATGTGATGGTTGCATCGGCGCTTAAGAAAGAGTCTGAATCCACTGAGGATCCGGAACAACCCTCCACCAAGAAACGAAAGGTTGCTAAGAATTTTGCAACGACCACCACTACTAAACAAGCTGTGCTCACACAATCACCGAAGAACCATAGATCTTATTCTGGCACGGCTCCATTCTGCAATAAGTGCAAATATCATCACCAACCTGACACATGGTGCAAGCAATGACTTATTGCGGGAAGATGGGGCATTGGTCCAAATACTGCAAGGAGCGAGCAACACAACATAGGGCAAACCAAGCAGTGGCACAAACTGCTGCACGCGTCGATCGCATTTCCTGCTACACCTGCGGGCAGCCGGGACATAATGCGAAACACTGCCCAAAGAGGGTGCTACCGAGAGGGCAAGCACCGAGAGGCCGTGCATTTCAGATAGGGGCTGCTGCAGCACGCCAGGACACAGACACCAACACTGGTACAATTTTCATTTAAAATCTTTGCACTTGTATATTTTTATATACTAGCATAGATTATCGTCTGTCTCTTTAAAGTTATTTTATAACTTACTTATATGGGGACAGTTCTAGAATACCTCTTACACTATTTGAGTATTTGGAGGTAAACATGAATGACATGAAACTGATGTTCACTTACTTTTAGTGAAAACACACATACTGTAGAATTCAGACTCAATGTACGCAAGTAGTGTCAACACCGTCATCAGAACGGATGCTTTATCCCTGATCGGGTTAAAGTCATCCGAATCGACATAACTTACTTCATGTCATTACAGTGAACAACAGAGATGCTTCCATAAACCCCATTACTTGGGTACGAAAACTCATGAATAGATCTGTCAATGTTGTCATATCAGGCAATATACGAATCCATTCCAACAAGGGGAGGAACGAGAGGTTCCTTCTGGCAAGACATGACACGCGAGTACAAGAATCATAGTGAAAACTAAGAAGCCTGAAGTTGTTTAATAACTTGAGATATCACTATGAGAGTGTATACAAACAGCTAGGGAATGTGATGCCAAGCTACCTTACACTCCCAGTGGACTTGATATTCTTGAATTGACAGGAATAATGAAATCAAGTCTACTCATTTCATAACCATACACAAAAGCCTAGGCTCCCTACGGAGGACTAGGTCACATATAAACAATGTTCTTCCAAGAAATATAAGCATTTCGGATCGTACGGTCGAGAGACTGGAAACGAATCCGTATCACATTAAACAGACTTGGGGAAACTCTAAATACAGCTTAGCATAAACATGAGAAACACATGATATCAAAACCTCTCCACCTATACAAAGAAAAAGTAGTACCCGGCAACTACGCTTAAATTTCGGGACGAAATTTCTTTAACAAGGGGAGACTGTGACAACTAGTACCAAACCGTACAGCAAGTCCGTACGGTGTGTGTACTTCCACAATTTACTGTGTGTAAATACAGTGCGTAAACAGTTGTGTGACAACAAAACCCTGAAAGCAAACAACAATTGTATGTGTTTAAGTGAAAACTTAAATACAGCAAATACAACAACTCAAGAGAAACAACAGTGTACAATCAAACGACAAGAACATATCGGTTGCGATCTGATATTTATAGATGACAGGAATCAGATGACCGACGAATCAGTACTAAAACAAAGTGAAAACCGGACGTCTAGTTGAGTCCGACAGTGAGGAAACACAATTCAAATCATATTGCAGTGACGTTTCAGAATAATAAACTGACAGCGTGTTTGCATGGGTGACGATTCACCCAGACATATCTGTGAGTTTAACGTTCTGAACGATAACTGATAACTAGAAAACCAAATCAGAAAGTGAAACATACGATCGTGATCGTACAGTTAGCCCTCTGTATGAAGACGCGCGTAAGTGACGCGATCTGACGAAACGGAAACGAAAACACGACACGAACGACTTTAAATTAATAAAATAAGATAAATAATATTTTACAATTTTGAAACTCATCAAAATAATTAAATTTATCTTCTTTTATCTATTACAAATTAATTACGCGTAATTTTCCGGATACGCGACGAAATCGCGAACCGAGCAACACAAACGAACCCGAACTTACTCGGAGTATAAATACCCACCATGAGTTCATTTTTATACATTTTACACTTCTTCTTCCCCACACCAAACCCAAATCCCGGTTTCAAGATCCACCACCATTTCCAACCTTCATAACTCCATATCTCTCTCATTTCTTAACCAAATCGCTCCATCTTTGGACCTACACGAAGCTCTCATCAAGCCCTACACGAAAGTACAACCGATCTGGAACGAAAACCATCTGATTCGAGGTAATCTGTGATGATAAGTTCGGAAAATTAGGGTTTTCTTCCTTGTCATTCGACCTTAAACCCTAGCCGGCCACGTACCTTCTCCTCCAAACCTTTCGCATTTGAGAACCTTTGGGTGCACATCACCATAATAGAACATCACCATACCACACCTTGCAGTCTTGGGTACCCACCTGGACGACGGCCGAATCACCCCTAAGGCCAAATGGCCTAATGCCGAAGGAGTTGTGTCAACCAGACGGCCGAATGGCATACCACCTCTCATTCGCTGCTACCCTCATACTCCCACCTCATTCGGCCATGAAGAGAGTATGAACTTCATTTGGCCAAAGACCAGGGAAAAGCTCATTTGACCTAGACTCCTTCATTCGACCAAGATTGTTTCATTCGGCCACCATGCATTCGTTGGGCCATGTTATTCGAACAGAAACTGCACAGGCCCAACTTCATCACTTAGCCCACCAGAAGGCCCACTTATGCAGCCCCACTTTACTGTTATGGCCCAACATTTCAATTGGCTAAACAACATGATTCGGCCCATGTTGGCCCAAGGAGCCCATGGTCCGTGTAATTCGAATCATGCATTTAGCCTAGCCCAAAGACACTTGGTCTGGCCCAATAGGAGTATACGGATCCAATAACAGCCCAAACCCAATTTATTTCGGCCCAAGTAAATTCAATTGGCCATGACATCTCATTCGGCCCAACCCCATCATTCGGCCACCTTGATTGTTTCGGCTCACATGGTTTAACTAGAAATCAACACATGAAACTATATCGCAAGGGTTAACATGCACGTGTTGGGTAACCTAATACTACAAAGGTGGTGGAAAACCTTGTTAAACAAGCACATAAAATCAAGGGTCTTGCTATCAAAATACTAGAAAGATCACGGTTATATTAAGGCATTACAAGGATTACATGCAAGGTTTTCATACATAAACATAAGTTTATACTTAGAATCTCCGTTATTATGACATTGATTCAAGGTTAACATAAAACCAATAACAAAGAGGGTAACCTTAACCTAATTGAGTTAAGTGTGTTTAACTCAAGGACAAGTAAACAGGGCTGAATGACGACCGAGACTTACAAGTGTTAGCCAGTATTATGGCTAAAACATACACGCACATAAAACACCTATAACTTATACTCATAAGTTACAAATATTGTGAAATCAACACAGGATCGTGAAAACAACATTCAAGTACAACAAAGAGTGCATACACTCTCGTTTAAGCTAAGTCAACCCCCAACAACAACAAGGTGAGTTCATATGCCCCTTTTCTTAATCTTTACTGATTTCAAAGCTCGGGGCTGAGAAACATGCAAAACTTTTATTTACTTGTAAAAGTATCTATTCACATATTGCTTATTTCATGATTTAGATAGTAATAGTTTATCTTTATTATCATTGATCATTACATGCTTGCTTGACTGATATTATCATACTTGAGACAATTAGGAAGATACATGCCATTATAGCTTCCTGACACTTGCATGCACTAGAATAATATAAGTTCTTAAGAATATATCTTGCAACTGTTTATTATTCTTACACGATAGAACAACGGGGAAAACTATGGGATAACATGCCAATAACAATTACTAATGACAAGAATGATCATCATGATAAGGTATTTTCATGATAACAAGATCATTCACACCTCACTAACATCGTGTATAAGACATGTTCTTATGTCACTTTGTTCAAGATAGCTAGAACACTCAACATTGTGATAACAGTTAGGACATTTACTTGGGATATCGAGGATGATATCGCATGCACACGATGTCGGGATGGCATTCCCCACATACATTATCATTACTACTTAAGACTCTGCTTAGAGCACATCTTATCACTAACTTAGGAAGATGGTTATGCAACCATAGACCAGTCGGGTAAACACGAATATTAAACATTAGAACTTGGGTTAATCCTATTAAATCATACCGGGCACGAGAGGTGCTATCAATCTAATTGATAACATACATAAAATGTAGAGAACGGATTCATTACAATAGATATCGTGGGAGGATATCTTACACACTGGGATGATCGGAAATGACAGCTACTGAGACTATTACGTCTCTAACTAGGAATCATGAGCAGGACACTTTACACACCGGGCTGGAAAGGGGGTGACAGCTACTGGGACTATAATGTTCCTACCTAGGTATCAAGTATGATATCTTACACACCGGACTGGTTAGTACTGACAGTCACAGAAACTATTAAGTTTCGCTCCAGATATCGAGTATGATATCTTACATGCCGGGCTAATCCGTAAGGAATAGCTAAAAGAGACTATTATGTTTCTTTATTCAATTGTTTGGGTATTTTACACGTCGGACTAATCAGTAATGATTAGTTACAGAAACTATTAAGTTTCCTTCTAGATATCGAGTATGATATCTTACATGCCGGGCTAATCCGTAAGGAATAGCTAACAGAAACGATTTCGTTTCTTACTTATGTCATTGGGTTATATTACATGCCGGGCTAATCCGTAAGGAATAGCTAACAAAGATTTTATGTCTCTTTATTCAATTATTGGTTTATTTTACAAACCGGCTAATCCGTAAGGATCAGTTAGCAGAGATGATAACATCTCTTACTTTATTCATTGGGTTATTTTACATGCCGGCTGTTCCATAAGGAATGGTTAACAGAGATAATTCTGTCTCTATCTCTCTTTCATTATTGGGATAAACATACCGGGAAATCATGGGTGAAAGGAAATGGGTATCCATCGTCGTATTACAGGTAGTGTCGAGTGCAGTTAAGCATGTGGTGGGGTGGCGCCTGGGCTTGACCCTTTCGTATGCCCCTATATATAAGCATGCTTGACTGGATGAGACATTATCTGTGCATACAACCATGGAGAGGACATTGTGTGAAACATGGGATTCAATTAACAATACAACTTGTGTGAAACGCTGTGAACATGATTGACAAGAATACAATGGTTTTCAATTACTAAACTTATGAACTCACCAACCTAGTGTTGACTTTGTTTAAATGCATGTTTTCTCAGGTGACGAACAGTATTTTTCATCAACTTTCAAGGATTAAGCTAGTGGACTCTAGAAGACCTAGCTTCATTTTGTGCCAACATACTTTTGAATAACAAACAATGAATCATCTTTTGTAAATCTTGTGCAGCTACAAGATAGAAACTCAATGATTCTTTTTGGATAGATTTACTTAGTTAAATTATGAACATAACATTGTAATTTAAATTTGTAATTCTATATCATATGTCATGTTAGCATTTCTCGTCATACATCATGTGCTATACAAACATTCTGATCATTTGATTATCATTCAAGATATCGCGCCCCGGGAACCTTCCGCCCGGCGGGAAAGTCGATCCAGCCCGCCGGCTCGGGGTGTGACAGATTGGTATCAGAGCCATGGTTATAGAGAAATATAGGTCATATTGCTCAAACGGTTTGGCCTAGACTATAACCTAGGGACCCTCATGTAGAGATTATATTCCATAGGACTCTATTTGCATATGTCTTCTGCGTCTGATCACTGCACTAACCGATTTTCTCTCGGTTATGATCAGAATGCCGCCAAGAAAACAACCACCTCTGTTGCCGCCACCACAAGAATTAGCTCCGCATTCATCTACACCATCACCATCGGACTCTCCTATACAACCACCCCCACCTCCTCCTCCACATGTTCCACCTCCACAGCCACCGCCTGTTCACGAATTGGATCCGGCTACTATTGCTTTAGCCACTTTACAGACAAGTCAACTGAGGGATGTGATCCCTGATATGATGAACAGGATTAACAGCCAGAATGGCAACAACACTGGCAACTCATCTGGGGAAGGCAGTGGCCACACCAAACACCAACAGGACTACTCCTACAAGAATTTTGTAGGCTGCAACCCACCGAGATTTAGTGGCAGTGAGGGTGTCGTCGGATTGATCCAATGGATCGAGAAGATGGAGACTACCCTATAGATTAGCAACTGTCTTGAACAGTATAAGGTGAAGTATGCTGCTGGTTCATTCCACAAACGAGCGTTAACTTGGTGGAACGCTCAAGTTAATACTAGAGGCAGGGACGAGGCCCTGTCAATGCCATGGGAAGACTTCAAAGCCATACTGCATGCAGAGTTTTGCGCAAGGAACGAAATCAAAAAGGTTGAGACTGAATTACTCAATCTTGTTATGATTGGTGCCGGGCATCTGGCCTATAACACAAGATTTCATGAACTAGCATCATTGGCACCGGATATAGTGCCAACACTGGAGAAGAGAATTGAACGGTATATCGGGGGATTACCGGCTTGTATGCAAGGTTTTATTCTTGCTGCTCATCCCACAACCTTGGAAATGGCTGTTACTTTGTCATCAACAATGACAGATGTGATGGTTGCATCTGGGGCGCTTAAGAAAGAGTCTGAATCCACTGAGGATCCGGAACAACCCTCCACCAAGAAACGAAAGGTTGCTAAGAATTTTGCAACGACCACCACTACTAAACAAGCTTTGCTCACACAATCACCGCAGAACCATAGATCTTATTTTGGCACTGCTCCATTCTGCAATAAGTGCAAATATCATCACCAACCTGACACATGGTGCAGGCAATGCACTTATTGCGGGAAGATGGGGCATTGGTCCAAATACTGCAAGGAGCGAGCAACACAACATAGGGCAAACCAAGCAGTGGCACAAACTGCTGCACGCGTCGATCGCATTTCCTGCTACACCTGCGGGGATCCGGGACATTATGCGAAAGACTGCCCAAAGAGGGTGCTACCGAGAGGGCAAGCACCGAGAGGCCGTGCATTTCAGATAGGGGCTGCTGCAGCATGCCAGGACACATACATCAACACTGGTACAATTTTCATTTAAAATCTTTGCACTTGTATATTTTTATATACTAGCATAGATTATCGTCTGTCTCTTTAAAGTTATTTTATAACTTACTTATATGGGGACAGTTCTAGAATACCTCTTACACTATTTGAGTATTTGGAGGTAAACATGAATTACATGAAACTGATGTTCACTAACTTTTAGTGAACACACATACTGTAGAATTCAGACTCAATGTACGCAAGTAGTGTCAACACCATCATCAAAACTGATGCTTTATCCCTGATCGGGTAAAAGTCATCTGAATCGATATAACTTACTTCATGTCATTACAGTAAACAACAGAGATGCGTCCATAAACCCCATTACTTGGGTACGAAAACTCATGAATAGATCCGTCAATGTTGTCATATCAGGCAATATACGAATCCATTCCAACAAGGGGAGGAACGAGAGGTTCCTTCTCGCAAGACATGACACGCGAGTACAAGAATCATAGTGAAAACTAAGAAGCCTGAAGTTGTTTAACAACTTGAGATATCACTATGAGAGTGTATACAAACAACTAGGGAATGTGATGCCAAGCTACCTTACACTCCCAGTGGACTTGATGTTCTTGAATTGACAGGAATAATGAAATCAAGTCTACTCATTTCATAACCATACACAAAAGCCTAGGCTCCCTACGGCGGACTAGGTCACATATAAACAATGTTCTTCCAAGAAATATAAGCATTTCGGATCGTACGGTCAAGAGACTGGAAACGAATCCGTATCACATTGAACAGACTTGGGGAAACTCTAAATACAGCTTAGCATAAACATGAGAAACACATGATATCAAAGCCTCTCTACCTATACAAAGAAAAAGTAGTACCCGACAACTACGCTTAAATTTCGGGACGAAATTTCTTTAACAAGGGGAGACTGTAACAACTAGTACCAAACCGTACAGCAAGTCCGTACGGTGTGTGTACTTTCACAATTTACTATGTGTAAATACAGTGCGTAAACAGTTGTGTGACAACAAAACCCTGAAAGCAAACAACAGTTGTATGTGTTTAAGTGAAAACTTAAATACAGCAAATACAACAACTCCATAGAAACAACAGTGTACAATCAAACGACAAGAACATATCGGTTGCGATCTGATATCTATAGATGACAGGAATCAGATGACCGATGAATCAGTATGAAAACAAAGTGAAAACAAGACGTCTAGTTGAGTCCGACAATGAGGAAACACAATTCAAATCATATTGCAGTGACGTTTCAGAATAATAAACTGACAGCGTGTTTGCGTGGGTGACTGATATACTTTAATTTATACATATTATTCGACTCAAATTCCCCCGGTTTTAACGTTAATAACATGCAAATTCATTCACAAATAGTCCTAATTATTGTTTTTGTGAATTTGTAGGATAAACGGCCTTGCTCGGAAGAAAATCAAGCGTTGTATGGAATTTCAGCATTTTCTGAGCAAATCCCCAGATGCGCACTGTCATGCCAAATCGTGCACTAGCAGTGCCGGCCCATGCACGACCGTGCACAACTTAGCACGACCGTGCAATCAGGTAGTGCTAGGCCATGCATGGCAGTGCTGGCCTATGCACGACCATGCACCTTTTTGCATGACCGTGCAACAAGGTAGTGCTAGGCCATGCATGGTAGTGCCGGCCTATGCACGACCGTGCATAAGCCAAGCATGACAGTGCAGACTAGCCAATGCCGGGCCAAAGCAAGGTAGTGCCGGGCCAAATGGAGGTAGTGCCGGCCATGACGACTTGCGCACGACCGTGCGACTTTTGGCACGACCGTGCCTGACACCTCGAGTTAATTTTCGAGACTTAGCTGAAAATGGCAACTTCGACAACCGTCCCAGACCGAAAGTGAAGTACTGTAGCACCTTGCACGACCGGGCCAAGTTCCAGAATTTCTATAAATTCACCTTTTCACCTCATTTCAAAGGGTTGGACTTCCTGGAGCCAAAATACCTTCTGTTCAGATTTCTTGAAGCTGTCTAAGGTAGATTGTGAAGGTCTTGAAGATCCAAGGAGCATCTAACACCATCTTGTTTCAATCCTTGCTTGCTAGTGGTTTGCATTTTGTTATTTTAATCATGTCTCTTGTTAATTCTAGCTACTTTATTATTGTTCTTGTAAGCCTTATGGGCTAAACACTTCATTGTCTAGATTATGATGAAACTTTTGTTTATGTGATGATGATTTTATGAATTGGTCAAATGGGTTTATGTCAAGATTCAAGATGAAGTTATGATTGTATTCCAATGATGTTGTAAATTTGTGTAGGTTGATTAGTGTTCAAGAATGATGAATGTTTAATCATACTATGTTGGAAAACCATGATCAAGCATTTGTTTATAATCTTACAACTTGTTTTTAAGATTATGCCATGAGATTAGGAATGATAATTGGTTTCTTGAATGTTATAAAACTTGCACAAGTATACTTTCTTTCACTAAAGTTTGGAAAAACCATGGTGATATTATAATTTGTTGAATATGATTAACATGTGAGTTAGGAAATTATGGCCAAATGACCTCATTTGCATGATTGCGTTCATAGATTGTAAGTTGGAAGAAATTATGACTTTGTTGAATTTATGCAACTTAGGGTGATTAGTGTGTATAAGTCATATTAGTTTTCCTTAAGTTGTAGAATTAAGATTCTTGACGGATGACTAATTCTTGATTAAATCTTGACATAGACCTTGACATTAGGCTTCATAAAATAATCCTAGGTGATTAGAATGTGTTTATCATTTTAATTTTCCAAAAGATTATAGGATTAGATATCTTTGACCGGAATCTAGTCAACATTTGGGTTACCAATTCATAATAATCACATCACTAGACTAAGTGGATTCATGATCTAGGCAATTTTCTTAGACTTTAGATTTTTCCAAAAAAAAAATCCTTCATTTAGTTATTATTTTAAAATTCACAAAACCCAACTTTTCATGTGTTTGCTAAACATTGACCGAGATCGACTAGCTGCACGGCCGTGCCCTTTTGCTGATGCACGACCGTGCGGCCCGTACGCACGACCGTGCAACGTGTCAGATTTCTCCAATAATTACTCCTTTTGACCCCATCTTTCCTCATAATTCGGTTTTGCAACCTCCAGATCGGTTTTCATCAATTCCGCTCGATTTTTCTCTTCCAATTCAAGAATCAAAGGTATAAATCTCCTCCAATCCTTCAATTGATCTTTCTTTTCAATGAAATTCCTAAACTTCTTAGATTTGTCCAAATTAGGGCTTGTAAATACACCATTTTGTTTATATTTTCTAGGATCTGTAGAAATGTTGTTAATTTTTGGGTTGTTGATGGAAAATCTCGTGTTTGTTCGACTTTGATTTCGGTTCTACACGGTGCACTACCGTGCGGCTATACCGCACGACCGTGCGCTAACCACGCACGACCGTGCTCAACGACAGTGCCACATTTGCACTGCCCGTGCGATGAACAAACTTACGAGGTGCACAACCGTGCATAGACCTGCACGACCGTGCGGTTTGGCAGTGCAACCATTGCACTGCCCGTGCATAGGTCATTCTGAGGGTGGCACGACCGTGCCTTAGACACGCACGACCGTGCGCCTAGGCTGTGCCAGCCCTGCACTGCCAGTGCATGCTTCATTTTGGGTTGGCACTGCCGTGCAAGTTTCTGCACGACCGTGCATGTGTCCAGATCAGCCCAGTTTTTGTTCCTTTTTTGTTCGATTTTTTTTCTTTCTTTTTCTTTTCGTTCTTGGAAACTAATTTTTTTGGAAATTTTCTTGAACAGATGGATCACCCTTTCCTACGATTTGATCCGAACGATGAGCGAGACGCCCCATGTATTCCCATGCTGCATTCTTTATGGGGGTGTAGGCGCCAGATCGAGCCTATGAAGTGCCTTAGTTGGGACTTAGTTGTCAGTCTTAATCAACAAACACGTCTTCAGCAACTGATCACCGAGCCGTGGTCCCGCCTTTTTTATATTAACCGTCCTCAGTACCGTGAGCTGATCTTGGAGTTCTTTTCGTCATACTCCTTCAGTTTCCCTTCCCAAGATGTTTACCGAAAACGTTTTGGATTGACTTTCCGCTCGGGGGGACGTTGGAGGAAACTTTCGGTCACACAGTTCGCGACTAGGATGGGTTTATATACAGAAGGAGAGTTAGCTTCAGAAGTGTTTGATGGATTGCACGACTTCGAGGACGAGATTGAGAAGGCCACGTTTTGGGCCGAGGTTGCTGAGGGGGTTTATGATCCCCAAACAGCGAAGGCCACAAAACTTCGTGACCCGCTGCACAGGTTCATTCATTGGATACTCGTAGGTACCATCTTACAGCGAGGCGATAGCTTGGGCAATGTGCCCACTAGAGATTTGTTTTATCTCTACTGCTTGGTCAGGGGCATCCATTGTAACATTGCCCATTGCTTAGCCTTCTTTCTGACTACCAGTTCGGGCAAGCTAGCGTCCAGCCACATTTGCGGGGGCGCCTACATCACACAGCTGGCTGATTCCTTTGGGCTTCTGACCGAAGAGAACATCGCCGGCTTCACTCATGTATGTGATACATCCCCGCTTGATATGTGAACTCTTCGTTACATGAAGATAGTGGAGCAGATGCCGGTCGGGATGCGGTTGAAGGGTGGGGATGGTCGGATCTGGGATCCAGTCCCTGAGGAGAATGAAGAAGAGGAGGACGAAGAGGAACACGAGGAGGAGAGGGGCCCCGAAGGAGGGGGGCCACATGGTATGGGACTTGGGGGTTTTGACTACGGGTATCCCCCCAATGATGAGTTTTTGGACCTTGCACCCACTCATGGTCCGGACCCCCCGTCCAATCTGGACTTGTGGCACCGATTTTTGGGATTGCAGGTGTCCCAGGAGGAGCTGCACGCTGAGCAGCAAAGATTTAATCAGCGTATAGATAATTTTCAGACTGAGCAGACCAGGCAGTATGATTTGCTGCATCAGATACAGGACGACCAGAGACGGAGCTTTGAGTGGCTTTTTGCGTCTCATCAGTCGGCTGCGGCTTTTCATCAGTTCGATGTTTCTGAGCCACCACGGTTTGACTATGGCTATTCTTCAGGTGGTGCGCAGAAACGTTCCAGGGGAGGTCATGATGGAGAAGCGAGCGGTTCGGGACCGCATCATGATGAAGAGGACTAGTCTGATGTCCTCCCTCCCCCGCAGTTTAGTTTAGTCTGATGGTTATCTATATTTTTGAGAGTTATACATTTTGCAGTACGTATTAACTCTGTTTAGTGTAGTTTTTATTTTTTATTTTTTATTTGGGTTGTAAACAATATTTTTGGTTGGTTGTTTTATGGATTGATGTATCTGGTGCTTTGGTTTTGGTCCCTTGGTTGTTGTGAGTTGTTACTTTCCGCTTTGTTTCGTAGATGATTTTCAGTGCAGGTACACGGCATGTTCTTATCGTTGCACGGCTCAAGCAGATTTTACACGCCGGCCTCTCCAAAGACCCGTAGGGAAGTCTTATTCCTTTTCACGTTCGTGCAAGATCACTCTTATTTTTCGCATGTTGTTGTTGCACAATAGGGACATTGTGCAATTCAAGTGTGGGGAGGGGTATACTTTCGGGGTAAACGTTTATTGTTGATATAACTTTGTTTGTCCAAGAGTAATAAGCATTTTTGCAAAGAACCTTTTATTGTTTTTGGTGCAATTAATTTGTTTTGTAATCAACAAGTTAAGCAAACAAGTTTTTTTTTTTGATAATTAAAACGAGGCTTGTTTTGATAAAGGGTATCTTAATTTGGAATTCTTAACAAGTGAAATAAATTTTTTTTTGTTTCATAAATTGTGATTAGACGAAAGGAGGAACTACAAGTTATATCTTATATTTTTACCCATTCCTTCCATTTTTTGTGAGCATTTGAAACCTTGAACATTAGTAGTCATTGCATATTTTATGGATTGAGTGTGCCGGATGTTTCATTCAAATTAATATTTGTTTAAAACATACATCTCCATAGTCATAAGTTTGAACAAAGTTGTATTTAATCAAGGCCTTAAAACAAACCCTCATCACCACTTTCTCTATCAACCCATTTCTTTTATTGAAATCCAAATTCAATGTTGGCAAGGAGTTCTATTTCCTTTTAGTAGTTCTTGTGGAACAAATAATTAAGCAACATAATGTTTGCTTGTTGATGTATATAAGTCAAAAAAAAAATCTCATTTAAGACAAAAAGGCTTAGTAGTATATATTTTGTTTTCAGATTCTTAGCCAACGGATTTCCCTTATCTCAATCCTGCTATCCCCAACCATCATCCAATCCAAACACAACCCAATAAAAGGCCCTTGGATTAAATTATGCTTTGTTTTTGCTAATTGATTAAGAGTTGATTTTTATTACAAATATCATGTTTGTTGATCCATTGTCTTGGCAATTGAGTGTTCTATACATACACATTACATGTATGAATCCGAAATAAACCGAGTATGTGTGAACATTGTGAGAAATATAGGATGTAACATGTTAGTGAATCCTCTTGTTTATAAACTCTTGATGATAATTTTAATTTTATTTTCTTGCTAACAACTTCAAATTTGGTAAACCTTTGAAAAAAAATCTAAGTTTTTGATTATTTGATTCATCTTTGCTTACAAGTTGATTTTTGCAAATTGCTTTCACCATTAAGGTTCATTGTTTGCTTGAGGACAAGCAGAGTTCAAGTGTGGGGATGTTTGATATACTTTAATTTATACATATTATTAGACTCAAATTCCCCCGGTTTTAACGTTAATAACATGCAAATTCATTCACAAATAGTCCTAATTATTGTTTTTGTGAATTTGTAGGATAAACGGCCTTGCTCGGAAGAAAATCAAGCGTTGTATGGAATTTCAGCATTTTCTGAGCAAATCCCCAGATGCGCACAGTCATGCCAAATCTTGCACTGGCAGTGCCGGCCCATGCACGACCGTGCACAACTTTGCACGACCGTGCAATCAGGTAGTGCTAGGCCATGCATGGCAGTGCTGGCCTCTGCACGACCGTGCACCTTTTTGCATGACCGTGCAACCAGGTAGTGCTAGGCCATGCATGGTGGTGCCGGCCTATGCACGACCATGCATAAGCCAAGCACGACCGTGCAGACTAGCCACTGCCGGGCCAAAGCAAGGTAGTGTCGGGCCAAATGGAGGTAGTGCCGGCCATGACTACTTGCGCACGACCGTGCGACTTTTGGCACGACCGTGCTTGACACCTCGAGTCAATTTTCAAGACTTAGCTGAAAATGGCAACTTGACAACCGTCCCAGACCAAAAGTGAAGTACTGTAGCACCTTGCACGACCGTGCACCTATGGTGCACGACCGTGCCAAGTTCCAGAATTTCTATAAATTCAGATTTCTATAAATTCAGCTCTTCACCTCATTTCAAGGGGTTGGACTTCCTGGAGCCAAAATACCTTCTGTTCAGATTTCTTGAAGCTGTCTAAGGGAGATTGTGAAGGTCTTGAAGATCCAAGGAGCATATAACACCATCTTGTTTCAATCCTTGCTTGCTAGTGGTTTGCATTTTGTTATTTTAATCATGTCTCTTGTTAATTCTAGCTACTTTGTTATTGTTCTTGTAAGCCTTATGGGCTAAACACTTCATTGTCTAGATTATGATGAAACTTTTGTTTATGTGATGATGATTTTATGAATTGGTCAAATGGGTTTATGTCAAGATTCAAGATGAAGTTATGATTGTATTCCAATGATGTTGTAAATTTGTGTAGGTTGATTAGTGTTCAAGAATGATGAATGTTTAATCATACTATGTTGGAAAACCATGATCAAGCATTTGTTTATAATCTTACAACTTGTTTTTAAGATTATGCCATGAGATTAGGAATGATAATTGGTTTCTTGAATGTTATAAAACTTGCACAAGTATACTTTCTTTCACTAAAGTTTGGAAAAACCATGGTGATATCATAATTTGTTGAATATGATTAACATGTGAGTTAGGAAATTATGGCCAAATGACCTCATTTGCATGATTGTGTTCATAGATTGTAAGTTGGAAGAAATTATGACTTTGTTGAATTTATGCAACTTAGGGTGATTAGTGTGTATAAGTCATATTAGTTTTCCTTAAGTTGTAGAATTAAGATTCTTGATGGATGACTAATTCTTGATTAAATCTTGACATAGACCTTGACATTAGGCTTCATAAAATAATCCTAGGTGATTAGAATGTGTTTATCATTTTAATTTTCCAAAAGATTATAGGATTAGATATCTTTGACCGGAATCTAGTCAACATTTGGGTTACCAATTCATAATAATCACATCACTAGACTAAGTGGATTCATGATCTAGGCAATTTTCTTAGACTTTAGATTTTTCCAAAAAAAAAATCCTTCTTTTAGTTATTATTTTAAAATTCACAAAACCCAACTTTTCATGTGTTTGCTAAACATTGACCGAGATTTAGTATCGAGAGCTATGGTGTCCACGGATTGATATTCGGTTCTTACCATAAGCTATATTGTTATGCGATAGGTACACTTGCCTATTGTGTGTGATTTAATTCTTAGTAAAAACCATTTTTAAAACTAAAATCTGTGTGAAAAACCCATTTAATAAATATATAGTTTCACGCACATCAGTGACGATTCACGCAAACATATCTGTGAGTTTAACGTTCTGAACGATAACTGATAACTAGAAAACCAAATCAGAAAGTGAAACATACGATCGTGTTCGTACAGTTAGCGCTCTGTATGAAGACGCGCGTAAGTGACGCGATCTGACGAAACGGAAACGAAAACACGACACGAATGACTTTAAATTAATAAAATAAGATAATAATATTTTACAATTTTAAAACTCATCAAAATAATTAAATTTATCTTCTTTTATCTATTACAAATTAAGTACGCGTAATTTTCCGGATACGCGACGAAATCGCGAACCAAGCAACAAAAACGAACCCGAACTTACTCGGGGTATAAATACCCACCATGAGTTCATTTTTATACATTTTACACTTCTTCTTCCCCACACCAAACCCAAATCCCGGTTTCAAGATCCACCATCATTTCCAACCTTCATAACTCCATATCTCTCTCATTTCTTAACCAAATCGCTCCATCTTTGGACGTACACGAAGCTCTCATCAAGCCCTACACGAAAGTACAACCGATCTGGAACGAAAACCATCTGATTCGAGGTAATCTGTGATGATAAGTTCCGAAAATTAGGGTTTTCTTCCTTGTCGTTCGACCTCAAACCCTAGCCGGCCATGTACCATCCCCTCCAAACCCTTCGCATCTGAGAACCTTTGGGTGCACATCACCATCATAGAACATCACCACACCACACCTTGCAGTCTTGGGTACCCACCTGGACGACGGCCGAATCACCCCTAAGGCCGAATGGCCTAATGCCGAAGGAGCTGTGTCAACCAGACGGCCGAATGGCATACCACCTCTCATTCGCTGCTACCCTCATACTCCCACCTCATTCGGCCATCAAGAGAGTATGAACTACATTCGGCCAAAGATCAGGGAAAATCTCATTCGACCTAGACTCCTTCATTCGACCAAGATTGTTTCATTCGGCCACCATGCATTCGTTGGGTCATGTTATTCGAACAGAAACTGCACAGGCCCAACTTCATCACTTAGCCCACCAGAAGGCCCACTTATGCAGCCCCACTTTACTGTTATGGCCCAACATTTCAATTGGCTAAACAACATGATTCGGCCCATGTTGGCCCAAGGAGCCCATGGTCCGTGTAATTCGAATCATGCATTTAGGCTAGCCCAAAGACACTTGGTCCGGCCCAATAGGAGTATACGGATCCAATAACAGCCCAAACCCAATTTATTTCGGCCCAAGTAAATTCAATTGGCCATGACATCTCATTTGGCCCAATCCCATCATTCGGCCACCTTGATTGTTTCGGCTCACATGGTTTAACTACAAATCAACACATGAAACTATATCGCAAGGGTTAACATGCACGGGTTGGGTAACCTAATACTACAAAGGTGGTGGAAAACCATGTTAAACAAGCACATAAAATCAAGGGTCTTGCTATCAAAATACTAGAAAGATCACGGTTATATTAAGGCATTACAAGGATTACATGCAAGGTTTTCATACATAAACATAAGTTTATACTTAGAATCTCCGTTATTATGACATTGATTCAAGGTTAACATAAAACCAATAACAAAGAGGGTAACCTTAACCTAATTGAGTTAAGTGTGTTTAACTCAAGGACAAGTAAACAGGGCCGAATGACGACCGAGACTTACAAGTGTTAGCCAGTATTATGGCTAAAACATACACGTACATAAAACACCTATAACTTATACTCATAAGTTACAAATATTGTGAAATCAACACAGGATCTTGAAAACAACATTCAAGTACAACAAAGAGCGCGTACACTCTCGTTTAAGCTAAGTCAACCCTCAACAACAACAAGGTGAGTTCATATGCCCCTTTTCTTAATCTTTACTGATTTCAAAGCTCGGGGCTGAGAAACATGCAAAACTTTTATTTACTTAAAAGTTTCTATTCACATATTGCTTATTTCATGATTTAGATAATAATAGTTTATCTTTATTATCATTGATAATTACATGCTTGGTTGACTGATATTATCATACTTGAGACAATTAGGAAGATACATGCCATTATAGCTTCCTGACACTTGTATGCACTAGAATAATATAAGTTGTTAAGAATATATCTTGCAACAGTTTATTATTCTTACACGATAGAACAACGGGGAAAACCATGGGATAACATGCCAATAACAATTACTAACGACAAGAATGATCATCATGATAAGGTAACTTCATGATAACAAGATCATTCACACCTCACTAACATCGTGTATAAGACATGTTCTTATGTCACTTTGTTCAAGATAGCTAGAACACTCAACATTGTGATAACAGTTAGGACATTTACTTGTGATATCGAGGATGATATCGCATGCACACGCTGTCGGGATGGCATTCCCCACATACATTATCATTACTACTTAAGACTCTGCTTAGAGCACATCTTATCACCGACTTAGGAAGATGGTTATGCAACCATAGACCAGTCGGGTAAACACGAATATTAAACATTAGAACTTGGGTTAATCCAATTAAATCATACCAGGCACGAGAGGTGCTATCAATCTAATTGATAACATACATAAAATTTAGAGAACGGATTCATTACAATAGATATCGTGGGAGGATATCTTACACACCGGGCTGATCGGAAATGACAGCTACTAAGACTATTACGTCTCTAACTAGGAATCACAAGCAGGACACTTTACACACCGGGCTGGAAAGGGGGTGACAGCTACTGGGACTATAATGTCCCTACCTAGGTATCGAGTATGATATCTTACACACCGGACTGGTTAGTACTGACAGTCATAGAAACTATTAAGTTTCGCTCTAGATATCGAGTATGATATCTTACATGCCGGGCTAATCATTAAGGAATAGCTAAAAGAGACTACTATGTTCCTTTGTTCAATTGTTTGGGTATTTTACACGTTGGACTAATCAGTAATGATTTGTTACAGAAACTATTAAGTTTCCTTCTAGATATCGAGTATGATATCTTACATGCCGGGCTAATCCGTAAGGAATAGCTAACAGAAACGATTTCGTTTCTTACTTATGTCATTGGGTTATATTACATGCCGGGCTAATCCGTAAGGAATAGCTAACAAAGATTTTATGTCTCTTTATTCAATTATTGGTTTATTTTACACACCAGCTAATCCGTAAGGATTAGTTAGCAGAGATGATTACATCTCTTAGTTTATTCATTGGGTTATTTTACATGCCGGCTGTTCCATAAGGAATGGTTAACAGAGATAATTCTGTCTCTATCTCTCTTTCATTATTGGGATAAACATACCGGGAAATCATGGGTGAAAGGAAATGGGTATCCATCGTCGTATTACAGGTAGTGTCGAGTGCAGTTAAGCATGTGGTGGGGTGGCGTCTGGGCTTGACCCTTTCGTATGCCCCTATATATAAGCATGCTTGACTGGATGAGACATTATCTGTGCATACAACCATGGAGAGGACATTGTGTGAAACATGGGATTCAATTAACAATACAACTTGTGTGAAACGCTGTGAACATGATTGACAAGAATTCAATGGTTTTCAATTACTAAACTTATGAACTCACCAACCTAGTGTTGACTTTGTTTAAATGCATGTTTTCTCAGGTGACGAACAGGTTTAGTCATCAACTTTCAAGGATTAAGCTAGTGGACTCTAGAAGACCTAGCTTCATTTTCTGCCAACATACTTTTGAATGACAAACAATGAATCATCTTTTGTAAATCTTGTGCAGCTACAAGATAGAAACTCAATGATTCTTTTTGGATAGATTTACTTAGTTAAATTATGAACAGAACATTGTAATTTAACTTTGTAATTCTATATCATATGTCCTGTTAGCATTTCTCATCATACATCATGTGCTATACAAACAATCTGATCATTTGATTATCATTCAAGATATCGCGCCCCGGGAACCTTCCGCCCGGCGGGAAAGTCGATCCAGCCCGCCGGCTCGGGGTGTGACGACAACGAAGATCTACCATAAACGACGATCCCTGGAGGTTACCCACAACACATTTTGTCAAACAATCCTTTGATCCTTAACTTTTACCTTTGCAGTCATTTACAAAACCATCACCATCTTTGACAATATCGACTTTTGAACAGGATAAACTAAAAAACAAAGCTCTTTTTCTACCCTTTAGTCAAGTCAATATTGCTTTCACAAGTAATACGGAATCATATTTTGAAAACAACTCATTAGTAGCTTCCTCAAAAGCACCAGAGGTCTTACCCATTGAAGGTGTAAACCCCACGTCCGTGTTTCTTCAAGATTTGACTCAACAATCTTCTCCAAAAGTATTTCCATGTGTTCCAGATTCTAAAGAATCTTTATCTGAATAACAAGATTTCTCAGAAGATCTTTAACAAATGTTTCTAGCAGAACCAGAACCTAAAGTCCAGAAAACATTTGATTATGATTATGAACTAGAAGAAGCTGCCTCGGTAACTGTTGTTGTAGGAGAGCTCAACCAACGGTAGGTGAGTCTCCCAGCTCCTACGAAAGTCAATTACACATGCTCGAAGCATCTCCTCCAATGTTTGAATCGTTCGTTCACTCTGCCCATCAGTTTGCGGGTGATAGGAAGTAGTCATATCCAATCTCGTGCCTAGTTCCTTGTGTAAGGACTTCCATAAGTGTGCCGTAAATCTGCTATCATGATCAGAGATTATCGAGATTGGTACTCCATGTTGCATGACTATTTACATTAGATATTTCCTGGTCAATTTATCTAGTTTTCCCGTTTCCTTAATGGGAAGGAAATGTGCACACTTTGTTAGTCGGTCTACGATCACCGAAACGGTATCGCAACAACTTGCGGTTTTGGACAGCTTGTTGATAAAGTCCATGGAAATCTGCTCCCATTTCAATAGCGGTATCTTAGGTTGTTGGAGAAGTCCTGATTGCTTCTTGTATTTGACCTTGACCTTTGAGCAAGTCAGACACTTACTCACATGAGTCGCAATGTGGGACTTCATTTTTGGCCACTACTATGTTGTCTTCAAATCGTGGTACATCTTGTCCGAACCAGGACGTACTATGTATCGGATCTTGTGAGCTTCATCCATCACTACGCTTCTCAATCCTCCGTAGCTTGGAACCCAAATTCGGTACATAAAGTAGTATGTTCCATTGGTCTTTACCTCTAGTTGTATATCCATGCCGCACAAGGATTCATGAGTGAGGTTCTCGGCCTTTAGAGCTTCTTGTTATGCATCCCGAATTTTTCTAGGCAGAGAAACTTGGTCTAATGAAACCTTTGTCTAGAAGTTCTTGAAGTTGACTAGACAGTTCTTGCATCTCAGATGGTGCTAATCGATATGGTGACTTCGCCACTGGGTTTGCTCCAGGGACGAGATCGATTCTAAACTCTACTTGTTTGATCGGTGGTAGTCCAGGCAAGTCTTCTGGAAATACATCCGGATAATCTCTGATGACCGGAACGTCTCCAACTGTTTTCTTTTCAAGTTTCTTCTCTACCACGTGAGCCAGGAATGCACAGTATTTCTTCTTCAAGTACTTACTAGCCTTGATGCACGACACAATCTTCAATCTGCGGCAGGGTTTCTCGCCGTAAACTTGCATCGTTTCGCTGGACGGTAGGGGAATTCGAATAAGTTTCTCCGAGCATACAATCTCGGCGTGGTTTTTGGATAGCCAATCCATTCCCACTACGACTTCGAAACTTCCGAGTGTCATAAGAATAAGATCGATGAGGAAAAGATGGTCGTTTAATATTAATTCACAATCACGAATTATTGAATTTACTAACACGGTCTTACCATCCGCTACCTCTACGGTGTAAGGATCAGTAAGTATAGATGATTGTATATTAAACAGGGAAGCAGTATTAGTAGAGACAAAACTCTTATCGGCACCAGTGTCAAATATGATAGAAACATAGTGATCATTAATGAGAAATGTAACCATGACTATTGTTTGTTCCTCGCATGCTTCGGTAGTTCCTATAACAAAGGCACGAGCAGTAGCAGTTGTAGCGGCATTGTTAAGTTTCGGGCACTGGTTTTTCAAGTGTCCCTCTGCTCCACAGTTATAACAGGCCCTTCCACCAGTAGTAGCAAGATTAGCGGTGGTAGTTGTAGCAGCAGCAAGATGAGCGGCTCGACACATTGCTGCTAAATGTCCGAACCGTCCACACTTGAGACATTTTCTGCATGGGGTAGTGGGTAGGTGATGGTATTGACATTTGGTACAAAGTGGGTACGGACCGGTATAAGGCTTTCTGGCCGTAGCAAGTTGAGGAATAGCAGTAACAGGAGTGGCTTGCACAGGTGTAGCTGCAGTCAAGGCTGCATTGTTCTTGATCGTCCTCTGTTTCTACTTCTTCTTCTTGGGTTGGTTCTGTTCAGGCTTCTTGACTTCATCCGTTTGTGGCCGCTTGTATCCCTTCTGAGTTAGTACGCCAGCCTTGACATACTCTTTAGTAAGAGTAGCGCCAAGATGAATTGCCGCCTCCAGAGTAGTGGGGTTACTCCCCATAACGGTTCCTCTAATGACTAAGGGTAAGCCTTCAATGTACTTCTCTATCCTGCGGGATAGAGGAGTAACTAGATGTGGCACCAGAATGCACAACTCATGGAAACGAGTTGTATATTTCGCGCTTTCGCCACTGTCTTGGACCAAATTCCACATTTCAACCTCAAGTTTCTTCAGTTCATGGCGTGGACAAAACTGTTCCACAAGTATCTTCTTGAAATCTTCCCACGGTAAGGCCAAAGCAACTTCCCATCCTCTGGTGTTCTTCTCCAAATTCCACCAGGTGAGTGCGCCCTTGTGAAAAGTGCTTGAAGGCATCTTGACCTTTAGGTTTTCTGGGCATCCGGTGAAGTCTAGGATGTCCTCAATGCTTTGCAGCCATTGCAGTAGACTGGTAGCTCCCTCAATACCAGCGTACTTAGGAGGCTTAGCATCATTGAACCGCTTGAAAGTGAAGGTAGCTGTTCCGACGTTGTGGGCATTTGAGTTGTTTGCTGAATCACTGGCACTTCCCCGAAGGTTCTGGGTGATATCAGTTACCATACCCAGAAGGACATCCCTCATATGTATGGCGATGGCCCGGGCAATTTTATTGATCTCATCATCATTGCGACTTGTTGAACCCTCGCCGTTGGGATCACGTCGAGGAGTCATTCTATGAATAGAAAGCCACAAGTGGGTCATTAATGAGAAAGGATACAATTGAGTTTGCATGATAAAGTTAGTAATATGCTCATACTACTAATATTATCATTCAATTGTAATACGAGTAAGCACACAAAATCAGTTAACATAGGACCAGTTAACCTATTAGCATACTTCTCATAGGATTGTGTACAATGTGTCATAAGATTTCCCCATGATCTTTGATCACCTAAACTATGATGGAATCTATGGATAAATTATGGTTGAATTATGTGTGCACCTACAAACAATTGTTAACATGTAGAATTAAATCGTATGTGTGTCCTACATTTTTCTCGTTAACCTATGTTAGTAAGTACTAAGCATGTAATCACTTAAGACTACACATAATGATTGTTCACCTGATTGATTCACACACAATGGTTGACTCCCCTATGGTTGATTAGCACAATGATTGTTTAACACAATGATTTTATCTCAAATGGTTGTATTTCATATGTTTGACAAATGTTCAATGATTCCAGTTGCTCCTGGATTTTCACTTCAAATACGAACGCCGAATTCCCCCTGTCATACTGAAGTTAGTTTATATATAGGGCATACGTAGGGTCAAGCTAACTACCTACCCAGCCGACATCCCACCACCACTTCAGTATGCCAGAGCTTGGCCGCCATTTGTATTTGAAGTTAGGATCCCAACTCTTGATTGATTATGATTAATTCATGATTGTCTCTTGTCCTATGAATATGATTATGATTGTGTAAACCATGGTTCTTAATTTACTTGAATCAAGACCTTAGGTTTTAGTATATGTGTCCTAGGTTAATTAACCTAGATTCCCAATACTTACAGTATTGAGTATAATGATCTCCTTGTATGACTTCAACTAAAGAATACTGTTACATAGATTCTAAATTATGAAGTCCTAATGATGATGAATACATGATAATGATAACATGATGAGAATTTCAGATCAAAGATACTAAGAATACAGATCTTTTCCTCTGAAACCCTTTGATGAATATGTGTTGAGAAATTTAGTTCGGTTTCTAAAATTATATAATCACGATCCAAATTTCTTGACTCGATATCTAATCTTAGAAAGGTATGCCTAAGATCTTTCAAGCTTAATGTAGACTTAATGCTTCCTTAAGTTTACTTAGATCCTAAGTATCCTCAAGCTTATAGCTCTTAGTCCTATGAGGTAGCTTAGGTTATAGTCTAGGTCATCAATTATTGGGTTTTTCCTAGTTCTCTACAACCTAGGCTCTGATACCAACCTGTCACACCCCCTGCGCTGCGTGCGGAATCCACAGCGCGGTGACGATCGATGGTTGAATCATACACTAGTATTGAATAAGAACAACCAAAATGCATTACTAAATTTCATAGATATTAGACCATTGTTTAGTTACAGACAATCTATCTATCTCCCCATAAGAATGACAACTATAGACCCAAAAATATTGTTTACAAAATAAGACTCAGACAAGACAATTAAACAATTAGGATTATGTGACTTTCTAATCCATCCTAGCTTGTTTCTTCATCTTGTTCTATCTTAACTATGGTGTCCTTAGTTGTCCTTGTGAAGCTCTAAACCTGATTACCTGAAACACGTGAAAAGTAACTGTCAACTACATAAGTAGTTGGTGAGAACAATAGGTTTAACAGTTGTAAACATGAATCTGCATTGTAAGGCGTATGTAATAAGCAGTGAATGAAAATACATGGATGGTTGCAACCCAAACTAACATCAAGTAAGAATAATGTGTGCAAACAGTCAAAAGACCATTTACTAGAAAAGCAAACATATAATCAAGTCCCAAACTACGTTTGGAGTCAGAAAATTAGTCAGCAAACGCATTCAACACGAGTTGTACTAACGAGTTTACTCAGAAGACAACTCCGTGTTGACGTAACCCGGGCAATATGACTTATGCTGATAAATTTAATTAACAGCAATTTCATATTACCGTAATGCAACCAATTCTGCAGTTAGTTTTTAAAACAAATTTAAAAGCTAACTCCAGCTTTGGCGTAACCAATGTGTTTCCCGCTTTCCCTTGTTGTGATCACCCAGTACTAACGCTATAAGAATAAGAATATGTGTCTTCATGTGTGTATAAGTTTGTTCACAACGATGAACACCATGCTTTTAAATACTTTGATTTGAAACCTTTGGTTGAATGCCTCATTTGATTACCATGATTTGAAAACCTTGCTTGAATACCCTGAATTGAAATCCTTTGATTGAATATCACCATGAAAACTATTGATTGAATACCTTGTTTTGAAACCCTTGATTGAATACTGAGAATAGTGTCCTTGTATAATAACAAGGTTTATAAAATAATATTTTATCGAAAGCACAAGTTTATAGTAAAAGAGTTTATAAAAACTTATTCTTTAAAAGTGTTTAAGATTTATAAAACCATTTTTGTGTAAAACAGTTGTAAAACAGTTTAGAGAACTTTTTATAAAACCTTTTAGTAGAAAATGTTTAATAGTTGATAAATCCTTTTGAATACATGAGAAATCATTTCAAAATAGTTGAGAAATCCCTTCAATTTGTATAGTGAACCTGTGTTGGTTGAAAAATAGCATGAATACTGTATATGAAATATGATTGTATAAAGTGTTTTTGGTCACGTGTTCCACCCCAAAACAGTTGTAAAACAGTAAAAGAGGGGCTAAAGTTCTCACCTGACAGCAGTAGACTCTGAACCAGAACAAGTAGCAAGTAGCAAACAAGACTTCAAACTAGTTCCTATATCATTGTAATCATACATAGAATATAAGATTTGTGATATTGTACTCTTTGATTGATTGATTGACTTGGGTTATTATGATCCTGATTAACCACTGAATAACTTGTTTTTAACCAATTCGAATCATTATGAAGACAATTCTTGAATGTTAGATTTATGTATTATCAAAATGTTGTCATCTTTGTAACGAATGCATGTTTATTGAAATTTAACTAGTGGCCTTATGTTGGGCCAACTATCCCATATGAGCCAACTGTAACTGGGCCTAAGGGTTAGTCAAGGGCCCAACAAGTTCTCATGGGCCACGTGGGATTATGGTCAGGCTGAAATGATTTACGCATGGGCTTATTAGGCCATGATGATCCCATTCTATTTATTAAGCAAATTCGAGTGTCACGGGCCAATGTGTATGATGTTGGGTCCATGCAGTTGTTATTGGGCCAGTTAGATTATGGCTAAATAATATGTTCGTGGGCTGGACTCATGGTATGAATAGGATAATGGGCCCATTAAAATGAATTGGGCCGAAGAACGAGCACCATGAATTGAATTGCTTGGGCCAAATCTTACAACATGGGCCGAACCACTATGCTTAACTGAATCAGTGAAACACATGGATGAGGTGTTCCTACAACCAGTGAAACTTTATGGTTCCATGGGCTAGGTTCGGCGATCTTGCAAGATTTGTGGCTCTAGGGTTCGGCTGTAGACATGGTTCGCCGGGGTTCGGTTCATGGATGCTAGAGTATGGGTTCGGCAAAGTCCTCCTATGGTTCGACTAATTCAGTTTTGTCAACAAAGGTTCGTTGATCATGATGGCAGGCAATAAGGTTCGGCTGGGTTCGCATGCCATGCAAGAAGGTTCGGTGGATGCTAAGGTTCGGCAACATGGTTTCTGCATCACAGGTTCGCTGGGGGCTTGGTTAGGGATCAAAGGTTCGGCTGACCTCCATAGGTTCGTTCCTTTGAGAGAGGTTCGCAACCTCTAAGGAAGGTTCGGGAGTCAAATGTTCGTGGTTTCATGCATGATGGTTCGGTGAAGGTTCGTGAGGCCCCCTAAGGGTTCAGCTGGTGATCAACGAGCATGCAGGTTCGGCAAGGTGGAGGTGAGGGTTCAGCTACAGCTTGCAACGCACGAACCTGTTTGTGCTCGTCATCCTCATCAGCTCTAACCTTCGGTTTGAGGTTTCCCATGGTGTTGCTGCAAGTGTGTGAGTCCTCGTGAAGGTTGGGGTTCGACTGAAATGGCTTAGAACCGGCTAATGCCTTGTAGGTTGAACAAAAGAAAGGAAAACCCTATTTCCATATTTTTCCTTTGATCGTACCTCGTTTTTTGGCGGATAAAACTCCAGATCGGTTGTACTTCTGTGTAGAGAATGTTGAGAGCTTCGCGCGGACACCAAGAACACCCAATTCCGTCAAGAAACGAGCAAGTTACGCGAGTTTGAAGCTTGAAAATGGGTTTTTCTTTTAGAGAGAGAGAGAAAAACGGGAGTGATTGTTTTTAGAGAGAGAGAGGAGTGAAAGAAATGAGAAAATAGCCTCATTTGTGGTTTATATACCCCAGGGGTATTCTGTTTCATTTCGGTTGCTCGATTCGCGTTTTCGGAACGTAACGCGCATTTCACGCGTTTTAAAAATAAAAGAATTGTTATTTCCATTATTTTGATGAGTTTCAAAATTGTAAAATATAAAATAAAATATTTTACTTATTTTTACTTTTCGTTCGCTGCCAGACCGTTAAACGACTATAATTACGTGTATACCCGCAATTGCGTACGTTTTTCGGTCGTATTATTTATTTATAGCCGTTTACTCGTAATTATAAGTTCGACATTCATATATTTACGGATCGTCACCCATAACTATACTCAGTCTCGCTTACGCATTAGGATTTTTGTTTAATTAATTCATTTGTCATACTATTCGTCACAACACTACACACTAACACTATCCCATTATACCGAACGCAGTATATGTATAGGGCATACCCAGAGTCCAGCTAACTGCCTTATCTACGCCAGCCCACCACTGTTTCGATATAATACAATATTGTTCTTGTCTAGCGTAATCGACCGTAAATAATTAATACATACATGTTCCTAATTAAATAAGATCCTATAACACACAAACACAAACATGAACACATGAATCACATTGACTGATTGAATATAGATACACATTGCCTTATTCATGCGTTTAATTTTCTAAATTGTATCAATCTCAGTGAAGGATTAATACAGTTAAACATGTTCTAATATAGATAGTTATGAATAATAGTGATAAATAAACTTAATTCTTTTACTATGCTCTTAATGTTTAAGTTAACCATAGGCAAATTATAGACGAGATAACAAAAAAAACTTAAGTTTTTAACATGTTCATAATATTTGTATGTTGTTACGAGTGTAATCAAATGACTCAAGAACAATTAATTTTTTAAATACGTCAATATAAACCAAAAGGTTTGAATAGCACAGTTCTCTGTATTCAATTATTAACAAAATCTAATAATAAATGAATACAACCTTCAAATTTTCGTTAAACCAAAGCAACTTTAATGATGATCACAAATAAATATTAGATAAACAAAAAATATTAACTTTTAAAATTCAAATTAGGAAATACTCTTACATTATACTCCCCATTTTCATAGCACATCCACCAGGGTTGAATGAAAATCAACTCAAGGTCGAATAAAACATCAATTCAATTATTGTTCAATATCATCACAACATGTTTAACTAGTTCGATCAATTGGACGTGTTGTCTTGAGATATTTTTATCAAGCATTGGAAAAGCACAATTGATGGGGTCCATCACTACTTTTAAAGGCAATACTAGCAAGTGGATCTTTTCATAATATCTAGTTAGTGAGGTCCATAATGATGAGTGGTCCTTCACTGTTTTGTATTCAGTTGCAGGTCATCACCATTCAACAACATAGTCCCAAATTTCATTTAACATGTAGACCATTAATATATGAAGGCAATCATGTTTTTATGTTGCATGGATGTACTAATCGATGACATTCTGATCTTTTCCAAAATGAAAGCTGAACATGAGATGTACTTATGCTTGGTTATGGAACTCTTGAAGAAAGAACAACTGTACGCTAAATTCTCTAAATGTGAATTTTGGCTTAAATAAGCTCAATTTTTGGGGCACATAGTAAATGAAAAGGGCATTCATGTTGATCATGCAAAGATTGAAGCTGTGAAAAATTGGAATGCACCTAAAACTCCTACTGAAGTTCGTTTAACACAAAAGAACAAACCTTATGTTTGGGGTTCACAACAAGAGAAGCATTTCAAACTATTAAACATAAGTTGCGCAATGTTCCTATCTTAACTCTACCTGATGGAAACAATGATTTCGTGGTTAAGCGTGACGCTTATAAACAAGGTCTTGGTTGTGTTCTCATGCAACGAGGGAAGGTTATAGCTTATGCGTCGCGACAACTCAAAATCCATGAAAAGAATTACACGACACACGATCTTGAACTGGGTGCTGTTATGTTTGCCTTGAAAATTTTGAGGCACTACCTTTATGGTACTAAGTTTGTGTTGTTCACCGTCCAGAAAAGTCTCCAACACATTTTCAATAAAAAAGAACTTAATACAAGACAACGACGATGGATTGAAGTAGTTAACGATTACGATTGCGAGATTCGCTATCATCCTGGAAAAGCAAATGTTGTAGCCGATGCATTAAGTCATAAAGAACCGTCAGAATCCATGGCATTATAATTCAAAGTGACTTTCAAACTTGTATATTGGAAGCTCTACATGTCTCGACTATCGAGGGCCTTATGTCTGAAGAAATGGCATGTGGTCGATATTGGCTTAAACCGAGAACAAAATCGATTTCCAGCAACCCAATCTTCAAGTTAAGTTGTTCCTTAGTTCCCTAGGTTGATTTAGTGCAGTTCCTAAAGGTTTGAAGGTCGAATGTGGGCAGAAAAGTTCAGTTGGTTCGAGATGGAAAAGTGAATAATATAACTCACTGAAATCCAGTGATTTCTCACTCGTTTTTACCTTCTTTTTAGTGATTCAAAGCTCGGCTTCTTCATCCCTTCACGATCTACATGTTCCCACATTCGTTTTGACACCAAAAACGCCTAATTTGGTGCAGATTCGAGAAAGTTATTGGTGTTTTAGTGAGAGAAAAATGAAGAGAGATTGAGTGTCGGTTTTGGAGAGAGAGAAAGAGTGGGTTGCTGTGTGTTTAATGGCATTAAATTCCAATTTATTGTTTTTAATCAAAGGTTACAAGCGACAAGGAGCAGACAAAAGAGCTATGCCGACAAACGGCGCAAGCCGTTGGAATTCCAAGTGGGAGACTGTGTCATGTTGAAGGTATCCCCATGGAAAGGCGTAGTCTGCTTTGGAAAGAAAAGGAAAGTTAGCACCACAATACGTAGGACCGTTCGAGATCATCGAACGTATTGGTCTTGTAGCGTATAGACTGAGACTACCAGATGAACTCAGTGGTGTGCATGACGTGTTTCACGTCTCTAACATAAATAAATGCCTTAGTGAGGAATCACTCGTCATAGAGATCGAGGAAATTTAAGTGGACGAGCAATTACATTTCATTGAAGAACCCTTGGAGATTATGGATCGCAAAGTTAAGCAACTAAGGCGAAGCCGTATTCCGATTGTAAAGGTTCGTTGGAACTCAAAGCGCGGACCCGGGTTTACTTGGGAACGTGAAGATCACATGAAGTCCAAGTATCCCCAATTGTTTATAGAGGATGCCGTACCTAATAATGATTCTTAAATTTCTGGACGAAATTTCTCTAACAAGGGGAGACTGTAACATCAGTGCCGGAAACATCACCGGAACAGTGATCTCAACAGTAACATGAAAAGTAATCAGGTACAAATTATACGTATTTCAGTGTGTGTTTTATTCATATCATGTATCGTCATCATTTCGTGTTATCAAAGAACAAATTCAGAATCATTTCAGAGAAAAAAACTCAGAAACAAGGCTCATCAATCAGATGATTATCTGCCGATACAGAACCATCATGTGATTATTTGTTAGGATTTTATTATGTATAATCGTATGTGAGGCTTTACAGAACAAAACAACGGATGTCGTTATGTGAATGTTAAATCGACGAATTATTCGTATAGGTGACGATTTGTACGAATACATCTGAAAGTTTAACGTTCTGAATGATATCCGAAAATTAGAAATCCATATTGAAAAGTATAGTTATCGTCTTATTCGTACGGTTGACGATTCGGACGAATACGCGCGACGACTGTACGATTCGATTTTAAACAATAAATTTAATATTTCTGAAATTAAAAATAAATGGAAGATATTTTGTTAATTTACTAGGAATAACCACCTAAAATAATTTTATAAACTCTTGTTTTAACACCGAGAAGTTTGCTTACGAAAATGAAACGAAAACGACGTTTACACGAAACCAAGCAAAACCGAACGAACCCGGGAATGTTGAAGCCTTTAATATGGCATTTAATTTCCACATCTACCACCACCAACCAGCCTCTCTCCTCCATCTTCGTTCTCTCTCTCTCTTTTTTCTCTCTAGAAACCATAGCCATAACTTCACCATTTCTTCACGAAATCGAACGTTTTTGGTGTCGGCATTCAATCGGCAAGCATCTTCATTCGCTCGGCCAACAGCTATTCATTCGGCAGCCATTCTCTCGGCCCAAATCCTTTGGCCCAATGATGTTTCTATCGGCCCAGGACATTCCTTCGGCCCACCATTCATTCGCTGGTCGTGACTGGTTCGGCCATGTCTTCAGTCGGGCGTAGAGGGTCAAGGACTTAAACCTCCTTCGGCCGAATGTCGATATAGGATTCGAGATCTTGGCCATGGGGAAAAGCTCTTATGTGTGTGTGCATGCATGGGGGCCGCATATATGTGTGCAAATGGGAATAACATAGGGTATTCATTTCCATGCAACCAATATGGGGTAAACTAAGGTTCCTTTGATAAATCATGGAGTTATTCAAATAGTGATGGGTTAAGCTATATGATGGATTGGTTAGAAAAAATCATGAAACCAATATCGCGCGTATTCATTTGGATCGTCACCCGTATGAACACGACGACAACTACATTTTTCGATTTGATTTTCTAATTATTGGACATCATTCAGAACGTTAAACTTACATATATATTCGTAAAGATCGTCACCTGTACAAATAATCCTTTAATTTAATATTCACGTAACGTCGTCCGTTATTATTTTGTTTTGTAAAATCTCACATACAATTTATACATAATAAAATCCTAACTAACATTCACATAACAAACTTGTATTGTGAGACATTATTCTGACTTTTTAACCATAGATTTGCAATATGGTTCTGAATTAAAGGCTTCATAGATTCATACTAAGCATCAAATAATAGTAGTACACATGTATAGATATAGTTCGTACCTGATCCACTGTACACATTACTGTTCCGATTACAATTTGGACAATGATGTTACAAGAAGAGAAAGGCCGATTTTGACCAAGTCAACCCCCTTCTTTTATATTTAGCTAAATTTGCAAAATTGGCAGTTTCACCCCTCTAGTTTATATTTACTTTAACCAACACTTTTATTTTGCTAATTCTTTTATCTAATTTCTTTGTAATTTGGTAAAATCATTCATTAAATTTTAAAAACACAGCTTTCTTTATAACCTGTTTTTCAACATGTATGATATATGTTTTTTTTACAAGTTTCTTCAACTATAAATACTAAAGCCAACAAACTTGAAATGTAAAATATAGAAAGTTGCAAATAAACAAAGTTTATTTAAATTAAAGAACTTAGTTTTATTTCATATAATTTCACATTTATTCATATAATTCCATTTTTATTTATATAAAAAAGACCACCTTATGAATTCTTTTGTAGGAAGCCTTATTGTTTCGTGTAAATTATAAGTATTCATGCATAATCGTTTTGCTCCTACACATTTGGCCTAGATCACAGTTATATTAATAAGCAGAATTTCCACATGTAACATATATGTATTTTAAAGTTTATGCAATTATAAATACAAGTATGTAATGTAAAATATAGAAAGCAATAACATCTGGTGTAACATCAAGTGCCAGATCGTCCGGCAAGTCCGTACGGTATGTGTACTCTCACTTTATACTATGTGTAAATACATGTACATGAACAGTTATCGTATTAACAGAATTCAGAATACAATACACAGTTGTACGTATTTTAGTGCAAACTTAAATACATTAAGTACAACATACATTTGAAACAACAGTTGTGTTATTCAAGTGAATAACGAAAACGTATCGGTTGCGATCTGATGCTCACAGATGACAGGAATCAGATGGCCGACAAGTCAGTACAAGAACAATGTGAAAACATGATGTTTAGTTGAGTCCGACAGTGAGGAAACACAATTCAAACACAAATGCAGTGTTATTTCAGAATAACGAACTGACAGTGTGTTTGCGTGGGTGACGATTCACACAAACATATCTGTGAGTTCGGAGTTCTGAAATAATGACTGAAAAGTAGGATACAAAAGTCAGAAAGCAAAACCATCGTCGTATTCGTTCGGGTGACGATTCGAACGAATTACGCGCGAAGGTGACGCGATCTGACGAAACGAAACACGACACGATACGAAATTAATTTAAGAAAAATAAAATAAATAACATTTTAAAATTTTGAAACTCATCAAATTAAATTAAATTAGTTTCTTTTATTTATTGCAATTAAATAACGCGTTTAGTTTCCGGAAACGTAAAGAAAACGCGAACCGAGCAACAAAAACGAACCCGAACACCCGCTAAATTTCTCATTTCTCACTTCATCTTCTCCATCACAACTCAAATCCCGGTTTTGAAAACCCTCCCCATTTCCAACCTTCTCTCTTCCATAACTTCTTCATTTCTTAGCCAAATCACTCCATCTTTGGACCAAATCGAAGCTCTCATCACCCTCTACACGAAAGTACAACCGATCGGGAGGGAAACTCACTGAGAAACAAGGTATTGAGCTTCAAAGTTTGTAAAAATTAGGGTTTGAAGCTATGGGTCGGCACCCACCTTAGCCGGCCACCCAGCCCTCACCACCGAACCCTAAGCCCTCGAAAATCTAGTCCTAACATACACCACCTTCGGAAACACCCTAGAACTTTGAAATGGATGAACCCTTGGTGGAGCCACGACCGGCCAAAGGAAGCACGCAGTGGCTCGAATGGCCAAACGGCCGAATGGCCCAAGGCCGAAAGATCCATGGCCGAAGGTCTCCCTTCGCCAGCCACCTCCCCTCATTCGGCCACCTCCATTTACAGCCTCCACCTTCGGCCAACACACCTCTTCATTCGGAAGTTTTAATTCGGCCATGCAAGCTCATACTCCACACCTTCATTCGTGACTTTGATTCGGCAGACGCCACTTCATTCGGCCGAACCACCATGACCAAAACCCTATTCGGCCAGTTACATTCGTGGAACACACAGACCCTCATTCGACCGAGGCACACTCTAGTTGATCAGCAGTCCACATATGACTGGGAACCCTAGTCGACCAAGGAACATAAACAGAAAACCCTCTTGGCCCAACAGCAACTAATCAGGCCCAACAGCCCTTTATTCGGCCCATGGTCTTTTGTTGAGGCCCAGTTCACTCGGCCCACTTCTGGCCTAGTTTATTTTCACTCGGCCTAGTAGTAATTCTTGGCACAACAGCACCCAATTTAGAGTTGGCCCAACCATTTGGCCCACACACTTAACTCATGACCATTTGGCCTAAGGCCCACTTTATCTTGGCCCATACATACAACCAGTTCAAACGTTTGGCCCAATGGTTTAGTCACCCAAGTAGCTGGCCCATGAAACAGTTTTAGCACACACGCCTTACATAGCCCAAAATTATCCAGTTCGGCCCAAATGGTGTGCTTTGGCCCATGTGGTCAAGGATGTAATCTAATAAACTAAGTCAATAATTGTGAATACACGCATGGACTTGCATAATGATTCTAATTTATTACAAGGATGGTGGAATTTTGGCTAAAGCACTTGTAGTTAACAAACAGACATTTTAATTCAAGGTATTAACTACTTAAGTCGAGGGCAATATATGGCGCTTCACAATATCACTATTAACTAAGTAACAATATATTCAAGTTTTATATGGATTACCTACGAGGCCGAACGATGACCGAGACTCACGCGTGTTAACCAACTCTAGGGTTAACACCTACACGCACTCACATACACATGACTCATACTTACAACTTACAAACAACGTGAAATCAATACAGGATCGTGAAAACAAACTCAATTACAACTCAGAGCGCGTGCATTCTTTCAATTAAGCTAAGTCAACCCAATCACAACAAGGTGAGTTCATATGCCCCTTTTCCTTTAATCTTTATTGATTTTAACTCTCGGGGCTGAGAAACATGTTTACTTTTAATTATTTAAATTTTTTTCTTAACATGTTCTTTATACTTTGATTTTGATAATATTAAATGGTTATTATCGCTTATCAATGTATGCACGCTTGTATAATTATGAGATAACAGGGAAACTCAGATGATTATGATAATGTAATTTCTTAATCATCAACACATTAGAATAACTTAGTTATAAGATGATAGCTTATAACATTTAGTTATTTTCACATGAGCAAATACCTAGACAGTTTACACAAAATCATATAACGGGAACAATCCCACATTGAGACTTTGGGATCACACGGATTACAGTAATGATGATCATGATAACGTAACTTCATGGGATTCTTATCATTTACAGTAAATGATGATCATGATAACGTAACTTCATGGGATTCTTATCATTTACACCTAATTAACATGATGTAATAAGACAAGTTCTTATTCGACCTTGTTAATTTCACGGGAACAATCCCACATTGAGACTTTAGGATCACACAGATTACAGTAAATGATGATCATGATAACGTAACTTCATGGGATTCTTATCATTTACAGTAAATGATGATCATGATAACGTAACTTCATGGGATTCTTATCATTTACACCTAATTAACATGATGTAATAAGACAAGTTCTTATTCGACCTTGTTAATTTCACGAGAACAATCCCACATTGAGACTTTGGGATCACACGGATTACAGTAAATGATGATCATGATAACGTAACTTCATGGGATTCTTATCATTTACAGTAAATGATGATCATGATAACGTAACTTCATGGGATTCTTATCATTTACACCTAATTAACATGATGTAATAAGACAAGTTCTTATTCGACCTTGTTAATTTCACGAGAACAATCCCACATTGAGACTTTGGGATCACACGGATTACAGTAAATGATGATCATGATAACGTAACTTCATGGGATTCCTATCATTTACAGTAAATGATGATCATGATAACGTAACTTCATGGGATTCTTATCATTTACACATAATTAACATAATGTAATAAGACCAGTTCTTATTCAACTTTGTTAATTACATGAGGACAATCCCACATGGAGACTTTGGGATCACACGACGGAATAGAGGTGAATGAAATGCATTGTAATCTGATTACGTGAGGATTACAATGGATTTCATTTGGGCTCTATACGTTGCATTGAGATTACATTACAAATAGTTAGCTAACACTCTTATTACATAAAAGTGAATAATAGTTAACCCACAAGTAATAGAATAATACAAGGATCAGATTTAACTAATCTAAATTCCTTAATTCATTGAGGGTCTATCAATACTTCGGTTTGATAACTAAACCCCTCTTACTATATTATTCTACATATGACTACACATCGGACAAGTTGGATAATTGGGAAATGGATATCTTTAGTTGTATCGCAAGTGGTGTGTAACTTGGCTGAGTATGTGGTGGGATAGCGTCTGGGCTTGACCCTTTCGTGATTCCCTATATATAAGCATGCTTAATCAGGTGATACTCTACTTGTACATATAACTAAGGAGAGGCCATTGGGTGGAACAGATGAAACAAGTATTACAAGTAACAAGTATGACATTGTGGATGTGTGCATGATCAATTCAATGGTTTTCAATTTACTTATTATGAACTCACCAACCTAGTGTTGACTTTGTTCAAACACATGTTTTCTCAGGTGACGAACAGGTGTAGATACTATTGTGCAAGTGATAAGCTAGTGGACTCTTAAAAGACCTAGCTTACTTTTGACTGCCTACTTTTGAAATGACAAAACATTGAATCACTTTTGTATATCTTGTACAGTTCAAGATATAAACTCATTGATTCTTTTTTATTAGATTTACTTAGTTAAATTATGAGGTACAATGTAATTTAACTTTGTAATTCTAATTCATGTCATGATTAGCATTTCTCATTTATATCTCATGTGCTATGTAAACAATCTGATCAATTGATTATCACTCAAAGATATCACGCCCCGGGAAACCTTCCGCCCGACGGGAAAACACGATCCGTTCCCGCCGGCCTGGGGTGTGACATATTGGTATCAGAGCCATGGTTATAGAGAAATATAGGTCATATTACATAAACGGTTTGGCCTAGACTATAACCTAGGGACCTCATGTAGAAATCATGTCACATAGGATTCTACTTGCATGTGTCTTCTACTTCTGATCACTGCACTAACCGATTTTCTTTCGGTTATGATCAGAATGCCGCCAAGAAGACAACCACCTCTATTACCGCTGACTCAGGGTTCAACTCCACACTCATCTACACCGACACCACCTGACTCTCCTCCACCTCCACCTCCTCCTCCACCACCACCGGCTTATCAGCTGGATCCCGCTACTATTGCACTGGCCACTCTGTTGACCAGTCAGCTGAGGGAGGTAATCCTAGACATGATGAACCGAATCAACACCAATAACAGCAACAACATTGTCAACTCATCTGGAGAAGGAAGTGGCAACACCCGAAACCACCAAGACTATTCCTACAAAAACTTTGTAGGATGCAAGCCACCGAGTTTTAGTGGCAGTGAAGGAGCTGTCGGATTGATCCAATGGATCGAAAAGATGGAAACAACACTGGAGATCAGCAACTGCCCAGAATAGTATAGGGTAAAGTATGATGCGGGGTCGTTTCACAAGCGGGCGTTAACTTGGTGGAACGCTCAGGTTACTACCAGAGGCAGGGACGAGGCCCTGTCAATGCCGTGGAATGATTTCAAGGCATTACTGCGGGCAGAGTTTTGCCCAAGAAATGAAGTCAAGAAGGTTGAGACCGAATTACTCAACCTGGTTATGATTGTGCTGGGCATCTGGCCTACACCACAAGATTTCATGAACTGGCAGCATTGGCACCGGATATAGTGCCAACTTTGGAAAAGAGGATAGAGCGGTACATTGGTGGATTACCGCCCAGTATCCGAGGACATGTGATTTCTGCTCACCCTACTACTATGGAGTTAGCTGTTACTCTGTCAGCATCTTTGACAGACATGATGGTTGCCTCTGGTGAATTCAAGAAAGAGGCTGACTCAACCAAAACTGGAACCTCAAGGAAGCCGGATAAAAGGCCGGCGAAGAAGCAAAAGGTGGCTAGAAACTTTGCTGCTACTACTCAAGCTCCAATGCGCAACCAGCCACAACCATTGGAGATCAGGAAGCCCTACACTGGCACTGCACCTTTGTGCAACACTTGCCAGTATCATCACGCGCCAAACACTCAGTGCATGCAGTGCACTAACTGTGGAAAGTTTGGCCATTGGGCAAATCGCTGCAGGAGCACGGGGGCTCCAAACCGAAACAACAATGCAGCCACTACTACTGCTGCTACTGCTGCTGATCACAGGTCCTGCTACAACTGTGGCGAACCTGGACACTTTTCTCGAGATTGTCCCAAGAAGAATCTGCAAAGGGCTCAAGCACCCAGAGGTAGAGCCTTTCAGATCGGAGCAGCTGCTGCTAGGCAAGACCCGAACGTGATCACGGGTACATTTCTCTTATCTGATTTCTATGCATCCATATTATTTGACACTGGTGCAGATCAGAGTTTTATCTCATCCGGTTTTGCTAGCCATCTTAATCATGTTGAGGAATCATTAGACTCCCCTTATACTATTGAGATAGCTAATGGCAAACAGATTACAGTTGACACAGTATATAGGAATTGCCCACTAACACTTGGTGATCACACATTTTCCATCGATTTGATACCGATGGAGCTGGGCAGTTTCGACATCATCATCGGAATGGATTGGCTATCTCTTAACCGAGTCGAGTTCATCTGTTCCGAAAAGTTATTACGTATTCCAGTAGAGAACAATCAGATCTTGGAGATTCGTGGAGATCAAGCGAAACGCAGTGTTAAGATAATCTCGTGCATGAAAGCTCGCAAGTGCTTGCGGAAACAATGTGTTACATTTCTAGCTCATGTGATTCAGAAAGACAAGAAGACAATCAATATTCAAGATGTACCAATTGTGAGAGATTTTGCAGAAGTATTTCCGGATGACTTACCGGGACTGCCACCCGAGAGGTCGGTGCAGTTCCGAATCGATTTGATTCCGGAAGCAACTCCTGTAGCCAAATCTCCCTACAGACTCGCACCATCGGAGATGCAAGAGTTGTCTAACCAATTGCAAGAACTTCTCGATAAAGGATTCATCCGACCGAGCTTTTCCCCGTGGGGAGCTCCAGTTCTGTTTTTTAAGAAGAAGGATGGATCGTTCAGGATGTGCATCGATTACAGAGAGCTCAACAAACTCACCATCAAGAATCGGTACCCGTTACCGAGGATTGATGATTTGTTTGATCAGTTACAAGGAGCACAATTCTTTTCCAAGATAGACCTGCGTTCAGGTTATCATCAGCTCCGGATAAAAGAGGAAGACATACCAAAGACGGCCTTTCGTACCCGATATGGTCATTACGAATTCATGGTGATGCCATTCGGATTGACGAAGGCACCGGCAGTGTTCATGGATTTAATGAACCGGGTGTGTAAGCCGTACCTAGATCAATTCGTTATCGTCTTCATTGATGATATACTGATCTATTCGAAGAACGAGAAGGAACACGAACAACATCTCAAGACAGTCTTGGAACTTCTGAGAGAAGAACGACTCTATGCCAAATTCTCCAAGTGTGAATTCTGGTTAAGAGAAGTTCAGTTCTTGGGGCATGTGATTAACAGTGATGGTATTCACGTGGATCCTGCCAAGATTGAAGCAATCAAGAACTGGGATGTGCCTACCACACCGACAGAGATCCGATCATTCTTGGGATTGGCAGGTTACTACAGGAGATTCATCTCGAATTTCTCTAAGATAGCCTTACCTCTCACCAAGCTCACACAGAAGTCTGAACCTTTTGTGTGGACTCAGAAACAAGAAGAGGCATTCCAGACATTGAAACAAAGATTGTGCAATGCTCCAATCTTAACACTCCCAGAAGGCAACGATGACTTTGTAGTTTACTGTGATGCTTCCCATCAGGGACTCGGATGTGTTTGATGCAACGAGACAAAGTCATTGCTTATGCCTCAAGACAACTGAAGATACATGAGAAGAATTACACGACGCACGATCTCGAACTGGGAGCTGTTGTTTTTGCACTAAAGATTTGGAAACATTACCTTTATGGTACCAAATGCACTATCTTCACAGATCACAAGAGTTTACAGCACATATTTGATCAGAAGGAGCTTAACATGAGACAAAGACGTTGGGTTGAGCTCCTGAACGATTACGATTGCGTGATCAAATACCATCCGAGCAAAGCAAATGTTGTTGCAGATGCTTTGAGTCGGAAGGAAAGAGTCAAACCCTTATGCGTTCGCGCCATGGGAATGACAGTGCAAACAAGTTCGAGAGATCACATTTTACAAGCACAACAAGAAGCATTGGCAAGAGACAATTTGAAACGCGAGCTCGACTGTGGAGCCGAGAAACATTTCAAGACAAAATAAGATGGAGTTATCTACTATCTGGATCGTGTTTGGATTCCAGCAGTAGATGAACTTCGAACACTCATACTTGACGAGGCACACAAAACACGTTATTCAGTTCATCCTGGTGCCGATAAGATGTACCAAGATCTTAGGTCATTTTATTGGTGGCCGGGTATGAAGAAAGACATTGCCACTTATGTTGGCAAATGTATCACATGTGCCAAAGTCAAAGCCGAACACCAGAAACCTTCGGGTTTGCTGGAACAACCAGAAATACCACAATGGAAGTGGGAACAAATAGCTATGGATTTCATTACCAAGCTACCCCGCACTTCCAGCGGATACGATTCTATTTGGGTCATTATTGATAGATTGACCAAGTCCGCACACTTCTTACCGATCAGAGAGACGTACAAGATGGAGAAACTCGCAAGACTATACATTGATGAAATAGTAGTGAGGCACGGTGTGCCATTGTCTATTATTTCAGACCGGGACAGTCGATTTACTTCGCGGTTCTGGCAATCATTGCAACAATCCTTAGGGGCAAGTGTTAACTTGAGCACTGCTTATCATCCACAAACGGATGGACAAATCGAGCGCACCATTCAAACCCTAGAGGATATGTTGAGAACATGCATCCTAGACTTCGGTGGAGGTTGGGATACACACCTACCACTCATTGAGTTCTCCTACAACAATAGCTACCACAGCAGTATCGGATGTGCTCCGTTCGAAGCACTCTATGGTAGAAAATGCCGGTCTCCAATTTGTTGGACCGAAGTGGGAGATAACAGAATCACTGGGCCTGAACTTATTCAGGAAACTACGGATAAGATAGCCCAGATACAACAGAGATTACAAGCAACACGTAGCCGCCAAAAGAGTTACGCAGACAAACGGCGCTAGCCTTTGGAATTCGATGTGGGTGACCGAGTTATGTTGAAAGTGTCCCCATGGAAAGGCGTAGTTCGGTTTGGGGCTAAGGGCAAGCTAGCACCTAGGTATGTCGGACCGTTTGAGATTACTCAACGTATAGGTCCTGTGGCATACAGACTCAGACTCCCTGATGAACTCAGCGGAGTACACGATGTGTTTCATATATCAAATCTCAAGAGGCGCTTAGCAGACGAAACATTGACCATACCGTTGGAAGAGATACAAATTGATGAACAATTACACTTCATTGAAGAACCTGTAGAGATTATGGAACGTGAAGTCAAGAGACTGAAACGAAGCCGTATCCCTATTGTAAAGGTTCGATGGAACTCCAAGCGTGGACCAGAATTTACCTGGGAACGTGAGGACAACATGAAAGCAAAGTATCCCCATCTGTTCGAGAATTAGAGCCCGACTTTGATGCTTAAATTTCGGGACGAAATTTCTTTAACAAGGGGAGACTGTAACATCAAGTGCCAGATCGTCCGGCAAGTCCGAACGGTATGTGTACTCTCACTTTATACTATGTGTAAATACATGTACATGAACAGTTATCGTATTAACAGAATTCAGAATACAATACACAGTTGTACGTATTTTAGTGCAAACTTAAGTACATTAAGTACAACATACATTTGAAACAACAGTTGTGTTATTCAAGTGAACAACGAAAACGTATCGGTTGCGATCTGATGCTCACAGATGACAGGAATCAGATGGCCGACAAGTCAGTACAAGAACAATGTGAAAACATGATGTTTAGTTGAGTCCAACAGTGAGGAAACACAATTCAAACACAAATGCAGTGTTATTTCAGAATAACGAACTGACAGTGTGTTTGCGTGGGTGACGATTCACACAAACATATCTGTGAGTTCGGAGTTCTGAAATAATGACTGAAAAGTAGGAAACAAAAGTCAGAAGGCAAAACCATCGTCGTATTCGTTCGGGTGACGATTCGAACGAATTACGCGCGAAGGTGACGCGATCTGACGAAACGAAACACGACACGATACGAAATTAATTTAAGAAAAATAAAATAAATAACATTTTACAATTTTGAAACTCATCAAATTAAATTAAATTAGTTTCTTTTATTTATTGCAATTAAATAACGCGTTTAGTTTCCGGAAACGTAACGAAAACGCGAACCGAGCAACAAAAACGAACCCGAACACCTGCGGGGTATAAATACCCTTAAATGAGTCTAAATTTCTCATTTCTCACTTCATCTTCTCCATCACAACTCAAATCCCGGTTTTGAAAACCCTCCCCATTTCCAACCTTCTCTCTTCCATAACTTCTTCTTTTCTTAGCCAAATCACTCCATCTTTGGACCAAATCGAAGCTCTCATCACCCTCTACACGAAAGTACAACCGATCGGGAGGGAAGCTCACTGAGAAACAAGGTATTGAGCTTCAAAGTGTGTAAAAATTAGGGTTTGAAGCTATGGGTCGGCACCCACCTTAGCCGGCCACCCAGCCCTCACCACCGAACCCTAAGCCCTCGAAAATCTAGTCCTAACATACACCACCTTCGGAAACACCCTAGAACTTTGAAATGGATGAACCCTTGGTGGAGCCACGACCGGCCAAAGGAAGCACGCAGTGGCTCGAATGGCCAAACGGCCGAATGGCCCACGGCCGAAAGATCCATGGCCGAAGGTCTCCCTTCGCCAGCCACCTCCCCTCATTCGGCCACTACCATTTACAGCCTCCACCTTCGGCCAACACACCTCTTCATTCGGAAGTTTTCATTCAGCCATGCAAGCTCATACTCCACACCTTCATTCGTGACTTTGATTCGGCAGACGCCACTTCATTCGGCCGAACCACCATGACCAAAACCCTATTTGGCCAGTTACATTCGTGGAACACACAGACCCTCATTCGACCGAGGCACACTCTAGTTGATCAGCAGTCCACATACGGCTGGGAACCCTAGTCTACCAAGGAACATAAACAGAAAACCCTCTTGGCCCAACAGCAACTAATCAGGCCCAACAGCCCTTTATTCGGCCCATGGTCTTTTGTTGAGGCCTAGTTCACTCGGCCCACTTCTGGCCCAGTTTATTTTCACTCGGCCCAGTAGTAATTCTTGGCACAACAGCACCCAATTTAGAGTTGGCCCAACCATTTGGCCCACACACTTAACTCATGACCATTTGGCCTAAAGCCCACTTTATCTTGGCCCATACATACAACCAGTTCAAACGTTTGGCCCAATGGTTTAGTCACCCAAGTAGCTGGCCCATGAAACAGTTTTAGCACACACGCCTTACATAGCCCAAAATTATCCAGTTCGGCCCATATGGTGTGCTTTGGCCCATGTGGTCAAGGATGTAATCTAATAAACTAAGTCAATAATTGTGAATACACGCATGGACTTGCATAATGATTCTAATTTATTACAAGGATGGTGGAATTTGGGCTAAAGCACTTGTAGTTAACAAACAAACATTTTAATTCAAGGTATTAACTACTTAAGTCGAGGGCAATATATGGCGCTTCACAATATGACTATTAGCTAAGTAACAATATATTCAAGTTTTATATGGATTACCTACGAGGCCGAACGATGACCGAGACTCACGCGTGTTAACCAACTCTAGGGTTAACACCTACACGCACTCACATACACATGACTCATACTTACAACTTACAAACAACGTGAAATCAATACAGGATCGTGAAAACAAACTCAATTACAACTCAGAGCGCATGCATTCTTTCAATTAAGCTAAGTCAACCCAATCACAACAAGGTGAGTTCATATGCCCCTTTTCCTTTAATTTTTATTGATTTTAACTCTCGGGGCTGAGAAACATGTTTACTTTTAATTATTTAAAAGTTTTGCTTAACATGTTCTTTATACTTTGATTTTGATAATATTAAATGGTTATTATCGCTTATCAATGTATGCATGCTTGTATGATTAAGAGATAACAGGGAAACTCAGATGATTATGATAATGTAATTTCTTAATCATCAACACATTAGAATAACTTAGTTATAAGATGATAGCTTATAACATTTAGTTATTTTCACATGAGCAAATACCTAGACAATTTACACAAAATCACATAACGGGAACAATCCCACATTGAGACTTTGGGATCACACGGATTACAGTAAATGATGATCATGATAACGTAACTTCATGGGATTCTTATCATTTACAGTAAATGATGATCATGATAACGTAACTTCATGGGATTCTTATCATTTACACCTAATTAACATGATGTAATAAGAAAAGTTCTTATTCGACCTTGTTAATTTCACGGGAAAAATCCCACATTGATACTTTGGGATCACACGGATTACAGTAAATGATGATCATGATACGTAACTTCATGGGATTCTTATCATTTACAGTAAATGATGATTATGATAACGTAACTTCATGGGATTCTTATCATTTACACCTAATTAACATGATGTAATAAGACAAGTTCTTATTCGACCTTGTTAATTTCACGAGAACAATCCGACATTGAGACTTTGGGATCACACGGATTACAGTAAATGATGATCATGATAACGTAACTTCATGGGATTCTTATCATTTACAGTAAATGATGATCATGATAACGTAACTTCATGGGATTCTTATCATTTACACCTAATTAACATGATGTAATAAGACAAGTTCTTATTCGACCTTGTTAATTTCACGAGAACAATCCCACATTGAGACTTTGGGATCACACGGATTACAGTAAATGATGATCATGATAACGTAACTTCATGGGATTCCTATCATTTACAGTAAATGATGATCTTGATAACGTAACTTCATGGGATTCTTATCATTTACACATAATTAACATAATGTAATAAGACCAGTTCTTATTCAACTTTGTTAATTACATGAGGACAATCCCACATGGAGACTTTGGGATCACACGACGGAATAGAGGTGAATGAAATGCATTGTAATCTGATTACGTGAGGATTACAATGGATTTCATTTGGGCTCTATACGTTGCATTGAGATTACATTACAAATAGTTAGCTAACACTCTTATTACATAAAAGTGAATAATAGTTAACCCCATAAGTAATAGAATAATACAAGGATCAGATTTAATTAATCTAAATTCCTTAATTCATTGAGGGTCTATCAATACCTCGGTTTGATAACTAAACCCCTCTTACTATATTATTCTACATATGACTACACATCGGACAAGTTGGATAATTGGGAAATGGATATCTTTAGTTGTATCGCAAGTGGTGTGTAACTTGGCTGAGTATGTGGTGGGATAGCGTCTGGGCTTGACCCTTTCGTGATTCCCTATATATAAGCATGCTTAATCAGGTGATACTCTACATGTACATATAACTAAGGAGAGGCCATTGGGTGGAACAGATGAAACAAGTATTACAAGTAACAAGTATGACATTGTGGATGTGTGCATGATCAATTCAATGGTTTTCAATTTACTTATTATGAACTCACCAACCTAGTGTTGACTTTGTTCAAACACATGTTTTCTCAGGTGACGAACAGGTGTAGATACTATTGTGCAAGTGATAAGCTAGTGGACTCTTAAAAGACCTAGCTTACTTTTGACTGCCTACTTTTGAAATGACAAAACATTGAATCACTTTTGTATATCTTGTACAGTTCAAGATATAAACTCATTGATTCTTTTTTATTAGATTTACTTAGTTAAATTATGAGGTACAATGTAATTTAACTTTGTAATTCTAATTCATGTCATGATTAGCATTTCTCATTTATATCTCATGTGCTATGTAAACAATCTGATCAATTGATTATCACTCAAAGATATCGCGCCCCGGGAAACCTTCCGCCCGACGGGAAAACACGATCCGTTCCCGCCGGCCTGGGGTGTGACATATTGGTATCAGAGCCATGGTTATAGAGAAATATAGGTCATATTACATAAACGGTTTGGCCTAGACTATAACCTAGGGACCTCATGTAGAAATCATGTCACATAGGATTCTACTTGCATGTGTCTTCTACTTCTGATCACTGCACTAACCGATTTTCTTTCGGTTATGATCAGAATGCCGCCAAGAAGACAACCACCTCTATTACCGCTGACTCAGGGTTCAACTCCACACTCATCTACACCGACACCACCTGACTCTCCTCCACCTCCACCTCCTCCTCCACCACCACCGGCTTATCAGCTGGATCCCGCTACTATTGCACTGGCCACTCTGTTGACCAGTCAGCTGAGGGAGGTAATCCTAGACATGATGAACCGAATCAACACCAATAACAGCAACAACATTGTCAACTCATCTGGAGAAGGAAGTGGCAACACCCGAAACCACCAAGACTATTCCTACAAAAACTTTGTAGGATGCAAGCCACCGAGTTTTAGTGGCAGTGAAGGAGCTGTCGGATTGATCCAATGGATCGAAAAGATGGTAACAACACTGGAGATCAGCAACTGCCCAGAATAGTATAGGGTAAAGTATGCTGCAGGGTCGTTTCACAAGCGGGCGTTAACTTGGTGGAACGCTCAGGTTACTACCAGAGGCAGGGACGAGGCCCTGTCAATGCCGTGGAATGATTTCAAGGCATTACTGCGGGCAGAGTTTTGCCCAAGAAATGAAGTCAAGAAGGTTGAGACCGAATTACTCAACCTGGTTATGATTGGTGCTGGGCATCTGGCCTACACCACAAGATTTCATGAACTGGCAGCATTGGCACCGGATATAGTGCCAACATTGGAAAAGAGGATAGAGCGGTACATTGGTGGATTACCGCCCAGTATCCGAGGACATGTGATTTCTGCTCACCCTACTACTATGGAGTTAGCTGTTACTCTGTCAGCATCTTTGACAGACATGATGGTTGCCTCTGGTGAATTCAAGAAAGAGGCTGACTCAACCAAAACTGGAACCTCAAGGAAGCCGGATAAAAGGCCGGCGAAGAAGCAAAAGGTGGCTAGAAACTTTGCTGCTACTACTCAAGCTCCAATGCGCAACCAGCCACAACCATTGGAGATCAGGAAGCCCTACACTGGCACTGCACCTTTGTGCAACACTTTCCAGTATCATCACGCGCCAAACACTCAGTGCATGCAGTGCACTAACTGTGGAAAGTTTGGCCATTGGGCAAATCGCTGCAGGAGCACGGGGGCTCCAAACCGAAACAACAATGCAGCCACTACTACTGCTGCTACTGCTGCTGATCACAGGTCCTGCTACAACTGTGGCGAACCTGGACACTTTTCTCGAGATTGTCCCAAGAAGAATCTGCAAAGGGCTCAAGCACCCAGAGGTAGAGCCTTTCAGATCGGAGCAGCTGCTGCTAGGCAAGACCCGAACGTGATCACGGGTACATTTCTCTTATCTGATTTCTATGCATCCATATTATTTGACACTGGTGCAGATAAGAGTTTTATCTCATCCGGTTTTGCTAGCCATCTTAATCATGTTGAGGAATCATTAGACTCCCCTTATACTATTGAGATAGCTAATGGCAAACAGATTACAGTTGACACAGTATATAGGAATTGCCCACTAACACTTGGTGATCACACATTTTCCATCGATTTGATACCGATGGAGCTGGGCAGTTTCGACATCATCATCGGAATGGATTGGCTATCTCTTTACCGAGTCGAGTTCATCTGTTCCGAAAAGTTATTACGTATTCCAGTAGAGAACAATCAGATCTTGGAGATTCGTGGAGATCAAGCGAAACGCAGTGTTAAGATAATCTCGTGCATGAAAGCTCGCAAGTGCTTGAGGGTCTATCAATACTTCGGTTTGATAACTAAACCCCTCTTTCTATATTATTCTACATATGACTACACATCGGACAAGTTGGATAATTGGGAAATGGATATCTTTAGTTGTATCGCAAGTGGTGTGTAACTTGGCTGAGTATGTGGTGGGATAGCGTCTGGGCTTGACCCTTTCGTGATTCCCTATATATAAGCATGCTTAATCAGGTGATACTCTACTTGTACATATAACTAAGGAGAGGCCATTGGGTGGAACAGATGAAACAAGTATTACAAGTAACAAGTATGACATTGTGGATGTGTGCGTGATCAATTCAATGGTTTTCAATTTACTTATTATGAACTCACCAACCTAGTGTTTACTTTGTTCAAACACATGTTTTCTCAGGTGACGAACAAGTGTAGATACTATTGTGCAAGTAATAAGCTAGTGGACTCTTAAAAGACCTAGCTTACTTTTGACTGCCTGCTTTTAAAATGACAAAACATTGAATCACTTTTGTATATCTTGTACAGTTCAAGATATAAACTCATTGATTCTTTTTGATTAGATTTACTTAGTTAAATTATGAGGTACAATGTAATTTAACTTTGTAATTCTAATTCATGTCATGATTAGTATTTCTCATTTATATCTCATGTGCTATGTAAACAATCTGATCAATTGATTATCACTCAAAGATATCGCGCCCCGGGAAACCTTCCGCCCGACGGGAAAACACGATCCGTTCCCGCCGGCCTGGGGTGTGACATCTGGAAACTTCTTTTTATCTCCTATATTTTAAAGATTTTTTGATGTATTCACATGCTTTAGCTCCACTTTCATTTTTTTTCCCTCTTGCTGAACATTTTAAAAAGAAAACACGCAGTCACTTGTTTCACTGAAAAATGTTTACGCAATATGTATGTAATTGCATTTAAAGTTAACAAATAAACATGAAACAAACTATGATGTCTACCTTTTCGTAACCTTCTTCAAATGCTCTGCTTTTCATTACCTGCTCGGTCTATACATTGTTTTTGTCAAATTTTATTCTTTTCCTTTGTGGATTCCTATATATTTGAAATTAAACATATGTAAGATATATGTTCGCCAATATATGTAAATTATATGTAAAGATACCTAAACAAAATTTATATGGGGAAACAACTGGAAATCATTAGTTACTTGCTTCATTACTAAAGAGAATCATGAAACAACTATATGTAAAGAAATACAAAAACTTTGAAACATACATACCATTTTTCCGATTTTTTACACGATTTTTCCAAATTAAAAAATCTTTTAATCTAAAATTAAATTTATGCACATTTTTATATTCAAACTTAGTAATACAATTGCAAGTATTATTGATTGTTTTACCTTTCCAAATCATCATCTTAACTCTTTATTGGTACTTCATATGCGAATTTATCGTTTTTTCTTTTCAATTTTTCACTCTTTCCTCCACCACTAAAGCAAAATCAAAGTGTTAGAAATAAAAAATTCCAATTCGTAAACAATCGAAGTTCAATACAACAATCTGTTTGATTATTTTTATTTTATTTACGCAAAGACATCAAAATATAACTAATTTCATAGAAGAAACAAATTACATGTTGAACTCTTCTTTTGTTACTCGTCTAGGGTTTTCCGAAGTAGGGTTTTTTTCGCGATTTCTTTCTGATTGTTCATCATTTGTTGGCTAGAAGATTTCTTGCTTCCCAGTTCATTATCATTGTCGGAGCATTAACTTGCAAGTTCTTGCTGGTGATTGTCGTAAATAAACAACCAGAGAAAGGGATGTCGAACACAAGAGGGAAATTTTAAAATTTTGATTGAAATATGAAGTACAATTTGGTTAGATTACCAATATATCATTTTTGTACAATATTGTACTATCTCAACCACAATTCAAACTCATCTCAAGTTCTCAACCATTCAATTATTTTAATCAAACACTAAAAATAAGTTTTCAAAATTCTCACATTTCAAACAAGTTTGAATTTATCTACCGCATAATGTATGTGGGTATACAAATTACAATCAAAAGAATTAATACTAAGTAAATAATAATAACTAAATATATAGGTTCTTTATCAAAGTCGTCTTTGACATGTTGAATTCTCTGTTTGAGTATTAAAATGGGTCATACACGTATGAAGAAAGATTCATAAATCGATATCAATTGGGATAAAAATTAGTTAATAAATACAATAAAACAAAATTTCTTTTACATGTAAATTATTTTTTTTAAAATAGTTTTATATATAAGATATATATTAAAAAATTTGAAATTTTAGGCTCGTCAAAAACTCAGACTCAATCCGGTTGCACCTCCGACACGCCCTAAGGACCAACTTGTATTTTATGATGGTTAGGGCTCAGAGGGTTGATGGTTAGATTCACATCGTCAGCAAGTTTTTAATTTTTGTTTTTCTTTTGGTTTTTGGTATTTAATTAAATAATAATAATAATTATTATTAATATTATTAAATAATTGTGTCAGTTTATTGTTTTAGTTTAGCTACAAAGTGCAATGATTTTATAATTTAGTAATACACAACAACATATTCAACATATAATATTCTTAAGATAAAAGTCATTTTTTTATGGAAAGTGAATGTTCTTAATGATAACTAGTTTTATACCCGTCCGGTAGACGGGTATTTTAACGTCATAATAACATAAATATTATTTATCTGAAATCTAAACAAAAAAATTAATTGTTAACAGAAAAACTACATAACAAATTTAAATTATAAAACAATCATACCAAAGTTTAGACATGTAGGATCTAAAATTAGCACCAATAATTTCCTTTTTACTTGATTTTTGCTTGATACACGCATAATTCATGTCAAATGTAGCTCCATTGGGCAAGAAAAAAAAGTTCAAACTTGCTTTAACTCCTAATGCAAAATAAACTTCTAAACCTAGGTTCACAAGGATTTTTTTTTTCAAAATTAGCATCAAAATTGCTCTCTATAGACTATAATCAATGGTTTTGTTGGTACTATGACTTAGGATATCTTTGTATAGTCTATCTAGTCTTTAGGATATGTTTGTATTTATTCAACAGTCACAAATGAGAAATCAATAACAATCAATCTCTTATACATCCATACAAGTTTCTCACGATCACACTCAAATATTTTGAATTAATTGTGGTGTTATATTTTATTATTTCATAAATGAAAATTGGAAATCATAGATTGTATTATTACCTCTTTTGAAAGGACCATCTACTGGTTTTTCTTCACAAGACTGTCTTGGTTCTGGCGTTTAAACAAACATTTAAACTGTAATATTCTTGATAAATCAATGCATATAAGGCAGTGTAAAAACAGAACACAAACAAACTTGTTTAATAGTGTCACACCCCCTGCGCCGCGTGCGGAATCCACGGCGCGGTGACGATATGGTTGAATCATGCACAAGTATTGAATAAGAACAACCACAATGCATTGCTAGGTTTCAAAATGTTTAAACCATTGTTTAGTTACAGACATTCTATCTATCTATCAAAAGAATAACAACTACAGACCCAAAATATAGTTTACAAAATAAGACTTCAAACAAGACAATTAAACAATCAGGATTTAGTGTGTTTCTAATCCATCCTAGCTTGTTTCTTCATCTTGTTCTATCTTAAACGGTCTCCTTAGTTGTCCCTTAGAATGTCTTAAACCTGATTACCTGAAACACGTGAAAAGTAATTGTCAACTACAAAAGTAGTTGGTGAGAACAATAGGTTTAACAGTTGTAAATATGAATCTGCATTATAAGGCACATGTGTTAAGCAGTGAATAAAAATACATGGATGGTTGCAACCCAAACTAACATCAAGTCTGTAAAACGTGTCCAAACAGTCATCAGACTGTTTGCTAGAAAACCAACGTATAATCAAGTCCCAAACTACGTTTGGAGTTAGAAAATTAGTCAGCAACATTGATATAACCATACGTAACCAATCCTGCAGTTAGCTTTTAAAACAAATTTTAAAGCTAACTCCAGAATTTGGTCTACCCAAATGTGTCCGCTTTCCCTTGTTGTGATCACCCAGTACTAACGCTAAATGAATATTGTAAAGACGTGATAGGACCGGCGATTTCACTTTGGACGGAAGGTTAGGGTTTTGACCCACGAAGAACATGAAGATGATGAACAAAATCATATGATAAATTGATAGAATCGAATGATTACATGATTGTATTCACATCATAAAAGAACATAGTGTTGCCGGGGAGAGATCGAGCATGATCTCTCCCCCTTTCGTGCTCAAACCCAAGAACACTCAAAAACCTTAAACCCTAAAATCTGGAAATCTGGTATTTATAGGGGCTGTAGCCCATTCGGCCGAATGGAGCCATTCGGCCCTTCATTCGCCGAATGGGTCCCTTTACATCATTTCCATTCGCAGATGCTCCTGCGAACGACTCAGTTTCCAGATAAACAACATACAAACACATACAAGTGATTACAAATAATCAAATACAGATCTAATCTATTCGAACAGCAGCGGACACCCAAAATATGCACCAACAAATATGTAACTTGATGTGTGTATAAGTTTGTTCACAATGATGAACACCATGCTTTTGAAAACTTGAATTGAAAACCCCTTTGATTGAATGCCTTAGTTGATTTCCATGATTTGAAAACCTTCCGTGAATACCATGAATACCAATGATTAAATAACTTGTTTGAAGACCATGAATTGAAATCCTTTGTTTGAATCCCATCATGAAAACTATTGATTTGAAACCTTGTTTTGAAACCTTTGATTTAATACAGCGAATAGTGTCCTTGTATAATAAGAAGGTTTATAAATATCGTTTTATCGAAGACACAAGATTTTAGTAAAAGAGTTTATAAAACTTATTCTTTAAAAGTGTTTAACATTTATAAAACCATTTGTGTAGGATTCATATAAAACAGTTTAAAGAAACTTTATAAAACCTTCTTAGTAGAAAAATGTTTAACAGTTGATAAATTCGTTTAAACACTTGATAAATCCTTTGAAAATAGTTGAGAAATCCCTAGGATTTCTAAAGTGAACTAGTAACAGTTGAACAATAGCATAAAGAGAGTTTATCACGTGTTCCACCCCAAAACAGTTGAAAACAGTAAAAGAGGGGCTAATGTTCTCACCTGTCTGCAGTAGACTCTGAACTATAACAAGTAGCAAGTAGCAACCAAGACTTCTAACTGGTTCCTATATCATTGTAATCATACATAGAATATAAGATTTATGATTGTATAGACTTTGATTCATTGATTGACTTGTTTTATCTTGAACTTGATTAACTCTTGACTACTTCTTCCCATGTTTAAGAATGTTGTGCGAATTTTGAATATCATGATTTGAGTCACTTGATTGATACTTGATTCATGAAAAGAATGTATCATGTTTCTTTTATGCACAAACTTGTTATGCATAAATTAACATGTGTTTGATGATTTTGATAACCATTGTTTAACATATAAATTGAAGATATGTTAAAGTGTTTTAGACCCTTGAGATTATGACTTGATCTCATAGTTAGGTTGGATTAAACCTAACCCGTATAAGATCCTTTCATAATTTATGAGTTAAAAGGCCAAGATTGGGCCTAAGCATGTGTATGGACCAGTTAAGTGAATTGTTGGGTTTCATGAGTCGGTTAACCACAATTTGGGCCGAAAAAGAAGGGGTTGGGCCGGTTGCATCATGGTGGTTAATCAGTAAACGTTTGGGTTAATCAATTGGACTACATATGACTAATGGGCCGAGAATACTATTGAGCTTGATCTAATCATGTGGCCCGAACTAAAGGGCATTGGGCCGATATAAGAAATGGCTGCATACTGTCGACTGGATCACAAGAGCGGTAGCAACACAACCTTAGATCCGACCACCCAGAGCAGCGAACCCTTCTGGGTTCGTGGATGCCGGTTCGCCACATATATGGTCACGAGTTTTTGCTAAAGGCTGATTAATAGGTTCGCCTCTAGTCTTGCATGGGTTCGTGAAATTAGAGGAGGTTCAACCGAGAGTTATAGGGTTCGGCACCTATCAGAGGTTCGTGTATGGTTCGTGATCCATAGGTTCGGCTAGCAGGGCTGCATGCAAGATTCGTCTGGGATCGTTCGTCATCCTAAGGTTCGTGAGCATGGTTCGTGACATCTGCTGGTTCGTTCTTCATGAGGGTTCGGCAATGTCATGGAATACGGTTCGGCTGGTGTGTATTGGTTCGCAGCCTTGGGGTTCGTCAGTAAAGGAAGGTTCGGCTCATAGGTGTTTAAGCATAGGTTCGTGGATGGCACAGCAACAGGGTTCGGCACTGGCCACAAGGTTCGCCTGACGTGTGGCCGTCCAGTGCAGGTTCGCTCGTCGAACCCATGAAGGCTGTGCATCATCATCACCATTTCTTCAAACACCCATGATCCTAACATCGATCTACTGGTTGTGAGTCATGATCAGAGGCTTGCGAAGGTGTTGTGGTGGCGAGAGTTATGTGTAAACCGGTTATCATCTTGGTTGAGCAACACACACATACAAAACCCTATTTTTCAGATTTTTCACTCGTTCATACCTCGTTTTTGGCCGGATTAAACCTCAGATCATTTGTACTTCTGTGTAGGGAATGTCGAGAGCTACGCGTAGGTTCAAGAATCATCCATTTTCATTAAGAAATGAAGGAGATATGACGATTTTAGTGAGGTTTTCTAGTGAGAGATTGGAAGTGACGAAAATTTAGAGAGAGAGAGGGTTTGTGGCTGCAATAAATGAAAGGATTGAAGGGAATTAAGGGCTTTTATGCCCCGGTTGATTCCCCGCGTATTCGGTCTCGCTCGGTGTCGGTTTCGGAACGTAACACGCATTTTACGCGTTTTAGATAACATAGTTATTATTCTCATCATTTTGATGAGTTTCAAAATTGTAAAAATGTAAAATGCTTTATTTTACTTATTTTTATGTTTCGTTCGTTGACAGACCGTTAAACGACTAAGATTACGTGTATACCCGCAATCGCGTACCTTTTTCGATCGTATTATTTATTTATTGCCATTTACTCGTAATTATAAGTTCAACATTCGTATCATTATGGATCGTCACCCATAACTATACTCAGACTCGCTTATGCATTACGATTTGGTTTGATTAATTTGTTTGTCATAGTATTCGTCTAAACACTACGCACTAACACTATCCCATTACACCGAACGCAGTATATATATAGGGCATACCCCAGAGTCCAGCTACCTGCCTTATTTGACGCCGTCCCACCACTGTTTCGATATAATACGATACTGTTCTTGCCTAGCGAAATCGACTGTAAATAAATAATACATAGTTGTTCCTATTTAATTAAGATCCTATCATACACAACACAATCATGAACATATGAATCACATTGACTGATTGGACATAAATACACATTGTTCTAACACTGTTTACGACTACTATGACTATATGCACAGATGTTACAGTCTCCCCTAGTTAAGGGAATTTCGTCCCGAAATTAACTAGACGAAGGTACTGTAAAAAGATGAGGGTACTTAAGCTTCATCTGGTCTTCACGTTCCCAGGTGAAATCAGCACCACGTTTGCCCTCCCATCGTACCTTTACGATTGGGATACGGCTATGTTTAAGTTTCTTGACTCCAGGATCCATTATTTCAACTGGACGTTCTATGAATTGCATGTTGTTTTGAATTTGAATGTCTTCTAGTGGAATCAGAACATCATGATCCGCCAAGCATTTCTTAAGATTCAATACATGAAACGTATCGTGAACATTGTGTCACACCCCAAGCCGGCGGGGTTGGATCGGAGTCCCCGTCGGGCGGAAGGTACCTAAAACTCCTACTGAAGTTCGTTTAACACAAAAGAACAAACCTTATGTTTGGGGTTCACAACAAGAGAAGCATTTCAAACTATTAAACATAAGTTGCCCAATGTTCCTATCTTAACTCTACCTGACGGAAACAATGATTTCGTGGTTAAGCATGACGCTTGTAAACAAGGTCTTGGTTGTGTTCTCATGCAACGAGGGAAGGTTATAGCTTATGTGTCGCGACAACTCAAAATCCATGAAAAGAATTACACGACACACGATCTAGAACTGGGTGCTGTTATTTTGCCTTGAAAAGTTTGAGGCACTACCTTTATGGTACTAAGTGTGTGTTGTTCACCGTCCAGAAAAGTCTCCAACACATTTTCAATAAAAAAGAACTTAATACGAGACAACGACGATGGATTGAACTAGTTAACGATTACGATTGCGAGATTCGCTATCATCCTGGAAAAGCAAATGTTGTAGCCGATGCATTAAGTCATAAAGAACCGTCAGAATCCATGGCATTATAATTCAAAGTGACATTCAAACTTGTATATTGGAAGCTCAACATGTCTCGACTATCGAGGGCCTTATGTCTGAAGAAATGGCATGTGGTCGATATTGGCTTAAACCGAGAACAAAATCGATTTCCAGCAACCCAATCTTCAAGTTAAGTTGTTCCTTAGTTCCCTAGGTTGATTTAGTGCAGTTCCTAAAGGTTTGAAGGTCGAATGTGGGCAGAAAAGTTCAGTTGGTTCGAGATGGAAAAGTGAATAATATAACTCACTGAAATCCAGTGATTTCTCACTCGTTTTTACCTTCTTTTTAGTGATTCAAAGCTCGGCTTCTTCATCCCTTCACGATCTACATGTTCCCACATTCGTTTTGACACCAAAAACGCCTAATTTGGTGCAGATTCGAGAAAGTTATTGGTGTTTTAGTGAGAGAAAAATGAAGAGAGATTGAGTGTCGGTTTTGGAGAGAGAGAAAGAGTGGGTTGCTGTGTGTTTAATGGCATTAAATTCCAATTTATTGTTTTTAATCAAAGGTTACAAGCGACAAGGAGCAGACAAAAGAGCTATGCCGACAAACGGCGCAAGCCGTTGGAATTCCAAGTGGGAGACCGTGTCATGTTGAAGGTATCCCCATGGAAAGGCGTAGTCTGCTTTGGAAAGAAAAGGAAAGTTAGCACCACAATACGTAGGACCGTTCGAGATCATCGAACGTATTGGTCTTGTAGCGTATAGACTGAGACTACCAGATGAACTCAGTGGTGTGCATGACGTGTTTCACGTCTCTAACATAAATAAATGCCTTAGTGACGAATCACTCGTCATAGCGATCGAGGAAATTTAAGTGGACGAGCAATTACATTTCATTGAAGAACCTTTGGAGATTATGGATCGCAAAGTTAAGCAACTAAGGCGAAGCCGTATTCCGATTGTAAAGGTTCGTTGGAACTCAAAGCACGGACCCGAGTTTACTTGGGAACGTGAAGACCACATGAAGTCCAACTATCCCCAATTGTTTATAGAGGATGCCGTACCTAATAATGATTCTTAAATTTCGGGTCGAAATTTCTCTAACAAGGGGAGACTGTAACATCAGTGTCGGAAACATCACCGGAACAGTGATCTCAACAGTAACATGAACAGTAATCAGGTACAAATTATACGTATTTCAGTGTGTGTTATATTCATATCATGTATCGTCATCATTTCGTGTTGTCAAAGAACAAATTCAGAATCATTTCAGAGAAAAAAAAAACTCAGAAACAAGGCTCATCAGTCAGATGACAATCTGCCGATACAGAACCATCATGTGATTATTTGTTAGGATTTTATTATGTATAATCGTATGTGAGGCTTTACAGAACAAAACAACGGATGTCGTTATGTAAATGCTAAATAGACGAATTATTCGTATAGGTGAGGATCTGTACGAATACATCTGAAAGTTTAATGTTCTGAATGATATCCGAAAATTAGAAAACCATATTGAAAAGTATAGTTATCGTCTTGTTCGTACGGTTGACGATTCGAACGAATACGCGCGATGACTGTACGATTCGATTTTAAACAATAAATTTAATATTTCTGAAATTAAAAATAAATGGAAGATATTTTGTTAATTTACTAGGAATAACCACCTAAAATAATTTTATAAACTCTTGTTTTAACACCTAGAAGTTTGCTTACGAAAATGAAACGAAAACGACGTTTACACGAAACCGAGCAAAACCGAACGAACCCGGGAATGTTGAAACCTTTAATATGGCATTTAATTTCCATATCTACCACCACCAACCAGCCTCTCTCCTCCATCTTCGTTTTCTCTCTCTCTCTCTCTCTCTCTCTCTCTCTCTCTCTCTCTCTCTCTCTTATTTCTCTCTAGAAACCATAGCCATAACTTCACCATTTCTTCACGAAATCGAACGTTTTTGGTGTCGGCATTCAATCGGCAAGCATCTTCATTCGCTCGGCCAACAGCCATTCATTCGGCAGCCATTCTCTCGGCCCAACTCCCTTGGCCCAATGATGTTTCTATCGGCCCAGGACATTCCTTCGGCCCAGCATTCATTCGCTGGTCATGACTGGTTCGGCCATGTCTTCAGTCGGGCGTAGAGGGTCAAGGACTTAAACCTCCTTCGGCCGAATGTCGATATAGGATTGGAGATCTTGGGCATGGGGAAAAGCTCTTATGTGTGTGTGCATGCATGGGGGCCGCATATATGTGTGCGCCTGGGAATAACATAGGGTATTCATTTCCATGCAACCAATATGGGGTAAACTAAGGTTCCTTTGATAAATCATGGAGTTATTCAAATAGTGATGGGTTAAGCTATATGATGGATTGGTTAGAAAAAATCATGCAACCAATATCGCGCGTATTCATTTGGATCGTCGCCCGTATGAACACGACGACAACTACATTTTTCGATTTGATTTTCTAATTATTGGACATCATTCAGAACGTTAAACTTACAGATATATTCGTAAAGATCGTCACCTGTACAAATAATCCGTTAATTTAATATTCACGTAACGTCGTCCGTTATTATTTTGTTTTGTAAAATCTCACAAACAATTTATACATAATAAAATCCTAACTAACATTCACATAACAAACTTGTATTGTGAGACATTATTCTGACTTTTTAACCATAGATTTGCAATATGGTTCCGAATTAAAGGCTTCATAGATTCATACTAAGCATCAAATAATAGTAGTACACATGTATAGATATAGTTCGTAACTGATCCACTGTACACATTACTGTTCCAATTACAATTTGGACAATGATGTTACAAGAAGAGAAAGGCCGATTTTGACCAAGTCAACCCCCTTCTTTTATATTTAGTTAAATTTGCAAAATTGGCAGTTTCACCTCTCTAGTTTATATTTACTTTAACCAACACTTTTATTTTGCTAATTCTTTTATCTAATTTCTTTGTAATTTGGTAAAATCATTCATTAAATTTTAAAAACACAGCTTTCTTTATAACCTGTTTTTCAACATGTATGATATATGTTTTTTTTACAAGTTTCTTCAACTATAAATACTAAAGCCAACAAACTTGAAATGTAAAATATAGAAAGTTGCAAATAAACAAAGTTTATTTAAATTAAAGAACTTAGTTTTATTTCATATAATTTCACATTTATTCATATAATTCCATTTTTATTTATATAAAAAAGACCACCTTATGAATTTTTTTGTAGCAAGCCTTATTGTTTCGTGTAAATTATAAGTATTCATGCATAATCGTTTTGCTCCTACACATTTGGCCTAGTTCACAGTTATATTAATAAGCAGAATTTCCACATGTAACATATATGTATTTTAAAGTTTATGCAATTATAAATACAAGTATGTAATGTAAAATATAGAAAGCAATAACATCTGGAAACTTCTTTTTATCTCCTATATTTTAAAGATTTTTTGATGTATTCACATGCTTTAGCTCCACTTTGATTTTTTTTCTTTTTCCTCTTGCTGAACATTTTAAAAAGAAAACATACAGTCACTTGTTTCACTGAAAAATGTTTACGCAATATGTATGTAATTGCATTCAAAGTTAAGAAATAAACATGAAACAAACTATGATGTCTACCTTTTCGTAACCTTCTTCAAATGATCTGCTTTTCATTACCTGCTCGGTCTTTACATTGTTTTTGTCGAATTTTATTCTTTTCCTTTGTGGATTCCTATATAGTTTTTTGAAATTAAACATATGTAAGATATATGTTCGCCAATATATGTAAATTATATGTAAAGATACCTAAACAAAATTTATATGGGGAAACAACTGGAAATCATTAGTTACTTGCTTCATTACTAAAGAGAATTATGAAACAACTATATGTAAAGAAATACAAAAACTTTGAAACATACATACCATTTTTCTGATTTTTTACACGATTTTTCCAAATTAAAAAATCTTTTAATCTAAAATTAAATTTATGCACATTTTTATATTCAAACTTAGTAATACAATTGCAAGTATTATTGATTGTTTTACCTCTCCAAATCATCATCTTAACTCTTTATTGGTACTTCATATGCGAATTTATCGTTTTTACTTTTCAATTTTACACTCTTTCCTCCACCACTAAAGCAAAATCAAAGTGTTAGAAATAAAAAATTCCAATTCGTAAACAATCGAAGTTCAATACAACAATCTGTTTGATTATTTTTATTTTATTTACGCAAAGACATCAAAATATAACTAATTTCATAGAAGAAACAAATTACATGTTGAACTCTTCTTTTGTTACTCGTCTAGGGTTTTCCGAAGTAGGGTTTTTTTCGCGATTTCTTTCTGCTTGTTCATCATTTGTTGGCTAGAAGATTTCTTGCTTCCCAATTCATTCTCATTGTCGGAGCATTAACTTGCAAGTTCTTGCTGGTGATTGTCGTAAATAAACAACCAGAGAAAGGGATGTCGAACACAAGAGGGAAATTTTAAAATTTTGATTGAAATATGAAGTACAATTTGGTTAGATTACCAACATATCATTTTTGTACAATATTGTACTATCTCAACCACAATTCAAACTCATCTCAAGTTCTCAACCATTCAATTATTTTAATCAAACACTAAAAATAAGTTTTCAAAATTCTCACATTTCAAACAAGTTTGAATTTATCTACCGCATAATGTATGTGGGTATACAAATTACAATCAAAAGAATTAATACTAAGTAAATAATAATAACTAAATATATAGGTTCTTTATCAAAGTCGTCTTTGACATTTTGAATTCTCTGTTTGAGTATTAAAATGGGTCATACACGTATGAAGAAAGATTCATAAATCGATATCAATTGGGATAAAAATTAGTTAATAAATACAATAAAACAAAATTTCTTTTACATGTAAATTATTTTTTTTAAAATAATTTTATATATAAGATATATATTAAAAAATTCGAAATTTTAGGCTCGTCAAAAACTCAGACTCAATCCGGTTGCACCTCCGACACGCCCTAAGGACCAACTTGTATTTTATGATGGTTAGGGCTCAGAGGGTTGATGGTTAGATTCACATCGTCAGCAAGTTTTTAATTTTTGTTTTTCTTTTTGTTTTTGGTATTTAATTAAATAATAATAATAATTATTATTATTAATATTATTAAATAATTGTTTTAGTTTAGCTACAAAGTGCAATGATTTTATAATTTAGTAATACACAACAACATATTCAACATATAATATTCTTAAGATAAAAGTCATTTTTTTTATGGAAAGTGAATGTTCTTAATGATAACTAGTTTTATACCCGTCTAGTAGACGGGTATTTTAACGTGATAATAACATAAATATTATTTATCTAAAATCTAAACAAAAAAATTAATTGTTAACAGAAAAACTACATAACAAATTTAAATTATAAAACAATCATACCAAAGTTTAGACATGTAGGATCTAAAATTAGCACCAATAATTTCCTTTTTACTTGATTTTTGCTTGATACACGCATAATTCATGTCAAATGTAGCTCCATTGGGCAAGAAAAAAAAGTTCAAACTTGCTTTAACTCCTAATGCAAAATAAACTTCTAAACCTAGGTTCACAAGGATTTTTTTTTTCAAAATTAGCATCAAAATTGCTCTCTATAGACTATAATCAATGGTTTTGTTGGTACTATGACTTAGGATATCTTTGTATAGTCTATCTAGTCTTTAGGATATGTTTGTATTTATTCAACAGTCACAAATGAGAAATCAATAACAATCAATCTCTTATACATCCATACAAGTTTCTCACGATCACACTCAAATATTTTGAATTAATTGTGGTGTTATATTTTTATTATTTCATAAATGAAAATTGGAAATCATAGATTGTATTATTACCTCTTTTGAAAGGACCATCTACTGGTTTTTCTTCACAAGACTGTCTTGGTTCTGGCGTTTAAACAAACATTTAAACTGTAATATTCTTGATAAATCAATGCATATAAGGCAGTGTAAAAACAGAACACAAACAAACTTGTTTAATAGTGTCACACCCCCTGCGCCGCGTGCGGAATCTACGGCGCGGTGACGATATGGTTGAATCATGCACAAGTATTGAATAAGAACAACCACAATGCATTGCTAGGTTTCAAAATGTTTAAACCATTGTTTAGTTACAGACATTCTATCTATCTATCAAAAGAATAACAACTACAGACCCAAAATATAGTTTACAAAATAAGACTTCAAACAAGACAATTAAACAATCAGGATTTAGTGTGTTTCTAATCCATCCTAGCTTGTTTCTTCATCTTGTTCTATCTTAAACGGTCTCCTTAGTTGTCCCTTAGAATGTCTTAAACCTGATTACCTGAAACACGTGAAAAGTAATTGTCAACTACAAAAGTAGTTGGTGAGAACAATAGGTTTAACAGTTGTAAATATGAATCTGCATTATAAGGCGCATGTGATAAACAGTGAATAAAAATACATGGATGGTTGCAACCCAAACTAACATCAAGTCTGTAAAACGTGTCCAAACAGTCATCAGACTGTTTGCTAGGAAACCAACGTATAATCAAGTCCCAAACTACGTTTGGTGTTAGAAAATTAGTCAGCAACATTGATATAACCATACGTAACCAATCCTGCAGTTAGCTTTTAAAACAAATTTTAAAGCTAACTCCAGAATTTGGTCTGCCCAAATGTGTCCGCTTTCCCTTGTTGTGATCACCCAGTACTAACGCTAAATGAATATGTAACTTGATGTGTGTATAAGTTTGTTCACAATGATGAACACCATGCTTTTGAAAACTTGAATTGAAAACCCCTTTGATTGAATGCCTTAGTTGATTTCCATGATTTGAAAACCTTCCGTGAATACCATGAATACCAATGATTAAATAACTTGTTTGAAGACCATGAATTGAAATCCTTTGTTTGAATCCCATCATGAAAACTATTGATTTGAAACCTTGTTTTGAAACCTTTGATTTAATACAGCGAATAGTGTCCTTGTATAATAAGAAGGTTTATAAATATCGTTTTATCGAAGACACAAGATTTTAGTAAAAGAGTTTATAAAACTTATTCTTTAAAAGTGTTTAACATTTATAAAACCATTTGTGTAGGATTCATATAAAACAGTTTAAAGAAACTTTATAAAACCTTCTTAGTAGAAAAATGTTTAACAGTTGATAAATTCGTTTAAACACTTGATAAATCCTTTGAAAATAGTTGAGAAATCCCTAGGATTTCTAAAGTGAACTAGTAACAGTTGAACAATAGCATAAAGAGAGTTTATCACGTGTTCCACCCCAAAACAGTTGAAAACAGTAAAAGAGGGGCTAATGTTCTCACATGTCTGCAGTAGACTCTGAACTATAACAAGTAGCAAGTAGCAAACAAGACTTCTAACTGGTTCCTATATCATTGTAATCATACATAGAATATAAGATTTATGATTGTATAGACTTTGATTCATTGATTGACTTGTTTTATCTTGAACTTGATTAACTCTTGAATACTTGTTCCCATGTTTAAGAATGTTGTGCGAATTTTGAATATCATGATTTGAGTCACTTGATTGATACTTGATTCATGAAAAGAATGTATCATGTTTCTTTTATGCACAAACTTGTTATGCATAAATTAACATGTGTTTGATGATTTTGATAACCATTGTTTAACATATAAATTGAAGATATGTTAAAGTGTTTTAGACCCTTGAGATTATGACTTGATCTCATAGTTAGGTTGGATTAAACCTAACCCGTATAAGATCCTTTCATAATTTATGAGTTAAAAGGCCAAGATTGGGCCTAAGCATGTGTATGGACCAGTTAAGTGAATTGTTGGGTTTCATGAGTCGGTTAACCACAATTTGGGCCGAAAAAGAAGGGGTTGGGCCGGTTGCATCATGGTGGTTAATCAGTAAACGTTTGGGTTAATCAATTGGACTACATATGACTAATGGGCCGAGAATACTATTGACCTTGATCTAATCATGTGGCCCGAACTAAAGGGCATTGGGCCGATATAAGAAATGGCTGCATACTATCGACTGGATCACAAGAGCGGTAGCAACACAACCTTAGATCCGACCACCCAGAGCAGCGAACCCTTCTGGGTTCGTGGATGCCGGTTCGCCACATAGATGGTCACGAGTTTTTGCTAAAGGCTGATTAATAGGTTCGCCTCTAGTCTTGCATGGGTTCGTGAAATTAGAGAAGGTTCAACCGAGAGTTATAGGGTTCGGCACCTATCAGAGGTTCGTGTATGGTTCGTGATCCATAGGTTCGGCTAGCAGGGCTGCATGCAAGATTCGTCTGGGATCGTTCGTCATCCTAAGGTTCGTGAGCATGGTTCGTGACATCTGCTGGTTCGTTCCTCATGAGGGTTCGGCAATGTCATGGAATATGGTTCGGCTGGTGTGTAATGGTTCGCAGCCTTGGGGTTCGTCAGTAAAGGAAGGTTCGGCTCATAGGTGTTTAAGCATAGGTTCGTGGATGGCACAGCAACAGGGTTCGGCACTGGCCACAAGGTTCGCCTGACGTGTGGCCGTGCAGTGCAAGTTCGCTCGTCGAACCCATGAAGGCTGTGCATCATCATCACCATTTCTTCAAACACCCATGATCCTAACATCGATCTACTGGTTGTGACTCGTGATCAGAGGCTTGCGAAGGTGTTGTGGTGGCGAGAGTTATGTGTAAACCGGTTATCATCTTGGTTGAACAACACACACATACAAAACCCTATTTTTCAGATTTTTCACTCGTTCATACCTCGTTTTTGGCCGGATTAAACCTCAGATCAGTTGTACTTCTGTGTAGGGAATGTCGAGAGCTACGCGTAGGTTCAAGAATCATCCATTTTCATTAAGAAATGAAGGAGATATGACGATTTTAGTGAGGTTTTCTAGTGAGAGATTGGAAGTGACGAAAATTTAGAGAGAGAGGGTTTGTGGTTGCAATAAATGAAAGGATTGAAGGGAATTAAGGGCTTTTATGCCCCGGTTGATTCCCCGCGTATTCGGTCTCGCTCGGTGTCGGTTTCGGAACGTAACGCGCATTCTACGCGTTTTAGATAACATAGTTATTATTCTCATCATTTTGATGAGTTTCAAAATTGTAAAAATGTAAAATGCTTTATTTTACTTATTTTTATGTTTCGTTCGTTGACAGACCGTTAAACGACTATGATTACGTGTATACCCGCAATCGCGTACGTTTTTCGATTGTATTATTTATTTATTGCCATTTATTCGTAATTATAAGTTCAACATTCGTATCATTATGGATCGTCACCCACAACTATACTCAGACTCGCTTATGCATTACGATTTGGTTTGATTAATTTGCTTGTCATAGTATTCGTCTAAACACTACGCACTAACACTATCCCATTACACCGAACGCAGTATATATATAGGGCATACCCCAGAGTCCAGCTACCTGCCTTATTTGACGCCGTCCCACCACTGTTTCGATATAATACGATACTGTTCTTGCCTAGCGAAATCGACTGTAAATAAATAATACATAGTTGTTCCTATTTAATTAAGATCCTATCATACACAACACAATCATGAACATATGAATCACATTGACTGATTGGACATAAATACACATTGTTCTAACACTGTTTACGACTACTATGACTATATGCACAGATGTTACAGTCTCCCCTAGTTAAGGGAATTTCGTCCCGAAATTAACTAGCCGAAGGTACTGTAAAAAGATGAGGGTACTTAAACTTCATCTGGTCTTCACGTTCCCAGGTGAAATCAGCACCACGTTTGCCCTCCCATCGTACCTTTACGATTGGGATACGGCTATGTTTAAGTTTCTTGACTCCATGATCCATTATTTCAACCGGACGTTCTATGAATTGCATGTTGTTTTGAATTTGAATGTCTTCTAGTGGAATCAGAACATCATGATCCGCCAAGCATTTCTTAAGATTCAATACATGAAACGTATCGTGAACATTGTGTCACTCCCGGAGCCGGCGGGGTTGGATCGGAGTCCCCGTCGGGCGGAAGGTACCTAAAACTGCTACTGAAGTTCGTTTAACACAAAAGAACAAACCTTATGTTTGGGGTTCACAACAAGAGAAGCATTTCAAACTAATAAACATAAGTTGCCCAATGTTCCTATCTTAACTCTACCTGACGGAAACAATGATTTCGTGGTTAAGCGTGATGCTTGTAAACAAGGTCTTGGTTGTGTTCTCATGCAACGAGGGAAGGTTATAGCTTATGTGTCGCGACAACTCAAAATCCATGAAAAGAATTACACGACACACGATCTTGAACTGGTGCTGTTATTTTGCCTTGAAAAGTTTGAGGCACTACCTTTATGGTACTAAGTGTGTGTTGTTCACCGTCCAGAAAAGTCTCCAACACATTTTCAATAAAAAAGAACTTAATACGAGACAACGACGATGGATTGAACTAGTTAACGATTACGATTGCGAGATTCGCTATCATCCTGGAAAAGCAAATGTTGTAGCCGATGCATTAAGTCATAAAGAACCGTCAGAATCCATGGAATTATAATTCAAAGTGACATTCAAACTTGTATATTGGAAGCTCAACATGTCTCGACTATCGAGGGCCTTATGTCTGAAGAAATGGCATGTGGTCGATATTGGCTTAAACCGAGAACAAAATCGATTTCCAGCAACCCAATCTTCAAGTTAAGTTGTTCCTTAGTTCCCTAGGTTGATTTAGTGCAGTTCCTAAAGGTTTGAAGGTCGAATGTGGGCAGAAAAGTTCAGTTGGTTCAAGATGGAAAAGTGAATAATATAACTCACTGAAATCCAGTGATTTCTCACTCGTTTTTACCTTCTTTTTAGTGATTCAAAGCTCGGCTTCTTTATCCCTTCACGATCTACATGTTCCCACATTCGTTTTGACACCAAAAACGCCTAATTTGGTGCAGATTCGAGAAAGTTATTGGTGTTTTAGTGAGAGAAAAATGAAGAGAGATTGAGTGCCGGTTTTGGAGAGAGAGAAAGAGTGGGTTGCTGTGTGTTTAATGGCATTAAATTCCAATTTATTGTTTTTAATCAAAGGTTACAAGCGACAAGGAGCAGACAAAAGAGCTATGCCGACAAACGGCGCAAGCCGTTGGAATTCCAAGTGGGAGACCGTGTCATGTTGAAGGTATCCCCATGGAAAGGCGTAGTCTGCTTTGGAAAGAAAAGGAAAGTTAGCACCACAATACGTAGGACCGTTCGAGATCATCGAACGTATTGGTCTTGTAGCGTATAGACTGAGACTACCAGATGAACTCAGTGGTGTGCATGACGTGTTTCACGTCTCTAACATAAATAAATGCCTTAGTGACGAATCACTAGTCATAGCGATCGAGGAAATTTAAGTGGACGAGCAATTACATTTCATTGAAGAACCTTTGGAGATTATGGATCGCAAAGTTAAGCAACTAAGGCGAAGCCGTATTCCGATTGTAAAGGTTCGTTGGAACTCAAAGCGCGGACCTGAGTTTACTTGGGAACGTGAAGACCACATGAAGTCCAACTATCCCCAATTGTTTATAGAGGATGCCGTACCTAATAATGATTCTTAAATTTCGGGTCGAAATTTCTCTAACAAGGGGAGACTGTAACATCAGTGTCGGAAACATCACCGGAACAGTGATCTCAACAGTAACATGAACAGTAATCAGGTACAAATTATACGTATTTCAGTGTGTGTTATATTCATATTATGTATCGTCATCATTTCGTGTTGTCAAAGAACAAATTCAGAATCATTTCATAGAAAAAAAAAACTCAGAAACAAGGCTCATCAGTCAGATGACAATCTGCCGATACAGAACCATCATGAGATTATTTGTTAGGATTTTATTATGTATAATCGTATGTGAGGCTTTACAGAACAAAACAACGGATGTCGTTATGTGAATGCTAAATAGACGAATTATTCGTATAGGTGACGATCTGTACGAATACATCTGAAAGTTTAACGTTCTGAATGATATCCGAAAATTAGAAAACCATATTGAAAAGTATAGTTATCGTCTTGTTCGTACGGTTGACGATACGAACGAATACGCGCGACGACTGTACGATTCGATTTTAAACAATAAATTTAATATTTCTGAAATTAAAAATAAATGGAAGATATTTTGTTAATTTACTAGGAATAACCACCTAAAATAATTTTATAAACTCTTGTTTTAACACCTAGAAGTTTGCTTACGAAAATGAAACGAAAACGACGTTTACACGAAACCGAGCAAAACCGAACGAACCCGGGAATGTTGAAACCTTTAATATGGCATTTAATTTCCATATCTACCACCACCAACCAGCCTCTCTCCTCCATCTTCGTTTTCTCTCTCTCTCTCTCTCTTATTTCTCTATAGAAACCATAGCCATAACTTCACCATTTCTTCACGAAATCGAACGTTTTTGGTGTCGGCATTCAATCGGCAAGCATCTTCATTCGCTCGGCCAACAGCCATTCATTCGGCAGCCATTCTCTCGGCCCAACTCCCTTGGCCCAATAATGTTTCTATCGGCCCAGGACATTCCTTCGGCCCAGCATTCATTCGCTGGTCGTGACTGGTTCGGCCATGTCTTTAGTCGGGCGTAGAGGGTCAAGGACTTAAACCTCCTTCGGCCGAATGTCGATATAGGATTGGAGATCTTGGGCATGGGGAAAAGCTCTTATGTGTGTGTGCATGCATGGGGGCCGCATATATGTGTGCGCATGGGAATAACATAGGGTATTCATTTCCATGCAACCAATATGGGGTAAACTAAGGTTCCTTTGATAAATCATGGAGTTATTCAAATAGTGATGGGTTAAGCTATATGATGGATTGGTTAGAAAAAATCATGCAACCAATATCGCGCGTATTCATTTGGATCGTCGCCCGTATGAACACGACGACAACTACATTTTTCGATTTGATTTTCTAATTATTGGACATCATTCAGAACGTTAAACTTACAGATATATTCGTAAAGATCGTCACCTGTACAAATAATCCGTTAATTTAATATTCACGTAACGTCGTCCGTTATTATTTTGTTTTCTAAAATCTCACATACAATTTATACATAATAAAATCCTAACTAACATTCACATAACAAACTTGTATTGTGAGACATTATTCTGACTTTTTAACCATAGATTTGCAATATGGTTCCGAATTAAAGGCTTCATAGATTCATACTAAGCATCAAATAATAGTAGTACACATGTATAGATATAGTTCGTAACTGATCCACTGTACACATTACTGTTCCGATTACAATTTGGACAATGATGTTACAAGAAGAGAAAGGCCGATTTTGACCAAGTCAACCCCCTTCTTTTATATTTAGTTAAATTTGCAAAATTGGCAGTTGCACCTCTCTAGTTTATATTTACTTTAACCAACACTTTTATTTTGCTAATTCTTTTATCTAATTTCTTTGTAATTTGGTAAAATCATTCATTAAATTTTAAAAACACAGCTTTCTTTATAACCTGTTTTTCAACATGTATGATATATGTTTTTTTTACAAGTTTCTTCAACTATAAATACTAAAGCCAACAAACTTGAAATGTAAAATATAGAAAGTTGCAAATAAACAAAGTTTATTTAAATTAAAGAACTTAGTTTTATTTCATATAATTTCACATTTATTCATATAATTCCATTTTTATTTATATAAAAAAGACCACCTTATGAATTTTTTTGTAGCAAGCCTTATTTTTTCGTGTAAATTATAAGTATTCAAGCATAATCGTTTTGCTCCTACACATTTGGCCTAGTTCACAGTTATATTAATAAGCAGAATTTCCACATGTAACATATATGTATTTTAAAGTTTATGCAATTATAAATACAAGTATGTAATGTAAAATATAGAAAGCAATAACATCTGGAAACTTCTTTTTATCTGCTATATTTTAAAGATTTTTTGATGTATTCACATGCTTTAGCTCCACTTTGATTTTTTTTCTTTTTCCTCTTGCTGAACATTTTAAAAAGAAAACATACAGTCACTTGTTTCACTGAAAAATGTTTACGCAATATGTATGTAATTGCATTCAAAGTTAAGAAATAAACATGAAACAAACTATGATGTCTACCTTTTCGTAACCTTCTTCAAATGCTCTGCTTTTCATTACCTGCTCGGTCTTTACATTGTTTTTGTCGAATTTTATTCTTTTCCTTTGTGGATTCCTATATAGTTTTTTGAAATTAAACATATGTAAGATATATGTTCGCCAATATATGTAAATTATATGTAAAGATACCTAAACAAAATTTATATGGGGAAACAACTGGAAATCATTAGTTACTTGCTTCATTACTAAAGAGAATTATGAAACAACTATATGTAAAGAAATACAAAAACTTTGAAACATACATACCATTTTTCTGATTTTTTACACGATTTTTCCAAATTAAAAAATCTTTTAATCTAAAATTAAATTTATGCACATTTTTATATTCAAACTTAGTAATACAATTGCAAGTATTATTGATTGTTTTACCTCTCCAAATCATCATCTTAACTCTTTATTGGTACTTCATATGCGAATTTATCGTTTTTTCTTTTCAATTTTTCACTCTTTCCTCCACCACTAAAGCAAAATCAAAGTGTTAGAAATAAAAAATTCCAATTCGTAAACAATCGAAGTTCAATACAACAATCTGTTTGATTATTTTTATTTTATTTACGCAAAGACATCAAAATATAACTAATTTCATAGAAGAAACAAATTACATGTTGAACTCTTCTTTTGTTACTCGTCTAGGGTTTTCCGAAGTAGGGTTTTTTTCGCGATTTCTTTCTGCTTGTTCATCATTTGTTGGCTAGAAGATTTCTTGCTTCCCAATTCATTCTCATTGTCGGAGCATTAACTTGCAAGTTCTTGCTGGTGATTGTCGTAAATAAACAACCAGAGAAAGGGATGTCGAACACAAGAGGGAAATTTTAAAATTTTGATTGAAATATGAAGTACAATTTGGTTAGATTACCAACATATCATTTTTGTACAATATTGTACTATCTCAACCACAATTCAAACTCATCTCAAGTTCTCAACCATTCAATTATTTTAATCAAACACTAAAAATAAGTTTTCAAAATTCTCACATTTCAAACAAGTTTGAATTTATCTACCGCATAATGTATGTGGGTATACAAATTACAATCAAAAGAATTAATACTAAGTAAATAATAATAACTAAATATATAGGTTCTTTATCAAAGTCGTCTTTGACATTTTGAATTCTCTGTTTGAGTATTAAAATGGGTCATACACGTATGAAGAAAGATTCATAAATCGATATCAATTGGGATAAAAATTAGTTAATAAATACAATAAAACAAAATTTCTTTTACATGTAAATTATTTTTTTAAAATAATTTTATATATAAGATATATATTAAAAAATTCGAAATTTTAGGCTCGTCAAAAACTCAGACTCAATCCGGTTGCACCTCCGACACGCCCTAAGGACCAACTTGTATTTTATGATGGTTAGGGCTCAGAGGGTTGATGGTTAGATTCACATCGTCAGCAAGTTTTTAATTTTTGTTTTTCTTTTTGTTTATGGTATTTAATTAAATAATAATAATAATTATTATTATTAATATTATTAAATAATTGTTTTAGTTTAGCTACAAAGTGCAATGATTTTATAATTTAGTAATACACAACAACATATTCAACATATAATATTCTTAAGATAAAAGTCATTTTTTTATGGAAAGTGAATGTTCTTAATGATAACTAGTTTTATACCCGTCCGGTAGACGGGTATTTTAACGTCATAATAACATAAATATTATTTATCTGAAATCTAAACAAAAAAATTAATTGTTAACAGAAAAACTACATAACAAATTTAAATTATAAAACAATCATACCAAAGTTTAGACATGTAGGATCTAAAATTAGCACCAATAATTTCCTTTTTACTTGATTTTTGCTTGATACACGCATAATTCATGTCAAATGTAGCTCCATTGGGCAAGAAAAAAAAGTTCAAACTTGCTTTAACTCCTAATGCAAAATAAACTTCTAAACCTGGGTTCACAAGGATTTTTTTTTTCAAAATTAGCATCAAAATTGGTCTCTATAGACTATAATCAATGGTTTTGTTGGTACTATGACTTAGGATATCTTTGTATAGTCTATCTAGTCTTTAGGATATGTTTGTATTTATTCAACAGTCACAAATGAGAAATCAATAACAATCAATCTCTTATACATCCATACAAGTTTCTCACGATCACACTCAGATATTTTGAATTAATTGTCGTGTTATATTTTTATTATTTCATAAATGAAAATTGGAAATCATAGATTGTATTATTACCTCTTTTGAAAGGACCATCTACTGGTTTTTCTTCACAAGACTGTCTTGGTTCTGGCGTTTAAACAAACATTTAAACTGTAATATTCTTGATAAATCAATGAATATAAGGCAGTGTAAAAACAGAACACAAACAAACTTGTTTAATAGTGTCACACCCCCTGCGCCGCGTGCGGAATCCACGGCGCGGTGACGATATGGTTGAATCATGCACAAGTATTGAATAAGAACAACCACAATGCATTTCTAGGTTTCAAAATGTTTAGACCATTGTTTAGTTACAGACATTCTATCTATCTATCAAAAGAATAACAACTACAGACCCAAAATATAGTTTACAAAATAAGACTTCAAACAAGACAATTAAACAATCAGGATTTAGTGTGTTTCTAATCCATCCTAGCATGTTTCTTCATCTTGTTCTATCTTAAACGGTCTCCTTAGTTGTCCCTTAGAATGTCTTAAACCTGATTACCTGAAACACGTGAAAAGTAATTGTCAACTACAAAAGTAGTTGGTGAGAACAATAGGTTTAACAGTTGTAAATGTTAATCTGCATTATAAGGCACATGTGATAAACAGTGAATAAAAATACATGGATGGTTGCAACCCAAACTAACATCAAGTCTGTAAAACGTGTCCAAACAGTCATCAGACTGTTTGCTAGAAAACCAACGTATAATCAAGTCCCAAACTACGTTTGGAGTTAGAAAATTAGTCAGCAACATTGATATAACCATACGTAACCAATCCTGCAGTTAGCTTTTAAAACAAATTTTAAAGCTAACTCCAGAATTTGGTCTGCCCAAATGTGTCCGCTTTCCCTTGTTGTGATCACCCAGTACTAATGCTAAATGAATATGTAACTTGATGTGTGTATAAGTTTGTTCACAATGATGAACACCATGCTTTTGAAAACTTGAATTGAAAATCCCTTTGATTGAATGCCTTAGTTGATTCCATGATTTGAAAACCTTCCGTGAATACCATGAATACCAATGATTAAATAACTTGTTTGAATACCATGAATTGAAATCCTTTGTTTGAATCCCATCATGAAAACTATTGATTTGAAACCTTGTTTTGAAACCTTTGATTGAATACAGCGAATAGTGTCCTTGTATAATAACAAGGTTTATAAATATTGTTTTATCGAAGACACAAGATTTTAGTAAAAGAGTTTCTAAAACTTATTCTTTAAAAGTGTTTAACATTTATAAAACCATTTGTGTAGGATTGATATAAAACAGTTTAAAGAAACTTTATAAAACCTTCTTAATAGAAAAATGTTTAACAGTTGATAAATTCTTTTAAACAATTGATAAATCCTTTGAAAATAGTTGAGAAATCCCTAAGATTTCTAAAGTGAACTAGTAAGAGTTGAACAATAGGATAAAGAGAGTTTATCACGTGTTCCACCCCAAAACAGTTGAAAACAGTAAAAGAGGGGCTAATGTTCTCACCTGTCTGCAGTAGACTCTGAACTATAACAAGTAGCAAGTAGCAAACAAGACTTCTAACTGGTTCCTATATCATTGTAATCATACATAGAATATAAGATTTATGATTGTATAGACTTTGATTCATTGATTGACTTGTTTTATCTTGAACTTGATTAACTCTTGAATACTTGTTCCCATGTTTAAGAATGTTGTGCGAATTTTGAATATCATGATTTGAGTCACTTGATTGATACTTGATTCATGAAAAGAATGTATCATGTTTCTTTTATGCACAAACTTGTTATGCATAAATTAACATGTGTTTGATGATTTTGATAACCATTGTTTAACATATAAATTGAAGATATGTTAAAGTGTTTTAGACCCTTGAGATTATGACTTGATCTCATAGTTAGGTTGGATTAAACCTAACCCGTATAAGATCCTTTCATAATTTATGAGTTAAAAGGCCAAGATTGGGCCTAAGCATGTGTATGGACCAGTTAAGTGAATTGTTGGGTTTCATGAGTCGGTTAACCACAATTTGGGCCGAAAAAGAAGGGGTTGGGCCGGTTGCATCATGGTGGTTAATCAGTAAACGTTTGGGTTAATCAATTGGACTACATATGACTAATGGGCCGAGAATACTATTGAGCTTGATCTAATCATGTGGCCCGAACTAAAGGGCATTGGGCCGATATAAGAAATGGCTGCATACTATCGACTGGATCACAAGAGCGGTAGCAACACAACCTTAGATCCGACCACCCAGAGCAGCGAACCCTTCTGGGTTCGTGGATGCCGGTTCGCCAGATAGATGGTCACGAGTTTTTGCTAAAGGCTGATTAATAGGTTCGCCTCTAGTCTTGCATGGGTTCGTGAAATTAGAAAAGGTTCAACCGAGAGTTATAGGGTTCGGCACCTATCAGAGGTTCGTGTATGGTTCGTGATCCATAGGTTCGGCTAGCAGGGCTGCATGCAAGATTCGTCTGGGATCGTTCGTCATCCTAAGGTTCGTGAGCATGGTTCGTGACATCTGCTGGTTCGTTCCTCATGAGGGTTCGGCAATGTCATGGAATATGGTTCGGCTGGTGTGTAATGGTTCGCAGCCTTGGGGTTCGTCAGTAAAGGAAGGTTCGGCTCATAGGTGTTTAAGCATAGGTTCGTGGATGGCACAGCAACAGGGTTCGGCACTGGCCACAAGGTTCGCCTGACGTGTGGCCGTGCAGTGCAAGTTCGCTCGTCGAACCCATGAAGGCTGTGCATCATCATCACCATTTCTTCAAACACCCATGATCCTAACATCGATCTACTGGTTGTGACTCGTGATCAGAGGCTTGCGAAGGTGTTGTGGTGGCGAGAGTTATGTGTAAACCGGTTATCATCTTGGTTGAACAACACACACATACAAAACCCTATTTTTCAGATTTTTCACTCGTTCATACCTCGTTTTTGGCCGGATTAAACCTCAGATCAGTTGTACTTATGTGTAAGGAATGTCGAGAGCTACGCGTAGGTTCAAGAATCATCCATTTTCATCAAGAAATGAAGGAGATATTATGATTTTAGTGAGGTTTTCAAGTGAGATATTGGAAGTGACGAAAATTTAGAGAGATAGAGGGTTTGTGGCTGCAATAAATGAAAGCATTAAAGGGAATTAAGGGCTTTTATGCCCCGGTTGATTCCCCGCATATTCGGTCTCGCTCGGTGTCGGTTTCGGAACGTAACGCGCATTTTACGCGTTTTAGATAGCATAGTTATTATTCTCATTATTTTGATGAGTTTCAAAATTGTAAAAATGTAAAATACTTTATTTTACTTATTTTTATGTTTCGTTCGTTGACAGACCGTTAAACGACTAAGATTACGTGTATACCCGCAATCGCGTACGTTTTTCGATCGTATTATTTATTTATTGCCATTTACTCGTAATTATAAGTTCAACATTCGTATCATTATGGATCGTTACCCATAACCATACTCAGCCTCGCTTACGCATTACGATTTGGTTTGATTAATTTGCTTGTCATAGTATTCGTCTAAACACTACGCACTAACACTATCCCATTACACCGAACGTAGTATATATATAGGGCATACCCCAGAGTCCAGTTACCTGCCTTATTTGACGCCGTCCCACCACTGTTTCGATATAATACGATACTGTTCTTGCCTAGCGAAATCGACTGTAAATAAATAATACATACTTGTTCCTATTTAATTAAGATCCTATCATACACAACACAATCATGAACATATGAATCACATTGACTGATTGGACATAAATACACATTGTTCTAACACTGTTTACGACTACTATGACTATATGCACAGATGTTACAGTCTCCCCTAGTTAAGGGAATTTCGTCCCGAAATTAACTAGCCGAAGGTACTGTAAAACGATGAGGGTACTTAAGCTTCATCCGGTCTTCACGTTCCTAGGTGAAATCAGCACCACGTTTGCCCTCCCATCGTACCTTTACGATCGGGATACAGCTACGTTTAAGTTTCTTGACTCCATGATCCAATATTTCAACCGGACGTTCTATGAATTGCATGTTGTTTTGAATTTGAATGTCTTCCAGTGGAATCAGAACGTCATGATCCGCCAAGCATTTCTTAAGATTCGATACATGAAACGTATCGTGAACATTGTGTCACACCCCGAGCCGGCAGGGTTGGATCGGAGTCCCCGTCGGGCGGAAGCTACCCGGTGCGCGATATCATGAGTGATAATCGGAATGATCAGAGTGTTACATTGCACATGATATATAATTGAGAAACTTTCTAAAATAAAATAGAATTACAAAGTTAAATTACATCAGTTATAATTTAACAATGTAAATCTACTATCACATCATAAATCTTCTATCTTATATCTGCACAAGATATACAAAATAACTGTATAATGATGCTTCAAAATATGCAGGTCCAAAAAGCTAGGTCCTCTATCAGATAACCTAGTCCAAAGAAATAACTCTTCAGTTGACATGTTCGTCACCTGAGAAGTCATGCAAAAATAAAGTCAACACATGGTTGGTGAGTTCATTAAGTTTTATAAAATGAATTTGAATAACCTTAATGACAACCTTAACCTCACCATTAACAACCTATACCATCCAGCTTAGTATGCTTATATATAGGGCATATGTAGGGTCGAACTTACCGCCCGCCCAGCCACCGTCCCACCACATACTAAACCACATGATATATTGTTCCTGGTGATAATTAAGCATTTCATTCCACTACTTTGATTCCATGACATATGATTCATAGCATTTGATTAGCCCGAAAATGTTTACCTTGATCCCCCGAAGTGACAACCTTAACCTCATCAACAACCACCTATGCTATCCAATCAAGTATGCTTATATATAGGGCATATGTAGGGGACAAGCCCCAGCCACCATCCCATCACATACCGGACTGCTTAACATATTGTTGTTAATGATAATTAAGCGGTTCACTCCATTCACCTTTGATTTAGATTACTGATTTCCACAAATAGATTTACCATTGATTATCTGAGTTCACCATGTATTCATGACTCCCTCAAAGCATTTGTAGAAATATGATATTAAGTGTTTAATTAAATAATTAACAAAACATTTAAATACAACTAAGACATGATGATTGGGCCTTATTTGACTCAATCAATTAGACTTAGTTGTTGGTGGTTGTCCAAGTTGTACCCTCTCACACGTGACCGATATCAGGCTTGACCCACAAGGAGTCAACCTGAGCGTGCCGGGATTTTAATGATGCCCATATCAGCTTGACCCACTGGTCTATTGTACATGCCGGGACTTTACGGATATCCTTTGACTCTTGATCTCTTTGATTCTCTTGATATTGATATTGATTTGATAGTTCACGTTATTGCCCATATAGCTTGACTACAAGAGTCTACTATTTATGCCGGGACTTTATGTGTGTTACACGTGGTCTTGATTTCCATACAACCGACATCCACCTTAACTCAAGTATTAATGATTTCATTAGATCTTAATGATTTCATTATTTCAATGATTCACACACATTTATGATTTCTGATTCCTTGAGTCTCTTGATTTGATCTTTAGAATTCCCTTGATTTTCACAATGATAATTGATACACACTGAATTAGATTTCTTTGAACATGATCTTTAGTTTCCTTGATTTCACTTTGAATTTAGGTTCTTGAGTTTCAGCTTGATGGACTAAGGGTTTGTTTAAAGTTTAAAGTTAAAGTATTACTTATAAGAGTAATTTAATTAACTTGATAATTTGATCTGTAAAGTAATTACCCAGACAGGAGTCTACGAGTATCACAAGCATAAATATAGAACATATAATGAATAAAAGCATTTAAGTAAACAATTTAAATAAAACAGTTTACGCATGCTTCTCAGCCCCGCGTTTTAAAACAAAATGTTTGAAAAGGGGCAATGAACTCACCTGTGTTGATGTCTAATGTACTACCACAGAATACGCACACTTGTTGTAGCTTACGTTTCTTCAGTTCGTAAGTTGTTTTAAAAGAATTCGAAAACTATAAGTACGCATATTAGTAGTCGTATCTAAGGCTTGGTCTTGGTGTGTGCAATTAAGTGTCCTAAATTACTAAGTGTCTCTATGATTTAATCTTAGTCACCCTTTTATGACCCAATCCCATAACTAGTTACAGCAACTTACGTTTAAATTTTCACAAAATTTGGGCAGAGTTTCCTATGTTTTCTGTTCAAATCCAGACAATTATATTGTCTATTTATAAACAATTTCCCAAGCATTTAATCATATCAAGTTCCTAAAACATATAAAATAGAACTCCATTTAGGTTAGAAATCTTAGAAATCATTTCATTTTATTAAAAATTTTATTATTTTAGATTAATTTAACAAGTAGCATGTGATGGGCCTTACTAAGCCCCTTGGGCCCACTTAGACCCAAATGACAACCTTTGATTTCAATTTGATTTCAAGACTCGTGTTTTGATTCCCATGGGCTTTCTATCACTTCCTTTCCAATGCCCATTATAATTCCCAAGTGTTTTAAACTAAGTAAATAGAGAGTAACACTTAGGTTAAATTGTTAGTGTTCAAGATGACCCTTGTTATGAGAACCTAACTAGTCCATTAATATTAAGATAGTACGAGTAAGCTTCTCATACCATTATATTGATTTCCCCATTTACATACCTTACATTTTCTACTAACTTATATGATTCTAACCCATGCACCCACATCTCATTCTATTCATGCATGCATACTTAGGGTTTTATCCTTATCCATGCACACACACATTTATCTCATGCATGTATACGTATCTAGGCTCCCATGCATAATAGAATTTGAGATTTTAGGGTTGTCTAGGATTCGGCATTATCCCAAGGCAGCGAACCTTTTGAAGGAAACGGCCTTGGGTTTGGCTAACACATTATCACCAACGAACCCTTAGGGTTCGGCTATGATGAAGGGAGATCCGGCTCTAGTGGTTCCTGTCTAATAAAGTGTGCATGGCTAAGGTTCGTGAAACATATGGTTCGGCTGAAATAAGGGAGGCTCGTTGTCATTAATCACTCCCACGAACCCTTAGGGTTCGGCCATCAATGTAAACCGAAGGTTCGTGCCTATTAGGGTTCGCATGCATTAGGTTCGCTACTAGTGAAGGTTCGGCAAGGGTCCTGGGTTCGTGAATCCTAGGGTTCGCCACCCTAGGTTCAGCTAAGTTTGTCACAGGTTCGGTGTTGCAGGCCATAAGGGTTCGTTGCAGGTTCGATCAGTACAACAGGTTCGTGATACAGGGTTTGGCATTTAATCAAAGGTTCGGCCGGCAAACCCTTAGGTTCGGCTAGGGTTTCCCGGTTCGTGTCTCATTCCAACCACCTGTAGGAAGGTTCGGCCAGCCCTATGCCTTCACGAACCTGTATCAAATCGTGCTTCACCATCTTCAATCTAACAGAAATCACCTGTTACAACAAAAATCCATCTCTTCCTACGTATGGGTATCCATTTATTGTAGGGTTTTCTAGTGTTCTTAAACCGGTTTTAACATCATAGCTACAAGGGATCGAGATAAGCCCCCAAAACCGAAATAAAATGAATGTTTACCTCAAATTCGACGGATAATCCTTGTACTTTCGTGATCTACGTGTTGAGATGGACGTCTTGACACCAACTATGCTCGAATCCGGCTTGAAATGGGTTCCAAATCCTAGTGAGAAGTTGAGTTCTTGAGAGGAGGTTAGAGAGAGAGAGAGAGAAAACGAGGTAGAGAGAGAGAGAGTGAATGATGGTAGTGGTTGTGACAATAAATGTCACATTTAATTGTTTCAAAACGCCCCGTCGTTCGGTCTCGTTCGGTTTCGCGTAAAATGCCGGTTCGCGAGGTTTTCGCGATAAAACGACACGGTTTATAAAAATTGAATTTGTAAAGTGATTCTAAGTTGTGATTCCTAATAAATTAACTAATATCCTTTATTTATTTTAAACTTTTCAGAATTATTTAATTAACCGTTTAAATCGAATCGTAAGGTCGTCGCGCGTATTCGTTCGAATCGTCACCCGTACGAACACGACGATAACTATACTTTTCAATATTGTTTTCTACTTATTAGATATTATTCAGAACGTTAAACTTTCGGATTTATTCGTACAGATCGTCACCTATACGAATAACTCGTCAATTTAGCATTCACATAACAACATCCATTCTGTTTTGTTCTATAAAGCCTCACATACGTTTATACATAATAAATTCTAACAAATAATCCCATGATGGTTCTGTATTGCCAGATAATTATCTGACTCAAGAACCATTGTTCTGAACTTTGTTTCTGTTAACTGTTTATGAACTTGTGGTTTGATAACACGAAATGACTTTGACTATTGATATGAATATGAAATGGCATGAAATATGTGTGGTTTGTACATGTTTACTGTTCATGGCACTGTTGAGATCACTGTTGCGGTGACGGTTCCGGAACTGATGTTACAGTCTCCCCTTGTTAGAGAAATTCCGTCTCGAAATTTAAGAGTTATTATCGGGTACAACTTCCTCTTCAAACAATTGGGGATACTTTGACTTAATGTGATCTTTACGTTCCCAAGTAAACTCGGGTCCGCGTCTTGAATTCCATCGAACTTTTACAATCGGAATACGGCTTCGCCTCAGTTGTTTAACTTTGCGATCCATAATCTCCAAAGGTTCTTCGATAAAATGTAACTGTTCATCGACTTGGATTTCTTCAATCGGAATGACGAGAGACTCGTCAGCAAGGCATTTCTTTAACTTCGAGACGTGAAACACGTCATGCACACCACTGAGTTCATCCGGTAATCTCAGCCTATACGCCACAGGACCAATACGTTTGATGATCTCGAACGGTCCCACGCATCGCGGTGCTAATTTGCCTTTCTTTCCAAATCGTACAACGCCTTTCCATAGGGATACCTTCAACATTACACGGTCTCCCACTTGGAATTCCAACGGTTTGCGTCGTTTGTCAGCGTAGTTCTTTTGTCTACTCCTTGTTGCTTGTAGTCTTCTTAGAATCTGAGCAATCTTGTCAGTAGTTTCCTGAATAAGCTCTGGCCCAGTTATACGATTATCTCCCACCTCGGTCCAACAGATCGGTGATCGAAATTTTCGGCCATAGAGAGCCTCGAATGGTGCACATCAGATACTGCTGTGATAGCTGTTATTGTAGGAGAATTCTATCAGTGGCAAATGAGAACCCAATTCCCACCGAAGTCCAATACACAGGTTCTTAACATATCTTCTAGGGTTTGAATCGTACGTTTGCTTTGACCGTCCGTTTGTGGATGGTAAGCCGTACTCAAATTTAACTGTGTCCCTAGAGATTTCTGTAGTGATTGCCAGAACCTTGATGTAAATATGATGTCTCGATCGGATATAATAGACAATGGCACACCGTGACGTACTACTATCTCATTGATGTACAATCTCGCCAGTTTATCCATCGTGACAGTCTCACGCATAGGCAAGAAGTGAGCAGATTTTTGTCAAACGGTCAATGATCACCCAAATAGTATCATGACCACTGGAAGTGCGGGGTAGCTTGGTAACGAAATCCATAGCTATTTGTTCCCACTTCCAGAGCGGAATCTCAGGCTGTTCCAGTAGACCAGACGGTCTCTAGTGTTCCGCCTTTACCTTCGCACACGTTAGACATTGACCGACATACTCCGCTATGTCTTTCTTCATTCCCGGCCACCAATAAAATCCACGCAAGTCTTGGTACATCTTATTAGATCCGGGATGAACGGAGTATTTAGTCTTGTGTGCTTCATCGAAGATAAGTCTTCTCAATTCGTCTACCGCCGGGATCCATATGCGATCCTGGTAGTAGATCATTCCATCAGGCTTAGGCTCAAGGTGTTTCTCTGTTCCACAATCGAGTTCTTTCTTGAAGTTTCCTCGATCAACTGATTCTTGTTGTGCCTGAATGATCTTGTCTCGTAAGCTCATCTGCACAGTCATTCCCATTGCTCTAACGCGCAAGGGTTTGACCCGTTCCTTCCGGCTCAAAGCATCCGCTACAACGTTCGCCTTTTGTCACACCCCCAAATTTTCAACTAACGGAATCATACCGTTTGGGACGTGACAAACCAGGATCTCAGATCATTAGACATAACGAAGACCTCTATATGATTTTCAAACATACTTTGGTCTTAATTTGTAAAATCAAAGTTTAACATTTGCGGAAGCGTTTGAAAACTAATAATAGAAAGTAACTATTGCATAACCATAAATACAATGTTCAATGTTTTAAATCAACAACTAAAGTAAACTGTATGCATGAGACTCAACGTCCTAGTCCCTGCTTGTCCTTACTTGTGCCTTAGTGTCCTGAGAAAACATGTAAATCAAGTCAACACAAAGGTTGGTGCATACACAGGTTTAAGCATTCACAATTGTTGAAACCACAGTTTGAATATAAAGTTTGCAGATATCATAATCACACATGCATAGTCATGATAGCTAGTCATTTGTACTATTTACATAAGTGGTCGACACCGAAGCTGACGAGTTGCTATGCTATAGCATGTTTTTGCCTTAACCCTATTGTCTAGCACGAACAATAGTAATGTGTGTGTTTGGTCAGTCAAACACCTGCGTAGATCCCATCTACCAAGTGAGGTTTGTCAAACCCAATAGATCTATCTTCAACTACCACGCTTTGCGCTACGGCAAATTAAACGGTTCGAAATGGAAGGCTTTGTAATGCTATGTTTGCACTTAATGTAAACAGCTAACTCATGCAAGTGATATGTATCTAAAAGCGTTTGTTGCACATGTTTTCTCCCCCAAAACAGTTAAAATAAGAAAGGGGCCGTGTACGCACCTTTAATAGTTGCAGAATGATCAATACGCGTGAAATCGTGTAGATAATCCTCTTACGAAGGATCTGTGTTTAAACAATAATTTAGTGTTATTCGAATAGTCGTTTTGTGCTTGAAATCACATACGTGTCAACACACGTATGTTAAGGTGTTAGGAATACGCATACGTATATACGCGTGCCCTTGAAATCATTTAAATAAAATCAGGTATGATTTTATTTAAACAACCGTAATTATACGCGATTACGGTCCCGGTCTAAAATGTGAGTTTTATTATTCAAATACGTTAGGAATTGAATTCTGGTTCTAACGCACTTCGAACGAGTCGAATTGGATTTAAAACGAGTGAGATACGAGCAAAATACCAAAGTAATACTAAAAGCCCAAAAAAAACTGTTGGGCCGGGTTCGAACCCGCAACCCCTCCCTCATAACCCACACATCCTACCAACTCAACTGCTTCAACATTTGATAATGATTTTGTTTCAGCTAGTTTTAAACACAACCTAACCCGTCCCCTATGTTTCATCCTTAGCCGAACCAATCTTGGTTCAATAGACCCACGATTCGAACTCCATCGGACATAGAACCATGGGGCTATGGTTCCTGCGATCATTTCGAGTCTACTGGTTGTTTTTAATTCAAAAACAATTTACTATAATCCGTTTATTTGGGTATACACAGGTTCGAATCCAATTTCTAAAACCCATCATTCGATCCCTTCAAATTCGTCTACCTCAAGTCATGAAATCATCAGATTTTCTTCAACCTAGTTCCACGAACCCATTCATGCCAATTAATTTGATTTTAAAACTTGTTTCCATCAAAACCCCCAAACCGTTTAACCCGAAGAAACCTAGAATGTGATCATTAACAATTCGTTATGATATTATGAAATTGATATGTGGTTATTGTTAATCGGTGGGTTCCGAACCTGATAGCACCATTTGATTTAACTTTTAAACCCATCACGATCGAATCCCCCAAATGGTTTTCTTCAAGAACCCTAGAAATTCGATCTTCAACAATTCGTTGTTGTTTGATCAAATTAACTTAGGGATTTCTTTAAGATGATGTTTTAGAAAATCACCATATAATTTAATTTGTTTATCGTTATCTATTTGATTGAAACCCCCAAAACAACCAAGACGATGAACCCTAATGATCGAATCCTTATAATTCATGATTATCACTCCGAATTAATATAGGACTTTGTTTAATCGGAGGTTTTAGATGGTGTAGGAACGATTTCTTACCTTGTTTGATGTAGAATCGTAGTAGATCACCTTCAAGCCCTAGATTCGGACTCCTCTCAAACGACTTCCTCAATTCGAGACTTCTAGGATCGAATTGTGTTGTGCAAACTCTTCTAATGATGCCGATGGAAGTTCAGGAGTGTACAATTTTTAGTTTCTCAATCGAATTGTGTAATTTACTTGGCCACTAGTAACGGTTTTTACTACAATAAGTGTTAATCGACTTAATTCTCCAATTTATGACCTAATAATGCATTATGGCTGTTGGTAATCATCAATATAATGATTATTGCTCGGCAATTTCGGTTACAAAACTCCAAGTGTCATGAATTTAAATCACCATTTGGTTTTTATTCGAATTTTGACTCCTTAAAGTCAAAATTGACATTTTACCATAATTACAATTCACTATCACTATTCTATAAGTATTGAAGCTGATTTTTAATACATTTTAACCCTTCAGATTTGATTTCACATAATTTCGTGCAATAATACCACATTTCGGTTCACAAAATTGAACCAAAAGTCCCGAATTGTCACTAATTGGTCAAATTGGAACATCATCGGGCTAGATTAATCCTTTTGGGCCTCATAAATACAACTAGGCCTATCCTGGACTCGTTGGGCCTACCTTGGGCCTACTTTGGCCTTATTTGGCCTACTTGGGCCTCAGTGGGCCTTCCTGGACTTCATTGGGCCTAACTTGTCTTGTTGGCCTTCATAGGCTTCATTGGGCCTAACTTGTCTTGTTGGGCCTGTGATCGGGCCTGTGATTTAACCATTTTCAGTTAACAAGGTTAATCCGAAAAGTCGGATTGTCACATCATCCCCTTGTTGAAGGAATTTTCGTCCCGAAAATTAGTAAGTGTTAAGAGTAGTTAGGAAACTACTTACGAGTTTAAATCGTACGTGTTAGTGTGATTTGATCATTCTGTGTGCTTGTATGTACTCACACACAAAGTCTAATGCTTGCAACATCACAACTAAATGTGATCGTTCAATGTAACTGTTTGCGTGTACACTAGTTAGTTCACCTAACTGTGACTGTTTGTGTTTGATCATACTGTGTTGTGTAACCTCCCACATAGTGAGTGTCTGAAACTGTTTGTACTATGTAACCCCGCACATAGCAAAATGTGTGTAACCAATCATGTATGTACTACCATAACATGTAACATATGAAATGTAGCACATAAAATATATAGAATGTAATGTAGCACAAATGTTTGTAACAAAATCAATTGAATAAATAAAATGTTTGTGCTTACAGTTTGAAATTTGCAGTGTTGATGTGTGAAAGCATCACGTCATCCCCTTGTTGAAGGAAATTTCGTCCCGAAATTTAACGTGCATTCTTAATGTTTGTTGTTGTTCTGAATAAGTGGGGATACTTTTTCATCATTTGGTCTTCCCTTTCTCATGTGAATTCAGGACCACGTCTTGAATCCCACCGAACTTTGACTATCGAAATCTTGCTTTGTTTTAAGTTGTTTGACCTCTCGGTCCATAATTTCTGCTGGTTCTTCAATAAATCGTAACTGTTCATCCACTTGTATTTCCTCCAGTGGTACAATCAATGTCTCATCAGAAAGACATTTCTTTAAATTTAATATGTGAAAAAAACGTCATGAACTCCACTGAGTTCATCCGGTAATTTGAGTTGATACGCAACCGGACTAATTTTTTTTTTTTTTTTTATATTTTTTTTTGCAGGATCTCAAAAGATCCTACGTAGCGAGGGCTAAGCTTCCCGCGCTTGCCAAATCGTATCACACCTTTCTAAGGTGATACCTTTAGAAGAACTCGGTCTCCTACTTGGAATTGCAACGGTTTATGACGTTTGTCAGCATAACTCTTCTGTCGATCCCGGGCCGTTGCCATACGGTTCCGGATTTGAACTATCTTCTCTGTCGTTTCGTGTACTAGTTCAAGACCTGTTATCTGACTGTCACCGATTTCAGCCCAACAAACTGGTGAACGACATTTGCGACCATACAAAGCTTCAAACGGTGCTGTTTAAATACTTGTATGATAACTGTTGTTGTAAGAGAATTCCACTAACAGTAAGTGATTTTTCCCAACTATCACCAAAGTCAATTACACAAGCTCGTAATATATCCTCGAGCTTTTGAATCGTACGTTCGCTTTGACCGTCAGTTCCCAAATGACTTATGAAGTGATTTCCAAAAGTTGGAAGTAAATCGGGCATCCCGATCTGATATGATAGATATTGGCACGCCATGCCGTGCTACCACTTCCTTGATGTAAATGCGAGTCAGTTTCTCCATCTTATCGTTTCCTTGATTGCTAAGAAGTACGCAGACTTCGTCAATTGATCGACAATTACCCATATCGTATCATAACCACTCGGTGTACGGGGTAACTTAGTAATGAAGTCCGTCGAAATATGTTCCCATTTCCACATTGGTATTTCTGGTTGTTGCAGCAAACCAGATGGCATTCTGGTATTCGACTTTGACTTTTGAACAGGTCAAACATTTGCTAACGTACTTAGCAATGTCAGCTTTCATGTGAGGCCACCAATACAGTGCTTTCAAATCATGATACATCTTGTCTGATCCCGGATGGACTGAATATCTGGACTTGTGCGCTTCATCCATCACGAGTTCCCTTAAACCTCCATACAAAGGTATCCACAGTCGATTAATGAAATAACGAATTCTATCAGGCTTGACATCCAATTGTGTTTCCATCCCCCGTAAGTATTCATGTACTAAATTATCCTTTTCTAAAGCTCCCAACTGAGCACTGCGTACCTTTTCAGGTAAGTCAGTATGTATCGTCATCATAAGTGCGCGAACCCGTCTTGTTGAAGTGTCTTTTCTGCTTAAAGCATCCGCTACTACATTAGCTTTTCCCGGATGATACTTTATCGCGCATTCGTAGTCGTTCAGCACTCAACCCATCGTCGCTGTCTCATGTTGAGTTCCTTCTGATCAAAGATATTTTGCAAACTCTTATGATCAGTGTAAATGGTACACTTGGTCCCATATAGGTAATGTCTCCAAATCTTCAAAGCAAAAACCACTGCTCCTAATTCCAAGTCATGAGTAGTGTAATTCTTTTCGTGTGGTCATAGTTGCCTTGAAACGTAAGCAATCACTTTATCACGTTGCATCAACACACATCCCAAACCCTGTGCAGATGCATCACAATACACCACAAAGTCTTCCGTCCCTTCCGGTAAGGACAGAATCGGCGCACTACAAAGCTTCTGTTTTAATAACTGGAATGCAGTTTCCTGTTTATCCGTCCAGTTATACTTCGTTCCCTTGTGTGTAAGAGCTGTGAATGGTTGAGCGATCTTTGAGAATCCCTCAATGAATCGTCGATACTAACCCGCCAAACCAAGGAATTGTCGTACCTCGGTAGGGGTCTTTTGGTGCTTCCCAATTCTTAATCGCTTCAATCTTTGCTGGATCAACATCTATACCCTTTTCATTGACTATGTGACCCAGGAATTGAACTTCTCGCATCCAAAAGTCACATTTTGAGAACTTAGCGTACAATTGTTCTTGTTTCATTAATTCCAATAGTAATCGAAGATGTTCAGCATGCTCTTCTTCAGACTGTGAATAGATGAGAATGTCATCGATGAAAACAATGACGAACTTATCAAGATAAGGTTTACAAACACGATTCATGAGATCCATGAATACAGCTGGAGCGTTTGTCAACCCAAATGGCATGACCAAGAACTCATAATGGCCATAGCGTGTCCTGAATGCTGTCTTCGATATATCCTCCTCCTGGACTCTTAGTTGATGATAACCAGACCTGAGATCAATGTTCGAGTAGTAACTCGAACCTTGCAACTGATCGAACAGATCGTCAATTCTGGGTAACGGATACCGGTTCTTGATAGTAACCTTGTTCAATTCCCGGTAATCGATACACATACGGAAAGTTCCGTCCTTCTTCTTTACAAACAAAACTGGAGCTCCCCACGGTGAAAAACTAGGTCGTATGAAACCCTTATCCAACAACTCTTGCAATTGTGTAGATAATTCTTGCATTTCTGACGGTGCAAGTCGATAAGGCGCCCTAGCTATCGGTGCTGCATCTGGTGTAAGGTCGATTCGAAATTCCACCTGTCTGATAGGCGGTAATCCTGGTAGATCTTCTGGAAATACTTCTGGAAATTCCCAAACTATTGGAATGTCTTATATCTTCTTCTCAACTAACGGCTTCTCAGTTATAAGTGTTATAACTACCGTATGACCTTTACGCAGACATTTGTGTGCTTTCACACAAGATATGAGACGCAGTGGCGTACTGCTCTTCTCACCTTGTACATACAGTGTCTCTCCATATGAAAGTGGTATACGAACGATCTTTTGATAGCCTACTGTTTCAGCCTGGTGTTTGAACAACCAGTCCATGCGTATGACTACATCAAAACTGTCTAAAGTGATAGGCATAAGATCAATTTCCAATGTTTGACCCATCAAGTCTAGGACATAGCCTTTGGGAATACGTTCTACTGTGATTAACTTGCCATCAGCTAGTTCTACAGTGTATTCAACCTCTAATGGTGTTAAGGTTATGGCAAAGATATTCATTAGATCTAAAGCTCATTTATGTTCCAGTATTCAACAATACAGATCATAACATTTGTTTGTCACATATGTACTTGCAGTGAGGTCGAGCTTTTCTCTATGCTTCTTATGATCATGAATGCTTGTTCCCTCAGACCATTGTTTTCGTTTCTTTTGTTGTTACTACCAGTGCAGTTCAATTGAAATGCCCTGACTTCTTGCATCCGAAGCATCCTTTGAGTGTTTCTTGTTGTTGTTGTGGTCATTGAGAACTCTGCTCAGTAGACACATGAAATCAGATTTCGTTCTTCGTTTGATAGGGAATCTTTACAGATGTTTGCAAGTAGATGTTTTGACATACATTTGAAGTTATCCAGGTGAAATGCAAAATCTTACTATGAGTGTTTCTCAAACACAGAGTAACCAGAACTACAGCTGGAAATTTGATGAACGTTATGTTAGAATCCCGACATGTTAACGGAATTCATTTCAACTACTAGAATGAAATATAGGTGAATATTATATGTATGTGTTTCGAAAAATAGACTCATAATAGAATTTGCCAGAATTCATGCGTACCTGTAAATTCACGATTACGTTGCGCACCATGATCGTCAATTTACCTTACATAAGGATTCTAGTTCCTCCTACCTTGAGCTATTTGGTTTTTTTGTGGGATTCAGAGTTTATTTAGGACATCAGAATTTAGACAATAGTTACATAATGTATGATTGGATAGTCTATCCAAAAGAATACATATAGATAGTTACTTGATTTGGATGCCACTATAGGGTCTAGTGTAGATCCTTTAAGGATAGTTATTCGGCTTGAGTGTGTTTTTCTTATGTAGCCTGATGTCGAGACACTTACTGTGTGAGTGTTAGTGTAGCTGTTTGGAGTTGCCACCTTACAGTCGATGTATCTCTCATAAGTTCCCAAGTTGATAGTTAACTCACAATAGAGGTCACCAAGGTTTTCATATAATGTAACTTTCCTTCACGTATGCTCCTGTAACGGAAATCTTTCCCATGCGATCACTCTATTTCTTCCTAACTCGAGTGACAGTGTTCGTTTGGTGGCACTTCAAGTGTGACAAGACGTTACGTTTGAATTCTCATCCTACAATTGATGAGTTTAGAATGTGATCCTTGTAAACCGTATATGTAGAAGTACCAAGGGTTACAAGAATGTTGTCGAGGTGTTAGAAAGAATTTTCTTATCAAGACTGAAACCACAGCCTTATTAACCGTTGTCAGTGTTGTAAAGAAATGGATCATTTGCCAAAATTAGGAGTTTAGTGGAACTAGTAGGTATAGTCCCGAACTAAGGAATGGTATTGTTTGAGTTATTGAGTTTATTTCATCGGCTGACTCATTGAGTGGCCATAGGGCCTATTTCATCCCCCGACTTGTTCAAGTGAGCCTTAGTGATCTATTTCATTCCTTGACTTGTTTGAGTGAGTCGTAGGGCCTAATTCATCCCTTGATTTGTTTTAGTGAGTCATAGAGCCTATTTCATCCCTTGACTTGTTTTAGTGAGTCACAGAGCCTATTTCATCTCCTGATTGGTTTTAGTGAGTCAAAGAGCCTATTTCATCTCCTGACTGGTTTTAGTGAGTCAAAGAGCCTTTTTCATCTCCTGACTGGTTTTAGTGAGTCAAAGAGCCTATTTCATCCCTTGACTTGTTTTAGTGAGTCAAAGAGCCTATTTCATCCCTTGACTTGTTTTTGTGAATCATAGAATCTATTTCATCCTTATAGTAATCCAGTGATCTTTGTAGCTGCCTCTCACATGTTGTGAATCTCCCGATTCATACGTGCAACAAAAGCTGCAAATGCTTGCCCTAGTGAGTATCCCAGAGTAGGTAATGTCCTACTAGTAGTAGTGTCAGGAGTAGGTGGCGGAAGTACTCGCTTCTCACGCACCCAACTATGAATGAGATCATGGATCCAATGCCAATACTGGCTGTTCTCCCTCGGTCGTTTGTGAATCTCCTCATCGTAGTGAATCGTGTCATCCATTGGCTTAAGTTGCCTCTTCTTGGATGCTGGTGATGATGCAACTTAATGTTCTATATCACTAGTAAATGTGGATGGTGATGTCATGTCTGCTACATAATATCATATGTACAAGCTATGCAAACTATCGTGTAAGCAAGTGTGTCTAATGTCTAACAGTTATAGTCTAGATCTACGAATGCAAACCTAATTCGCTATAACCAATGGCTCTGATACCATTCTGTAACACCCCGCCTCGTTTTACCAGCAATATTGTCCGCTTTGCCAAATTATAGCTCACGGCTTTGCTTTTGGTCGCCCGGGTGAAAACTTCCCAGGGGGTCACCCATCCTGGATTGCTGTCACCTGAGCACGCTTAACTGTGGAGTTCTCCTCTCATCCACTACCATTAAGCCCCAAAACGCGTTGTTGGTATAAGAGGCGGGTTATTACATATGAACCAAGGATCTCTCCTGTCCACGGCCGATGTGGGATTTGCCTAAGGTGTCACATACACTCCCCCTTGGGACTCATCGTCCTCGATGAGGTTTGCCCCGCTAGCCTCTCTGGCGTGTAGGATCTGCCTAAGGTGTCCTCCAGACACCCCCCGGGACTCATCGCCCTGGATGAGGTTTGCCCCACATCCCGAACGGCACAGGAGTGGCTCTGATACCAATCTGTCACACCCCCAAATTTTCAACTAACGGAATCATACCGTTTGGGACGTGACAAACCAGGATCTCAGATCATTAGACATAACGAAGACCTCTATATGATTTTCAAACATACTTTGGTCTTAATTTGTAAAATCAAAGTTTAACATTTGCGGAAGCGTTTGAAAACTAATAATAGAAAGTAAATATTGCATAACCATAAATACAATGTTCAATGTTTTAAATCAACAACTAAAGTAAACTGTATGCATGAGACTCAACGTCCTAGTCCCTGCTTGTCCTTACTTGTGCCTTAGTGTCCTGAGAAAACATGTAAATCAAGTCAACACAAAGGTTGGTGCATACACAGGTTTAAGCATTCACAATTGTTGAAACCACAGTTTGAATATAAATTTTGCAGATATCATAATCACACATGCATAGTCATGATAGCTAGTCATTTGTACTATTTACATAAGTGGTCGACACCGAAGCTGACGAGTTGCCATGCTATAGCATGTTTTTGCCTTAACCCTATTGTCTAGCACGAACAATAGTAATGTGTGTGTTTGGTCAGTCAAACACCTGCGTAGATCCCATCTACCAAGTGAGGTTTGTCAAACCCAATAGATCTATCTTCAACTACCACGCTTTGCGCTACGGCAAATTAAACGGTTCGAAATGGAAGGCTTTGTAATGCTATGTTTGCACTTAATGTAAACAGCTAACTCATGCAAGTGATATGTATCTAAAAGCGTTTGTTGCACATGTTTTCTCCCCCAAAACAGTTAAAATATGAAAGGGGCCGTGTACGCACCTTTAATAGTTGCAGAATGATCAATACGCGTGAAATCGTGTAGATAATCCTCTTACGAAGGATCTGTGTTTAAACAATAATTTAGTGTTATTCGAATAGTCGTTTTGTGCTTGAAATCACATACGTGTCAACACACGTATGTTAAGGTGTTAGGAATACGCATACGTATATACGCGTGCCCTTGAAATCATTTAAATAAAATCAGGTATGATTTTATTTAAACAACCGTAATTATACGCGATTACGGTCCCGGTCTAAAATGTGAGTTTTATTATTCAAATACGTTAGGAATTGAATTCTGGTTCTAACGCACTTCGAACGAGTCGAATTGGATTTAAAACGAGTGAGATACGAGCAAAATACCAAAGTAATACTAAAAGCCCAAAAAAAACTGTTGGGCCGGGTTCGAACCCGCAACCCCTCCCTCATAACCCACACATCCTACCAACTCAACTGCTTCAACATTTGATAATGATTTTGTTTCAGCTAGTTTTAAACACAACCTAACCCGTCCCCTATGTTTCATCCTTAGCCGAACCAATCTTGGTTCAATAGACCCACGATTCGAACTCCATCGGACATAGAACCATGGGGCTATGGTTCCTGCGATCATTTCGAGTCTACTGGTTGTTTTTAATTCAAAAACAATTTACTATAATCCGTTTATTTGGGTATACACAGGTTCGAATCCAATTTCTAAAACCCATCATTCGATCCCTTCAAATTCGTCTACCTCAAGTCATGAAATCATCAGATTTTCTTCAACCTAGTTCCACGAACCCATTCATGCCAATTAATTCGATTTTAAAACTAGTTTCCATCAAAACCCCCAAACCGTTTAACCCGAAGAAACCTAGAATGTGATCATTAACAATTCGTTATGATATTATGAAATTGATATGTGGTTATTGTTAATCGGTGGGTTCCGAACCTGATAGCACCATTTGATTTAACTTTTAAACCCATCACGATCGAATCCCCCAAATGGTTTTCTTCAAGAACCCTAGAAATTCGATCTTCAACAATTCGTTGTTGTTTGATCAAATTAACTTAGGGATTTCTTTAAGATGATGTTTTAGAAAATCACCATATAATTTAATTTGTTTATCGTTATCTATTTGATTGAAACCCCCAAAACAACCAAGACGATGAACCCTAATGATCGAATCCTTATAATTCATGATTATCACTCCGAATTAATATAGGACTTTGTTTAATCGGAGGTTTTAGATGGTGTAGGAACGATTTCTTACCTTGTTTGATGTAGAATCGTAGTAGATCACCTTCAAGCCCTAGATTCGGACTCCTCTCAAACGACTTCCTCAATTCGAGACTTCTAGGATCGAATTGTGTTGTGCAAACTCTTCTAATTATGCCGATGGAAGTTCAGGAGTGTACAATTTTTAGTTTCTCAATCGAATTGTGTAATTTACTTGGCCACTAGTAACGGTTTTTACTACAATAAGTGTTAATCGACTTAATTCTCCAATTTATGACCTAATAATGCATTATGGCTGTTGGTAATCATCAATATAATGATTATTGCTCGGCAATTTCGGTTACAAAACTCCAAGTGTCATGAATTTAAATCACCATTTGGTTTTTATTCGAATTTTGACTCCTTAAAGTCAAAATTGACATTTTACCATAATTACAATTCACTATCACTATTCTATAAGTATTGAAGCTGATTTTTAATACATTTTAACCCTTCAGATTTGATTTCACATAATTTCGTGCAATAATACCACATTTCGGTTCACAAAATTGAACCAAAAGTCCCGAATTGTCACTAATTGGTCAAATTGGAACATCATCGGGCTAGATTAATCCTTTTGGGCCTCATAAATACAACTAGGCCTATCCTGGACTCGTTGGGCCTACCTTGGGCCTACTTTGGCCTTATTTGGCCTACTTGGGCCTCAGTGGGCCTTCCTGGACTTCATTGGGCCTAACTTGTCTTGTTGGCCTTCATAGGCTTCATTGGGCCTAACTTGTCTTGTTGGGCCTGTGATCGGGCCTGTGATTTAACCATTTTCAGTTAACAAGGTTAATCCGAAAAGTCGGATTGTCACATCATCCCCTTGTTGAAGGAATTTTCGTCCCGAAAATTAGTAAGTGTTAAGAGTAGTTAGGAAACTACTTACGAGTTTAAATCGTACGTGTTAGTGTGATTTGATCATTCTGTGTGCTTGTATGTACTCACACACAAAGTCTAATGCTTGCAACATCACAACTAAATGTGATCGTTCAATGTAACTGTTTGCGTGTACACTAGTTAGTTCACCTAACTGTGACTGTTTGTGTTTGATCATATTGTGTTGTGTAACCTCCCACATAGTGAGTGTCTGAAACTGTTTGTACTATGTAACCCCGCACATAGCAAAATGTGTGTAACCAATCATGTATGTACTACCATAACATGTAACATATGAAATGTAGCACATAAAATATATAGAATGTAATGTAGCACAAATGTTTGTAACAAAATCAATTGAATAAATAAAATGTTTGTGCTTACAGTTTGAAATTTGCAGTGTTGATGTGTGAAAGCATCACGTCATCCCCTTGTTGAAGGAAATTTCGTCCCGAAATTTAACGTGCATTCTTAATGTTTGTTGTTGTTCTGAATAAGTGGGGATACTTTTTCATCATTTGGTCTTCCCTTTCTCATGTGAATTCAGGACCACGTCTTGAATCCCACCGAACTTTGACTATCGAAATCTTGCTTTGTTTTAAGTTGTTTGACCTCTCGGTCCATAATTTCTGCTGGTTCTTCAATAAATCGTAACTGTTCATCCACTTGTATTTCCTCCAGTGGTACAATCAATGTCTCATCAGAAAGACATTTCTTTAAATTTAATATGTGAAAAAAACGTCATGAACTCCACTGAGTTCATCCGGTAATTTGAGTTGATACGCAACCGGACTAATTTTTTTTTTTTTTTTTTATATTTTTTTTTGCAGGATCTCAAAAGATCCTACGTAGCGAGGGCTAAGCTTCCCGCGCTTGCCAAATCGTATCACACCTTTCTAAGGTGATACCTTTAGAAGAACTCGGTCTCCTACTTGGAATTGCAACGGTTTATGACGTTTGTCAGCATAACTCTTCTGTCGATCCCGGGCCGTTGCCATACGGTTCCGGATTTGAACTATCTTCTCTGTCGTTTCGTGTACTAGTTCAAGACCTGTTATCTGACTGTCACCGATTTCAGCCCAACAAACTGGTGAACGACATTTGCGACCATACAAAGCTTCAAACGGTGCTGTTTAAATACTTGTATGATAACTGTTGTTGTAAGAGAATTCCACTAACAGTAAGTGATTTTTCCCAACTATCACCAAAGTCAATTACACAAGCTCGTAATATATCCTCGAGCTTTTGAATCGTACGTTCGCTTTGACCGTCAGTTCCCAAATGACTTATGAAGTGATTTCCAAAAGTTGGAAGTAAATCGGGCATCCCGATCTGATATGATAGATATTGGCACGCCATGTCGTGCTACCACTTCCTTGATGTAAATGCGAGTCAGTTTCTCCATCTTATCGGTTTCCTTGATTGCTAAGAAGTACGCAGACTTCGTCAATTGATCGACAATTACCCATATCGTATCATAACCACTCGGTGTACGGGGTAACTTAGTAATGAAGTCCGTCGAAATATGTTCCCATTTCCACATTGGTATTTCTGGTTGTTGCAGCAAACCAGATGGCATTCTGGTATTCGACTTTGACTTTTGAACAGGTCAAACATTTGCTAACGTACTTAGCAATGTCAGCTTTCATGTGAGGCCACCAATACAGTGCTTTCAAATCATGATACATCTTGTCTGATCCCGGATGGACTGAATATCTGGACTTGTGCGCTTCATCCATCACGAGTTCCCTTAAACCTCCATACAAAGGTATCCACAGTCGATTAATGAAATAACGAATTCTATCAGGCTTGACATCCAATTGTGTTTCCATCCCCCGTAAGTATTCATGTACTAAATTATCCTTTTCTAAAGCTCCCAACTGAGCACTGCGTACCTTTTCAGGTAAGTCAGTATGTATCGTCATCATAAGTGCGCGAACCCGTCTTGTTGAAGTGTCTTTTCTGCTTAAAGCATCCGCTACTACATTAGCTTTTCCCGGATGATACTTTATCGCGCATTCGTAGTCGTTCAGCACTCAACCCATCGTCGCTGTCTCATGTTGAGTTCCTTCTGATCAAAGATATTTTGCAAACTCTTATGATCAGTGTAAATGGTACACTTGGTCCCATATAGGTAATGTCTCCAAATCTTCAAAGCAAAAACCACTGCTCCTAATTCCAAGTCATGAGTAGTGTAATTCTTTTCGTGTGGTCATAGTTGCCTTGAAACGTAAGCAATCACTTTATCACGTTGCATCAACACACATCCCAAACCCTGTGCAGATGCATCACAATACACCACAAAGTCTTCCGTCCCTTCCGGTAAGGACAGAATCGGCGCACTACAAAGCTTCTGTTTTAATAACTGGAATGCAGTTTCCTGTTTATCCGTCCAGTTATACTTCGTTCCCTTGTGTGTAAGAGCTGTGAATGGTTGAGCGATCTTTGAGAATCCCTCAATGAATCGTCGATACTAACCCGCCAAACCAAGGAATTGTCGTACCTCGGTAGGGGTCTTTTGGTGCTTCCCAATTCTTAATCGCTTCAATCTTTGCTGGATCAACATCTATACCCTTTTCATTGACTATGTGACCCAGGAATTGAACTTCTCGCATCCAAAAGTCACATTTTGAGAACTTAGCGTACAATTGTTCTTGTTTCATTAATTCCAATAGTAATCGAAGATGTTCAGCATGCTCTTCTTCAGACTGTGAATAGATGAGAATGTCATCGATGAAAACAATGACGAACTTATCAAGATAAGGTTTACAAACACGATTCATGAGATCCATGAATACAGCTGGAGCGTTTGTCAACCCAAATGGCATGACCAAGAACTCATAATGGCCATAGCGTGTCCTGAATGCTGTCTTCGATATATCCTCCTCCTGGACTCTTAGTTGATGATAACCAGACCTGAGATCAATCTTCGAGTAGTAACTCGAACCTTGCAACTGATCGAACAGATCGTCAATTATGGGTAACGGATACCGGTTCTTGATAGTAACCTTGTTCAATTCCCGGTAATCGATACACATACGGAAAGTTCCGTCCTTCTTCTTTACAAACAAAACTGGAGCTCCCCACGGTGAAAAACTAGGTCGTATGAAACCCTTATCCAACAACTCTTGCAATTGTGTAGATAATTCTTGCATTTCTGACGGTGCAAGTCGATAAGGCGCCCTAGCTATCGGTGTTGCATCTGGTGTAAGGTCGATTCGAAATTCCACCTGTCTGATAGGCGGTAATCCTGGTAGATCTTCTGGAAATACTTCTGGAAATTCCCAAACTATTGGAATGTCTTCTATCTTCTTCTCAACTAACGGCTTCTCAGTTATAAGTGTTATAACTACCGTATGACCTTTACGTAGACATTTGTATGCTTTCACACAAGATATGAGACGCAGTGGCGTACTGCTCTTCTCACCTTGTACATACAGTGTCTCTCCATATGAAAGTGGTATACGAACGATCTTTTGATAGCCTACTGTTTCAGCCTGGTGTTTGAACAACCAGTCCATGCGTATGACTACATCAAAACTGTCTAAAGTGATAGGCATAAGATCAATTTCCAATGTTTGACCCATCAAGTCTAGGACATAGCCTTTGGGAATACGTTCTACTGTGATTAACTTGCCATCAGCTCGTTCTACCGTGTATTCAACCTCTAATGGTGTTAAGGTTATGGCAAAGATATTCATTAGATCTAAAGCTCATTTATGTTCCAGTATTCAACAATACAGATCATAACATTTGTTTGTCACATATGTACTTGCAGTGAGGTCGAGCTTTTCTCTATGCTTCTTATGATCATGAATGCTTGTTCCCTCAGACCATTGTTTTCGTTTCTTTTGTTGTTACTACCAGTGCAGTTCAATTGAAATGCCCTGATTCTTGCATCCGAAGCATCCTTTGAGTGTTTCTTGTTGTTGTTGTGGTCATTGAGAACTCTGCTCAGTAGACACATGAAATCAGATTTCGTTCTTCGTTTGATAGGGAATCTTTACAGATGTTTGCAAGTAGATGTTTTGACATACATTTGAAGTTATCCAGGTGAAATGCAAAATCTTACTATGAGTGTTTCTCAAACACAGAGTAACCAGAACTACAGCTGGAAATTTGATGAACGTTATGTTAGAATCCCGACATGTTAACGGAATTCATTTCAACTACTAGAATGAAATATAGGTGAATATTATATGTATGTGTTTCGAAAAATAGACTCATAATAGAATTTGCCAGAATTCATGCGTACCTGTAAATTCACGATTACGTTGCGCACCATGATCGTCAATTTACCTTACATAAGGATTCTAGTTCCTCCTACCTTGAGCTATTTGGTTTTTTTGTGGGATTCAGAGTTTATTTAGGACATCAGAATTTAGACAATAGTTACATAATGTATGATTGGATAGTCTATCCAAAAGAATACATATAGATAGTTACTTGATTTGGATGCCACTATAGGGTCTAGTGTAGATCCTTTAAGGATAGTTATTCGGCTTGAGTGTGTTTTTCTTATGTAGCCTGATGTCGAGACACTTACTGTGTGAGTGTTAGTGTAGCTGTTTGGAGTTGCCACCTTACAGTCGATGTATCTCTCATAAGTTCCCAAGTTGATAGTTAACTCACAATAGAGGTCACCAAGGTTTTCATATAATGTAACTTTCCTTCACGTATGCTCCTGTAACGGAAATCTTTCCCATGCGATCACTCTATTTCTTCCTAACTCGAGTGACAGTGTTCGTTTGGTGGCACTTCAAGTGTGACAAGACGTTACGTTTGAATTCTCATCCTACAATTGATGAGTTTAGAATGTGATCCTTGTAAACCGTATATGTAGAAGTACCAAGGGTTACAAGAATGTTGTCGAGGTGTTAGAAAGAATTTTCTTATCAAGACTGAAACCACAGCCTTATTAACCGTTGTCAGTGTTGTAAAGAAATGGATCATTTGCCAAAATTAGGAGTTTAGTGGAACTAGTAGGTATAGTCCCGAACTAAGGAATGGTATTGTTTGAGTTATTGAGTTTATTTCATCGGCTGACTCATTGAGTGGCCATAGGGCCTATTTCATCCCCCGACTTGTTCAAGTGAGCCTTAGTGATCTATTTCATTCCTTGACTTGTTTGAGTGAGTCGTAGGGCCTAATTCATCCCTTGATTTGTTTTAGTGAGTCATAGAGCCTATTTCATCCCTTGACTTGTTTTAGTGAGTCACAGAGCCTATTTCATCTCCTGATTGGTTTTAGTGAGTCAAAGAGCCTATTTCATCTCCTGACTGGTTTTAGTGAGTCAAAGAGCCTTTTTCATCTCCTGACTGGTTTTAGTGAGTCAAAGAGCCTATTTCATCCCTTGACTTGTTTTAGTGAGTCAAAGAGCCTATTTCATCCCTTGACTTGTTTTTGTGAATCATAGAATCTATTTCATCCTTATAGTAATCCAGTGATCTTTGTAGCTGCCTCTCACATGTTGTGAATCTCCCGATTCATACGTGCAACAAAAGCTGCAAATGCTTGCCCTAGTGAGTATCCCAGAGTAGGTAATGTCCTACTAGTAGTAGTGTCAGGAGTAGGTGGCGGAAGTACTCGCTTCTCACGCACCCAACTATGAATGAGATCATGGATCCAATGCCAATACTGGCTGTTCTCCCTCGGTCGTTTGTGAATCTCCTCATCGTAGTGAATCGTGTCATCCATTGGCTTAAGTTGCCTCTTCTTGGATGCTGGTGATGATGCAACTTAATGTTCTATATCACTAGTAAATGTGGATGGTGATGTCATGTCTGCTACATAATATCATATGTACAAGCTATGCAAACTATCGTGTAAGCAAGTGTGTCTAATGTCTAACAGTTATAGTCTAGATCTACGAATGCAAACCTAATTCGCTATAACCAATGGCTCTGATACCATTCTGTAACACCCCGCCTCGTTTTACCAGCAATATTGTCCGCTTTGCCAAATTATAGCTCACGGCTTTGCTTTTGGTCGCCCGGGTGAAAACTTCCCAGGGGGTCACCCATCCTGGATTGCTGTCACCTGAGCACGCTTAACTGTGGAGTTCTCCTCTCATCCACTACCATTAAGCCCCAAAACGCGTTGTTGGTATAAGAGGCGGGTTATTACATATGAACCAAGGATCTCTCCTGTCCACGGCCGATGTGGGATTTGCCTAAGGTGTCACATACACTCCCCCTTGGGACTCATCGTCCTCGATGAGGTTTGCCCCGCTAGCCTCTCTGGCGTGTAGGATCTGCCTAAGGTGTCCTCCAGACACCCCCCGGGACTCATCGCCCTGGATGAGGTTTGCCCCACATCCCGAACGGCACAGGAGTGGCTCTGATACCAATCTGTCACACCCCCAAATTTTCAACTAACGGAATCATACCGTTTGGGACGTGACAAACCAGGATCTCAGATCATTAGACATAACGAAGACCTCTATATGATTTTCAAACATACTTTGGTCTTAATTTGTAAAATCAAAGTTTAACATTTGCGGAAGCGTTTGAAAACTAATAATAGAAAGTAAATATTGCATAACCATAAATACAATGTTCAATGTTTTAAATCAACAACTAAAGTAAACTGTATGCATGAGACTCAACGTCCTAGTCCCTGCTTGTCCTTACTTGTGCCTTAGTGTCCTGAGAAAACATGTAAATCAAGTCAACACAAAGGTTGGTGCATACACAGGTTTAAGCATTCACAATTGTTGAAACCACAGTTTGAATATAAAGTTTGCAGATATCATAATCACACATGCATAGTCATGATAGCTAGTCATTTGTACTATTTACATAAGTGGTCGACACCGAAGCTGACGAGTTGCCATGCTATAGCATGTTTTTGCCTTAACCCTATTGTCTAGCACGAACAATAGTAATGTGTGTGTTTGGTCAGTCAAACACCTGCGTAGATCCCATCTACCAAGTGAGGTTTGTCAAACCCAATAGATCTATCTTCAACTACCACGCTTTGCGCTACGGCAAATTAAACGGTTCGAAATGGAAGGCTTTGTAATGCTATGTTTGCACTTAATGTAAACAGCTAACTCATGCAAGTGATATGTATCTAAAAGCGTTTGTTGCACATGTTTTCTCCCCCAAAACAGTTAAAATATGAAAGGGGCCGTGTACGCACCTTTAATAGTTGCAGAATGATCAATACGCGTGAAATCGTGTAGATAATCCTCTTACGAAGGATCTGTGTTTAAACAATAATTTAGTGTTATTCGAATAGTCGTTTTGTGCTTGAAATCACATACGTGTCAACACACGTATGTTAAGGTGTTAGGAATACGCATACGTATATACGCGTGCCCTTGAAATCATTTAAATAAAATCAGGTATGATTTTATTTAAACAACCGTAATTATACGCGATTACGGTCCCGGTCTAAAATGTGAGTTTTATTATTCAAATACGTTAGGAATTGAATTCTGGTTCTAACGCACTTCGAACGAGTCGAATTGGATTTAAAACGAGTGAGATACGAGCAAAATACCAAAGTAATACTAAAAGCCCAAAAAAAACTGTTGGGCCGGGTTCGAACCCGCAACCCCTCCCTCATAACCCACACATCCTACCAACTCAACTGCTTCAACATTTGATAATGATTTTGTTTCAGCTAGTTTTAAACACAACCTAACCCGTCCCCTATGTTTCATCCTTAGCCGAACCAATCTTGGTTCAATAGACCCACGATTCGAACTCCATCGGACATAGAACCATGGGGCTATGGTTCCTGCGATCATTTCGAGTCTACTGGTTGTTTTTAATTCAAAAACAATTTACTATAATCCGTTTATTTGGGTATACACAGGTTCGAATCCAATTTCTAAAACCCATCATTCGATCCCTTCAAATTCGTCTACCTCAAGTCATGAAATCATCAGATTTTCTTCAACCTAGTTCCACGAACCCATTCATGCCAATTAATTCGATTTTAAAACTAGTTTCCATCAAAACCCCCAAACCGTTTAACCCGAAGAAACCTAGAATGTGATCATTAACAATTCGTTATGATATTATGAAATTGATATGTGGTTATTGTTAATCGGTGGGTTCCGAACCTGATAGCACCATTTGATTTAACTTTTAAACCCATCACGATCGAATCCCCCAAATGGTTTTCTTCAAGAACCCTAGAAATTCGATCTTCAACAATTCGTTGTTGTTTGATCAAATTAACTTAGGGATTTCTTTAAGATGATGTTTTAGAAAATCACCATATAATTTAATTTGTTTATCGTTATCTATTTGATTGAAACCCCCAAAACAACCAAGACGATGAACCCTAATGATCGAATCCTTATAATTCATGATTATCACTCCGAATTAATATAGGACTTTGTTTAATCGGAGGTTTTAGATGGTGTAGGAACGATTTCTTACCTTGTTTGATGTAGAATCGTAGTAGATCACCTTCAAGCCCTAGATTCGGACTCCTCTCAAACGACTTCCTCAATTCGAGACTTCTAGGATCGAATTGTGTTGTGCAAACTCTTCTAATTATGCCGATGGAAGTTCAGGAGTGTACAATTTTTAGTTTCTCAATCGAATTGTGTAATTTACTTGGCCACTAGTAACGGTTTTTACTACAATAAGTGTTAATCGACTTAATTCTCCAATTTATGACCTAATAATGCATTATGGCTGTTGGTAATCATCAATATAATGATTATTGCTCGGCAATTTCGGTTACAAAACTCCAAGTGTCATGAATTTAAATCACCATTTGGTTTTTATTCGAATTTTGACTCCTTAAAGTCAAAATTGACATTTTACCATAATTACAATTCACTATCACTATTCTATAAGTATTGAAGCTGATTTTTAATACATTTTAACCCTTCAGATTTGATTTCACATAATTTCGTGCAATAATACCACATTTCGGTTCACAAAATTGAACCAAAAGTCCCGAATTGTCACTAATTGGTCAAATTGGAACATCATCGGGCTAGATTAATCCTTTTGGGCCTCATAAATACAACTAGGCCTATCCTGGACTCGTTGGGCCTACCTTGGGCCTACTTTGGCCTTATTTGGCCTACTTGGGCCTCAGTGGGCCTTCCTGGACTTCATTGGGCCTAACTTGTCTTGTTGGCCTTCATAGGCTTCATTGGGCCTAACTTGTCTTGTTGGGCCTGTGATCGGGCCTGTGATTTAACCATTTTCAGTTAACAAGGTTAATCCGAAAAGTCGGATTGTCACATCATCCCCTTGTTGAAGGAATTTTCGTCCCGAAAATTAGTAAGTGTTAAGAGTAGTTAGGAAACTACTTACGAGTTTAAATCGTACGTGTTAGTGTGATTTGATCATTCTGTGTGCTTGTATGTACTCACACACAAAGTCTAATGCTTGCAACATCACAACTAAATGTGATCGTTCAATGTAACTGTTTGCGTGTACACTAGTTAGTTCACCTAACTGTGACTGTTTGTGTTTGATCATATTGTGTTGTGTAACCTCCCACATAGTGAGTGTCTGAAACTGTTTGTACTATGTAACCCCGCACATAGCAAAATGTGTGTAACCAATCATGTATGTACTACCATAACATGTAACATATGAAATGTAGCACATAAAATATATAGAATGTAATGTAGCACAAATGTTTGTAACAAAATCAATTGAATAAATAAAATGTTTGTGCTTACAGTTTGAAATTTGCAGTGTTGATGTGTGAAAGCATCACGTCATCCCCTTGTTGAAGGAAATTTCGTCCCGAAATTTAACGTGCATTCTTAATGTTTGTTGTTGTTCTGAATAAGTGGGGATACTTTTTCATCATTTGGTCTTCCCTTTCTCATGTGAATTCAGGACCACGTCTTGAATCCCACCGAACTTTGACTATCGAAATCTTGCTTTGTTTTAAGTTGTTTGACCTCTCGGTCCATAATTTCTGCTGGTTCTTCAATAAATCGTAACTGTTCATCCACTTGTATTTCCTCCAGTGGTACAATCAATGTCTCATCAGAAAGACATTTCTTTAAATTTAATATGTGAAAAAAACGTCATGAACTCCACTGAGTTCATCCGGTAATTTGAGTTGATACGCAACCGGACTAATTTTTTTTTTTTTTTTTATATTTTTTTTTGCAGGATCTCAAAAGATCCTACGTAGCGAGGGCTAAGCTTCCCGCGCTTGCCAAATCGTATCACACCTTTCTAAGGTGATACCTTTAGAAGAACTCGGTCTCCTACTTGGAATTGCAACGGTTTATGACGTTTGTCAGCATAACTCTTCTGTCGATCCCGGGCCGTTGCCATACGGTTCCGGATTTGAACTATCTTCTCTGTCGTTTCGTGTACTAGTTCAAGACCTGTTATCTGACTGTCACCGATTTCAGCCCAACAAACTGGTGAACGACATTTGCGACCATACAAAGCTTCAAACGGTGCTGTTTAAATACTTGTATGATAACTGTTGTTGTAAGAGAATTCCACTAACAGTAAGTGATTTTTCCCAACTATCACCAAAGTCAATTACACAAGCTCGTAATATATCCTCGAGCTTTTGAATCGTACGTTCGCTTTGACCGTCAGTTCCCAAATGACTTATGAAGTGATTTCCAAAAGTTGGAAGTAAATCGGGCATCCCGATCTGATATGATAGATATTGGCACGCCATGCCGTGCTACCACTTCCTTGATGTAAATGCGAGTCAGTTTCTCCATCTTATCGGTTTCCTTGATTGCTAAGAAGTACGCAGACTTCGTCAATTGATCGACAATTACCCATATCGTATCATAACCACTCGGTGTACGGGGTAACTTAGTAATGAAGTCCGTCGAAATATGTTCCCATTTCCACATTGGTATTTCTGGTTGTTGCAGCAAACCAGATGGCATTCTGGTATTCGACTTTGACTTTTGAACAGGTCAAACATTTGCTAACGTACTTAGCAATGTCAGCTTTCATGTGAGGCCACCAATACAGTGCTTTCAAATCATGATACATCTTGTCTAATCCCGGATGGACTGAATATCTGGACTTGTGCGCTTCATCCATCACGAGTTCCCTTAAACCTCCATACAAAGGTATCCACAGTCGATTAATGAAATAACGAATTCTATCAGGCTTGACATCCAATTGTGTTTCCATCCCCCGTAAGTATTCATGTACTAAATTATCCTTTTCTAAAGCTCCCAACTGAGCACTGCGTACCTTTTCAGGTAAGTCAGTATGTATCGTCATCATAAGTGCGCGAACCCGTCTTGTTGAAGTGTCTTTTCTGCTTAAAGCATCCGCTACTACATTAGCTTTTCCCGGATGATACTTTATCGCGCATTCGTAGTCGTTCAGCACTCAACCCATCGTCGCTGTCTCATGTTGAGTTCCTTCTGATCAAAGATATTTTGCAAACTCTTATGATCAGTGTAAATGGTACACTTGGTCCCATATAGGTAATGTCTCCAAATCTTCAAAGCAAAAACCACTGCTCCTAATTCCAAGTCATGAGTAGTGTAATTCTTTTCGTGTGGTCATAGTTGCCTTGAAACGTAAGCAATCACTTTATCACGTTGCATCAACACACATCCCAAACCCTGTGCAGATGCATCACAATACACCACAAAGTCTTCCGTCCCTTCCGGTAAGGACAGAATCGGCGCACTACAAAGCTTCTGTTTTAATAACTGGAATGCAGTTTCCTGTTTATCCGTCCAGTTATACTTCGTTCCCTTGTGTGTAAGAGCTGTGAATGGTTGAGCGATCTTTGAGAATCCCTCAATGAATCGTCGATACTAACCCGCCAAACCAAGGAATTGTCGTACCTCGGTAGGGGTCTTTTGGTGCTTCCCAATTCTTAATCGCTTCAATCTTTGCTGGATCAACATCTATACCCTTTTCATTGACTATGTGACCCAGGAATTGAACTTCTCGCATCCAAAAGTCACATTTTGAGAACTTAGCGTACAATTGTTCTTGTTTCATTAATTCCAATAGTAATCGAAGATGTTCAGCATGCTCTTCTTCAGACTGTGAATAGATGAGAATGTCATCGATGAAAACAATGACGAACTTATCAAGATAAGGTTTACAAACACGATTCATGAGATCCATGAATACAGCTGGAGCGTTTGTCAACCCAAATGGCATGACCAAGAACTCATAATGGCCATAGCGTGTCCTGAATGCTGTCTTCGATATATCCTCCTCCTGGACTCTTAGTTGATGATAACCAGACCTGAGATCAATCTTCGAGTAGTAACTCGAACCTTGCAACTGATCGAACAGATCGTCAATTCTGGGTAACGGATACCGGTTCTTGATAGTAACCTTGTTCAATTCCCGGTAATCGATACACATACGGAAAGTTCCGTCCTTCTTCTTTACAAACAAAACTGGAGCTCCCCACGGTGAAAAACTAGGTCGTATGAAACCCTTATCCAACAACTCTTGCAATTGTGTAGATAATTCTTGCATTTCTGACGGTGCAAGTCGATAAGGCGCCCTAGCTATCGGTGCTGCATCTGGTGTAAGGTCGATTCGAAATTCCACCTGTCTGATAGGCGGTAATCCTGGTAGATCTTCTGGAAATACTTCTGGAAATTCCCAAACTATTGGAATGTCTTCTATCTTCTTCTCAACTAACGGCTTCTCAGTTATAAGTGTTATAACTACCGTATGACCTTTACGCAGACATTTGTATGCTTTCACACAAGATATGAGACGCAGTGGCGTACTGCTCTTCTCACCTTGTACATACAGTGTCTCTCCATATGAAAGTGGTATACGAACGATCTTTTGATAGCCTACTGTTTCAGCCTGGTGTTTGAACAACCAGTCCATGCGTATGACTACATCAAAACTGTCTAAAGTGATAGGCATAAGATCAATTTCCAATGTTTGACCCATCAAGTCTAGGACATAGCCTTTGGGAATACGTTCTACTGTGATTAACTTGCCATCAGCTAGTTCTACAGTGTATTCAACCTCTAATGGTGTTAAGGTTATGGCAAAGATATTCATTAGATCTAAAGCTCATTTATGTTCCAGTATTCAACAATACAGATCATAACATTTGTTTGTCACATATGTACTTGCAGTGAGGTCGAGCTTTTCTCTATGCTTCTTATGATCATGAATGCTTGTTCCCTCAGACCATTGTTTTCGTTTCTTTTGTTGTTACTACCAGTGCAGTTCAATTGAAATGCCCTGACTTCTTGCATCCGAAGCATCCTTTGAGTGTTTCTTGTTGTTGTTGTGGTCATTGAGAACTCTGCTCAGTAGACACATGAAATCAGATTTCGTTCTTCGTTTGATAGGGAATCTTTACAGATGTTTGCAAGTAGATGTTTTGACATACATTTGAAGTTATCCAGGTGAAATGCAAAATCTTACTATGAGTGTTTCTCAAACACAGAGTAACCAGAACTACAGCTGGAAATTTGATGAACGTTATGTTAGAATCCCGACATGTTAACGGAATTCATTTCAACTACTAGAATGAAATATAGGTGAATATTATATGTATGTGTTTCGAAAAATAGACTCATAATAGAATTTGCCAGAATTCATGCGTACCTGTAAATTCACGATTACGTTGCGCACCATGATCGTCAATTTACCTTACATAAGGATTCTAGTTCCTCCTACCTTGAGCTATTTGGTTTTTTTGTGGGATTCAGAGTTTATTTAGGACATCAGAATTTAGACAATAGTTACATAATGTATGATTGGATAGTCTATCCAAAAGAATACATATAGATAGTTACTTGATTTGGATGCCACTATAGGGTCTAGTGTAGATCCTTTAAGGATAGTTATTCGGCTTGAGTGTGTTTTTCTTATGTAGCCTGATGTCGAGACACTTACTGTGTGAGTGTTAGTGTAGCTGTTTGGAGTTGCCACCTTACAGTCGATGTATCTCTCATAAGTTCCCAAGTTGATAGTTAACTCACAATAGAGGTCACCAAGGTTTTCATATAATGTAACTTTCCTTCACGTATGCTCCTGTAACGGAAATCTTTCCCATGCGATCACTCTATTTCTTCCTAACTCGAGTGACAGTGTTCGTTTGGTGGCACTTCAAGTGTGACAAGACGTTACGTTTGAATTCTCATCCTACAATTGATGAGTTTAGAATGTGATCCTTGTAAACCGTATATGTAGAAGTACCAAGGGTTACAAGAATGTTGTCGAGGTGTTAGAAAGAATTTTCTTATCAAGACTGAAACCACAGCCTTATTAACCGTTGTCAGTGTTGTAAAGAAATGGATCATTTGCCAAAATCAGGAGTTTAGTGGAACTAGTAGGTATAGTCCCGAACTAAGGAATGGTATTGTTTGAGTTATTGAGTTTATTTCATCGGCTGACTCATTGAGTGGCCATAGGGCCTATTTCATCCCCCGACTTGTTCAAGTGAGCCTTAGTGATCTATTTCATTCCTTGACTTGTTTGAGTGAGTCGTAGGGCCTAATTCATCCCTTGATTTGTTTTAGTGAGTCATAGAGCCTATTTCATCCCTTGACTTGTTTTAGTGAGTCACAGAGCCTATTTCATCTCCTGATTGGTTTTAGTGAGTCAAAGAGCCTATTTCATCTCCTGACTGGTTTTAGTGAGTCAAAGAGCCTTTTTCATCTCCTGACTGGTTTTAATGAGTCAAAGAGCCTATTTCATCCCTTGACTTGTTTTAGTGAGTCAAAGAGCCTATTTCATCCCTTGACTTGTTTTTGTGAATCATAGAATCTATTTCATCCTTATAGTAATCCAGTGATCTTTGTAGCTGCCTCTCACATGTTGTGAATCTCCCGATTCATACGTGCAACAAAAGCTGCAAATGCTTGCCCTAGTGAGTATCCCAGAGTAGGTAATGTCCTACTAGTAGTAGTGTCAGGAGTAGGTGGCGGAAGTACTCGCTTCTCACGCACCCAACTATGAATGAGATCATGGATCCAATGCCAATACTGGCTGTTCTCCCTTGGTCGTTTGTGAATCTCCTCATCGTAGTGAATCGTGTCATCCATTGGCTTAAGTTGCCTCTTCTTGGATGCTGGTGATGATGCAACTTAATGTTCTATATCACTAGTAAATGTGGATGGTGATTTCATGTCTGCTACATAATATCATATGTACAAGCTATGCAAACTATCGTGTAAGCAAGTGTGTCTAATGTCTAACAGTTATAGTCTAGATCTACGAATGCAAACCTAATTCGCTATAACCAATGGCTCTGATACCATTCTGTAACACCCCGCCTCGTTTTACCAGCAATATTGTCCGCTTTGCCAAATTATAGCTCACGGCTTTGCTTTTGGTCGCCCGGGTGAAAACTTCCCAGGGGGTCACCCATCCTGGATTGCTGTCACCTGAGCACGCTTAACTGTGGAGTTCTCCTCTCATCCACTACCATTAAGCCCCAAAACGCGTTGTTGGTATAAGAGGCGGGTTATTACATATGAACCAAGGATCTCTCCTGTCCACGGCCGATGTGGGATTTGCCTAAGGTGTCACATACACTCCCCCTTGGGACTCATCGTCCTCGATGAGGTTTGCCCCGCTAGCCTCTCTGGCGTGTAGGATCTGCCTAAGGTGTCCTCCAGACACCCCCCGGGACTCATCGCCCTGGATGAGGTTTGCCCCACATCCCGAACGGCACAGGAGTGGCTCTGATACCAATCTGTCACACCCCCAAATTTTCAACTAACGGAATCATACCGTTTGGGACGTGACAAACCAGGATCTCAGATCATTAGACATAACGAAGACCTCTATATGATTTTCAAACATACTTTGGTCTTAATTTGTAAAATCAAAGTTTAACATTTGCGGAAGCGTTTGAAAACTAATAATAGAAAGTAAATATTGCATAACCATAAATACAATGTTCAATGTTTTAAATCAACAACTAAAGTAAACTGTATGCATGAGACTCAACGTCCTAGTCCCTGCTTGTCCTTACTTGTGCCTTAGTGTCCTGAGAAAACATGTAAATCAAGTCAACACAAAGGTTGGTGCATACACAGGTTTAAGCATTCACAATTGTTGAAACCACAGTTTGAATATAAAGTTTGCAGATATCATAATCACACATGCATAGTCATGATAGCTAGTCATTTGTACTATTTACATAAGTGGTCGACACCGAAGCTGACGAGTTGCCATGCTATAGCATGTTTTTGCCTTAACCCTATTGTCTAGCACGAACAATAGTAATGTGTGTGTTTGGTCAGTCAAACACCTGCGTAGATCCCATCTACCAAGTGAGGTTTGTCAAACCCAATAGATCTATCTTCAACTACCACGCTTTGCGCTACGGCAAATTAAACGGTTCGAAATGGAAGGCTTTGTAATGCTATGTTTGCACTTAATGTAAACAGCTAACTCATGCAAGTGATATGTATCTAAAAGCGTTTGTTGCACATGTTTTCTCCCCCAAAACAGTTAAAATATGAAAGGGGCCGTGTACGCACCTTTAATAGTTGCAGAATGATCAATACGCGTGAAATCGTGTAGATAATCCTCTTACGAAGGATCTGTGTTTAAACAATAATTTAGTGTTATTCGAATAGTCGTTTTGTGCTTGAAATCACATACGTGTCAACACACGTATGTTAAGGTGTTAGGAATACGCATACGTATATACGCGTGCCCTTGAAATCATTTAAATAAAATCAGGTATGATTTTATTTAAACAACCGTAATTATACGCGATTACGGTCCCGGTCTAAAATGTGAGTTTTATTATTCAAATACGTTAGGAATTGAATTCTGGTTCTAACGCACTTCGAACGAGTCGAATTGGATTTAAAACGAGTGAGATACGAGCAAAATACCAAAGTAATACTAAAAGCCCAAAAAAAACTGTTGGGCCGGGTTCGAACCCGCAACCCCTCCCTCATAACCCACACATCCTACCAACTCAACTGCTTCAACATTTGATAATGATTTTGTTTCAGCTAGTTTTAAACACAACCTAACCCGTCCCCTATGTTTCATCCTTAGCCGAACCAATCTTGGTTCAATAGACCCACGATTCGAACTCCATCGGACATAGAACCATGGGGCTATGGTTCCTGCGATCATTTCGAGTCTACTGGTTGTTTTTAATTCAAAAACAATTTACTATAATCCGTTTATTTGGGTATACACAGGTTCGAATCCAATTTCTAAAACCCATCATTCGATCCCTTCAAATTCGTCTACCTCAAGTCATGAAATCATCAGATTTTCTTCAACCTAGTTCCACAAACCCATTCATGCCAATTAATTCGATTTTAAAACTTGTTTCCATCAAAACCCCCAAACCGTTTAACCCGAAGAAACCTAGAATGTGATCATTAACAATTCGTTATGATATTATGAAATTGATATGTGGTTATTGTTAATCGGTGGGTTCCGAACCTGATAGCACCATTTGATTTAACTTTTAAACCCATCACGATCGAATCCCCCAAATGGTTTTCTTCAAGAACCCTAGAAATTCGATCTTCAACAATTCGTTGTTGTTTGATCAAATTAACTTAGGGATTTCTTTAAGATGATGTTTTAGAAAATCACCATATAATTTAATTTGTTTATCGTTATCTATTTGATTGAAACCCCCAAAACAACCAAGACGATGAACCCTAATGATCGAATCCTTATAATTCATGATTATCACTCCGAATTAATATAGGACTTTGTTTAATCGGAGGTTTTAGATGGTGTAGGAACGATTTCTTACCTTGTTTGATGTAGAATCGTAGTAGATCACCTTCAAGCCCTAGATTCGGACTCCTCTCAAACGACTTCCTCAATTCGAGACTTCTAGGATCGAATTGTGTTGTGCAAACTCTTCTAATGATGCCGATGGAAGTTCAGGAGTGTACAATTTTTAGTTTCTCAATCGAATTGTGTAATTTACTTGGCCACTAGTAACGGTTTTTACTACAATAAGTGTTAATCGACTTAATTCTTCAATTTATGACCTAATAATGCATTATGGCTGTTGGTAATCATCAATATAATGATTATTGCTCGGCAATTTCGGTTACAAAACTCCAAGTGTCATGAATTTAAATCACCATTTGGTTTTTATTCGAATTTTGACTCCTTAAAGTCAAAATTGACATTTTACCATAATTACAATTCACTATCACTATTCTATAAGTATTGAAGCTGATTTTTAATACATTTTAACCCTTCAGATTTGATTTCACATAATTTCGTGCAATAATACCACATTTCGGTTCACAAAATTGAACCAAAAGTCCCGAATTGTCACTAATTGGTCAAATTGGAACATCATCGGGCTAGATTAATCCTTTTGGGCCTCATAAATACAACTAGGCCTATCCTGGACTCATTGGGCCTACCTTGGGCCTACCTTGGGCCTACTTTGGCCTTATTTGGCCTACTTGGGCCTCAGTGGGCCTTCCTGGACTTCATTGGGCCTAACTTGTCTTGTTGGCCTTCATAGGCTTCATTGGGCCTAACTTGTCTTGTTGGGCCTGTGATCGGGCCTGTGATTTAACCATTTTCAGTTAACAAGGTTAATCCGAAAAGTCGGATTGTCACACCTTTCCCGGATGGTACTTGATCACGCAATCGTAATCATTCAGAAGTTCAACCCAACGGCGTTGTCGCATGTTGAGCTCCTTCTGATCAAAGATATGCTGCAGACTTTTGTGATCAGTAAATATGGTACACTTGGTGCCATATATGTAATGTCTCCAAACCTTCAACGCGAAGATTACAGCTCCCAGTTCAAGATCATGAGTAGTGTAATTCTTCTCATGAACTTTTAAATGTCTTGATGCATAGGCTATGACTTTGTCTCGTTGCATTAACACGCAACCAAGTCCCTGATGGGAAGCATCACAATAAACCACAAAGTCATCACAGTCTTCTGGAAGAGATAGAATTGGAGCATCACATAATTTCTGTTTCAAGGTCTGAAAAGCATCTTCTTGCTTCTGCTCCCAGACAAACGGTTCACTTTTCTGGGTTAGTTTAGTGAGTGGCAAAGCTATTTTTGAAAAATTCGAAATAAACTTTCTTTAATAACCCGCCAATCCCAGAAAAGACCGTATCTCCGTCGGTGTCTTCGGAGTATCCCAGTTCTTTATCGCCTCGATCTTGGCAGGGTCTACGTGTATTCCCTCACTGTTGACCACATGACCCAGAAATTGAACTTCTCGAAGCCAAAATTCACATTTAGAGAATTTAGCATAGATTTGTTCTTTCTTTAACAACTCCAAGATCCTTCTAAGGTGTTGTTCATGGTCTGCTTTGCTCTTGGAATAAATCAGTATGTCATCCAATAAAGACAATGACAAACTGATCCAGATACGGCTTGCACACTCGGTTCATGAGATCCATGAAAACCGCTGGTGCATTTGTTAATCCGAAAGGCATCACCATGAATTCGTAATGCCCGTATCGTGTTCGGAATGCCGTCTTCGGTATGTCTTCGTCTTGAACTCAAAGCTGATGATATCCAGACCACAAGTCAATCTTTGAGAAATATTGAGCTCCTTGCAGTTGGAAAAACAAATCATCAATCCTCGGTAATGGATACCGATTCTTGATGGTTAGTTTGTTCAGATCACGGTAATCTATGCACATTCTAAATGATCCGTCCTTCTTTTTCACGAACAAAACCGGAGCTCCCCAAGGTGAGTAGCTCGGTCTGATGAAACCCTTGTCAAGTAGCTCCTGTAACTGATTAGACAATTCCTGCATCTCTGAAGGTGCTAACCTGTAAGGAGATTTAGCAACAGGAGTTGCTCCTGGAATTAAGTCAATGCGAAACTCTACCGGTCGCATAGGAGGCAAACCTGGTAGATCTTCAGGAAATACTTCCGGATATTCCTTCACCACGGGTACATCTTGAATCTTTGTCTTGTCTTTCTCCTTCTCCACCACATGAGCCAGGAATGCAACGCACCGTTTCTGTAGGCACTTACGCGCTTTTATGCAAGAGATAATTTTGACACTGCGTTTCGCTTAATCCCCTTTAACTTCCAATACGCGATCACTCGGCAATGGAATTCGAAGCAGCTTTTCAGAACAGATGACTTCCACTCGATTAGAGGAAAGCCAATCCATTCCAACAATGATGTCGAAACTACCCAGATCCATCGGTATCAAATCGATGGTGAATGTATGACCGTTTAGTGTCAGTGGGCAGTTCCTATAAACTGTACTAACCGTGATCTGTTTCCCGTTAGCTACTTCTATGATGTAAGGGGAATCTAACTGTTCCTCTATAGAATTTAATTGGCATGTAAAATCGGTAGAGATAAAACTCTGATCCGCACCAGTATCAAATAGAACAGATGCATAAAAGTCATGTAAGAGAAACGTACTAGTGACCACATTTGGGTCCTGGCGCGCGGCTGGTGCTCCAATGACAAAGGCTCTTCCACGAGGAGCTTGAACTGCCTGTTGTGCCTTCTTCGGGCAGTTCTTTGCAAAGTGGCCTTGTTCGCCACAACTGAAGCACCCACCGTTGTTTTGGTTGGCTGGTGGAGGGAGAGCTAGAGCAGCATTGTTGACTGCTGGATTTGGTGTCAATCTGCACTATTGGACCTAGTGCCCTTTTCTTCCACAACCCGTGCATTGCCGGCACTGATTGTTTGCAGCATGATGATACTGGCATTTAGTGCACAGAGGATGTGGGCCAGTATACTGTTTCTTGGGCACATTTTGTTGTGCCACTGCTACTTGGTTGAGGGGAGTAGCCACTGTATAGTTCTTAATGAATTTCTGCTTCTTCTTCTGATGTTGTTGATGATGAGGTTTCTTTGAAGACTCTTCCTTGCGTTTGCCGGTGTCAGCCTCTTTCTTTAAAACTCCAGAGGCTACCATCAAATCAGTGAGTTTTCCAGACAATCCACTGCAGACTCGACAGTGGTAGGGTTGGCTGAAACAACCATGCCCTGAATACAGGCGGGAAGTCCACCTACATATCTGTCTATCCTCTTCTCTAAAGTTGGCACCATGTCTAGCATCAAAGCAACTAACTCGTAGTAACGAGTAGTGTACCCCATGTGATCAGTCCCTTTCATCACATGGTTGGACAGTTCAACCTCCAGTTTCTGCAACTCATTCTTGGGGCTGAACTCTGTTCTCAGTAATGTCTTGAAATCTTCCCATGGCATGGCCATAGCTTCTTCTCTTCCTCTAGCATTGACTTGACCATTCCACCAAGTCAAAGCCCGCTTGTTGAATGTTCCAGCTGAATAGCGGACTTTGTGGTGCTCTGGGCAGCTACAAAGATCCAGAGTAGCTTCAATCTTTTCAATCCATTGGATTAATCCAAGGCTCCTTCAGACCCACTAAAACTGGGTGGCTTACATCCCACAAATGATTTGTAGGAGTAGTGTGATGAACCACCAGTATTTCCACTGGCTTCCCCTGATGAGTTGCCAGTGTTTTTGATTTCGTTGCGGAGACGGAGGAACATCTCCGGTATCGCCTCCTTCATGTGGCAGGATCCATCATCGGTGTTGTGCTCGAGCTAGATGGTTGAGTGATCAGAGGAGGAGGAGGAGGTGGAGGCGGTGGAGAATCATTTTGTGACGGTGTGGAGGAGTGTGGAGCCAAGTCTTGAGGTGGTAGTGGTAACAAGGGAGGCTGTCTTCTCGGCGGCATTCTGATCATAACCAATAAACTTATCGGTTAGTGCAATGATCAAATACAGAAGACAATATGCAAGTAATTCCTAAGTCCTGTTTTCTCTATATGCAGGGTCCCTAGGTTATAGTCTAGGCCAAACCAGTTAGATAAGTGACCTATATTTCTCTATAACCATGGCTCTGATACCAATCTGTTACACCCCGAGCCGGTGGGGTTGGATCGGATTCCCGTCGGGCGGAAGGTACCCGGGGCGCGATATCGTGAGTGATAATCGGAATGATCAGATTGTTACATTGCACATGATATATAATTGAGAAACTTTCTAAAATAAAATAGAATTACAAAGTTAAATTACATCAGTTATAATTTAACAATGTAAATCTACTATCACATCATAAATCTTCTATCTTGTATCTGCACAAGATATACAAAATAACTGTATAATGATGCTTCAAAATATGCAGGTTCAAAAAGCTAGGTCCTCTATCAGATAACCTAGTCCAAAGAAATAACTCTTCAGTTGACCTGTTCGTCACCTAAGAAGTCATGCAAAAATAAAGTCAACACATGGTTGGTGAGTTCATTAAGTTTTATAAAATGAATTTGAATAACCTTAATGACAACCTTAACTCACCATTAACCACTTATATCATCTAGCTTAGTATGCTTATATATAGGGCATATTTAGGGTCAAACTTACCGCCCGCCCAGCCACCGTCCCATCACATACTAAACCACATGATATATTGTTCCTGGTGATAATTAAGCATTTCATTCCACTACTTTGATTCCATGACATATGATTCATAGCATTTGATTAGCCCGAAAATGTTTACCTTGATCCCCCGAAGTGACAACCTTAACCTCATCAACAACCACCTATGCTATCCAATCAAGTATGCTTATATATAGGGCATATGTAGGGGACAAGCCCCAGCCACCGTCCCACCACATACCGAACTGCTTAACATATTGTTGTTAATGATAATTAAGCGGTTCACTCCATTCACCTTTGATTTAGATTACTGATTTCCACAAATGGATTTACCATTGATTATCTGAGTTCACCATGTATTCATGACTCCCTCAAAGCATTTGTAGAAATATGATATTGAGTGTTTAGTTAAATAATTAACAAAACATTTAAATACAACTAAGACATGATGATTGGGCCTTATTTGACTCAATCAATTAGACTTAGTTGTTGGTGGTTGTCCAAGTTGTACCCTCTCACACGTGACCCATATCAGGCTTGACCCACAAGGAGTCAACCTGAGCGTGCCGGGATTTTAATGATGCCCATATCAGCTTGACCCACTGGTCTACTGTACATGCCGGGACTTTACGGATATCCTTTGACTCTTGATCTCTTTGATTCTCTTGATATTGATATTGATTTGATAGTTCACGTTATTGCCCATATAGCTTGACTACAAGAGTCTACTATTTATGCCAGGACTTTATGTGTGTTACACGTGGTCTTGATTTCCAGACAACCGACATCCACCTTAACTCAAGGATTAATGATTTCATTAGATCTTAATGGTTTCATTATTTCAATGATTCACACACATTTATGATTTCTGATTCCTTGAGTCTCTTGATTTGATCTTTAGAATTCCCTTGATTTTCACAATGATAATTGATACAAACTGAATTAGATTTCTTTGAACATGATCTTAAGTTTCCTTGATTTCACTTTGAATTTAGGTTCTTGAGTTTGAGCTTGATGGACTAAGGGTTGGTTTAAAGTTTAAAGTTAAAGTATTACTCATAAGAGTAGTTTAATTAACTTGATCATTTGATCTGTAAAGTAATTACCCAGACAGGAGTCTAGGAGTATCACAAGCATAAATATAGAACATATAATGAATAAAAGCATTTAAGTAAACAATTTAAATAAAACAATTTACGCATGATTCTCAGCCCCGCGTTTTAAAACAAAATGTTTGAAAAGGGGCAATGAACTCACCTGTGTTGATGTCTCATGTACTACCACAGAATGCACACTCTTGTTGTAGCTTACGTTTCTTCAGTTCCTAAGTTGTTTTAAAAGAATTCGAATACTATAAGTACGCGTATTAGTAGTCGTATCTAAGGCTTGGTCTTGGTGTGTGCAATTAAGTGTCCTAAATTACTAAGTGTCTCTATGATTTAATCTAACTTAGTCACCCTTTTATGACCCAATCCCATAACTAGTTACAGCAACTTACGTTTAAATTTTCACAAAATTTGGGCAGAGTTTCCTTTGTTTTCTGTTCAAATCCAGACAATTATATTGTCTATTTATAAACAATTTCCCAAGCATTTAATCATATCAAGTTCCTAAAACATATAAAATAGAACTCCATTTAGGTTAGAAATCTTAGAAATCATTTCATTTTATTAAAAATTTTATTATTTTAGATTAATTTAACAAGTAGCATGTGATGGGCCTTACTAAGCCCCTTGGGCCCACTTAGACCCAAATGACAACCTTTGATTTCAATTTGATTTCAAGACTCGTGTTTTGATTCCCATGGGATTTCTATCACTTCCTTTCCAATGCCCATTATAATTCCCAAGTGTTTTAAACTAAGTAAATAGAGAGTAACACTTAGGTTAAATTGTTAGTGTTCAAGATGACCCTTGTTATGAGAACCTAACTAGTCCATTAATATTAAGATAGTACGAGTAAGCTTCTCATACCATTATATTGATTTCCCCATTTACATACCTTACATTTTCTACTTACATATATGATTCTAACCCATGCACCCACATCTCATTCTATTCATGCGTGCATACTTAGGGTTTTATCCTTATCCATGCACACACACATTTATCTCATGCATGTATACGTATCTAGGCTCCCATGCATAATAGAATTTGAGATTTTAGGGTTGTCTAGGATTCGGCATTATCCCAAGGCAGCGAACCTTTTGAAGGAAACGGCCTTGGGTTCGGCTATGATGAAGGGAGATCCGGCTCTAGTGGTGCGTGTCTAATAAAGTGTGCATGGCTAAGGTTCGTAACACATATGGTTCGGCTGAAATATGGGAGGCTCGATATCATTACTCACTCCCACGAACCCTTAGGGTTCGGCCATCAATGTAGACTGAAGGTTCGTGCCTATTTGGGTTCGCATGCATTAGGTTCACTACTAGTGAAGGTTCGGCAAGGGTCCTGGGTTCGTGAATCCTAGGGTTCGCCACCCTAGGTTTGGCTAAGTTTGTCACAGGTTTGGTGTTGCAGGCCATCAGGGTTCGTTGCAGGTTCGATCAGTTCAACAGGTTCGTGATACAGGGTTCGGCATTTAATCAAAGGTTCGGCCGGCAAACCCTTAGGTTCGGCTAGGGTTTCCCGGTTGGTGTCTCATTCCAACCACTTGTAGGAAGGTTCGGCCAGCCCTATGCCTTCACGAACCTGTATCAAATCGTGCTTCACCATCTTCAATCTAACAGACATCACCTGTTACAACAACAATCCATCTCTTCCTACGTATGGGTATCCATTTATTGTATGGTTTTCTAGTGTTCTTAAACCGGTTTTAACATCATAGCTACAAGGGGTCGAGATAAGCCCCAAAACCGAAATAAAATGAATGTTTACCTCAAATTCGACGGACAGATACTCGAAATCCGTGTACTTTCGTGATCTACGTGTTGAGATGGACGTCTTGACACCAATTATGCTCGAATCCGGCTTGAAATGGGTTCCAAATCCTAGTGAGAAGTTGAGTTCTTGAGAGGAGGTTAGAGAGAGAGAGAGAGAGAAAACGAGGTAGAGAGTGTGAATGATGGTGGTGGTTGTGACAATAAATGTCACATTTAATTGTTTCAAAACGCCCGGTCGTTCGGTCTCGTTCGGTTTCGCGTAAAATGCCGGTTCGCGAGGTTTTCGCGATAAAACGACACGGTTTATAAAAATAGAATTTGTAAAGTGATTCTAAGTTGTGATTCCTAATAAATTAACTAATATCCTTTATTTATTTTAAACTTTTCAGAATTATTTAATTAACCGTTTAAATCGAATAGTAAGGTCATCGCGCGTATTCATTTGAATCGTCACCCGTACGAACACGGCGATAACTATACTTTTCAATATTGTTTTCTAATTATTGGATATTATTCAGAACGTTAAACCTTCGGATTTATTCGTACAGATCGTCACCTATACGAATAACTCGTCAATTTAGCATTCACATAACAACATCCGTTATGTTTTGTTCTATAAAGCCTCACATACGTTTATACATAATAAATCCTAACAAATAATCCCATGATGGTTCTGTATTGCCAGATAATTATCTAACTCAAGAACCATTGTTCTGAACTTTGTTTCTGTTAACTGTTTATGAACTTGTGGTTTGATAACACGAAATGACTTTGCCTATTGATATGAATATGAAATGGCATGAAATATGTGTGGTTTGTACCTGTTTACTGTTCATGGCACTGTTGAGATCACTGTTCCGGTGACGGTTCCGGCACTGATGTTACACATTGCTTAGCTCCACTGGAAGTTTGAGTTTGTAAGCTACGGGACCAATCGTTTCCAGGATCTCAAAAGGTCCAACGTACCTTGGTGCATGTTTCCCTTTCTTCCCAAATCGGACAATGCCTTTCCAGGGAGAAACTTTGAGTAAGACTCGGTCACCGACTTGAAACTCAAGCGGTTTCCGACGTCGATCGGCATAACTCTTTTGCCGATCTCGTGCGGCCTTAAGCCTTGATTGAATGATTTTGATCTTGTCTGTTGTTTCTTGAATAAGTTCAGGTCCTACGACCTGTGAGTCACCAACCTCGGTCCAACAGACCGGTGATCGGCACTTCCTACCATATAAAGCTTCGAACGGTGCACATTGAATGCTTGTATGGTAGCTGTTGTTGTACGAAAACTCGATTAGTGGAAGATGAGTATCCCAACTCCCACCGAAATCGATCACACAAGAATGAAGCATGTCCTCGAGTGTTTGGATAGTCCTTTCGCTTTGACCATCGGTTTGGGGATGATACGCCGTGCTAAGATTAACACGGGTTCCAAAAGCCTTTTGCAGTGTTTGCCAAAAGCGAGAAGTGAAACGACTATCACGATCAGAAAGGATTTATGTTGGAGTACCATGACGAGCGATGATTTCGTTGATGTATAAGGTAGCTAACTTCTCCATTTTGTAATCCTCTCGGATCGGGAGAAAATGAGCAGATTTGGTGAGTCGATCAACTATCACCCAAATCGAATCGTAACCTCGCGGAGTTCTCAGCAACTTAGTTACGAAATCCATGGAACATGTTAGACATTTCCCCACATACAGTGCTATGTCTTTCTTCATTCCCGGCCACCAGTAAGATGTTTTCAAGTCTTGATACATCTTATCGGCTCCTGGATTAACTGAGTATCGCGACTTATGAGCCTCATCACAGATGAGTGTGCGCAATTCTTCTGACTTTGGAATCCACATACGACCATTGAAGTATAAAACCCCATCAGCTCGAGGTTCTAGTTTACCCTCAACTCCACAGTCTAAATCTGTCTTCAATTGATTGCCGATCACTACTTGTTGTTGTGCAATACGAATCAGCTCTTTCAAATTTGGTTGCGTGTTGATCTCCATGGCTCTTACACGAATTGGTTTGACTGGTTCCTTGCGACTAAGAGCATCCGCCACCATATTGGCTTTACCCGGGTGATAACGAAACTCACAGTCATAATCAATTAGAAGCTCAACCCAACGCCGTTGTCTCATGTTGAGTTCTTTCTGATTGAGAATGTGTTGTAGGCTCTTGTGGTCTATATAGATGACACATTTAGTACCATAAAGGTAGTGCCTCCAAATCTTTAATGCAAAGACCACAGCCCCTAACTCAAGGTCATGAGTAGTATAATTTTTATCGTGAACCTTAAGTTGTCTGGAAGCATATGCAATCACTTTGTCTCGTTGCATAAGTACACAACCGAGTCCAAGGTTTGAAGCATCACAGTAGACAATGAAATCATCACTGCCTTCTGGGAGACTAAGGATAGGGGAGTTGCATAACTTCTGCTTAAGAAGTTGGAATGCATCTTCTTGTTTCTGTCCCCATATAAAAGCCTGACTTTTCTGGGTCAGTGTGGTAAGTGGTGGGCGATCTTTGAAAAATTCGCGATGAATCTCCGGTAATAGCCTGCCAGACCTAGAAATGAACGAATCTCTGTTGGAGTAGATGGGGTAGTCCAGTTCTTAATTGCCTCAATCTTTGCTGGATCTACATGAATCCCATCCTTGTTTATGACATGCCCTAAGAAGTGAACCTCTTTTAGCCAAAATTCGCACTTTGAGAATTTAGCATAAAGCTGTTCAGCTCTTAGTAGCTCTAAGACTTTCCTCAAATGATCCTCATGTTCTTAATCAGTCTTTGAATAAATCAGTATATCATCAATGAAGACGATAACGAACTGATCTAAGTACGGCCTGCAGACTCGATTCATCAGGACCATGAACACTGCCGGTGCATTGGTCAGTCCAAATGGCATAAGCACGAACTCGTAGTGTCCATATCGAGTCCTAAACGCGGTCTTTGGTATATCCTCATCATTTACTCTCAACTGATGATACCCGGATCGTAGATCAATTTTAGAAAAGCAAGTCGCTCCCTGTAATTGATCAAACAGATCATCGATCCTAGGTAGAGGATATCTGTTCTTAATTGTCAACTTGTTTAGCTCACGATAATCGATGCACATACGAAATGAACCATCTTTCTTCTTGACAAAGAGAACCGGAGCTCCCCAAGGAGAGAAAATCGGTCTTATGAAACCTTTGTCTAGAAGTTCTTGGAGTTGACTAGACAGTTCTTGCATCTCAGACGGTGCTAATCGATATGGTGACTTCGCCACTGGGTTTGCTCCAGGGACGAGATCGATTCTAAACTCCACTTGCCTGATCGGTGGTATCCAACAAGTCTTCTGGGAATACATCCGGATAATCTATGATCACCGGAACGTCTCCAATTGCTTTCTTCTCTGGTTTCTTCTCTACCACGTGAGCCAGGAACGCAAAGTATTTCTTCTTCAGGTACTTCCTAACCTTGATACACGACACAATCTTCAATCCGTGGCAGGGTTTCTCACCGTAAACTTGCATCATTTCGCCGGACGGTAGGGGAAGTCGAATAAGTTTCTCTGAGCATACCATCTCGGCATGGTTTTTGGATAACCAATCCATTCCTACTACAACTTCGAAGCTTCCGAGTGTCATAGGAATGAGATCGATAATGAAAAGAGGATCGTTCAATCTCAATTCACAGTCGTGAATTATTGAATTCACTAATATGGTCTTACCATTCGCTACTTCTACGGTGTAAGGAGCATATGGTTGTTTATTAAACAGTGAAGCAATATTAGTAGAGACAAAACTTTTATCAGCACCAGTTCAAATATGATAGAAACGTAGTGATCATTAATGAGAAATGTACCCGTGATGACTGCCGGGTCCTCGCGTGCTTCGGCTGTTCCAATAATAAAGGCACGAGTAGTAGCAGTTGTAGCGGCTGGGTTGAGTTTTGGGCACTAGTTTCTGAAGTGTCCTTCTGCTCCACAGTTGTAACAAGCCTTTCCATCAGTAGTAGCAGGATTAGCGGTGGTAGTTGCAGCAGCAGATAGATGAGCAGATCGACATGTTGCAGCCAAGTGTCCCATCCGTCCACACTTGAGACATTTTCTGCATGGAATAGTGGGTAGGTGATGGTATTGGCATTTGGTGCAAAGTGGAAACAGACCAGTATAAGGCTTTCTGGCCGTTGCAGATTGTGGAATTGCAGTATTGGGAGTGGCTTGAGTAGGTGCAGCTACAGTCATGGCTGCAAAATTCTTGATTGTCTTTTGTTTCTGCTTTTTCTCTTTGGGTTGGTGATATTCAGGCTTCTTGCCTGCTTCAACCTGTGCTCTCTTATACCCCTTTCGAGTGAGCACACCCGCTTTGACATATTCCTCAGTAAACGTAGCGCCAAGATGAATCGCCGCCTCCAGAGTAATAGGGCTACTCCCCATAATAGTTCCCCTGATGACTAGGGGTAATCCTTCAATGTACTTCTCTATCCTGCGGGATAGAGGAGTAACCAGATGTGGCACCAGAATGCACAACTCATGGAAACGAGTTGTATATTTCGCATTCTCGCCACTGTCCTGAACTAAATTCCACATCTCCACTTCGAGTTTCTTCAGCTCATGGCATGGACAGAACTGTTCCACAAGTAACTTCTTGAAATCCTCCCATGATAAGGCCAAAGCAACCTCTCGTCCTCTGGTGTTCTTCTCAGAATTCCACCAGGTGAGTGCGCCTTTATGAAAAGCGCTTGAGGCCATCTTGACCTTCAGATTTTCAGGACATCCTGTGAAGTCAAGGATATCCTCAATGCTCTCCAGCCATTGCAGTAGACTGGTAGCTCCCTCAGTACCAGCATACTTAGGAGGCTTAGCATCATTGATCTGCTTGAAAGTGATGTTAGCAGTTCCAGTGTTGGTGGCATTTGAGTTGTATGCTGAATCACTGGTACTTCCCCGAAGATTCTGGGTGATATCAGTGACCATACCCGGAATAACATCCCTCATGTGCACAGCGATGGCCCGGGCAATTTTGTTAATCTCATCATCGTTGCCACTTGTTGAACCCCCTCCGTTGGGATCACGTCGAGGAGGCATTCTACGAATAGAAGCCACAAGTGGTTCAGTAATGAGAAAGGATACAATTGAATTTACATGATAAAGTTAGTAATATATCCATACTACTAATATTATCATTCAATTGTAATATGAGCAAATACACGTATAAGCAATCAACTTATTAGCATACTTCTCATGTGATTGTTTATGATGTCTCATGATTTCATTCCACCAAACCTACACACTGACACTTTCCCAGTATACCGAAGATAGCTTATATATAGGGCATACAAAAAGGTCAAGCAAACTGCCAGCCCAGTCGCCAGCCCACCACCGCTTCGATATACCACGATCATGCCCTTGCTAGCATTTGGCAATACGATTGTATTGATTTCCATGTATGTTTCATTGATTAAGAATCCCATGTTCTTTGATCATTGAACTATGATTGAATCTATGATTGAATCTATGATTGAATTATGTGTGCACCTACTAACAATTGTTAACATGTAGAACTACATCCTCTGTGTGCTCTACATTTTTCTTGTTAACCTATGTTAGTAAGTACTAAACATGTAATCACTTAAGAATTTCACTTAAGTTTTACATTTAAAGAATGTTCACAACTTGATTGATTCACATCCAATGGTTGACTCATCTATGGTTGATTAGCACAATGATTGTTTCACACACTTGTTTGATTCCTCTTTGATTGTTTCACACAATGGTTGTTTCTCAAATGATTGTATCTCATATCTTTGACTAATGTTCAATGATTCCAGTTGCTCCCGGATCTTTACTTCAAATATGAATGCCGAATTCCCCCTGCCATACTAAAGATAGCTTATATATAGGGCATACCCTGGGTCAAGCTACTGCCCGCCCAGCCGCCAGCCCACCACCACTCCAGTATGCCAGAGCTTGACCGCCATCTGTATTTGAAGCTAGGATCCCAACTCTTGATTGATTGTGATTGATTCATGATTGTTTCTTGAACTATGAATATGATTATGATTGTCAAAACCTAGATTCTTGATTTACTAAAAATCAATACCTTAGGTTTTAATATATGTGTCCTAGGTTAATTAACCTAGGTTCCCAATACTTACAGTACTGAGTATAATGATCTCCTTGTGTGAAATTCAACTAAAGAATACTGTTACACAGATTCTAAGTTATGAAGTCCTAATGAAATGAATTCATGATAATGATATCATGATTAGAATTTCAGATCAAAGATACTAAGAATACAGATCTTTGCCTCTAAAATTCTGTAATGAACTCTGATTGAGAACTTCAGATCAAGGACACTAAGAATATAGATCCTTGCCTCTGATATCCTCTAATGAACTCTGGTTGAGAATTTCTGATCAAGGATACCAAGAATACAGATCCTTGCCTATGATATCCTCTAATGAATATGTGTTGAGAAATTTAATTCGGTTTCTAAAATTATAGAATCCCGATCCAAATTTCTTGACTCGATACCTAATCTTAGAAGTGTATCCCTAAGATCTTTCAAGCTTGATGTAGACTTAATGCCCACTTAAGTTTACTTAAATCCTAAGTATCCTCAAGCCTATTAGCACTTAGTCCTATGGGGTAGCTTAGGTTATAGTCTAGGTCATTAAATATTGGGTTTTTCCTAGTTCTCTACAACCTTGGCTCTGATACCAACCTGTCACACCCCCTGCGCCGCGTGCGAAATCCACGGCGCGGTGACGATATGGTTGAATCATGCACAAGTATTGAATAAGAACAACCACAATGCATTACTAGGTTTCAAAATGTTTAGACCATTGTTTAGTTAAAGACATTCTATTTATCTATCAAAAGAATAACAACTACAGACCCAAAATATAGTTTACAAAATAAGACTTCAAACAAGACAATTAAACAATCAGGATTTAGTGTGTTTCTAATCCATCCTAGCTTGTTTCTTCATCTTGTTCTATCTTAAACGGTCTCCTTAGTTGTCCCTTAGAATGTATTAAACCTGATTACCTGAAACACGTGAAAAGTAACTGTCAACTACAAAAGTAGTTGGTGAGAACAATAGGTTTAACAGTTGTTAATATTAATCTGCATTATAAGGCATATGTGATAAACAGTGAATAAAAATATATGGATGGTTGCAACCCAAACTAACATCAAGTCTGTAAAACGTGTCCAAACAGTCATTAGACTGTTTGCTAGAAAACCAACATATAATCAAGTCCCAAACCACGTTTGGCGTTAGAAAATTAGTCAGCAACATTGATATAACCATACGTAACCAATCCTGCAGTTAGCTTTTAAAACAAATTTAAAAGCTAACTCCAGAATTTGGTCTGCCCAAATGTGTCCGCTTTCCCTTCCTGTGATCACCCAGTACTAACGCTAAATGAATATGTAACTTGATGTGTGTATAAGTTTGTTCACAACGATGAACACCATGCTTTTGAAAACTTGAATTGAAAACCCCTTTGATTGAATGCCTTAGTTGATTTCCATGATTTGAAAACCTTCAGTGAATACCATGAATACCAATGATTAAATAACTTGTTTGAATACCATGAATTGAAATCCTTTGTTTGAATCCCATCATGAAAACTATTGATTTGAAACCTTGTTTTGAAACCTTTGATTTAATACAGCGAATAGTGTCCTTGTATAATAACAAGGTTTATAAATATCGTTTTATCGAAGACACAAGATTTTAGTAAAAGAGTTTATAAAACTTATACTTTAAAAGTGTTTAACATTTATAAAACCATTTGTGTAGGATTGATATTAAACAGTTTAAAGAAACTTTATAAAACCTTTTTAGTAGAAAAATGTTTAATAGTTGATAAATTCTTTTAAACAATTGATAAATCCTTTGAAAATAGTTGAGAAATCCCTAGGATTTCTAAAGTGAACTAGTAACAGTTGAACAATAGCATAAAGAGAGTTTGATCACGTGTTCCACCCCAAAACAGTTGAAAAACAGTAAAAGAGGGGCTAATGTTCTCACCTGTCTGCAGTAGACTCTGAACTATAACATGTAGCAAGTAGCAAACAAGACTTCTAACTGGTTCCTATATCATTGCAATCATACATAGAATATAAGATTTATGATTGTATAGACTTTGATTCATTGATTGACTTGTTTTATCTTGAACTTGATTAACTCTTGAATACTTGTTCCCATGTTTAAAAATGTTGTGCGAATTTTGAATATCATGATTTGAGTCACTTGATTGATACTTGATTCATGAAAAGAATGTATCATGTTTCTTTTATGCACAAACTTGTTATGCATAAATTAACATGTGTTTGATGATTTTGATAACCATTGTTTAACATATAAATTGAAGATATGTTAAAGTGTTTTAGACCCTTGAGATTATGACTTGATCTCATAGTTAGGTTGGATTAAACCTAACCCGAATAAGATCCTTTCATAATTTATCAGTTAAAAGGCCAAGATTGGGCCTAAGCATGTGTATGGACCAGTTAAGTGAATTGTTGGGTTTCATGAGTCGGTTAACCACAATTTGGGCCGAAAAAGAAGGGGTTGGGCCGGTTGCATCATGGTGGTTAATCAGTAAACGTTTGGGTTAATCAATTGGACTACATATGACTAATGGGCCGAGAATACTATTGAGCTTGATCTAATCATGTGGCCCGAACTAAAGGGCATTGGGCCGATATAAGAAATGGCTGCATACTGTCGACCGGATCACAAGAGCGGTAGCAACACAACCTTAGATCCGACCACCCAGAGCAGCGAACCCTTCTGGATTCGTGGATGCAGGTTCGCCACACAGATGGTCACGAGGTTGGGCTAAAGGCTGATTAATAGGTTCGCCTCTAGTCTTGCATGGGTTCGTGAAATTAGAGAAGGTTCAACCGAGAGTTAAAGGGTTCGGTACCTATCAGAGATTCGTGTATGGTTCGTGATCCATAGGTTCGGCTAGCAGGGCTGCATGCAATATTCATCTGGGATCGTTCGTCATCCTAAGGTTCGTGAGCATGGTTCGTGACATCTGCTGGTTCATTCCTCATGAGGGTTCGGCAATGTCATGGGACATGGTTCGGCTGGTGTGTAATGGTTCGCAGCCTTGGGGTTCGCCAGTAAAGGAAGGTTCGGCTCATAGGTGTTTAAGCATAGGTTCGTGGATGGCACAGCAACAGGGTTCGGCACTGGCCACAAGGTTCGCCTAACGTGTGGCCGTCCAGTGCAGGTTCGCCTGTCGAACCCATGAAGGTTGTGCATCATCATCACCATTTTTTCAAACACCCATGATCCTAACACCGATCTACTTGTTGTGACTCGTGATCAGAGGCTTGCGAAGGTGTTGTGGTGGCGAGAGTTATGTGTAAACCGGTTATCATCTTGGTTGAACAACACACACATACAAAACCCTATTTCTAAGCTTTTTCACTCGTTCATACCTCGTTTTTGGCCGGATAAAACCTCAGATCAGTTGTAGTTCTGTGTAGGGAATGTCGAGAGCTACGCGTAAGTTCAAGAATCATCCGTTTTCATCAAGAAATGAAGGAGATATGAAGATTTTAGTGAGGTTTTCTAGTGAGAGATTGGAAGTGACGAAAATTTAGAGAGAGAGGGTTTGTGGCTGCAATAAATGAAAGGATTGAAGGGAATTAAGGGCTTTTATGCCCCGGTTGATTCCCCGCGTATTCGGTCTCGCTCGGTGTCGGTTTTGGAACGTAACACTCATTTTACGCGTTTTAGATAACATAGTTATTATTCTCATCATTTTGATGAGTTTCAAAATTGTAAAAATGTAAAATACTTTATTTTACTTATTTTTATGTTTCGTTCGTTGACAGACCGTTAAACGACTAAGATTACGTGTATACCCGCAATCGCGTACGTTTTTCGATCGTATTATTTATTTATTGCCTTTTTCTCGTAATTATAAGTTCAACATTCGTATCATTATGGATCGTCACCCATAACTATACTCAGTCTCGCTTACGCATTACGATTTTGTTTGATTAATTTGCTTGTCATAGTATTCGTCTAAACACTACGCACTAACACTATCCCATTACACCGAACGCAGTATATATATAGGGCATACCCCAGAGTCCAGCTACCTGTCTTATCTAACGCCGTCCCACCACTGTTTCGATATAATACGATACTGTTCTTGCCTAGCGAAATCGACTGTAAATAAATAATACATACTTTTTCCTATTTAATTAAGATCCTATCACACACAACATAATCATGAACATATGAATCACATTGACTGATTGGACATAAATACACATTGTTCTAACACTGTTTACGACTACTATGACTATATGCACAGATGTTACAAATAGGTTAAATGTGAATTTGGGGACAATTTGTGTTCTGTGGTGAGCAAATATTAATCCAATAGCAATGAGTGATAGAAGCTTTAATAATGGCACTAGTTCAATTAGTAGTTCTTGTATTGTCTTCATGTTACCCTGTAATCCAATTAATAGCCGATGCATTTTTCTCGATCGAATATACCCTAACTTTTTTCTTATCAGTGTGGTCTATGATTCATGAAACAAAGCTAACAATTATGTTACTTTAGACCAAAATTGGAATCACATAACATCAACTGAACCGAATTAATCAATATATTGGGATGATTGTGAAATTAGGGTTTCTATAAATAATTATAGTGTGCAACAATATACAATAAATTAGAGATGAGTAATACACAACCAACAAAGAACCTTACCTCTGCAAGATTTAAACTTTAATGGCGATCAAATTTGAAAGCATTAGGACAATACATACAATCAAATTATACGAGAAAGTGAATTCTAAGATCCACAAATCCTAGTCGGATGAACATGCGGGAAACAACTCTTTAATGGCGAAAATTTTGAATTTATTGGGAAGGAAAGAAACCTTGTTTTGCATGGAGTTACAGAGACGTGGGAGGGAGAGGGAGAAACAATCGGTAACAGCTGGGCCAAGGGGAGAGCTTGATAACTGCCATAAATGATGAATTTGGACGGTAATGATCTAAAGTTAAAGGAATTTATATGGCTGGGATTTAATATCAAGACAGTTGGAATCATCGCGGTCTATATATTAATAATTTCTTCATTAATTAAATTATTAACAGTACGAATATTATATTTGGTATTTTATTTGATAACGATGGATTTATATTTTAAAATATCTCAATTTGTATATATATAACTACTACTACTCCTCCTCCTCCTGCTGCTGCTAACTACTAATAGTTATTTAACATTCGTGGCTTTTAAATGGTGTTTTATTTTGGCATTAATTAAGTTTTCTTATCATTTGTATATAAGATGTCGGCACAAATGTGTGAATTCATTGGTATGAATTCATTAACCATGTTTTCATTTGTTCGTACATAAGTCATTTCATACATGGAATAACCAATGACAGTTTTTTTTCTAGTAATGAACAGGAAACCCACTTGCGTGGTAAACCCCGTCTCCCACCCCCCCCCCTCCCCGCCAATATCCGACCAACCTGGGAAACAAGTAAACCGCAGACGCAAGCAGCCGGGTCGGTAACCTTGCAGAGAATATGTCACCTTCATCACAAGAACCCATGTGGCCATGACCTCAAGGTTCAGGCCCGAACACCTTACAACTAGAATATCTCCACAAGGTTTATCGATGACAGTTATCAGCATGAAAGAAAGCAATTACGTAAGAAAATCATTAAACAAATAAAGGTACAACGCGATAATAGAAAAATGTCTGAAGCTCCCTAGGAGAAAATGGTTCAGACAAAAAATTGGAAACGACAGAGATGAGAATGTAAAGATGGTTGTGTGGGCACATAATGATCGACAATAAGGGATGAAGTCATCAGGGAGAGATTCGAGGTACCATGCATCTCAGACAAAGTAAGGAAATAAAGATTAAGATACTTTGTACATTTCAGGTGTGTGCAACATTGCAAAGATTCCAAGTGTTGAAAATTGCAGCAAAGTAAAAGTCATTGTGGTTTAGGTTTGATAATCCAAGTATTTTTCATTGAGGATCAACAAAAACTGTGATTTTGGTTGACTTAACTTGAATTGTGGATGACAAAGTGCATTTGCATTGTGGATGAAGACTTAGTCTTTTGTTTGCCAAGCATTTGTTATTGCGGATAAGTTAAGTGTAATTGTGGTTAACAAATTACCATTTGTGGTTGACCTATTACTAATGAACAACATAAATCTGATTGACACTAAGTAATTTCTGGTATGTTTTATTTCTATTTATTCTTTAATAATGATACGGTTTTACAATATTTTTGTTAGTATTGACTTGTACCCTCTCTTAGTTTATATATCACTTAGCAGCAATCGTCGTTAATAAACAACCATATTCTCGTTGAGTGTTTGTGTGTGTTCTTTATCATACTTGTAATAAAAATTTAAATATCTATGTTATAATTTTAGTGAGACCAACAGAGAGGACCACAAGGTTACTATTGGAGGAGAAAGAGGTGCCACAAACAACAAAATTCAATTATTTATGTGTGTTCGTACATTATGATGGGTATGTTGATTGTTATTTAGCTAACTGTATACACGCCTACCAAAACAAGTAGTGGGCATCAACAAGCGTCATATGTGACATGAAGTTCCCATAAAAACTAAAATATAAGTTATTTAGAGTTGCTATGCATATGGCTATGCTATATGGAATTGATTGTTGACCAATCAAAAAGATTCAAGAAAAAACGCTAGGGACAACATAGATGAGGATATTGAGATAGATGACTATATACACGAATCTCGACTAAATAAGGAAAGGATTTTTCAGAAGAAATATTAGGACTAGTGTACATCTCAAATAAATTAAGGGAGGAAACATAGAGATGGTATGAGAATGTGAGGAGAAGACAAGTGATGGCACAAGAAGGATAATGGGGCTCAAAGAAGGAGAAGAGGAGCTAGCAAACCAAGTTGGCATGCGACTGAACATATTCAACATGATTTGTTAGATTTGAACAATATCTGCAGACACGATCGATAATAAGAGCTTTTTACAGACATGGATAAAGTGAATCAACTTTCGTTCGAAATAGTCATGGATAAAGTGAATCCGGATGTCAATATGTAGCTTTGGAGTGTTGTACCGTACTCTTGACTAGTTGTATAGCGGCTTCATTATCACGATAAATAGGAGATTCAAGAAAATTCAAACCGTAATCGAGGAGTTGTTGTTGCATCCAGATAACCTAAGAACAACAATTGGAGGGAGCGACATACTCAGCTTCCGCAGTGGAGGTCGACACGGATGTCTACTTCTTGCATTGCCATGTGACTAGGCGATCTTCGAAGTATTGACATCTGCCTGTGGTTGATTTCCTGTGTAAGTTGCAAGCACCAAAATCACTGTCAGATTAAGCAAACAAACTAAGCTCAGAGTTCTTAGGATACCACAAACCGAGACGAGGTTTCTCGACGAGGTAGCGAAAGATCCTCTTGACAACAATTAGATGAGAAGCATTCGGATTTTCTTGATATATGGCACACTGACATACAGAAAACATGATGTCCAGTCGGCAAGCGGTCATGTACATCAGTGAGCCAATCATCGAACGGTAAAGGTGCTGATAAACATCTTCACCATCAGAATCGGAATTGAAGACAAGACGTGCAACCATAGGAGTGGATGCGACTTTCGAGTCCAACATGTTGAACTTGGTGAGAATGTCAATAACATGCTTGCCCTGATGAATCAGCACACCTTTAAGATCCTTCTTTACCTGGAGACCCAAGAAGAAGGTCATCTCCCCTATTGCACTCATCTCAAACTTCTACTTCATCACAACCTCAAATTCTTTGCATAGCACCAAGCTCATGGGACCGAAAATAATGTCCTCCACATAGATTTGGACGAGAATCAAGTCATCCTTGGCTTTGCGAATGAACAGTGTCAGATCAATGGATCCATGGGTATATCCTTTCGCAAGCAGATGATCCTAAGTGTTGCATACCATGCTCGCGGTGCCTGATGAAGACCAAAAAGGGCATTGTCTAGCTTGTAGACATGGTCGAGAATGTCGCACCCCGTCCCTCCCGTCCCGGACGGAGGCGCGACGGCTGGCTGATCTTGCAGGATCGCAGTCTCCGGTCACACAACTTGCGAGACCTACATGTCTGGTTGTGTACGTACATCCAATTACTTGGATAAATCAGTTTGTAAAATCAGAGTTGCAGAAGTATGTGTAGGTTATCAAAACAGATTAACATTCATAAATAGCGGAAGCGTTAACAAAAACAGTTTTTAGAAACATTTCAGAGTAATAGTGCGGAAGCAGTTTAAGTAATTATCAATACATAACAAAACGAAATGATATATGTTCTCAATATCCTAAGACACTTAAGCAGATGCATGCGACTCCAGCCTAGCATCCTAGCCTCGTGTGCGTACCTTAGTTACCTGAGAAAACATGCGAGTAAAAGGGTCAACACAAAGGTTGGTGAGAGCACAGGTTTATCATAAGCAGTAAACATCCAATGTTTAAAGTAAAAGTTGCTATTTACATATCATTACAATGCGGTATCAGTTGATAGCTAGTCAATACAATTATATTATATGCGGGGTCGTACCGAAGCTGACAGTTGTGCCTCCCGCCATGTCCATCACAAGACAATGGCAAAGTGTTGGTCAATATTGCACCCATTCCGGCCTCCAGTCGGGTTGGCCTCCTAGGCGCGATGGGTGGAGCTTGTTAGGCCCAAATAGTACTATTCAAGATTACCACGCTAGGCGCTAGGCGCTACAAACGGTCCGTGGAGTATCGCGAGGTCTTTTAGTTGTGATGTGGTCCACACATATACATATACGATAAAGCATGTCCATACGTAAATGGAATGAGTTGTTGTTCATAAAACAGTTTAGCATGCAATGTTTTCTCCCCCAAAGGTGGAAAAGTAAAAAGGGGCCGTGAACTCACCTGTTACAGCAGTCCCGGTGTATGTGTTCGCGTCTGCGAATGCTAGCAATCCTGCTAGTAGGCACCTAAAACCATATAGGTGTGAGTATGTGTTTTGTGGTGTGTTGTATCCCATACAAATCCAAGTGTCGGTGTGCTCAACCGAGTGTGTGCGTGTTGACTAGTAAGACTCGACGAATCGTTGGTGACACGATTGTTGTGTTATGACCGCCCAATGTGTCATAAGTACGAGTAGGACACTTACATGTATCCTATGACTCTAATCGTACAAGTTACCATTTTTAGAAAGTTTCCGTTTTAGGAAAGTGTGGTTATGAAATCCCGTTTTATAAAGTTAAAGCTTCTAATATGTTTATAAAACACGTTTAAGCCCTTAAAACATGTCGTTTGCGCATGAATCACCATTTATGCCGTTTTGCCCAAATAAAGTTTCCTAAAATAGTAAGTACTTGTTTAAAAGCTCGTTTTCACAAATCAAAGTTTCCAATATGCTTAGAAATCATTTTTAAGCATATTCCAATACTCAAAGTTCATCAGAACATCTTAAAACATCAAAAGCCCTCTTTTGAGTTTCCATATTTAGTAAGTTTCTACAAAACCATGTTTTTGACAAAATCAAATACCTAAATGTGTTTCTAAACACTTCAATATGCATTGGACAACATCTAGACATGTCTAACATGTCTAGATCATCACAAATCTACAACATGCATCTAAAAAGTTTCCTAATATAGTAAGTTGCATAGTATCATCATCAAATCAACAAAACCCAATCCTAGATGATTTCTATCATCAATCTACTTCAAAATATATCAATAAACACTCTAGACCCATTAAAATTTCGTGCATGTGAGCGGATCGGAGTTGCATGTGAGTGGATCTTCATGCATGTGGGTTTTTACCCATTGCATGTTCAATCTAAATATTAACAAGCAAGTAAAACTACCTTAGATGCTCTAGATCACTGAAATGGAGTTGAATCAAGGATTTGCAGCTCCAAGAGAGGCTAGAAATAAGCTCTTAGTGGCTTCAAGTGGTGGTGTGTTGATGATGATGAGTTCCAAGCTTCCTTCTACGCTTCAAACCTTCAACGAACTTCAACAATGGCTTCCAAGCTCATTAATGGAGGTTTTGCTGGTGAAATGGTAAGGAAACAGAGGTAGGAACTCGAGGTGGAGGTGTTATGGCCGAGAGAATAGGATTAGAATGATTAAAAGTGAGATAGGTTGAGTGTAAAAGTGTTTTTGTGATCTCTGTCTGTCAGGCGTACCGCCTGGCGTGGAGGAGTGGCACTAGGCGTACCGCGCGGATGTCTTTCATCCGGCGGCTTCCTTTCTTTCTCACGCGTATCACCTAGAAAGGGTGTTTGGGCCTAGGCGTACCGCCTGGGCCTCCAGGCAAGCCCAATAAGTCCAATTTCGTCGTTTCGACTCGTTTTTCGATGATTTCATGCTTATACTCATCGTTTAACATCGATTGACCTTGATTACTAATGTTCGGTCATTTGTGACTCAATTGTCCTTCAATCGTTTGTTCACCAACGTTTGTGAGACTCGTGTGTGTTTCCATAATTCCTCGAATTATCGGTGATCGTCTGTGTTTGTGTTTTACGAAATATTTGCACGCTTGATTAATCATAATCAACGTGAAATGCACAATTCAATAATTCCCTGAATTATTGTTTTGTGTTAGTGTTTGTGTTTGCCACACTTGGTTTCCAGAACTAATGTGCAATGTACGATTCGATAGTTCCACGAACTATCGTTTCGCAGTAGTTTGTGTTCAACTCATCTAATTAAACATAATTAAATGAAATGCAACAAATATGAATGTGAAATGTAAAGAATGTAAGAGTTGCAATTTACCTGAAATTGCCGGGTGTCACAGGGAAACTGTTAATCCTCGAACCCCGGGGGCTGACACACATAGATCTCTTCCTTGACCTTTTCATACAAGAAGGCTGTCCTCACATCTGTATGATAAAAAGTGAAGTTCATGTAGGAAGCATAGGCCAAGAAGATGCGAATAGCTTCAAGTCTTGCGACCGATGCAAAGAATTCTTCATAGTCAATCCCCTCCTGTTGGTACAAGCCCTGGACTACCAACCTAGCTTTATTTATGATAATCACACCCGAATCATCTCTCTTGTTTTCGAAGATTGATCTGGTTCCGATTAGAAGTTTCCCCTTGGGAAACGGAACAAGATTCCACACCTTGAGCTTCTGAAACTGTATCAATTATTCCTACATCGCTTCAACACATCTTGAATCCTTAAGAGCCATCTTGAAATTTTTAGGTTCTAACTGCGAATTAAAACAGGAATACAAAAAAGAATTAATTGGACCTGATTAACTTCGTGTGATAGTTCCTATAGGCAAGGCGTTTTGAGCTTGGATGGATCTGCTCCTAGTAAGAACTCATTCTGAAAGATGTCCAATGATGTTCTCTACTTGGTGCTTTTTGTTGATGCTTAAAGTAGGCACTTTATGACACCCCGTAAAATCCAGGTCAGCATTGTATTTTATTTAAATGATTATTTAAATGACTTTGCACACGTGGCACTAGAATTAGTTTAATTTAGTGTGACACGTGGCACGACAGTACGAACACCGACACAGACACATGACAAGATAATTCGATGAATTATCGGCAAACAGCATACACGTGTCAAAACACACGTACGCTGGTGAACGTCTAGCACATTGTGTAACACAACACTTGAAACCTCACAAAACACTCACAAATTGAACTTGGAAGTTCAAACAAGGCCAAACGATAGTTCGTAAACGTGAAAACGACGACAAACGGATCAAACACATTGAATTGGGCTTATTGGGCTCTTCAGGGACCCATCGCGGTACGCGATGGCCCACTAATAGACCTTATCGCGATACGCGACGAGATTCGGGAGGATTTGAATCCCGAAATCCGTCGCGCTACGCGAAGCATCTTTTTGCCTGTTGACCGCGGTACGCGACGCCGCCCAGGCGACAAAATCTTATAAATCCAAGACTAATGATGCCTATACTACTCCTTCATCATTTTTCTTGAACCCTCACGCCAACCTCTCGGTTATCCTCGACCAGAACCACCTGCAAACCACATTTCCACCCAAAAACACCATTGTTGAAGCCATAGATTGAAGTTTGGAAGCTTGGAAGTGGAAGGAGATTGCTAGGAACTCGAAGAACCATCACCATCTTCCTTGTTCTTGAAACAAACCCACGAACCAGGAGCTCCAGGAGCTGTTGAGTCCCTATCTCGACCATTTGAAGCTTTCAAAGGTAGTTTCCTTGAACCACATGCACTTTCCACACATCTACACTCACATGCAAGTGTTAAAATCCACATGCAAGCACCTATAGTGCACATGCACGAGTTTATAATCTGGGTTTGTTGATTTTGATATGTTTCTTGATGATCTAAAATGTTGTTTTGATAATTCATGATAATCTATGATGATGGGGGTGGATGTAATGCTTGATTTGGTCATAAATGGGTGAAATACCCACATGCATGTATGATCTAGGAATGATTAGATGATTTTGAATGATTGTAGATGTTTATTGATGATATAAGAAAATGATTACATGGTTAGATTTGATTAAAATGGTTAAAACAATGAGTTTTGATGAACTGTCTATTATTAGAAACTTTTTATTTGAAAAATTGTGTTATGGATGAAATGATGAGCATGCATGTTTATAAACTTGTTATTTGAATAATATTATGATGTTTAGGAACTTTAGAATGTAGTCTTGATGTTGATCTTGGTCATTTGGACATAGTTACTAAATATAGTAACTTTTATGGACCAAAGAATACTAAATGGTGATTTTGCTCATGTTGGTGTGATTAAATGGTGTTAGATGGATTATTATGATGATGTGTGACATAAGAGTGGATTGGAAATGCTTAGATAGTCATTTTTATGCAAAAACTACAAAGTTACTATTTATAGTAACTTTATTTTTACAAAACCCGACTTAGGAGCATTTTTGTGTGATTTGAGCATGCTAAGTGGTTTAATATTTTATAACATGATGATTAGATGCTAAGTTAGATGGTTTCCGATAACACGTATGCTATAAATGGAAACTTTCCATTTTAGGAAACTTTTGTGTGCCAACATGATGAAAACGACTTATGTGAATTCGTATGATGATGTGCTATGTGTTAACATGATCACGTAGGACTAACGAGCATGCTAGAACCATAAAATCGTATGCTTTGTGAACTTTCCATAAATGGAAACTTACTATGAATAGTAAGTTGTCCCTATATGCGACTTGCGCGTTTTGCACACGACGAGCACTTACACGATTGCTACACGATTCACAACCGACACACGGTTCACCAACGGGTCGTTGACTTGACACGGTCAACTTTGGTCAAACATGGTCAAACACGGTCATTGTGGACCAACATAGTCAGACACGGTCAATGTGGACCAACACGAGCAAACACAGTCATTGTGGACCGACACGAACAAACATGAACAACCGAGGGTTGTTGAGCACAAACACGAGCACAGTCGTTACACGAACTCACATACGGTATACGATATAGGTTGCCGGTGACCGACGCGCTACAACTTTAGGAGCTTACGCATACTTATTACTCTCTTCACTAAGGTGACTTTATGGCCCCTCTTTAACTCTTTTCAAACATTTCAAATAGGGGGAGAATATTAGTTGCATCGAGTCAAACAACTACTACTGTACAAACATTTTTATTGTGTATGCTGGTTTATTGGACAAACATTAAGTGTTGAACTCGTAACAAGTCCTCACAAAGTCTTACCGTTAATGTATGAACAACGTGGTAGATTTGGATGGATTTATTAGGGTATGACCAACCCACGGGGCACAATGTTGACTGGATGTCATAACCCGTGCAAACTCTGACATAATTTACTGTGTGTACGAGACACAGGGGAGGCAAGGACAAACAGGTCTAGTTCGGTAGTGACGCACTGACACTTGGAGCCTAGGGCTCGGTACCAACATTTGATAAATAGCATATGTTTATCAAAACCTATGAACTCACCAACCATTGTGTTGACACTTTTTCTAACTTGTATTCTCAGGTAACTAGCGTGGCTAGCATGAGGACATGAATGCACATTTAAGGGATGAGCATTAGGACCTTCACGCATTTCTGTTTCCGTTTAACTTTTGAAAACAATTTCATTTGGGATTTGTATTAAACAATGTTTTGGTCTGACATTTATTTCCGCTGCACTACTTAAAGTTATTACTTTTCTGATGCATGTATAACAATTATATTTTCCGCTGCTTTGATTTATTATTCCGCTGCAAACTATTTTGTTGAGTGTATGTGTCAAACATTGGATTTTTGAACGCATATAGAGGTGTTCTATATGACCTTGAGCTGTGATTCTGGCCACGTCACGCCCACATGGACTAACATCACGAGTGGGAATTTGGCGGTGTGACAGACTGGTATCAGAGCCTTGGTTATAGAGAACTAGGTTTGCATATAGTGAAACTTAGACTATAACCATTGCTCAACTTTAGACACTACACTTAGAACTTGCACATTGATGATGTTATTACTTATGTTAAACTGTTGCTTACTAACTTGAGACTTACAGGATGGCCGACAATGATTATGCTAGGAGAAACCCGGGAAAGCGCCCGGTGACTGACGACCTGACTAAGGAGAGTCGACGACATGGTAGCACAGGTGGACGCCGAGATGGACAGGCGTGCCAGGAGGATGATGTGTGATCAACACTGGGGATGGTACCCTACCACTATTCAGGAGTGGATCATTGGAGAGAGAGTACCTCCGTATCGTTATCCCGGCGATACATCTACGGGCCATCAACTGCCGCCACTCAGAGTACCGATGGAGCAAGCCTTCGCGGCTCATGTGGCCTGTACACGACAGGAGATTTGGAGGAATGGTGAGTTGGCGGACGAGGTCCGAGTTCTTCGCAAGAAGAACGATCGCCTCGAGAGGCGTAATGATAGGTTGGAGGAGCAGGTGGAGACCTTACGTCTCCAGATGGCCCAGCTGATGAGTCAGCACGGGCAAATGGTTGACATCATGCAGGAGCTCGACGGGCGCATTACCGAGAATAGGGTCGCCAATGAGGAGACTCATGATATGGTCCTGGCTAGCGACACCATGCTTAATGCATGGGCTGAACAGTTTATTGTTGAGCCACCACCCGAGGACGAACCGCAGTTCGAGGCCGAGAACCTCGAAGAAGGAGACTTTGATGAGGATCCCAATGAGGATCCAGAGGAGGATGATGATGATGGAGATGCTGATAGTGACATTTCACATGTCACCATAGATTCAGATTAGTTGTACTGTTATTTTATGTTTCCTTTTGTACTTGCCTAGACGAGCGGGATGTGCTCGTAGAACTTGCGTTATTATTCTCTTTTGAAATTATTGTACCCCGAAAGCTTATATTAATGAGAATGATATTTTGATTTATTTATCGCATGATTTGACCATGGTTTATTTTGATTTATTTATCGCATGATTTGACCATGGTTGATTGCTGACATGACATCTAACATAACATTTGATATGACATCTGACATGACATTTGGCTAACACTCTAACACGTGCTAACTAACATTCTATCCCTTATGTATAGAAACATATATGGCGGGAAGACGACCGTACGCGCGTCCTGCTAGGCGAACATTAGATGCAGCTGTCATAAAAACGATGGTTGACCGACGGGTCAACAAGGCGATCGCCGATTACGAAGCGAGTCACCAACACAGCGAGACTAGTGGCACTAACAATGGTACTAACACTCGCCTAACATGACTAACCTAGTGTAGCTAACACGATACTAACACACGACATTGGTTTCTGACAAACAGGGTCACACGGCAACAATGGTAAAGGATGTTCGTTTAAATCCTTCTTGAACTGCCACCCACACAAATTCAAGGGAACTGAAGGGGCTGTCGGAATGCTCCGCTGGGTGGAGTAAGTTGAATCTGTGTTCGCCATGTGCGAATGTGCTAACGAGAACCGGGTTACGTATGCGACCGGTACATTGGAGGGACCGGCCCTCACATGGTGGAACACCCATGTGCAAACCCTGGGGTTGGACGGTGCCAACTCCATGTCTTGGGCTGATTTCACCCGATTACTACAGGAGGAATACTGTCCTCGTGATGAGATTAGGAAGCTGGAAGTTGAATTCTGGGTCCTCAAGATGGTTGGATTGGAGATCGAGCAATACTGCACTCGATTTCACGAGCTGTGTAAACTGTGCCCGGCAATGGTGACACCAGAATACAAGAAGATCAAGCAGTTCATCAGTGGGCTGCTCGAACAAATTCAAAGCATGGTGACCGCGTCTGATCTCACCACCATCCAACCGTTGATCCGATTAGCCCACAAACTTACTGATCAAGCTGTAGCTCAGGGCAAGCTACCCAAGTGAGGCGAACACCTGAAACCTCAAGAAAGCCAGAAACGGAAATGGGAACCTAGCCACCATCAATCTCATCAACCCCAACAACAACAACAACGATCTGCACCAGCAAGAGCTTTCACTACCACCCAACCTGATGACAAGGGGAAGGGTGTATATCAAGGGAAATACCCCTTGTGCACCTGCTGTTCAAACCACCACTCTGGTCAATGCGAGCGGTACTGTTTCTTGCGGTGCGGATGACATGGCCACATGGCCAAAGATTGCAGATCCAAGTTTCCAAGCAACAACAACAACCCCAACCACAACCAGAACAACAACCAGAACACTCTTAGGGGGTGTTACGAATGTGGAAAGCCGGGTCACATAAGGAGGGATTGCCCTCAGTTGAAGAAAGCCGGCAGTGGAGCGGCGAAAGGCCGAGCATTTGTGATTGGCTCAGGGGAAGCCAAGGACGACCCCAACATCGTAACCGGTACGTTTCTTTAAATAATGTGTATGCTAGTATATTATTTGATACCGGTGCCAATAGGAGCTTTATATCTTGTGAGTTTAGTGAATTATTAGATATTACCCCAACACCACTAGATTATAAGTATACCATGGAGTTAGCCGATGGCAAACTGATCGAAACACAACATGTCTTTCAAGGATGCGTCATGGTCTTGGCGGATCACGAGCTCGAAATTGACTTGATGCCGGTAACTCTCAGGAGCTTCGATGTGGTCGTTGGAATGGATTGGTTATCCGCTAACCAGGCCGAGATCGTATGCATCGAGAAGATCGTAAGAGTGACGTTGCAGAATGGAGAACAGATCTCGATTCAAGGGGAACGACGGGGAGTACCTCTGAACATTATGTCATGCATGAAGGCCAACAAGTACATACAAAAGGGATACACTGCTATACTAGCCCTCATCACAGAACAACCAAAGAAAGAGAGGAAGATTGAGGACATCGCCGTAGTCCGTGATTTTCCCGAAGTATTTCCTGAAGATCTACCTGGACTACCACCTCAAAGACAAGTTGAATTCCAGATAGACCTCACTCCAGGAGCAGCACCGATTGCCAAAGCTCCATACCGACTAGCACTGACTGAGATGGAGGAACTGTCTAACCAGTTGCAGGAACTGTTAGACAAGGGATTCAACAGACCGAGCTTCTCACCTTGGGGAGCACCAGTCTTGTTCGTGAAGAAGAAAGACGGATCATTCCGTATGTGTATCGACTACAGAGAACTGAACAAGGTGACAATCAATAATCGATACCCGTTGCCAAGAATAGACGACTTGTTTGATCATTTGCAAGGATCAAGCTACTATTCGAAAATCGATTTAAGATCGGGTTACCATCAACTAAGGATATAGGAAGACGATATTCCTAAGACTGCCTTCAGAACCAGGTATGGACACTATGAATTTCTGGTTATGCCCTTCGGACTGACCAACGCACCAGCTGTATTCATGGATCTCATGAATAGAGTGTGCAAACCTTATCTTGACAGATTCGTAATAATGTTCATTGACGACATCCTGATTTACTCGAAGAATCAAGAAGAACATGCTGAACATCTAAGGCTAGTCTTGGAATTATTGAGGAAAGAACAGTTCTACGCGAAATTTTCCAAATGTGACTTTTGGATTTGCGAAGTCCAATTCCTTGGACATGTGGTTAACGAACAAGGGATACACTTAAACCCAGCCAAGATTGAAGCCATTAAGAACTGGGAAACACCCAAGACTCCAACCGAGGTGCGGCAATTCCTAGGTCTGGCCAGGTACTACAGAAGATTCATTGAAGGCTTTTCAAAGATCGCTCAATCATTAACATCCCTAACTCACAAAGACAAAAAGTTCGATTGGGGAGAGAAACAAGAAGCTGCTTTCAACTTGTTGAAGCAGAAGCTATGCACTGCACCCATACTATCCTTGCCGGCAGGATGCGATGATTTCGTGGTGTATTGCGACGCCTCGAAACAGGGACTCGGTTGTGTATTGATGCAACGTGACAAGGTTATCGCCTACGCTTCACGAAACTGAAGGTGCATGAGAAGAATTATACGACTCATGACCTTGAGTTGGGAGCCATGGTGTTTGCTTTGAAGATCTGGAGACACTCTCTATATCGCACAAAATGCACCATCTTTACTGATCATAAGAGCTTACAACACATCTTCGATCAAAAGGAGTTGAACATGAGACAACGAAGATGGGTTGAACTTATAGGCGATTACGATTGCGCTATCAAATACCATCCCGGTAAAGCAAATGTAGTGGCCGACGCGTTGAGTCGGAAGGAGACAACAAAACGCGTGCGTGCTCTACAACTCACAATTCATTCTGAGCTACCAAATTAGATCCGGATCGCGCAGCAAGAAGCTCTGAAAACAGAAAATCTCACTCTTGAAGCCATGCGTGGCATGGATAAGCAAATGAAAGAAAAGGACGACGGAGCTTATTATTTAATGGATCGAGTTTGGATTCCACGCTACGGGGGATTGATAGAAGTAGTGATGGATGAAGCTCACAAGAGCCGGTATTCGGTACATCCAGGTTCTGACAAGATGTATCATGATCTGAAGACAACTTACTGGTGGCCGAACATGAAAGCGGAGATAGCAACTTACGTAAGTAAGTGTTTAACATGCTCAAAAGTCAAGGTTGAGTTCCAGAAGCCATCAGGGTTACTTCAACAACCAGAGATACCAACGTGGAAATAGGAGTAGATTTCCATGGACTTTATAACTAAATTGCCAAAGACGGCAAGTGATTGCGATACCATCTGGGTTATCGTAGACTGACTGACAAAGTCTCCACACTTTTTGCCTATTAAAGAGAATGACAAGCTAGACAAACTCACGCGTATCTATCTAAAGGAAGTGGTTACTCGACATGGAGTGCCAATCTCGATAATCTCTTACCACGATAGTCGATTTACTTCGCATTTCTGGAAGTCTTTGCATAAGGCTTTGGGCACAAGATTGGACATGAGTACCGCTTACCACCCGCAGACTGATGGATAGAGTGAACGAACCATACAAACACTGGAAGACATGCTCCGAGCATGTGTTATTGATTTTGGCAGTAGCTGGGAAACTCACTTACCGTTGGTTGAATTCTCATACAACAACAGCTACCACACTAGCATACAAGTTGCACCATTCGAGGCACTTTACGGTCGTAAGTGTCGATCACCCATCTGTTGGGCGGAAGTTGGAGACAGCCAAATGACTGGTCCCGAACTTGTGCACGAAACGACCGAGAAGATCGTGCAGATACGCAAACGATTGGCAGCAGCTCGGGACAGACAGAAAAGCTATGCTGACAAGCGACGCAAACCGTTAGAATTCTAGGTGGGAGACCGAGTGTTACTCAAGGTCTCGCCCTGGAAGGGAGTCATACGTTTCGGCAAACGAGGAAAGTTGAACCCTCGTTACATTGGACCTTTCGAGATCACAAAACGCATAGGCTCGATGGCCTACGAGCTAAACCTGCCAAACGAGCTGAGTAGTGTACACAACGCATTTCACATCTCGAACCTCAAAAAGGTTTATCTGATGAAACGCTTGTCATACCTCCTGAGGAGATACAGATCGACGAACAACTGAACTTCGTTGAGGAACCAGTGGAGATCATGGACCGGGAAACCAAGAAACTCAAGCTCAGCAAGATACCGATCGTAAAGGTGCGATGGAATTCACGGCGTGGACCGGAATTCACATGGGAACGTGAAGACCAGATGAAACAAAAATACCAACACCTGTTCGCGGAACAGACAAACACTGGCAACACAAGTTGAATTTCGGGACGAAATTCTTTCTAACAAGGGGAGGATGTGACACCCCGTAAAATCCAGGTCAGCATTGTATTTTATTTAAATGCTTATTTAAATGACTTTGCACACGTGGCACTAGAATTAGTTTAATTTAGTGTGACACGTGGCACGACAGTACGAACAACGACACATGACAAGATAATTCGATGAATTATCGACAAACAGCACACACGTGTCAAAACACATGAACGTTGGTGAATGTCTAGCACATTGTGTAACACAACACTTGAAACCTCACAAAACACTCACACATTGAACTTGGAAGTTCAAACGAGGCCAAACGATAGTTCGTAAACGTGAAAACGACGACGAACGGATCAAACACATTGAATTGGGCTTATTGGGCTCTTCAGGGACCCATCGCGGTACGCGATGGCCCACTAATAGACCCTATCGCGATACGCAACGAGATTCGGGAGGATTTGAATCCCGAAATCCGTCGCGCTACGCGAAGCATCTTTTTGCCTGTTGACCGCGGTACGTGACGCCGCCCAGGCAACAAAATCTTATAAATCCAAGACTAATGATGCCTATACTACTCCTTCATCATTTTTCTTGAACCCTCACGCCAACCTCTCGGTTATCCTCGACCAGAACCACCTGCAAACCACATTTCCACCCAAAAACACCATTGTTGAAGCCATAGATTGAAGTTTGGAAGCTTGGAAGTGGAAGGAGATTGCTAGGAACTCGAAGAACCATCACCATCTTCCTTGTTCTTGAAACAAACCCACGAACCAGGAGCTCCAGGAGCTGTTGAGTCCCTATCTCGACCATTTGAAGCTTTCAAAGGTAGTTTCCTTGAACCACATGCACTTTCCACACATCTACACTCACATGCAAGTGTTAAAATCCACATGCAAGCACCTATAGTGCACATGCACGAGTTTATAATCTGGGTTTGTTGATTTTGATATGTTTCTTGATGATCTACAATGTTGTTTTGATGATTCATGATAATCTATGATGATGGGTGTGGATGTAATGCTTGATTTGGTCATAAATGGGTGAAATACCCACATGCATGTATGATCTAGGAATAATTAGATGATTTTGAATGATTGTAGATGTTTATTGATGATATAAGAAGATGATTACATGGTTAGATTTGATTAAAATGGTTAAAACAATGAGTTTTGATGAACTTTCTATTATTAGAAACTTTTTATTTGAAAAATGGTGTTATGGATGAAATGATGAGCATGCATGTTTATAAACTTGTTAATTGAATAATATTATGATGTTTAGGAACTTTAGAATGTAGTCTTGATGTTGATCTTGGTCATTTGGACATAGTTACTAAATATAGTAACTTTTATGGACCAAAGAATACTAAATGGTGATTTTGGTCATGTTGGTGTGATTAAATGGTGTTAGATGGATTATTATGATGATGTGTGACATAAGAGTGGATTAGAAATGCTTAGATGGTCATTTTTATGCAAAAACTACAAAGTTACTATTTATAGTAACTTTATTTTTACAAAACCCGACTTAGGAGCATTTTTGTGTGATTTGAGCATGCTAAGTGGTTTAATATGTTATAACATGATGATTAGATGCTAAGTTAGATGGTTTCCGATAACACGTATGCTATAAATGGAAACTTTCCATTTTAGGAAACTTTTGTGTGCCAACATGATGAAAACGACTTATGTGAATTCGTATGATGATGTGCTATGTGTTAACATGATCACGTAGGACTAACGAGCATGCTAGAACCATAAAATCGTATGCTTTGTGAACTTTCCATAAATGGAAACTTACTATGAATAGTAAGTTGTCCCTATATGCGACTTGCGCGTTTTGCACACGACGAGCACTTACACGATTGCTACACGATTCACAACCGACACACGGTTCACCAACGGGTCGTTGACTTGACACGGTCAACTTTGGTCAAACATGGTCAACACGGTCATTGTGGTCCAACATAGTCAAACACGGTCAATGTGGACCAACACGAGCAAACACAGTCATTGTGGACCGACACGGACAAACATGAACAACCGAGGGTTGTTGAGCACAAACACGAGCACTAACACGAACACGAGCACAGTCGTTACACGAACTCACGTACGGTATACGATATAGGTTGCCGGTGACCGATGCGCTACAACTTCAGGAGCTTACGCATACTTATTACCCTCTTCACTAAGGTGAGTTTTCGGCCCCTCTTTAACTCTTTTCAAACATTTCAAATAGGGGGAGAATACTAGTTGCATCGAGTCAAACAACTACTACTGTACAAACATTTTTATTGTGTATGCTGGTTTATTGGACAAATATTAAGTGTTGAACTCGTAACAAGTCCTCACAAAGTCTTACAGTTAATGTACGAACAACGTGGTAGATTTGGATGGATCCATTAGGGTATGACCAACCCCACGGGGCACAATGTTGACTGGATGTCATAACCCGCGCAAACTCTGACCTAATTTACTGTGTGTATGAGACACAGGGGAGGCAAGGACAAACAGGTCTAGTTCGGTAGTGACGCACTGACACTTGGAGCCTAGGGCTCGGTACTAACATTTGATAAACAGCATGACACACTTTTATTACTATATGTATATCAAAGCCTGTGAACTCACCAACCATTGTGTTGACACATTTTCTAACTTGTATTCTCAGGTAACTAGAGTGGCTAGCATGAGGACAGGAATGCACATTTAAGGGATGAGCATTAGGACCTTCATGCATTTCTGTTTCCGTTTAACTTTTGGAAACAATTTCATTTGGGATTTGTATTAAACAATGTTTTGGTCTGACATTTATTTTCGCTGCACTACTTAAAGTTATTACTTTTTCGATGCATGTATAACGTTATATTTTCCGCTGCTTTGATTTATTATTCCGCTGCAAACTATTTTGTTGAGTGTATGTGTCAAACATTAGATTTGTGAACGCATATAGAGGTGTTCTATATTGCCTTGAACTGTGATTCTGGCCACGTCACGCCCACGTGGACTAACACCACGAGTGGGAATTTGGGGGTGTGACACACTTCCTCCAGAACTAGAGGAACATATGTTGTCAACGGGAGCGGTTTCACTTGCTTCAACCCCATTATCTACACAATGTTCCGGGATGTGGTCTGAGAACTGCAGATTGTCAAAAGTCTGGTGGGAAGAAGATGACGTTTGATCTGTCTATGTAGTTGGTTGAACTAACTAAGAGGTCTCTGGATCTGATGGGATTACTTCATTGATCGGAGTCGGCTGAACGGGCGAAACTCGATTATGCATGTCTGGCGGGTCAATTGTCAGAAGATTGGGATCACATGGAACATAGTCAAACCCTATAGGCCACGTCATCACTCTTGTGGCAACTGTCGTTAGGCTCAGATGGTCATGAACTCTGTAGAGCCCATTTCACGATGAAGAATGACAAACCCAACCACAAAAGAGTTGAAGTCCAGATTTTGGTGATTTTCGATTACATGTATTTCAAATACAGATGTTATTTGAGTACTCGAAGTTATTTTGTAGTAAACTTCGAGTACAGCTAGACTTAGTATAAATATACGTATTTTGTACTAGTTTAGGTTGGAATCCCGAGGCATTTGCTCTCTAGACGTATTGAGGCATCTATACTTAAACTTCATTATTCAATATAAAGAATTCATTTTTCTACTTGCTTTCTTGATTCTAGCATGGATTCCGCACTTGTTAGAGTCTGTTGGTGATGATTTAAGTGATAAAGCTACGTTCTTGATCCGGTTTGAGACCTATAAGTGGTATCATAGCCTTAGTGCTCTTGTTGACATCAAGGTAACATCTTACTTTAAAAATTTTCTTAAGTATTTTCGAGTTCAAAATTTTCAAGTTCAGCTTTTCCGAGTACGGTCAGAGTGTCCAAAGTGTTGTCAAAAATTCGACTACGAGGTCTGGTGTGTTCGACTACAAAGGTTCTTCGAATACAGTCCTTTTTCGAATACACAGGTTCTTCGGTTACACAAGGATTTTCAAGTACACTTTCTTCAGTTACACAAGGATTTTCGAGTACCCTATTTCTGTTACACAAGGATCTTCGATTACAGCTTGCGTTCGAGTACAGATATAGTTCGTGTGTGTGCTGAAGACTTCGAGTAGGGGTAACTTCGAGTAGGGTTTGGCGATCAGTGCAATTGGGACTTCATGAACTACACTTATAAAATTTTTGGATTGATCATGGCTTCAAAGAATCTGACCAATCTATCCAACCTGCTCAATCTGGATAATGAGATTGGCACCGGAACAAAGCCACCTAGGCTCGTGTCAGGAGACAACTTCCAAGATTGGAAATTCAGATTTCAACCCTTTATCAAATACACTGATCCAAAGCTTTAGAGATCTATTGAAGAGGGGCCTTTTGTGCGCTCGTATCAAAGTGAGATAAATGGTCCTCTTATTCCCAAAGATCCGGAGTTGTACACAGACAATGACATCTTGATGATGGAAAAGGATGAGAAAGCCTATGCTTCAATCACAATGGCTCTTTCGACTGATGTAGCTCATGGCTTTAAAGGACACAAAACAGCAAAGGAACTGTGGAAGCCTTTGGTTGAACGGTCCGAAGGCAATGAGGACATGCGAGAAAGTCGTAAGGATATACAAATACAAAGGTTTAACATGTTCAATCACATCAAAGGAGAGTCCCTTGAAGCACAACTAAATAGATTCACCCATCTGATGACCGAGATGACAAGTTCTGCAATTGAAATGACCAAAGGAGAAGTGAACAAGAAGCTCCTGAACTCACTGCCTTACAATTGGAACTCCAACTGTACTACAATCAATAGGAAAAAGGACATGTACAAGACCTCCCTGGGTGAGCTGATTTCTATCTTTAATTCCTATGATATGGATGATAAACAGAGAGCACTTAATCATGCCAGCTCCATGGGCATTGCACCTGTGTGTTAAAACTCCGCCTTATTGTCAGCTATCAATCTGCAAGCTTCAGGATCTCAACTCTTCCAAGTATCTCCATCACAGTCTATTCCATTTGAGACTTCCTTCATCTTTCTAGGTACAACAGTCCAGTACCCAAGATAAGTCCAAAAAGTGAAGAAAATATGCTTCTGTTCAAGGGATTTATGAACAGTTATAATGCTTTCATCGCTGGAGAATTGGCACCAACCAACCACACTCAAGACAACCTATAGCAAATCAACCCAACAGATGTTGAAGAAATGGATATTTCATGGCAGATGGCCATGGCAGTTTTCAAAGCCAAGAAGTTCATCAAGAAATATGGAAGGAACAGCTTCGGAAATAAGCCAGGGAAAAAGCTGGGATTTGATAAGTCAAAGCTGAGGTGCTACAACTGTGATCAGCCTCGTCATTTTGCTAGAGAATGCAAGCAGCCAAAATCAGCCAAAGAGGGAAAAGAAGCCTGATGAGAAAGCTGAAGATGGAACTGGAACAAGCACCTCTAAGGCACTGGTTATTCAAGAATCAAATAGTTATGAGTGGTGTGATCAGGTGCAAGAGCTGGAGATGACTTTGAGCTATGCTTTAATGGCAGAGGTGGATGAAAAGCAAAAAGAGGTAACTGAAAAACTTTGCTCTACCTCTTGCATTGATAAAGTATTTAAGTATAGGTCACACAATGAATCACTGATTAAGGAAGTAACCAAACTTAAATATTTTAACTCAGAAATTCTTAAAAATGAAGGAATTTTTAAGAGAAAACTTGAAGCCGAGGGTAGGGATGTGGCAAGGCTTAAGGAACTTTTAAGTGATAAAGAGTCCAACTATCAAGATGCTCGACGCAAAATCGATGAACTCACCTTAAAGTTGGACCAAGTTAAAATTCAACTTTCCAAAACATCAGTAAAATGTGAAAAATTTGAATATTCAAGCAAGGTTTTGGAAAACATTGTAAACATACAATACAGGGAAAAGAAGGGTAAGGGTCTAGGTTATAAAGAGTGTGAACCACCTTTCAATCACAATTACTCGAGCATGCCAAGAATCAACACATCTGTTTAGGACCTGGCTTTACAGTCTGATTATGCTTGTGAATCTCCCACCAAACCCGTCTTGCTCACTATTGACCCTATTATGTCTGATATTTCTGATGATTCTAAGATTTGTGCAGAAGAATTAAGTGTCACAGGTTCAGAGGAGAAGGATGCAAAAAGAAGTGATGGAAGGAGCACAGATTGTTCAACATCTTCTAGCAAATCACATTTTGTTCCAATAACTGATTTTGTTGGAAAATTTGATGAAATTAAAATTAAGCCTAATGATATGTTTAGGAGTTTTATGAGTAATTTTGGTCGAAAGTATCATTTCTTTTCTTCTCCTTTGACAGACAAACAACACAGGCTCATTTCACAGTTACTCAAGACATGGGCTCACAGTTAAATCCCGACTATGAACCTTATATTCCTATTGGGTCATTGGAACAAGTCTCAATGAGCTCATCCACTGGTCAAAATTACTGCGATATAAAGCCATTTGACCCAATTGAATTTCATCAGAAAGTTTGATGCTATGTATGTGGTAAACCAGGCCACATTGCTCGACACTGTCTGCACAGACCTACTGAATTCTTTTATGGAAAGAATCAAAAGGTCACCCCCAAGGCTAAACCCTCTATCAAAACAACAAGGACTGACCAATCCTCAAAGCCTAGGGTGAATCCTCAGAAAGAATCTTAGAAGCATTCCACTGCCAAACGGACAAATTTGTTTAAATATCATCAATCTAGTTTTCAAAAACAAAACTTAAAATTTTCAAAAGCTAAAAATAAGTCAGAGTGGAAATGTGATCCACCAGTAAGAACCCCATTAAAACCAGTTAGCCATGGCAGTGGTGCAAGATCAAAAGGTGATAAGGGAAAAACAGTTAAATCTAAAGGGGTTCACAAGCTTAGAAATGCAGGGACGGCCAAATAAGTTTGGGTACCTATCTCTCACTGATTGTGTGTAAAATGCAGGGACGGCCAAATAAGCTTAGAAATGTTTGGTATGTAGACAGTGGCTGCTCCCGGCAAATGACTGGGGATTTTTCTCAGTTACATGAAGTTACACCATTCAACGGAGGATATGTTTCGTTTGCAGAAGACAAGGGAGGGAGGATTAGCATGAAAGGCACAGTTACAAACGGAACTCTTAGTTTTGAAGACGTAGACAATGTTGAAGAGCTTAATCACAACCGACCAGACATCATGTTCTCTATATCGTTGGCTCATTGATGTACTTAACCGCCAGCCGACCAGACATCATGTTCTCTGTATGTATCAAGCCAATCCGAAAGCTTCTCATCTGATTGCTGTCAAGAAGATTTTTCGAAACCTTGTCGGAAAACCTCGTCTCGGTTTATGGTACCCTAAGAACTCTGAATTTCGTTTACATGCTTACTCTGACAGTGATTTTGTTGGTTGTAACTAAGATAGGAAGTCCACCACGAGAGGATGCCAATACTTAGGAGATCGCCTTGTCTCATGGCAGTGCAAGAAACAGACAACCATATCCACATCTACTACGGAAGCAGAGGATGTTGCTGCTTCCAGTTGCTGCTCTCAGGTTATATGGATGCAACAGCAGCTCCTCGATTACGGTTTGAATTTTCTTGACTCTCCTATTTATTGTGACAATGAGGCCGCCCTACACATCGTCAAGAATCCGGAACAACACTCCAAAACTAAACACATTGACATCCGGATTCACTTCATACGCGACTGTTTCGAATGGAAACTGATTCATATTGAAAAGGTCCATACAGATGATAACCTGGCGGATCTTTTTACCAAACAGTTTGATACAGCTCGTTTTCACCATCTCCTTGCATCTCTCAAACTAATAAGTTTTGACTAAAATCATATTTGTAAATAAAGTAAAAAATTGTGTTTTCTTTTTTTATTTTTATTTTTATTTTTATTTTTATTTTTATTTTTATTTTTATTTTTATTTTTATTTTTATTTTTATTTTTATTTTTATTTTTAGATCACAAATTTAGGGGGAGAATATTTACAAAAACAACAAAAAGATTTTCGGTCCTTGAGTCCATTTACAAAAAAACAAAAAGATTTTAGGTCTTTGAGTCCATTTACAAAAACAACAAAAGGATTTTCGGTCTTTGAGTCCATTTACAAAAACAACAAAAAGATTTCAGTTTTTAAGTTAGTCTAATATGATCTACAAGTTTAGGGGGAGTAAATTTTGAAAAGAAAATACAAAAAGATTTTCCTTTTGGACGGATAAGTTAAGTTGCTCAATTGGGAAGTGAAATGTCTTCTGACACTCAGAAATTCACTACCATCTCTAAAAAGAATAACAACTTTAAAAAACTATAATTCACTAAGAATTTTCCAAATTTAAAGAAATGGAGATGATCATTTAAAAATATTACATATACAAATAAGTGAGAAGTAAGGAGAATCAGATAATCAGAAAATTGTAACAACTATTTGACTTTTTGCATAAATCTTTAAGTCAAAACAAGATTGTGTTTCAATAAACTGGAGACTGTTTTGAAAAACTCGGGTATTTTCCATGTTTTGTGCAAACAAAGAACGGAAAATACTTACTGAAGCATCCTTTGTTTTGCTTAAGCAAACAACTAGATGTGTGACGTTAAGGACAATGTGCCTCCAGATCAGTAAATCAAAAGATGCCAATGAGCACAAAGATTATAGAACCCCTTCTTGTTCTTGACTCTAATCTAATAGATATGTTCCTTTCTTTTCTCACCTTAAACTCTGTCAAAACATTTTAAGTTCGGTGAAACACAATCAAAGTTTGAAATAAAAGATTTCACAAAATTGATAGGTTGCATGTTAATCTGGTTTAAAGTCTGACTATTCATAAATCTCACAAAAGATAGTTTCAGAAAAACTACTAGAAAACCTTTGGTCATAAGTCTCATTCTTTAAGTTACGACTAAACGAGTGGAGATCATTGGTGGGGTATTATTATTCTAAGGCTGGGATTCTTGCAAGAAATTATTTTAAGGTGGTAAAATTTCTGATACAGATTTGATCCCACAAAATTGACTCGACTCAACTTTGAGATTGTCCAAAAGTTTCAAGTTCATTTTATTTTATTTTATTTTACTTTATTCAAGTTTGAAGATTTTTGGAATAAAATATGCATATTCGAAATCGTGTACTCGAAATCTTGCTATATATAGTTCGGACTTATGATATTTCGAGTGCCATTCATCTTCGAATACGATTTTCTTTCTCCAAAGGCGATCTCGTTTTCAAGACTCGATTTCAAAATTCTACTCCGATCATCTTGTAGATCATATATAGGCGACCTTAGGTATAGATTTTCATCAAGTTTTGACCGTGAATTTAAAAGTTATGGGCCAAAAATTGATTTCGAGTACAGAATTCCGTGAACAGATGGTCTTTTGGTCAAATTCCCTTCAAAAAACTCAAAATTGAAGGGCGCTTCTCGAATATGTTGATCGCCTAAGAATTCCGAGCATTTCGAATATGATTAGGAGTTCTAGGAAGCAACAAATTAAGAGATTTATGAAGCATTTTGTGTTCTCGAAATTGAAAATTTCGAATGCAGCAAATTTCGTGTACGAATCTCCATTTTCGAATTCACCCAATTTTGAATACGGCCTATATTTCGAATATATCCTTTTTCGAGTACAGACTGAATTTTGAATACACCCTTTATTTCGTGAACACATTGAATTTCGAGAACACCTTAAGCTTCGTGAACTCTCTTAGACCCTCTGAACATTTTCTGATTTTGTGAATTCGGTTAACTCCTTTAACCTGGACTTGAACTTTGACCTTTGACCTTTAATTCTCAATCTCCATTGTGACTAACTTGACTTGTTTTGTTTTTAGATGGCTGACTTACGATTTGTACCAGATCATAACATGTCAGCATATCTTGGACATCCACTTCAGAAGCATTCGGAGTTCAAGAGTCTGGTTGACGGACTGATTCCGTCACCAGTCAACTATGCTATCATGGAGCACCCCACCATTGTTTCTTACTTCATTGAAGGATTCTGGAGCACAGTTAATGAACACACTGATGCCAATGAAACTGTCAGCATCATTGAATAAGTTCAAGGCCAACCTATCATTATCATAGAGCAAATTCTCAGGAAGTGCCTGCAGTTTGGAGACAAAGCGACTGATCTAGTGGAATTAGATCAAGATCTGGTCAACAGGACTGTTTATCAGATGGGACATGAGGGCGCTTATCCTCCTACCAAGAAAAAGCTACTAAACCCTTACTGGAGATATTTGGCACATGTTGTCACTCAGTGCCTCTCAGGGACAAAAGGAGGTTACGACGTCCTTAACCAGACTCTCAGCTCATGTCTGGTAGCTTTGGCCTTAGGATTCGACTTCAACTTCTCCAGGATGATCTTCTTAGACATGCACGCCAATATCAAAGGAAAAAGGAAGGAGATATTTCTAGCTTTTCCTCGCTTCTTACAGATCGTCATCAACAAAAGGCATCCAACTCCTGTTCCTACTCTTGGCACTCTGGGAATCAAGAGAATGAGAGATGACATTTTTGGCTACATGAAGATGAATAAGAGAGGAAAGAAGCAATACATGGGGGAATGACCACTGATAAAGTTTGGAAGATTTGCAGGTGTTGATGTGAATGAAGATGAACCAGGAACCCCAGTGGCCATAGTTGCTGAAGAACATGATGTCCAAGCTACAGGTACAAGCACAAAGGCCGATGAAGCAGCAAAAGACACCATCTTTGAGTCATCCTCCTCATCTAATGAGGACTTTGTTGCTGAAAAGCATCCTCCAAACAGGGAAGAAAGAGAGGAAGCATAAGATGTTGATTACACTCCTACTACTGAGTCGTCACCTAAAAGAAAAGGACTGAAGATGATGTCTAAACGGACTAGGGATCCGAGACTATAGAAGAAGTTCTCTGAGTCTTCATTCTCTGCGGCTGCATCCATTCCACTGTCTCAACCACCCGTGTTACCCACTCCACAGCCTACCCCACATACCACTGCACCATCACAAACTGACACCCAACCAAAGGCAACTTCACAACCCTAGCCAACTTCACAGCCCACTTCACAATCCAAGCCCACTTCACAACCCAAGCCACCTTCACAACCCAAACCACCTACAAAACCAAATCTCACCATCAGAATTCCTCGTTCCCCAGTATCACCTTTTACCACCTCCAAAACCACTCAAACCACATCATCTCCCTCTCATACTTTCATTCCCAACACTAAGACTCCATTATCACTTCCTCACCCACAAAGGGACAAGGGAAAATCTCCCCTGCATGTAGAGTCACCATACGAGCCAGAAAAGGTGCCCGTCAACCTTGAAAGTCTGCAAGACAGAGTTTTCTTACTTGAGAAGGAATCAGCTGCTAAGGATGAGACTATTCAGAGAATGCAAGAGGGAATGCTCAAAGTATGTGACAAATTGGAAGAGTTTCAAGGGCAAATCAAGGCACACCGGAATTTTATCAGATTTCTTTCTATCGAAAACTACGATATGTGCAAGGAGATCAATAAACTGAAAGGAATCGAGCCCTCAGAATCTGATGATGATAACAAGGATGATGACAAGGGGGAGGATGATAGTGATGATAACGATGATGACGATGATGATGCTGGTGGCGACAAGAAGGAAAAACACTCCTCAGAATAGAAGGAAGATGGGCCTCCGGATGATGACAATCAAGGGGGTGACACAGGAAATCCATCGTCATCAAGCAAACCCGCGAGCAACTATGATGATTTCTTTGGCGACATTCCTGATGATGTTCTTTTCGGTGACAGTGTTCAGGGGCCGAAAAAGAGAAAGCTGGTTTTGATGATTTATTCACATATTTGCCCGATGATTTCCATTTTGAAGGACTTAGAGAAAAGCTCAATGGAGCTGGTCTCGGAGTCTTATTTCCTGATGATTCTATGGATTCTGTTTTCGATGATGTCTGCGATCAAGAGAGAGACGAATCCTCCTCAAAGGCGCCTGAACCAGAGAATGTGGTGACTGCAGACGTGGCCAAGGATCCTTATGTAGATTACTTGTATGCTCACAAGTACATTAGTCAGGAAGGCCAAGAAATTCCTCCTTTGGGAACAGTTATCAACAGCTGGTTTGAAAAACAGAAGGATTGGACTCCAGCTCCTCCCAAAGTTAGAGCTACATGGCTGGGAGAAATGAGTGAAGAACATCCAGAGCATACTTTCATTTTAGATGACAGAAACCTGTTCCCTGTTCGTAACGACAGGTCCAGCATTTGCTGCTGGATGTATGATAAAGAAAGGGATATTTATTTGGTCAAGCAACTTAACGGAAAGGTTGAATTCTACAAGAGACCACATGACTTTTGCACCATGCCAAAGTTTGATATCAGAAGCATCAACAACGCAATGTTCTTCAATCCCTCCAAAGATTCTCAAGCTGACTTATTTGCAAAGTTCATTAAGGATCAATGTGAGAAAGACTTTCTTGTTATGAGAACGGCTAGAGGAAGACGCTTTGTTTCTACTTGCATTGTTAATCCTGTGAAGAAAGAACCTTGGGTATACTACAAATACCCTCTGCCTCTTGTTGAGAATTCACAGGCCAACTTTTTATCTTAATATTTTGATGAGCGTAACCTTGCAGCAATCATTCTTAGGAACAAGGACAACATCAATGATATCGACATGATTCTTGACCCGATAGATCTGTTGAAATACGGGAAAGCTGACATGATGAAGCTTCATAACTCTTCAATTAGAGTTTATCATGGATTTGATGAAGAGGCTAAACCGTTTACACGCACGGTTGCATATGCTATCGAGCTGAAGCTTTATGCAGGAGCTGGACCACATTCAGTCACTCTTCTATCGGTTGACTTTGCTAGTCTAGGGGGAGTTTGTAGAGCCCATTTCACGATGAAGAGTGACAAAGCCAACCATAGAAGAGTTGAAGTCCAGATTTTGGTGATTTTCGATTACATGTATTTCGAATACAGATGTTATTCGAGTACTCGAAGTTATTTTGTAGTAAACTTCGAGTACAGCTAGACTTAATATAAATAGACGTATTTTGTACTAGTTTAGGTTGGAATCCCGAGGCATTTGCTCTCTAGACGTATTGAGGCATCTGTACTCGAACTTCAGTATTTAATATAAAGAATTCTTTTTCTACTTGCTTTCTTGATTCTAGAAAGGACTCCGCACTTGTTTGAGTCTGTTGGTGATGATTTGAGTGATAAAGCTACGTTCTTTATCTGGTTTGAGACCTACAAACCCGAAACACTTACACTTTCTACACAAACTTTAGAGCTGTTAGAATCATTAAGGTCAGTCACAACAGGATCTGCTTTAAGAGGCACTAGTTTTTTAGAATCAGTGGTGAACTCAAACCTTCGGTCTGACTTCAACAGCAGATCATCAATAGATGTATTGATATTGGGCATGATGGAGTAGTTATGGTTAAATGGAGGTTTTACCTCAGTAAAACCAAGCCCAATTTTCTCTTTTCTCATACACCGGACATCCATTATGTTAGCCACCATGGTACTTGAATACTCATGTTTATTGGGTTTGATTTCGGTTTTGGACAACTAAGTCTTAATCTGTTCTAACTCTGAGGAGACTTCATCTATCTGACACCTGGCGTCCCAATAGTTGGACTCTTTATCACTTAAAAGTTCCTTTAATTGTGAAATATCACTCCTTTTAGCGTCAAATTTTCTTTTAAAAAGTTCTTCATTTTTAAGAATTTCAGAGTCAAATTATTTAAGTTTGGTGACTTCCTTGATTAAGTCCTCATTATGAGAACGATACTTGAAAACCTTCTCAATGCAAGAAATAGAGCCGAGATTTTCTGTTACCTCGTTGCATTTGTCCTCCACCTCAGCCATGAACGCATTGTTCAAAGTCATCTCAAGCTCTTGCACTTAGTCACTCCAGTCATAAGAGTCGGTTTCTTGCGTGACCAATGCCTTGGATGTGCTAGCTCCACCTACTACTCCATCCTTTTCATCAGGCTTCTTGTCTGCCTCCTTCACAACCTTGGGCAGCTTACATTCCTGAGCAAAGTGACCCGCTGGTCACAAATGTAGCACCTTTTCTTTGACTTGTCAAATCCCAGCTTTCTTCATGGGTTGTTCCCAAAACTATTCCTGCCATACTTCCTGATGAACTTCTTTTCCCGAAAGCCCGCTTGGCCATCTGCCATGAGATATCCATTTCTTCCACAACAGCTGCGCTGATCTGCTCCAGATTGTCCTGAGTGAGAATGGAAAGTGTCAATTCTCTAGTAGTGAATGCATTGTAACTGTTCTTGAATCCTTTGAATAGTAGCAGATTCTCCTCACTTTCTGGGCTAATTTTGGGAACTGAACTGGCTTGTCCTGATGAGATGAATGCAGTCTCGAAAGGAACAGACTTAGATAAAGAGGTCTGGTAATGCTGAGAACCAGAAGCTTGATAATTGATGGAAGACAAGAGAGCAGCATTCTCAGATGCAGGAGTAATGTCCATGGAACTTGCATGATTAAGCGCCCTTTGCTTGTCCTCCATGTCATATGAGTTGATGATTGATATCATCTCACTGAGAGTATATTTGTACATGTCTTTTGTCCTCTTGATTGTTGTGCAGTTGGAGTTCAAGTTGTATGGCAGTTAATTCAAGAGTTTCATGATAACTTCTCCCTTTGATATTTCAATCCCATCACTTGTCATCTCTGTCATGAGGTGAGTGAATCCTTTTATTTGGGCTTTTAGGGACTCTCCTCTGACATGATTAAACATGTTGAACCGTTGCCTCGACATGTCTTTGCGACTTTCATTCCCTTCGAAGCTTTCCACTAATGCATCCCAGAGCTGTTTGGCGGTCTGGTGCTCCGTGAACCCATAAGCCACATCAGTAGACAATGCCATAGTAATTCAGGTACAAACTATGTGCATTACATACATACTATTATAATTTGGTGTTTTACACAGAACAATTACATATTCATTTCAGAAACATGATTCAAAACCTTGGTTTAACAGTCATAATTTCATCTGAAAACACGGAACCATCACGAGATTGTTAGTTAGGACATTATTATGTATAAACGTATGTGAGGTTGCACAGAACAAAATAACAACGGATGTCGATACGTGAATGCTAAATTGACGGATTATTTGTATGGGTGACGATATGTACAATTATATCTGAAAGTATAACGTTCTGAATGATATCCAATAATTAGAAAATCATATTGAAAAGTGTAGTCATCGTCGTATTCATGCGGGTGACAATCCGAACGAATACGCGCGGCGACTATACGATTCGATTTAAACAGATAAATTTAACGTTTTCAGAAATTTAAAATAAACAGAAGATATTAGTTAATTTACTAGTAATTACCACCTAAATTAAATTTATAAATTCTATTTTAAAACTGTAACGATTCGTTACGAAAACGAACGAAAACCGACGTCTCTATGCGAAATCAAGCGAAACCGAATGAACCCGAACACACCGGAACGATTAAAACATTGAAAAGGGCATTTAATGCCCATTCCTACCACCACCTACCATTTTCTCTCTCTCTCTCTCCCGTCATTTTCTCTCTCTACACTCTCTCTCTAGAAATCAAAACCCTAAATTCTTCATTTCTTCACCAAATCGATCCATTTTGGTGTCAAAACGACCACAACAAACTGTAGATCACGAAAGTACAAGAATTTAGAGCCCAAGATCATCATATTTGAGGTAGAACCGACCTTAAACTTACGATTTAAAACATTCGGGTTTACATTAAACAAAATCATGAAAAGGTGGTGAGAATTCCTTAAGTATCAAGAAAACAAACTAAGTATATAGGTGTTGATCATATTGTAAACATCTAGCACTTAGTAGTTCCACACAAACATATAACTACATTAGATCATTCACTTGAACTTTCTACGATGGGTTATACACAAGGACGATCAAAGAACCATGGGAAACGAAAACATAGCAAAGGACTTGCAGTTAATCGAGTGAGATTAACTCAAGTCTAACTTGTTAACTTTTGAATTCTCAAAATAAATTATGTTTTAATAAAAGGAAAATGATTTGTAAGATTTCTTAATTAAACTGTTTTAAAATAAATTATTTGACTTCTAACCTAAAGATTATAACTTAAACTGTATTTATTAATGATGTTTTAATCAAAAAGAATCATGAATGTAATGATCTAGATCTTATATAAATTAGGTTTAGTTGTGAACATCTACGAGGTAAAGGGATAATTAGCGTAGACTAGTTAGAGAAACATAGAAACACATTAGTAAAGTAGGATCCATAGTTGCACACCGAGACCAAAACCCTAGATACGTCGACTGTAAATACTTATAGTATTCGAATCCTCTTAAAACAACTCAGGTACTGAAGATACTTAATTTACAAGTAACGAGTGCGTAAATCTGTTGTGATTCAATACATAGTAACACAAGTGAGTTCATTGCCCCTTTTATAAACATTTTTGTTTTACAAACGCGGGGCTGAGAAGCATGCGTAAATTATTTTCTTGAAATATATTTTACGTAATTGCTTTTACTTCATATATGTTATATATGCCTAATTGTATCCTAGACTCTTGTCTAGGTAAACTATTTACAGGTTTATTAAATGAATTAATTACTCTTTATGAGTAATACAATGATTTTAGAAACAAAGAACTATTTATCAAAGCTCTAATTCAAAGAGTCTAAAATCAGTATGTGTTCAAGAAAACTAATGATCAAATCCAAAGAGTCTAAATTCAGTGTTGTGTTCAAGAAAACTAAGGATCGAATTCAAAGAGTCTAAACTCAATGTTGTGTTCAAGGAAGTCTAAAGATCAAAATCAAAGAAATCATATCCATGTGTGAATCAAAGAACTAATGAAATCAATAATGAACAATTCAAGGTGGATGTCAGTTGTATGCAGATTAAGACCACGTGTTAACACACGGAAAGTCCCGGCATAAATAGTAAACTTGTATAGTCACGCTATATGGGGATAAATTAAACAATCAAACTAATTCAAGAGAACAGGGGTGAACAAAGATCAAAGGATATCCTAAAGTCCCGAAATGTAAAGTAGACCTGAAGGTCAAGCTGATATGAGTACATCAAGAAAGTCCCGACACATACAGGTAGACTCATTTGGGTCAAGCCTGATATAGGCCACATGTGAGACGATACAAGCTGGACACCACCAACAACTAAGACTAATTGATTGAGTCAAATAAGGCCCAATCATCATGTCTTAGTTGTATTAAATTTTTACTTATTCATTTTATTAAGCATTTAATATCATGTTTCTACAAATGCTATGGTTGATCATGATTGCGTGATGAACTCAAGAAATTGGTAGAATTTCAATTTGTGGAACTCAAAATCTATCATGAAGATGGTATGAAATGAAATGCTTAATTATCCTTAACAACAATATGTTATGCGGTTCAGTATGTGGTGGGACGATGGCTGGGCTGGTAATTGGATAGAATAAGTGGTTATTGATGAGGTTAAGGTTGTCATTTCGGGTGATCAATGTTAACAAATTTTCAAGTTATTCAAAAGTTGTGAATCAAAGGTATGGGATGAAACGCTTAATTATCACCAGGAACAATATATCATGAGGTTTGGTATGTGGTGGGACGATGGCTGGGCTGGCAGTAAGCTTGACCCTACATATGCCCTATATATAAGCATACTGAACTAGATGGTATAGGTAGTTAATGGTGAGGTTAAGGTTGTCATTCAAACAGATTTATTCAAAATCATTTTTAAATAAAACTATATGAACTCACCAACCATGTGTTGACTTGATCTTTTTGCATGACTTCTCAGGTGACGGACAGGTCTGATTAAGAAGTTATTGCTTTTGGACTAGGATTCCAGATAGAGGACCTAGTATTTTGGACTTGCATAATTTTGAACATCATTATACATCTTGTAGGTCCCTAACCAGATCAAGATCCGAACTTTATATCTCCAGTCAGCATCAAGTAACTCTATAGTGTGCGAAATCCATAATAGAGTTAAAGAAATAGCAAGAAAAACAAGAAAGATCAAAACTTTGATTGTATTCAAAAGTGTATTCGAAAATGTGCCTCAATACGTCTAGAGAGCACAGCTCAGGAATCCAACCCTAAACTTGTACAGAATACGTCTATTTATACTAAGTCTAAGCGTACTCGAAGTTCTATACAAGTTAACTTCGAGTACTCGTACACTATGAGTATTCGAACCTGATGTACACGAAAATAACAAAAATCTGGACTTTGACTCTTCCAATGTTTGACCTTGTCAGTCTTCATCGTGTAGTGGGCTCTACAAACTCCCCCTAGACTGGCGAAGTCATCCAATAGGAAGAGAAACAGAATGTGGTCCAGCTCCAGCATAAAGCTTTAGCACAATGGCATATGCAACAGTGCGCGTATAGGGCTTAGCCTCTTCATCCCATCCACCATATACTTTGATGGGAGATTGGTGCAACTTCATCATATCTTCCTTTCCAAACTTCAGCAGATCCATCGGGTCCAAGATCATGTCTATATCACTAATGTCGTCCTTGTTCCTCAAGATGACGGCTGATAGTGTCTTCTCATCGAAATACCAAGACAGAAAATTTGCAAGTGAGTTGTCAGGAGCTCGGCGAGAAACAGGAACGACCTCTTCGGTGTGCGGAGGAGGGTACTTGTAGTACACCCAATACTTGTTTGTTTTTGGATCAATGATGCATTTTGAAACAAAGTTCTTTCCCTTAGCAGTCCGAATCACTGGAAAATCTTTATCGCATTGATCCTTTAAAAACTTTGCAAACAGATCAGCTTGGTTTTCCTTTGAAGGTTTGAAGAACATAGCACTGTTGATGCTTCTAAGATCAAACCTTGGCATCGTGCAGAAGTCCTGAGGCTTTCTGTAATACTCCACTTTGCCATTCATCCTCTTAACCAAGTACAGGTTTCTCTCTTTGTCGTAGAGCCGATAGTAGATGTTAGACCTATCATTGCGTACGGCAAACAATGATCGGTCATCTGAGATGAATGTGTGCTCTGGAAGTTCTACGTTCATTTCTCCCATTCAGGTGGCTTTGACTTCTTGAGACGCAGGGGTCCAATCTTTCTGCTTTTCAAACCAATTGTTGATCACTGTCCCTAATGGAAGAATCTCTTTGCCATCTGAATTGATATACTTGCGAGCATATAAGTAATCCACATATGGATCTTTGGCAACATCAGCGATGACGACATTTTCTGATCCTTCATCAAAACCAAAATCCTCGGGCAAATCATCGAACCAACTATCAAGACCAGCTCCTGCGACTTCATCAGGTTGAACACAGTCTCCAAAAAGAATATCATCTGGAATATCTCCAAAAAGATCATCATAGTCACCAGTAGGTCATCCTGATGAAGATGGATTTCCTGAGTCTCCTCCTTGATCTTTGTCATCTGGAGGCCCTTGATCCCTTTTGTTAGAGGAATCATCTTCTTTCTTGTCTCCACCATCATCATCATCCTTGTCATCCTTCTTTTCTGACGAGTCCTTCTCCTTCTGATCATCACCATCATCATCATCGTCATCACTATCATCATCTTCTTTGTCATCATCATCGGATTCTGGGACTTCTTCTCCTTTTAGTCTCTTGATCTCCTTGCGCATATCATAATTCTATAAGGAGAGAAATCTGATGAACTTTCGGTGAGCCTTGATCTGTCCTTGAAACTCATCAAGCTTGTCACAGACCTTGAGCATTCCTTCTTGCATCACCCGAATAGTCTCATCCTTTTCTGCGGATTCCTTCTCGAGCAAGAAGACTCTGTCTTGCAGATTCTCGAGATCGACAGGCACCCCTTTTGGCTCGTATGGGGACTCTACGTGCAAGGGAGATTTCCCTTGTCACTGTGCGATCCAGGCGGTGATGATGGAGTCTCAGTGTGGGATATGGGAGTGGTAGAAGATGAAAGTGGGGAGCAAGCAAGAATTTTGATAACTAGGTTGGGTTTGGCTGGTTGAGAAGGTGGCTTTGGTTTTGAATGCGGCTTCGGCTGTGTGGGTGGTTTGGGTTGTGTGGGTGGCTTGGGATGTGTGGGTGGTAGGATTGATGCAGTTGATGAGAAGGATAAATAAGACAACATCTTCTGTAATCTGGGATCTCTAGTTCTCTTGGACATCGTCCTCTGCATCTTTCTCTTTGGTAATGACTCAGGAGTTGGAGTGTAGTCAACATCTTGAGCTTCCTCTCTTTTTTCTCTTCTTGGAGGAGGCTTTTCTTCAACAAATTCTTCACTTGAAGAGGAGGATGTCTCAGACAAATGTTCTTCGGCAATCGTACCAGTCTGTGTGCCGATAGGTATATCATGTTCCTCAGCGACAAAGGCAACAGGAGTGCCTTGACCTTCAACCACATTCTCTTCACCCATGAAGTGTCCAAACATGATCAGTGGTCTTTCCCTAGTGTACTGCTTCTTCCCTCGCTTGTTCATCTTCATGTATCCGAAGATGTCATCTCTCATCCTCTTGATCTCCAAAGTACCAAGTGTGGGAGTCAGAGAAGAGTATCTTTTGTTGATGATGATTTGCAGAAACCAAGGAAAAGCGAGAAACCGTTCCTTCCTTCGTCCTTTGATGTTCGCGTGCATGTCAAGGAATATAATCTTCGAGAAGTTGAAGTCAACTCCAAGTGCTAAGGCCACCAAACAAGAGCTGAGAGTCTGGTTGAGCACGTCATATCCTCCTTTCCTTCCGGAGAGGCACTGAGTGACCACGTGTGCCAAGTATCTCCAGTAAGGATGTAGTAGTTTCTCCTCGGTTGGAGGATAGGCACCCTTGTGTCCCATCTGATACACGTTCCTGTTTACCAGCTCTTGATCCAACTCTACAGGAGATTGCAGACATTCTCAGATGATCTGCTCTGTGATGAAAATCGATTGACCCTGAACCTTTCTGACAATGCTGAGTGTCCCAAGTGAATCAGTGTGCTCTTCTACTGTGCTCCAGAAACCTCAAGTAAAATCAGTTACTATCGACGGGTGCTCCATGATGGCATAGTTGATTGGAGATAGGATCAGCCCAGCAACCATACTCCTGAATTCCGAGAGTTTCTCTGGCGGGTCCCCAAGAAACGCGGTCATGTTATGGTCCGGTACAAAGCGTAGGTCATCCATTTGAAATCAAAACAGATTAAGTTAGTTTAAGATCGAGAAACACGAGTCATACACGAAAAAATTCTATGTCCGAAGGAGTAAGTGTGTTCTCGAAATAACTAACGTATTCGAAGTAACAGGCATATTCGAAATGACATGTGTACATGAAGAACAGACTGTACACGAAGTAAGCTTGTATTCGAAATGCAGGCTGTACACGAAACATGTTGTTTTCTAAATTTTTTGCCTGTATTTGAAATTCCAATTTCGAGAACACGAAAATTCTCATAAGTCCAACAATATTACTCCTTAGAACCTCTGATCATGTTCAAAGTGCTCGGAATCAAGAGGCGACCAACATATTCAAATATTGCCTTTCAATTTTGAGTCCTTCGAGGTCAATTTTCACAAAAACCCTCTATAGACGAACTTCGTGTACTCGAAAATTAATTTTTTCCATAACTTTCGAATCCACAGTCAAAAGTTGATAAAACTTTATACCTAAGGTCGCCTGTAGATGATCTAAAAGATAGCCAGAGTATAATTTCAAAATCAGCTCTAGATCGCCTTTGTGAGAAAAAGTTTGTACTCGAAAAGCTTTTTGAGGACTGGTACTCGAAATTAACGTTGACCGACATATTTATAGAAGTGTTTCGAGTACACATCCTTCATGTACTCGATTTCGAGTACTCACACAATTTTATTTTGATTAAATTCTAACTTTTCTGAAAATAAAATAAAATTAAATTAAATTAAATTAAATTAAATTAAATTAAATTAAATTAAAATTATCTTGGAAGTTTTGGACAAGTTTAAAGTTTAGTCGGGTCAATTTCGTGGGATCAAATCTGTCGTCAAAATTTCACTGACTTAAGTAATTTCTGTAACGAAGAGCAACTTTTAAACAACTATTCCCCACCAATGATTTCCACTCGTTAATCCATAACTTAGACATAAGACATATGATCAAGGTTTTTCTGAAAATATCTTTTGTGAAGTTAGTGAGCAATCAAACTGTAAAACTAGATTAACATGTAACCTATCAATTTTGTGAAATCTTTTGTTTCAAACTTTGATTGCGTTTCAACGAACTTAAAATGTTTTGACAGAGTTTAAGTTGAGAAAAGAAAAGAACAGATCTATTAGATTAAAATCAAGAACAAGGAGGGGTTCTATCATCTTGTGCTCATTGGAATCTTTTATTTACTGATTTGCAGACACATTGGCCCTAACGTCACATATCCAGGTCTTTGCTTACGCAAAATAAAGGATGCTTCAGTAGATATTTCACGCTCTTTGTTTACAAAAAAAACATAGGAAATACCCGAGTTTTTCAAAACGATTTCAAGTTTATTAGAACACAATCTTGTTTTGACTCAAGGACTTAAACAAAAAGTCAAATAGTTGTCACACATTTCTAGAAATCTCATAATCACAACTTCGCACTTATTAATTTATATTTATATATTTTAATTGATCAAGTCTGATTCTTTCATTTGGAAAACTTGTTTTAACTTCTTAGTGCATAATAGATATTCAAAGTTGTTATTCTTTTAGAAATTTTATTAAGATAGTGAAATTTTGATCCTTAGAAATTATTTCACTTCTCAATTTGACCTATTTACTTTGCTTGTCCAAATAAAATCTTTTTGTATTTTCTTAAGTTTTGTAAAGATAAAATCTTTTTGGAATTTTCTTGAATAATAAAAGGCAGGATCTCCTTTTCTTAGGTTTTCAAAAACTCGACTCCCCCTAAACTTGTAGATCATCTTACACTGACTCAAAAACTAAAATCTTTTATTTGTTTTTGTAAATTTTCTCCCCTTAAATTTGTGATCTAAAATTGAAATAAACAAAACACAAATTTTACCGAATTTACAAAAGATTCTTTTAGTTAAAGCTTATTAATTTTTGAGAGAAGCAAGCAAGTGATGAAAGCGTGCTGTATCGAACGGTTTTGTGAAAAGATCAGCCAGATTGTCATATGTATGAACCTTTTCAAGATGAATTAGTTTTCGTTCGAAATAGTCACGGATGAAGTGAATCTGGATGTCAATATGTTTAGTTTTGGAGTGTTGTACCAGATTCTTGATGATCTATAAAGCGGCTTCATTGTCACAATAAATAGGAGAGTCAAGAAAATTCAAACCGTAATCGAGTAGCTGTTGTTGCATCCATATAACCTAAGAGCAGCAACTGGAAGTAGCAACATATTCAGCTTCCGCAGTAGATGTGGATACGGTTGTTTGTTTCTTGCACTGCCATGAGACAAGGCGATCTCCCAAATATTGACACCCACCAGTGGTTGACTTCCTGTCCAGGTTACATCCACCAAAGTCTCTGTCTGAGTATGCAAATAAACGAAACTCAGAGTTCTTTGGGTACCAAAGACCAAGACGAGGCTTCCCGACAAGATACCAAAAGATTCTCTTGACAGCTATAAGGTGAGATGCCTTCAGATTCGCCTGATATCTGGCACACTGACAGACTGAAAACATGATGTTTGGACGACTAGCAGTCAGATACATCATGGAACCAATCATCGAGTGATAAAGGTGTTGATCAACATCTTCACCATCCAAATCCGAAGTTAAGACAGGACGAGCAGCCATGGGAGTGGATGCCGGCTTTGATTCCATCATTTTGAACTTGGTCAAAATATCTGTGACATACTTTCCTTGATGAATCAGCACACCCTTTGAATATTGCTTCACCTGAAGACCCAGAAAGAAGGTCATTTCTCCCATCGCACTCATCTCAAACTTCTTCTTCATTACTGCTTCAAATTCCTTGCACAACACCGAGCTTGTGGAGCCAAATATATTGTCATCCACGTAGATTTGGACGAGAATTAAATCATCCTTATCCTTGCGAACGAACAAAGTCTGATTGATAGCTCCACGGGTATATCCATTTGCAAGTAGGTGATCAGTAAGTGTAGCATACCAAGCTCGCGGTGCTTGATGAAGACCATAAAGAGCTTTGTCTAACTTGTAGACATGGTCAGGATACTGTGAATCCTCGAAGCCCGGGGGCTAACATACGTAGATTTCTTCTTTAACCTTCCCATACAGAAATGCAATCTTCACATCCATCTGATACACAGTGAAGTTCTTGTATGAGGCATAGGCTAAAAAGATCCGTATAGCTTCAAGTCTTGCAACCGATGCAAAGACTTCTTCGTAGTCGATTCCCTCCTGTTGGTAGAAGCCTTGAACCACCAACCTTGCTTTATTCTGGATGATCACTCCCCAATCATCTCTCTTGTTTCTGAAGACCCATCTGGTCCCGATTGGCAGTTTCCCGTTAGGCAATGGAACTACATTACATACTTTGAGCTTCTGAAACTGCATCAATTCTTCCTGCATTGCCTCGACCCAGCTAGATTCCTTGAGAGCCATCTTGACATTCTTGGGCTCGACCTGTGAAATGAAACATAAATATAAACAGGAATTAATTGGACCTGATTGGCTTCGTGAAACATTGCTTTTAGGTAAGGCGTTCTGAGCTGGAATTGACCGGCTCCGTGTGAGAACTCCTTCTAAAAGAGGTCCAATGATGTTTTCCACAGGATGATTCTTGTTGACGCTCAGTGTCGGCATTTCCTCCATAGCCAAGTTGTCAAGTAAGTTGCTTAGGTGTGTCAACTGATTATCGTTGGAGGAAGATAGATCATCGGTAGGAGCAGCTTCACTTGTTGTAGCTCCATGATCCACACAGTGTTCCTCAGGAATGTTACTGAGAACAGCGGATTATCAAATGTTTGGTGGGAGGAAGAAACTTGATCCGCTTCTGGAAGTGCCTGAACAGACTGAGAAGTGTTTGAATCTGAAGGGAGAACTTCATGTATCGGGGTTGGCTGATTTGGAGGAGCATTATTGTACATGCCTGGAGGGTCAACTGACAAAAGTTTGGGATCACAGGGAACATAGTCAACCCTATACTCAACATCATCACCTTTGTAGAAATCATCAGCTTGCTCAAATGATCCTGCGCCCTCGGATGTAGTGTTGAAAGGCCTAAAGGTAGAATCATACTCAAATAGCTAGTTTGGACCAGAACCAGCGTCCGTAGAGTTCATTTCTTGCCAATCGATATAGTATGAATCAAGGGTCATCCGAGTCTTCTTGTTGTAAACCCTATAAGCTGCCTTCTAGGATGAATAGCCCACAAAGTAACACTCATTAGCCTTGTCATCAAACTTGTGGTTAGGCTCTGTATGAATAAGCGTGCAAGGACATCCAAAAGACTTGAAGTGACCAACTTTAGGTTTTTGATTGAAGAAGATATCGTAAGGTGTCTTCTGATGGCGCTTATTCAGAAGAGCCTGATTCTGAACATAACAAGCTGTGTTGACAGCTTTGGCCCAGAAGAAAATTGGCAGCTTTGATTCTGACAGTATGGTTCGTGCAGCCTCAATAAGCGTTCTGTTCCTCCTTTCAGCAACTCCATTCTGTTGAAGTGTTCTAGTTGCACTGTACTGTCAAGAAATCCCTTTTTCATCGCAGAAATAAATAAGAGTCTGATTCCTAAATTCTGTGCCATTATCTGTTTTGATCACCTTGACCTTTAGATTCTTCTGATTTTCAATCAAAGTGATAAACTTCTTCAGAATCTCTGGTGTCTCATCTTTCTTGGCCAGAAAGAACACCCAAGTAAATTTGGAATAATCATCTATTATCACCAGACAATATGATTTCTTCCCTATACTCATAACATTAACCGGCCCAAAGAGACCCATATGAAGAAGTTGCAGAATCGATGAAATAGAGTTGAATAGCTTCGGCTTGTGAGGTCTCTTATGTTGCTTTCCCTTTGCGCATGCAATGCATTTCTCAATGGTGGAGAAGTCCTTTGAAGGCAGATCAATAACATGATCTCCTTTAGCAAGTCTGTTGAGATTCTTTAGATTCACGTGACCCAGTCGGCGGTGCCATAGCAGACAATCATGCTCCGATGCCTTTGAAAACAAACAGGTGTTCTCAGTGAATGGGTCTGAATTCATGTTAATGATGTAAGCATTGTTGATCCTTGGAGTTCTCATCAGAATCCACTTCTCAGGTACAACAAATCCGGGCTTGAGAATAAGACACTCCTTGTTTGTGAAGTGGGTTGAAAACCTCTTGTCACAGATCTGAGAAATGCTTAACAGAATGTGATTGAGTTCTTCGATATAGTAAACATCTTCAAAACTGAGAGTTCCATTGGTTACAGTGCCCTTCATACTTATCTTTCCTCCCTTGTCTCCATCAAACAAGACGTATCCTCCATTGAATGGTGTTACTTCATGTAACTGAGAGAAATCCCTAGTCATATGCCGGGAACAACCGCTATCAACATACCAAACATTTTTAAGCCTGATGGGTCGTCCTTGCAACACATGTTTAATTAATGAGACACTGGTACCCAAACCATAATAGGTTTAGGCACAGGAGAGCTAATTGGTTCTTTCTTGTGAATCCCCTTTGATTTAACTGTTTTCCCCTTATCAATTTTTGATCTTACATCACTGCCATGGTTTACTGGTTTAAATGAGGTTCTTAAAGGTGGATTACTTCTCCAATATGACCGGTTTTTAACTTTAGAAAGATTTGGATTTTGTTTTTGAAAGTTAGATTGGTGATGTTTTGATGACTTGGTCATTTTGGCAGTGGATTGCTTTTGAGTTTCTTTTGGATGATTCACCCTAGGCTTTGAGGATTGGTCAGTCCTTATTGACTTAATAGAGGGTTTTGCCTTGGGTGTGACCTTCTGATTCTTTCCATAAAAGAATTCAGTAGGTCTGTGCAGACAATTTCTGGCAATGTAGCCTGGTCTACCACAAACAAAACAACATACCTTCTCATGAAATTCCTCAGGGTCAAAGGGTTTTACATCACAATCACCATGACTAAAAGACGAGCTTGTAGAGGCTTGTTCCAATGACCTTGTTGGAACAAAAGGTTCACAGTTGGGGTTTAACTTTGAACCCGCCTCTTTGGTGACTGTGTAGTGACCCTTGTGCTAATGATGCAAACGTGAAGATATGGTTTCCAAAATAACATTCTTCTTAACAAAAGTTGACTTAAAGTTTTTAGACATCTCATTTGTTTTAATGTTAAATTTATCAACTTTTCCAACAAAAACAGTGTTTAAAATAGGAGATGATGTTCCATAAGATGCTGAACACTCTGTGCTCCTCCTAGCACTTCTTTCCTCAGTCTTCCCAATCACACATGTTTTGATCAAACTATTTGCACATATCTTATAATCATCAGAAATATTGGGACTGGTCTCAATGGGATCTGCTGTTAAAGAGACTGGTTTGTCAGAACCAGTGCTAAAATCGAACCTTCGATTAGATTTTAACAACAGATCATCAACAGATGTGTTGATTTTGTACATGATTGAATAATTGTGGTTAAAAGGTGGTTCACATTCATTATAACCAATACCCTTACCCTTCCTTTCCCGGTATTGCATGGTTGTCATGTTTTCCACAACCTTGCTTGAATAATCAAATTTTTCACATATTACCGAGGTTTTAAAAATGTTGAGTTTTAACTTGGTCCAACTCTAAAGTGAGTTCATCGATTTTGCGTCTAGCATCTCGATAGTTGGACTCTTTATCACTTAAGAGTTCCTTGAGCCTTGCCACATCCCTACCCTTGGCTTCAAGTTTCCTTTTAAAAATTCCTTCATTTTTAAGAAATTCTAAGTTAAAGTATTTAAGTTTGGTTACTTCTTTGATTAGTGATTCATTATGTGACCGATACTTAAACACTTTATCTATGCAAGATGTGGAGCAAAGATTTTCAGTTACCTCCTTTTGCTTTTCATCCACCCCAGCCATGAACGCGTGACTCAGAGTAAGCTCCAATTTCTGTACCTGATCACTCCAATCATAGGAGGTAGTTTCTTGAGTCACTAGTGCTTTAGACGTGCTTGCACTTCCTCCGGCAGCAGTAACAGTAACAACTTTCTCTTCAGGCTTCTTCTCCCCTTCCTTAGTCACTTTAGGTTGCTTGCATTCTTTGGCAAAGTGACCCGGTTGATCACAGTTGTAACATCGCAGCTTTGACTTATCAAATCCAAGCTTCTTTCCCGGGTTGTTTCCAAAGTTGTTCCTTCCATACCGTTTGATGAACTTCTTTGCACGAAACACAGCCATAGCCATCTGCCATGAGATATCCATCTCCTCAACATCTGCTAGATTTATCTGTTCTAGATTATCCTGAGTAAGGTTGGCAGGTGCTAACTCTCCAGCTATGAAAGCATTGTAGCTGTTCATAAAACCCTTAAACAGCACCGGATTTTCTTCACTCTCTAGATTGATCTTGGACACTGATCCAGCTTGTCCAGATGATAGGAATGCAGTTGCAAAAGGGATTGACTGAGATGACGGAGTCTGATAATGTTGCATCCTTGAGGCTTGAAGATTGATTGCTGACAGAAGAGCTGAGTTTTCAGACACGGGTGTGATGCCTATTGAGCTGGCATGATTCAGTGCTCTCTGTTTGTCATCCGTGTCATAGGAATTGATGATCGAGATCAGCTCACTCAGAGAGGTCTCGTACATATCCTTTGTTCTTTTGATTGTTGTACAGTTTGAGTTCCAGGTGTATGGTAGTGAGTTTAGAAGCTTCTTGTTCACTTCTCCTTTGATCATTTCAATCTCAGAACTTGTCATCTCAGTCATCAGATGGGTGAATCCATTAAGTTGTGCTTCAAGGGACTCTCCTTCGATGTGATTGAACATGTTAAACCTCAGTCTCAGCATATCATTGCGACTTTCTCGCATGTCTTCATTGGTTCCTTTGCTGTCTTGTGTTCTTTAAGGCCATGAGCTACATCAGTCGAAAGAGCCATTGTGATTGATGCATAGGCCTTTTCATCCTTTTCCATCATTAAGATATCATTGTCTGTGTACAATTCAGGATCCTTAGGAACAAGAGGACCATTTATCTCACTTTGGTATGATGGCACAAAAGGACCTTCTTCAATTGACCTCCACAGTTTGGGATCTGTATGCTTGATAAATGACTGAAATCTGAACTTCCATTCTTGAAAGTTATCTCCTGACACAAGCCTAGGTGGCTTTGTTCAGGTGCCAATGTCATTGTCCAAGTTAAGCAAGTTGGATAAATTGGTCAGATTATTTGAAGCCATAATAGATCAGAAAATTTTCTAAGTGTTGTATACAAAGTCCCTGCAGATCCCTGTAGAGCAGATCACCAAACACTACCCGAAGTAGAACAAATTACCCTATACTCGAAGTTCTAAATGTAGTCGAAGTTCTTCTGTATTCGAAATCACCTAAGTAACCGAAGACCTCTTGTATTCGAAACTGAACTTATACTCGAAACTCTTGTACTCGAAACCAAAAAATGTACTCAAATATTTCTTGTAGTCGAACTGTGGGCAAACCTTCGAACACTCTATCTGTACTTGAAATAGCTGAAGTCGAAAATTTTGAACTCGAAAAAACTTAAGAAAATTTTATAAAAATACTTCTTAAGATCTAGAGTCCCAAATTTACACAGTAGCTAGATGAAGTAGAGTAGAATGATAAATTACTGAGCTTGCTTAAAAAAGTTGTTACCTTGATGATGAAAAGAGAACTCTAGCTCTGATACCACTTGTAGGTCCCTAACCAGATCAAGATCCGAGCTTTATGTCTCCAATCAGCATCAAGTAACTCTATAGTGTGCGGAATCCATAATAGAGTTAAAGAAATAGCAAGAACAACAAGAAAGATCAAAACTTTGATTGTATTCAAAAGTGTATTCGAAAATGTGCCTCAATACGTCTAGAGAGCACACCTCGGGAATCCAACCCTAAACTTGTACAGGATACGTCTATTTATACTAAGTCTAAGCGTACCCGAAGTTCTATACAAGTTAACTTCGAGTACTCGTACACTATGAGTATTCGAACCTGATGTACACGAAAATAACAAAAATCTGGACTTTGACTCTTCCAATGTTTGACTTTATCAGTCTTCATCGTGTAGTGAGCTCTACACAGATTATTTTGTAGATCTTGTGCAGATACAAGATAAATGAATTATGATGTTAATGGTAGATTTACATTGTTAAATTATGAACAAAACTGATGTAATTTAACTTTGTAATTCTATTTTATTTAGCATTTTTCTCATTATATATCATGTGCAATGTAAACAATCTGATCATCACGATTATCATTCTCGATATCGCGCCCCCGGGACCATTTCGCCCGACGGGACACACGATCCGGCCCGCCGGCTCGGGGTGTGACAGATGCGCTCCAATTCATGATTCGGATGATGATCCTTTGACAATTCCAAAGGATCTTATATGTGGGGTTTTCAATCGTAAAGGACACAACGGGGATGTTACCGCTTCACAGTTAGTTAAGAAGCATTTATTTGGACAATGGAGATATTTATTTCATGTTGTCATCATGTACTAGTCCAACAGGAAATCTGGGATTGATACTCTATCAAGACCTTTTTAGTGTCTCATTGTTGCACTGGTATTGAATAAACCTCTCAATATTAGTCAGTTAATTTTTGATTCTATCATTAAACAGATCACTACTTCAGAGAAGGAAAGTTTTCTTCAATATCCCAGATTCTTGACTATGATCTTTAATCATTTGTTTCTTCAGCTTAATAAGACTGGTCTTATTATCAAGATAACAGTGATGAATAAGGGGATTTTTGTTGATTGTCGACCAAAGAGGGGAGCTAATACTGTTCATACAACATTGTTTGGACATGTTATTGATATTAACTTTCAAGAGCCAGAGAAAGATGCATGGTTTCATGTTCAATCAACCTTAGTTGATTTACAACAACATTCTGATGAACATGAACCTGCACAGGTAGCTGTTGGTGATGTTGCTGATGATTCTACCTCCTTTGTCCCTCAATTTTAGGATGTTGTTGTTTCTACTTCTCTACCCACTTAACAGTTTCAAAAGGAATCTAAAGATGTCATTCATGATGTTGATACTACCTCTGTTGTCGAGGGGGTTGTTGAAGATACTTCTACTCTTGATTTTGATTTGGATTTGATGATGATGATACTCATATGGTAGACACTTCCAATTTGGTGTCTGGGAAGAGGAGGGTTATTTTTTCATCGAGTTCCCAGTGCAAAAAGAAGAGGACCAATACTGATAGTGATTCAGATTATGTGCCATCTGAAACTAATTTTCATTGTGATTCACTAGTACAAATTACTTCTTCTCCTTCTTATGCTACACCTTCAATTTCATCAGTTCCTATTCACACTTCTCCTCCTGTTACTCCACCTATGACATCTTCTTTACCTTCTTTTGATTCTCCAAATATAAGTGTTGTGTTTACAGATAGATTTGCTACTCAATCTGCACGGATTTTAGCACTTCAATCACAAGTTGAAGAGTTAGACCCAGAGAATATTCAATTGAAGGCCAGGGTTAATACATTGGAAGTTACTATTTATGAACTAACCAAGAAGACTTCCTTGATTTTTCCACTTTAAGATCAACTTAGTTTACTTCAATCGAAGGTTGAGTCACCAAACAAGACTCAGCTTGAATTGAATCAAACTGAGTTAGTGTCTTTCAGAATATTGAATAAGAAGACTACCGACTTGATCACTAGTTCAGTCAAGGTGTTCAAAGGTCATGAAGCCCAATTGTGAGATCTTAATGCTAGAATGGCTAGTTCTTCAGCTCTGGGGGAGAATACATGTAGAGTTGAAGCAACTAGGCCATTACAGGGAAACCAAGATGATGATCAAGATGATCCAGCAGCTGGTGGCTCAACTAGCAATGATCCTGCTACTGGAAACAATGAAGGCTTAAGTACAGTTCATTCTATATCTCAAGGGGAGCCAATTGGACAGACAAATACACCAAGTGACAAGGGCAAAGAAAAGGTTTAGGAAGAAGACTTTGTTGATGATTTGATTGTTGATCAAGATCAAAATCAAGATAATATTATGATAGATGCTCTTATGGACATTGATGATGATGATTTTGGATATGATGATCAAGACGATGGTGATTATGTGCTTGACATCGATCCAAAATTAAATGAAAAAGAGTATCATTTTGTACATAGATTTGAAGAGATAGACAATGTTCCTGATCAGGAATTAGAGGAAGGAGAATGGTTTCCCATTAAAGAGATTAGAGATCTCTTTATGGATTTGGATTGGGAAGAAAAGTTTGTTAAAGAAAATGTTGAAAAGATGATAGTTGATTGTGTCATCCAATCAACCAAGGATAATTTTAAATTGAAACAAGCTGAAAAGGAGATTTTGAATGAAGATTCGATAAAATTATTAACTACTGCTGAAGTAATTCAACTTGCTAAAGATGATTTAGCCAATGTTCCACAAAGTCCAATTCAAAAAATGCTATACAAGAATAAGAAGGAGTGTATTGGAAAGATTTTGGCATGGAAGTTTGAAATTGAGAGCAAGTTGTTTATAATAAAAAGGATTGATGGAGTACAATATTTGAAGAAATTAAACAAGAGCTTCAATCAATTTCCATTATATTAGTTAAGAGTTTCGGCAAAAAAAGGTTGATTAATCATGTTGATGATTATATGGCAAATTTAATTGAATGAACAATAAGAAAAGAGGTTCAGACTATGATGTTTGAAGTTTTAAAACCTCAAAAGTTGAAGAAGATACCGATAGTTGGTAATATAGACTGGATTACATGAAAATGGAAGGTGCGATATGAATTCAAACCTGTAAAGTTTTTAAAAAGAATTCCTCTTTTAAAGCTTAACACAGGTATTCTTAATAACCTTTATCGGTGGTATCTTGATGGTGATACTTCTAAACCTGTTTTTGAAGAAAAAAATAAGATGGAATTGCTTAGATTGTTTGATTCTATCCATCTTATAAATCTTTCAAAAGATAATCAAAGACAGTTGGTAACAAATCAAATTCAATATCATAAAGTTCATAAACAAAGGGCAACACAATGCAATTGAAGAAGGTGTTGGATGTTTGTATTAAGCACAATATTTGTGTTGGAAGTCATCTGCCTTCACACTGGAAAGAATGAAGACCAACATTTAGCTGTTGCTAAGCGAGAGTCTGTTAGTACCCTGATACCATCAGATTCAGATGTTGAACTGAAGACTGACGACTGAAGAGTGTTGCTGATTTGAAATAATTTTTATGTTTATTGTATTTGTTTTGTTTTCGTTTAATGTTATGTTGCTGTGTTTTTTTTTGTTTTGTAATAGTTTTGTATTTTGACTAAGTTAAGATCCATTGATACTAATAGTATCGATAGTATCAGTATCCATACTATTAGTATCGACAAAAGGCTTATCTCAATACTAATAGTGTAACATCATTGTATTTCGGTTTGTCCGTACATGTCCGATTTGTACTGTTAAGACCTGATATGATAATTGTTAATGATTACTATGGATTATTGAATGTTATTATCACTGGTATACACTATTGAGAACATATATTATCACAATAAGCATAAACCATGGGAAGTTTAGTTTGAAATACAATTAGACAGAACCAGAGATTTTATTGCAGTTGAACTCACATGATATGGGATAGTTGATTTGGAATGGTAGTGGTATAGGACTCCATAATCAAAGATAGGCAAGGATATAATCATGGTCTATCGAAGAGGTGGCGGGATGGCGGCTGAGGCAGTTGCGACTGACCTCTACGTATGCCCTATAGATAAACCATCTTCGGTTTATCATGATTATATCAGTGTTGAGGCTTTGGTGAGGAGAATCCGAGGTTTTGGTTTGTAATGACAAAGGTTTATGAGTTAGTAGTGTTTCGTTACTAAACGTAGTCAAGGACACATGGTCATGGTTTATCGAAATGGTGGTAGGACGGTGGCTGGATAGGTTGCGACCTACTCCTACATATGCCCTATACATAGGATTATTTCGGTCTATCATGGATGTGTCAGTGATATGGTTTAGTCGGATTTGGATTGGGAAAATAAAATATTCAAGATAATGAAATAATGAAAGTCGTATTGTAAAGGTTTACGCGATGGTGAGGTTTCGAATATAACTTAAACGCTAATATTATTTCAGGAATATTAACTTAATGATGTATTCGCGTAGGTGACGATTCACACGAATATAATTATTAAGAATAATATTCTGAAACGATATTCCATAAATCGTAAATTGAATTGAAATACGATACGAGCGTCGGATTCGAAAGGTGACGATCTTTACGAATACGTACGTGAGTAACGCGTTTCGACGAGATAACGAAATAATATTTAACGATATTAAAATAAGAAAAAGAAATTAATAACGTTTATCAGGAATCACAACCTAAGACGAATACGAAGACATCGGGTTAATTAAATAATTTAACGAAAGCTAAACGGAATCATTTTACGAAATAATCTAATTAAAAGCATTTTATTTAAAACGTAATCTAATTATCAAGCGTTTTATATTTTAAATATATCTTATGAGAAAACCGAGCATATTATAATTTTTATCGCGATAAAAACGAGACCGAGCACGTGATGACGATACGCGATATAAGAAAGAAGACCTCCTTCTTCTTTCTCATTTCCCCACTTCTACTCTCTCTCTAAAACTCACAAAAATGCCATCTATCTCTCTACCTTCTCTCTAGATTTTCTTCCTCATTTCTTAAAGGTTTTTCAAGATCTTGGTGTCCAAACGACTGCGTGATCGAGGAGAATACAAACCCACGAAGAAAACTCGGCATTTGGTCAATATTTTGAGGTAAATATGAAGTTTACTTTTCGGTTTTAACAAACAACCTAATGTGTTGATGGTTACCAACTTTTTAAACGATTTTAGGGTTTTATATGGGTTAATCAGGTTGATATTAAAACTGTGGAAGCCATGGGTGAACCTGAACCCACTTAGGGCTCGATGGTGATGATGATGAATAGCAAGGTTCGGTGGTGGTACTGCAGGTAGCCTGGGTTTGTTGAGATTAGAGGTGGCCTAACCTCTCATGGGCCGAACCCCTTTACCACCGAACGAACCTGCATGGCGCCATGAAGCTGAGAAGGGACGAACCTGGGGTTTCTTGGCCGAACCTTCCATTGAATTTTACATGAAATCACTCATGTTTAAATTTAATTAGTCCAAATCATGTCACTTTGTTGAATTCTAAACGAATTATAAATAAATCATAAGTAATCATTGTGTTTTGTTTCAAATCAAATTTGAAATCATGATGACTTGTTAAAAACAAAACGGGATGGTACCCAAAATTAAATACATTGGACATATTAGAATGATATAGTTTGTAAAGTGTTTGCTGTGAAATGCTTTGACCTATAGATGAAAATACTCTCATCAGAAGTCCCTAGAAAAGATAGACTGGTCCCACAGTACATCAGGGATTTATACGAATATCTTTCCTAGACAGGGTTCCTAACTACGGTATTTCACTCTTTCAATTATTACTTGTCCACTTACAAACAAAATTCTAACGAGATTACTAAAACAATTTATAATACATATAACCATATATGTATTGAATTAACTTTGGAGATTTAATAAGGCATTCTGGCCTAATGATTTGAATTCCTAATAGTCAATGAAGTAATCGTGTGTTTGTGAAGATGAGATAAGAATTAACCTAGGTATTTGCTAAGATATTCTTAAGCTAAAGAATAACATGTGTCAAAATTCCTATGATAGTCTAAGACATACCTCTATGGTATTCTTAAACTAACGAAAACATATGTTACTTATAAGCTACAACCTTCCTCTATGGTAATCCTAAACTAGTATAGACATAAGTTATTTGGAAACTAAGGCATTCCTCTATGGTAACAAAATATATAACATGAAATGTAACACATAAAGTAAAATGAAACATGTAGCACATAAGCATTAAATGAACACATCAAAAGTAATATGAACATATCAATCCCTCAGTCTACCAGCTAATAGTAATATGAACACATGATTGTTGTGATATAATAAAAACAGACTTAATCGTAATTATTGATTGTGTTCCCCAATGTCATTTTCACAATGTTATCTGTTCACAGTGTCATGTGTTCTCATAGTTTTAACAATTTGTTATAAGAGCTAGTCTTATCACACGGTGTTAACAAATGTGGTGAATGATATCATCATCATGAAATTATATTATCATGATTATCATTCGTGATGTCACTTGTATTTGTCTCAATGTTATTACCTGCTTATCTTTATGATGATAACAAAGTGTTATTAGATTTAATCTTATGACTTATGTTACTCTATTGTGTTGATGAAATCATGAAACTATCTTATCATGATTCATCCTTGATATTTTAAACATGTCATATACACACAAGCATACATACAATTGATATGTGATAATAAAGATAAAGTCTATATTATCTAAATCAAATGATAATTGAAATAAAGTACTAAAACCTTTTAAGTAATTAAAAGAGTTTCGCATGTTTCTCAGCCCCGCATTTAAAATCAAAAGATTAGAAAATGGGCGTATGAACTCGCCTGTTATTGTAGTGGTTGACAAAGTAATCAAGAAATGCACGCGTTCGTTGTTGTACTTGATGTTATATTCACGATCCTGTGTTGTATTCAAGATTGTTCGTAATTTATAAGTATAAGTTATGTATTTAGGAGTTAACCCTAAAGTTGACTAACTCTTGTAAACCTTTGTTATCACTCGGTCCTAATCCACTCGTTGAGTAATATATTAATTGTCACACCCCAGGCCGGCGGGAACGGATCGTGTTTTCCCGTCGGGCGGAAGGTTCCCGGGGCGCGATATCATTGGGTGATAATCAATTGATCAGATTGTTTACACAGCACATGAGATATAAATGAGAAATGCTAATCATGACATGAAATAGAATTACAAAGTTAAATTACATTGTACATCATAATTTAACTGAGTAAATCTAATCAAAAAGAATCAATGAGTTTATATCTTGAACTGTACAAGATATACAAAAGTGATTCACTGTTTTGTCATATCAAAAGTATGCAGTCCAAAAGTAAGCTAGGTCTTCTAAAGTCCACTAGCTTAACACTTGCACAATTGTATCTACACCTGTTCATCACCTGAGAAAACATGCGTTTAAACAAAGTCAACACTAGGTTGGTGAGTTCATAATTAAGTTAATTGAAAACCTTTGAATTGATCATGCACACATCCACATTATCATACTTGTTATTTGTAATACTTGTTTCATCTGTACCACCCAATGGCCTCTCCTTAGTTATATATACAAGTAGAGTATCACCTGATCAAGTATGCTTATATATAGGGAATCCTGAAAGGGTCAAGCCCAGACGCTATCCCACCACATACTCAGTCAAGTTCCACCCCACTTGCGATACAACTAAAGATATCCATTACCCGTTTGTTCCTCGTATTTGATATGTATTCAGTTATTGTATTGATTATAGAATAATATACTGAATGGGTTTTAATTATCAAACCGAAGTGTTGATAACCCTCGATGTATTAAGGAATTTTAGATTAATATAATCTTGTCCTTGAATTATTCTATACTTGAGGTGGATTAACTGATGATACTCTAGTAAATATTAAGAGTGTGAGTTAACCCCTTGCAACTTGTCCTTGAACCATAGTGCATAGAACTTAAAAGGAATCCATTGAAATCCTCACGTAATCAGTTTTCAATGCATTCGATTTATCTCTACCACTTTGTATGTCTATTGTCCTCAACGAAATCTATTACTAGTAGTGTAACATGAGAGCAGATCACCTTCTCAACCTACTAGTCAATAGGGTTTTCGCTGGATTAATTACTTATCACTGTAGATTAATATCACCATGTGTCGCTTACCAGAACCTGACTTGAGGTCGCCCTGTCACCGGTCATACGTTACCGGCCAATGAATTGTTACGATCAACATACTAGCCCTACAAGCTAGAGGTTTGTCAAACCTATGGTACCACTATGCTATCGTCGGTTTAGTCACGTCAAACTAACTGGTCAGCGAATTAAAGGGACTTACATGATCAACTTGAACAATTTGGCACATGATTGGAGTGATATAATACAAACAGGTCAAATGTAATTAATTGTAATTGTATTCACTTGTACTCTTGTTCTCATTGTCATATGTTCTCCGTGATATTAACAAAGTTAAATAAGAACTAGTCTTATTAGATTATGTTAATTAATTGAGTGAATGATGTTGTTATCATGAAATTATGTTATCATGATTATCATTCCATGCTACTTGTTCTTCTTGTAATATGTGTTGAGTTATAAGGTTAAGTATTATAAGATCTAGTCTTATTACACTTATTTAACTCTTGTATTGAATGATGTAGTAAAGATACATTATCTTTATATCATTCTTGTGTTTTGCTCTTGTAATCATGTCATCATGTTTCCTTGTAAATGTTACAATGTCATTTCTTGTAAGAATAACTAAGTGTTGTAAGAGTTAACTTACTACTAAGTTATTCTATTATATCGATGAGTTATGATATTAAAATATCATCATCATCTTATCTTTCCTGTATTCTTAAATTCAACAAGCATGCATACAATGATTTATGATAATAAGCAATTTAATATCAAATAATCAAAGTATTAGCAATATGTAAGCAAAACTTTTAAATAACTAAAAGTAAAGCATGTTTCTCAGCCCCGAGAGTTTAAAATCAGTAAAGATTAGAGAAAAGGGGCATATGAACTCACCTTGTTGCGATTGGGGTTGACTTAGCTTAAACGAGGATGCACGCGCTCTTGTTGTCGTACTGATGTTGTATTCACAGTCCTGTGTTTGATTAAATGTTATTTGAGTTATGATCCCCTATTTGATTGTTCTTTTTGAAATCTGAGTTGTTAATTGAGTTGGTGTAGTGAAAATGACTCATTCTTGTGATTTTCATAAGAATGGCTCATGCTAATGAGTTTTCACCCGAATGAGTCTCCCGAATGAGTCCCGAATGAGTCATTCTCCCGAATGAGTCCCGAATGAGTCTCCCAAATGAGTCTCGAATGAGTCACCCGAATGAGTCTCCCGAATGAGTCCCGAATGAGTCATTCTCCCGAATGAGCTCATACTCCACTCATTCTCCCGAATGAGCTCATACTCCACTCATTCTCCCGAATGAGCTCATACTCCACTCATTCTCCCGAATGAGCTCATACTCCACTCATTCTCCCGAATGAGCTCATACTCCACTCATTCGGTCGAATGGCTCATACTCATGGGCCATTCGCCCGAACGGGTTTTCAGCCATGGGAGAAGATGATTTCGGGGTATAGTCGTATATATAGTCGTTTTGAGTGGGTTTAGGTGAGTAAACTCATTTAGAAGGTGTATGGGTCGAAAAGGGGGTGTTTTAGACCGGTTAAAGTTCGGATTTTGTCGGGTTTGTAGAAAACCCTAAAAATCGCTACTTTAATCTCGATTTTACCTCGGTTTTGGTCGTTTTCAGGGCGGATCCTTTGTACTTTCGTGTAGAGGGTGATGAGAGCTTCAAGTAGGTTCAAGAATGGAGTGATTTGGTGAAGAAATGAAGAAGTTATGGAAGAGAGAAGGTGAGAAATGGGGAGGGTTTTGTGAAATCCGGAAATTTGAGTTGTGGTGGAGAAGATGAAGTGGGAAATGAGTAAATTTGACTCATTTATGGTTATTTATACCCCGAGGGTGTTCGGGTTCGTTTTCGTTGCTCGGTTCGCGTTTTCGTTACGTTTCCGGAAAATTACGCGTAATTTAAATAGAATTAATTAAACTAACTAATTCAATTATTTTGATGAGTTTCAAAATTGTAAAATGTTATTTATTTTATTTTATTAAATTATTTTCGTTCGTGTCGTTTTTTCGTTTTCGTTTCGTCAGATCGCGTCACCTTCGCGCGTATTCGTCCGAATCGTCACCCGGTCGAACACGACGATTGTTTTGCTTTCTGACTTTTGTTTTCTACTTGTCAGTCATCATTTCAGAACGTTAAACTCACAGATATGTTTGTGTGAATCGTCACCCACACAAACACACTGTCAGTTTGTTATTCTGAAACGACACTGATATTATGTTTTGAATTGTGTTTCCTCACTGACGGACACAACTAGACATCCTGTTATCACATTGTTCTTGTACTGACTTGTCGGCCATCTGATTCCTGTCATCTATGGACATCAGATCGCAACCGATATGTTTTCGTTGTTTACTTGTACACTGTTGTTTCCCGTGATTCGTCGTGTTAACTGTATTTAAGTTTTCACTTAAATACACACAACTATTGTTTCAATTGTATGTTGTACTTACTGTATTTAAGTTTACACAAAAATACGTACAACTGTGTATTGTATTTTGAATTCTGTTAATACGATAACTGTTCTTGTACATGTATTTACACACAGTATAAAGTGAAAGTACACATACCGTACGGACTTGCCGGACGATCTGGCACTTGATGTTACAGTCTCCCCTTGTTATAGAAATTTCGTCCCGAAATTTAAGCATCAAAGTCGGGTTTCAATTCTCAAACAGATGGGGATACTTTGCTTTCATGTTGTCCTCACGTTCCCAGGTAAATTCTGGTCCACGCTTGGAGTTCCATCGAACCTTTACAATAGGGATACGGCTCCGTTTCAGTCTCTTGACTTCACGTTCCATAATCTCTACAGGTTCTTCAATGAAATGTAACTGCTCATCAATTTGTATCTCTTCCAATGGTATGATCAATGTTTCGTCTGCTAAGCACCTCTTGAGATTTGATACATGAAACACATCGTGTACTCCACTGAGTTCATCAGGGAGTCTGAGTCTGTATGCCACAGGACCTATGCGTTGAGTAATCTCAAACGGTCCGACATACCGTGGTGCTAGCTTGCCTTTAGCCCCAAACCGAACTACGCCTTTCCATGGGGACACTTTCAACATAACTCGGTCACCCACATCGAATTCCAAAGGCTTGCGCCGTTGGTCTGCGTAACTCTTTTGGCGGCTACGTGTTGCTTGTAATCGCTGTTGTATCTGGGCAATCTTATCAGTAGTTTCCTGAATAAGTTCAGGCCCAGTTATTCTGTTGTCTCCCACTTCGGTCCAACAAATTGGAGACCGACATTTTCTACCATAAAGTGCTTCAAATGGAGCACATCCAATGCTGCTGTGGTAGCTATTATTGTAGGAGAACTCAATGAGCGGTAAATGTGAGTCCCAACTTCCACCGAAGTCTAGGATGCATGTTCTCAACATATCCTCTAGGGTTTGAATGGTGCGTTCGCTTTGTCCATCCGTTTGTGGATGATAAGCGGTGCTCAAGTTAACACTTGTCCCTAAGGATTGTTGCAATGATTGCCAGAACCGCGAAGTAAATCGACTGTCCCGGTCTGAAATAATAGACAATGGCACACCGTGCCTCACTACTATTTCCTCGATGTATAGTCTTGCAAGTTTCTCCATCTTGTACGTCTCTCTGATCGGCAAGAAATGTGCGGACTTGGTCAATCGATCAATGATGACCCAAATCGAATCATGTCCGCTGGAAGTGCGGGGCAGCTTGGTAATGAAATCCATAGCTATTTGCTCCCACTTCCATTGTGGTATCTCCGGTTGTTCCAGCAAGCCCGAAGGTTTCTGGTGTTCAGCTTTGACTTTGGCACATGTGATACATTTGCCAACATAAGTGGCAATGTCTTTCTTCATACCCGGCCACCAATAAAATGACCTAAGATCTTGGTACATCTTATCGGCACCAGGATGAACTGAATAACGTGTCTTGTGTGCCTCGTCAAGTATGAGTGTTCGAAGTTCATCTAATGCTGGAATCCAAACACGATCCAGATAATAGATAACTCCGTCTTGTTTTGTCTTGAAGTGTTTCTCGGCTCCACAATCGAGCTCGCGTTTCAGGTTGTTTCTTGCCACTGCTTCTTGTTGTGCTTGTAAAATGTGATCTCTCAAACTTGTTTGCACTGTCATTCCCATGGCGCGAACGCGTAAGGGTTTGACTCTTTCCTTCCGACTCAAAGCATCTGCAACAACATTTGCTTTGCCCGGATGGTATTTGATCACACAATCGTAATCGTTCAGGAGCTCAACCCAACGTCTCTGTCTCATGTTAAGCTCCTTCTGATCAAATATGTGCTGTAAACTCTTGTGATCTGTGAAGATAGTGCACTTAGTACCATAAAGGTAGTGTTTCCAAATCTTTAATGCAAATACAACAGCTCCCAGTTCAAGATCGTGTGTTGTGTAATTCTTCTCATGTATCTTCAGCTGTCGTGAGGCATAAGCAATGACTTTGTCTCGTTGCATCAAAACACATCCGAGTCCCTGATGGGAAGCATCACAGTAAACTACAAAGTCATCATTGCCTTCTGGGAGTGTTAAGATTGGAGCATTGCACAATCTTTGTTTCAATGTCTGGAATGCCTCTTCTTGTTTCTGAGTCCACACATAAGGTTCAGTCTTCTGTGTGAGTTTGGTGAGAGGCAAGGCTATCTTAGAGAAATTCGAAATAAATCTCCTGTAATAACCTGCCAATCCTAAGAATGATCGGATCTCTGTCGGTGTTGTAGGCACATCCCAGTTCTTGATTGCTTCTATCTTGGCAGGATCCACGTGAATACCATCACTGTTAATCACGTGACCCAAAAACTGAACTTCTCTTAACCAGAATTCACACTTAGAGAATTTGGCATAGAGTCGTTCTTCTTTCAGAAGCTCTAAAACTTTCCTGAGATGTTGCTCATGTTCCTGCTTGGTTCTTGAATAAATCAGTATATCGTCAATGAAGACGATTACAAACTGATCTAGATACGGCTTGCACACCCGGTTCATTAAGTCCATGAACACAGCCGGTGCGTTAGTTAATCCGAATGGCATCACCATAAATTCGTAATGACCATATCGAGTACGAAAAGCCGTCTTGGGTATGTCTTCTTCTTGTATCCGGAGCTGATGATAGCCTGATCTCAGGTCTATCTTTGAGAAGTATTGTGCTCCTTGTAACTGATCGAACAAATCATCAATCCTCGGTAACGGGTACCGATTCTTGATGGTGAGTTTGTTGAGTTCTCGATAATCGATGCACATTCTAAAAGTTCCATCCTTCTTTTTAACAAAAAGAACCGGAGCTCCCCACGGGGAAAAGCTCGGTCGGATGAATCCTTTATCGAGAAGTTCTTGCAACTGGTTGGATAACTCTTGCATCTCCGATGGTGCGAGTTTGTAGGGAGACTTGGCTACAGGAGTTGCTCCCGGAATCAAATCGATGCGGAACTGCACCGCTCTCTCGGGTGGCAGTCCCGGTAAGTCATCCGGAAACACTTCTGTAAAATCTCTCACAATTGGTACATCTTGAATCTTGATTTCTTTCTTGTCTTTCTGAATTACGTGAGCTAGGAATGCGACACATTGTTTCCGTAAGCACTTGCGAGCTTTCATGCACGAAATTATCTTGACACTGCGTTTCGCTTGGTCTCCACGAATCTCCAAGACCTCATTGTTTTCCATAGGAATACGTAGTAGCTTATCGGAACAGATGAACTCAACTCGGTTAAGAGTTAGCCAATCCATCCCGATAATGATGTCGAAACTGCCCAGCTCCATCGGTATCAAGTCGATGGAAAATGTATGATCACCAAGTGTTAGTGGGCAATTTCTAAGTACTGTGTCAACTGAAATCTGTTTGCCATTAGCTATCTCAATAGTATAAGGGGAGTCTAATGATTCCTCAACATGATTAAGATGGCTAGCAAAATCGGATGAGATAAAACTCTTATCCGCACCAGTATCAAATAATATAGAGGCATAGAAATCAGATAGAAGAAATGTACCCGTAATGACGTTCGGGTCTTGTCTAGCTGCAGCAGCTCCTATTTGAAAGGCTCGTCCCCTTGGTGCTTGAGCCCTTTGTTGATTTCTCTTGGGGCAATCCCTAGAGAAGTGACCAGGTTCACCACAGTTGTAGCAAGACCTGCGATCAGTAGCAGCAGCAGTAGTGGCTGCATTGTTGTTTCTGTTTGGAGCTCCCGTGCTCCTGCAGCGGTTTGCCCAGTGGCCAAACTTTCCACAGTTTGTGCATTGCATGCACTGAGAGTTTGACGCGTGATGATACTGACAAGTGTTGCACAAAGGTGCAGTGCCAGTGTAGGGCTTTCTGACTTGCAGTGGTGGTGGCTGATTAAGCATTGGGGCCTGAGTAGTGGCAACAAAGTTCCTTGCCACTTTTTGTTTCTTAGCCGGGCGTTTATCCGACTTCTTGGAAGTTCCAGCTTTGGATGTTTCAGCCTCATCCTTCAAAACTCCAGACTTTACCATCACCTTGGTAAGTTTAGCTGATAGGGAGATAGCAGCCTCCAAAGTAGCAGGATATGCAGCTAACACGATGCTTTGGATGCAAGAAGGTAATCCCGCCACATAACGGTCAATCAGCTTTTCCAATGTTGGTACCATTTCTGGCACCAAAGCTACCAACTCATGATAGCGAGTGGTGAAGGTCATATGATCAGCCCCCTTCATCACATGGTTCGAGAGTTCCGTTTCCAGCAGTTGCAGTTCGTGTTTCGGACAGAACTCGTTCCTCAGAAGAAGCTTAAATTCTGCCCATGGCATCGCCATTGCTTCATCTCTTCCCTTTGCTCGAATCTGAGCATTCCACCATGTAAGTGCTCGCTTGCTGAATGAACCAGCTGCATAGCGAACTTTATGATGTTCTGGACAGTTGCTAATATCCAGAGTATTCTCCATCTTTTCTAGCCATTGGATCAGTCCAACAGCTCCTTCAACCCCGGTGAAACTTGGAGGTTTGCATCCTACAAAAGACTTGTAGGAGTAGTCCGAAGTATGACTAGTGTTTCCACTAGCCTCTCCTGTAGTATGGCCAGAATTGTTGCCGTGGCCTTGAATTCGGTTTATCATCTCTGGGATGACATCTTTCAGCTGACTTGTCAGTTGAGTACTCAGCAGGGTTGCCAAAGCGATAGTAGCAGGATCTATCATCTGAACATTGCTTGAGCCTGGTGGTGGAGAGTGTGGAGGAGGAGGTGGAGGTGGTGGTGGTGAATGTGGAGGAGAGTCAGCTGGTGATGGAGTCGATGAATGCGGAGCTGAACCTTGAGTCAACGGTAATAGTGGTGGTTGTCTTCGCGGCGGCATTCTGATCATAACCGAAAAGAAATCGGTTAGTGCAGTGATCAGAAGCAGAAGACATTATGCAAATAGAATCCTATATCATAAGAACTCTACATGAGGGTCCCTAGGTTATAGTCTAGGCCAAACCGTTTAAGTAATATGACCTATATTTCTCTATAACCATGGCTCTGATACCAATCTGTCACACCCCAGGCCGGCGGGAACGGATCGTGTTTTCCCGTCGGGCGGAAGGTTCCCGGGGCGCGATATCATTGGGTGATAATCAATTGATCAGATTGTTTACACAGCACATGAGATATAAATGAGAAATGCTAATCATGACATGAAATAGAATTACAAAGTTAAATTACATTGTACATCATAATTTAACTGAGTAAATCTAATCAAAAAGAATCAATGAGTTTATATCTTGAACTGTACAAGATATACAAAAGTGATTCACTGTTTTGTCATATCAAAAGTATGCAGTCCAAAAGTAAGCTAGGTCTTCTAAAGTCCACTAGCTTAACACTTGCACAATTGTATCTACACCTGTTCATCACCTGAGAAAACATGCGTTTAAACAAAGTCAACACTAGGTTGGTGAGTTCATAATTAAGTTAATTGAAAACCTTTGAATTGATCATGCACACATCCACATTATCATACTTGTTATTTGTAATACTTGTTTCATCTGTACCACCCAATGGCCTCTCCTTAGTTATATATACAAGTAGAGTATCACCTGATCAAGTATGCTTATATATAGGGAATCCTGAAAGGGTCAAGCCCAGACGCTATCCCACCACATACTTAGTCAAGTTCCACCCCACTTGCGATACAACTAAAGATATCCATTACCCGTTTGTTCCTCGTATTTGATATGTATTCAGTTATTGTATTGATTATAGAATAATATACTGAATGGGTTTTAATTATCAAACCGAAGTGTTGATAACCCTCGATGTATTAAGGAATTTTAGATTAATATAATCTTGTCCTTGAATTATTCTATACTTGAGGTGGATTAACTGATGATACTCTAGTAAATATTAAGAGTGTGAGTTAACCCCTTGCAACTTGTCCTTGAACCATAGTGCATAGAACTTAAAAGGAATCCATTGAAATCCTCACGTAATCAGTTTTCAATGCATTCGATTTATCTCTACCACTTTGTATGTCTATTGTCCTCAACGAAATCTATTACTAGTAGTGTAACATGAGAGCAGATCACCTTCTCAACCTACTAGTCAATAGGGTTTTCGCTGGATTAATTACTTATCACTGTAGATTAATATCACCATGTGTCGCTTACCAGAACCTGACTTGAGGTCGCCCTGTCACCGGTCATACGTTACCGGCCAATGAATTGTTACGATCAACATACTAGCCCTACAAGCTAGAGGTTTGTCAAACCTATGGTACCACTATGCTATCGTCGGTTTAGTCACGTCAAACTAACTGGTCAGCGAATTAAAGGGACTTACATGATCAACTTGAACAATTTGGCACATGATTGGAGTGATATAATACAAACAGGTCAAATGTAATTAATTGTAATTGTATTCACTTGTACTCTTGTTCTCATTGTCATATGTTCTCCGTGATATTAACAAAGTTAAATAAGAACTAGTCTTATTAGATTATGTTAATTAATTGAGTGAATGATGTTGTTATCATGAAATTATGTTATCATGATTATCATTCCATGCTACTTGTTCTTTCTTGTAATATGTGTTGAGTTATAAGGTTAAGTATTATAAGATCTAGTCTTATTACACTTATTTAACTCTTGTATTGAATGATGTAGTAAAGATACATTATCTTTATATCATTCTTGTGTTTTGCTCTTGTAATCATGTCATCATGTTTCCTTGTAAATGTTACAATGTCATTTCTTGTAAGAATAACTAAGTGTTGTAAGAGTTAACTTACTACTAAGTTATTCTATTATATCGATGAGTTATGATATTAAAATATCATCATCATCTTATCTTTCCTGTATTCTTAAATTCAATAAGCATGCATACAATGATTTATGATAATAAGCAATTTAATATCAAATAATCAAAGTATTAGCAATATGTAAGCAAAACTTTTAAATAACTAAAAGTAAAGCATGTTTCTCAGCCCCGAGAGTTTAAAATCAGTAAAGATTAGAGAAAATGGGCATATGAACTCACCTTGTTGCGATTGGGGTTGACTTAGCTTAAACGAGGATGCACGCGCTCTTGTTGTCGTACTGATGTTGTATTCACAGTCCTGTGTTTGATTAAATGTTATTTGAGTTATGATCCCCTATTTGATTGTTCTTTTTGAAATCTGAGTTGTTAATTGAGTTGGTGTAGTGAAAATGACTCATTCTTGTGATTTTCATAAGAATGGCTCATGCTAATGAGTTTTCACCCGAATGAGTCATTCTCCCGAATGAGTCCCGAATGAGTCATTCTTCCGAATGAGTCCCGAATGAGTCTCCCAAATGAGTCTCGAATGAGTCACCCGAATGAGTCTCCCGAATGAGTCCCGAATGAGTCATTCTCCCGAATGAGCTCATGCTCCACTCATTCGGCCGAATGAGCTCATGCTCCACTCATTCTCCCGAATGAGCTCATGCTCCACTCATTCTCCCGAATGAGCTCATGCTCCACTCATTCGGTCGAATGGCTCATACTCATGGGCCATTCGCCCGAACGGGTTTTCAGCCATGGGAGAAGATGATTTCGGGGTATAGTCGTATATATAGTCGTTTTGAGTGGGTTTAGGTGAGTAAACTCATTTAGAAGGTGTATGGGTCGAAAAGGGGGTGTTTTAGACCGGTTAAAGTTCGGATTTTGTCGGGTTTGTAGAAAACCCTAAAAATCGCTACTTTAATCTCGATTTTACCTCGGTTTTGGTCGTTTTCAGGGCGGATCCTTTGTACTTTCGTGTAGAGGGTGATGAGAGCTTCAAGTAGGTTCAAGAATGGAGTGATTTGGTGAAGAAATGAAGAAGTTACGGAAGAGAGAAGGTGAGAAATGGGGAGGGTTTTGTGAAATCCGGAAATTTGAGTTGTGGTGGAGAAGATGAAGTGGGAAATGAGTAAATTTGACTCATTTATGGTTATTTATACCCCGAGGGTGTTCGGGTTCGTTTTCGTTGCTCGGTTCGCGTTTTCGTTACGTTTCCGGAAAATTACGCGTAATTTAAATAGAATTAATTAAACTAACTAATTCAATTATTTTGATGAGTTTCAAAATTGTAAAATGTTATTTATTTTATTTTATTAAATTATTTTCGTTCGTGTCGTGTTTTCGTTTTCGTTTCGTCAGATCGCGTCACCTTCGCGCGTATTCGTCCGAATCGTCACCCGGTCGAACACGACGATTGTTTTGCTTTCTGACTTTTGTTTTCTACTTGTCAGTCATCATTTCAGAACGTTAAACTCACAGATATGTTTGTGTGAATCGTCACCCACACAAACACACTGTCAGTTTGTTATTCTGAAACGACACTGATATTATGTTTTGAATTGTGTTTCCTCACTGACGGACACAACTAGACATCCTGTTATCACATTGTTCTTGTACTGACTTGTCGGCCATCTGATTCCTGTCATCTATGGACATCAGATCGCAACCGATATGTTTTCGTTGTTTACTTGTACACTGTTGTTTCCCGTGATTCGTCGTGTTAACTGTATTTAAGTTTTCACTTAAATACACACAACTATTGTTTCAATTGTATGTTGTACTTACTGTATTTAAGTTTACACAAAAATACGTACAACTGTGTATTGTATTTTGAATTCTGTTAATACGATAACTGTTCTTGTACATGTATTTACACACAGTATAAAGTGAAAGTACACATACCGTACGGACTTGCCGGACGATCTGGCACTTGATGTTACATTAATACTTAAGGAAATGATTTCTAAGAGTAATATGCATGATGTAGGAACAAAGGAGTGTCAGACTTCACATCATATTATATTATTTCATTTCATATCATATCATATGATATTTTAATTTATTTATTTTTATTTTCTTAACATAATTAAATTAGAAAATCAAAGTATACTTATTACTAATTTATAGTTTTATATGTTAACGTTATTGTAACATGTTGTCCAGAGTGCCAAGCTACGAGCCAACCCAACTTTGGCTTAGACTTGGCTCGGTTACAAAACGAGATGACTTAGTTACAAATGAGCTATAGTTAGCAAAATGGGCGAGTTGGGTTGGGTAACGGGTCAGAACAAATGTAGGTCAAGATTGGCGCGTGTTAGGATGTGTGATAAGAAAATTTATTTTGAGTCTAAATGGATCGTTTTTAAAAAGCATCTATTTATTCAGGTTAAAATAGGTTGTAATGAAACAAAAATGTATTTTTGAAAATTTTTTTATAATTTTTCTCATCATGTATATGATTTATCATTATATTTACATAGTTTTTAAGTTATTTATCTTGACCAGCATTGTGTTAAATTGCTACCGATCTCAGCCCATTATATGTAATAAGTTTACCCATTTGTACCAAAAATACATTAATTATTTACCCAAATTTTTTTGAACAGCAATTTTGGATCGCTGAAAGGTCATATACCCACGGATCGGATGTTGTCCGTGTCAAGGAAACAAAAGCATTATCAAGCTTTTTCGAATGTGTTACGAGCCAAATCGGAGTTTTGTGTGTGTGGCCAGCTTACACAAAAAAGGAGTGCAACCGGGATCGGCGAATTCAATGGATAAGCCGGCCGAAACCCTACCGGATAACCAAGCCGGCAGTGTTCATCAAAGCCTTAGCCAAGGCTCCGATGCGATAAACGACTTCGAAGCACTTGCTCGATCATGGCTATCAACGCTCCCCGCAGAGAAACCTCTGAACCCTTCCAACGTCGAAACATGGCTTCAATCCAATAATTCTTCGTTGCCGGATCACATCAAATCAATGCCTCCGTCTGAAGTCTACCAGATGCTAGCTTCTATATCAAACAATGTAACTCCGTCCAATGAGGTTTGATTTTCATCTTCCACACAAATTATTCAGTTTATAGTTATCATCAGTATATGCGTTTGGTTAAAGTCAGCGCTTTTGAAGTTCTATAATGTCTAAATTGAACAGTTCAACATTACATTCGATTTTTCTTTTCGAGATTGTTAGGTTTGAATGTGAGTATACGATTTTCCCCTTTTGAAGAAAAAGAACAGTTTTCGTTTTGGGAATTTGAAATTTTTGTTAAGAACAGTTGACTTTACGAGAGCAAATATGTTTATTATACATACTGGATTCTTAAATCTGATAAACAAGTCCCTACTGTTTTGACAGGAGTGTAGTGTTTTGATTTATTTTGTTACACACCTTTCTGAGATAGATAATGGTAATCATGTATAGTATGTGATAAATATCATGAGGTTAGAAACTATGTTAACTCCTATGGTATATGACTATATGTTCATAAGTTTAAAATTAGTATTGACAATCTTGGTTTTAATGTTGTCATACTCCAATCTTGGTGCTATGTTGTGGTTAGATCGGTTCAACTTAGTTGTATAGAATGTGAGATATAGAACTAGAAAGAACAAAAGGAAAAGTAGTTTAGTTTTTGCATAATCATAAAATCACCAAGAGTCACCTTATATGGAGTTACATGCAATTTTAAAGTTCGAATAATCAACCAAATCTAGATTAGTAGATCCTATTTTATACTGATCACATGGAAGGTGGTATAACCATTCCCTCCTTTATTTTAGCACAAACACATTTAAACTTGAAAAAGTCAAATAAATTAGAAATGGATACATTGGGTCCTGCTTCATAAGTATTCCAGTTTTGCTTGGAATTGGGTCATCTGCATGGAGTTGGATCTAGCCGAAGAGTTGGAGCAGGACCAATTTGGTTTGGACTTAACTGCCACGTAACATGCTATGCCCGCTAGGCGATCGGAAAAAACACCTCTGGTCTTTGAGGCCACACTTCATGCATATGTGGGCCAGATAGCGTCAAAATTGGTCAAATCTAGGGTTTATAGGAGGTTGTCAAACAGAAGGGATGAAGAGATCATGAATGATTCACTTGGTAAAAAGGCTACAATTTTAAATAGATGAGAGAGCTATAGCTATTGGTTGTATATAGAGCAATGTCTAAGGTACCTTACGCTCTCTCCTTGGCTTTCAGGACCAAAACGCCTTGTAGCGCCTCACACTTTTTTAAAAGCAAGTTGTCAATCCGAACAATGGGCTGAAATCAGTTGGCAAAGTTCACTAACTATAATACAATGATTTATAATCAATTAAAGAATGATCGTGGTTTTCTGAGCATATTTCTGTTGCATTTTAAAGAATGTATATTATGGTTATTCCGTTGATCATTTTTTGTTTTTTCTGGTAGGAAAAGGATCCTTTTTATTTTCGTTTCCAACGCTCTGATCAATGGATGCCTATATATAAATGGTTAGAGACGTTAAAGACCGATGAGGTAATTAAGTCAAAAGAAATAGTAGACTGGCTTACTGAGAATTCAGAGATCAGGGATGATTTGCTGTCACGACATTCTCGTTATCATCTAATGCACTACATTAAAAAATGCCATATGAAAATTCTGAAGAAAAGAGAGAAGAAAAAGGTAAAATTTATGTAGTGTCTCTATAATTTGCGTTCGCTTAAATACTTGATTAAAAAGCTTTCTTCTCATGACAATTTCCATTTTAATTTGGGGAGATCTGCAAGAAAATAAATATAGGAATCTTTTTACAGTTATATGCAATACACATTACTTTAATTACTTAATGTAGTACAATTGCATTTCTTACCAATTTGTGTGGTTTGTTACATTAAGTTCTAAAAAATGTTACGTTGCAATAAATAGTTACAAAAATTCATATTTTGGTATGAGATGTCATGCATGTTACACTTAATGGTTAAAAAAGGCACATTTTATTTTCATGAAGTTGGATTATAGTTTATTTCAAAAATCTTTTTAAACAAGAATAAGGCAAAGAGAGTTTGTTCATATATTGAACTTAATAAGGCATTTGTACATACTATATGAAAAATACAGTGGGAGACAGTGAGCCGGTTATGCAGTCACATAACCGCCATATGTACCATAGTTAGACTGTTAAAGCATTTGGTACAAATGTTATAAAGTTCTCTCATTTTTCTACTTACAATTGGTTCTGTATTTCCTTGTTACCTTCCATCCACTTCTCAAATTTCCTGATAAACGGTTTAATGCATCTTTCATTTTGCAGGGACTGCATACTACCATTAAAATAAGTTCTTCAAGAGCTCACAAGTCTGAGGAAAAGAATTCCCTACTTATGCTTCCTAGTATGAATACATCGCTTTTCTTTTAATTGGTGAATGAATTCATTGGTTCCTGTTCCTGTTCCAGTTTTTTTTTTTTTTTTTTTTTTTTCATTTTGTTAAAAGTTGATTTTACAATACTTTTAAATTTTTAATTTTGCAGGTAGTAGTGTGACTAAGCTCCCAAAGGATAGTCCCATATACACAGTGAAACGAAATGAAGCTTTTCGAAAATATCAGATGTGAGTTTTTTTTCCTCCCATCTTTATGTTTATTGTTAAGATTTAATTACAAGACATTCTTGTTCTTCGTGAATTTGCACAAAAGTTGCATTGTTTTGGTAATTCAGTGATGATTAATATGTTCACTGTTTTGTAACACCTAATTTGACCAAGTATTGCATGTGTTCTGCACAGTGTGGGCATTTTTGCCATTTAATCACTTAAAACATTTTACAGTTAAGGAAACTTCTTGCAGTTTATGAACATTGGAATTTGAAATCATGATGAAAAAGTGAGGAATGTTGTCTTGATTAAATAGTTTATACCAGTTGGATTGGTGCTTGTCAAATGTGAATCGAAATGACGGCACCATTATGTATAAACTCAAAAGGTTTTTGTCGGTAATTCAGTGAAATCATTGTTCCCTTCTAACAATTCTCGCTGCAAGATAAACGCTTGATGCTGAGCTGAGTTTTTCTTTTATTTCTTTAATTATGCACGTTTCATTGGAAAACTGAATAGAAGAGAATATAGCTACAATGAAAATGACATTAGCCCAATGGTTTTCTGGTGCTTTATTTCCAGGGAGACGCTGGTTTAACTCCTGCGTTTGCCCTGGTTGAGTCCAACGCTTACGTCAGCCATAAATCCGTCAGCCATAACCCTACTTATGCTTCCTGCTGCTGCTGATCCTTCTTTATTTCTTTATTCTATACTTTCTTAACTTTTCGTTATTTGTGCTAAAGTTCTAATAATTAATTAAACTTGTATTTTGGTTGTAGATCTTTTATTACTTCATTTTCTTTAAGCTTTTCTTTATTGCACTTTAGTCTTTCGTCTTTGTTTGTTGTTTCATTTTACTTTTTTCTTTAATACGTTTGTTCCTCTATTCATAGTACTTCTAACCGTCAAACTAGAAGTACTTATAACCGTTCAACTCTCAAAACTTTAAAAGTTTAGTTCACAAACTTGGTAAAGTTTTATAAAAATAGCAAAGGTAGGTGGTCAACCAACCTTGCCCTTTTCCTTTTTTTTTTTTAATATTAACTTTTATTAATTGCATCTAGGTCCTTGTAAGTAATTCAACTTTTCTTTTAATCCTTAATCTTTTTATCTTTATTTTCTTCTAACATTTTTTTTATTTCACTTCCCTTATTTGTGCTAACGTTTCTATAACTAATTAAACTTTTATTTTAGTTGTCGATCTTTCTTACTTTATTTTCTTTTAGCTTTTCTTTATTACACTTTAGTCTTTCGTCTTTGTTACTCTGTTTCATTTTACTTTTTTCTTTAACACAACATCGATTCATGGGGTTTATTTCACAAACTTGGTATAGTTATATTTTTATTTCTCTTTGATTTTTACACTTTTTTAGAATTTAAAGTTTTTCTCTGCACTTTTTTCCTCTATTAGCAATACTTTTAACCGTCCAACTAAAAGTACTTATAATGGTCAAACTCTCAAAACCATAAAGGTTTATTTCACAAACTTGGTATAGTTTTATTTTTATTTCTCTTTGATTTTTAGAATTTAAAGTTTTTCTCTGCACTTAATATCAAAACTTTTATGTTTAATGTTAGATTAATCGAGTTGTTCATGGGTCATGGGGCAGCAGGTCAAACTGGCCAATATGGTTGCAGGTCAAGTGAAGATTTGGTCCAGGGGTAAAGGGTCATTCAAGGTTGTTATGGATGTGTATTACAGCTGTAATTTTTCTGAATTATAGCTGGTAATTACCAGCTAGTAGTAGTAGTTCAGTTTTTTTCAAGAAACAAGTGTTTTTGTGTTCGATAGAGAGTTATCAGAGACTAGTGTTCGTATTGCGGGTTTGAGAGTCGTTTTTCGAAGGGGGAGGAGCCCCGTCTGCTAGGCTGCTTAGCAGATGCCCGGTGGGTCAATTACTGCAGATTTGGGCTGCCGTTTAGGTCGCAACCAGGGGCTGTTGCTGCAAAATCATGAAGGAACTGCAGGGGTTGTTTTGGGGCTGTTTTACTACAGAATACAGAGATAATAAAGTGTTTCGGTTCAATCGGTGTCATGGTGGAAGTACCGTTTGAGACGATGGGGGTGAATGGTGAAGAGCATTGTGGCTGTGGAAGTTCAAATCGGAATGACTTTGGACGTGGCCGAGGAACAGGTTGTGGGTCCGGGAAAGGTCAAGATGGTGAACGGTTCCAACAAAAAAAGCCATGTTAGATGTTTCAAGTCTGTGTTTTTTTTAAGTGGTGATCAAAAGGAGAAGATTTTGGGCTGTTTGGTTGTTAGTTGTGGTTTGCACAGCTGGTATACAACCGGTGACGATAACAAATTGATTTCATTTGATCGGTTTTTTTTTTTTTTTTTGTTTTGCCTAGGATAAGAACGGAAGAGCACATGGCTTGTTCTTGTGGCAGAAGCGTTCCAACCGGTAGCGTAGAAGAAGCGGACATGAAAGATTCGTCAAGAAAAAGGCTTTGAATCGGGTCACACTTAGCGGGTGAAAGAAAAGGATGTTAGGAGCACGAAGCTCGATCTCTTTTTTTTGGTTGGAGGTCAAGAACATGTAGTTCCATGACCAAGAAGAACTAGATGTACTGGAATGGTCGAGTGATATTTAAAAATTTTGGAAGCTTAAACCGAGAAGACTTTGGACGTGACCATGGTGAAGGTCGAGTGTCCAGGAAGGGTCATTATGGGTCAAAGCAAAGGCATGCTTTGACGGGAACGTTGCAGTGAAGAACGACATGAACAAACAACGATTAAGGGGGTGATTGTTGGGTTAATCGAGTTGTTCATGGGTCATGGGGCAGCGGGTCAAACTGGCCAATATGGTTGCAAGTTAAGTGAAGATTTGGTCCAGGGGTAAAGGGTCATTCAAGTTTGTTTTGGATGTGTATTACAGTTGTAATTTTTCTGAATTGTAGCTGGAAATTACCAGCTAGTAGTTTCCTAGTTTAGCTTGGTTTTCTTTGTTTAGATTAGCTTGGAGATTAAGTTTAGTTTTAGTATAAATAGGGTTATTGGGTCTTTGTTATGTTGTAGTAGTTCAGTTTTGATCAAGAAACCAGTGTTTTTGTGTTCGATAGAGGGCCTGATTTTCCAACATTTAACTCTCCCGAGTTACGTAAAATGTCATTTTGACCCCCTAATATTTTCCGAATATAATGTTATCCCTACAACTAATATCAAAACTTTATGTTTAACTCATTAACTTTTACATTTCATCCCTAGACTTCGTAGAATTCACTCTTGTATTTTTACGTTCTAACCCTAAATTTTATAGAATGTTATTTTGGCCTTGTTTTGATCTGTATGCATGCTATCTACTTGCCTGGTTGTTTAAATGATATCGTAGGGTATATATGCTTTTTCTGCTAGAAAGCTTGCAAAGTCTGCCTTCTTTTTCTTTTCTACCTGTGATGTTTTTCATGATCTATATGCATGGTTTATACTTGAGGTTTCTATATGCATACATATGTAGGTGTTTTGTGGTTTGTGTAATTGTGTATTTGATTTTGTTTAAGTGTTCCTGGGATGCTTGAAAAAAAACTAAACACAAATTAAAAAAATAAATAAATTTTGAGCCGGGGGTCTCCTTTGAAGCAGCCTTTCTACCACATTTTTGGGGTAGGGGTATGATCTGTCTTTATCTATCACCCCCAGACCCCACAAAGTCGGAATACACTGGGTATGTTTGTTTGTTTGTTTACGTTGACCTTGTTTAGGCGTTTTGAGTTTAGAATGTCTTTTAAGTCATACTTTTAATCTTTCAGGTTTTATTCAAACTTTTAGGTTCTATGTCAAATATAATATGTTTTCATTTGACTAGAAATATTTAAATCAATATGCGTTTCGACTGTCGCAACTCATGGCGGATCAAATTACTAGTTTCTATTTTTATGAATACAATGAGTTAGGAGGTTTATGTGTTAAGAATACACTTTTAGGTGACTTTTAACTGTTTTTTGGTATCTTTGTTTACTGTATTCTGTTGTTTTAGAGATGAGTCACCCCTACTGGTGAGTATGCAATTGTGGCTTACTATTTATATTAATTGTGCTGCAGTTTAACAGAAATGGAGAAACAGCTTGGAACCATCTTTCAAAATCAAGAAACTGCAAATGTTGTAGCAGGGCCATGATTATAAGAAGTTAGCATGAGGTTCAAAATGTATGTATGCTGGTTTGATCATTAAGTCATGCTTTAATCGAAGAAGGCAAATTTTATAACCCTCTATGTTTCTAGAATTTCTGAAATAAATTTATTTTGGGAATATTAGTTGTATATATTTGTCACATGGCGTAGAAACCTGAAGATGTATTAACCAGATATCCCTCTGATCGATAGATTGGATTCCGATTAACTGATCTTTATGCCATTATCCCTGGTTGAGCAAAGCAATGTCTGTGTACTTTCTCGGGTTCAGAGGAGATGATTTAGGGTTTACTTTTGTGTGTGTGAGATGGTTGTGTTTTTTTTGAATGAAAGGAATTCTTTCCTTTTTCATTGCGTTATATAAATGATAGTAGGCCCCATATATCTGTCCGTTTAAAGAAAATGGGGATTGTTTCTTGTAATTGGTCCCACCATAACCGTCTCCATTATTTCGTTGTTTGTCGTATTCTTTTCTCCGTTATTATATATATATATATACACACACATTTACGCATATACATATGTAAATATGGATGTCAACATGCATGCATCATTATGCATGAGTACCATCATAACAGTCACAATTATTATTTTATTCTAATAGTAATATCATAGCAGTTATTACTATAATTATTTTATTTTAAAGATTGCCTTGTGCCTTCAGGTCCCCTAGACCGGGTGATTTTATTAGTTTTTTTTTCTTTTAAAATCGCCAGTGATATGTAAATTATTTATAAGTTATTTACATATTTTATTAAGAGAATGATGGGGATTTATGCGTAAAAGTACTGAAGTTCTTAATTCAAAATGATGATGATAAGACGGGCGTCTCTTCCGCTGATCTGACCTAGCCGTCAACAACCCTTGGGATTTCCTTCGCCGATCGATCTCCCGCCTTTATTTAAAAAATTCAAAAGTTGAATTAATTATCTTCCCCCCAATGTATTTATATACCTGAGCGAACAAGTTGTAAGCACTCTCTTCTTTTTCTCAGAACCACTTTTTTCTTCCTTCATCGTTCTCCTTCGTTCCTATGGCTCCTAAATCCGCAAAACTCCCCAAGAATGTTTCCACCACTTCTTCCAAGAGTGCTTTCAGTCTCGAATCATGAAATAAACTGGACGCCTTCGGATTATGAGGAATTCCTAATAGAATTTCGGATACTCCCCGAGTGGCATCCGAAACTTCCCAGCTTGGGACAAACGGCTCTGAACGCTCCCCCAGGAAAGATATGCTTGTATGCTGATTTTTTTTGTTTCTCACACTTCAGGCTTCCTATCAGTAAATTTTGTTTACGTATGCTGGAAGGATACGATGTTCAAATCTCTCAAATGAGCCCTTTAGGGTTAATCCGGTGGTACCACTACGAGTTTTTTCTGAGGAGTGTCCAAGAGAACGTTATTCCTCTCTTCTTCCAAGTATTTTTTAAGTTAGTGAAGAAGGATGACTGGTATTCCTTCGATAAGAGGGGAGGCCCTTCTATGATTCTCAAGGTTCCTTATAGTTCGAAGGATAAGAACTGGAGAAGTAAATTCTTTTATATTGATGAGAAAGTGGTTCCTGGTTAGTTGCAATGGCGTTCCCCCATGGATCCCATTATTGACCCTCCTCCAGCGGAGGATCGTTATGTGAATTCCAAGCTATACAAATGGCTTTGTGAGCATCCTACAGATATTCAGCCTATCCCTGAACATGCTCTTGTAGCCACTGGGATAACTCGTTTCTGGGATTCTCCTTCTACCAAGCCAGTGTATCTGAATCGGAATGGAGGTACCGCGCCTTCTTTTTCTCTTTTTTATGTAAAAATATTTTTTGTCGTTGATTTTGCCCAAATTCACTTTTCTTTAGGGGAAGGTTATTTCTTTGAAGTATTTTCGGATACCCGCCGCGGGCTTCTGGTTCCCGAAGAGAAACCTCTGAGGCCTAAATAGGCTCCTTTCCTTCACCTCATAGCTTGTTATGTTGCTTTTCCTTTAAGGGAAGATGTTTCGGGAAGCGTCCCTACTGAAAGTTCCTCCCGACAGGTCACTCATCATTTGTGTTTTTTTTTGGGTAAATACTCTGGCAATGGGTAGTTATCCTTCGGACAAGCCTTATTTAGATCTTTATAATCTATACACATTCTCTAGGTACCATCCGATTTCTGTACCATTACCGGGTTAGCTACCCAGGTTTGATGCTTAGTCTCCCTCAGGATCCCTGCTTCTACCAACTTCTTCACTTCTTTAATGATCGCCTCCCTTCTTTCTATTCCCATACTTTTTTTTTCCTGGACTATTGGTTTTTAGTTAGGATGAATCTTCAACTGATGTTCTATTATTTCCCGTGGTATTCCTGTCATATCCGAATGTTGGAAAGCGAAGACGTCTGCATATTCCCTTAGGAGGTTTTTCAAGTGATGGCGTACATTTTCTGACAACTCTTTTCCCAAGGTGATCGCTTGCTCGGGATACTTAGAGTTGATGACCCACTTCTTAGCTGCCATTAACCGCACTTCTTTGGGCATTGTGGGCGCCCACTTTTTTGACATCGCGCACTGTTCTTCCGCTTTTATGCACATCTGTCCCCCTGGAGTTGGGAATACCACCATACCTTGCGCCATGGACACCCACGTCGACAACAAGCCGAGGGCTATTCTTCCTAAAATCACATTATGCCTGGTCTCCGCTTTGATTATTAAAAACGTCAGGTTAACCACCCGTTGCTTTTTACCTTTCCCTATGGTTAATGGTAGGTTGATCTTGCCCAGGGGTTTAACCATTTCCCCGGAGAAGCCCATTACTGGGTAATCTACCCGCTCCATCAGTTGCTGATCTTCCCACGACATCCTTCTAAACGCGTACTCGTACAAGATATCAGATGAGCTACCTATGTCGATGAAAATCCGATGCATCTTGTATTTCCCCACCAAAGCAGTTATGTTCAACGAATCGCTTGCTGGCATTATCAAGGGCGTGCACATCCATGCTTCTAGGATCTCCACGCGCCTCTTGGAGCTACTCTTTATAATCCCCACCTGGGATCCTGTAGTGAATATTTCGTGCACAATTTTCCCGTCTGCTTTTTCCTCCTCTTTTGACATCTTTTCCCCTTTCTTTTGCACCATCAGGTGCTTCAAATCTCCCTTGGAATAAAATTTTTCTATTTATTTCTTCAAGTGCCAACAATCGTCAGTATCATGACCATGCATGCGATGATAATCACAATGTCTGGATTTATCCCTAGCCGGGTTGTCTCTTAAGGGACGGGGTTGCTCTCATTTCAAACCTTCAGTTCGCCAAATTTCCTAGCTGTTTTTGTGAGCGCGGGATACGCCTCATATTTTTCATCTCTTTTCCTAGCCACAATGAACACCTCCCGAGGAGTATACGGTGTGAACCTTCCTGTCTCCCGCCAAAAGGCGCAGACTTCGAGTTGGTTTCCACATAACTTTTCCGCCATGGGTAGCTGGGCTGCGCCAAGTTGCTTGTCACTTTTTTCTTGTTCTTTCAGTTTTCCCATTCCGCGCTCGCGGTCACCGACTTTTCCTGCTGCACATATGCTTTGGCAATTGTCATTAGCGCGCTCATGTCTTTCGGGGTTCCATTCACTCCATGTAACTTTCTGATTAAATATTTGTCCCTAACCCCATGAATAAATCCAGCTACCTTTAAGGCTTCCGTGGTCCCATTTATCTGTAGGCTTTCTAAATTATACCTAACTATAAATTACTCCACGGTTTCATTAGGACCCCGCCGGAGGTTTAAAACCTCTGTTTTATCTCGTGTGTGCCTTCGCTTCTGGCTAAAGTGTAGTTTGAACTTGACCGCTAGGTCTTCAAAACTAGTTACACTTCCAGCCGGCAGGTTATCGAACCATATCTGTGTTGCTCCCACAAAAGTCTGGACAAACATGTGACACCATGCATGCATAGTCCATTGTTCGACTCCTCCAGCACTAACAAACACATTATAATGGTCCTCCGGATCGGAGAGCCCATCATACTTTCCTACGTTAGTAGGCATTTTCAGCTTTCGCTGGAATTCCGCCAGGGTTATAGGTGCTATGAACTTAGATTTCATCAATAGTTCTGGTGGCTTATATAGTCGATTGTAATACAGGGGAGGGAAGTAAATTTGTGGATTAGTGGGAAGGTGGAATGGACTTGGTATATCATTATGGCTGGTTGTTTGGGGTGCCGATACGTCTGAAAACTGTAATTGGGTTCTTAAATTGGCTAGGATCGCTTCATGGGACGTGGATCCTGTCGGTGTGGAGAAAGCAGAATGAAAAGGCAGAGCAGGTAGGTTTGATACATATTGAGGATATGGGGTCATTGGAGTAGCTGGATGGGTTCCTCCCGTAGCAAAAGGAACCACAACCCCTGTTGCGAGTCCTTAAAACAGAATTTAAACCTCCGTATGGAGCGAAGGAGACCATCGGGCTAGAATGCATTGGCATTGCCAACGAGCCAGTGTATATAGGGGTTTGGGGCAGGGAATAGCTAAATGGGGGTAGCAATGATGTATAAGGGTAAAATGGAGGAGGTAGAGATGTAGACATACCATACGTAGTAGAGGGAACTCGTGTCACCACCTCTCCTAATGTAAGGGGGTTTGCTGGAGGAACAAAACCAGTTGTTTTGGCCGGAACTCTCGGAGTTGTATGATTGGAGGATGAACTGTTTGCCTCTTTGCCATCTACCCTTACTGCTGGAGACTTCGCCGGTGCACTGGTATGAACCGCCGTGGCTGCTGTTGTTTGGTGAGAAGGGGGGAATGAATGTGAATGAGAACGGTTGGTTTGCGGGATTGCTCATGTTTGACATTCTATGCTTGGGATGACGACGAAGATGACCTGAGGGTCCCACGGATGGCGCCAATGAAGATGTATTAACCAGAATCCCCTTTGATCGATAGATTGTGTGATCGATAGATTGGGTTCCGATTAACTGATCTTTATGCCATCATCCCTGGTTGAGCAAAACAATGTCTGTTTACTTTCTCGGGTTCAGAGGAGATGATTTAGGGTTTCTTTTGTGTGTGTGTGATATGGTTGTGTTTTTTTTTGAATGAAAGGAATTCTTTCCTTTTTCATTGCGTTATATAGATGATAGTGGGCCCCATATATCTGTCTGTTGAAAGAAAATGGGAATTGTTCCTTATAATTCGTCCCACCATAACCGTCTCTATTATTTCGTTGTTTGTCGTATTTTCTCTCCGTTATTATATATATATATATACACATTTACTCATATACATATGTAAATATGGATATTAACATGCATGCATATGGATGCATCATTATGCATGAGTACCATCATAACCGTCACTATTATTATTTTATTCTAATAGTAATATCATAGCAGTTATTACTATAATTATATTATTTCAAAGATAGCCTTGCGCCTTCAAAACCTAACACAAATTTTACAGGTTTTGTATATACAAGTTCGGGCCAATTCAAGTTGAACTCCTTAACATGAATAACTCAGCAAATGTGGTTTTTGTCAAGGGCAAGTTATGCCAAGATTTAAAAATTGAAAAGAAAAGTTTACATAGTGTTTAACAATATAAACTTAAACGTAATATATGAATGTATAATTTTTGTGTAAATTTGTAATTCTAAAGTATTAATATGTAAAAAATAGTAATATTTGGATTAAATGTGTGTTCATGTCAAAATATGAATATTTGTATTATGTTTCGGTTCATCCATCTCAGATTATTTTTAAGTTTGCATTGTGTTTCAGTTTGTCAAATTTAAGGTCACGTGTTGGTTTGAACCCCTGACCCACGCTAACCTCAATTTTGGTTCCTAGAATAAATAAAATTAAAGCATCTAAATTTTCTCATTAACTATAATGGTAGACGTGAAAATCTTCACCCAAATCAAAACAAAAGGGTTGGTTTGGGTAAAAATTATTGTATAGTGGGTTAAAATGGGTAACACTATAATATGAAATGGGTTGAGATTGGCATATAATAATTTACTCTTTACATGAGAATAATACATTGTATTACATTGGCATACATTTAAATTATACAATATAGAGCTTGCTAGTAATGCAATTGTTTTTATTGATGCTAAACGCTAGACGACGGCTCTTTATGTCCTAAAATTTGTCCTAAGACTTCTGACATTTGAATCATGAAAAATATTCTAAGAATGATCAACTTGAATGTTGGTTAATTCGCAGGTTTATGATTCAGGCAATAATGAAAGTTTTGTTGAAAATTAGGGAATTATGTGTTATTAATAAATCTCTAAGCTAAAATTGAATATTTAAGTTAACCTTATATGCATCAACTCATTATAATTTCTTGTTTTGCTACTTAGACACTAGGATTCACATGCATCTCAAATTACTTTTACATGTGCACTCTTAATGGTAAATTGGTATGCATGATCAACATAGCACCTCCAATTAACACACACACACACACGTACGTGTGTGTATATCAGTTTTCTTTTACATGGTGTTGTTGATAATTTAAAGTAACAAATAGTTGCATCTATTGACAATAATATCATGTGTCATGTAATCGTGAAACATGATTTTGTTTGTACTTTCAATATTATTGATTTTGGTACACCATATCTTTTTAAAGAATGAATGTCTAGATTCACCCTCTCAAATTAGGGTGATGTATAGAGTTGCATATGAAAATAAGTAATCGTCAAATAGTTTAGGTGTTACGGTTTAAAAGGCAACGTTTTTACCTTGTAATACGAATATAGATACTTGTTAGATTTTTTTGATTTAGGATTTTGTTGGCTAAATCTATTTACTTAATCCCATTATGCATCTGCTAACTTTATACGCCTGGCAAAATAGGAGGGTTGGGTCATGTTGGGTAATGGGTCAGAACGGATTCGGGTTAGGGCGGGGTCGGGCATGATGGGTGTGGGTCAGGATGAATGTAGATCAGGATGGGTTTTAAACAAAATCAATTTGGTCTAATTGGGTCATTTTTAATATACATTAATTTAGTTCAAGTTAATAAAACGTTTTAAGTAAGCAAATAGTTTATTTGCATATTATTATTAATTTTTATCATCAAATATATTATTAATAAGTCTTATCCATTTGGGTTTATTTTATTCTTAGATTTTAAGTTATCAATCTTGACCAGCATTATGTTAAAGTGTTACCCATCACAGCCTATTCCATGTTATGATGCTACCTATCTCAACTTAAAATACAATAATTATTTACCCAAACCAACCCTTTTATCTTGTTTTGAGTCAAGATTCTCAGGTCTACTGTATATGCAGTAATTTTCTTGGACAATATCCAGAAGAGATATCTAAAGTTGTCCTTATATTGCCATGTTAGACTAAGGATTAGTTGCTTTTAATGAAACAATAATGTTAGTGACTTTTAGGCATGCTGTGCATAACCAGTAGTAATCTTGTTATTGAAAGAGTTGGTGAGCATGGATTTAAATTATCCGAGTAGTACAGTCGAAAGACTAAATGGTCGTTCAAATAGGAGATGTTGATTGCTTTTCTCAAGGTGTCCACGTCTATATGATTTTGGTTTGAATTCAAATTTATCTCTTATAAGAGATCAATTAATATTTTTTGAATTGTTGAGTGTAATGGAGTTAAGGCTAGTTCCCTATTCGATTTCGGTTCCCGCATTCAACGTACCGTTAGTGTTTATATAGGGTACATATATCGTAACAAACCTATCACACTACCAATACTTTGAGGGCGTAACACATTGATTATTAGACAAAAAAAAACTATTTCTCTACAAAATTAGTGAGTTGTAGTTTCCTTCAATTTCAAGGATACCATCGTAAGTTTGGTAGGCAAAATTCCCTTGTTTTAGGTTTAGACTTGCGTGGGTATTTCGAAAATGATCGAGACTCCTTGTAACATCTAGTACGGAACCAGAAGGTAACAATACTATAAGTATACGAGTACAAATGATAAATGTAAATACATGTATGCATTTATATAACATGTTATGAAATGATGTGTCAGTTTGATAAAACAGGAATACTGTAACAAGCAAACACGTACAAAACAATAGCATGACAACGGTTACAACATATATAACATAATAGTCGTAAGCATAGATCTTGTGATAATACAAACATCAAACAACAAACGGATAACATGAAGAGAATGTTAAACTAACGGTATATTTATGTGGATGAAGATTTACGTGAATATATTCGTGGGTTAAAACATTCCAAGTGATTTCTGTGATTAGAAAAATCAAGTCGAAATGTGAAACGAAAGACATATACTTATAGATGACGATCTGTACGAATACACGCGTAAGTTTTGCTATTTGACGAAACGATATTTAAAATATTTATTAAGAATTACAACCTAAAATGTTTACATAAAATCCATCTTTATTAAGAAATGATAATTTTAAAATTACATACTAGTAATAACACGTTTTAACGTAATCGAATGAAACCGAACGAGCGTGTGATGACCTGGCCTATAAAAGCCCTAAAACCCCTAATTTTTTCCCACCAACCAGCTGCAACCTCTCTATCTCACTACAAATCTGAAGCGCTCTCTCTCTAGGATTCTATTTCTAGAAAACCATTTTCAAACTTCACTATTTCTTGACCATTTTTGAGGATCTAGCTATCAAAAATCTTCTCCACTCATATAGAAGCTAAACCCACGAAGTAATTGAGTTTAAATCATCCAAACGAGGTAGATCTAACCTCACACTTTCGTTTTTTGGGTTTTCTTTTAAAATCGACACCCTCTATGTCTAAACCGGTTTTAAACACTCTAATGTTAGAAAACAACCATGCTTTAGCTGTGGAATTACTTGGATTAGCTTAAAAGAAAGTTTAAAAGTAGAGCATAGGACTAGCTGCTTGAAACTACCAGTATCGAAGCTTGAAGGTTCGATACTAGTGGTATCGATGTCATAAAATCAACTCAGCCCCTCTTTGATATTATTAGATTCGATGAAACTAAATTCGAAGAAGTGTTCATCGATATTGATAAGGTCGATGAAGTCTGAGGGGAAATGAACCCGGGGCCGTCGATTTTATCAAGTTCGAGGTATGTCACACCCCTAAAATCTCACGTGTGGTGTCAGTCCACTCGGGTGTGACGTGGCCAGAATCGCAGCTCATGGTCATATAGAACAACTCTACATGTGTTTTCAAAATGCATTGTTTGACATAAATTCAACCAAACAGTTAAATAAATAAGCAGCGGAAAATAGTATGCAACGGAAAATATGTTTAACATGACAGCGGAAAATAGAATGCCAGACACTACATAGTTTAAATACAAGGCATAAATAAAATTGTTTGTTCAAAAGACATAATATGAATGCAAGCGGATCCTATGCTCGGTTCCCTAAGTGCATTCCTGATTTCCATCGCCGCTAGTTACCTGAGAATACAAGTTTAAGAAAAAGTGTCAACACAATGGTTGGTGAGTTCACAGGTTTTGATATACATAATAGTAATAAAACATGTGTCATGCTATTTATCAAATGTTAGTCCCGAGCCCTAGGCTCCAAGTGTTAGTGCGTCCCTACCGAACTAGACTTGTTAGTCCTTGCCTCTGCTATGTCTCGTAATAACATAGCAAGATAGGTCGAAGTTTCACGTGTCCCGACCTCCAGTAAGTATTGTGCCACATGGGGTTCGCCACACCCAAATGGATCCATTCAAATTCACCTCGTTGTTCGTACATTAACGAAAAGACTTTGTGAGGGCTTATTATGATTACAACACTTAATGTTTGTCTAATAAACCAACATACACATAAAATGTTTGTAATAGCATAAATGTTTGACTCGATTTAACAAGTATTCTCCCCTTATATGGAAAAGTTTTTAAAAGAGTAAAGAGGGGTCGTAATCTCACGTTAGTGAAAATGAACAAGTGCAAGCGTAAGCTCCTGCTTGGAAGGCGTGTCGGTCACCCGCTACCTATATCGTATACCATACGTGAGTTCGTGTAAGTGACCGTGTTCGTGTTCGTGCTCGTGTTTGTGCTCAACAACCCTTGGTTGGTCATGTTTGTCCGTGTCGGTCCACATTGACCGTGCTTGACAGTGTCAAGTCAACGACCCGTTGGTGAACCGTGTGTCGGTTGTGATTTGTGTAACATTCGTGCTTGTGCTCGTCGTGTGCAAAACGCGCAATTCGCGTTCATGAACAACTTACTATTTATAGTAAGTTTCCATTTATGGAAAGTTCTAAAACACATATCATTTTTAAAGTTCTAGCATGCTCGTTAATCATACGTGATCATGTTAACACTTAGCATGTTATCATAAGTGATCAAATAAGCACACAAATCGTTTTCACATATTAAAGTTTCCTAAAAAGGAAAGTTTCTTAATTCTTGCAAGGCTATTATCGGAAACCATCTAGCTTAGCATACATTCATCATATCAAAGCATTTTAAGTCATTTAGCACTTACAAATCTTGTTTTATACATAAAAATGGAGTTTTCTAAAAATACAGTTACTATAAATAGTAACTATGACAAATATCATTCAAAGGATTATTATAAACGTTCTTACACCATTTTCATGTCAAGTAACATCATATAATACCATTTAACATCATTTAAACATGTTTATCTAGTCCAAATTATCATCTATCATGATTTATGCCCCAAAAGTTACTAAATATAGTAACTTGGTCTTAAATGACCAAAATCAACTCCCAATCTAATCCTTTAGCATTCTAACATCATATTATTGCTCATATAACACATCTATACACATGCATGATCATATTCTCATCAATATCACCATATTGTAATGTAAAAGTTACTAATAATAGTAAGTGTTGTAAATACTCGCATTTTAATCATTTCAACAACATCTAGTCATGTATAACATTACCATCTTCATCAATAACTTGGTCTTAAATAACCAAAATCAACTCCCAATCTAATCCTTTAGCATTCTAACATCATATTATTGCTCATATAACACATCTATACACATGCATGATCATATTCTCATCAATATCACCATATTGTAATGTAAAAGTTACTAATAATAGTAAGTGTTGTAAATACTCGCATTTTAATCATTTTAACAACATCTAGTCATGTATAACATTACCATCTTCATCAATAACATCAAACGTTCATCAAATAACATCAAAATCCCCGCCCCGCGTCGCGTACCGCCATGGGCCTCTCCGAGGTCCTTAGCGTACTGCGACGAGTCCAGGAAGAGCCCAATAGGCCCAATTTCAATGGTTTGATCCGTTCTTCGCCGTTTTCACGCTTACGGACTATCGTTCGACCTCGTTTGAACTTCCAAGTTCAATGTTTGAGCGTTTTGTGAGGTTTCTAGTGTTTTGTTACAAAATGTGCTAAACGTTCACCAACGTTCGTGTTTTCTTAGACACGTGTGTGCGTGTTGCAATAATTCTCCGAATTATCGTGTTTGTGTCAGTGTTCGTACTGTCATGCCACATGTCACACTAAATTAAACTAATTCTAGTGCCATGTGTACAAATATCATTTAAATAAACATATAAATAAATAGAAACTTACCTGGAATTTACGGGGTGTCACATCATTCCCTTGTTAGAAAGAATTTCGTCCCGAAATTCAGCTTGCATTGCCAGTGTTTGTCTGTTTCGCGAACATGTGTGGGTATTTCATTTTCATTTGATCTTCACGCTCCCACGTGAATTCTGGTCTGCGTCACGAATTCCATCGCACTTTCACTATCGGTATCTTGCTGAGTTTAAGCTTCTTGATTTCCCGGTCCATAATCTCCATCGGTTCCTCAACAAAGTTTAATTGCTCGTCGATTTGTATCTCCTCAAGAGGAATGACAAGTGTTTCATCGGATAGACATTTCTTGAGGTTCAATACGTGAAATACATTATGTACACTTCTTAGCTCGTTTGGTAGGCTTAGTTCATAGGCCACGGCGCCTATTCGTTTGGTGATCTCAAAAGGTCCTATGTAACGGGGATTCAACTTCCGTCGTTTGCCAAACCGAATAACTCCCTTCCAGGGCGAGACTGTAGCATCAGTGCCGGAAATGTACTGGAACAGTGATCTGCACGGTAACATAAACAATAAATCAGGTACACATTTCAGTTGTTATTCATATATCATTATCATTTCATGGTTATCACAACACAGTTTCAGATCATTTCAGAAACAAAAACTCAGAACTATGGTTCGTCAGTCGGACAATTATCTGGCGATACAAACCATCATGTGAATGTTAGTTAGGATTCTATTATGTATAAACGTATGTGAGGTTTTACAGAACAAAACAACAACGTATGTCGTTACGTGAATGCTAAATCGACGGATTATTCGAATAGGTGACAATCTGTACGAATATATCTGAAAGTTTAACGTTCTGAATGATGTCCAATAATTAGAAAACCATATTGAAAAGTGTAGTTATCGTCGTATTCGTACGGGTGACGATTCGAACGAATATGCGAGACGACTGTGCGATTCGATTTAAACTGCAAAATTAAATATTTTCAGAAATTTAAAATAAATGGAAGATAATTAGGTAATTTACTAGGAATTACCACCTAAACTAAATTTACAAAATCCTTGTTCTAAAACTGAGACGTTTTGTACGAAAACGAAATGAAACCGACGCTTTTACGCGAAACCGAACGAACCCGAACATAACCGTGTATTTTAAGATCATTTATGATGGAATTTAATGCCATTATCTCCCCCCACCTACCAAATTTTTCCCCCAAACTCGAGCTCTCTCTACTTTCTCTCTCTTAACCTCCAAGCCTTATCTTCTTCATTCTTCAAGAAATCGAGTGTTTTTGGTGTCAAAACGACCACTACAACTCGTAGATCACGAAAGTACAATGGATCTGAGCTTGGATCCATCAGATTTGAGGTAGATTCAAAGTTTCTTTTCGGTTTTTAGGGTTTTCAAAACCCTTAGGTTTGAACCCCCTTAAAGCCGGTTTTAAACCATCTCAACCCATAGGAGTCACACCATAGCACCTTAGAATGATGTAAGAACAAGTGTCATTCGAATCTTGGTCATTTAAGGTGAAATGAGGGCTGCCGTTTTTGCTGTGCTCGATCGGCCGAAGAAGATGACTTCAGATAGGCCGAATGGCCTTAAGGCCGAATGGCCAGCCTACTTAGCCGAAGGGCCTCCTTCGCTCGACACTTTCCCCATTCGCCCCATCTTCCTTTCGGTCTGAGCTCATTCGTCTAGGATTAGGTTCGGACCAGCCACTCACTCGATCGGCTCAGCTTCTTTCGGTCGGCCAGCCACCAACTCGGTCGGGTGAACTAGTTCGGCCCAGTTGCTTCGGCCATGCTGGTTTGGCCAACCCTTTCGCATCTAGCCTTCACTCGGCCAATGGTTTCATTCGCACAGCTAGCTTCATATGGTCGCGAAGTTGGGTAGCTTATCTACGTGACCTTGTGCATGGGTTGAGTCGACCCATCCTTGCATGCATGGTGTGTGTGTGCATGGGAATAATATTAGGGTTCATCATGTACAATCAACCTTGGGTGAACTATGAATCAAGTATAGATTTTAACAAAGTAGAAGTTAATATGGTTTCATTATGAGACAATAAGCTAAGGTTTTCTTAATGGTAACGGGATCTAACCTTGGATATGTGTTGATCGTGTGTGTGTGCATGAGAAAACCTATTAGGGTTTCCGTTATATGCAATCAACACATAATTCCTAAGGATCAAACATGGATTTTATCTATCAAATGGGATTGAGGTTAACAAGAGATTATTAGGGTTTTCAATAACAAGAATTTTTCATAAATCATAATATAATCTAAACAAGGGTTGTGGACATCATTTCGGGATCAAAACATTTGAGAAATCGTTGAGGATCAAAACAATAACCTAAGGTTTTGAGTGTTAATTTAATTATTAGGACCTAACCCTTAGGAAATTTCGTAAGGACATGTAACTAATCTAGATGATTCACTTGAATTATCTAAGATGAGTTATTCGTAGATTGATCAAGAATCATTGCACAATCAAGAACTAGTAATGGGCCAAGGTTAATCAAGTGAGATTAACCCAAGCCCATCATGTTTAATTATATTTTTCTCAAATTAATTACGTTTTTAATAAAAGAGATTGAATTATAAAATAAATTAAATTAAAAGATTTCTAACTAGATGTTTAACTTAAAATGAATTATTATAAAAATGTTTAATCAAAGATTTGTGATGAAATTAACCTAAACCTTATATAATTAGGGTTTAGATGTGTTTAATTATGGGATGAAGGGTTTATTAATGGGTAGTGAGTTTAAACTAGTTAGATGTAATCCTAGGAATACATTAGTATCATAGGACACTTAGTTGCACACCGAGACCAAAACCCTAGATACGACGATTATAAATACTTATCGTATTCGAATCCTTTTAAAACAACTCAGGTACTGAAGATACATAAATCACGAGTAACGAGCGCGCATTTTGTGATAATTCAATACAGAGCAACACATGTGAGTTCTTTGCCCCTTTTCTAAACATTTTTGTTTTCAAACGCGGAGCTGAGAAGCATGCGTAAACCTTTTTATTTATATATGTTTTACGAAAAAGCTTTTACATATTTTATGTTTTATATATACATGTTTATACTCCTAGACTCCTGTCTGGGTAATTGTTATGCAGGTTTAACAAAAGAACCAATTAATTACTCTTACGAATAATATAATAATTCTAAATCAAACAATAAATCTAATGAAGTTCTAATTCGAGGAATCTAAACTCAGAATGGAAACCAAGAGAACTAAAACTAAATATCAAATTCAAAGAAATATAATTCAGTGTGTGTTCAGTAAAACTAATGGTCATATTCAAGTTTCTAAATTCAGTGTGGTAATCATGGAATCATAAGGATCAGAATCAAGAGAATCAAGGGTATCATATCCATGTGTGAATCAATAAACTAATGAAATCATTAAGATCTAATGAAATCATTAATGCTCAAGTTAAGGTGGATGTCAGTTGTATGTAAATCAAGACCACGTGTAACACACGGAAAGTCCAGTCATAAATAGTAGACTCTTGTAGTCAAGCTATATGGGCATAACTAAAACGATCAAACTAAATCAAGTGAACAAAGATGATCAAGAATCAAAGGATATGCTAAAGTCCTGACATGTACAGTAGGCCTGAGGGTCAAGCTGATATGGGCACATCGAGAAAGTCCCGACGCATGCAGGTAGACTCATTTTGGGTCATGCCTGATATGGGCTGTGTGTGAGATGGTACAACTTGTCCCTACATATGCCCTATATATAAGCATACTTGATTGGATAGCATAGGTGGTCGTTGATGAGGTTAAGTTTGTCATTTAGGGAATCAAGGTAAACAGTTTTAAGGGTAATCAAACGTATGGATCAAAGGTATGGGATGAAAGCTTAATTATCACAAGGAACAATATATCATGTGGTTTGATATGTGGTGGGACGGTGGCTGGGCGGGCGGTAACTTCGACCCTACATGTGCCCTATATATAAGCATATTAAACTGGATGGTATAGGTGGTTAATGGTGAGGTTAAGGTTTTCATTCAAAGGGTTGTTCAAATTCATTTTTAAATAAAACTACATGAACTCACCAACCATGTGTTGACTTGGTCTTTTTTGCTTGACTTCTCAGATGACGAACATGTCAATTAAGAAGTTATTGCTTTTGGACTAGGATGCCAGATAGAGGACCTAGTATTTTTGGACCTGCATACTTTTGGAACATCATTTACAGATTATTTTGTATATCTTGTGCAGATACAAGATAGAAAATTTATGATGTTGATAGTAGATTTACATTGTTAAATTATGAACAAAACTGATGTAATTTAACTTTGTAATTCTATTTTCATTTAGCAGTTTCTCATTATATATCATGTGCATTGTAAACAATCTGATCATCACGATTATCATTCCCGATATCGCGCCCCGAAACCATTCCGCCCAACGGGACACACGATCCGGCACGCCGGCTCAGGGTGTGACACAGACCTTGAGCAACACTCTGTCTCCCACCTAGAATTCCAATGGTTTGCGGCGTTTGTCAGCGTAACTTTTCTGTCTGTCGCGAGCTGTTGTCATTCGCTTGCGTATTTGCACGATCTTCTCGGTAGTTTCGTGCACAAGCTAGGGGCCAGTCAGTTGGCTTTCTCCAACTTCCGCCCAGCAGATGGGTGATCGACACTTACGTCCGTAAAGTGCTTCGAATGGTGCAGCTTGTATGCTTGTGTGGTAGCTGTTGTTGTACGAGAACTCAACTAACGGCAGATGAGTCTCCCAGCTGTTGCCAAAATCGATAACACATGCGCGAAGCATGTCTTCTAGTGTTTGTATGGTCCGTTCGCTCTGCCCATCAGTATGCGGGTGGTAAGCAGTACTCATGTCCAATCTAGTGCCTTATGCAAGGACTTCCAGAAATGCGAAGTAAATCGGCTGTCGCAATCAGAGATGATCGAGATTGGTACTCCATGTCGAGTGACCACTTCCTTGAGATAAATCTGAGTGAGTTTGTCTAACTTGTCAATCTCCTTGATGGGTAGAAAGTGTGCAGACTTCGTTAGTCGGTCTACGATAACCCAGATGGTATCGCAACCACTTGCCGTCTTAGGCAGTTTGGTGATGAAGTCAATGGAAATTTGATCCCATTTCCACATTGGTATCTCAGGTTGCTGAAGTAGACCTGTTGGCTTCTGGTACTTAACTTTAACTTTTGAGCATGTTAAACACTTACTTACGTAAGTTGCTATTTCGGATTTCATGTTTGGCCACCAATAGGTCGTCTTCAGATCATGATAAATTTTATCAGAGCCAGGATGTACCGAATACCGACTCTTATGTGCTTCATCCATCACCACGTTTCTTAATCCTCTGTGGTGTGGAATCCAGATCCAATCCATGAAGTAGTATGCTCCGTCGGCCTTCACCTCTAGATGTTTATCCATGCCGCGCAAGGATTCCTGAGTGAGGTTTTCGACCTTCAGAGCTTCTTGTTGAGCGTTCCAGATCTGTTGTGGCAACTTGAAATGGATCGTAAGCTGTAGGGCACGCACACGTTTCGTTGTCTCTTTCCGGCTTAACACGTCGGCCACTACGTTTGCTTACCAGGATGGTATTTGATGGCGCATTCATAATCGCCGATGAGTTCAACCCATCTTCATTGTCTCATGTTCAGCTCTTTCTGGTCGAAGATGTGCTGCAGTCTCTTATGGTCGGTAAAACTTGTACACTTCGTGCCGTATAAGTAGTGCCGCCAAATCTTTAAGGCAAAAACCACGGCTCCCAATTCGAGATCATGAGTTGTATAATTCTTCTCATGCACCTTTAGTTGTCGTGAGGCGTATACTATAACCTTCTCACGTTGCATTAGCACGCAACCGAGTCCTTGTTTCGAGGCGTCACAATACACCACGAAGTCATCGCATCCTTCTGGCAAGGATAGGATTGGTGTAGTACATAACTTCTGCTTTAATAGGTTGAAAGCATCTTCCTGTTTCTCTCCCCAATCGAACTTCTTGTCCTTATGAGTTAAGGATGTCAGTGACCGAGCGATCTTTGAAAATCTCTCGATGAATCATCTGTAGTACCCTACCAAACCTAGGAATTGTCGCACCTCAGTTGGAGTCTTTGGAGCTTCCCAGTTCTTGATGGCTTCGATCTTATCTGGGTCTACATGTATTCCCTTCTCATTAACCAAATGTCCAAGAAATTGGACTTTGTGAATCCAAAAATCACATTTGGAAAACTTCGTGTACAGTTGTTCATTTTTCAGTAATTTCAAGGCAAGCCTTAGATGTTCAGCATGTTCTTCCTGGTCCTTAGAGTAGATCAGGATATCGTTAATGAATAGTATTACGAATTTATCTAGATAGGGTTTGCACACTCGATTCATAAGATCCATGAATACGGCTGGTGCATTGGTCAGTCCAAAAGGTATAACCAAAAATTCGTAGTGTCCGTATCGAGTTCTAAAGGCAGTCTTAGGAATATCGTCCTCTTGTATCCTTAGTTGATGATAACCTGATCTTAAATTGATTTTCGAATAGTAGCTTGACCCTTGCAATTGATCAAACAAATCGTCTATTCGTGGTAATGGGTATCGATTCTTGATTGTTACCTTGTTCAGCTCCCTGTAGTCGACACACATACGGAATGATCCGTTTTTCTTCTTCACAAATAAGACTGGTGCTCCCCAGGGTGAGAAGCTCGGTCTAATAAATCCCTTGTCTAGCAGCTCCTGCAACTGGTTAGATTGTTATTACATCTCTGTTGGTGCTAGTCGGTATGGAGCTTTAGCGATTAGTGCTGCTCCGGGAGTGAGGTCTATCCGGAACTCGATTTGTCGTTTCGGTGCTAGTCCAGGTAAGTCCTCGGGAAATACTTCAGGAAAATCTCGGACTACGGTGATGTCCTTGATCTTCTTCTCCTGCTTCGGTTGTTTGGTAATAAGAGCTAGTATTACATAGTACCCTTTCTGTAAGTACTTTCTCGCCTTTATGCAAGGCATGATGTTCAAAGGTATCCCTCGTCGTTCCCCTTGAATTGAGATATGTTCTCCGCTCGACAACGTCACTCGTACGATCTTCTCGTTGTACACAATCTCAGCTTGGTTTGCGGATAGCCAGTCCATTCCAATGACCACATCGAAGCTTCCGAGAGTCACTGGCATCAAGTCAATTTCGAGCTCGTGATCCGCCAAAACCATGACGCATCCTCGAAAGACGTGTTGTGTTTCGATTAGTTTGCTGGCAGCTAACTCTATGGTATACTTATTGTCTAGTGGTGTTGGGGTAATAACAAGCAATTAACTAAACTCACTAGATATAAAGCTCCTATCAGCACCGGTATCAAATAATATAGTTGCATAGACATTATTTAAAAGAAACGTACCGGTTACGATGTTTGGATCGTCTTTGGCTTCTCCCGAGCCAATCACAAAAGCTCGACCCTTGGCCGCACCTCCTCAGGCCTTCTTCAGTTGCGGGCAATCCCTTCGCATGTGTCCCGATTTACCACATTCATAACACCCCTTGAGGGTGTTCTGGTTGTTGTTTTTTGAAAACTTAGATCTGCAATCCTTGGCCATGTGGCCATGTCTTCCGCACTTTAGGAAACAGTACCTCTCGCATTGCCCAAAGTGGTGGTATGAGCATCGGTTGCACAGAGGGTACTTTCCCTGTTATACACCTTTCCCCTTTTCGTCTGGTTGGGTGGCAGTGAAGGCTCTTGCTGGTGCAGACCTTTCCCCTTTCCGTCGCTTGTGGCTTTCTTGAGGCTTCAGATGTTCACCTCTCTTGGGTAGCTTTCCCTGAGCTACTGCTTGATCAGTAAGTTTATGTGCCAGCCGGATGGTGGGTTGGATCTGGGCTGGGTCAGAAGCTGTGACCATACTCTGGATTTGGTCGGGCAGTCCGCTGATGAACTGCTCAATATTCTTATACTTCGGGGTCACCATTCCCGGGCACAGTTTACACAGTTCATGGAACCGTGTGCAATATTGCTCAATCTCCGATCCCACCATCTTGTGGACCCGGAACTCCTCTTCCAGCGTTTTGATTTCATTTCTGGGGCAGTACTCTTCCTGCAACATTCTGGTGAAATCTACCCAGGTCATAGAGTTTGCTTCGTCCAATCCCAGTGTTTGGACATGGGTATTCCACAATGTGAGGGCCGGTCCCTCAAGAGTACCGGTTGCATATTTGACTCGGTTTTCATCAGCACACTCGCACATTGCGAAGACGGATTTTTCTTTTTCTATCCATCGGAGCATCCCAACAGCTCCTTCAGTCCCTTTGAAAGTGTGAGGATGGCAGTTCAGAAAAGTCTTCAACGAGCACCCCTTGTTGGCGCTTCCATGCGATCCTGTTTGTCAGTAACCAATGTCGCGTGTTAGTTATGGTTATAGCTATACTATGTTAGTCGGTTAAGCGAGTGTTAGTACCGTTGTTTGTTCCGCTTGTCTCGCTATGCTGGCGACTTGCCTCATATTCAGCAATCGCCTTGTTGACACGGCGATCAACCATCATCTTGATGGTTGCCGCACAGATTGTTCGCTTGGGATGACGAGCATGCATTCCTCTTCCAGCCATAGATGGTTTCTATATGGAAGGGATAGAGTGTTAGTCATCATGGGTTAGAGTGTTAGTCAGGAGTTATGTTAGATGTCATGTTAGCAAGCAACAATAATCGAAATGCACGGTAATTAAGACAAAATATCATTTCATTAACATTAGCTTGAAGTACAATGATTTTCAAAACAGAATATAAGTAAAGTGATTCCGTATGAGCATATCCCGTTCATATAGGCGTACAAAAAGTAAAATAAACTGAAATAGGAGAATCTAACTAGTGTGATGCAACTGTGGAGTGGGAATCTCCATTGTTTGCTGGACCGTCGTCCTGGTCCTCCTCAGGATCCTCATCGGGATCCTCATCAAAGTCACCCTCTTTGAGGTCCTCAACCTCGAACTATGGCTCCTCGTCCTGCTCCAGCTCGGGCTCCACAATGAGCTGTTCGGCCCAAGCGCTCTGGAGTATCGTCTGATCCGACATTGATGCTTAAATTTCGGGACGAAATTTCTTTAACAAGGGGAGACTGTGACATCCAGTACCTGATTGTCCGGCAAGTCCGTACGGTATGTGTACTTTCACTATTTACCGTGTGTAAATACAATGCATGAACAGTGTTTGTAATAACAAAATTCAGAATACAGTAAACGGTTGTACGTATTTATGTGAAAACTTAAATACCGTAAGTACAACAACTCAAGATAAACAATAAGTTGTTTGTATTTAGGTGAAAACCTAAGTACAGTTAAAACAACGAATCAAGAGAAACAACAGTGTACAAGTAAACAACAGGAACATATCGGTTGCGATATGATATCCATAGATGACAGGAATCAGATGGCTGATAATTCATTACGAAAACAATGTGAAAACAGGATGTATAGTTGAGTCCGTCAGTGAGGAAACACAATTGCAGTGTTATTTCAGAATAACGAACTGACAGTGTGTTTGCGTGGGTGACGATTCACACAAACATATCTGTGAGCTTGAAGTTCTGAAATAATGACTGAAAAGGAGAAAACAAAAGTCAGAAAGCAAAACCATCGTCGTGTTCGTTCGGGTGACGATTCGAACGAATACGCGCGAAGGCGACGCGATCTGACGAAACGAAAACGATAAACGATACGATCGAAAATAAAATAAGAAAAATAATTATAAAACATTTACTAGGAATATCCACCCTTAAAATAATTAACATACATCCTTTAATTTAAAGTCGTAAAAATACGCGCGTAACGATCCGGAAACGCAACGAAAACACGAACCGAGCAACCGAAACGAACCCGAACAACCCCGGAGTATAAATACTCTAAATGAGGCTTTTCTGTCATTTCTCCTCTTCCACTCTCTCTCTAAAACCTCTCTCCCGGTTCTCTCTCTCTATAGAAACCCTAGATTTCAAAACTCCATAACTCACTCAATACTACACCAAATCACTTCATTCTTGGACCAAATTGAAGCTCTTGACCTCTACTACACGAAAGTACAACTGATCTAGAGGGAAATCCATCAAAATTTGAGGTATGAGGCTGCAAATGTGTCAAAAATTAGGGTTTTCAACCCTTTTTGTGTGAACCCATGAACCAATCGACTAAAAACCCACCTAGCCGACTCCCATGCTTCTGAAACTGACCCTAACACACACCACCACTGAAAACCACCACTTAACCTTGAGATGAGGTGGTTCTATGCTGGACACCTATTGCGGCCGAATGAAAAGCCACACAACTCGGCGAAAGGCCTATGGCCGAATGAAGTGGGCTGTGTCGGCTGAATGAAGGGTTAGCCGCCTGGTTCATTCGATGGAGCCTCCTTCGCCTACATGGAGCCATTCGGTCGGGCACACCCATTTGCCAGGCATTCGCCAACCACCCTATTCGACCGGCTTAGGGACTTAGTCGGCCAAATACATTCGGCCTAAGACACTCTTTCGGTAGCCATGCTATTCGACCACCTCAAACTCATTCGACCACTTCAACCCAGTCGGCCAAGGACTAAGCCTACCCCATTTGACCAGAAATGCATTCAACTCACGTGAATTACTTTAGGCCCAATAACTTACTAGGCCCATAATCACCGTGCAGCCTAGGAGATTCATTCGGCCCAAGGATCTAGCCCAACACCCCACTCGATCCAAGGACAACCTACACTTGGCCCAAATCTAGTTCCCTAGTTGTCCAATAAGAAACAGATTAGGCCCAATAGTTGGCCCATTACCTATATTCCAATCGTCCCACGCATAAATCGGCCCAACAACATGCCTTTGACCATAACCTGGATTGGGCCATGATCTTGGTTCAACCATTAAACATTAGGCCCAATTGACTATTCGACCCATAATGTGGTTTAGTCTCATAAAGCCTAGAGTGTTGTATTGTGAGATGAGATGAAAAATGGTTTTAAAGTGTAAGACAAATGATGCAATAATAACACAAGATTAAGTTACAAAATGTTAAGGGTTATCAATCTTTAATATAAAGACCTAAGTCTTAGGACATTGAATCAAGTTGAACATAACCCAAATAACCAAGTCTACTAATCTTAACCTAGTTGGGTTAAGTGTTATTAAAAAAATATGACAATTGAACAAGGGCCGAATGATGACCGAGACTCTCGGGTGTTAGCCAACTTTAGGGCTAACACCCACACGCACACAAGACACCTAAAACTTATACTTATAAATTACAACAACGTGAAATCAATACAGGATCGTGAAATACAACAACAAGTACAATAAAGAGCGCGTGCATTTCTTGTTTAGGCCAAGTCAATTACAACAACTACAAGGTGAGTTCATATGCCCCTTTTCTAATCTTAATTTATTTTAAACTCTCGGCGCTGAAAAACATGTTTAACTTTTATTTACTTAAAAGTTTTATGTTTAACATATTGCTTATACTTTGATTCAGATAATATTGCTTGACTTATTATCGTTTATCATTGTATGCATGCTTGTATGATCATGATATGTCAGGAACAACTAAGATGAATATGATAATATTACTTTATCAATCATCAACACAACAGAATAATGTAGTTATAAGATTATATCTTATAACGCTTAATTATTCTCACAAGAACAGATTATCACAGGTGAACATGATGACAACAACAACACAAACCTGAATGATATGAAGATAATATATCTTCATAATATCATTCAACACGAGAGTTAGTTAAGTGTAATAAGACAAGTTCTTATAACACTTAGCTTATAACTCGATAGATATTACAAGATAACATGGAACAAGTATCATCCACCACCTGAGTCGACTAAGTGTAGTAAGACTAGTTCTTACCACATCTTAGTGACAACAGGGTGACTATATGGAACAACAAGGAATGATAATCATGATAATGTAACTTCATGATAACAACGTCATTCACACAACAATTAACATAACATAATAAGACAAGATCTTATTTAACTTTGCTAACAACAATGAGAACATACAACATTGAGAACAAACAACATTGATGAACACAATACAATTGATTACTATTGAACTGTCCGCATTATATCATTTCAATCATGTGCCATGTACTCAAGTTGATCATTGTAAGTCCCTTTCACAAATCGCTGACCAGTTAATTTGACGTGACTAAACCGACGATAGCATAGTGGTACCATAGGTTTGACAAACCTCTAGCTTGTAGGGCTAGTATGTTGATCTTATTGATTCATTGGCCGGTAACGTATGACCGGTGACAGGGCGACGGACAGTCAGGGTCTGGAAAGCGACACATGGTGATATTAATCTGTAGTGAAATTGTAATTAATCCATCGTTACCCATTGACTAGTAGACTGAGGAATTTATTTTCTCTCATGCCATATTACTAGTAACCGTATCGATGAGGCCTACGGTAATACAAAGTGGTAGAGGTAAATCGGATGCATTGTAATATGATTACGTGAGGATTTCAATGGATTCCTTTTAGGCTCTATGCACTCCAAGTGGAAAACATATATCAATTGGTTAACTAACACTCTTATTATTTAACAGTGATTAACAGTTAACCCCACAAGTAATAGAATAATAACAAGGATCAGATTAAGTTAATCTAATTTCCTTAACACATTGAGGGTTTATCAATACTTTGGTTTGATAACTAAACCCCTCTTATTACATTATTCTACATATGATACCATGGGTGATGAACACAAACGAACGGGTGAAATGAAAATGGAGATCCATAGTTGTATTGAAGTAGTATTAAGTTCTATTAGATATGTGGTGGGATGTTGGCTGGGGCTTGTTCTCCTACATATGCCCTATATATAAGCATAGCTAATAGGATGAGATATCACTTGTAAATATAACTATGGAAAGGCCATTGTGTGAACGGGTGAATCAAACAACTTACAAACAACAAGTATGACATTGTGATTGTGAATGTGAACATTTCAAGACTTTCAAATATCAAGCTTATGAACTCACCAACCTACTGTTGACTTTGTTTAAATGCATGTTTTCTCAGGTGACGAACAGGTGTAGTCACCAGTATCCAAGAACATAGCTAGAGGACTTTTAGAAGACCTAGCTACATTTTGTGTGATCATACTTTTGGAATGGCAAAACAATGAATCATCTTTTGTATATCTTGTACAGTTACAAGATAGAAACTCATTGATTCTTTTGATTAGATTTACTTAGTTAAATTATGAAGTAACAATGTAATTTAACTTTGTAATTCTATTTCATTGTCATGATTAGCATTTCTCAATTATATATCATGTGCTATGCAAACAATCTGATCATTTGATTATCAAACGATATCACGCCCTGGGAACCTTCCGCCCGACGGAAAAGTCGATCCAGCCCGCCGGCTCGGGGTGTGACATCTGTCACGTCCTCCACTACCGCCAGTCACTAGCCTTGGTTCTGGACCACTGCGGCGACTTCCCCCTGTCGCTCCTCCAGTTGCACTGTTCGATTCCAGAGCGCTGCAATCTCGTCTACTACCTGCTCCCGCAGATAGTCTAGCTGTCCCCGGAGGCGCTAGTTTTCCTCTAGGAGAGCCTTAACCTCCTCGTCCCGCTCGTGCGACCTACGAGCCTCACGCGCCGTCCGTGCAACATGGGCTGCGAAAGCCTGCTCAAATGACACTCCAATTTCCGATAATCGATGCGCTCGCGCATCTTCAGTCCGTAATCGTGGGAGAGGTACTCTCTCCTCTATGATCCAGTCCCATACGGTGGATGGATACCAACTCCATGACCTGGCGTGCTTCGCTATACGCGCCTGCTAGGCTGCCTCAGCATCAACTAGAGACACAATGTCTCGTATCCCCTGACGGTCTTCTTCCGTCAACTCGTACTCATCTTCCGCGGGGCGTTTCCCCGGGTTCCTCCCAGTATCCTCATTGTTTGCCATCCTGTAAGTCCTAAATCAGTAAATAATAGTCAACAATAATAACATATTAGTGTGCAATGTCTAGTGTAGTGTCTAATGTTGAGCAATGGCTATAGTCTAAGTTTACTACATGCAAGCCTAGTTCTCTATAACCAAGTCTCCGATACCAGTCTGTCACACCCCCAAAATCTCAGGTGTGGTGTCAGTCTACTCGGGTGTGACGTGGCCAGAATCGCAGCTCATGGTCATATAGAACAACTCTACATGTGTTTTCAAAATGCATTGTTTGACATAAATTCAACCAAACAGTTAAATAAATAAGCAGCGGAAAATAGTATGCAACAGAAAATATGTTTAACATGACAGCGGAAAATAGAATGTCAGACACTACATAGTTTAAATACAAGGCATAAATAAAATTGTTTGTTCAAAAGACATAATATGAATGCAAGCGGATCCTATGCTCGGTTCCCTAAGTGCATTCCTGATTTCCATCGCAGCTAGTTACCTGAGAATACAAGTTGAAGAAAAAGTGTCAACACAATGGTTGGTGAGTTCGCAGGTTTTGATTTACATAATAGTAATAAAACATGTGTCATGTCGTTTATCAAATGTTAGTCCCGAGCCCTAGGCTCGAAGTGTTAGTGCGTCCCTACCGAACTAGACTTGTTAGTCCTTGCCTCCTCTATGTCTCGTAATAACACAACAAGATAGGTCGAAGTTACAAGTGTCCCGACCTCCAGTCAGTATTGTGCCACGTGGGGTTTGTCACACCCAAATGGATCCATTCAAAGACTTTGTGAGGGCTTGTTATGATTACAACACTTAAAGTTTGTCTAATAAACCATCATACACATAAAATGTTTGTAATAGCATAAATATTTGACTCGATTCAACAAGTATTCTCCCCCTATATGGAAAAGTTTGTAAAAGAGTAAAGAGGGGATGTAATCTCACCTTAGTGAAAATGAACAAGTGCAAGCATAAGCTCCTGCTTGGAAGGCGTGTCGGTCACTGGCTACCTATATCGTATACCATACGTGAGTTCGTGTAAGTGACCGTGTTTGTGCTCGTGTTTGTGCTCAACAACCCTTGGTTGTTCATGTTTGTCCGTGTCTGTCCACATTGACCGTGTTGCTCGTGTTGGTCCACATTGACCGTGTTTACTATGTTTGACCGTGTCTGACTGTGTTTGACCGTGTCAATTCAATGACCCGTTGGTGAACCATGTGTCGGTTGTGATTTGTGTAACATTCATGCTTGTGCTCGTAGTGTGCAAAACGCGCAATTCGCGTTCATGAACAACTTACTATTTAAAGTAAGTTTCCATTTATGGCAAGTTCTATAACACATATCATTTTTAAAGTTCTAGCATGCTCGTTAATCTTACGTGATCATGTTAACACTTAGCACATTATCATAAGTTATCAAATAAGCACACAAATCGTTTTCATATATTAAAGTTTCCTTAAAAGGAAAGTTTCTTAATTCTAGCAAGGATGTTATCAGAAACCATCTAGCTTAGCATACAATCATCATATCAAAGCATATGAAGTCATTTAGCACTTACAAATCTTGTTTTATACATAAAAATGGAGTTTTCTAAAAATAAAGTTACTATAAATAGTAACTATGACAAATATCATTCAAAGGATTATTATAAGCATTCTTACACCATTTTCATGTCAAGTAACATCAAGTAATACCATTTAACATCATTTAAACATGTTTATCTAGTCCAAATTATCATCTATCATGATTTATGCCACAAAAGTTACTAAATATAGTAACTTGGTCTTAAATGACCAAAATCAACTCCCAATCTAATCCTTTAGCATTCTATCATCATATTATTGCTCATATAACACATCTATACACATGCATGATCATATTCTCATCAATATCACCATATTGTAATGTAAAAGTTACTAATAATATTAGGTGTTGTAAATACTCACATTTTAATCATTTCAACAACATCTAGTCATGTATATCATTACCATCTTCATCAATAATCATCAAACGTTCATCTAATAGCCTTAGATCATACATGCATGTAGGCATTTTGCCTATTCACGACCAAATCAAGAAATCTTCATATACACATCATCATGAATCATCAAAATATCATTATAGACCGCCAAATATCATATAAACATCATCAAACCAGATCCAAATGTCAAGAAATTCGTGCATGTGATGGTGTAGTGCATGCATGTGGGTTTTAGACCTTGCATGTGTGTGTAATGGTGTGAAAAGTGTATTTTAGTCATGGAAACTACCTTGAGATGCTCTAGAAGTCTGAGATGGGCCTTGGACAGCAGCTAAACACTCCTGGAATGTTTTAGAACGACTCCACAGCAGATGCAAGTCGTTGGTGGTGCTTGGAAGCTTTCCCTCGATTCCTTGGGTCTTCAAATGCTCAAGTCTTGAGCTCCAATGGCTTCCAATGGCTTCTAAGGGAGGTTGTAGGTGGTTATGAGGGAGAAGAAACCGAATGATGGCTTGTGAACTCGGGGAAAGTGTGTAGGAGTAAGATAGAAATGATTTTCTTGGAGTTTTAAAGATTTGGCGTCTGGGTAGCGTCCGTACCGCTGAGAGAGTCCCAGATGCTCTTTGCGTACCGCGATGAAATTCGGGATTTCAAAATCCCAGCCCCTCATCGCGTACCCCCATGTGCCTCTCTGAGGTCCTTAGCGTACCGCGACGAGTCTAGGAAGAGCCCATTAGGCCCAATTTCAATGGTTTGATCCGTTCTTAGCCATTTTCACGCTTACGGACTATCGTTCGACCTCATTTGAACTTCCAAGTTCAATGTTTGAGTGTTTTATGAGGTTTCCAGTGTTTTGTTACACAATGTACTAAACGTTCACCAACATTCGTGTTTTCTTAGACACTTGTGTGCGTGTTGCGATAATTCTCCGAATTATCGTGTTCGTACTGTCATGCAACGTGTCACACTAAATTAAACTATTTCTAGTGCCACGTGTACAAATATCATTTAAATAAACATTTAAATAAATAGAAGCTGGCCTAGAATTTACGGGGTGTGACAAGTTACCTTTCCATCGTTCCTAAGTCAATGTCGATTCTGTAGTATCGAAGGGAAGCCATGGGAAATTCTAAGTATTGTGTCAACCGTATTAGTTTCGGCACTTATCTTAACAGCTCAATACCCCTTGATATTGAACCAAGAAGGAAGTCCAAGTGATTTTAACATAAAATGGATCAAGCATAACTGACTTTAAGTATCAAACAACTTAGGTGAACATAGTAGTATCGAAGGGTCTTCCATGATTGTGTATAAGTGTTTCATCGACACAATTAGTGTCGACATACCCTTAAACAGCCTCAGCCCCTTCGAAATTAGTCTCATCCATGTGATCCAGGTAACACTAAGCTTAAATAAACCAAATAGCATCGGTTCAACAACTAGAACATGAAATGAACATCAAAGGGTCCAAAAGACCCAAATATGGGTTAGTTTGTATTCTAAGTGTTCACGATATATAGTACTTGAGTAACCAAGTTACTAAACTTGATGATAACTTGGTTATAACATGTGTAACTTGATAACAAAGGTCAAATAAATGTAACTAAGTTAAGACCAAGGGTGAGGGACAAACGGAAATGTATGCATGCAATACATGCATGCATGATTGATTGAACCCTCACCACCTTCGCAAAAATTAGTAGCATGTAAGGGTTTTAATGCCAAAACATGTTTAGAACTTAATCACATTAAACTTTGAACATGGCTTAAGACCCTAGATGTAATACTAATCATGTTAGAATGTCTAGTAACTCACATAAAACTAAGTTAGATCACTTAGATAATAACATGATTCCAAAGACAAATTCTACAAAGACTTTTCATTTTAAAACATGATTACTTAAATTGTCCCACCCCGAGGTGACGAGCTGGATCAACTTTTGTAGCAACAATTCCGGAACAGTAGTTCGAAATAGTAGGAATATACAGTAGATATTTATACGAAAACTATTTTATAAAGACTTTGTGATAATTCTATGTGAAACAGTTATGCAAAATAGTTTAGAGATACAATACTAACAAATAACACACACAGACACAATCCTTACATGAGTAAAATGTTAAACTATGTTATGATACTATATGTGGTTGTTAGATAGGATACTATTATGTATAAACGTATGCGAGGATAACCAGACTAAAACTGTATTAGATGTCGTTACTGGAATATTAAACTAACAGTGTATTTGTGTGGGTGATGATTTGCACAAATATATTTGTAAGTTTAACGTTCTGACTGGTATCTTATAATTGGAAAATCAAATCGAAAAGTAAAGTTTTCTTCGTATTTGTTCAGGTGACGATTCGTATGAATATGCGTGAAAACAATACGATCCGGTGAAAAAAATAAAAATAAACGTTTTTTTTGAAATTTTAAAAATAAAAAAAAAGATATTTAGTTAATTTATTAGAAATTACCATTTAAAATAATTTAAGAAGGTCTATTTTTTATAACGTTACGTTATGTTACGCGCGATTATGAAAACGATGCGTTGAAATGAAACCAAATGAAACTGAACACACCCGAGCTATAAAAGCCCTAAAAACACTCCTTCCCTTTCATTAAATTGCAAACCCGCCTCCCTCCTTGTGACAACCAGTACCGGATCGTTCGGCAATCCGTATGGTATGTGTACTTTCACCTTTTACTATGTGTAAATACAATGTGAATAACAGTTGTGTGACAACAGGACTAAGAAAACAAATAACAGTTGTATGTGTTTAAGTGAAAATTTAAATACAGTAAATACAAAAATTCACGTGAAACAACAGTGTGAGAACAATTAACGAAAACATATCGGTTGTGATATGATCTTCACAAATAACAGAATGCAGAAGACCGATAATTCTATGAGTAAACAAGGTGAAACAAGTGTGATTATGTGCAATTAGGTGTGTTTAGTTGAGTTCGTCAGTGAGAAAATTCAATGCAAAACAGAAATTCAGTATCGTATCAGAATAATAAACTGACAGTGTGTTTACGTAGGTGACGATTCACACAAACATATCTGTGAGTTTAATGTTCTGAACGATGACTGAAAAGTAGAAAACAAAAATCAGAAAGTAAAGCCGTTGTTGTGTTCGTTCGGGTGACGATTCGAACGAATACGCTCGATTGCGATATGATCTGACTAAACGAAATTTATAAATGATCTAATAATAATAAAATAAGAAAAATTAGATAAGAAAATATTTACCAGGAATTACCACCTTAGAAAGATTTTTGAAAACTATTCATTAACAAATCGTAAATTCGCGTATTATGTTCCGTAATTGTAACAAAAACGAGAACCGAGCAAACCGAACGAACCCGAACACACACGAGGTATAAAAACCTTGAACTTCATTAATTTTCCATTTAATTCATCACCTACCTCACCTCTCTCTCTCTCTTTCGGAATTCTCTCTCTCACACTAGAGAACACATACAAAAACCATCACAACTCTTTCAATTCTTGGCCAAATCTCTCAAACTTGGTATCAAATCGAATCTAGGAGCATCCTCTACACGAAAGTACAAACGATCGGCTTCGAAATCCATCGAATCAGAGGTAAACTTCGTTGCAAGTCACAGAAATTTAGGGTTTTCTATAACCCTAATGTAAATGAGGTGTTAACCGGTGTTAGACCAACAAAATCCTTAGGGAAATCACTTAAACAAATGATAAACATGTGGGATGCCATGAATGAACTACCATTTCGCAAAGGGATAGCATGGGTGTTCGGATGCAGCTCGACCGAATGGGGCTGCACGAGTGAGGCTAGGGCCGAATGAGTACTCCCACTCGCATGGGCTTGAAGACTGAAAGAGCAGCCGAGCGAATGGCTGCTCATGGTGTTCCATTCGCAAGCATAGGGTCCATTCGGGTGATCATACTCATTCGTATCTCAGAATCATTCGCTCCAAGACCGGGATTTCCATTCAGGTGGATAGGACCATTCGCACTATAAGATCATTCACCCCAAGACCGATATCCCATTCGTATATGGATGCTCATTCACACAGCAGATCTATTTATTCCAAGGCTTGAAAATGATAGCCTTACTCAAAAGTCATATAAAAATATATTTCAAGTTACCAATAATCACTAGAGTTACTACAAAGTTGGTGGAGCATGTTATTAGACCAACTTAACAACAATTAAATTCCTTCATAAAGTGTTAAGGGGTTAAGCTTATAACTTATTCCTTATGTTAACACAATAAAATAATGAGAATCACTTCAAGGGTTATATAAGTATACTTAATAATTTAAAATTAATAAACCTAAGTTATACTTGGAATCTCTCTTGATTCTCAAACTTTTACCACATAGCATGGTTATAGTTCAAGATAATCATAAATCAAGAAGATGTAACATGCTAAGCCTAGCCTCAAAGGGTTTAGGTCTTAGTATAGTGTATAGTCACATGGGTTCAAGAATGGGTTAAGTATTAATACATTGTACAGAAGTGAATTAGGACCAAGTGATAACAAAAGATTATAAGTTTTAGTCAACTTTGGGGCCAACACACACACCCCCCATAACTTATACTTATAAGTTACACGCAATTGAAATCAATATAGGATCGTGAAACCAACCACAAGAACAACAACGAGCGCATGCATTCTTTTAACACTTAGTCAATCACTTCAGCTACCAGGTGAGTTCATATGCCCCTTTTCTAATCTTTTGAATTCAAATAGCGGGGCTGAGAAACATGCTAAGACCTTTAATTACTTAAAAGTTTTAGTGCAATATTTCATTTATTCTATGATTTAGATAATGTTGATTTCTCTTTATTATCACATATCATTTCATGTATGCTTGTGTGTTTATGACATGTTTGAGAAATCAAGGATGAATCATGAAATATAGTTTCATGATTTCATCAACACAATAAAATAACGCAAGTTATAAGATTAAATTTTATAACACTTGTTATTATTACCAAGATAAACAGGGGATAACACTGAGACATTTACAAATGACATAAAGAATGATAATCATGATAACATAATTTCATGATGATAATATCATTCACCACATTTGTTAACATCGTGTAATAAGACAAGTTCTTATAACACATTGATAAAACTATGAGATCACATAAAACTGAGAACATGTAACATTGAGACAATAACATTGGGGAACACAATCAATAATTACTATTAAGACTGTTGCATTATATCATAACAATCATGTGTTCATGAGATCATGTCCAGTCGTAAGTCCCTTACAAGTAAATCGTTTACCATTGATTTAGTGCGACTAAACATACGATAGCATAGTAGTACCATAGGTTTGACAAACCGCTGGCGAGTGAGGCCGGTACGTTGATCATATTTTTATCATTGGCCGTTATCGTATGACCGGTAACAGGGCGGCATCAGTCAGGTTTGGTAAATGACACATGGTGATATTAATTTACAGAAACTAATTGTAATTAAATCCTTCGATTCTATTAACTGGTAGACTGAGGAATTGATTTTCTCTCATGTCATAAAACTGGTGATAGTTTCATTGAAGGCACTGATTCTATTGAGACTACAAATGGGATGGAGGTAAATTGGATGCATTGTGGTCTGATTACGTGAGGACCACAATGGATCCCATTTAGGCTCCACACATTCAAGATTGTTAACAATATGAATAAGGTAACTATCACTCCTATTATTAGAAGTGAATTACAGTTAACCCTACAATTGAGAGAATAATAATAAGGGTAAGATTTGATAAATCTGTTTTCCTTAAAACACTGAGGGTTTATCATCACTTAGGTTTGATAACTTACTTCCATCATATTCTTTTATTCTATACACATAACACTATGGGGTGAACACATGTGAGATAGAAATGGGTATCCGTAGTTGTATTGCAAGTGGTGTTGAATTCTGTTCAGTATGCGGTGGGATGTCGGATGGGGCTTGTCCCCTATGTATGCCCTATATATAAGCATGCTTGATTTGGATGAAATACTATTTGTAAGTATAACTATGGAGAGGACATTGTGAGACGGATGAAACATTTATCAATAAGACTTGTGTATGACATTGTGATTGTCAATGACAATAAATCAATTGTTTTCAATTACTAAACTTATGAACTCACCAACCTAGTGTTGACTTTGTTTAAATGCATGTTTTTCTCAGGTGACGAACAGGTTTAGTCACCATACTCAGGATGCATTAGCTAGTGTACTTTTATAGTGGACCTAGCTACATTTTGTGTGCATATCCTTTTGATTACAAATTTTGGTGAATCACTTTTGTAAATCTTGTGCAGATACAACATAGAAAACTTTATGATTTTTTGGGTAGATTTACTTAGTTAAATTTTGAACATGACAATGTAATTTAACTTTGTAACTCTATATCAATGTCATATTAGCATTTCTATTTATATATCTTATGCATTGTAAACAATCTGATCATGTCGATTATCATTATGATATCGCGCCCCGAGAACCTTCCGCCCGACGGGAAAGTCGATCCAGCCCGCCGGCTCGGGGGGTGACACTCCTCTCTCCATTTTCGGCCAACTTTCTCTACCTTCAAGCACCCATAACTCACTCAATTCTTCACCAATTAAAATCGACGTTCTAGCAGTCAAAACGATCCTAGGAATGAAGATAACACGAAAGTATAAAGGATTGGAGGTGAAACGAGCTAGATCGATCACAACTCTAGAGAGATGTTGCAGATTTGTTAGGGTTTTCACCATTTCATCTAGGTGAGCTTTGGAACTGGTTTAATCACTTCAAAACAGTTAGGATATGCACAAAATTGATCTAGGAACTCCTGGAACAAGTTTAATTAAGGTTTGGAAGGATTAAAAATGGATGAAGGAAGGTGGGGAATAGTATCGAAGCTGTGAAGGGTGCAAAACCTTAGTTTCGACGAACACCATCTACATCAGCTCAAATCTTGTCGATACTGCTAAGTTCGGCAGTCTAGAATCGATGGGGTCAGGTCGAGAATATAAATATCAAAGATCTCCAAAGCTGGGTGCCTACATGGCCATCGATACTAGTAGTCTTGATGGCCTAAAGCTGGACAAACACCCAAGCTTTGATACTATAGAATCTATGGAGCTGCATTGCTGTTCAACCGGTCATTGTCAATACTAAAACCTTCGATACTAGTTCCAATCCATTGATAGTAGCACATAAATTCAATCCAAGTAGATTAAGCCTAGAATCAACTGTTAAAGGCTAAAAATGAAGTCGTGGGTATGGATTAAAGATAGTAGTAACATCAGTGCCGGAACCGCCTCCGGAACAGTGATCTCTACAGTACAGGAACAGTAAAACAGGTATGAATCATACACATTTCAGTAATTTTCATATTCATAGCATTTATCATTATCATGGTGAGTTGTCATAGAACAGTTTCAGACACATTTAACAGAAACACAGTTCAGAACAATGGTTCTTGAGTCGGATAATTATCTGGCAATACAGAACCATCATGTGATTATTTGTTTAGGATTTATTATGTATAAACGTATGTGAGGCCTTACAGAACAAAACACACGAATATTGTTATGTGAATGCTAAATTGACGGGTTATTCGTATAGGTGACGATCTGTCCGAATATATCTGAAAGTTTAACGTTCTGAATGATATTCTATAATTAGAAAACAAGGTTGAAAAGTATAGTTATCGCCGTGTTCGTACGGGTGACGATTCGAACGCATACGCGCGACGACCGTACATTTCGATTTAAATAGTTAAATTTTGTTTTAAATTTTTAATAAATAAGAAGATATTAGTTAATTTATTCGGAATCACAACCTTGAATAATTAAAAGATTTCTAATTTTATAATCGTGTCGTTTTGTCGCGAAAACTACGCGAAACCGGCACGTTACGCGAAACCGAACGAGACCGAACGACCGGGTACCTTGAAACCATTAGATGAGGCATTAAATTACCCAAACCCCCACCCACCAACCCTCTCTCTCTCTTCATTTCGTTTCTCCCTCTCTCTCTCTAAGAAGAACCAAGATCCATCTCCTCTTTAGAAGATCATCCTCAAATCTTCATTGTTTCAAGCAAGATTGGTGTCATTACGATCCTCTCATCTTGTAGATCACGGAAGTACAAGAAAAACAAGTATCTAACCGTGGGAATTGAGGTAAACACCCACTTTAAATTCGGTTTTATAATATGTTACAATCCTTAGGGTTTTCATCGATGTTGTAGCCATTTTTTTTTACACAATAGTAAGCACCTAGATGACTCGAATAACCAACTAGAAATAGGGTGGGATTTGTGTTGTGATCGATTGGCACTAGAACAGGGAAGAAGTTGCAGGTTCGTGAGCTAAGGAGCTGGGTGATGATGCTGGTTCGCTGGCCGAACCCCTACAAACCTAGCCGAACCATTTTCTGATGCAACGAACCCTGCACCCACGTGGGGGACTCCTGCAACGAACCTGTGATCAACCTGAGCCGAACCCTGCAACCACCTGCCCCACGAACCTGGAATCTTTCGGCCAAACCCTCCTTGCAAGCCGAAGTCTCTTCAGCCGAACCCATGATTCGCGAACCTGTCTCGGCCGAAGCTATGAGATCACAACGAACCTTAGCATGACAAAACTTAGGAGCCGAACCCTAAGGGTTCGGTGGTGTAATGGGCGAACCTTATGCCTATGTTAGCCGAACCTAAGGAGGTTTTCTAATAAGGTTCGCTGCCTTGGATGAGGTATTGAGCCGAATTATTATAAAACCCGTAATTTCCTTGATGCATGTGGATATATGACCAACAAAACAAGGGTAAATGATCTAGGGAATGGTTAGATGACCATGAAAATCCTAAGGAGCATGAGAAGTTAAGTCTATAATGAACATGCATGGGTTATTTAGTCATGGGTGTGCATGGATTACATGGATGCATGGGACTAATACTAAGTGTTAGATATAAGTAATGGGAAATAAGGAAACCACATTGGGGGATAGAAGTTATAAAATTAATATCCTAATTTCATATTAACAACTCGCAATGAGTGGTTAACATGAATAATTCGGATATCTATGTCATATGGATCAAACATTTGTGATTACGATCAAGGGTGAATCAAGAGTTTGTTATTGGGCTTAAATGGGCCCAATGGGACTTAATTAAGTCCATCAAGTATTAAACGTTTAATTAAATTTTTGTATTGATGTTTTAAATATAAAATTGGAAGCATGAATGTTTCAATTAAAATTAATAAGTGTCATTGATTTCTTCAAAGTTTATTTAGTTATAAAAGTTAGTTGTAATATCATTGATTGTGATTTGTCATAAAATAGACAATTTAATTGTCTGGGATTGTTTTGAAAACAAAGGAAACTCTGCCGAAATTTTCTAAAATATAAAAGTAGTTATTATAATTAATCATGGGAATTGGGATCATAAGAAGGGTAATTAAGATAGATTAGATCTTAGATACACTTAGTACTAAGACACTTAGTTGCACACACAACAAGACTCCAAGTCTTAGGCACAACGACTACTACGCGTACTTATTATGTTCGAATTCTTATAAAATAACTCAGGAACCGAAGAAACTTAGCTTATATACAGGAGCGCGCATTTGTGTTAGATCAAATTACATAGCAGCACAGGTGAGTTCATTGCCCCTTTTCAAACATTTTTGTTTTAAAACGCGGGGCTGAGAAGCATGCGTAAACTGTTCATTTAAATTGTTTACTTGAATGCTTTTAAATTATATGTTTTACATATGTATAAATGTTATCCTAGATCATATCTAGGAAGATTTTATGCAGGTTATTAACTGATTTACTTATTTATTAAGTGAATAACCAAGTTAAACTAAACTTTTCAACAAGTCAAAACATTTCAAACAAATCAAAACAAACATTTTGACAAATCAAGTGGGTTCAAGGAATCAAATCAAACATTTTGACAAAACAAGTGGGTGAATTCAAGGGATCAAAACAAACATTTTGACAAATCAAGTGGGTGAATTCAAGGAATCAAATCAAACATTTTGACAAAACAAGTGTGGGACATCAAGACATCAATAAAACAATCTTTGCAAAGACAACATTCAATGTTCTATAAACCAAGTGTTTGTTGAACAATGAATCAAGTGTACAACCGATCAATGAATCTTGTATTCTATGATCAACACATTAAGTACATCTTGTGACAGAATCAGACGATCATTAAATCATTTTTAAGGGATAGTATGGGAAATATCAGAGATAACATATGCCAACACATTGAATCCAGAAATCCTATATTTCAAGAAGTCCTAGCTAGACTGATTGACTTGTAGGTCTTATGTTTGATGATATTTACAGAATTCCCTAACTACTAAGTACCTAGATTGACAGACTAGTCTACTCGAGTATGACCATAGGCCCCAATCATAAGGACTTAGATTTTATTAAATGTTTATTTACTTGTTTAATTAAGCATTTATAACTGTTTATACAATTGTGTGGTTGATCATATTGTGTGATGAACTTATGAAATCATCAGTGGATTTCAAATGATTGTAATTACAGGGACGACAAACAGAAGAGTCATGAGGTTAGGGTCTTTACCAAAGGAGGTTTTCAAATCATTTTCAAATCATGTTCAAATCATTTTCAAATCATTTTCAAATACTAAACTACATGAACTCACCAACCATGTGTTGACCTTTATTTTTGCATGACTTCTCAGGTGACGAACAGGTCAATTAGGAAGTCATTTCTTTTGGACTAGGACTTCAGATAGAAGACTTAGTATTTTGGACCTGCATATTTTTGAAGACATCATTATACAATTTATTTTGTATATCTTGTGTAAATACAAGATAGTTATTTTATGATGTTTACAATAGATTTACATTGTTAAATTATAAACAATACTGGTGTAATTTAACTTTGTAATTCTATTTTATTTAGCATTTCTCATTTATATCATGTGCAATGTAAACAATCTGATCACTTCTGATTATCACTCCCGATATCGCGCCTCGGGAACCTTCCGCCCGACGGGGACTCCGATCCTACCCCGCCGGCTCGGGGTGTGACAGTATTGGTGGGTGTTAACCGAATTGACTCATCTTCAATACTAAGGTCTTAGCTAAAAACTAACATGTTATAACTCACTAACTTAAACAAATGCTTTATGAACATCTTAATGCCAAGAACAATCAAATGCAAGAGCAAAACAAGGGAGCTAAGGTTGATAATGTCGGCTAAAAGCTATATATGTGATCATGTGTTGCATGGATCTCTAGCCTTTGATATTATCATAACCATCATCGATACTAATTATGGATTATCAAATCCAATTGGATTAGTGTCAAAAGATCACTTTCAATCATTTACAATGGTTAAGTCCACATAACAAATATCAAAGAAACTTATAAGAACTTAGGTTATACTTGATTAAGTTAACCTAAGTCCCAACATTTCAAACTTTATATTTTCATAAGTATACTTACATTTTGTTAAAAGGTATTACTTAATTGTATGTATTTAAAAGTTAAAAGATAACCATTACTTATTTTGCAAAGAGAATAAGGTTTTATAAATAAATTAACTTTCTTTTATAAGTATGCACACATTTGCAACAACTTTCTTTTATATTTTAAAATATATCTTTTAAACATAAACTTTTCTAATTGGTATTGTGCTTTAGTTATTCTCAAATTTTGTGCTATGTATACAATCTGATCTTTTTTATTACCACATGATATCGCGCCCTAGGACTGTTCCGCCCAGCGGGAAAATCGATCCAGCCCGCCGGCTCGGGGTGTGTCAACCTTATCGTCGGTCAGAATCGTCTCGAGGCGCGATATCAAGTGATAATCGAAATGATCGAATTGTCTTTACAACACATGATATATAATGAGAAATACTAAATTAAACTAGAATTACAAAATTAAATTACATAAGCCTTGCTCCATGATTTAACAATGTAAATCTACCAAAAAGAATCATTAGTAATCTATCTTGCTTCTGCACAAGATATACAAAAGTGATTCACATGATGTCTTCAAAATATATGCACATAAGAGTAGCTAGGTCCACTGCTAAGGCCCACTACCTATAATTCTGAATCCTGGTGACTAAATCTATTCGTCACCTCAGAAAGCATGCAAGTAAAACAAGTCAACACTTGGTTGGTAAGCTCATATAGTTTTGTAGTTTGAAAATGTTTAAATCAGTTTTCTCAAGTTATATTCCCACTAGTGTCCTCACCTTAGACCTCAACACCGATAGTGCCCCATCCAGTTAAGTGATGTTTATGTATAGGGCATACGTAGCACGAGTGGAGCCACCAGCCCACCACTTGCTTAACTGAATACGGCTTTATCGTTATTAGAAACCAAGATTTATACACAACACTCATACACACCTTTGTTTTCCCTTAATTAGTCATAATCAAAAGTTGTTAAATTTATATAATAATATCCCATTTGAGTAATGTTTAATACCAGAACCTAAGTCCTAATAAACACTTGGTGTTTAAAAGCTATATTTAGTCATTCATTCCCATCGATCCCTTAAGTTCTCATTGAATGGGTTCACTGCTTCTCACTTCCAACTAAAAGTGACTGCTGGCATATTTTTGTGAAGGAATTAGATTGAATAGCTATGTGGTTAACACCAAGTCAAATCACTATACTACTAATATACATCCTTTCTTATTGTGTTTATATTTTTACTGAGCCTTCACAATTGACTGTAACTAAGCAACACCATGGTTGACGTAAAGTCAACTCGACCTTTGCTAGTCTACAGTTCAATTATGGTTGATTTAATAGCAGTGTCTGTCTAATTATCATCACTCATGTGTTCGTTTACCAAACCTGAATGTTGCCACCCTGTTACCGGTCATACGATACCGACCGATATAGTGACATAAATACGCACAATGTACGGACCTCCTCGCTGGAAATTTGTCAAACTTATGGTACTAAAGTTACCGTCGGTCATCGCCTCTGCCACTTAATGGTAAACGCACTAAAAGGGACTTAATGCAGTTGAATTCTCATGTGGGCACATGATAACAATGATTTAATGTAAACAGTCGTAAGTAATATGGTTATATAGTCACATTGTCACCATCTCATGGTTTTAAAAATTGTCATTTCAATCACTATCACACCCCGACCCTCATCGGAAATCTTAACAGAGTCTTAGTGTCGACAGTAATTAACAAAAGCATAAGTTACGCGACTGATTTAATTAAAACAAGGATATTTATATAAAAAGTTATCGATAATTGCTAAAACATTACATGTTTAACAAACATCAATTTTAACATCTAGATAACCGGTCCCAGATAAATATCCCAAAGCACGCTTGCTAACTAGAACCGGTTTCCTTTCCTTTCCCATCATCATGCTACTTACCTGAGAAACATACCAAATTTAAAAGCAAGTGTCAACCAAACGGGTTGGTGAGTTCACATGTTTTCATATAAAAACATGTAAGCAAAGGAAAAGAACGTAATGTACAAAAACATCGTGATAGAGAACTCATTGTAGACTAGCTAGGTACTATGATACGATAGACACCATGAGCCCACAATCAAACCAAAACCAAGATGTGAACACCCCTCAACATATATTGCTTCCGTTACTCACGGACCATGACAGCTGGTTGGGGAGTGGGTTGCCAAACCCGATAGATCTACCAATATATCATGCGGTCCCTCCCCTGAGACTAATGATTATGACTGCAGGAGAAAATCCCCTCTGGAGTAAATACACAGAGAACACATATACAAATGGCAGCACTTACTCAAGAGCTATCTAAGTCACATATCACTCCAAACCATACATTACAATTTAAATCTTTCTTTTCCCTGTATGTTTCTCCCTTGGTTTATCAAAAACCAAAAACATTATTAAAAAGGGGCCATGAAACTCACCTCAATCCGTTCCTTCTAGAACAGAGATTCCCATATAACCCGACTGTTCTCACTAGCGTCCTAAAACCCAAGGGACACATTAACAGTCTAAATAAAAGTCCATCATGTAAGTTTTTTAGCCAACTTAACTAGACTTAAACACATTCCACTAAGGGAAACATATTTCACACAAACGACCCGTTGGTAACTTGAATTTAGTTATTTATCATAAATCATAAGTTAATTTTTAAATCCACTTGATTTTATACCTAAAATAATTCATAAATTCCCATAATTTACTGATAAAATTCTGTTAAAAATTTATTTAGTAGAAAACTCTATTTTTTAAAGGTTTTATCATATCAAAACATCCATTTAAGATAATAAAATTATGGCTAAGTTATTTAATCATTATTTATTATTTTTACAACAAAAATATTTATATTTTTAAGGATATTAAAGCTTTTAGATTAGATCTCATATATTTCATAAAATATCAATTATTATTATTATATATTTTTTTTAAATTCAAAAACTATATAAATAATTACGTGCATAACCATGCATGTATAGATATACAACCATCATGCATGTACATCATACTTTTTATACATATACTTATGTGTGTGTGTGTCTATATATGTATTCATGAGGATAATACATACACATGCATACATGACATAAAAACATACATGCATTCATATATAAATATACTATGTAGATAAACATACATGCATGTATGACAAAACCATACATATCCATATATATATTCATACATGTATTCATGCATATATACGCACATATATATAAATACGAACACATATGTTCATGTATGTTACTATCTCTCATATAGATACATACATACATATATATATATATACATGCATAGGTACACGTATGTGATCAAAATCACCATCCAAGCATCATCCGCCTATGTATATATGTATGTATATTTGAAAGAGTCATATACATCCACATGTACATACATTACGGCCACACATACATACATTTATGCACACACAATATCATCTTTTATACCAAAACCCAATTGATTTAAACTCATTCTTTGGGTGAACAACTTGTATAAAACCAAATGTCTGGAGATGTTACCTTAATCAAGTTAACAAAGTGAGTGTTTCTTGATCAAAACCTTCCAGTGACACCAAAATTATCCAAGAGTTAACAAAAATGGAAGATAAAAGCTTGAATTATTATAAAATGATGGTTTAGTGAAAGAGAAAGGGAGGGAGACGTACAAGAATAGAGAGAGAGAGTTAAAGGGTTTCTTGTAAGGGTGTAGAATGATGATGGTTTGGGAAATGATGGGATTTTGTAAGATTTTAAACATCTTACTTTGATATTTTCATGACATGTGTCATCAACATGTTAGCACAAGAAAAATGGCAGGGCTTTGAAAGGTATAACATCTATAATCTGAGTCCTGCGGTGTATAGATTGTGCACCGAAAATTCGGTAAAAATCCGATTTTTAATCTAAAATTAATAGAATATTTAATCGTACCAAAACGATTAAATTTTAGTAAAAAACAATGACCTTAAATATTATTTGGATAAGTAATTTCGTTTTGCCCGGCTAAAACGCAGATAAAGTCAGTTGTAAGTAAAATTAATTGTTAACATCAAAATTCACGGTTTTCATCGTTAACTTAATTTATCTATTTATGATTTATTATTTAATGCTAAACCAAGCATATCTACTAAATTCATTAATCGAGTCATCACCAACGTTTGTTAAAACACCGCCGAACGGTATCGAAAACTCGAGATTTCATCAAATGCAAATACATGCATTTAAACAACACTCTGTGCTAGACTTTTTAATCAACATTAATTTAATAATAAATATTAAATTATTAACGCATTTAAAAATCGAGTTTACTACACGAACCATTGCGGATCATTATTCGTAAAATTACCGGATGTCATAATCACATAGTTATTTCACCTCATAGACATATCAATCTCTTTGTTATTAAGACATTATTTGGTTTTAGCATAAATCATAGTCATACCCATTTTGATATTCCATAGTTATAGTTACGAACCTTTGAACAGTCTTATTGACACACAAATAGTAATAAACATACTCAAAAATAGATGCAATAATATAGGCATAACCTATATTGTCACATCACTAAAGATATTTGAGCAACACCTTTAAAAGATTTAGCATGTTTCTCAACCCCGCAATTACAAATAAAAAAGATTTGAAAAAGGGGTAAATGAACTCACCTTGATGTTGTGATGATTGACTGATAACAAGAATGCGCGTGCTCGTTGTTGTGTAGTTTGTATTCAAAGCCCTGTGTTTGATTAGTTTGAGGTTCACAAGTTGTAAGTGTGGGTTTATGTTATAAATTACTCTAACAGATGGTTTAACTTGTTATTACTCTTTGTTGATTACATTGACTTTAAGCATGATTTGCAATAGAAGTATACTACTCATTAATCATGTAAATTAAAGTTAAAATTTATATTTAAGACATGTTACATGTAATAATGTTTGAAAATTTTTTGACTCCTATATGTTACTAACACATGTAATATAATATTTGCTTTCATAAAGTCTTTGTTATTAGTTTCATAGCAACTAACATATTCAGTAAATATTGATACTTTAAACTCTAAGTTTTATCAAATCATTTTACACCTGTTAAGTTTTTAAGTCTTGAAAATGGATACCACTAGTTTGTTTATAGTTTAGTTTAATCCCACCATCCTAAATTGACTCCCTACTCTTCAATTATATTTATTTGGTTCTTGATCATGCTTATAAAACACTTGGTTTATAATAGAAGTTGGTATCGATGGGCTGAACTCGATTGTAACATTAGTGTTTGAATAGTAGTTCAGAACAGTAAAATGTATAGTGGATTCAAGTATGAAACTCTGTGTAATGTTTATTATGTGAATTCAATATAAAACGATTATGAAATTCTTTCAGAAACACTGTGGAACCTAAGGAAACTATGGTTTTAACAGTCAGGCTTATGTCTGGCAACATGAATTTATTCGGTGCATGTTAGTTCGGATTTATTATGTATAAACGTATGTGAGAATGATTATAAAAAAACAATAGTGGACATCGTTGTGTGAGCATTAAACTGACAAAGTATTCGTGTGGGTGACGATTTGCAAGGATATATTTGTGAGTTTAACGTTCTGAATGATGTCTAACAGCTAGAAAATAATATCAGAAAGTACAGTTTTCGTCATGTTCGTATGGGTGATGATATGTACGAATAGGCGCGAAAACTGCACGATTCGACAAACAGTTAAATTAAACAATTTTGAAATTTTAAAATGTAATAAAAGATATTTAGTTAACTTACTAGGAATAACCACCTAAATTAATTTACGAATTTCTAATTTAAAATGTCGTAACGTTTCGTTATGAGAAAACCGAAACCGACACGTTTACGCGAAATCGAGCTCAACCAGATGAACCCGAATGTTTAAAAACATTCAAAAGAAATTAAATGTCATTAAACCCTCACAACTACCCACTCTCTCTCTACACCCGTTTCTCTCTCTATATCTTTTCTCTCACTAGAAAACCCTCAATTTCTTACTCAAATCTTAGTCAAATCGAGCAATTTTGGTGTCAAAACGACCGTAGCAATGTGTAGATCTTGAAAAGACGAAGAAATTGAGGTTAGGACAATCGAAATCTATGTAAAAATGAGCTCAAACGGGCTGTTTTTGGTGTTCATCATTTTCCGGCGAGCTGCACCTATTTTAGCCAGAATTCAACCCATAAAACCTTAGGCTCTTGCACAAAATCAACCTAGAATGTTAAGGAAAAACTGGGATTGAATTTTAGCATGGTTGAATTCGAGTTAGGACCTGGGTAGTATTAGTATCGATTTATGAATGTTTGAAGACAACAATATCGATGGTTTGGACGTGCACCAACTTCATCAGTTGATATTGCTAATATCGACATGCTAAATTCGATGGGGCCATGTCGAACTTATCAATGTCGACACTCTCCAAATATCTTAGCAACAAACTCCATCATACTGCTAGTATCGATGGACAAAGGGGGCATAGAACCTAGACCTATCGCACATGATAGTCTCGACAATGGGCTGGGTGTATTCCATCGATACTACTGAAAATGGGGCATTGATATTAGCTGATCATTGTCGATATTAATACCTAAACATAATCCAAGTATAATAAGTTTGGAATCAGCCTAAAACTCTTAGAAATGAAGTCGTGGGAGTTGTTTGAACAAGGTTATGTAACGTGGAATACTATTAGGGTTTTCAAGTATGTTAATCGATTTTGTGTTCATCGACACTAAGTCTTTCAAATAACAAAACTTTCCAAACTATTTTAAATATATGAATATGTGTTTTAACAATCATTTGGGCTTAAAACATTTGGATTTGTCTAATGGAACCACAACATAGGATGTTGATATCGAGGGTAGTATCGGCAAAGGCTCTAAGTTGTTAACTAAGTGTTAATCAAATGTTGAATAAGGGTTCAAGAAGGGTATGTTAACTTAGAATACTTAGAGAAATTATAGCAACACATTAGTAAGTTTATAGGACACTTAGCCGCTTACCGATAACAAAGCCCTATATACGTCAACTATAAATACTTATAGTATCCGAATAATAATAAATCAACTCAGGTATTGAAGCTACATAGTCTAAGAAGTACGAGCGCACATATATCTATTTCTTGGTTATTCAAGCATACTACAACATAAGTGAGTTCATTTGTCCCTTTTCAAAACTATTTTGAATTACTTCAGGACTGAGAAACATGTTTAAATATTTTAGATAAATGTTTAGACATTTCTTAAACATTTTATACTTATTCTTGATGCTAATATTCTATGCTCATATACTTAAATGATTTAAACTTATGATTCTAGAATACTTTGGACTCATGATGCTTGGATACTTTAAACTTATAATCCTTGCAATATTTGAATAATTCTAAATTTATGTTCTATGATTCTTATGATTCTTAGATACACTTGAAACTATATCCTAGGAATAATTAGACACTTAAACTCTTTAAAACTTGCATAATTGGAATATTAAATACTTGAAATGCTAAACTCTTATACTATGAGGAATGGGATTCCAGTTGGGAAGCAGGTACATGTGCACATGGTACGTGGAAAAATAAATACTTGATTCTATATGCTATCAGACTTCATAAGACAGGCTAATTGGCCTCCGTGAGTGTCTCTAGGATTCACTCCCATCTAGTCATTCAGTGCTCTTTGTTGTCAGGACCTTGCAAGACATATTGATTGGCCTCCATGCGTTGACATTTGGTCAAGCCCCTCTAATCATTCAGTGTTCTTCATTGTCCAACTATGGTTTTGTGATGAGTGACTTGGATGATTATGGTTCCATCTAGTAGACCGAGTGTCGTCATATGGTACCCTCTAACTACACAACCATGTGTTGACTTTGTTTTCTTACATGTTTTCTCAAGTGATGGACATGACTTAGTTAAGAATCAGGATTGCATACTAGGATGCCCATATAGAGGACCTTTTGGGAACCGCATATTTTGTTAATTACTTGCGAATCATTTTAATATCATGTACAGTTGCAAGATAGTGAACTTGTGATTCTTATTATAGGTTTACTTAGTTGAATTATAAAACATGACAATTGCAATTTAACATTGTAATCCTAGTTTAATATTATCGTGCTTTAGTTATTCTAAAATGTTGATGTTATGTATACAATCCGATCATCTTGATTATCACACGATATCGCGCCTCGAGACCTTTCCGCTCGACGGGAAAGTTGTCACATCCTCAAATTCCCACGTGTGGTGTGAGTCCACATGGGTGTGACGTGGCCAGAATCACAGCTCATGGTCATATAGAACAACTCTATATGCGTTTGAAAATACAACATTTGTCATAACACAACCAAACAATTTTAAATATTACAGCGGAAATAAAATATGTTTGTTAATGCAGCGGAAAATAAGATGTCAGACACTACATTGTCTAATACATAACATAAAATAATATAGTTTGTTCAAATGACATAAAATGAATGCATGTAATCCTATGCTCGTTCCTTATGTGCATCCTGATTTCCATCGCAGCTAGTTACCTGAGAATATATGTTTAAAAAGAAAGTGTCAACACAAAGGTTGGTGAGTTGACATGTTTTGATATACATAGATAATAATCAGAAAACGTGTGTCATGCTGTTTATTAAATGTTAGTCCCGAGCCCTAGGGTCCAAGTTTCAGTGCGTCACTACCGAACTATACTTCTTAGTCCTTGCCTCCGCCATGTCTCGTAATAACATGGCAAAATAGGTCGAGATTTCACGTGTCCCGACCTCCAGTCAGTATTGCGCCATGTGGGGTTCGTCACACCCAAAAAAATCTATTCAAACTCACTTCGTTGTTTGTACATTAATGGTAAGACTTTGTGAGTGCTTGTTATGATTACAACACTTATGTTTGTCTAATAAACCAGCATACACAAATGTGTTTGTAATAGCATAAATGTTTGACTCTATTCAACAAGTATTCATCCCCTATTTGAAAAGTTTGTAAAAAGTTAAAGAGGGGCCGTAAACTCACCTTAGTGATAATCAGATAGATAGCGTAAGCTCTTGCGTCATAGAGATGTCGGTCACCGGCTACCTATATCGCATAGGTTACGTGAGTTCGTGTAAGTGATTGTGCTCGTGTTTGTGCTCAACAACCCTCGGTTGTTATGTTTGCTCACGTTGGTCCACATTGACCGTGCTTGCTCATGTTTGATCGTGTTTGACCATGTTTGACCATGTTTGACCGTGTCAAGTCAACGACCCGTTGGTGAACCGTGTGTTGGTTGTGATTCATGTAAAATTCGTGATTGTAATCGTTGTGTGCAAAACACGCAAATCGCGTTCATGGACAACTTGCTATTCATAGTAAGTTTCCATTTATAGAAAGTTATATAACACATATAGTTTTTAAGGTTCTAGCATGCTTGTTAGTCCTATGTGATCATGTTAGCACATAACACATTGTTACAATCTAACAAATAAGCATATAAGTCACTTTCGTTCATTAAAGTTTCCTAAAATGACAAGTTTCTAGTTTTGGCATGCTTATCATCTAAATCACATATCTTATACTTACATTAATCATATTGCACCATGTTAAGCCATTTATCATGCTCGTAATATAACTAGTATCACTAGATTAAAATTTCACAAAATAAAGTTACTAAAAATAGTAACTATGACAATTACTCGTCAAATGATTATTCTAAGAGTTCCAAATCTATTTGTATACCAAATAACATCATATTACGTCCTTTATCATCATCTAAACATATCCATTTAGACCAAATCATCAACTAGCAATAATCAGGTTACAAAAGTTACTATAAATAGTAACTTGGCCTAAAATAACCACAATCAAATCCAAATCTATTCTTTAGCATCATAACATCATATTATCACCCAAATAACAAATCTATACACATGCATGATCATATTTCTATCCATATCATCATGTTGCATCGTAAAACTTACTAATAATAGCAAGTTCTTCCAATATCCCATTTTTGACTATTTTGACAATATCAAATCATGTAACACATTACGAACAACACCAACAAACATTTATGAACATCAAAATCATCTAACAAGCCTTAGATCATTCATGCATGTTGATATTTCGATCATCAAAGAACAAGTCATGCATTATACATACACAAATCATCATAGATCGTCAAAATACATCATCAAATACTCATAGATAATAAAAATCAGCAATAAAATGAACAAACCCAGATTCAAACTATCCAAATCTCGTGCATGCAAGGCTTGAGAGCTTGCATATGGGTTTCAAGTGTAGCATGTGTGTGTATGAGTGTTGAATGTGCATAATAACCATGGAAACTACCTCAAGAGGCTCAAGAATGTAAGGATGATGATATTTTTAGCCTCTCAAGCTCCTGAACAGTGGGTTTGAGCAGAATCGAGATGGTGGTGGGGCTCTCCAAGCTACAAGTCTTCAATACTTCAAGTTTGGAGCTTCAATGTGTTCATCAATGGCTTCCAATAGCTTCCAGATGTTGACAATGAGTGTAACAGGTGATTATGACGAGTAGAAGAGGCCTGGAACTCGAGAAGTGGGTTATAGGGTGGTTAAGAATGATTGCATCTTGGTTTTGTAATGATTTGGCGTCTGACAACCTTCGTGTACCGCCATGGAGATTCAAAATAGTCTCGGTGTACTGTAATGAATTTCGGGATTCAAAATCTTCGCCTCTTCGTCGCGTACCGCCATGGGCCTCCCCAGGGTCCTTCGCGTACCGTAACGAGTCCCGGAAGAGCCCAATAGGCCCAATTTCAATGGTTTAGCTCGTTTTCGACGTTTTCTCGCTTATGGACTATTGTTCGGCATCGTTTGAACTTTCAAGTTCAGTGTACGAATGTTTCGTGAGGTTTCAAGTGTTCTGTTACATGATGTGCTAAACATTCACCAACGTTCGTGTTTTCTTAGACACGTGTGTGCGTGTTGCGATAATTCATCGAATTATCGAGTTTGTGTCTGTGTTTGTATTGTTATGCTATGTGTCACACTAAATTGAACCAATTCTAGTGCCATGTATACAATTATCAATTAAATAAACATTTAATTAAAACAAATGCTGACCTGGATTTTACGGGGTGTCACATCATCCCTTTGTTAGAAAGAATTTCGTCCTGAAATTCAGCTTGCGCTGCCAGTGTTTGCCTGTTCCGCGAACAGGTGCGGGTACTTTCTTTCTCATTTGGTCTTCACGCTCCCATGTGAATTCTAGTCCGCATCACGAATTTCATCGCGCTTTCACTATCGGTACTCTCATAGTTGGTAGATTCCCTGGACTACAAAAATTGCCTTATTTATGATGATAACACCAGAGTCATCCTTTTTGTTTCTAAAGGCCCATGTGGTTCCAATTGGCAATTCCCCTTGGGCAATGGAACCACATTCCACACTTGGAGCTTGTGAAACCGCATCAACTTGTTGAGCTACCGGAAACCTCGAGTAGTAGCTGTTTCACCAGGAACAAGGCTTTAGACACTTAGTCAAAGCTTTGGTTTCATGTCCCTCTAAATTTTGCCCAAAGTTATTTTCGTTGTTTTAGTTTACTTGCCTATAATGAGTGAAGAGAAAAGATAGAAAGCACAAGGAAATTTGGGGAAGTAATCCTTGATTATTTAGAGAATGTTGGGACTTAAATACCCAAACATTCTGAGATACAAGACAAGAAATAATAAGACAAATAGCTGACATTGTTACAAACACTGATACAACAGACTAGTACAAATACAAAGTCATCAACAACGGAAACAAGAGTCTTCAGTAGTCTTCAGGTCTTCCGATGTTGAAGTAGATGTACTGGAGTTTAGCGTTTATTCTTTCGGAAGATATTCATCAGATGTTGATTAAGTAATCGGTTATTTGGGAAGAGGTGATTGTCTTTCAAGTCATTTGACTTCTTCCAATGCAATGATTGTCTTCCTATGATGTCAATATCAGCTAGTGTCTTCTGAGGGAAATAAATTCAGCGGCACTTCTTTTTGTCGAAGCTTCCTCTGATAGCCTTCCGATACTAAAGCAATTCTTCAATCAGAAGAGGAGCATCCGCGGCTTGTCTATCCGCGGTTTTATTCAAGTGTCTGGCTTCAGTGGTTTTGCTCATCAGTCCTTATTTTTCAGCAATCTCCCTCTGGACTGATGAAGCCAAAACCTACTTATTTTGTTTTAAAGCCATACCAATTTTATTCCTAAAAGTTCGAAAATAGTTCCGAACTTCATACTCTGTATCAGCATTGTCCAGAGTCTTGTGTTGCATTTCCTTCAGATCATCAGTTGGTAGGGTGAGAATCTCATCCCAATTTGAGAAGAAAGGTCTTGAGCCATTGAATCTTTCTATGGCCATACTCTTAGAGATAGAGACTTAGAACCATCTCTTTATTCTTATTCTTGAGTATTTGATCTGAGGAGGCTAAGATTTAGTAGATGGAGGTTCTGCAGACCCCACACCTAGGGTTCCCAAAAGTACATTTAGCAAATGATCAATCATTGTTCTTGGGTTGGCATCCTTGAGCTAAGTCACTGTAGAAGGATAGGGAGTGACATCTTTCCAAAGCTCAGGGTGGTCTTTGTTCTCTCTTTTGAACTTAGACCATTCATCGAACAGAACTTCATCTTTCCATCTTGTTATTTTGTTCTTTGGTCCCCATTGATTTTGGATGAGGATATGTTTTATTCTTTTCCTCTGCTCAAGGATTTTTTTCTTCCTTACTTCAGCTTTTATTCTTTCGGATAAAACTTTGGCTTCATTTCTAAATCTAGTGATATTCCAGTTACTGAAGTTTTAAACCTTGTATTTCCCTTCATCCAACATGTACTTGATCAGCTGCTCCCTCTCAGCTTAATAGGCTTTATCTTGCTGCTGATCCAATCTTGCTATTTGTTCTTGATAGGTCCTTACATGTTCAACTCCTAAGAGACTAGTGGCTTCAAGACTAGCCAGAATCAAGTTTTCCTTCTTCGTTTCTTTATTCTTTATCTTCCGAAGGTCTTCATCGGAAGGGAAGGTCCTAACATGTGAGTAGGATTCCTTTACTGGAGAGATTTGTGGTTTCTCAGCATCTGCTGATCTTATTGGTGAGGGAACTGTGGTGGTATTTGGAGGATTAGACTCATCATCATCAGCCAATATAAGCCTTCTCTTTTTTGAAACAAGAGAGGTAATGGGCAGATCATCATTTGAGCTTGAGGTGGGTTTTTAAGCAGAGGTTGAAGGTTTATGAGGTAGGTTATTGAGGGTTTTGGTTTTTCTGACCACACTTTTTTGTCTTCCTGAGAAAGGTTGAGTGTTTATTGGTGTTGATTTTTGGCCAATTTTGGAGACATTCAGAGTGATAGGAAGGGAACAAAATTCAAGGAGGGTTTGAGAGGCAGATTTTGGAGAAAGAGTGGGTGAACTTTCTTTATTTGGTTGTGTGGAGGAAGATGGGGCAGAGGTTATTGGCTTTGTTTGCTCAGTGGGAGCTGATTGAAGGTCTGGCTTTTTTGGATACTCCATATGTCCCAGTGTTTATTTGAGATTTGGCTTCCCTTTGCTTCTACTCTGAGCTAGACTTAGTAGCTTGAGTTTGGAACTGTTGATCCAATACTGCTTTGAAAAGTGCCTCTTGGTTCTGCAGCCTTATTTGTTTCATCCTCCTTCGCTCAGTCTTGTCTTCTGCCATTTTAGCAGCTTGGGCAACAAACAAGAGTCTTTCATTCTCTCTCTTTTTGGCTTCATCAGCCTATTCTTTGAACTAGGGAGAATGAGGAGCAATCCCAGTAAGGGACTCAAGAAATCTGGTATGGTTAATGATTTCATGTTGTAAGGAGGAGACTTTGGTATCTGCTGAAATTTTCAGCAGATCCAATTGGATCTTTTGGGTGGTGAGAAATTGGTTGGTAAACGATTGGAGCAGGGTAGTAAGTTGGGTAGTAAGAAGTGGGTTTAACACTTCTTGAAGAACCTGAGGTGAGAAGGTGGTAGCAGTGGAAGTACGGGAAGTGGTGGAAGTACCTTCAAGTGAAGGTGTCTGCATGGGGATGGATTTGGGTTGCAGGGCTTGGTTACTCAAGACTGTTGAGACAAGCTTAGTGAGCTTAGTCACATCAGCCTGAATGTGAGCAACAGAATCCGTCCATTCCTTTATTTTAGAATCTGATTCGTCCATCCTGTTAAGGATATCATCCGAATCCCTTACTAATGAGCCAATTTTATCATGACTTGAGTCCATCTCAGGAATGTCATGGACCCCCTTTTTCTTGGTTCTGGGGATTTCCAGCCTCAATTTCAAGAACTTCATAGGCTGTTGCCATATCAGGAGTCTTATTGCCTGATCCAGTCAAATGAGATCCTATTGGATTCTCATGTGAAATGGATGCTCCAGATATATGATCAAGATGTCTAGATGGACTGGACATCCTGATCTCATCCTCTTCTCCATGGGTAGGAGATTGATTATTTTGAGCAAAGGTTTGATGGGGCAGCTCCTATGTTGGAGAAAGGGGAGGAGAACCAAGCTGCTCAAACACATCATCAATCTCATGGAGAACATGGGTAGGAGATTTAAGAGCTATATGTGGGGAAGAAACAGAGATGTCCTTGGGAGAGTGGACTGCCATCAGAGTGTCTAGTGAAATTGTAGTGGCTAGAGAAGGTTCCCTTTAAATTACAACATCATCATGTTAAGAGGATTGATGAGGAGACAGGTGGGGTGGAGATTCTTGATGCATCTGTGAGGATGGAACAGATGTATCCAACTGCCCACTGGGGACAGAGACATGTTCAGGGATCTCATCTTCCTGAACAGCCTTTTTGGGCTTCTTAGGTTTGGGGCTTTGGTAGAAGCTTTCCTTTTGGCCGGTACCTTTACAGGTGTGGAAGAGGAGGTGGATGTGGGTTCATTAAGGATGGGTGTTTCCTAAGTGTCATCCGTTTATTTTGGATCAATGTTCAATCTAGTGAACACCTATTTGTCAATGCCCTTGATAGTGGTAAGAGGAGCAATGTGAGAAACCTTATTAAGGTCAACAAAAAGACAGGCCATAACAAACCTAGGATACAACAGAAACTTAGGACTTTTCTAGTGATGTACCAGATGGTCAAAGATTATTTGAGACAAATTGACCTTTTCATTGGAAAGAACTGCATACATGACATATTGCATGTCATATGGCATTTCTCACCAGCTTGTCGACATCTAAGACAAACACTGTAGAATGATGTGATACAGGAACTTGTACCTAGGGTAGAAGAAGGCTTTGTACACAGCCCTATTTTTTAGGTCACCCTAATAATCACACTGAATGAAAGCATTATGAAGAAGTTTGAGATAAACAGTTTTGGGAGCCTCAATGTCATTCAAATTTAGGGCAACACTTATTTTTGTGGGGGTGATGGTGACTTGTTGACCAGCAATACCGAAGCGATGCTTTCAACAGAGTCATCTTTCATTACCAAAGATGAGTTTGCCCAAAACTGGTTTAGAGCAACTTCAGAGATAGGAGGGTTTAGCATGAGAGCATTATGAACGAAAGAGTTTACCAGCGTGTCGATTACTTCATTGTAGTTAGGACACTCAGAAGATTTGACAAGGTAAGCTCCGAGGTTATGGATCATTTTGATTTTCAAAGCCATTGTTCTTTTGCGACTATGAACACCGAGCAGTTATGAACGCAAACTTTGAGTACAAACTTTGCTTTAGAGAAAAAGGAGGTGAGGAATATTAATCGTTCACACACAAGGGCGGTTTAAGAAAATAAAAAGTACCGCTACTTATAATATGTCAAAAGCTTATCCTTAGGGTTTTTACCCATCGGACAAAACTGTGATCATGAGAGAGAAGAACCAAACAACAAAGAAGTACATTCATGCCCACCCTAAAGTACAGACAAAGCTTTGTTGAGGATGAAGCCTAGTCCGATGCCGTTTCACCACCATCATGAGCATAAAGCTCAGATGGAATTAGTGAAAATGCATCGTGCCAGGCGACATGTCTGACAAGCAGTGGTCCTTCGTCATAAGTAGCATCCGGAAGAATCAAGTTGAAAAAAGGGTGTTCTTGATCAAGAGATGATCAAGCAACTATTATGAAAGAACTGAAGGATTAAGAAAGACAACGACTGATATAAATAAGGAAAGAAAGATAAGTGGTCATTTGGAGGAAGAGGGACAAAAATGGAAAGAAATGTATCATCAAGCTATGAGAACAATTAATGAGTGTCAATTCAATTAACTGTGAGGGGTCTAATCTTGCAGAGTGATTAGTGACGGCCGAATCAGGCGTAATTATCTAGAGATTTGATAACCACTTGGGCAAGAAATATTTAACCATGAATGGTTATTTAACCTCGGAAGAGTTGTATCTTCGGAAGAGGTTTAACCATGGATAAATGATACGGTTAGAAGTCTCGGAAGAAGAAGAGACTTCAGAAGAGAATTAAACCACGAAAGGTTTAAAGTGTAACAACGGAAGTTTGAACCGCGGATAGATATGAAACAATGGTTATAATAACCACTGATCCTATCCGTGTTATGAGATAATCGCTGAGAGAGACCAAGGTTTCTTCATCAGTGGTTTATCAAATTTCCGTTGTTAGGATCATTATTGAAGATTATCCTTTTATGTAGATATTTAAGGGTTTAAGAAACACATTCTTAACCATATTTATTAGCTCTTATTTATCATACCCAATTTAGCCACAAACATAAAACAAGTTGAAGAGTCCAAGGGTTTGGTAAATATATCCGCTATTTGGCCACTTGTAGAGACATGTTCTGGGACAATTCGTCGCTTTTCAAAATAGTCTCTAATGAAGTGATGCCTTATTTCTATATGTTTGGTTTTTGAATGGTAGGCAGGATTCTTTATTATATTTTTGGCTGCTTCACTATCTATTAGGAGAGGTGTTTTTAGTTCAGTTATTCCAAAAATCCAGTAGTTGGTATTGCAACCAAAGGAGTTGGGCAGTGCAATAGGCTGCTGCAATGTACTTAGCTTCAGCAGTTGAATTTGACACCGAAGTTTGCTTGTTGCTTTGTCAGGACACTAAGCAATTTGCAAAGAACTCACATCCTCCCGAAGTATACTATCTTGTGACCGAGCATCGTGGATAATCACTATCTGAAAAACCAACACGCTTACAAGTTTGGTTAGCAGGATACCAGATACCTAGCATAGGCGTGCCTTTCAGATATCTTACTATCCTCTTCACAAATGACAAATGGGATTTGTTTGGGGGCTGATTGGTATCTTGCACAGACACATGTTGCATACATGATGTCTGGCCTTGATGCAGTAAGATACATCAAAGATCCAATCATGCACCTGTAAAGGGTTTGATCTACAGGTTCACCATTTTCATCTGAACTTATTCCAGGACTTGTAGCCATGGGGGTAGAAATTATTTTATAATCATTCATATCAAATTTATTTATAAGATCTTTTACATATTTTGATTGATGAATGAAAGTCCTGTTGGGGGTTTCTTTTACTTGGAGTCCTAAAAATGTTTTTAGTTCATTTAAAGCACTCATTTCAAACTTTGAAGACATTAAGTTAGAAAATTGTTCACACAAGGAAGATTTTGTTGATCCAAAAATGATGTATTGGACATAAATTTGGACTAGCAAAAGTTCCTTGCCTACCCTCTTTATGAACAAAGTCCTATCAATGGTTCCCCGAGAAAATTTATTAGAAAGAAGAAATTGAGAGAGAGTATCATACCATGCTCTGGGTGCCTGTTTCAGACCATAAAGTGCTTTGTCTAGTCTGTACACCCAATCAGGATGATGAACATCATCAAATCCTGGAGGTTGACACACATAGACTTCCTCCTTTATTGTTCCATACAGGAATGCACTTTTTATATCCATTTGATATACGTTTATGTTATGGGATATAGGAAATGCTAGGAAGAGTCTAATGGCTTCCAGTCTGGCCATGGGAGCAAAGGTTTCATCATAATTGATGCCTTCCTCGTGGCAGTAACCTTGTACTACCAATGGGACTTTAATTTTGATCATGATGCCTCTGTCATCTGTTTTATTTGTTAATACCCATCTAGTTCCGATAGGGTATTTTCCTGCCGGCAAGGGGCTGAGAGTCCAAACGTTTTACCTTTTGAACTGTAACAGTTCATCTTGCATAGCCTTTACCCAATTATTATATTTAAGAGCTTCATGATATTTGGAAGGCTCAACTTGGGACAGAAAGGCTGCATGAATTCAAAAGTTCAACATCTAGCTCGTAGTTTGAACACCTTTATGTAGATCACCTAAGATTTTTCTTGAGGATGATTTCTACTGAATGAAATGATGTCCAAACAGTTAATTGAGGAGGCAGCGTCGGAAGAAGGTGAGTTTTCAGTGGGGCCAGGAGAATTCTCTGAAGGGGAAGCATGACCATGTATAGCAACATCTATAGGTATGTTATCCAAGGCTGGGGATAAAGGAGTAGATATCTGTTGATTTTGGTCTTGAGAATTTATTTGATGAGAAGGAAGAGAGGTAAAGAATTTAGAGACAGAACACTCCTCAAGAGAGGATAGATCTTTAGAAGTTTGACAAGATTCTAAAGAAGAAGAAGAAGGGGTAGAAGAGATGTAAGTGAATCTTTCAAGATCGAAGAGATCATCAGGAGGAGAAGGGAAGGATGAGGTTGATGCAGACTCATTGAATTTGACATCAATAGTTTGCTCAACAATATTGGTCCTGAGATTGAAAGCTTGGTAAGCCTTAGAGGTCTAAGAATATCCAACAAAATATCCAGAGTCAACTTTAGGAATTCTGACAACTAGTACCTGACCATGCGGCAAGTCCGTAAGGTGTGTGTACTTACACCTAAACTATGTGTGAACACTATGTGATGAACAATATGTGATAACAATTCAGTAGAAACAATTAACAGTTGTATATATTTTGATGAGAATTGAAATATAACTATACAACAAAACAATGTGAAATAGTGTGAAAACAAATGGCAAATACAGTCGGTTGCGATCTGATATCCACAAATAAACAGGAATCAGATGGCCGACAATCCAGTGGGAAAACAATGTGAAATTTATCATGAAAATGTGAAAATAGTTAGGTTTAGTTGAGTCCGTCTGTGAGAATATCCAATTCAAAGCAACAACTCAGTATCGTATACGAATAATAAACTAACAGTGTGTTTGCGTGGTGACGATTCACACAAACATATCTGTTGGTTTAATGTTCTGAACGAAAACACGCGTAAGTTACGTTTTCTGACGAAACGACAAAATTAAACGATTTTGATCATTAAAATAATAAAAACAAAATAAAATAATATTTATTAGGAATCACAACATAATAAGATTTAAGTTAAACTATTTTTATAAAAGTATACGTATTTAACGTAAAGTAACGAAACGACGTAATTTGACGTGGCCGATCGGAACAGAACACACGGGTAAACAACTGGGATATAAAACCCCACTTTTTCTTCTTTTTTCTTCATAATTCAGCTTCTATCTCTCTCTGTAGAAAGCTGATGAGAGTTGATCCTCTCTCTACTCTCTCTATAGAACTCCATAGCCAAGGTACCTTAATGCTTCACCAAATTTGGTGATTTCGGTGCCTAAACGACCCTCTCAAGGAGTAGAACCCGAAAGTACAAAGAATCAGAGCTCCAAACCACAAGAACCATGGTAAAAATGCGATCAAAGTAACATTTTTCTGGGATTGTAACCAAACCGGCTTCTTGAGCTGGGAAGTAGATTTTCGCCCCTCAAACCGAGTTAGATATGCATGAAATGAGCTTCTTCATGCTCGAATAACACCACAACAAAGTTCTGGATGGGGCCAGGATAATATCGACATGTGCAACAAATAATATCGATAGATGAACTGGATAGCTGCTTAATATCGATGAAGTTAATCTGTAAATGGAAGGTGTCAATACTACTAGGTTCGACAGGGGCTAGGATCGACCATGCTTTGGTAGATATTAACAAAATAGATAGGCCCAAGGATGCTGAGAATAGGACTTGTCGATATTAGCCAAGAAAGGAGCTAGACATGTCGATACTAGCAGGTGTCGATATTGCTAATATCGACAGAACCTGTTCTGAGTTTCTTAAGTCCCTTGTCGAACCTGAGCCACCAATACTAACCTACACCCATCGATATTATTGTCTTGATGTTCTCCAAGTACACTATAGCAAGAATTAGCAGAAATGGGGATCACAAGGTCAATGGGAACGTGATAAAGTCGATGGGGCTGATTAGGGTTAGCCGGTGTGAGAGGCAGCCATCGACACTACTTATTTGCTCATCGAAAATAACCTAAATCTATTCAAAACTTATGAAAATTATCAACAAGGTGTTTTAACATTGAAGTGATAATCTAAGAACAACAACAACAAGTTATGGTTTTGGTATAAAACATTGTTAGGGTTGCACTAAAAGTGTTAACCTACTTTTGGGAACTTAGTTAACAAAACATTTGTTGATTTTATAATTAACACGCAAAAGACTAAGTTTTATAACACATTACTTGTGTTAACACATTAAAATAACAATAATCGTCTTAAGTTAATACAAAATGATATTCTAAGTTTGAATCTAAATTCCTAAGTTTTTACACTTAGAAAATACTAAGGTTTTCAAAATATTTCAAGGTGTTAAGGTTATAATTCAAGTTTAAAACATATGAACAAGGATACTATAATATAATAACATTCAACCTAGAATTGGTTAAGTGTTAGTGTATCATAATACAACAAGTGAACGAGGACCTAGTGATGACAAGGACTTATAAGTGTTAACCAACTTTAGGGTTAACTCCTAAAATGATAACCTATAATTATAAGTTGTAAACAACATTGAATCGAATTCAGGATTTGGAATAACAACATCAGTGAAATAACAGAGAGCGTGTTCATCCCTTGAGTCATAGTCATCCACTACAACATCCATGTGAGTTCATATGCCCCTTTTCTAATCTTTTGATTTTAAATTGCGGGGCAGAGAAACATGCTAACTCTTTTATATATTTAAAAGCTTTAGTATATTATTTCAATTATCATGTGATTTATATAATAATGATTTTATCTTTATTATCATATTTAGCATAACATTATCATTATGTGTGCTTGGGTGTGAAATAACATGTAGGACATAACTGGTGTGATATCATGAAAACTTAACATCATCATATCATTCCTTCAAAATGAATGACACAATGCATCAAGACCAGATCTCATAACAACGGGTTTATAACACTGAGACAACAAGAGTGAGGCTCATGATAACGTGGTTTCATGAGGACATCATTCACCCCGTTTATTAACACTATGTGATAAGACTAGTTCTTATAACACATTGTTAAAATCATTGAGAATACATAATATTTGAGACAATCACTTGGGATATCAAGGATGACATTATGATAACATTGTTTCAAGATGTCATCCCTAACATATGCTAACATTGTATGATAAGATGAGATCTTATACAACAATGCTTAAGACCAGAGATAATAGCATTATGTTCATTTTATTTTGATTACACCATTAAAACATACAAAGGATGATGTCACGCTAACGTAATTTCCTGATATTATCCAATCACGGAAATACCATAAGTATATTTAAGATGTGATCTTATAACACTCTGTTATTAACTTGAGATAACACTGAGACAAGTACAAGAGGTAACAAGAATGATAATCATGATAATAAAATTTCATGATAATATCATTCACTACAATTGCTAACACTGTGTAATAAGACTATTTCTTGTAACACTTTGTTAAAAGTCATTTGAGACAATAACACTGGGAGAAAAAGTAACATCAATTAATTACTATTATGCATGTTTGTATTATGTCACAACAACCATGTGTTCATGAGTTCATGTCCAGTCGTAAGTCCCTTACAATAGAATCGTTTACCAGTTAAATTAGGGCGACTAAACCGACGAAAACGTAGTGGTACCAAAGGTTTGACAAACCCCCGGCGAGTGAGGTCGGTACGTTATTCGTATTTGTTATCATTGGCCGGTAACGTATGACCGGTAACAGAGCTGCATCTATCAGGTTTGGTAAACGACACATGGTGATATTAATCTATAGAAACTGATTGTAATTAAATCCTTCGTTTTCATCATCTGGTAGACTGAGGAATTGACTTTCTCTCATGTCATAGTACTAGTGATAGTTTCGTTGAAGGCACATATACAATGGGAACACAAATGGGATAGGGGTAAATTGGAGGCATTTTAATCTGATTACGTGAGGATCACAATGGATTCAATTTATGCTCTATACATCTAGGGTAAGAACAATTACGACAAGTTAACTGTTACTCCTTTAATTAGAAGTAAATTACACTTATCCCTTTATGAGAGAATAATAACAAGGATCAGATTTAATAAATCTGTTTTCCTTAAAACATTGAGGGAATATCGTAACCTAGGTTATGATAACCTAATTCCCTCTTACACTATTATTCTATATATATAACATTATGGGTGATGAACACATAGTATGGGTTGAACATCAGATGGGCTGAACACATGTGAGATGAAATGGGTATCCATAGTTGTACTTATAAGTGGTGTTGAATCCAGTCAAGTATGTGGTGGGATGTCGGCTGGGGCTTGTCCCCAACGTATGCCCTATATATAAGCTTGCTTGATATGGATGACGTACTACTTGTAAGTGTAACTATGGAGAGGACATTGTGTGAGACAGTTGAAATAATTATCAACATGACTTGTGTGACAATGTGATTGTGATTCACAAGTATACAATGGATTTCAAATACTAAACTTATGAACTCACCAACCTAGTGTTGACTTGTTTTAAATGCATGTTTTCTCAGGTGACGAACATGTTTAGTCACTCTATATCAAGACATAAGCTAGTGGACTATATAGCAGACCTAGCTTACTTTTGTGTGGTGCATAACTTTTGATGACATGTTTGGTGAATCACTTTTGTGAATCTTGTGCAGATACAAGATATTAACCTTATTACTCTTTTGGGTAGACTTACTTAGTTAAATTATGAACATGGCAATGTAATTTAACTTTGTACTTCTATATCTATGTCATTTAACATTTCTCATTATATATCATGTGCATTGTAAGCAATCTGATCATTTCGATTATCACACCGATATCACGCCCGAGAACCTTCCGCTCGATGGGAATGTCGATCAAGCCACTGGCTCGGGGTGTGATATATTTGTATCAGATCCATGGTTATAGAGAAATATAGGTCATGTTACTTAAACGGTTTGGCCTAGACTATAACGTAGGGACCCTCATGTAGAGAACACATGACTCAGGAATTATTTGCATATGCTACATCATTTAATCATAAATACTAACCGATAACTTTTCGGTTAAGATCAAAATGTCACAGGGACAACCACCATCACCGCCTCATACTCCTCCACTCGAAGTGGACCCAGCAACTGCTGCATTGGCCACCCTGATTACTGAGCAGTTGGTTGCGGTGATTCCTGACATCATCAATCGGATCAGGAACAGTGACGAATATGCTAAGAGTTGTCCACCAGTCACTGCTGAACAAGGGAAATCTGAAGAAGGTGACACCAACAAGAAACCCAAACATTGCCCTGCTAAAAAACAGAAGAGATATGTGAACTACACCAAAGCCACACTGATCAGTCAAGTCAGGTCGGACTTGCCCAAAAAGGGTAGCAAAACTTATAGAGGAACGGCCCCTCTTTGCCAACTCTGTCAATATCATCACCATGACAGAACCCAGTGTCGTCAGTTCATCCATTGTGGGAGGATAGGACACTGGGCTACTTATTGCAAAACCTTTGTGAAATCCTCACAAATACACTGGTAATCATCCCAAGTGTAACGAGTGTGGATTTCATCATGCTAGGTACAAACAATGCAGCCATTGTCTGAACTGTCGAAAGAAGGGACACTTGATTCATAAGTGTTGAAACCTTCCAACACAAAATCAAAATCAAGGGGCAAGCACATCTACTCCCTCTCAACACATCCACCACTGCTACACCTGCGGTATGCTTGGGCATTTCGCAAGAGACTGCCCTATGAGAAAGCCTACAACAGCTCCAACAGTTCCAACAGCACCGGCAGCTACCGAGGAACTACTCTCTCTACCAGCTCCAGACGTACGCTCCGAGACGGTTAACTTCGTAGGTATGTTATTTCAGTTTTGTGTCTTTCAGTTATGTAGTAGTATAATGTTTAGAATTATATATTATGTGGTAGTTTTAGTCACAATAATTTAAGGTAACCATAGATTAACAAGGTGTCGATTAGATAATAGGAGTTAGGATAATCATTTCCTATGCTTCGCAAGATAATTGTCGCCGTAGTTAAGGAGAATACTTTATAGAGATGGAACACAAAAACATGTGGACAATTAATGAGAAATAAAATCAGAGACAGATCAGGAAATCCATAAAATAATTGAGACTAGGTTGATTTTAATTAACTTAGCCTTCATTTCCAAAAAATCTACTGATGGAAATTCCTAAGATCTATTGGGAATATTCCGTTACACATTAGATAGAGTGCCATAGAAATTATACGTCTGTATAATATCCACTGCAGATATTTAAACAGATTATCACTTTCCAAGTTGTGACATCCAGTACCTGATCGTCCGGCAAGTCCGTACGGTACGTGTACTTTCACTATTTACTGTGTGTATATACAATGTATGAACAGTGTGTGTGATAACAGAACTCAGAAAACAGACAACAGACAACAGTTGTACGTATTTAAGTGAAAACTTAACTACTGTAAATACAACAACTCACGATAAACAACAGTTGTTTGTATTTAGGTGAAAACCTAAGTACAATTAATACAACGAATCAAGAGAAACAACAGTGTATAAGCAAATGACAAGAGCATATCGGTTGCGATCTGATATCCATAGATGACAGGATTCAGATGGCCGATAATTCATTATGAAAGCAATGTGAATTCAAGGAAAACAATGTGAAAACAAGAAGTATAGTTGAGTCCGTCAGTGAGGAAACACAATTCAAAACCTAAATGCAGTGTTATTTCAGAATAGTGAACTGACAGTGTGTTTGCGTCGGTGACGATTCACACAAGCATATCTGTGAGTTTAAAGTTCTGAAATAATGACTGAAAAGTAGAAAACAAGAATAAGAAAGTGAAGCCATCATCGTGTTCCTTCGGGTGACGATTCGAACGAATACGCGCGAAGGTGATGCGATCTGATGAAACGTTTAAAATAAACGAATTCGATGAAATAATTTAATAAAAACAAATTTAGAGGATTTACTAGGAATAACCACCTTTTAAATATTTAAAAAAAACAAATCCTTTTTTATTTGAAATTCGTAAAATACGCGTGATGTTCCGGAAATGCGACGAAAACGAGAACCGAGCAAACGAAACGAACCCGAACTCCCTCGGAACTCTCACTCTCAAATCCTTTTTCATTTATCACTCTCTCTCTCTCTCTCTAAACACTCATTTTCGGAACTTTCTGTCTCTAGAAGTTTCAAACTTCAACTCACTAGATGTCCTCCATTTTTGATGAAATCACATGATTCATGAGCCTAAACGAAGCTTTTGATCTCCTCTAACCGAAAGTACAAAGGATCTGGAGTGAAACCCACTGATTTCGAGGTAATCTGGGCATGAAAATAGCGATTTTAGGGTTTTTTGTACCCTTTATTCTAACCATTCATAAGACCGGTTCTAACCCTACCCTTTTCGATAGTTCATCATTTGAATCAATTACCCATACACTACCACCTCAAAGGGCCATAAATATCGACCTTAGAACCCTCAAAATCTTGGAACCATGGCTCGAAGAACAACTCAGCCGAATGGAGGGCCTTTCGGCCGAATGGAGGGGGGGCATGGGCTTGGGCCAAAGGATTGTAGAACCGACAGAAGCAGCGGCCGCATGGCCTGTTGATTCGGCCGAATGGGTTCCCATTCTCTGAGCCACATCATACTCATTCGGAGCACGCCATTCGCACATCCTCATGCTGCCACCTCATTCGATCGGGTTATGCTCATTCGGCCTAGGACCCTTATTCGACCATGCAACCTATTCGGCTCAAGCATCATCCCATTCGACCTAGCTCCATTCGATCGGGTGATGACCTATTCGGTTCATATCCTCATTCGACTTAACATACATTAGGCCTAAGGTGATACTTTCGGCCCAAACCTAGTTCCATATTCGGCCATGTGGTCTAGTTTGAGCACAAACACTTGAAAATCATTGTGAGGGATAACATGCATGGGAAGTTTTGAACCATTTCTACAAAGGTGGTAAAGATTTTGGTTAAAACTAATTTCGTAAAACTTAAAACCTCAAGGTTACTACAAGGCTTGTGATTTGTTATTTAGTTAACCAAATGACCACTAAATCTTTTACAAGGAATGTTAAATGGTCATGTTGTAAGTGCTACTCGCCTTAACACAACTCAAGAAATGATAACTCTTTTAAGTGAACAATAAATTTAGTTAAATCAACTTGAAAATTTACTAAGTTTTTATACTTGGAACTCCTCTTGTTATGACATTAATTCAAGTTTAACATGAAATCAATAACAAAGTGTGTTAACCTTAATCTAAAATGATTAAGTGTTAGTAAAATCCATCACAAGCGAAACAAGGATGAATGAAGACCGAGACTTACGGGTGTTAGCCAACTTTGGGGCTAACACATACACGCACACAAATCATCTATAACTTGTACTTATAAGTTACAAACATTGTGAAATCAACACAGGATCATGAAAACAACAACAAGTACAACAAAGAGCGCGTGCATTCTTGTTTAGACTAAGTCAACCACAACAACAACAAGGTGAGTTCATACGCCCTCTTTTCTAATCTTAATTGATTTTAAACTCTCGGGGCTGAGAAACATGCTAAATCTTTTATTTATTTAAAAGTTTTAGTTCAACATATTGCTTATACTATGATTTAGATAATATTGCTTGACTTATTATCATTTATCATTGTATGCATGCTTGTATGATCATAACATGACAGGGACAACTAAGATGAAACATGATAATGTAACTTCATGAATCATCAACACAATAGAATAATGTAGTTGTAAGATTTTATCTTATAACATTTAATTATTCTTACAAGAACAAACAATGAGATTATCACAGATGAACATGATGACAACAACAACAAACGCGAATGATATGAAGACAATATATCTTCATAATATCATTCACCACCAGAGTTAGCTAAGTGTAATAGGAAAAGTTCTTATAACAGTCAGCTTACAACTCGGTACAGGCTACAAGATAACACGAATCAAATATCATCCACCACCTGAGTCGACTAAGTGTAGTAAGACTAGTTCTTACAACATTGTAGCGGCAACAGGGTGACCATATGGAACAACAAGAATGGTAATCATGAGAACGTAACGTCATGAAAACAACATCATTCACACAACAACTAACATTGTATAATAAGACCAGTTCTTATATAACTTTGTTAACAACAACGAGAACACACAAAATTGAGAACAAACAACATTGGTGAACACAACAACAATTGATTACTATTGAACTGTCTGCATTATATCACGACAATCATGTGCCATGTATTCAAGTTGATCATTGTAAGTCCTTCACACAAATCGCTGACCAGTTAGTTTGACGTGACTAAACCAACGATAGCATAGTGGTACCATAGGTTTGAAAAACCTCTGGCTTGTAGGGCTGGTATGTTGATCCTATTTATCATTGGCCGGTAACGTATGACCGGTGACAGGGCGACGAACAGTCAGGGTCTGGAAAGCGACACATGGTGATATTAATCTACAGTGATAATTGTAATTAATCCATCGATTCCTATTGACTAGTAGACTGAGGAAGTTACTTTCTCTCATGTCATATTACTGGTAATGGTTTCAATAAGGCCTATGGAAACACAAAGTGGTAGAGGTAAATCGGATGCATTGTAATCTGATTACGTGAGGATTACAATGGATTCCTTTTAGGCTCTATGCACTTCAAGTTGAGAACATATATCAATTGGTTAACTAACACTCTTATTATTAAAAGTGATTAACAGTTAAACCCACAAGCAATAGAATAATAACAAAGATCAGATTAAAATAATTTATTTTCCTTAACACATAGAGGGTTTATCAATACTTCGGTTTGATAACTAAACCCCTCTTACCATATTATTCTACATATGATACAATGGGTGCTGAACACAAACGGACGGGTGAATATCAAACGGGATGAACATGTGAAATGAAAATGGGTATCTACAGTTGTATTGCAAGTGGTGTTAAGTTCCATTAGGTATGTGGTGGGATGTTGGCTGGGGCTTGTTCCCCTACATATGCCCTATATATAAGCATTGTTAATAGGGTGAGATACTACTTGTAAATATTACTATGGAGATGCCATTGTGTGAACACATGAATCAAACAGAATCAAGTATCATGTATGACATTGTGACTGTGTATGTGAACAAATCAATGTTCTCAATTATCAAACTTATGAACTCACCAACCTAGTGTTGACTTTTGTTTAAATGCATGTTTTCTTAGGTGACAAACAGGTTTAGTCACCAGACATCAGGAACATAGCTAGTAGAATTTTAGAAGACCTAGCTACATTTTGTGACAAACATGATTTTGAATGACAAAACAATGAATCATCTTTTGTAGATCTTGTACAGTTACAAGATAGAAACTCATTGATTCTTTTGAGTAGATTTACTTGGTTAAATTATGAACGATACATTGTAATTTAACTTTGTAATTCTCTATCATTGTCATGTTAGCATTTCTCAATTGTATATCATGTGCTATGCAAACAATGTGATCAATTTGATTATCAAACGATATCGCGCCCCGAGAACCTTTCGCCCGATGGAAAGTCGATCCAGCCCGCCGGCTCGGGGTGTGACACAAGTTGTAGAAAATACCAATTCAAGTGTGTAGGCTGTAAAGCCAAGACTAGACTCAACCGAACTAGATCTTGCTATTTCATAGGGCCCTGGTTCTCTTCATATTAAGAAAGAGTAGATCATAGAACACCATTGAGGTCATAATCAGCTTTATCATTAGATCAATAAGTTTCTGTTATTACAAATGCGAATTCGGGGATCAACATGAATAACTATTATGAGATAGTCATTCGCTCACATTAACTATTGAGGAGACTTAACATCAGATCCGTAAATCTTGGACAGAGAAGTCCGAGATAATACTAGGATCAAAACCCTAGGCATCCTTATTAAGGGAATGTCTAGTAGTTTAAACAATAATGTAATTGGAGATTTAGTAGTCATAAAGTGGTAGCTTGGCATTATCTGAACCAGGTCGCCAAGATTGCAAGAATCCTGAAATGGGTAAAGTTAGACATCTACTGGTGTAACAAAGACAATGAGGAATAACACGTGGAACAAAAATTACAATCAGATCACATAAATCAAATGACATTTGAGTAGAAAATGGGTTATTGTGCATCACTTTTGGAGAGATGCATGGGTTTATCTCATAGGTAAATCTTTACCCAAATCATAATAAGGCTACCTTATTCTTAGGTAGTTTCCTCAACCAATTAAAACACACACCGAGATTCTGGAAAAAGATCTATAGGTGACGTGTCGAGTATAAGGTCATGCAAGCATGATCTAGGACATGCTTTATGGGACCTAAAGGTAGAGATCAAACGATCGAAATCTAGAGATGCAAGAACAACATGAGATAAATCTATGGGGGTATGAACAAGTAGCTATGGTGAGGTAACCAAGCTTCCATTCCATACTCCTAATGGATTCCAAAACATACAGGTATGCAACACCTGCATGATCAAGTCTGCTCACAATTCCCATAATATAGAGAATTGTGATAGGGACCGCCCAATTAGATCATTCGGGATTTACGGGAACCGCAAAGTCAACCACTATCCGACGAGGGATGGTCAAGACAATGGAGAAACGTAAATCCAAAAGGATGTGAAATAAACTAATCCAATCACAATCTGTGAAAATGGAACCGAAGTTTATATTTCACATCCATGATACACTAGCTATCATAATAGCACTAATGGAGTATTCACATTAGAACATTGTAGGCTTGTAGAGAACACTAGAAACTCTAAAATGGTTGGAACAACTCGAGATACCAGAACGGGAGTGTACATGAATAACTATGGATTTTTAATGCCAAGTTACCTTGCATTCCCAGCAGATTGGATGTTTATTGGGTCACCATAAACAGTTGGATTAGGTCTGCTCACTTCCTATATATACACAAAAAACTATGATCATTGAGGAGACATAATTCATCAGGGAACTACATTTTATCAAGGAACCTTGAATGTTACGGATAGTACAGTCGATAGACTGAAAACGAATCCGTACACCATAGTAGAGGTTCGATGAAACTCCAAACGCAGCTCCGAGTTAACTTGGAGGCGTGGGGAAACATATTAGATCAAAACATCTCCACCTGTACATAGAAAAAGTAGTACCCGACAATGATGCTTAAATTTTGGGACGAAATTTCTTTAACAAGAGGAGACTGTGATAACTAGTACCTAACAGTCCAGCAAGTCCGTACGGTGTGTGTACTTACACCTAAACTATGTGTGAACACTATGTGATGAACAATATGTGATAACAATTCAGCAGAAACAATTAACAATTGTATATATTTTGATGAGAATTGAAATATAACTATACAACAAAACAATGTGAAATAGAGTGAAAACAAATGGCAAATACAGTCGGTTGCGATCTGATATCCACAAATAAACAGGAATCCGATGGCCGACAATTTAATGAGAAAACAATGTGAAATTTATCATGACAATGTGAAAACAGTTAGGTTTAGTTGAGTCCGTCTGTGAGAATGTCCAATTCGAAGCAACAACTCAGTATCATATACGAATAATAAACTGACAGTGTGTTTGCATGGGTGACGATTCACACAAACATATCTGTTGGTTTAACGTTCTGAACAATAACTGAAAAGTAGAGAATCAAATCAGAAAATGAAACGAACGATCGTGTTCGTACAGTTAGTGCCCTGTACGAAAAAAAGCGTAAGTTACGTTTTCTGACGAAACGACAAAATTAAACGATTTCGATCATTAAAATAATAAAAATTAAATAAAATAATATTTATTAGGAATCACAACATAAAAAGATTTAAGTTAAAATATTTTTATAAAACTAAACGTATTTAACGTAAAGTAACGAAACGACGTAATTTGATGTGACCGATCGGAACGAAACACGCGGGTAAACACCCGGGATATAAAGCCCCACTTTTTCTTCTTTTTTCTTCATAATTCAGCTTCTATCTCTCTCTAGAAAGCTGATGAGAGCTTATCCTCTCTCTACTCTCTCTCTCTAGAACTCTATAGCCAAGGTACCTCAAATCTTCACCAAATTTGGTGATTTCGGTGCCTAAACGACCCTCTCAACGAGTAGAACCCGAAAGTAACGGTTTTCTGGGTTTGTAACCAAACCGGCTTCTTGAGCTGGGACCTAGGTTTTCGCCCCTCAAACCGTGTTAGATATGCATGAAATGAGCTTCTCTATGCTCGAATAACACCACAACAAAGTTCTGGATGGGGCCAGGATAATATCGACATGTGCAACAAATAATATCGATGGGTGAACTGGATAGCTGCTTAATATTGATGAAGTGAATCTGGAAATGGAAGTTGTTGATACTACTAGGTTCGACAGGGGCTAGGATCAACCATGCTTTGGTCGATATTAACAAAATCGATAGGCCCAAGGATGCTGAGAACAGGACTTGTCGATATTAGCCAAGAAAGGAGCTATATATGTCGATACTAGCAGGTGTCGATACTGCTAGTATCGGTAGAACCTGTTCTGAGTTTTCTAAGTCCCTAGTCGAACCTTAGCCACCGATACTAACCTTCACCCGTAGATATTATTGTGTTGATGTTCTCCAAGTACAATATAGTAAGAATTAGCAGAAATGGTGTAGAATTCAGATCAGAAGGTCAATGGGAACGTGATAAAGTCGATGGGGCTGATTAGGGTTAGCCGGTGTGAGAGGCAACCATCGACACTACTTATTTGGTCATCGAAAATAACCTAAATCTATTCAAAATTTATGAATATTATCAGCAAGGTGTTTTAACAGTGAATAGATAATCTAAGAACAACAACAACAAGTTATGGTTTTTGTATAAAACATTGTTAGGGTTGCACTAAAAGCGTTAACCTACTTTTGGGAACTTAGTTAACAAAACATTTGTTGATTTTATAATTAACATGAAAATATACTAAGTTTTATAACACATTACTTGTGTTAACACATTAAAATGATAATAATCATTTTAACTTAATACAAAATGATATTCTAAGTTCTAACCTAAATTCCTAAGTTTTTACACTTGGAAAATACTAAGGTTTTCAAAATATTACAAGGTGTTAAGGTTATAATTCAAGTTTAAAACATATGAACAAGGATACTATAATATACTAACATTCAACGTAGAATTGGTTACATGTTAGTGTATCACAAAACAACAAATGAACTAGGACCTAGTGATGTCAAGGACTTATAAGAGTTAACCAACTTTAGGGTTAACTCCTAAAACGATAACCTATAAATATAAGTTGTAAACAACATTGAATCGAATTTAGGATTTGGAATAACAACATTAGTGCAATAACAGAGAGCGTGTGCATCCCTTGAGTCTTAGTGAACCACTACAACATCCAAGTGAATTCATATGCCCCTTTTCTAATCTTTTGATTTTAAATTGCGGGGGCAGAGAAACATGCTAACTCTTTTATTTATTTAAAAGCTTTAGTATATTATTTCAATTATCATGTGATTTATATAATAATGATTTTGTCTTTATTATCATATTTATCATATCACTATCATTATGTGTGCTTAGGTGTTAAATAACATGTAGAACTTAACAGGTGTTAAACACAATGCATCAAGACCAGATCTCATAACAACGTGTTTATAACACTGAGAAAACAAGAGTGACGCTCATTATAACATGGTTTCATGAGGACATCATTCACCACATTTATTAACACTATGTGAGAAGACTAGTTCTTATACCACATTGTTAAAATCATTGAGAATGCATAACATTTGACACAATCACTTGGGATATCAAGGATTACATTATGATAACAATGTTTCAAGATGTCATCCCTCACATATGCAAACATTGTATGATAAGATGAGATCTTATGCAACAATGTTAAAGACTAGAGATCATAGCATTGTGTTCAATTTTATTTTGATTACACCATTAAAACATTACAAGGATGATATCACGATAACATAAGTTCTTGATATCATCCAATCATGGAAATAACATAAGTGTATTTAAGATGTGATCTTATAACACTCTGTTATTAACACTAAGGTGACATTGAGATAACACTGAGACAAGTACAAGAGGTAACCAGAATTATACTAATGATGATAAAATATCATGATAATATCATTCAATACAATTGCTAACACTGTGTAATAAGACTAATTCTTATAACACTTTGTTAAAGACATTTGAGACAATAACACTGGGAGAACAAATAACATCAATTAATTACTATTAAGCCTGTTTGTATTATATCACAACAATCATGTGTTCATGAGTTCATGTCTAGTTGTGTGAGACAGTTGAAACAATTATCAACAAGACTTGTGTGACAATGTGATTGTGATTGACAAGTATACAATGGATTTCAAATACTAAACTTATGATCTCACCAACCTAGTGTTGACTTGTTTTAAATGCATGTTTTCTCAGGTGACAAACATGTTTAGTCACTCTATATCAAGACATAAGCTAGTGGACTATATAGAAGACCTAGCTTACTTTTGTGTGGTGCATAACTTTTGATGACATGTTTGGTGAATCACTTTTGTGAATCTTGTGCAGATACAAGATATTAACCTTATTACTCTTTTGGGTAGACTTACGTAGTTAAATTATGAACATGGCAATGTAATTTTACTTTGTAATTCTATATCTATGTCATTTAGCATTTCTCATTATATATCATGTGCATTGTAAGCAATCTGATCATTTCGATTATCACAACGATATCGCGCCCCGAGAACCTTCCACCCGACGGGGAAGTCGATCTAGCCGTCGGCTCGCGGTGTGACAGCAGCAAACTTGGATAAAGAGTCTTTTGTGTTTAAAATGAAACACGGACACCCAAAGACTTTAAAGAAATACATGAGAGGCTTTATGTTATGAAGGACTTCATAGGCATTCTTGTTATGTCTTTTCACAATGTGAACTCTATTCAAGACATAGCAAGCAGTGTTTACTGCCTTAGCCAAGAAGGATAAAGGTAATCCTGAATTTGCAAGCATAGTTCTTGCAGCTTCAATAAGTGTCCTATTCTTTCTTTCCACAACTCCATTTTGAGCGGGAGTTCTAGGAACACTGTATTGTCTGAGGATTCCTTTAGAGATGCAGAACTTATCAAGAACCTGGTTCTTGAATTCAGTCCCATTATCACTACTTATTGTTTTTACTGGAAGACCAAATTGTTTTTAAAGTTGGGTGATAAGGGCAATTTTTTATCAAAAGTCTCATCTTTGCTTAAGAGAAAGAAGGTCCAGCAAAATCTTGAGTAGTCATCCACAATAACTAAACAGTATCTCTTTCTAGCCAAATTGGCTACCTTCACTGGACCAAAAAGATCCATGTGATGTAGATTAAGACAGTTAGTTGTTTTGGACTCCTCGATAGACTTATGTAATGTTATATGTTGCTTTCCCTTTAAGCAAGATTCACATTGACCTTCAAAGTGAAATTCTTTGGAAGATAATCCTCTTACTAAAGAAAGGGTAGAAAGCTTATGAAGATATTGGTGATTGAGGTGACTGAATCTTCTATTCCCAAGAGCGGTTTCAGAAGATGATGCTTTGGCTATCAAACAAGTAGGAGAGGATGTTTGTGAGTCAGTGTTCATGTCTACAACGTAGACATTTCCACTTCTTTTAGCTGTAAGCAAGGTGTGTTGATCAATTAAGATCTTTATTTTTGAGTTTATTTCAGGAGAGAGAATTTTGCAACTGTCCTTGGTGAAAAGTCTTTGTCAGCTAGTTGAGAAACACTCAAGAGATTAAACTTGAGATTTTTGACTAAGCTAACATCCTTAAAGTGCAATTTTCCACTTAGGACAGAACCAGACCCTACTATCCAACCTTTTGCATTATTTCCAAAGGAAACAGATCCTCCATTCTTTGGAATGAAGTTATTTTAAATGGATCTGCATCTTGTCATGTGCCTAGAGCCTCCACTGTCCACATACCATAGATGACTTTGGTTTGAAGAAGGTCTATGCACATGACAATTTAATTGCAATAGGTTAGATATGCGTCTTATTTTATTTTTAGAAGAAAGAGAAGATGTTTATTTGTTTTGCTGAGATTTATTCATCAATTTCTGCATCACCAGTATCAGTTGTTGCTGATTTTAATGGATGATATTGATTTGTGAATCACGGAAGGAGGGTTCACGTCAGCAAAAGAATGGGAAGCATGAGTCACCATGGGATAACAAGATGGTGTTCCAATGATTGAATGCCCGGGTGAACCAAGTGAAGGAGAAGAAGAGTGAGGTGATGGATGAGAGCCAGATCTTATTGAATTGTTTGCTGAAAATCTATTAGACTTCTTTGATTTCATCACTTTATTAGGAAAGTTTCCTTTAGTTGAAGAACCCTGTTCGGGTTTCAGTCTTTCAGCATTTAGTTTTTCTGTTGCTTTCTCCAAGGGAGTTTTTGTCCAATAGTTTTTAGTACTGTGATTATACTTAAAACATTTTAGACAAGCAGTAGACAGAGAGGAGTAGTTGGGGATGAAAGGCTTATTTGCCTTCATTATTGGATAAGGGGGTGAGGATGAGAAGGAGGAAATCCGATTTCAATCATGGGCCTCTTTCCTTTGTCAATGCGGGCAACATGATTATTAGAGGTTTTAAGACGACTTGTACCTTCCGAACCTCGAGTAGAGCTCATGGTTGGAGCAATCCCAGTTTGTTCATAAGTATTATTATTTTGAACACTTTACAAGGGTGTTTCCTCCTGTTTCTCAACGTTAGTTTCAGTGGGATAAATAAACGTAGGAAACTGTGGGGGTTGGTACACTCTTGGAGGTGTGATTGTAATGGATGGAATTTCGTCCGAAAGAAATGTGGGGGAAAAGGGCTCAGAATCAGTCTCGTTTATTTTATTGTCAATCGGGGTGTAGTCCTCTGGAGGACTAGTATGATTAAACCCGATTCCAAATTTGGCCTTGTTGTGAACTAGCTTACTTAAAAGCATTTTGAACCCTTTGCAGGCTTCAACCCACTTGTCACAGCTAACTTTGGTCTGAGACAATTTATCTCTACAAGCTGCATATTTTTCATTTTGCAAATCTAATAGAGCTTGTAGGTTGGACTTTTCAGTCGTTAGGACATAAATTTGACTGTCTTTATTCTTTATTAATTTTTCTATTTCAGAATTTTTATTATCAAGCAGTTGCTCCAACTCCTAATTTTGTTGTTGAAGCAACACATTGGCTTTCTTTATTTTTGCCAAAGCCACTATGCACGCATCGGTACATAGTTTTTCTGGAGTGGAAGAAGATACCTGTGCATCAGGAGTGTCTGCAATAGGTTGTTCAGAAAGGGAAGAGTCATCACCAACAGCCATAAGAGCGAAATCTGTTGGCTCGGAGGTAATGAGGGCATAGCCTACATCTTCAGGCAAGGTGCTCCAGTCGACATACTCTTGCGTAAAGAGAGCCGGTTGATTGGAGAAGAAGATTAAACAACAGAGCATAGTATATTTATTTGAGAAGAGGGTGGTGCAACAATTTGAAGAGGTGTAGGAGTAAGTTGATACATGCTACCAGTGGCAGCTTGTACAAATTGTACATTGGTAGGAGGATGGGTCTGTAAAATATGTAATGACTCCTAGGGATTGTTGTGCCTTCTGAAAGATGATGAAGAAGAAGAAAAAGGTGCATGTGATTGTGAGTTAGGGAAAGTCACATACGGTGAAGAATTTGGGTTGGGAGCATTTTTGCATTCCCAGGCGAAGTGTCTAGTGCCATGACATCTATAGCATTGGACCTTTGCGTTATTTAGACTGAACCCAGTTTTCCCTTGAATAGCAGGAAATTTCCTACCGGTCCCCTTGTACAACATATTTGTTCTAATGCTCAAGAGGGCTAGTTGGTGAAGAATGTCCATCTCTTCCAAGTCATCACTTGGAACTTGATAGAGATCATCCATGATAAAACATAGATGATCAGAAATAGGAGAGTGGTCATCACAGGAAGAAGAATGAGTGACGCCAGTGGTTATGTCAATATATTCATAATAACCCTGATCATTTGATTCAGAGTTATGACTCAGAAGAGCTGCATTCCCTTGAACATACTCTTCAGTTTATTTCCCAAGCTTTATTAGTTTTCTTGTCTGGTCAATCTCTCGCTCAAAGGTGAGAAGCTTACCATGAAGTTGAGTAAGCGAGAGTTTGCCAAAGTCTGGAGAGGATCTCATAACAATGGAATAGGTTTCCCATTTTATATGTAGAGATCTCAAGAAGCGATTCAAAACAGAAACAGGGGGTACACTTGACCAGCTATTTTTAATTCACTTAAGAGAGAAGTGAATCGTTCAAACTGCTGAGTTAGTGTCTCATTATTTAGTTGGGAGAATGTATCGTATTGTTGAGCTAATATTTCCCTGATATTAACCACAACATCTTCGGTGCCACCGAATTGGTCTTTTCGAACATCCCACAAGTCTTTAGCAGACTCATGGTGAAGAAAACCATAGTATATTTCATTAGGAAGGGCCATAGCCAATAGAGCATGTGCCTTTGTATCAAGCTCCAACTTCTGGTAATCCTCTTCAGTGTAGTTCCGAGGATCTTTCGGGACATCGTCTCCAGTCTCCGTATCCAGGACCGTTGGTTTATGCGGTCCGAACATGGCAGACTTCCAACATCCTGTATGATTACTTCCAACATCCTGTATGATTATTGGACAGGAAGTGTAACATCCGCCTCTGCCAAATGTTATATTGATGACTAACCAAGATTGGTGGCTTCGTGGCAGAACCGGTGTTATGGGGGTCAAGGGTGAATTTCGCTGCCATTGGTTCACAAATAGTTATGAGAAAATCAATGAGTGATGAGTTCTCAAAGTGATTTGTTAGAATTATTTTTGAACACACTTTAGTTCAAAAATCAAACTCCTATAGGTTTATAGAAAACAGAAAGATAGTAAAGATAGAATGCAGAAAACAAAAACAACAAGATATTAGTAAGAGCTTTGAGTTTTAGTCTTGATGGTTAAACCAAGACAAAGGACAAGGCTCTGATAACAATTGTTGAGCTACCAGAAACCTCGAGTAGTAGCTGTTTCACCAGGAACAAGGCTTTAGACACTTAGTCAAAACTTTGGTTTCAGCTCCCTCAAAAGTTTTGCCCAAAGTTATTTTCGTTGTTTTAGTTTACTTGCGTAGAAAGAGAGAAGAGAAAAGATATAAAGCACAAGGAAATTTGGTGAAGTAATCCTTGATTAATCAGAGAACGCTGGGACTTAAATAACCAAACATTATGAGATACAAGACAAAAAATAATAAGACAAATAACTGACATTGTTACAGACACTGATACAATAGACTAGTACAAATACAAAGTCAACAACAACGGAAACAAGAGTCTTCAGTAGTCTTCAGGTCTTCCAATGTTGAAGTAGATGTACTGGAGTTCAGCGTTTATTCTTTCGGAAGATATTCATAAGAAGCTGATTAAGTAATCAGTTAGTTGGGAAGAGGTGATTGTCTTCCGAGTCATTTGACTTCTTCCGATGCAATGGTTGTCTTCTGATGATGTCAAGATCAACTAGTGTCTTTTGAGGGAAATAAGTTCAGCGGCACTTCTTTTTGGCGAAGCTTCTGCTGATAGCCTTCCGATACTGAAGCAATTCTTCAATCAGAAGAGGAGCATTCGCGGCTTGTCTATCCACAGTTTTATTCAAGTGTCTGGCTTCAGTAGTTTTGCTAATCAGTCCTTATTTTCCAACACAACTCTTCCTGCATCGCTTCAACCCTGCTTGATTCCTTTAGATCCATCTTTATGTTCATGGGTTTTTCATGCAAAATAAAGCCATTATACAAACAATAATTAATTGGACCTGATTGACTACGTGTGATAGTTTCTTCAGTTAAGGAGGTCTGAGCCGGATAGATCTACTCTGGGTAAGAACTCCGTCTGAAAGTGGTCCAATGATGTTCTTCATGGGATAATTCTTGTTAGTAAGCACTTCCTCCACAGCTAGATTGTGAAGAAGATTACTGATTTGGGTGAGCTTTTCTTCATTGGAGGAGGCAATGTAGTCATCGGAAGTTGTTCCACTTGCTTCAGCTTCATTATCCATACAATGTTACTCATGAATCTGGTATGAGAACAGTGGATTATCAAATCTATGGTGGGAGGAAGAGGCTGTCTAATCTGTCTTTTGGGTCGGTTGATCTGAATGAGAAGTGTCCGGATCAGATGGAACAACTTCACTGATTGGTTCGGATCGCTGGTACAGACCCGATGGGTCAACACAAAGAAGATTGGGATCACATGGAACATAGTCAACTCAGTAATCCATGTCTTCACTCTTGTAAAAAATATCTTCAGGCTAAGTGGGTCCTGCACTCTCAGAGGTAGTATGTGTAGGACCTAAGAAACCCTCGAAAACAACTCGGTTCCTTGAGAGATCTTCTCTACAGCCACTAGAATAGTGCGGAATCCTATTCCAGGGTTTTCTAATCGAAACCACCAAGCCCCGTGGCAATCCGACGATGTGGAATCAACGTTTTGATCAAAATCGAGCACCACAGGGTGAGAATCGAAGTTGGAGAGTAAGGAGCTGCTCAAAACACTAAGGGTATGATAGAGGAATGCTCAGGGGTGAGAGATGGCTCGGATATGTTATGAAACATTCGGTTTGCAGCTATATATATAAGTTGTACTCATTCGGCCGAATGAGTAGTGCAAAACACTCATTCGAAAAATGGCTCAGCCGAATGAGCTTAGTCAACCGAATGAGCCATGCTGATGACTCATTCGATCGCCTAAGTCATTCGCTACGAATTCATGCGTCCGAATGAACTCATTCTTAGGTATCATTCGCACGAATGGGTCTGTAACATAGTCAAAGTCAATGTCAAACATAGATAAACATAATAAACTCAATTAAACATATACAAACAATACTCAAAAGTCTATTTCATTGATAACATGAACTTTACATAATCAAAGACATACAAAATAAGGAACTAGGAACATTACAAGCATCAACAAACTCCCCCGTGGTCCTAGTTCCTATTTATCAGCACCTTTCATGAAATATTTATCAGAAATAATCTTCCAGTCAGAGACGGCATGAATTCATTCGCTATGCATTCATGCGTCCGAATGAACTCATTCTTAGGTATCATTCGCACGAATGGGTCTATAACATAGTCAAAGTCAATTTCAAACATAGATAAACATAATAAACTCAATTAAACATATACAAACAATACTCAAAAGTCTATTTCATTGATAACATGAACTTTACATAATCAAAGACATACAAAATATGGAACCAGGAACATTACAAGCATTAACAAACTCCCCCTTGGACCTAGTTCCTATTTATCAGCATCTTTCTTGAAATATTTATCAGAAATAGTCTTCTAGTCAGAGACGGCATGATTTCCAAACACTATGCGTCTCTAGATAACTCTCATGAACTGTAGAGCCTGCTCCATATCTGCAACTTAAAAAAAATCTGACATCCGCATAGGGCCTTAACATCTTTAAGTGACAGATTGGTCAGCCACATGGGATCAAAAATATGTACAGTATCCCATGTGTTGTCTTTGCACAAAACAATCACTGCCACAGCAGTTCTCCCGTCATAGTACCACCATCGGAAACTGTCCAAAAAGTCTTGAGGCATCTTCCATAATGGAATCTTCTTCATTATTTAGGAGGCAGCCACTTCAGGATAACTTTATGTCTTTGGGTATCTGCATCAATCTCTAGAAGATAGTATCTCTCCGGTTGCTAAGGCTTGAAATTGATCCATCTCTTCCTGTACTGGAATTGGATTTATCTTGAAAGTTGATTATATAGGATCTTCAGACCTGCAAGTTGATTAACTTCTAATCCCAGGAACGTCTTGAAGTCATGGGGATGTTTGAAGTGCTGGATCCCTTGCTCCCTTTTGACTGCATCACATTGCAAGTCATGAAAGTATGCCCAACTAAGAATTTGACCTCCGGCTTTATATCCTTTGGTCCTATATACTTTGGTGTACGGAGTTGGCATCTGTAGAACACTGCCCTTCTTCAAAATTTCCCAATATGCTTTCCATTCCTCTTTCCTTTTATGAATGTCTTCTGCTGAAGACTCGCTTCTGTTGATCTTTTCATATATCTTACATTTCATCTCCTCCTCAGAATGTAGACCGACTAAGTTAGAAAAATTTGGCAGCTCCTCTTCAGCTGAAGTGTACTTTAATCCCTCTTCCTCTGTAATGTCTTCCAGAATCACCTCATCGATGTTATCAAATGATTTTGGAGTTTGAAGATCAGAAATAGGAATGGAAGCATCAAATGATTCTGGAGTTGGAAGATCAGAAGTAGGAATGGAAGCATCAAATGATTCTGTATTATTTCGCTTTCCTTCTTATCATAGCTGACAGAGTGTTGAATGATGCCCTGAGCGTCCAAAATCATCGTCAACTTTTCGTCCAGGGTACGTCTCATAGGCGTCGCTTCAACCACTTAAGTAGCTTTAGGCTCTTCGGTTTGAGGTGGAGGTGGTTTGGCAGCTCTATCGTGCCTTGTCTTTGTCCTTATCTCGGTGGGTGGGGACTGCTGTCCTGATGAACTAGATGAACTCGCAGACCCACTTCCAGCACTATCATCATCATCACTGGAATCATCATCCTTGTCAGTACCATCATAATCCACCTTCTCCTCATCAGACTCTTCTTCCTCTTCTTCGTCTTCTTCGTCTTCCCTGTCTAAATATTCAGAGGCAGGCTCAGAGGCCTCAAGCCTAGGAGTGGACTCCTTGAGACTTTCAACATGCTCAGATAGACACAAGTTTTCAGCCTCAGGTGCCAAAATCCTGTCATTAAAACCAACATCTGTCTGGGCTAGCTGATTATATTCATCCATGGACTTGAGCAGCCTCTCCTCTAAATCAGCAGATCTTGCCTTCAGATTGGCCCTCAGATCGGCAGCCTGCAATAGTATAGCATCCTGCTCACTTACTTGAGCTGAGCAATGGTCTGATCTTGCTCGTGGTTCTTCTCCATCAATCGAAGGACCAAACTGTTTAGTGTGCTGAGCTGTTCAGCAACTTAAACAATCGGTATATAAGGATCGGCATGTGTAGTGGAAGGACCAGAGGAAGCTGCAGTGAAGACAACTGTAGTAGCAAAGAGGAGGTCAGAGGGGCATTATCAATATGTGTAGGAGTGGCCATTGACCTGGTTAGTGAAGTAGCTGCAACTGTTGCAGCGGATGTAGCAGTGGTTGTTGCAACAGAAGTCAGCTCTGACCGTCTCCGTTGGACAAATCTTGTCCTTCTTCTTTTGGTAGGAGGAGACGAGGTAGACTGAACAGCAGCAGCTGTGATAGCAGTAGTAGATTTGACCGTGGAAGTATGTGGAGGAGGAGGAAAATCAAACTCAGGAACAAAAGATGGATCCCTGATCTCCTCCCTATCAAGCTCTTGCTCACTTGGCCTCTTCCTCTCCTTCACTAGCCTTGACCCCACCATAATGTTCTCAAACTCATCATCAATTTTTTCAGAGCTTGAGCTGCCAGAACCCTCTTCATCATCATCTTCACCACCATCCTGACCTGATTCCTCTGAACCATCTCTCTCTTCAGCTGAGGTAGTACCACCCATCTCTAATGGAGTAGAAATAGTGGCTGCAAGAGTAGTCATAAAATCTAGGTCAAGAAGAACACCAACGTCAACATCATCATCAGCAACACCAGAGCCACCAACACTAGCACCAGCATCAAATCCACCACCACCAGCTCCAGAACCACTAACACTCACACCTGCATCACCAGCACTCACACTTGCGCCACCACCAACATCATCATCATCATCATCATCATCATCATCTCCATCAACTCCATCATCACCTCCAGGCACTATGATATCCTCCTGATCTGAGTCAGAATCGTCATGTCTCCATCTCGTCCCAACAGGTGCAACGTAATCAGGATTGAGGAGCTGGCCAAACATACCACGAGTGGGACGCTTACTCTCCTTTCCTTGGTAACCTAGAAGTCTGTTAAGTGTGGTGGCGTTCATGTGCTCCAATCTGTTAATATCTGCATTGGCCTTAGGTAGATTCAACACTTGTGCGTCAAAGATCATCTGGAGAAACCTCGGATACATGAGAAACTTCTTGCCCCCCTTGAGGTATACATTCTCCTTCATATGAGTGAAGACCATCTCCGAGAATTTGAAAGGGATATTCAAAACTAAGGCCACAAAGGCTCCCTGGAGTGTCTCTCGAAGGTCATCAAAACCACCACGCCTTGAGCCCAAGCGGTGAATAAGAACATGGCATAAATACTTGAACTGCGGGCATAAGAAGGCTTTGTTCAGCACTCCGTCCTCTAAGTCTCCATCATACTTGCATCGCACGAAACATCCTCGAACAAGATATCTATAAAAAAGGAAAGGCTGATATGGAGAATCCTGAAATCCACAAACCTGTCTGAGATGTCAGCACATACTACAATATCCTGTCCTCAGACCTTCCCTCTGATGACAGGAGGCTCTAGCTCACAGTCAATATCAGCAGAGCTCCAGAAATCTCTCTGATGTGATAAATATGAAACATGAATAATAGATATGGCTGGAAATATCCTGGAACGTCTCAAGAAAGTGATAATCTCTGTAAAATGTCGGGCATTTGTCGTGGTAAGATCAATATGAGCACAAATGTTGTTCTTGGGAATAGCCTTTGTATCCTGCCATACTGAAACACAAAAAAATAACATGTCAGTTCAGTTCAGTAGGCAATTGAATCATACTCAAAATTTTGACCAAGTGTTCAAGTGGTGCAAATGAAGTACTGTCACACGAATGGGACGCAAGCGAATGAGCATGAAGGCCGAATGAATGGTGTCATCCGAATGATACACGAATGGAGTCATTTGGTTGACCCCATTTATTCGCATGACCATATGGTCCGAATGACCTCATTTGGTCGTGCCAAATCATTCGGTCAAACCTGTGGTGCGAATGAGTCTCATTCGGGCGACCGATGGACTTCGAACACCCAATCTTCCAAAAACTCAAATCAGACCCTAAAAATGGTAACAATCAACATAGAGGGGTCCGATTATGGTTTTACAACTGATTTAAAGTGTTTTAGGGTTTGATTTGACTAGTTATTTGAGTCTAACAGTTACGAGCCCTAAAAACCCTAGAATTCAAAAAGTTCGGCTTCAATCTTCGGTCAAATGTTGAAAAATCGATTCCAGCAGTACCTGAGATGATCACAAGAACAATGATGATGAGAAAATGGTAATTTTTGGTGAAATGCGAAGAGGATGAACAACTATGTGTTCCGGGCGAAAGAGAACACATAGTGAGTCCGAATGAACAAATGAGGTGAATGAGCTCATTCGGCCGAATGACGTTCCTTAAATAGGATGACTCATTCGGCCACAAGAACCGAATGACCATATTCGAATGAATAAGTTCATTCGCTCGGATGAGCCATACTCGCACTCATTCGGGTGAAACAAATCAACACCCCAAAAACACAACCCATTTTCAAATGTTGACATTTTGATCCCAAAAAGATTATTGTTATGAAGTTCAGTCTGGCTTGGTGATAGGCAAAGATGAGATTGTATATCTGAACCAACAAATGATCATTTAAAACAATTTCAAATGAAAATCTTCTTGTATTTTCTAATAAACAAACAACTGTACAAAATGAAACTGAATTAAACAAAATGCACATATTTTTGTGAGTAGTCTTTCAAGAAAATGATACATACACCAGATCATGTCAAATCCGCATTCAAGAATGTTTATACATTTGATTTGTGAAATGATTACTGATATACTTATCCATTTTAAACCTGACAGTACTTTGTTTCTAAACTAATCAATGATCATCCATGTTTTCTAACTGAGTTGCCCATTATAATCAACCAATGTAGGTCAAAACCAGTTTATAACTCATCTCTGCATAACTTAGTACCTAGAATCATAAGTTCTTTAAGGTTCCATTTTTTTTTGCATTTTTTGTTCTTTTTGATTTGTTTCTCAAGTTCAACACATTCTCATGGACGGCTTCAGCTAGGTCTTTACAAAGCAATATGACACGTGTACAGACTTGAATTCATGAATCATTGGAAACCTCATAAGATCCTATGATAACAGGTGTATGCCTGATTTAAGTCAAAAAACTATTTATCCCATAACTAGTTTTCTAAACTGGATCCCACAAATCAGACTTTCTAAGCAATCACCAACAGTCTATTAACTTTGTAAAGTCGGCCTATCAGTACTTCCGATCATAATTCTCATGGGCATTCAGTTTATGCATTCAATCTTGCATTTAAGACATGACAGGTTAACATATCACTTTCTCTAATAAGACTTTCTCATTTTTACAATTTTTCAAATGTTTTTGGTTTTTCAATAAACAACTTTTTCTCCCACTAAAAACCTAAAACTGAATTTTTTTTTTTGAGTTTTTGATTGAGTGAAAGAAAAATAACAGAAGGACTAAAAAGGAAAAATCAGATAAAAGAAACTAACTAACAAAATAATGATTATTTGTTTGATTCAGATGAAGGAATGACTTCATCCTTTTGAAAAAAACCATTAGCCGATAACAGATATAAAAATCTAGGTTTATCAAATGCTATTATGTAAAGATCGGCTTTCTGGTGATCAGTGTGAATTTTAACAACATTGATTAACTTCTTTTCAAAACAATTACGTATGAAGTGATATTTAGTGTCGATGTGTTTTGTTTTAGATTGCTGGACATGATTTTTAGTGACAGCAATGGCGGCAATATTATCAACATATATAGGAGTGTTAGAAAAATGTAACCCATAGTCCCTGAGTTGTTGCTGTATCTGGATGATCTAAGAGCAACAACTTGCAGCTGCGATATAATTAGTTTCACATGTTGAAGTAGACATCGACGTCTGCTTCTTGCACTGCCAGGTAACTAAACGGTTTCCAAAGAACTGACAACCTGTAGATGTTGATTTGAAGTCTCTTTACATCCACCATAGTCTGAATCACTATATGCAGTAAGCTCAAAATTATCATCACTAGGGTACCGTAGGCCAAGATCTAGAGTACCCTTCAGATAACGTAGAATCCTCTTCACAGCAATCAGATTCGAAATTCTTGGCTTGGACTGATAACGAGCACACAAGCATCTGGAAAACATGATGTCTGGACGAGAAGCTGTGAGATACATGAGAGATCCAATCATTCCTCTGTACAGAGTGGCATCGATTAACTCCATTTTTTCATCTGGAGTAATCCCGTGATTAACAGCCAATGGGGTATTTAACAACTGTAAGAAAACCCAATAAACTTAAACATCTAATTATAAATTAAATAGTTAGGCCCGTTAAAGCCCAATAAGGAAACTTAGGCCCAATTAGGCCCATTATGGATTTCGTCAAATATACGTGTTCTTAAACTCGAATAAAGTTAATTAACCTAATTTAATAAATTTGTGGAGATAACCAATTAAGTTAAACATACGCTCGTTGCCGGTATATGTTTAAATGCTACCTATAAATGAATGATTATAACAAAATAATATTAGTAGAATCATAAAAATCTAAATATCAAATCTAACTTAAGAAATTAGCATGAATTGTGCAACCCAAACCGATAAAGTGTGTTTAACGTGTTAGTGACAAGTACTAGTTGTTTAAACGTATTGAGATCGAAACCGAGGCAAAGTATCTGTAAATAATTAAATATGAATAACGGTGATATTAAAAAGGCTAGAATCTTATTCGGAGCGCGAAAACATTAAATTCGTTAAATATGTCGTATCCACAATATTAACGCGTTTCAACGTAATTAATTAAACATATTAAGTATAACGAGCAAAATAATCATTTTAGAAATATTTTAGGTTATTTTTGTCTGTCTAGTAAATTTCGGGTCGAGAATTTTAAACAGTTTCGAAATACAATCACGATATGAATCTGATACGCGTTTAAACCCTAAAATTTAACCCCAGGTATAAAAAGGAGCCCATCCTTTCTTTCCCCTCATAATTTCCAGCCGTAACACACACGTACATGTGTGGGTACAGCCGCTCAAAGACCAAAGAGAGAGAGAGAGCACCGGTGGAGGAGCTAGGGGCTGAGGCCGGCGGAGCAGCGGCGGAGCCACGGCGGCAGGATGAGCTGGCAACACCCTCGGACTCCTCTACTCACGCACGACAGCATTTCCTTCTACAGTTTCGTGCAATTCTGGCTTAAAAGAGGAGAAATGGGACGAGAAAGAGTATGACGGCTAGGGTTCCGCCAGGGTTTGTGTGGTGGTGAAGGCGTGTTCCGACGACATATCTCGCTACAAGCATCCCCCGAAGGTAAGAACAACCGGTCAAACCCCCGATCTACACATGCATGTTGAATTCATGAAGGTTTTTGATTCTGAAATTGTGAGGCCCCGAAACCGGGCACCTCACAGAGGTTGGTTTTTATCATAACACATAGCTCTTAAACTAAAAACTTTCATAATCATGCAGCGGAATTGTAAACATAGTTTGATAAACAGAAATCAATAAAGTGTCTGTATCAAAAACATATCGGATTGCCAAAAACCACCGGATCGTATGACTCTATGCCCGAGCTCCATGCCTTCTCATATCATACCTTCAACCTGACATACATGCTAAATCAAGTCAGCTTACGCTGGTGAGTTTTAGTTTTCATAAAACAACATTAAACATACTTAACATACACATCATTTCATACACATAGTCCATAACCTTAGCACATAACATCCTTACATCATCATCATCATACGTTCCACTGTTACCATACGAACAGTGGGCTTATGCCGGCACAAGGCTCCATAACCGTTGATCTGTCCCGCCGAAGCGTTCTACAGATCCATACTTACCCAGTAGCAAGTACTGGAGCAACCATACTTACCCCATATGAATATGGGAGCAACGTCATACTTACCCCATAACGAGTACGGGAGCAACCTCATACTTACCCCGTAACGAGTACGGGAGCAACCTCATACTTACCCCGTAACGAGTACAGGAGCAACCATACTTAACCAGTACAAATACTGGAGCAACCATACTTACCCAGTACAAATACTGGAGCAACCATACTTACCCAGTACAATTACTAGAGCAACCATACTTACCCAGTACAAATACTGGAGCAACCATCATTCATCATGACATGACACACTAGCACCATATCATCATTCATCATAACATCGTATCATTATCCTAATAACATAGGATTTCTCATACAGGGTATGCTAGTATCATGTCATCATAACATCCTAGTACCATGCACATGTCATGCTAGCCGCACGTCATCATATCATTCATCATGGCAACATAAACACATTTTGCTAGCATGTAATCATCATAACATCATACTTTCATCATAGCGTACCTAGGATTTCATCATAACTTACATCCCTATTTATCATCATAGCATGTTGTCATTCAGTTTATCATCATAACTTACTAACACGCATTCATCATTCTTAGCATACTTTCATGCAATAATCATACTATCACCTCAACATGCATACATGGTCAGGGCATATCATCATTCATTCATCATCATCATAGGCACATATCATCATAGACATAACAATAAGCATGTATGTCAGCCCAAAACATCAAGCATAAAATAGGGCGTCTAGAACTCACCTGATAGTAGACTCCTGTTAACCTTAGCCGAACTCCTTAGCTAGGGCCTTAAGGACCTATATCAGTTACATCATATCATCACATACCATCACATCACATACTTAGACTTAGAAATTATTCTAAGTCCTCATAGCCTACTAGTCCCCCTTATTGAATCCAAGTTTTCGAAATTTAGCTAAATGTTCGAAACCCTTGAAATTCATTAAGTTCCTACATACACGAATTGCCATGTACTCGAAACATCTCTAGTTCACGAAATGCCATGTACACGAAATTCCATGTACACGAAATAACCATTGTATTCGAAATAGCCCCTGTACTCGAAATACATTGTACTCGAAATACATTGTACTCGAAATACATGCATGATTTCGAGTACCCTCTGTACATGATTTCGTGTACTCATCATTTCGTCATTAAACATCTCAGAAAATCATCTAAGACCTTGGGGAGCTAGTTCTAGGTTCCTTTGGTTGTTACCAACGTATTGGAACCTCAAAGTTATGAACTTTATGCATAAAGGTGTGAGCTTTATGCATAGGTTCACCCTTTGTTTAACCATCCTAACTTTTGTATAAAAATCCAGCTTTCTATACATGAATCACTTACTTGAAGGTAGCTGATCCTCCTGGTAGAATCCCGTGCGTTTCCTACTTCGTTTGGTCGATCAAAGTTTGATTCTTGAAATTCTTGGACTTAAACTTCGTGTACTCGAGAGGGACTGTGCTTCCAACCAAAGGTTGTCACATTTCCCAAGGCACGACTATTTATAGACAAGGTCCCTGTATTCGAAAACCCCTGTACACGAAAATGTAGTGTACTCGAAATGTGATGTATTCGAAATCTTCATTATTTCGAGTACACGATTTCTAAGCCCCATCTTGGTTATTTTTCGTCTATTTTCCCACAAGTTACTTATCCGTTACACGTACGTAGAATTCTAATAACTTGTATCTTAGAAAAATTTGGGATGTTACAAGTCTCCCCTCCTTACAATAGGTTTCGTCCCGAAACCTGCCTCGTTACATATCGAACAAATGAGGACACAACTTCCTCATCTCGTCTTCCAATTCCCACGTCGTGTCTGAACCCTTCCGATGTCTCCACTGAACTCTTACTTGACGAACCGTTTTATTCCGTAGCTGCTTTTCCTTCGTATCCACAATGGCAACTGGTTCTTCAATGTAGTTCAGTCGGTCATCTACCTCAATGTCATCCAAAGGAACATGTGCCTGCTCGTCTGCCAAGCACTTCCTAAGATGTGACACGTGGAAGGTAGGATGAATCCCGTTCAGCTCCTCTGGTAGGTCCAGTCGGTACGCGACTTTTCCTACCCTCGCCTCTATCCGAAACAGTCCGATGTACCTCGGACTCAACTTTCCTCTCTTTCTGAATCGAATGATTCCCTTCCATGGTGATACTTTCAGCAACACTCGATCGCCAACATTAAACTCGATCGGTCTCCGGCGCCTGTCAGCGTAGGACTTTTGGCGATCTTGTGCAGCCTTCATACGTGCTTTTATCACCCGTAGCTTTTCTGCCATATCAATCACAGCAGCCTTGTTTCCCATTTCTTTCTGTCCAACTTCAGCCCAGCATACCGGGGTTCTACATCGTCGTCCGTACAACGCCTCATATGGGGGCATTCCGATACTAGAGTGATAGCTGTTGTTATATGAAAACTCTACCAATGGCAAGTGGTCATCCCAGCTCCCTCCAAAATCGATAATGCACGCCCTAAGCATTTCCTTCAACGTTTGGATAGTCCTTTCCGACTGTCCATCCGTCTGAGGGTGATAGGCGGTACTGATATTTAACCTCGTTCCCATAGCATCATGAAACTGCTTCCAGAATCTGGAAGTAAACCTCGTATCCTGATCTGACACAATGGAGACAGGAACTCCATGTCTGGTCACAATCTCTTTTACGAACAACTCAGACAACCTTTCGGACGTATACGTTTCCCTGATAGGAAGGAAATGTGCACTCTTCGTCAGTCGGTCCACAATCACCCATATGGTATCATGTCGCTTAGCTGTCTTTGGTAGCTTGGTGATGAAATCCATGGTGATGTGTTCCCATTTCCATTCTGATACCTCTAGAGGTTGCACATATCCGTAGGGCTTCTGATGTTCAGCCTTCACTTGCGCACAAGTAAGGCACCTGTTCACATACTGCATCACGTTAAACTTCATGCCCGGCCACCAATAATCCTGTCGGAGATCTTGATACATCTTCGTTGCACCGGGGTGTACCGAGTATCGTGACTTGTGGGCTTCATCTAAAATCCTCGCTCGAATGTCCCCATTTCTGGGGACCCACATTCGACCGAATCGTAGCTTTATCCCATGGTCATTGTCTTCCAAGTTCTTGACTTGTCCGAAGACGCGTTCAAAACCCACATTCTCTTCTTTCAATCCCTCCTGTTGCGCCTGCTTGAGCTCGTTCAGAAAGTCTGGCGTTATTACCAAACTATACGATTTTACTCGTATGGCAGGATGATCGGTCTTGCGACTCAGAGCATTTGCCACCACATTGGCCTTTCCCGGGTGATATAGAATATCACAATCATAATCCTTTAGCAGCTCAAGCCATCGTCTCTGCCTCATGTTCAAATCCTTTTGCTCGAAGAAGTACTTCAAGCTCTTGTGGTCGGTATAGATGGTACTCCGTACTCCATACAAGTAGTGTCTCCATATTTTCAATGCAAACACCACTGCAGCGAGTTCAAGATCGTGGGTCGGGTAGTTAGCCTCATGAATCTTTAGCTGGCGCGAAGCATAAGCTATCACCCTTCCCCTTTGCATTAGTACACATCCCAACCCTTGTCGTGACGCATCGGCATACACAACAAGATCATCATTCCCATCCGGCAGTGCTAGAACAGGAGCTTGGGTAAGTTTCTCCTTTAGCACTGAAAACGCTTGTTCTTGGTTTGGACCCCATTCGTACATTACGTCTTTCTTCGTAAGTTTCGTCAGTGGCGTCGCTATCTTGGAGAAGTCTTGAATAAATCTCCGATAGTAACCGGCCAAACCAAGAAAACTGCGTACTTCCGTAGGTGACTTTGGAGGGCTCCATTTCATAATCGTTTCAACTTTAGCTGGATCTACCATAATGCCTTCTGGGTTCACCACGTGACCCAGAAACTGTACCTCTCGTAGCCAGAAAGCGCATTTGGAGAATTTAGCATAAAGTTTCTCTTTCCTCAGGATCTCCAATACCTCACGTACGTGGCAAGCATGGTCTCCCTCGTTCTTTGAATAAATCAAAATATCATCAATAAACACTATCACCGATCGGTCCAGCATCGGTCGACATACCCTGTTCATCAAATCCATAAATGCTGCGGGAGCATTCGTCAATCCAAACGACATAACGAGAAACTCGTAATGTCCATAACGCGTACGGAAAGCAGTCTTTGGAATATCCTGCTCTCGAACTTTCAATTGATGGTAACCGGATCGGAGATCTATCTTTGAGAACCAGCTTGCACCTTGCAATTGATCGAACAAGTCATCAATTCTAGGTAGAGGATACCTGTTCTTTACGGTCAACTTATTCAGTTCCCTGTAGTCAATACACATACGCATACTTCCATCCTTCTTCTTAACGAACAGCACCGGTGCTCCCCACGGAGAGACACTCGGTCGTATAAAACCTTTATCAAGGAGTTCTTGTAGCTGGGTCATCATTTCCTTCATCTCGGTTGGAGCTAAACGGTAAGGTGCTTTGGCAACGGGTTGTGCCCCCGGCACTAAGTCGATCTGGAACTCAATTTCCCGTTCGGGTGGTAATCCAGGCAATTCCTCAGGGAATACATCGGGGAAGTTACACACCACGGGAACATCATCAATCGTCCTCGTATCCGTACGTTCCTCAATCGCGTAGGCCAAGTAGGCTACACACCCTCGCCGCATCATAACATCAGCCTGGATCATCGAAATGATCTTTGGCGCATACATCGCTTTATCACCATAAACCGTCACGGAGCTCCCATCCATCGCACGTAAACATATCATCTTTCGTCGACATACAATGTTAGCCTCATATTTGGCTAACCAGTCCATACCCAAAACTACGTCAAAGCCTCCTAAGGTAATAAGAAACAATCGGACAGGGAACCTATGACCTTCTATCTCAACATAACAATCATCAATAGCCTCAGTCACCCTGGTCATCTTACCAATAGCCGTCTCTACATCAAATACCCGATCTATCTTCTTAACCTTCCCAGATAACCCATCACAGAAAGTAGAAGACACAAAACTCATACTGGCACCAGAATCAAACAATACAGAAGCAGGAATATTGTTGATAGAAAAGGTACCTGTGACCACGTCAGGGTCCACAATCGCATCATCCTTCGTCATCGTAAAGGCTCGTGCTTTAGCCTTCTGCTTCTCCTTTCCTTTCTCCTCATTCTTACCCGAGCCCGAAGCATCGGCCCGTGGTAGCTTGCAATCCTTGGACATATGTCCTAATCCATTGCAGTTGAAGCATCGAGTAGCATTCGGGCAACTGCTAGAAAAGTGCCCCGTCTTTCCACACCTGAAACATAAATTAGTGCCCACTAGGCACTGTCCCGTGTGGCTTTTCCCACACTTATTGCATCGGCCCATCTCTCCTCGCTTAGCCTTCTTGCTTGAAAACTTTCGTTGGTCTGTTCGACCCCTCTTAGTCCCGGAGGACTCTTTCACCTTTGCTTCTTCTTTGGCTGGCTCGGCTGACATAACATCATCCCAAACTATGCCACTGAGCTCCACAGTGGAGTCATAAGTCTTGGGAGCATTCGCCTTCACATGTATCCGAACCTTCGGAGGTAAACCCTCCATGTACAACTTCACCCTGCGTTCCTCGGTAGAAACTAAGTGAGGAACAAGTCTTGCCATCTCATTGAATCGTGAGGTGTACTGCCTGTGGTTCAGACTTCCCGCCTTCAGCACCAGAAACTCCCTTTCAACCTTATCCAACTCATTCTTGGGACAGAACTGCTTAGTGACCAGTTCCTTGAGATCCTCCCAAGTCATCTTTTCCATATCCTCAGTAGTCTTGGATTGCTTGACGGTGTTCCACCAGTGAAGTGCCTCCTCAACGAAAGAGTGAGCTGCAAACTTGACAGCTTGGTCAATTCGGCACTCACTGATGGAGATAACAGCCTCCATCGCAGAAATCCAGTGGCAGGTGGCCACAGCATCCTTCTTACCATCGAAGGTCGGTGGGTTACATCCCTTGAAGGACTTGTAGTCACAGCCCTTCAGTTTCCCCGCCATAGAATCACCGCTCTTTGTCTCGATGATCACCACCTCAGCTTCTTTGGTGCTCTCTTTGGTTCCTTCCGACTTGTCTTTTAGAGCATCCTTCAGTGCCTTAGCAATCAAGGCTGGTAGTTTCTCATCCATTATCTTGCAGACCTCATCAGAAATAGCCTTCACCACGATAGGCTCAAGAGTGAACTCTTCTTCATGCTCTGGTTGCTCGTTGTGCTCGTGGTCGTCTTCATTGACAGGTTCTTCATTCTCAACATGTGGTTCTTCAGGTTCCTGTGGTTTCTTTCGCGGTCTACCCTTTTGTCCAGCCATCTAACTATCTATAGGATGCAACAATTGATGAGTTAGTACAGGAATCAGTTTAGCACGGAATAAGTTTTGTAAATCGTTAACGACGTTGATCAAGTGTTATTAACCATTTACCCAACTCATAGGCTCTAAACGTTTCCCATCCCATCTCTTCAATGTGCATGACACTAACTACTTTCATAACATTACATCTAACCCTTACCTCATACATAAACATTCAACTCGTGGCATCCGTCATCCGTGGTTGGCAATCCGCATCCATTAATCCCATTCTCAGTTTAAGTCTTGGCATTTGGGATACCAAGATCTCTCAAACTATGGCTCTGATACCAACTTGTGAGGCCCCGAAACCGGGCACCTCACAGAGGTTGGTTTTTATCATAACACATAGCTCTTAAACTAAAAACTTTCATAATCATGCAGCGGAATTGTAAACATAGTTTGATAAACAGAAATCAATAAAGTGTCTGTATCAAAAACATATCGGATTGCCAAAAACCACCGGATCGTATGACTCTATGCCCGAGCTCCATGCCTTCTCATATCATACCTTCAACCTGACATACATGCTAAATCAAGTCAGCTTACACTGGTGAGTTCTAGTTTTCATAAAACAACATTAAACATACTTAACATACACATCATTTCATACACATAGTCCATAACCTTAGCACATAACATCCTTACATCATCATCATCATACGTTCCACTGTTACCATACGAACAGTGGGCTTATGCCGGCACAAGGCTCCATAACCGTTGATCTGTCCCGCCGAAGCGTTCTACAGATCCATACTTACCCAGTAGCAAGTACTGGAGCAACCATACTTACCCCATATGAATATGGGAGCAACGTCATACTTACCCCGTAACGAGTACGGGAGCAACCTCATACTTACCCCGTAACGAGTACGGGAGCAACCTCATACTTACCCCGTAACGAGTACGGGAGCAACCATACTTACCCAGTACAAATACTGTAGCAACCATACTTACCCAGTACAATTACTAGAGCAACCATACTTACCCAGTACAAATACTGGAGCAACCATCATTCATCATGACATGACACACTAGCACCATATCATCATTCATCATAACATCGTATCATTATCCTAATAACATAGGATTTCTCATACAGGGTATGCTAGTATCATGTCATCATAACATCCTAGTACCATGCACATGTCATGCTAGCCGCACGTCATCATATCATTCATCATGGCAACATAAACACATTTTGCTAGCATGTAATCATCATAACATCATACTTTCATCATAGCGTACCTAGGATTTCATCATAACTTACATCCCTATTTATCATCATAGCATGTTGTCATTCAGTTTATCATCATAACTTACTAACACGCATTCATCATTCTTAGCATACTTTCATGCAATAATCATACTATCACCTCAACATGCATACATGGTCAGGGCATATCATCATTCATTCATCATCATCATAGGCACATATCATCATAGACATAACAATAAGCATGTATGTCAGCCCAAAACATCAAGCATAAAATAGGGCGTCTAGAACTCACCTGATAGTAGACTCCTGTTAACCTTAGCCGAACTCCTTAGCTAGGGCCTTAAGGACCTATATCAGTTACATCATATCATCACATACCATCACATCACATACTTAGACTTAGAAATTATTCTAAGTCCTCATAGCCTACTAGTCCCCCTTATTGAATCCAAGTTTTCGAAATTTAGCTAAATGTTCGAAACCCTTGAAATTCATTAAGTTCCTACATACACGAATTGCCATGTACTCGAAACATCTCTAGTTCACGAAATGCCATGTACACGAAATTCCATGTACACGAAATAACCATTGTATTCGAAATAGCCCCTGTACTCGAAATACATTGTACTCGAAATACATTGTACTCGAAATACATGCATGATTTCGAGTACCCTCTGTACATGATTTCGTGTACTCATCATTTCGTCATTAAACATCTCAGAAAATCATCTAAGACCTTGGGGAGCTAGTTCTAGGTTCCTTTGGTTGTTACCAACGTATTGGAACCTCAAAGTTATGAACTTTATGCATAAAGGTGTGAGCTTTATGCATAGGTTCACCCTTTGTTTAACCATCCTAACTTTTGTATAAAAATCCAGCTTTTTATACATGAATCACTTACTTGAAGGTAGGTGATCCTCCTGGTAGAATCCCGTGCGTTTCCTATTTCGTTTGGTCGATCAAAGTTTGATTCTTGAAATTCTTGGACTTAAACTTCGTGTACTCGAGAGGGACTGTGCTTCCAACCAAAGGTTGTCACATTTCCCAAGGCACGACTATTTATAGACAAGGTCCCTGTATTCGAAAACCCTTGTACACGAAAATGTAGTGTACTCGAAATGTGATGTATTCGAAATCTTCATTATTTCGAGTACACGATTTCTAAGCCCCATCTTGGTTATTTTTCGTCTATTTTCCCACAAGTTACTTATCCGTTACACGTACGTAGAATTCTAATAACTTGTATCTTAGAAAAATTTGGGATGTTACAGAAATGTGGTTTTTGAGGCGTTATCGCGGCTGTGGTGGTTCCACCAAGGGTTCCCGGCACGATAGTGGTCGGTAATGGTGCTGGGGTTCTCGACTGAGCGTTCGGCCATGTGAACCGGTCGACTCTTTTTCTTCAACTGCCAACCAAAGGTAAGAACCTGCACAATGAGCTTCGATTTGTACTTGCATGTCGGTTTCTTGATGGTTTTTAGTTTTAATATTTGTTTTGGAATGGTTCTCGTGGCTGTGATACTTCCCGACTAGGTGACCGGTGACGGTGGAGCAGCTTATTCCAAACGGTGGTGGCCAGAAGTTGCTGCGAAAGAAATTAGGGGTTTTGGAGTCGATTAAAGCCTCGGTCAACAAAAGTCAACACGAGTTTGGACCGGTCAAACCCGGACAGCTCGGTTAACAAGAAAAACGACTACTCGATTTTATTCGTTATTTAAAAACGAATTTAGAAATATGTTCGGGTTATGAAACATACGATCGGTTAATTAAATTTGGATTGTACGCGCGAGATGAACTAGTGGAAAGCTAAAAACGCGCGCCATTATCTTTTAACGTATGCTTAATATGTTTAAAATAGATAAATCAAAGTTGTTGAGCATTTGGGTTAAATAGGATAAATTATGGTTCATAAAGATTAGTTAATAATAAAAATGTTAGCGAAACCATATAACTGGTGTGATTTATGTTAGAGATTCGGAGACGTATACGTAAATAAACTATATTATACATGAGTGATTAATAAAAATAATATACCAAATTACACAAATATAAAAATACTCACACAAAAACATGTATATAAATGTTTATACATACAATAAGTATGTCAATACTTGACTAATGTATATGGTTTATACTTTGGTTTTATCATAGTATATGGGATATATATATTTAGAGTATTAAATTGAATAAATTTATAAATTATAAACCAACTAGTTAAATGTTTAATTATAATAAGACTTGGAAAGCTAGATCCTTAGTTAAACATAATAAATGGTACAAACTGTTAATATGAACACTTGTAATATATATGTACATTTACATAGGATAAACAAATGTTTAAATGTGTATTACAAGTCTTAACATATAAAATATGGGTACTTATTGAAATTTATATAAAACTTGTTACGTTGGGTATAAATTAACTTAGAAGCTTGAATTAAATATAACTTTATAAATTGTGTACTCAATGAATGTGTAGGATACATATATATAATTCTCATATAAACATTTAGTCTTTATATATATACACATACACGTTATATATACATCTATAGTATTGTATACAATAATTAGTTAAATATAATCACATGTTTACAAATATGTTTAAGTCCAACATGTTAACAATTGGTTTTATATACATATGGGTAAACAAAATGTAAATTAGGTTAGATTTAATATGATGAATGTGCATATCTACACTATATCTAATATGTTAGTATTAAACAATTTGAAATTTAACAAGGGTTTTGACTCAATATTAATATAAATTTGTGCAAGATATAAATCTTATGCTAATTCTCAAATTTATCATGACTTTGTTAATTTTTAAGACTATTTACTCTTAAAAGTATTATAATTATAATAATAATAATAATAATAATTATTATTATTATTATTATTATTATTATTATTAATGTTGTTAATATTATCTTTGATAAAAATTCATCTAAGAAAGTATAATTTGATTGATACATAGAAATTAAATTATGAATACTTTAAACACTTTCTTATTCAATATTTATAATAATTACAATAGTTAGTATATACAATGACTACAACATGTAAAATATCTTAGATACTAATGTAAATTGCAACTATTTTTTTTTATGTATGAAATTCCTACTAATTATCTGTATGGCTAACAAGTTAAGTGAATATATTATAATAATTATCTTATTGTTTTGTAATACCTTATGCATTACATAAATTTATATTATTAGTAAGACACCATGACTAGCAATACACTTAAACAATTTTATATTGATTGTCTCTCAAACTCACAAACAAGGTGACACAACTTTAAAAAATAAGACCATTAGTCACAATAAAATTCAATTATCTTAGAAGACCATAAACATACTAGTCACATAAGTAGCATACTAGTAGCTATACTAAACATCAAATAATACCAACATTTTCACATACATTTAGACGTGCAAATATAAGGTAAGACTTCGTTAAGCATGGCAATATAATGAAACTTTAAAGTTCTAAACTCTAAACACATTAACCCAAAGAGCTAAACCACAGTAAACAACCATAATGTATGAATCTACAACTTATACATGTATAGATGATTACAAATAGGAACTTGCTTTGATGATAACTCTGGGAACATAGCAAATCATGCATAGTGGCACAATGAAATATTTGTACAGGAACAAAAGGAACCACTTAAAGCAACCAGGTGAGTTCATGTGATCCCTTTTCTTTTTACTGTTTTGGGATACTGAAAGCATGCTCCAAAAACTGTTTATAAAATTTATATTTATGTGATAATGAACGTCCGTTTCAAATATAATTGCTTCCCCTAGACATGAAACATAATTTACAACCATTAACTCCGGAGGAGAGCCGGTTGGTATATGGGTAGTACTACTTGGGGAATCCCCCATGCACAGTGGCCCGAAAGGGTGGCCCTATAAAAATAGGGTTGAAACCCCACTGAGGTTAATGTCAACCGTTGTGGCATATATTTCATCATGACACATTTACACCGACGGCAAGAACGGGTCTCGGAATGGGAAGTAGATTAGAATGACCATGTCACGGGCTAACATTATAAGAGGCAGACGTCTGGGCATGGCACAGGGTTGGTTGTATTTATTTTGAATTATCACATGCTATTTATTATTGTGTCTGTAAACCAAAACTCATGAGCTTACCAACTTTATAGTTGACGTATTTTAGCATGTCTTTCAGGTAATTAGAAATAGGTATGACTCGGATACTGGGTTGCTTGAACAAGAACACTACATGGAAAACTGAAGAACTTGGCTTAAAGATTAATAAAGTGTGATGATGCCTGGATAGACCCAATAACCTTAGAAAATATCCCACTAGTTAAATCATGTCTTTAGATTTGTTGTAAACAAATTAGATATTTAGACTAAACCTTTGGTTGAATTGTATATTATTTATTTTGTCTTCCGCTACTTTGTGTTTTGAATCAATCGTTAGTCAAGCCCCCTGGTTGGGTTGTGACAGGGTACCAGTAGGTTTTGCATCCAACATACTGAACCGGCTCGAAATGTCACCAACATATTGGGTCTGATGTATGAAGAATCCTGCCACAGACTGATCCACCTGTAATCCTAAAAAAAATTTCATCTCCCCCATATAGCTCATCTCAAACTTGTCGTTCATAACCTTTTCAAAATCCGTGCACAAAACATCATTTATGGATCGAAAGATGATATCATCCACATTAATTTGTACCAAGAGTATATCTCCATCCTTCTCTCGAATGAACAAAGTGTAGTTAATGACACCTCTTCTGAACCTGTTGTTCCAAAAGTGGGTAGACAATGTTTCGTACAACGCTCGCAGATCTTGATGCAATCCATATAAAGCCTTGTCCAACTTGTAGACTTGGTCATGGTGTAATGGATCTTCAAGCCTGGGAGGTTGATTGACATACCCCACTTCATTGATCACACCGTGAAGGAATGAACTTTCTAAAAGTAACCCTAATTTGTTTGATCTCCGATGCTCATTCATTCAATAGAAAACCCTTTAAATAGAGATTACAAGACTACAAATAAGGAATGGATAATTATCAACAATAAAACAAATCTATCTCTAAAATAAATACAATATATATAATATTGCTAATACACCCCCTCAGTTTAAGGGGGCGGAAGACAAACGCTTAAACTGGAACGAAACGACTGAAATAGTTGTCTGGATAATCCCTTTGTAAAGATGTCAGCATACTCAAACGATGAAGGGACATGAAGAACTTTAATTTGACCAACTCGAACTTTTTCCCGAACAAAATGTATATCAATCTCTACGTGTTTTGTGCGTTGATGTTGGACCGGGTTATTGGACAAATAAACTGCAGAAATCTTATCACAATAAATAACCGATGCATGAGTGAGAGGGGTATGTAGATCTAGCAGGAGGTTGAGAATCCATGTGACTTCAGCAACCGCGTTTGCAACACCTTTATATTCCGCCTCTACGCTAGATCTAGAGACTCTAGGCTGCCGTTTGGATGACCAAGAAATAAGATTATCCCTGAGAAAAACACAATAACCCCAAGTAGAACGTCTGGTGTCCGGACAACCACCCCAATCCGCATCCGAATAGGCTGTCAAAGAGGAGGAAGAACTCTTGAGAATGCGAAGACCAAAATCAAGAGTTCCCTGGATGTATCTGATGATGCGTTCGAGAAAGGCAAAATGAGAATCCCTGGGGGCATGCATGAATAGACATACCTGTTGTACAGCATAGGATATGTCGGGTCTCGTAAAGGTGAGATATTGAAGAGCCTCGGCAAGGCTGCGGTACAATGTCAGATCAGAGAATAAGTTATCATTAGTTGCACTTAGTTTAGAGGAGAGATCAACTGGTGTTGTAAAGGGTTTACATGAACCCATGGAAGCTCGTTTGACTATGTCTCGGGCATATTGTGATTGAGAAAGAAACAACCCAGTTGAATTTGTAGTAACCTTAATTCCAAGGAAGTGATGAAGGGTCCCCAAGTCGGTCATAGCAAATTCTGTTGACAGGGTGTGAATAATGCCATTCAGAAGCCGGTCATGGGATGCTGTTATGACAATGGCATCAACGTAGAGCAAAAGATAGGCAACATTTTGAGAATCCCGATTGTAGATAAAAAGAGACGTGTCACATGAGCTGCTGTGGAAGCCGTGAGCTGTGATAAATGTGGCAAACCGAGTGTACCAGGCCCGTGGTGCCTGTTTTAAGCCATACAGGGATTTCTTGAGATGACAAACATGATTTGGATATCGCCTATCAACGAAGCCAGGGGCTGATGCATGTACACGGTTTCATTAAGATCGCCGTGTAAGAAGGCGTTCTTAACATCCAACTGGTGGATGGGCCAAGACCGGGTAACCGCAAGGGATAGTATTGTCCGAATAGTGGCGGGCTTGACCACGGGGCTGAATGTCTCATCACAGTCAATGCCGATAGTTTGGGAGTTTCCATTCACCACTAATCGGGCCTTGTACCGGGCAAGAGACCCATCCGAATGAAATTTGTGGCGGAACAGCCACATGCATCTGATGACCGGATGTTCAGTGGGCCTTGGAACGAGTTACCAGGTAGCATTGTCTTGTAGGGCAGTAAATTCGGCCTGCATGGCATTTGACCAATGTGGATCAGCAAGAGCTTTGGCATAGGTGGTGGGTAAAGGGGAGATGGAAGAAGTATGGAGGGCAGTGTTGGAAGAGTTGGTGGATTTAGACCGATATTTATTGTATTTATTTTAGAGATAGATTTGTTTTATTGTTGAGAATTATCCATTCCTTATTTGTAGTCTTGTAATCCCATTTAAAGGGTTTTCTATTGAATGAATGAGCATCGGAGATCAAACAAATTAGGGTTACTTTTATGGTATCAGAGCCACGGCTCTGATCACCGATCCATCGTCGACCCTGCTATCTCTCGAAACCCTAAATCACCATGACTAAGGAAACGATCAACAATCCTCCAGTCAAGCCCACCCCATCCACCCTGCGTACTCGGTGAGCAACATTCAAACAAAGATTCGCACTCTTGATGGAACAAAGGTAACATACTCAGTGTGGGTCAAGCTCTTTCGCCTTCATGCGGTGGCCTACAAAGTCTCCGATCACATTGACGGCCACCCTGCTCCAACTGGCTCCTCAGCCGATCAAGAAGCCTGTAACGAACTTGACGCTCTGGTTCTACAATGGATATACAGCACTGTCTTGGATGATCTCCTTCTTCGTATCCTCGAGTCCAATGCCACGGCTCATTCCGCTTGGACCAAACTGGAACGCATCTTCCGCAGTAACAAGCGCGCTCGGGCGGCCGCTCTTGAAACCAAGTTCTGCAACCTCTCCTTGTGAAATTGTTCGTCAGTTGAAGATTACTGCCAGAAATTAACTGATCTTTCAAACCAATTGGTTGATGTGGATCAACCGGTCTCTGAATCCAGACGGGTTCTACAGCTTGTACGAGGCCTCCCAATTGAATACAACAACACAGCCTCCTTGATCAACCAACAAGGTGTCGACTGGCATCAGGCCCTCAGCATTCTCAATGATGAAGTCATTCGCATTGAGGCACGACAACCTTCCCAACCCACTGTACTTGTCGCACCTGCTGCCCAACATCCTCCCTCGCCCTCCCTTCACACCAACTCCTCTGACCAAAACTCATCTACCCGTGGCAGGGGCCGGGGCCGCAACCAACACTTCAACAGACGTGGTGGCTGAGGCCGCGGGCCAGGACGATACCAACGTTCTCCATGGCCTTCCCATCACACACCATACCCCAATTGGGCGTGGTGGAACACCCCACCTTGCCCATATCCATCCCAACCTCCATGGCGCCCACCTACACACCCTGCTCAATCATCCCATCCACCACCCTCGCAAGCTCAATTTGCCGGCTTCTCCGATCCTCCTCCACCTGCTTATCCACAACAGCCTCCTAATGGTTATAATGCCTTAAGCCCATCAGATCTCAGTGCTGCCTTCACACATATGCAACTAAACCCCCCACCTGCATCCTGGACTTCAGACATCATGGACACTGGCGCATCGTCTCACCTCACCCATGATCCAGGTAAAATTATCCATCCCAATGCTTTGTCCCCTGTATCTAGTAACATTCTGGTCGGTAATGGTAGCTTCTTACCAATCAGTGGTTCTGGCATGAGCTTTCATCACCTACCCAATCGCACCTACATTCTGCCAAATGTCCTTTATAGCCCACAAATCATTAAAAACTTAATTTTTGTTCGTCGATTTACTCGTGATAATAATGTCTCTGTTGAATTTGACCCTTTTGGTTTTTCCTTGAAGGATCTCAAGTCTAAAACAAATCTATCTCTAAAATAAATACAATAAATATAATATTGCTAATACTTTCAACATCCATTTGATAGACCTTGAAATTTTTGAAGGATGCATAAGCCAGAAAGATTCGGATTGATTCAAGATGAGAAACCGGTGCACATACTTCATTGCAGTCAATCCCTTCAATCTGCCTAAAACCTTGCACCAGCAGACGTGCTTTATTGCGAACCACAATGCCATGATCATCTCGTTTGCAGCGCATCTACCCAAGATTCTTCTTTCAAAGCTTCAGTGATGGTTCTTGGTTCAACTTGGGAGATAAAACATGAATGGGCACAAAAGCTTACATCTGCAAGATCAATAATGTCAGCAAAACCACCTAAAGATAACTGATTTCTGGTCTTCACTCCATCTGTTGGATTTCCAATAATATTGTCTTGAGGATGAATTCTCTGCCAACAGGATGAGAAGGAACCTCAACCTGTGGATCAAGATTGTTTATATTAAGATGCTCAAGAACAGGTACAATATTATCAACATCTGGTTCTGGAACATCTAGATAAGAGTGATTATCATCTGAGTCTGAACTGTCATCATTTGCCTGTACCGGAGCTTGAACTGAAGAAGGTTGCACTGGTTCATCAGGTGCATTTTGTACATCGTACATCATCTGAACCACAACATCTTCATTAGAATACATGGGAGGAATGTTGAAGAAATCAAATATATAGTTGAACATCCAGTCAGGACCCTTCCTAGGTGGTGGCATTGAATATTTCTGGACATCTACATGGTACCACTCGTCCACATTTTGAGTTGATCTGTTGTAGACTCGCTTATTTAGAGTACTGTACCCGAGAATGTAGCATTCTTCCACCTTTTCATTGAACTTGCGTTGCTTATGTTTCTTAAGCATCGTGCATGGAGCACCAAATGGTTAAAGATACTAAAGATTTGGATTTCTGTTATGCTGCAATTCAAAGCAAGTCTTCCCATGTCTCTTCACAATCAATACCTGGTTGAAAGTGTAGCAAGCATTAGCAACAGCTTCATTTCAGAATTGGACCGGTAGGGAAGATCAGTAAGCATAGTCCGAGTAGCCTCAATTAATGTCGTTTTCATTCGCTCAGCAACACCATTCATCTATGGGACATATGGAGCACTAAACTACTGAAAATACCACGTTCATTGCAGAAAGTCTCCATGTTGTGATTCTTGAATTCAGTCCTATTATTTGTTCTGAGCATGCGAACTTTGAGCTTATAAGTGATTCAAGCTTAGTGACAAGAACTTGAACACATTCAAACGTTTCAGATTTCTCCTTCATAAAAAACACCCAAGAGTATCTGGAGTACTCATTAGTAATAACTAAGCAGTATTGGTCTCTAGAAATGCTCTTGCGATTCACAGGACCAAACAGATCCATGTGGAGAAGCTCTAGTTGAACAGTAATTGAATGATACTTCTTAGGTTTGTGAGACTGCTTGGTTTGCTTTCCCTTCTTGCATGAAACACATACATCAGACATCTTAAAGTTCTTCAGACTCACTCCTTCAACCAAATTATTGTGAACCAGATGATTCATCTTCTTCAAACTCAAAAGACCCATCTTCTTATGACAAAGAATAGAATCTTTCTCTGTAGCCTTGGACATAAAACATGAAGATGTAGAAGATGTAGTTGAAGCTGTGGCCATGTTGAGGACATATAGATCTTGCTTTCTTGGACCAGACATTAGAATCCAATCTTCAGGAATTGTAATGACTTGCTTGAGAATGTAACAGTTGCAGTCATCAAATAGAACTTTGTACTTTTTGTCACAAATATGTGAGACTGAAAGTAGATTGTTCTCCAGCTGCTTCACATATCTGACCTTGTCAAATGAAACTTCGCCATTAGAAAGAATTCCCTATCCAGTAATAAACCCGCCTTTGTCACCAGCAAAAGCCACATACCTTCCTTTAATAGAATGAACATCAGAAAGAAGAGATATGTCTCCAGTCATGTGCCTTGATGCCCCACTATCAACGATCAAAGTGCGGTTAAGAGCAACATTGGGGCAACCTGCACATACATAAATCATTAGTTGAATTTGGAAACACAAGCCTTAACAGTCTTGGGTTGACCCAAAGAGTCCAGGATTTTCATCTCAATCGATTGTCCATCTGAGTTAAATTTTTCAGGAGGTTTTGAAACAGGAGTTTCAAAGGACTTAGCCATCCAAACAGTGTTTTTGCTGAAAGATTTCTTTAAATACACCGATGATGGCTTGGATTGTTTCTCAAAAACAACTTTGGTGTATCAGTATCAACCATAACCCATTTACCCTTATCTTGAGGTTTGATGGGTGAAAGATGTTTCGGTTTAACTTGAGGTGATTGACAAGCAGATTTTACCTTTTTAACAAAATTCTTATTTTGTTTTTGATGTGGTGTAGCTTATGATCTAATCAAATGAGGACAAAATCTAGCAAATTGTCCATGTGCACCTCACTCAAAACAAGCTCTTTTATCTTTGTGATGAAATTGTTTGGTTTTAGAACAAGACTGTTTGTTTTGATGAAAAACATTTGTTTTTGTCATGTTTTGCTTAAAAAAACCAAGCCCTTAGTCCCATTGAAAACAAGATTGTCAGTCTTGTTGGACTCACTCGCTTCACCATCCTATGAAGATTTCACAAAGCATATAGCTTTGGATAACTTTGAAGACGTTTGTCTTACATGAAATTGGGTCAACTTTTGTGACACTAGATGTCTGATTCTTAACACAAGACACTTGAGGAGAAACATCAGACTCATCCTCAGAATTAGAGATCCAATCTTCCACCACTCTCTCCACAAAAGATTCCTTAGACAATGAGGAGCCCTCATCATAAATGATCCCAAAAGGATCAATTACTAATGGAGTTCTAACTTGAAAGTCTTTAATTTCTTTGTCATTTGGAGAATTGACAAAGCAATTCAAGACTGGTTGGGGGGGGGGGGCACTAATTGTATTTTGTTTCTTTTCCCTTACCCTTATGATCAGTCCCTCTACTGATCATATGCTCAATGATGTATGAGGAGCTTTCATAGCTCTTGAGCTTCTGACTTAAGGTTTCATAGTCACACTCGACTATGGCTAATTTCTTCTTTATCTCATTGATGGTATTGAGATAAGAAGTAATAACATCTTGCTTATTCAACACAGCGATCTCAGCCTCATGCAATTACCTGTATACTAGCTCAATTTTATCTTGAAAATCGTTTTCATTAGATTTTAAAATTATTTTTGCTTCAATACACTGGTTGAGATCGGTAATCAAGTCAGCATTGTGTTGCTGATAAGCCAAAACCTTACTTTCAAGGTCAACACAATCAAAACAACCAGAATTAGATGAGGAACAGTCATCATATACCTAATCAGACTGAGATGAAGCAGATGTATTCACCATTAATGCAAACTGTGTAGCAGATTGTTCTTCAGACTCAGCATCTAACTCACCTTGAGTTTCTGAATCTGATGTACTTTCTGATTCTGATCCTGAAGATTCATACAGACTTGTCTCTGTTTCTCTTGGATTATCTTCATCCCTGGATCCATCACCTTCTTGGATCTCTGCAACCCAAGCTTTATCCGCTCCACTCTTTTTAGAGTCGAATCTGAAATCCTAGTTTTCTCCCTCGTCATTCTGAACCATGAGTGCCTAGTTTGCACTTGATGAACTAGCTTGAGAATGAGTATCAATTGGCACTAATCTCCTCTCTGGATTGGTAGCTGATGATCTTTGGTTCTAAAAAGGATTGTGGTTACCCATCTTCTTAGGCTTGTTTCACTATCTTGCAAAATGAGCTTTATCTCCACAGTTGCAGTAGGTAACAGATGACGTGTCAAATCCAAACTTGGAGTCTTTGTTCAGATTGATGTCTTTTCCAGTTCTCTAAACAAAATCTTTTGCCTTTCTAACTGCACTTGCAAGAGCCCACATAATGTCAATCCTTTCCATATCAGCAAGATCAATCTGAGAATAATCTTCATTTTTCAGATGTGGGTTACCAATATGCCCAACTAGCAGCCCATCAAAAGAACTTACAAGTGTAGACAAGAAACCCATATACTCCTTTGCAACCTCAACAGTCACTTTGTCAAAGTTGTCTGTCTTCAAATTTGTGACAGAATGAATAACTTCTTTCTGAGAGGTGGAAGTTGTAGCTGACTGACTAAAGTGTGTCTGGCTTGAAACAGGAGTTTCTTTAGTCTGTGAGACAAAAGCTATCTTCAATGGAGTTGAGAAGATGCTCTATCTACTGTAGGAGTAGAATAGTATAATGAAGGATCTTGAACTTGAGCAACTCTTTTTACCTTCCACTTGTTCTGAATCTCTTATTCTTTCAGCTTCTGAATGAAATCATTTATGTCCATGTTAGAAATCATCTCACTCTGTTTCAAAACCATCAGAAAAGATTCCCACTTGGGAGGTAAAGCATCAGCCAAACACTAGATCTTCTCTTGTGTAGTTGTCTTGACTTGATGGTTGTAAAGCTCACTCAAGAGATGATAAACTCTAGCAATCAAGTCATCTAAAGATTCATTCCCCAGACACATGAGGCTATTGAACTCTTTCTTCTGGGATTTAGACTTGATACTCTTCAATGCATCATTTCCCTCATACCTTTGCTGTAAAGCATCCCACAATAACTTGGAAGAAGTAAACTGTCTGAATTGATGAAAAATGTCTGTAGCTATAGACTAGACAATACGGAATAAGCTTTATTCTCAAAATCATACAAATTACTTTAAGGCTCAGTCATACTATGACAAGCAAAGGTGATCCATCTTCACTAAGTGGTCTCAAGTACCCACTCTCAATCATCATCCAAAGATTGGTGTCAACTCCATTGATATGAATCTCAAATTGGTACTTCCAATGCGGATAATCATCTAATGAAAGTAACTTTGCTGCTTTGTTCTAATTCCCCGTCTTAGTCACTGTAAGTAGCAGGTTCTGAATCATGTTGTTCTGATTAGCCATCAAAGCAAGTTCTTCCATTTTGTAAAAAATAATCTGATCCAACACTTCAAAAATATTTCAAAACATATTGCCGAATGAATTAATGCCAGCCGAATAACGGGGTACGAATGAATCCGAATGAAGTAACTTGGCCGAAACACTCTTCTGATGCGAATGTGGAGACAGCCGAATGACTACTCAAACGAATGAATCTGAATTGGCCGAATGAAGAGTTCTTCGCACTAACACTTGGACCGAATGAGACTTATTTGGCCGAATGAACCATTCGCCCACTTGTTATTCGCACGATCGTTTCTAAGATTATAGAATTCCGATCCAAATTCCTTGACTCGACATCTAGTCTCAGAAAAGTATCCCTAAGATCTTTCAAGCTTATTGTAGACTTAATGCTTTCTTAAGTTTACTTAGATCCTAAGTATCCTCAAGCCTATAGCACTTAGTCCTATTGGGTAGCTTAGGTTATATTCTAGGACATTAATTATTGGGTTTTTCCTAGTTCACTACAACCTTGGCTCTGATACCAAACTGTCACAACCCCTAGCCGCGTGCGGAATCCACGGCGCGGTGACGATCGATGGTTGAATCATGCACAAGTATTGAATAAGAACAACCACAATGCATTACTATTTTCATAAAGATTAAGCCATTTTTTGTTACAGACAATCTATCTATCTTCCCAAAAGAATGACAAGTACAGACCCAAAAATATTGTTTACAAAATAAGACTCAAACAAGACAATTAAACAATCAGGATTAAGTGTGTTTCTAAATCCATCCTAGCTTGTTTCTTCATCTTGTTCTATCTTAAAATGGTCTCCTTAGTTGTTCTTTAGAATGTCTTAAACCTGATTACCTGAAACATGTGAAAAGTAACTGTCAACTACAAAAGTAGTTGGTGAGAACGATAGGTTTAACATTTGTAAATATGAATCTGCATTGTAAGGCATATGTATAAAGCAATGAATGAAAATACATGGATGGTTGCAACCCAAACTAACATCAAGAAAGAATAACGTGTGCAAACAGTCAAAAGACTGTTTACTAGAGAAGCCAACAAACAATCAAGTCCCAAACTACGTTTGGAGTCTGAAAATAATAGTCAGCAACTACATCCAACACGAGCTGTACTAACGAGCTTACTTAGAAGACAACTCTGTGCTGAGAGACCCGGTCAATATGACTCATGCTGGTAAAGTTAATTAGCAGCAATTTCATATTTACCGTACTGCAACCAATTCTGCAGTTAGCTTTTAAAACAAATTTAAAAGCTAACTCCAGCTTTGGCATAACCATATGTGTCCCGCTTTCCCTTGTTGTGATCACCAAGTACTAACGTGAAAAGAATAAGAATATGTGTCTTGATGTGTGTATAAGTTTGTTTACAACGATGAACACCATGCATTTGAATACTTTGAATTGAAACCCTTGATTGAATGCCTTATTGATTACCATGATTGGAAAACCGTGCTTGAATACCATGATTTTAAATCCTTTGATTGAATACCATCACGAAAACTATTGATTGAATCTTATGTTGAAACCAATGATTGAATACTAAGAATAATGTCCTTGCATAATTACAAGGTTTATAAAATATTATTTTATCGACAGCACAAGTTTATAGTAAAAGAGTTTATAAAACTTATTCTTTAAAAGAATTTAACATTTGTAAAACCCTTTGTGTAAAACAGCTTTAAAACAGTTTAGGGAACCTTTTATAAATTCTTTTAGTAGAAGATATTTAACAGTTGGTAAATCCTTTTTGGCAGTTGAGAAATCACTTGAATTTGTAAAGTGAACCTGTAACAGTTGAATAGTAGCATGAATTTTGTATATGTGTATGATTTGCATAAGAAGTGTTTGGTCACGTGTTCCGCCCCAAAACAGTTATAAAACGGTAAAAGAGGGGCTAATGTTCTCACCTGACAGCAGTAGACTCTGAACCAGAACAAGTAGCAAACAACAAGACTTCTAACTGGTTCCTATATCATTGTAATCATACATAGAATATAAGATTTGTGATATTGTACTCTTTGATTGGTTGATTGACTCACCGGTTTAATGTGTGACTTATGACCATATTGTATCATGTTATTTTATGCACTACTTGTACACATAAAAGTAACAGATGTTTATGAATGTGATAACCCTTGTTTAACATGTAGTTTAAAGAGTTGTTAAAATGTTTTAAACCTTTGTGTTTATGACTTGATCTCATAATTAGGTCAAGTTAAACTTAAACCGGACAAGATCAATTCATAATTACTTTAAGTTGTATTAGGTTTTGATCACTCTTAACAATCCCATTAGTCCAATTGAGCCGTATGAGTTGAGTGACCAAATCCATAGTTATTGGGCCAAAGAAGGCCAAGATTGGGCCAAATGTTATTGGGCCAAATATTATTGAGACTGGTTAGCTACATGGGGCGGTTAGTATTGTTTGAATACAATAAGGTTGCAAGCTAGATTAGAAAGGTTGCTGCTAGGTTCTAGACCAGCGAACCTTTTTGATGACTAGGGATAGGTTCGGCTAAGGTGTACATGTCAAGTGGTTCGGTTGAGTTGCATGGAGGTTTTCTTGTGACTGGATTCATTCAACCTTGGTTCGCGGCTATTGAAGTTCGCCCACGCATAAGGGTTCGTGACCTAAGGGTTCGTAGCTCATGCATGAACTTTTACCGCGTATAGGTTCGTTGTCAGCATGGTTCGCCAAGGTGGGGAGGTTCGTTCGAGATGCAGAGGGTTCTGCCATTTGATTGTCATGAAGGTTCGTGGAGGTTGGGTTCGGGAGTAGCATGCAAAGATTCGGCCGACTAAATAGTTCGGCAAGGGTTCGGTGTTCATGGTTGGCAACAAGGTTCGGCTAGGGTTCGCCGGAAGACAAGGGTTTGTCTGAGATGGTTCAGCAATTGGAGGTTCGTCGGTTCAGAGGGTTCACAGCCTGCAAAGAGTTCGGCCCTTCATTGTGCATGGGTTCGTTGGTAGGTGGGACGAACCATAGGGTCCCGGAGGGTTACAGGTTCGGCTCCCCCACGACCTGCACCTTCCATCATCGTTATTTCAACCGTGCATACTTGTTCTAAACCGAGTATCATGGATCAAGTGATTCCCGAAGGTTAGAGGTCGTGGTAATGGTCTAGAACCGGCTAAAGCTTGCGGTTGGACAAACACACACAAAAAACCCTAATTTCGTGAATCTTTCAAGCTTCTTACCTCAAAATAAGCCGGGATCAACAGATCGCTTGTACTTCCGGGTAGAGGATGTCAAGAGCTTCCCGTAGGTTCAAGAATCATCCATTTTCATGGAGAGACGAAGGAGATATGAAGGTTTTAGTGGAGTTTTTTCTAGTGAGAGAGTGAGATGACGAAATTTCTAGAGAGAGAGAGAGATATGGCTGCAATAAATGAAAGGAATGAAGGGAATTAAGGGCTTTTATGCCCAGGATGGTTCCCCGCGTGTTCGGTCTCGCTCGGTGTCGGTTTCGCGTATTTTTACGTACGCGTCGTTACGATTAGATAATTGTATAGTTTAGGTTGTAAAATAAATAGATTTCTTGAATTATTTATGATGAGTTTCAAAATTGTAAAACGAAAATAATTGTTTTACTTATTTTTACTTTTCGTTCGCTGCCAGACCGTTAAACGAATATAATTACGTGTATACCCGCAATTACGTGCGTTTTCGGTCGTATTATTATTTATTATCGTTTAGTCGTAATTATAAGTCAACATTCATATCTTTATGGATCGTCACCCATAATTATACTCAGTCTCGCTTACGTATTATGATTTTTTGTTTGATTAATTTATTTGTCATACTATTCGTCATAACACTACGCACTAACACTATCCCATTACACCGAACGCAGTATATGTATAGGGCATACCCAGAGTCCAGCTAACTGCCTTATCTACGCCAGCCCACCACTGTTTCGATATAATACAATACTGTTCTTGCCTAGCGTAATCGACTGTAAATAAATAATACATACTTGTTCCAATTTAAATAAGATCATAGAACACACAAACTCCAACATGAACACATGAATCACATTGACAGATTGAATATAAATACACATTATTTTATCATTGTTTATGACTATCATGACTAAATGCATAGATGTTACAGTCTCCCCTAGTTAAGGGAATTTCGTCCCGAAATTAACTAGCCGAAGATACTGTAAAAAGATGAGGGTACTTAAGCTTCATCTGGTCTTCACGTTCCCAGGTGAACTCAGCACCACGTTTGCCCTCCCATCGTACCTTTATGATCGGGATACGGCTACGTTTGAGTTTCTTGATTCCATGATCCATGATTTCGACCGGACGTTCTATGAATTGCATGTTATTTTGAATCTGAATGTCTTCAAGTGGAATCTGAGCATCATGATCCGCCAAGCATTTCTTAAGATTTGATACATGAAACATTTCGTGAACATTGCTTAACTCCACTGGAAGTTTGAGTTAGTAGGCTACGGGACCAATCCTTTCCAGGATCTCAAAAGGTCCAACGTACCTTGGTTCAAGTTTCCCTTTCTTCCCAAATCGGACAACGCCTTTCCAGGGAGAAACCTTGAGTAAGACTCGGTCACCAACTTGAAACTCAAGCGGTTTCGTACGTCGATCGGCATAACTCTTTTGCCGATCCCTTGCGGCCTTAAGCCTTGATTGAATGATTTTGATCTTGTCTGTTGTTTCTTGAATGAGTTCATGTCCTACGACCTGTGAGTCACAAATCTCGGTCCAACAGACCGGTGATCGGCACTTCCTACCATATAAAGCTTCGAATGGTGCACATTGAATGCTTGTATGGTAGCTGTTGTTGTACGAAAACTCGATGAGTGGAAGATGAGTATCCCAACTCCCACCGAAGTCAATCACACAAGAACGAAGCATCTCCTCGAGTGTTTGGATAGTCCTTTCGCTTTGACCGTCGGTTTGGGGATGATACGTCGTGCCAAGATTAACACGGGTTCCCAAAGCCTTTTGCAATGATTGCCAAAAGCGAGAAGTGAAACGACTATCACGATCAGATATGATTGATGTTGGAGTACCATGACGCGCAATGATCTCGTTGATGTACAAAGTGTATAAGTTCTCCATTTTGTAATCCTCTCGGATTGGAAGAAAATGAGCAGATTTGGTGAGTCGATCAACGATCACCCAAATCGAATCGTAACCCCGTGGAGTTTTCGGCAACTTGGTGATGAAATCCATGGAAATTTGTTCCCATTTCCATTGAGGAATTTCAGGTTGCTGCAGAAGTCCCGAAGGTTTCTGATATTCTGCTTTGACTTTGGAACACGTTAGACATTTCCCCACGTACATTGCTATGTCTTTCTTCATTCCGGGCCACCGGTAAGATGTCCTCAAGTCTTGGTACATCTTATCGGCTCCTGGATGAACTGAGTATCGTGACTTATGAGCCTCATCACAGATGAGTGTGCGCAATTCTTCTGACTTTGGAATCCACATGCGACCGTTGAAGTATAAAACCCCATCAGCTCGAGGTTCTAGTTTACCCTCAACTCCGCAGTCTAAGTCTGCCTTCAGTTGATTTTCGATCACTACTTGTTGTTGTGCCAAACGAATCAGATCTTTCAAGTTTGGTTTTGTGTTGATCTCCATGGCTCTTACTCGAATTGGTTTGACTGGTTCCTTACGACTAAGAGCATCCGCCACCACATTGGCTTTACCCGGGTGGTAACGAATCTCACAGTCATAATCAGTTAGAAGTTCAACCCAACGCCGCTGTCTCATGTTGAGTTCCCTCTGATTGAGAATGTGTTGCAGGCTCTTGTGGTCTGTATAGATGACACATTTAGTACCATAAAGGTGGTGCCTCCAAATCTTCAATGCAAAGACCACAGCCCCTAACACAAAGTCATGAGTAGTATAATTCTTCTCGTGAACCTTAAGCTGTCTGGAAGCATATGCAATCACCTTGTCCCGTTGCATAAGTACACAACCGAGTCCATGGTTTGAAGCATCGCAATAGACAATAAAATCATCACTGCCTTCTAGAAGACTAAGGATAGCGGAGTTGCATAACTTCTGTTTAAGAAGTTGGAATGCATCTTCTTGTTTCTGCCCCCATATAAAAGCTTGACTTTTCTGAGTCAGCGTGGTAAGTGGCAAGGCGATCTTTGAAAAGTTCGCGGTGAACCTTCTGTAGTAACCCGCCAAACCCAGAAATGAATGAATCTCTGTTGGAGTAGATGGGGTAGTCCAGTTCTTAATCGCTTCAATCTTTGCTGGATCTACATGTATCCCATCCTTGTTGATAACATGTCCTAAGAAATGAACTTCTTTTAACCAGAATTCACATTTTTAGAATTTAGCATAAAGTTGTTCAGCTCTTAGTAGCTCTAAGACTTTCTTCAAATGATTCTCATGTTCTTGCTCCGTCTTTGAATAAATCAGTATATCATCAATGAAGACGATAACAAACTGATCTAAATATGGCCTGCAGACTCGATTCATCAAGTCCATGAACACTGCCGGTGCATTGGTCAGTCCAAATAGCATAACCACGAACTCGTAGTGCTCATATCGAGTCCTAAACGCAGTCTTTGGTATATCCTCATCATTCACCCTCAACTGATGATACCCGGACCGTAAGTCGATCTTAGAGAAGCAAGTCGCTCCCTGTAATTGATCAAACAAATCATCGATCCTAGGTAGAGGGTATCTGTTCTTGATTGTCAACTTGTTTAGCTCACGATAGTCGATGAACATACGAAATGAACCATCTTTCTTCTTGACAAAGAGAACCGGAGCTCCCCATGGAGAGAAACTCGGTCTAATGAATCCTTTGTCTAGAAGTTCTTGAAGTTGACTAGACAGTTATCGCATCTCAGAAGGTGCTAATCGATATGGTGAATTCGCCACTGGGTTCATTCCAGGGACGAGATCGATTCTAAACTCCACTTGCCTGATCGGTGGTAGTCCAGGCAAGTCTTCTGGGAATACGTCCGGATAATCCCTGATGACCGGAACGTCTTCAACTGTTTTCTTTTCAGGTTTCTTCTCTACCACATGAGCCAGGAACGCACAATATTTATTCTTCAGGTACTTCCTAGCCTTGATGCACGACACAGTCTTCAATCCGCGGCAGGGTTTTTCGCCGTAAACTCGCATCATCTTGCCGGACGGTAGGGGAATTCGAATAAGTTTCTCCGAGTATACAATTTCGACATTGTTTCTGGATAACCAATCCATTCCTACTACGACTTCGAAACTTCCGAGTGTCATAGGAATAAGATCGATGAGGAAAAGATGATCGTTTAATCTTAATTCACAATCAAGAATTATTGAAGTCACTAATATGGTCTTACCATCCTCTACTACTACGGTGTAAGGATTAGTAAGTATAAATGGTTGTATATTAAACATGGAAGCAGTATTAGTAGAGACAAAAATTTTATCGGCACCAGTGTCAAATATGATAGAAACATAGTGATCATTAATGAGAAATGTACCCGTGACTATTGTCGGTTCCTCGCGTGCTTCGGTAGTTCCGATAACAAAGGCACGAGCAGTAGCAGTTGTAGCAGCATTGTTAAGTTTCGGGCACTGGTTTTTGAAGTGTCCTTGTGCTCCACAGTTATAACAGGCCCTTCCACTAGTAGTAGGATTAGCGGTGGTAGTTGTAACAGCAGCAAGATGAGCAGCTCGACACATTGCTGCCAAATGTCCGAACCGTCCACACTTAAGACATTTTCTGCATGGGGTAGTGGGTAGGTGATGGTATTGACATTTGGTGCAAAGTGGGAACGGACCAATATAAGGCTTTCTGGCCGTAGCAGGTTGTGGCATAGCAGTAACAGGAGTGGCTTGCACAGGTGTAGCTGCAGTCAAGGCTGCGTAGTTCTTGATCATCCTCTGTTTCTGCTTCTTCTTCTTGGGTTGGTTCTGTTCAAGCTTCTTGACTTCATCCGTTTGTGCCCGCTTGTATCCCTTCCGAGTTAGTACGCCAGCCTTGACGTACTCTTCAGTAAGAGTAGCTCCAAGATGAATTGCCGCCTCCAGAGTAGTGGGGTTACTCCCCATGAAGGTTCCTCTAATGACTAAGGGTAAGCCTTCAATGTACTTCTCTATCATGCGGGATAGAGGAGTAACTAAATGTGGCACCAGCATGCACAACTCATGGAACCGAGTTGTATATTTCGCGCTTTCGCCACTGTGTTGGACCAAGTTCCACATCTCAACCTCAAGTTTCTTCAGTTCATATCGTGGACAAAACTTCTCCACAAGTAATTTCTTGAAACCTTCCCACAGTAAGGCCAAAGCAACTTCCCGTCCTCTGGTGTTCTTCTCAGAATTCAACCAGGTGAGTGCGCCTTTGTGAAAAGCGCTTGAAGCCATCTTAACCTTCAGATTTTTCGGACATCCTGTGAAGTCTATGATATCCTCAATTCTTTCCAGCCATTGCAATAGGCCAGTAGCTCCCTCAGTACCAGCATACTTAGGGGGCTTAGCATCATTGAACTGCTTGAAAGTGAAGGTAGCAGTTCCAGTATGGTTGGTGTTCGAGTTGTTTGCTGAATCACTGGTACTTCCGCGAAGATTCTGGGTGATATCAGTGACCATACTCGGGATGACATCCCTCATGTGTATAGCGATGGCCCGGGCAATTTTGTTAATCTCATCATCATTGCCACTTGTTGAACCCCCTCCGTTGGGGTCACGTCGAGGAGGCATTCTACGAATAGAAGCCACAAGTGGATTAGTAATGAGAGAGGATGCAATTGAATTTACATGATAAAGTTAGTAATATATCCATACTACTAATATTATCATTCAATTGTAAGATGAGCAAGTACACATATAGCAGTTAAAATACCACAGTTAACTTTTTAGCATACTTCTCATGTGATGATGTACAATGTTTCATAAGATTTCCCCACCAAACCTACACACTGACACTTTCCCGATATACCGAAGATAGTTTATATATAGGGCATATGTAGGGTCAAGCAAACTGCCAGCCCAGCCAACATCCCACCACCGCTTCGATATACCACGATCGTGCCCTTGCTAGCATTTGGCAACACGATTGATTTGATTACAAGTATGTTCCATTGATAAAGAATCCCATGATCTTTGATCATCTGATCTATGATTGAATCTATGGTTGATTTATGGTTGAATTATGTGTGCACCTACTAACAATTGTTAACATGTAGAACTAAATCATATGTGTGCTCTACATTTTTCTCGTTAACCTATGTTGGTAAGTACTAAGCATGTAATCTCTTAAGACTACATAATATGATTGTTAACCTGATTGATTCACACACAATGATTGACTCATCTATGATTGATTGACGTAATGATTGATTCACACACTGATTTTTAACTCGAACAATTGTATCTCATTTGTTTTACTAATGTTCAATGATTCCAGTTGCTCCCGGATCTTTACTTCAAATACGAATGCCGAATTCCCCCTGTCATACTGAAGTTAGTGTATATATAGGGCGGTCAAGCTACTGCCTGCCCAGCCGACATCCCACCACCACTTCAGTATGCCAGAGCTTGTCCGCCATTTGTATTTGAAGCTAGGATCCCAACTATTGATTGATTATGAGTGATTCATGATTGTATCTTGAACTATGAATACGATTATGATTGTCTAAACCGAGGTTATTGATTTACTCAAAATCAGGACCTTAGGATTTAGTATATGTGTCCTAGGTTAATTAACCTAGGTTCCCAATACTTACAGTATGGAATATAATGATCTCCTTGTGGGAACTTCAACTAAAGAATATTGTTTCACATATTCTAAGTTAAGAAGTCCTAATGATGATGAATACAACATGATGAGAATTTCAGATCAAAGATACTAAGAATACATATCTTTGCCTCTAAAATCCTGTGATGAACACTGATTGAGAATTTCAGATCAAAGATACTAAGAATACAGATCTTTGCCTCTGAAATCCTTTAATGAATATGTATTGAGGAATTTAGTTTGGTTTCTAAGATTATAGAGTTCCCATCCAAATTCCTTGACTCGACATGTAGTCTCAGAAAAGTATCCCTAAGATCTTTCAAGCTTATTGTAGACTTAATGCTTTCTTAAGTTTACTTAGATCCTAAATATCCTCAAGCCTATAGCACTTAGTCCTATTGGGTAGCTTAGGTTATAGTCTAGGTCATTAATTATTGGGTTTTTCCTAGTTCTCTACAACCTTGGCTCTGATACCAACCTGTCACACCCCCTGTGCCGCATGCGGAATCCACGGCGCGGTGACGATCGATGGTTGAATCATGCACAAGTATTGAATAAGAACAACCATGATGCATTACTAATTTCATGAAGATTAGACCATTGTTTAGTTACAGACAATCTATCTATCTTCCCAAAAGAATGACAACTACAGACCCAAAAATATTGTTTACAAAATAAGACTCAAACAAGACAATTAAACAATCAGGATTAAGTGTGTTTCTAAATCCATCCTAGCTTGTTTCTTCATCTTGTTCTATCTTAAAAGGGTCTCCTTAGTTGTCCTTTAGAATGTCTTAAACCTGATTACCTGAAACATGTGAAAAGTAACTGTCAACTACAAAAGTAGTTGGTGAGAACGATAGGTTTAACATTTGTAAATATGAATCTGCATTGTAAGGCATATGTATAAAGCAATGAATGAAAATACATGGATGGTTGCAACCCAAACTAACATCAAGTAAGAATAACGTGTGCAAACAGTCAAAAGATTGTTTACTAGAGAAGCCAGCAAACAATCAAGTCCCAAACTACGTTTGGAGTCTGAAAATAATAGTCAGCAACTACATCCAACACGGGCTATACTAACGAGCTTACTCAGAAGACAACTCCGTGTTGAGAGACCCGGTCAATATGACTCATGCTGGTAAACTTAATTAGCAGCAATTTCATATTTACCGTACTGCAACCAATTCTGCAGTTAGCTTTTAAAAAAAATTTAAAAGCTAACTCCAGCTTTGGCGTAACCATATGTGTCCCTCTTTCCCTTGTTGTGATCACCCAGTACTAACGTTAAAAGAATAAGAATATGTGTCTTGATGTGTGTATAAGTTTGCTCACAACGATGAACACCATGCTTTTGAATACTTTGAATTGAAACCCTTGATTGAATGCCTTATTGATTACCAGGATTGGAAAACCTTGCTTGAATACCATGATTTGAAATCCTTTGATTGAATACCATAATGAAAACTATTGATTGAACCTTATGTTGAAACCAATGATTGAATACTAAGAATAATGCCCTTGCATAATTACAAGGTTTATAAAATATTATTTTATCGACAGCACAAGTTTATAGTAAAACAGTTTATAAAACTTATTCTTTAAAAGCATTTAACATTTGTAAAACCCTTTGTGTAAAACAACTATAAAACAGTTTAGGGAACCTTTTATAAATTATTTTAGTAGAAGATATTTAACAGTTGGTAAATCCTTTTTGGCAGTTGAGAAATCCCTTGAATTTGTAAAGTGAACCTGTAACAGTTGAATAGTAGCATGAATTCTGTATATGAAGTATGATTTGCATAAAAAGTGCTTGGTCACGTGTTCCCCCCCCAAAACAGTTATAAAACGGTAAAAGAGGGGCTAATGTTCTCATCTGACAGCAGTAGACTCTGAACCAGAACAAGTAGCAAGTAGCAAACAACAAGACTTCTAACTGGTTCCTATATCATTGTAATCATACATAAAATATAAGATTTGTGATATTGCACTCTTTGATTGGTTGATTGACTCACCGGTTTAATGTGTGACTTATGACCATATTGTATCATGTTCTTTTATTCACTACTTGTACACATAAAAGTAACATGTGTTTATGAATGTGTTAACCCTTGTTTAACATGTAGTTTAAAGAGATGTTAAAATGTTTTAAACCTTCGCGTTTATGACTTGATCTCATAATTAGGTTAAGTTAAACATAAACCGGACAAGATCAATTCATAATTACTTTAAGTTGTATTAGGTTTTGATCACTCTTAACAATCCCATTAGTCCAATTGAGCCGTATGAGTTGAGTGACCAAATCCATAGTTATTGGGCCAAAGAAGGCCGAGATTGGGCCTAATGTTATTGGGCCAAATGTTATTTAGACTTGTTAGCTACATGGGGCGGTTAGTATTGTTTGAATCCAATAAGGTTGCAAGCTAGATTAGAAAGGTCGCTGCTAGGTTCTAGACCAGCGAACCTTTTTGATGACTAGGGATAGGTTCGGCTAAAGTGTACATGTCAAGTGGTTCGGTTGAGTTGCATGGAGGTTTGCTTATGACTGGATTCGTTCAACCATGGTTCGCGGCTATTGAGGTTCGCCCATGCATAAGGGTTCGTGACCTAAGGGTTCGTAGCTCATGCATGAACTTTTCCCGCGTATAGGTTCGTTGTCAGCATGGTTCGCCAAGGTGGGCAGGTTCGTTCGAGATGCAGAGGGTTCGGCCATTTGATTGTGATGAAGGTTCGTGGAGGTTGGTTTCGGGAGTAGCATGCAAAGATTCGGCCGACTAAATAGTTCGGCAAGGGTTCGGTGTTCATGGTTGGCAACAAGGTTCGGCTAGGGTTCGCCGGAAGACAAGGGTTCGTCTGAGATGGTTCAGCAGTTGGAGGTTCATCGATCAGAGGGTTCGCAGCCTGCAAACGGTTCGACCCTTCATTGTGCATGTGTTCGTTGGTAGGTGGGACGAACCATAGGGCCCGGAAGGTTACAGGTTCGGCTCCCCCACGACCTGCACCTTCCATCATCGTTATTTCCACCATGCATACCTGTTCTAAACCGAGTATCATGGATCAAGTGATTCCCGAAGGTTAGAGGTCGTGGTAATGGTCTAGAACCGGCTAAAGCTTGCGGTTGGACAAACACACACAAAAAACCCTAATTTCGTGAATCTTTCAAGCTTCTTACCTCAAAATAAGCCGGGATCAACAGATCGCTTGTACTTCCGGGTAGAGGATGTCAAGAGCTTCCCGTAGGTTCAAGAATCATCCATTTTCGTGGAGACACGAAGGAGATATGAAGGTTTTAGTGGAGTTTTTTCTAGTGAGAGAGTGAGATGACGAAATTTCTATAGAGAGAGAGAGATATGGCTGCAATAAATTAAGGGAATGAAGGGAATTAAGGGCTTTTATGCCCCGGATGGTTCCCCGCGTGTTCGGTCTCGCTCGGTGTCGGTTTCGCGTATTTTTACGTACGCGTCGTTACGATTACATATTTGTATAGTTTAGGTTGTAAAATAAATAGATTCCTTGAATTATTTATGATGAGTTTCAAAATTGTAAAACGAAAATAATTGTTTTACTTATTTTTACTTTTCGTTCGCTGCCAGATCGTTAAACGAATATAATTACGTGTATACCCGCAATTGCGTGCGTTTTTCGGTCGTATTATTATTTATTATCATTTAATCGTAATTATAAGTTCAACATTCGTATCTTTATGGATCGTCACGCATAATTATACTCAGTCTCGCTTACGTATTACGATTTTTTGTTTGATTAATTTATTTGTCATACTATTCGTCATAACACTACGCACTAACACTATCCCATTACACCGAATGCAGTATATGTATAGGGCATACCCAGAGTCCAGCTAACTGCCTTATCTACGCCAGCCCACCACTGTTTCAATATAATACAATACTGTTCTTGCCTTGCGTAATCGACTGTAAATAAATAATACATACTTGTTCCAATTTAAATAAGATCCTAGAACACAAAAACTCCAACATGAACACATGAATCACATTGACAGATTGAATATAAATACACATTGTTCTATCATTGTTTATGACTATCATGACTAAATGCACAGATGTTACATGAAATGCTAGGATGTTTGTAACCCAATCTAAGAATACACTTAGATATATGGTGTAAGATCCCATATCTTGTTCTAGTAAAACTCAAACTTTTGTCACATACTTAACTATTTATCATGCCCATCATACCTATTCGCTTAAATTTGAGGTGTTAGTTCATATTTCGAATCAAGTATGCCATAGTGGGCCGAGTAGTTGGACAAAACCAAGACCTTGGGCCGCATGGACTACCATGGGCTGAGCCTTATGTTGGGCCGCAAAGGGTGTAAGTCTAAACCGACTGGGTTTGATCAATTCGCATGGGCCTTGGCTGAATCATTCACATGGTTTGAATGATAAGATGCATGGTTGAAGCTAGATGTTTCACTTGAACGGATGCCCAACCCCCCCCCCCAAAGTCCAGCGAACCTCCAGGCTAAGGGATCCCAGGTTCGGCTACTATAAGATCCATGTGCAGGGAAGGTTCGGCTAGGTTAGGACGGGTCCAACATAGGTTTTTGTTGGTGGAAGTTCAGCCAAGGATTCGCAAAAACCAGAGGGTTCGTCCATGAGAATATTCGGTGGTTCACATGGGTTCGGCAGCAATGGTTCGCAGGAGGGTTCGGCTAATGATGCATGGGTTCGCTGCAATCAGGTTCGCCAGAGGATGGGTTCGATTGGCCATGGGAGGGTCGTCCACATCGAGGTGCGGCTGGTTGGAGACTGTTAGCAGGTTCGAATCATGCTAGGTTCGTTGGTCCTAGGCTCGTCCACCCTTGGTTCGTGAGGTAAAAGGTTCGGCCAGCCTATTACCTTTATGACCAGCAACTGTTCATCACCATCTTCCTCACAACCAGCTGTTCCAGATCATTTCCAATCTTCTGATGGTTTGTTCTACCCTCCATAGTGTTCGAATGAAGGCCTAGGTTCGAGTATATCTGGGTTCTAGATCCGGTTGTGTGTGTGGTCGAACATAATGGGGGTAAAAACCCTATTTTTCGGACTTTTCATGGACCATTACCTCGTTTTTGGCTGGATAAAACTCCAGATCAGTTGTACATCCTTGTAGAGGGTGTTGAGTGCTTCGTTTGGACACCTAGAACACCCGATTTCGTTGAGAAATGACCGATTTATGGCGATTTGAAGATGAAAACTTGAGAGGAATAGATAGGTTCGGGATTTGCTTTTTGGAGAGAGAGGGTGAGAGTCATAAATAAGAAAAATGTCTCATTTGGTGTTTATATACCCTCGGGGTATTCGGGTTCGTTTCGTTTGCTCGGTTTTCGTTCTCGTTGCGTTTCCGGAACGTAACGCGTATTTTACGTGTTTTAAAATAAAAAGAGTTGTTTTAATTATTTTTGATGAGTTTCAAAATTGTAAAATATAAAATATTTTATTTTCTTAATTTATTTGTCATTCGTGTCGTAATTCGTTTCGTCAAAACGCGTCACCATCGCGCGTATTCATTCGAATCGTCATCCGAACGAACACGACAATGGTTTTGCTTTCTGATTCTTGTTTTCTACTTTCCAGTCATCACTTCAGAACGTTAAACTCACAGATATGTTTGTGTGAATCGTCACCCACGCAAAGACACTGTCAGTTCGTTGTTCTGAAACGACACTGCAATTATGTCTTTAAATTGTATTTCCTCACTAACGGACTGAACTAAACATCCTGTTTTCACATTGTTTTCGTACTGATTTGTTGGCCATCTGATTCCTGTCATCTATGGATATCAGATCGCAACCGGCTTGTTCTTATTATTTACTTGAATACTGTTGTCGTTCTTGATTCGTTGTATTAATTGTACTTAGGTTTCCACCTAAATACTTACAACTATTGTTTATCGTGAGTGTTGTACTTACAATATTTAAGTTTTCACATAAATACGTACAACTGTATCTTGTATTTTGAATTCTGTTAATACAAGCACTGTTCATATACATGTATTTACACATAGTAAATAGTGAACGTACACATACCGTACGGACTTGCCGGACGATCTGGTACTGGATGTCACACATGGCTCAATGTCACCTCCAACTCATGTACTTGATCACTCCAATCATAGGCATCTGATTCTTAAGTCACTAAAGCTTTTGAAGTTCCAACTCCAGAAGTATCATATGCTTTCTTCGCAACCTCCTTGGCATTATTTTGCTATTTACACTTCCAAGCAAACTGACCCGGCTGGCCACAACTGTAGGACCTGAGCTTTGACTTATCAAATCCGAGTCCCCAGATTGTTCCCAAAACTATTTTTCCCGTATTTCTTGATGAACTTCTTTACTCTGAAGACTGCCATGGCCATCTGCCATGCAATATCAATTTCCTCCACATCAGCAGGATTAATCTGTTCAAGATTATCCTAGGTCAGATTGCCTAGTGCCAATTCACCGGCAATGAAAGCATTGGAACTGTTCATAAACCCCTTGAACAGTAGCAGGTTTTCTTCACTATTCGGACTGATTTTGGGCAATGAACTAGCTTGCCCTGAGGAGAGGAATACGGTCACATACGGAACTGAGTGTGATCCTGAAGCTTGTTAACTGATGGAAGATAGAAGTGCTGAGTTCTCTAAGGATGGGGTAATACCCATGGAGCTGGCATTGTGCAATGCTCTCTGCTTATCATCCATATCATATGAATTCGTGATGGATATCAGCTTACTCAAGGTTGTGTTGTACATATCCTTGGTGTTTTTGATGGTAGTACAATTGGAGTTCCAATTGTACAACAGAGAGTTTAGCAACTTCTTATTGACCTCACCCTTGGTCATTTCAATCCCTGCACTTGTAAGTTTTCTCATTAAGTGGGTGAAATGGTTAAGTTTAGCTTCTAGAGATTCTCCTTTGATGTAGCTGAACATGTTGAACCGTTGTCTCAACATGTCTTTTCTGCTTTCTCTCATGTCTTCATTTCCTTCAAAGTGATCAACCAAAGCATCCCATAAATTTTTAGCAGTCTTGTGCTCCTTAAACCCGTGAGTAACCTCAGTAGACAGGGCCATAGTGATGGAGGCATAAGCCTTGTCATCTTTCTCCCTCAGCAAAATGTCGTTCTAGATGAACAACTCCGAGTCGTTAGGAATCAACCCATTCATCTAACTTTCATACATGGGCACATAAGACCCTTCCTCAATTGACCGCCACAACTTAGGATCTGTATACTTGATGAAGGACTAAAACCTGAACTTCCAGTCCTGAAAGTGGTCGCCTGAAACAAGCCTAGGCGGCTTGGTACTTGTCCTAATTTCATTGTCTAGGTTCAGTAGGTTGGAAAGGTTTGTCAAGTTCTTAGAAGCCATGACCAGAAAAATTCTAAGTGTCAATTAACAAATTCTAGAAGTATTCTAAGAGAGGTGCATCAAACATACTACACATAGTCTCCAAGTGCTTGAAGTTAGCAATGTTTTCGAAGTCTATGATGTACAGGACGCTATGTACTCGAAGACCAGATCATGAAGTCTTGTATGTGACAATCCGGCAATTTGCGGTTAACCCTGTTAATCAGAAATTAACCGAAATGTTGCGAAATCGAACAAAAACAAATTACAAGGGTTAGAATATAACAAAACAAGTGTATAAAACACTTGAATTGTAAGAAATTATCATTTAAGTAAAGGAAACACACAATTTTGACTTTTATAAGTCAAAATTCGTGTAAAAATCTTACAAAATTTCAAATTAGCATTAAAATTCGATAAATTATTGAGTTAAATAATCACTAATCATCATATTGATTATTATTAACAGTTTCCATACGTTATTGAGCCATTAACTAGCCGAATTAAACCACTAGTGAACTAGAAAGTCGAAACCGTTGCCATTAGCTATCAATTCCATGATAATCGACCAAAAAGATCACAATTGAAACTTCCTAAACACTAGTCGGCACATTTAGAGGCAAATTCATTCGAAGGCTTGATCAAAGAAGCCGTAGACAGAAGAATTTGATTCGGGGGTAGCCGAAACACAACATAATAGTCGATCTTCATCAATTCGACAATCAATCAAGTAAGTTTTGGTTCCTACACTACCTAAACATGCCGACTAAGCTAACCCCTATGCTTAATTCGTAAGCAAACATCGAATTTTATGAAGACGAATTCTAGGGTTCTTCGGCCTTGGGGATTTGGGGGATTCCAATAAAATGAATTCGAAAATCAAATTAATATATATCATCAGATTCGCAATACATGCTCAAACGAAAACCACATTTCAATTTTGCAATACAATGTCGAATTGTACCATTTCGAATTCTAGGGTTTATCTCATAAACCCATTTGGGGGTTTTCGAGGGAATGAGGTTAAAAATCCAATTCAATGGTACCTTTAGTTCCAGAAGGTTCCGATTAAGTTAAACCCCATATCAATTTTGCTAAACAAGATCTAATTTGATGTAAGCCGGTTGTAAAATTTTGAACAAAAAGCGTTTGGGGGTTTCGACCTATAAGAACTTTATATTTCAATTAAACAACACAGACACTTTCGTGATGTTTAAATGAATGAAAAGTATGGATCAATCTCAAGTAATAACTAAGAATTAAACGATTTATATTTTTAGGGTTTTTTTTGAAAAACCGTTTGGGGTTTTTAGAACTATTGAACTTGTTTCTCGAATTAGTTGATACAGAACAGTTCGGAATCTCTGTAATAATGAAAACCAAATGAAACCTTAATTCGTAAGCATCGAATTTAACAAGATTAGATGATGAGTTGGGGGTTCACGTTCGAAAACATTGAATGTCATGAAATTGGAACTTTAGGATGATTTTTTAGCAAATTAAAGACATGATTGAACTCGCCTAGACCACTAGAACTGTAACCCTATGTTTACAGGTTCGATTGGGTTCGGATTGGGACTCAATTTGGGTTTAATAGTATGATTTGAGAAAACCAAGGGGATCCGATCCATTGTAGATTAAAACAAATTAAAATGGGGTCTGTTAATGAAATCTGAATTAGTTGAGTTGGTAAGGGGCGTGTGCTAAGAGGTAAAGGTCGCGGGTTCGAACCCGGCCCTTACTGGTTTTTGAGATTTAAAATAATTCTTAGTATTTTAATCATAACTTCTTCATTATAACTCCGTTTCGACTCATTCAAGTTGCGTTGGAACCGTAACGTGATCCCGAACGAAATTAAATAATAAAATTCACATTTTAACCTGAAAACGTAATCGCGTATAATTATGCTTATTTAAATAAGATCATAAACGACTATATGATATTATTAAACAATTTTAAAGTCACGCATACTTACTTATGTACGTTTCTAACAAGTCTAACATACGTGTGTTGACGCGTATGTGATTTCACACAAAACAACATCCCGAATAACACAACGTTATTGTTTAAACACAGATTCTTCGTAGAGGATTATCTACGCGAGTTCACGTGTCTTTGATCGGCCCCTTTTCTTATTTTATCTGTTTTGGGGGAGAAAACATGTTTAACAAACATTTTAGATACATATCACTTGCATGAGTTAACTGTTTACATTAAGTGCGAACATAGCATTACAAGTCCTTACATATCGAACCGTTTAGTTTGCCGTAGTGCAAAGCGTGGTAGTTGGAAATAGATCTATTAGGTTTGACAAACCTCACTTGGTAGATGGGATCTACGAAAGTGTTTGACTAGCCAATTCACATTACTATTGTTTGTGCTAGACAATAGTGGAATGGCAACCAACATTCAAACAGTCAGCTTCGGTGTCGAACGCTTATGTAAATAGTACAAATGACTAGCTATCATGACTATGCATGTGTGATTATGTTATCTGCAGACATTTTGTTCAAACAGTTGTTTCAACATTTGTGAATACTTAAACCTGTGTATGCACCAACCTTTGTGTTGACTTGATTTACATGTTTTCTCAGGACGTTAAGGTACAAGATAAAGCAAGCATGGACTAGGAGATCGAGTCGCATGCATATTTTACATTTCTGTTGTTTCGGATTTGAACATTTGGGACTTTGCTTTGTAATTTACAGTTTTCAAACTGTTATGTTTGTTTTTGTTTTAAAAACACTTCCGCAACGTTAGAACTTTGATATTACAGTTTTAGACCAAAGTATGTTTGAAAATCATAGAGAGGTCTTTGTTATGTCTAATGATCTGAGATCCTGGTTTGTCACGTCCCAAACGGTATGATTCCGTTGGTTGAAAATTCGGGGTGTGACAGATTGGTATCAGAGACATTGGTTATAGCGAACTTGGTTTGCATTAGTAGACTTAGACTATAACTGTTAGACATTAGACACATGTTTACACAACTGCTTTTGCCTAGTATTTACATATGGTCTTATGTAACAGATATGGCAGCACCGTCACCACCGCACGTGATTGTACTGGATGATGAGGAGCCGATAGCTCCAGCATTTCAGGATCACGAGGAGGATCCGGAGGAGGATCCCGTAGAGGACTCGGACGAGGATCCGGAGGAAGACCCGGAGGAGGACGACCCAGAGGAGGATCCATAGGAGGATCCTGAGGAGGAACCAGAGGGGGACCCACAAAAGGCTCCTGAGGAGGATCCCACCGAGGAGTCTTCTTATCGTATGCCACCTCGATTTCGTGCCTGTAAGAGGCCACGATTTGAGTCGGATGATGTCGCCCGATTGACCTGGGAGTCAAAGTGGGCTAATGATAGGATCGATCACATGGCGCAGGAGCTCCGGGATGTAAACGCCTGATACGCAGAGCTTCGCAGTGTAGTTCAGGGGATGGAGTCTCACATCGTACATTTGACTACACGAGTGCAAGAGGAGGAACATCGAGCCGACATTTCTGAGGGGAGGTTGATTGCATTGGAGGAACAGTTTGTATCCGAAGCAGAGGAGGAAGAGAAAGAGGAGGAGATACCAACATAGGATGTTGATTCTGATGCTGATTCTACTATTGAGGATGCCTGATTTTTCTTTATTTTATTTAAACTTATTAGGGGCGGGTTGTGTCCCTACATTGGATGTTTGAAAACTTATGTTTTGATTTTGAAAGTATTGTAATGAATTCAAATTATTATCTATTGGAAAATTTTCACTTATTATCAACAGTTGTGTTAACTCATACAGTTACATGTTTGTTTGTTATATTGTTTACACATTTCACATTAGATTTTGATAACTCACTAACACTCATTCTAACTATGAAGATCATGGCTGGCGAGAACATACATATGACAGTTGCTGAGCTCAATGAGCTGATCAATAACAGGGTCGTGGAGGCTATCGCGAACTACACCCAGACACACACGACAAGACCACAGGGTCCAGCAGGGGGATTGGTGAACCCACAGGTGTGCACGTTCAAGACGTTCTTGGACTGCAAACCGCACAATTTCAAAGGATCGGAGGGGGCCATTGGACTCCTTCGATGGATTGAGAAAGCAGAATCAGTATTTGAGATGTGCAACTGTCCTGAAGGGAGTAAAGTTAAGTACGCTACGGGAACTTTGGAAGGTCCAGCATTGACCTGGTGGAACTCCAACGTTCAAACATTGGGATTGGGTGAGGCCAATGCCCTAACTTGGAATGGATTCAAAACACTACTGCAGGAGGAGTACTGTCCTCGCAGCGAAATGCAGAAGCCGGAAGAGGAATATTGGCACCTTAAGATGGAGGGGTCTAACATTGAGGAGTACATTACCCGATCTCATGAACTAGCTAGACTTCTACCTTACAAGGCTACTACAGCAAGCAAGTGGATAGAGAGGTACATCGGGGGATTAGTGCCTCAGATTCAAGGGCTGGTCACTTCTGCAAATCCCACCACCATTCAACAAGCTGCTCGGTTGGCGCACCAACTGACTGATCAGGCAGTGTTACAAGGAACTCTGCCTAAACGAACAGCAGCTACTAAGGTGGTAGACCACAAGAGGAAGTGGGAAAGCAGCAACTCCAAGAATTTCAACCAACAATCGTTTCAGCAGAACCGCAAACAAGATTCAAACAAGTCTTATCACAATTCGAACAGTGGTCAGCAGTCATCATCATCAGGGGGTATATTGGTAAAAACCCAAAGTGCAACAAGTGTGGATTCCATCATGTTGGGAATCAGTGTGATAAGTATAAGTGCCAACGGTGTGGCAAAGCGGGTCATGCAGCTAAGGATTGCCGTGGAGAACTACAAAACAACTCCAACAATCAGAACAACACTCAAAAAGGATGTTTCGAGTGTGGAAAGCCAGGGCATTTCAAAAAGGATTGCCCACAACTCAAGAAAGGCGGGCTAATGATACTAACGGCAACGACAACGGCACCAATAACAACAATAATAACAATAACAATGGTGCTAGGGGCAGGGCGTTTGTAATTGGAGGACGTCAAGCACGTGAGGATCCCAACATTGTTACGGGTACGTTCCTCTTGAATAATCACTATGCCTCTATGCTATTTGATACTGGTGCAGACCGGAGTTTTGTATCTAGTTCATTTTCTAAGTTGCTAGATGTTAGTCCCACTGCCTTAGAAAACCCATACACTGTAGAACTAGCTGATGGCAAGTTAATTGTAGTTGAACAAATCCTTAAGGGATGTATCCTTGATTTGATGGGTCAAACACTGTAAATTGACCTTATGCCTATCACTTTAGGCAGTTTTGATGTAGTTATTGGCATGGACTGGTTGTCCAAACACCAGGCTGAAATAATATGCCATCAAAAGATCGTCCGCATACCTCTTTCAAATGGAGAGACACTGTACATACAAGGGGAGAAGAGCAGTACGCCACTGCGTCTCATATCTTGTATGAAAGCGCACAAATGTCTGCGTAAGGGTCATACAACAGTTATAGCACTTATAACTGAGAAGCCGGTAGCTGAGAAGAAGATTGAAGACATTCCAGTAGTTTGTGAATTTCCTAAAGTATTTCTAGAAGACTTACCGGGATTACCACCTATCCAACAAGTGGAATTCCGAATCGACCATACACTAGACGCAGCACCAATAGCTAGGGCGCCTTATCGACTTGCACCGTCTGAAATGCAAGAATTATCTACACAACTGCAAGAGTTGTTGGATAAGGGTTTCATACGACCTAGTTTTTCACCGTGGGGACCTCCAGTCTTATTTGTTAAGAAAAAGGACGGGACTTTCCGTATGTGTATCGATTACCGGGAACTGAACAAGGTTACCATCAAAAACCGGTATCCGTTACCTAGAATTGACGATCTGTTCGATCAGTTACAAGGTTCGAGTTACTACTCGAAGATTGATCTCAGATCGGGTTACCATCAACTCAGAGTTCAAGAAGAAGAAATTCCAAAGACAGCATTCAGAACGCGCTATGGCCATTACGAATTCTTGGTAATGCCATTTGGTTGACAAGCGCTCCAGCTGTGTTCATGGATCTCATGAACTGCAAACCATATCTTGATAAGGTTGTCATTGTTTTCATTGATGACATTCTCATCTATTCTCAGACTGAGGAGGAGCACGCTGAACATCTTCGATTGCTGTTAGAATTATTGAAACAAGAACAACTGTACGCTAAGTTCTTGAAATGTGACTTCTGGATGCGAGAAGTTCAATTTTTGGGTCATATAGTCAATGAAAAGGGCATACATGTTGATCCAGCGAAATTTGAAGCGATTAAGAGTTGGGAAGCACCAAAGACCCCTACCGAGGTACGACAATTCCTTGGTTTGGCGGGTTATTACCGACGATTCATTGAGGGTTTCTCACAGATCGCTCAACCACTTACAGCTCTTACGCACAAGGGAACGAAGTATAAATGGACGGATAAACAGGAAGCTGTATTCCAGCTATTAAAACAGAAACTCTGCAGTGCACCGATTCTGTCCTTACCGGAAGGAACAGAAGACTTTGTGGTGTATTGTGACACATCTGCACAGGGTTTCGGATGTGTGTTGATGCAAGGTGATAAAGTGATTGCTTACGCTTCAAGGCAACTGAGACCTCACGAAAAGAATTACACTACTCACGACTTGGAGTTAGGAGCAGTGGTTTTTGCCTTGAAGATTTGGAGGCATTACCTATATGGAACCAAGTGTACCATTTACACTGATCATAAGAGTTTGCAACATATCTTTGATCAGAAGGAACTTAATATGAGACAGCGACGATGGGTCGAGTTGTTAAATGACTATGAATACGCAATCAAGTATCATCCGGGAAAAGCTAACGTGGTAGCTGATACTTTAAGCAGAAAAGACACAACATCAACAAGACGGGTTCGCGCACTTATGATGACAATACATACTGACTTACCTGAAAAGGTACGCAGTGCTCAGCTTGAAGCCTTAGAAGAGGATAACTTGGAACAGGAATCCTTACGAGGAATGGAGGAACAATTGAATGTTAAGCCTGATGGAACTCGTTGTTTCATTGATAGACTTTGGATACCCTTGCGTGGTGGTCTAAGGGAGCTCGTGATGGACAAAACGCACAAATCCAGATATTCAGTCCATCCGGGATCAGACAAAATGTATCATGACTTGAAGGCACTGTATTGGTGGCCTCACATGAAAGCCGACATTGCTAGGTACGTTAGCAAATGTTTGACTTGTTCTAAAGTCAAAGTTGAATATCAGAAACCATCTGGTTTACTGCAACAACCAGAAATACCCATGTGGAAATGAGAACAGATTTCGATGGATTTTATTACTAAGTTACCCTGTACACCAAGTGGTTGCGATACGATATGGGTAATTGTTGATCGATTAAAGAAATCTGCGCATTTCTTGGCAATTAAGGAAACCGACAAAATGGAGAAATTGACTCGCATTTACATCAAGGAAGTGGTAGCACGACATGGCGTGCCAATTTCCATCATATCGGATCGGGATGCCCGATTTACTTCAAACTTTTGGAAATCTCTCCATAAGTCATTGGGAACTCGTGTAGACATGAGTACCGCTTATCATCCGCAAACAGACGGTCAGAGTGAACGTACAATCCAAACACTTGAGGACATGTTACGAGCTTGTGTAATTGACTTTGGTGATAGCTGGGAAAACCACTTACCGTTAGTGGAATTGTCTTACAACAACAGTTATCATACAAGTATTCAGGCAGCACAGTTTGAAGCATTATATTATCGTAAATGTCGTTCACCAGTTTGTTGGGCTGAAATTGGTGACAGTCAGATTACAGGTCATGAACTCGTACACGAAACGACAGAGAAGATAGTTCAAATCCGGAACCGTATGGCAGCGGCCCGGGATCGACAAAAGAGTTACGCTGACAAACGTCTTAAGCCATTGGAATTTCAAGTAGGAGACCGAGTTCTTCTGAAGGTATCGCCTTGGAAGGGTGTGATATGATTCGGCAAGCGCGGGAAGCTTAGCCCACGTTACGTAGGACCTTTTGAGATCCTGAAAAGGATTGGTCCGGTTGCGTATCAACTACAATTACCAGATGAACTCAGCGGAGTTCATGATGTCTTTCACGTGTCAAACTTAAAGAAATGTCTTTCTGATGAGACATTGATTGTACCCCTGGAGGAAATACAAGTAGACGAACAATTACGGTTCATTGAAGAACCAGCTGAAATCATGGACCGAGAGCTCAAACAACTTAAACAAAGCAAGATCCCGATAGTCAAAGTCCGGTGGAATTCGAGACGTGGTCCTGAATTCACATGGGAAAGGGAAGATCAAATGATGAAGAAGTATCCTCATCTGTTCAAAACAACAACTACAAACACTGTGAAGACACGTTAAATTTCGGGACGAAATTTCCTTCAACAAGGGGATGACGTGATGCTTCACACATCAACACTTCAGATTTCAAACTGTAAGCACAAACACTTTATACAATTGTTTTGTTACAAACATTTGTGTTACATTACATTTTATGTGCTACATTTCATATGTTACATGTTATGGTAGTACAAACATGATTAGTTACACACATTTTACCATGTACGAGGTTATATAGTACAACAGTTGTGAACATTCGCTATGTGCAAGGTCACATAGCTCAGTATGATCAAACACAAACATACACAGTTAGGTGTACTAACTAGTGTGCACGCAAACAGTTACAAAGAACGATCACACTTAGATGTGACGTTGCAAACGCTGAACCTTGTGTGTGAGTACACGCAGGCACACAGAATGATCAGACATCACACTCGCACATACAATTGGAACACGTAAGTAGTTTCCTAACTACTTCTAACATTTTACAATTTTTGGGACGGAAATTCCTTCAACAAAGGGAAGATGTGACAATTCGGCAATTTGCGGTTAACCCTGTTAATCAGAAATTAACCAAAATGTTGCGAAATCGAACAAAAACAAATTACTAGGGTTAGAATATAACAAAACAAGTGTATAAACACTTGAATTGTAAGAAATTATCATTTAAGTAAAGGAAAGACACAATTTTGACTTTTATAAGTCAAAATTCGTGTAAAAATCTTACAAAATTTCAAATTAGCATTAAAATTCGATAAATTATTGAGTTAAACGATCACTAATCATCATATTGATGATTATTAACTGTTTCCATACGTTATTGAGCCATTGACTAGCCGAATTAAACCACTAGTGAACTAGAAAGTCGAAACCGTTGCCATTAGCTATCAATTCCATGATAATCGACCAAAAAGATCACAATTGAAACTTCCTAAACACTAGTCAGCACATTTTGAGGAAAATTCATTCGAAGACTTGATCAATGAAGCCGTAGACAGAAGAATTTGATTAGGGGGTAGCCGAAACACAACATAATAGTCGATCTTCGTCAATTCGACAATCAATCAAGTAAGTTTTCGGTTCTACACTACCTAAACATGCCGACTAAGCTAACCCCTATGCTTAATTTGTGAGCAAAAATCGAATTTTATGAAGACGAATTCTAGGGTTCTTCGGCCTTGGGGATTTGGGGGATTCCAATAAAATGAATTCGAAAATCAAATTAATATATATCATCAGATTCGCAATACATGCTCAAACGAAAACCACATTTCAATTTTGCAATACAATGTCGAATTGTACCATTTCGAATTCTAGGGTTTATCTCATAAACCCATTTGGGGGTTTTCGAGGGAATGAGGTTAAAAATCCAATTCAATGGTACCTTTAGTTCCAGAAGGTTTCGATTAAGTTAAACCCCATATCAATTTTGCTAAACAAGATCTAATTTGATGTAAGCCGGTTGTAAAATTTTGAACAAAAATCGTTTGGGGGTTTCGACCTATAAGAACTTTATATTTCAATTAAACAACACAGACACTTTCGTGATGTTTAAATGAATGAAAAACATGTATCAATTTCTAGTAATAACTAAGAATTAAACGATTTAGATTTTTAGGGTTTTTGTTGAAAAGCCCTTTGGGGTTTTTAGAACTATTGAACTTGTTTCTCGAGTTAGTTGATACAGAACAGTTCGGAATCTCTGTAATAATGAAAACCATATGAAACCTTTATTCGTAAGCATCGAATTTAACAAGATTAGATGTTGAGTTGGGGGTTCACGTTCGAAAACATTGATTGTCATGAAATTGGAACTTTAGGATGATGATTTAACAAATTAAAGACATGATTGAACTCGCCTAGACCACTAGAACTGTAACCCTATGTTTACAGGTTCGATTGGGTTCGGATTGGGACTCAATTTGGGTTTAATAGTTCGGTTTGAGAAAAACAAGGGGATCCGATCCATTGTAGATTAAAACAAATTAAAATGGGGTCTGTTAATGAAATCTGAATCAGTTGAGTTGGTAAGGGGCGTGTGCTAAGAGGTAGGTTTTTGAGATTTAAAATAATTCTTAGTATTTTAATCATAACTTCTTCATTATAACTCCGTTTCGACTAATTCAAGTTGCGTTGGAACAGTAACGTGATCCCGAACAAAATTAAATAATAAAATTCACATTTTAATCCGAAAACGTAATCGAGTATAATTACGCTTATTTAAATAAGATCATAAACGACTATATGATTTTATTAAACAAAATTAAATAACAAAATTCACATTTTAACCCGAAAACGTAATCGCGTATAATTACGCTTATTTAAATAAGATCATAAACGACTATATGATTTTATTAAACAATTTTAAAGTCACGCGTACTTACTTATGTACGTTTCTAACAAGTCTAACATACGTGTGTTGACACGTATGTGATTTCAAACAAAACGACATCCCGAATAACACAACGTTATTGTTTAAACACATATTCATCGTAGAGGATTATCTACGCGAGTTTATGTGTGTTTGATCATTCTGCTACATTCAAAGGTGCGTACACGGCCCCTTTTCTTATTTTATTTGTTTTGGGGGAGAAAACATGTGCAACAAACATTTTAGATGCATATCACTTGCATGAGTTAGCTGTTTACATTAAGTGCGAACATAGCATTACAAGTCCTTACATATCGAACCGTTTAGTTTGCCGTAGTGCAAAGCGTGGTAGTTGGAAATAGATCTATTAGGTTTGACAAACCTCACTCGGTAGATGGGATCTACGCAAGTGTTTGACTAGCCAATTCACATTACTATTGTTTGTGCTAGACAATAGTGGAAAGGCAACCAACATTCAAACAGTCAGCTTCGGTGTCGACCGCTTATGTATATAGTACAAATGACTAGCTATCATGACTATGCATGTGTGATTATGTTATATGCAGACATTTTGTTCAAACAGTTGTTTAAACATTTGTGAATACTTAAACCTGTGTATGCACCAACCTTTGTGTTGACTTGATTTACATGTTTTCTCAGGACGTTAAGGTACAAGATCAAGCAAGCAGGGACTAGGAGATCGAGTCGCACGCATATTTTACATTTCTGTTGTTTCAGATTTGAACATTTGAGACTTTGCTTTGTAATTTACAGTTTTCAAACTGTAATGTTTTTTTTAGTTTTAAAAACGCTTCCGCAACGTTAGAACTTTGATATTACAGTTTTAGACCAAAGTATGTTTGAAAATCATACAGAAGTCTTCGTTATGTCTAATGATCTGAGATCCTGGTTTGTCACGTCCCAAACGGTATGATTTCGTTAGTTGAAAATTGGGGGTGTGACAGATTGGTATCAGAGACATTGGTTATAGCGAACTAGGTTTGCATTAGTAGACTTAGACTATAACTGTTAGACATTAGACACCTGTTTACACAACTGCTTTTGCCTAGTATTTACATATGGTCTTATGTAACAGATATGGCAGCACCGTCACCACCGCACGTGATCGTACTGGATGATGAGGAGCCGATAGCTCCAGCATTTCAGGATCATGAGGAGGATCCGGAGGAGGATCCCGTAGAGGACTCGGACGAGGATCCGGAGGATGAACCGGAGGAGGACGACCCAGAGGAGGATCCACAGGAGGATCCTGAGGAGGAACCACAGGGGGACCCACAGAAGGCTCCTGAGGAGGATACCACCGAGGAGTCTTCTTATCGTATGCCACCTAGATTTCGTGCCTGTAAGAGGCCACGATTTGAGTCGGATGATGTCGCCCGATTGACTAGGGAGTCAAAGTGGGCTAATGATAGGATCGATCACATGGCGCAGGAGCTCCGGGATGTAAACACCCGATACGCAGAGCTTCGCAGTGTAGTTCAGGGGATGGAGTCTCACATCGTACATCTGACTACACAAGTGCAAGAGGAGGAACATCGAGCCGACATTGCTGAGGGGAGGTTGATTGCATTGGAGGAACGGTTTGTATCCGAAGCAGAGGAGGAAGAGGAAGAGGAGGAGATACCAGCACATGATGTTGATTCTGATGCTGATTTTACTATTGAGGATGCCTGATTTTTCTTTATTTTATTTAAACTTATTAGGGGCGGGTTGTGTCCCTACATTGGATGTTTGAAAACTTATGTTTTTGATTTTGAAAGTATTGTAATCAATTCAAATTATTATCTATTGGAAAATTTTCACTTATTATCAACAGTTGTGTTAAATCATACAGTTACATGTTTGTTTGCTGTATTGTTTACACATTTCACATTAGATTTTGATAACTAACTAACACTCATTCTAACTATGAAGATCATGGTTGGCGAGAACATACATATGACAGTTGCTGAGCTCAATAAGCTGATCAATAACAGGGTCGCGAAGGCTATCGCGAACTACACCTAGACACACACGACAGGACCACAGGGTCTAGCAGGGGGATTGGTGAACCCACATGTGTGCACGTTCAAGACGTTCTTGGACTGCAAACCGCACAATTTCAAAGGATCGGAAGGGGCCATTGGACTCCTTCGATGGATTGAGAAAGCAGAATTAGTATTTGAGATGTGCAACTGTCCTAAAGAGAGTAAAGTTAAGTACGCTACGGGAACTTTGGAAGGTCCAGCATTGACCTGGTGGAACTCCAACGTTCAAACATTGGGATTGGGTGAGGCCAATGCCCTAACTTGGAATGGATTCAAAGACACTACTACAGGAGAAGTATTGTCCTCGCAACGAAATGCAGAAGCTGGAAGAGGAATATTGGCACCTTAAGATGGAGGGGTCTAACATCGAGGTGTACATTACCCGATCTCATGAACTAGCTAGACTTCTACCTTACAAGGCTACTACAGCAAGCAAGTGGATAGAGAGGTACATCGGGGGATTAGTGCCTCAGATTCAAGGGCTGGTCACTTCTGCAAATCCCACCACCATTCAACAAGCTGCTCGGTTGGCGCACCAACTGACTGATCAGGCAGTGTTACAAGGAACTCTGCCTAAACGAACAGCAGCTACTAAGGTGGTAGACCACAAGAGGAAGTGGGAAAGCAGCAACTCCAAGAATTTCAACCAACAATCGTTTCAGCAGAACCGCAAACAAGATTCAAACAAGTCTTATCACAATTCGAACAGTGGTCAGCAGTCATCATCATCAGGGGGTATATTGGTAAAAACCCAAAGTGCAACAAGTGTGGATTCCATCATGTTGGGAATCAGTGTGATAAGTATAAGTGCCAACGGTGTGGCAAAGCGGGTCATGAAGCTAAGGATTTCCGTGGAGAACTACAAAACAACTCCAACAATCAGAAAAACACTCAAAAAGGATGTTTCGAGTGTGGAAAGCCAGGGCATTTCAAAAAGGATTGCCCACAACTCACGAAAGGCGGGCTAATGATACTAACGGCAACGGCAACGGCACCAATAACAACAATAATAACAATAACAATGGTGCTAGGGAAGGGCGTTTGTGATTGGAGGATGTCAGGCACGGGAGGATCCCAACATTGTTACGGGTACGTTCCTTTTGAATAATCACTATGCCTCTATGCTATTTGAGACTGGTGCAGACCGGAGTTTTGTATCTAGTTCATTTTCTAAGTTTCTAGATGTTAGTCCCACTGCCTTAGAAAACGCATACACTGTAGAACTAGCTGATGGCAATTTAATTGTAGTTGAACAAATCCTTTAGGGATGTATCCTTGATTTGATGGGTCAAACACTGGAAATTGACCTTATGCCTATCACTTTAGGCAGTTTTGATGTAGTTATTGGCATGGACTGGTTGCCCAAACACCAGGCTGAAATAATATGCCATCAAAAGATCGTCCACATACCTCTTTCAAATGGAGAGACACTGTACGTACAAGGGGAGAAGAGCAGTACGCCACTGCGTCTCATATCTTGTATGAAAGCGCAAAAATGTCTGCGTAAGGGTCATACAACAGTTATAGAACTTATAACTGAGAAGCCGGTAGCTGAGAAGAAGATTGAAGACATTCTAGTAGTTTGTGAATTTCCTGAAGTATTTCCAGAAGACTTACCGGGATTACCACCTATCCAACAAGTGGAATTCCGAATTGACCTTACACCAGACGCATCACCAATAGCTAGGGCGCCTTATTGACTTGCACCGTCTGAAATGCAAGAATTATCTACACAACTGCAAGAGTTGTTGGATAAGGGTTTCATACGACCTAGTTTTTCACCGTGGGGAGCTCCAGTCTTATTTGTTAAGAAAAAGGACGGGACTTTCCGTATGTGTATCGATTACCGAGAACTAAACAAGGTTACCATTAAAAACCGGTATCAGTTACCTAGAATTGACGATCTGTTCGATCAGTTACAAGGTTCGAGTTACTACTCGAAGATTGATCTCAGATCGGGTTACCATCAACTCAGAGTTCAAGAAGAAGATATTCCAAAGACAGCATTCAGAACGCGCTATGGCCATTACGAATTCTTGGTAATGCCATTTGGGTTGACAAGCGCTCCAGCTGTATTCATGGATCTCATGAACTGCAAACCTTATCTTGATAAGTTTGTCATTGTTTTCATTGATGACATTCTCAACTATTCTCAGACTGAGGAGGAGCACGCTGAACATCTTCGATTGCTGTTAGAATTAATGAAACAAGAACAATTGAACGCTAAGTTCTCGAAATGTGACTTCTGGATGCGAGAAGTTCAATTTTTGGGTCATATAGTCAATGAAAAGGGCATACATGTTGATCCAGCGAAAATTGAAGCGATTAAAAATTGGGAAGCACCAAAGACCCCTACCGAGGTACGACAATTCCTTGGTTTGGCGGGTTATTACCGATGATTCATTGACGGTTTCTCAAAGATCGCTCAACCACTTACAACTCTTACGCACAAGGGAACGAAGTATAACTGGACGGATAAACAGGAAGCTGCATTCCAGCTATTAAAACATAAACTCTGCAGTGCACCGATTCTGTCCTTACCGGAAGGAACAGAATACTTTGTGGTGTATTGTGACGCATCTGCAAAGGGTTTCGGATGTGTGTTGATGCAACGTGATAAAGTGATTGCTTACGCTTCAAGGCAACTGAGACCACACAAAAAGAATTACACTATTCACGACTTGGAGTTAGGAGCAGTGGTTTTTGCCTTGAAGATTTGGAGGCATTACCTATATGGAACCAAGTGTACCATTTACACTGATCATAAGAGTTTGCAACATATCTTTGATCAGAAGGAACTCAATATGAGACAGCGACGATGGGTCGAGTTGTTAAATGACTATGAATGCGCAATCAAGTATCATCCGGGAAAAGCTAACGTGTTAGCTGATACTTTAAGCAGAAAAGACACAACATCAACAAGACGGGTTCGCGCACTTATGATGACAATACATACTGACTTACCTGAAAAGGTACGCAGTGCTCAGCTTGAAGCCTTAGAAGAGGATAACTTGGAACAGGAATCCTTACGAGGAATGGAGGAACAATTGAATGTTAAGCCTAATGGAACTCGTTGTTTCATTGATAGACTTTGGATACCCTTGCGTGGTGGTCTAAGGGAGCTCGTGATGGACGAAGCGCACAAATCCAGATATTCAGTCCATCCGGGATCATACAAAATGTATCATGACTTGAAGGCACTGTATTGGTGGCCTCACATGAAAGCCGACATTGCTAGGTACGTTAGCAAATGTTTAACTTGTTCTAAAGTCAAAGTTGAATATCAGAAACCATCTGGTTTATTGCAACAACCAGAAATACCCATGTGGAAATGGGAACAGATTCCGATGGATTTTATTACTAAGTTACCCTGTACACCAAGTGGTTGCGATACGGTATGGGTAATTGTTGATTGATTAACGAAATCTGCGCATTTCTTGGCAATTAAGGAAACCGACAAAATGGAGAAATTGACTCGCATTTACATCAAGGAAGTGGTAGCACGACATGGCGTGCCAATTTCCATCATATCGGATCGGGATGCCCGATTTACTTCAAACTTTTGGAAATCTCTCCATAAGTCATTGGGAACTCGTCTAGACATGAGTACCGCTTATCATCCGCAAACAGACGGTCAGAGTGAACGTACAATCCAAACACTTGAGGACATGTTACGAGCTTGTGTAATTGACTTTGGTGATAGCTGGGAAAACCACTTACCGTTAGTGGAATTGTCTTACAACAACAGTTATCATACAAGTATTCAGGCAGCACCGTTTGAAGCATTATATGGTCGTAAATGTCGTTCACCAGTTTGTTGGGCTGAAATTGGTGACAGTCAGATTACAGGTCATGAACTCGTACACGAAACGACAGAGAAGATAGTTCAAATCCGGAACCGTATGGCAGCGGCCCGGGATCGACAAAAGAGTTACGCTGACAAACGTCTTAAGCCATTGGAATTTCAAGTAGGAGACCGAGTTCTTCTGAAGGTATCGCCTTGGAAGGGTGTGATATGATTCGGCAAGCGCGGGAAGCTTAGCCCACGTTACGTAGGACCTTTTGAGATCCTGAAAAGGATTGGTCCGGTTGCGTATCAACTACAATTACCAGATGAACTCAGCGGAGTTCATGATGTCTTTCACGTGTCAAACTTAAAGAAATGTCTTTCTGATGAGACATTGATTGTACCCCTGGAGGAAATACAAGTAGACGAACAATTACGGTTCATTGAAGAACCAGCTGAAATCATGGACCGAGAGCTCAAACAACTTAAACAAAGCAAGATCCCGATAGTCAAAGTCCGGTGGAATTCGAGACGTGGTCCTGAATTCACATGGGAAAGGGAAGATCAAATGATGAAGAAGTATCCTCATCTGTTCAAAACAACAACTACAAACACTGTGAAGACACGTTAAATTTCGGGACGAAATTTCCTTCAACAAGGGGATGACGTGATGCTTCACACATCAACACTTCAGATTTCAAACTGTAAGCACAAACACTTTATACAATTGGTTTTGTTACAAACATTTGTGTTACATTACATTTTATGTGCTACATTTCATATGTTACATGTTATGGTAGTACAAACATGATTAGTTACACACATTTTACCATGTACGAGGTTATATAGTACAACAGTTGCGAACATTCGCTATGTGCAAGGTCACATAGCTCAGTATGATCAAACACAAACATACACAGTTAGGTGTACTAACTAGTGTGCACGCAAACAGTTACATAGAACGATCACACTTAGATGTGACGTTGCAAACGCTGAACCTTGTGTGTGAGTACACGCAGGCACACAGAATGATCAGACATCACACTCGCACATACAATTGGAACTCGTAAGTAGTTTCCTAACTACTTCTAACATTTTACAATTTTTGGGACGAAAATTCCTTCAACAAGGGGATGATGTGACAATTCGGCAATTTGCGGTTAACCCCGTTAATCAAAAATTAACCAAAATGTTGCGAAATCGAACAAAAACAAATTACAAGGGTTAGAATATAACAAAACAAGTGTATAAACAGTTGAATTGTAAGAAATTATCATTTAAGTAAAGGAAAGACACAATTTTGACTTTTATAAGTCAAAATTCGTGTAAAACTCTTACAAAATTTCAAATTAGCATTAAAATTCGATAAATTATTGAGTTAAACGATCACTAGTCATCATATTGATGATTATTAAATGTTTCCATACGTTATTGAGCCATTAACTAGCCGAATTAAACCACTAGTGAACTAGAAAGTCGAAACCGTTGCCATTAGCCATCAATTCCATGATAATCGACTAAAAAGATCACAATTGAAACTTCCTAAACACTAGTCGGCACATTTAGAGGAAAATTCATTCGAAGACTTGATCAAAGAAGCCGTAGACAGAAGAATTTGATTCGGGGGTAGCCGAAACACAACATAATAGTCGATCTTCATCAATTCGACAATCAATCAAGTAAGTTTTCGTTCCTACACTACCTAAACAAGCCGACTAAGCTAACCCCTATGCTTAATTTGTGAGCAAACATCGAATTTTATGAAGACGAATTCTAGGGTTCTTCGGCCTTGGGGATTTGGGGGATTCCAATAAAATGAATTCGAAAATCAAATTAATATATATCATCAGATTCGCAATACATGCTCAAACGAAAACCACATTTCAATTTTGCAATACAATGTCGAATTGTACCATTTCGAATTGTAGGGTTTATCTCATAAACCCATTTGGGGGTTTTCGAGGGAATGAGGTTAAAAATCCAATTCAATGGTACCTTTAGTTCCAGAAGGTTCCGATTAAGTTAAACCCCATATCAATTTTGCTAAAAATGATCTAATTTGATGTAAGCCGGTTGTAAAATTTTGAACAAAAATCGTTTGGGGTTTCGACCTATAAGAACTTTATATTTCAATTAAACAACACAGACACTTTCGTTATGTTTAAATGAATGAAAAGCATGTATCAATTTCAAGTAATAACTAAGAATTAAAAGATTTAGATTTTTAGGGTTTTTGTTGAAAAACCGTTTGGGGTTTTTAGAACTATTGTACTTGTTTCTCGAATTAGTTGATACAGAACAGTTCGGAATCTCTGTAATAATGAAAACCATATGAAACCTTAATTCGTAAGCATCGAATTTAACAAGATTAGATGATGAGTTGGGGGTTCACGTTCGAAAACTTTGAATGTCATGAAATTGGAACTTTAGGATGATGATTTAGCAAATTAAAGACATGATTGAACTCTCCTAGACCACTAGAACCGTAACCCTATGTTTACAGGTTCGATTGGGTTCGGATTGGGACTCAATTTGGGTTTAATAGTTCGGTTTGAGAAAACCAAGGGGATCCGATCCATTGTAGATTAAAACAAATTAAAATGGGGTCTGTTAATGAAATCTGAATCAGTTGAGTTGGTAAGGGCCGTGTTCTAAGAGGTAAAGGTCGCGGGTTCGAACCCGGCCTTTACTGGTTTTTGAGATTTAAAATAATTCTTAGTATTTTAATCATAACTTCTTCATTATAACTCCGTTTCGACTGATTCAACTTGCGTTGGAACCGTAACGTGATCCCGAACGAAATTAAATAATAAATTCACATTTTAATCCGAAAACGTAATCGCGTATAATTACACTTATTTAAATAAGATCATAAACGACTATATGATATTATTAAACGATTTTAAAGTCACGCGTACTTACTTATGTACGTTTCTAACAAGTCTAACATACGTGTGTTGACACGTATGTGATTTCAAACAAAACGACATCCCGAATAACACAGCGTTATTGTTTAAACACAGATTCATCTTTGAGGATTATCTACGCGAATTCACGTGTGTTTGATCATTCTGCTACACTCAAAGGTGCGTACACGGCCCCTTTTCTTATTTTATTTGTTTTGGGGGAGAAAACATGTGCAACAAACATTTTAGATACATATCACTTGCATGAGTTAGCTGTTTACATTAAGTGCGAACATAGCATTACAAGTCCGTACATATCGAACCGTTTAGTTTGCCGTAGTGCAAAGCGTGGTAGTTGGAAATAGATCTATTAAGTTTGACAAACCTCACTTGGTAGATGGGATCTACGCAAGTGTTTGACTAGCCAATTCACATTACTATTGTTTGTGCTAGACAATAGTGGAAAGGCAACCAACATTCAAACAGTCACCTTCGGTGTCGACCGCGTATGTAAATAGTACAAATGACTAGCTATCATGACTATGCATGTGTGATTATGTTATCTGCAAACATTTTGTTCAAACAGTTGTTTCAACATTTGTGAATACTTAAACATGTGTATGCACCAACCTTTGTGTTGACTTGATTTACATGTTTTCTCAGGACGTTAAGGTACAAGATCAAGCAAGCATGGACTAGGAGATTGAGTCGCATGCATATTATACATTTCTGTTGTTTCGGATTTGAACATTTGAGACTTTGCTTTGTAATTTACAGTTTTCAAACTGTTATGTTTGTTTTTGTTTTAAAAACGCTTCTGCAACGTTAGAACTTTGATATTACAGTTTTAGACCAAAGTATGTTTGAAAATCATATAGAGGTCTTCGTTATGTCTAATGATCTGAGATCCTGGTTTGTCACGTCCCAAACGGTATGATTCCGTTAGTTGAAAATTGGGGGTGTGACATTGTACATGAAGCTTTCTCAGTTCTCGAAATTCTCAATTATCCGAACTCAATATCACGAAGAATTGTACTGGTACTGAAGATCACGAAACCAAGTATTCGAATCCAAGTAACCGAAATGCAGTACATGAACATAGTACTCGAAACCCCGTTCTCAAATGGACTTCTCGAAAAATACTTGAAAAATTCTAGAGGAAATTTCTGCAAGATCCAGAACCCCAAATTGATACAGTAGCTAGGTGGAGTGAAGATGAAAAAGAAAGCAATAAAGTTGATTGAAAAAGTAGCTACCTTAGAGTTGAAAAGAACCTCTAAGCTCTTATACCACTTGTAGCTCCCTTGAACTCTCAAGACTCGAACTTTATCAGCTTAATCAACACAAAACACTTCAAATATGTGTGGAATCCATATTAGTAGCGATAGATGTAATAGAAAAGTGAATTCCTATTATAAAAACATGAACTTTGTACAAACAGCTCCAATACGTCTAGGAGTGTCTTCCTCGGGATTCGCAACCCCAGAGCAGTACAAAATGCGTCTATTTATACTACCATAGGAGTACTCGAACCTAGGTACACTAAAATGTAAAGTACACGAAATTTACAAGTACACGAAATACGTAAGTACACGAAAATTGTAAAACTTGGTATACATCTTCTCTCGACTTGATTTTGCCAGTCTTCATCTTCATATTGGGCTCTTTTGTCAATCTTTGTCTTTGGATCGGGCTCTACAGTTACCACCTTTTACAACATCTATACATATAAGTTAATGTGACTTAGCTTTTGATTTAATGTGACCATCATTATTTAATTAAATTTAACAAAGTTTTGAAACCCTAAATCATGATGGTTACAACTTATGTAAGACACAAATAATTCATTTTAACTTGGATAAACTCACACGGATTATATGTTTTCTCAATTATAAACTAAACACACAACACATTTCATATGGGTAAGAACAGATAAATTCTTGAATACAACAGACATGGAATACAAATTATTGAACTATTGTAAATTTCACCATAGTGAGCGCGAATTTCACATACTCGAATCACATAACATCATTGTGAGTTCTCATAACCCCCTTTTTAAATCTTTTTGCTTTTAAACTCAGTGGTGGAACATGTATTCGTAAACTCTTATGCTTTGATATAACACTTGTGAAACTTGTATATCATTAATGTATTGTCACTAGACTCGCATTGACTTGCATCAGCGTTGATTGAGTTGACTTCGGTCGTCCGCGGTGACTAAGGTAAACTCTTATACAAATGCAACCACTATTGGTTGGGTTGATTTTGGTCTTCCACGGTGATTCGTTACACTGTTGATTGAGTTGACTACGATCCTCCGCAGTGGTCTTATGCTGATGATTGAGTTGACTTCAGTCCTCTGCAGTACATTAATTAAACTCATTATTGATTGGAATGAATTTATTGGGAATGTTGGTTGAAATTAATTGGATTATATGATGATCCTCTTGTTAATGAGTGTACAAGATATGAAATTATTTACAAGTTCACATGTGTTTATTTAAAGTCGTATAACTATTTTTGTGTGTGTAAACTTATGATTACTCACCAACTACTTTTGTAGTTGACACTAGATTTTTACATGTTTTAGGTAATGAGGATAAGTAGGTAGAGAACGATAGCTCTACATCTTTTGGATATCATCACATAAGATCTTAGACATAGCTAAATTAACTTGATCACTAAAGATTAGGATTTAGTTAACTTAGCTACATCTTTTGTGTATTTGTTGTATCTAATTCATGATAAACAAGATTTTTGTGTAAATACTTTAAATGGTTGAATGTTATGTGATGATACATTTTAGTTGCCACGAGCTATTGAAAAATCTGCACATTCCTCATTGCATCACAACGTTTCTGCCGTCGGTCAGGGTGTTACAAGTTGTTGTTGACTTTTATTAGTGGTTATGTACATTTTTCTTGTATCAAAGTTTCTAAATGTCAGTTGTTTGTCTTATTCTTTGTTGTCCACTACGTATTAATGTGTGGGTATTTATATACCAACATTCTTGAAATATATGGATTTGTTCTCCTTACATTACTTTTATTATTGTTTTATGTTTCTGTTATAAATACAAGACATAGAGAACAAGTTAGATGTTGTATTCTTTACTTGAGAGGGAGTTCTCGTTTCTTCTTAGCAAAAGAGTCTAACAATTGAATACTAAACAAGATTTCTCAATCCCAACATATTTGATATAGACATATAACATTATAATATTAAACTTTAAAATCTTTTATCCAATACAATTTTAAGTTTAAACAATATCTCAACATCTTATGATTTTATATTTATGATTATGGATATTCATTTATCATATTAATCAATGTTTCATAATATCACAAACATTCTTGATGACTTACATTATTTATACATTAGTATTAAAAACTACTAGATTCCATTGCAATAATGCAATTCTAGACTAGTCAAGTTGGAGTATCATGTGATGGACTTGTAGAAACCTGATAGGTTAAAGCTTGTTACTTCAAACGTCATGTAAATACAATTACTATTCCAGTATCTTACAAATGTTAATCTTGTCGATGTTTATGGTTTTTATAAGATGAAATTCGACAGTCTATTTAGTTGAAGTTGATTATACCAAACGTCTTATGAACCACAATACTTTAGGCTAATCAAGTTTTCATTCCATAATAACTTAATTGTGTATCATTTTCAAAAAGTAGGGTAAACATGAAAGGAAAATTACCATTGTGGGTTCACATGGAACAAGAATTTGCAGTACATGTGAATACTACAATAATGAACAATGGACACAATTATAGCAAATTTGAATGGAAAATTTAAACTTAGTCAAATTTTGATTTAGAATTCAAAACACATTCATGGATAAACATCAAATAAATTCTCCAAAACCTGTTCAAATGTATGTGTACTTAAAGTTTATGTTAGTATTGGTAGCTGATTGGTATGCTTTCAAAGTACTATTGCTATGGTGGGTTGGCTACGATATATCCTAAATGTAAACACCAATAGCACATTAGAAGTAGAATCAAAAGCATGACCAAGTAGTTTATTCTTCATGAAAAGCTGTTAAATAATGTTACTTGTATACCAAGATTTGATGTGTATATATACTCCAATTCAAATTAACGGTATTAGTAATAATTCTTACATTAATGTAACCAAAATATCGATAATTTAAAACCCTCTGAATTCAAGTATGCTAGACTGTAATACAATTGTAAACAAATACATTATTTGCATCTTTTTTAAAACTCATCAAAAGACAACTCATGATTCTAAACTCTTTCAATGTCATTCAAATAGAAGTCTATATTCTTGAGACGTTAGTTCATGACACTAATACAATAGTTTACAATTATAAACCGTTAGTCAAAAATCATAAACATCATATTAAGACTATAAAACTACAAATTCTAAAATCTCAAACTATGATTAAAATTGTTAGCCTATTATTTAAAAAAAAAAATTCCAACTCCATTCACCATCTCATTTGACGTGTTTTCTACTAATCTAAACTAAGAAACTTTTATAGTGAAAACTTATTCATATCTCACCTAACCACACTACATTCACTCAAGAAATCAAAAAAAAATATGAATTCTAATTAATTAATATAGGACGTTTAATATAACATAAATGTACATAAATTTTGGCTAAGGAAAGCTATTGAGTACTAACAATGTGGTGGCTTGATGGTTGGGTTCACCTTACATATACCCTATATATAAACATTGTGATCACTATACTAAAATACTTTTGCTAGAAACTATGAGAATTCGATAAATAAATTAAAGTTATATCCTAAACAAATTATTCTTAGCAACATCTAATCCAAGAGAAAACCATGTTAAAAATATACAACTATAACAATTCAACCAAAGTATGGGAGAGCGTGTTGTACATAAATTCTTTCAGGGAATGGTAGATTTAACAAAGGAGATGTTCCAATTAAACAATGATCATACAAATAAATTCTTAACAAGTTGTTTTCAAACACTTACAAACCAGTTGATTCTCATTTTTATATGTCGTTAAACAAATTTAAAAAATACGTTTCATTTAAGAAATGAATGATACGATAGTTATATCCACTAGGGATAAATGAAGTACTGACGAATTTCATGAAAATAATGAAACACTTTGTAAATAAACTAAAATAACATTTTTAACCATTTGGTCGTGGTTTGATTTTGTTGAACCGTGTGGATTTATATAACTAGGAATATTAGACTTTAGACTCAAGGTCAAAGCGTAGGTATTCACTCGCTCTTAAGTTGAACACTTAGTTATTTTCAGGTTGTTTAGTTTATCTTGAAAAGGAGAAAATAGAATAAGAACACAAGGAGTTTTTGTGGAATTCAATTCTAATATTTCAGTGAATGTTGGGTTATAAATATCCAACGTTCAATCTTACAGGGTAAGAAACAATAAGATAAATAGCAGATAGAAATACAGACACTGATACGAATAAAATGTACAGTAACTGATACAAAAGTCAATAACTACGGAAACAATGGTCTTCAGTTGTTCTTCCGTGGTTGTGATTAGTTGTTATGTTTGTAGTTGTTAAAACGCGGAAGCTATTCCGCGGAAGATGATCTTCGGAAGTCGATCTTCAGAATCTAATCATTAGTTGTTATTGTTTGATCAACGATTGTATTCAGAATCAATGACTGTCTTTCGATATGAGAAGGATCAGCTATTGTCTTGCGAACCGAGAAAGATCCTTGGTTGTTCTTTTGTGAACTATCCGTTGTTGTTGGATTAGTGCTTATTGGATCCGTTGTTGGGCTTTTCAGTGGTTTTGCTTAGAAGGAGAATTATGGTTGAGGCTCATCAATCCTTATTTTTGCAGCAATCTCCCTCTGGACTGATGATGCCAAAACAATTTTTTTTTGACATAGAATCAAATTAATTCGATTCCTAAGATAGCGTACAAACATTAGAACTTCATAGTTTATGTCGACATTCTCCAAATTTTTATGCTGCATATATTTCTGATCATCTTTGGAGAGGTTAAGGATGGAGTCCCAAACTGTGAAAAAGGTTATTGACCTATTGAATCTTTCAATAATTATAGATTTGGAGTATTGATCAAAGAACCACCTCTTTATTCTGGCTCTAAAATGGGTAACTTGAAGAGGTTGGCATTGAGGATAAGGAGCTATAGAGAGATTGGGAGGGGATACAGAAGGCCAGTGGATGATTTCTCTTCTTTTGAGTACTGCATGCTAATGAGGTTCATAGTCTTTCAAGATAGCTGGTAGAAATGCCTTTTTAATCTCAATCCAAGGTTTTAAATTGACATCCAAGGATGATTCCTCAGAACCAACATACAAATTTCCCAGAGGTGCATTCAGCAGATGATCAATCATTGTACGTATGTCTGCCTCCTTAAGCTTAGATACAAAGGTAGTGGAGGGTGATGTGGCCTCTTTCCAGAGCTCAGGATGATCAATATCGACCATTTTGAATTTGGCCCATTCATCGAACATAATGTCATCCCTCCATCTCATGATTACGTTCCTTGGTTCCCACTAATTTTGGATGAAGATGTGTTTTATTAAATTTCTCTGCTCAATGGTCTTCTTCCTTTTGTTAGCCTCCTTTATTCTTTTTGAAATAAATTCAGCTTCCTTTCTAAGGCTTGTTGTATCCCAATTGATGATGATATCAACCTTGTACTTACCTTCATTTAGTAGAAACTTGATGAGTTTCTCCCTCTCAGCCTGATAGGTTTTGATTTTTGTTGATCAATAAGGACTATCTGTTCTTGATAAGCTTTGATCAACTACTCTCCTAAAAGACCAGAGGCCTCAAGATCAGCTAAGATTTTATTTTCCCTTTCAGGCTCTTTATTTTGTTAGTCTTGAGGTCTTCAGTTAAAGGGAATTGGCTCTTTGGGGAGTGGGAATCTTTTGGAGGGGAGGTTTGTGGTTTATCAGCTTCAACCTTAGCTGAATTATTGGAGAGGGAGCTTTGGTGGTCTCGGATAGATTGGAGTCGGACTCATCATGATCAGCCAATCTAAGCCTTATTTTTCTTGTCATTAGAGAAGAGATGGGCTGATCATCCCTTGAGTCTGAGCTTGGTTCTGGGATGGGAGTTAAAGGTTTCTTTGATTTGGCTATGGGACATTTGGATTTTTTGGCCACACTCTTGTTTCTTCTTGTGAAAGACTGAGTAATTATGGGTACGAGTTTTTGGCTTATTTTTGATGCGTTCAGGATATTGTGATTGGGTGAGGTTTCTGTGGATAGGTATAGAAGGGTTTAAGAGGCAAATTTGGGATATAGAGTGGGTGAAGCCACTCTGTTGGTTTTTGTATGTGAGGAAGGAATAGATTTGGAAGGATAGGTTTGTTTAGGAGAGGTTGGATTGGGTTTTGATTGGACAGACTGTAACATTACTGTACTTTCGGTTGTCCGTACGTCCGTACATCCGTACGAATGTACTGTTACGACCGGAGATTTATGATTATTAATGATTATGAAATTATGGATTGACATTATTGATATTATCACTATTGCTGGTATACATGATTATGGCACATATTATACGCGTAGACCATGGGAAGTTTAGTTGTAAATTAGCTAAACAGACCCGTAGTGTTTATCGCGGTTACTTATCACTGATAATGATGGATTATTGGTTTGAGGATGATTTGTGATGGAACTGGGAGTTTGTTGGAGTCTGGTTACCAAACGTAGTCAAGGACCCATGGTCATGGTTTATCGAAATAGCGGTGGGACGGTGGCTAGGGCAGTTGCGACTGACCCTTACATATGCCCTATATATATGCATATTTCGGTCTATCATGGATGTGTCAGTGACTAGGGTTTAGTGGGTTTTGGTTTGGGGAAATGATAATATTAAAGTTATTAAATAATGGGAATTAATTACGCGAAGTGAGGTTACGAACGCTGTTTAATCGCGAATATTAATTTAGAAATATTAACTTAATAATGTATTCGCGCGGGTGACGATTCACGCGAATATAATTATTGGGAATAATATTCTAAAACAATATTCCATAAATCGTAAATCGAATCGGAATACGATACGAGCGTCGGATTCGCAAAGGTGACGATCTTTACGAATACGTACGCGAGTAACGCGTTTCGATGAGATAATTAAATAGTAGTTAACGATATTAATTAATAAGCGAAAACTTAATATGTTTATTAGGAATCACAACCTAAATTAAATTGGAATAATTTAATTTATCAAATAATTATTTAACAATAATATAACGAAAGCGAATTACGAAACAATTTAATTTAAATCATTTTTATTTAAAACAAAATCAATTCATTTAAAAATGCTAAGATGTTTTAAATATTTTACGATTAAAAACCGAGCATAATCGATCACGTAATTAATTTATCGCGATAAAAACGAGACCGGACCCGGTGTAATAACACACATAATAAGAAAGAATTTCATTCTTTCTTCTTCATTCAACCTACACCCATTCTCTCTCTAGAAAACACACACACACTTTCTCTCTAACTTCTCTCTAGTCGTTCGGGTTCATTTCTTGACGAAATCGTGAAGTCTCGGTGCCAAAACGACCACAAGATCGAGAGGAACAAGAATCTACTAAGAAATCCCAAGAATTTCAGCTAACTCGAGGTGGATCTAAGGTATAATTTTCGGTTTTAGTGTAACTCACGAATCTCATAATTAGTTTAAGTTCTAGTCAATCTAAGACGATTAAATTGTTTAGATAAACGTTTGTGGACCATAAGAAACCCTAGAAACCGGTCTAAAAACAGGTCGAACATGATGAAGATGATACAGGTTCGCCATCAACACTGGCCGAACCCTATTTGGGTTGAAAAGGTGACTGGCCGAACCCCACGATCGCAAGGAAGGGCCGAACCCTTCTTTTTGGTCAGCCTGCAACGAACCTACCCTTGGCGAACCCATACACCTCTTCACGAACCATGTGGTTCCACGAACCCACTTAGCAGCGAACCATGGCCTGACCGAACCCTGGTCAGACGAGCCCTGCACAACAAACCTGCGAAGTAGACGAACCCTGATTAGGGCGAACCATAGGGTGCCGAACCCTATACATCCAGTGAGCCCGCTCTTGGTTCAACATGCAACGAACCCTTCTTCCTTCTTGAGTCATGAACCTGTAGCCACGAACCTGGGAGGGCTGTACCGCTTGGCTAGCGAGCCTTGTGAGTGTAATTGCCGAACCCTAATCTAAGTGAGCCGAACCCATGGCCTTAATTCAATAGGTTCGCTGCCCTTGGAATTAAACTAAGAAAAATCTTGTTTAACAAATGGGATTAAGAGTTAACAAGAGTTATAGTTAGGTAGGTATACGTATACACACATATATATACCCATGCATGCATGGGGAATTAGAGTGCCACTCTTTTTGAATATCATTGGGTTAGAAACATGAGAGTGATTTGATTATAACCCTCTTTAACTTAAATTGAATACCTTTTATGTAATAAATTAAACTAAGGTGGGTGGCTCAATTACTCATGCATGCATAAACAAAAGTGTGTAGGAATAAGGGTAATATTTTAATACACTTCATTATGAAAAGTGAAGAGATAAGCTTCAAGTAATTATAGATGATAGAAGTTAACAAGTTTAATTCACATGTTACAAAATGATCATCTATACGCCTTGGGTGTTACAAGTTAACTTAGAGTAAACAAACTAAGTAACTAAACACATAAGGAGTTAAATGAATTCTAATTTGAAATAAAGCCATATGTTTATGAGTGTGAAATGAAATATAATTTCAGATAATTGAGTGGATCTTGTGATTTATTTACGCGAGCGCGCATACTTCTAAAACATTGAATCAAAGGACTACAGGTGAGTTCTCATAACCTCCCTTTCTTTAAACTGTTTTGTTTTAAAACTCGGAGGTGAAACATGTATACCAGATTAATTATTATTTTGATAACATAAGGTTTATACCTGTTTATCAATATGATAATTACAACTTAAAATTTATTGATTATTATGAATTTTCTTTTATTATCTTATATCCGTGTAAACATTGTTATTGACTTAGGTCAATAACAAAGATTACATGTATTGTCACGTGGATGAGTTCCACATCCGTGAATCATTACTCTTAACTTCGGTTAATTGTTTTGACTTCATGTATTGTCACGTGGATGATTTCCACATCCGTGAAGTATTGCTCTTGACTTCGGTTAATGGCTTTGACTTCATGTATTGTCACGTGGTTAGCGACCACTCCATGATTCATGTATCTAACTTATGTTAAATACATAAGGAATCATGTATAGTCACGAACATTGATTGAGAATATGATTGATTGAGTTTGGTTGATTTGTTGTGGATTGATTGCCTATATTTGATTATGATTATTTGTGATTGGCTATTATTGATTTGGTTATGTGGTTATGTGATTGTGTATGTGTTGGCTGTTGAATTGATGGATGTGTGTTGGATTATCTCATACAGGTATTCATATGGAGTTTCTCAAGAAGATCATAAGTTTTATACCCGTTTTAAACAAAGCATTTTATAAAACCATTTTAAGCATAAACTTTCAAACGCATTTTACTAAAACATTTTTAAATATAAAAACTTATGATTACTCACCAACTACTTTTGTAGTTGACACTTGATTTTCTTACATGTTTCAGGTGATGGAGACAAGTAGGATGAAGAGGATGATCTCTTCTATTTTGGACATCATCATCATATAGGATTCTTGGACTTAGTTAATTAACTAAATTTCTGGCGATTAGAGTTTAGTTAGTTTAACTAAATCTTTTGTGTATTTGATGTAATTGATTCATGATGAACATGATTTTTGTGTAATTATTGTGGTTGATTAAATGATATATGATGATATGATTTAGATGCCCATGAGCTTTTGAACAATCTACACATCCCTCGTGGCATCCCGATGATTCCGCCGTCGGTCGGGGTGTTACAGATTGGTATCAGAGCCTGGGTTATAGGGAATTAGGTTACTAGAAATGGTTGACCTAGTCTATAACCATAGGATACCCTAGTATGAATTAAATTCATACACTAGTTAGTATATTCAGGATTTCATGCTTATGTGTTTATTACATGTTAATTGAAACCCTGTTATACATCCGATATAAATATGCTGATTATAAATTTCTTGCTTACGTGTGCCCTAATGATTCGATAAGGACATGCACGTGGTGTATCGTAAAGGTGGTGGGACGTTGGCTAGGGCAGTTGCGACTGACCCTTACATATGCCCTATATATATACCATTTACGGTACATTGGGTGGATGTCAGTATTGAAGAATGTGGGAACTACCCGTTTGGGAAATTACCTGCTTAAGAAATTAAATGCTTAGGAAATTATCTGCTTTAGGAATTATTTGTTTTATCTATAAACTCCAGACAAGGACACACTCGTGGTATACTACAAAGGTGGTGGGACGGTGGCTGGGGCAGTTGCGACTGACCCCTACATATGCCCTATACATATACCATTTGTAGTATATCGGGGGTCTGTCAGTGTCAGGAACTTAGGATAATACTAGGAATTATTGTGAGATGGATGTTGATGGTCTGTTGGTTAAGGTTGGTTTGGATTGACACTTTGGATGATCACACTTGATAAACACTTATAAATTCCCTTATAAAAACATACGGATTGGACACGTAGGGTGCATAGGATTAATGAACGATATGAACGCATAGTGATGATACTAACACTTAGTGATGGTATGGACACTTGACAAGAATAAACTATAGGGAAGATATGAACACTTAGTGACAATAAGAGCACTTCGTGATGATATGAACCCTTAATGATGATTATTGACATTGGAATTGATATGGATTTTAGTGAACTTAGACAGTTGGGGGAAACTTAATGTCAGGTGAACTTAGACATTAGGTGAACTTAGAAATAGGCAAGCCTACATGTCAGGTGAACTTAGACATTAGGTAAACCTAATTGTCCAAGGGAACTAGAGATCACTTCACTCAAAAATTATCCTACTAAGGATAAGGTGTGTGAAGTGAGATTTATGATGAAGTACATGACACACTCTACACACTAGCAAGGGCATAATCGTGGTGCAATGGAACGGTGGTGGGACGGTGTAGGGGAGATTGCGATCTACCTCTGCATATGCCCTATATATAAGCTTGTTGCATTGCATTGGGAGGTTGTCAGTGTTAGTATAGAGTGAAGAATGTATAGGATCTAGGAAATAGTTAGTTAACACTAGTTATGACCAACTAGGACACTTAGAATAATAATAGGAAATTATAAACCTTTTTGAGTTTAATGACTAATGGGAGAGAAATATAATTCCTATATGTAATCCTAATTGTCTAATGGACTCATTTAAACATTGTTTGTATGACTTACGTTGTAAACGGTAGTAACATGTTTCTATTTCCTTCAGAAACATGCCGCCTCGCCGTCACAACGAAGATGACTCAAACAATGGGGATGCTAACAACAGTAATGCCAACTCCGGCATACAAGAGTTAGCCACACTTATTTCTGGATTGGTGAGCCAACTGACTCAGGCTAACCAGAACATTAACCAGAATCGAGGTGGTGCAAACCAGACAACTTGCACGTTCAAACACTTCAATTCCTGCAATCCCCTGAAATTTACGGGTGCTGAATCAGCCACTGGTCTGCTGCAGTGGTTCGAGAGTATGGAGAACACCTTCATCAACAGCGAATGCCCTGAGAATCTGAAAGTTCGCTATGCCACCAGTGTTTTCCAAAAGAGAGCACTGACTTGGTGGAATGGGGAAAAGCGAACTAGGGGAGTAGATGCTGCCTTAGCACTGACATGGACAGAGGTCAAGACTCTGATGACCACTGAATTCTGTCCTAGAAGCGAAATGAGGAAGATTGAGACTGAGTTCTGGGAACTCAAACTAGACAGTGGAGAAAACATCATCTACAATACTCAGTTTCATGAGTATAGCTTACTGGTACCTCATATGGTGACACCCTTGGAGAGGGCGATTGAGAAGTATATCGGCGGGCTGCCGGTGCAGATTCAGGATACAGTCTATGGGAGCAATCCCAAAACACTTGAGGCTGCAATCCGATTATCTGCAACTCTTACTGATAATCACGTGAGGAATGGAACTCTTACTCGGAAGGGACACAAGAAGACTGATACCAAGACTACTGCAAAGGAAGTCAAAGCTGAAGTCAAGTCTGAAGCTGCTAGTTCATCCAAAAGCAGCAACAAGAAGAGGAAGACCAGAAACTTCATGGTCACTGCTCCTGCTGCTAAGTCTGCGCAGCAATCATCAAACAATTCAACTGCTAGGAATTTCACTGGGAACACTCCTCAGTGTAACACCTGCCGTTATCATCACGCACCAAATTTGCCATGTCGAGTCTGCAATAACTGCGGCAAGTTTGGTCACTTTGCTAATGTTTGTCGGAGTGCACCGCAAGCACAAAGGTTGCAACATGCACCGCTTGCACTGCCAGCTCCTCATGCACAACCTATACCAGCTGTACCCGTTCGCCAGATACCTCAGGCGCAGGCAAGAGCCTGTTATGAGTGTGGTGAAGTGCGTCATTTCAGGAATCAATGCCCAAAGTTGACCGGGAATAATCAAAGGGTGGCAAGAGGCCGGGCTTTTCAACTGAATGCTCCAGCTGCTCAAGCCAACCAGGATGTGGTCAACGGTACATTTCTGATCAACAACTCTTATGCATCTATCTTATTTGATTCTGGTGCTGATAGGAGTTTCGTTTCATATGATTTTGAGTGCTTGCTTGGTAGAACACGTACATACTTAGATAAACCGTTTAACGTGGAAGTGGCTGACGGAAACACTATTGATATTGACACTATTATCGTTGGATGTACGGTGAACTTAAATGATCACGTTTTCCCAATTGATCTTATACCTATGCATCTTGGTAGCTTTGATGTTATCATAGGCATGGATTGGTTAGCCACCCACAGAGCGGAGATTGTTTGTCATGAGAAATATATTCGTATTCCATTACCTTCGGGTGAAACTTTGAGAATATTTGGAGAAACTGCTAGTAAAGGTCTTAAGCTGATGTCTTGCACTAAAGCACACAAGTACCTTAGGAAGAAATGTATAGCCTTCTTAGCACACGTTGTGGAGAAGAAAGAGAAAGAAAAGAGAATTGAAGATGTTCCGGTGATACGAGATTTTCCAGAAGTCTTTCCAGACGATTTGCCGGGTCTCCCACCAGAACGTCAAGTTGAGTTCCGAATCGACTTAGTACCTGGTGCGAACCCAGTCGCCAAAGCTCCCTACAGACTTGCGCCTTCGGAGTTGCAAGAATTGGCGAGTCAACTGCAAGAACTTACCGATAAAGGATTCATTCGCCCGAGCCATTCACCATGGGGTGCACCGGTCCTGTTTGTCAAGAAAAAGGACGGGTCATTCCGGATGTGCATCGATTACCGCGAATTGAACAAGTTGACTATCAAGAATCGATACCCACTGCCGCGCATCGATGATCTCTTCGATCAGCTTCAAGGCTCGGCATGGTTTTCAAAGATCGATCTTAGGTCTGGGTATCATCAGCTTCGTGTACATGATGATGATATTCCCAAGACTGCTTTCAGAACCAGATATGGCCATTATGAGTTTTTGGTAATGCCTTTCGGCCTTACCAATGCACCTGCGGTTTTCATGGACCTCATGAACCGTGTTTGCAGGCCATACTTGGATAAATTCGTGATTGTATTTATTGATGATATTTTGATTTACTCAAAGACTAAGGAAGAACACGAAAAACACCTTAAGTTGGTTTTGGAGATTCTAAGAGAAGAGCGACTGTATGCCAAATTCTCTAAATGTGAATTTTGGCTTAAGGAAGTTCAATTCTTGGGGCACATAGTCAACGAATACGGTGTTCACGTGGATCCTGCAAAGATTGATGCTGTGAAGAATTGGAGTACACCGAAGACACCTACGGAGATTCGATCGTTCCTTGGACTTGTCGGTTACTATCGGCGGTTCATATCGAACTTCTCCTGAATTGCTGTCCCTCTCACTGCTTTGACTCAGAAAAATAGGCCATACGAGTGGGGACCAAAGCAAGAAGAGGCATTTCAGACTCTGAAGCAGAAACTTTGTGATGCTCCTGTCCTGACACTGCCTGATGGAAATGATGATTTTGTAGTCTATTGTGATGCATCCAACTTAGGTCTCGGTTGTGTTCTCATGCAACGAGGAAAGGTTGTGGCTTATGCATCAAGACAATTGAAGATTCATGAGAAGAACTACACTACACACGACTTGGAACTTGGTGCAGTAGTGTTTGCTTTGAAGATATGGAGACATTATCTTTATGGCACGAAGTGTGTAGTCTTTACTGATCATAAAAGTTTGCAACATATTCTGAATCAGAAAGAGCTCAATATGAGACAACGGAGGTGGGTTGAACTGTTGAATGATTATGACTGTGAAATTCGCTACCATCCTGGCAAAGCGAATGTAGTAGCAGATGCGCTTAGCCGCAAAAGTCAAGTTCAGATCCATAGTGTCCGAGTTCACACTAATCTCCGTAATGATGTTCTCACAGCCCAACAACTCTCATTAGCTCAGGATAACTTGAGAAATGAGATGTCTTGCGGGGCTGAAATTTTATTGGAAACTAAGGATGACGGTTTGATGTATTATTTGAATCGGTTGTGGATACCGAACAGGGGTGATCTAAGGATGCTGATTATGGATGAAGCCCATAAATCTCGTTATTCAATCCATCCAGGCTCTGATAAGATGTATCAAGACCTTAGGGGCTTGTACTGGTGGCCTGGAATGAAGAAGGATATTGCTGAGTATGTGTCTAAGTGCCTTAACTGTGCCAAAGTCAAGGCCGAACATCAGCGACCTTCAGGATTGTTATTACAACCAGAGATACCGATGTGGAAGTGGGAGAATATCTCCATGGATTTCATTACTAAACTCCCACGCACTACGAACGGTAAGGATAGCATCTGGGTGATTGTTGATAGATTGACCAAGTCGGCACATTTCTTACCGATACGCGAAACTTACCCTGTGCGGAAGTTAGCTCGTATCTACATTGATGAGATCATTAGCCGACATGGTATTCCTTTAAGCATAATATCGGACCGTGATGCTCGTTTCACGGCACGATTTTGGGAATCACTTCATGAAGCCTTTGGAACAAGACTGGATCTTAGCACTGCTTATCATCCTCAAACGGATGGTCAAACAGAGCGAACGATCCAAACATTAGAAGACATGTTAAGAGCTTGTGTCATCGATTTCGGTGGCAATTGGGATAGCCATCTACCATTGGTTGAGTTCTCGTATAACAACAGTTATCACGCGAGCATTGGTATGGCACCGTTTGAAGCTCTGTATGGCAGAAAATGTCGGTCGCCTATTTGTTGGACCGAAGTTGGCGATTCGCAGATTACTGGTCCGGAAATTATTCAGGAAACGACTGACAAGATCCGCCAGATCCGCGACAATCTGTTAGCTGCTCGCAGTCGACAGAAGAGTTACGCGGATAAACGAAGAAAACCTTTAGAGTTTGAAGTGGGAGATATGGTATTACTCAAAGTATCGCCTTGGAAGGGCGTTGTTCGATTTGGAAAGAAGGGGAAGCTTGCTCCACGTTATGTTGGCCCTTTTAAGATCCTTGAACGGATTGGGAAGGTTGCCTACAAATTGGAACTTCCTACAGAACTTAGTAATGTGCATCCGACGTTTCACGTGTCCAATCTGAGGAAGTGCTTAGCTGATCAGGATCTTCAGGTACCACTCGATGACATCCGCATCGATGATACCATGCACTTCGTTGAAAAACCAGTGGAGATAATGGATCGGGAGATTAAACAGCTCAAACGCAGTAGAATTCCAATTGTCAAAGTACGTTGGGAATCGAAGCGGGGTCCAGAATTCACATGGGAACGAGAAGATCAGATGAAGCTTAAGTACCCACATTTATTTACTACGGTCACTCCAAGTTCAATTTCGGGACGAAATTCCTTTAACTAGGGGAGACTGTAACATTACTGTACTTTCGGTTGTCCGTACGTCCGTACATCCGTACGAATGTACTGTTACGACCGGAGATTTATGATTATTAATGATTATGAAATTATGGATTGACATTATTGATATTATCACTATTGCTGGTATACATGATTATGGCACATATTATACGCGTAGACCATGGGAAGTTTAGTTGTAAATTAGCTAAACAGACCCGTAGTGTTTATCGCGGTTACTTATCACTGATAATGATGGATTATTGGTTTGAGGATGATTTGTGATGGAACTGGGAGTTTGTTGGAGTCTGGTTACCAAACGTAGTCAAGGACCCATGGTCATGGTTTATCGAAATAGCGGTGGGACGGTGGCTAGGGCAGTTGCGACTGACCCTTACATATGCCCTATATATATGCATATTTCGGTCTATCATGGATGTGTCAGTGACTAGGGTTTAGTGGGTTTTGGTTTGGGGAAATGATAATATTAAAGTTATTAAATAATGGGAATTAATTACGCGAAGTGAGGTTACGAACGCTGTTTAATCGCGAATATTAATTTAGAAATATTAACTTAATAATGTATTCGCGCGGGTGACGATTCACGCGAATATAATTATTGGGAATAATATTCTAAAACAATATTCCATAAATCGTAAATCGAATCGGAATACGATACGAGCGTCGGATTCGCAAAGGTGACGATCTTTACGAATACGTACGCGAGTAACGCGTTTCGATGAGATAATTAAATAATAGTTAACGATATTAATTAATAAGCGAAAACTTAATATGTTTATTAGGAATCACAACCTAAATTAAATTGGAATAATTTAATTTATCAAATAATTATTTAACAATAATATAACGAAAGCGAATTACGAAACAATTTAATTTAAATCATTTTTATTTAAAACAAAATCAATTCATTTAAAAATGCTAAGATGTTTTAAATATTTTACGATTAAAAACCGAGCATAATCGATCACGTAATTAATTTATCGCGATAAAAACGAGACCGGACCCGGTGTAATAACACACATAATAAGAAAGAATTTCATTCTTTCTTCTTCATTCAACCTACACCCATTCTCTCTCTAGAAAACACACACACACTTTCTCTCTAACTTCTCTCTAGTCGTTCGGGTTCATTTCTTGACGAAATCGTGAAGTCTCGGTGCCAAAACGACCACAAGATCGAGAGGAACAAGAATCTACTAAGAAATCCCAAGAATTTCAGCTAACTCGAGGTGGATCTAAGGTATAATTTTCGGTTTTAGTGTAACTCACGAATCTCATAATTAGTTTAAGTTCTAGTCAATCTAAGACGATTAAATTGTTTAGATAAACGTTTGTGGACCATAAGAAACCCTAGAAACCGGTCTAAAAACAGGTCGAACATGATGAAGATGATACAGGTTCGCCATCAACACTGGCCGAACCCTATTTGGGTTGAAAAGGTGACTGGCCGAACCCCACGATCGCAAGGAAGGGCCGAACCCTTCTTTTTGGTCAGCCTGCAACGAACCTACCCTTGGCGAACCCATACACCTCTTCACGAACCATGTGGTTCCACGAACCCACTTAGTAGCGAACCATGGCCTGACCGAACCCTGGTCAGACGAGCCCTGCACAACAAACCTGCGAAGTAGACGAACCCTGATTAGGGCGAACCATAGGGTGCCGAACCCTATACATCCAGTGAGCCCGCTCTTGGTTCAACATGCAACGAACCCTTCTTCCTTCTTGAGTCATGAACCTGTAGCCACGAACCTGGGAGGGCTGTACCGCTTGGCTAGCGAGCCTTGTGAGTGTAATTGCCGAACCCTAATCTAAGTGAGCCGAACCCATGGCCTTAATTCAATAGGTTCGCTGCCCTTGGAATTAAACTAAGAAAAATCTTGTTTAACAAATGGGATTAAGAGTTAACAAGAGTTATAGTTAGGTAGGTATACGTATACACACATATATATACCCATGCATGCATGGGGAATTAGAGTGCCACTCTTTTTGAATATCATTGGGTTAGAAACATGAGAGTGATTTGATTATAACCCTCTTTAACTTAAATTGAATACCTTTTATGTAATAAATTAAACTAAGGTGGGTGGCTCAATTACTCATGCATGCATAAACAAAAGTGTGTAGGAATAAGGGTAATATTTTAATACACTTCATTATGAAAAGTGAAGAGATAAGCTTCAAGTAATTATAGATGATAGAAGTTAACAAGTTTAATTCACATGTTACAAAATGATCATCTATACGCCTTGGGTGTTACAAGTTAACTTAGAGTAAACAAACTAAGTAACTAAACACGTAAGGAGTTAAATGAATTCTAATTTGAAATAAAGCCATATGTTTATGAGTGTGAAATGAAATATAATTTCAGATAATTGAGTGGATCTTGTGATTTATTTACGCGAGCGCGCATACTTCTAAAACATTGAATCAAAGGACTACAGGTGAGTTCTCATAACCTCCCTTTCTTTAAACTGTTTTGTTTTAAAACTCGGAGGTGAAACATGTATACCAGATTAATTATTATTTTGATAACATAAGGTTTATACCTGTTTATCAATATGATAATTACAACTTAAAATTTATTGATTATTATGAATTTTCTTTTATTATCTTATATCCGTGTAAACATTGTTATTGACTTAGGTCAATAACAAAGATTACATGTATTGTCACGTGGATGAGTTCCACATCCGTGAATCATTACTCTTAACTTCGGTTAATTGTTTTGACTTCATGTATTGTCACGTGGATGATTTCCACATCCGTGAAGTATTGCTCTTGACTTCGGTTAATGGCTTTGACTTCATGTATTGTCACGTGGTTAGCGACCACTCCATGATTCATGTATCTAACTTATGTTAAATACATAAGGAATCATGTATAGTCACGAACATTGATTGAGAATATGATTGATTGAGTTTGGTTGATTTGTTGTGGATTGATTGCCTATATTTGATTATGATTATTTGTGATTGGCTATTATTGATTTGGTTATGTGGTTATGTGATTGTGTATGTGTTGGCTGTTGAATTGATGGATGTGTGTTGGATTATCTCATACAGGTATTCATATGGAGTTTCTCAAGAAGATCATAAGTTTTATACCCGTTTTAAACAAAGCATTTTATAAAACCATTTTAAGCATAAACTTTCAAACGCATTTTACTAAAACATTTTTAAATATAAAAACTTATGATTACTCACCAACTACTTTTGTAGTTGACACTTGATTTTCTTACATGTTTCAGGTGATGGAGACAAGTAGGATGAAGAGGATGATCTCTTCTATTTTGGACATCATCATCATATAGGATTCTTGGACTTAGTTAATTAACTAAATTTCTGGCGATTAGAGTTTAGTTAGTTTAACTAAATCTTTTGTGTATTTGATGTAATTGATTCATGATGAACATGATTTTTGTGTAATTATTGTGGTTGATTAAATGATATATGATGATATGATTTAGATGCCCATGAGCTTTTGAACAATCTACACATCCCTCGTGGCATCCCGATGATTCCGCCGTCGGTCGGGGTGTTACACAGACTTAGCTTGAACTGGTATGTCTTGGGTGGATTGTGCTGATGAGAGAGGGCTGCAATTTTGAATATTATTTGTTGAGTAGGAGCAGGTTTGGTAGGCTTGGGTTTGGGTTTTCTGGTCATCCATGATACTCCAGTCTCCACTTGAGGCTCTATTTCCTTTTGTTTCTGTTCACACCTAGTCGTTGCAGCTAAAGTCTCAAACTGCTGATCCAAACCAGCTTTGAGAAGAGTATCATTATTCCTTAACTTTAAGACCTTCATTCTTCTTTCCTCAGCTTTATCTTGAGTCCTTTTGGCATCTTGGGCTTCTGCAAGAAGTCTTTCATTCTCTCTCTTTTTGGCTTCATCAGCCTATTCCTTGAACCAAGGGGAGGAGGAGTTATGCTTGTAAAAGAGTTAAATACATGGTATGGTTCGCTACTCCATGTTGTAGAGAGTTGATTTTGGAATCTATTGAGACTTTCAGTAGATCTATTTGGATTTTCTAGGTGTGAAAGAATTCCTTGGTAAAGTTTGCAAAGAAATTGGTGAGATAAGTGGTAAGAAGTGAGTTTAACACTTATTGTTCTACTTTCTTCGGGCAGTTCCTAGAAAAGTAGCCTAGTTCACCATAGTTAAATCATCCTCAGTTGTTGTTGTTGTTGTTGTTGTTGTTGTTGTTGAGATTGCTAGGATTTGGTGGTGGATGTAGTGCCAAAGTAGCATGATTTACTGCCGGTGTTGCTAGAGTACGACAGTTTTGAATCCAGTGGCCTAGTCGGCCACAGCTGGTGCACTGTCTACACTATACGGTACCAACATGATGAAATTGGCAACGTGCACACTGAGGGTGAATGCCCATATAAGGTTTGCGTGCAACGTTAGCAGGTATTGTAGCAGGTTGTTGTAGAGGAGTTGCCATCGCATAGTTTTTGATGACCTTTTGCTTCTTTTTCTGATGATGCTCGGGTTTCTTCGATGATTCCTCTTTAGCTTTACCCAAATCGTTCTTAAAAATTCCCAAAGCTTCCATCACGTCAGTTAGTTTGGTTGATAATGAGATAGCTGATTCCAGAGTCATGGGGTTTGCATCATGTACAAGACCTTGGATGTAGGCCAACAATCTGGCTACATACTGATCAATAAGATTTTCCAGAGTTGACACCATCTTTGGCACCAAATATAACAGTTCACGATAGCGAGTGGTCTAAGTCATATGATCAGCTCCCTTCATCACACGATTAGAGAACTCAATCTCAATATTCGGGAGTTCATTATTGGGACAAAATTCATTCCTTAGTAGGATTTTGAAATTTGCCCAAGGCATCGCCAGTGCTTCTTCCCTGCCTGGAGCTCGTATCTGTGAGTTCCACCATGATAAGGCTCGCTTGTTGAAGATCCTGCAAAACATCAAACCTTATGGTGTTCTTGACAACTACTAATGTGCAGTGTAGTCTCCATCTTCTCCAGCCATTGGATTAACTTAACAGCTCCTTCGGTACTGCTAAAGCTTGGCGGTTTACGTCATACAAATGATTTGTAGGAGTAGTATGGAGCAGTGCCAGTGTTGCCACTAGCTTCTCCCGATGTGTTCTCGGAGTTGTTACCGTTGCTTTGGATCCTGTTGAACATATCTGGGATCACCACCTTCAGCTGGTTGGTCAGTTGGCCGGTCAGTAGGGTAGCCAATGCCATAGTGGCGAGATCCAGCTCCAAGTTATCATTCTGTTTGTGAGGTGGAGTGTGTGGGGGAGGAGGGGGTGGAGGAAGAGATGGTGGTGGTGGAGGCATGAGTGGTTGAGGTCTTCTTGGCGGCATTCTGATCAGAACCGAAAGAACATTGGTTAGTGCAATGATCAAATGTAGAAGACACAATGCAAGTTATTTTCTAAGTCCTATGTTCTTTACAAGAAGGTCTCTAAGTTATAGTCTAGGCCAAACCACTATATGTAAATGACCTGTATTCTCTATAACCTCGATCTTCGATACCAATCGCTCACACCCCGAGCAGGCGGGTTGGATCGACTTTCCTGCCAGGCAGAAGTCTCTCAGGGCGCTATATCATGAGATAATCGAAATGATCAGATTGTATACATACCATCAACATTTGAGAATAATTAAGCACAATAATAATTAAACTTGGATTACAAAGTTAAATTACAATTGTCACTGTTTGTAACTATACAAGATATCAAAATAATTCACAAGTAAATAACAAAAAATGTGCTTCCAAAAGCTACTAGGTCCTCTATCTAGGCATCCTAGTATGCAATCCTAAGCCTTAGCTTAATCATCTATATCACCTGAGAAACATGTAAGAAAACAAAGTCAACAAATCGTTTGTGAGTTCATAGAGTTTAGTATTTGAAAAATAAGTTTCACAAACCTTTTCGGTAACAACCTTAACCTCATTAATAACCACCTATCCTATTCAGTTCGGTATGCTTATATATATGGCATATGTAGGGTCAAGCTAACCGCCAGCCCACCACATACTAAACCGAATATGAGATTGTTTTTAATGATAATTAAGCGTTTTACCTACCATTCAAATCCACATCCACCATAGTTTTCAAGAATTCTGATTAAATAGATTTTCCAATTCATTAGAGTTCGAAAATCAAGCTTTTGAGTTTACATCTATGGACAACTGAATACTAGTAGGGAGTGACTCATAAAGACACACTAAGAGGCAGTCAATAACAATCCGTAGAAGAAATTGGGCGTGACTTTCAACATCAGTGTTTTGATAGAGGAAACCACAAGATGAAACGAAGTCAACTAGATGGAACCAAAATCATCCTAGTCACTCGTCAGAAAAAACATGGATGAACCATGAAGAGCACTGAATGAGTAGTGGGGTTTGACCAAATGTCAATGCTTGGAGGCTAGTAAGTCTGTCTTGCAAGTTTCTGACAACGAAGAACACTGATGACTAGTGGGGAGTGAATCCTAGAAACACTCTCGGAGGCCAATCAGTCTGTCTTACGAAGTGCGATAGTATATAGAATCAAGTGTTTAGTTTCCTCGTACCATGTGTAAATGTACCAGCTTATTAACCGGAATCCCATTCCGCATGGTTTCAAATTCTTTAACATTTCAAGTATTTAAGTTTCCAAGTATACAAGTTTTCTGAGTTTAAGTATCTAAGAATTTCAAGAATATAATTTTAATGGCATTTAAGAATCATAGAGCATAGTTTCAGAAGTATTCAAGTATCATCAATTTCAAGTATTCAAGAATCCTGGGTTTAAAGCATTTAAGTATGATAGTATAGAATATAAACATCAAGAATAAGTATAAAAGCTTTAAGAAACATTTAAACATTCATTTAAAATAATTAAACATGTTTTTTCTGTCCCGAAGTAAAACGAAATAGTTTGAAAATAGACAAATGATCTCACCTGTATTGTAGTATGCTTGAATAACCAAGAATTAGATATATGCGCTCTCGTACTTTGTAGGCTATGTAACTTCAATACCTGAGTTGATTTATTATGATTCATACACGATAAGTATTTATAGTTTGATGTAGATGGGGTTTTCTTCTTGGTGTGGAACTATGTGTCCTATATTCTTACTAATGTGTTACTTGAATTTATCTAAGTTTTCTACGTCGTTTCCCCTCTATCTCCCATATCCTTGCTTATCTAGGATTCAACCTTTTATACATAATGTTTACAAATTTAAAAGATATAACCTTTGAACAAAACATCACTTATAAAATATTATTAAGTTACACAAATTTAAGTATAGAAAATCCTTTAAATTACTTTAAAACATATTTGATGAAATAAGTTATGATGATTTTTATGATATTTTAATAAAATACAAGTTCTAAATCATTACCTTTTATTGCAAAATACAAGTTATTTTTATGAAAATATGTGTTAATAAAGCAAGAACTCGAGTTAACGTAATTATGTTAATCACAAAGTCCATTGTTAGTTCCTTGTTAACATCGTTGATCTTGTTTGCTCTTGAGTTGGTTATCGACAAAAATTATTCAATTTGAACAATCTAATTGAATGCCAATAGTATGAGTTTGCTATGTGTTTAATGTAAATCACAAAATATTATTCCACATTGCACTTAGTGTGTTACTTATATTACCATGGATCCCTTCTTGTCTCCTTCGATTATTTTGCCACCCAAAGCTTATAATGATGTTATTCATTGTTGTGATAACACCAATCATACTTAGTTTATTAGTTTGGGAAGTTCATAAATTACTTTTGATGGCACTAGTATTGAATTAACACTTATTAACAACTTATAGCCTTTTCCAATACTACCATCGATCTTACATCCCATGTTGTGTTTTCTTTAGACAAATTCAAAGGTTTTAGGTTCAAATGATTTTTGAAACACATGTTTATATCTTTAAAATAGATTGGAAAATTTTTGGTGTTCGAAAACCTAAATATCGATGAACACAAACCGGTTCACACACTTTGAAAACCCTAATGGCTACCACTCGACACTACTAGGTTCTAATCAGTCCCACAACTTCATTTATTTATGTTTTTAGTTGTTTACATGCTTATTATACTCAAGTATCATTAAGTTAATAATATCGACAGACCTATGGGTAGTATCGATGGTTGGGTAGGTGGTAATATTGATGGAACTTCAAAATCATGATGCCGATACTATAGGTTCGACATGCACAAGTTCGATGAGCCCTTGATCATCGATACTAGCAGTATCTATGGTGACTCATGTTCAGACCCTTGGAGAATATTGGTATTAAAAATATCAAAGTGTTGCCATCGATTTTAATTGGTTGATACTGGTAGTATCGACTCAAGAACATGGCTGAACTTTCCGGCCATCGATGTTGTTGTTCTTCAGGCATTCATCCATCGATATTAATCCTACCCAATTCTAAACTCAAATCTAACCTTCCCAAACTTAAATCGAATAGGTTCCCTACCTTCCTAAGTCATTTTGTGCAAAACCTATGGGTTTAAAGGGTAGAAACCCGGCTGCCAAGCTTCAGCTCGCCGGAATAGTACCCATACGCAAAAACAACAAGTTCTTCCTCGATTTGACCACGATTCTGATAATTCAAAGCTCGATTTATTCCTTTCTTCACGATCTACACGTTTCTACGGTCTTTTTGACACCAAATCCACTTGATTTGGCGCAAATTTGAGCAAGATATGAGAGTTTTTGTGAGAGATAAAAGGTAGAGAGAGAAAGGCCGATTATAGAGAGAGGGAGAGGAGGTTGGCGAGGAGACTAAATGACATTTATTGTCATTTTATCATTTTTAATCATTCGGTTGTATTCGCGTTATGGTTTCGCATAACCACGTCGGTTTCGTTTTTTTTCTCGTAGCGGACTGTTACGATCTTTTATAGTAAGAATTACTAATTTATTTTAGTTGGTAATTTCTAGTAAATTTACTAAATATCTTCTATTTATTTTTACATTTTCGAAAACGTTTAATGTTGGAAAATAAGGACTGATGAGCAAAACCACTAACGCCAAACGACGAAATAAAACTACAGAATGACAAACCGTGGATATCCTTTTCTTCTTTGAATATAAATAGTGAACTTCAGTATCGGAAATTCAATAGCGGATGATTTGCGAAAGAAAAGCTGCAGATCTCCTTGGCTTTGGAAGACAATAGCTGAACCTAATCCTTTCGGAAAACAACCACTATTTCAGAACACAGCCTATGATTAAGTTATAACAACTGATTAATCAGCTTTTGACAAATATATTCCGAAAGAATAACCACTGAATTTCTAAAGAACTACCTCAACATCGGAAGAACAAAAGACTTCTAAAGACTTGTGATTCCGTAGTTGTTGACTTTGTATTAGTTGTACTCTTCTGATGATTTAGTGTGTGTAACAGTGTCAGCTATTTATCTTATTATTTCTTTCTCTTGTAACATTGAATGTTGGGTATTTAAACCCCGACATTCCCTGATATACTTGAATTACATTCCCCAAAATTCTTTGGGTATTTATCTCATCCTTCATTGATTTGCTCATATTGTTTGTAACCTAATGGCATAAAAATTTACTCTAGACCCCTAACATCGGCTCTAATACTAAGCCACCAATACTGGTAAGGTAGAAGTACAACTTATGGCAGAGAAGGATGTTACACTTTCTGTCCAACAATCACACATGATGTTGGAAGTCTGTGATGTTCGGACCACACAAACCTATGGTCCTGGACATAGAGATTGGAGAGTCTATTCCTAAGGACCCTAGGAACTATACAGAAGAAGACTTCCAGAAATTGGAGCTTGATTCCAAGGCACATGCTCAATTAGCTATGGCTCTCCCAAATGAAATTTGTTCTGGTCTTCTTCACGATGAGTCCGCTGAGGACTTGTGGGATGCACTAAAAGAGCAGTTCGGGGGAACCGATGATGTTGTGGTCGAGACTAGGGAGATATTGGCTCAACAATATGAGACATTCACCCAACAATATGAGGGCCATTCGTATGAACCACCGGTTCGCACCAAGATCAGCCCAAAAACAGCTAAGTGTTGAAAGTTCTATCTTACAACCGTTTGTATCGATATAACTGAACCTTAGACTCGAACTTAAATCTAATCTAATCAAACTAAAACCAATGAAAGCACAATTCCCAAAATCACATCAAGAAACAGAGCACATAATCACCTAACACCTAAGTAACTACTATTTAACACAGGATTCAAACTGAGAGATTATACCGAGTGAGTGCATCGACGACTCAAGACCTCAGGTGATTCACAGACCCCTTGTTTTCAATTTTCTTCCTTCCAAACTCATTTGGGGATGAGAACATGAAACCTCTTATTCGAGTGATCAACGAATAAGAGAATTTTCAAATGATTTCAACAAAAGGATCAACCCTCAACCACTTATACAAATGTTATACGTATAAGTGTCTTTTCAATTACTTTTACTGAACGTTCATCGCTCCATTTAACTTTTCAACAAACAATAGCAAAAAACCAGTTTCGAGAGTTCAAAACACAAATCACCGAGGAGATGTCCGTTGACCACAACAGTTCGAGGTTTTGTGCCCAACAAAGAGGTGAACGAACATAAATCGTGAAGTTGTGTAGCGCACAATCGAATACCATTATTTTAATGGGAATACCCCATCAAACAATCAATATTTTGTATGGTATGTTTATAGGGTAATTCAGTAGGACATGCGTCCACACAACAACACATCGGGAATTCGCTGAGGAATTCTCGAACAGCACACATCAGAGTGATTTACCATTCGTTGGCGCGGGTCAACCGACGGTAACGTAGATGGTACCATAGGTTTAACAAACCTCTAGTGCTGAGGTTGGTACGCTACACGCAGCACACATACAACAAAAACTCAGATTATTTCCAGGGGAACTAATCACACAAACATATCAGTTAGGGTTGGTAAATGATCAAAAGGGTGATATTATGGACATACCGCACAACAAAAACAAGAGTTTTCAAATAAAATAAATGTCCAAGACTTTGTCTTGGACTAGTTTTAAACGAGTACACAGTAAACAATGTTTTCCTGCAAGAGAGAAGTGCCACTAGTGTGACTTTCAAGCAACAAAACATGTCTCCTAATTCAGGAGACAGTGCATGCGCTTCTTTCTCAAAAATTCATTTTACAATCACATTTAGTGTCGGGTAGAGTGGAGATACACAAGTGACAAGGTCTGATTTCCATTAAGGACACCCTCATAGACCATCAAAGGGGCGTTGGGCTGGCGGCTGGGCTGGCGGCTGGGCTAGCGGAAAGCTTGACCCTACGTATGCCCTATACATAAACTACCTTCGGTGGCTTGGGATGGTGCTAGTAATGATGGTTAGACCGACGCACTTGTGTAGTTCATTCATGGTTTTCAACACCATTCACACATCATATTTCAAATCGATGTGAATTGAAGGATTTTCACCAAACCTTTACAAAACCTAATTTTTTCAAAAACTAATGTGACTCACCAACCTAGTATTGACAGATTTTATATGTTCTTAGGTGAGGAACAGGTGAAAGCAGTATGACTTTAGAGATAGAAAGATAAGATTCCTTAGAGGAACCTACAACTCCTGCATGGAATCACTCCGGTTAGCCCGAATAGAAGATTCAAGGCTTGCGTCTCTACAAGTAATCTTGTGGGACATCTGGTCCTCTTTCCAGAAGTCCAAGTCAAGCTGTAATAGAATAGAATTATGAAACAGTTGTAATTTAATTTTATTCATTTAGTGTATTTTAGTATTTCTCATATCATAATGTGCAATGTAACAATCTGATCACTCCAATTACAATCACGCCTTGGTACTATTCCGCCTGATGGGTCTCCGACCCAGCCTGTCGGCCCGGGGTGTGATAGAGATCTTCACTAGACTTCGGCAACCTCTCACTTACCCAACTTCATGGTAAGTTGCTCACTTTTGAGTGAGATATTGACTAGAAGAGAAAATTAATAAAGTTTGGTAAATCAACAAAGGAGTGTGTTTAAGGGAACACTTCTCTTCTTAGTCATAACTCCGATATTAATGATCAGGGTTATGATGAGCACATTGATATAACCTTCGGCAACACTTATTCTCCTTCATGTGATGACCACTCCTTCACCCTTGACCAACTGTGCTTTATCATGGATGATCTCCATCAAATGCGAAGTGATGACTTGGAAGAGATGAATGTAGTACATCAACTTGCCCTCTTAGGTATGAGAACCAGCAACTTCTATAAGAGGACAGGAAGAAAATTTCTAGGTATTCATGGGAAAACCAGAATTGGTCTAAATAAGGGAATGGTCCAATGCTACACGTGTCATGGCACATGACACTTTGCCAGGGAATGCATAACTGCTCCCAACACTAACTCCTCACCCTATGTTACATTTCCAAACACTCAATCTTCTACAGCGCCTTACCCTTCATCTTCTTCACATATTGAAAAGCACAATAAAACTCAGGAGGCAGCTTATATTGTGCAAAATTCTCCTTCTCCCAATGTACAATATGTACAAGCTGCTAATGGCAGCATGTACCAGCTTACTTCTGCCCCTCTTCAGATTTTCTCACCTTCTTCTTCTCACATAAGCTCACCAGGCCTAGCCATCCAGCCTTCATCATCTAGTCAACCAGCTCTTTTTACACAAGAATGTGTAGATTGGACAAATATGCCCGATGATGTAGGCTACGCCCTCATCACAGTTGAGACAATAGAATTTGCTCTAATGGCTATCGGTGAGAACTCTGACCCCTCTGATCAACCTGAATCTGAATCTCCTAACGCTCAGGTGTCCTCCTCCACCCTTGAAAAGGTATGCAATGATGCTTGCATTAATGCATTAGAAAAAAATAAAGAAAGCCAATGTGTTGCTACAACAACAAAACCAAGAGCTTGAGAAACTATTGGATAATAAAAATCTTGAAGTGGAAAAGTTAATAAAAAATAAAGATGGTCAAATTTCGGTCTTAAAAACTGAAAAAGCTAACCTAAAAGCATTATTTGATCTACAACATTTGAAATATTCTACTTATAGAAATGACTGGCCCAAACTAAAGTCAGTTGTGAAAAGTGGGTTGAGTCATGCAAAGGATTCAGGATGCTTCTAAGCAAGCAAGTTCACAGCAAGTCTAAGTTTGGAATCGGGTATAACCATACTAGTCTACCAGAGGACTATGCCCCGATTGACAATAATGTGGATGAAAATGTTCCTGAACCACTATCCCCCACCTTTCCTCCTGATGAAATACTAGCATTAAAGAACACACCTCCAAGGGTATATCAGTCTGGAAAATTTCCAAAGTTTGTATGCCCCACTAATACAAGCCCAGAAAAACAAGAAGAAACACACCTAGAAAATGTTCATAACAATAATTCTTCTGAACAAACTGAGATTGCTCATGCTATAAGATCTACTCAAAGTTCAGAAGGTACAACACAACTGGAGACCTCTGTTGACCATAAGGCCAATCTCGACAAAGGAAAAAGGCTCATGGTCAACATCAAGTTTCCTCCTTCTCATCCTCACCCTCCTTACCCTATAATGAAGGCTAATTGTCACACCCCGAGGGTGGAAGGTTCCCGGGGCGCGATATCGGGGATGATAATCGAAGTGATCAGATTGTTTTCAATGCACATGATGATAAAGAGAAAGCGCTAAATGAAATAGAATTACAAAGTTAAATTACATCAGTGTCGTTCATAATCTAACAATGTAAATCTACTAGTCAACATCATAATTCATCAATCTTGTATCTGTGCAAGATATACAAGAGAATATATGTAATGATGTTCAAAAATATGCATGTCCAAAATACTAGGTCCCCTATCTGGGCATCCTAGCCCAAAAGCACGAACTTCTAATTAACATGTTCTTCACCTGATAAGTTATGCAAAAAGATCAAGTCAACACATGGTTGGTGAGTTCATATAGTTTTGTTTTGAAAATGAATTTGTACAAACCTGACTAGATGAAAACCTCAACCTCACCAATATCCACCTATACTATCTAATTCAGTATGCTTATATATAGGGAATACGTAGGGTCAAGCTTACCTCCAGCCGCCAGCCCACCACATACCAAACTACATAATGTATTGTTCTTAGTGATGATTAAGCGTTTCATCCCATACATTCAATTCACAACCTTTGAACAAGCTGAAACTGTTAACACTGAACATTCGTAATGACAATCTTAACCTCATCAACAACCACCTATATTATCCAGCCAAGTATGCTTATATATCGGGCATACGTAGGGTTAAGCTTACCGCCAGCCCACCACATACCGAACCGCTTAACCTATTGTTGTCAATGATAATTAAGCATTTCATTCTCCATCATCAACACAACAGTTCTTAGTTCTTAGTTCTTGTTAGTTTCAACAAAACATGGAAATCCTCTTTATTCCTTAAGCTCATCACACACATGATAAACATAACGTTTGTAGAAATATTAAATTAAATGCTTAAGTAAATGAATAAATAAACATTTAATAAAATCTAAGACCTAACGATTCGGCCTTGGTCATACACAATTAGACTAGTCTAGCAATCAAGGTTCTTAGTAGTTGAGGAAATATGTAAATATCATCAAACATGTGACCTATAATCAATCAGTCTAGCTATGACATCTTTTGATGTATAGAATTTTATAGTTCTTCTATATCGTCCATAGTTCGTTCTTGTTCGTATAGATCGTTAGTTCTTTGGCAATGTTATCTTTGAATATTTTCCAGACATTCCTCTAAAAATAGATCGTCGAAAAGAGTTCTCCGTACTAGTTCTATAGTTCTTTGAAAATATATCGTTGTATACAGTTCTTTGAAATAGATCTTTAATTCTTTGAAAACACACGACTAAAAATAGTTCTTTGATTTAGACCGTTAGTTCTTTGAAATTAGTCTCTCTAAAAATAGTTCTTTGTTTAGCAATAGTTAATTACTCATGATGAATAAATAACCCTTTAGAAACCTGCAAATAGTTTGCGTACACAATATCTAGGATAACAATTATACATGTAAAATATATTTGAAGTAAAAGCATTTAGGTAAATATAATCCAAAGAAAATAATTTACGCATGCTTCTCAGCCCCGCGTTTATAAAACAAAAGTGTTTAGAAAAGGGCAATGAACTCACCTGTGTTGCTATGCAATGAATCACAAAAGATATATGTACTCTTTCATTGTAGATTAAGTATCTTCAGTACCTGTGTTGATTTATTATGGTTCGAATACGATAAGTTTCAGAAGATAACATATATAAGATTTGTTCTCGGTGCGCGACTAAGTGTCTTATACTCTTGCTAAAGTTTTACTATGTTTCTCTAACTATTCTATGTTATATTTCCTTTATCAACCCTTATCCCTTAGTAAAACATCAGGACTAAACCTTGTTTATACAAGGTTTATATTCTTTTATTTGTAATTTACCCTTATGTTGCAAAATATTATGTTAAGAAATCATTAAGTTATTTTAAAACATTTTACTAAAGAAATTATAAATCATTTTACTTTAAATAAAACATATGTTATTTTTAGAAAAATATCAATTAATTATGCTAGGACTGAACTTAACTTCACTTGATTAACTCTAAGTCCTTTATTAGCTCTTTCGTTACAACCTTGTTCTTTGTCCGTCTTTGTGTATAACTTACCTTAGAAGGTTCAATTCGAACATTCTAAATTCGTTATACAAATGCACAAAATCACTAAGCATTAAGAGTTAACTCATAATGGCCAACACTTTGTACTTAGTCATCTTATTGATCACAATAGAATTTCGTTATGTTCTTAACTAAACCCATGAGCAATAGTCTCATTTGGTAGCTAAGTTTTGTATTAATATACTTGAAATGATTTAGAAACATTGAATATTGAATAATTATTAGGTTTGTTGTTCAATAAGTTAGATAACACCTCAAAATAGAAACTTTGGGCCCATTGTATTGTTACTAACTTAACTTAGTATTTCATAAGCATATTCAGGTACTGCAAGGATCATGAAAAACATTAGTTTGTATGTTAAATTAGTTTATAAGAAACTTGGGTTTGAAATCTTTTAATACCGAAGGCACCAAACCGGTTTTATCATCATGAAACCCTAATGGCTTTCACCCGACACTACCTGGTTCATATCAATCCAATGAGTTCGATTCTAGGTGGTTTAGACTAGTTCCAAGCTCATTTTCCTTGGAAGACATTCATGCATTAATTTCGACCAATTGAAGCTAATATTGAGGGGAACCATTTGAACAATATAGATATATAGCTGCAGGACCATCACCGATCTACAAGTTCATAGGATTAGGATCGACAGCCCCTAAACCCATCGACACTAGCAGTATTGGTGGTGCCTTGGGTTCAAGCCTTTGGAGACCATCTAACTTATCATTGTCAACCTTGGTCCATCGAATTTAGCCCATCGAGACTGATAGTCTCGAAGGTAGAACTTGCTGCAACCTTCATACATTGAAACTAAGTGTGGCATGCTGTTCTTGCTTCGATTCTATGTTTGCTAGGTTCAAATCAGTTTCTAACCATTCCAAACTTCACTATGATGTATCCCTTAACATCCTAACTTTTTTTATTGTGGATCCTAAGTTTTATCAGCCCCAAATTTGAGTGATTTTAGTCTGGTTGTTCGAGAAACTCACACCAAATAGTAGCAATCCAAAAATAGCCCGTTCTCACTCGTTTTTGATTCGATTTTGGTGATTCAAAGCTCCATTTCTTCTAATCACAATCTAGACATTGCTAGGGTCGTTTTGATACCAAATTCGTCCAATTTGATGCAGATTTGAGTGGGTTTAGGGTGGTTTTCTAGAGAGAGAAAGTTAAAGATAGAGATGAACGAATTTGATGAGAAAGTAGGTAGGTTGAGAGGGTTTATGGCATTTAATGCATCATTAAATTTCTTTCAGCTCGGCCGCGTTCGGGTTCGTTCGGTTCTACTCGTTTCGCGATTAAACGTCGGTTTTCGATCGTTTTCATAACGAAACTTTACGATTTTAAAATAAGATTTTACTAATTTAAATTAGGTGGTATTTCCTAGTAAATTAACTAATTATCTTTTATTTATTTTAAAATTTCTAAAAACGTTTCATTTATCTGTTTAATCGAATCCCACTGTTTTTGCGCTATTTGCTCGGATCGTCACCCGTACGAACACGACGGCAACTACACACTTCGATTTAATTTTCTAATGATTGGACATCATTCGGTTATAGTTTTGTTTTGTACAACTCACATACGTTTACACGTAATAAAACCCTAACTAGCATTCACATAATAGTTCTATGTTGTCAGATATGTTTCTGACTATTAAATCATGAATTTACATTCTGATCCTGAAATGAGTTTGAATTATGTTGTGTATCAAGCATAAATGATAATAACGTGCATGAAATACACATAGTTCTTACCTGATCTACTGTTTACGTTACTGTTCCGGCTACGGCTCGGACACTGATGTTACCCTAATAAGCCATTCATCCCAAACTATTCTCTACTATCACCTGCTTGCCTGAGATGTTAGGTATCATCACTCCACTGAGCATTGTAGAACAAAAACCCCTTTGGAGAAAATAAGAGACTAGCTGAAGTCTTAAAAGTTGAAAGCTAAACAGGCTTCTTTATCTAAAGGAAATCCCCCTAATAAAATGAAGAAGTCTGAGAAAGAAAGTAGACAAGAAGCTAACATCACAATAAGACCAAACACCCATCTATCATTCTACTTACTCCATCCTTTGGCTACATTTCCCAGGCCATCAATCCTTGGTACACCACATTCTTAACCCAAGGTGAACCATACTTCTTACTCTCCTGCTGCTGTGAACCCACCTTTTGTGGATTCACAGATCAACATCTTGCATCAGAATCAGCAACAGCTGACTCAAATGACGCAGAAGATGATGAATAATGTGCAACAAAACAAATAAATTCTAAAAATGTTTATCTTCTCTTATAAATAAACAATGACCCATATCTAACCGATTGCATTTGATCTTCTATATGCAGAGACCTTCATCAAACCAAAATCACTTATGGTATGTGGACAGTGGAGGCTCTTGGCACATGACACGATGTAGATCCATTCTAAATAACTTCATTCCAAAGAATGGAGGATTTTTTTCCTTTGGAAACAATGCAAAGGGTTGGATAGTTGGGTCTAGTTGTGTCCTTAGTGGAAAACTGCATTTTAAGGATGTCAGCTTAGTTGAAAACCTCAAGTTTAAGCTCTTGAGTGTTTTTCAATTAAAAGACAAAAACTCTAGTTCATTTTTCAACAAGGACATCCGTAAAATTCTTTTTCAAATAAATTCGAAAATAAAGGTCTTAATTGACCAACACACTCTGTTGACGACAAAGAGAAGTGGTAATGTCTATGTGGTAGACATGACCACTGATTCTCAAACATCCAATCCTACAAGTCTGATAGCCAAAGCATCATCTTCTAAAACTACCCTATGGCACAGAAGATTCAACCACCTAAATCATCAAACTCTTCATAAGCTTTATACCCTTTCATTAGTAATAGGGTGACCTTCAAAAGAATTTCATTTTGAAGGAAAATGTGAATCTTGCTTAAAGGGACAGCAACATAAATCATCACTGTCTATTGAGGAATCCAAAACAACTAACAGTCTTAATATGCTTCATATGGATCTATTTGGTCCAGTGAAGGTAGATAGTTTAGCTAGTAAGTAATACTGCTTAGTCGTTGTGAATGATTACCTAAGATTTTGCTGGACCTTCTTTCTCTTTAGCAAAGATGAGAGTGCCGATTAAATAAAAGCCCTTATTGCTCAACTTGAAAGACAATTTGGTATTCCTGTCAAGGTAATTAGAAGTGATAATGGCACTGGATTCAAGAATCACGTTCTTGATGAGTTTTGCACTTCCAAAGGAATTCTCAGAAAATACAATGTTCCTAGAACTCCTTCTCAAAATGGTGTTGTGAAAAGAAAGAATAGGACACTTATTGAGGCTGCAAGAACCATGCTTGTAGACTCAGGATTACCTTTATCCTTCTGGTTTGAGGTAGTAACACTTATTGCTATGTTTTGAACGGAGTTCACATTGTGAAAAGACATAACAAGACTGCCTATGAGGTCCTTTATAAAATAAAACTTTTCATTTCCATTTTCAGAGTTTTGGGTGTCCATGTTTCATCTTCAGCACAAAGGATTCCTTGTCCAAGTTTGCTGCAAAAGTGGACTCTGGATACTTTGTTCGATACTCTCAAACATCCAAAGCCTACAGAGCTTCCAATCTCAGGACCAGAATTGTTGAGGAATCCATTGATGTCAAATTCAATGAATCTGCATCAACTTCATGTTTCCCTTCTACTCCTGATAATTTGTTTGATCTTGAAAGTTTTACATACACTCATCCTGCACCTTCATTGTACCCTTCTTCAGAGTCTTGTCAAACTTCTAAAGATTTATCTTCTTTTGAGGAGTGCTCGGTGTCTCACTTATTTTCTTCTGTTCCTTATTATCCAATAAAACTTCAAGATCAAAATGAACATGTATCTACTTTCACATCTCAAATAATTGATAATGCACCAACAGATACCTCTGAACAAGCTCATGCTAACTCACCTAAAAGTTCTCCTGGCCTTGCTGAAAATCCATCTTCTTCTAATGCTGCTTCTGCTAATAATTGTTTGGACATCATTTCGTTCAATAAAAATCACCATCTAGAGCAGATTTTAGGTGATTTAAGTAAAGGTGTTCAAAATAGGAGCCAGATCTCAAACTTTTGCCTTGATGCTTCTTTCGTTTCCCAAATTGAGCCATCTAAGTATCAAGAGGCTCTCAAAGATAATAATTGGGTTGAAGTCATGCAGGATGAACTGTTACAGTTCAAAAGACAAAATTTTTGGACTCTCTGCTCCTTACCCAAAGGAAAATACCCAAATGAACTAGATGGGTATTTAGGAATAAAACTGATGACAGGGGCATTGTAATAAAAAATAAAGCCAGATTGGTATTGCAAGGGTCTTGCCAAGAAGAAGGCATTGACTATGATGAAACCTTTGCACCTATGGCCAAACTTGAAGCCATAAGACTCTTCCTCGCATTTGCTATATACCACAACATAAAGGTATTTCAAATGGACATAAAAAGTTCATTCTTGTATGGAACTATAAAGTAGGAAGTCTATGTCTGTCAACAACCAGGGTTTGATGATGTTCATCATCTTGATTGGGTGTACAGGCCAGACAAAGCTCTTTATTGTTTAAAACAAGCACCAGGAGCATGGTATGATACTCTCTCTCAATTTATTCTTTCAACAAATTAACTAAGGGAACCATTGATAAGACTTTGTTCATCAAAAGGGTAGACAAGGAACTTTTGCTGGTCCAAATCTATGTTGATGACATCATTTTTGGATCAACTAAACCTTCCTAATGTGAACAATTTTCAAAATTAATGTTTTCTAAGTTTGAAATGAGTGCTTTAACTGAACTAAAAATATTTTTAGGACCAAGTCAAACAAAGCCCTAATGGAACTTTCATTCATCAGCCCAAATATGTAAAAGATCTTATAAATAAATTTGAAAAGGTTGATTGCAAAATAATTTCTACCCCCGTGGAAACTGCACCTGGAATAACTTCACATCAAAATGGTGAACCTGTATATCAAACTCCCTACATGTACATGATTGGATCTTTGATATATCTTACTGCATTAAGATTAGACATCATGTGTGCAACTTGTGTTTGTGCAAGATACTAGTCTGCCACTAAACAATCCCATTTATTGTTTGTGAAGAGGTTATTCAAATACCTAAAAGGTACCCCTGTATTAGGTATTTGGTATCCTGCTAATCAATCTTGCAAGCTTGTTAGTTTTTCAGACAGTGATTATGCATGATGTTTACTCACCTGGAAGTCTACCTCAGCAGGATGTTAGTTCTTTGCAAATTACTTGGTTTCATGGCAAAGCAAAAAGAAAACTTCAGTGTCAAATTCAACTGCTAAAGCTGAGTACATTGCAGTAGCTCATTGCATTGCCCAAATCCTTTAGTTACAATATCAATTATTGGACATTGAAATAACAAAACTAAAGACACCACTCTTAATGGACAGTGAAGCTGCCAAAAATATAATAAAATATCCTGTTTATCAGTTTAAAACCAAACATATAGAAATAAGACATCACTATATAAGAGACTATTTTGAAAAAGAATTAATACTTCCAGAACATGTTTCCGCAAGTGATCAAGTAGCATATATATTTAGCAAGCCTTTTGACTAATCAACCGTTTCTAACTTTGTTTCCAAATTAGTCATGATAATATGAGTTAATAAAGTAATAAATATGGTTAAGAATACATTTCTTAAATCATAAATATATATATATGTAAGGATCTTTAAGACTGATACGCATCAAAACATCTCTAGATCAAGTCATGAACTTTCGGAAGATAGATAACCACTCAAAGGTAAGCATTAACCTTCAGAAGAACCATCGCCCCCGAAGGATAATTCTCTTCCACTGAAAGCTTCTAGTTCCCTATTCAGTGCTTAAAGGCTTAAATCGATCAGTGCTTCCGATCATCAGTGGTTCCCAAGACAAAGACTTCCGAAGACTTTCTCTCTGAAAAATATTCTAGATACTTATGGAAATAAACAGAGCTGCTTTCTCACACTCAGAATAACAGAGAACACATTCCGATGTTACTTAGTAACAAAGAAGATTTGTCAAGACTACAAAGATACAAAACAATTAATGCGTTTTGTAGTTTAGGTATTTATTGTAAATGTCAATGTAGTCTTTTGTATTAATTGTAATTAATATGGCTTTGCCTATCAAGACAATAACATATACCAGATTTAGCATACATTTGTTTCCAGTGTTTTGTCCAGCCGTGTATCCCTACGAGGATACAGTTGTAGGTCTTAGTATAAATACGTTCAATTGTTAGTAAGCAAAGCACGAGTGTATGCTTGAGGTAAGTGTTCTTAAACTTAACAATTGAATGCAATATACTTTGACCTTGAACTTATAACAGTTTTCTGTATTGTGATTCAATCTGTTTTACAAACTAAGTTGATAGAATTTCCGCAGCTATCAACTTTGTAGAAGATAACTTGTGATAGTGTTTTGTAGATTATATAACCCAATCCAACAAGTGCTTTCAGAGCGTTGGCTCTTTAACTTAAGCAACTAACCATTCTTAGGTTACTAGTTGTTTATCTTCTACTACTCTTTATTTTTCAAGTTACCTCAAAGTCAAAATAACCACCATTAGCAAGCATGACACTGAGAATGGTACTCTCAACAAGCCTCCCATGTTTACCCATGATGATTATGATACATGGAAGGTCATGATGGAGCGTTTTATCGAGAACCAAGACTTCAAACTTTGGAAGTCAGTTCTTGAAGGACTGTTGATCCCAACTATTGCTGCTGCAGGCACCGGTGGAGCACCAGTGCCAAAAGATCCATCTCTGTACTCCGATAAAGATTACAAGAAGATGGAGGTAGTTTCAAAGGCCTTATGGCTGATCCAGATGGCGATTCCAAACTCGATCATCCACGCATTTAAGAAATGCAAGTCTGCACAGGAGCTGTGGAACTCTCTGCAGCAGATGTATGAGGGGACAGAAGACATCAAGTAGAACAAGAAGGACATGCTGAAGAAGATGTTTGAGAACTTCTGTCAAGAGAACAATGAGAAGATGGCTTCTCAATATCAGAGGTATGTCCAGTTAGTTGATGAGTTGGTTGCTGCAAGATTTAAGATGGAGAACCAAGATGTTATAAGAAAGTTTCTTAGATCACTTCCACAAGCATGGAACATCTATTCTGTTGCTATTCGTAGAACAGAGAATCTAATAACTTTGAAGCTTGGTGAAGTATTTGGTATACTTAGTGCATACCAAATGGAAATTGATGCACAAGAACCTAGACCTTCCTCTGTACCCTCAGGTTCAGCAGCCCTATATGCACCCATCCATAATCCTCCATACCAAAATTATCAACCCATTTATCACTCAACTTCCACACCCATTGTCACCTTTCCTGAAACCCCAAATCAATCAACCTCTCATTCAAACCCATTCACAAACTCAACTCCACAGCTTACTTCAAGTCAAGGAGCTTTTATGGCTGAAGAGACCAACTACTTTCATCTGTGCTAGGAAGATTTAGATGCAATTCCTGCTGATGATCTTGAAAAGATAGACATCAATTATCAGATGGCCATGATTTCCTACATGGCAAAGAAGTTCTATCAAAGAACTGGTAGACAGTTTAAGAAGCACAACATGAAAACCGGGTTTGCCTAGACAAGCCCAAACTTAAATGCTTTAATTATCAACATCTGGGACACTTTGCCACATAGTGTAAATCCCCAAGCTCTCAGTCATCAACATCTGGACAGCCAAACCGAAGAACATCAAGCTCCTCCAATAGTGCAAATGTTGCTGAACAGCACGACTTTTCATATTGGAGTTTTCAAGCTGAGGATGCATCTACATCCAAGAATGCCCAAATGACAAATAACTCAACCTCTACATTCAAGGTAAAAGAATATATGTGTACTCCAAAGTGTTTAAAGAAATTAAATGCTTATAAACGATTTAATGCTTAAGTATGTAATGAGCTCGAGTCACTAAAAGTTGTTAAGGCAAATTTTTTTGAATCTAAAAGAAATTATAAGGAAAAGATTGAGGAACTGGAAAAGACCATTTCCAGTTTAAAACATGAAGAAACTAATTAGCGGTGTCAAATAAACAATCTTTTGGAAAGGTTAACAACTGCCAAAACAGAACTTGTACTAGCCGAATTATGCAGAGACAAATTTTTGAGTCAAGGTGGAAAATTTGAGAAACTCTTTAAAATGAGTGACACAACTAAACTGGTGAAGAAAAGAGGGGCTGGGTTGGGTTATAACAAAGTGGAACCTCCATCTGCCTATACTCCAATGGTGGAGGTTCGATGTAAAGCAAAAATTAATATTGTGTAAGATGAAATTTTGGACATACACAAGATTCAACAAGAAAATGATTCGCTTGAATCTAGCTCGACTCAATCATCTCATACATCTGAAGATGACATTTCTAAAAATGTTGAAAAATTAAAAAGAGCTTCTAAAGAAAAGAAAAACTAGAAAAACACACCATCTTTTGTGAAGGCTAAATATGTTCAAACTAGGAGTACATCTTCAGATGATTATGTCACTTGTCCATCTGACAAGTCGAAAAGGGCTAGTCAAAGGATAGAAAAGCTAGTGTATCTAGGATTCAGGTGAACCACCCAACCAACAATCCGGTTGGAACCACAAAACAATCAGGCTATGTGAACCACAGCTCAGCTTTCTTCAAAATAGAGAAGCTTCAAAAATATCTCAATGATCAGACTGTGTGTTTGATGTGTGGTGAAACAAACCATTTTGCTGCCAACTGCTTCTATAATCCTAGAAGTAGAATACATTCAAGACCACATGGAAGAGGAAGTAAAAAGGAAAGTTGGAGTAATTCATCTGTTTCCTCGAAAGACCAATCTGCTTCAGAAAGAAGAAAATCAGTCAAGCAAAATAAGAAATCATCGGAATCAGGCACTTCTGACAATGAGAAAAGAAGAAACAAAAAGTCATCCAGAACAAAAGAAGTATCGGAAGCACAAGCCAAAGGTACTTCTGACACTCAGCATTCCGGAAGAAGAAGGTCAGAAGAAAAACCCCATCTCAAGACGAAGTCCAAACCAACAGAAGAAAAAGCAAAAGTTGCTTCCAATGGCAGTCTTAGAAAGAAAACTTCTCTAAGAGTTCCAAGGTCAAGAAAATTTGGAAGAAGAAGGAAACCTATAAATTAACAGTTCAACCAATTGCTCCATGAGCTTGCTCATCATCTGTTCCACCAAAGATGATATCAAAGAAATTTTTGTATAATGACGCAAATGGAAGACCCAAGACCACATGGGCTTTGGTTCCCATCAAGAACTAACTCACTTCTGGTCATGTGCAGGGACAACAGGAATCAAAAAGAAACTTGTTGATTGTTGATAGCGGCTGTTCCGGGCACATGACAGGCAACAAGACCCATCTACACAAATATGACCCATTCTTTGTGGGGGTCTGTTGCATTTGGAAGTGATCCACTAGGTGGTTACATCACAGCTAGAGGCACAATCACAAATGGAAAGGTTAGCTTTGAGAATGTACATTTTGTAAAAGAATTGAACTATAATTTACTTAGTGTATCACATGTGTGTGACCAAAAGCATAACATGTTGTTTACTGAGCATGAATGTATTGTCCTGAAACCGGGATTTGTCGTTCCAAATGACCAAATTCTGCTCAGAGCTCGTAGAAGAAACAACATGTATATACTGGATATGAGCACATCTACACCACTCAGCAATATAAACTGCTTTGTCTCAAAAGCTTCACTTGATGAATCATCTCTTTGGCATAGGAGACTTTGCCATGTAAACCTGAAAAACATGAATAAATCGTTCAAAAATAACTTCGTTACAGGTTTAGGCACAAAAGAATTCATCCGTGTTGATAAATGAGTTGCCTGCCTAAAGGGGAAGCAACACAAATCATCTTATCATGCCAAAGAGATAAATTCCAAAACAACAGTCCTGCGTTTGCTTCACATGGACTTGTTCGGCCCTACAAGTGTGAAAAGCCTAGGTAGAAAGCTAAATCTCTAGGTATACCTGGGTATTCTTCTTGAGTACCAAGGATGAAACTGCTGAGATTTTGAAATCATTCATTCTCAAGGTTGAGAATGAAAGTGACCATCATGTAAAAATCATTAGGTCTGATCAAGGAACATGATTCAAAAACCATACTTTAAACTCATTTTGTGAATCTAAGGTATTACAAACTCCCAATAACTTTTTGGGCAGAAGCAGTCAACACTGCCTGCTATGTTCAAAATAAAGTATTGGTAGTTAAATCTCATGGTATGACTCCTTATGAAATTTGGAATAAGAGAAAACCATTTATTGGATTTCTCAAACCATTTGGATGTCAATGCACCCTCTTGAATACCAAAAATCATCTAGCAAAGTTTGCTAATAAATCAGCAGAGGGCTACTTTGTTGGGTACTCTTCACAGGCTAAGGCTTATAGAGTAAGCATCAAAGATTCCAGGATTATTGAAGAGTCTGCAAATGTTCAGTTTAATGAGTATATTATCAATAAACCTGTGATAGGTCCTCATTGGTTGTTTGATCTTGATAAATTCACATCCGCATTTAATCTTGTGAAAGAGTATGTTCCAGATTTGAAGACAATTACCTTGGGCTCCACCAAACATACAAGAGAAGAAGACTTTCGTGTTGAACTGCCAATAGCTTCAAGTCAAATCCTGGTAGAATCCACTTCAACACATCAAGTTGTTTAACAGTCTGAGACAACCAACACCTCTCAGGCTGTTCCTTTAAGTTACTCTACATCTGCTCCACAAAATCAAGAAGAAGTTGGGAGTCCTGTCGAACCAAAATCTCTGGGAACTTCCCTTCCCAAAGAAGATCAACCCATACGAGTCCAAAATCAGAGTCACCATGATCTGCCAGAAATCCAGCTTGAGGTTGTACTTCCAAACTGTGAGCCAAGTAATTTGGATTTAAGTTCTTAGCAGGATGTGATTCCAATAACCCGACATCATAATATTCATCCAGCTGAGAACATCATTGGAAGTGTTGAATATAGAGTGAGAACTAGGAGTTCAATGCATGAGGCAAACATTTGTTTGTTTTCCTGCTTTCTATCCCCGATCGAACCAAAGAAAGTGGCTGAGGCACTAAAAGACAGCAGTTGGTTGGAAGCAATGCAAGAGGAACTTCTACAGTTTGAAAGACAAGGTGTGTGGAAAGTTTTCCCTTCACATAAGGGAAATATGCAATCAGAACTAAGTGGGTGTTCCGAAACAAGAAAGATGACAAAGGTTTTGACATAAAGAATAAAGAAAAGTTAGTGGTGCAGGGATACACCCAAGAAGAGGAAATTGATTATGATGAAGTTTTTGCTCCAGTTGCCAGGATTGAAGCCATTAGAATTTTTCAGGCATTTCCAGCTACCAGAAACTTCAAAGTTTTCCAAATGGATGTCAAGAGTGACTTTCTCTATGGCAAGATTGATGAGGAAGTTTATGTTTGTCAATCACCTGGATTTGAGGATCCTAAGTTTCCTAATCCTGTCTGCAAGCTTGATAAAGCTCTATATGGGCTACATCGGGCTCCTAGAAAGTGGTATGAAACTTTGTCCTGTTTTCTGTTGACAAACAACTTCAAAAGGGAAACAATCGACAAAACTTTATTTTTCAAGAAATCCAATCAACATATCATCCTTGTCCATATATATGTTGATGATATTATTTTTGGTTTTTACTAATGAAACTCTCTGCAAGGAGTTTGAAGCACTAATGAAATCTAAATTTGAAATGAGTTCAGTTAGAACTCACTTTCTTCCTTGGATTACAAGTGAAGCAAACTCCTACAGGGATTTTTATCAATTAATCAAAATATGTCAAGGATATACTTGAAAGATTTAGCTTCACCGACTGTAAAGCTCTTGGTACTCCAATGTCCAAGACATATTTAGGCCCTGATCTTGAGGGGAGGATGTTGATCAACACTAGTATAGAGCAATGATTGGCTCTTTGATGTATCTAACAGCAAGAAAGCCTGATATCATGTTTGCATCCTGTTTGTGTGCAAGGTTTCAGACCAATCCTAAAAGCTCACACATGCTTTCTGTGAAAAGAATCTTCAGATACCTTAAAGGAGCACCAATGTTAGGATTGTCGTATCCTAGGAATGCCAACTTTCAATTCATGGCCTACATTGATAGTTATTATGGTGGTTGCAACATCAGCAAGAAGTTCACATCTGGAGGATGCCAGTTTCTTGGATCCAGAATCGTGTCATGGCAATGCAAGAAGCAAACATGTGTCTCAATTTCTACTGCAGAAGCTGAATATAGTGTTGTCTCCAGTTGATGTGCACAAGTACTCTGGATTCAAAATCAAATGAAAGACTTTGGAGTAGAGTTGTCTAATATTCCCATCCAGATTGACAATTTTGTGCAAGTTCCATAACCAATATTCCAGTCAAGCATTCCAAGACCAAGCACATTGACATCAGATAACATTTCATCAAATATTGTGCAGAAAAAAGCTAATTCAATTAGTCAAGGTTGATACAGAACACAACCTGGCTTTTCATGAAGGAAGGTTTAGGTATTTAATCACAGCTATTGGTATGATCAATTTTGAGTAAATGCACTTATGTTAAGGTTTAAATAATCCTTCGAAAGATAAACTTAAATTTTCTTCTGAGTAGTATTTACTCATCAGAAGAAATGTTAAGTCTTCCGACGTGTTATTTAATCTCGTATTCGGAAAACGTAACACTTCTTAAGATATTTATTCTTATGAAAGTATTTATCTTCCGATATAAATCATTTGCTTCCGAATACATTTACTTCTGATCACTAGTCAAAAGCTCATGTCTTCCAAAGCATACATCTCTTTGTTGCCCAGAGTTATTCTCTTCCAATACTGTACGACAAATTTTTGGTGTTTTTCGGAAGAATCTCTTTCATCTTCTGAGGTTGGTTGTGTTACACAGCTGTCACGGAAGACCTTTTTCTTCTGTGTCTCCGGACCTCAAATATTTAATGTATCGTTATATTAAATGTTGACATCCGAAGGTATAAAAGGTCTCCTGCCCATTCAAATTCTCACTTCCTTCTTCAACAATTGACAGTTTCTTCTTGAACTAAATCCTACTCGTTCATCTCAATAATGGCTCTCCTTGCATTCAAACTTGCACACAACCAGATTGCCGAACTCTCTGCTGATCACGATTCTGATTTCGCTCCGATGATCTCGTTTCTCCGTCCGAGTAGGTACTTTACTTCTTTAACCATTAACCCCGTGGTGTATGAGTCTTATCACCAGCAATTTTGGGGTTCGTGTTCTGTTATTGATTCTCCAATTGGTAGACGTCTTTCTGCTACCATTGATGCTCATCGTATTTACATTTATGCGGAAACTATCTGCAGAAATCTTAATCTTAATGATGCTATTGGCAGTGCTTCTATCACAAGGGATGAAGTAGCAATGACCTTTAGGTCAATGGGATATGAAGGTCCTCTTCCTTCAAATAAAACTGGGGGTTGGGATCAAATTATGTCTGACTTGGCTTCGGCTATTCACGGACTGTTTACCAATCAACTGTTTAATTTTTCATCTTTTGTTTTTAATAACTTGGCGGACAATGTGCTATCCACAAAGAAATTTTGTATGTATCCCAAAGTTTTGCAACAAATTTTTAACGGTGAGTTAGCATCTTCGCTCTCATTGAAGGGGAACATTTATAAAGTCCCCTTGGTTCTTGCTAAGGTTTTTGTACAACTGAAGAAGTCGAATGCACAGTTATCTGGAACGTTCACTCCTCTTCTTCCGTTCATGGAGCCACTTGCTCCTGAAGGTGACAGCTCTGTTCAAACCACAACTGCTGAACCCACACCTTCCACTCACACAGACTCTTCCATCAAAGTCACCTACAAACGCAAAAGACAAACTAAAGAGTTATCTACAGTTGTTCAGGCTTCTTCTTCCGAACACAAAAAGAAAAAGGCTAAGAAATCTGGCAAGGGCCCAGTTCTTCCTAAGGTGCAAATCACAGCTGCTGTTGTACCATCGGATCTTCCTCTGGATCTAGTGGCAGCCCTTCACCGTTCTTCTAGCCCTCAGGATATGTCACCATACATACCTAAGAATATCCAAAAGGATACCCACATTACTGAGTCTGCTTCTACTAAAGCAACTCCATTAGGTCAGGGACTGTCTCCCAGGACCCCAGGAGTTTATAACCCCTCAATGCCCCCACCCATACGTCTATCCTGGCTCAAGGATTCTCTAAAGTAGCACTAGATGATCCTCTCTCTCCTACTTCCCAAACTTTAATGAGAGTGGTGACAGACTTACATGCAAGGTTTCCTGACCAAGAGCCTTTCATTACAAAGGTTGACCCCGGATGTTCTGAAAGGGTCAATACAGTGGAGGCTGCTACTACTTTAGAACCTTCGCAGGTTCTTCAGGACAGTGGTACATGCACTAGGACCTCCTCTGTGACAACTCACATTGCTGATGATTTCTTTGAAGTCATTTTCATTGAAAGGAATCCAGGGTGCCAAGAAACCACATATGGTGATGGAGGTGTAGGAGCCAGGCTCAAGTCTCCATCTCCCAAGGATTCCACTTCTGTGGATGAGGGCATATCCATTCAAAAATTGACAGCCACCATCTCCTTCTTACAAACCAGGGTAGCCCAATTGGAAGCTGAAGCTGCTGCCATGAGACTGCAGGTCAAGGAAAAGGATACTCTCATCTTGTACCTCCAACGCCGCCCCCAGTTATACTTCAACCCTTTCATCCCGATCTCAGCCCTGGTGTCCTCTCTTTCCCCTGATGCTACCAAAAAGGGGGAGAAGGAACAACCTATGGGATCACCGGCATTATCATCATCACCACCACCATCACCTGTAAACACATCTCTAGCAAAAAGAGAAGAGGCAGTTGCTCCATTGGCAGAAGGAGAAGTGGAAGCTACTCATGAATCTTATCCATTCCTAACCAATTTGGATAAGGAATGGGATAAGTTCTTGAGTACCTACTTTCACAACTCCAGTCCTTCATCATACTCTTCTTCTTCGGATACTGCAAGGGAATTCTTGGAGACAGAAGAAGAAAACATCTTTACAGAACCCAAGTCCCCTGTTAAAATCTCAAAGTCTCCTTCCGAGACTAGGTCTCCTTTTGAGACAACACTCCAGGTTACTATGGAGAACCCCAATCAAGCCACAAAGTCTATCTCCATGGAACCTAAGTCTCCCCTTGAGACAACAGCCAATGAGCATATTTCTCCTCTTGAGAAAGTGGTTGTTTATGAAATCTCTCCTTAGATCCTGAGCTCTCTTAGGGAGTCACTAAGGAACCATCCAATGTGGTTGGTCAACTAGATGAGGCAGTGAATGCTGAGGTTAACTTCAAAGCTGAAGCTATTTCTCAAGGCCCAGCCATAATTGAGGTATCCTCCTCAGATGACCTCCTGGCTGATGAATCAACTGATGAGGCCACATGATCTATCTCCTTTGAGTTGAACACAATAGACAAAGGAAAGAGGAAACTAACTCCAGAGAAGGATGCTGAACATGAGGAGAGAAGGCCGGTGATAAAGAAGGGCCGACCAGACACTTCCTTGCACGGAGAGATATCAAGACTATCTGGTCTCCTCCAGGAGAAGGGCTATGATGTAGATGAGATTCTACTCTAGTCGATGCCTAGAATGGCCGAAGAGCTAGATAGGGTGCAGCAGTAAGTACAGGCCGCTGCTGCAGCCAAAGCCGCTGTAGTCCTCTCAAAGAAACAAAAAGAGTATGCCTATCGAGACATGATGAAGAATATCCTTTCAAACTATGGATTTTCTAAGCAGCAACTTGCTCCAATGAAGAACTCTACTAAGGACATGCATGTAAGAGAGATCAAATAGAAGATTGCTAGAGGAGAGTATCCTTCAATGGAGCAAATCCAGGCACATCAGGAGGCCTTAAACCTAAGCCTCCCGGGACTCTTCCAGGGAAGGATAATTGAAAAGCCTCTCTCTAGGACAACATTTAATGAGAGCTTGGAAGATATGCATGATGCCTCAAAGAATAAACTCTTCCCAAAGGAAGAACCCATCACTCCTCCATCCAGTCCTTCCTATGACAACATGACAATATCTTCAGTGATCAGGATCAATAGAGGTTAAACAAAACAACAAACTACAAACCCTGATCCTGAGAAACAATCAAGGATGGCCGGAGAAAATGAAGCATTGGCCTCCAATGAAGCTGTAGTGGGTTCCGTGGAAGGAAGGTCTTCCACTAAAGCAACAATAGCTTCTACGGATGTTGGAAGAACTTCCACTGAAGCAATGGCTTCCACTGATCAAATGGCTTCCACTGAATCTGAAAGAGCTTCCACTGAAGCAACCGCTTCCACTGAAGAAGAAGCAACTCCAGAAAACACTGATGATGATTACAATGAAAGAGAACAGGAACAACCACAAGGAAGTACATCTTCATGTCACATAGTTCCATTTAAAATGTGTCGTCCTTTCAAAAGGAGAAAGACTGTAACAAGAAAACGACATGATGAAACACCCATAAATGTGTACTTTCCCATTGTTGAATGGAGCTGCTTATCCATGGAGAAGATATTTGTTTTGAAATTCTGTGATGGAAACATAGTGAAGTTCCAGGATTATCAGCTATGTGGTCTCCCTGCTCCAAATATCTTCGATCTAGCAAACCTTCCTCTACTCAATCCAGACAATAACTTTGAAGGAGGACTTGCTGCAATACTTGTCCAGAGAAGAGCTGAAAATTTAATAAACGATGGACATAAGTTTTGGTAGCATCAGCCTAGAGGGAGACTGTAAGGATCTTTAAGGCTGATGTGCACCAAAACATCTCTGGAGCAAGTCGTGAACTTTCGGAAAAGATAACCACTGAAAGGTAAGAATTAACCTTCGGAAGAACCATTGCTTCCGAAGGATGATTCTCTTACACTGAAATCATCCAGTTCCCTATTCAGTGCTTAAAGGCTTAAATCGATCAGTGCTTCCAATCGATCGTCAGTGCTTCCGATCGATCATCAATGGTTCCCAAGACAATGACTTCCGAAGACTTTCTCTCTGACAAAGATTCTCGATACTTATGGAAATAAACAGAGCTGCTTTCTCACACTCAGAATAATAGAGAAGACATTCCGATGTTAGTCAGCAACAAAGAAGATTTGTCAAGACTACATAGATACTAAATATTTAATGCGTTTTGTTGTTTACGTATTTATTGTAAAAGTCAATGGAGTCTTTTTTATTAATTGTAATTAATATGGCTTGGCCTGTCAAGACCATAACAGATACTAGATTTAGCATACATTTGTTACTAGTGTTTTGTCCAGCCGTGTATCCCTATGAGGATACAGCTGTAGGTCTTAGTATAAATACGTTCAGTTGTTAGTAAGCAAAGCACGAGTGTATGTTTGAGCTAAGTGTTGTAAAGTTTAACAGTTGAATGCAATATACTTTAACCTTGAACTTTTAATTGTTTTCTGTATTGTGTTTCAATCTGTTTTACAAACTAAGTTGATAGAATTTCCGCAACTATCAACTTTGTAGAAGATAACTTGTGATAGTGTTGTGTAGATTACATAACCCGATCCAAGAATATATATATATATATATATATATATATATATAAGGATAATTCTCAAATTATCCTAACAACGGACAAATGCAAAACCACTGATGAAACAACCGTGTTTATTTTCTCAATGGTTTTCCTAAAACATGGATAGACTTAACTGGTTATACTAACCACTGCTTAATACCTATCTGCGGTTACGCTCAATCCGTTGTTACATTTGAAAAACTGCGTGGTTTTTGCCACATCCGTGGTTGTCCCTGCAATAACTTATCCGCGGTTAAAACCATTTTGTTGTTAAAAATTTTTTCACTCTGTGTTCATTAAAATCTTCATAATTATGCCCTATTTGACTCTCACTAATTACTCTGAAAGATTTGACTGTCTACAATTAATAGAATTGACACTCATTAATTGTTTTCACAACTCAAAAATATCTTCCTATTTTACCATCTTACCCTTTCTAGTTCAAGTGTCCACTGATATTCTTCTCCTTATTTATATCAGTGGTTATCTTCTTCTTTTCTTACACTAATCTTTCGAAAACATCATGATCATCTTTATGATGAAGAAGATAATTCTTTCAAATTCAAAACTCAAAATGCTACTTATGGCGAAGGACAACCGCTTGTCAGGCATGTGGCTTGGCTCCACGCACTTACAGTGACTTTGTCTGAGCTTGCTACTCATGATGTTTGTGTGTAACGGCATCGGACCATACTTCATTCCTAACAAAGCATTGTCTGTACATCAGGGGGTGCTTGAATATACTGATTTGTCCTTTGTGTTTCTCTCTCTTATGCCTCTAGGTTTGTCTGATGGGTAAAAACCCTAAGGTAAAACTTTAAGTGTGTTATAAGAAGTGGAGATTTCCTCTATTGAAATCGCACACATCTGCAACAGTTATATTTTTCGTTATTTATCTCTCTAAACTTAAGGCAAAGATTTGAAATCATGTTTTGTTCTTGAAACTGTTCTTTTGATTGTTACTGCATCCATGGCGTCTGAAGCTTCGAAACTCAAGCCGGTTCACAATCTTGAAGCTTATCTTGCCAAGTCTTCTGAATATCCGCACCATTATGAGGTTGTCGACATTCTGGTAAGCTCCTTTCTTCACAATGATCTTACTATTGACTCTCCTATTTCCAAGTCCGCACTAAATCCGTTTTGGGCGAACTCTGCTTTGGTGTCGAAGGATGAGTTTGCTGGTAAAAAAGTCTCTATCACCCCCTCTAAACTTAGTGTTGCCCTAAATCTGGGTGATACTGATGCACCCGCCACTGTTCCTCTCCAACATCTTCACAATGTCTTTGTTCAGTGTGACTATCAGAGAGACCTGAGAAAAAGAACCTTGTAAAAAGACTATTTCTATCCCAAGTACAAGTTTCTGTATCATACCATTTTGAAGTGTCTTTCTCAGAAGACAACTAGTTGGGGAGAAATGCCATATGACATGCAATATGTCATGTATGCAATTCTTTCCCATGAAAGAGTCAATCTATCCCAAACAATTTTTGACCACTTGGTGCATTACCAAACGAGGTCCAAATTCTTGTTAAACCCCAGTTTTGTGATGGAATGCATGTATGCTGATATTAATAATGTTCGTCATATTGCTCCTCTTTCTAATGTCAAGAGCATTGACAAGAAAATATTCACTAGGTTGAACACAAGGGCCAAACTCATGGAGAACACTAAGGATACAACCATCCTTGGTGAACCCACATCCACTTCCTTTTCTACACCTATTATGGTACCTATCAAAAGGAAAGCATCCACAAAAGCCTTCATACCTAAAAAACCCAAAAAGACTGTTCAGAAAGATAAGATCCCTGAACAAGTCTATGTACCCACTGGAAATGTAGATCCATCTGTTCCATCCTCACATATGGATCCCAGATCCCTACCCTATCTAGCTTCTCATCAATCCTCTCAACAGGATGATGTTGTAATCCTAAGGGATCCCACACAAACCACTGAAGTGTCACTTGACACTCAGATGGCAGTCCAATCTCCTATGGACACTTTTGTTTCTTTATCTCATAAAGCCCTTTACTATATTGCCCAAATTCTCCATGAGATTATTTCAAATTTGAGCAAATTGGTTCTCCTCCCCCCTCACCAATTGAGGAGCAGCCCCTTCAAATCTCTGCTCAAAATCATCAATCTCCTACCCATGGAGAAGGGGATGAGATAAGTGAGTCAAGTCCATCTAGACATCATGATCCTACATCTGGAGCATCCATCTCACATGAAAGCCCAATGGGTCTTCATCTGGATGGATCGGCCACTAAGACTCCAAATATGGCAATAGCCAATGACGTTCTTGAAACTGAGGCTGGAAATCCCCAGAACCAAGAAAAAGGGGTACATGCCATTCTTGAGATGGACTCAGGTCATGATAAAACTGGCTCACTAGTCAGGGATTCGGATGATATATGTAAAAGGTTGGAGAATCACATCTCAAATTAAAGGATTTGACGGCTTCTGTTGCTCATATTCAGGCTGATGTGGCCAAGCTCACTAAGCTAGTCACAAAAGCCTTGAAAAACCAAGTCCTGCAACCCCAATCCATCCCCATGCAGGAACCTTCACATGAAGTTTCCCCAATCACTCCACCTACTTCCATTGCACCCACCTTCTCAAACAAAGCCTTTCAATAAGTATTAAACCCACCTCTTAACACCCATCTCACCACCTTCTTTACAAATTTTACCAAAGACTTCCTTACCACCCAAAAGCTACAACTGGATCTAATGAATATTTCAGTAGACTCCAAAATTGCTTCTTTACAACATGAAGTGGCTAATCACGCTACCTTTCTTGAGTCTCACTGGAATAGCTCCTCCCCTCCTTGGTTCAAATAACTGGCTGATGAAGCCAAAACGAGGGAGAATGAAAGAACCCTTTCTGAAGCCCAAGCTGCCAAAAGGGCTGAAGACAAGGCAAAGCAAAGAAGAATGAAGAAAATAAGACTGAAGAATCAGGAGGCACTTCTCAAAGCTGCATTAGATAAGCAATTTTAGACTGAGGCTGCTAAGGCCAGTTCTAAACAAAAACAAAAGGAAGCTGCAGCTCATATGGAAACTGGAGTATCTGGTGGGACTAGAAAACCCAAACCCACCAAACCAGCTCCCACTGAACCAATAAAACTTACAACCACAATTACTTATTCTTTTGCCTCCACCACTCAGGACATACCAGTTCAAACTGAGTCTATCCAATATGAACACATCCCAATCTTCCCCAAACAAATTTTTCCCACCATATCCATCCTATCCTCACCTGTAAAAACAAATAAAGAAAACTCACCTACTCTTTCTCCCAAGTATGCTTCTCAAACTGTTCTAGAATTATCTTCTCATACCTCATATCCCTCCATCTTAAATGCATCCAAAATAGGCCAAAAACTAGCTCCCATAAGCACTCGGTCTTTCATAAGAAAACAGAAGATTGTGGCCAGAAATCCAAAACCCCCACCACTAAACCAAAGAAACCTTTAACTCCTGTACAAGAACCAAGTTCAAACTCAAATGATAATCAGCCAATTGCCTCTGTAATTCCAAGAAAGAGAAGGCTTAGACTGGCTGATGATGATGAATCTAATTCTAACCCATCCAAGACGACCAAAGCTCCCTCACCAATAAAGCTAGTCGTTGTTGAAGCTAAGAAAACTCAAATCTCCCCTCCAAAAGAATCCCATTCTTTTGTAAGGCAGTTCCCCACAACTAAAGAACTTCAAGAGATAAAGAATAAAGAAGCTAAAGGGGATAACAAGATCTTAGATGATCTTGAAGCCATTGGTCTTTCAGGAGATTAGTTGGTCAAAGCCTATCAGGAATAGAAAGCCTTGATGGATCAACAACAAGATAAGAACTATCAACATGTGAGGGAGAAACTGATCAAATTCTTGCTGAATGAAGGTAAGTATAAAGTTGTCACACCCCCAAATTCCCACTCGTCGAGTTAGTCCACGTGGATGTGACGTGGCCAGAATCACAGCTCAAGGTCATATAAATCGTATTGCAGCGAAATTATAAATCGTATTGCAGCGGAAAAATAGTTTGCAGCGAAATTATAAATCGTATTGCAGCGAAAAAATATAGTTATCAAAACATGCAGCGGAAAGTAGTAAGTTTATTACAACATTGTTTAACATAATAACAGTTAAATTGTTTTCAAAATGACAGGACATAATGCATGTAGATCCCTAATGCTCGTCTCTTAAAAGGTGCATTCCTGTCCTCATGCTAGCCACGCTAGTTACCTGAGAATACAAGTTAGAAAAGTGTCAACACAATGGTTGGTGAGTTCACATGTGTTAATATACATATATTAATAAAAGTGTGTCATGATGTTTATCATATGTTAGTACCGAGCCCTAGGCTCCAAGTGTCAGTGCGTCACTACCGAACTGGACTTGTTTGTCCTTGCCTCCGCTATGTCTCGTATACACAGCAAGTTAGGTCAAAGTTTCACGTGTTATGACATCCAGTCAATATTGTGCCACGCGGGGTTAGTCACACCCAAACGGATCCATTCAAACCTACCACGTTGTTTGTACATTAACGGTAAGACTTTGCGAGGGCTTGTTACGAGTTCAACACTTAATGTTTGTCCAATAAACCAGCATACACAAAAATGTTTGTACAGTAATAGATGTTTGACTCGATGTAACTAGTATTTTCCCACTATTTAAAAGCGTTTGAAAAAGAGTAAAGAGGGGCCGTAAACTCACCTTAGTGATCAAAGAGTGAAGTAAGCGTAAGCTCCTGATGTAGTAAGCGCGTCGGTCACCGGCAACCTATATCGTATACCGTATGTGAGTTTGTGTAAGTGACTGTGCTTGTGTTTGTGCTAGTGCTCATGTTTGTGCACAACAACCCTCGGTTGTTCATGTTTGTCCGTGTCAATCCACAATGACCGAGTTTGCTCGTATTGGTCCACAATGACCATGTTTGACTGTGTTGGTCCATAATGACCGTGTTTGGCCGATGTAGACAGTGTCAAGTCAACGACCCGTTGGTGAACCGTGTGACGGTTGTGAATCGTGTAGCCATCGTGTAAGTGCTCGTCATGTGCAAAACGCGCAAGTCGTGTATACGAACAGCTTACTATTTATAGTAAGTTTCCATTTATGGAAAGTTCACAAGGCATAACGGTTTTATAGTTCTAGCATGCTCATTAGTCCTACGTGATCATGTTAACACATAGCACATTACCATACGGAATCATATAAGTCATTTATATCATGTTAGTACACAAAAGTTTCCTAAAATGGAAAGTTTCCATGTTTAGCATACGTGATGTAGGAAATCATCTAACTTAGCATCAAATCATCATGTTATAACATAATAAACCATTTAGCAAGCTCAAATCACACAAAATGTTCCTAAGTCGGTTTTTGTAAAAATAAAGTTACTATAAATAGTAACTTTGCAGTTTTTGTATAAAAATGACCATCTAAGCATTCCTAATCCATTCTTATGTCACAAATCATCATAATAATCCATCTAACACCATTTAATCATACCAACATAGCCAAAATCACCATTTAGTACTCTTTGGTCCATAAAAGTTACTATATTTAGCAACTATGTCCAAATGACCAAAATCGATCTTCAAGACTACATTCTAAAGTTCCTAAACATCATAATATCATTCAAATAACAAGTTTATAAACATGCATTCTCATCATTTCATTCCTAACACCATTTTGACCATATAAAGTTTCTAATAATAGAAAGTTCATCAAAACTCAACATTTTAACCATTTTAATCAAATCTAACCATGTAATCATCTTCCAATATCATCAATAAGCATCTACAACAATTCAAAATAATCCCAATACTCATGGATCATGCATGCATGTGGGTATTTCACCCATTCATGACCAAATCAAGTGATTTACACATACACATAATCATAGATCATCATAAATCGTAATATGACACTATCAAATCATCATAGATCATCATAAACCACACTAAAATCATCAAACCCAGAACATAATTTCGTGCATGTGCACTATAGGTTCTTGTATGTGGGTTTTACCCATTGAATGTGTGTGTAGAGGTGAAAAGAGTGTGCGTAAGCTTGTAGAAACTACCTTACAAGCTCTAGATTGTCAAGAAAGTGTTGAAGCAGATATGGAAGTCCCTGGACATCAGCTCCTTCATCCAACAAGAAGGTGGTGATGATGGTTGAGGTCTATAGGTCCTCCTTTGAATCCCCCAAGTCTTCAATGTGGCATCCAAGTTTCAATCTTGAGCTTCAATGGCTGTTAATGGAGGTTCCAGAGGGTTTGCAGAGGATTTGGTCGAGGGGTGGCGTGGAAGATCGAAGATAATGATGGGAATGGATAGACTAGGCATAATGGTCTTGGTTTTTTAAAAATTTGGCTTCTGGATGTTGCCGCGTACCGTGGAGAGGAGTAAGGAAGATGCTTCGCGACACGCGACGGAATTCGGGATTCAAATCCCCCGCCCACCTGTCGCGTATCGCTATAGGGTCTCTTGTTGGGCCATTGCGTACCGCGATGGGCCCCTGAAGAGCCCAATAAGCCTAGTTTAATGGGTTTGATCCGTTCGTCGCCGTTTTAACGTCTATAAACTATCGCCTGGCCTCGTTTGAACATTCGAGTTCAATGTGTGAGTGTTTCGTGAGGTTTCGAGTGTTGTGTTACACGATGTGCTTAAACGTTCACCAACGTTCGTGTGTATTGACATGTGTGTACGGTTTCTCGACAATTCCTCGAATTACCTAGTCATGTGTCAATGTTCGTACTGTCGTGCCACGTGTCACACTAAATCGACCTAATTCTAGTGCCACGTGTACAAAATCATTCAATTAAACATTTAAATGAAATAAAAGTTGACCTGGAAATTACGGGGTGTCACATCCTCCCCTAGTTAGAAAGAATTTCGTCCCGAAATTCAACTCATGTTGCCAGTGTTTGTCTGCTCTGCGAACAGGTGTGGGTACTTTTGTTTCATCTGGTCTTCACGTTCCCACGTGAATTACGGTCCTCGTCGTGAATTCCATCGCACCTTTACAATCGGTATCTTGCTGAGCTTGAGCTTCTTGGTTTCCCGGTCCGTAATTTTCACGAGTTCCTCAACGAAGTTCAATAGTTCGTCGATCTGTATCTCCTCAAGAGGTATAACAAGTGTTTCATTGGATAGACACTTCTTGAGATTCGAGATATGAAATACGTTATGTACACTGCTCAATTCGTCTGGCAGGTTTAGCTTGTAGGCCACAGGGCCTATGTGTTTTGTGATCTCAATAGGTCCAATGTAACGAGGGTTCAACTTTCCTTGTTTGCCAAACCGTATAACTCCCTTCCAGGGCGAGACTTTGAGTAGCACTCTGTCTCCCACCTGGAATTCCAATGGTTTGCGTCGCTTGTCAGCATAGCTTTTCTGTCTGTCCCGAGCTGCTGCCATTCGTTTGCGTATCTGCACGATCTTCTCGGTCGTTTCGTGCACAAGGTCAGGACCGGTCAGTTGACTGTCTCCAACTTCCGCTCAACAGATAGGTGATCAGCACTTACGTCCATAGAGTGCCTCGAATGGTACAACTTGTATGCTTGTGTGGTAGCTGTTGTTGTATGAAAACTCAACTAGCGGTAAGTGAGTCTCCCAGCTACTGCGAAAATCGATGACACATGCCCAAAGCATGTCTTCCAGTGTTTGTATGGTTCGTTCACTCTGCCGATCGGTTTGCGGTTGGTAAGCGGTACTCATATCCAATCTCGTACCTAAAGCCTTGTGCAAAGACTTCCAGAAATGCGACGTAAATCGACTGTCGTGGTCAGAGATTATCGAGATCGGTACTCCATGTCGAGTAACCACTTCTTTTAGATAGATCCGAGTGAGCTTGTCTAGCTTGTCAGTCTCCTTGATGGGTAGAAAGTGAGCAGACTTCGTTAGTCGGTCTACGATAACCCAGATGGTATCGCAGCCACTTTCCGTCGTAGGCAGTTTAGTTATGAAGTCCATAGAGATTTGCTCCCATTTCCACATGGGTATTTCAGGCTGTTGAAGTAAACCTGATGGCTTCTGGTACTCAAACTTGACTTTTGAGCATGTCAAGCACTTACCTACGTAAGTTGCTATCTCTGCTTTCATGTTCGGCCACCAGTAAGTTGTCTTCAGGTCATGATACATCTTGTCAGTACCTGGATGTATCGAATACCGACTCTTGTGTGCCTCATCCATCACCACATTCCTTAGTCCCCCGTGATGTGGAATCCAGATTCGATCCTTAATATAGTATGCTCCGTCAGCCTTCACCTCCATGTGTTTGTCTATGCCACGCAAGGACTCCTGAGTGAGGTTCTTGACCTTCAGAGCTTCCTGTTGTGCGTTCCGAATCTGTTGCGGCAATTCAGAATGAATCGTGAGCTGTAGGGAACGCACGCGTTTTGTTGTTTCCTTCCGGCTCAGTGCGTCAGCCACTACGTTTGCTTTACCGGGATGGTATTTGATAGCGCAATCATAGTCACCAATGAGTTCAACCCATCTTCGTTGTCTCATGTTCAACTCCTTCTGATCGAAGATGTGTTGTAAGCTCTTATGATCAGTAAAGATGGTGCATTTTGTGTCGTATAAGTAGTGTCGCCAGATCTTCAAAGCGAACACTACGGCTCCCAACTCTAGGTCGTGAGTTGTGTAGTTCTTCTCATGCACCTTCAGCTGTCGTGAAGCGTATGCAATAACCTTCTCGCGCTGCATCAACACGCAACCGAGTCCCTATTTCGAGGCGTCGCAATACACCACGAAATCATCGCATCCTTCTGGCAAGGACAGTATGGGTGCAGTACATAGTTTCTGCTTCAACAAGCTGAAAGCAGCTTCGTGTTTCTCCCTCCAATCGAACTTCTTATCCTTGTGTGTTAGGGAGGTTAGTGACTGAGCGGTCTTTGAAAATCCTTCAATGAATCTTCTGTAGTACCAGGCCAGACCTAGGAATTGTCGCACCTCAGTTGGAGTCTTGGGTGCTTCCCAGTTCTTAATGGCTTCAATCTTGGCTGGGTCTACATGTATCCCCTGCTTGTTCACCACATGTCCAAGAAATTGGACTTCGCGAATCCAAAAATCATATTTTGAAAACTTCGCGTACAATTGCTCGTTCTTCAGTAATTCCAAGACTAAACTTAGGTATTCAGCATGTTCCTCCTGATTCTTAGAGTAGATCAGGATGTCATCAATGAACATTATTACAAATTTATCAAGATAAGGCTTGCACACTCTATTCATGAGATCCATGAACACGGCTGGTGCATTTGTCAGTTCGAAGGGCATAACCAGGAATTCGTAGTGTCCGTATCGGGTTCTAAAGGAAGTCTTAGCAATATCGTTTTCCTGTATCCTCAGTTGATGGTAACCCGATCTTAAATCGATCTTTGAATAGTAGCTTGACCCTTGCAACTGGTCAAACAGATCGTCTATTCGCGGTAATGGATATCGATTCTTGATCGTCACCTTGTTCAGTTCCCTGTAGTCGATGCACATACGGAATGATCCGTCTTTCTTCTTCACAGACAAGACCGGTGCTCCCCAAGGCGAGAAGCTCGGTCTGATAAATCCCTTGTCCAACAGTTCCTGCAACTGGTTAGACAGTTCTTGCATTTCAGTCGGTGCCAGTCGGTATGGAGCCTTAGCAATCGGTGCTGCTCCGGGAGTAAGGTCTATCTGGAACTCGACTTGTCGTTTTGGTGGTAGTCTAGGTAGATCTTCGGGAAACACTTCGGGAAAATCGCGTACTACAGCGATGTCCTCAATCTTCCTTTCCTTCTCCGGTTGTTCCGTGATAAGTGCCAATATAGCAGTGTATCCCTTTTGTAGGTACTTGTTCGCCTTCATGAAAGACATAACGTTTAGTGGTATCCCCCGTCGTTCCCCCTGAATTGAGATATGTTCCCCGTTCTGCTACGTCACTCGCACAATCTTCTCGTTGCATACGATCTCTGTCTGGTTTGCAGATAACCAATCATTCCAACGACCACATCGAAGCTCCCGAGAGTTACCGGCATCAGGTCGATTTCAAGCTCGTGATCCGCCAAAGTTATGACGCATCCTCGAAAGACGTGTTGCGTTTCAATCAGTTTTCCGTCGGCTAACTCTACGGTATACTTATAGTCTAGTGGTGTTGGGGTAATATCTAGCAATTTACCAAACTCACTAGATATAAAACTCCTATCGGCTCCGGTATCAAATAATATGCTAGCATAGACATTATTTAAAAAAATGTACCGGTTACGATGTTGGGGTCATCCTTGGCTTCTCCCGAGCCAATCACAAAAGCTCGCCCCTTGGCTGCACCTCCTGCCTTTTTCAATTGCGGGCAATCCCTCCGCATATACCCTGGTTTACCACATTCATAACACCCCTTGAGAGTGTTCTGGTTGTTGTTGTTCTGGTTGTCGTTGGGGTTGTTGTTGTTGCTTGGAAACCTTGACCTGCAATTCTTGTCCATATGGCCATGTCGTCCGCACTTTAGGCAACGCTATCGCTCGAATTACCCAAAGTGGTGATAAGAACATCTGTTGCATAGCGGGTACTTCCCTTGGTAGACACCCTTCCCTTGTCATCTGGTTGGCTGGTAGTAAAGGCTCTTGTAGGTGCAGAATTTTGTTGTTGTTGGGGTTGATGAGACTGGTGCTGACTGGGTTCACACTTCCTCTTCTGGCTCTCTCCTGAGGCTTCAGATATTCGCCTCATTAGGGTAGTTTTCCCTGAGCCACAGCTTGGTCGGTTAGCTTGTGAGCCAGTCTGATCAGTGGTTGGATGGTGGTGAGGTCAGACGCAGTCACCATGCGTTGGATTTGTTCGAGCAGCCCACTGATGAACTGCTCGATCTTCTTGTATTCCGGCGTCACCATTGCCGGGCATAGTTTACACAGCTCATGAAATCGAGTGCAGTATTGCTCGATCTCAGAGCCCACCATCTTCAGCACCCAAAATTCGGCTTCCAGTTTCCTGATTTCATCACGAGGACAATACTCCTCTTGCAGCAGTCGGGTGAAGTCAGCCCATGGCATGGAGTTGGCACCGTCCAACCCCAGGGTTTGCACATGGGTGTTCGACCATGTGATGGCCGGTCCCTCCAGTGTACCGGTTGCATACTTAACCTGGTTCTCGTCAGCACATTCGCATATGGCGAATACAGATTCGACTTTCTCCACCCAGCGAAGCATTCCGACAGCTCCTTCAGTTCCCTTGAACTTGTGTGGGTGGCAGTTCAAGAAGGATTTAAACGAACATCCCTTACTGTTGTTACTGTGCGATCCTGTTTGTCAGAAACCAATGTCGTGTGTTAGTATCGTGTTAGTTACGCTATGTTAGTCACGTTAGGCGTGTGTTAGTACCACTGTTAGTGCCACTAGTCTCGCTGGCAAGAGGGTTTGCCTCGTACTCTGCATGTACTTTGTTGACTAGCCGTTCAACTATCATCCTGATTCTTACCGCCTCCATCTTGCGCCTAGGATTGCGAGCGTAAGTTCCCTTTCCCGACATGGTTGGATTCTATATGGAAATGTTAGAGTGTTAGTAATCATGTGTTAGAATGTTAGTCGTGAGGTTATGCTAGATGTCATGTCAGATATCATGTCAGATGTCATGTTAGATGTCATGTCAGATGTCATGTTAGATGTCATGTCAGCAATCAATCATAGTCAGATCATGCGATGAATAAATCAAAATATCATTCTCATTAATATAAGATTTTTGAAGTACAACGATTTTCAAAAGTTAATAACAATACAAGTTCTACGAGCACATCCCGCTCGTCTAGGCAAATACAAAAGGAAACATAAAATAAGACAGCCCAACTAATCGGAGTCAATGGTAACATGTGAAATGTCACTATCAGCATCTCCGTCATCATCATCCTCCTCTGGATCCTCATTGGAATCCTCATCAAAATCCCCCTCCTCGAGGTCCTCGACCTCGAACTGCGGCTCGTCCTCGGGTGGCGGCTCGACAATGAACTGATCGACCCATGCGTTAAGCATGGTGTCGCTAGCCAGAATCATCGCGTGATTCTACTCAATAGTGACCCCGTTCGCTGAAATGCGTCCATCATGCTCCTGCATGATGTCAACCATCTGCCCGTGCTGACTAATCAGCTGGGCCACCTGGAGACGTAGTGTCTCCACCTGCTCCTCCAATCTGTCATTACGCCTCTCAAGGCGTTCGTTCTTCTCGCGAAGAACTCGGACCTCGTCCGACAACTCGCCATTCCTCCTAGCTTCACGTCGGGTGAAGGCCACATGAGCTGCGAAGGCCTGATTCAATGGCACTCCTAGTGGTGGCAATCGACGGCCTGATGAAGTGTCGCCAGGGCACCGTGGCGGAGGTACCCTCTCCCCGTCGATCCAGTCATGAATGGTCATGGGGTACGACCCCCAATACCGATCATGTACCAACCGTTTGGCATGCCAGTCCATCTCGGCGTCCACCTGTGTTACGATATCGTCGATCCGTCGACGACTCTCGTCTGTCAGCTCCTCGCTCACCGGGTGCTTGCCCGGGTTCCTGCTAGCATCTCCGTTCTTATCGGCCATCCTTTAAGTCTAAAGTTAGTAAGTAACAGTTCAATAGTAACAATAACAATACCAGTGTGCAAGTTCTAAGTGTAGTGTCTAAAGTTGAGCAATGGCTATAGTCTAAGTTTACTACATGCAAACCTAGTTCTCTATAACCAAGGCACTGATACCAGTCTGTCACACCCCTAAATTCCCACTCGTGGTGTTAGTCCACATGGATGTGACGTGGCCAGAATCACAGCTCAAGGTCATATAGAATACTCCTATATGTGTTTACAAATACAAGGTTTGACACATACACTTAACAAAATAGTTTGCAGCGAAATTATAAATCGTATTGCAGCGGAAAAATATAGTTATCAAAACATGCAGCGGAAAGTAGTAAGTTTATTACAACATTGTTTAACATAATAACAGTTAAATTGTTTTCAAAATGACACGACAGAATGCATGTAGATCCCTAATGCTCGTCTCTTAAAAGGTGCATTCCTGTCCTCATGCTAACCACGCTGGTTACCTGAGAATACAAGTTAGAAAAGTGTCAACACAATGGTTGGTGAGTTCACAGGTGTTAATATACATATAGTAATAAAAGTGTGTCATGATGTTTATCATATGTTAGTACCGAGCCCTAGGCTCCAAGTGTCAGTGCGTCACTACCGAACTGGACTTGTTTGTCCTTGCCTCTGCTATGTCTCGTATACACAGCAAGTTAGTCACACCCAAACGGATCCATTCAAACCTACCACGTTGTTTGTGCATTAACGGTAAGACTTTGTGAGGGCTTGTTACGAGTTCAACACTTAATGTTTGTCCAATAAACCAGCATACACAAAAATGTTTGTACAGTAATAGATGTTTGACTCGATGTAACTAGTATTCTCCCACTATTTCAAAGCGTTTGAAAAAGAGTAAAGAGGGGCCGTAAACTTACCTTAGTGATCAAAGAGTGAAGTAAGCGTAAGCTCCTGATGTAGTAAGCGCGTCGGTCACCGGCAACCTATATCGTATACCGTATGTGAGTTTGTGTAAGTGACTGTGCTTGTGTTTGTGCTAGTGCTCATGTTTGTGCACAACAACCCTCGGTTGTTCATGTTTATCCGTCTCAGTCCACAATGACCGTGTTTGCTCATATTGGTCCACAATGACCGTGTTTCACTGTGTTGGTCCATAATGACCATGTTTGACAGATGTTAACCGTGTCAAGTCAACGACCCGTTGGTGAACCGTGTGACGGTTGTGAATCGTGTAGCCATCGTGTAAGTGCTCATCGTGTGCAAAACGCGCAAGTCGCGTATACGGACATCTTACTATTTATAGTAAGTTTCCATTTATGGAAAGTTCACAAGGCATAACGGTTTTATAGTTCTAGCATGCTCATTAGTCCTACGTGATCATGTTAACACATAGCACATTACCATACGGAATCATATAAGTCATTTATATCATGTTAGTACACAAAAGTTTCCTAAAATGGAAAGTTTCCATGTTTAGCATACGTGATGTCGGAAACCATCTAACTTAGCATGTAATCATCATGTTATAACATAATAAACCATTTAGCAAGCTCAAATCACACAAAATGTTCGTAAGTCGGTTTTTGTAAAAATAAAGTTACTATAAATAGTAACTTTGCAGTTTTTGTATAAAAATGACCATCTAAGCATTCCTAATCCATTCTTATGTCACAAATCATCATAATAATCCATCTAACACCAATTAATCATACCAACATAGCCAAAATCACCATTTAGTACTCTTTGGTCCATAAAAGTTACTATATTTAGTAACTATGTCCAAATGACCAAAATCAATCATCAAGACTACATTCTAAAGTTCCTAAACATCATAATATCATTCAAATAACAAGTTTATAAACATGCATGCTCATCATTGCATTCCTAACACCATTTTGACCATATAAAGTTTCTAATAATAGAAAGTTCATCAAAACTCAACATTTTAACCATTTTAATCAAATCTAACCATGTAATCATCTTCCAATATCATCAATAAACATCTACAACCATTCAAAATCATCCTAATACACATGGATCATGCATGCATGTGGGTATTTCACCCATTCATGACCAAATCAAGTGATTTACACATACACATAATCATAGATCATCATAAATCGTAATATGACACTATCGAATCATCATAGATCATCATAAACCACACTAAAATAATCAAACCCAGAACATAATTTCGTGCATGTGCACTATAGGTTCTTGTGTCCCCATTGCATGTGTGTGTAGAGGTGAAAAGAGTGTGTGTAAGCTTGTAGAGACTACCTCACAAGCTCTAGATTGTCAAGAAAGTGTTGAAGCAGCTCTGGAAGTCCTTGGACAGCAGCTCCTTTAGCCAACAAGAAGGTGGTGATGATGGTTGAGGTCTAGAGTTCCTCCTTTGAATCCCCCAAGTCTTCAATGTGGCATCCAAGTTTCAATCTTGAGCTTCAATGGCTGTTAATGGAGGTTCCAGAGGGTTTTGCATAGGATTTGGTCAAGGGGTGGCGTGGAAGATCGAAGATAATGATGGGAATGGATAGACTAGGCATAATAGTCAATGTTTTATAAAGATTTGGCGTCTGGATGTCGCCGCATACCGCAGAGAGGGGTAAGGAAGATGCTTCGCGACACGCGACGGAATTCGGGATTCAAATCCCCTGCCCACCTGTCGCGTATCGCTATAGGGTCTCTTGTTGGGCCATCGCGTACCGCGATGGGCCCCTGAAGAGCCCAATAAGCCTAGTTTAATGGGTTTGATCCGTTCGTCGCCGTTTTAACGTCTACGAACTATCGTCTGGCCTCGTTTGAACATCCAAGTTCAATGTGTGAGTGTTTCGTGAGGTTTCGAGTGTTGTGTTACACGATGTGCTTAAACGTTCACCAACGTTCGTGTGTTTAGACATGTGTGTACGGTTTCTCGGTAATTCCTCGAATTATCTAGTCATGTGTCAATGTTCGTACGGTCGTGCCACGTGTCACACTAAATCGACCTAATTCTAGTGCCACGTTTACAAAATCATTCAATTAAACATTTAAATGAAATAAAAGTTGACCTGGAAATTACGGGGTGTCACAAAAGTTGAAACCTTCAGCAACTAGGATATCACAAGTCTTAGAAGGGAAGCTAAAGTCCTTTCTAAAATAATAAAGGCAGACATCAAGAAGAATAAGAACATTGAGCAAAGAAGAAGAATAAAACACATCCTCATTCAAATCAGTGGGGACCAAAGAACACAATCATAAGATGAAAGGATGACATACTATTTGTTGAATGGTCTAAATTCAAAAGAGACAACAGTGATCATCTTGAGCTTTGAAAAGAAGCCACTCGATCCTCTCCCACTATAGTGTCTAAACTCAAGGATGCATATCCAAGCACCATGTTTGACCATTTGCTTAATGCGCCTCTTGGAAGTCTAGGTGTTGGATCTGAGGATGCTCCATCTATTGTCAAGTTCAGACATTGGGTTGAAGCTGAAAAGGAAATTCTTCATGATCTTTTGAGGCACTATGAGCCTCATTAGCATGTTGTAGTCAAGAAAGTACTTGAATCCAAGGATCAAGTAAAAAGGAGAGAAATAATTCATTGGCCTGTCGGAGCTCCTCTCCCCTTAGGTCCTTCTCCTAAATCCCAATCCCTTCATTTCACAAATTCTAGAGACAGAATAAAAAGATGGTTCTTTAACCCTGTCTCCAAAAATATGATCATTTAGAGATTCAATGAATCAAGGACTTTCTTATCAGTCTGGGATGCAATTCTAAATCTACCCAATCGTGATCTTAAGGAACTGCAACACAAGACAATGGAAAATGTTGAAATAGAATATGATGTCCTGAAGTACGTGCGGACTCTCAGAAATAAAATTTTTTTTACTCTAAGCAAAAATAAAAGGTTTTGGCTTCATCAATCTAGAGGGAGACTGTTGGAAAATAACGACTGATGAGCAAAACCACTGAAGCCAAACGACGGAATAAAACCGCGGAATGGCATCCTATGGATATCCTTTTCTTTTTTGAGCAGAAGGACTGAACTTCAGCATCGAAAGCTCAACAGCGGAAGATTCGCAAAAGAACAACCGCAGATCTTCTTGGCTTCGAAAGATAATAGCTGAACCTAATCCTTTATGAAAACAACCACTGTTTCGGAAGAGAACCTCTGATTAAGTAATAACAACTGATTAACCAGCTTCCGACAAATATCTTCCGAAAGAATAACCACTAAACGTCTAAACAGCTACCTCAACCTTGGAAGAACTAAAGACTTCTAAATACTTGTGATTCCGTAGTTGTTGACTTTTTATTAGTTGTACTCTTTTGATGATTCAGTGTCTGTAGCAATGTCAGTTATTTTTCATATTATTTCTTCGTCATGTAACATTGAATGTTGGATATTTAAACCCCAACATTCCCTGAAATACTTGAATTACATTCCCCGAAAATTCCTTGTGCTACTATTCTATTTTCTCCCTTTCATGCAAAAACTAAACAACCTAAAATAACTAAGTGTAAAACTTTAGAGGGTGCAAATAACAAAGGCTTTGACTGTGAGTCTAAAGTCCTTATTCCTGGTTAATAGCCCAACTAGTTTTAACATTTAATTTAGTTGTTTCATCAAATTGTACGGCTTTGGCACGTATTGGTACATATCGTCACCTGTACGAACACAACGACAGCTATACTTTCCGATTTGATTATCTAATTAATGGTCATCATTTAGAACGTTAAACCCGCAGATTTATTCTTGTGAATCGTCACCCGCACCAATATTCCGTCAGTTATTGTTTTGTTATATTCATTCTCGCATACATTTACACATAAAAAATCCTGAACTAACATATATACAATTATTTCATGTTTTCAAACATAAGTCTGACTATTAAACCATGGTTTCCACAGCGTTTCTTAACGAATTTCATAAGCATTTAATATTGAATTCATTTAACTATCAGATAGAGTTTCGTAATTGAGTCTACTGTACATTTTACTGTTCCGAACTACTATTTAGACACTGATGTACAATGCAAAATGATGCTTTGATCTACGAAAAAATTGAATCACATTAGAGTATTCAACTCTATCAATAGTGTTATCATCTAGAAATGCCAAACATTGTCATCTTTGTCGAACAAAAGTGAAGCCATCTTTCTGGAAAAAAAAGAATTAGATCATGAATCAAATGATTAACGATTATATTTATAGATTTTATTAGATTTATTTTATTTTTATTTGCCAAACAGTTCAAACTTTTGAAATTTTCAAATTGATGTTTAGGGTTTTACTAACAGTCCAATAGGGTTCTGAATTACAACGAAACTATGAATCACTACCTATTATCAAGGTTAAACACACAAGATATATAACATAGTTCAATCTTAAACATAAGTTTCAAGAACATCTATACTATAGTATATTATTTAAGAGAACATGAAAATCAAAATTATTGTCTTTGAACATTTAAGATTAAAAGTTCATTTGTTTATATCAAACATGTATTTGCAAGAAATTTTTATTTGTTTCACAAGTTGTGATTTTTATTTTATATTTAGGAAATAAGATATATGACAATATATTGCATGTGATTTCTAAGAAAGTTGAAAAGGTGGATTTTTTCTTTGACAATTTTGGAGTTGGACATAAAGCAAAATCAAAGAATTTTCAATAACAAATGAATAATTCAAAGACAAATTCAACTGCTTTGAGAAACAAAATCTCATCTTCAAATGTTGTTTCAAAACCTTTAAGTTCATCATGTTTTTATGATGAATCTACACCAAAAATTCATATGAAAGATAGAAAATGTTACCGATGTGGTAATATGGGTAATTTGGTTGCTAATTGTAATGTGGATTTAAGTTCAAGTGATTGTAGCAGTTTTAAGTCTTTTTCACCAAGAGAAACACGAAAGTGTTTTACTTGTGGTAAATGAGATATATCTGCAAATTGTCCAAATAACAAAATCAGAAAGAGTTCTGATGAGGAATGTTGGGTGAATGGTTTAGGTGGAAGATCTAGGAAAAATAGACCTAGTGAGGATGAGATGAGAGTTCTTAGAAAATTCAATCCTGATTGTTTTTGGGTGAAAGAAGAAAACAACCAAAAGAAAAGGGTTTTTCAGAATAAAATAAATGTTAAAAGGATTGTGAAAATTGTGACTTCATCTGCTGATGATTCATTTGAAAATTTTTCATCAAAATCATTTTCAAACCAACATCTTAAATCTAAATCATTTTGGAAACTTAAAGATAAATCACGTGATGAAGTTTCTAAGAAAGTGGATGACATAAGTGAAGATGGGTATTCAATCAGATCATCACAAAAGAATGGAAGGGGTCCATTCCGGGAGACTCGACAACAAAATGGCGGGGGTAATCCCTTTTGAATAATGACAGGTTGAATTTAATTTATTGTGCAGGTTGCATCCATGGGCCATATTAACAATTGTTGGATTGTTGATAGTGGATGTTCCCGCCATATGAGTGGAGAAGTGAACTTGTTAAGAGATTTCAAGTTGGTGAAAGGAAGTTATGTGAATTTTGCTGGAGATAAAGGAGGTCAAATTACAGGGATTGGTAGTTTGACAAATGAAAAAGTTTCGTTTGATAATGTTAATTTTTGTAAATAATTGACTAACAATCTGTTGAGTGTTTCTCAGATTTGTGATAAAGATTACAAAGTGGTGTTTGACAAAGATAGGTGTTATGTCCTCAAGCAAGGATTTCAGATTTCTGAGGAGTGGATACTGATGACAGCTAATCGAAGCAAGGATCTTTATGTGCTTGACATGGAAAAGGAGGAGACACTAAATAAAGTGGAAACATGTCTGGTGTCCAAAGCTACTTAACAGGATACACGTTCATGGCACAGGCAAATGGGGCATATTCATATTCGGAAAATGAATCATCTTATGCATAATCATTTAGTTGACAGTGTTCCTATTAAACATTTTAAACTTCCGGATGTGTGTGTGTCATGTAAAATGGGTAGACAGAAAAGGAAGTCTCACAAAACAAAGAAAATCTTTTCAATTGATATACCACTTGAACTTCTTCACATAGATTTGTTTGGACCAATTAATGTGAAAACTATAGGTGGTGAATCTTATATTTTTGTTGTGACCGATGATTTTTCAAAATTTTCATGGGTTATCTTTTTAAAGCATAAATCAAATACTTGTGAAAATTTTGTGTTGTTGATAACTAGGTTGGAGACTTTATGTAGGATCAGATGTTCTCAAATGATTCAATATTAAAGTATAGCAGCGGAATTCAAAATTGAATTAGCACAATAATAGCAAGAACAGAGTTCATTCAATTAAACAGTAATCGCACAATTTTGTTATAGAGAGAGAGTTTCTGCAAAAGGAATATTTCATTCAATTCGCTAACTTCGTTACATTACAAAATTGTCAACTGCCCTTATATAAAGACAGTGACGTCTGATGATGTCACATGATGTTGACACCTAACAGACAAAACAAAACAACTGAAATAACTAAACTACTGAGAATGTCTACAACATCTGAAGACATTCTCTTACAACTACTGAAGCAATAAAATTACTGAAGTAATAAACTAAAACATCTGATGAGTAAACTACTCATCAGACTTTTACAAGAACTGAAAGAAAACTACTGAAGACTAAACTACACACTACAACATCTGATGACTTACACTTCAGCTGTTGTATATCTCTTCAGATATTGTATCTTCTGTACATTGAATGTCAGCCGTTGTGTTCTTCTTCAGTTGTTATAAGTGTTGTGAGACTTAGAGATTTTTCTGATCAGGCTCATTGGTTCTTTTAGTCCAACAAACTCCCCCTGAACCAATGCAGCCAAAAACCTCTAATTTATTTATGGTCTCACTTATTTACTCCCAGGCTGAAAGATAAGTCTTTTTCTTTGAGATCAGTATCAAAATGACCAGTTAAAGTGTATGCCTGATAATCAACAGCTTCCAAAAAAAATCTAACAAGCAAAATATGAGAGGGAACTCCATTGGGGAAATGGACTATGAGCATTAACCCCTCTCATTAAAGCTATTGATTATATACTAACCTGAAGGACTCCCTGACATATGCCTCAAGCAGTATTACCTTCTCTTCTGGAGTCAGCCTCTCAGGTTCACCTTCAAAGAAGGACTCAGGTCCATAATACTCAGACAAGTACCTGGCCATTGTCCCATCATTCAGCTCAACTCTAGTAATCTCTCTGTATACAAACTCATCAGGATGCTTCCCTTCCAAAAACAGAGAAAGCTCATTTTGTTGAACATTTTCAAGTTTCCTATATACCAAGCCTTTCTTGATCATTTTGTTTTCTATAAACTTTGGAGCTTTTGAGCCAGAGTTATACACACTCTTGAAGTCATTGATTATCTCCCAAGGATCAAGTACTGACCCTAGCATAATGTCAGCACTTAAGACCCTTCTGATTCTTCTGGCATAAGATGCTGGAGCTTCTTTCTTGTGTATCCTGTGAATGATTCTTGGATCAGGCCACATTCTAATTTGTTCCTTCCTATACTGGTAGGTGAACCTCAGAGCATACAACCTTTGAGCTTCTTTCTTCATTGCAATAATGGTTGATGTCTGAGGATAATCCTTGTCAACCATCTTTAAGATTTGCTCATCATGATGTTTCTGGTTCTCTTCTTCTTCATGCTTCACTTTTACTGCCAACATTCTAGACTCGGGTGTGATCATTGGATGTTGACCAAACACCAGTGGCTTCTCAGGCACATATTTGGCAGGTAAAGTTACTTTCTTCTTTTGAATGGCCAGATCTGACCCAGTTGTTGCTGAATCAGGCTTTTGAACCTTTGTTTTAATGACTATAGAGATAGGCATCCTGTCTTCCTCATCTGAATCTTCCTCAATTCTCAGTTGCCTTCTTTTCTTTAGAGGAGCCCTTACCTCAACACTTTCTGAAGATTTCTCAACCTCAACCCTCTGAGTTTGAACTTCTTGTTCTTGCATCTCCTCTTGTTCAGTTTCTTGTACATCAGAGGTTGTAACTTGTTCAGTACTTACCTTCTCAATGCTTACCTCAGCTTCTTTATCACCAACATTTACATGTTCAATCTCCTCATCAGCCCTGTTGACAACCTCAGCAGTTTTACTCTTCTTATGTCTCTTGTATGTCACTTGAATGGCAGGAGACCTTTCAGAAGCAATATCTTCATTGTCAGATCTTTGCCTTTTGGAAGCTGAAGTTGTGGCTGACTCTGTTCCTAACTCCCCCTTTTTGGCTGCAGGGGAAGAAGGAGTATGAAGAGTTGTAAGTCTGGCAGTCACAGCATCATCTACCATCTGCTGAATTTGAGATTTGGAGGGTAGCCTCTCATCAAGGGCTTGGGCAATGATGGTTTTTAGTAAAGGAGTGATGAGAGGGATGACAGTTAGAAGGGCAGCAGCTAATGCCTCTGGGGGGCTAGAACCCAAAGGATTAGTGCCTGAAGCAGTGGCTGGAGGCTTGTCAAATTGTGAAGTAGTGGTAGAAGTGTTTGGGTGACCTTCAGGATGAGAAGGTGCCATCTGTGGGGTAATTGGGAAAGATGGACTTTTGTCCTTGGACATTTTGGTGAGTAGCTCATTGAGTCTACAAACCTCAGCCTCAAGGATTTGATTCTGTTTCAGAACCTCAGCAAGTGTGCTTTGGTCATCATCAGCCTTAGCTGAATCATCTGACCTCCTGAGAATATCAGGATCTACCTGAGTTGAGTGTGGCTCAACATGATCAGGTGCCCCTTTTTCTTGGTACTGGGGACTTCCAACCTCAGGGGTAACCCCTTCATCAGTTGTTGCCTCTGACAAGGTCTTAGCAATGGTACCACTATCAATCACTCCAAATGATGGAGGTGATGAAGTAGCAGCCTTGTCAGATATCAGAATCTCTCTTTCCACACTAGGAGATCTGATGTGGTAGTCATAATCCTGTGGGATATCAGAGACACTTTGATCCTCCCCCTCAATGTTGGAGCTAATCCCAGTAGTGATAGGTGTCTGGGAGGGGATAGGAGTGTTCAACTGATCCAGGTTGTTGTCAATAACAAAAGTGGGGCTATCTGGGGTGGTTTCCATAGGAATTGGCTTTGAAAGAGAGTGCACCCGGGGAGATTGGTGTTGTTCAATAGAAACCTTTTCAAATGAAAGAGGTTCTAGAGATGTGTCTGCCCCTACAATGGTTGCTCCAGGATCCTGTTGAGAGGAAACCTGGGCGGTTTGAGCTGGTAGAGTCTGATGGACCACTGGTTGACTACTCCCAGTGACCATGTCATGCCTTGGTGAGGCATGGGCAGACTCAGGGGACTCATTTCCCTGAGCAGCCTTTTTGGGCTTTTTGGATTTTGGTTTGGTGGGGACTTTGGATTTGGAAGTAGAAGTGGAGACTGTGGGTTCCCTCTGCTTGGGTTTTAGCTTTCGGGCAGCCTCTTTTAGAGTAAGGTTAGATTTGTGTCGGGAATATACTTCCAACAAAACTGCTGGAGCAGAGATCCCTTGACCAACAAGGCCATTTTGCTGAAGCTGTTTCTCTATGATGGCCATGATAAAACGTGGATAGAGTAGCCATCTAGAAGAAACAGGCTTAGCAGCATGTTCAGTTAATTCAGAAAACAGAATTTGAGAAAAAATTAATTTTTGAGATTCAAGGATTGAATACAATACCTGTTGCCACCTGGAAGACATTTGGTCCCATGAAGAAGACTTCGGAGCCAAGCATATGTTGATCATATGAAATATCAGGCGCTCTGGGTCAATGAAGTCCTTCTTGAAAAGTGTTGAGTCACTCAAGTCACCCTGGTATTCATGACGTGTAAAACAGAGGTCAGTTGCGCTCTTAGGAAATTGGGTGACCAGATTAGCATCATCGAGCTGAAGAACCTCCCTCAGTTCAGCTGGGCTTATGTGCACGTTATGACCATTGACAATGGACCGAAGAGAGATTACTCCTGTGCCAACATTAATCAGTTCCACATTCATCCAGAATTGATGAATAGAGTCGACATATAGGGTTGGATTGATGAGAAAAGCAGTTTTGAATTGAGAGGCATTCATCAAATCCACAGCTTCATCAAACTTTGACCAGAAAGAGGATTTGGTCAGATAGGCAATAGAGTTATGACGCGGTTTCAAGGTTATGGACGCCATGGATGCAAAGACTGGAGAGGGAAAATAGGTTTTTGAAAAAGATGGAAAGTTCTGAGAAAGTGATAATGAAACAACTGAAGAAGGTTGAGTTAAATAGAGAAAACAACAGAGGTTAAAACAACTGAAGAATTAAAATTACTCATCAGGTGTTGTCGACAATTTTGTTCAGCAGTTGTTTTCATCAGTTGTTCATCAGACTTTGTGGAAATTTTGTTCATCAGAACTTGTGAACGATGTGTTCATCAGCACTTGTAAACAAGTTGTTCATCAGAACTTGTAAACAATTTGTTCATCAGAACTTGTAAACAATTTGTTCATCAGAACTTGTAAACATTGTTTGACCATCAGTACTTAGTGAATCAATACTCATCAGTACTTGTAACTTAGAGTATTAGAAAAGGTCATATCTTTCCTTGAATCAGTACTTTTGATATGTATCAGTATATACTGAAAATATCAAAAAGTTTCAAGGTAAAAAAAATTTATTTGAAAAGAACAATTGAAAATATTTTTGGGTTTTTGAAAAACCAACCTATTCAAGTTGCAGCATATCAAGCCTTAGAACTAAATTTTGAAAAGTTGAGGTGTCTAAAGGCTTAGTAAAGATGTCTGCAAGCTCATCAGCACTAGGAACAAACTTTGGATCAATCAGACCCTTTTCATAACAATCTCTTATAAAATGATGTCTGATCTCAATGTGTTTAGTCCTAGAGTGCTGAACTGGATTCTTGACAATACAAAGAGCTGAAGCACTATCCATTAACAATGGTGTCTTCAGTTCTTTGATGCCATAATCTAAGAGTTGAGACTGAAGCCAGAGAATTTGTGAAGTACAACTTGCAGCAGCAATGTACTCGGCTTCAGCAGTGGAAGTGGCTACAGATGTTTGTTTCTTACTTTGCCAAGAAACCAGACAATTTCCTAGAAATTGACACCCACCAGAAGTAGATTTTCTTGAGAGTTTGCATCCTGCATAGTCACTATCAGAAAAAGCAACTAGCTTGCAGGAATGTCCAGTGGAGTACCGTATTCCCAGAGATTGAGTACCCTGTAAGTATCTGAAAATTCTTTTCACAGCAATCAGATGAGATTCTTTAGGTGCAGCCTGAAATCTAGCACAGACACATGTGGCAAACATAATGTCTGGCCTTGATGCAGTTAGATACATCAAAGAGCCAATCATACATCTATAAAGAGTTTCATCCACTGAAGTACCTTTCAGATCAGCATCAAGTTGTGTGGTGCTGCTCATGGGGTTTGAACATGGTTTACAGTTTTGCAAATCAAATTTCTTTAACAGCTCTTTTGAGTATTTTGATTGGTGAATGAAAATTCCATCAGGTTTTTGTTTAATTTGAAGACCCAAGAAAAACTGTAGTTCCCCCATGGCACTCATTTCAAAATTTTTGGTCATAAGCTCAGTGAAAGCATCACACAACTTTAGATCAGATGAAGCAAATATAATGTCATCAACATAAATTTGAACAAGTAGCTTATGTTGTCCTACATTCTTTATGAATAAAGTTTTATCAATGGAGCCTCTAGTGAAATTATTTTTGAGAAGAAAAGTGGATAAAGTGTCATACCAGGCTCTAGGTGCTTGTTTCAGCCCATAAAGAGCTTTATCAAGCTTGTACACCCAATCAGGATGTTTATTGTCCTCAAAGCCTGGAGGTTGACACACATACACTTCCTCTTTTATTTTACCATATAAGAAAGCACTTTTGACATCCATTTGAAAAACTTTAAGTTTATGTAAGGCAGCATATGCTAAGAACAACCTAATTGCTTCTAGTCTGGCTACAGGGGCAAAAGTTTCATCATAATCAATACCTTCTTCCTGAGAAAACCCCTGTACAACCAGTCTAGCTTTGTTTTTAATGATTTGACCATTTTCATCTGTTTTATTCCTAAACACCCATTTTGTGCCTATTGCACACTTACCTGGAGGTAGAGAAACCAGCTCCCAAACTTGTTGTTTCTTGAACTGCAACAACTCCAACTGCATTGCCTCCACCCAGCCAATGTCTCTAAGTGCTATGTGATAGTTCTTTGGCTCTTGTTGACTTACAAATAGAGCATAAAGACAAAAGTTGGATAATTGACTTCTTGTGGAAACACCAGCAGAAATATCACCAAGAACTTGAGATAATGGATGATCCTTCAGTTCTTGATATGGAATAAGATCAGTGCAAGTGTTTGCTGGAGGAACAGATGCTGCAGTTGAAGAAGATTCAGGAAATACAGCAGCAGGAATTTCAAAGGATTTAGAAGATGCCAGAATTTCATCAGCATTTGTATTTGGAGCAGCAACTGGAGCAGGAGGAGCATCAGATTTAGCAGATAGTGGCAGATTATCACTAAATCTGAACAGATGATTACTTTCATCTTCATCATCAGGACTTCCTTGTGTGGTTTCTGTAGAAGCTTGTGGTGGATCTGCAGTAAGTACCTCATGTGCTTCAACATTAGGCTCAACTGGAAATTCATGTTGCAAGATGTTAAGATCAAACATTTCAGCAGGATTTTGAGGAATGGGATCTTTGGGACATTCATTGAATTTAACATGAAGAGTTTCTTCAACAATCTTTGTTCGACAATTGAACACTCTATAAGCTTTGCAAGTTGAAGAATATCCAACAAAATATCCTGCATCAACTTTGGAATCAAACTTTGTGAGTTGATCTTTGGTGTTAAGGATATAACATGGACACCCAAAAGCTCTGAAGAAGGAAATCAAAGGAGTTAGATTGTGAAGTATTTCATATGGAGTTTTCAACCATCTTTGATTTACTAGAACCCTGTTTTGCACATAGCAAGCTGTGTTGATGGCTTCTGCCCAGAAGGTCAAAGGCAGACCAGAGTCAGCCAGCATTGTTCTGGCAGCTTCAATCAAGGTTCTATTTTTCCTTTCTACAACTCCATTTTGTTCAGGAGTCCTGGGAATACTGTACTGCCTCTGAATTCCCTTTGATAGATAAAATTCATCTAAAATGTGATTTCTAAATTTTGTGCCATTATCACTCCTTACACACTTGACAGGTATAGAATATTTCTTTTCAACATACAACACAAAGTTCATAATAGCCTTGGCAACCTCACTTTTTGAGTGCAAGAAGAAAGTCCAGACAAACCTTGAGTAGTCATCTACAATGACTAGACAATACTTCTTCTTTGCCATAGACATTATCTGAACTGGCCCAAATAAATCCATGTGCAACATGTGCAAACAACTGGTGGATTTGGAATCTCCAATTGGAGGAAAAGAGACTTTGTGTTGCTTTCCTTTCAAGCATGCAGTGCAATTCTCATCACAACTAAAATCCTTTAAGGGAAGACCTCTAACCAATCCATGCTTCACCAATTGATTCATGTTTTTGATGTTCACATGACCTAATCTTCTATGCCACAGATTGGACTCCTGGAAAGAGGCCTTAGAAAATAAACAAGGATGACCCTTGACAGAGATTTTCTTAGATAAATCAAAGGCATATACCTTTCCCACTCTGTTAGCCTTAAGGAGTGTATACTCATCTAAGACTTTGCCAATCAAAGGCATCACATCAGAAAATAAAATCCTACAATCTTGCTTAGTGAACAGAGAAACATGACCCTTATCACACATTTGACTAACACTCAGAAGATTATACTTAAGATTCTCAACATGATTCACATCATCAAACCTAATCTCACCATTTGTTACCACACCTTTACCTATAATGTAACCCTTAGCATCATTTCCAAAGGATACAAATCCCTTCCTTCCAGTGAAATAATTATGAAGGATAGATCTGCTCCCAGTCATATGCATGGATCCTCCACTATCAACATACTAGATGCTATTTTGGCATGCTGAAGGATCCTGCATACAACAACACACTTAGTTAGACTTTTGGACCCAAACCATTTTGGTTTTGGGTCTGTTAACACATGATGAAACAAAAGTAACATTGTCAGTTGAAGCAACACTTGAAGCATTCTTATCAGAAGATTTTGCTTTGACTTTTGATTTTGATTTCTTTTTATGAAATGAATCAACAGATGCCTCTGCCAGATTGACTTTTCCTATCAGTTGTTGCATCATTAGCATCAGTTGATTATGATTTTGAGTTATAATTTTGATTTCATCAGACACATCAGAACTTGATTTTTTATTTTTGTGTTTGATCATTTTAGTGTCTTTAATCAAATGAGATGCTGTCAAGTGTTGTTTCCCTGAATCTGGAACAATCCCTTTTCCTTTCTTGGATGTACTTGAGTTATTTCCTTGTAAGGATTTTCCAGATTTTGAAACTACTGATGATTCTGGTACAAACTTTGAACTGAATTCATGTTTCATTTTGAGTATGTTCTTGTTTTTATGCTTGATTTTGTTGAATTTAGAACCTTTTCTGTACCAGCATTCATCAGTTGAATGATTAAACAGCCTACAAATTTCACAAGGCACCCTCTTTTTCTTTTCCTTGTGATTGTCTACAAGTACTGATGGCTTAGAGACTGAATTTTTGTTCTTCAGTACATTTGAAACATCAGTATTTGTAGACAAATTGACAACAGCTGATGTGTTGACAACATCTGAAGAGTTATGCTTCAGCACTTGAGTATCAACACATTCACCAACATCAGTTGTTGCAGTATCAGCTTTTTCAACAACTGCTGATGAGTGACTTTGACTTATTAAAAGTCGTGCATCATTTTCTCCAGTGCCATGCCCATCTGACTTAACCAGCTTTAAATTTAATTCATTTGAAACATTTTCATCAGGATCAATCTCAATTAAAACACTATCCTGACCTATGTCATCCTGGATAACATTTGTACATCCAAGAGAATAAGAATAGGTTTCAATATCCATAATTTCAGATTCATATTTGCATGCACTTGAATCACTTTCAAATGATTCATCAGCATCAGACTTTGCTGAGGACTTGGTGAATTGGTATACACTGTCCCCTTCAGACTCACAGTTAAGATTCTTTGGTGTATAATCAGCTGGGGGGGCAGTGTGATTGTATCCAATACCAAACTTCACATTGGATGCTGTTTGCTTGTTTAACAGCAACTCAAACCCCTTGCAAGATTCAACCCATTTTGCACATTCTACTTGGGTTGCTGCAAGTGTTTGTTTCAAATCATTGTGTTTTACAAGCATGACTTCCACCCTAGCCTTTTCATCAGACAATTGACACTTGAGTTTGTAAATTTCAGACTCTTTTTCATTCAAAACTTTCTCAAATTCAGTTTTATTCTTTGTCATGACCCTTTCTAAAGCCAACTTCTCATTGATTAACTCAACATTGATTTCTCTAATGGAAGCAAATGCTGAAACACAAGACTCTGAACACAACTTAGCTTTGGATTCAGAGGATACCTGTGATGTTGAAGAAGATTGACAAGAGTTGTCAGTTGAATCAATAGCCATCAATGCAAGATTTCCAAAAGGATTGTCTCCACCATGTGGACCATTTTCAGAGTAAGGCTGCATGTTGAAGTCAGATAAATCATCAGGTAGGCTACTCCAATCAACTACTCCAGGAGTAAAGAAACTCTGATGATGTTGTTGTTGAGGCTGTTGATTGGTTTGTGATTTGCTGGGATCAGGAAGAGCAGGTGATTGTGAAGGAATTAATGCTGGAGTGTGTGTAGGTTGAGGCATGTAAAAACAAGGATATGGATATGGCATAGGATTTTGTGGAACAAAGTGAGCTGGATAGAATTGTTGTTGACTAGTACCAGAAGATTGTGGTCCTTTGCTTGATGTGTTGTTGCTTGGAAAAGTCACAAAAGGTGCAGCAGAGTTAGAACCAGTAGATTTGCACTCTCTAGCAAAGTGACCAAGTCTGTGACACTTATGGCACCTCAGCTTCCCTTTGTCAAATCCAACTTTGGTTTTGCCAGATAATCCAGGGAACTTTCTTCCTGTTCGTTTATAGAACTTTTGTGATCTGATGTTGATTAATGCCATTTGACTCAAAATGTCCATCTCCTCTAGATCATCATCCAGAATTCCTTTCAAATCATCCATCACAAAACACAAGTTATCACCATAATTTCCTGCATTACCATCAACTCCAACAAAAGCATGTTCAGAATTGTTAGTAGAAAAATCAATATGTTCATCATAAGAACATTCAGACCCATTAAACTCTGACTCCTGACCTATCAAAGCAGTGTTACCAGGAACAAAATCATCAGCAAGTTTTCCAGATGAAGACAGTTTTCTCTTCTGTTCTACCTCTCTCTCAAAAGTTAAGAGTTTCCCATGTAATTGGGTGAGAGATAGATTTTCCAGATTAGCATTAGAGCGTAGGACAATTGTGTATGTGTCCCATCTCTCAGGCAGTGATCTAAGAAATCTGTTATTCATCTGACTATTAGTATATTCTTGCTTAACCATTTTCAACTCAGAAATTAAACATGAGAACCGCTCAAATTGTTGAGTCAATGATTCACCCTTTCTATGAGAAAAGGTCTCATACTGCTGAGCAAGGATTTCTCTAGTGTTTGCTAAAACCTCATCTGTTCCACCGAATTGTTCTTTCAGTGCAACCCAGAGATCATGAGCAGTATCATGATGCATCAAGCCAGAATAAATCTCATTCGGCAAGGCCATGGCCAGAATACCATGAGCTTTAGCATCAATTTCAAACAATTTAATATCCTCATCCGAATACATATCCGAAGATTTCGGAATCATTAGTTTAGTTTCAGGATCAGTGATCATGGGTTTATACGGACCATGCACTACAGATTTCCAACATCCTGCGCTGTTAATCGACAGGTGATGTAGCATTCTACGTTGCCAAATGTTGTACTCACTCCGCACAAGCATCGGAGGCTTGGTTGCGGAGCCTGTATTGTGCGGATCATTGTTTGGAGTTGTCATGATCACAGATTCAAACAATTACTCACAAACTAATGCAAATTTCAATCAATTGAATCAAAACAGATCTATATCGAAAGACAAATCAACAGAAGTTAATAGAAAACTTCAATCTATAACAAATTCTTACTAATCAGCTAATTCGATCAACTAGAGAACAAATTTGAGCAGTTTCAGAGATCAATTGTTTAATCGATCAATGATTAACCTTCTCTGATACCAATTGTAGGATCAGATGTTCTCAAATGATTCAATATTAAAGTATAGCAGCGGAATTCAAAATTGAATTAGCACAATAATAGCAAGAACAGAGTTCATTCAATTAAACAGTAATCGCACAATTTTGTTATAGAGAGAGAGTTTCTGCAAAAGGAATATTTCATTCAATTCGCTAACTTCGTTACATTACAAAATTGTCAACTGCCCTTATATAAAGACAGTGACGTCTGATGATGTCACATGATGTTGACACCTAACAGACAAAACAAAACAACTGAAATAACTAAACTACTGAGAATGTCTACAACATCTGAAGACATTCTCTTACAACTACTGAAGCAATAAAACTACTGAAGTAATAAACTAAAACATCTGATGAGTAAACTACTCATCAGACTTTTACAAGAACTGAAAGAAAACTACTGAAGACTAAACTACACACTACAACATCTGATGACTTAAACTTCAGCTGTTGTATATCTCTTCAGATCTTGTATCTTCTGTACATTGAATGTCAGCCGTTGTGTTCTTCTTCAGTTGTTATAAGTGCTGTGAGACTTAGAGATTTTTCTGATCAGGCTCATTGGTTCTTTTAGTCCAACACTTTATATAAGTTGAGAGTGACACGTGTACGATTTGATAATGAGATTGAGTTTAAGAATCATCAAATGGTGGATTTTTGTAATTCCAAAGGCATTCAGCAGCAGTTTAGTGCACCTTATGAGCCGCAGATGAATGGTGTAGCTCAACGAAAGAACAGGACTTTGATTGAGTCTTCAAGGACAATGCGAGCTGATTCTAAACTTCCCATTACTTTTTGGAGTGAAGCTGTGGGTACAGTTTGTTTTACTCTTAACATAGTTTTAATTGTTAAAAGACACAATAAAACTTGTTATGAATTGCTTCATAATCGAAAGCCTAATTTGGAACATTTGGAACCTTTTGGGGCTCCTTGTACAATGCTAAAGAAAGATTCAAAATTCAATTCTAAAGTTGAAGAGGGTTTCTTTCTTGGCTATATTCTTCCTAACAAATGTGTGTTTAACAAACGTACGGGTGTTGTGGAATTATGGTATCATGTGAATGTTCAACGACATACACCTATACCAGACAGAAAGGGTCCAGATTGGCTTTTTGATTATAATAGATTGTTTGATTCTTTTAATATGTCTTCAATTGTTTCTGATGATCAAATAACTTTACAAATGTTGTATGATTTGTAGAATTCAGAAGAACAAGGTATTTCTCATCAATCTGAAGATGGAATTAATACATCACACGAGGAAGGCACTTCAGAAGTAATTAATGATGATTGGTCATCTGATGATGATAATAATGTTTTTGAAGATGCTATTTCTCACAATCAAGATACTGATAAGAATATTACTAGTTTGGATCATGATGTGGTTGTACCGCTATTGCCTGTCACACGTGTTCATGTTAGTCATCCGATTGCTCAGATCATAGGAGATCCAACTGCAGGAGTATAGACACGACATCAACTCACAAGTGAAGAAAGTATGTATGTGGAGTTAGAGAAAACTCATGGCAGTCAAGAGCTCTGGATGCCTTCCACATTTATTTCACAAATAGAGCCAAACACTGTGACTGAAGCTTTACGTGAGCCTGCTTGGGTGGAGGCGATGGAAGAAGAATTGAATCAATTTCGAAAGTTGGGAGTTTGGCATTTGGTAGATTTGCCAAAAGGAGAGAAAAAGATTGGTACTAGATAGGTGTTGAGATTTAAACAAGATGACAGAGGAGTAATTGTAAGAATCAAAGCTCGTTTAGTGGTTCAGGGTTTTAGACAAGTCGAAGGAATTGGTTATGATGAAATTTTTGCACCTGTAGCACGATTGGAAGCAATTAGACTTTTTCTTGCTTTTTCCCCTCATAAGAAGTTTAAAGTTTTTCAGTTGGATGTAAAATCTGCTTTTCTGTATGGTTCGTTGAAGGAAACAATGTATGTTTGTCAGCCACCGGGCTTTGAGGATCCTATCCATCGGGATCAGGTTTACGTCTTGGACAAAGCACTGTATGGTCTTCATCAGGCTCCGTGTGCCTGGTATGAGACTTTATCGACTCACCTTATTGAACACGGATTCAATAGGGGTCAGATTGGAAAAACTTTTTTTTTCCGGAAAAAGGGCAAGGACATTCTTCTTGTTCAGATTTAAGTGGATGATATTATTTTTGGATCTACCGATGAACAAATGTCTTTGGATTTCAAGGAGGTGATGATTGATAAATTTGAAATGAGTGCTTTGTCAGATATAAAATTTTTTCTGGGATTACAAGTTGATCAAACTGATAATGGAATTTTCACTCATCAGACAAAGTATTGGAAGTTTGATGTATTTGACTGCCTCAAGACCAGATATTGTTTTTGCTACAAGTATTTGTGCAAGATATCAATCTAAACGTAAGGTGTCACATATGATTGCATTTAAGAGAATACTTAGTTATTTGAAGGGTACACCAGACACGGGTCTGTGGTATCCTAAGGATGATAGTTTTTCCTCAATGCCTACAGTGATTCTGATTATCGAGGATGTAAGACTAATGCAAAGTCTACAACTAGTCGTGCACAATTCTTGTGGGAACGTTTAGTTTCTTGGCAGTGTAAAAAGCAAACATCTGTGGCTACCTCAACTTGTGAAGCTGAGTATATCGCTGCTGCCAGTTGTTGTTCACAAGTATTGTGGATACAACAACAAATGAGAGACTATGGTTTGAATTATCTTAAAACCCCAATTCATGTTGATAATGAGGCTGCAATTGCTATTACTAAAAATCCCGTGTATCATTCGTGTTCAAAACACATTGATATTAGGTTTCATTTCATACGCAATTGCTATGAAAATATACTTATTGATGTGGTGAAGATATATACAAATGAGCAACGAGCAGACCTTCTCACCAAGGCTTTTGATAAAAATTGTTTTGAGTATTTACTCAAATTAAATGGCATTCGGGTCATGGGTGAGGTTATTTCAAATCAATTTCCTTCATAATTAATTTTATTGAATTCACATCAGATATTTTATTTTTTTGTGTTTTAGATTTTAGGGGGAGAAAATTTGAAAAATCAAAAACATTTGAAAAATCAAAAATACAAAAACATTAAAAATTTAAAATTTGGAGAAATTGATTCGACCTAATGAGATATGATAGTACATTGTAGTAATCGGAAGCACATTTGTATCATACTATAATTTAAACATAAAGAGCATTTACAATTACTTAGTATGATATGTTGGTAGGTTTATAACTTAGTTAAGATAACATTAGACAAAATTATGATTATACTTTGCAGGAAACAGTTGCTTAGAACACAGTGCTTAGCTTTGTCCTGAATGAGTGGGTGTTAATCTTACAATATGTTTCTTGATAACAAATTACTAAATTGCTAGTTTTTTATCATGTGTTCAATTTTAAAAGAAATTATAAATTTTGTTTTTCTTTTTATTTTAGTTTAAAGTTGAAACATTCTCTGCGTATACTTACGTATCGACCTGATTGTTATAGCTTTAAACAATTCAAACTTGTTTTCTGGGTTTGATTGAGTTTTGGACAATCTCTGCGTATATGAGAATATCGATCTGATTGTTAAAAGCTTAATCTTAAATTATTGTTTAGTTCACTTTCTAGATCATTTGAGCATACGAAAGTATCAACCTTGATTCCAAGATTTTGAAAAATTTCATTTTGTTTTATATTCTGTTGTTTTTCAAAAAGAAATTCTGTTTTGTTTTAGCATGATCAAACTAGTTAAATTCGAATTAAATTGTTTCAAGGACATTATTGTTTGTTTAATTTTTCACAAAACGGGGATGTGTTCAAGTAAATGGAGAACATAAAGTATTTGATGGTTTTGGTTTCAATTGATATCTTAACTAAGTAATTAAATTTAAATTGAATTTAAATACTGGCAATCATCTTTGAATTGCAATTTGCTAATAAATATATACATTAATTCAATCAAGTTGTGTTGATGATTGGAATGCAATACGATCTCATGTTTGTATCTTTCTCACCAAAAATATGTGTTTGTTTTGTTTATTTTCATATTTCATGTTAGCTTTATTACATTTGTGGTGTGTTTGATATAAAATTTGAAATATCCAAAAAGATTTTTTTTTATATCTGATGTTAAATCAATAATTTTTGATTATTTGTTTTAACTCTGAAACACCAAAGTGTTGGCTTGTTTGAAATTTTAAATAAACTTGATTTTTCTAAAATTTGAAATTGTTGAAACAAACATTGATAGGTTCGTTCAATAGGTTTGCAGAGAGGTTCGTTCAACAGGTATGTTGAAAGGTTCGTTTGATAGGTTTGTGGAGAGGTTCGTTCATCAGGTTTCCTGAGAGGTTCGCTTTAATAGGTTTGCTAAGAGGTTCGTTCAAAAAGGTTTGTTCATAGGTTCGTGTGAAAGTAATGAAGGTATAAATGTGAATGTTCAAGATTGGATCTAAATCCAAGATGCGGGGAAGAATTGTGAGTTATGGATATTTTAAAAACATTCTAGGAATTATGAAGATTAGAGGATGTTATGTAGTGAAAAGAACAGATGGATCACAATATTTTTGAAAAGCATATGATCTTATGTCTTTACCTTCCTTTTTGTGCATGCAGTTGTCAAGATTGAAAATGATAAAGCCTATTCAGACTAAACACAATGAAAGATTTGAAAAATTGTTGAAGAAGGAAGCCAAGATAGGATTGAATTGGTTGGTTCCTCAATTTTCAATGCTGAAGCATAACTCTTATGTTTATCCAAAGCCAAAGGTTTATTCCAGACCACGGTTGAGAAATATAGAACAAAACTGGAATTCTTATTTCAAATTTTGGTTCTATGATGAAAATTCTTCTCAAGCAGTTATTTTGTTAAGAATAGATGAGAAATGGAGAGTTATAAGATTGCTTGATCCTATTTGGCTGGTTAATTGTTCAAAACAAGACATTGACCTTCTCAATGAAGCTAAAATTTATGCAAGTGAAGGATTTCATGACGTTGGTGTGAGTTATAAAGATATGGCTTTTCAATTTCAAACTATAGCAAGGATGTGTTTGGGAATTCATTCTTGATGCAACTGGGAAGATGTGAATTATCTGTATGTTGCGATAATGGAATTGTAGAAAGAGATTGATGATAGAGATGCAAAGATTGAAGCTCAACGTTTGTCAATGATTCCAAAGTCAGTGGTTATTTGTGCTGAAGACAATGTATGTCAAGATCAATCGTCGAGTGGGACCCAGATTAATGGTTGAAGATCAAGACTTTAAAATTTTGAAGCAACTATTAAGGGGAAGTTTGTTAGGTCATTTTGTAATAGTTTGCTTTCAAAAGCTTTTAAGTTAAGTTAGGTTTTTGCTAGGTTCATCTCGCCCACGAGACTAGGCATGTGTTGTAAAGGTTCGGCGAACCTATTGATATGTATTGTAGAGGTTCGTCCAGTGAACCTAAAGGTTCGTCTGGCGAACCTGTTGGTTCGGCTAGGTTTGTCTGATATGTGTATAAATTGTAGGTTTGTCTGTATTTTGTGAAGTGTGACAGATCAGAGAGGGTGAGAACCTGTGTGAAGTTAAGATGATTGTAAAGATATGAGTGTTCTGATTTCATGTTCTTGTAATATGATTTTTATCAATGAACATGATATTTATAATAATGATTATGTATCTTTGATTCATATAGATTTAATCTAGACTCCACATAGATTGAATTGATAATAGAATTCTGTTGATTGATCCAGACAAATCTAAATCTACATTGGTACGTTTATTTAATTAACCTACATAAGCTATTCTCAATCTATTTAATGAATATTACTTTCTTAAAATAAATTTACAATCACTTTTCCATTAGTTCATTTACTTTTCTTATTTAACCCATAATTTATATATTGTAGAGCCTACCAACACATTCACATCTTAGAAATATATATATATATATATATATACATATAGTTTATAATATTTCTTTTCATAAGAAAAACAAAATAGAGTGAATCCTATCATTTTCAAAATTTAGACTAGAACTGATATTTATTCTTGAAAATCAATCATTCCAAGAGACTGAACTAAAAACTCAAACATTGAAGTATCCAAAAGTTTAGTAAATATATCAGCCAACTAGAATTTAGGATCAACTTGAACAAGATTTATCGATCCTTTTTCAGCATTGTCCCTCGAAATTGATACCTTATTTCTATATGTTTTGTTTTCGAATGTAGAACTGGATTATTATTTATAAAGATGACAGCAAGATTTTCTATATATAAAGGAGTTTTAAGAAAACTAAAGCCAAAATCAAGCATCTGGTTTGAATCCAGATAACTTGACAGCAACTGTCACGCCCCAAGTCGACGAGATGGATCGACTTTCCCGTCAGGCAGAATGGTCAAGGGGCAAAATATGGTGTGATAATCGGGATGATCAGATTGAATACATAGCATCAACATTTTTGAATAACTAAAGCACAATAATATTAAACTAGGATTACAAAGTTAAATTGCAATTGTAATGTTTGATAATTAACTAAGTACACCCATCAAAAGAATCACGAGTTCACAATCTTGTAACTGTACAAGATATATAAATGATTCACAAGTGTTTAACAAAATATGTTCTTCCCAAACGCTACTAGGTCCTCTATCTGGGCATCCTAGTATGGAATCCTCATTCTTAACTTGTTGTCCATCACCTGAGAAAACATGTAAGAAAACAAGGCCAACCAATGGTTGGTGAGTTCATAAAGTTTAGTATTAGAAAATGAGTTCTACAAACAAATTTGGTAACAACCTTAACCTCACCAATAACACCTATCGCATCCAACCAAGTATGCTTATATATAGTGCCTACGTAGGGTCAAGCTTACTGCCAGCCCAGCCGCTAGCCCACCACATACCAGACCACATATGATATTGTTATTAATGATAATTAAGCGTTTTACCAATTCCAACAAACCTTCTCAAGTAACAACCTTAACCTCATCAACAACACATATCATATCCAACCGAGTATGCTTATATATAGGGCATACGTAGGGTCAAGCATACCGCCAGCCCATCTGTTAACCCACCACATGTAATATTGTTGATAATGATAATTAAGCATTCCAATTCCAATCACAACCCACATTCAAAGGAGTTTTAAGAATTTTGATTGACTGATTTCGAATTCATTAGAGTTTGAAAACCAAGTTTGAGTTCACATATGTGGACGATTGAATACTAAAGGGGAGTGACTCCTAGAGACACTCACGGAGGCATACGGTACCAATCCACAGAAATAACTCGAATGTGACTTTCAGCATCGGTGCATAGTTAGAGGGTACCCATCAGATGACACTTGGTCAACTGAATGGTACCATAATCATCCTAGCCACTCGTCACAAAACTTAAGTGTTGACAACGAAGAACACTGAATGACTAGAGAGGCTTGACAAAATGCCAACGCATGGATTCAAGTCAGTCTGTCTTACGAAGTGCAGAATGATCTAGAATCAAGTTTCACATATTCCCCGTACCATGTGCACATGTACCTGCTTCCCAACCAGAATCCCATTCCTCATACTTTAAGAGTTTAAATCATTCTACTTTTCAATTTTACAAGTATATGAGTTCGTAAGTTTACAAGATTTCAAGTGTCTAAGAATCCCAAGAATAAAGTTTCAAAAGGATCTAATAATCATAAAGTATGAGTTTAAAAGTTTTCAAGTATCATAAATGTATAAGTCTAAGAGCTTTTAAGAATCACATGTTTCTTGAGTTTAAAGAATCCAAGTTTAAGAATAAAGCATACAAGTATTGAGCAAAGACATAAGAGTTTTAAGAAACATCTAAACATTTTCAATAAATATTTATACATGTTTCTCAGTCCCTGTCACACCCCGAGCCGGCGGGCAGGATCTACTTTCCTGTCGGGCGGAAGGTTCTCGGGGCGTGATATCGTTTGATAATCGAAATGATCAGATTGTTTGCATAGCACATCATGTATAAATGAGAAATGTTGATCATGACAATGATATAGAATTAAAAAGTTAAATTACAATGTATCGTTCATAATTTAACCATGTAATTCTAACCAAAAGAATAAGAAGTTTCTATCTTGTACCTGTACAAGATCTACAAAAGATGATTCATTGTTTTGTCATTCCAAAAGTATGCACGACACAAAATCTAGCTAGGTCTTCTAAAAGTCCACTAGCTATGTTCCCGATGCTGGTGACTAAACCTGTTCGTCACTTGAGAAAACATGCATTTAAATCCATGATAGTGCATTTGGTACCGTACAGGTAATGTCTCCAAATATTTAAAGCGAAGACAACAGCTCCCGGTTCTAATTCATGTGTAGTGTAATTCTTCTCCTGTATCTTTAGTTGTCTTGATGCGTATGCAATAACTTTGTCTCGTTGCATTAAAACACAGTCGAGTCCCTGACGGGAAGCATCACAGTATACCACAAAGTCATCATTGCCCTCTAGGAGTGTTTAGATTGGAGAATTGCACAATCTTTGTTTCAATGTTTGGAATTCGTCTTCTTGTTTCTGTGTCCACACGAACGGTTCACTCTTCAGTGTGAGTTTGGTGAGAGGCAAGGCTATCTTAGAGAAATTCGAGACGAATCTCCTGTAATAACCTGCTAATCCCAGGAATGATCTAATCTCTGTCGGTGTTGTGGGCACATCCCAGTTCTTGATTGCTTCAATCTTCGCAGGATCCACATGAATACCATTACTGTTAATCACATGACCCAAAAACTGAACTTTTCTTAACCAGAATTCACACTTGGAGAATTTGGCATAGAGTCGTTCATCTTTTAGGGGTTCCAAGATTTTCCTGAGGTGTTCTTCATGTTCTTTCTCGCTTCTTGAGTAGATCAGTATATCATCAATAAAGACAACAACGAACTGATCTAGGTACGGTTTGCACACCCGGTTCATTAAGTCCATGAACACTGTCGGTGCGTTCGTCAGTCCGAATGGCATCACCATGAATTCGTAGTGCCCGTATCGGGTACGAAAAGCCGTCTTGGGTATGTCTTCTTCTTGAATCCGAAGCTGATGATAACCTGAACGCAGGTCTATCTTTGAGAAGTATTGTGCTCCCTGTAACTGATCAAACAAGTCATCAATCCTCGGTAACGGGTACCGATTCTTGATGGTGAGTTTGTTGAGCTCTTTGTAATCGATGCACATTCTGAAAGATCCATCCTTCTTCTTAACAAAGAGAACCGGAGCTACCCACAGTGAGAAACTCGGTCGAATGAATCCTTTATCGAGCAGCTCTTGTAATTGATTGGACAGTTCCTGCTTTTCTGATGGTGCAAGTGTATAAGGAGACTAAGCTACAGGAGTCATTCCCGGAATCAAATCGATTCGAAACTGCACCGATCTCTCGGGTGGCAGTCCCGGTAAATCATCCAGAAACACGTCCGCATAGTCTTTCACAACTGGTACCTCTTGAATCTTGATTGCTTTCTTTTTTTCTCTACCACATGAGCTAAGAATGCGATACACTATTTTCGTAAGTACTTACGAGCCTTCATACACGATATTATCTTGACACTGCGGCTTGCTTGATCTCCATGAATTTCCAAGATCTGATCGTACTCCACTGGAATACGTAAGAGCTTTTTGGAACAGACGAAGTCAACTCTGTTAAGAGATAGCCAATCCATTCCGACAATGATATCGAAACTGCCCAGTTCCATCGGTATGAAATCGATGGAAAATGTGTGATCGCCAAGTGTTAGTGGACAATTTCTAAGTGCTGCGTCAACAATTATCTGTTTTTCGTTAGCTATCTCAATAGTATAAGGGGAGTCTAATGATTCCACAACATGATTAAGATGGCATGCAAAGTCGGATGAGATAAAACTCTGATCCGCACCAGTGTCAAATAATATGGATGCATAAAAGTCAGATAGGAGAAACGTACCCGTGATCACATTCGGGTCCTGTCGAGCAGCAGTATCTAAAAGGCTCTACCTCGTGCTACTTGAGCCCTTGGTTGATTCTTCTTGGGACAATCCCGAGAAAAATGTCCAGGTTCACCACAGTTGTAGCAAGACCTGTTATCAGCAGCAGCAGTAGTAGCTGCATTGTTGTTTCTGTTCTGGGCTCCTATGCTCCTGCATTGATTTGCCCAATGACCAAACTACCCGCAGTTAGTGCATTTTCTGCACAGGGTGTTTGGTGGATGATGATACTGACACCTGTTGCACAATGGTGCTGTGCCCGTGTAGGGCTTCTTGATCTGTAGAGGTGGTGGTTGATTGATCATCGGTGCTTGGGTGGTCGTAGCAAAGTTCCTGACCACCTTTTGTTTCTTAGTCGGGCGTTTGTCCGGCTTTCTTGAAGTTCCAATCTTTGCTGAGTCAGCTTCTTTCTTCAGAATCCTGGAGGCAACCATAACATCTATCAAAGTTGCTGACAGAGTAACAGCCATCTCCATGGTAGAAGGGTGGGCTGAAATCACATGCCCTTGGATACAAGCCGGCAGTCCACCGACATACCGCTCAATCCTTTTCTCCAGTGTTGGCACCATGTCTGGTGCCAATGTAGCTAACTCGTGGAATCGAGTGGTGTAGGCCAGATGCCCAGCACCAATCATGACAAGGTTGAGTAGCTCAGTTTCAACCTTCTTCAGCTCGTTTCTCGGGCAAAACTCCACCCTCAACATAGCCTTGAAATCATCCCAAGGCATTGACATAGCCTTATCTCTGCCCCTAGTCTGAACTTGTGCGTTCCACCATGTCAATGCTCGTTTATTGAATGAGCCAGCAACATACCTCACCCTATGCTAATCAGGACAGCCATTAATGTTGAGAGTTGTTTCTATCTTCTTGATCCATTGGATAAATCCGACAGCACCCTCACTGCCATTGAAACTAGGTGGCTTGCATCCTACAAAGTTCTTGTAGGAATAGTCCTGATGGTGTCCGGTATTACCGTTGCCTTCTCCAGATGAGTTGGCGATGTTGTTACTGTTACTACTGTTGATTCTGTTCATCATGTCTGGGATTACATCCCTCAGTTGAATGGTCAGCAGTGTGGCTAGTGCAATAGTGGCAGGATCCAACTCATGAACAGGTGGTGGTGGAGGAGGAGGTAGAGGTGGCGGTGGAGGAGAGTCAGGTGGTGTCGGTGTCGAAGAGTGTGGAGCTAAATCTTGTGGTGGTGGTGGCAGTAAAGCTGGTGGTCTTCTTGGCATCATTCTGATCTTAACCGAAAGAAAATCGGTTAGTGTTGTGATCAGACGCAGAGGACATATGCAAATAGAGTCTTATATTGTATGTTCTCTACATGAGGGTCCCTAGGTTATAGTCTAGGCCAAACCGTTTAAGCAATATGACCTATATTTCTCTATAACCATGGCTATGATACCAATCTGTCACACCTCGAGACAACGGTCTGGATCGACTTTCCTGTCGGGCAGAAGGTTCTCGGGGCGCGATATCGTTCGATAATCAAAATGATCAAATTGTTTGCATAGCACATGATATATAAATGAGAAATGCTGATCATGACAATGATATAGAATTACAAAGTTAAATTACAATGTATCATTCCTAATTCAACCAAGTAATTCTATCCAAAAGAATCAAGAAGTTTCTATCTTGTAACTGTACAAGATCTACAAAAGATGATTCATTGTTTTGTCATTCCAAAAGTATGAAGACACAAAATGTAGCTAGGTGTTCTAAAAGTCCACTAGCTATGTTCCTGATGCTGGTGACTAAACATGTTCGTCACCTTAGAAAACATGCATTTAAACAAAGTCAACACTAGGTTGGTGAGTTCATAAGTTTGATAATTGAAAACACTGATTTGTTCACATACACATTCACAATGTCATACATGTTACTTGTTACTGTCTGTTTCCTCTGTTCACACAATGGCCTCTCCATAGTTATATTTACATGTAGTATCTCACCCTATTAGCTATGCTTATATATAGGGCATATGTCGGGGAACAAGCCCCAACCAACATCCCACCACATACCTAATAGAACTTAACACCACTTGCAATACAACTACAGATACCCATTTTCATTTCACGTGTTCATCCTGTTTGATAATCACCCGTCCGTTTGTGTTCATCACCCATTGTATCATATGTAGAATAATATGGTATGAGGGGTTAAGTTATCAAACCGAAGTATTGATAAACCCTCAATGTGTTAAGGAAAAATAGATTATTTTAATCTGATCCTTGCTATTATTCTATTGCTTGTGGGGTTAACTGTTAATCACTTTAAATAATATATGTTCTCAACTTGAAATGCATAGAGCCTAAAAGAAATCCATTGCCCTGTCACCGGTCATACGTTACCGGCCAATGATGAATACGATCAACATACCAGCCTACAAGCCGGAGGTTTGTCAAACCTATGGTACCACTACGCTATCGTCGCTTTAGTCACGTAAACTAACTAGTCAGCGATTTGTGTGAGGGACTTACAATGATCAACTTGATTACATGGCACATGATTGAAGTGATATAATACAGACAATTCAGTAGTAATCAATTGTTGTGGTGTTCACCAATGTTGTTTGTTCTCAATGTTGTGTGCTCTCGTTGTTGTTAACAAAGTTATATAAGAACTTGTCTTATTATACATTGTTAGTTGTTTTGTGAATGATGTTGTTATCATGAAGTTACGTTATCATGATTATCATTCTTGTTGTTCCATATGGTCACGCTGTTGCCACTACAGTGTTGTAAGAGCTAGTCTTACTACATTTAGTTGACTCAGGTGGTGGATGATATTTGTCTCATGTTATCTTGTAGTCTGCACCGAGTTATAAGCTGAGTGTTATAAGATCTAGTCCTATTACACATAGCTAACTCCGGTGATGAATGATATTATGAAGATATGTTATCTTCATATCATTCTTGTTTGTTGTTGTTGTCATCATGTTCACCTGTGATAATCTCATTGTTTCTTCTTGTAAGAAGAATTAATTGTTATAAGATAAGATCTTACAACTACATTATTCTATTGTGTTGATGATTCATGAAGATAAATTATCATGTTCATCTTAGTTGTCTCTATCATACGAGCATGCATACAATGATAAACGATAATCAGTCAAGCAATATTATCTAAATCATAGTGTAAGCAATATGTTGAACTAAAACTTTTAAATAAATAAAAGATTTAGCATGTTTCTCAGCCCCGAGAGTTTAAAATCAATTAAGATTAGAAAAGGGGGCGTATGAACTCACCTTGTTGTTGTTGTGGTTGACTAAGTATAAACAAGAATGCACGTGCTCTTTGTTGCACTTAATATTGTTTTCACGATCCTATATTGATTTCACGTTGTTTGTAACTTATGAGTATAAGTTATAGAGGTTTGTGTGCGTGTATGTGTTAGCCCTAATGTTGGCTAACACACGTATGTCTCGGCCATCATCCGGCCCTTGTTCAATTGTCATAGATTTTACTAACACTTAACTATTTTAAGTTAAGTTTAGTAAATCTTGTTATTAGTCTTATGTTTCATTTGATTCATACCTTATCATGTTATATGTGACTTGAACCCCGTCATCGTTTTCTAAGTATGGACTTAGCTTGTAGTTTAAGGCTTTTCATGTTGTCCTTGATAATATTAGATTGAGTGTTACATAGTTGTTAGATAACCATGAACTATTCTTGTCAAAACTTAGTGTTTTAGAGGTTGTAAAGTTCCTTAAACCCAACCCTACCAACTTTGTAGTATTTTTAAGAAAATCCATGCATGTTATCAAATGAGCTTGATCAAAAGGGTTATGTGTATGTGTTGGGTTCTTATTTCGTGTAGGCCGTATGGTATGTGGGCCGAATGTATGTGTGGGCTGACTGGATAGACCGAATCAGCCATAGTGGGCCGAATAGTTTATTGGATCGAACGAGAGTGTGGGCCTAAGACGACTTAACATGGCCCGAATGAATGAACCTTGGCCGGTTGATTGTGACTTAATTCGGTCGAATGGTGATGAAGCTGGTCGAATGGCTCCTGTCCCGATGGAATGAAAAGCTTGGCACATTGGTTAGGCCGAATGTAGGTGGGCCGACAGAATGATGGTTCGGGCGAAGGTGGGTTAGCCGAATGAGAATACACCAAAAGGAGTTAGTTGGCCAAAGTGATTCGGTCGGGTGGTCAGCCCAGTCGACCCATGGCCTTTCGGCCAAGGCAGTCATTCGGCCTGATATGGGTTGGTCGCACACGGGTGACTTCCAACGATCTCTCAGCCCATTTCTATGGTGGTTTGAGGTGTGCAAGGATGGTTTTTGAGAGTGTAGGGTTCGTGGAAGTTGGTCTAGAACCGGTTGTGGGTTGTGGTTCAACATAAGGGTTAAGAAACCCTAATTTTCGTGATTTTCATGGCTCAATACCTCGATTTTTGCTGGATAACTTCTCAAATCGGTTGTACTTATACGTAGAGGAGATCAAGAGCTTCGATTTGGTCCAAAGATTGAGTGATTTCATCAAATATTGAGTGAGATATGGAGGTTTGAAGATTTGGTTTTCTAGAGAAAGAAAGAACCGGGAAAGTGAGTCTAGAGAGAGAAGGGTGTTAAATATGAAAGATGAACTCATTCAGGGTATTTATACCTTGAGGGTGTTCGGGTTCATTTCGTTTGCTCGGTTCTCGTTTTCGTCGCGTATCCGGAACGTAAAGCGCGTATTTTACGACTTTAAAAATAAAAGGTTTTATTTTCAGTTTTTATAGGTTGTAATTTCTAATAAATGTTTTGTATTTATTTTTCTTATTTTACTATTATTCGAATCATTTATCCATTTCGTTTCGTCAGATCGCGTCACCTTCGTGCGTATTCGTTCGAATCGTCACCCGAACGAACACGACGATGGTTTCGCTTTCTGACTTTTGTTTTCTACTTTTCAGTCATCATTGCAGAACGTGAAACTCACAGATATGTTTGTGTGAATTGTCACCCACGCAAACACACTGTCAGTTTGTTATTCTCAAACAATACTGAACTTGTGCTTTGAATTGTGTTTCCTCACTGACGGACTCAACTAAACTTCTTGTGTTCACATTATTTTCCTTGAATTCACATTGTTTTCATAATGAATTATCGGCCATCTGATTCCTGTCATCTATGGATATCAGATCGCAACCGATATGTTCTTGTCGTTTGTTTGTACACTGTTGTTTTCTCTTGATTCGTTGTATTAACTGTATACTCGATCTCATAGATACATATAGAATTCTGCGGAAAGCCATATTCGATGACCCTCGTTGTGTATCTTGATTAATTGGATTGGTTCTTTGTGAATTCCCATACGAAGGTTTTGTAGATGTGTCTCCGAGTAACTACAAACAATTGTTGTTCTTCGATAGTTGTTGTACTTACAGTATTTAAGTTTTCACTTAAACACGTACGACTGTTGTTTGTTTTCTGAGTTCTGTTATCATTCACACTGTTTACATATTGTATTTATACACAGTAAATAGTGAAAGTACACGTACCGTACGGAGTTGTCGGACGTTCAGGTACTGGATGTCACAGTCCCGAAGTAAAACTAAATAGTTTGGAAAGGGAGAAATGAACTCACTTGTGTTGTAGAATACTTGAATAATCTAAGAATGCGCTCGCTAGTCTGTTGTATGGATGGTAACTTCAACTCCTGATTTCATTTGTCATTGTTTCGTATCGTAAGTGTTGATATTGCATTTTAAATCCGAGTGCGTTACTAAGTGTCCTTATAGTTACTAGAGCGAGTTACTAAGTATTTAGTTCCATATTGCCTTATTAGCCTTACATCCTAAACCCTTACCCAAAACTAGTAAATATTTACTCATTTAAGCAGAATTTTGTGTTTAAGAGATATGGTTTAAGGTATAAGAAAAAGTTTTTTATAATCGGGTACATAACTATAACAGAAAGTTAATTTATTTTATAAAAATCTTATTTTCTTACCAAAATTTAAGTAATACCCTTTTTATATAAAATATAAGTTTAGTTATAAAATACAAAGTTTGAAAGGTTGAGACTTAGGTTAACTTAGTTGAGTCCAACCTAAGCCTTCAAAAGTCTCTTTCATGTTTGTTACATAAACTTAACCATTGTAATTGATTGATATTGTTCCCTCGACACTACTCTTGTAGGATTTGATATCCTAACATTAGTATCGACAATAGTTATGATAATATGGTTGGCCAAGTTGCATGCAATCACGTGATTACATGCAATGCACTTAGCCGATTTTAACCACCATAATTTCCATCCTTTTGAATAGAGAATTTCATGATTTTTTATCCTCGTTAGTCAAAAATCAATGTTTTATAAGGTATTAGATTGCAAAAAGTATTTTTTTAATCTCAAATCATTAGTATCGATGGTAAGTTAAACCGGGTAACACTCACCAAACCCTAATCTTACAATACTCGATACTACCTTCTTTAACTACCTTCTTTGACTCTAATTTCGATTCTAAGAAGTTGATTTTAAGTTTTCTGTACTTGGATTATGTTTTTTTTATTAATATCGAAGACCCATAACTAGTATCGATGAAGTTATAATGGCTAATATCGATGGGACACTCAAAACATCTCAATTGATACTGTCAATGTCGACCAGCAGCTTAATATTAGCTATATCGATGGTCATCACCTTCCACTCATGGAGACAGTCGAATTTGTTAGTGTCGAAGCAATCTAGGTTTGAAAGGAGGGCTATTAAGCATGATAGATTCGATGATTAAGAACCTTGAATAACAGCACATCGATACTGGTTGGTGTGGGTTTTTTTCGGTGCTTCTTGATGTTTTCCAACGAATCCAAACAATTTCGATCGTCCAAACGCTTAAATAGACAAGTTCCTTGAGCTCCTATCATTTTCGTGTTGATCCTAACTATTTTCAAGCGATTATACTGGTTACAAGTTCATGAGTCGAAAAAGTAGAAACCCTCAACAGTACCGACCTTTTCTCTAAATTTGCGAAGTATCTAGCTCGTTACACCTCCAACCTTTGTACTTTTGTGTTCTCATCATTCCCACAAACGTTTGACTACTAGAACATTAAATTAGGTGGAGAAATGAGGGAGTTATGGTGGTTTGAATGTTGATTAGAGAGAGTGTGTGGGCAGAAAATTTTGTGAGAAAGGGAAGTTTGGCTGAAATAAATGTGGGGAAGATGAGAATTTAGAACTTTTATTGACCGGGGGTGTTCGGGTGCGTTCGATTTTCCTCGGTTTCATTTAAACGCGTCGTTTCCGTAATTTCGCATAACAAAACGTTACGTTATTTAAAAATAGAAGTTTTCAAATTATTTTAGGTAGTAATTCCTAATAAATTATGTAAGTATCCTTTATTTATTTATCAAATTTCGAAAACGTTTAATTTATCTGTTTTCTCGAATCGTACTGTTTTAACACGCATTCGTATAGATCGTCACACGTACGAACATGATGACAACTGTACTTTCCAATTTGATTTTCTAATGATTAGACATCATTCAGAACGTTAAACTCACAGGAATATTCATGTGAATCGTTACCCACACAAATACACTATCAGTTTAATATTCACATAACGACGACCGTGATTGTTTTGATTATACATGTTCACATACGTTTATACATAATAATATCCTAACTAACATGCACATGATATTCTGTCATCGTTTAGCATTTTTGACTTGTCAGTATTGTCTCTGTGTGTGTTGCTTGTCAGTATTGAGTTTTCAATTGTTTGCCTTAATTGTTTCTCATAGAAGTATCAAAAATTTTTACCGAAGTAGTTTCCGTACAATTATCTATAGTACATTCCTATTCTTCCTAACTAATTTTCTGGCACTGGTGTTATAGCAACATAATGATGCAGCAATGTACTCAGCTTCAGCCGTAGATACAGAAACATTTGTTTGTTTCTTGCATTGCCATGATACTAATCTATTTCCCAAAAATTGACACCCACTAGATGTGGATTTCCTATCAAAATTACAACCACCAAAGTCATTATTAGTAGAGAAAAAATGATTAAAATCTCCATCCTTTGGATACCAAAGGCCCAAGGATGGTTTTCCTTTTAAGTATCTAAAAATTCTTTTTACAAAAATCAAATGTGCTTCTTTAGGGTTAGATTGACATCTAGCACATACACAAACTCCATACATCATGTCTGGTCTGCTAGCTGTTAGAAAAATTAGTGAACCGATCATTGATCTATTATATTTTTGATCAACAGAAACTCCATTTAGATCAAGATCTAGTTTTGTTCATGTATCAACAGGGGCACTAGCTACCTTTGAATCAGAAAGATTAAACTTAGCAAGAATATCACCAATATATTTGGATTGATGAATAAAGATTCCATATGGTGTTTGTTTCACCTGCAAACCAAGAAAAAATGTTAGTTCACCCATAGAACTCATTTGAAATTTAGAATGCATAAGTGATTCAAAATCCTTGCAAAGTTTAGAGTTTGTGGAACCAAAAATGATGTCATCTACATATATTTGAACCAGCAACAGATTTTTTACTTCTTTCTTCAAAAAAAGAGTCTTGTCTATTTTTCCTCTCTTGAAATGATTCTTCAGCAAATAATTTCAAAAGTGTCTCATACCATGCTCTAGGCGCCTGATGAAGACCATAAAGAGCTTTATCTAGCTTGAAGACCCTATAAGGAAAATTTGGATCCTCAAAACCTGGAGGCTGAGAGACATAGACTTACTCATGTAATTTGCCATACAAGAATGCTGAATTTACATCCATCTAATATACTATGTATTTCTTTGATGCAGCATAAGCCAAAAAGATTCTTATTACTTCAATTCTTGCTACTAGAGCAAATATATTATCAAAATTTATTCCTTCTTTTTGACTATATCCCTGAGCAACAAGACGAGCTTTATTTTTTATTATAATTCTTCTATCATCTTTTGTATTTCGGAAAACCCTGCGGGTACCAATGGGATACATTCCATTTGGAAGATCAACTAGTTCCCATACCTCTTGTTTTCTAAATTGTTGTAGCGTTTCTTGCATTCATTGCTTCAGGCCAACTTGCATCAGCAAGTGCATCCTTTATGTTCTTATTTGGGATGAAAAGCAAGAGTAAAGACAAAATTTGCTTCATGGGATGCACTTCTTGTTTTTCTTTGATTCATTGGAGATCTGCTTGACAGCCTCTGGAATAGTGCGGAATCCTATTCCAGGGTTTTCCAATCAAAACCAACAGCAACCGTGGGGATCCGAAGATGAAGGATGAATGTTTGAAGCAAGATCGAACACCACGGGTTAAGAATCGAAATTGGACAGCCAAGAACTGCTCAAAACTTCTAGGGTTTGACACTAGAGTACTCTGGGAAGAAGGAGGGCTCGAGAAAGTTGGTTTTGAATTTGTTTGAACTAGTATATATAGACTGTACTCATTAAGTCGAATGAGTGGCCGAAGCAACTCTTTCGACGAATGGCTCCTTCGAATTAGCTTGGTCTGTCGAATGAGTCATGCGGGAGACTCATTCGATCGTGCTAGTCATTCTGTAAGCGTTCATTCGGCCGAATGACCTCATTCTTAGGGTCATTCGCCCGAATGGGTCTATATGACATATAAATTCAAAGTTTAAAAAATAAACATTAAGAACAATATAGGAATACTGATTTCATTAATCAACATAAACTTTAAACATCAAAAGATCATAAAAAACTGAACTAGGAACATTTCATGCACCAACATACTCCCCCTTGGACCTAGTTCTTCATTTTGCAGCATCCTTCTTGAAATGTTTGTTTGAAATGGCTTACCAGTCTGCTCCAGCATGAATCCTGAAAAAAATACAGATCCGGATCACTCTCATAGCCTATTCCACATTTTCCACATCAAAGAAAATCTGGTGTCTGTAAAGAACTTTGACATTGATGTGTGACATATTCGTCAACCACATCGGGTCAAAGATACGTTCAGTTTCCCACTTCTTGTCTTTGCATAGCACTATCACAACCTCTCCAGTACGCCCATCATAATACCACTATCGGAAGCCTTCCAAAAAGTCTTGGTGCATCTTCCTCAAGGGAATCTTCTTCATGACTTTTGGAGGTAGCCACTTCAGGATGACTTTATGCCTGCGGGTATCTCCATCAATCTCAGGTAAATAATATCTTTCAGGTTGCTGAGGCCTGAAATTCACCCATCTCTTCCTATACTCATACTGTATCTGTCTCGAGAACCAACTAGACATCCCTGAGCCTTCACTTTATAGCATCTTCAAGCGTGCAAGTTGATTGACTTCAAATCCCGGAAATGTCTTGAAATCATGCGGATGCTTGAAATACTAAATTTCATGTTCTCTCTTGACAGCATAGCAGCCCAAATCATGAAAGTGTGCCCAGCTAAGTATCTGACCTCCAACCTTGCAGCCTTTGGTCCCATAGACTTTAGTGTGAGTAGCTGGCATCTTCGCAGTGCTTTCCTTCTTCAATATCTCCCAATATGCCTTCGACTCTTCCTTTCTCTGTTGAATGTCTTCTGCTGAAGACTCACCACCACTAACCTTTTCTTCAACATTTCTATTCAGTTCCTCTTCAGTAGTTTTTCCAAAAAGGTCAGTAAATGTAGGTAGCTCGTCCTCAGCTAAAGTGTACTTTGTAGTCTCTTCCTCAGTGATGTCCTCCAAGATAACCTCATCAATGTCATAAAAAATCTCAGGAGAAGGCACATCAGAAACAGGAGCTGAGGTATCATCAATCACAACCTCGTCAAGGTTCAAGTGAACAGCTCTGTAATATGCTCCTTGGTTAAGCAGTGTATAATCTCTCCCTCCTCCTTATCCTAGCTAACTTAGTGCTGTATAATACCCTTAGCGTCTAAAATCATAGTCAACGTCTCATCTAGCCGACGTCTCAAAGGCACAGCTTCGACTTCGTCAGTGGCTTTCGAATCATCTGTCTGAGTAGGAGGTGGAGGAGGAGCCTTAGCACTCTTGTCGTGCCTTGTCTTGGTTCGGATTTCTGTTGGAGGGGACTGTTCAGCTGCTGCATCTCATGAGCTAGCAGACCCATTCGCAGAGCCACTATCAGAATCATCAGAACCATCATCTTTGTCTGAATCATCATAATCAACTTTCTCCTCATCAGATTCCTCCTCTTCTTCTTCATCTTCTTCTTCTTTTTTATCTTCATCTGAATTATCGGAGTGAGCCTCAGTACCCTCTATCCTGGGAGTACCCTCCCTAAGACTCTCTACCTACTCTGTAAGTCTGGCATTCTCTGCTTCAAGAGACAGGATCCGGTCACTGAAACCAGCTGCAGTCAAGGCCAACTGGTTATGCTCATGAATGTATTTGAGCAGATGCTCCTCCTGTTGAGCAGATCGAGCCCGCAAATCTGCACGCTAGTCAGCTGCCTATAGTAATAGAGCATCTGGCTCACTGACCCTCAGCGTGAGTTGGGCAATAGCTTCTTCCTGTTGATGGTTCCTCTCAATCAACGAAAGTAACAAGTTGTTCAGTGTACTGAGCTGCTCAGTCACTGAAACAGTAGGTATGATCGTATCGGCTCGTGTCACGGAGGGACCAGTAGAAGCAGTAGTGAAAATAGGAGCACGAACACCAGAGGATGTCAGAGGGGAACAGTAGAACGTGTAGGAACAGCCCGTGACCTGGTCAGTGAAGAAACTATAACTACTGCCATCGATGTAACAGTAGATGCAGCAGCAGTTGACAGTTCTGACCTCCTCTGCAGGACAAACCTTGTCTTTCTTATCTTGCTGGAGGGAGATAATATGGCCTGAACAGTAGCAGAAGTATGTGGAGGAGGAGAAAAATCAAACTCAGGAATAAAAGACGGATCATGAATCTCTTCAAGTTCTGCTTCACTTCTTCTCTTCCTTTTCTTCACCAGTCTTCCTCCTACCCAAACATTCTCAAACTCGTCAGGAGTATCCTCAGAATCTGAGCTCTCAGGGCCTTCTTCACCTTCAGCCTCACCACTAGCTTCACCTGATTCCTCTTAATCATCTTTATCTTCAGCTGAGGTGGTGCATGTCATCTCTAGTGGTGTAGATGCAGTGGCCTAAGTAGTAGCCATAAAATCAAAGTCTAATAGTGCATCTACATCCATTTCTTCTTCACCACCGCCAGAAACTCTCACATCTGCACCAGCACTGGAACTAACACCAACTATACTCATAGCCGCATCACTAACACCTGTCTCACCAACACTAACTCCAGCATCACTACCACCTACCTCACCAGCACCATCATCTCCATCATCATCACCATCATCTCCTGGCACAACAATGTCCTTTACATCCGAATCCGAGTCATCATGCCTCCACTTCCTACCACCAGGAGCAACATAATCTGGTCTCTGAAGATGAACAAATAGAGTCCGAACAGGAGGCTTCCTCTCATTTCCCTTGTATGACATCACTCTGTTGAGAGTGATATCATTCATGTGCTCTAATCAGATAACATTTGTGCTGTTCATCGCTAGGTTGGGCACCTGAGCATCAAAGATTTGCTGGAGGAATCAGGGGTAAATATGAAACTTCTTGTCTCCCTTCAGCATGACATTCTCCTTCAAATGTGTAAATACCATCTCAGAAAATTTGAAGGGTCGGTTCAGCACCAAAGTTACAAATGCACACTGAATAGTCTCCCGTAGATCGTCAAATCCACCTGGCCTCGAACCCAAACAATGGATAAGTAGATGTGCAAGGTACTTAAACTATGGAGACATAAAAACCTTGTAGAGAATCCCTACTCCCAGATCACCGTCATACTTGCATCGCATAAAGCATCCACGAACTAGATAGCGATCAAGCAGAATGGGCTAGTCCGGTGCATCCTGAAAACCACATATCCTCCTGATATGTTTAGCAGAAAGAACAATATCATGACCCTGCTGCACCTTTCCCCTGATAACCGGTGCCTCAACCTCGCAATCAATATCAGCAGATCTCCAGAAATCCTGCTGATGTGACTGATAGGGCACATACACTATAGAAATGGCAGTAAAGATCCTGGAACGCATAAGAAATGTAATAGTTTCTCTGAAGTGCACGGCATTCTTGGTAGACAAGTCCAAGTGCGCACAAATGTTGTTCTTGGTCACCGCCTTATACTCAGCCATACTGAAAAACAAAGGAATAAACGTGTTAGTACAATTCAGTTAATCAGTTGAAACAGATCGGAAAATTTCACAAGTGAAACACTTGAACGAATGAGACCAATTTGACCGAATAACATTGGGCGAGTGAGTAAGTTGACCGAATGAGCTCGGTCAACCGAAGTAACAGCGAATGAGACTGGTCAACCGTATGACTAGCGAATGAGAGTAGAGACCGAATGAGGTTCATTCGGCCGTATGACTCCATTCGATTGCTGAGTTCATTCGGTCGGGTCCTTAGAGCCGAAACACGTCATTCGGTCGGACGAAGGACATTCAAATTCCAACTATTCAAAATCCTAAATCAGTCCACAAAAATCGTACCAATACATTCCGAATCTATCGATTAAAGTATTTATAAAACACATTAGGTAATATAAGTTCAATTTAGCCAGATATTGAAAAGCGATTGTTATGAACCCGAAAACCCTAAATCCGGTTCTGTTCTCAACAAATCCATGGACAAAAGTTTCTCATCTTGGATCCACAAGTACCTGTGATGATTACAAGAAGAAATATCAGCAATAGAAGTGTTTTGATCCAATAAAAATCGAAGAACAGTAGAGAGTGTGTGTTTCAGGCGAATGGAACAAACAATTGGGCGAATGAATAAATTTTGGGAGAATGAAGTGATTTGGCCAAAGAACCCTTTAAATAGGAATCTTCATTCGGCGAATGACTCAATCGAATGAGTTACTTCGCCCCAATTTCATTCGGCCAAAAGAAGCCCTTAAAAAATATTTCATTCGGCGAATGAAACAAACGACTGAGTTACTTCGGCCTAGGTTGATTCTGCCGAAAGACTCATTCGCTGGAATGATGTCATTCGGTCAAATGACCTATTCTCCTTGTTCATTCGTACGAATGAAATCTTGGCACTCACAAAACACAACTTAATTTCAAAATTTTAACATTATGATCAGGTAAATGGGTGCAATTATGAAGAATAGCCTAGTTGGTGATGGATCCAGAGATGATTGAACATCCGAACGCACAAATGATCATCTAAAACAAATATGAAAATATAAAACCTTTTTGTCTTTTTCTGAAACAAAATACGACTGTACAACTAACAACTAAAACACAGGAACACATATTTTTGTGAGAAGTCTATCAAAAGAATAACACATACACCTAATCACATCAAATTAGCATTACTGAATGTTCTACTTCAGACACATTTGTCTTATGATATTATTACTAACATACTTGTCCAATTTAAGCCTGACGAAACATTACTTCTAAACAAATTTGATGATCACTCATGTTTTTTAACTGAGTTACCCATTTTATTTAGCCAATCAAGATTAAAACCAGTTTATAACTCATCTCTGCATAACTTAGTACCTAAAATCATTCTATAAGGTTCCAATTTATTTTATTTTTGTATTATTATTATTATTTTAATTTGTCTCTCATGTTCAACACATTCTCATGGACGGCTTTAGCTAGGTTTTTACAAAGCAGTATGACACGTATACAGAATTGTGTTGACACGATCAACTTGTTCTATCCAAATGGACGGCTTCAGCGAGGTCTTTACAAAGAAATATGGCACATGTATGGAATATAACTTATTTTATTTTTGTATTTTTCAAGCTTTTCAAGCATAATACCAGCTTGATTTTTTTTTATTTTCTTATGATTCAATCATTCTTATCTGAATGGACGGCTTCAGCTAGGTCTTTACAAAGTAGTAAGGCACGTATACAGACTTGAATTCATGAATCATTGGAAACCTTATTAGATTCTATGATAACATGTGTATGCCTGATTTGAGTCAAAAACTATTTATCACTTAGCTGGTTTTATAAAACGGATCCCACAAATCAGACTTTCTAAGCTATCACAAATTGTCTATACATTTTGTAAAGTAGGCCTATCAGTACATCAATTCACTTATCATGTGTTTTCAGTTTATGCATTCACCTTAGCTTCTAAGACATGATAGGTTAACACATCACTTTCTCAAATAAGACTTTCTCATTTTTATAATTTTTTTTAATGTTTTTGTATTTTTCAAAATTTTCAGATGTTTTTGGTTTTTCAATTAATCTACGTTTTCTCCCCCTAAAAACCAAAAACAGAAAATCTTTTTGAGTTTTTGATTTAGTGAAAGAAATAACATACAGACTAAGTAATGAACAATAAAACAAAAGAAAGCTAACTAAGAAAAGCGATGATCATTTGTTAGTTTCGGATGAAGGAATGACTTCATCCTTTTGAAAAACACCATTAGCCGATAGCAGATATAAAAATCTGCGTTTATCAAAAGCTTTTGTAAAAAGATCGGCTTTCTGGTGATCGGTGTGTATTTTTACCACATCTATGAGTTTCTTTTCAAAACCATCACGTATGAAGTGATATTTGATGTCGATGTGTTTGGTTTTCGAGTGCTGGACTGGATTCTTAGTGACAGCTGGCAGCAGTGTTATCAACATAAATAGGAGTGTTAGAAAAATGTAACCCATAGTCCCTGAGTTACTATTGTATCCAGATGATTTGGGAACAGCAACTAGCAGCAGCAATGTATTCAGCTTCACATGTTGAAGTAGATACAGACGTCTGCTTCTTGCACTACCAGGCAACTAAACGAGTTTCAAAGAACTGACATCCCGCAGATGTTGACTTGAAATCCCTTTTTCATCCACCATAATCTGAATCACTGTATGCAGTAAGCTCGAAGTCATCATCATTAGGGTACCATAAGCCAAGATCCGGTGCACCCTTCAGATAACACATAATTCTCTTCACAGCAATCAGATGTGATACTCTTGGTTTGGACTGATAACTAGCACACAAGCACGTGGCGAACATGATATCTGGCCGAGAAGCAGTAAGATACATGAGAGACCAAATCATTCCTCGGTACAGAGTGGCATCGATTAACTCCCCCTTTTCGTCTGGTGTAATCCCAGGATTAACAGCCAGTGGGCTATCAGCAGGCTTTGCATCCGACACACTGAACCGGCTCAGAATGTCACCAACTTATTAGGTCTGATGAATGAAGATCCCTTCCTCAGATCGATCCACCTGCAACCCAAGAAAAAATTTCATCTCCCCCATTGAGCTCATTTCAAACTTTTCTTTCATGACCTTCTCGAATTCCTTGCACAGACTGCCATTTGTAGAACCAAAAATGATGTCGTCCACAAAAACTTGCACCAAGAATAAATCACCATCCTTCTCTCGAATAAACAGTGTGCAGTCAATGACACCTCTTCTGAACCCGTTGTTCAGAAGGTGAGTGGAGAGTGTCCCATACCACGCTCGCTGAGCTTGGTGCAATCCATATAAAGCCTTGTCTAGCTTGTAGACTTGGTCCCGATGCAATGGATCTTCAAACCCGGGAGGTTGATTGACATATACATTTTCACTTATCACACCGTGAAGGAATGCACTCTTGACATCCATTTAATAAACTTTGAATTTCTTGAAGGATGCATATGCCAAGAAGATACGAATTGCCTCAAGACGAGGAACTGGTGCAAACACTTCATTATAGTCAAGTCCTTAAATCTATCTGAATCCTTGAACCACCAGGCGTGCTTTGTTTTGCACAACAATCCCGTGATCATCTCTTTTGCAACAAAGAACCCATCTGGTGCCTATAACCTTAGCACCTTTCGGTTTGTCAACAAGTTGCCAAACACCTAATTTCTTGAATTGCAGAAGTTCTTCTTGCATGGCATCAACCCATGATTCTTCTCTCAATGCTTCGATGACAATGTGTGGTTCAACTTGAGAAATAAAGCAAGAATGGGCACAGTAGTTCACATCAGCAAAGTCAAGAAGATCAGCAAGGCCTCCTGAAGATAGCTGATTTCTTGTCTTAACCCCATCAAACGGACTTCCAATAATGTTTTCCTGAGGATGAATGCTATTGATTCTTCCAACAGGAAGAGCAGGAACCTCAACCTGTGGATCAAGATTGTTCAGATTCAAATCCTCAAGTCCAGGTACAATGTTGTCAACATTTGGTTCGGGACTGCTGGCTGAACTGGGTTATCATATGAGTCTGAGCAGTCATCATTTATCTGTACTGTGGGAATTGATGTTGATGAAGATTGCACAGGTTCATCAGGTGCATTTTGTGCATCATACATCATTTGAACAGCAACATCATCATTTGAGTACATAGGAGGCATATTGAATGAGTCGAAAAGGTTTGAATAATCAAACATCCAATCTGGACCTTTTCCAGGTGGGGGCAAAGAACTTCTCTGAACATCAACATGGTACCACTCCTCCACATTCTGAGTTGATCTATTGTATACCCTTTTATTAGGAGTGTTGTACCCAAGAAAATACCCTTCTTTTTCCTTCCCATTAAACTTGCCCTGCTCGTGTTTCTTAAGCATCATACATGGAGCACCAAAAGGTTCAAGATACTTAAGATTAGGCTTTCTGTTGTGGAGCAGTTCAAAGAAAGTCTTCCCATGTCTCTTGACTATCAATACTCGGTTCAGTGTGTAGCAAGCATTAGCCACAGCTTCATTCCAGAACTGAACTGGAAGTGATGAATCAGCAAGCATCGTCCTAGCAGCCTCAATCAAAGTTATGTTCTTGCGCTCAGCAACACCATTCATTTGCGGAACATATGGAGCATTGAATTGTTGGACAATGCTACATGCATTAAAGAAGTTCTCCATGTTGTGATTCTTGAACTCTGTCACGTTGTCTGTTTTGAGCTTACGAATCTTAAGCTTATAAAGAGACTCAAGTTTGGTCACCAACACTTGAATGCACTCAAACGTTTCAGATTTCTCCTTTAGAAAGAAAACCCAAGAATATCTAGAATTCTCATTAGTGATGACTAGACAGTATTGATCTCCAGCTATACTCTTGCGGTTTACTAGACCAAATAAATCCATATGGAGAAGCTCAAGAGGAACAGTGATTGAGTGAATCTTTTTCAGCTTGTGAGACTACTTGGTCTGCTTTCCTTTCTTGCATGAGACACAGGTATCAGACATCTTAAAATTCTTCAGACTAACCCCCTCTACCAAGTCATTGTGTACCAAATGGTTCATCTTTCGTAGACTCAAATGACCCATCCTCTTATTCCAAAGAATAGAATCTTTTTCAGTGGCCTTTGACATAAAACATGAAGCTCTAGAGGATGTTTTTGAAGCTGTGGCCATGTTGAGTACATACAAGTCCTGCTTTCGGGGAGCTGACATCAAAATCCAATCTTCAGGAATCATAACACCTTGCTTAAGTATGTAGCAGTTGGATTCATCAAAAAGAAATTTGTACTGTTTTTCATAAATCTGTGACAGTGAAAGAAGATTGTTCTCCAACTGCTTGACATATCTGACTTTGTCAAAAGAAATTTGGCCATTTGACAGAATACCCTCTCCCGTAATGAACCCGCCTTTATCACCAGCAAAAGGTACATAACCACCTCGAATAGAATTGACATTGGTGAGCAGCGATATGTCTCCAGTCATGTGCCTAGATGCCCCATTATCAACAATCCATGAGCTGTTAAGAGCAGCTGTTGGGGCAACCTACACAAACACAAACAATTAGTTCATTTTGGGAACCAAAGCCTTTACAGTCTTGGGTTGACCCAATGAGTCTCGGAACCAAACATTAATCCATTTACCATCAGGGGTTTCTTTGTCTAGAGTGTTTAAAATTGAAGTCTTAGAAGACTTGACTTTCCAGACAGTGTTTTTACTGAAAGAGTTTTTCAAGTAAATAGATGATGGTTTTGATTGATTAACATTAATCATCTTGGGAACATCCAAGTTCACGACTTTCCCTTTTCCCTTATCCAAAGGTTTAACCAGATTGGGTTGTTTGGGTTTTGCTTTAGTGGATTTAGAATCAAATTTGACAGATTTGTTAAAATTTTGATTAAGTTTTCTGGGTGGTGTAACCTTAGGTCTGATCAACTGGGGACAAAATCTAACAACATGTCCAGGTGCACCACACTCAAAGCAAACTCTGTTATTTTTTTGATGAAAATGTTTTGGTTTAGAAAAAGACTAATTGTATTGTGTAAAAACATTTGCTTTGGTCTTGTTCTGCTTAAAACCCAAACCCATTTTCCCATTTGAAACAAGATTTTCAATCTTGTTAAACACACATGCTTCATTCTCTTTTGAAGCCTTCACAAACCGTAACTCTTGATAGATTTTTGAAGATGAAATTGGGTCACCCTTCATGACTACAGGTGTCTGATTCTGAGCAACAATACCATCAGATGATAATCAGATTTGTCCTCAGAATCTGAGACCCAATCTTCAAAAATTCCTTCCACAAAAGATTCCTCAGATAATGAGGAACCCTCATCGGTAATCATTCCAGTTGAATCAATTACTAATGGATTTTTAACTTGGAAATCTTTAACATCTTTGTCATTTGGTGATTTAACAAAAGTGTTTAAAATTGGTGGAGGACATTGTTGATAATTCATCTGCCCCTTACCCTTCAGATCAGTATCCCTACTGATCATGTGCTCAATGATATATGAGGAGCTTTCATAGCTCTTGAGCTTTTGACCTAAGGTCTCATAGTCACACTCGACTATGGCTAACTTCTTCTTTATCTCATTGATGGTATTGAGATAAGAAGTGATAGCATCTTGCTTATTCAGCACAGCAATCTCAGCCTCATTCAATTGTCTATTTAAAAGATCAATTTTAGCCTGAAATTTTTTTTCATTTGATTTTAAAACTTTTTTTGCCTCAATACACAGGTTGAGATCGCTGATCAAATTAGCATTGTGCTTCTGATAAGCCAGGACCTTACTGTCAAGGTCAACACAATTAAAACATCTTGAATGAGAAGAAGAACATTCATCAAATACCTGATCTAACTGTGGAGTAGTAGCAGAAATAGCAGATGTGTTCACCATCAAAGCAAACTGAGCAACTGGTTCTTCAAGATCAGCATCATAATCTGCTTGAGTGTCTGAGTCTGAAATGCTTTCTGACTCTGAACCAGATGTTTCTTCTAGACTGACCTTTGCTTCTTCAGAAATGCTTTCTTCACTTGACTCCTCAGTCTTCTAAATTTCAGCAACACAAGCTTTATCATGTCCTCCCTGATCAGGACTAAATCTGAAATCCCAATTCTCACCCTCATCTTGTTGCACCGTCAATTCTTTGCTTGCATTTGAAGAACTTGCATGAGCAGGAGTATCAATGGGTACAAGTCTTCTCTCAGGATTTGATACAGAAGCTCTCTGATTCTAAAAAGGATTATTGTTTCCTGACTTCTTTGGTTGTTTGCACTGTCTTGCAAAGTGTCCCTTTTCCCCCCAATTGTAGCAAGTGACAAATGCCATATCAAAACCAAATTTAGAATCCTTATTCAGGTCGATGTCTTTGCCAATCCTTTTTACAAAATCCTTTGCTCTTCTCACAGCACTAGCTAGAGCCCACATGATATCTATCCTCTCCATGTCATCTGGGTCTATCTAGGAATAATCATCATTAGTCAGATAAGGATTGCCAATCTGTCCAGCTACTAATCCATCATAAGATCTAACAAGAGTAGACAGAAGACCCATATGCTCCTTAGCAACCTCAACAGTCACTTTATCAAAGTTATATGTCTTCAGATTGGTGACTGGTTGACTACTTTCATTTTGAGAGCTGGATGAAGAAGATGATTGGCTGAAATCAATCAGATTGGAAACTGGTGCTTCAGTAGTCTGGGAGACAAAAGCAGTCTTCAGTGGAGCATGAGAAGAGGCTCTCTCTACAGTAGCAGTAGAATAATACAGTGAAGGGTCTTGAACTTGAGCAAATCTCTTAGCCTTCCACTTGTTCTCAATTTCCTGCTCTTTCAACTTCTAAATGAAATCATTAATGTCCATGTTTGCCATCATCTCATTCTGCTTTAAAACCATAAGAAATGATTCACACTATAGAGGTAGAGCATCTGCCAAGCACTGAATCTTCTCTTGAGTTATAGTCTTGACCTGATGATTAAACAGCTCACTTAGAAAATGGTAGAATCTTGCAATCAAATCATCCAGTGACTCATTTCCCACATACATGAAACTGTTAAACTCCTTCCTTAAAGCTTTGGACTTTCTTCAATGCATCATTTCCCTCGTATCTCTGCTGCAAGGCATCCCACATAAACTTAGAACATGTGAACTGTCTAAACTGATGAAAGATATCAGTTGTTATGGACTGAGACAGAATAGCATAAGCTTTCTTCTCATAGTCATATAGGTTCCTCTGTGGTTCAGTCATCCACATTACTAACATTGGAGTCCCATCTTCATTCAGTGGTCTCAGATAACCACTCTCTATCATCATCCACAAATTGGTATCAACACCATTAATGTGGATTTCAAATCTGTATTTCCAGTGGGGATAATCATCTAATGAAAGCAACTTGGGAGCTTTATTAGAGTTCTCAGTCTCAGTCTCAGTGAGCAACAGTGTCTGAATATATTGATTTTGGTTCGCTATCAAAGCTAAGTCCTCCATATGATTGAGAACAAAAGTGTCCAACAGTTAGAAAATTTTGAAATTTAATAGCCGAATGTCAACACTTATGCCGAATGTCGGGGACCGAATGTATTTGATATTGGCGAATGACTTAGCAGAATGGATTGTCGGCCGAATGAGAAACTCAGAATGACAACTTGGCCGAACGAATGAATCTGGCGAATGAGAAGGCGATCGACTGAAGATATTCGCCGAGTGAGTACGCGAAAGAGTGCTATTCGGCGAATGAGGTGTATTCGGCCGAAAGAGAGAGATTCAGGCGATCTATTCAGTTGGGTAGTTCATTCGGACTATCTGGGGTTTTCAGCTGCAAAAATCATGATAACTTTCGATCTAGACCAAATATAAGCACCAAATTTGGTACAGAACATGAAGACATGATTACCAACCAATTGGGATGAACTATTTGACAAAACAACCACAAAAACCCACTGATTTTCAATGAAACAGTGGCTTGAAGGGTAAGAAACTTAGGGTTTTTGCAAATCTCAAACACCCAATCTCTGATTCAATGATTTGGAATGGAAATCAAGCTGAATCAAGAGCCAAAGCTCTAATACTACTTTGTAGGACCAACTAGGAGCCCAGAAACAACCCGGTTCCAATGGAGATCTGCTTGACAGCCTCTGGAATAGTGCGGAATCCTATTCCAGGGTTTTCCAATCGAAACCAACAGCAACTGTGGTGATCCGGAGATGAAGGATGAACGTTTGAAGCAAGATTGAACACCACTGGTAAAGAATCGGAATTGGACAGGCAAGAACCGCTCAAAACTTCTAGGGTTTGACACTAGAGTGCTCTGGGAAGAAGGAGGGCTCAGGAAAGTTAGTTTCGAATCTGTTTGAACTAGTATATATAGAGTGTACTCATTCGGCCGAATGAGTGGCCGAAGCAACTCATTCGGCGAATGGCTCAGTCGAATGAGCTTGGTCTGCCGAATGAGTCATCCGAGTGACTCATTCGATCGTCGTAGTCATTCTGTAAGCGTTCATTCGGCCGAATGACCTCATTCATAGGGTCATTCGCCCGAATGGGTCTATATGACATATAAATTCAAAGTTAAACATCAAACACATATAAACTAAAATAAACATTAAGAACAATATAGGAATACTGATTTCATTAATCAACATAAACTTTATACATCAAATGATCATACAAAACTGAACTAGGTACATTTCATGCCCCAACAAGGATGATCCTTCTCAATTCTACCAATGATCGAATTCGATAAATTATAATTAAAATATCCCAATTTGTTTGATTTTGAACAATTTCATCTAAAGCATTTGATTCAAGTGATGTTGCTTCTGCATTTAAAGTTGGAGTAGATGCATCATTATTTTCAACATTATTTTCTGCTAGTATGTCACACCCCAAGCCGGCGGGGTTGGATCAGAGTCCCCGTCGGGCGGAAGGTTCCCGGTGCGCGATATCGTGAATGATAATCATGATGATCAGATTGTTTACATTGCACATGATATAAATGTGAAATGCTAAATAGAATAGAATTACAAAGTTAAATTACATCAGTATCGTTTATAATTTAACAATGTAAATCTACCATCAATATCATAAATTTCTATCTTGTGTATGCACAAGATATACAAAAATATATTGTATAATAAGTCTTCTATATGAAGTCCTAGTCCGAAAGTAATGACTTCTTACTTCACCAGTTTGTCACCTGAAAAGTCATGCAAAAAGATCAAGTCAACACATGGTTGGTGACTTCATGTAGTTTAGTTATTGAAAAATAGCTTTGTGAACCTTTTAGGTAAAACCTCAACCTCATTTACACCACCTGTATCATCCAGCTTGGTATGCTTATATATAGGGCATACCCCTGAGTCGAGCCTACAACCCGCCCAGACGCCATCCCACCACATACTAAGCCACATAGGAAACTGGTGTTAATAATAATTAAGCATTTTACCTACCATTCCATTAACATCCGAGATTTAGAGTACTTTGTTTAACAGTTTAAAACACACACATGATAACATTGATAACCTCTTTGGTAACAACCTTAATCTCATTAACATCACCTATATCATCCAGCTCGGTATGCTTATATATAGGGCATACCCCTGAGTCGAGCCTACAACCCGCCCAGACGCCATCCCACCACATACTAAGCTGCATAGGACATTGATCTTAATGATAATTAAGCGTCTTACCTAACACCCACTTCTATGTTAAAAACTTGATTTCCACAATTTGAAATAACTCAGATTTCCTGGGTTCACCATGTCTTCATGATTGCCCAAAACGTTTGTAGAAATATAATATTAAATGTCTAATTAAATTAATAACTAATCATTTAATTACAACTAAGACATGATGATTAGGCCTTGTTTGACTCAATCAATTAGACTTAGTTGTTGGCGGTTGTCCAAGTTGTACCCTCTCACACGTGACCCATATTAGGCATGACCCACAAGGAGTCTACCTGGGTGTGCCGGGATTTTAACGATATGCCCATATCAGCTTAACCTACTGGTCTACTGTATGCGTCGGGACTTTAGGATATCCTTTGCTTTATGATCTTCTTGATTTCCTTGATTTCATTTGATAGTTTAAGTTATGCCCATGTAGCTTGACTACCAGAGTCTACTACTGTGAGGGGACTTTCCGTGTGTTACACGTGGTCTCGATTTACATACAACTGACAACTCACCTTACTTTAGGTATTAATGATTTCATTAGATCATAATGATTTCATTATTTCGGTGATTCACACACGGTTATGATTTCCTTGATTCCATTGATTTTGATCTTTAGAATTCCATGATTTCACAATGATTATAGATTCATGAGTAGGATCCTTAGTTTACTGATCACACACTAAATTAGATTCCATTGTAATTGATCTTTAGCTTTGGTTCTTTCGATTTCACTTTGAATTTAGATTCTTGAATTTGAACTCAATGGACTAAGGGTTTGTTTAGAGTTTTAGCATTTAGGTATTACTCATAAGAGTAATTTAATTAACTGGTTAGTTAATTCGGCATAGCAATTTCCTAGACAGAAGTCTAGATATATGAACAAACATATATAAAGCATATAATAAGTAAAAGCATTTAGTAAAACAATTTAAATAAAAAGATTTACGCATGCTTCTCAGCCCCGCGTTTAAAACAAAAATGTTTAGAAAAGGGGCAATGAACTCACCTGTGTTGCTCTGTATTGAATTACCACAAAATGCGCGCTCGTTGTTTGTAGCCTAAGTATCTTCAGTACATGAGTTGTTTTTAAGAGAATTCGAATACGATAAGTATATAAGGTAGTCTTCGTATCTAGGGTTTGGTCTCGATGTGCAACTAAGAGTCCTATATTACTAATGTGCTTCTAAGATTTCATCTAACTAAACTAACCTTATTACCCATTAGTAACCCTTGTCCCAAAATTAATTATTACAAATCTTCAGTTAACATATTTTTAGGTTAATTCATTTTATATTAATTATTTAGAAGAAACATCATTTTATGTAATTCAATATAGTTAATAGTTTAATTTCTTTTATCAAAAATGTAATTAATTTAAATAAAGAATATTTTACATGTGATGGGCTTAGGTTAGTTTCATTGAACTAACCTTGGGCCCCATTTACTAGTCCTTGGCTTCCAATTTATTCTTGCTCAATGTCTTGAATATATCGTCCTAGATAATTCAAGTGAATTACTTAGACTATTCACGTGTTCAATGAAACCATAACCTTAGACTTAATGTCTTTGTTTCTCAATGCATTTTCGAATGTTTTGTACTCAACAATATTGCAACCCATGTTTAGATTATGAGGTGTTTTATGAAAACCCTAATTCAAGGTTAAATCTCATTGTTGTCAAGAAAGCCTTAGTCTATCGTATGTTAGCCTCTACTTTGTTAACCCATACTTGATTCCTAGATCACCCAAGATGATAACATGTCGTGAACCACCACATGCCTCCCATGCACACACATGCATTACACATGCATGCAAGGTGACCAACCCCGATCATCTTGCCAATGACCCACGGCCAAATGGTGTTCTACCTATGCGATTGACCAACTGACCAAGCTTGGGCCGAATGAGGAGGGTCTGACCGAATCAACCTAGTTGGCGAATGGCAGGTGTTCCGAATGGTAGGGCCGAACGAATGAAGCACCTTGACCGACTGTCCTAGAGCCGACCAAATGAAGCACCTTGACCGACTGTCCTAGAGCCAACCGAATGACTTGGTTCGGGCAAAGCAAGCTGGCCGAAGGAAGGCAAACCGAATGAAACTGTCGATTGGATGAGAAGCATTCTATTCGGCCGAATGTGGGAATGGCTAGGTCAGCATGGTCGAATGAGGAAAAGGGAGTATGAAGCCATTTGAGCTGCTGCTTCGGTCTGAGGTCATTCGTCGGAGAAGTTACCTCATTCGGCCTGTGGCCATTCGGCCGGCCGCAGGTCCCTTCCTTTTCGGTGGTTCAAAAGCAGCCATGGTAACCCTTCCTATTTGTATGTTTTGTGCCCAATACAAGGTTTCCTACTTGCCCTAGCATGTTTAGGTGGTGTATTCCTAATGTAGTGGGTCAAAAATCGGATTCATTCAGATGGTTCGAACTAGAGTTTTCAAAACCCTAGAATCGCGACAAAAAGATGGTTTTTACCTCAAATCGAACGGTTCAAAGCTTCAAATCCTTGTACTTTCGTGATCTACGTGATGGGGTGGTCGTTTAGACACCAAGAATGCGAGATTTTGTGAAGAAATTGTGGTGAAATCTAAGAGAGAAGATGATGTTTCTAGTGAGAGAAAGAAGAGAAAGGATGAACGAAAATGGAGATGGGGGGGGGGGCTGGTTGGTGGTTGTTGTGGCCATAAATGCCACATTAAATGGCTTGAATATACCCAGGTTCGTTCGGGTTCGTTCGGTTTCGCGTAAAAACATAGGTTTTTCGCCGTTTTCGTAAAGAAACGATTCGGTTATAAAATAGAATTTATAAAATTATTTTAGATTGTGATTCCTAATAAATTAGCGAAATATCTTCTATTTATTTTAAATTTTAAGAAATAATTAGTTTATGGTTTAAAATTGAATCGTACGGTCATCGCGCATATTCGTTCGAATCGTCACCCGTACGAACACGACGATAACTATACTTTTCAATATTATTTTCTAATTAGTGGATATCATTCAGAACGTTAAACTTCCAGATTTATTCGTACAGATCGTCACCTATACGAATAATCCGTCGGTTTAGCATTCACGTAACGACATCCATATTGTTCAGTTCTGTAAAGCCTCACATACGTTTATACGTAATAAAATCCTAACAAATAATCACATGATGGTGCTGTATCGTCAGATAATTATCTGACTGATGAACCATAATTCTGAGCTTTGTTTCTCTGAAATGATTCTGAAATTGCGTTATGATAACATAAAATGATAATGATGCTTAACATGAATATGAATTACACTGAATTATGTATAGTTTGTACCTTATTGCTGTTCACGTTACTGTAGAGATCACTGTTCCGGTGACGTTTCCGGCACTGATGTTACACAGTACATCTACACTGTCTGATTTAGATTCAAATAGTTCTTTAGGATCCTCATTTTCAGGTTTTGGAACAGTATCACTTGAACTTTGATTTTGAGGTCACTGAGATAGAGACGTGGTATACTGAGGAGGATCGATTAAGTGAACATCTATAGGTTTAGGATTCACTCCAAGATCTATCCCAAAGCTTTATGATGTGCATGCATCAACAATATATTCTTTATGTGGAAAATCAATCATTATTGGATTTAATGACTTTGTAAGAGCATCTACAACAAACAACCAATCTGGACCCGAGCTTGGCATAAGATATGAATTCTCTTGAAATGTTACATTCAAGGATTCATCAACTATATTAGCTATTATATTGAATACTTTATAAGATTTTGATACATAAGAGTATCCTAAGAAAAATTCATCATCTTCCTTTGGTGCAAATTTGGATAAACAATCCTTGGTGTTCATAATAGAACATGGACTACCAAATGATTTTAAAAATCCAATAAAAGGTTTTTTCTTGAATATTAGCTCATAAGGATTTTTTTTTTTGTGCTCTTAAACAATTCTTGTTCTCTTTTGCACATAATATGTAGTATTCATAGGTTCAGCCCAAAATGTGATGGGAAGCTTGGAATCAGCTAACATAAAATGCACAGTTTTAATCAAAGATCTGTTCTTGCGCTCAGCCATTCCATTTTGTTGAGGTAAGCTAGCCGCTGAAAATTCTCCATCAATTCCTTTCTTAGTGCAAAAAGAGTGAAAAGATTCATTTCTAAATTTCGTTTCATTATCACTTCTGATAGTCTTGACTTTGAAGCTTAGTTGATTATTAGTTAAAGTAATGTTATCAATGAGGCCTTCTGTTGTATCACTCTTCTTTGTAAGAAATAATACCCAAGAGAATCATGAATAATCATCCACAATAACAAGACACTGTTGTTTCTTTCCAATGCTTAAAAGATTTATAGGACCAAAAATATCCATGTGAATCAGCTGAAGAGGATCAGAGGTTGTAGAGATTCTCTTTGATTTATATGTCACTCTGTGTTGTTTTCCCCTTAAAGATGCTACACAATGATCTTGACTGAAAAGTTCTTTATAAGGAATACCAATAACATGATTTTCTTTAACTTACTTGTTCTTATTCTTGAAATTTGTGTGACAAAGTCATCAATGCCATAACTGTGACTCATCCACAGAAGCCTTTGAGAGTAAGTAAGTTTCTTCAATGGGGTCTATAGAACTGTTAATATCCATGAGATACACAAGATGTTTCCCTGGAGTTCTCAACATTATCCATTCTTCTGGAATACAAAAACCAGGTTTTACAATGATACATTCAGTATTGGTAAAATGAGTTGAAAATTGTTATCATAAATTTGTGATACACACAACAGATTATACTTCAATTCTGTAACAAAATTGACATTTTCAAATCTAAGTTTTCCATTTGTTATAGTTCCAATTCCTGTCATTTTTCCACCTTTATGATCACCCCCAAATGAAGCATTTGGGCCATTTTCACTTTTGAAATCAGATAACTGAGAAGAGTTTCATGTCATATGGCGAGTGCAACCACTGTCAACATGCAACATATATCTTGGAATTTTGGATTGTCATTACATATCATAGAAACTCAATTAGAATTAGGAACCCAAGCCATGATGGTCTTGGGTTGTCCAGAAGCATCAAGAATGGAGATCTTTTGATATGACAAGCCGGTTGTGTCAAAATTTTCAGGTGTTGAAGATCCACCAATTTTACACTTTTCAGCAACAGTTTTCCTCAATCGTTTCTTTGTGGAGATCTCTGATGAGACACTTACAGAGTATGATACATATGGTAATTTGGATTTACCTTTGGTATTTACAACTGGTGGTTCAATAACAAATTTCACTCTTTTTGGAGATACATATCTTGATTCAGACTGTTTAAAGAAGCTATCATTGGATTTCTCCATCAAATTTAGATTCTTTCTTAGATAGAATTCACCATCACTTTTCCATAAATGTTTGTTATTATCTGAACTTGAAAAGGATTTAATTGGTTTGTTGAAGTTTATTGGCTGATGAAGTTTTGATTTTTGATGATGAAAAGATGGTAGAGTCCAAGAGCTTCCTTTAAAATATGATCGACCAAACTTGTTAAATCCAGTATCTTGAATATAGACAATATAATAATCCTCAAATTTGGGATTATAAAGTTGATTTGAAGGTTCTCTTGACTGTCTGGAGCTTCATGAATGTTTAGTGTTAGGATTAACAGTTCGTTCAGATTTCACAGTTTGTTTTGCATGGTGAAATTTTGATTTTTGATTTTGTAGATTAAAATAACATTCAATGGTAGAATGGTTTGATTTTTCACAAATTATTCACTGAGCTCTTTGAAAATTGTGTTTGTGAGAGATCAAAGATATTTGACTTGAAAAATCATATAGTATGTCATCCTGATCCATATCAAAATCATCAATTTTAACAAATTTCTTTTTCTTTCCTCTTCTTGACTTTTTCTTCTTCATTTCTTTTTCACCCTCATGATATGTTGAAATACTTTCAATGTTTGTAATGAGAGGAATTATATTTTTTTGATATAGAAGGTTCATTTTGATCAGGTTTCTTCTTAAGAATTGACATAAGTTGATTTGATTTAGTAATTTGTGAACTCTCATTTTTTAACATTCCTCGTACAAAAACTTTGGCAAAGGAATATAGAGATTTCCTTTTACGTCATGAGACACATCATAAGATGAAATTTCTATTAAACGTCCTCAAACAAGTTTTAATGAATATGTTTCAACAAAGGTTTCGATCTTTTGAGGCTTGACATAAGTTAAAGCAGATTCTTTAATTTTCTTTTCTTCTTCTACAACTATTTTATCAAAAACCATATCTTGCAAAGGCTTAGGCATAGTACTATAGTTATAATTCAAAGGAGGAGGATATCCTATGCCAGCAGTAATTTTGTTTTGAATTTGGGTGTCTAAAATATTTTGAAGATCTTCAGATGAAGATTCTAATTTTTGAGTTTTGAATTCATTTAAGGAGAGATCATTCTTAGCTTGAGTGAGCTTAGGAAGAAGATCATTTAATTGAGCTTGTAATTCGATATTCTAAGTATTTTGAGATTTGACCTCTTTATCACTTATTTGATATTCTTTGATTAACTGAGAATTTTTAAATTCTATTTCCTTAACCTTATCAATTAAGTCTTTATTATGACCTCTGTACCCTTGAATAATTTCTTTGCATTTTTCAGATTACACATTTTTAAGTACCTCTTGAGGCAACTCTTTAAAATCAGCCATTAAGCAAAATTTGTGAGCTGAACATCCTCTGCATATGAGCTCCAATCAAAATATTTATCGTGCTGAGAGACTAGAGCAGTAGATGAAGGAGCTCTAGCTTTTTCTTTATTCTGATTTCCAGACTGACTTTGATTATTATGTCTTTTATCACTTGAGTTGTCATTTCTTTGGAAGCTTTGCATTTTTGGTTTTGAACCATGGTTGTTTGAAGATGAGAATCTTTGATTATTTGAATATTGTCTTGATAAGCTAGGAAGTTTGCATTATTTTTAAAAATGACCATACATATTACATTTATATCACCTTACTTTTGATTTTTCAAAGACAACTCTTGAATCTTTGTTGAAAGATATATGACCACGATTTTGGAAAAATCTTTTGTTTTTGATAGCAACCATGGCAGTTTGCCATTTAAGATACATTTCATCAAGATCTTTAGGATCAAGTTCAACAAGCCATAAAGACTCAGATCTACTTCAGATAAATTTCCACTCATATAGTCTTTATATTTTGAAAGAAATGCAACACAAAAAGCCTTTTGATTAGCAGATTTTACTTTCAGTGTAATGTCATCATTATCTGACTCATCCACCATTTTCTTTTGATTGTATCCTTTTGATTTGTTTACAGCAGTTCCCTTTTTAGCATTTAAAGAAGCTGGAGGAGGAGCATTTAATACAAATTCCTGATTTTCAATGTCTTCAGATTTGTGCTCAATTTCCTCACTCATAAGGGCATTTATACCAAGAGGCACTTTTGTGAATTTATAAGGATCAATTTTTAGTTTTGAGTTGTTTGTGGTACTCTCATCAATAGCCATTGCTTCAATATGAGCTATATATTCATCAACCTTCGTGGTTATGATATTTTTTGAGTTTTTGAGCACAATCACATTGTTTTTCAATTCTTCAGGAAGAGTATGCAGTAATTTCTTGTTTAGATCATGATTTTCATATTTTATTTTATTTGGTAAAAGTTCATTTACTAATTGAACAAAACAATGCAACTGTTGAGTAATAGTTTCTCTAGTCATGTGACAGAATGTTTCAAATTGATATTTTAGCTTGTCTATTCTCATTTCATTTAATTATGTGTTTCCTTCAAACATCACACCAAGAGCATCCTAAAGAGATTTTGCAGTTTCAAATTCTTGATCACACATCAGGAATTCAATAGAAGACCCCTAGTAAGAGAACTATAAGGTTTAATATCCAATCTGATTTTGCTTCTATCTTCTTCTTTAGTTACAGAATTTAGATCAACTGGTCTGCTATGATAATCATCAACTGATAAGTTAACTGATACAAATGGACCTTTTACAATTGAATTCCAAAGCTCTGGTTCACTATAGCACAAGAAATTCTTAAATCTTAACTTCCAATGTTTGTAGAGTGCAACATTCTTTACAATAGGTGGTTTTATTACAGATCCAATTTCTTGATTGTTGTCATGAGTAGTTGAATCCATGATTAATTTTAGGATATTTTATGAAACAATGTTAAAACAGGGTTTTCAAATTTGAAAAGATGTTTATCTTGAATTACCATAATCACTTAAGAAAATCTCAGTCGATCAATCATTATGATAATAGAGGCTGAAGTTTCTTTAGAATTTTCTATAATTTCAAAGATATGATAAAAACGTACAAACACCAAGAACACACAGTTGATGATATGTTTGGAAATTTGCTTCAATTATGTAAAACCTGAATGACCACTTATAATGATCAAGAGCGCAAGGCTTTGATACCAATTGTCAGTATCAGAATTAAGACAACAACTATTGGGTATAATTCTCTATCAGCAATAACAACAACCTTCTCATCATCAGCAGATGGAAGTCAGGAAAAGTCTAAGTCTTGAGAGCAATGTGAACATGTGCGAACAACATATTACTTATTTATAAAGTTTAATGATTTAGTTGACTATGGGTTCATTCGTACAAGCTTCTTCTTCAGAGAGCATCTTCATTTTCAGAGAGCAATCGTTTCTTCAGAGAGCTTGTATACAAATTTAAACACTTTAGAGTTAGAAAGTTCAAGTGTTCCAATTGTGCACAAGTTGAGCATTCGTAACTGTTCTAACTCTGTAACACTTGTTCATTCGCAAATGATCTGAGTGTGCACAAGTTGAACATTCGTAAATTCCCTAACTATGCAACTCTTTTATATTCGCAAATGATCTCAGTGTGAACAAGTTGAAGTTTCGTAAATGTTCTAACTGTGCAGCACTTGTTCATTAGCGAATGATCAGAGTGTGCATATGTTGAACATTCATAAATGTTCTAACTGTGCAACACTTGTTCATTCGCAAATGATCAGAGTGTGCACAATTTGAACATTCGTAAATGTTCTAACTGTGCAACACTTTTTCATTCGCAAATGATCTGAGTGTGCACAAGTTGAACATTCATAAATATTCTAACTGTGCAACACTTGTTCATTCACAAATGATCTGAGTGTGCATAAGTTGAACATTCATAAATGTTCAAACTATGCAACACTTGTTCATTCGCAAATGATCTGAGTGTGCACAAGTTGACCATTCGTAAATGTTTTAATTGTGCAACACTTGTTCATATGCAAATGATCTGAGTTTGTACAAGTTGAACATTCTCAAATGTTCTAACTATGCCACACTTGTTCACTTGCTAATGTTGCATTATCTTGAATTGTTACCTGTGATGTACACTATCATATGTAGTGATTTTTATCTGATCAATATGTAATAATGCTTACTTGTTCTATATTAAACATATAAATCTATCAGTGTAAGATAATGCACAAGTTAATAAACATAATTTAACTGTGCTACAATATAAGATTATATAGGATATAACATCTATCCTTTTATATATCCAACAAAGTTGTTTAATCATTCCATAACAAAGCAAAACACTTAAAAAGTTTTCATCAGGATGTGACATAAGTATATGCATGAGACCCCGTCCTAGCACCCTAGTCCTGAGTGCGTGCCTTAGTTACCTGAGAAAACATGCGAGTCAATGTCTACACGACCGTTGATGAGAGCACAATTTTTATGTAAGTGGTAAACAATAAATTTTATAATGTAAGTGTTGTAGGACTACATATCATTTCAATGCAATATCGATTGATAGCTACTCAATATAGTTATATCATATGTGGGTTCGAAATCAAAGCTAAATGCATGCCTCCTGCTATGTACATCACACAACACAATGGCAAACGTGTTAGGTCAATTTTGCACCCATTCTGACCTCCAGTCTAGTTGGCCTCCCTGGCACGATGGGTGGGGCTTGTCAGCCCAAGTAGTACAATCCAGAATCCCCACGCTATGCGTCCCACGCTATTAACAGTCCAAGATGTGTTTCTGATGACTTTGTTGTGATTTTGTGACACACATATATATAAGAGATAAAGCATGTCCATATGTATCCAAATAGTTGTTGTTCGGAAACAGTTTGTATGCAATGTTTTCTATCCCAAAGGTAGAAAATAGTGAAAACTGGGTCGTGAACTCAACTGATAGTTCAGTTCTAGTTTGTATATACAAATCTCATGTGCTAACACCTACTAGAGGTCACCTATAATCATATACGTCATGAGTATGTGTTTTTTGGTTTGTTGTATCCCATATAGCTCCAAGTGTCGGTGTGCTCAACCGAGTGTTTGTGTTGACTTGTGTTGTCTCAACTAATCGTTGGTGACACGTTCAGTGTGTTAGAGCTTGTTTGTGGGTCATGTTGACCTTAACACGCAAGTATCACATTATCATGAATCCTACGATTCTACTCAAGAAGATAGTTCAAGTATGTCACGTATGTCAATCACGTGAGTTTCTATTTTTGGAAAGTTCCTATTCTTGGAAAGTTGCTATTTCAGGTAACTTTCTATTTTAGGAAAGTTTCCATTTTTGGAAACTTTAGTTATGAAATCCCTTTTCATCAAACCAATACTTCTATTTTTGGAAAGTTTCTATTAAAGTTATATTTAGTAAGTGTTTGTTCAAAAGTCTGTTTTCACAAATTAAAGTCCCAAACACATTTCTACGATGTTATTAAACACATTACAATATCAACATGTCATCAAATTATGCAAATTCATCAAAATCCCTCTTTTTGATTTCAAAAGTTTCCATATGTGGTAAGCTATTAACAAAACCATATTTTCACAAATCCAATTATCCAAGTGTGTTTCTAGCCACTTTAATAGATATTTTAGCATCATCTACACATCTAACAAGTCTAGATCATCATTTTACATCAACATGCATTCACAAAGTTTCCATATATGGTAGGTATCACAAAACTTCACCAAATCCAGCAAAACTCAATCCTAAATGTTTTATATTCTCAATCTCAGTCACAATACAAAAAAAACATCCAATAACATCACAATATTCGTTCATGTGAGCATATGGAGTTGCATGTAGTCATTCGCATACGCATGTGGGCTTTTAGACTTTGCATGTGTGATCTAAGTGTATATAAACATTTAGAACTACCTTAGTTGGCCTTCAATAAGTATATTCGAGCTGAACAGAAGCTCTGGAGCTCCGGATGGTAGTTGATGAGGCTGCTCCTGCTTGTTGGTGGCTTCCAGCTCTTCATTTGAACTCCTAGTGATCCAATATCATCAATGGTGCAAGGAATGGCTTTGGAGATGCTCTAGCAGGAGTTTGAAACTTTTTGGCTGGAGGTTTTGATCAAGAGAGTGACATGAAGTTCAGATAAGTGGTAAAGTAATGAATTGTGGGGTGAAGGGGTTGCTTGTATAGACTGTTTCGGTTCTTGGCTCGTCACGTACCGTCAGGGAAAATATAGCTAAGTTGATCACCAAGACACGCCTCGTACCGCCTAGGTAGGAAATGATCGGTCGTGGCGTACTGCCGAGTGTTTCGGCTGAATTCAAAATTCCCGCTCATGCTTCGCGTACCGTGAAGGGTTTAGTTTTCATATTTTCAATTTTTGTTTATGCCTTTTATTTCGTGTTCGATTCTTATCGTTTATTATAAATTTTGAGTTCGTGTTAACACATAAGCACATAATAGCAAATTTGTTTGTTCAATCATTTTTTCGTTTTTTCACCAACGTTCATGTAATAAGACTCGTGCGTGTGACCCGGTGATTCCTCGAATTACCGATTTATGATTTGTTTGTTCTTGACTTTGGGAAACATTTGTACACTTGATTAATCATTATCAATGTGTAATGTACAACTAGCTAATCCCGAATTATCATTTTACAATTGTCTGTTAACTCATTTAATTAAACCTAATTAAATGAAATGCAAGGAATATGAATGTGACATAAATAATTGTAAGCATTGCAATTTACCTGAAACATCCAGGTGTCATAATTACAACTGGGGTCCTAATTACGTTCGTGGCTTTACTATTTTAAAACACATTGGTGAAGATATTTTATAAACAAAGAAAACCCGATGTTAACAGTTGGCACAAGTCATGTTCTTCGAACCTATGACGTTTTTAGTAACAATGATGTTGAATAAACAATGATATTTATCGTACGATTTTCGACGAGGAATGGGGTATTGTTGATGAATTTATCTTGCCCCTAATCAGACCTAACTCATTGGTAATTATTAAATATATAATAGTTTATAAATTTTTAATATTAAGTTTGGTTATCATATCTTATCATTTTTTTCAAATTTAGGTGAAAATTAAGAACAATTATCATGATGCATTAGTCCATATTACATCTGGAAATTATAATTCTGCCACAAGTATTCCTTCATCATTGTTGGTAAGACCAAAGCTGAAGAACATGGATCACCATTCAAATTGAGGCCGAAGAATTCTATTCAAAAACCCAGAAAATTGAAGGATTTTATATGTTACAAGATACTATTTATTACATTGATTTCTTTTAGCTGTTTCAATTGTTTTTATGTGCTTGCAACAAACTTTATAATTGTAACACCCCGACCGATGGCGGAAACATCGGGGTGACACGAAGTGTAGATTGTCCATAGCTTAGGGTATAAAGATGTAAATAATCATAACTAAACATTCAATGCAATATTAATTCAAGCATTTAATACATAGTCAAATAAATTCAAACCTAGTTATTACATCATTCAAAATTCAAATTCAAATCCCAATACATAGTTCAAATCAAATAAAACTAAATCCAAGCTCAATAATGCTAGTTTCCATTTCCACCTGAAACATGTTAAAATCAAGTGTCAACTCAAAGAGTTGGTGAGTTTCATAGGTTTTGACACTCAAACCAAAAGATTTAATGAAAATGATATAGATAATGATATATGTGAACTATAAGCATAATGATCAAAGTCAAAATGAACTAGCAAGTAAAGCAGATCAACAAATGATAACAAATGATGATTGACCTATGATTAGCATTACAAAAATGCTCAAACAAGTAAACTATCACCGCGGGCCTCCCCCGAAGGGTAAATCAAACATCGGTGGGATGGTCAGTCCAATAGATCTATCATAGTCACTAAAATGAATGTGATCAATGCCTATCCTTAACTAAAGTTCACAAACTATAAGACAATTAGCTAAGTTCACATGAAAATGTTTTGAAGTTGAGATAAGTTCAAAGATAACATGTTTCGCCCCAAAAGTTCAAAACAAGTAAAGAGGGGCTATGAAGACTCACCTTAGTGTGTGAGCTAGCCTTTGCAATGTCTTGTCAAATATAGTTCAAATATGTCCAACACAAATTCAAGGTTCACCTAAATAGTTTAATAGGCATATGTTTAATAAAACTATGTCATTCTATGGATCTAAGTTCTAAAAGGATCAACGGTTTCGATTTATTTTGAATAAACACAATTAGGTTTATTATGATTTAAATGAAAATAATAAAATATCTAATTTACAAATGTTGACTTTAAAATATTTATTTAAAAATTTAAATATTGATTTAAAACAATTTATTTTTGATAATACTTGTATAAACATATTTAAGTATTATGCTTATAACATTTAAAATAAATAAGAATAGGTTTATAAGTATGATTAAATAAAAAATAAATAAATAAATAAATGAGATAAAGAATTGTTAATAAATAAATAATTAGATAATTATCTAAATATATGAGATAAAGAGTTGTAAATAAGTAAATAAATAAATAACTAAATAAATGAGATAAATAGTTGTAATTAAATAATTAAATAAATAAGTCTATGAAACTTATTTATTTATTTATGAAACTTTATAAAACTTTGTTAAGTTGTTTATCATTACTATTATATGTAAATGATTTAAGTAAAAACATATAAATAAATAAATAAATAAATAAATAAATAAATAAATAAGTAATTCTATAACTAAATAAATAAATAAATAAATGAATAAATAAATTTATAATTAAATGATCTAAGAAGTTATAAGTTTATAAACTTATTTATTTATGTAAATAATTAAAATAAGTAAATACATATTAATTTATTTAAATAAGTAAAAATAGATAAATAAAATTGATAATAAAAGTTAATATTAAAATTTTAAGTATATAACATTTTTTTTTTCACAGATTAATATTTTGATTATAAAAATATTTTCTGGTTAATTAAAATATTTAAATTAAAGTTTAATATAAAAAAAATGGCAAAAACCGGTTTTTAACCCGGTTGAAGGGGCTCGAACCCGTGACCATCTCCCCTGACCCGAGTATGCTTAACCAGTTGATCTAGACTTTAGTCTGCGAAGGAATTGAGTTTCAATTTCTTTTATCATGACTCAAAAATCGGAACCCATTTCAGATTAAGAACCAGAAGAAAAAAAAAAACAAGCCCTAGATCCTTTTCACTCTAAATTCGACTGATATGGCTCCCGATTGTTAACCCAACCATGGGGCTATTGTTTGGGGGTTAAATACGAGTGAGATGGTGTAAGAAACACCTACCTAGATGTGTTTTTTGATGGAGTTCGACTGAAGAAGAGATGCGCACGAACCCGAGGCTTTATGGTCTTGATTCGCGATCGTTTGAAGTTGTGATTTCGTGTTTGTGTGTACAGAATGTTTCGACAGAAGCAAAGGAACCTTTGTGTGCGTTTAATTTAGCTTTTATACACGATTGGTTGAGATTTGAATTTCGGTCGAACGTGTATGTATTTGGAAACGAGATTTGCGTTTTTAATGGCTGTTAATAGCCATTAAACTGATTGGGAATGATTACGCGTGTAAAATCCTTGCCTAATTTGGTGTTGATTCGTTGTAATCGAGCTGTAAACGCGTGAATTTGAAAGATGGGTCGCGAATGGGTCGATTGTTACCCACGGATGATCCGGTTGTGTATATGGGTGAGGAAGGTGAAACTATGGGGGTTTGGCAGATTTAATCCCCCTAGTTCCTCTTTTAAGTTTAACTTTCATTTTTGACAAATTTTAACCCTAAACTTTTATTAACTCTTATATTTAATTACTATAAATTGGTTTAAATTTTTTTTTTAAAAAAAAACTTCACAATAAATATAAATTGATTTTATTTTTTTACAAACTTTATTTTAAATGTTATTTATAAAATTTTTAAGAACATATTACTTAATTAAAATTTAATTATGAATAAGGTTTATGAAAGCCTGTAACTAAGATTTTTTTTTTTATTGAAAAATTATAAGTAATTTCTCATACATACATATGTATTATATGTATATCTAGTTATTTATTTAAATTGTTCTCATATGCATATGTGTAAAAAAAATAATAAAATAAAATAAAATTCCCAATGACGTCATAATTGTTTTATTAAACATAAATGTTTATTACAAATTTCGTAAATGTTACAGTCTCCCCTACTTTTAGGAATTTCGTCCCGAAATTAAGGAGAAACTATATAGAATAAATGTTTTCATGTGATCTTCCCGTCCCAAGCGCACTCATGAATAGGTCTCTCAACGATGTTCGCCAAGGCAATAATGTGATCTTTGTCGGGTGGTTCTTGTAGATTCTCGTTGTCATGGCACTCCTTTAAGTTAGACACGCGAAAAGGTTGATAGACTTTTCTAAGTTCAAAATGAAGGTTCATGGGTTTGGGTGCTTTGTTCGTTTTGTTTGACCCTATGGTAAGTCGTACTCGGATCGAGTCAAGCAACTAGTGAAGAGGTTCTAAAATAATAAGTCTTGAAACGAGCATCATGATCGGATATGATGTTAAAAGCTCATCAGTAGAGGACTCGCAGATCCTTAAATATTTTGTATGTACGAGGGTGAATAGAATAAGGAGATTTGAGTGATTCTTTCAGGAACGTGTGTCAAAGATTATTACGATTCCGAAAGATAAAGCAAACCATCAGACTTGGTTGTTATTCAGTGTTCAACACCAGAGGACTTTCATCATACAAATTGACTTGGGTCAAAGAGATTTGTTGAACTACGAAAATGTTGTTATGCAGATTAATTTAGGTTCAATTGCTATAAGTTTAGATACATTTCTTACGATTTTGTGCATTCTCTACAACATTCGATTCTCGTAATCGAACATGTTAAGCAATTTGCCCCAACGTTGTTGATTCAAGTGGATTTAAGGCATAATTTCTACAATTCTTTTAATGTACAGTTTAAAGATCGTGTCCTGCGGGATAGGTTTTGGATCTTAATATGAAGTTTCTTTGTTTGTGATCAATAGAAAGTGCGACATATAATACGATCATGTATTATGATGTTATCAGTTTTATCGTTTAGATGTATGCAAATTGTTGTATTGTTCATATGAGATCAAATCATTTGAGATGTTAATCTCTTATGTGGATGTTCGATGTGGGACATGGAATTCGAAAGTCTTCATTTAATTGTTTTAGGTTAACGATTATTTAATTGGCTTGATATAGGAACTACTAAGACCTTTGATTTAGTATATGAAAATATACACCAAGTATTAGTATGCAACAATCACTTATAGATCTAACTAAGATTAGTTCTCTTGATGATGACACTAAATCTACAATCCTATCATTGATCAAGCTTTCGGTTCTACTCCCAATGTACCGTTGGTGCTTATATATAGGGTATACCGCAGCCAACCCACCTCATCACCAATACTTTGAAAGCATACCGATCACCCACCAATACAATACAATACAACATAAAAATGTTTCACCTTTGATGTTTACATGTAGTTATCCATATAGGTATAGTTCATAGTTTTTATCATTCATCAGTTGTGTCCTTTGTCTCGCATTCGTAGGATTTACATGTACTGCAAATTTACGTTTCGTGTGCACCCGTAACGGAAATTTGCGTTGCACGTTTACCCTACTTGCTGGTTATGGGACACAACTGGGTGGATACAAGATCCATTAATGAGGTGTGATTCATAGAGTTCATTATACAACCAAATACAAAATAGCTAATGTCGAACTATCAAATCTAGTTTGTATTCAAGCAAGTAAAAGCTCGAAGTTATAAAACTACAAAATTTTATTAACACTGAAATCAAGTAACGCAATGTCATAACAATCATTGATCCAAAAACACATCATTCAACATCTCGATTTGGTTGAGCATCTTGGACCATTAGTTGGTAAGTTCTAGCTCGAGCAACTCTTTGGTTATTTCCCCCAAGTCGAGGGCATCGGTCTCGAAGGTGATTAGGGTCGCCACATTCGTAGCATACCCTTCCATTGGCCTGTGCAGGATTTGCGGGTGCAAGTTGTTGTTGATTCATTGGTTGAACTTGTTGCCCTTGCTGACCAAGTGGCCCATGTCGACAATAGTTTGCAAGGTGGCCATACATTCCACAGTTCGTGCAAATTCTGCAAGGTTGAGTAGTTGGGTGTTGATATCTGCAAGTGTTGCAGAGCGGATTTGGCCCCACATATGGTTTGGTATTTGGCTTTGGGGCTTGTTGGTTTACTGGTGCAGCAGGGGTCACCACCGCAAAGTTATTGGCCTTTCGCTTTCGATGGTTGAACTTTGAAGAGTTTGAGGTTTCAGTTTTGACCTCCTTTGAGAGTTCATTAGTGGTTGACTTGGATTCAACCTTCTTGGAACCCTTCCTTGTCAAAGTACCATCCTTAACATGGTTATCAGTTAAGGTTGCAGAAAGTCTGATTGCCTCTTCAAGAGTGGTAGGATTGCTACCATAGACAGTATCTTGAATTTGCATAGGAAGGCCACCAATGTACTTTTCAATGGCCCGAGATAAAGGAGTGACCAAGTGTGGCACTAGTAGGCTAAGTTCATGATAACGGGTCGTATAAGCAAGGTTCTCCCCACTGTCTTGCTTGAGATCCCAAAACTCAGCTTCAAGCTTCCTCATTTCGTTGCGAGGACAGAATTCATTAGTCATAAGTTGTTTGACCTCAGTCCAAGTCAAAGCAAGTGCAGCATCTGAACCCCTAGTTCGTTTCTCACCATTCCACCAAGTCAGTGCCCTTTTTTGAAAGACACTAGTGGCATATCGAACCTTAAGGTTCTCAGGACAGTCCGAATGGATAAATGTGCTCTCTATACTTTCGAACCATTGAAGGAGTCCAGTTGCTCCTTCAGTGCCAACAAACTTAGTGGGATTACATGAATTGAAGTGCTTGAAAGTGCAAGTTGGATTTGCACCCCCACCATTACCATTGTTTTGAACTGGGTTCACAGTAGCAGCTTGATAGAGTTGGGTCACCAAAGTGGGTAACACAACAGCCACTTGTTGCGAAATGATCTGGGCCAACTCTTGGATAGTAGGGTTCGGATTGTTGGTGTTATTTGTGTTGGTGTTGGTGTCATTGGTGTTGTTGGTGTTTCTGCGAGTACGACGAATAGGCATGATTCTACAAGAGTTCAATTGAAGAGAGTTAGAATTTATATAACTCAAAGAGTTCAAATAAGAAGTAGATAGTTCAAATAAGAAATAGATAGTTCAAATGAAAGTTCAATCACAAAGCAATATTTGGATTGTATTCCTAAAGGAATACTTTTGACAGATCAAAGTGTTTAAGTTCATCTTAACTTTCAGAAAGACATACTTTAGCCTATAGGTTCATACTCACTCCAAGGGTTCCCAGGAAAGCATAACAGGTCCATCGGTTGATTTGGATTTATACGAAATGCTTTCCTAGACAGAACTCCTTAAAGTACAGGTATTACCCCTTCCAGATTGTATGTGTTTCCTAATCATTAGAATGAACCTAAAGACTATTGACGGGATTCAAGATTAGACTTAGAAGTCTAAGATCATTCCTCGTAATGACGATCCTCGTTCAAGTCGTAAGAAAGGGGTCAAGAATTTTTGAACCTTAAAGTCTAGTGTGTGCATACTAAGGTATCCTAAACTAGGTTCAATTATTTGACCTATCAAACAAGTAGTCACATAAGCAAGTATGACCTATCATGGCAACTTAAAAGTTCAAATAACAGTTCATGGCCTAGTATGGCAACTAAAGAGTCCAAATAACAGTTCATGACCTATTAGTTCAAACTAAGGCATCCTATGGTTATAGTCTAGGTCATCTAGTTCAAATAACCTAATTCTCTATAACCCAGGCTCTGATACCAATCTGTAACACCCCGACCGATGGCGGAAACATCGGGGTGACACGAAGTGTAGATTGTCCATAGCTTAGGGTATAAAGATGTAAATAATCATAACTAAACATTCAATGCAATATTAATTCAAGCATTTAATACATAGTCAAATAAATTCAAACCTAGTTATTACATCATTCAAAATTCAAATTCAAATCCCAATACATAGTTCAAATCAAATAAAACTAAATCCAAGCTCAATAATGCTAGTTTCCATTTCCACCTGAAACATGTTAAAATCAAGTGTCAACTCAAAGAGTTGGTGAGTTTCATAGGTTTTGACACTCAAACCAAAAGATTTAATGAAAATGATATAGATAATGATATATGTGAACTATAAGCATAATGATCAAAGTCAAAATGAACTAGCAAGTAAAGCAGATCAACAAATGATAACAAATGATGATTGACCTATGATTAGCATTACAAAAATGCTCAAACAAGTAAACTATCACCGCGGGCCTCCCCCGAAGGGTAAATCAAACATCGGTGGGATGGTCAGTCCAATAGATCTATCATAGTCACTAAAATGAATGTGATCAATGCCTATCCTTAACTAAAGTTCACAAACTATAAGACAATTAGCTAAGTTCACATGAAAATGTTTTGAAGTTGAGATAAGTTCAAAGATAACATGTTTCACCCCAAAAGTTCAAAACAAGTAAAGAGGGGCTATGAAGACTCACCTTAGTGTGTGAGCTAGCCTTTGCAATGTCTTGTCAAATATAGTTCAAATATGTCCAACACAAATTCAAGGTTCACCTAAATAGTTTAATAGGCATATGTTTAATAAAACTGTGTCATTCTATGGATCTAAGTTCTAAAAGGATCAACGGTTTCGATTTATTTTGAATAAACACAATTAGGTTTATTATGATTTAAATGAAAATAATAAAATATCTAATTTACAAATGTTGACTTTAAAATATTTATTTAAAAATTTAAATATTGATTTAAAACAATTTATTTTTGATAATACTTGTATAAACATATTTAAGTATTATGCTTATAACATTTAAAATAAATAAGAATAGGTTTATAAGTATGATTAAATAAAAAATAAATAAATAAATAAATGAGATAAAGAATTGTTAATAAATAAATAATTAGATAATTATCTAAATATATGAGATAAAGAGTTGTAAATAAGTAAATAAATAAATAACTAAATAAATGAGATAAATAGTTGTAATTAAATAATTAAATAAATAAGTCTATGAAACTTATTTATTTATTTATGAAACTTTATAAAACTTTGTTAAGTTGTTTATCATTACTATTATATGTAAATGATTTAAGTAAAAACATATAAATAAATAAATAAATAAATAAATAAGTAATTCTATAACTAAATAAATAAATAAATAAATGAATAAATAAATTTATAATTAAATGATCTAAGAAGTTATAAGTTTATAAAATTATTTATTTATGTAAATAATTAAAATAAGTAAATACATATTAATTTATTTAAATAAGTAAAAATAGATAAATAAAATTGATAATAAAAGTTAATATTAAAATTTTAAGTATATAACATTTTTTTTTTCATAGATTAATATTTTGATTATAAAAATATTTTCTGGTTAATTAAAATATTTAAATTAAAGTTTAATATAAAAAAAATGGCAAAAACCGGTTTTTAACCCGGTTGAAGGGGCTCGAACCCGTGACCATCTCCCCTGACCCGAGTATGCTTAACCAGTTGATCTAGACTTTAGTCTGCGAAGGAATTGAGTTTCAATTTCTTTTATCATGACTCAAAAATCGGAACCCATTTCAGATTAAGAACCAGAAGAAAAAAAAAAAAGAAGCCCTAGATCCTTTTCACTCTAAATTCGACTGATATGGCTCCCGATTGTTAACCCAACCATGGGGCTATTGTTTGGGGGTTAAATACGAGTGAGATGGTGTAAGAAACACCTACCTGGATGTGTTTTTTGATGGAGTTCGACTGAAGAAGAGATGCGCACGAACCCGAGGCTTTATGGTCTTGATTCGCGATCGTTTGAAGTTGTGATTTCGTGTTTGTGTGTACAGAATGTTTCGACAGAAGCAAAGGAACCTTTGTGTGCGTTTAATTTAGCTTTTATACACGATTGGTTGAGATTTGAATTTCGGTCGAACGTGTATGTATTTGGAAACGAGATTTGTGTTTTTAATGGCTGTTAATAGCCATTAAACTGATTGGGAATGATTACGCGTGTAAAATCCTTGCCTAATTTGGTGTTGATTCGTTGTAATCGAGCTGTAAACGCGTGAATTTGAAAGATGGGTCGCGAATGGGTCGATTTTTACCCACGGATGATCCGGTTGGGTATATGGGTGAGGAAGGTGAAACTATGGGGGTTTGGCAGATTTAATCCCCCTAGTTCCTCTTTTAAGTTTAACTTTCATTTTTGACAAATTTTAACCCTAAACTTTTATTAACTCTTATATTTAATTACTATAAATTGGTTAAAATTTTTTTTTTTAAAAAAAAACTTCACAATAAATATAAATTGATTTTATTTTTTTACAAACTTTATTTTAAATGTTATTTATAAAATTTTTAAGAACATATTACTTAATTAAAATTTAATTATGAATAAGGTTTATGAAAGCCTGTAACTAAGATTTTTTTTTTTATTGAAAAATTATAAGTAATTTCTCATACATACATATGTATTATATGTATATCTAGTTATTTATTTAAATTGTTCTCATATGCATATGTGTAAAAAAAAATAATAAAATAAAATAAAATTCCCAATGACGTCATAATTGTTTTATTAAACATAAATGTTTATTACAAATTTCGTAAATGTTACAATAATTTTACGTTCAACTTATATGTGTTATTTTGTTTCATTTTATCTTTTTTAATTGAATTCTCTACCTTATGATTTGTACGTTAATTAATTAGTTATTGTTTTTGTTAGAACGAATTTCAGTAAATTGATGATATTAAAGCAAAGTACATGGTCATCGGACCAATATACAAGTATTTAGTTAAATGGCCAAGATTAATGATTGAGTTTAAATTAGTTGTCTTTTTTTTCTCAGTGCGTAAATATCCCTTCTCATCTTCTATACTAATAAATATGGACATGTAGAACATGTCTATTTTTATTTAAATCTAGTTATTTTAATTATATTAATTTTTTCAAAATTTTAAGCATACTTTTATTATTTAGTTTTGAGTTAATTACACAGTTAGTCACGTTCTATGTTGATTTCACACTCTAAAGGTTCATAATTTCGAAAAACTACAACGATGATTTAGAATGTTTGCCAAAATATAAAATCGGTTGCCTTGAGGTGAATAGCTTAAGAATACCCTTATATTTCACACTCTAAGGGTAAGGGTAACGGTAACGGTAAGAATAGTAAAATAATATACTTTTTAATATTACTACATAAACAAAACATGGCAACTTATTTATGAATAGTATACACATTTTAGGGTTAACACTTCTTTTGTGTATCTTAGGTTTGATTATGCTTTTTTTTTCTTTTTTTAATTTTGCTGATATTAATTTTGTTTTGCTTTGTTTTTTAGTTTTTTTTATGGTTTATTCCTCGAATTGTGCCTCGTTAATCCATTAGTGATTTTTTTGTTTTCTTTTGGATTTGTTCCAATATTAAACAAGGCAGCTGAGTCGTTGTTTTTTGTTTTCTTTTGGATTTTTCCTAATATAAAACAAGGGAGAAAAGTCAATGAAACAACAAGTGAATAATTCTAATTTCATTTTATTATTTTCTATCAACAAGTAAAATGTATTATTCGTTAATATTTGTTTTTGTTCTAGTTTAAGGATGCTACTTATTAAGTGTTATTTAATTTTTAGATTAAATTATCGAGATAGTTCATGTGGTTTGCTAACATTTCACACTTGGCGTCACACCCCAGGTCGGCGGGTTGGACCGGATTCCCGTCGGGCGGAATAGTCTTGGGGCATGATTAAATCGGAATGATTAGATGTTTATTACAACATCTAATTAGGACATCTTGGACATGAACAAGATGTTTCACTAAAATGCATTCAAAAGAGCAAGTCTTGAATCTTGTAGCTATTGAGGCCTTGTAAGATTTTATCTAGAAGTTGTATGGTCCTTTAATGGATCCTATCTTTGTCTCTCTAGTAGGCATAATGCTCACACATGTTCGTCACCTAAGAACATGTAAAATTTGTCAACACTAGGTTGATGGAGTTTTAAAAAATAATTAGGTTTTGTAAAAGGCTTGACACATTTGGGCAAGCTCACTCCCTAAACCTCGTTGTCAAAACTATCTTAAGATGTGACAATCCGACTTTTCGAATTAACCTCGTTAACAAAAAATAGTGAGATCACAGGCCCAACATGACAAATGTAGGCCCAAGGAGCCAAGGTAGGCCCAATAAGGCAAAGGTAGGCCCATTGAGATCTAGGGAGGCCCAATTACAAAATCAAGGCCCAATAAGGCCCAGTAAGGCCAATGAAGGTCCAATAGGCTCAAGGTAGGCCCTATGAGTCCAGAATAGGCTCAATTGTATTTAAGAAGCCCAATTGGGTTAATTTAGCCAAAAATGTTCTAATTGGCTTAATTGGTGAGAATCCGACAATTCGCGGTTAACTTCGTTAATCAGAAATTAACCGAAATGATGTGAAATCATTTAAAATCAAACTAGAGGATGGTAATTGATCAAAAGCGGTCTTAGAATGTTAAAAACTTTAAGGATTAAGATTTTAAATCAAGAAAACGTCCCAATTTTGACTTTTTAAGTCAAAATTCGACTATAGTGCAATCAAGGGTTTAAATTCGTATTAAATTGGTGTTAGTAACTGAATTAAACTTATTGGTGACTCATTATGATGATGATTAAACATTATTATCGGTTATTGGAAGCTAAAGGTCTCGAATTAAACTCCCATTGTGGTTACAAGTCGAAACCGTAGCTCTAGACTTCAAATTCATAGAATTCGACAACATATTTCACAATTGAACATTCCTTCACACCATTCGGCACTTTTAGAAGGGAAATCAAGCAGCAATTCGATCTAAGGAGCTTTGAATTCAAGAAAACGATTGGAAGGTGACCGAACATCAATCTATAAGTCGATCTCAATCGATTAATCATCAAATCAAGTAAGTAATCGATCCTATATCTTCTAACATGGCCGACTAAGGTTCATCTTAAATCAATTTCAATTGATAACATCGATTTGTTAGAGTTCAAGTAATTAGGGTTCGTATCAAAGGCGTTTTTGGGGTTCTGATCGGGATGAGTTCAAAAATTAAATTAGTATTGATGAATAGTTTCATAATATGCCGACTAACAATAAACCCATGTCAATTTAGACTGATAATATCGAATTGTATGAACTACGATTCTAGGGTTCTAAGTGAAAACGCATTTGGGAGTTTTGGTTTAAATTGAGTTAAGAATCAAATTAATTACTATCTTTAGTTTCAGAGAACACCGATTATCGAAATTTGTATGTGAATTTCATGAATCAATATCGGATTGTAAGAGTTCGACAATTAGGGTTCTTTATGAGAAAACAAATTGGGGGATTGGGTCAAGATGAGTGCTAGAATCGAATTGGATGGTGTGGTGAGTTCCAGAAGACTCCGAATGATGATAATATCATATCAATTCGATGTTACAGTAGCGAATTAAACAATTTTGAGTTGGGAATTTGAGATATGGTATTCGAACCTGTTGATAACCAATTAATCAAGTATTGGTGAATAATGTTTCAAATTAAGACCATTTACAGGTTCTATTATACTTCAGGAACAAAAACCCCAAGGGTTGGATTTCGATTGGAATCGAATTGTGGTTCAATTTGGGGTTTAATGGTTCGGCAATTAGAAAAAGGGGGGAACCGGCTAAGTTGTACTTAAAGTTATTTAAGTTTGAATCTTGTAACAAATGTGAAACCAGATGAGATGGTGTGTGCGCGTGTATGTTGGGTTGGAGGTCGCGGGTTCGAGCCCGGCCCCCAACAGTTTTTGGATTTTAATATTTTCTTTAGTATTTTGACCCTAACTCCTTCGTTTCAAGTTTGATTCGATTCGTTCGAATTACGTTGGAACCAGGATTTCATCTCGAACTAATTAGAATGATAAAATCTATATTTTAATACGAAAACGAAATCGCGTATAATTACGTTTATTTAAATAAAATCATATAGGATTTTATTTAAACGATTTCGAAGTCACGCGTACATTCGTATGTACGTTTCTAACACACTAACATACGTGTATTGACACATATGTGATTTCAAGCAGAAAACGACTATTCGAATAACACAACGTTATTGTTTAAACACAGATCCTTTGTAAGAGGATTTTCTACACGAACTCACGTAGTTGATCATTCTGCAATACTCAAAGGTGCGTACACAGCCCCTTTCTTATTTTAAACTGTTTTGGGGGAGAAAACATGTGCAACAAACTCTTTTTAGATACATATCACTTGCATGAGTTAGCTGTTTACATTATGTGACAACATAGCAATTGAAAGTCCTTACACACCTCGAACCGTTTAGTTTGCCGTAGCGCAAAGCGTGGTAGTTGGAAATAGATCTATTAGGTTTGACAAACCTCACCTGGTAGATGGGATCTACGCAGGTGTTTGACTGACCAAACACATTTTACTATTGTTGTGCTAGACAATAGTGGCAAGGCAAAAACATGCTATACCATGGCAATTCGTCAGCTTCGGTGTCGACCACTTATGTAAATAGTTTATATGACTAGCTATCATGACTGTGCATGTGTGATTATGTTATCTACAAACTTGTTATTCAAACTGCTGTTTTAAACATTGTAAATACTTAAAACCTATGTTATGCACCAACCTTTGTGTTGACTTGATTTACATGTTTTCTCAGGACGCTAAGGCGCGCATTAAGGCCGGCATGGACTAGGAGATAGAGTCGCATGCATTTTAAACATTTTGGATATTTGAATTTGAACATATGGAACTTTGTATTGTATTTTACATTTTTCAACTGTTACTGGTTTTATAACGCTTCCGCAAATTTTGAAAACTCTGATGTTATGTTTTAAAGACCAAAGTATGTTTTGAAATTCATATAGAGGTCTTCGTTATGTCTAATGATCTGAGATCCTGGTTTGTCACGTTCCCAAACGGTATGATTCCGTTAGTTGAAAATTGGGGGTGTGACAGATTGGTATCAGAGACATTGGTTATAGCGAACTAGGTTTGCATTTGTAGACTTAGACTATGACTGTTAGACATTAGACACATATGCTTATACATATTACTTAGAAATTACATATGACATTATGTAATTGACTTGTTTACACATTCCATGGCACTGCACTTACATATGGTATTATGTAACAGGCATGGCATCATCATCAGTACCTTACATCTATATTGATGATTCTGAGGACGAGGAACCGATAGTTCCAGCACCACCGTCATCACCACCACCACCTATTCCATCTCCTCCATCATATGAGAGGGATGACTCAGATCCGGAGGAGGACCCAGACGAGGATCCCGAGGAGGATCCAGATGAGGACCCGGATGAGGATCCGGAGGAGGAGTCAGAGGAGGGCACTCAGCAGATCCCTGCTGAGGGACCTTCTGCACATTCACCACCAGTACTAGATGCTCCTGAGCCTAAGAGGCAAAGGACGGACGCTGAAGAGATTGCCAAACTGCGCGAGGATTTGGATGTAGCAGAAGACAGGATCGCACAAAGATCTCAGGAACTATGGGATGCTATTGAGAGGCAAGAGGAACTTGCCCAACTGGTTCATGATATGCGGGATGAGATGATTAATATGATTGGTCGTCTCGAAGCTTCAGAGAACCGAGCTGAGATTCTGGAGGGCAGGATTGAAGCCTTGGAGGATTTAGTGGCCTCTGAGAACGAGGAACAGGATGAAGAGGAGAAGGAGGAGGAACCAACACTAATTGTTGATTCCGATCCTGAATCCACCGTTGAGGATGATTGATTTTTCCTTTCTCTTTATTTGTTTTGTTTAAACTTATTAGGAACGGGTTGTGTTCCTACATTAGTAGTTTGAAAACTTATGTTTTATTTCAAAAGTATTGTACTCAAATCAAATCTTTATCTATTGAGGAACTATTATTTAATCCCAACAGTTGTGTTGATTTATATTATATGTTCTGTTTGTTGTTTTACTTACACATGTTACATTAGACTCTGCAAGCATGCTAACACTTCTTGTAAATAGGAAACTAATGGCTGAGGGAAACGTACATATGACAGTTGCTGAGCTCAACGAGCTAATTAACAACAGAGTTGCTGAGGCAATCGCACAATATGCTCAGACACACAACACAGGGCCACAGGGTCCAGCTGGGGGACTGGTTAACCCACAAGTCTGCACGTTCAAGATGTTCTTGGACTGCAAACCACACAATTTCAAAGGGTCGGAGGGGGCCATAGGACTCCTTCGGTGGATTGAAAAGGCGGAGTCTGTGTTTGAAATGTGCAACTGCCCTGACGAAAGCAAGGTGAAATTTGCTACGGGAACATTGGAGGGTCCAGCATTAACTTGGTGGAACTCAAATGTTCAGACTCTGGGGTTGGGTGAGGCAAATGCCTTGACATGGAACGACTTCAAAACTTTACTGCAAGAGGAGTACTGTCCTCGCAGTGAAATGCAGAAGTTGGAAGAGGAATATTGGCACCTCAAGATGGAGGGGTCAAATATTGAAGAGTACACAACCAGGTCACATGAGTTGGCCAGACTTCTACCACACATGGCTACTCCAGCCAGCAAGTGGATTGAAAGATACATTGGAGGACTAGTGCCTCAGATTCAGGGGTTGGTTACTTCAGCAAATCCCACCACCATTCAACAAGCTGTTCGTTTAGCGCATCAGCTTACTGATCAGGCAGTGTTGCAGGGGACTCTGCCCAAACGAACATCGGCTACCAAGGTGGGAGATCATAAAAGAAAGTGGGAAGGTAACAACTCAAAGAGTCACAACAAACAATCATATCAGCAAAACCGGAAGCAAGACTCAAACAAGTCTTATCATAATTCCAGCAGTGGTCAGCAATCATCATCATCGGGGGGTTATGTTGGTAAACACCCCAAGTGCAACAGGTGTGGGTATCATCATGCAGGTAATCAGTGTGATAGAGCTAAGTGCCAGAGGTGTGGCAAGATTGGACATGCGGCTAAGGATTGTCGCGGGGAGCTACAGAACAACCACACCAACCAGAATAATAACCAGAACAACGCACAGAAGGGTTGTTATGAGTGTGGCAAGATGGGACACTTCAAGAAGGATTGCCCACAACTCAAGAAAAGTGGGGAGGATAATAATGCAACAGGCAACGGCAACGACAATGGTAATGGTAATGGCACCAACAACAACAATAATAACAACAACAATGGTGCTAGAGGCAGGGCGTTTGTGATTGGAGGACGTCAGGCACGGGAGGATCCCAACATCGTTACGGGTACGTTCCTCTTAAATAATCACTATGCCTCTATGTTATTTGACACTGGTGCCGATCGGAGTTTTGTATCTAGTTCACTTGCTAAGTTGCTAAATGTTAGTCCCACTGCCTTAGATAGTCCATACACTGTGGAATTAGCTGATGGTAAGTTGATCGTAGTGGAAAATATTTTTAAGGGATGTATACTTGATTTGATGGGTCAAACATTAGAGATTGATCTTATGCCTATTGCCTTAGGCAGTTTTGATGTGGTTATTGGCATGGACTGGTTGTCCAAAAACCAGGCTGAAATCGTATGCCATGAAAAGATTGTTCGCATACCTCTTCCGCAGGGAGAGACATTATATGTACAAGGCGAGAAGAGCAGTACGCCACTGCGTCTCATATCTTGTATGAAAGCACACAAATGTCTGCGGAAAGGTCATACGGCAGTTATAGCACTTATAACTGAAAAGCCAGTAGCTGAGAAGAAGATTGAAAATATACCTGTAGTTTGTGAATTTCCGGAGGTGTTTCCAGAAGACTTGCCGGGATTACCGCCTATCAGACAGGTGGAGTTTCGAATCGACCTTACCCCAGATGCAGCACCGATAGCTAGGGCGCCTTATCGACTTGCACCATCAGAGATGCAAGAGTTATCTACACAATTGCAAGAGTTGTTGGATAAGGGTTTCATACGACCTAGTTTTTTACCATGGGGAGCTCCAGTTTTGTTTGTAAAGAAGAAGGACGGGACTTTCCGTATGTGTATAGACTACCGGGAATTGAATAAGGTTACTATCAAGAACCGGTATCCGTTACCCAGGATTGACGATCTGTTTGATCAGATGCAAGGTTCGAGTTACTACTCGAAGATTGATCTCAGGTCTGGTTATCATCAACTAAGAGTCCAGGAGGAGGATATCCCGAAGACGGCATTCAGGACACGCTATGGCCATTATGAGTTCTTGGTCATGCCATTTGGGTTGACAAACGCTCCAGCTGTATTCATGGATCTCATGAATCGTGTTTGTAAACCTTATCTTGATAAGTTTGTCATTGTTTTCATCGATGACATTCTCATTTATTCACAATCTGAGGAGGAACACGCTGAACATCTTCGATTACTATTGGAATTATTGAAACAGGAACAATTGTACGCTAAGTTCTCGAAATGTGATTTCTGGATGCGAGAAGTACAATTCTTGGGGCATATAGTTAATGAAAAGGGTATACATGTTGATCCAGCGAAGATTGAAGCGATTAAGAATTGGGAAGCACCAAAGACCCCTACCGAGGTACGGCAATTCCTTGGTTTGGCGGGTTACTACTGACGATTCATTGAGGGATTCTCGAAGATCGCTCAACCACTTACAGCTCTTACGCACAAGGGAACGAAGTATAACTGGACGGATAAACAGGAAGCTGCATTCCAGTTATTGAAACAGAAACTTTGCAGCGCACCGATTTTGTCCTTACCGGAAGGGACGGAAGACTTTGTGGTGTATTGTGATGCATCTGCACAAGGTTTGGGATGTGTGTTGATGCAACGGGAGAAAGTGATTGCTTATGCTTCCAGACAACTACGAACACACGAAAAGAACTACACTACTCATGACTTGGAGTTAGGAGCAGTGGTTTTTGCTTTGAAGATTTGGAGGCATTACTTGTATGGAACTAAGTGTACTATTTACACTGATCATAAGAGTTTGCAACATATCTTTGATCAGAAGGAACTTAATATGAGGCAACGACGATGGGTTGAGTTGTTGAACGATTATGAGTGTGCGATTAAGTATCACCCGGGAAAAGCTAATGTGGTAGCTGATGCTTTAAGCAGAAAAGACACTTCAACAAGACGGGTTCGTGCACTTATGATGACAATACATACTGACTTACCTGACAAGGTACGCAGTGCTCAGATCGAAGCTTTGAAAAAGGAAAACTTGGTACAGGAATTTTTACGGGGAATGGAAGAACAGTTGGATGCTAAGTCTGATGGAATTCGTTATTTCATTAATCGACTTTGGATACCTTTGTATGGAGGTTTAAGGGAACTCGTGATGGATGAAGCACACAAGTCCAGATATTCAGTCCATCCGGGATCAGACAAGATGTATCATGACTTGAAGGCACTGTATTGGTGGCCTCACATGAAAGCTGATATTGCTAAGTACGTTAGCAAATGTTTGACTTGTTCGAAAGTCAAAGTTGAATACCAGAAGCCATCTGGTTTACTGCAACAACCAGAGATACCGATGTGGAAATGGGAACAGATTTCGATGGACTTCATTACCAAATTACCCCGTACAACGAGTGGTTGTGATACGATATGGGTAATTGTCGATCGATTAACGAAATCTGCACACTTCTTAGCAATCAGAGAAACTGATAAGATGGAGAAACTGACTCGCATTTATATCAAGGAAGTGGTAGCACGGCATGGCGTGCCAATCTCTATCATATCAGATCGGGATGCCCGATTTACTTCCAACTTTTGGAAATCTCTTCACAAGTCATTGGGGACTCGCTTGGATATGAGTACCGCTTATCATCCACAGACCGACGGTCAAAGTGAACGAACGATTCAAACGCTCGAGGATATGTTACGAGCTTGTGTAATTGATTTTGGTGATAGCTGGGAGAATCATTTACCGTTGGTGGAATTCTCTTACAACAACAGCTATCATACAAGTATTCAAGCAGCACCGTTTGAAGCTTTGTATGGTCGCAAATGTCGTTCACCAGTTTGCTGGGCTGAAATTGGTGACAGTCAGATAACAGGTCCTGAACTGGTGCATGAGACGACAGAGAAAATAGTTCAAATCCGGAACCGTATGGCAGCGGCCCGGGATCGACAGAAGAGTTATGCTGACAAACGTCGTAAACCGTTGGAATTTCAAGTAGGAGACCGAGTTCTTCTAAAGGTATCACCTTGGAAAGGTGTGATACGATTCGGCAAGCGCGGAAAGCTTAGTCCACGTTACGTAGGACCTTTTGAAATCCTGAAAAGGATTGGTCCGGTTGCGTATCAACTCAAGTTACCGGATGAACTCAGTGGAGTTCATGATGTTTTTCACGTATCGAACTTAAAGAAATGTCTTTCTGATGAGACATTGATTGTACCGTTGGAAGAACTACAAGTAGATGAACAGTTGCGATTCATTGAAGAACCAGCTGAAATCATGGACCGAGAGGTCAAACAACTGAAGCAAATCAAGATTCCGATAGTAAAAGTCCGATGGAATTCAAGACGTGGTCCTGAATTCACATGGGAACGGGAAGACCAAATGATGAAGAAGTATCCTCATCTATTCAAAACAGCTACTGCTAACACGGAGAGCGCACGTTAAATTTCGGGACGAAATTTCCTTCAACAAGGGGATGACGTGATGCTTCACACATCAAACACTGCAAATCTCAAACTGTAAGCACAAACACTTTATTCAATTGATTTTGTTATAAAACATTTGTGCTACATTACATTTTATGTGCTATATTTCATATGTTACATGTTATAGTAGTACATGCATGATTAGTTACACACATTTTGCTATGTGCGGGGTTACATAGTACAAACAGTTTCAGACACTCACTATGTGTGAGGTTACACAACACAGTATGATCAAACACAAACAGTCACAGTTAGGTGAACTAACTAGTGTACACGCAAACAGTCACATTGAACGATCACATTTGAGTTGTGATGTTGCAAGCATAAGATTTTGTGTGTGAGTACACACAAGCACACGGAATGATCAAACTACACTAACACGTACGATTTAAACTCGTAAGTAGTTTCCTAACTACTCCTAACATTTACTAATTTTCGGGACGAAAATTCCTTCAACAAGGGGATGATGTGACAATCCGACTTTTCGAATTAACCTCGTTAACTAAAAATAGTGAGATCACAGGCCCAACATGACAAATGTAGGCCCAAGGAGCCAAGGTAGGCCCAATAAGGCAAGGGTAGGCCCATTGAGATCTAGGGAGGCCCAATTACAAAATCAAGGCCCAATAAGGCCCAGTAAGGCCAATGAAGGTCCAATAGGCTCAAGGTAGGCCCTATGAGTCCAGAATAGGCTCAATTGTATTTAAGAAGCCCAATTGGGTTAATTTAGCCAAAAATGTTCTAATTGGCTTAATTGGTGAGAATCCGACAATTCGCGGTTAACTTCGTTAATCAGAAATTAACCGAAATGATGTGAAATCATTTAAAATCAAACTAGAGGATGGTAATTGATCAAAAGCGGTCTTAGAATGTTAAAAACTTTAAGGATTAAGATTTTAAATCAAGAAAACGTCCCAATTTTGACTTTTTAAGTCAAAATTCGACTATAGTGCAATCAAGGGTTTAAATTCGTATTAAATTGGTGTTAGTAACTGAATTAAACTTATTGGTGACTCATTATGATGATGATTAAACATTATTATCGGTTATTGGAAGCTAAAGGTCTCGAATTAAACTCCCATTGTGGTCACAAGTCGAAACCGTAGCTCTAGACTTCAAATTCATAGAATTCGACAAGATATTTCACAATTGAACATTCCTTCACACCATTCGGCACTTTTAGAAGGGAAATCAAGCAGCAATTCGATCTAAGGAGCTTTGAATTCAAGAAAACGATTGGAAGGTGACCGAACATCAATCTATAAGTCGATCTCAATCGATTAATCATCAAATCAAGTAAGTAATCGATCCTATATCTTCTAACATGGCCGACTAAGGTTCATCTTAAATCAATTTCAATTGATAACATCGATTTGTTAGAGTTCAAGTAATTAGGGTTCGTATCAAAGGCGTTTTGGGGGTTCTGATCGGGATGAGTTCAAAAATTAAATTAGTATTGATGAATAGTTTCATAATATGCCGACTAACAATAAACCCATGTCAATTTAGACTGATAATATCGAATTGTATGAACTACGATTCTAGGGTTCTAAGTGAAAACGCATTTGGGAGTTTTGGTTTAAATTGAGTTAAGAATCAAATTAATTACTATCTTTAGTTTCAGAGAACACCGATTATCGAAATTTGTATGTGAATTTCATGAATCAATATCGGATTGTAAGAGTTCGACAATTAGGGTTCTTTATGAGAAAACAAATTGGGGGATTGGGTCAAGATGAGTGCTAGAATCGAATTGGATGGTGTGGTGAGTTCCAGAAGACTCCGAATGATGATAATATCATATCAATTCGATGTTACAGTAGCGAATTAAACAATTTTGAGTTGGGAATTTGAGATATGGTATTCGAACCTGTTGATAACCGATTAATCAAGTATTGGTGAATAATGTTTCAAATTAAGACCATTTACAGGTTCTATTATACTTCAGGAACAAAAACCCCAAGGGTTGGATTTCGATTGGAATCGAATTGTGGTTCAATTTGGGGTTTAATGGTTCGGCAATTAGAAAAAGGGGGGAACCGGCTAAGTTGTACTTAAAGTTATTTAAGTTTGAATCTTGTAACAAATGTGAAACCAGATGAGATGGTGTGTGCGCGTGTATGTTGGGTTGGAGGTCGCGGGTTCGAGCCCGGCCCCCAACAGTTTTGGATTTTAATATTTTCTTTAGTATTTTGACCCTAACTCCTTCGTTTCAAGTCTGATTCGATTCGTTCGAATTACGTTGGAACCAGGATTTCATCTCGAACTAATTAGAATGATAAAATCTATATTTTAATACGAAAACGAAATCGCGTATAATTACGTTTATTTAAATAAAATCATATAGGATTTTATTTAAACGATTTCGAAGTCACGCGTACATTCGTATGTACGTTTCTAACACACTAACATACGTGTATTGACACATATGTGATTTCAAGCACAAAACGACTATTCGAATAACACAACGTTATTGTTTAAACACAGATCCTTCGTAAGAGGATTTTCTACACGAACTCACGTAGTTGATCATTCTGCAATACTCAAAGGTGCGTACACGGCCCCTTTCTTATTTTAAACTGTTTTGGGGGAGAAAACATGTGCAACAAACTCTTTTTAGATACATATCACTTGCATGAGTTAGCTGTTTACATTATGTGACAACATAGCAATTGAAAGTCCTTACACACCTCGAACCGTTTAGTTTGCCGTAGCGCAAAGCGTGGTAGTTGGAAATAGATCTATTAGGTTTGACAAACCTCACCTGGTAGATGGGATCTACACAGGTGTTTGACTGACCAAACACATTTTACTATTGTTGTGCTAGACAATAGTGGCAAGGCAAAAACATGCTATAGCATGGCAATTCGTCAGCTTCGGTGTCGACCACTTATGTAAATAGTTTATATGACTAGCTATCATGACTGTGCATGTGTGATTATGTTATCTACAAACTTGTTATTCAAACTGCTGTTTTGAACATTGTGAATACTTAAAACCTGTGTTATGCACCAACCTTTGTGTTGACTTGATTTACATGTTTTCTCAGGACGCTAAGGCGCGCATTAAGGCCGGCATGGACTAGGAGATAGAGTCGCATGCATTTTAAACATTTTGGATATTTGAATTTGAACATTTGGAACTTTGTATTGTATTTTACATTTTTCAACTGTTACTGGTTTTATAACGCTTCCGCAAATTTTGAAAACTCTGATGTTATGTTTTAAAGACCAAAGTATGTTTTGAAATTCATATAGAGGTCTTCGTTATGTCTAATAATCTGAGATCCTGGTTTGTCACGTTCCCAAACGGTATGATTCCGTTAGTTGGAAATTGGGGGTGTGACATAAGATGTCTAACGGAGACTAACGCCGCACAAACTTCGACATCCTACCATACTAAAGTAAGATACACGAGGAGTTCACTTATCTTGGGAATGGAAATGGATTTCGACATTTGTTTAAAAAAATTTCCCCAAATGTATGTTCATTCAAGTTTACTCCTGAAATTTAAGTTTTTACCCATTGTTAGTTGTAAAATCACACAAGTTCACCTCCCGTTACCTCCTCACCAACATTGTCTTGCCAAGACAAGGAATGCTTATGTTTAGGGCAAACGTACCAACAAGTGGAGCCGCCAACCCACCACACACTTGACATGGCATGACTTTGCCTATGATAGTAAAAATGGAGACTTGTTTCATTTCTATTTTTCTTGTGTCCCGCATCGTTTGTCTTCAACCAATTTTAGTATTGTTTAGACACTATTTGGAAAATTGTTTATATCATAGCTCGACTAAAAATCTTTAATCCGGTTTATTAGTGAAATCTGAATGTAATATCACACATGTTATCATTTACCAAGCCTAACTTGAATTACCATTGTTGATCAAATGTAGGTCCCAAAACAGATCAAAAACTAAGCTTTATGCCTCCAATCCTCATCAAATGTATCTACAACGTGTGGAATCCGAAATAGAAACACAAGAACAAGAAGAAAGTTCAAAACTTTGATATATTTCAGTGAAGTACACGAAGTAATGCCTCAATATGTCTAGAGAGCATTCCATGAAAATCCAACCCTATAATACTACAAAATACGTCTATTTATACTACTTCTAGATGTACTCGAACATACTATACACAAAAATGTTCGAGTACACGAAATACAAATGTAAACGAAATGCTAATTACACGAAATCAGAACAAAATCTTCTTCGGTTGGCTTTGTCAGTCTTTATCTTCATTTTGGGCCCTACGAACTCCCCCTAGACTTATAAAGTCAACCGATGGAAAGTGTAACAGAGTGGGGACCAGCTCCGGCATATAGCTTTAACTCTATGGAAAATGCAACTGCACGTGTGAAGGGCTTCGCTTCTTCGTCCCATCCACCGTAGACTTTAATGGGTGACTTGCGCAACTTCATTATGTCGTCTTTTCCGTACTTAAGAAGATCCATAGGGTCCAGTATCATGTCAATGTTATTGAGATCATCTTTGTTCCTGAGAATGATTACTGCACGATTCTTCTCATCAAAGTACCATGACCAAAAGTTGACCAAAGAGTTGTCTGGAACACTTGGAGACACTGAAACGACTTCTTCGGTCTAAGGAGGATGATACTTGTAATACACCCATGGCTCCTTCTTTACTGGATCCACAATACATGTCGAGACAAAACATCTTCCTTTAGCAGTTCTCATCATGGGAAAATCCTTCTCACACTGATCCTTGAAAAACTTTGCAAACAAGTCGGCCTGAGTATCCTTTATGGATTGAAAAACATGGCATTGTTAATGCTCCGTATGTCAAACTTGGGCATTGTGCAGAAATCATTTGGCCTCTTGTAGGACTCGACCTTTCCATTCATGCCTTCATTAGATAAAGATCTATGTCTTTGTCGTATAACCAGTAACAAACATTTGACCTATCATTGCATACAACAAACAAAGTTTGGTCATCTGTGATGAAGGTGTGCTCCGGATGCACTTCACTCATCTCTCCTAGCCATGTGGCTTTGACCTCTGGAGGTGTGCAGAAATCATTCGGCCTCTTGTAGGACTCTGCCTTTTCCTTCCTCTCCTGATCGCATACTACCTCGAAAACTGAGTCCATGTACACATCACATAATAAATCTCCCAGGCCCACTCCAACGAGCTCTTCACCGAACCCGTCGAGCAAGAATTTCTCTAGGAGATCCTCAAATAAGTCATCACAGTAATCTAGAGGTTTCTCCGAAGATGGTGGATTCTCTGAAGCATCGGTGCCTTCGGTAGCGTCCTGAGCTGGCTCATCATTTTGTTGGCCTGAAGAACTGGCACATTGACCTTGATCGTCACTCGTATCATCATCTTCTTTTCCTTTTCCTTTATCGTCTTCGGCACTATTGCCGTCTTTATCACCCCCTTGATCATCCTTGGGATCATCCCCATCCTTGTCTTTTTCATCATCTTTCTTCTCCATCTCAATTTCTTCATCAACCTTTTCATCATAGTTGTCATCATTAGCTTCATCTTCATCCTCTTCAATGAGTTGTTTAACCGTCAATTTCTCCATTGCCTCATTCAAAATAAAATTCTGTCTTTCTAGGAGATCAACATCTCGGATTTGTCTTCTGAACATCTCGCAGACTCTGATGATAGAACCGTATAGCTCACTGATCTTCTCATCCTTAGTGATGGAGTCCTGCTCTAGTAGAAAGACTCTCTCCTGTAGCTATATGAGATCTACCGGAGTCCTATCAGGCGCATAGGGCGAGGGTGTACGCATAGGTGCCTTGTTTTTGTCTTTCCGACTCCTGCCTGGTGGTGGTGGTGGCTCTGTGTGAGGGGTGTGGGTATGAGTGTGAGGTACTAATGATGTGGTTTGGGTGGCATCTAGAGTAATGATAGGTGGTGGTGGAGGTGGAACAGGAATCTGAGTAGTGGTTATGGGTTAAATGGTTGTCTAGGTGGTGTTGGCTGAGTGGGTGGTTTTGGCTGAGTGGGTGGACTAGGCAAACTCTGAACATGTGGTAGAGAGGACTGTGTATGAGTTGGAGGTGGTGGAGTCGGAATCTGAGGTGGAGTAGGCACTATAGGAGGTGGAGGTGGTGGAGTATGAGCAGGAGTGGAGGAAGATGATCCAGCTGTCTTCTTCATCAGCCTGGGGTCCTTTGGTTGCTTTGGCATCATCTCTAGTATCTTATTATTATGCGAAGACTCAGGAGTTGGTGCATAATCGGCATCCTGAATATCTTCCCTTTCTGCCCTGGTGAGAGGAGGAATGACAGACTCCTTCTCTCGAATAAGAATCTCCTCACTCGATGATGATGATGACTCAGAGATAAGTCCCTCGACAGTTGCGCCAACTTGTGTGCTTGTGTTGGTAGGAGGGATGTCATGTTCCTCGATGACAATAGGAACCAGAGTTTCTTGCTCATCTGCCACTGTATTATCACCAACAAATATCCCAAACTTGATGAGAGGACACTCCCCAACGTACTTTTTCTTCCCTCTCTTGTTCATCGTCATGTATCAAAATATATCGTCTCTCATCCTCTTGATCCCGAGAGTGCCGATAGTGGGAACAAGGTTAGGATGTCTCTTGTTGATGACTATCTATAGAAAACGGGGACATGCCAAGAGCCTCTCATTCCTCTTCACCTTCGATGTTGGCGTGCATGTCTTGAAAGATCATCTTGGAGAAGTTGAAGTCAACTCCCAAATTCAAAGCCACCACTCATGAGCTGAGAATCTGATTAAGTACATCATAACCCCTTTCCTTCTTGAAAGGCACTAAGTAACGACATGCGCTAAGTATTTCCAATACGGGTGCAGTAGCTTCTTCTCGGTGGGAAGGTAGACCCCTTCGTGCCCCATCTTATATGCAGTCCGATGAACCAAATTGTGATATAACCCAACAGGGTCCGTAGCTTTGTCTCTGAACTGAAGGCACTCCCTCAGAATTTGCTCGGAGATAATAATGGGTTGGCCTTGAATCTTCCCAATGAGACTGATAGTCTCGTTGGCGTCTGTGTGCTCAGAATTTGAACTCCAGAAGATCTGGATGTATTTTGCAATGATGTTGGGATGCTCCATAATAGTATAATTCACCGGTGATAAGATCAGTCCATCAACTATGCTTTTGAACATCAAATGCTTTGCTGGTGGATCCCCAACATATGATGACATGTTATGATCAGAGAGGAACTGCAAGTCAGCCATCTGAAAACAAACCAAGTCAAGTTAGTCAATATCGAAGTGAAAGTCAAATAATAACAAGTACCTTTTCTAGTTCGTGTTCAAGGAGATAGAAAAAATTTGAAATTGAAATATGTTCAAGTTTTGAAAGTTCGCGAAGTTTAAGATGTTTTCGAAGTTTAAAACATATTCGAAAAACTCCAATATTTAAAAAAAAAAAGTCATATTCAAAATCAGAATTGTATTCGAAATATTGTAGTATTGGAAATTCAAAATTTCAAGAACATCAAAAACTTCATAACTTCTTCAATTTTGCTCCTTAAAACACCCAATTATACTCGAAATGCTCGGATTTAAGAGGTGACCAACATACTAGAAGATCCCCTTTTAATTTTGAGTTTTTTGAGGTTAATTTTGCAAAATTATATTTGTTAACGAAACAGAGTACACAAACTGCGTTTTTGGTCCGTAACTTTTGACTCCACGGATGAAACTTTATGAAAATATATACCTATATACGCCTAAGTGTGATCTATAATTTGGTAGGAGTGGATTTTGAAAACGATGTTTAGAAAATGAGATCGCCTGAGAGAATTACAAATCGTATGCGAAACCAATTCTACTCGAAATGTATCATACTCGGTCTCCTTATAGGCTCAGTTCAAGTACACGATTTTCATGTACTCGAATTCGAGTATATTATTTTAATTTTTAAACAAATTTGATAACTTTAAAAAATAAACTAAAATAAATTCAGAAACTTTGGACGAGTTCAAAGTTAACTCGGTTCGATTTTGTGGGATCAAATTTGTGTCAAAAATTTGACCACCTTAAAATAATTTCTTATGAAACCCAACCTTAAAAATAATTACACCACACCAATAATTTCCACTCGTTAATCCGTAATTCAGAGATAAGACTAATTATCAAAAGGTTTTCTAACGGTTTTTCTGAAACTACTTTTGGGAAGTTTATGAATAGTCAGAATGTAGAACCAGATTATCATGCAACCTATCAATTTTGTAAAATCTTTTGTTTCAAACTTTGATTGTGTTTCAATAAACTTAAAATGTTTTGACAGAGTTAAAGATGAGAAAGAAAAAAGAATAGATCGATTAGATTAGAATCAAGAACAAGAAGGGGTTCTATCATCTTTGTGCTCATTGGCATCTTTCACTTTGCCGATCTGCAGGCACATTGGCCTTAACGTCACACATCTAGGTCTTTACTTACGTTCTCCCCCTAAATTTGTGATATAAAAATTAAAGTTAAACAAAACAAAAATTTTATAGTACTTACAAAACTGTCTTAATCAAAACTTATTAGTTTAAGAGATGGAAGGAGGTGATGAAATCGAGCTGTATCGAACGGTTTTGTGAAAAGATCTGCCAGATGATCATCTGTGTGGACCTTTTCAAGATGAATCAGTTTTCGTTCGAAACTGTCGCGGATATAGTGAATCCGGATATCAATGTGTTTAGTTTTGGAATGTTGTACCGGATTCTTGATGATCTGAAGGGTAGCTTCGTTGTCACAATAGATTGGAGAGTTAAGAAAATTCAGACCGTAATCAAGAAGCTGCTGTTGCATTCATATAACCTGAGAGCAGCAACTGGAAGCATCAACATACTCCACTTACGTAGTGGATGTAAACACGGTTGTCTGCTTCTTGCAGACAAGGCGATCTCCTAAGTATTGGCATCCTCCCGTGGTAGATTTCCTGTCTAAATTACAACCACCAAAATCACTGTCAGAGCAAGCATGTAAACGAAACATAGAGTTCTTAGGGTACCACAAGCCGAGACGAGGTTTCCTGAAAAGGTAACGAAAGATCCTCTTGGCAGCGATCAGGTGAGAAGCCTTTGGATTGGCTTGATATCTGGCACACTGACATACAGAGAACATAATGTCAGGTCGGCTTGCGGTCAGGTACATCAATGAGCCAATCATCGAGCCATAGAGGTGTTGATCAATATCTTCACCATCAAAATCCGAAGTTAAGACCGGACGGGCAGCCATGGGAGTGGATGCAGGATTCCAACATCTTGAAATTTGTGAGAATATCAATAACATATTTGCCTTGATGAATCAGCACACCCTTCGGATCTTGCTTTACCTGAAGACCCAGGAAGAAAGTCATTTTTCCCATCGCTCTCATCTCAAACTTTTTCTTCATCACTGCTTCAAATTCCTTGCATAACACCGAGCTCGTGGAACCAAAAACAATATCATCCACGTAGATTTGGACGAGAATCAGATTGTCCTTATCCTTGCGAACGAATAATGTCTGGTCAATGGCTCCATGGGTATATCCATGAGAAAGCAAATGATTTGTAAGAGTAGCATACCACGCTCGAGGTGCTTGATGAAGACCATATAGGGCTTTGTATAACTTGTAGACATTGTCAAGATGCTGTGAATCCTCGAACCCTTGGGGCTGGAACACGTAAATCTATTCTTTGACCTTTCCATACAAGAAAGCAGTCTTCACATCCATTTGATACACTGTGAAGTTCATGTAGGAAGCATAGGCCAAGAAGATCCTTATAGCCTCAAGTCTTGCAACTGGTGCCAAAACTTCTTCATAGTCGATTCCCACTTGCTGGTATAAGTCCTAAACTACCAAACGTGCCTTATTCCTAATAATCACCCCCGAATCATCCCTTTTGTTTCAAAAGACCCATCTGGTTCCAATAGGCAGCTTCCCCTTGGGCAATGGAACCAGATTCCACACTTTGAGCTTTTGAAACTGCATCAGCTCTTCTTGCATCGACTTGACCCAACATTCTTGGGCTCGTCTTGAGAAATTAAACAGGAATACATACAAGAATTAATCGGACATGATTGACTTCGTGTGAGAGTGCTTTCAGACAAGGTGTTTTGAGCTGGAATGGACTGGCTTCATGTGAGAACTCGTTCCGAAAGAGGTCGAATAATGTTTTCCACGGGATGATTCTTGTTGATACTTAGGGTTGCTAATTCCTCCACTGCTAGATTATCAAGAAAATTGCTGATGTGGTTCATCTGGTCTTCACTGGAGGAAGAAATGTTGTTAACTGAAGCTGTTTCACTAGCTTCGGCTCCATGATCCATGCAGTGTTCCTCAGGAATGTGGTATGAGAACAGTGGATTTTAAAAAGTTTGGTGGGAAGAAGATGAAGCTTGATCAGTCTCTGGGAGTGGCTTAACGGACTTAGAAGTATCCGGATCTGATTGGATGACTTCATTGATCGGGGTTGGCTAAACTGGAGGGGCCCGATCGCACATGCTTGGAGGGTCAACCGTCAGAAGCTTGGGATCACATGGAACGTAGTCAACCCGAAAGTCTACGTCATCACCCTTGTAGAAGTTGTCAGTTGGTTTAGATGGTCCTATACTCTCTGATGTAGTATTAAAGGGCTTGAAATTTGAATCATACTGAAATAGCCAGTTTGGACCAGAACCGGTGTTTGTGTTGTTCATCTCTTGCCAATCGATATAATATGATTCAACAATCATCCGGGTCTTCTTGTTGTATACCCGGTAGGCAGCCTTTTCTAATGAATAGCCCACAAAGTAACACTCACCAGCCTTGTCATCAAACTTATGATTTGGCTCAGTATGAAGGAGAGTACACGGACACCCGAATGACTTGAAATGACCAACTTTAGGCTTCTGGTTGAAGAAAGTCTCATAAGGGGTCCTCGGATGGCGTTTGTTCTGCAATGCTCAATTTTGAATATAACAAGCTGTGTTAACAGATTCAACCATGAACAATATCGGCAGCTTGGATTCTGACAGCATGGTTCGTGCAGCTTCGATGAGCGTTTTGTTCCTCCTTTTAGCAACTCCATTTTGCTGAGGTGTACGTGCTGCATTGTGCTGCTAAGCAATCCCCTTCTCATCGAAGAAATCAATAAGAGTCTGATTTCTAAATTCAGTGCCGTTGTCGGTTCTAATAACCTTAACCTTTAAATTCTTCCTATTTTCGGTCAAGGTGATCAACTTCTTCAAAATCTCTAGTGTCTCATCTTTCTTGGAAAGAAAGAACACCCATGTAAATATTAAATAATCATCTGTCACAACTAGACAGTATAACTTCTTCCCGATGCTCATAACGTTGACTGATCCAAAGAGATCCATGTGAAGAAGTTGCAGAATCGATGAAATAGAGTTGAACAACTTAGTCTTGTGGGGTATCTTATGCTGCTTCCCCTAATTGGCGCACACGATGCACTTCTCAATTGTGGAGAAATCTTTAGAAGGTAAGCCGATAACGTGATCTCCCTTAGGAAGTCGGTTGAGATTCTTCAGGTTGGCGTGACCCAGTCGGCGATGCCAAAGTAAACAATCATGCTCTGATGCCTTTGAGAACAAGCAGGTGTTCTCAGTGAATGAATCTGAATTCATATTGATGATATATGCATTATTGATTCTTGGAGTACTCATCAATATCCACTTCTCAGGCACAACAAATCTAGGCTTTAGAATAAGACACTCCTTTTTTGTGAATCATGTTGAGAAGCTCTTGTCACAAATCTGAGAAAACTCAATAAGCTGTGATTGAGCTCTTCAACGTAATACACATCCTCAAAACTGAGAGTTCTATTTGTAAATGTGCCCTTCATGCTTATCTTTCCTTCCTTGTCTCCAGCAAATGAGATGTATCCTCCATTGAAAGGTGTGACTTCATGCAACTGAGAGAAATCCCCAGTCATATGCCGGGAGCAGCCACTGTCCACATACCAAACATTTTTTAGCTGATTTGGCCGTCCCTGCATTACACACACAATCAATGAGAGATGGTGTTGAACAGACGGAAAACCGATGAGAGGTTGTTTCACTAGGAACAAAGGCTTTAGACACTTAGTGAAACCTTTGGTATTAGCTCCCTCTAAAGTTTTGCACAAGGTTTTTTTTTCTTGCTTAGAAAGAGAGAAAAGAACAGATAGAAAGCACAAGGAATTTTGGGGGAAGTAATTCAGTTTACTCATAGAATGTTGGAACTTAAATACCCAACATTCTAATATACAAGACAAGAAATAATAAGACAAATACTAACACTGTTACAGACACTGAATAAACAGACTAGTACAAATACAAAGTCAACAACAACGTAAACAAGAGTCATTAGGAGTGTTCAGGTTTTCTGAGGTTGAAGTAGTTGTGCTGATGTTCAGTGGTTATTCTTTCGGAAGATGATAATCGAAAGCTGATTAAACAATCATTTATTTTGGAATAGGAGATTTTCTTTCGAGTCATTTGACGTCTTCCAGTGCAATGGTTGTCTTCTGAAGGTGTCATAGTCAGCTAGATTGTTCTGAGGTAGATAAGTTCAACAGTAGTTCCTTTTGGCAAATCTTCCAGTGCTGAAGCAATTCTTTTATCGGAAGAGAAGCTTCCGCGGTTGGTTAATCCGCGATTTATTCATTTGTCTGGCTTCAGTGGTTTTGCTCATTACTCCTTATTTTCCAACAATCTCCCTCTGGACTGATGAAGCCAAAACCATTTATTTTTGTTTTAAAGCCAGACGGATTTTATTTCTAAGAGTTCGAACATTGTTCAGAACCTCATACTCTGTATCAGCATTATCTAGAGTCTTGTGCTGCAGTTCCTTCAGATCATCTATGTGTAGGGTGAGAATCTCATCCTAATTTGAGAAAAAGGTTCTTGAACCGTTAATCTTTTTATGGCCAAGCTCTTGGAGACAGTGTCGTGGAACCATCTTTTTATTCTTGTTTCGGAGTTTTTGATCTGAAGATGCTGGGATTTAGAAGGTAGACACAAAGGAAGAGGAACTCCAGCAGACCCAACACCTGGGCTTCCCATAAGTGCATTTAGCAAATGATCAAGCATTGTGCTTGGGTTGGCATCCTTGAGCTGAGTCACTATAGTAGGAGAAGGGGAATTCGCTTCTTTCCAAAGCTCAGGATGATCACTGTTCTCTCTTTTGAACTTTCACCATTCATGAAACAGAACATCATCTCTCCATCTTGTTATTGTATTATTTGGACCCTATTGATTTTGGATGAGAATTTGTTTTATTCTTTTCCTCTGCTCAACGGTCTTTTTCTTCTTGACTTCAGCTTTTATTCTTTTTGATAAGACTTGAGCTTCATTTTTCAGGCTAGTGATATCCCAGTTGCTGAAGTTTTCAACTTTGTACTTCCCTTCATCCAGCAAAAACATAATCAGCTGCTCCCTCTCAGCCTGATAAGCTTTATCTTGCTGGTGATCCAAGCTAGCAATTTGTTCATGATAGGTCCTTACCAGTTCATCTCCTAAGAAACCAGTGGCTGCTAGACCAGCTATGATCAAGTTTTCTTTCTCCGTTTCTTTATTCATTATCTTCCAAACGTCTTCATCAGAAGGGAATGTCCTTACAGGTGAATCTGATTCCTTTATTAGAGAAGTTTGTGATTTCGCAGCATCTACTGACCTTATTGGTGAAGGAGCTGTGGTGGTTCCGGGTACGTCAGACTCATCATCATTAACCAATATGAGCCTTCTCTTTCTTGAAATAAGTGAGGCAATGGGTTGATCGTCATTTAAGTCTGAGCTGGGTTCTTGTGCGGTTGTTAGAGAGTTCTGAGGTATGTTATTGGGTGTTTTGGTTTTTCTGACCACACTCTTTTGTCTTCTTGAAAAAGATTGAGTGATTTTTGGTGTTGGTTTTTTGCCAATTTTAGAAGCATCGAGAATAGTAGGAAGGGAGGTTTGTGAGGATAGTTCTAGGAGGGTTTGAGAGGTAGAATTTGGAGAGAGGGTGGGTGAGTTTTCTTTATTTGTGTGTATAGTTGAAGAAGATGGGGCAGCAGTTGTGGGCTTTATTTGCTCAGTGGGAGCTGATTTAGAAGGTTTGGGTTTTCTGGATACTATAGATATTCCAGTGTTAATTTGAGCTGCAGCTTCCCTTTGCTTCTGCTCTGAGGTTGCTTTAGGAGCTTCAGTTTAGAACTGTTGATCCAGAGCTGCTTTGAGGAGTGCCACTTGATTTTTCAATCTAATTTGTTTCATCCTCCTTTGCTCAGTCTTCTTTTCTGCCCTTTTGGCTGCTTGGGCAGCAGATAAGAGCCTTTCATTCTTCCACTTTTTGGCTTCATCAGCTTGTTCCTTGAACCAGGGAGGAGGAGGAGCAATCCCAGTAAGAGGCTCAAGAAATCGAGTATGGTTGGAAACTTCATGTTGTAAGGAGGAGACTTTGGTATCTACTAAAATTTTCAGTAGATCCAGTTGGATCTTTTAGTGGTGAGGAATTGTTGTGTAAAGGTTTGAAGCAGGGTAGTTAGAGGGGCAGTAAGAAGTGGGTTTAATACTTCTTGAAAAACATGGGTTGAGAAGGTGGGGGTAGTGGAAGTAGGTAGAGTGTTTGGAGTACCTTAAAGTGACGGTGCCTGCATGGGGATGGATTTGGGTTGCAGGGCTTGGTTATTCAGGACTGTTGTGATTAACTCAGTGAGCTTGGTCACATCAACCTGAATATGAGAACAGAATCCGTCAATTCCTTTATTATGAGATCTGATTCGTCCATCCTTTCACGGATGTCATCTGAATCCTGGACTAGTGAGTCAGTTTCATCATGACATAAGTCCATCTTAGGAATGTCATGGGCCCTTTTTTCTTGGTTCTGAGGATTTCCAGCCTCAGTTTCAAGAACTTCGTAGGTTGTTACCATATCAGGAGTCTTATTGCTTGAATCATTCAAATGAGAATCCATTGGATTCACATATGAGATGGATGCTCCAGATATATGATCAAGAGGTCTAGATGGACTGTACATCCTGATCTCATCCTCTTCTCAATGGGTAGGAGATTAATGAGTTTAAGGGGTTTGATGGGGCAGTTCCTCTATTGATGAAGGTGGAGGGGAACCAAGTTGCTCAAAAACAGAATCAATCTCACGGTGAACATGGATAGGAAAGTGAGGGGATATTTGTGGAGAAGAAACATAGATGTCCTTGGGAGATTGGACTACCATCTGAGTGTCAAGTGACAGTTCAGTGGTTTACACAGTAATTTGCACAATAACTCAGGTACAAACTACGTGTATTCCATGTATATCATTTTCATTTCATGTTTATCATAGAACAATTTCAAATTCATTGCAGAAACATGATTCAAAGTAATGGTTCAACAGTCAGGAATTTATCTGACGACCCAGAACCATCATGTGATTGTTAGTTAGGGCATTTTTATGTATAAACGTATGTGAGGATATACTGAACAAAACCACAACGGATGTCGTTACGTGAATGCTAAATTGACGGATTATTCTTATAGGTGACGATCCGCACGAATATATATGAAAGTTTAACGTTCTGAATGATGTCCAATAATTAGAAAACCATATTGAAAAGTGTAGTTATCGTCGTATTCGTACGGGTGACGATTCGAATGAATACGCGCAACGACTGTACGATTCGATTTAAACTAGAAAATTTAATATTTTCAGAAATTTAAAATAAACGAAAGATATTTAGTTAATTTACTAGGAATCTCTACTTTTAAAACCACGATGTTTTGTTACGAGAACGAAATGAAACCGACGTTTCTACGCGAAACCGAGCAAAACCGAACGAGACCGAACACACCCGGATTACTAAAAGCCATTAATATGGCATTTAATGCCATTTCTATCCCTACCTACCATCTCCAACACCACCAATTCATCACTCTCTCTACATTCTTTCTCTCTAAGAACCACAAACCCTAGATCAATACTTAGTAGGCCAAGGCTTCTTTTTCGCATGACTAGCCTCCTCAATCAAAGCCTCCCCTTAATCGGCCAAGGCCCTTCGTGTGAACCATACCATTTGGCCAAAGTACCTTCGGTTGACCACCCTTTCGCAGGCACCATCATTCTGCCGATCCATCCTTAGTCGGCTGGGTGAACACCATTCGGACGGCCATGTTCTTCGCATTACAAACCTCCTTCGACCAATACTAGTTTCATTCGAGGATGGTGACAACCGAAGGAACATGAGAAGATTGACCTTGCATGGGAATGGTTAAGCACATACACCCAATTTCATGCATGCATGTAATTGTTACGTGGACTACATACATGGGAAAAATATTAGGATTTTACTAGAGGTTAATTAGTTTGTCAACCAACTATGCTAATGTTCAACACTAAGTTTCTATAAATATCAATGATGTGTGAACATAGATTTAACAAATTGTTTAGTCAAATACTCAAATACTACTAGAGGAAATTAATGGGAAATTATTAATGTTTCAAGGGAAGAAAATCGGATTTTGGGTAAATCCCCTATACTAGGGATTGATAACACCAACTTTTTCTAAACCAGTGTTGAACTACAACATGAATGTTTGGACACCATTTGAGTTTTAACACATTCGGATTTCATTGAACTAGATCATGAATGAGTTGACGAGAATTAATCAAGAATCAAGGAAACAATATAAGTATCTAAGTGTTAATCACATTATTAACACTCAATACTTAGAAATTCTACACAAAAGTATAACTAAGTTAGATCGTTCTATAGAACTTTCTAAGCAAGTTATACACAAGAGTTGATGAAAGAACCATGGGGAAACAAAGATCTAGCAACGGACTTAGAGTTAATCAATGGGATTACCTAAGTCTAATCATGTTAACTTATATTTTCTTAAAATGATTTATGTTTTTAATAAAAGGAAATGATTATAAACTTCTTTAAAATAAATTAGATAATTTCATACTAAAAGATTTAACTAAAATGAGTTTTATGAATGATGTTTTTCTTAAAAGGAGTTATAAATGTAATTAACATAAACCTTACAAAACTAAGGTTTAATAGTGATTATTCACGGGATAAGGGTTTATAAACGGGTAATACATTTAGAATAGCGAGAGAGACATAGAAACACGCTAGTAACATAGGACACATAGTTGCACACCGAGACCAAAACCCTAGATACGTCTATTATAAACACTTATAGTATTCGAATCTTCTTAAAACAACTCAGGTACTGAAGATACTTAATCCACAAGTAACGAGCGTGCATTTTGTTGTGAATCATTACATATCAACACAGGTGAGTTCATTGCCCCTTTTCTAAACATTTTTGTTTTCAAACGCGTGGCTGAGAAGCATGCGTAAACCTTTTTCTTTAAATATGTTTTACGTAAACACGTTTACTTCTTGTATGGTTTATATACATAATGTACCCTAGACTCCTGTCTAGGTAAACTATATACAGACTTATTTAATGAATTAATTAGTTACTCTTTATAGTAAGACAATAATTCTAAAACAAACAACTATTCTAACAAAGCTCTAATTCAAAAAATCTAAATCCAGTGTATGATCAAGAAAACTAAAACTAAAGATCGAATCCAAAGAATCTAAATTCAGTGTGTGTTCAAGAAAACTAAGGATCAAATTCAAAGAATCTAGACTCAGTGTTGTAGCCATGGAAGTCTAAGGATCAAAATCAAGGAAATCATATCCGTGTGTGAATCAAAGAACTAATGAAATCAATAACGATGGTATGAAACGAAACGCTTAATTATCATTAACAACAATATGTTAAGCAGTCTGGTATGTGGTGGGATGGTGGCTGGGCGGGCGGTAAGTTCGACCCTACATATGCCCTATATATAAGCATACTTGATTGGATAACATAGGTGGTTGTTGATGAGGTTAAGGCTGTCATTTCGGGTGATCAAGGTAAACAGATTTTCAGGTTAATCAAATGTTGTGAATCAAAGGTATGGGATGAAATGCTTAATTATCACTAGGAAAAATATATCATGTTGTTTGGTATGTGGTGGGACGGTGGCTGGGTGGGCGGTAATTTTCACCCAACATATGCCCTATATATAAGCATACTGAACTAGATGGTATAGGTGGTTAATGGTGAGGTTAAGGTTGTCATCCGAACGGTTTATTCAAATTCAATCTCACCAACCATGTGTTGACTTGATCTTTTTGCATGACTTCTCAGGTAACGAACATGTCTGAGTAAGAAGTTATTGCTTTTGGACTAGGATGCCAGATAGAGGACCTAGTATTTTGGACCAGCATATTTTGAACATCATTTTACAGATTATTTTGTATATCTCGTGCAGATACAAGATAGAAGAATTATGATGGTGCTAGTAGATTTACATTGTTAAATTATGAACAAAACTGATGTAATTTAACTTTGTAATTCTATTTTCATTTAGCATTTTCTCATTATATATTATGTGCAATGTAAACAATATGATCATCACGATTATCATTCACGATATCACGCCCCGAGGCCTTCTGCCCGACGGGACACGCGATCCGACCCGCCAGCTCGGGGTGTGACAGATTGGTATCAAAGCCATGGTTATAGAGAAATATAGGTCATATATTTAAACGGTTTGGCCTAGACTATAACCTAGGGACCCTTCATGTAGAGAACATATGACATAGGGATTCGCTTGCATTGTGTCTTCTGCATTCGATCATTGCACTAACCGATATTTTATTGGTTGTGATCAGAATGCCGCCGAGAAGACCACCTCCACTATTGACTCCATCACCATCGCCACCTCCTCCTCCACCTACTCCTCCCCCACACACTCCACCTGTTGACCCAAACGCGACCCTGAATCTGGATCCTGCTACCGTTGCCCTGGCAACCTTATTGATTAGTCAACTGATTAACCAACTGAAAGAGGTGATTCCGGATATGATCAACCATATTCGGAACGAGAGTAACAACTCTGAGAATTCATCGGGAGAAGCCAGTATGAATACTAGTAGTGCTTCTAATTACTCCTACAAGTCATTTGTGGGATGTAAGCTGCCTAGTTTCAGCGGTACTGAGGGAGCTGTTGGATTAATCCAATGGATAGAGAAGATTGAGACTACTCTGGATCTCTGCAGTTGTCCAAAGCATCACAAGGTTCGTTACTCTGCTGGAACATTCATCAATCCAACCTTCACTTGGTGGAACTCGCAGATTCAAGTTAGAGGAAGAGAAGAAGCCATGTTGATGTATTGGGAAGACTTCAAGACTCTGCTGAGAACTGAATTCTGTCCTAAGAATGAGATGCAAAGGATGGGGACTGAATTATCAATCCATGTGATGAAGGGAGCAGATCACTTGGGGTATAGTACTCGATTTCACGATTTAGTAGCATTGGTGCCAGACATGGTACCAACTCTGGAGAAACGGATTGACAGATATGTTGGTGTACTCCCCGCCTGCATACAGGGTTTGGTCATTTCAGCTAACCCTGTCACCTTAGAGTCTGCTGTGAGTCTGTCAGGGAAACTCATGGATTTGATGGTAGCCTCCAGAACTCTAAAGAAATAGGCTGACTCCGGCAAGCACAAGGAAGAATCCTCCAAGAAACCCCATCATCATCCCTAGAAGAAATAGAAGGTTATGAAGAATTACACTATGGCTACGCTGCTCAACCAAGTAGCCGATGCACCACAAAACCTCCACAAGAAGCCATATACTGGCCCGCATCCTCTGTGTACTAAATGCCAGTATCATCATGCTGCAAACAATCCCTACCGAAACTGCATGGGATGTGGAAGAAAAGGCCATTGGGTCCAACAATGCATGATGACACCAAACCAAGACGTCAACAATATTGCTTTAGCTCTCCTTCCACCTAATAACCAAAACACCAGTGGATGCTATAACTGTGGTGAAATTGGCCACTTTTCAAAGAACTACCCGTAGAAAGCACAACTGGCACTTCAAACACCACGTGGAAGAGCTTTTGCTACAGGAGCTCCAGCTGCTCGTCAAGACCCTAACGTGGTCACTGGTACATTTCTCTTACATGACTTTTATGCATCTATTATGTTTGATACTGGTGCGGATCAGAGTTATATCTCTACCGATTTTGCATACCTACTTAATCAGGCTGAGGAACCTTTAGATTCCCCTTACATTATAGAAGTAGGAAATAGGAAACAAATCACGGTTAGCATAGTATATAGAAACTACCCATTAACACTTAATGGTCATACATTTACCATCGATTTGATACCGATGGAATTGGGTAGTTTCGATATCATTGTTGGGATGGATTGGCTATCTCTCAATAGAGTGGATGTCATCTATTTCGAAAAGCTGCTTCGAGTTCCATTGACGAATGATCGTGTATTGGAAGTCTGAGGGGATCAGGCAAAACGTAGTGTCAAAATCATATTTTCCATAAAGGCGAGTAAGTATCTACGGAAGCAGTGCGTAGCTTTTCTGGCTCATGTGGTGGAGAAAGAAAAAGACAAGATTAAGATCCAAGACGTGGCCGTAGTTTAAGAGTATCCGAAAGTATTTCCTGAAGACCTATCAGGTTTACCACCCGCACGACCGGTAGAGTTTCGTATTGACTTAGTTCCTGGAGCAACCCCTATTGCTAAATCTCCATACAGGTTGGCACCCTCTGAGATGCAAGAATTGTTAAACCAACTGCAGGAGTTACTTGATAAAGGTTTCATCTGATCGAGCTACTCACCATGGGGAACTCCAGTATTGTTCATGAAGAAGAAGGATGGATCTTCTCAGATGTGCATAGACTACAGGGAGTTAAACAAATTAACCATCAAGAATCGGTATCCATTACCGAGAATTGACGATTTGTTTGACCAACTGCAAGGAGCACGGTATTTCTCAAAGATTGATTTACAGTCCGAATATCATCAACTCAGAGTTCAAGACGAAGACATACCGAAGACGGCGTTCTGAACCAGAAGTGGGCATTACGAGTTCAGGGTAATGCCTTTCGGATTGACAAATGCACCCGCGGTTTTCATGGACCTCATGAACCGAATGTGCAAGCCGTATCTGGATCAGTTTGTCATTGTCTTTATTGATGACATACTGATTTATTCTAAGAGTAAGGTAGAACATGAGCAACATCTCAAGAAGATCTTGGAGCTGTTGAAGAAAGAGCAACTTTATGCCAAATTCTCTAAATGTGAATTTTGGCTACGAGAAGTTCAGTTTTTGGGTCATGTAGTCAATAGTGAAGGAATACATGTAGACCCTGCCAAGATCGAAGAAATAAAGGACTGGGATACTCCGAAGACACCGACGGAGACACAGTCTTTTCTGGGACTGGCAGGTTATTATAGAAGGTTTATCTCAAACTTTTCTAAGATAGCTCTGCCACTCATCAAGTTAACTCAGAAAAGCAAACCATTTAATTGGGAGCAGAAACAAGAAGATGCTTTCCAGACATTGAAGCAGAAGTTGTGTGATGCTCCAATATTATATCTCCCAGAAGGCTGTGATGACTTTGTCGTGTATTGTGATGCCTCCCATCAGGGACTAGGTTGTGTGTTAATGCAACGAGACAAATTTATCGCGTATGCATCAAGACAGTTGAAAATTCATGAGAAGAACTACACTACTCATGATTTAGAACTGGGAGCAGTAGTATTCGCGTTGAAGATCTTGAGACATTACTTATATGGCACTAAGTGTACCATATTCACTGATCACAAGAGTCTGCAGCATTTCTTTGATCAGAAGGAACTCAACATGAGACAACGACGTTGTGTTGAGCTTCTGAATGATTACTATTGTGTGATCAAGTACCATCCGGGTAAGGCGAACGTTGTAGCTGATGCCTTTAGCCGAAAAGAATGGGTCAAACCCTTGCGAGTCAGAGCAATGGGAATGACTGTGCAGACAAGCCTACGCGACAAGATTATTCAGGCACCACAGGATCGCGTATGGGTAAGAACTTGATTGTGGATCAAAAAGACAATTTGAATCAAAATTAGATGGAGTTATCTACTATCAGGATCGTGTATGGATTCCTGCAGTAGAGGAATTGAGGTAACTCATCTTTGATGAAGCGCACAAGACCGAGTACTCAGTGCATCCAGGCGCCGATAAGATGTACCAAGACTTACTGGGATTTTATTGGTGGCCGGAAATGAAGAAAGACATCGCCGAGTATGTCGGCCGATGCCTTACGTGTGGAAAAGTAAAGGCGGAACACCAGAAGCCGTCAGGGTTACTGGAACAGCCTGAGATTCCGCTCTAGAAGTGGGAACAAATAGTTATGGATTTCATTACCATGCTACCCCGCACTTCTAGTGGTCATGATACTATATTGGTTATCATTGATCGATTAACTAAATCTGCTCACTTCTTGCCAGTGCGTGAGACCTTCACGATGGATAAACTGGTGAGACTATACATCAACGAGATAGTAGTACATCATGGTGTACCATTGTCTATCATTTCGGATCGCGACAGAAGATTCACATCAAGGTTTTAGCAATCGTTGAAGAAATCTCTAGGGACACACTTAAATCTGAGTACAGCTTACCATCCACAAACGGACGGTCAAAGCGAACATACGATACAGACTCTAGAGGACATGTTGAGAATATGTGTTTTGGATATCGGTGGGAATTGGGACTCTCAATTGCCACTGATTGAATTCTCCTACAACAACAATTACCATAGTAGCTTCGGATGCGCACCATTCGAGGCAATGTATGGTCAAAAATGTCGGTCACCGATATGTTGGACTAAATTAGGAGATAACCGTATAACTGGGCCAGAGCTTATCCAGGAAACTACCGATAAGATTGCCCAGATTCAACAAGGGTTACAAGCAACACGAAGCAGACAAAAGAGCTATGTCGACAAATGGCGCAAGCCATTGGAATTTCAAGTGGGAGACCGTGTCATGATTAAGGTAGCCCCATGGAAAGGCGTAGTTCGTTTCGGAAAGAAAGCCAAGTTAGCACCACGATACGTGGGACCGTTCGAAATCGTTGTTAGTACATTGTGTAATAGTTTGCTTTCAAAATGTTTAAGTTAAAATAGCTGTTGCTAAGGTTCGTCTGGCCCACGAACCTAAGCAGGTTTGCTTTCAAAATGTATAAGTTAAAATAGGTTTAGCACCACGATACCTAGTGTTTGTATTGTACAGGTTCGTCCAGCGAACCTAAAGGTTCGTCTGGCGAACCCGAAAGGTTTGGCTAGGTTCGTTTGTGTGATGTATATATAGCATGTTTGTCTGTTATTTTTGGATGTGTGTGCCAGATCTGAGAGTGAGATAATATGTGTGAGATCGTGTGAACTGTGTGTTCAAGTTTCATTTCATTGTAATCAGATTATATTGATTAATAAAATGGTGTTTATATAAATGATTGTGTATCTTTGATTCATATAGATCTAATCCAGATTCCGCATAGATTTGATTGTTAATAGAATTCTGTTGATCGATCCAGAGCATTCTACAGTGGTATCAGAGCTTTGGAGGAGTTCTATACAAGTCATTTAAAGATTATCAATCATTTTGAAGATCAAGAAATAAAGAAATGGCTTAAACTTCGATTTTCTTTGTATTTGATTGCTTTGTTAACATTGTTATCATCATCTGTTGCTTTGGTATATCAAAATTCAGAAATTTGTGGCTGAAATCTGTAGATTTTGAGTGTTTCTTCTTGAAATTTTGAAGGTTTTCCCTACAAAATTTTCAAATTTCGCAGACTGGTTCGTGAGTTGAACCTTGGGTATCTCGGGTGTTTTTTGAAGTACATGTTCAATGTAAAAGGTGATTTCTGTTGAGATTCGTGTAGAGATTTTGAAGAGGTTCGTCTCAAGGATTGTCTATTGTTGAGGTTCGTTTGATTAGGGTTTGTTTGACTGAGGTTCATTGGTCCAAGATTTATTGAAGAGGTTCGTTGTTCAAGGTTTGTCTCAGGTTCGTTGGAAAAGAATCGTGAGATTAAGGTTTGTCTAACGTTCGAGAGATAAGGTTCGTGAAGATCAAGGTTTGGAGAAGGTTCGTCTGTCATTTAGGTTCGTGAAGTTAAAATTTCAAGGAAGGTTCGCTGATTAAAAATTCAGAATCATGGTTGATATGTTTTCTGCTGTTGCTAATCAAAATTCTAACATACAAAGTTGTAACATCCGGTTTTCTCAACAACATAAATATTATTATTATATAATATGTATGTGCTTCCGTTTGCCTTAAAACCAATGTTATTATACAGTAAGTTTAGCAAACCCTAAAACGAACTAATTAAATAAGAGAATACACTTATCTAAACCGAGCAAATAAGTTATCTTTAAGCATAACAATAATGTAGAAATAAAAATGATCAAAATGAGTGTAAGCGAAATCGCGAAACGAGGCTCCGATTTCAAGATACGTTGAGTTGAGTAAAGCGTTAAATAAGAGGTCAGATATTTTGAACTCTTAAGGTCTTGAAATTATAATCATTGGAAAGATCTCAAAAAATCGTGAGCGTAGGTGAAAACCGCGCATAAAACGGAGTTCGTATGCTAAACTTATCGTGAAAACAAGAAACCCATCAGTTCGCACGCCACGTGTCGACACGTGGCACGCATGCAAGAATTCCATCCGGGCGTACCACCCCATGACAAATGCTGGGGCTAGGCGTACCGCCCCGGTGCTTATTATAAAGTTTTTAAAAAGAGATTTTGAAAGCACTTTCGGGTGAATAAAAGTTTTTCTTAATTACCTTCGGGTAAGGTAGAGTTACCTTCGGGTAAAAGAGCACCTTCAGGTGAACAGAGTTACCTTCGGGTAAAAGAGCGCCTTCGGGTGAACAGAGTTACCTTCGGGTAAAACAGAGCACCTTCGGGTGAATAGAGTTACCTTCGGGTAAAACAGAGCACCTTCGAGTGAACAGAGTTTTAAATGAATGTTTTTGGTATGACATGATATATGTATATTGATGTATGCCATTATAAAATGCTTTTGAAATATATGATTTGATATGAAAAGATGTTTATTAAACTTAGAACTCACGAGCTTAAGCTGACAATTTTTAGCATGCACATCAGGTAGAGATGGTGAAGCCTCAGCTAGTCGAGGAAAGAAACAGTTGGCATAAGTAACTCTGGATGGATGCTGGCTGCAGGTTTTGAGAAGACTGGCATAGATGTAGATTTTGTAAACAAATAAAAAAATGGTTGTGTGACATATATGTAATCGAGTTTACTTATGTATAATATGTTTTATTTCCGCTACGATTGAGTTATCTTTATTTTATCAACGTGCTTATGAGTAAATCCGACGTAGTGACGTGTCCCGGGAGACGGGCGTCACAAGTTGGTATCAGAGCACTGGTTTAAGAGATTTAGGTACTCAAGCCGTAACTAAACTTAATCTAGGACTCTAGGAGAACATAGGAATGCCAGTCAAAGCAGCCGCATGCCAGCCACATAGGATACATCAAGCATATAACGAATGAAACTTTTGACACATGCGTAAATGCTTAAAAATCAATTGCAATTAGCTACTGCAATTGAGGTTTGGCATTTACAAATAATGCTAAAGTTTTATCCGTTATTTGTAAAGGTGTTGTAAGTTAAGGGTTAAGGTTAGATATTTAATATAAACATGATAGAATGTAAACTGGAAGATGATGTCATAGTAAATAACTAATTACATCCTAGGTTCTGTAATTGATTATTTATTATACATTTTTATTCTGGGATTACTACCTATCATGCAATTATTGAATTGTCCTATACCTTAATTGTAGGATGGCCAATAAAGAAAGTGCTCTAGGTGAAAGTATCAGTCATGATACTGGTAGACCCGTAATTAGAAGAAGAAGTACTAGATTAAATCCAAATTTGGAAGATGAAGTACACATTGAAACGAATGAAAACTCTCATGAGAATAACGGAGCCAATGATCAACTAGATCAGACGGAAGCAAACTTTGTAGGAGTGCTTAAAGAGGCAATACCAGAAATTGCTGCAGAAATACATCGACAAGAGAAGGATAGTAATGGTTATCGCTCTGGCACTGATAACAATACGGGAATAGAGATAGGTGCAGCTATGGGAAATGGAGCTACTCAAATTGTCGTACCACTCACTACGGTTATACAAGAAGATAAAAAGAAAGGATGCGACTACAAGATCTTCAAGAGTTGTAACCCTCCTTCATTCAATGGAAAGAAAGATGCAGTGACAGCACACCAGTGGCTTCGAAAGATGGAGTCCGTGATCAAGATTAGTGAGTGCAATGATAGTAAGAAAGTTAAGTTTGCAGCTCATTCCTTTGTATCTGAAGCTTTGTTTTGGTGGGACACAATTCAGCAAGCGATGGGGGAGCCTGCGGTAGAAGCATTAAGTTAGGAAAGTTTCAAGCGTTTAGTGTTAGCAAAATTTTGTCCAAAGTTTGTTATAGATAAAATGGAGAAGGATTTCATGAATCTAGAGGTCGGTACTATGGCTCATCAAGAGTACACGACTAATTTTAATGAGATGTCCAGATTTGTACCTCACTTAGTAACGCCACAGGAGTCCCGAATCAAGCGTTATATTCAGGGGTTTCCGTCAGAGGTAAGGAGATTAGTTAAAGGTTCTACACCGGGAACCTATCAGTCTGCAGTAGAGCTTACAGCAGAATTATTCAAAGATGTGTACGGGCTATGAGGAAGGCCCATGACAATTAAGAGAAAGTGGGGGGATTACTCTCAAGATTCTAAGAAAGACAATTTCAAACCAAAAAGAAAGATATCTGGCAGCAGTCCAACAGTTTGTAAGGTATGTGGCCGGATGCATAGTGGGAACTGTAGAATGGGGATGAATGTTTGTTTCAGGTGTGGCAAGAAGGGCACTATGCCATCAAATGCCCAACTGTGAAATGTTTCGATTGTGGAAAACAAGGTCATCGGGCAACAGAATGCCAAAATAAGAAAATGGATATGGTTCCAAAACCCAAGGGGAGAGCTTTTACAATGACCGTTGGTGCAGCTAAGGAAACCCCAGATGTCGTGTCGGGTACGTTTCTTATCAATAACATGCCCGCGACTATATTATTAGATTCTGGTGCTAGTAGGAGTTTTATATCTGCTAACTTTTGTATATTGCTCAATAAGATCCCCAATAAGATAGATACCCTACTAGAAGTTGAAACATCACAAGGAAAGAAAGTAGTTATTTCTACCATTGTTAAGGGTTGTTCTATTGACCTTGATGGTCATAAAATACTTGTTAACCTTTACCCAATCACTTTGGGCAGGTTTGATATCGTGTTAGGCATGGATTGGCTAACAGAAAAACGAAGCTGAAATATTATGTAAAAATAAGATGATTCAACTCCAAGCGCCTAATGGAAATCGAATTATTATCTTTGGAGATCGTCCGAGTTCTTCCGTAAAGATTGTTTCGATGCTAAAGGCCCAGAATTTTATGCATCAAGGTTGCAAAGCCTATCTCGCATACATGGTCGATACCAAAGCAGAGACGAAAGAACTAAAAGATATTCCGGTGGTATCCCAGTTCCCCGATGTGTTTCCTGACGAATTACCGGGTATGCCTCCAGAACGAGAAGTAGAGTTTCGAATTGATCTTTTACCAGGATCTAAACCAGTTGCAAAGACACCTTATCGACTTCCACCCTCAGAGATGAAGGAATTGATGTCGCCGCTGCAAGACCTATTAGACAAAGGTTTTATGCGGCCAAGTGTTTCATCCTGGGGAGCTCCAATACTATTTGTAAAGAAGAAAGACGGGAGTATACGAATGTGCATAGACTACAGGGAGCTAAATAAACTCACAATAAAGAATAAATATCCTCTCCCTAGAATCGATGACTTGTTTGACCAGCTACAAGGTGAGAGAAGAAGACATATCAAAGACTGCATTCCGAACATGATACGGACAATATGAGTTTTTGGTATTGTCGTTTGGTTTAACTAATGCCCCAGCTGCATTCATGGATCTCATGAATAGGGTATGTCGACCAATGCTTGATAGGTCTGTGATTGTGTTCATTGATGATATTTTCATATATTCTAAGAATGAACATGACCACGCCTGTCACCTAAGAGAAGTTTTGGAGACATTGAGAAGAGAGAAATTGTATGCCAAATTCTCAAAATTTGCCTTCTGGCTAAGAGAAGTACAATTTCTTGGTCACATAATCAATGTAAATGGAATCTTGGTCTATCCAAGTAAGGTCGAGTCAGTGACAAAATGGAATCCGCCAAAGACACCCACTGAAGTTCGTAGCTTTCTGGGTTTGGTAGGTTACTACCGACGATTTATCCAAGATTTCTCTAAGATTGCTTCTGCCATGACCAAGTTAACCACGAAAGAAGTAAAGTTTGAATGGGGTCCTAAACAACAAGCTGCATTTGAAGAACTGAAGAGACGATTAACACATGCCCTAGTTCTTACATTACCTAATGGCACATAAGACATGGTAATTTACTTTGACGCGTCATATCAGGGTTTGGGTTGTGTTCTGATGCAACATGGCAAAGTTATTGCTTATGCGTCACGACAATTAAAAACCCATGAAACAAATTACCTAACACACGACTTGGAATTGGCCGCAGTCGTGTTTGCACTAAAGATATGGAGGCACTATTTATATGGTGCCAAGTGTACCATCTACACTGATCATAAAAGTCTTAAGTATATCTTTGAACAAAAAGACTTGAACATGAGACACCGTAGATGGCTCGAGTTAACTAAGGATTATGATTGTGAAATTCTATACCATCCAGGAAAGGCCAATGTGGTGGCCGATGCGCTAAGTCGCAAAGGCGAGTATTCTCCTATAAGAGTAAAATCTTATGCACTGGTTATGACATCAGATTTTCTGAATCAACTCAAAGATGCGCAACAAGAAGCATTGAAAGAAGAGAATGTTATGAGTGAAAGAATTTTTTGTCTGATAATGAAGCTTGATGAAAACGAGTTCGAAATCAAAACTCGTTATGGTAGGATGTGGGTACCTCGATATGGGGATATTAGTTCAAGAATTCTCGACGAAGCACACAAGTCAAGATATTCTATTCATCCTGGTACTACTAAAATGTTTCAAGATCTACGCAAGAATTACTGGTGGCCAGAAATGAAATTCAACATATTACAATACGTTAACCGATGCTTGACTTGTTTGCAAGTGAAAGCTAAGCATCAAATGCCTCACGGCTATTTACAGCCTTTGGAAGTTCCTGAATGGAAATAAGAACACATCACCATGGATTTCATCACAAAGCTACAGTGTACAGCTAAACAACATGATTCCATATGGGTGATTATAGACCGATTAACGAAGAGTGCTCACTTCTTACCAATACGTGAGACATATGCGTCCGAAAAGTTATCGAAATTGTTTGTAAAAGAAATTGTTTCACGTCATGGAGTACCACTCTCGATTGTGTCGGATCGAGATACCAGATTTACTTCCAGATTCTGGAAGAAATTCCATGAACAGATGGGGACGAGATTATGTTTAAGGACAGCATATCATCCGCAAACGGATGGGCAAACAGAAAGAACGATACAAACATTAGAAGATATGCTACGTGCGTGTGTTATTGACTTTGGTGGTAATTGGGACGATCATTTACCGCTAATCAAATTCTCGTATAATAACAGCTACCATGCAAGCATTGGAATGCCACCATATGAAATGTTATACGGGAGACGATGTCGATCACCACTATGTTGGTGTGAAGTTGGACAAAAAGACATGGGGAGCAAAAATGATATAGAATATATGGCTAATAACCTCGCTCAAATTAGAGCACGACTAAAAGCTGCCCAAGATTGTCAAAAGTCTTATGCAGACAAAAGAAGAAGCCCAATTGTATTCAACGTAGGGGATCGTGTGTTATTAAAAGTATCCCCATGGAAAGGTCTAATTAGATTTAGAAAGCGAGGAAAGTTAAGTCCGAGGTATATCGGACCATTTAAGATTTTGGCCAGGATCGGTAAAGTTGCATACCGATTGGAACTGCCAGACGAACTTAGTAGTATACACTCGACGTTTCATGTGTCTTACCAACGGAAATGTCTTGCAGATGAAACCTCTCATGTGCTTTATGATGAGATCAAGGTTGATGAAAAGCTTAATTACGTAGAAGAACCAGTCGCGATACTCGATCGCAATGAAAAGAGACTCCGTAATAAAATTGCAAAGATGGTTAAGGTACAATGGAAGCATAGAAAAGGATCAGAGGCAACCTGGGAAACCGAAGAAGAGATGAGAATATGCTACCCTCAATTTTTTACGTTGTAATAGGTCTCGGGGACGAAACCCATTTAAGGGGGGTAGAGTTGTAACATTCGGTTTTCTCAACAACATAAATATTATTATTATATAATATGTATGTGCTTTCGTTTGCCTTAAAACGAATGTTATTATACAGTAAGTTTAGCAAACCCTAAAACGAACTAATTAAATAAGAGAATACACTTATCTAAACCGAGCAAATAAGTTATCTTTAAGCAAAACAATAATGTAGAAATAAAATGATCAAAATGAGTGTAAGCGAAATCGCGAAACGAAACTCCGATTTCAAGTTACGCAGAGTTGAATAAAGCGTTAAATAAGAGGTCAGATATTTTGAACTCTTAAGGTCTTGAAATTATAACCATTGCAAAGATCTCGAAAAATCGTGAGCGTAGGCGAAAACCGCGCGTAAAACGGAGTTCGAATGCTAAAGTTATCGTGAAAACAAGAAACCCATCAGATCGCACGCCACGTGGCACCACGTGTCGACACGTGGCACGCATGCAAGAATTCCATCAGGGCGTACCGCCCCATGACAAACGTTGGGGCTAGGCGTACCGCCACGGACCCATAATTTGTCTATAAAAGGCAGAACACCAGATTTCATTTCCGTCGCGAATTTTTCACGTTCCAGCTCACAAATTCCAACCCTACACCTCCAAATACCCATATTTAACCCCTCCAATCATCTAGTATTCAACAAGAGGTGCAACCGAACTTCTGGAAGGTAAAAATCTCGATTTGTTATAATGCTCATTTTAGATCTTATTATTATTATTATATAATAAGATTATGATTAATTGTTTGGTTTAAATCCAAAAACACGTCGCGGTTCTGCCCGATTAGTGTTTGAAAAGCAAAAAATTATAAGCAGAGGTTCTGCCTAATTGTTTTCAGAAAAATCAAGGAATATAAGTCAAGGTTCTGCCCAACTTAAAATCTAAAAACACTATTGGATAAGCCGTTGTGATGCTCGGTTAGAAACCCTGAAATAAAAAGGGGTTTGCATTATATGATTAAGTTTATAATTATGTTAGGATATCCATGTTAATAGGATATCATTGTGAACTTGAGAAAGAAAGTTAGCTCGTTGTGCATAACTTAGTTAAGGTGAGTTCTATTAGTCTTGTTTAACTGTTTTAAAAGCTTTGGGATGATGTGAATGTTATATTGATAATGTTTTGATGTATATGATATTATATTGATGCCGGGATGTTTCCCGTTTATACCAATGTTAAGTCGGGATAATGCCGAATTTTATGTACGTATTTTTCAAAATAGAAAAAGGCAACCCGAATCTTTATTTTGAAAAGAAGTTTATTAAAAGAGTTATCAAGAGGTCCAAATCTCATATACTAACAAAGACATGGTCCTAGTATACCGAAGGTGTGTTGTCGTATGCTCCTTCGATATAACAGGATAATGCCGGTGTATAGGTCTGAGGTAAAGACGGTGTTTCGAAGAAGGTTTTTGCACTATGGTGCTTATTATAAAGTTTTTAAAAAGAGATTTTGAAAGCACCTTCGGGTGAATAAAAGTTTTTCATAATTACCTTCGGGTAAGGCAGAGTTACCTGCGGGTAAAAGAGCACCTTCAGGTGAACTGAGTTACCTTCGAGTAAAAGAGCGCCTTCGGGTGAACAGAGTTACCTTCGGGTAAAACAGAGCACCTTCGGGTAAAACAGAGTTACCTTCGGGTAAAACAGAGCACCTTCGGGTGAACAGAGTTTTAAATGAATGTTTTTGGTATGACATGATATATGTATATTGATGTATGCCTTTATAAAATGCTTTTGAAATATATGATTTGATATGAAAAGATGTTTATTAAACTTAGAACTCACCAGCTTAAGCTGACAATTTTTAGCATGCACATCGGGTAGAGATGGTGAAGCCTCAGCTAGTCGAGGCAAGAAACAGTTGGCATATGTGACTCTGGATGAATGCTGGCTGCAGGTTTTGAGAAGACTGGCATAGATGTAGATTTTGTAAACAAATAAAAAAAATGGTTGTGTGACATATATGTAATCGGGTTTACTTATGTATAATATGTTTTATTTCCGCTGCGATTGAGTTATCTCTATTTTGTAAATGTGCTTATGAGTAAATCCGACGTAGTGACGTGTCCCGGGAGACGGGCGTCACAAAAGTATTTTGATTAGTGAAACTGAGTCAGGAAACACAAATAAAGTACCCAAACTACTTGATTTGACTGATTATGAAAATTGGAAAGGTAGGGTTGAGACACATCTTAATGGTACTGACACAAATCTTTAGGAAAGAATCTTGTCACCATATGAAAGACCAAAGGTGGTGGGAACAGATCTGGATCAAACTCTTGATAGATTAGATGTTGAACAAAGAAAGAAATATGATTCTGAAAAGAAAGCATATTGGATGTTGAGCCAAGCCATTCCTAACCAAATTCTTCATCAATTTGATGACCATAAAACTTCATATGGTTTATGGAATGCATTAAAGGCAAGAATTGAGGGAAACACCAAACTCAAGAAATTGAAAGCCACTGATTTACGCAAAGAGTTTGAAAATTTCAATTATATTGGAAATGAAAGTCTTGAAGCTTTAATAACCAGATATAGACATTTGTTGACTGAAGTTCGTAAGTGTGGAATTGAATATACTGAAGAAGAGAAAATAGATTGTTTTGCAGATGCTTTGCCTGAAAGATGAAATTCATTTGTGTCTATTTTAAGGGAAAATCTTCCTGGAATGACATTGGTTGAATTTATTCAAAAGTTAGAAGAACAGGAAATGAAAGATAAAAAAACAATAAGAGTAAATGTAACACAGGATCCGTCACTCTATGGTGCATCTATAGCTACTCCTCCTGTTTCTTCTGGAAAAATTCAAACAACTTTTGTTTCAAGTACTGCTGATAGTACTTCTGTATCCTGTGCATCTGCTAGCTCAAGTTCATCTTATTCTGTGAATGAGAAGAAGTCTGATTCGTCAACAACTCCAATTAAATTGAATACAACTAATTTGGGAAAATTAACTGTGGAAGCTGTTAGAGATCATATGTCGATACTGTCATGTGTTGTCAGTGCATATGATGAACAGATAGCTGGAAAGATTGGAAATTCAAATCTTACTTTTCAAGATTATGAGCAGATAGATGATGATGAAATGGAAATGACTGATACTCAGTAGGCTTTAGATAGTGCAATCAGAAGAATTAACAGATATGAGAAGAAAACTAGAAAGAAGTTTACTTTTGACAGGAACACAAAGTTTGGATTTAATCCAAAGGCCACACAATGCTCGAGAATGTAAAAATCCAAAGAATCAAGGAAATTTGAGTCCTTTCAAGCCAAAAGAAGCTTATCAAAAGAAAAAGGAAAATCCGGAAGAATCAACAAAAGCTTTAGTTAGTCAAGCAGATGAAGGTTATGACTAGGGAAAACAATATCATGATTTAGTGGGAGCATTTATGGCTTCTCTGGATGAAGAAACAAGCATGGGCAAAGAAAAAGTTGAAGAGGTAAATAATGATCTTTTAGAAGTCATTGAAAAAGTGAAAGAAATGAATGCTCAATTGAGTGCTGAACTGATCGAGTGCACTGAAGCTAACAAAAAATTGGTTTCAAGAGAGAAAGCTTTTGATAAAAAGATCATTGATTTGGTTAAAGAAAATGAAGAATTGAAATTTAAAGTTTTGCAAAACAATCATGCCGTTTCTATGCATCTCGAGTCAGTACAGAAGTTGAAAGTTGAATTGTCAGCAACAAAAGCAGAAGCAGAAGCAGAAATGAATAAAAGCAAGCTTGAGAATTATCAGAATTCTCAGTATGTTATCGATTATTTTGTTGCCATGCAAATATCATTGAATGATACTATTGGCTTGGGATTTCATTCAGTACCACCTCCTTGAAGCTATATTCCTAGACGACAAATTGATCCAAATTTGGAAGTTCATCTAGCTTCTTTGAATGAACATGAGTCTGAACAAGTTGTTGAAAGTGCTGGAGTTTCATCTTCTGATGAAAAGGTGTCACTTGACAGTCATGCTCCAATCATTGAAGATATCACTGAGTAAGAAATTAATCTGATATTTTGAGATTAAATGGTTACCAAGTTAGAAATGTTGATAATAAGAGTTTGAAGTCTCAGAAGTCAAAAGCTGAGATTAAACCAGTTGAGAAGGTGGTGCTGAAAACTTCTCAAGTTTCCAAACCAGTTATTAAAGCCAAATCAACCACTATTCTTAAACCGATTGTGTATGTTAAGTCATCTAGTACACATCAAGGAGAGTCTAGTGGAAATTTTCAAAAGAAAAATGTGATTTCTAAAAAGATTGAAAAGGTGGATTTTTTATTTGACAAGTTTGGGGTTGGACATAAAACAAAAACAAAGACTTTTCAAAATCAAATGAATAATTCAAAGACAAAATCAACTGGTTTGAGAAACTTTATCTCATCTTCAAAGGTTGTTTCAAAACCTTTCAGTTCATCAACATTTTATGATGAACCCACATCAATGAATCATTTGAAAGATAGAAAATGTTACCGATGTGGTAATATGGGTCATTTGGTTTCTAATTGTAATTTGGATTTTAGTTGAACATATTGTAGCAGTTTTATGTCTTTTTCACCAAGAGAAACGCGAAAATGTTTCACTTGTTGTGGTAAAGGACATATTTCTGCTAATTGTCCAAATAACAAAATCAGAAAGAGTTCTGATGAGGAGTGTTGGATGAATGGTTCAGGTGGAAGTCCTAGGAGAATTAGACCTAGTGAAGATGAGATGAGAGTTCTTAGAAAATTCAATCCTAATTGTTTTTGGTGAAAGAAGAAAACAATCAAAAGAAAAGATTTTTTGAGAATAAAAGAAATGTTAAAAGAGTTGTGAAAATTGTAACTTCAAATGATGATGATTCTTTTGAAAATGTGTCTTCAAAATCATTTTCAAACCAACATTTTAAATCAAAATCATTTTCAAAACTCAAAAAAAGATCAGGTGATGAAGTTTTTAAGAAAGAAGATGATACAAGTGATGATGGATATTCGATCAGATCATCACAAAAGAATGGAAAGAGTCCATTCCAGGAGACTCAACGTCGAAATGGCGGGGGTCATCCCTTTTGAATACTGACAAGTTGTTTTTAATTTATTATATAGGTTGCATCCATGGGCCATATTAACAATCGTTGGATTGTTGATAGTGGAAGTTCCCGCCATATGACTGGAGAATTGAATTTATTGAGAGATTTCAAGTTGGTGAAAGGGAGTTATGTGAACTTTGCTGGAGACAAAGGAGGTCAAATTACAGGGTTTGGTAGTTTGACAAATGGAAAGGTTTTGTTTGATAATGTTAATTTTTGCAAACAACTAACTAACAATTTGTTGAGTGTTTCACAGATTTGTGATAAGGATTACAAAGTGATGTTCGACAAAGACAGGTGTTATGTACTCAAGCAAGGATTTCAGATTTCTGAGGAATGCATTTTGATGACAGCTGATCGGAGCAAGGATCTTTATGTGCTTGACATGGCAAAGGCAGAGGCAGTGAATAAAGTGGAAACATGTCTAGTGTCCAAAGCTACTGGGCAAGATACCACGTTCATGGCACAGACGAATGGGACATATTCATATTCGGAAGATGAATCATCTTGTGCATAATCATTTAGTTGAGGGTGTACCTGTTAAACATTCTAAACTTCCGGATGTGTGCATGTCATGTAAAATGGGTAAACAGAAAAGGAAGTCTCACAAAACAAAGAAAATCTTTTCTATTGATATGCCACTTGAACTCCTTCACTTGGATTTGTTTAGTCCAATTAAAGTGAAAGGTATAGGTGGTGAATCTTATTGTTTTCTTGTGATTGATGACTTTTCAAGATTTTCATTGGTTATGTTTTTAAAGCATAAATCAGATACTTATGAAAATTTTGTGTTGTTGATAAATAGGTTGGAGACTTTGTATAAGTTGAGAGTGAGACGTGTACGATCGGATAATGGGACTGAGTTTAAGAATCATCAAATGGAGGAATTTTGTAATTCCAAAGGCATTCAGCAGCAGTTCAGTGCACCTTATGAGACGTAGATGAATGGTGTAGCTGAAAGAAAGAACAGGACTTTGATTGAGTCTGCAAGGACAATGCTAGCTGATTCTAAATTCCCCTTTACTTTTTGGAGTGAAGCTGTGGCTACAGCTTGTTTTACTCTTTACAGAGTTTTGATTATTAAAAGACACAATAAAACTTTTATGAATTGCTTCAGAATCAAAAACCCAATTTGGAACACTTGGAACCTTTTGGGGCTCCTTGTTCAATGCTAAAGAAAGATGCAAAATTCAATTCTAAAGTTGAAGAGGGTTTCTTTCTTGGCTATAGTCTTCCTAACAAATGTGTGTTTAATAAACGTACGGGTGTTGCGGAATTATGGTATCATGTGGATGTTCAACGACATACACCTATACCAGACGGAAAGGGTCCAGATTGGCTTTTTGATTACAATAAATTTTTTGAGTCTTTTAATATGTCTTCAACTGTTTCTGATGATGAAATAACTTTACAAATGTTATATGATTTGCAGAACTCAGAAGAACAAGGTATTTCTCATCATTCTGAGGATGGAATTGCTACACCACATGAGGAAGGCACTTCAGAAGTAATTAATGATGATTGGTCACCTGATGATGATAATGAGGTTTCTGAAGATGCTATTTCTCATGATCAAGATGCCGATCAAAATATTACTAATCTGGATCATGATGTGGGTGTACCGCAACTGCCTGTCACACGTGTTCATGTTAATCATCCGATTGCTCATATCATAGGAGATCCAAATGCAGGAGTACAGACACGACATCAAGTCACAAATGAAGAAAGATATGGATGCATTCAACATTTATTTCACAAATAGAGCCAAAGACTATGACTAAAGCTTTACGTGAGCCTGCCTGGGTGGAGGCGATGCAAGAAGAATTGAATCAATTTCAAAAGTTGGGAGTTGGGAGTTTGGCATTTGGTAGATTTGCCAAAAGGAGAGAAAAAGATTGGTACTAGATGGGTGTTGAGATGTAAACGAGATGACAGAGGTGTAATTGTCAGAAACAAAGCTCGTTTAGTGGTTCAGGGTTTTAAACAAGTTGAAGGAATTGATTATGATGAATTTTTTGAACCTGTGGCGTGGTTGGAAGCAATTAGACTTTTTCTTGCTTTTGCTACTCACAAGAAGTTTAAAGTTTTCAGTTGGATGTAAAGTCTGCTTTTCTATATGGTTCGTTGAAGGAAACAGTGTATGTTTGTCAGCCACCGGGCTTTGAGGATCCTATCCATCGGGATCAGGTTTACCTCTTGGACAAAGCACTGTATGGGCTTCATCAGGCTCCTCGTGCCTGGTATGATACTTTATCGACTCACCTTATTGAACACGGGTTCAATAGGGGTCAGATTGACAAAACGTTGTTCTTTCGGGAGAAGGGCAAGGACATTCTTCTTGTTCAAATTTATGTAGATGATAACATTTTTGGATCTACCGATGAACAAATGTGTTTGGAGTTCAAAGAGGTGATGATTGATAAATTTGAGATGAGTTCAATGTTAGATATCAAATTTTTTCTAGGCTTACAAATTGATCTAACTAATAATGGGATTTTCATTCATCAGACAAAGTATATTCAAGATGTGCTAAAATGATTTAGCATGCTTGATTCAAAACCAATTTCCACGCCCATTCAGCCTAATCACGAGATTGAGCCTGATATTAAAGAGGAGATAATTGGTCGCACTCTTTATCGTGGTATTATTGGAAGTTTGATGTATCTGACTGCCTCAAGACCATATATTGTTTTTGCTACAAGTATCTGTGCACGATATCAATCAAAACCTAAAGTGTCACTTCTGATTGCAGCCAAGAGAATACTTCGTTATCTGAAGGGTACACCAGACACCGTTTGGTGGTATCCTAAGGATGATAACTTTTCTTTCAATGCCTACAGTGACTCCGATTATGGAGGATGTAAGACAGATGCAAAATCCACAACTGGTGGTGCACAATTTTTGGGGGAACGATTAGTTTCTTGGCAGTGTAAAAAGCAAACATATGTGGCTACTTCAACTTGTGAAGCTGAGTATATCACAGCTGCTAGTTGTTGTTCTCAAGTATTGTGGATACAACAACAGATGAGAGACTATGGTTTGAATTATTTTACGACCCCAATTCATGTTGATAATGCTATTGCTATAACCAAGAATCTAGTGTATCATTAACGTTCTAAACACATTGATATTAGGTTTCATTTCATACGCGATTGCTATGAAAAGAAACTTATTGATATAGTGAAGATACATACAAATGAGCAACGAGCAGACCTTCTCACCAAGGCTTTTGATAAAAATTGTTTTGAGTATTTTCTCAAATTAAATGGCATTAGGGTCATGGGTGACGTTATTTCAAATAAACTTCCTTCATAATCGATTTTATTGAATTAACATCAGATATTTTTATTTGTTTTGTGTTTTAGTTTGTAGGGGGAGAAAATTTTGAAAACTCAAAAAGTTTTCAAAAACATTTGAAAAATCAAAAACACAAAAACATTAAAAAAAATTTAAAATTTTGAGAAATTGATTCGACCTAATGAGAAACCATAGTACATTGTAACAATTGGAATCACATTTGTATCATACTAGAATTTAAACATAAAGAGCATTTACAATTACTTAGTATGATGTGTTGGTAGGTTTATAACTTAGTTGAGATAACAGTTGACAAAATTTTCATTATATTTTGTGGGAAACAGTTGCTTAGAACATAGTGCTTAGCTTTGTCCTGAATAAGTGGTGATTAATCTTACAAAATGTTTCTTGAACAAAAATTACTAAATTACTAGTTTTTGATCATGTGTTCAATTTTTAAAAGAAATTCTATATTTTGTTTTTCTTATGTTTTAGTTTAAAGCTGAAACATTTTCTGCGTATACTTACGTATCGACCTGATTGTTATAGCTTTAAACAATTCAAATTAGTTTTCTTGGTTTGATTAAGTTTTGGACAATCTCTACGTATATGAGAATATCGATCTGATTGTTAAAAGCTTAATCTTAAATTATTGTTTCGTTCATTTTCTGGATCATCTGAGCATATGAAAGTATGAACCTTGATTCCAAGATTTTGAACAATTTCAATTTGTTTTACATTTTGTTTTTTTTTTTGAAAAAGAATTCTATTTTGTTTTTGCACGATCAAGCTAGTTATAATTGCATTAAATTGTTTCAAGAACATGATTGTTTGTTTAATTATTCACAAAACGGGGATGTGTTCAAGTAAATGAAAAACATAAAGTATTTGATGGTTTTGTTTTCAATTGATATCTTAACTAAGTAATTAAATTTAAAGAGAATTTATATACTGATAATCATCTTTGAATTGTAATTTGCTGATAAATATATTCATTAATTCAATCAGGTGTGTTGATGATTGTCATACAATATGATCTCACGTCTGGATCATTCTCACCAAAAATATGTGTTTGTTTTGGTTATTTTCATATTTCATAATTAGTTTCATTACATTTGTAGTGTGTTTGATATAAAATTTGAAAAATACAAAAAGATTTTTTTTTATTTTTATCTTATGTTAAAATCAATAATTTTTGATTATTTGTTCTAACACTGAAACATTAAAACATTGATTTGTTTGAAATATTAAATAAAATTGATTTTTGAAAAGGTTTTCTTGGAGGTTCTCTTGATAGGTTTGAGAGTAGGTTCGTTTATCAGGTTTGCTCAGAGGTTCATTCAACAGGTTGTTGACAGGTTCGTTCAACAGGTTTGGTTGACAGGTTCGTTCAAAAGGTTTTTTGACAGGTCCGTTCAACAGGTTTGGTTGACAGGTTCGTTCAAAAGGTTTGTTGACAAGTTTGTTCAAAAGGTTTGGTTGAAGGTTCGTTCAAAAGGTTTGTTCACAGGTTCGTTTAAATACAAAGGTTCGTGGATAAGCTTTGTCACTTTCATCAGAACCACTTCCACGAACCTTCACACTTGATTTTTTATTTTTTCGATTTAGGATCATTCAGTATCTTTGCCATACACCATTAGTTTCGAAACTGTATCGTGATTCTAAATAGGTAAATAGATTGGAGTTTGACCGGATAGATTTGTAGATTTTTTGATGTTTAGGTCTAGTTAGTTGAACCTATATTTTTGACTGTAAATCTGTTTAAATCTAATTTTGTGAGAAATTGCTTTCATTAAAGTTGTTCATCTATGAATGCCGAACCTTTTGATATAATTTTTTTTAATCTAATTCATAGATTTGATTTTGAATTTTAAACTGGAACAAGTTCATGTAAATGAACACGAGTTTGTTGATTTGAATAGGTTCGTTTGAACTTAAAATGTTTGAGCTGAACCTATGCACATTATTGAACCGAACCTTGTATGGTCAACGGTTTGCTTCACCATAAGGTTCGCAGTATAATCAAGGTTCGTTCATTTATAGGTTCGTGAGTTTTAAACAAGTTTGTCTTGTAATGAGGTTCATCTAATCTAGGTTCGGCACAGGTAGGGTTCACTGATTTCTATACTTAGAAATTTTTTTAATTTTTTTTTTAACTTTTGATTTTTTTTAATTGATGTTTGTTTTGATTGTAGGAATGGAAACTCTCACCTTTGGGGATAAACACAATCTGTGTGCTAATTTAGATCCAACAACAAAGAATGTCAAGGAGTTTCGATCGATGATTGAGTTTTTGAGACGATCGAGGATTTATTATGCCATTTCCAACTCATGTCATATCTATAGATCACACATTCAGAGTTTCTGGGATTCTGTTATATTGATTACTGTGGATGATACCTATGTGATTGAAGCTAATGTGCTTGGTCAAGCCATTAGGATTACTAAAGCTGATGTCAGGAGAGTATTACAGTTTGGTAGTGAACCTGCAGGAATGACTTTGATTCCTGAGAGGTGTATCAAGGGATGCTTCAAGAGGATCAGATATTTTGGTGTGTACAGTGAGTACTCAATCAAAAAGGGCAAGTTACCTTTACAGTACAAGTTCTTGGCTCATGAACTTCTTCACTGTCTTAGCATGAGGAAGGGTACTTTTGATGAGTTGAGAGATCTGATGAGGTCTGCTATGGTGGCATTGATTCTAAACAAGCCGTTCAATTTTTCTGCAATGATTTCCAGATACTTGTCAGACAACATCACCAAGGCAAAAGATAGATTCTATATGTATCCCAGATTCATTCAGATGCTGATTGATGAGAGACTTCCTGAACAGAATTTGCCAAGAGTTGCTACTGACATTCTCAAGTTAAAGTACATGACTGATTCTAGTCTTGGACAAGTAAAGATTTATCAGAAGAGTACTCGTGACATTCTGACTAAAGATTTGGCGGGTCATTGTGCTAGAGACAACTATATTGCTCCTTTAACCGATGCTTGGAGACATGAAGATTCACATTCAGACAGAGAACAATTGGATGATGATGATGATCAACAACCACCACCTCCTCCTCAGGATCCACAAGTGAGACAATCTCAAGCTCAATCTTCTCAATCACATCAACAAACACAAGATCCAGCTCAAGAAACTCCTAATGTAACTCCTACTACATTGGTTCCTCTTTAAGTGATATATCCAGTTCAACAAGGTGCTCAAAGACAAGCAGATGCTACTTCTTCTTCTCCACATGTTGATGCTGAAGATGTTGGTGCGGAAGCTGATGAAGAATCTACTGAATCAAAGACGGAAATAGTTCAAGTTGGTAACAGAATGGTGAGAAGACTAAAGAAAAGGCCAACACAACAAAAGAATGAAGAAGAAAGAGAAGAGGCAAATGATCCTAACTTTACAGTTGATGAGCCTGAGTCATCAAGGCCTAAGAAGAAGAGGATGGCCAAGGTTCTTAAGAAGAAGAAGTCAAGGACTCCAAGGATTATAGTATCTTCTCCAGTGACTATATCTTCTACACCTGCTTCCATTCCTGTATCTGTACCTATTTCTGTTACTGCAACTGTGCAAGAGACTTCTATGTGTACATCTCCAGTTCATATGCATTCAGAAACTTTCATGCCTACTCCTGATTTTGTAAATGTTGCATCATTCATGCCTTCGTTTGTGAATGCTATGACATTTATAACATCATTCCAAGAAGCTTCTACTACTAGAGGTGATTCTCTGTTTGAGGGATTAGATGATTTGGACTTAAACTTTTCATTGGATTATGATTATTCTGAGTTAATAAGGAGGATTTCTATTCTATCACAAGAGTTTGATAAATACAGGAAACAGAAGGAGAAAGCTGAAACTGAACAACCATCTTCTTCAAGACAAACTGATATGGATGAGATGAAAAGTCATATTACTCAAATTTTTAAGTGGAGAGAAGAGGATGTGCTGGAAAAGAAGTAAATGACTGATAGAATTGCATTATTGGAGATATTGGCTGAGAAACAGAGTGTTGAAATTGTTGAGCTAAAGAAAAAGAATCAAGTGCTGAAGCAAAAGGTGAATGATATTCAAGTGAAAGTCAATCTTTCTGATACTCAAGCTGATGCTACTAATGCTAGTGTTGATCCAGTGTATATTAATATTGATGATGAGGAAGAAGAAGAGAAAGTTGATTATGAAGACTCTGACATTGATGAACATTCAAGTTTTAATGCTTTCAATGATGATGATGAAGATGATGAAGGTGATATTACTGGAATTGGAAGTTCAAGTGGATTGAATTCCATAACTGGAGCAATAGTGATTTACAAGCCTTCTGAAATTTCTTTTGATGCTAATCCTATTTCATCTGTTTCATCTAATAAAGCCAAGGATTATGAAGATGTAGAAATTGAAGATTTGACATAGGTGGATTATCCAAAGCAAGTTGTTGATAGTTCATTGCCTACATTTATGGAATTATTCAAACAAGTTAATGGAAGGAATGAAGTTAGAGACTTGGAGGAAGGAGAGATTGAAGGTGGATATTCTAAAGAAGATCTAGCTTTGTTGTTTGGAGAGAAAGCTAATGATATACAGAATGCAAATGATTCAGGAAAGATGATAGCTGGAGAATCAGATCAGTCTTTTGAAGTTGAACAAGATGATTATGTAGATGAGAATTTGTATAGTTTGCAAACTTTGAAGAAAATCTTTGATATTGAAGTTCTGAAAAGAGTTCCAAGTACAATAGTTGATCCAATGAAGACCATGAATCATATGGATATGTGGAGAGAGAGTCAAGAAGAACACAAGAACATCATTGATCATTTAATGATTTTTATGCAAATGGTTGACGTATTTGATGAACAAGTTTATGAAGATCAATCAAGACAATTCTCAAGATTCAATATTGGTTCTAAATCTAAGATCAGAGGAAGAATTGTGAGCTATGGTTACTTTCACAACATTCTTGGAATTCTGAAGAACAGAGGATGCTATGTTGTAAAGAGAACAGATGGATGCCAATACTTTGGGAAAGCATTTGATATTATGTCACTACCTTCTTTTGAGTGTATGTAGTTGTCAAGACTAAGGATGATAAAGCCAATTCAGACAGAACATAATGAAATATTTGAGAAGCTATTGAAGAAAGAAACTAAGACTGGATGGAATTGGTTAGTTCCACAGTTCTCAGTGTTGAAGCATAATTCATATATGTATCCAAAGCCAAAAGTTTATTCCAGACCAAGATTGAGAAAGATAGAACAAAATTGAAATGTTAATTTCAAGTTTTGGTTCTATGATGAAAGAAGTTCTGAAGTTGTTATTGTATTGAAGGAAAATGAGAAGTGGAGGGTGATTAGATTGCTTGATCTTGTCTGGTTAGTCAACAGTTCAAAGCAAGATATTGATTTACTCAATGAAGTTGAAATCTATGCAAATGAAGGATTTCATGATGTTGGCATTAGCTATAAAGACATGGCTGTACAATTTCAAACGATAGCAAGAATGTGTTATACTTTGGGAATTCACTCTGGATGCAGATGGGATGATGTGAATTACTTATTGTTGAGCTGATGAAATTGCAAAAAGAGATTGATAAAAGAGATGCAAAGTTGGAAGCTGAACGATTATCAAATATTCCAAAGTTGGCTGTTATTCATGCTACAGAAAATGTTTATGAAGAATCAAGTGGAGCTCATGTGGCAGATTGAAGACGAAGACTTTGAAGATTTTGAAGCAACTATTAAGGGGGAGTTTGTTAGTACATTTTGTAACAGTTTGCTTTCAAAATGTATAAGTTAAAATAGGTTTTGTTAAGGTTCGTCCGGCTCACGAACCTAAGCAGGTATTGGTATAGGTTCGGCAAACCTAGGGTTGTATAGTACAGGTTCGTCTAGTGAACCTAAAGGTTCGTCTGGTGAACCTAAGGGTTCGGCTAGGTTCGTTTGTGTGATGTATTTATAGCAGGTTTGTCTGTTATTTTTGGATGTCACTAACAGATTTGAGAGTGAGAGAATCTATGTGAGATTGTGTGAACTGTTTGTTCAAGTTTCATTTCATTGTAATCAGATTATATGGATTAATGAAATGGTGTTTATATAAATGATTATGTATCTTTGATTCATATAGATTTAATCTAGATTCCGCATAGATTTGATTGTTAATAGAATTCCGTTGATCGATCCAGAGCATTCTACAATCGTTGAATGAATTGGTCTGGTGGCGTATAGACTGAGATTACCAGATGAACTTAGTGGTGTGCATGGCGTGTTTCACGTCTCTAACTTAAAGAAATGGTTTGCTAACGAATCACTCGTCATACCATTCAAAGAAATTCAAGTAAATGAACAATTACATTTTATCAAAGAACCTTTAGTGATTATGGATCACAAAGTTAAACAACTCAAGCGAAGCCGTATTCCAATTGTCAAGGTTAGATGGAATTCAAAGTGTGGGCCCGAGTTTACTTGGGAACGCGACGATCACATGAAGTCTAAGTATCCCCATCTGTTTACACGGGAAGTTGTCCTTGACAACGATTCTTAAATTTCAGGATGAAATTTCTCTAACAGGAGACTTTAACATCAGTGCCGGAAACATAACCGGAACAGTGATCTACAAAGTAATTTGCACAGTAACTCAGGTGCAAACTACGTGTATTACATGTATATCATTATCATTTCATGTTTATCATAAAGCAATTTCAAATTCATTGCTGAAACACGATTCAAAAAAATGGTTCAACAGTCAAGAATTTATCTGACGACCCAGAACCATCATGTGATTGTTAGTTAGGACATGTTTATGTATGAACGTATGTGAAGATATACTGAACAAAACCACAACGGATGTCATTACGTGAATGCTAAATTTTCGGATTATTCGTATAGGTGACGATCTGTACGAATATATCTGAAAGTTTAACGTTCTGAATGATGTACAATAATTAGAAAACCATATTGAAAAGTGTAGTTATCGTCGTATTCGTACGGGTGACAATTCGAACGAATACGCGTGACGACTATACGATTCAATTTAAACAGGTAAATTTAATATATTCAGAAATTTAAAATAAACGGAAGATATTTAGTTAATTTACTAGGAATTACCACCTAAAATAAATCTACAAATTCTACTTTTAAAACCGCGATGTTTCGTTACGAGAACGACACGAAACCGACGTTTCTACGCGAAACCGAGCGAAACTGAACGAGACTGAAAACACCCGGATAAGTAAAAGCCATTAATATGGAATTTAATACCATTTCCACCCCCACCTACCAGCACCAACACCAGCAATTCGTCACTCTCTCTACTTTCTCTCTCTCTAAGAACCACAAACCCTATATCTCTCTATACTCAGCCAAATCGAGCCATTTTGGTGTCAAAACGACCACAACAACGCGTAGATCTTGAAAGTACAAACAATCTGAGCCAAGAACCATTTAAATCGAGGTAAAAATGAGTTCAAAGTCCGATTTATAGGGTTTTCAAAACCCCTTGTTCAAACCCCCTTTCATACCGGTTGTAGCCCATGAAATCCTTAGGGAAAATACACAAAAATGGTTTAGGATGATGTAGGATCTTGGGAGATGTCATTGTTTGGTCGAAAGAATCCAAAAAGGAGGGCTGCACCTAGCTAGTCCCGCATGGCCGAATGAGCCCCACGCAGGCCGGCCGAATGGCCAAGGCCGAAAGGCCAAAGCCGACTAGCTACTTCAAACGGCCTCCCCTTTCGGTCGGGTGACCTCATCCGCATGAACCACATTCGGCCCAGCTCCTTTTTCATATGACTAGCCTCCCCATTCGCATGCCTCCCCTTAATCGACCAAGGCCCTTCGTGTGAACCATACCATTCGGCCAAAGAACCTTCGGTTGACCACCCTTTCGTAGGCACCATCATTCGGCCGATCCATCCTTAGTCAGCTGGGTGAACACCATTCGGATGGCCATGTTCTTCGCATGACAAACCTCCTTCGGCCAATACTAGTTTCATTCGAGGATGTTGACAACCGAAGGAACATGAGAAGATTGACCTTGCATGGGAATGGTTAAGCACATACACCCAATTTCATGCATGCATGTAATTGTTACGTGGACTACATACATGGGAAAAGTATTAGAGTTTTACTAGAGGGTAATTAGTTTGTCAACCAACTATGCTAATGTTCAACACTAAGTTTCCATAAATATCAATGATGTGTGAACATAGATTTAACAAAATCGTTTAGTCGAAATACTTTAATAGTACTAACGGAAATTAATGGGAAATTATTAAGGTTTCAAGGGAAGAAAATCGGATTTTGGGTAAATCCCCTATACTAGGGATTGAGAACAGCAACTTTTTCTAAGCCAGTGTTGAACTACAACATGAATGTTTGGACACCATTTGAGCTTAGCACAATCGGATTTTATTAAACTAGAGCATGAATGAGTTGACGAGAATTAATCAAGAATCAAGGAAACAATCTAAGTATCTATGTGTTAATCACATTATTAACACTCAATACTTAGAAATTCTACACAAAAGTATAACTAAGTTAGATCGTTCAATAGAACTTTCTAAGCAAGTTATACACAAGAGTTGATCAAAGAACCATAGGGAAACAAAGATCTAGCAACGGACTTAGACTCAATCAATGGGATTACCTAAGTCTAATCATGTTAACTTATATTTTCTTAAAATGATTTATGGTTTTAATAAAAGGAAATGATTATAACCTTCTTTAAAATAAATTAGATGATTTCAAACTAAAAGATGTAACAAAAATGAGTTTTATGAATGATGTTTTTCTTAAAAGGAGTTATAAATGTAATTAACAAAAACTTTACATAACTAAGGGTTAATTGTGATTATTCACGGTATAAGGGTTTATAAACGGATAATACATTTAGAATAGCGAGAGAGACATAGAAACACGCTAGTAACATAGGACACATAGTTGCACACCTAGACCAAAACCATAGATACGTCTATTATAAACACTTATAGTATTCGAATCTTCTTAAAACAACTCAGGTACTGAAGATACTTAATCCACAAGTGTGACATCCAGTACCTGATCGTCCAGCAAGTCCGTATGGTACATGTACTTTCACCATTTACTGCGTGTAAATTCAATATATGAATAGTGTGCATGATAACAGAACTTAGAATACAAGCAACACGTTGTACTTGTTTAAGTGAAAACTTTAATGTTGTAAGTACAACTCATGATAAACAATATTTGTATGTAGTTAGGTGAATACCTAAGTACAGTTAATGCAACGAATCAAGAGAAACAACAGTGTACAAGCAAACAACAAGGACATATCGGTTGCGAGCTAATATCCATAGATGACAGGAATCAGATGGCCGATAATTCATTATGAAAACAATGTGAATTCAAGGAAAACAATGTGAAAACAAGAAGTTTAGTTGAGTCCGTCAGTGAGGAAACACAATTTGGAACATAAATGCAGTGTTATTTCAGAATAACGAACTGAAAGTGTGTTTGCGTGGGTGACGATTCACACAAACATATATGTGAGTTTATAGTTCAAAAATGATGACTGAAAAGTAGAAAACAAAAGTCAGAAAGCAAAATCATCTATGTGTTTGTTCGGGTGACGATTCGAACGAATATGCGCGAAAGTGATGCGATCTGACGAAACGTGTCGCCCCCCGGCCTTCCCGGCCTGAACGAAAGGGCACGACTCGACTGATCTGGCAGGATCGCAGTCTCCAGTCACACATATGCGAGACCTATATGTCTGGTTGCATACGTACATCCAATAACTTGGATAAAACAGTTTTGTAAAATCAGAGTTGCGGAAGTAAAAATCTAGGTTATCAAAACATCGTTGTAATTATAAGTTGTGGAAGCATAAGATTAAAACAGTTTTCAAAACAAAACAGGGTAATAGTTTGCGGAAGCGATTTAAGTACTCATTGTTACAAAACAAGTCAAATGTTTAAATGTTCTCAAAACATCCTAAGACACTAAAGCTGATGCATGGGACTCCATCCTAGCATCCTATTCTCGTGTGTGCGCCTTAGCTACCTGAGAAAACATGCGAGTAAAAGGGTCAACACAAAGGTTGGTGAGAGCACAGGTTTTTCATAAGCAGTAACCATCCAATGTTGAAAGTAAGAGTTGTGATTTACATATGATTACAATGCAGTATCGATTGATAGCTAGTCAATACAGTTATATTATATGCGGGTTCGTACCGAAGCTGACAATTGTGCCTCCCGCCATGTCCGTCACAAGACAATGGCAAAGTGTTGGTCAATATTGCACCCATTCCGACCTCCAGTCGGGTTGGCCTATAAGGCACGATGGGTGGGGCTTGTCAGGCCCAAATAGTACTATTCAAGATTACCACGCTAGGCGCTACGCGCTACTAATGGTCCGTAGAGTATCGCGAGGGCTTTTAGTTGTGATGTGGTCCACACATATACATATAGTGATAAAGCATGTCCATATGTAAATAAAAAGAGTTGTTGTTCAAAAACAGTTGTAATGCAGTGTTTTCTCCCCCAAAGGTTTGAAAAGTAAAAAGGGGCCGTGAACTCACCTAATTAGCAGTTCCGGTTTATGAATGCTCGCTACCTGCGAGTGCTATCAGTCCTGCTAGTAAGCACCTTTAACCATATAGGTGTGAGTACGTGTTTTGTGGTGTGTTGTATCCCATACAACTCCAAGTGTCGGTGTGCTCAACCGTGTGTGTGTGTGTGTTGACTTGTGTTGACTCGGCGAATCGTTGGTGACACGTTTGTTGTGTTAAGTTTGCCTAACGCGTCATAAATACAAGTAGGACATATACATGCATCCTATGACTCTAATCACACAACGTTCACTTAAGTGACGTGTAAGGATCATAAAAGTTACCATTTTGGAAAGTTTCCATTTTAGGAAAGTGTAGTTATGAAATTCCATTTCATAAATTCAAGACCTTTAATATGTTTACAAAAACACTTTTAAACACTTAAAACATATTGTTTGCACATAAATCACCATTTATGGCGTTTGTCCCAAATAAAGTTTCCTTATTTGGAAAGTGTTCGTTTAAATGTCCGTTTTCAAAAATCAAAGTTTCCAATATGCTTAGAAATCATTTTTAAGCATATTCCAATACTCAAAGTTCACCAAAATATCTTAACACATCAAAAGCCATCTTTTGATTTTTAAAAGTTTCCATATTTAGTAAGTTTCTACAAAACCATGTTTTTGGCAAAATCAAATACCCAAATGTGTTTCTAAACACTTCAATATGCATTTGACAACATCTAGACATGTCTAACATGTCTAGATCATCACAAATCTACAACATGCATCATAAAAGTTTCCTTTTATGGAAAGTTCTACAAAATCATCATCAAATCAACAAAACCCAATCCTAGATTATTTCTATCATCAATCTACTTCAAAATATATCAATAAACACACTAGACCCATTAAAAATTCGTGCATGTGAGCGGATCGGAGTTGCATGTGATCAAATACACTTGCATGTGGGTTTTTAGCCCTTGCATGTACGATCTATCCATTAATAGACATGTAAAACTACCTTAGATTCTCCTAGAATCGCACAAGATGGTTGTAGCAGCCCTAGTTGCTTCTAGACAGCAATGATTTGCAGAAAACAAAGTGATGATGATGATCTTCAAGCCCACAAATCTTCTCCTTTAATGTTCTTATGAGTTCCTAGCTTCAATCTTCAAGTATGGGAGCTCCAATGGTTTCCAATGGGTGAAAATTGCAGGTAGTAGCTGGTTGGGGAAGGAAATGGCCGAGTATTTGCGTTTGGGTTCGAGAATAATGAGTGTTAGTAGGTTAGGCATCATTTTTGTGGCTTTTAAGAGATTTTCAGCGATTTTTACTGTCAGGCGTAACGCCTGGCATGGCTCACTAAGGCCAAGCGTACAGCGCGAGAGTCTGGCATCCGAAACTTTCCTTATCTTCTCGCGCGTATCGCCCAAGGTGGATGCTTGGGTCTAGGCGTAGCGCCTGGGCCTATGGGCAGGCCCAATAGGCCCAATTTCTTCGTTTTGATCCGTTTTTCGATTATTTCATGCTTATAACTCATCGTTTAACATCGTTAGGACTTTAATTACTAATGTTCGGTCATGTGTGACTCAATTGTCATTCAATCGTTTGTTCACCAACGCTCGTGGGACTCATGTGTGTTTCGATAATTCCTCGAATTATCGGTGATCGTTTGCGTTCGTTGCTACGAACAGTTTGCATGCTTAATTAACCATAATCAACACGTATTGCACAATCCAATAATTCCCCGAATTATTGTTTCGTGTTTGTGTTTGTGTTTGCCACCCTTGGTTTCCAAAACCAATGTGCAATGTACGATTTGATAGTTCCTCGAACTATCGTTTCGCAGTTGTGTGTGTTTGGTTCATCTAATCAAACGTAATTAAATGAAATGCAACAAGTATGAATATGAAATACATAAAGTGTTAGAGTTGCATTTTACCTGAAATTGCCTTGTGTCACATCATCCCCTTGTTGAAAGAAATTTCATCCCGAAATTTGGTTGTCGTTGTAGTGTCTGAGAATAAAAATTCAAAAATTTTCTTGTTGTCACATCATCCCCTTGTTGAAAGGAATCTCGTCCCGAAATTTATCCGTTGTTGTCGGCGTTCGACGTTGTCCGTTTGAAGAGATGGGGATATTTGCGCATCATCTGATCTTCACGTTCCCACGTGAATTCAGGTCCGCGTTTCGAGTTCCATCGGACTTTGACAATCGGAATTCGACTCTGCTTGAGTTGTTTGACCTCACGGTCCATGATTTCGACCGGTTCCTCTATGAATCGTAGCTGTTCATCCACCTGGATCTCTTCCAGTGGAATTACCAGTGTTTCATCAGATAAACACTTTTTCAAGTTTGAGACGTGAAATACGTTGTGAACTCCGTTGAGTTCGGCTGGTAGGTTGAGTTGGTATGCCACTAGACCGATCCTTTTCAGGATCTCGAAGGGTCCAATATACCGTGGGTTCAGTTTGCCTCGTTTACCAAAATGAATGACGCCTTTCCATGGCGAAACTTTTAGAAGGACTTGATCTCCTACCTGCAATTCTAGAGGTTTTCGACATTTGTCGGCATAGCTCTTTTGACGATCGTGAGCTGCTGCCATGTGGTTTCTAATTTGCATGAGTTTCTCTATTGTTTCATGCACAAGTTCCGGGCCAGTGAGCTGACTGTCGCCCACTTCCGCCCAACAGATGGGTGATCGGCATTTCCTGCCATAGAGGGCCTCGAAAGGCGCTGCTTGGATGCTCGTATGGTAGCTGTTGTTGTAGGTGAACTCCACCAACGGTAGGTGAGTTTCCCAGCTGTTGCCGAAGTCTACTACGCACGCTCGTAGCATGTCTTCGAGAGTCTGTATCGTGTGCTCGCTCTGACCATCAGTTTGTGGGTGGTATGCTGTACTCATATCCAACCGTGTACCAAGCGATTTTTGCAATGATTTCCAGAAGTTAGAAGTGAATCTGGCGTCTCGATCAGAAATGATGGAGATCGGCACTCCATGTCGCGAGACCACTTCCTTGACATAAATTCTGGCTAGTTTTTCCATCTTATCATTTTCCTTGATCGCAAGGAAATGTGCTGACTTAGTCAGTCGATCCACAATTACCAAAATAGTGTCACATCCACTAGGAGTACGGGGTAATTTGGTAATGAACGAAAGGGCGCAACTCGACTGATCTGGCAGGATCGCAGTCTCCGGTCACACAGTTGCGAGACCTATATGTCTTGTTGCATACGTACATCCACTAACTTGGATAAAACAGTTTTGTAAAATCAGAGTTGCGGAAGTAAAAGTCTAGGTTATCTAAACATCGTTGTAATTATAAGTTGTGGAAGCATAAGATTAAAACAGTTTTCAAATCAAAACAGGGTAAATAGTTTGCGGAAGCGATTTAAGTACTCATTGTTACTGTAGATTTGAAGAATCGATCACGAAATCCTACGATTCAATCATAAACGTGCGGAATCCGTTCATGATTAGATTTGGATCAACAATAACATTGTAATATATCGTTAATATGCATTCATTATCAACATCCAAGTGTTTACAATGAATCAAACGTGAAATACAACACTTGAATATATGAATGACGCTAAGATGAAGAGAATTTGATGAAGTCTTGTTCTTGATTCTTGAGAGAAAATGTAGCTTTGTATGTGAAAGATTATGAGCTCCAAGCTTCCAAGTCTTTCGAAATGAACTAGCAAAACCATATATATAGGTTTCATAGGTTTGCCTCTAGGTTTGCCAAACCTATAGGTTTGCCAATAGGTTTGCCACATAGGTTTGGCTCAGATATGAACAATGAATTTACACGAACCTATAATAAGGTTCGTGAACCTTATGCTAGCCGAACCTATTAACTATCAATCATAGCCGAACCTAACCTTTTAGGATCTCTAGCCGAACCCTTTAACACTTGACTTTTCTAATCATATACAACAGACTATGATTTCATTTACAACAAGCGAGGTTCACACAGTAAATGCAGCTTTCACACAGAAAATGCATCAACATACTCCCCCTTGAACCTTGCTGTTGTATATGCTTAAACTTTGTGTGCATCCCCTACAACTTTGTTTTCTACATACTCCCCTTCAGTTGTAGCTTTTGTATCAAATGTTGTTGTGTAGACATCATCAATCTCTTTGTTTCCACTTCATTCCCTCTTAATTGATCTCATTCTCTCTGTCTCCATCTTATGTCTTTCTTTTTCCAAGATTCACTTGCTGAGGACTGCAGTGACATATTCAACACACAGATCTTCATCACCCTGATCACCTGCATCAGTTGATACATTATCAACACTAAATCTCTTGCTTCACATGTGATCATACTAGATTTCTCATCACAATTCTAATTTCTCTTTGTCACTTATTAACAGTTAATCAATTATAGTGTTTACAAAGAATTCGTAATTCACATCGGATAGTCTAAAAGAAAATAGAAGAATTTTTTTTTATGAATTTTCCAATGATTTGAATAAACTCCCCCTAAAGCTATGAATTGCAAAATTTTTATATCCTAGAATCCTACAAAATTTGTATTCTAACTAAAATAAATATGTTTTTGATGAGAAAGATCCAAACATGAGATCATATTGTAATCATACTTCAGCGTTACTTGTTGATTGTTAATGAAATTTATTTAGTCGATGCACTAGCCTAGAACGATTGCCAGTATATGGGTCCACTTTAAGTCTTACTACTTGTTGTGAATTTGGATTAATGAAAACCAATCACAAGACTTTGTGTTCCCCACTCACTTGAACACATCCCCGCTTTGTGAGACATCAACCAACAGCGATGCCATTGTAAATTATAAGATCAAATTCTTGCTTAGTTTGATCATGCAAAAATAAAGCAGAATATCTTTTGTGAAATAACAAAGTGTAAAATAAAACCGAATGTTCAAAATCCGGTAACAAGATCGATACTTCCATATGCGTAGATGAAACCAGGATATTGAACCAAAAAATAACTTAAGTTTAAAAACCTGGCAATCAGATCGATACTTCTATATACACATAGAATGCCCAAGTTTTAAACAAACCTAGAAAATAAAAGCAGAATGTCTAAAACATAACAATCAGGTCGATACGTAAGTATACGTAGAAAATGTCCATGTTTTGAACGAAAATAAAAAATTAAGTCAGAATTTCTTTTGAAAAAGAAACACATGATCAAACTAATATATGTACTAATACAAATAGCAATCACTGAGGCAAATGACCACGCACTCAGGACAAAGATCGAGCACTGTGTTCTAAGTAATGTGTCCCACAAAGAATGATTATGGCATTAGTCTACAAAAATCACAATTAAGTGAAAGACCTACCAACATGTCATACTGAGTGCATTGTGATCGCTTTGTATTTGATCTTGTATGATACAACTAAGCTTCAAAATGTTACAATGTACAATTATATCTCAAAGGTCGGATCAATTTCTCAATTTTCTAATTGTATATTGTTTCTGATTTTTTTACTCCCCCTAAAATGCTAAAAATGAAAATCTTTTTGATTTTTAGAATTTTATAAGTACATAGAAAAATCAAAATTCCCGGAAAATTGACAACCGATATGATTTACCATCTTTGTAAAACATTATGATCAATGTGACTTGAAAACATCAAGAAAATAAGACAATGTAATTCCAAACCTGTCAAGTTCTGATACCACTGTTGATTTGGTGAAATCGATCTGGATCGTATCAAGAAGTCCTATGAAAAATCAAACACATGTGGAATCTATGTTTGATCTATAAGAAATCAAAGAAGAACAAGCAATCCAATAATCACATTCATCTCATTAATCAATCACAATTGATTACAGCTCTCACACAGAGAAAACACACAGACTCTCTACAGGTTTTCTGAAGTTCTCCAAAATAATATGACAGTTAAACAATTAGAACGATTTTACCAAATACAAGCCAGGAAGTTCCACTATCAATGAGCTCTCCTCCAATTGATAGGTCCTCTTGAAATCCTCCTGCACACACTTACAAACCATTTGATAGCTTTGAAACTTCGTTTGTTTTTGGTATCCACAACTGTTCCTGTTCAAGTGCATTCTTAAGATAATAGTTATCTTGAATCACCACATTGTTGTCAAAAACCAAATTAGACTTTAAGAGTTTTGAAAGTTTTAACTTTTCTTCATTCAAGGTTTTCACAAGTTCTTCCTTGTTTTGATTTGACATTTTATGTTTGTTAGGAATGAACTTTGAAACCTCTGTGACACATGACTTTGCATTACTAACATGTCCTTTTAACTCACACATATAAGGACAATTAGCATTGATATGCCCTCTTGTACCACACTCAAAACAGATTCTCCTCTCCACAAACCTAGGAGAATAGTTTTGCACAAACCTATGGTTTTGGTGATTTGTCACTGGTGAACCATAAACCAATCATTGATTCCTTGTTGAACCAATATGAGTAAAATGTGACTTCTTACCACTTGACATGGGAGAGTCAAAGTTCAACTTTTCACATCTTGTGGGACTTAGTGAAATCTTGTCTTTGATCCAAGACTTTGAAGTATCACACTTTGATTCCACTTTATTTGATGCACATGATGATTTCACAACCCATTTTGATTGAATTTGACTTTTTGGTTTTTAACTTGAAAAACTATTTTGTTTTGAAGAATTCTTTTTTTTGTTCTTTGAAAACTTTTTAATTTCAACCAATGGGGTTTTGAAAGAAACTTTCTTATTGGATGATGTTGCTGAGTTTGAAACACATGGTTTTACATCATCAAAGATATTATTGTGAGAATCATCATAATCCTTATGTACATCCATCAACCCACATCTGTACAATGTCTCCTCATCATATTCCTCTAAAGTACAATCTTCAATGATCAGAGGAATGTTGTCATCAGCACAAATTGGAGACTTTCCCTTATTAAGATTGTTATCTTTTGAAATTTCATTATCACTTGGTTTCTCAATAAGAGGACTTGAAGAAATTATAGAATCATAATGATTCTCCAATTTGTGCATGATTTTGTCAAAATCTCTTTTTTCCTTGTCCATTCTGAGTTTAATATTATTGACTGCATTTATCAATTTAACATTTACTTTGCTCAGAATGTCAAGTTTTTGTTCAGAAACACTTTCGTTGGCATTCGACTTTGACAAATCATCAGTCAACTTTTGAACCTGTGACTTCAATTCTGCAATTTGTTTTGTAAAACACTTTTCATTTGATTTTAAAACCATGTATGCTTTGTTGCAGTTTGATAAGTCACATTTCAGGTTTAGGTTTTCTTCCTCCAAACTCAAAATTTGTCCCTCAAGATTTAAACATTTAGAGCATGAGAGTTTAGAAAGCTTACCTGAACTTACATCTTTATCTGAAATGATATGACAATATTCTTTACTAACGACGGTAATTGTTTCAGACAAATCATCAGAGGCATCCTCATAAACACTCTCATCCTCTGTAAACACCACTTCAACACGTGAAGTTTCATCCTTTGACTTAAACACATCATCTTCAGATTTCTTCATCTCACTTGTGATTTCAAAATCATCAAGAATGTGTGTATCTTGAGTAACATTACATCTCTCATCTACAACTTCATTCACGTGTTTGTTATCTTCAGCCATTTTAGGTTCAATTGCTCTATCAGATTCTAACAATGAAGAATCCTCACTCTTTTCTTCATCACTACTTTCCATCTTCAAATTCACACTTGTCTCAATACAATCTTCAGTTTTCAGATCATCTTCCGTTCTTCCATCAACATCTTCTTTTTCTTTCTCAACACTCATACTTGCCTTTAGCATGTTTCTTTGTTCATCAATCCACGAGAAATCAACAATTTTCACAATCCATTTTCCGGTTCGTCTTATCTCCAATTCCATTTTGTCAATCACATCTTTGAAGTTCATTAATTTGACATGATGAATGACTTCTATTTCCTTCATTCTTTCAACAAAATCACTCCATCGATAAGGTAAGAATTGCGTAAACTTCTCAACGATTTGCCCATCAGTGATATCAAACTGAAAATATTTCAATTCTTGCAAAAATGGTAAAAGACGATCATAAGCATCATTGATCTTCTTTGCAACATGATTGTTATATGCAAGTTCTAACAAACTCCAATTTGCACATGAATGTGGCATTTGTTCAAAATCAGTCTTTTTAATATCTTCAGAAATGATCACCGAAAACAAGTCACACGATTCTCTTTCTTGATTAAATTAAAACAATTGATCTTCATTCAGTTTTGATGTCCCAAAACTATCATTCGATTTCAGACATGGTTTTTTGTATTGTTGGTATAATAACTTCCGGTAATTGTCATCCTCTTTAGTAATAAACGTTTCAAATGTGGATCTCCAGTCCGGATAATTGTCCAAATTGTCCAACACAAGTCCATTGTTAGCCAACCATTCCACGTTCCAGTTCTTGTATGTCATGTTTAACTTTTATGTTCAGAACGTCAAAGTTTAACCTCTCAAAACAAAACAGCTCAAACCTTGTCTTAACGTCTGAATTAGGTCTTGAAACCTATCCCAAATGATCCGGAAGACCCAAAATAGCTAAACAACGTTTACTTGAGATTTTAAGAATGTATTTTTGTCTCAAATGAAGCTTTTTAACCTTTAAAAATAGGCCACGAACCCTTTTCACGAACCTTATCAGTCTTGGATGCTCACGAACCCTTTATGATGTATAAGGATCAAAATCTCGCGAACCCCAACCAAAATCTCGTGAATCTAGGTCAATTTCTCTCGAACCTTTCAAAATCTTGAGAACCTTGCTATATTTTCACAAACCTTATGAGATTTCAGATCCACAAACCTTTTCCGGATAGAATCACGAACCCTAAGCAAAATCTCGCGAATCTTGGTCAAAATATCGTGATATTTGGTCAATTTCTCGCAATTTCTCGTGAAATAGTCAATTTCTCGCGAACCTGGAGGTTCTCCTGAACCTATGGAGGTTCCCACGAACCTATTGGTCACGAACCTATGGAGGTTCGTCTCTCAGGTTCGTCTGTTCGTTCGAACAGACCTGCAACTTCACTAAAATGGCTCTAGAATCTTCACTTTTTTGAGTTAGAAGGCGTATGAGCAGTCAAAATCTACGTTTTTTTGAGGCGCATCTTTCTATCGGATCAAAATTTGCAAAAACTTGATAATTTTTCGTAGATCTGGCTTTTTGTTGACAAAAACGTGAAGAACTTCAAGAACACCTTCAAAATGATAAAGTTTCTGATCAAATTACATGAGATTGATGCCCAAATACTCGTAGAATCGAGCCTAACGCTCTGATACCACTATAGATTTGAAGAATCGATCACAAAATCCTACGATTCAATCATAAACGTGCGGAATCCGTTCATGATTAGATTTGGATCAACAATAGCGTTGTAATATATCATGAATATGCATTCATTATCAACATCCAAGTGTTTACAATGAATCAAACGTGAAATACAACACTTGTATATATGAAAGATGCTAAGATGAAGAGAATTTGATGAAGTCTTGTTCTTGATTCTTGAGAGAAAATGTAGCTTTGTATGTGAAAGATTATGAGCTCCAAGCTTCCAAGTCTTTCGAAATGAACTAGCAAAACCATATATATAGGTTTCATAGGTTTGCCTCTAGGTTTGCCAAACCTATAGGTTTGCCACATAGGTTTGGCTCAGATATGAACAATGAATTTACACGAACCTATGATAAGGTTCGTGAACCTTATGCTAGCCGAACCTTTTAACTATCAATCATAGCTGAACCTAACCTTTTAGGATCTCTAGCCGAACCCTTTGACACTTGACTTTTCTAATCATATACAACAGACTATGATTTCATTTACAACAAGCGAGGTTCCCACAGTAAATGCAGCTTTCACACTGAAAATGCATCAACAGTTACAAAACAAGTCAAATGTTTAAATGTTCTCAAAATATCCTAAGACGCTAAAGCTAATGCATGGGTCTCCATCCTAGCATCCTATCCTCGTGTGCGTGCCTTAGCTACCTAAGAAAACATGCGAGTAAAAGGGTCAACACAAAGGTTGGTGAACAAAGGTTGGTGAGAGCACAGGTTTTTCATAAGCAGTAAACATCCGATGTTTAAAGTAAGAGTTGTGATTTACATATCATTACAATGCAGTATCGATTGATAGCTTGTCAATACAGTTATATTATATGCGGGTTCGTACCGAAGCTGACAGTTGTGCCTCCCGCCATGTCCATCACAAGACAATAGCAAAGTGTTTCTCAATATTGTACCCATTTCGACCTCCAGTCGGGTTGGCCTCCAAAGCACGATGGGTGGGGCTTGTCAGGCCCAAATAGTACTATTCAAGATTACCACACTAGGCGCTACGCGCTGCTAACGGTCCGTGGAGTATCGCGAGGACTTTTAGTTGTTATGTGGTCCACACATATACATATAGGGATAAAGCATGTCCATATGTAAATAAAAAGAGTTGTTGTTCAAAAACAGTTGTAATGCAGTGTTTTCTCCCCCAAAGGTTAGAAAAGAAAAAAGGGGCCGTGAACTCACCTGATTAGCAGTTCCGGTTTATGAATGCTCACTACCTGCGAGTGCTAGCAGTCCTGCTAGTAAGCACATATAACCATATAGGTGTGAGTATGTGTTTTGTGGTGTGTTGTATCCCATACAACTCAAGTGTCAGTGTGCTCAACCGTGTGTGTGTGTTGACTTGTGTTGACTCGGCGAATCGTTGGTGACACGTTTGTTGTGTTAAGTTTGCCTAACGCGTCATAAATACAAGTAGGACATCTACATGCATCCTATGACTCTAATCATACAACGTTCACTTAAGTGACGTGTAAGGATCGTAAAAGTTACCATTTTGGAAAGTTTCCATTTTAGGAAAGTGTAGTTATGAAATTCCATTTCATAAATTAAAGACCTTTAATATGTTTACAAAAACACTTTTAAACACTTAAAACATATTGTTTGCACATAAATCACCATTTATGGCGTTTGTCCCAAATAAAGTTTCCTTATTTGGAAAGTGTTCGTTTAAATGTCCGTTTTCAAAAATCAAAGTTTCCAATATGCTTAGAAATCATTTTTAAGCATATTCCAATACTCAAAGTTCACCAAAATATCTTAACACATCAAAAGCCCTCTTTTGATTTTTAAAAGTTTCCATATTTAGTAAGTTTCTACAAAACCATGTTTTTGACAAAATCAAATACCCAAATGTGTTTCTAAACACTTCAATATGCATTTGACAAAATCAAATACACAAATCTACAACATGCATCATAAAAGTATCCTTTTATGGCAAGTTCTACAAAATCATCATCAAATCAACAAAACCCAATCCTAGATGATTTCTATCATCAATATACTTCAAAATATATCAATAAACACTCTAGACCCATTAAAAATTCGTGCATGTGAGCGGATCGGAGTTGCATGGGATCAAATACAATTGCATGTGGGTTTTTAGCCCTCGCATGTACGATCTATCCATTAATAGACATGTAAAACTACCTTAGATTCTCCTAGAATCGCACAAGATGGTTGTAGCAGCCCTAGTTGCTTCTAGACAGCAATGATTTGCAGAAAACAAAGTGATGGTGATGATATTCAAGCCCACAAATCTTCCCCTTCAATGTTCATATGAGTTCCTAGCTTTAATCTTCAAGTATGGGAGCTCCAATGGTTTCCAATGGGTGAAAATTGCAGGTAGTAGCTAGTTAGGGAAGGAAATGGTCGAGTATTTGCGTTTGGGTTCGAGAATAATGAGTGTTAGTAGGTTAGGAATCATTTTTGTGGCTTTTAAGAGATTTTCAGCGATTTTTACTGTCAGGCGTAACGCCTGGCATGGCTCACTGAGGCCAGGCGTACAAAACTTTCCTTATCTTCTCGCTAAAACTTTCCTTATCTTCTCGCGCGTATCGCCCAAGGTGGATGCTTGGGTCTAGGCGTAGTGCCTGGGCCTATGGGCAGGCCCAATAGGCCCAATTTCTTCGTTTTGATTCGTTTTTCGATTATTTCAGGCTTATACCTCATCGTTTAACATCGTTAGGACTTTAATTACTAATGTTCGGTCATGTGTGACTCAATTGTCATTCAATCGTTTGTTCACCAACGCTCGTGGGGCTCGTGTGTGTTTCGATAATTCCTCGAATTATCGGTGATCGTTTGCGTTCGTTGCTACGAATAGTTTGCATGCTTGATTAACCAAAATCAACATGTATTGCACAATCCAATAATTCCCCGAATTATTGTTTCGTGTTTGTGTTTGTGTTTGGCACCCTTGGTTCCCAAAACCAATGTGCAATGTACGATTTGATAGTTCATCGAACAATCGTTTCGCAGTTGTGTGTGTTTGGCTCATCTAATCAAACGTAATTAAATGAAATGCGACAAGTATGAATGTGAAATACATGGAGTGTAAGAGTTGAAATTTACCTGAAATTGCCGGTTGTCACAAAACAAAATCGATAAACTATTCGAACGATAACAAAATAAGGAAAATGAATATAAAACATTTATTAGGAATCACAACCTTTAAAATCTAAAATAAATCCTTTTATTTAAAATGTGTAAAACGCGCGCGTAACGTTCCTGAAACGCAACGAAAACGAGAACGGAGCAAACGAAACGAGCCCGAACACCCTCGGAGTATAAATACTCTAAATGACCCTTCTTCTTCATTTATCATCTCCACTTACTCTCTCTAAACCCCCATTCCCGGTTTTCTCTTTCTCTCTACAATTTCAACCTTCAATTCACTAGATCTCCTCCATTTCTTGATGAAATCGCGTGATTCTTGAGCCAAATCAAAGCTACAATCATCTCCTATCTGGAAGTACAACCGATCTAGAGCGAAAACTACTGAAAATCGAGGTATTTGATCATGAAAATAAGGAAAAATAGGGTTTTCTAGACCCTTAGTCGACCCTTAACCCTAACCGGCTTAAAACTCATGGATTCTCATCCCCTACCTTCGAAACTGGTCCTCACATGCTTACCACAGGAAACCACCATGGAGTTGGCTAGAAACTTGCTTTGAACAGCCATGGTCGAACTAAACATCTAGCTAGCCAAAAGGGGCTATTCGGCCGAATGGCCTCGCCGCATGGCCAAGGGCCTACCGAGCCAACGAGCGACCGAACCAGCCTCACTCGGCCATCCCCATTCGAACCAGCCTCCATTCGTACCCAATGGTCATTCACCCGAGCTTCATTCTCTTGACCATCTTAGCTACATTCGGACGAAGCTCCTTCATTCGGGCTACCAACTAGTCAATCGACCATTCATTCGATCGTCTCTATCATTCGGCCGAGAGTCGACCATCTCAACCTTATTCGGCCAATTAACTGTCGCTCGGCCCAGTCAGTCGACCCAAAGTGCTGATTCGGCCCAGCACACTTTATTCAACCCATATCATTCGGCCCACATGATTACAATGCAAACAAACATCTTGAAGTCAACTACCATGAACCACATGCATGAGATTTGAATACTTTCTAACAAGGAAAACATGTAAGGCATTAAACTATGAGCTAACTTCAAATTTAGAAAACGATGACAGATTTTCAAGTATACACAACATGACAAGGTTCAAAACAAAGTTAAACATAAAACAAATAACAAGGTATACTAAGCTTAATCTAAATAAGTGTTAGTAAAATCCATCACGAGCGAATCAAGGCCGAATGATGACCGAGACTTACGAGTGTTAGCCAGTATTAAGGCTAACACATGCATGCACACAAATTATCTATAACTTATACCCATAAGTTACAAACATTATGAAATCAACACAGGATCGTGAAAACAACAACAAGTACAACAAAGAGCGCGTGCATTCTTGTTTAGACTTAGTCAACCACAAGGTGAGTTCATACGCCCCCTTTTCTAATCTTAACTGATTTTAAACTCTGGGGGCTGAGAAACATGCTAAATCTTTTATTCATTTAAAATTTTTAGTTCAAAATATTGCTTATACTATGATTTAGATAATATTGCTTGACTTATTATCGTTTATCATTGTATGCATGCTTGTATGATCTTAACATGACAGAGACAACTAAGATGAAACATGATAATGTAACTTCATTAATCATCAACACAATAGAATAATGTAGTTGTAAGATTTTATCTTATAACATTTAATTATTCTTACAAGAACAAACAATAAGATTATCACAGGTGAACATGATGACAACAACAACAAACATGGATGATATGAAGATAACATATCTTCATAATATCATTCACCACCAGAGTTAGCTAAGTGTAATATGACAAGTTCTTATAACACTCAGCTTACAACTCGGTGCAGACTACAAGATAACACGAAACAAACAGTATCCACCACCTGAGTCGACTAAGTGTGGTAAGACTAGCTCTTATAACACTGTAGTGGCAACAGGGTGACTATATGGAACAAGAAGAATGATAATCATGATAACGTAACTTTATGATAACAAGATCATTCGCACAATTATTAACATCATATAATAAGACACGTTCTTATATAACTTTGTTAGAGACAACAGAAACATACAAACATGAGAACAACAACACTGAGAAAAAACAACATTGGTGAACATGACAACAACAATTGATTACTATTGAACTGTCTGTATTATATCACGACAATCATGTGCCATGTATTTAAGTTGATCATTGTAAGTCCCTCACACAAATCGCTGACTAGTTAGTTTGACGTGACTAAACCGACGATAGCATAGTGGTACCATAGGTTTGACAAACCTCCAGCTTGTAGGGCTGATATGTTGATCGTATTTATCATTGGCTGATAACGTATGACCGGTGACAGGGCGACGAACAGTCAGGGTCTGGAAAGCGACACATGGTGATATTAATCTATTGTTATAATAGTAATTAATCCATCGATTCCCGTTGACTAGTAGACTGAGGAATTGATTTTCTCTCTTGTCGGATTACTGGTAATAGTTTCGATGAGGCCTATGGGAATACAAAGTGGTACAGGTAAATCGGATGCATTGTAATCTGATTACATGAGGATTGCAATGGATTCCTTTTAGGCTCTATGCACTTCAAGTTGAGAACATATATCAATTGGTTGACTAACACTCTTATTATTAAAAGTGATTAACAGTTAACCGCACAAGTAATAGAATAATAACAAGGATCAGATTAAATTAATCTACCTTCCTTAACACATTGAGGGTTTATCAATACTTCGGTTTGATAACTAAACCCCTCTTATTATATTATTCTACATATAATACATTGGGCGATGAACACAAACGGATGGGTGAATATCAAATGTGATGAACATGTGAAATGGAAATAGGTGTCTATAGTTGTATGCAAGTGGTGTTGAGTTTTGTTAGGTACGTGGTGGGATGTTGGCTGGGGCTTGTTCCCCTACATATGCCCTATATATAAGCATAGCTAATAGGATGAGATACTACTTGTAAATATAACTATGGAGAGGCAATTGTGTGAACAGACGAATCAAACAATAACAAGTATCATGTATGACATTGTGACTATGTATGTGAACAAATCAATGTTTTCAATTATCAAACTTATGAACTCACCAACCTAGTGTTGACTTTGTTTAAATGCATGTTTTCTCAGGTGACGAACAGGTTTAGTCACCAGCATCAGGAACATAGCTAGTGGACTTTTAGAAGACCTAGCTACATTTTGTGTTGAGCATACTTTTTAATGACAAAACAATGAATCATCTTTTGTAGATCTTGTACAGTTACAAACATTATTAAGAACATTATTAAGAACAACAAAGAGACAAGCCATTACAAACCTAGGATACATTACTAACTAAACAATAGTCTTCAGTTGTCCTGTTAATTTTAGCTAAGTCCGCGACCCTAAGTGATGATGTCCAAAAGATGTAGAGCTATCCCTGCTCTACCTACTTCCCTTCGTTTCCTGAAACATGTAGAAAATCAAGTGTCAACTACAAAGTAGTTGGTAAGTAATCATAAGTTTTTATTTTTCAAAACTGTTTACATGTGTTTATAAAAGTTTATAGTTTTTAAGAAAATACACATGTGAACCTGTGAGATAATCCAGCTCTGCCAATACACAATAACCACAACAATCAAATCATCCAAGTAATCGCAGATAATCATCCAATTATAGTCAATCAAACACCACCAAACACAACAATTAACAAATCAAAGGAAAATCCACATTCATCATCAACAATCATCATACATCATAATTATCTCAATATAATGTACCGCGGAGGACCTTAGTTAACTCAACCAACGGTAAAGGAAATCATCGTGGAGGAACGAAGTCAACTCGATCAACGACATTCCTAATAATCGTAAGTGACAATGTAGTGCACTGCGAAGGACCTTAGTCAACTCAACCAATACTGGAATCACCGAAGAGGACCGAAGTCAAGTCAACAACAGTAACTCAGTCATTGCGGAGGATCGAAGCCAATTCAACAACAAAGACTCACAGAGTTGTGATAATCCATGTCAGTCCATCATCCATAATAATCCAATAATGTGAATGTCATAAGGATAATCCATGTGTCACCCATATGTTATCAAAATAATATGAAGCTGGTATACATGTTCCACCCCCGAGTTTAAAAGCAAAATGATTTAAAAGGGAGTTATGAGAACTCACCTGAATGTCTCAGATTCAGTATTTCGTAGGATGCGCTCTCACGAAAAAAGAATCAACGATAACTCAACAACCTGTATTTATAGTGTACTCATGTTCGTAAGTACATGTATTTTCATTACTATTAATTGTTCACACGTGTTTACCTTAAATCATTAGAGGCCACTAATTTAGTTTATTCTATCTAAATTATAAGTAACACTTGTTATTATATAAGTTATCATCATTAAATACAAAGTGTTAAAACTTGTTAGTTTTAAATTAAATAGATGATTTTAATTGGAAAACCAAAGTATGCTAACATGCTCATATAGTTATGTATACGTACATGCATGCATGAGTTTGGATATTTATGCATATTTGATTTTTATTACAAAGGTGATGGTTTAAATATACACATACACATGCACACGTATAAGCATGCAAAGACCCGTGTATGTAGTATCCTTTGTTGTTGTACCAAAAGTTTATCTCGGTTAGTTATTGTTAAAGAGTATCAACCAATGTGCATGCGTGATAGTATCGAAATCCGTAGATTCCGACAGCTCCTAGGCTCAGCAACACATGGCTTGGCAACACCATGGTTCGGCAACACCATGTTTCGACAACACTAGGGTTCGGCAATAGCACTAGGTTCGACACCATCTAGGTTCGGCGAACCTCTCAGGTTTGGCTATCCCCCAGGTTCGGCCTCATCAGGTTCGGCAACCTCAGGTTTGCCTCCTTAGGTTCGGCCTTATCATATTTGGCAACCTCAGGTTTGTCTCCTTAGGTTCGGCCTCATCAGATTCGTTAATCCCTAGGTTTGGCCACCTTAGGGTTCGGCCACCTTAGATCCGGTCTACAGGAGGTTCGGCCGATCATCATCATCTTCATTTGAGCTTTTGCATGTTGCGGGTCTCTTTCATGGCTTACACTCGTTCACAATAGTTCGATTAAAGGACTTTAAGAAGTCAGCAATGGTTTTTACAATGGCAGCTACATCCGATTGTTATTACACAAAAACTCAAAAAGTAAACATGCTTATCTACAAGGAAAACGTGATCAAATGCTCAAAATCTTCGTGGGTCCTTGTTCTACTCGATCATACGAACGTTTAGGTGCAAAAATCAAGTGAAATGGTTGAGAAATGAAGGAAAAAATGTAAAGAGAAGTTAGAGAGAGAGTGGGTGACGGATTTGGTGTTTCTAGAGAGAGTAAGTATGGGAAAAATGAAGAAGATGGTGTATCTTTCCATATGTATAACCCGAGTTAATCCCGCGTGTTCGGTCTCGTTTATTTCGCGTCAACACGTTTAATATGTTCAGTTTTTCTCGTAAAAATATATTTTAAAAATACGAAGCGTTTAATAACCTAATTTCGGTTAACAAAATCGTTTTAATTAATTTCGTTTTATAAAATAATTTTATTTATTTCCGTTTAATTATTTATTTAATAAAATGATTTTATTCAAATTCGTTTAAGGTTATAATTCCTAATAAACGTTTTTGAATTCTTTTTCTTAATTTAATATCGTAACTTATTATTTCGGTTATCTAATCGAAACGCGTTACTCCCATACGAATTCGTAAAGATTGTCACCTTTTCGAATCCATCATTCGTATTGTATTTCGATTCGATTAACGATTTAGGGAATATCGTTTCAGTATATTATTCCTAATAATTATATTCATGTGAATCGTCACCCACGCGAATACATTATTAAGTTTAATATTTCTGAAATAATATTCCCGTTAAATTTATATTAGTAACCTCACCATCGCGTAATTATCTTCGATAACAATTTCATTATTTTATGAATTAAGTTTATCAATTATCAATTTACCAAACCATATCACCACTAAATCTTATCACTGGCACATCCATGATAGACCGAAATAAGTTTATGTATAGGGCATAATGTAGGAGTAGGTCGCAACCTATCCAGCCACCGTCCCACCACCATTTCGATAAACCATGACCTTGTGTCCTTGACTATATTTAGTGACCAACTAAGGACCTTTAACCATTTCCATCAAAATTAGATTAAATAAATCAATTCCATTAAATACTGTGGTTCAGTATAGTTATATTTCAAACTAACTTCCCATGACTTATGCGTAATAATCATACGTTCTCATCAATGTATACCAGTGATAATACCATTAAATAAATCCAAAAATTATCAAATTATCATATCAGGTTTTATCAATACAATTAAATATGAACAGACATACCTGAAATACAATGATGTTACATGGGAGCCTTAGTGTCGTTCAAATTTAGGGAAACACTTATTTTGGAGGGGGTGAGGGTGACTCGTTGACCATCGACCACCAAAGCAATGCTTTCAACATAGTCATCCTTTGTCACCAAGGAGGAGTTTTCCCAAAACTTGTTTAGAGCGACTTCCGAGATAGGAGGATTCAGGATGAGAGCAGTATGAACGAAGGAGTTTACCAGAATGTCGATTCCTTCGTTGTAATGAGGGTACTCCGAAGATTTAATAAGGTAAGCTCCGAGGTTGTGGATCGGCTTGATTTTCAAAGCTTCAGATGCCATTTTTGCGACGATGAACACCGAGCAGTTATGAGCGCAAAGTGTTAGTACAAATCTTTGCTTTAAATTTAGAGAAAAATAGATGAGGAATTTTAACCGTTCGCACATAGGGGCGGCTTCAAAAATAAAAACTTCCACTACTTATAACTTACCAAAAGTTTTACCTTAGGGTTTTTACCCATTGGACAAACCAGTGAGCAAGAGAGAGAAGAACAAACGACAAAGGAGTACGTTCATGCATCAAGCTCAAGCTCAGACGGAATCAATGTAATTGTGTAACACCTCGCCCGATGGCGGAAACATCGGGGTGACACGAAGTGTAGATTGTTCATAGCACAAGGTATAAAGATGTAAATAGTTCAAACAATAAACTCAAACATTTATTACATTGTTTCATTTGATCAAACCCTAACTATTACATCATTTCAGTTCTAATACATTAAATACAAATTAAGTGAAAACTAATCCAAGCTCGTTAATATAGCTAACTTGTCATTTCCACCTGAAACATGTTTAAAATCAACTGTCAACTACAAATAGTTGGTGAGTTTCATAGGTTTAAATACTCACACCAAAATATGTTTACAAAATGTTATAATTGACGTCATATCTGAACACAAAGCACAATGAACATAGTTAAAATGAACTAGCAAGTAAAGCAGATCAACTGATGTTAACAAATGATGCTTGACCAATGTTTAACACTACAAACAATGCTCAAACTAGCAAACTATCACCACAGGCTTCCCCAACAGGGTAAATCAAACAATGGTTGGATGGTCAGTCCAATAGATCTATCATAATCACTAAATGTGTGTGATCAATGCCTATCCTTAACTAAAGTTCACAAACTATAAAGCCATTAGCTAAGTTCACATGAAAATGTTTAGAAGTTAAGATAGGTTCAAAGATAACATCTTTCACCTCAAAAGTTCAAAACAAGTAAAAGAGGGGCTATGAAAACTCACCTTAGTGTATGAGGTAGTGTTTGCAATAGTTGTCAAAGTATAGTTCAAATAATTTCCAACATAATTTAAATGTTCACCGAAATAGTTCAACAGACTTATGTTAACATAACTAGGTCTTTCAATGAGTTTATCTAAGTTCCAAATAGATCAACAGGTTCGATTGGTTCTGAATTGTTAAAACTTAAAATTCATCAAAATAGTAGTGGGATTTCCATGTTTAATAACACAAGTTAAAGTTTTGAAATTAAACTAGTTTATGTTTATCCAAATATTAAAACACTTGTTTTATTATTTTAATTTTAATTAATATTTAATAAACTTTCAAAGGAACTTATTAAAGAATATGTCAAAGAAAGAATTTATTCTAACATGTTTTTAATAAAATTATTACATTAATAAGTTATAAACATTTTAAATAAATAGCTTAGTTGGATGTTATAAAATGTGAACCTATATGTTTATGAAATGTAATAGAAAATTTTAGTTTATCAATAAGTTATTAATAGTAATTTATAACATATTTGCTTAAAATTATATCACTTTAAGATTTTTTATAAGTTTTAGTTTTTTTATATTTTTATTTTTATTTAAATATCGTAAAATTATTAATTAATCATTATAAAAGTAATTTAGAAAATTTCAGTAAAGAATATTAATTGCTTATAATAATAACATTTTAAGATTTAAATAAAATTATTATTTCAATTTCAAATTTTATTAAAATATTAGTATTCTTAATTAAATTAATCTCTGTGAAATAAGAATTTTGAAAACAATTTAAATAAAAAAGAAATTAAAAAAATGGTCCGGAACCGGTCAAACTGACTGGGCATAGATTCAAACCCGCGACCATATTATGTGAATCACAAGCCTTAAACCAGCTGATCTGGAGCTTTTTTCGTGCAGGGAATCAGTTTCAATTATGTTTAACATCATCTGCAGCTCTGCCTCCAAATCAGTTCTTATAGAAATTGAACTCTAATCCCATTCTCAACCAAATTTGCTTGATTAAGAATCCAATAATTTCAATATCAAATTCGACTGAACAGAAAGAAAAGCGAGCGGCCGAGACTTTGTTGCTTTGATGTGTGGTTAATTTTATGTTGAGAATTGAGTTGGTGTGCAGAGAACCTTTAGAAATGTTTAGATGGGAGTTCAGGTCAAGTTAATTTTTCTATTTATACACTTTTGGTTCAAATTTGGATTTACATCTGTTTGTTTGTATTTGTGGAAAGGATTTATGCATAATCGACATATAATTGCATTAATTTTGTGATTTCAATCACTTATAGAGTTCGTATACATTCTGTTTTTGCATTTGATTAGCTGGATTTGAGTTGGAAACAACCGTAAGCAAAACAGTCCATGTTGTTTTTCTTTCTATTTTTCAGTTTTGTTAATGGCAATAACTACCCCTCAAGTTTGTTTAAACCATTTTTTTAATTTGTAATAATTTGGTTTAATTTATTTAAACTCTATAAAACTAATATAACTAAATTAGTTAATTTTTTTATAATATATTAAATTCTATGTAATTAAACAAAGTTATTTGTAATATTTTCTTAAAGTTTATGAAATTTAATTATTAATAAAGTATATAAAAGTTTATAAATGTTTCATTTATTTAATAAAAGGTTTTGTGATTTTTACTAAAATTAATATTTATTTATTTGTTAAATTTATGTATCTTCAGATGATACTATAAAGCTTATTATAAATCTTTTAAAAATATGTTTTTGCTTTTATATTTTTAACTTGTGACATTTTAAATTATTACATACATATTTAATTATATACACACATATATATGCATATTAAATATGTTTAGATTTGTTTTCTCATATATATATATATATAGAACTATATCTCTATATGTATATAAACTTATAGATGGAAGTTTCAAATGAGGTCATTATTTATTTAATAAATATAATTATTTGTTAAAACTTTTAGAAATGTTACAGTTTCCCCTACTTTTAAGAATTTCGTCCCGAAATTAAGGATAACTATAACAAAATAGATGTGGATATGTTTTTTAGTTTGATCTTGTCGTACCAAGTGAATTTTAGATTTTCGACAGCTAAGCATTTTCAAGTTCAACATGTGAAAGGTTAGTAAGTGTTGCTCAGTTCAAATGAAATTTCCGGAGTTTTGATTTCGTTTGGTTTGACCCTACATTTGAAGATAGTAAGTCGTGCTGACATCGAATCAAACGACTCGTGAAGAGATTCTTAAAAGTGAGCCGTGAAATGAGCATCATGATCGAATATGATACTGAAGGCACACCAATATATGACTCGCAGATCTTTATACATTTTATATGTACAAAGGTGAATAGAATAATAAGATTTGAGTGATTCATTCATGAATGTGTGTTAAAAATTATTACGATTTCAGAGGACAAAGCAAACCATCAAACCAGGTTGCTATCCTGAGTTCAACACTAGAAGACTTTTCATTATACAAATTGTCTTGGTTCGAGAAATTTTTTGGACTACGAATATGTTGTTACGCATATTGATTTAGGTTCACTTGTTGTGAAGTTAGATACAGCTCTTACGGTTGAGTACATCCTCTACAACATTCGATTCTCGGAATTGAAATCATTAAGTAATTTGCCCCAATGTTGTTATTTCATGTTAAGGATATGTTAAAGACATTTGTGATCATGAATGTCACAATTTATGCCATTAAGACAATGTCTTCGATTCTTTAAGGAAAAGATGACGGTATGAAGTTCAAGATCGTATCGTGTGGAACATGTTTTGGTTCTTATTATGAAGTTTATTTGTTTGTGTTCAATAGAAAGTGTGACAAATAATATGGTAACGTATTATGATGTTTTTAGTTTTATCATTTAGATATATGTAAATTGTTGTATATTATATATATATATATATGAAATTAAATCATTTGAGACGCTAATCACATATGTTGATATTCGATGTGGGATTTGGAATTCAAAAGTGTTCAACTGAAGGGAGGTAAATAATGTATTTCTCTTTCAAGTTTTTTTTTTCATTTCGATAATTTAATTGTTTCGATATAAGATTTGCTAAGACCTTTGATTGATTTAGTATATAGAAATATACACCAAGTCTTACTATGCAAGAATCAATTGATTCAACTGATGGTTCTAACTAAGACTTGTTCTCTTGATGATAACACTGAAATCTACAATCCTAACATTGATCAAGCTTTCGGTTCTACTCCCAATGTAATGTTGGTGCTTATATATATGGTATACCGTAGCCAACCCACCACATCACCAATACTTTGAAAGCATACCGATCACCTATCAATACAACACAACCTAAAAATGTTTCACTTGTGATGTAGTTTTCCATATAGATATAGTTCATAGTATTCAATCAAATCTTGGAGTTTAAGTAAATCATTCAGCAATTGTGTCCATTGTCTCGCATGCATAGGATTTACATGTACTGCAAATTCATGTTCCGTGTGCACCCGTAACGGAAATTTGCCTTGCATATTTACCCTACTTGCTGGTTATGGGACACAACCAAGGGGATACAAGATCAATTAATGAGATGTGATCTCTAGAGTTCATAATACAATCATGTATAATATGGTTACTATCGATATATGTATGGTAAACCATTACTTCGTTAATTTGTCTATCTAGTTTTGTATTCTACCAAGTAAAAAGCTCAAAGTTATAAACTTCAATATTTCATTAGCACTGAAATCAAGTAACACAATGTCATAACAATCATTGATCAGGAATACATCAATTAACGTCTTGATTTGGTTGAGCATCTTGGACAATTAGTTGAAGAGTTCTAGCTCGAGCAACTCTTTAGTTATTTCCCGCAAGTTGGGGGAATTAGTTTCGAAGGTGATTAGGGTCACCACATTCGTAGCAAGCCCTTCCATTGGCTAAGGCAGGATTGACAGGTGCAGCCTGTTGTTGGTTTAACTGTTGGACTTGTTGACCATGTTGACCTAGCTGCAAAAGTGGTCCATTTCGACAATAATTGGCAAAATGTCCATACGTGGCACAGTTTGTGCAAGTCCTGCAAGGTCGAGTTGTGGGGTGATGATACCTACAAGTGTTGCAGAATGGGCTTGCCCCTGCATATGGTTTGGTGTTTGGTTTGGGTGCTTGTTGGTTCTGAGGCACTATAGGGGTCACCACAGCAAAGTTTTGACTCTTCCGCTTATGATTGTTGAACTGTAACATTGGTACATTTAGTCATGGTAGTCATAAACAGTGTTAGAACAGTGTGTGTCCATGTTCAGTTAATCAATGTGATTCATGTGTTCATAATGTGCTTGTGTGTTACAGGATCTTACTTATTTAGGAACAAGTATGTACTATTTATTTACAGTCGATGACACTAGGCAAGAACAGTATCGTGTTATATCGAAACAGTGGTGGGCAGCGAGAGTGAGCCCTATATATATACTGCGTTCGGTGTAACAGGATAGTGTTAGTGCGTAGTGTGGAGACGAATATTATGACAATTAATTCAACAAGAATCGTAATACGTAAGCGAGACTGAGTATAGTTATGGGTGACGATCCATAATGATACGAATGTTGAACTTATAATTATGATTAAACGCCTTTAAATAATTAATACGATCGAAAAACGTACGCGATTGCGGTATACACGTAATTGTGAGTGTTTAACGATCTGACAACACACGAAGAGTAAAAATAATTAATTAATTATTTTACATTTTTACAATTTTGAAACTCATCATTTTAATGAGTTTAACAACTCTTTTATTTTAATTCGCGTAAAATACGCGTTACGTTCCGGAAACGCGAACCGAGCGACCGAAACGGACCCGGATACCACACGGGCTATAAAAACCTTGAACAAGGCTTATTTCCTCATTTACTACCTCACCAACCACTTCTCTCTCTACAATTTCGTTCAACCCTCTCTCTCTAGAAAACCAACTTTAAACGCTCGTATCTCGCTCGTTTCTCAACGGATTTTGGTGTTCTCAGTGGCCACGCGTAGCTCTCGACATCCTCTACATAGAAGTACAAAGGATCTGAAGATTTATCCTCGGAATCTCGAGGTAATGAAGCTTGAAAAATCTGGAAATTAGGGTTTTCGTGGGTTTTTGTTTAAACCCGACACCTAGCCGGTCCTAGCCCTTCCCCCTTCAGTTTCGCAGCCATAGTAACATCCACTGATGATAGATCGACTTAGCTGGTGACCTGGAACAGCTCGAATGCGATGGTGATGGTGCAGATGAACAGGTTTGGCGAGGACCATGAGAACGAACCCATTAGGGTTTTCTGGTCGAATCAGTGGGAAGTCAACAAACCCCAGCGAACCCTTAATGGTTCGTGGGGTGACCAGCCTAACCAGAAGTCCTCACGAACCTGCATCAAGGCATCATGAGCCTACGAACCTTCCTGCTGTCATGAAACATGAAGAGACCCCACGAACCCTAATGGTTCGTAGGTAACCAGCCGAACCCTTAGGGGATCTCCCGAGCTTGCATCCCTGGTCCCCGAACCTTAGTGATCCTACGAACCTGTATGGTTCGTTAATAAGCAGCCGAACCATGAGCATGAGCCGAACCCACGTGAGCCAAAGCTTGCAAGATCACGAACCTTCAGTCTAAGGGTGGCGAACCCTGTTGTTGCATGGTTCGTTGAACAGTTGCCGAACCAGAGAAAGACTCACGAACCCTGCATGCACTCATGATAACCGAACCATACTTACCTTGCCGAACCCTTGAAGTGCCCGAACCTTAGGCCATTTCCACAAACCCTTCTGTTGCAACATAGGCGAACTTGCATGATCATCAGTCATTAGCCGAACCTTAGGCTAGAACCAAAGAAGGTTCGCTGCCTAAGGTGGCAGCTCACAAGCCTTTCGGCCCAACCCCACCATACTCGGCCCAATTCCATAAGTAATAGGCCCATAGAGTAAGACAAGCCAAGGGAGTTAGGTTGGTCCATTTAGATCTTTAATTGGCCCAATAATACCTTGAAACCCTACATGGCTTACATACACAATGGTTGGCCCAACTCAAATCCTTTAGGCCCAATTCAAGTCCATTCGGCCCACTAAGACCTTAATCGGTTTGATATTGTCTTTGGCATGTTACAAGGCCTATATACATGTTGTTGGGCCAACATCACATTCACTTGGCCCAACACCACATTCAATTGGCCCATCTTTAACCTAAGTGGCCCAGGGACTTGGTTTAAGGACCATCATGGTTACATGGACTCAAGGCCCAATATTGGATCATAAATTTGATAATTGTGAGTTGATCAATTATGGTTTAAGTTGCGACTTAACCTAATTATGGGATCAAGTCACAATCTCAAGAACTCAAACAATTGAACATCTTTGCACAACACATGTTAATCAATGGGGTATCAAAGGTTTATCAAACTCTTAAACACATGTGATGTTGCACAAACAAGTTCGTGCATAAAAGGACATCACACATCATTTTCATGGATCCATGATCAAACAAGTAACTCAATCATAACTTTCAAGTTTACACAACAATCATAACCATGAGATCAAGTATTCAAGTGTTAATCAATTTCAAGAGAACATGAGTCAATCAATGAATCAAAGTCTATATAACTATAAATCTTATATCTTATGTATGATTACAATGATATAGGAACCAATTAGAAGTCATGTTTGCTACTTGCTATCTGTTTTAGTTCAGAGTCTACTGCAGACAGGTGAGAACTTTAGCCCCTCTTTTACTGTTTTATAACTGTTTTGGGGTGGAACACGTGATCAAACTCTATCTTTACAATCGTATTTCATGATTCAACATGTGCTCTACTTTACGAATATTACAGGTTCATTGCACTAATTCAAGGAATTCATCAAATGTTATAAAGGATTTTATCAAATATCAAACCCTTATTATTAAAAAGGTTTTATAAAGGTTCCTTGAACTATTTCATAACAGATTTACTCAAATGTTTTTTTTTTAAATGATAAACACTTCTAAATAATGGATTTTATAAACTCTTTTGTTATAAACCTTGTTATTATACAAGGTCACTATTTCATGGTATTCAAATCAAGGGGTTCATTTCATAGTATTCAAATCAAGAGGTTAATTTCATGGTATTCAAATCAAGAGGTTCATTTCATGGTATTCAAATCAAGAGGTTCATTTCATGGTATTCAAAACAAAGGATTTAATTCATGGGATTAAATCAAGGTTTTCAATTCATGTTATCAAATAAGGCATTAACACGTTCGGTTAAAGTAAGGTTCATAAACATGGTGTCTATTGTTGTAAACAAACTTGTAAACGCATCAAGTATCACATTCATTAGCGTTAGTACTGGGTGATCACAACAAGGGAAAGCGGACACATTGGTTCTTATCCAGGATGGAGTTAGCTTTTAAATTTGTTTTAAAAGCTAACTGCAGGTCTGGTGTCATTATGGTTTTCAAAATTGCTGATACATTATCTAACTCCAAACGTGGTTTGGGACTTGATATTATATGTTGGCTTTCGTGCGAACAGTGATTGGACTGTTTACACTCATTTTCTTACTTGATGTTAGTTTGGGTTGCAGCTCATCCATGTGAATCATTTATTACTTTAACATACCTATGCCTTATATCACATATTCATGATTTCATATGTTAAACCTATTGTTCTCACCAACTACGTATGTAGTTGACAGTTACTTTTCACGTGTTTCAGGTAATCAGGTTTAAGACATTTTCAGAGACAACTAAGGAGACCATTCTAAGATAGAACAAGATGAAGAAACATGCTAGGATGGAATAGAAACACACTAAATCCTAAATGTTTAATTGTCTTGTTTGAAGTCTTATTTTGTAACTATATTTTGGGTCTGTAGTTGTCATTATTTTGGTAGATAGTTTGTCTGTAACTAAACAACTGTCTAAACATTATGAAACGTAGTAATCCATTGTGGTTGTTCTTATTCAATACTTGTGCATGATTCAACTGTTCATACGTCACCGCGCCGTGGATTCCGCACGCGACGCAGGGGTGTGACATGAACTTTGATCTATTTGAGATTTCACCTTTAACTTCCTTTGTAGGTTCATTAGATGCTGGCTTGGATTCAACTTTCTTGGCACCCTTCCTTGTCAAAGTACCAGCCTTAACATGCTTATCAGTTAAGGTTGCAACAAGTCTGATTGCATATTCAAGGGTGGTAGGTTTGGTACCAAAAGCAGTATCTTGAATCTGCATAGGAAGACCACCAATATATTTCTCAATGGCCCGAGACAGAGGAGTGATCGAGTAAGGCATAAGTAGGCTAAGTTCATGAAAGCGGGTGGTATAAATAAGGTTCTCCCCACTCTCTTGCGTGAGCTCCCAAAATTCAACTTCAAGCTTCCTCAATTCATTGTGAGGACAGAATTCATCAATCATGAGTTGTTTGACCTTCGACCATGTCAAAGCAAGTGCAACATCCAAGCCCCTAGTTCGCTTTTCACTATTCCACCAAGTGAGTGCCCTTTTTTGAAAGACACTGGTGGCATACCGAACCTTAAGGTTCTCATGACAGTCAGAGTGAATAAACGTGCTCTCTTTACTTTCAAACTATTGGAGCAGTCCAGTTGCCCCTTCATTGCCAATGAATTTTGTAGGGTTACATGAGTTGAAGTGTTTATAGGTGCAAGTTGGATTTGCACCCCCACCATTCCCATTGTTGTTGACTGGGTTCGCATTCGCAGCTTGATTGAGCTGGGTCACCAAGGTAGGTAACACAACAACCCCTTGCTGAGAAATGATCTGAACCAACTCCTGAATAGTGGGATTAGTGTTGTTGGTGTTTGTGTTGTTGATGTTATTGATGTTGGTGTTGGTTTTGGTGTTGGTGTTGGTGTTGTCGGTATTGTTGGTATTGCTGCGAAGATGACGAGACATGATTCTACAAGAGTTCAATTCAAAAGAGTTAGAATTTAGATAACTCAAGGAGTTCAAATAAGAAATAGAGGGTTCAAATGAATATTCAACCACAAAGCAACATCTGGATTTTATCCCTAAAGGAACACTTTTGACATATCATAGTGTTTAAGTTCAATAAAACTTTCGAAAAGACATATTTTAGCCTATAGGTTCATACTCACTCTAAGGGTTTCCAGGAAAGCATAACTGATCCATCGGCTGATTTGGATTTATACGAAATGCTTTCTTAGACAGAACTCCCTAAAGTACAGGTATTCCCCGTTCCAGATTGTATGTGTTTTCTAATCATTAAAATGAACCTAAAGACTATTGATGGGATTCAGGATTAGACTTAGAAGTCTAAGATCATTCCTTATGGTGACGATCCTCATTCAAGTCATAAGAAAGGGGTTGAGAAGCTTCGAACCTTAAAATCTAGTGTGTGCATACTAAGGCATCCTAAACTAGGTTCAAACATTTGACCTACCAAATAAGTAGTCACATAAGCAAGTATGACTAAGAGTTCAAAAAACAATTCATTGGCTAGCATGGCAACTATAGAGTCCAAATAAGAGTTCAGGGCCTAAGAGTTCAACTAAGGAATACTATGGTTATAGTCTAGGTCATCTAGCTCAAATAACCTAATTCTCTAAAACCCAGACTCTGATACCAATCTGTAACACCCCGACCGATGGCGGAAACATTAGGGTGACACGAAGTGTAGACTGTTCATAACACAAGGTATAAAGATGTAAATAGTTCAAACATTAAACTCAAACATTTATTACATTGTTTCAATTGATCAAACCCTAACTATTACATCATTTCAGTTCTAATACATTAAATAAAAATTAAATGCAAACTAATACAAGCTCGTTATTATAGCTGACTTGTCATTTCCACCTGAAACATGTTTAAAATCAAGTGTCAACTACGAATAGTTTGTGAGTTTCATAGGTTTAAATACTCACACCAAAATATGTTTACAAATTGTTATAATTGATGTCATATGTGAACATAAAGCATAATGTACATAGTCAAAATGACCTAGCAAGTAAAGCAGAACAACTGATGTTAACAAATAATGTTTGATCAATGTTTAGCACTACCAACAATGCTCAAGCTAGAAAACTATCACCACGGGCTTCCCCAACAGGGTAAATAAAACAATGGTGGGATGGTCAGTCCAATAGATCTATCATAGTCACTAAATGTGTGTGATCAATGCATATCCTTAACTAAATTTCATAAACTATAAAGCCATTAGCTAAGTTTACATGAAAATGTTTAGAAGTTAAGATAGGTTCAAAGATAACATGTTTCACCCCAAAAGCTCAAAACAAGTAAAAGAGGGGCTATGAAGACTCACCTTAGTGTATGAGGTAGTCTTTGCAATAGTTGTCAAAGTATAGTTCAAATAATGTCCAACACAATTTCAATGTTCACCTAAATAGTTCAGCAGGCATATGTTAACATAACTATGTCTTTCTATGGGTTTATCTAAGTTCCAAATAGATCAACGTGTTCGATTGGTTTTGAATTGTTAAAACATAAAATTCATCAAAATAGTAGTGGGATTTCCAAGTTTAATAACACAAGTTAAAAGTTTTGAAATTAAAATAGTTTATGTTTATCCAAATATTAAAACACTTGTTTTATTATTTTAATTTCAATTAATATTTAATAAACTTTCAAAGGAACTTATTAAAGAATATGTCAAAGTAAGAATTTATTCTAACATGTTTTTAATAAAATTATTAAATTAATAAGTTATAAATATTTTAAATAATTAGTTTAGTTGGATGTTATAAAATGTGAACCTATATGTTTATGAAATGAAATAAAAAGTTTTATGTCACACCCCGAGCCGGCGGGGTTGGATCGGAGTCCCCGTCGAGCGGAAGGTTCCCAGGGCGTGATATCGTGAGTGATAATCGAAAGAGATCAGATTGTTTGCATTGCACATGATATAAATGAGAAATGCTAAGTATAATATAATTACAAAGTTAAATTACATCAGTATCGTTTATAATTTAACAATGTAAATCTATTGTAAACATCATAAAATGACTATCTTGTATTTACACAAGATATACAAAATAAATTATATAATGATGTCTTCAAAAGTATGCAGGTCCAAAATACTATGTCTTCGATGGGAAGTCCTAGTCCAAAAGAAATGACTTCTTAATTAACCTGTTCGTCACCTGAGAAGTCATGCAAAAATAAAAGTCAACACATGGTTGGTGAGTTCATATAGTTTTAGTAATTGAGAATGATTTGAAAACCTCCTTTGGTAAAGACCCTAACCTCATTAACACCACATGTAATATCCACATCGGTATGCTTATATATAGGGCATATGTAAGGGACAAGCCCTAGCCAACATCCCACCGCATATGAATGTGCATATGACACTGCTGTTAATGATAATTAAGCATTTTTACCCTTAACACAATCCCATAAGTCCTTCTGTTTGTTGTCCCTGTAATTACAATCGTTTGAAATCCATGTTGATTTCATAAGCTCATCACACATTATGATCAGCTACAATAATTGTATAAACAGTTATAAATGCTTAATTAAATAAATAATAAACATTTAATAAAATCTAAGTCGTAATGATTGGGGCCTTGGTCAAACGCGAGTAGACTAGTCTGTCAATCTAGGTACTTAGTAGTTAGGGAATCTGTAAATATCCTCAAACATACGACCTACAAATCAGACGGTCTAGCAGGGCTTCTTGAATTGTAGGGTTTTTGTTTCGTCTGTTTTGGCATATGTTATCTCTGATATTTCCTAGGCTTTCCCTTGAAAATGATTTATTGATTCATCTGATTTTGTCACAAGATGTACTTGATTCGTTGATCATAGAATACTAGATTCATTGATCAATTGTACACTTGATTCATTGTTCAACAAACACTTGATTTGTAGAACATTGAATATTGTCTTTGCAAAGATTGTTTCGTTTGATTAGTTGAAATCCCACACTTGTTTCGTCAAAATGTTTCGTTTGATTCATTGAAATCACCCATTTGATTCGTCAAAATGTTTCGTTTGATTCCTTGAACTCACACACTTGTTTTGTCAAAATGTCTTGTTTGATTCGTTTGAAATGTTTTGATTTGTTGAAATGTTTTATTTTAACCCGATTATTCACTTAATTTATAAGTAAATCAGTTAGTAAACCTGCATAAAATCTTCCTAGACATGGTCTAGGATAACATTTATATGTATGTAAAACATATAAATTTAAAGCATTTAAGTAAACGATCTAACACAAAATGCGCGCTCTTGTTGTGGCATAGGTTTCTTCAGTTCCTGAGTTATTTTATAAGAATTCGAATATAATAAGTACGCGTAATAGTCGTTGTGCCTAAGGTTGGGTCTTGTTGTGTGTGCAACTAAGTGTCTTAGTGCCAAGTGTATCTAATGTCTAATCTATCTTAGTTACCCTTTTAAGATCCCAATCCCATGTTTAGTTACAACACTTACTTTTATATTTTTAGAAATTTCGGCAGAGTTTCCTTTGTTTTCTGTTAAAATCCAGACAATTATATTGTTTGTTTACAATCAAATCCCAACAATTTAAATCATAATAATTCTTTAAACCAAAACATTACAATTAAATTAAGAAACTAAAAAGAAAACCAATAACATTTATAAATAAATTCCATTTCATTTTGATTTCACAAAGTTTTAGAAAATTATTAATTTAAATTGTTAATACTTTATAACACCTTCACTTTATCATTACTTACGTTTAAGCAACACTTAATGTATGTTGGGCTTAATTAAGCCCTATTGGGCCCACTTAGGCCCAATGACAAACTTTGATTTAAATTATTTTCAAGACTTGTGTTTTGATTGCCATGACTCCCTATCACTTCCTTGGCAATGCATACCATGATTCCAAGTGTTTTAGACTAATTAGATAGAAAGTAACATTTTGGTTAGATTGTTAGTGTTCAAGATAACCTTTGTTATGGAAACCTAACTAGTCCATTGTTATTAAGATAGTACTAGCAACTTCTCCTACCCTTTTATACTTACATATATGATTCTAACCCATGCACACTTAAGGTTTTATCCTTAACCATTCACACACAACTTCTCCCATGCATGTATACGTACTTAGGCCTCCATGCATGATACAATTCACGGGTTTTAGGGTGATTTAGATTCGGCACACCCTCAAGGCAGCGAACCTATTGGATGATTCGGCTACATGGATGTAGGGTTCGGCCAATACACCACCGAACCTTTAAGGTTCGGCTCCTAGAGTTCGCCATGCTATGGTTCGGCTAAGAATCGAATGGTTCGTCTGAAAATATGGTTCGGTTAAGTCTTGCTTAATCCCAGGTTCGTGACCTTTGACTAGGGTTCGTGAGTAGTATGTTTTGGGTGCTAAGGTTCGGTCATATTGTGGACAAAGGTTCGGCTAGTAGGCTGTTGCTCACAAGGTTCGTCGCGGGGTTCGCGACCGATAACCATAGGTTCGCTGAAGTGCATCAAGGTTCGGTGGCCTGTTGGAGCAGGGTTCGTTGCAGGTTTGGTCAGTTCAACAGGTTCGTGGCTCAGACAAGACAGGTTGTGATGCAGGGTTCGGCCCAACATGAGAAGGTTCGGCTAGGGTGTTGTTAGGTTCGGCCGATCACTGGGCCTGCACGAACCTGTATCTTCATCATCCTCTTAGATCAAATCTGTTACAACACGAATTCCTAGTTCCTTCTAGTCGATTACATGAGTTCATCTATATGCTAATGTGTATCTAGGCCGGTTAAACATCAACAACCAAAGGATTTGTGATATATGCTAAAACCGAAACTAAAGAGGTTATTTACCTCAAATTCCACAGGTGAAATCTCGAACTTCTTGTACTTTCTTGATCTGCACAGCAAGAGGAACGCTTTGACACTTAGATTGCTTGAGAGGGGTTTAGAGAGAGAGAGAGAAACGAATTTAAGAGAGAGAGAGGAGTTGGTGATGATAATTATGGCAATTTAATGCCATAATAAGTAATTTCATCACACCCGGTTGGTCGGTCTCATTCGGTTTTGCGTAAAATGCCGGTTTCGCATAGTTTTCGCGACGAAACGACACGATTTATAAAAATAGAATTTATTTAATTATTCTAAGTTGTGATTCCTAATAAATTAATTAATATCTTCTATTTGTTTAAATTTAAAATATTTATTTTACTGTTTAAATTGAATCGTATGGTCGTCGCGCGTATTCGTTCGAATCGTCACCCGTACGAACACGATGATAACTATACTTTTCAATATTTATAGAATATCATTCAGAACGTTAAACTTTCAGATATATTCGTACAGATCGTCACCTATACGAATAACCCGTCAATTTAGCATTCACGTAACAATATTCGTGTGTTTTGTTCTTTAAAATCTCGCATACGTTTATACATAGTAAATCCTAAACATATAATCACATGATAGTTCTGTATTGTCAAATAATTATCTGACTCAAGAACCATCGTTCTGAACTGTGTTTTTGTTAAATGTTTCTGTATTTTGTTCTATGATAACCCACTATGATAATGATAAATGATATGAATATGAAACATACTGAAATGTATGTGGTTCGTACATGTTTTACTGTTCATATACTGTAGAGATCACTGTTCCGGTGATGGTTCCGGCACCGATGTTACAGTCTCCCCTTGTTAGAGAAATTTCGTCCCTAAATTTAAGAGTTGTTATCGGGTACATCTTCCTCTTCAAACAGTTGGGGATACTTTGACTTCATGTGATCTTCGCGTTCCCAAGTAAACTCAGGTCCACGTCTTGAATTCCATCGAACCTTTACAATCGGAATACGGATTCGCCTCAGTTGTTTAACCTTGCAATCCATAATCTCCAAAGGTTCTTCTATGAAATGTAACTGTTCGTCTACTTGAATTTCTTCGATTGGGATGACGAGAGACTCGTCAGCAAGGCATTTCTTTAAGTTTGAGACGTGAAACACGTCATGTACACCACTGAGTTCATCCGGTAAGCTCAGTCGATAAGCTACAGGACCAATACGCTCGATGACCTCGAACGGTCCCACGTATCGCGGTGCTAATTTGCCTTTCTTTCCAAAGCGTACAACGCCTTTCCATGGGGATACCTTCAACATTACACGGTCTCCCACTTGGAATTCCAAGGCTTGCGCCGTTTGTCGGCGTAGCTCTTTTGTCTACTCTTTGTTGCTTGTAGTCTTCTTTGAATCTGAGCTATCTTGTCTGTGGTTTCATGAATAAGTTCTGGCCCAGTTATTTGATTGTCTCCAATTTCAGTCCAGCAGATCGGTGATCGACATTTCGGACCATAAAGAGCCTCGAATGGTGCACATCCGATACTGCTGTGATAACTGTTATTGTAAGAGAAATCGATCAGTGGCAAATGGGAGTCCCAATTCCCACCGAAATCCAACACACAGGTTCTTAACATGTCCTCTAGGGTTTGAATAGTACGTTCGCTTTGACCATCCGTTTGCGGGTGGTAAGCTGTACTCAGATTTAACTGTGTCCCTAGGGACTTCTGCAGTGATTGCCAGAACCTTGATGTGAATCTGCTGTCTCTATCAGAGATAATAGACAATGGCACACCGTGGCGTACCACTATCTCATTTATGTACAATCTTGCCAGTTTATCCATCGTGAATGTCTCACGCATAGGCAAGAAGTGAACAGATTTGGTTAAACGATCAACGATCACCCAAATTGTATCATGACCACTGGAAGTGCGGGGTAGCTTGGTAATGAAATCCATAGCTATTTGTTCCCACTTCCAGAGCGGAATCTCAGGCTGTTCCAGTAAACCAGACGGTCTCTGGTGTTCCGCCTTTACCTTCGCACACGTAAGACACTGACCGACGTACTCAGCTATGTCTTTCTTCATTCCCGGCCACCAATAAAATCCACGCAAGTCTTGGTACATTTTATCGGCACCTGGATGAGCAGAATATTTTGTCTTCTGTGCTTCATCGAAGATAAGTTTTCTCAATTCATCTACCGCCGGAATCCATATACGTTCTTGGTAGTAGATCATTCCATCAGGCTTCGTGTCGAACTGTTTCTCTGCTCCGCAATCACGTTCCTTCTTCAAATTACCTCGGTCAAGTGCTTCTTGTTGTGCTTGAATAATCTTGTCACTTAAACTGGTCTGCACGGTTATCCCCATTGCTCTAACGCGTAGGGGTTTGACCCGTTCCTTCCGGCTCAATGCGTCGGCTACAACGTTCGCCTTTCCCGGATGGTACTTCATCACACAATCATAATCATTAAGAAGTTCAACCCAACGGCGTTGTCGCATGTTGAGTTCCTTCTGATCAAAGATGTGTTGCAGACTTTTGTGATCAGTGAATATGGTACACTTGGTGCCATATAAGTAATGTCTCCAAATCTTCAGTGCGAAGATTACAGCTCCCAGTTCAAGATCACGAGTAGTGTAGTTCTTCTCATGAACCTTTAACTGTCTTGATGCATAGGCTATGACTTTGTCACGTTGCATTAACACACAACCGAGTCCCTGTTGGGAAGCATCACGATATACCACAAAGTCATCACAGCCCTCTGGGAGAGATAGAATTGGAGCATCACATAACTTCTGTTTCAAGGTCCGAAAAGCATTCTCTTGTTTCTGCTCCCAGAGAAACGGTTCACTTTTCTGAGTTAACTTAGTGAGTGGCAAGGCTATCTTAGAAAAGTTTGAGATAAACCTTCTGTAATAACCTGCCAATCCCAGAAAAGACCGTATCTCCGTCGGTGTCTTCGGAGCGTCCCAATTCTTTATCGCCTCAATCTTGGTAGGATCTACATGAATTCCCTCGCTGTTGACTACATGACCCAGAAATTGAACTTCTCTTAGCCAGAATTCACATTTAGAAAATTTGGCATAGAGTTTCTTTTCCTTCAATAGCTCCAAGATCTTCCTGAGGTGCTGCTCATGTTCTGTCTTGGTCTTGGAATAAATCAGTATGTCATCAATAAAGACAATAACAAACTGATCCAAGTACGGCTTGCACACTCGGTTCATGAGGTCCATGAAAACCGCAGGTGCATTTGTCAATCCGAAGGGCATCACCAGAAATTCATAGTGCCCGTATCTGGTTCGGAAGGCCGTTTTCGGTATGTCTTCATCTTGAACTCTCAGCTGATGATATCCAGACCGCAAGTCAATATTTGAGAAGTATTGAGCCCCTTGCAGTTGGTCAAACAAATCTTCAATCCTCGGTAATGGGTACCGATTCTTGATGGTTAGTTTGTTCAGCTCCCTGTAATCTATGCACATTCTGAACGATCCGTCTTTCTTCTTCACAAACAAGACCGGAGCTCCCCAAGGTGAGTAGCTCGGTCTGATGAAACCCTTGTCAAGTAGCTCCTGTAACTGATTAGACAATTCCTGCATCTCTGAAGGTGCTAACCTGTAAGGAGATTTAGCAACAGGAGTTGCTCCAGGAATTAAGTCAATACGAAACTCTACCGGTCGCACAGGTGGCAAACCTGGTAGGTCTTCGGGAAATACTTCAGGATACTCTTTCACTACCGGTACATCTTGAATCTTCTTTTATCCTTCTCTTTTTCCACTACATGAGCCAAAAATGCCACGCACCGCTTCTGTAGACACTTACGTGCCTTTATGCAAGAGATGATTTTGACACTTCGTTTTGCTTGATCCCCTTTTACTTCCAATACCCGTTCACTCGGTAATGGAATTCGAAGCAGCTTTTCAGAACAAATGACTTCAACTCGGTTAGAAGAAAGCCAATCCATTCCAACAATGATGTCGAAACTATCCAACTCCATCGGTATCAAATCGATGGTAAATGTATAATCATGAAGTGTCAACGGGCAGTTCCTATAAACTGTACTAACTGTGATCTGTTTCCCGTTAGCTACTTCTATAATGTAAGGGGAGTCTAACTGTTCCTCTATGAAATCTAGTTGGCATGCAAAATCGGTAGAGATAAAACTCTGATCCGCACCAGTATCAAATAGAACAGATGCATAAAAGTTATGTAAGAGAAACGTACCAGTGACCACATTTGGGTCCTGGCGTGCAGCTGGTGCTCCGATGGCAAAGGCTCTTCCACGGGGTGCTTGAACTGCCTGTTGAGCCTTCTTTGGGCAGTTCTTCGCAAAGTGGCCTTGTTCGCCACAGTTATAGCATCCACCATGGTTCTGATTAGCTGGTGGAGGGAGAGCCAAAGCAGCATTTTTGACTGCTTGGTTAGGTGTCATCCGGCAGTATTGAACCCAATGGCCCTTTCTTCCACATCCCGTGCAATGCTTGCAAGGAGTGTCAGCATTGTTATGATACTGACACTTGGCACACAGAGGAAACGTGCCAGTGTAAGGTTTGCGGTTGGGGTTCTGTGGCGCTGCTGCTACTTGTTGAAGTGGTGTGGCCACCGTGTAGCTCTTGATGGTCTTCTGTTTCTTCTTCTGATGGTGGTGGGGTTTCTTTGAAGACTCAGCTTTGTTCTTGCTGGGTTCAGCCTCCTTCTTTAGGACTCCAGAGGCTACCATGAGGTCATGGAGTTTCCCAGACAATCTCACTGCAGATTCAACAGTAGTAGGGTTGGCTGAAACAACCATGCCCTGAATGCAGGCGGGAAGTCCACCTACATAACGATCAATTCTCTTCTCCAAAGTTGGTACCATGTCTGGAACCAAAGCAACTAACTCGTGGTAACGAGTAGTATAGCCCATGTGATCAGCCCCTTTCATCACATGGTTAGACAATTCAACATCCAGTTTCTATAGTTCATTCTTAGGGCAGAATTCGGTTCGCAGCAGTGTCTTGAAATCTTCCCATGGCATGGCCATGGCTTCTTCTCTTCCTCGGGCATTGATCTGACCGTTCCACCAGGTCAGAGCCCGTTTGTTGAATGTTCCAGCTGAGTAACGGACCTTGTGGTGTTCGGGGCAACTGCAGAGATCCAAAATTGTCTTGATCTTCTCTATCCATTGGATTAATCCAACGGCGCCTTCAGACCTACTGAAGCTGGGTGGTTTACATCCTACAAAAGACTTGTAGGAGTAATGAGATGATCCTCCAGTATTTCCACTGGCTTCTTCTGAGGAGTTGCCAGTGTTGTTTATCTCATTGCGGAGACGAAGGAACATCTCCGGTATTGCCTCTTTCATCTGGTTTGTCATCTGGCTACTCAATAACGTCACCAGAGCGATAGTTGCAGGATCCAAAGTAGGTGTTGTGCCTGACCCAGATGCCTGGGTTAGCAGTGGAGGAGGAGGTGGAGGCGGTTGAGGAGGTGGCGGTGGTGAATCAGATGGCGATGGTGTCGAGGAGTGTGGAGCCAAACCATGAGGTGGTAACGAGGGGTTCTGTTTTCTCGGCGGCATTCTGATCATAACCAAAAGAATATTGGTTAGTGCAATGATCTAATGCAGAAGACATAATGCAATAAAGTCTTAAATCCTGTGTTCTCTACCTGCAGGGTCCCTAGGTTATAGTCTAGGCCAAACCGTTTAAATAAGTGACCTATATTTCTCAATAACCATGGCTCTGATACCAATTTGTCACACCCCGAGCTGGCGGGGTTGGATCGGAGTCCCCGTCGAGCGGAAGGTTCCCGGGGCGTGATATCGTGAGTGATAATCGAAAGTGATCAGATTGTTTACATTGCACATGATATAAATGAGAAATGCTAAATATAATAGAATTACAAAGTTAAATTACATCAGTATCGTTTATAATTTAACAATGTAAATCTATTGTAAACATCATAAAATGACTATCTTGTATTTACACAAGATATACAAAATAAATTGTATAATGATGTCTTCAAAAGTATGCAGGTCCAAAATACTAAGTCTTCTATGGGAAGTCCTAGTCCAAAAGAAATGACTTCTTAATTAACCTGTTCGTCACCTGAGAAGTCATGCAAAAATAAAAGTCAACACATGGTTGGTGAGTTCATATAGTTTTAGTAATTGAGAATGATTTGAAAACCTCCTTTGGTAAAGACCCTAACCTCATTAACACCACATGTAATATCCACATCGGTATGCTTATATATAGGGCATATGTAAGGGACAAGCCCTAGCCAACATCCCACCGCATACGAATGTGCATATGACACTGCTGTTAATGATAATTAAGCATTTTTACCCTTAACACAATCCCATAAGTCCTTCTGTTTGTTTTCCCTGTAATTACAATCGTTTGAAATCCATGTTGATTTCATAAGCTCATCACACATTATGATCAACTACAATAATTGTATAAACAGTTATAAATGCTTAATTAAATAAATAATAAACATTTAATAAAATCTAAGTCCTAATGATTGGGGCCTTGGTCAAACTCGAGTAGACTAGTCTGTCAATCTAGGTACTTAGTAGTTAGGGAAGCTGTAAATATCCTCAAACATACGACCTACAAATCAAACGGTCTAGCTAGAACTTATTGAATTGTAGGGTTTTTGTTTCGTCTGTTTTGGCATATGTTATCTCTGATATTTCCCAGGCTTTCCCTTGAAAATGATTTATTGATTCGTCTGATTTTGTCACAAGATGTACTTGATTCGTTGATCATAGAATACTAGATTCATTGATCAATTGTACACTTGATTCATTGTTCAACAAACACTTGATTTGTAGAACATTGAATATTGTCTTTGCAAAGTTGTTTCGTTTGATTAGTTGAAATCCCACACTTGTTTCGTCAAAATGTTTCGTTTGATTCATTGAAATCACCCATTTGATTCGTCAAAATGTTTCGTTTGATTCCTTGAACTCACACACTTGTTTTGTCAAAATGTCTAGTTTGATTCGTTTGAAATGTTTTGATTTGTTGAAATGTTTTATTTTAACCCGATTATCCACTTAATTTATAAGTAAATCAGTTAGTAAACCTGCATAAAATCTTCCTAGACATGGTCTAGGATAACATTTATATATATGTAAAACATATAAATTTAAAGCATTTAAGTAAACGATTTAAATAACAGTTTACGCATGCTTCTCAGCCCCGCGTTTTAAAACAAAATGTTAGTAAAGGGGCAATGAACTCACCTGTGTTGCTATGTAAATGATCTAACACAAAATGCGCGCTCTTGTTGTGGCTTAGGTTTCTTCAGTTCTTGAGTTATTTTATAAGAATTCGAATATAATAAGTACGCGTAATAGTCGTTGTGCCTAAGGTTGGGTCTTGTTGTGTGTGCAACTAAGTGTCTTAGTGCCAAGTGTATCTAATGTCTAATCTATCTTAGTTACCCTTTTAAGATCCCAATCCCAAGTTTAGTTACAACACTTACTTTTATATTTTTTGAAATTTCGGCAGAGTTTCCTTTGTTTTCTGTTAAAATCCAGACAATTATATTGTCTGTTTACAATCAAATCCCAACAATTTAAATCATAATAATTCTTTAAACCAAAACATTACAATTAAATTAAGAAACTAAAAAGAAAACCAATAACATTTATAAATAAATTCCATTTCATTTTGATTTCATAAAGTTTTAGAAAATTATTAATTTAAATTGTTAATACTTTATAACACCTTCACTTTATCATTACTTACGTTTAAGCAACACTTAATGTATGTTGGGCTTAATTAAGCCCTATTGGGTCCACTTAGGCCCAATGACAAACTTTGATTTCAATTGTTTTCAAGACTTGTGTTTTGATTGCCATGACTCCCTATCACTTCCTTGGCAATGCACCATGATTCCAAGTGTTTTAGACTAATTTGATAGAAAGTAACACTTTGGTTAGATTGTTAGTGTTCAAGATAACCTTTGTTATGGAAACCTAACTAGTCCATTGTTATTTAGATAGTACTAGCAACTTCTCCTACCCTTTTATACTTACATATATGATTCTAACCCATGCACACGCATCTCATTCCAGCCATGCATGCACACTTAAGGTTTTATCTTTAACTATGCACACACAACTTCTCCGATGCATGTATACGTACTTAGGCCTCCATGCATGATACAATTCACGGGTTTTAGGGTGATTTAGATTCGGCACACCCTCAAGGCAGCGAACCTATTGGATGGTTCGGCTACATGGATGTAGGGTTCGGCCAATACACCACCGAACCTTTAAGGTTCGGCTCCTATAGTTCGCCATGCTATGGTTCGGCTAAGAATCGAATGGTTCGTCTGAAAATATGGTTCGGTTAAGTCTTGCTTAATCCTAGGTTCGTGACCTTTGACTAGGGTTCGTGAGTAGTATGTTTTGGGTGCTAAGGTTCGGTCATATTGTGGACAAAGGTTCGGCTAGTAGGCTGTTGCTCACAAGGTTCGTCGCGGGGTTCGCGACCGATAACCATAGGTTCGCTGAAGTGCATCAAGGTTCGGTGGCCAGTTGGAGCAGGGTTCGTTGCAGGTTTGGTCAGTTCAACAGGTTCGTGGCTCAGACAACACAGGTTCGTGATGCAGGGTTCGGCCCAACATGAGAAGGTTCGGCTAGGGTGTTGTTAGGTTCGGCCGATCACTGGGCCTGCACGAACATGTATCTTCATCATCCTCTTAGATCAAATCTGTTACAACACGAATTCCTAGTTCCTTCTAGTCGATTACATGAGTTCATCTATATGCTAATGTGTATCTAGGCCGGTTAAACATCAACAACCAAAGGATTCGTGATATATGCTAAAACCGAAACTAAAGAGGTTATTTACCTCAAATTCCACAGGTGAAATCTCGAAATTCTTGTACTTTCTTGATCTACACAGCAAGAGGAACGCTTTGACACTTAGATTGCTTGAATCCACAAAGAAATGCGCTCGAATTCTTAGAGAGAAGTGGTGTTATTGAGAGGGGTTTAGAGAGAGAGAGAGAGAGGGAAACGAATTTAAGAGAGAGAGAGGAGTTGGTGATGATAATTATGGCAATTTAATGCCATAATAAGTAATTTCATCACACCCGGTTGGTCGGTCTCGTTCGGTTTTGCGTAAAATGCCGGTTTCGCGTAGTTTTCGCGACGAAACGACACGATTTATAAAAATAGAATTTATTTAATTATTCTAAGTTGTGATTCCTAATAAATTAATTAATATCTTCTATTTGTTTAAATTTAAAATATTTATTTTACTGTTTAAATTGAATCGTACGGTCGTCGCGCGTATTCGTTCGAATCGTCACCCGTACGAACACGACGATAACTATACTTTTCAATATTGTTTTCTAATTATAGAATATCATTCAGAACGTTAAACTTTCAGATATATTCGTACAGATCGTCACCTATACGAATAACCCGTCAATTTAGCATTCACGTAACGATATTCGTGTGTTTTGTTCTTTAAAATCTCGCATACGTTTATACATAGTAAATCCTAAACAAATAATTACATGATGGTTCTGTATTGTCAAATAATTATCTGACTCAAGAACCATCGTTCTGAACTGTGTTTTTGTTAAATGTTTCTGTATTTTGTTCTATGATAACCCACTATGATAATGATAAATGATATGAATATGAAACGTACTGAAATGTATGTGGTTCGTACCTGTTTTACTGTTCATATACTGTAGAGATCATTGTTCCGGTGACGGTTCCGGCACTGATGTTACATTTTAGTTTATCAGTAAGTTATTAAAAGTAATTTATAACATATTTGCTTAAAATTATATCAATTTAAGATTTTTAGCAAGTTTTAGGTTTTTTTTAAATAAATTTTTATTTCAATTTCATAAAATTATTAATTAAACATTATACAAGTAATTTAGAAAATTTCAGTTAAGAATATTAATTTCTTATAATAATAACATTTTAAGATTTAAACAAAATTATTATTTCAATTTCAAAGTTTATTAAAATATTAGTATTCTTAATTAAATTAATGTCTGTGAAATCAGAATTTTGAAAACAATTTAACTAAAACAGAAATTAAAAAAAATGGTCCAGACCCGGTTAAACCGGCTGGGCATAGATTCGAACCCGCGACCATACTGTGTGAATCACAAGCCTTAAACTAGCTAATCTGGAGGAATCAGTTTCAGTTATGTTTAACAGCATCCGTAGCTCTAACCCCAAATCAGTTCTTATAAAAATCAAACCCTGATCCCATTCTCAACCAAATTCGCTTGTTTAAGAATCCGATAATATCAATATTCATAGGGCTATTGTTTTAGATCAAATGACAAATCGAATGGTGTAACAAATGCTTACCTTTACTTGCGATTTGCTGGGTTTCGACTGAACAGAAAGAAAAACGAGCGGCCGAGACTTTGGTGCCTTGATGTGTGGTTAATTCATGTTGAGAATTGACTTGGTGTGCACAGAACCTTTAGAAATGTTTAGATAGGGGTTCTGGTCGAGTTAATTTTGCTATTAATACACTTTTGGTTCAAATTTGGATTTACATCTGTTTGTTTGTATTTGTGGAAAGGATTTACGCGTAGTCGAGATATAATGGCATTAATTTTGTGATTTCAATCACTTATAGAGTTCGTATACATTCTGTTTTTGCATATGATTAGCTGGATTTGAGTTGGAAACAACCAAAAGCAAAACGGGTCGTGAATGACCCAGGCTGTGGGTTTGAATCTAAAAATGAGTTAGGGGGTAACATGTTTGGGGATTTGGCAAAAACAGTCCCTGTTGTTTTTCTTTCTATTTTTCAGTTTTGTTAATGGCAATAACTACCGCTCAAGTTTGATTAAACCATTTTTTTAATTTGTTAAAATTTTGTTTAATTTATTTAACTCTATAAAACTAATATAACTAAATTAGTTAATTTTTTTATAATCTTTTAAATTCTATGTAATTAAACAAAGTTATTTGTAATATTTATTAAAGTTTATGAAATTTAATTATTAATAAAGTATATAAAATTTTATAAATGTTTCATTTATTTAGTAAAAGGTTTTGTGATTTTTACTAAAATTAATATTTAATTATTTGTTAAATTTATGTATCTTTAGATGATATTATAAAGCTTGTTATAAATCTTTTAAAAATATGTTTTTTCTTTTATATTTTTAACTTGTGACATTTTAAATGATTACATACATATTTAATTATATACACGCATATATATGCATATTAAAGATGCTTAGATTTGTTTTCTCATATATATATATATATATATATATATATATATATATATATATATATATATATATATATATATACATAAGTATATCTCTATATGTATATAAACTTATAGATAGAAGTTTCAAATGACTTCATTATTTATTTAATAAATATAATTATTTGTTAAAATTTTTAGAAATGTTACAAAGTGCGTCGTGCCAGGCGATATGCCTGATAAGCCGTTGTCCTTCGCCATGAGTAGCATTCAGAAGATTTGAATCTTGAACGAAGGGTTTTCTTGATCAGAAGAAGATCAAGAAACTTCGTAAAGTTATGGTGAAAGAACTGAAGAACTTAATAGGGTAACCACTGATATAAATAAGATCAGTGGTCAATAGAGAGGAGAAGGGTTGAAAGGTAAAATGCAAAGATATTATCAAGCTATGAGAACAATTAATGAGGGTCAATTCAAGTAATTGTAGGGGGTCTAATCTTGCCGTGCAATTAGTGACAGTCAAATCAAACGTAAGTCTCAAGAATTAGTTAACTATAGAGAAAAGAAGTTAACCACAGATTAGATTTTTAACATCGAAAGAACCTTATCATCAGAAGAAAAGTAACCATAGATAAGTGATGAGGTTAAAAGTCTCGAAATGAATAGAGACATCGGGAGGGAAGGAAACCACAGAAGGTTTTAAATTATAACAAAAGAAGGTTTTAACCGCGGAAAATTTGAAGTAGTGGCGAACCACTGAGAGAGACCAGGGTCTCTTCAATAGGGGTTTATCAAAGATCCAATCATGCACCTGTGGAGGGTTTGATCTACAGGTTCACCATTTTCATCAGGACTTATTCCTAGACTTGTTGCCATGGGGGTAGAGATTATTTTGTAATCATTCATATCAAAATTATTTAGAAGATCCTTTACATATTTGGATTGATGAATGCAAGTCCTATTGGGGGTGTGTTTGACTTGGACCCCTAAAAATGTTTTTAGTTCACTTAAAGCACTCATTCCAAACTTAGAAGACATTAATTTAGAAAATTGTTCACACAAGGAAGGTTTTGTTGATCCAAAAATGATGTCATCCACATAAATTTGAACCAGCAAAAGTTCGTTGTCTACCCTGTTGATGAACAAAGTCTTATCAATGGTTCCCCGAGAAAATTTATTAGAAAGAAGAAATTGGGAAAGAGTGTCATACCATGCTCTGGGTGCCTGTTTCAAACCATAAAGTGCTTTGTCTAGTCTGTACACCCAATCAGAATGATGAACATCATCAAACCCTGGAGGATGACAAACATAGAATTCCTCCTTTAGAGTCCCATACAGGAATGCACTTTTTATATCAATTTGATATATATTTATATTATGGGATATAGCAAATGCTAGGAAGAGTCTGATGGCTTCCAGTCTGGCCATGGGAGCAGAGGTTTCATCATAATCGATGCCCTCCTCCTGGAAATACCCTTGTACTACCAATTTGGCTTTATTCTTGATCACGATGCCTCTATCATCTGTTTTATTTCTGAATACCCATCTAGTTCCAATAGGGTATTTTCCTGTTGGCAGGGGGCAGAGAGTCTTGCCTTTTGAACTGTAACAGTTCATCTTGCATAGCCTTTACCCAATTATTATCATTAAGAGCTTCTTGATATTTAGAAGGCTCAATTTGGGACAAGAAGGCTGCATGATGGCAGAAGTTTGAAATCTTGCTCCTAGTTGAACACATGTATTTAAATCACCTAAGATCTGTTCTAGAGGATGATTTCTGATGAAGGGAATGATGTCCAAACTGTTATTTGTAGAGGCAGCATCGGAAGAAGATGAGTTTTCAGTGGGGCCAGGAGAGTTTTCTGGTGGGGAAGTATAAACATGTTCAGGAATATCTACCAGTATATTATCCAAAGCTGGGGATAACGGAGTAGATATTTGTTCATCTTGGTCTTGAGGATTTATTTGATAAGAGGAATACAGGTAAATAATTTAGATACAGAACATTCCTAAAGAGAGGATAGATCTTCAGAGGTTTGACACGATTCTGAAGAAGGAAGAGAAGAAGGAGTAAAAGAAATGTAGGTGAAGCTTTCAAGATCAAAGAGATCATCAGGAGCATATGGGAAAGAGGAAGTTGATGCAGATTCATTGAATTTAACATCAATAGTTTCCTCGACAATTTTGGCCCTGAGGTTGAAAGCTCGGTAAGCCTTAGAGGTCTGAGAGTATCCAACCAAATATCATGGGTCAACATTAGCAGCAAACTTGGAAAAAGAGTCTTTTGTGTTCAAAATGAAACACGGAAACCCAAAAACTTTAAAAAAGGAAATGAGAGGCTTTATGTTATGACGGACTTCATAGGCAGTCTTCTTATGTCTCTTCACAATGTGACCTCTGTTTAAGACATAGCAAGCAGTGTATACTACCTCAACCCAAAAGGATAAAGGTAATCCTGAGTCGTCAAACATGGTTCTTGCAGCTTCAATAAGTGTCCTATTCTTTATTTCCACAACTCCATTTTGAGCAGGAGTTCTACGAACACTATATTGTCTGAGGATTCCTTTAGAGATGCAAAACTTATCTAGAACCTGATTCTTGAATTCAGTGCCTTTAGCACTACTTATTATCTTGACAGGAAGACCAAATTTTCTTTCAAGTTGAGTGATAAGGGCAATTATTTTATCAGAAGTCTCATCTTTGCTGAAAAGGAAGAAGGTCCAGTAAAATCTTGAGTAACCATCTACAACAACTAAACAATGTCTCTTTCATGCCAAGCTAGCTACCTTCACTGGACCATATAGATCCATATGAAGTAGGTAGAGACAGTTAGTTGATTTGGATTCCTCAATAGACTTATGTGATGTTTTATGTTTCCTTCCCTTTAAGCAAGATTCACATTGACCTTCGAAGAGAAATTCTTTGGAAGGTAATCCTCTTACTAAAGAAAGGGTCGAAAGCTTATGAAGAGTTTGGTGGTTAAGATGACTGAATCTTCTGTGCCAAAGCACAGTTTCAGAAAATGATGTTTTGGCTATCAAACAAGTAGGAGAGTATGTTTGAGAATCAGTTGTCATGTCTACAATGTAGACATTTCCACTTCTTTTTGCCGTCAGCAAGGTGTGTTGATCAATTAAGATGTTTATTTTTGAATTTATTTCAGGATAAAGGAGTTTGCAACTGTCCTTGGTGAAAAATGAACTAAAGTTCTTGTCTGCTAGTTGAGAAACACTCAAGATATTAAACTTGATGTTTTCAACTAAGCTTACATCTTTGAATTGCAGTTTTCCACTCAGGACAGAACCAGACCCTACTATCCAACCTTTTGCACTATTTGCAAAGGAAACAGATCCTCCATTCTTTGGAATAAAGTTATTTAAGATGGATCTGCATCATGTGATGTGCCTAGAGCCTCCACTGTCCACATACCATAGATGATTTTGGTTTGAAGAAGGTCTTTACACATGAGGATCAAATGCAATTAGTTAGATATGGGTCATAATTTATTTTAGAAAAAAAAGTAGAAAATTTTAGATGCTTATTTGTTTTGCTGAGTGTTATTCATCAATTTCTGCATCTTTTTTTTTTGGTAAAGTGCATTTGCCCAGAAAGAAATATAACACCAAAAATTACAAAGCGACAAAGGGGGCATACCCCCTCAAATCCATCAACAAACAAACCCTAACTTTTGGGACCCAAAAAATAGTAGGGATATATTTAATCCCGTTACCCCACCTGTATAAAAAAGGGGTGCAATTAGCCAAAAAGTACTATAAGTAACGTAACCTAACCAACAATACATACAATGGATTAAATACGTCATCAAACAACTAAAATTATCAAAAAATTGATAACGAGTGTTCCCCATGTCTTCAAGAAGGAATGAAGAGAGGTAATGAGGAACCCAACACATCAACCCAAAACTATGGTGCAATTTCGTATCAAGCAGCCCAACAATACAATTGAGGTATAATATGAGCATCCAAACAATAAAACTAAGAGCTGTGGAATCTATACTAACCAATTTATTAAAATTCCAAGCCCAAACCCACCCTTGTTTGTGCAAGTCATGATATACAGGCTTTTATAGTTCTTTAGACCGTACGTAGTTCGTATAGTTCTTTAGTTCTTTGGCACATGTTATCTTTGTGTATTTCCCAGATGTTCCTCAAAACTAGTTAGGGAATGCTATAAATATCATCAAACATGCGTCTCATATTCGATCAGTCTAGCTAGGACATCTTTCAAACCTGAGATTGGCACATGCTATCTTTGATATTTCCCAGACAGACCCTTGAAAATAGTTCTTTGTTCATAGTTCTTCTAAATAGATCATTAGTTCTTTGATAACTCCCCATTGAAAATAGTGCTTTGACTTGTCCGTTAGTTCTTCGAAATTAGATCTTTGAAAACAGTTCTTTGTTTTAGATTGGTAGTTCTTTGAAAATAGTTCCTTGTTTTAGATCGGTAGTCCTTTGAAAATAGATCTTGAAAAACAATTCTTTGTCTTTAAAATTATTAACTATTCATGATGAATAGCTAACTCATTCTGAAATTCTGAAATTTGTTTACCTAGATAAGATCTAGGATAACCATTTTACAATTAAAACATATATTAAGTAAAAGAATTTAGGTAAATATATAATCCAAAGAAGATAATTTACGCATGCTTCTCAGCCCCGGGTTTGTAAAACAAAAATGTTTAGAAAAGGGCAATGAACTCACCTGTGTTGCTAAGAATGAAATCACAACAGATAATGTGCGCTCGTGAATTGTAGCTTAATCTCATTCGATTAATCCATAAGCCCGTTACTAGATCTTTGTCTACCGTAGTTCGTTGTTCGTCCGTGTGTATAACCTAGCTTAGAGAGTTCAATTGAACTATCTAGCCTAGTTGTATAATGCATAACATTTACTTAGAGTTAGGTGTTAGTAATAAAACCAACTCCCACACTTAGATATCCCTTGATCTTTTTATTATCCCCCAACTTCTAGACCTTTAACCTTATGAATGAAAGTAGTTTTACTCATTTTAACCCATGCCTTGATTTGACAAGATTTAAATTCCATGTTTTGTTAAAACTCATCTTTGCAAGTCAAAATGGTTTGGAAACCCTAATCATGGTTTCTTTAAATAATTTCATGTATAGTAGGCCAAATGTACCTTCTAGATTAAACCCCATCCATGATTAAACCCTCTTTATCACTTAGGAAAAACCTTAGGTGTTATGAATTGGTCACACCTCATGGGAACTTATTAGATTTTCCCCATGCACACACATGGTCATCACCATGCATGCTTTTCGCGTAACTTCCCATGCATAACACCCATTAGGTTAGCCATGCTAATCATGTAGCCCACCCTCGCATGCATGCCTAATATCACAAATGAAATCTATATGGTGGTTAGTCACACAACCGCATCATGTGATCCATCCCATGGTTCCCATGCTAATGAACCTAGATCGGAAGGATTAGCCCATCCAAATGATGGTCTTGGCCGAAGGGATTGGGTTCCCCGAATGGATCCCAGCCGCATGAAGAATCTGGCCGCATGATGAGTCTGTCCGAATGGATCATGGACCGAATAGGCATGGCTTGCGTATAGAGCACTTGACTGAAGGAGTGGGCTCATGCGAAGGAGGGACTTGACCGACCGAATGAGGGTGCCAGGCGAAGGGGCCAGTCGGCCTGTTAGTCATTCGGCTCCAGGCCAGTCGCCCGAGCTGGTTCGGTTGAGGTTAGTCGGCCAAGGCCATTCTACCGGCCTGTGTGAATACTCATTCGGCCGCTCGACATAGCTGGGTTCAGCCTCTCGAATTCGAACCTAATGCTTAACCCAAGAAGTATCCCATGTTCCTATATCATTCCCACATGGTTTTGTGGTGTTTCCCTAAGGTTTAGAAGGATTTTAGCCAGCTTTCAAGAGGGGTTCGAACAAGGGTTTTAAAAACCCTAAAAACCGAACAAAAGTATCATTTTTACCTCGATTCAGTTAGTTCAAAGCTCAGATCGACTGTACTGTAGTATTCTACAAGTTGTAGTGGTCGTTTTGAAACCAAGAAGGCTCGATTTCATTGAGAAATGAAGGAGATACAATGGTAGCTTCTAGAGAGAGAAAGTAGATAGAGAGGGTAGCGGAAAAGATGAGAGAGAGTGGGTAATTGTGGAGAAGATGAGGCATTAAATGCCTCATTAAAAGCTTCCAACTTACCCGCGTGTTCGGTTTCGCTTAGAAACGTCGATTTCGTTTCGTTTTCGTAACGAACGTCTCGGTTTTAGAACTAAAGTTTATAAATTTATTTTAGGTGGTAATTCCTTGTAAATTGATTAAATATCTTCTGTTTATTTTATATGTTCTGAAAATATTTAATTTACCGTTTACATCGAATCATACAGTTGTCGTGCGTATTCGTTCGAATCGTTACCCGTACGAATACAACGATAACTACACTTTACAATATGGTTTTCTAATTATTGGACATCATTCAGAGCGTTAAACTTTCAGATATATTCGTACAGATTGTCACCTATACAAATAATCCGTCAGTTTAGCATTCACGTAACGACATCCGTTGTTGGTTTGTTCTGTTAATCCTCACATACGTATATACATAACAGAATCCTAAAAAACTTTCATGTAACTGATATGTGTTGTCATATATGTTTCTAACTGTTAAACCGTGGATTTTGAACTATGTTTCTGTAATGACTACAAAATAGTTCTTTATCACCATCAAATGAATATAGCATACAAGTAAATACACATATATCATACCTGAATTACTGTTCACGTTACTATGTAGATCACTGTTCCGGTTGCGTTTCCGGCACCGATGGTAGAGTCTCCCCTTGTTAGAGAAATTTCGTCCCGAAATTTTAGAATCATTATCGAGTGCGGCTTCCTTTGTAGACTGTTGGGGATACCTAGACTTCATGTGATCTTCACGTTCCCAAGTAAACTCGGGTCCGCGCTTTGAATTCCATCGAACCTTGACAATCGAAATACGGCTTCGCATTAGTTGTTTAACATTGCGATCCATAATCTCCAAAGGTTCTTCAATAAAATGAAACAGCTCTTCCACTTGAATTTCTTCGATTGGTATGACGAGCGATTCATCAGCAAGACATATCTTCAAGTTTGAAACGTGAAACACGTCATGCACACCACTGAGTTCATCTGGTAGTATCAGTCTATATGCCACAGGACCAATACCTTCGATGATCTCGAACGGTACCACATATCGTGGTGCTAACTTGCCTTTCTTTCCAAAACGGATTATATCTTTCCATGGGGATACCTTTAACATGACACGGTCTCCCACTTGAAATTCCAACGGCTTACGCCGTTTGTCGGCATAGCTCTTTTGTCTGTTTCTGGTTGCTTGTAGCCTTTGTTGAATCTGAGCAATCTTATCGGTAGTCTCTTGAATAAGCTCTGTCCTAGTTATTTGATTATCTCCAACTTCAGTCCAACAGATCAGTGACCGACATTTCCGACCATAAAGGGCCTCGAATGGTGCACATCCGATGCTGCTGTGGTAACTATTATTGTAGGAGAATTCGATCAGTGGCAAATGAGAGTCCCAATTTCCACCGAAATCTAACACACAGGTTCTCAACATGTCCTCCAGGGTCTGAATCGTGCATTCGCTTTGACCGTCCGTTTGTGGATGGTAAGCGGTACTCAAATTTAAGTGTGTCCCTAGAGATTTCTGCAATGATTTCCAGAACCTTGAAGTGAATCTGCTGTCTCGATCCAAAATAATAGATAATGGTAAACCGTGACGTACCACTATCTCGTTGATGTACAGTCTCGCCAGTTTATCCATCGTGAAGGTCTCACGCATTGGCAAGAGATGAGCAGATTTTGTCAAACGATCAATGATAACCCAAATCGTATCATGGCCACTAGAAGTGCGGTGTAGCTTGGTGATGAAGTCCATGGCTATTTGTTCCCACTTCCAGAGCAGAATCTCAGGGTGTTCTAGTAAACCTGACGGCTTCTGGTGTTCCGCCTTTACCTTAGCACGCGTAAGGCATCGACCGACATACTCGGCTATGTCTTTCTTCATTCCCGCCCACCAATAAAATCTCCGTAAGTCTTGGTACATTTTATCAGCGCCTGGATGCACTGAGTACTTGGTCTTGTGTGCTTCATTGAAGATAAGCCTTCTCAATTCGTCTACCGCTGGAATCCATATACGATCCTGGTAGTAGATAAATCCATCAGGCTTTGTTTCAAATTGTCTCTCTGCTCCACAGTCGAGTTCTTTCTTCAGATTTCATTGTTCAACTGATTCCTGTTGTGCCTGAACAATCTTGTCACATAGGCTCGTCTGCACAGTCATTCCCATTACTCTAACACGCAAGGGTTTGACCCGCTCCTTCCAGCTCAAGGCATCAGCTACGATATTTGCCTTACCCGGATGGTACTTGATTACACAGTCGTAATCATTCAGGAGTTCAACCCAACGTCGTTGCCTCATGTTGAGTTCCTTCTTATCAAAGATATGCTGCAGACTCTTGTGATCGGTTAATATGGTACACTTAGTGCCATATAGGTAATGTCTCCAGATGTTCAGTGCGAATACCAATGCTCCCAGTTCCAGATCATGAGTAGTGTAATTCTTCTCATGAATCTTTAGTTGTCTCGATGCATACGTGATAACTTTGTCTCGTTGCATTAATACACAACCAAGCCCCTGGTTGGAGGCATCACAGTATACTACAAAGTCATCACAACCTTCTGGGAGAGATAAGATTGGAGCATCACATAATTTTTGCTTCAATGTCTGGAAAGTATCTTCTTGTTTCTGCTCCCAAAAAGAACGGCTCGCTTTTCTGAGTTAGTTTGGTGAGAGGCAAGGCTATCTTAGAAAAGTTTGAGATAAACCTTCTATAATAACCTGCTAAGCCCAGAAAAGACCGTATCTCTGTCGGTGTCTTCGGAGTATCCCAATTCTTAATAGCTTCAATATTGGTAGGATCTACATGTATTCCTTCACTGTTGACTACATGGACCAAAAATTGAACCTCTCTTAGCCAAAATTCACACTTGGAGAATTTAGCAAAGAGTTTCTCTTCTTTCAACAGCTCCAAGATCTTCCAGAGATGTTGCTCGTGTTCTGCCTTGCTCTTGGAATAAATCAGTATATCATCAATAAAGACAATGACAAACTGATTTAGATACGGCTTGCACACTCGGTTCATGAGCTTCATGAAAACCGTTGGTGCATTCGTCAATCCGAAAGGCATCACCATGAATTCGTAATGCCCATATCTGGTTCGGAACGCCCTCTTTGGTATATCCTCGTCTTGGACCCTGAGTTGATGATATCCAGACCGCAAATCAATCTTCGAGAAGTACCGAGCTCCTTGTTGTTGCTCAAACAAATCATCAATCCTCAGCAATGGATACCGATTCTTGATAGTCAACTTGTTCAGCTCTCGTTAATCTATATACATTCAAAATAATCCATCCTTCTTCTTCACGAACAAAACCGGAGCCCCCCAAGGTGAGTAGCTCGGTCTGATGAAACATTTATCCAATAGTTCCTGTAGTTGATTCGACAATTCCTGCATCTCTGAAGGTGCTAACCTGTAAGGAGGTTTAGCAACGGGAGTTGCTCCAGGAACTAAGTCAATACGAAATTCTACCGGTCACGAGGTGGCAAACCTGGTAGGTCTCTAGGAAACACTTCTGGATATTCTTTCACTATAGGTACGTCTTGAATCTTTTTCTTGTCCCTATCTTTCTCCACCACATGAGCCAGAAATGCTACACAATGCTTCTGTAGACACTTACGTGCCTTTATGCAAGATATGATTTTGACACTTCGTTTTGCTTGATCCCCTCTGAATTCCAATACACGATCATTCGTCAGTGGAACTCGAAGCAGCTTTTCAGAACAGATGAATTCCACTCGATTAAGAGATAGCCAACCCATTCCAATGATGATGTCGAAACTACCCATCTCCATCGGTATCAAGTCGATGGTGAATGTATGACCGTTAAGTGTTAATGGGCAGTTCCTGTATACTGTACTAACTGTGATTTGTTTTCCGTTAGCTACTTCTATGATGTAAGGGGAATCTAAAAGTTCCTCAACAGAATCTAGTTGGCATGCAAAATCAATAGAGATAAAACTATGATCCACACCAGTGTCAAACAGAATAGATGCATAAAAGTCATGTAAAAGAAATGTACCCGTAACCACGTTCGGGTCTTGGCGTGCAGCTGGAGCTCCTATTGCAAAAGCTCTTCCACAGGGTGCTGGAACTGCCTGTTGTGCCTTCTTCGGGCAGTTTTTTGCAAAGTGGCCAATTTCGCCATAGTTATAGCATCCACTTTTGTTCTGGTTTTTTTGGTGGAGGGAGAGCTAAAGCAGCATTGTTGACTTCTTGATTCGGTGTCATCCGGCAGTGTTAGACGCAATGGCCCTTTCGTCCACATCCCGTGCATTGCTTGCAGGGAGTATTAGCAGCATGATGGTATTGAAACTTGGCACACAGAGGATATGCACCAGTGTAGGGTCTTCTGTTAGGGTTCTGTTGTGCAGCTGCTACTTGGTTGAGAGGTGTGGCCATTGTATAGTTCTTCATGACCTTCAGGTCAGTGAGTTTCCCTGATAGATAACAGCTGACTCCAGTGTGATAGGATTTGCAGCAACCACTAAACTTTGTATGCAGGAGGGTAGTCCACATACATACCTGTCAATCCGTTTCTCCAGGGTTGGTACCATGTCGGGCACCAACGCAACCAACTCATGATAGCGAGTGGTATAACCCATGTGATCTGTCCCCTTCATTACATGGTTTGGTAGCTCGATCTCCAGTCTCTGCAGTTCATTCTTGGGATAGAACTCAGTTCTCAGTAAGGTCTTGAACTCTTCTGATGGTATCGCCATAGCTTCTTCCCTTCGCTTAGCGTGAATCTGTGAATTCCACCATGTCAAAGCTCGCTTGTTGAAAGATCCAGCAGAGTAGCGAACCCTATGATGTTCTAGATAGCTACTGATGTCCAGAGTAGTCTACATATTTTCTATCCATTGGATTAATCCAACGACTCCTTCTGTCCCGCTAAAACTAGGCGGCTTACAACCTACAAACGACTTGTACGAGTAATGAGATGCATCGCCAGTATTTCTAATGGCTTCTCCTAAGGAATGACCAGAGTTGTTGCTGTCGTTCCGAATACGGTTGAGCATATCCGGGATTACCTCCTTTAGCTAATTAGTCAGCTAGCTCCTCAGCAAGGTTGCCAGGGCAACGGTACCAGGATCCAGATTCCCATTTGCGTTCGGGTCAACCGTTGGAGTGTGTGGAGGAGGAGGAAGTGGAGGAGGAGGTGGCGGTGGTGGTGGAGGCATAAGGGGAGGTGGTTTTTTCGGCGGCATTCTGATCACAACCAATAAAATATCGGTTAGTGCCATGATCGAATGCATAAGACACAATGCAAATAATTTCATAAGTTTGGTGTTCTCTACATGAGGGTCCCTACGTTATAGTCTAGGCCAAACCGTTTAAATAAATGAGCTATATTTCTTTATAACCATGGCTCTGATACCAATTTGTCACACCCCGAGCCGGCGGGCCGGATCGAGTGTCCCGTCGGGCGGAAAGGCCCCTGGGCGCGATATCGAAAATGATAATCGTCATGATCAGATTATTTACGTTACACAAGATATAAAATGAGAAAATGCTAAATAAAATAGAATTACAAAGTTAAATTGCATCAGTTTTGTTCATAATTTAACAACGTAAATCTACTATTAACATCATATTTCTTTTATCTTGTATCTGCACATGATATACAAAATAAACTGTAAATGATGTTCCAAAAATATGCAGGTCCAAAAATACTAGGTCCTCTAGAGAGCATCTTAGTCCAAAAGCAATAACTTCTTACTTAGACATGTTCGTCCCCTGAGAAGTCACGCAAAAAGATCAAGTCAACACATGGTTGGTGAGTTCATATAGTTTTATTTAAAAATGTGTTTGATATCTTGTCCGAATGACAACAATAACCTCACTAACAACCACCCATACTATCTAGTCAAATATGCTTATATATAGGGCATATGTAGGGGAACAAGCCCCAGCCACCGTCCCACCACATATCGAACCACATAGTATATTGTTGCTAATGATAATAAAGCGTTTCATCCCATACACTAAATCACATAATTGAACCGTTTGAAAATGATAACACTTGAATCGTCTGAAAATGTTAACCTTTGAACACCTAAAATGACAACCTTAACCTCACAAACAACCACATATACTACCCAGTCAAATATGCTTATATATATAGGGCATATGTAGGGGAAACAAGCCCGAGCCACCATCCCACCACATAGTATATTGTTGCTAATGATAATTAAGCGTTTCATTCCACACCATAGACACACTAGTTTTTTTTTAGTTCCACAAAATAGAATCTCTATTGACTCCTTAAGTTCATCACACAGTCATGATCAACCATACAATTATAGAAACACTTCAATGAATGATTAAATAAGTAAATAAACAAACATTTAATAAAATCTAAGACCTAATGACTGGGACTTGGTCAACTCGAGTAGACTAGTCTAGCAATCAAGGTTCTTAGTATTAAAGGAGATATGTAAACCTCATCAAACATGCGACCTATAATCAATCAGTCTAGCTAGGACATCTTTTGATATACAGGCTTTTATAGTTCTTTAGACCGTACGTAGTTCGTATAGTTCTTTAGTTCTTTGGCACATGTTATCTTTGTGTATTTCCCAGATGTTCCTCAAAACTAGTTAGGGAATGCTATAAATATCATCAAACATGCGTCTCATATTCGATCAGTCTAGCTAGGACATCTTTCAAACCTGAGATTGGCACATGCTATCTTTAATATTGTCCAGACAAACCCTTGAAAATAGTTCTTTGTTCATAGTTCTTCGAAATAGATCGTTAGTTCTTTGACAACACCCCACTGAAAATAGTGTTATGATTTGGCCATTAGTTCTTAGAAATTAGATCTTTGAAAATAGCTCTTTGTTTTAGATCGGTAGCTCTTTGAAAATAGTTCCTTGTTTTAGATCGGTAGTTCTTTGAAAATAGATCTTGAAAAATAGTTCTTTGTCTTTAAAATTATTAACTATTCATGATGAATAGCTAACTCATTCTGAAATTCTGAAATTTGTTTACCTAGATAAGATCTAGGATAACCATTTTACAATTAAAACATCTATTAAGTAAAAGCATTTAGGTAAATATATAATCCAAAGAAGATAATTTACGCATGCTTCTCAGCCCCAAGTTTGTAAAACAAAAATGTATAGAAAAGGGGCAATGAACTCACCTGTGTTGCTAAGAATGAAATCACAACAGATAATGAGCGCTCGTGAGTTATAGCTTAAGTATCTTCAACACCTGAGTTGATTTAAGAAGATTCGAATACTATGAGTATTTATAATAGACGTAATCTAGGGTTTTGGTCTCAGTGTGAAACTATGTGTCCTAGTTCACTAATGTGTTTGCTATGATCCTCTCTAACTAGTCTAAACGTATTATCGATTTATAAACCTTGGTCCCATGAATGATTAAACCTTCATTATGTAAGGTGTTGTTAATTACATTCAGAGTCCTTTAATTAAAACATTTTAAATAATTTAATCAAAATTAAATTGTTAAGTTAGAAATCATTTTATTTAGTTCAAAGAATATTTTTAATAAGAACTTATAAATTATTTTAGGAAAATATAGTTAAATATGTTAGGCTTAGGTTAATCTCATTCGATTAATCCTTAAGCCCGTTACTAGATCTTTGTCTCCCGCAGTTCGTTATTCGTCCGTATGTGTAACCTAGCTTAGAGAGTTCAATTGAACTATCTAGCCTAGTTGTATAATGCATAACATTTACTAAGTGTTAGGTGATAGTAATAAAACCAACTCCCACACTTAGAAATCCCTTGATCTCTTGATTATCCCCTAACTTCTAGACCTTTAACCTTATGAATGAAAGTAGTTTTAATCATTTTAACCCATGCCTTGATTTGACAAGATTTAAACTCCTTGTTTTGTTAAAACTCAACTTTGTAAGTCAAAATGGTTTCTGACAAGTCTTGTCCTTGGAAACCCTAATCCTGGTTTCTTTAAATAATTTCATGTATAGTAGGCCAAATGTATATTCTAGATTAAACCCCATCCATGATTAAACCCCCTTTATCACTTAGGAAAAACCATAGGTGTTATAAATTGGTCACACCTCATGGAAACTTATTAGATCTTCCCCATGCACACACATGGTCATCACCATGCATGCTTTTCGCGTAACTTCCCATGCATAACCTCCATTAGGTTAGTCATGCAAATCACGTAGCCCACCCTCGCATGCATGCCTAGTATCACAAATGAAATCTATGTGGTGGTTAGTCACACAACCGCATCATGTGATCCATCCCATGGTTCCCATGCTAATGAACCTAGACCGGAAGAGTTAGCCCAACCGAATGATGGTCTTGGCCGAAGGGAATGGGTTCCTCGAATGGATCCCGGCCGCATGAAGAATCTGGCCGCATGATGAGTCTGTCCGAATGGATCATGGACCAAATAGGCATGGCTTGCGAATGGAGCACTCGACCGAAGGAGTGGGCTCATGCGAAGAAGGGACTTGACCGACCGAATGAGGGTACCTGGCGAAGGGGCCAGTCGGCCTGTTGGTCATTCTGCTCCAGGCCAGTCGCCCGAGCTGGTTCGGTTGAGGTCAGTCGGCCAAGGCCACTCGACCGGCCTGAGTGAATGCTCAATCGATCGCTGGACATAGCTGGGTTCAGCCTCTCGTATTCGAACCTAATGCTTAACCCAAGAAGTATCCCTTGTTCCTACATCATTCCCACGTGGTTTTGTGGTGTTTCCCTAAGGTTTAGAAGGATTTTAGCCGGGTTCAAGAGGGGTTCGAACAAGGGTTTTAAAAACCCAAAAAACCGGACAAAAGTATCATTTTTACCTCGATTCAGTTGGTTCAAAGCTCTGATCGACTGTACTTTAATATTATACAAGTTGTAGTGGTCGTTTTGACACCAGGAAGGCTCGATTTCATTGAGAAATGAAGGAGATATGGTGGTAGCTTCTAGAGAGAGAAAGTAGAGAGAGGGTAGCGAAAAAGATGAGAGAGAGTGGGTAGTTGTGGGGAAGATGAGGCGTTAAATGCCTCATTAAAACCTTCCAACTTACCCGCGTGTTCGGTCTCGCTCGGTTTTACTCAGTTTCGCATAGAAACGTCGATTTCGTTTCGTTTTCGTAACGAACGTCTCAGTTTTAAAACTAAAGTTTATAAATTTATTTTAGATGATAATTCCTAGTAAATTAACTAAATATCTTCTGTTTATTTTAGATTTTCTGAAAATATTTAATTTACCGTTTACTTCAAATCGTACAGTTGTCGCTCGTATTCGTTCGAATCGTCACCGATACGAATACAACGATAACTACACTTTTCAATATGGTTTTCTAATTATTGGACATCATTCAGAGCGTTAAACTTTCAGATATATTCGTACAGATCGTCACCTATACATATAATCCGTTAGGTTAGCATTCACGTAACGACATCTGTTGTTGGTTTGTTCTGTTAATCCTCACATACGTATATACATAATAGAATCCTAACAAACATTCATGTAACTGATCTGTGTTGTCACATATGTTTCTGACTGTTAAACTATGGATTTTGAACTACGTTTCTGTAATGACTACGAAATAGTTCTTTATGGCCATCAAAGGAATATAGCATACAAGTAAATACACATAGATCGTACCTGAATTACTGTTCATGTTACTGTGTAGATCACTGTTCCGGTTGCGTTTACGGCACTGATGTTACAGCAGTCGATCATTGCACTAACCGATGTTATATTGGTTGTGATCAGAATGCCGCCGAGAAGACCACGTTATTACCTCCACCACCACCGCCACCTTCTCCTCCACCTCCTCCTCCTCCACACACTCCACTGGTTGACCCGAACGTGACTCAGAACATGGATCCTGCTACCGTTTCCTTGGCAACATTGCTGAGCAATCAGCTGACTAATCAGCTGAAGGAGGTGATCCCGGATATGATCAATCGGATATGATCAACCGTATCCGGAATGACAGCAACAACACTGGGAACTCATAAAGAGACGCCAGTGGAAATACTGGCGGTGCATCTCATTACTCCTACAAGTCATTTGTAGGATGTAAGCCGCCCAGTTTCACTCAGACTGAAGGAGCCGTTGGTTTAATCCAATGGATAGAAAAGATGGAGACTACTCTGCACATCAGTAGCTGTCCAGAACATCACAAGGTTCGCTACTCCTCAGGATCTTTTAACAAGCGAGCTTTGACCTTGTGGAACTCACAGATTCAGGCCAGAGGAAGGGAAGAAGCTATGGCGATGCCATGGGAATAGTTCAAGACATTGCTGACAACTGATTTTTGCCCCAAGAATGAGCTGCAGAGACTGGAGATTGAGTTTTCAAACCATGTAATGAAGGTGGCAAGTCACATGGGTTATACTAGTCGTTATCACGAGTTGGTTGCATTGGTGCCAAACATGGTACCAACTCTGGAGAAACGGATTGACATGTATGTATGTGGACTACCAGCCTGCATACAAAGTTTAGTCATTGCAGCAAATCCTATCACACTGGAGTCAGCTGTTAGTCTATCAGGGAAACTCACTGACCTGATGGTAGCCTCTGGAACTCGGAAGAGAGAGGCTGACTCCGACAAACACAAAGAGGAATCATCTAAGAAACTCCATCATCACCCCAAGAAGAAACAAAAGGTCATCAAGAACTACACGATGGCCACACCTCTCAACTAAGTAGCAGCTGCACCGCAGAACCCTAACAGGAGACCCTACACTGGTACATATCCTCTACGTGCTCAGTGTCAATACCATCATGCTGCTAATATTCCCTGCAAACAATGTACATGATGTGGATGAAAGGGCCATTGGGTCCAACACTGCCGGATGACACCTAATCAAGCAATCAACAATGTTGCTTTAGCTCTCCCTCCACCCAACAACCAGAACAACAGTGGATGCTATAACTGTGGTGAATTCGGCCATTTTCCAAGAACTGCCCAAAGAGAGCACAGCCAGCGGTTCAAGCACCACGGGAAAAAGCTTTTGCAATAGGAGCTCCAGCTGCACGCCAAGACCCGAACACGGTCACTGATACATTTCTCTTACATGACTTTTATGCATCTATTATGTTTGACACTACTGGGGATCAGAGTTTTATCTCTACCGATTTTGCATGCCAACTAGATTCTATTGTGGAAATGTTAGATCCTCCTTATATCATAGAAGTAGCTAACGGGAAACAAATCCCAGTTAGTATAGTATACAGAAACTGCCCATTAACACTTAATGGTCATACATTCACCGTCGATTTGATACCGATGGAGTTGGGTAATTTCGACATTATCGTTGGAATGGTTTGGCTATCTCTCAATAGAGAGGAAGTCATATGTTCCGAAAATCTGCTTCGAATTCCATTGACGAACGATCATGTGTTGGAAGTCCGAGCGGATCAAGCACAATGAAGTGTCAAAATCATATCTTGCATAAAGGCGCATAAGTGTCTACAGAAGCAATGTGTAGCTTTCCTTGCTCATGTGGTGGAGAAAGAGAAAGACAATAAAAGGATTCAAGATGTGCCAGTAGTGAAAGAATATCCAAAAGTGTTTCCTGAAGACCTACCTGGTCTGCCACCTGCGCGGCTGGTAGAGTTTCGTATCGACTTGGTTCCCGGCGCAACACCTGTTGCTAAATCTCCATACAGGTTAGCACCTTTTGAGATGCAGGAATTATCAAACCAACTACAGGAGCTAATTTAATAAAGGTTTCATCCGGCCAAGCTACTCTCCTTGGGGAGCTCTGGTGTTGTTCGTGAAGAAGAAGGATGGATCTTTTCGGATGTGCATAGACTACAGAGAGTTGAACAAGTTAACCATCAAGAATCGGTATCCATTGCCGAGGATTGATGAATATTTTTGACCAGCTACAAGGGGCTCAGTACTCTTCGAAGAAGATATACCGAAGACAGCGTTCCAAACCAGATATCCGCATTACGAGTTTATGGTGATGCCTTTTGGATTGACGAATGCACCAGCGGTTTTCATGGACCTCGTGAACTGAGTGTGCAAGCCGTATCTGGATCAGTTTGTCATTGTCTTTATTGATGACATCCTGATTTACTCCAAGAGCAATAAAGAACAATAGCAACAACTCAGGAAGATCTTGGAGTTGTTAAAGACAGAGCAACTATATGCTAAATTCTTGGAGCTGTGAATTTTGGCTAAGAGAAGTTCAGTTTTTGGGTCATGCAGTTAACAGCGAAGGAATACATGTAGACCATGCCAAGATCGATGCGATCAAGAAATGGGACACTCAGAAGACACCGATGGAGATACGGTCTTTTCTGGGACTAGCAGGTTATTATAAAAGGTTTATCTCAAACTTTTCTAAGAGAGCCCTGCCTCTCACCAAATTGACTCAGAAAAGCGAGCCGTTTGTCTGGGAGCAGAAACAAGAAGATGTTTTCCAGACATTGAAGCAGAAATTATGCGATCTTATATCACCCAGAAGGCTGTGATGATTTTGTAGTAACTGTGATGCCTCCCATCATGGACTTGGTTGTGTGCTAATGCAACAGGAAAAAGTCATCGCGTATGCATCAAGACAGTTGAAGATTCATGAGAGGAACTACACTACTCATGATCTGGAACTGGGAGAAGTGGTATTCGCATTGAAGATCTGGAGACATTACTTATATGGCACTAAGTGTACCATATTTATAGATCACAAGAGTCTGCAGCATATATTTGATCAAATGAACTCAGCATGCGACAGCGACATTGGGTTGAACTTCTGAATGATTACGATTGTGTGATCAAGTACCATCCGGGTAAGGTGAACGTTGTAGCTGATGCCTTGAGCCGGAAGGAACGGGTCAAACCCTTGCGCGTCAGAGCAATGGGAATGACTGTGCAGACAAGTCTACATGACAAGATTATTCAGGCACAACAAGAGTCAGTTGGACGAGGAAATCTGAAGAAAGAACTTGACTGTGGAGCAGAAAGACAGTTTGAAACAAAACCCGATGGAGTTATCTACTACCAGGATCGTGTATGGATTCCTGCGGTAGATGAATTGAGAAGACTTATCTTTGATGAAGCACACAAGACCAAGTACTCCGTGCATCCAGGCGCCGATAAAATGTACCAAGACTTACGGGGATTTTATTGGTGGCCGAGAATGAAGAAATACATAGTCGAGTACGTCGGCCGATGCCTTACGTGTGCAAAAGTAAAGGCGGATCAGGGTTACAAGAACACCCTGAGATTCTGCTCTGGAAGTGGGAACAAGTAGCTATGGACTTCATTACCAAGCTACCCCGCGCTTCTAGTGGTCATGATACAATTTGGGTTATCATCGATCGACTAACCAAATCTGCTCATTTCTTGCCAATGCGAAAGACCTTCACGATGGATAAACTAGCGAGACTGTACATCAACGACATAGTGGTACGTCACGGTGTACCATTGTCTATCATTTCGGATCGAGACAACAGATTCACATCAAGGTTCGGGAAATCATTGCAGAAATCTCTAGGGACACACTTAAATCTTAGTACCGCTTACCATCCACAAGCGGACGGTCAAAGGAACGTACGATACAGACCCTGGAGGACATGTTGAGAACCTGTGTGTTGGATTTTAGTGGGAATTGGGATTCTCATTTACCACTGATTGAATTCTCCTACAACAACAGTTACCATAGTAGCATCGGATGCACACCATTCGAGGCTCTGCAGTTGGTTTGACAATTCCTGCATCTCAAAAGGTGCTAACATGTATGGAGATTTAGCAACAGGGGTTGCGCCAGGAACCAAGTCGATACCGAACTCTATCGGCCGTGCAGGTGGCAGACCTGGTAGGTCTTCAGGAAACACTTATGGATATTCTTTCACTACCGGCACATATTGAATCTTTTTCTTGTCTTTCTCTTTGTCCACCACATGAGCCAGAAAATCTACACACTGCTTCTGTAGACACTTATGCGCCTTTATGCAAGATATGATTTTGACACTTCGTTTTGCTTGATCCCCTCGGACATCCAACACATGATCGTTCGTCAATGGAATTCGAAGCAGCTTTTCAGAACAAATGACTTCCACTCATTGAGAGATAGCCAATCCATTCCAATGATGATGTCGAAACTACCCAACTCCATCGGTATCAAATCGATGGTGAATGTATGACCATTAAGTGTTCATGGGCAGTTTCTGTATACTGTACTAACTGTGATTTGTTTCCCGTTAGCTACTCTTATGATGTAAGGGGAACATGGATGGTCGGTTAGCACCTGTTGCTCTCCATTAACTGTCAGATTTGTTTGATAACTAGCACCCCATTGGGTCAACAACTCCATCGGTATCAAATCTGAAGACCTACCAGGTCTCCCTCATTCATGTTCCTGTGTGTTTGTATGTTACACAAAGGCCCAATGGGGTGCCAGTTATCAAACCATGCAGAGGTACTCGCGCCATCACCTATAATATGGATGATGTGACCTCTAAGTCGGTCTCTTTGCTGCATTATGTTTCTCCAGCTCCACGCTTCATCAGTCTTTTCCCCAACTTCCCAGAAATTCCTTCCCTTCAATCTATAAGCCCCAATCCACTTAACCCACAAGGACTCCTTATGATTAATGAGATTCGAAATGTGCTTGGAAATCAACATCGTGTTTCAAGTACGAATGCTTTTAAGCCCCAGACCCCCATACTTCATAGGAATACAACATTCCTTCCATTTCACTTTAGCCTTGCCCCTTTTCATCTCACCATGGCACCATAAAAAACCTCTAATCAATTTCTCAATGTCTTTGATAACAGACACAGGGAGCACAAAGATGGAAGACCAGTAGACTAGAAAAGAGTAAATCACAAATTTAATAAGCTGCAGTCTCCCCGCAAAGGACAAAGATTTGTTTTTCCAGTCACAAACCTTTTTGGTAACTTTGTCAATCAACGTTAAGCAATATGTCTTGCCTAGCCTAGTGGAGATGAGGGGAACTCTCGGGTATTTTACAGGAAGGTCACCCACTTTAGGCTGACTTTAGTCATTAATATCCCTTCTAACCTTCCCAAGATAAACAGTACTCTTTGGGAGACTAGGCATCAATCTCGACACTTCCCTAAATTCCTCTAAAGCTTCTAACAAAGTCTGCACAGAATCCACATCAGTCATCTGCAAAACAAAGGTGAGTGAGGCCAAGGGCACCACTCGAATGATACTGGAACAAGGGGTTCTCATTAACATTCCTTCTAATCAAAAGGGAAAACACTTCCATCACGAAAGTGAATAGGTAGGAGGACATAGAATCCCCATGGCGGAGACCCCTTTTGCCTCTAAAGAACCCTTTTTGCTCTACATTAACTGTAATAGAAAAAGATGCATTAGTAACACACTCCATGATCCACCCGACCATCCGTTCTTGGAACCCAAAGTGACAAAGGCAATTCCTTAGTAAGTTCCACTCCACCGTATCGTAAGCATTTTGAATATCTATTTTAATAGCACATGTGGGAGGGCCTCTATTCCTATGGTAATTTCTCAACAATTTTGGAGAAATAAGGATATTGTCACTAATTTGCCTACCTGGGATAAAGGCACACTGATTATCACTCATAATATCATTGAGGCAATATTTGATCCGATCTATAATGATTTTGGTTATACATCTATACACGACATTGCAGCACGAAATTGAAAGGAAATCCGAAACCCGAGTAGGCATCTCTCCCTTTGGGACCAACGCAATACAAGTGGCATTAACTTCCTTAAGAAGCTTGCCATTCCTAAAGAAATCTTTGATGGCTAGGGTAAGCTTAGGTCCCACCACATCCCAAGCAGCTTTAAAGAACTTGGCTGAATAACCATCAGGGCCAGGTGCCTTGTTATCATCAATATCCCATAAAGCCTTCTTGATTTCCTTACTGGTCACCTCCTTAACCATTTCCGCAGCAGTTTCTGCACTAATCCCTTTGTGGAACAAGGTTTCAGGCTCCATAAGTTGCATAGTAGTATTACTCTGGCCTAAGATAGCTTGAAAATGATTAATGAATGCCTGGCCAACTTCCTCCCCTTGAACCCATTGCCCATTATGGTCCCTGACAGACAAAATTCTACCCTTACTTTGTTTGCTCTTCACCATCCTATGAAAGAATTTAGTATTTTGGTCCCCCTCACTTAGCCATTGAGTTTTGGCTTTCGGTTTAAGGAATAACTCCTCATCTAAAGCAGCCTCCTTGTAGGCTGCCAAGTACACCTGCTCCTATTCCCTCAGAATATCATTTTCGGGATCATTTACAACACTAGCTTGGATAACAGCAAGCTCTTTCTCGAGAGCTTTAACCTTCTCAAACAGATTTCCTTACTCATATTTCAGCTTCCGAATGGGATTTTTTAACAATTTGAGCTTAGAGACAACTGAGTACATAGGGAAACTAGCAATCTCAGTCTCCCACACTCGTTGAACAGTAGGAAGAAACTCCTTTTTCCTAACCAAATAATTAGCAAACCTAAATGGCCTGGGTTTCTGTTTACGGATCTCTGGGATGGCTAACACAATTGGAGTGTGATCCGACACTGAGAAGGGGAGGAATTGGGCAAACGCCATAGGAAACTTGAGCCTAAACATCTCATTAGTCACAGCCCTATCCAGCTTCTGTAAAAGGCCATTAGCCTTCCTAGGGATCTTATTCCAAGTATACTTAAGACCATCCATGCAAAGGTCCTCTACTTCAATGTCATAAAAACAATCTTTAATCTCCTCCATGCTTGAGGTAATCTGGGCAGTCCCAAATGATCGCTCAGAAGGATCCAAAATAGCATTGAAATCACCTAGAAGGGCCCAAGGCGCATTACCTACTACATTTTTGTGGTAGCATAACGCATCCCAGCAATGTCTACGAGGGGCCATTCTGTGATGAGCATACACAAACAAACAGTGTATGTCCACATATCTTTCAAGAGAGTGAATAATACAATGCATCACTTAGGGATGTTCTTAAATAACATTCAAAGTCACAACATTAGGGTTCCACCTAGTGATAATTCTAGTGTTGCCATCACACACAACAGCATTAGAGTCCCACTCCCAACTACTAAAGATTCTATTACAAACCTTTGGCAGTTTCTCCTTAGACAAGTGAGTCTCTAAAATCTCAAGCACATTAATATCACCTCTAGCAATCTGAGACATAACTTGATTTTGATGAAAGGAGTTGGAAAGCCCCCTAATGTTCCAAGCCTTTATCTTCACCCCCATTAATTATTATGCTTTGCGTTTGTCCTCTTAACCGATGGGTCACAACTTGACCCCCCCCTTCTTTTCTTTATCTAGAAATGAAGCCATCTGACTATCATCCAATTCCACATCCTCCACACAATACTTAGGATCAATGTTCATAGCCTTGACTTGATCATGGAAAAAATCCCAATCTCCCTGCTCCCAATTGAGTTGATCTGCAGCTCGAACAGCCTTAAACTTTATCAATCTGTTAGTGATTGCCCATTTCTGGGCATCAGTGATTCCATAGTCCACAGACTCATCATCCAATTCCACATCAACCATATCAACCTGTTTGTACGCTTCTGTTCCTGAAAGGTAACCTTCCTCCCCGCATACCCATATTTCCTATGCTTAATAGTAACAAAGCCCTCATTATTAGCCTCTTGATCAATATTGTTATCTTTATTCTTTTGAGCAGCTTTCTCTGCAGCTGCTTTATTTTCTTCAGACCTAGGCCCAACTCTACATGATTGGTACGAGTGACTAAACACCTTGCAATGGCTATAGACAGGGGGTTTCCACAGATACGCTACATCCAATTTTACCACTTGAGGGGGTCTCATATTAATTGATGGGAACTCAACTTCAACCTGATTAGGAAGCTTTTGTGCGGCTTCCACTTCCACTAGGACTCGCGCATAACCTATATTCCCCACCCGACTCTGGCACCTTTCTTTCGTGACTCTATCCATAAGGAGAGGACACCCTATTCCACTCATAAGCTTACTCAATCCCTTTCCTGTCCACAACTCCATAGGTACATTATGAACTATCACCCATAAGGGAATGGATGATGGTTCAATCTTTTGTAAACATAATCTCGGTTTCGTTTTTTGAAGCAGGATAGGTTATTATTAACCAGCCATGGGGCATTAGCCAAAACCTCATCCATACCCTTCTCACTCTAAAACTTGAAATAATAGTATCCTATTGTGCTTTTAGAAATTGCATCAATATCATACACCCTCCACAACCTCCTAAGAGTCGAATTAACAACATTAAAATCCATGGATGTTCCTAAGAAGTACCCATAGAGACATAAGGTAAACTTAGAAGCCGAATACAAGATATCCTCAGTTGAGATGACAAACCTTTTTCCTCTGTCTGGAGTATCTACTAGTGGAATGTATTCCAGCCTAGTCTCCTCACTCGCATTGTTCATCCTAATTTTACCTTCATAAGACATTTTACCATTTTTATGATTTTCCTAGACGTTCACAGGAGTGCTACTTCCTTGCCCTTGGGTCCTAGCCTTCAAATTCAGCTCTGCCTGGTTGGTGACAGGGTGTTGTGCTTGTATCTCCCTTCCTGTTAACCGCCTGCCATCACTTTCAGCTTCTTCATTATTGTCCGATTCCACCACACCTTCTATTATCATTTCCGTGTCTACAGGGTTCACCCTTCATTCAATCGATGACGGGAAACCAGAAATGGATGCACCAAATTGACTTCAACGTGCAGTTCCTCTCTGCTCAGAGCAATTGTGGCCATGACAACTCCATTTTCGACCTTCGAGAGGCACACCCACATTATCGGATCATACTCACCCCCTGCTGCATCAACCTCACCTTCCTGTGGCTTCTTCATCTCACTTTCAATGTCTACTTGAGGATCCAATCCCCCTTCCACAAACTTCTTGATGTTCAGATCAATAATTGAGGCCTTATCCTTCTTAACTGGTTGATTACCAGTCACTTCCTTCTGTTTTTTTGACTTCGAGTTCACTGCCAAATGTGGAAAGATTCGCTTCCCTGCTCCTAGTTCTAGCAATGGGTAGTCTTTAGGGTTAGGAGGTTCATCCAAATTCATATTACAGTCATTTGAACGATTCATAATCCCTTTAAAAACCTAATGGAAAATCAATTGAAGTTCTGGCAGTAATGGGAAGCTAACAGTGACAGTGAGAAAACCCTAGAGACATTGGCATCAATTTATGCATCATTTGTATCAGCTGTAGCTAATTTTGATGCAAAATATTGATTTGTGAATCCACAGAAGAAGGGTTCACAACAGCAGGAGAATAGGAAGCAGGAGTCACCACAGAATAAGAAGGTTATGTACCAAGAATGGATGGTCTAGGAGAATCAGATAGAGGTGAAGACAATCGAAGAGATGGATGGGAGTTAGATCTTATTGAACTATTAGCCGAAGATATATTTTCCTTCTTTGATTTCTTCATCTTATTGGGAAGATTTATTTTTGATGAAGAAACCTATTCAGCTTTCAATTTTTCAGAATTCAGTTTATCTATAGCTTTCTCCAATGGAGTTTTTGTCCAGCAGGTTTTCAGTAGTGTGATTGTACTTGAAACACTTCAGACAAGCAGGAGATAGAGAAGAATAGTTGCGGACGAAAGGCTGATTAACCTTCATTATTGGATATGGTGGTGAGGATGAGAAGGAGGGAATCTGATATCAATCATGGGCCTCTTTCATTTGTCAAGGCAGGCAACATGATTATCATAGGTTTCAACAAGAATTGTACCTTCCGAACTTTGAGTAGAGCTCATGGTTGGAGCAATCTCAGTTTGTTCAGAAGAATTATTGTTATGACCACTTTCAAAATGTGTTTCTTCCAGTTTTTCCACGTTGGTTTCAGTGGGATAAACAGACGTAGGAAACTTTCTAGGTTGGTACACTCTTGGAGGTGTGCTTTTATGGATGGAATTTCATCAGGGAGAAAGGTAGGGGAGATGGGTTCAGAATCAGTGTCACACCCCGAGCCGGCGGGACGGATCGAATTCCCCGCCGGGCGGAAGGTTCTCGGGGTGCGATATCGTGAGTGATAATCGTGATGATCAGATTGTTTACATAACATCAACATTGAGAATAACTAAAGCACAATAAAGCATTAAACTAGGATTACAAAGTTAAATTAGAAATGTCAATGTTTGATAATTTAACTAAGTAAACCTATCAAAAGAATCAAATGTTACTATCTTGTATATGTACAAGATATCAAAAGTGACTTGCATCCATTAACAAAATATGTGCTTTTCAAAAGTCTACTAGGTCCTCTATCTGGGCAACCTAGCATGCAATCCTGAGCTTTAGCCTAATCCTGTGCATCACCTGAGAAAGCATGTAAGAAAACAAAGTCAACACAATGGTTGGTGAGTTCATATAGTTTATTTGTTGAAAAATAGCTTTAGCAAACCTCTTTCGGTAACACCCTTAATCTCATCAACATCACATGTAATATCCAATTCGGTATGCTTATATATAGGTCATACGAAAGGGTCGAGCCTACAACCCACCCAGACGCCATCCCACCACATACTAAACAAAATATGACATTGTTGTTAATGATAATTAAGCATTTTACCTACCATTCAATCCAGTCTTCATCATAGCTTTAGTGTACTGTTTAAAAGTTTACAAGTTTATGGCATTCATGTATATTAGCTTCAAAGTAAGTTGTACAAGCACCATTGTTTCACAAATCATAGTTTAGCTTTCCCCAATCTCATGTGTGGGTACAAGCTTTGCTCTAGCAATGTTTAGCATTTACGTAGCCCACGTCTAGATACAAGCTTTGCTCTAGCAATGTTTAGCCATTACGTATCTCATGAATTGGTTTGGGCTTAGCATCCGAATAGTCTAGCGTTTACGTATCTCATATATGCAGATACAAGCCTTTCTCTAGCAATGTTTGGCAATTACGTATCTCATATATAGACACAAGCTGTGCACACACATAGTTTAGCATTTATATATCTCATATATGCAGACACAAGCCTTGCTCTAGCAATGTTTGGCATTTACGTATCTCATATATAGATAAAAGCTTAGCATTCTCATAGTTTAGCTTTCACGTATCTCAGTGCATGGGTACAAGCTTTGCTCTTGCAATGTTTAGCAATTACGTAGCCCATGAATAGATACACGCTTAGCATTTAGCATACAATCATAGCTTTGAGCATTTACTTTCAAGTATTATCATAGAGTTTATAGCATGAGCATTGAGCATATCATCTGAGAATAGAGTTTATAGCCTAAGCATCGAGCATATGGTTTAAGCATAGAGTTTATAGCATAAGCATCAAGCATATAGTTTAAGTCTTAGTCTCTAGCTTCCTATAAGAGTTACAAGCTTAAGCATCAGTATACGCATCATGAATAAGTGTAAAGCATTTAATAAACATTTCAATAATTATTTAAAATGTATAACATGCTTCTTAGTCCCGAGGTAAAAACAAATATGTTTGAAAAGGGACAAATGAACTCACCTTGTGTGTGAAGTGGTTGACTAAGTATAAATAAGAATACGCGCGCTCGTTGTTGCGTTTGTGGTAGTATTCACGATCCTGTATTGATTTTAGGTTGTTGTAAATTATAAATACAAGTCGTAGTGATTTGCGTGTGTGTATGTGTTAGCCCTAGAGTTGGCTAACACTTGTCTCGGTCTTCATTCGGCCCTAAGGTATTTGTTATAGTTTAGCACGTAATGACATTGATTTCATGTTTCACTTGCCTTAACCATAATGTATGTAGTGAGTTGACCTCCAAGAGAATGATAGTTGGCTAAAAACAAAATCTAGTTTCATTTATGTAATTAATTTATACTTGAAATGATAATTTTCTAGGTTTTTGTTAATTTGTCTACACTTGTCACCATCTTGTATTAAAACACATGATTACTAATCCTATTTCCCATGCATGCCATTATTAACACTTTACTCAAATGTTTGGCTGCATTTTAACTCATTGGGCCGATCTATGAATCTTGGGCCGAATGTTAGATATGAGAGCCCAATTAAACAAAGTGGGCCGAATAGTCTTTTGGGCTGAGAAAGGGTGTGGGCTAAATGTGATGATGTGGACCACTATTGGGCCAAGTGTGTACCGGTTGGGTTGAATAAAGGGGTTTGGGCCAGAGTGTCTATACTGGGCCGACCCAGGGCTTAGTTTCGATATCATCAGTAGCTCGACCAGCGTAGGTTCGTTGATGAACAGCTAGGTTCGGCTAGGTGGTTGTCTACTCAAGGGTTCGGTTCATTAGGCTCATGGTTTGTAGGTTCGTACATCATTCATCAGATTCGGCTAGTGATAGATTCATGACCATGTAGGTTCGGTAGCCATTGCTAGGTTTGGCGGAGTCTTAAGGTTCGCAACAAGATTCGGTGATAGAGACAGGTTCGGCTGGTTCACAGGTTCGTGGCGTCTCCCATAGGTTCGGCCAGCTTCAAGCGCATGTAGGGTTTGCGGAAGAGCATGGAAGGTTCGTCCTACTCCTGGGTTCGGCTGAAGCAGGAGGGTTCGGTGGTTGGTGGTGTACAGCAGGTTCGTGAATTTCATGAAAAAGGTTCATGGTGTATAGCTTCAACCCGAAGGTTCACGTATCGGGGGTTCGGTGATGATGATGCAGGTTCGTCCTCCACGAACCTGTTCATCCATGTCCTTCCTCGAGCTGTTGCAATACGGTTCCTATGGTGATGTTATGCCATGATGATGTTTCGAGATCGTGTGGTCCAAGGGGAAAGATGGTTAGCCGGCTGGAGTGTGATGAAACAAAGGGGTTACGAAAACCCTATTTTTCCATGTTATTCCTAGCTCCATACCTCTAATTCGGCTGGACAAACGTTCGGATCGGTTGTACATCTGTGTAGAGGGTGTTGAGAGCTTCGCGTGGACACCAAAAACACAAGATTTCACCAACAATTGAAGGAGTTATGATGATTTGAAGCCTTGAACTTCTAGAGAGAGAGATGACGGTTATGATAGCTAGAGAGAGAGATGAGATGAAATAAATGAAGGAGATGGTTTCATTTAGGGTTTATATACCCCGTGGGTGTTCGGGTTCGTTTCGGTTGCTCGGTTCTTGTTTTCGTCGTGTTTCCGGCACGTTACGCGCGTGTTTTATAACTTAACTAGAGAGATTTTATTTTCAAATGTTTGGAAGGTGGTTATTCCTAGTAAATGTCTTAAATTCGTTTTTCTTGAATTATTTATCGTGATTAATTATTTTACGCGTTTCGTATGCTCTTTCGCGTATTTTATGTATTTTAATTAAAATAACTTTATTTTTAAACTTCTAAAAGATTGTGATTCCTAATCATTATTTAATGTTTAACTTTCTTTAATTATTTTCGTTCGTTTCGTCGTTTGTTTTTGTTTCGTCAGAACGTGTCACCTTCGCGCATATTCGTTCGAATCGTCACCCGAACGAGCACGACGTCGGTTTCACTTTCTGATTCTTGTTTTCTAATTTTCAGTCATCATTTCAGAACGTTAAACTTTCGGATTTAGTCGTACAGATCGTCACCTATACGAATAATACGTCTGTTTAGCATTCTGCAACAATAACCGTTATAGTTTTGTTCTGTTTAACCTCGCATACGTATATACATAATAGCATTAAAGCAAGAATCTGTGTGTCAGTTCTGTGTTGTCTGATGTGTTTCTGACTATTAAACCATGACGTTTAAATCAGATTTCAGAACGATAGCATAATAGTTTTGTGTCAAGCATCAAGTGTCAATAGCATATACATAGTTTCACGTAGTGGGTACCCGAGTTACTGTGTAAGTTCCTGTAGAGATCACTGTTCCGGCAACGTGTCCGGCACTGATGTTACAGTCTCCCCTTGTTAGAGAAATTTCGTCCCGAAATTTAAGAATCGTTATCCGGTACGACTTCCTCCGTAAACAGTTGGGGATACTTGAGCTTCATGTGATCTTCGCATTCCCAAGTAAACTCAGGTCCGCGCTTTGAGTTCCAACGAACCTTGACAATCGGGATACGGCTTCGCCTGAGTTGTTTAACCTTGCGATCCATAATCTCCAAAGGTTCTTCAACAAAGTGTAAGTGTTCATCCAATTGAATTTCTTCAACTGATATGACGAGCGATTCATCAACTAAGCATTTCTTCAAGTTTAAGACGTGAAACACGTCATGCACATCACTAAGTTCATCCGATAGTCTAAAGTCTGTACGCCACAGGACCAATACGTTCAACAATCTCGAAAGGTCCAACATACCATGGTGTTAGTTTGCCTTTCTTTGCAAAACGGACTACGCCTTTCCATGGGGATACCTTTAGCATGACTCGGTCTCCCACTTGAAATTCCAACGGCTTGCGCCATTTATCGGCGTAGCTCTTTTGTCTGCTTCGAGTTGCTTGCAGTCATTGTTATATCTGAGCAATTTTTTCTGTAGTTTCTTGAATGAGTTTTGGCCCTGTTATTAGATTATCTCCCACTTCAGACCAACAGATAGGTGATCGACACTTTCGACCATAGAGAGCCTCGAACGGTGCACATTCGATGCTGCTATGATAGTTGTTGTTGTAGGAGAATTCGATCAGTGGCAAATGAGAATCCCAATTCCCACCGAAGTCTAGAACACAAGTTCTCAACATGTCCTCCAAGGTCTGTATAGTACGTTTGCTCTGACCATCCGTTTGTGGATGGTAAGCTGTACTCAGATTTAAGTGTGTCCCCAGAGATTTCTGCAATGATTGCCAGAACCTTGATGTGAATCTGTTATCACGATCTGAGATGATAGACAATGGCACACCGTAGCGTACCACTATCTCATTGATGTAGAGTCTTGCCAATTTATCCATCATGTAAGTCTCACGCATTGGCAAGAAATGAGCAGATTTGGTTAATCGGTCAACGATAACCCAAATAGTGTCATGACCACTAGAAGTGCGGGGTAGCTTGGTGACAAAGTCCATAGCTATTTGTTCCCACTTCCAAAGTGGAATTTCAAGCTGTTCGAGTAAGCCTGATGGCTTCTAGTGTCCCGCCTTCACTTTGGCACACGTAACGCATCGACCAACGTACACAGCTATGTCTTTCTTCATACCCGGCCACCAATAAAACGCCCGTAAGTCTTGGTACATTTTATCAGCACCGGGATGCACAGAGTACTTGGACTTGTGTGCTTCATCAAAAATAAGCTTTCTCAATTCATCCACTGCAGGAATCCATACCCGATCCTTGTAGTAGATGATTCCATCAGGCTTTGTTTTAAATTGCTTTTCTGCTCCACGATCTAGTTCTTTCATCAACTTTCCTCGTTCAGTAGCCTCTTGTTGTGCTTGTATAATGTTTTCATGTAAGCTTGTCTGCACTGTCATCCCCATTGCTCTGACGCATAAGGGTTTGACCCGTTCCATCCGACTCAAGGCGTCAGCTACTACGTTTTCCTTGCCCAGATGGTACTTGATTACACAATCGTAATCATTCAGAAGTTCAACCCAACGTCGTTGTCGCATGTTGATGATACTTGCAGTGAGTACACTGAGGATGCACTCCAACATAATTCTTGGGTGCAGTATTAGCAGGTACAGCAGGAGCTTGTCTCAGAGGAGCGGCCATCGCATAGTTCTTGATGACCTTTTGCCTTTTCTTTTGGTGGTACTCAGGCTTTTTTGTTGATTCCTCCTTAGCTTTTCCCGATTCTTTCTTCAAAACTCCTGACTTCACCATTACGTCAGTGAGTTTGGCTGATAGGGAGATGGCTGACTCTAGAGTAGCAAGGTTTGCAGCTAGTACGATGCTTTGTACGCAGAAGGGTAATCCTACCACATATCTGTCGATCAGCTTCTCCAGTGTTGGCAGCATTTCTGGCACCAAAGCTACCAGTTCATGATAGCGAGTAGTGAAAGTCATGTGATCAGCTCCCTTCATCACATGGTTTAAGAGTTCCACTTCCAGCTTTTGTAGCTCATGCTTGGGGCAGAATTCGTTCCTCAAGAGGATTTTGAAATCTGACCAGGGCATTGCCAGTGCTTCATCTCTACCTCTAGCCCTGATCTGGGAGTTCCACCATGTTAAAGCTCGCTTGCTAAAAGATCCAGCCGCATAGCGAACTTTATGATGTTCTGGACAACTACTTATGTCCAGGGTGGTCTCCATCTTTTCCAGCCATTGGATCAGTCCAACAGCTCCTTCAACACCAGTAAAACTGGGCGGCTTGCATCCCACAAATGACTTGTAGGAGCAGTTAGAAGTAGTGCCAGTGTTTCCACTAGCTTCCCCCGTAGTGTGACCAGAATTGTTGCCGTGGCCTTGAATCCTGTTTATCATCTCTAGGATGACATCCTTCAGTTGGTTCGTCAGTTGGCTGCTCAGAGGTGTTGCCAAAGCAACGGTAACAGGATCGAGAGCTGGTGGTGCATTCGGGTTAGGAGGAGGATTAAGTGGAGGAGGAGGTGGCAATGGTGAATCAGGTGGTGTAGGGGTTGATGAGTGAGGTGCAGAGGCCTGTGGAGTCGGTTGTCTTCTAGGCGGCATTCTGACCATAACCAAAAGGATATTGGTTAGTGCAGTGATCGAATGCAGAAGACACAATGCAAACCTAAATATTATCTTCTCTGCATGAGGGTCCCTAATTTATAGTCTAGGCCAAACCGTTCAAGTAAATGACCTATTATTCTCTATAACCTTGAGCTCTGATACCAATCTGTCTCACCCCGAGCCAGCGGGACGGATCAACTTCCCTGCCGGGCGGAAGGTTCTCGGGGTGCGATATCGTGAGTGATAATCTTGATGATCAGATTGTTTACATAGCATCAACATTGAGAAAAACTAAAGCACAATAAAGCATTAAACTAGGATTACAAAGTTAAATTAAAAATATCAATGTTTGATAATTTAACTAAGTAAACCAATCAAAAGAATCAAATGTTACTATCTTGTATATGTACAAGATATCAAAAGTGACTTGCATCCATTAACAAAATATGTGCTTTTCAAAAGTCTACTAGGTCCTCTATCTGGGCAACCTAGCATGCAATCCTGAGCTTTAGCCTAATCATGTGCATCACCTGATAAAGCATGTAAGAAAACAAAGTCAACACAATGGTTGGTGAGTTCATATAGTTTATTTGTTGAAAAATAGCAAACCTCTTTCAGTAACAACCTTAATCTCATTAACATCACATGTAATATCCAATTCGGTATGCTTATATATAGGGCATACGAAAGGGTCGAGCCTACAACCCGCGCAGACGCCATCCCACCACATACTAAACCACATATCACATTTTTGTTAATGATAATTAAGCATTTTACCTACCATTCAATCCTGTCTTATTCATAGCTTTAGTGTACTGTTTAATAGTTTACAAGTTTATGGCATTCATGTAGATTAGCTTTAAAGTAAGTTGTACAAGCACCATTGTTTCACAAATCATAGTTTAGCTTTCCCCAATCTCATGTGTGGGTACAAGCTTTGCTATAGCAATGTTTAGCATTTACGTAGCCCACGTATAAATACAAGCTTTGCTCTAGCAATGTTTAGCCGTTACGTATCTCATGAATTGGTTTGGGCTTAGCATCCGAATAGTCTAGCGTTTACGTATCTCATATATGCATATACAAGCGTTGCTCTAGCAATGTTTGGCAATTACGTATCTCATATATAGACACAAGCTGTGCACACACATAGTTTAGCATTTACATATCTCATATATGCAGACACAAGCCTTGCTCAAGCAATGTTTGGCATTTACGTATCTCATATATAGATAAAAGCTTAGCATTCTCATAGTTTAGCTTTCACGTATCTCAGTGCATGGGTACAAGCTTTGCTCTAGCAATGTTTAGCAATTACGTAGCCCATTAATAGATACACGCTTAGTATTTAGCATACAATCATAGCTTTGAGCATTTACTTTCAAGTATTAGCATATAGTTTGAGCATATTGTCTGTAACATTAGCATCGAGCATATAGTCTGAGCATCGAGTTTATAGCATGAGCATTGAGCATATCGTCTGAGCATAGAGTTTATAGCATGAGCATTGAGCATATCGTCTAAGCATAGAGTTTATAGCCAAAGCATCGATCATATGGTTTAAGCATAGAGTTTATAGCATAAGCATCAAACATATAGTTTAAGTCTTAGTCTCTAGCTTCCCGTATAAGAGTTACGAGCTTAAGCATTAGTATACGCATCATGAATAAGTGTAAAGCATTTAATAAACATTTCAATAATTATTTAAAATGTATAACATGCTTCCAATTCCCGAGGTAAAAACAAATATGTTTGAAAAAGGACAAATGAACTCACTTTGTGTGTGAAGTGGTTGACTAAGTATAAATAAGAATACGCACGCTCGTTGTTGTGTTTGTGGTAGTATTCACGATCCTGTATTGATTTCAGGTTGTTGTAAATTATAAATACAAGTCGCAGTTATTTGTGTGTGTGTATGTGTTAGCCCTAGAGTTGGCTAACACTTGTGAGTCTCGGTCTTCTTTCGGCCCTAAGTTACTTGTTATAGTTTAGCACATAATGACATTGATTTCATGTTTCACTTGCCTTAACCATAATGTATGTAGTGAGTTGACCTCCAAGAGAATGATAGTTGTCTAAAAACAAAATCTAGTTTCATTTATGTAATTAATTTATACTTGAAATGATAATTTCTAGGTTTTTGTTAATTTGTCTACACTTGTCACCATCTTGTATTAAAACACATGATTACTAATCCTATTTCCCATACATGCCATTATTAACACTTTACTCAAATGTTTGGTTGCATTTTAACTCATTGGGCCGATCTCTGAATCTTGGGCCGAATGTTAGATATGTGAGCCCAATTAAACAAAGTGGGCCGAATAGCCTTTTGGGCCGAGAAAGGGTGTGGGCTGAATGAGATGATGTGGACCACTGTTGGGCCAAGTGTTTGCTGGTTGGGTTGAATAAAGGGGTTTGGGATGGAGTGTCTATGCTGGGCCGACCCAGGGCTTAGTTTCGATATCATCAGTAGTTCGACCAGCTTAAGTTCGTTGATGAGCAGCTAGGTTCGGCTAGGTGGTTGTCTACTCAAGGGTTCGGTTCATTAGGCTCGTGGTTCGTAGGTTCGTACATCATTCATCAGGTTCAGCTAGTGATAGCTTCATGGCCATGTAGGTTCGGTGGCCATTGCTAGGTTCGGCTGGTTCACAGGTTCGTGGCGCCTCCCATAGGTTCGGCCAGCTTCAAGCGCATGCAGGGTTCTCGGAAGAGCATGGGAGGTTCGTCTTACTCCTGGGTTCGGCTGAAGCAGGAGGGTTCGGTGGTTGGTGGTGTACAGCAGGTTCGTGAATTTCATGAGAAAGGTTCGTGGTGTATAGCTTCAACCCGAAGGTTCGCGTATCGGGGGTTCGGTGATGATGATGCAGGTTCGTCCGCCACGAACCTGTTCATCCTTGTCCTTCTCCGATCTGTTTCAATACGGTTCCTATGGTGATGTTATGCCATGATGATGTTTCGAGATCGTGTGGTCCAAGGGGAAAGATGGTTAGCCGGCTGGAGTGTGATGAAACAAAGGGGTTACGAAAACCCTATTTTTCCATGTTATTCCTAGCTCCATACCTCTAATTCGGCTGGACAAACGTTCGGATCGGTTGTACATCTGTGTAGAGGGTGTTGAGAGCTTCGCGTGGACACCAAAAACACAAGATTTCACCAACAATTGAAGGAGTTATGATGATTTGAAGCCTTGAACTTCTAGAGAGAGAGAGATGACGGTTATGATAGCTAGAGAGAGATGAGATGAAATAAATGAAGGAGATGGTTTCATTTAGGGTTTATATACCCCGTGGGTGTTCGGGTTCGTTTCGGTTGCTCGGTTCTCGTTTTCGTCGTGTTTCCGGCACGTTACGCGCGTGTTTTATAACTTAACTAGAGAGATTTTATTTTCAAATGTTTGGAATGTGGTTATTCCTAGTAAATGTCTTAAATTCGTTTTTCTTGAATTATTTATCGTGATTAATTATTTTACGCGTTTCGTATGCTCTTTCGCGTATTTTATGTATTTTAATTAAAATAACTTTATTTTTAAACTTCTAAAAGATTGTGATTCCTAATCATTATTTAATGTTTAACTTTCTTTAATTATTTTTGTTCGTTTCGTCGTTTGTTTTTGTTTCGTCAGAACGTGTCACCTTCGCGCATATTCGTTCGAATCGTCACCCGAACGAGCACGACGTCGGTTTCACTTTCTGATTCTTGTTTTCTAATTTTCAGTCATCATTTCAAAACGTTAAACTTTCAGATGTAGTCGTACAGATCGTCATCTATACGAATAATTCGTCTGTTTAGCATTCTGCAACAATAACAGTTATCGTTTTGTTCTGTTTAACCTCGCATACGTATATACATAGTAGCATTAAATCAAGCATCTGTGTGTCAGTTCTGTGTTGTCTGATGTGTTTCTGACTGTTAAACCATGAGGTTTAAATCAGATTTCAGAACGATAGCATAATAGTTTTGTATCAAGCATCAAGTGTCAATAGCATATACATAGTTTCACGTAGTGTGTACCTGAGTTACTGTGTAAGTTCCTGTAGAGATCACTGTTTCGGCAACGCATCCGGCACTGATGTTACAATCAGTCTCATTTATTTTATTGTCAATTGGGGTATAGTCCTCAGGATGACTAGTGTGATTGTACCCGATTCTGAACTTAGCCTTACTGTGAACTTGCTTACTCAAAAGCATTTTGAATCCTTTGCAGGATGCAACCCACTTGTCATAGCTGATTTTGGTTTGAGACAATTCATCTCTACAGGCTGCATATTTTTCATTTTGCAAGTCAACTAGAGCTTGTAGGTTGGATTTTTCAGTCTTTAATATAGAAATTTGACTGTCTTTATTTTTTATTAATTTTTCTACTTCAGAGTTTTTATTATCTAGCAGTTGCTCCAACTCATGATTTTGTTGTTGAAGCAACATGTTGGCTTTCTTTATTTTTGCAAAAGCCTCAATACACGCATCGGTGCATAGTTTTTCCAAAGTAGAAGAAGATACATGCGCATCAGGAGTGTCTGCTACAGGTTGATCAGAAGGAGTATGATTGTCACTAACAGCCATGAGAGCAAATTCTGTTGGTTCAGAGGTGATGAGGGCATAGCCTACATCTTCAGGCAGACTGCTCCAGTCTACGTAGTCTTGGGTGAAAAGAGCTGGTTGACTAGAAGAAGAGGACTGGACAGCAGGGCCTGGTACATTTATTTGTGAAGAGGATGGTGCAACTATTTGAAGAGGGGCAGGAGTGAGCTGATACATGCTACCATTGACAGCTTGTACGTATTGTACATTGGTAGAAGGAGAGTTTTGTACAATGTGTGCTGACTCCTGAGAATTATTGTGCCTTCTGAAAGATGAGGAAGAAGAAGAAAAAGAAAAAGGTGCTGAAGAAGTATGTGAGTGTGTGTTTGGGAAGGTCACATACGGTGAAGAGTTAGAGTTGGAAACATTTTTGCATTCCCTGGCAAAGTGTCGAGTGCCATGACACCTATAGCATTGGACCTTAGCCTTATTTAGGCCAATCCTGGTTTTCCCATGAATACCAGGAAATTTTCTTCATGTCCTCTTGTAGAACTTATTCGTTCTTATGCTCAAAAGGGCTAGTTGATGAAGAATGTCCATCTCTTCCAAGTCATCACTTGGAACCCGACGGAGATCATCCATGATAAATCATAGATGCTCAGAGATAGGGAAAAAGGTCATCACAAGAAGTTATGTCTATGTAATCATCATAACCCTGATCATTTGTCTTAGAGTTATGACTGAAAAGAACTGTGTTCCCTTGAGCGTACTCTTCAGTTGATTTACCAAACTTTATTAGTTTTCGTTTTTGGTCAATTTCTCGGTCAAAGGTGGGCAACTTACCATGGAGTTGGGTAAGTGAGAGTTTGCCGAAGTTAGGAGAAGATCTCATGACAATGGAATAAGTTTCCCATTTACCAGGAAGAGATCTCAAGAAACAATTAAGAACAGAGATAGGAGGTACACTTGACCAGCTAATTTTAGTTCACATAAGAAAGAAGTGAACCGTTCAAACTGCTGAGTCGGTGACTCATTATTTAGTTGGCAGAATGTCTCATATTGTTGAGCTAATATCTCCCTGGTATTAGCCACAGCATCGTCGGTACCACCGAATTGCTCTTTTAGAGCATCCCACCAGTCTTTAGCAGACTCGTGGTGAAGAAGACCATAGTATATTTCATTAGGGAGGGCCATAGACAGTTGAGCATGTTCCTTGGCTTCAAGCTCTAACTTCTGGTAGTCTTCTTCGGCATAATTCCGAGGATCCTTAGGGACATGGTCTTCAGTCTCTGTGTCCAGGACCATTGGTTTATGAGGTCTGAACATGGCAGACTTCCAACATCATGTATGATTATTAGACAGAAAATGTAACATCCGTCTCTGCCAAATGTTATATTGATGCCTAACCAAGATTGGTGGCTTTGTGGCAGAACCGGTGTTATGGGGGTCTAAGGTGACTTTTTCTGCCATGGGTTCACAAACAGTTATGAGTAAATCAAAGAGTGATGAGTTCTCAAAGTAGTTTGTTAGAATGATATTTGAACACAGTTTAGCTCAAAACCAAACTCCTGCAGATTTAGAAAGACAATAGAAAGACAGAAGAGACAGAACACAGAAAACTAAACAACAAGATATCAACGAGAGCTTTGAGTTTTAGTCTTGAAGGTTAAACCAAGACTAAGGACGAGGCTTTGATACCAATTGTTGAACAGACAGAAACCCAAGGAGAAGTTGTTTCACCAGGAACAAAGGCTTTAGAAACTTAGTCAAAGCTTTGGTATTAGCTCCCTCTAAAATTTTGCACAAAGTTATTTTCGTTATTTAGCTTCTTGCTTTGAAAGAGAGAAAAGAACAGACATAAAGCACAAGGAATTTTGAGGGAAGTAATTCAATTTACTCAGAGAATGTTAGGACTTAAATACCCAACATTCTGAGATACAAGACAAGAAATAATAAAACAAATAGCTGACACTATTACAGACACTGAATCAACAGACTAGTACAAATACAAAATCAACAACAACGGAAACAAGAGTCTTCAGGAGTCTTCAGGTCTTCCGAGGTTGAAGTAGTTGTGCTGATGTTCAGTGGTTATTCTTTCGAAAGATGATCATCGGAAGCTGATTAAACAATCAGTTATTTCGGAATAGTAGATTGTCTCCCGAGTCATTTGATGTCTTCCAATGCAGTGGTTGTCTTCCGAAGGTGTCATAGTCACCTAGTCTCTTCTGAGGTAGATAAGTTCAGCAGTAATTCTTTTTGGCGAATCTTCTGTTGTTGATCTTCCAGTGCTGAAGCAGTTCTTCAATCAGAAGAGCTTCAGTGGTTTGCATCAGTCCTTATTTTCCAACAGATGGGTACCCAAACCATAACAGGTTTAGGTACAGATTAAACAACTTGCGAACCCCTTTAGGTTTGACTGATTTGGCCTTAACAATTATCGGCCTTGCACCACTGCCATGGTCAACTGGTTTTAAAGGTGGTTTCATTGGGGGATTGTTTTTCCACTGTGACTTGATTTTAGTTTTAGAAGACTTTGATTTATTTTTTTTTTTGAAAACCATATTGATTTTGTTTAACTGATTTGGCCTTCTTGGCAATGGAAGGCTTCTGAGGTGTCACCCTAGGCTCTGAGGATTGGTCAGTCCTCATTGATTTGATAGTAGGTTTAGCCTTGGGTGTGACCTTTTGATTCTTCCCATAGAAGAATTCAGTAGGTATGTGCACACAATTTATAGCAATGTAGCCTGGTCTACCACATGAAAATCAACATACCTTCTCATGAAATTCCTTAGGGTCAAAAGGTTTTACATCACAATTACTATGACCAGTGGAAGAACTTGTAGAGGCTGGTTCCAATCACCCAATTTGAACAAAAGGTTCACAGTTAGGGTTCAACTTTGAACCTGCCTCTTTGGTGATTGTGGAATGACCCTTGTACTCCTGCTGCCAAGAAGAAGAAAATGATTCCAAAATAACATCATTCTTAACAAAAGTAGAATTAAAGCTTTTAGACATCTCATTAGGTTTGATTTTAATTTGATCAAATCTTCCAACAAAATCAATTTTTGGAATAAAAGGTGATGTTCTAAATGATGTTGAACACTCTATGCTCCTCTCAGCACTTATTTCTTCAATCATCCCCCTCAAACCTGTATCATTTAATCTATCTGCACACACCTCAGAATCATTAGAAATATTGGGGCTAATCTCAACTAGATCTGCTGTTAAAGGAACTGGTTTGCTAGAACAAGCGGTGAAATCAAACCTTTGGTCGGATTTCAACAACAGATCATCAACAGATATGTTGATATTGGGCATGATGGAGTAGTTGTGGTTAAACAGAGGTTTCACCTTAGTAAAACCAATCCCAATTTTTACATTTCTCCTGCACTGGACATCAATCATATTGGCCACCGCAGTACTAGCATACTCACATTTATCAACTTGAATTTTTGATTTAGACAATTGAGACTTAAGATGCTCCAACTCTGAAGTGAGTACATCTATCCGAAGCCTTGCGTCTCGATTGTTGGACTCTTTATCGCTTAATAATTCTTATATTTGTGAAATATCACGCCTTTCAGCGTCAAGTTTTTTTTTGAAAAATGCTTCATTTTCTAGAAATTCAGAGTTAAAGTGCTTAAGTTTAGTGACCTCCTTGATCAAGCCCTCATTATGAGAACGGTATTTAAAGACTTTATCAATGCAAGAAGTGGAGCAAATATTTTGGGGTACCTCATTCTGTTTCTCATCCACCTCTGCCATAAAAGCATGACTCAGAGTCAGCTCCAATTCCTGCACTTGATCACTCCAATCATAGGAGTCTGTTTCTTGACTCACCAGTGCTTTAGACGTGCTAGCACCTCCTCCAGCAGCAGCAGCAGCCTTCTCATCTGGCTTCTTTTCACCTTCCTTAGCCACCTTTGGCTGTTTGCACTCCCTAGCAAAATGACCGGGCTGGTCACAATTGTAGCATCGCAGCTTTGACTTATCAAAACCCAGTTTCTTCCGTGGATTGTTGCCGAAATTGTTCCTTCCATATTTCTTGATGAATTTCTTGGCACGAAGGACTACCATTGCCATTTGCCACGATATGTCCATTTCCTCAACATCCGCTGGGTTAATCTGCTCTAGGTTATCTTCAGTAAGATTCGCTGGTGCCAACTCTCCAGACTAACATTGGGAACTGAACTAGCTTGCCCTGATGAAAGAAATGCAGTCTCAAATGGAACAGACTGTGGTGAAGGAGCTAGATAATGCTGCAACACGGATGCTTGAAAGTTGATGGCTGACAGAAGAGCAGCATTCTCTGATGCGGGCGCAATGCCCATATAACTGACATGATTGAGGGCTCCTTACTTGTCATCCATGTCACTGGAGTTGATAATTTAGATCAACTCGCTCAGAGAGGTATTGTACATGTCTTTGGTTCTTTATGATTGTGGTGCAATTTGAATTCCAATTGTATGGCAATGAGTTCAAGAGCTTTTTGTTGACCTCTTCTTTGGATACCCCAATCCTAGCACTTGTCATCCCGGTCATTAGATGTGTGAATCGGTTCAGTGGAGCTTCCAATGATTCTCCCTTGATATGGTTAAACATATTGAACATTTGCCTTAGCATATCCTTGCGACTCTCTCGCATGTCTTCATTGCCTTCAAACCTTTCAACTAAAGTAAGGTATGTGTACTTTCACCATTTACTATGTGTAAATGAATTGTGAAATACTATTGTGTGACAACAGGACTATGATAACAATAAACAATTGTATGTGTTTGAATTGTAAATTTAAATACGGAAATACAACAACTCAAGTGAAACCACAGTGTGAAAACAAGTGACAAAACCATATCGGTTGCGATCTGAAATTCACAAATAAGAGAAATCACATGGCCGATAATTCTATGAGAAAACAAGTTGAAACAAGTGTGATTATGTGCAACTAATTGTGTTTAGTTGAGTATGTCAGTGAGGAATCAAATTCAAAACAGAAGTTCAGTATTGTTTCGGAATAGTAAACTGACAGCGTGTTTGCATGGGTGATGATTCGCACAAACATATGTGTGGGATTCACGTTCTGAATGATAACTGAAAAGTAGAAAATAAAAATCAGAAAGTAAAGCCATCGTCGTGTTCGTTCGGGTGACGATTCGAACGAATACGCACGAAGGTGATACGATCTGACGAAACGTAATTAATAAACGATTTCGAGATAATAAAATAAGAAAAATAAATGGAAAATAATTATTAGGAAATACAACCTTAAAATGGTTTTTTGAAAACTATTTAATTAAATTTACGCGAAATACGCATTTACGTTAGTAATCGTAACAAAAACAAAAACCGAACATCCGAAACGAACCCAAATCTAAGTGGGGTATATAAACCCTAAATGAGCCATTTACCCTCATTTATTACACTCATACTCTCTCTAGCTCCAATTTCCGGAACCCCATTCTGTCACTAGAAAAGCATCACTAAATCTATCATATCTCCTTCAATTCTTGCTCAAATCGCTCACATTTGGCATCCACGCAAAGCTCTCGACGTCCTCTACAAGAAAGTACAGTGGATCAGGTGTGAAATCCACTAAGTTGAAGGTAAATCGAGCTGCAACCTTTGAAACTTCTGGGTTTTCCTAGAACCGACTAACAGATCTTGCATTCTAGTTTTCTACACTCAAATCCTCTTAGAAACACATGAAAATGGACTCTACATACTGGGATTATGTTGGAAAGATGACTTGGTTCAGATCTGGATAGTATCGACATAAGCAGCAGCAGTATCGATGGATAAAGGTTCTGCCCATATTAATATCGAGGAACATGTTTAAGTCTTGGGCTTGGTCGAGATTACCAAGATCGGAGGATGATAGTATCGACCATGCTTGAGTCGATACTGATAATATCGACCAATCCAAGTGAAGGGAACCTGAAATCCATCAATATTATTGTCGATATTGTCAAAGCCTTTGAACTTAAACCCCATGTCGATAGTATCGACAGGGTGCTGCCCAGCTGTTCATCGATAATAACAAGTTCGGTGCTCCTTGTTCATATCCAAAATCCACTGATACTATAGCCACCTGTAATTTAAGTAAATTAAAACAAGGACCGACTAAAATAGATTAGAAACAAGAACGCAAGGCCAAGGGGAAAGCCATAGTATCGATCGGGCATTCATTGGGGTAAAGTGTAACAGGTTGATGCATGCCCATCGATATTGTTATAGTGTTATCGATATTATTATTTTGATCCATCGACGCTAACTAAAACATACTCAAAGTTTATGTAAAATATCGGCTATGTGTTTTGATATTAAAGAGATAACCTAGAACAACAATATAATTAACAACAAGTTATGGCTTTGTACAAGTATTATTAGGGTTTTCACTCAAGTGATAAAAAAACATTCTAACCAAGTTATCATTATATTTTCTAAAGCCATTTTGGAATTATATAGGATGGTAACTTATCAACATGTTACTCATGTTAATATGTTAAAATGATGATAAATCATTTTAAGTTAATGTAAGGGTAAAACACTAAGCTTTGACCTATAAACCTAAGTTTTATACTTATAAAATATTTGTGACTTCAAAACACTTATAATAAATTCAGGTTGTAAGATAAGTTTGAAACATGTAAACTATGGATGTATTATGTACTAAGCTTAATCTAAAATGATTAAGTATTAGTATGTTACATTATCATAAGAATTCAAGACTAATAAAACAACAAAGACCTATAAGTATTAACCAACTTTAGGGTTAACACACACACCAATTACTTATAATTATAAGTTACAAACAATTTGGAATCAAATACAGGGTCGAGAATACAATATCAAGAACAACAACGAGCGCGTGCATTCTTTTATTACTTAGTCAACCACTTCAACCACCAGGTGAGTTCATATGCCCATTTTCTAATCTTTCTTATTTTAAATTGCGGAGCTGAGACACATGCTAATTCTTTTATTTATTTAAAAGTTTTAGTACAATATTTCATTTATTCTATGATTTAGATAATATCGATTTATCTTTATTATCATATATCATTTCATGTATGCTTGTGTGTTTATGACATGTTTGACATATCAAGGGTGAATCATGATAACATGGTTTCATGAATTCATCAACTCAATAGAATAACATAAGTTATAGGATTAATCTTATAACACTTTGTTATTATTACAAGGATGAACAGGAGATAACACTGAGACAAATACAAGTGACATCACGAATGATAATCGTGATAATATAAATTCATGATGATGATATCATTCACCACATTTGTTAACATCGTGTCATAAGACTAGTTCTTATAACACATTGTTGAAACTATGAGAACACATAACACTGAGAACAGGTAACATTGAGACAATAATACTTGGGAACACAATCAATAATTACTATTAAGACTGTTTGTATTATATCACAACAATCATGTGTTCATGATTTCATGTCTAGTCGTAAGTCCCTACAAGTAAATCATTTACCAGTTAATTTAGTGCGACTGATAGCGTAGTGGTTCCATAGGTTTGACAAACCGCCGGCGAGTGAGGCCGGTACGTTAATCGTATTTTTATCATTGGCCAGTATCATATGACCGGTAACTGGGCTGCATCAGTCAGGTTTGGTAAACGACACATGGTGATATTAATCTAAAGAAACTAATTGTAATTAAATTCTTCGTTTCTATTATCTGGTAAACTGAGGAATTGATTTTCTCTCATGTCATAATACTAGTAATAGTTTCGTTGAAGGCAATGAATCTATGAGAACACAAATGGGATAGAGGTAAATAGGAGGCATTGTGTTCTGATTACGTGAGGTCCACAATGGGTTCCATATATGCTCTATACATTTAGGCCAAGTACAATACCGATGAGTTAACTATTACTCCTTTAATTGGAAGTAAATTATGGTTAACCCTTCACTTGAGAAAATAATAATAAGGATAAGATTTCATAAATTTGTTTTCCTTAAAACATTGAGGGGTTATCATTACTTAGGTCATGATAACTTATTTCCCTCAAACACTTTTATTCTATTCATATAACACTACGGGTGATGATCACAATTTATGGGTGAATATCAAATGGGTTGAACACATGTGAGATAGAAATGGGTATCCATAGTTGTATTTATAAGTGGTGTTGAATTCAGACAGGTATGTGGTGGGATGTCGGCTGGGGCTTGTCCCCTACGTATGCCCTACATATAAGCATACTTTATTTGGATGACATACTACTTGTAAGTATAACTATGGTGAGGACATTTTGTGAGACAAATTTGACAATTATCAATTATACTTGGGTGTAACATTGTGATTGTGAATGAAAAGAATTCAAGTGTTTGAAATTACTAAACTTATGAACTCACCAACCTAGTGTTGACTTTGTTTAAATGCATGTTTTCTCAGGTGATGAACAGGTCTAGATTACAAGCAGCAGGATTAAGCTAGTGGACTTTAGAAGAGACCTAGCTTAATTTTGTGATGTGCATATTTTTGAATGACATAACTTTGAATCATCTTTTGTGAATCTTGTGCAGATACAAGATAGAAACTCAATGATTCTTTTTGGGTAGATTTACTTAGTTAAATTATGAACATGTATTGTGAAATTTAACTTCGTAATTCTATATCAATGTCATGTTAGAATTTCTCATTGTATTTCGTGTTCTATGTGAACAATCTGATCACTATGATTATCACAACGATATCGCGCCCCGAGAACCTTCCGCCCGACGGGAAAGTTGATCCAGCTCGCCGGCTCGGGGTGTGACAAGCATCCCACAACTGATTAGTTGTCTAATGTTCCTTGAAACCATGGGCAACATTAGTGGATAGAGCCATGGTGATTTATGCATATGCCTTATCGTCTTTCTCTTTCAGAAGAATGCCAGCTTCTGTATACAGTTCAGGGTCCTTAGGAATTAATCCATTTAGCTTACTCTGGTACATGGGCACGTGAGGCCCCTCTTCAATTGACCTCCATAGCTTTAGGTCAGTGTACTTGATGAATGATTGGAATTTGAATTTCCAATCCTAAAAATTATCTCCCGACACGGTCCTAGGTGGCTTTGTTCTGCTACCGATCTCATTATCCAAGTTGAGCAAGTTGGACAGGTTAGTCAGGTTATTTGATGCCATGATTAATCAGAAAATTGTCTAACTGTAGTTCACGAACTCCCAACAATGCTAAGTACCAGACACTACTCGAAATAACACTACTCCCCGAAGATCAAGATATATTCGAAGTCCAAGTTGTTCGAACTCCAAGATACTCGAACAACTGAAATACTTGAACTTAGAACAGTACTCGAAACCCCTTGTATTCAAAGAACCTAAGTATTCGAAGATCTTAAATGTATTCGAACTTGAAGCATGTATTCGAAGCTTTACCTTGTATTCGAAGCCCCAGTGTAGTCGAAATCCCCAAATAATCAAAATCACCAATCAGTTGTCGAACTCCAACTGTATCCGAACTCTACTGTACTCGAAGAAGCTGTTTTCGAAATTTAAACTCGAAAATATTTGAAAAATTTCAGGAGAAATATTTCTCAAGATTCAGAGTACCAAATTTGAATAGCAGCTAGAAGGGATATAGTAGAACAAGAAAGCAATAAACTTGCACTGAAAAGCTTGTACCTTGATGTAGAAAAGAGCACTAATGCTCTGATACTACTTGTAGGTCCCAAAACAGATCAAGAACTGAGCTTTAAGCCTCTAATTTGCATCAAATGTATCTACAACGTGCGGAATCCGAAATAGAAACACAATAACAAGAAGAAAGTTCAAAACTTTGATATATTTCAATGAAGTAAACGAAGTAATGCCTCAATACGTCTAGAGAGCATTCCTCAGGAATCCAACCCTAAAATAGTACAAAATACGTCTATTTATACTACTTCTAGATGTACTCCAACCTACTATACACGAAAATGTTCGAGTACACGAAATACAAATGTAAACGAAATGCTAAGTACATGAAATCAGAACAAAATCTTCTTCGGTTGGCTTTGTCAGTCTTTATCTTCAATTTGGGCTCTACATCAGATCCCATGGATCTGATCCTAGATTTGACCTTTGTGCTTGTTCGCGTAACGTACCATCCTTAGCACTGGACGTTTGTTAGACAAATGGTACCATCTACTTTACTAGTTGGTTGACCCATGTCAACTGATGGTAAATGACTCTTGAAAAAGGGACTTACTTGATAATTCCTACCAAATTCTTGATGTGTCTGCTATGTGGACACATGTTCTTGTAAATTACCATAGACAGACACCCTACTAAACATGTTGTTTGTTTGATGATGATTCGTATAAAAATTCTCGTTTTCGATTTGTTATGTAACACAATTCCTCTGGTTGTATATGATCACCTCTTGGTTGGGCTTAAAGCCTAGAAATGTTATGATCAATGGACACTTCCTTTTTGAATGATATTTGAATTCTTGAAAAATCATTATCATTTGAGTTTGGAAATTCATAAGGAAGCAATGAAAGCTCAGTAACATATGTGTAATATACTTATTCGATTATCATTCGAATAAGAGGCTTTATGTTCTCAGCCCCAAATAATTTGGAAGGCAAAAATTTTAATAAAAAGGGATCTATGAACTCACTTGTGGTTATGGGACGCAAATCGTCAAAGCACTCACTCGGTGTATTCACTCGGTTTGAATCTTATGTTTTCATGTATCTATTAATGTTTTAAATGTTGGATTTTCAAGTGTATTATTTCTAATGTGATTTTTGAAAATGTGTTCTTATACTGTCATTTATTTTGATAAAAATTCTAAGGATTAGTTCTACCGATACTAATAGCATTCGGGAGAACGTTTAACACTTAGCCATTTTGATCTCCTCTCTGTACAAATTGCATGTTTGTACGAATGACCACCTTTCATACAAATGGGGTTCTACGAGTGTCCACTTCTGTTTCGAAATCTACCCAGCCACACATGAATGCCTGATGCAGAATTATTTGTGTGAGTCTCATATGCATAATGTGCAGAATCAGGCATAGGAGGAGGTGGATAATTTGGAGGAGGTGGAGTTGTGGAAAGTTCCTCGTAGGATTCAACATGTCCACAATTGTTTCCATTATAATTGGAAGTTGTTCATTAAAAACTCTATTTATCGTGGCTGTGATCACAAGGTCTGTTTGCATGTTCTCAGACAACATCTGAAACATGTTACATAATTTAGGAAATAGTTTTGACCTATCAGAAATTTTGAATCCAAACCTGATGTCTACCATTAATCTCACATGTTTTAATTCATTTAAGTTTTCTACAGGAAAGAGCCTTAGCTCTGATACCATAATTGTAACACCCCAATCTGATTAGGGCTTACGTGTCACTTATACGGAGATCAGAATTAATGCAACAATCCAAAATAGATTAAAATATAATAAAATTCTTACATAAGTCACCCAAAAACATAAATCAAAGTCATATGATAAACTTTATTACATTATTTGTAAAATAATTCCTTAATAATCTCTTGTATCTCGTTCCTCAATTCCTAGCCTGATTTCCTTGATTACCTATACAATACATATTAACACCACAAAAAGAAATATGGCTGAGCCAAAGAATGCTTAGTAATGGATAAACAACAGTATTTTATAGAAATTCAGAAAGTGGTGAAAGTAATGAGAATAATATTCTGAAACAGATACCAGATCAAGACAGTAACAGAAACTGTATAGTAAATAGTGGTCTGACTTAAATAAAATATAACCTTTCAAAAACAATAATATAGGTTATAATGTAAGTAATAAATTGTGGGAAATCTCAGCATATACCACAAGCCGACAGTACATAAAAAATGTAAGGTTCACGGGTAGCTACTTCCGCTTACCAGACACATGAGATAGGATAGTGTTGGCATACACGTCACTGTCCCCCATACATGAGAAAGTACAATTTAAAATTATCCTAGGACCTGTCCATACGCCTCTCCATAATTGAGTATGTGCACAAGTGTACTATCAGAGTACAAATCTGTCACACCCCGGGCCGGCGGGCTGGATCAGAGACCCGTCGGGCGGAATAGTCCCGAGGCGTCGTTGTAATCGGAGTGATCAGATTGTTACATTGCACATGATAATATGAGAAATACTAAATGCATTAAATGAATAAAATTAAATTACAACTTTTTTATAATTTAATTCTATTACAACTTCATTTGGACATCTGGAATGTGGACCAGATGTCCCACAAAAGTTGCTTGCAAAATGCAAGTCTTGAATCTTGTATGCGGGCCAACCGGAGAGATTCCATGCAGGAATTGTAGGTTCCTCTAGGGGATCCTATCCTTCTCTCTCTAAAAGTCATCCTACTTTCACCTATTCTTCACCTGAGAACATGTAAAATCTGTCAACACTAGCTGGTGAGTCACATTTGTTTTGAAAACATTAGGTTTTGTAAAAGGTTTGTCGAAAAATCCTTCCATTCATTATGGTTTTGAAAGTGGGTGTATATGGTGTTGAAAACACGAATGAACAACACAAGTGCGTTAGCCTAAACATCATTACTGACACAATCCCAAATCATCAAAGGTTGTTTATGTATAGGGCATACGTATAGCCAAGGCTCGACGGTCAGCCCACCGCCCCTTCGATGATCCACGAGGATCTCCTTAACGGATATTGGACCTTGTTACTTGTGTATCTCCACTCTAAACTACACGACAGATGATTGTAAAAAAAATGAAATTGTGAGAAAGAAGCATATGCTCTGTCTCCTGATATAGGAGACAGGTTTTGGTTAGTTTGAAAGTCACATATGTGACGTTTTTTTCTTGTAGAAAAACATGGTTTACTGTGTACTTTTTTGAAACTCGTTCAAGACCAGGTCTTGAACATTTGTTTGGTTTGAAAACTCTTGTTTTTGTTGTGTGGTCTGTCTGTAATATCACCCATGTGATCATTTACCAACCCCAACTGATATGATTGTGTGACTAGTTCCCCTGGAACTAATCTGAGTTGTTGTTTTGCGTGTGTATGCGTGTAACATACAAGTCTCAGAGCTGGAGGTTTGTTAGATCTATGGTACCATCTACATTACCGTCGATTCACCCGCATCAACTAATGGTTAATGACTCTGATGAGACTTGTTCGAGAATTCCTCAGCGAATTCTTGATGTGATGTTGTGTGGACACATGTCCAAGTGAATTTCCCTAGACAGATACCATGCAAATATGTTGTTTGTTTCATGGGGGATTCCCATGAAAATTATTGTTTTCGATTGTGCACTACACAATTCCCCAATTCGTGTCCGTTCACCTCTTGGTTGGGCACAAAGCCTCAAACTTTTGGGGTCAACGGACATCCCCTCGATGATTTGTATTTGATCCCTCGAAACTTGTTTGTAGTTGCTGTTTGTTGAAAAGCTGAATGGAGCGATGAACACTCAGTAAAAATAATTGAAAAGACACTTATTCGTATAACATTTGAATAAGAGGTTGAGAGTTGATCCTTTTATTGAAATCATTTGAAAATAACTCTTATTCGTTGATCATTCGAATAAGAGGTTTCATGTTCTCAGCCCCAAATGATTTGGAAGCCAGAAAATTGAAAACAAGGGTTTGTTAACTCACGTGAGGTTATGGGTCGTCGATGCACTCACTCGATATGTTCCCTCGATTTGGATCATGTGTTAAATATTAGTTAGTTAGGTGTTGAACGGTTTTTTGTTCGAAGTTTTGAACTGATATTGGAAAATGTATTTTTATTTCGTTATATCTTGATTAGATTTAAAATTTGGGTAAAGGTTCGGTCTGATCAATACGAATGGTGTAAGATAGGACTTTCAACACTTAGCCGTTTTATGTTGTTATTGGTGCGAACCGGTGGTTCGTGCGAATGGCCTTCATTCACACGAATGGAATGATGAGTATGTACACTCTCGTTCTTGTTATCCATTCATGCGAATGGGTTTTCATTTGTATGGTTGTTCCATGTGAATGAACCCATGTCGTTCTCGTGATTTCTCATTCGTTCGGCAGCTCGTTCTTGTGACTTCTCTTCAACGAAAAAGACTTAATTAGCCTTCGTATGGCTCATTCGCCTGCAGATTCACCAAGAACGCCATTTTTTAAATCGGTGGTTTTTTTAGTGTTTTTACAGCCAAAATTTATAGTAAAACGTTTTGGAGTGTTTTGGTGCAAAGGATCGGTGTTAATACTTACTGTGGAGCTCCTATTTGACCGAAATGAGATGAAAAGGGTTGAAATCTTGAAATGGAAGTGTTGAGGTTGAAATACACATGATTTGGACCGTGAAATGGTCCGATTTCGTATGGAAATGGCCGAAAATTAAGAGAGGCGAAAGAGGGTTTCGTTTGAGAGAGTTTGGTGAAAAAATGGGTTTGAAACCGAATCAAAATTTTAAAGAGGGTTTCGCACGAATCAGCCGTTCGTACGAATGGCTCCCATTCGTGCGAACAAACTGTGACTATAAAGCTTCACCAAGTTAATCCGATTTGTATGAATGAGGGTCCATTCGTACAAATGATTGTGTGTGTTAAAATTTTGATTGTTTATTAAATTGTTCTAGTGAAATCTTATTATTATTATTTTTATTATTTTATATCAATGTTAAAGACGCACTCTGACATTCGTATGAATCGTCACTCATGAAAATGTCGCGTTGTATTTAACTACTGACATTGTTACATACTGTAAAGATTTCATTAGGGTATTCAAATCTAATAACAGATGGGCACGGATCATCACCCATGTTGATATCTCGTTGGATCGACACTCCAAATGTCATCCATTCAGGTTTTGTTCATTGTTTTTCCTCATAGGTTGTTTTTTTTTCTTTTCTTCTGATTCATGTTCATGTAATTAAGTGAATTTTCCTAACTATTTTAGGAAAACCCGTGTATTTTTATTATTGTTTATTATTGTTGTCTTCACACTGGTAACACCATGTCTTACACTGTGTTTGTGTACACCCTTGAATCTCCGACTCATGGTTGCTCGGATGCCTGTCGTCACACCCCAAATAGACTTTGCTAAAATATTAAGAATCCCTTTAAAGTTTCCGTTTTCACAACTAAAAGTTTCCAATATGCTTAGAAATCATTTTTAAACATATTTCAATAATCATAAATCATCAAAACATCCTAAAACATCAAAACCCAAATTTTGATTTACAAAAGTTTCCATTTATAGTAAGTTTCTACAAAATCATGTTTTTCACAAAATCAAATACCCAAATGTGTTTCTAACAACTTCAATATGCATTAGACAACATCTAGACATGGCTAGCATGTCTAGATCATCACCAATCTACAACATGCAACAAAAAAGTTTCCTTTTATGGCAAGTATTTCAAAATCAACATAACAACCTATCAAAACTCAATCCCAACATTCCTATGCACTAAAATCAGTAGATCAACATCAATATCTCACTAAATCACCAACAGATTCGTGCACAATAGCCACACGGAGTTGCATGTGTTCAAACAAACTTGCATGTGTGTTTTTACACTATGCATGTACGATCTAACCATATGTAAGCATAAGAGACAACCTTAGGAGCTGGGATTCGAGTTGGACAGATGCTACAGGGCTCTGGAATGGCTGGAGAATGTCCCCTTTCTTGATGATGACTTCCAAGAACTCCCTTGATGTTCCTATGGCCTTCAATCACCAAATAATGGCTTCAACAAGGTTTCCAGATGGTTTGTGGGTGGATTCCAGTGGGTTTTAGTCGATCTTGAGTGAAAATACTCGGTGGGGTGTGAAAGAAACTAAACAAATGAATTGGGGTTGCATTTTATAAAGTTTTGTCATCTGGGACCCATCGCGTACCGCCAAAGTCGATCATGCATGGCCACGGCGTACCACGATGAATATTATATTTAGTTTTCATCCCGAAACACGTCGTGTACCGCCAAGACCCTTTTTCAAGGCCTTGGCGTACTGCCAAGGAATTCGGGGTTCAAAACTCCCGCTTCTTGCTTCGCGTACCGCCAAAGAGTTCGCTAAGGGTTCTTTGCGTACCGCAAAGGCTCTATTTCTTAGTTTTTCGATTTCGTTCGTGCTTGATTCGTAGCATCTCTCCAAAACGTCTAATACCTCTTTAGTACGTATTCACATAATAACAAATATGATTGTTTGATTATCATTTGTTCACCAACGTTCGTGAGACTCGTGGGTGTTTTGATAATTCCTCGAATTATCTTTGATAGTTTGTGTTCATCGTTACGAACTGTTTGCATACTTGATTAAACTTAACCAACATGTAATGCACAATCCCATAATTCCCCGAATTATTGTTTTGCGTTTGTGTTTGCCACACTTGGTTTCAAAACCAATGTGCAACGTATGATTCGATAGTTCCTTGAACTATCGTTTTGCAGTTGTTTGTGTTTGACTCATTTAATTAAACAAAATCAAATGAAATGCAACAAGTATGAATGTGAGATATACAGAGAGCGTAAGGTTGCAATTTACCTGAAATTGTCGGGTGTCATATCTAGAACCCGAGACCCCCTAGCCTAATCACGTCAACTTTAACCATTTGATTATGGATTCTTATTGTTATCATTCCAGTTCTTTAAAAATTTAACTCGTAAGATTCTGGTCTTCTTCCCTATACTTCCAGGTTTTCAAATTAACTTGAGTTTCATGAATATATCTTTTCTTTAAAATCTTTATTTCTCTTTATATATATATATATATGATATTAATCATTCGATATTGATGGCATTTATTTTCATCTTCCAATTAGTTTCAGTAAACTTATATGTTTGAAACCCACCCGATCTTACGCGCTTGGATTGAAACGAAATAGAAATAATTGTTAACCAGGCTTGTGAATACATATAACATACCAGATTTAAAATAAACAGAAGCTTGCTTAAACATGGATGGTGGTTTACTGAAAGTAAAGTCTTAAATAGTGGTTCCATGCACACCTTTCTTGATTCTGGTTGTGATCGTTAGTTCGTTCGCATACTATCCATGAAGAGAAGCTCTAACAGCAAGATATCATGGCTGTGTTTCGAAGTTTTTGAACGATGAAAACGCAGTTTATAGGTGACGAATAGAGATAGTGTTTGTGATGACGAAACTTTCCCCAAAAGTTTGATGATAGATGGAACGTTTTGTAAAATGTGGTTTAGCCGGGTATATAATTTTGATTTCTCAATTTTGATCGGTTGTTTTCATTAATTATCTAGTTCCTTCCCCACATATTAACATTTAATTGTATCTTTTAAGATCCATCGGTTACATAATATATATATGTATATATATTATATTTAATTTTATTATTATTGTTATTATTAGTTTTATTTATCTAAATTTCATTCAAAGGAGGTTCTGAGAATTCAAAAGTCCGAAGCCAATTTCTTTGTCCCTAGGAATCTAAGTTCCAAAAGCAGACGAAGTCACTATGGAAGCGGACCTCCTCACTGTCGCTTAATTCATTACCAGGAAGAGGCAAATTTGCTTTTTTAGTAAGCCCTATTAGCTAGTAAGGGTGGGTTGAAAAGGTAAAGAAGGAAAAATGGATCCGAATGAATGCATGGGCAGGTGAAATGAGCCCTTTTTTTATCCCTTCGTCACCTACTAGTGAGCCAGGGACGCCTCTCGTTCCTCTTCCCTCATTTGAAAACCTTATCTCATTCGGATGATTCTCGATCTTAAACCCCCTTAAGTAAGAGATAGGAAGAGGAAGGGAAGTTTAGGAAAATCCTAGCAACCGAGACTATCTACAGCCAAATGCTTGCCAAGAAAATCATGAGGCAAGGCCCCTTTGAAAAGTAAGGGTGTCAAGAGATGTCAGAAATGTCAACTCCTTTGATTTGATGGAATTTTCTTTCAAAATGTTGTAGCATGTCAAATGGCGGGTCCATCGTATATCCCTAAGGTAAGACCCCGAATGAAAAAACCGTACCTTCGAAGGCATGATTGTTGCGATCAGGAGCTTCTTAACATCATTGAGAACAGGAAATCAGAATATTTGATGGAGGATAAAGTCAAAAGTGAACCGACACTGAGATCTGATCATAGTCGCCATGAAGTGTTTCGAAGTAAAGGCGAACAAAGTACATCAAATTTTGGAGATACCCTGTAATGTCCTTTTTGTACCTGGATAAAGACAACCTCGAGAGAGCAGACGAACAGTAGAGTAGGTGTTCCATCTCGTTCCTGTTGTGTAGGTCTAAGTTAATTCTCAATGCTTTATTTATTATTATTATTATTATTATTATTATTATTATTATTATTATTATTATTATTATTATTATTATTATTATTATTATTATTATTATTATTACTATTATTATTATTATTACTATTATTATTATTATTATTATTATTATTATTATTATTTTCATTTCGTTGATGCATATATTGTCCCTAGTTCGATGTAATAGTCTATCTTGATTGTACAAAGCTGATATTATTAATGAAATAAATTATTTTCGATTGTTTGGTTATGTTTGGGTATGGTTATCATGTTTGACTTTGAATTTATATATCAAACAGGACCATTCGTACGAATGAACATAAAAGTGAGTTCATTCGCACGAATGAACACATAGCGAGTGTCCAGTGAAACGAATGAATCAGAAACCTGATTCATTCGTGGATCGTCATTCATGTGAGTGAGTCATGAGCATGACTCATTTGCACGAAGTGCTGATCCCTATAAATACCTGCAAAAACAGAATGTTTAACACCTTTTCACATTACCTAGTCACATCACATAGGTTTTAGCGCCTCCTTGAAATCCAACTTCGTTTTCAGACCCATTGTTTTCGATTTTGATCAAAACATTGATTCCAGGTCATTGGATTACCACATGGTGCCTAGATTTCGATTGGAAAACCCCCGAATAGGATTTCGCACATCATCTTGGTTCAGCAATAAGTCAAGGACTATGGGTTAAACTTTTCTAACACTCCTATATTTGTTGATAATATTGTTGCCATAGATGTCACTAAAAATCTTGTCCAGCACTCAAAAACAAAACCCATCAACATTAAATATCACTTCATACGTGATTGTTTTGAAAAGAAACTAAACAATGCTGTTAAAATTCACACCAATCACCTAAAAAACTAATCTTTAAACTAAAGCTTTTGATAAACCCAGATTTCTATATCTGCTATCGGCTAATGGTGTTTTTCAAAAACGGAAGTCATTCCTACATCTGAATCAAACAAATGATCACTTTTCTACTTGTATGTATATAGTTTCCTTTGTATTTCTTTTACGTATTCAAAAACCCTAAAAGACTTTCAGTTTTAGGTTTTTAGGGGTAGAAAAAGTATTACTTTGAAAAACCAAAAACATTAAAAAATTGTGAAAAACGAGAAAGTCTTAGTTGGGAAGTGATGTGTTAACGAGTCATATTCTCTGATGCATAATTGAGTGCATTAACTAAAAACACATGGGTATTATGGTAGGATGTACTGATAGGCCTGCTTTACATGTTGTTGACAATTAGCGACTGGTTAGAATGTCTGATTTGTGGGATCTAGGATAGAAGACTGACATAAGGGATAAATAGGTTATAATTCAAATCAGTCATACACGTGGCATCATAGGATCTTATCAGGTTTCCAATGATTCATGAGTTCAAGTTCATATACATGCCACATTGCTGGGTCACAGCTTAGCTGAAGTCGTCCATTCGGATAAGAATGATTGAGTCACATAAAAATAAAAGTAAGTACGCCTCTTTATACGTGCCATACATTGGGTTACATCCTAGTTCAAGCCGTCCATTCAGATAAGGATAAGCTAGAGAAATAAAAATATAATATAAGTTCGATTCCATACGTGTGCCATACACTGGGTTGCAGCCTAGTTGAAACCATCCATTTGGATAGAATAAAGGTATCAGTCAATACAGTTCTAAAATGTGCCATATTGCTTTGTAAATACCTAGCTGAAGCTGTCCATGAGAACGTATTGAACTTGAGAATGTTTTTAAAAGAAAGAAGAAAAAATATAATAAATTGGAACATTAAAGAATTTGTGATCTTAGGTATTAAGTTATGCTGAGATGAGTTATAAGCTAGTTTTTAACCTTTCAAGTGGACTAGCATGGGTAACTCAATCAGAAAATATGGTTTATCACTGAGCTATTGAAAAACTAAGTATGGTGAGGTTTAAAATGGACAATCATACTAGTAATTGTATCATAAACCCAATGTGTCATAGGTATAACACTCAAGGATGCTGAATTAATATAATCTGGTATATATATATATATATATCACTTTCTCATGGATACGATTTAATATTTGACATCTGTTGGGTTTGAGTGTTTGTTCTGGACAATCTGTGGAAAAGATTCAAAGTTCACTTATTCGGACGAATGAACTATCTTGGAGGGTCATTTGCACGAATGAAACATACAAATGAATGACTGATTTGTATAAAATTCTTAAGCGAATAAAACCAAAGCACGAATGAAGATAAAGGACGTATGAAAATTCACACGAATGAGGTGTGCATTTAATGCATTTCATTCGTTCGTTAATCTCATTCGCCCATTGATCTTACTCGTGTGACTCTGTGCACTCATTCGCATGTTTCATCTTTTCGATCATCATTGTCTTTTTCATCCGTGATTCTAAGTTAACCTGATCATACAAAGTTTTTTTATTGTTTCAGGTATCTTTTGAATCATGATTGATCATCTGTGAACCGATTTGGGGCAAAATCCATTCAAATTCATAGGGTTTTAGTTTTCGGTCCTGTAGCCATCAAATAAGCCATCAAAATGAACTAAAACTGATCTAAAACCAGTTCCAATCAACTAATCGGGATTATCTGATTAAAATGTTGCCATCTTTACAGGTTGATTATGGATTTTTGAAAGTTTGGGTTTAAGAACCTTTGACCGAATGAATGAAGGCTCATTCGTGTGATCTCTCATACGAATGATCTCATTTGTCATTGCATCTTAACGGATGAATTCATTCATATGTCTGAGTTTGAATTGGCATATCATTCGCATGTTGGTCTTATTCATGTTGTCAAGGCTTCATTCATTAACAAAATTACCTTTTGTTTGAGCCATTTGCATGAATGAAACCATGTGTTGATAACTTTTCAACTAATTTGATTTTTGCTAATCTGAACTGACTTGTTTATTCTATTTTGATTATAGAATGGCTGATCTCCGAGCATTTCCAAAGAACAACATTTGTGCACATCTTGATCTGTCTACAAAGAATGTTGTTCACTTCACAGATGTTATTACTTTTTTGAGACGCTCTTGGATATTCACGGATATCTCCACTTTGCATGTTCCTTATCTTTCACACCAGAGATCCTCCTGGGAGTCTGCCAAGATTGATTAATCAGTGGAGCCTACGGTCATTAGAGGAGTCATTGGAGGTCGAGATGTTATTGTCTCGGCAGAGCATATCAGGAGATTAAGCGGTTTTCAGGACCTACCAAAGCATCTTGTCCTTCTGGACAAGTATCTATTTCGAGGATGTTTCTTGCGGTGCAAGTATGATGGCAATTTGACAGTTGATGTTCTTAACATGGCTTGCCTCAGTCCTCCTTTCAAGTATTTATGTCATGTTCTAGTTCATTTCCTGGGGTCAACACGAGCATGCTTTGATGAGTTATGGGAGATAGATGAGTCTGCATTCGTTGCACTGATACTGAACATTCCCTTCAACTTCTCAGAGATGGTCTTCACGCACATGAAGAAGAATGTCAGTTCCAATGGAGACAAGAAGTACCTGACGTATCCCAAGTTTCTTTAGATGATATTCGATGCATAGTTGCCTGATCTTCCCAAGTCTAACTATAATATCATCAGGTTGGAGCATATGTCAAACACTACGCTCAACAGAATTAGATCCTATAGGGGAATAGAAGACAAACCTCAGGATTGTTGCCTGTTTGGACATCTCATTAATCCTGACTATGTTGCACCTACAAGGAGGAGATGGAGGAATGATGATTCTGACTAAGATAGTGAGAGCATGATTGTTCCTCAGGGAGATGATGGTGGTGCTGGTGGTGCTGGTACTGGTGATGGTGGTGCTGGTGATGGTGGGAATACAGGTGAGGCTAGTGATGCTCACCATGATGTTGGTGCTAACTTCATCTGTAGCCAATATATCTGCTTCATTAGAGATCGGTGTGACTATGTCTACTGATGAGGGGGAGGATGTCCACGACACTGGCTTGGAGAACATTGATGTTGGAGCTGATGCATTCACAGATGATTCAGACTCAAAAAATACTGAAACTTAGTTTGCTACTACATGTGTGAGATCAGAGGTGATTCGGATCAAAAAAAGGACAAGAGAACAAGACTTTAGCAATGAGGAGATTCAGGATCCCACATATATTCCTGAGTTTGATATTGCTCCTCCTCCTTGCACCTCCACTGTTACAGCAACTCAGACATCTTCCCCTCCAGCTGCAAAGAAGAAGAGGACAAGATTTGTCCTACAAAGGAGGACAGAGTTAGTATCTGTCCAGGTCTGGGACTATACCTACATGTTCTACTATCACTTTCTCCCAGACCTCCTCTGCCACAACTACCATATTTACAGTCGCCTCTACCGATCCTTCCATTACGTGCACAGATTCGTTCATGCCAACTATCTTATTTGCTGAACAACTCAGCACTTTGAAAAGTTTTGTTCTTCGGCTGAGGGAGAGGAACCATCAACAAGATCAGGCCATTGCACAGCTCATACAGAGAGTGAGTGACCAAGATACTCTGCTTTTGCAAGCAGCTGATTAAAGAGCTGACTTAAGGGCTCGTAATGCTGATTTAGAAGATCGTGTGCTCAAGTCTGTTGATAAGCACAATCAGCTTTCTCTAACTGTTCATGGGTACAATGAGAGGATCCATGTCCTAGAGACAGTTGAAAGCTTGAAAGATACTACTCCCAGGATTGAGGGATCCAAACCTAATTCTGATGATTCAAAATAGGAAGACAAAGAAGAAGATGACGAGTCTAATAAGGAAAATGTTGATTATGATAAGACTAATGACACTGGTGATGACAACGATGATGATGAAGGAGCAGGGGATGCCACTGCAGGTGCAACTGGTAACTCTGGGCACCACTGCAGGTGCAACTGGTACCTCTGGGCAGTCCGCTTCTAGTGAAGTAAGAATGAAGAAAAAGCAAGATAAAACACCAGAGTCATCAACAAAACCAACCGATGAGGGCAAAGATACTAATTAAGTCCAAGTTGTGCCATTAAGACGTCTTTTGGATGACAAGTTGAATATGATATTGGAAGCTCAGGGTATCATACAGCACTCAGTTAGCTACGACAAGGAGGAAGGAGGGATTATTCACTGCTTGACAAAGGAACAAATTGTTGAGCTGTTCAAGTTAAATCCTGACGAGGTTTTTGTTGATGACTCCTCTGTTCCTGCTTCAGGTCTCCCAACTCCTGAGTCTTTTGATGATATTGATGAGGTCATATTAGAAGATCTTGATGATGAAGAAACTGTAAAGTACACTTCTGCAGAAAAAGAGTTACCGACTTTCATTGAGCTTTTCGGTTGTCACACCCCCAATTTCCAACTAACGGAATCAAACCGTTTGGGAACGTGACAAACCAGGATCTCAGATCATTAGACATAACGAAGACCTCTATATGAATTTCAAAACATACTTTGGTCTTAAAAACATAACATCAGAGTTTTCAAAAATTGCGGAAGCGTTTTAAAACCAGTAACAGTTGTAAAATGTAAATTACAATACAAAGTATCAAATGTTCAAATTCAAATATCCAAAAATGTTTAAAATGCATGCGACTCTATCTCCTAGTCCATGCCAGTCTTTATTGCGCGCCTTAGCGTCTTGAGAAAACATGTAAATCAAGTCAACACAAAGGTTGGTGCATAACACAGGTTTTAAGTATTCACAATGTTCAAAACAGCAGTTTGAATAACAAGTTTGTAGATAACATAATCACACATGCACAGTCATGATAGCTAGTCATATAAACTATTTACATAAGTGTTCGACACCGAAGCTGACGAATTGCCATGCTATAGCATGTTTTTGCCTTGCCACTATTGTCTAGCACAACAATAGTAAAATTGTGTTTGGTCAGTCAAACACCTGCGTAGATCCCATCTACCAGGTGAGGTTTGTCAAACCTAATAGATCTATTTCCAACTACCACGCTTTGCATTACAGCAAACTAAACGGTTCGAGGTGTGTAAGGACTTTCAAGTTGCTATGTTGTCACATAATGTAAACAGCTAACTCATGCAAGTGATATGTATCTAAAAAGAGTTTGTTGCACATGTTTTCTCCCCCAAAACAGTTTAAAATAAGAAAGGGGCCGTGTACGCACCTTTGAGTATTGCAGAATGATCAATACGCGCGAAATCGTGTAGATAATCCTCTTACGAAGGATCTGTGTTTAAACAATAACTTAGTGTTATTCGAGATGTCGTTTTGTGCTTGAAATCACATACGTGTCAACACACGTATGTTAGAGTGTTAAGAACGTGTATACGTATATACGCGTGACTTAGAAATCGTTTAAATAAAATCTTATACGATTTAATTTAAATAAACGTAATTATACGCGATTTCGTTTTCGGATTAAAATATGAATTTTATCATTCAAATGTGTCCGGGATTCCGTTACGGTTCCAATGCAATTTGAACGAGTTAAATCGGATTTAAAACGAGAAAGATATGGGCCAATTACTAAAACAATTGTCAAAAACCCAAAACTGTTGGGGGCCGGGCTCGAACCCGCGACCTCCAACCCAACATACACCCAACTTACCATCTGATCTATCTCACATTTCATTAACCAATTCCTGATTAAATTCCTTTATCCACAACTGATCGGATTCCCCTATTTCTTACCATAGCCGAAGCAAATCCACACCCATTTGACCCACAAATCGAACTTAATTGAAACTGGAATCATAGGGTCTTTGTTTCTGAGATTCAACCGATTCTAAGTACGGTTTTAATTCAAAAATTAAACAATAGAACCCAACTAATCGGTTATTAACACCTTCGAACTCAAGTTCTCAAAACTCCAATTCATTCAATTCGATAATTTTCCAGGAAATTGTTATATGGTTTTTACTAATCGGGATCCTCTGAAACTAAAAACATCAAATGATTTGATTCTTATATCTATCTAGATCGAAACCCCCAAACCATTTTAACTCAAGAACCCTAGAAATAGAAATCCATCAATTCATGATCGTTTCTTAAAATTAACATATTATTATCCTTTGTCGAGATCTTCTGAAGTTAACCATAACAATTAATTTGATTTTAAACTTCATTTGGATACAGACCCCCAAACTGTTTTTGATTAAAAACTCTAATAATCGAAATCTTAAGATTCAAGATTAATTCATAAAATCAGTGCATGGATTTTGTTAATCGGTGTATTCAGAAACTATTAGCATATTTTGATTTCATTTTTGATCTCAATTGCACTAAAACCCCCAAATCGGTTCACACTATGAACCCTAGAATCGTAATTCATACAATTCGATATTATCAGTCTAAATTGACATGGGTTTATTCTTAGTCGACATTTTTAGTGTGTATAGGAATAGACACTTACTTGATTTGATGGCTAATCGAATGAGATCGACTCTAGATGGGTATTCGGCCACCTCCCAATTGTTTTCTTCAATCCAAAGCTTCTTAGATCAAATTGATGAATGTTACAGACACTAAAAAGACCGACTAGAGTCTCTGAATGATCAATTGTGCAAATTATTATCGAGATAATCGAATTTGATAAACAAAAGTTTCGGTTACGACTTTTAATTATCATCCCAGTTAAATTCGACTGATTAATGTACTGATAACGCCTATGGACGATTAATAATCATCAATGGGATGATTTGTAATGAATTAATTTGAGTGTAACCGACTATTAAGGTGAAATTCGAACTTAATCAACAATTTAGCCGAATTTTGACTTGTAAAAGTCAAAATTGGTCATTTTACCCCTTTACAAGTCAAATCCTATTAAATTGGATATCTCTAAACTTAATTTGATTAATTCTATAACTTGTAGTTCGATTTTTGTTTAATTTCAGATTATTTCTGCCACTTCCGGACTAACGGGGTTAATCCGAATTTGCCGGATTGTCACTGATTAGTTACTTGAACTAGTTTTGGGCTTGATTAACCCAGTTGAGCCTCCCAAATACTATTGGGCCTACCTTGGGCTTATTGGGCCTACCTAAACCTCAGTGGGCCTACAATGGCCTTATTGGGCCTACTTGGCTTTATTGGGCCTGTCTTTGATTCATTGGGCCTAACTTATCTTGTTGGGCCCGAGATTTCACTATTCTCAGTTAACGAAGTTAATCCGAAAAGTCGGATTGTCACATCATCCCCTTGTTGAAGGAATTTTCGTCCCGAAAATTAGTAAGTGTTAGGAGTAGTTAGGAAACTACTTACGAGTTTAAATCGTACATGCTAGTGTAATTTGATCATTCTGTGTACTTGTGTCTCACACACAAAATCTAATGCTTGCAACATCACAACTAAATGTGATCGTTCAATGTGATTGTTTGCGTGTACACTAGTTAGTTCACCTAACTGTGACTATTTGTGTTTGATCATACTGTGTTGTGTAACCTCACACATAGTGAGTGTCTGTAACTGTTTGTACTATGCAACCCCGCACATAGCAAAATGTGTGTAACTAACCATGTATGTACTACCATAACATGTAACATATGAAATGTAGCACATAAAATATAAAGAATGTAATGTAGCACACATGTTTGTAACAAAATCAATTGAATAAATAAAATGTTTGTGCTTACAGTTTGAAATTTGCAGTGTTGATGTGTGAAGCATCACGTTATCCCCTTGTTGAAGGAAATTTCGTCCCGAAATTTAACGTGTGCTCTCAGTGTTAGCAGTAGCTGTTTTGAATAGATGAGGATACTTCTTCATCATTTGGTCTTCCCGTTCCCATGTGAATTCAGGACCACGTCTTGAATTCCATCGAACTTTGACTATCGGAATCTTGCTTTGCTTAAGTTGTTTGACCTCTCGGTCCATGATTTCTGCTGGTTCTTCAATGAACCGTAATTGTTCGTCTACTTGTATTTCCTCCAACGGTACAATCAATGTCTCATCAGAAAGACATTTCTTTAAGTTCGATACGTGAAAAACATCATGAACTCCACTAAGTTCATCCAGTAATTTGAGTTGATACGCAACCGGACCAATCCTTTTCAGGATTTCAAAAGGTCCTACGTAACGTGGACTAAGCTTCCCGCGCTTGCCGAATCGTATCACACCTTTCCAAGGTGATACCTTTAGAAGAACTCGGTCTCCTACTTGGAATTCCAACGGCTTGCGACGTTTGTCTGCATAACTCTTATGTCGATCCCGGGCCGCTGCCATACGGTTCCGAATTTGAACTATCTTTTCTGTTGTCTCGTGCACCAATTCAGGACCTGTTATCTGACTGTCACCAATTTCAGCCCAGCAAACTGGTGAACGACATTTGCGACCATACAAAGCTTCAAACGGTGCTGCTTGAATACTTGTATGATAACTATTATTATAAGAGAATTCCACTAACGGTAAATGATTCTCCCAGCTATCACCAAAGTCAATTACACAAGCTCGTAACATATCCTCGAGCGTTTGAATCGTACGTTCACTTTGACCGTCGGTCTGTGGATGATAAGCGGTACTCATATCCAAATGAGTCCCTAATGACTTATGAAGAGATTTCCAAAAGTTGGAAGTAAATCGGGCATCCCGATCTGATATGATAGAGATTGGCACGCCATGCCGTGCTACCACTTCCTTGATGTAAATGCGAGTCAGTTTCTCCATCTTATCAGTTTCCTTGATTGCTAAGAAGTGTGCAGATTTCGTTAATCGATCGACAATTACCCATATCGTATCACAACCAGTCGGTGTACGGGGTAACTTAGTAATGAAATCCATCGAAATCTGTTCCCACTTCCACATCGGTATCTCTGGTTGTTGCAGTAAGCCAGATGGCTTCTGGTATTCCACTTTGACTTTCGAACAAGTCAAACATTTGCTAACGTACTTAGCAATGTCAGCTTTCATGTGAGGCCACCAATACAGTGCCTTCAAATCATGATACATCTTGTCTGATCCCGGATGGACTGAATATCTGGACTTGTGTGCTTCATCCATCACGAGTTCCCTTAAACCTCCATACAAAGGTATCCACATTCGATTAATGAAATAACGAATTCCATCAGGTTTAACATCCAATTGTTCTTCCATTCCTCGTAAGGATTCCGGTACTAAGTTTTCCTTTTTCAAGGCCTCAATCTGAGCACTGTGCACCTTGTCAGGTAAGTCATTATGTATTGTCATCATAAGTGCGCGAACCCGTCTTGTTCCCGTTGTACCTTTTCTGCTCAAAGCGTCAGCTACCACATTAGCTTTTCCCGGGTGATACTTAATCGCACACTCATAATCGTTCAACAACTCAACCCATCGTCGTTGCCTCATATTAAGCTCCTTCTGATCAAAGATATGTTGCAAACTCTTATGATCAGTGTAAATAGTACACTTAGTTCCATACAAATAATGCCTCCAAATCTTCAAAGCAAAAACTACTGCTCCTAGCTCCAAGTCATGAGTAGTGTAACTCTTTTCGTGCGTTCTTAGTTGTCTGGAAGCATAAGCAATCACCTTATCACGTTGCATCAACACACATCCCATCACAATACACCACAAAGTCTTCCGTCCCTTCCGGTAAGGACAAAATTGGTGCACTGCAGAGTTTCTGTTTCAGTAACTGGAACGCAGTTTCCTGTTTATCCGTCCAGTTATACTTTGTTCCCTTATGCGTAAGAGCTGTAAGTGGTTGAGCGATCTTTGAGAAACCTTCAATGAATCGTCGATAATAACCCACCAAACCAAGGAATTGTCGTACCTCGGTAGGGGTCTTTGGCGCTTCCCAATTCTTAATCGCTTCAATCTTCGCTGGATCAACATGTATGCCCTTTTCGTTGACTATATGACCCAGAAATTGTACTTCTCGCATCCAGAAATCACATTTCGAGAACTTAGCGTACAATTGTTCTTGTTTCAACAATTCCAATAGTAATCGAAGATGTTCAGCGTGTTCCTCCTCAGATTGTGAATAAATGAGAATGTCATCGATGAAAACAATGACAAACTTATCAAGATAAGGTTTACAAACACGATTCATGAGATCCATGAATACAGCTGGAGCGTTTGTCAACCCAAATGGCATGACCAAGAACTCATAATGGCCATATCGTGTCCTGAATGCTGTTTTCGGGATATCCTCCTCCTGGACTCTTAGTTGATGATAACCAGACCTGAGATCAATCTTCGAGTAGTAACTCGAACCTTGCAATTGATCGAACAGATCGTCAATCCTGGGTAACGGATACCGGTTCTTGATAGTGACCTTGTTCAATTCCCGGTAATCGATGCACATACGGAAAGTCTCGTCCTTCTTCTTTACAAACAAAACTGGAGCTCCCCATGGTGAAAAACTAGGTCGTATGAAACCCTTATCCAACAACTCTTGCAATTGTGTGGATAACTCTTGCATCTCTGACGGTGCAAGTCGATAAGGCGCCCTAGCTATCGGTGCTGCATCTGGTGTAAGGTCGATTCGGAATTCCACCTGTCTGATAGGCGGTAATCCCGGCAAATCTTCTGGAAACACCTCCGGAAATTCACAAACTACAGGTATATTTTCAAGCTTCTTCTCAGTTACCGGCTTTTCAGTTATAAGTGCTATAACTGCCGTATGACCTTTCCGCAGACATTTGTGTGCTTTCATACAAGATATGAGACGCAGTGGCGTACTACTCTTCTCGCCTTGTACATACAATGTCTCTCCCTGCGGAAGAGGTATACGAACAATCTTTTCATGGCATACGATTTCAGCCTGGTTTTTGGACAACCAGTCCATGCCAATAATCACATCAAAACTGCCTAAGGCAATAGGCATAAGATCAATCTCTAATGTTTGACCCATCAAATAAAGGACACATCCCTTAAAGATATTTACCAATACTATCAACTTACCATCAGCTAATTCCACAGTGTATGGACTATCTAAGGCAGTGGGACTAACATTTAGCAACTTAGCAAGTGAACTAGATACAAAACTCCGATCGGCACCAGTGTCAAATAACATAGAGGCATAGTGATTATTTAAGAGGAACGTACCCGTAACGATGTTGGGATCCTCCCGTGCCTGACGTCCTCCAATCACAAACGCCCTGCCTCTAGCACCATTGTTGTTGTTATTATTGTTGTTGTTGGTGCCATTACCATTACCATTGCCGTTGCCGTTGCCTGTTGCATTATTATTCTCCACACTTTTCTTGAGTTGTGGGCAATCCTTCTTGAAGTGTCCCATCTTGCCACACTCATAACAACCCTTCTGTGCGTTGTTCTGGTTATTATTCTGGTTGTTGTGGTTGTTCTGTAGCTCCCCGCGACAATCCTTAGCCGCATGTCCAATCTTGCCACACCTCTGGCACTTAGCTCTCTCACACTGATTACCTGCATGATGATACCCACACCTGTTGCACTTGGGGTGTTTACCAACATAACCCCGATGATGATGATTGCTGACCACTGCTGGAATTATGATAAGACTTGTTTGAGTCCTGCTTCCGGTTTTGCTGATATGATTGTTGGTTGTGACTCTTTGAGTTGTTACCTTCCCACTTTATTTTATGATCTCCCACCTTGGTAGCAGATGTTCGTTTGGGCAGAGTCCCTTGTAACACTGCCTGATCAGTAAGCTGATGCGCTAAACGAACAGCTTGTTGAATGGTGGTGGGATTTGCTGAAGTAACCAACCCCTGGATCTGAGGCACTAGTCCTCAAATGTATCTTTCAATCCACTTGCTGGCTGGAGTAGCCATGTGTGGTAGCAGTCTGGCCAACTCATGTGACCTGGTCGTGTACTCTTCAATATTTGACCCCTCCATCTTGAGGTGCCAATATTCCTCTTCCAACTTCTGCATTTCACTGCGAGGACAGTACTCCTCTTGCAGTAAAGTTTTGAAGTCGTTCCATGTCAAGGCATTTGCCTCACCCAACCCCAGAGTCTGAACATTCGAGTTCCACCAGGTTAATGCTGGACCCTCCAATGTTCCCGTTGCAAACTTCACTTTGCTCTCGTCAGGGCAGTTGCACATTTCAAACACAGACTCCGCCTTTTCAATCCACCGAAGGAGTCCAATGGCCCCCTCCGACCCTTTGAAATTGTGTGGTTTACAGTCCAAGAACATCTTGAACGTGCAGACTTGTGGGTTAACCAATCCCCCAGCTGGACCCTGTGGTCCTGTGTTGTGTGTCTGAGCATACTGTGCGATTGCCTCAGCGACTCTGCTATTAATTAGCTCGTTGAGCTCAGCGACTGTCATGTGAACGTTTCCCTCAGCCATTAGTTTCCTATTTACAAGAAGTGTTAGCATGCTTGCAAAGTCTAATGTAACATGTGTAAGTAAAACAACAAACACAACATATAATATAAATCAACACAACTGTTGGGACTAAATATTAGTTCTTCAATAGATAAAGATTTGATTTGAGTACAATACTTTTGAAATAAAACATAACTTTCCAAACTACTAATATAGGAACACAACCCGTTCCTAATAAGTTTAAACAAAACAAACAAAGAGAAAGAAAAACAATCAATCATCCTCAACGGTGGATTCAGGATCGGAATCAACAACTGGTGCTGGTTCCTCCCCTTCTTCCTCTTCATCCTCTTCCTCATTCTCAGAGGCCACTAAATCCTCCAAGGCTTCAATCCTGCCCTCCAAGAACTCAGCTCGGTTCTCTGAAGCTTCGAGACGATCAATCAAGTTAATCATCTCATTCCGCATATCATGAACCAGATAGGCAAGTTCCTCTTGCCTCTCATTAGCATCCCATTGTTCCTGAGAGTGTTGTGCGATCCTATCTTCTGCCTCATACAAATCCTCGCGCAGTTTGGCGATCTCCTCAGCGTCCGTCCTTTGCCTCTTAGGCTCAGGAGCATCTAGTACTGGTGGTGGATGTGTAGAAGGTCCCTCAGCAGGGATCTGCTGAGTGCCCTCCACTGGCTCCTCCTCCGGATCCTCATCCGGGTCCTCATCTGGATCCTCCTCGGGATCCTCGTCTGGGTCCTCCTCCGGATCCTCCCCCAGATCTGAGTCATCCCTCTCATATGATGGAGGAGATGGAATAGGTGGTGGTGGTGATGACGGTGGTGCCGGAACTATCGTGCCTCGTCCTCAGAATCATCAATGTAAATATAAGGTACTGATGATGATGCCATGCCTGTTACATAATGCCATATGTAAGTGCAGTGCCATGGAATGTGTAAACAAGTCAATTACATAATGTCATATGTAATTTCTAAGCAATATGTAAAATCAGATGTGTCTAATGTCTAACAGTCAAAGTCTAAGTCTACAAATGCAAACCTAGTTCGCTATAACCAATGGCTCTGATACCAATCTGTCACACCCCCAATTTCCATCTAACGGAATCAAACCGTTTGGGAACGTGACAAACCAGGATCTCAGATCATTAGACATAACGAAGACCTCTATATGAATTTCAAAACATACTTTGGTCTTAAAAACATAACATCAGAGTTTTCAAAAATTGCGGAAGCGTTTTAAAACCAGTAACAGTTGTAAAATGTAAATTACAATACAAAGTATCAAATGTTCAAATTCAAATATCCAAAAATGTTTAAAATGCATGCGACTCTATCTCCTAGTCCAGGCCAGTCTTTATCGCGCGCCTTAGCCTCCTGAGAAAACATGTAAATCAAGTCAACACAAAGGTTGGTGCATAACACAGGTTTTAAGTATTCACAATGTTCAAAACAGCAGTTTGAATAACAATTTTGTAGATAACATAATCACACATGCACAGTCATGATAGCTAGTCATATAAACTATTTACATAAGTGTTCGACACCGAAGCTGACGAATTGCCATGCTATAGCATGTTTTTGCCTTGCCACTATTGTCTAGCACAACAATAGTAAAATTGTGTTTGGTCAGTCAAACACCTGCGTAGATCCCATCTACCAGGTGAGGTTTGTCAAACCTAATAGATCTATTTCCAACTACCACGCTTTGCATTACAGCAAACTAAACGGTTCGAGGTGTGTAAGGACTTTCAAGTTGCTATGTTGTCACATAATGTAAACAGCTAACTCATGCAAGTGATATGTATCTAAAAAGAGTTTGTTGCACATGTTTTCTCCCCCAAAACAGTTTAAAATAAGAAAGGGGCCGTGTACGCACCTTTGAGTATTGCAGAATGATCAATACGCGCGAAATCGTGTAGATAATCCTCTTACGAAGGATCTGTGTTTAAACAATAACTTAGTGTTATTCGAGATGTCGTTTTGTGCTTGAAATCACATACGTGTCAACACACGTATGTTAGAGTGTTAAGAACGTGTATACGTATATACGCGTGACTTAGAAATCGTTTAAATAAAATCTTATACGATTTTATTTAAATAAACGTAATTATACGCGATTTCGTTTTCGGATTAAAATATGAATTTTATCATTCAAATGTGTCCGGGATTCCGTTACGGTTCCAATGCAATTTGAACGAGTTAAATCGGATTTAAAACGAGAAAGATATGGGCCAATTACTAAAACAATTGTCAAAAACCCAAAACTGTTGGGGGCCGGGCTCGAACCCGCGACCTCCAACCCAACATACACCCAACTTACCATCTGATCTATCTCACATTTCATTAACCAATTCCTGATTAAATTCATTTATCCACAACTGATCGGATTCCCCTATTTCTTACCATAGCCGAAGCAAATCCACACCCATTTGACCCACAAATCGAACTTAATTGAAACTGGAATCATAGGGTCTTTGTTTCTGAGATTCAACCGATTCTAAGTACGGTTTTAATTCAAAAATTAAACAATAGAACCCAACTAATCGGTTATTAACACCTTCGAACTCAAGTTCTCAAAACTCCAATTCATTCAATTCGATAATTTTCCAGGAAATTGTTATATGGTTTTTACTAATCGGGATCCTCTGAAACTAAAAACATCAAATGATTTGATTCTTATATCTATCTAGATCGAAACCCCCAAACCATTTTAACTCAAGAACCCTAGAAATAGAAATCCATCAATTCATGATCGTTTCTTAAAATTAACATATTATTATCCTTTGTCGAGATCTTCTGAAGTTAACCATAACAATTAATTTGATTTTAAACTTCATTTGGATACAGACCCCCAAACTGTTTTTGATTAAAAACTCTAATAATCGAAATCTTAAGATTCAAGATTAATTCATAAAATCAGTGCATGGATTTTGTTAATCGGTGTACTCAGAAACTATTAGCATATTTTGATTTCATTTTTGATCTCAATTGCACTAAAACCCCCAAATCGGTTCACACTATGAACCCTAGAATCGTAATTCATACAATTCGATATTATCAGTCTAAATTGACATGGGTTTATTCTTAGTCGACATTTTTAGTGTGTATAGGAATAGACACTTACTTGATTTGATGGCTAATCGAATGAGATCGACTCTAGATGGGTATTCGGCCACCTCCCAATTGTTTTCTTCAATCCAAAGCTTCTTAGATCAAATTGATGAATGTTACAGACACTAAAAAGATCGACTAGAGTCTCTGAATGATCAATTGTGCAAATTATTATCGAGATAATCGAATTTGATAAACAAAAGTTTCGGTTACGACTTTTAATTATCATCCCAGTTAAATTCGACTGATTAATGTACTGATAACGCCTATGGATGATTAATAATCATCAATGGGATGATTTGTAATGAATTAATTTGAGTGTAACCGACTATTAAGGTGAAATTCGAACTTAATCAACAATTTAGCCGAATTTTGACTTGTAAAAGTCAAAATTGGTCATTTTACCCCTTTACAAGTCAAATCCTATTAAATTGGATATCTCTAAACTTAATTTGATTAATTCTATAACTTGTAGTTCGATTTTTGTTTAATTTCAGATTATTTCTGCCACTTCCGGACTAACGGGGTTAATCCGAATTTGCCGGATTGTCACTGATTAGTTACTTGAACTAGTTTTGGGCTTGATTAACCCAGTTGAGCCTCCCAAATACTATTGGGCCTACCTTGGGCTTATTGGGCCTACCTAAACCTCAGTGGGCCTACAATGGCCTTATTGGGCCTACTTGGCTTTATTGGGCCTGTCTTTGATTCATTGGGCCTAACTTATCTTGTTGGGCCCGAGATTTCACTATTCTCAGTTAACGAAGTTAATCCGAAAAGTCGGATTGTCACATCGGTCAACATTCAGAAGATGAGCTCAAGCGTACAATTGACGAGAAGGTGGTGATAAGGATGCTTATGCAGAATAATTACAACAAAGGAAGGAGGAGTGGGCAGCGTATTGGAAAACACTCAAGAAAGAGAGTATTCCCTTCCCTCCAGCTCAGTACACGAAGGTTTACAAGACCAAAGGATACAAATCTGGCGGTTGCAATTTGAGCTGGGCATACTTTAAAGATCTTGGATGCTATGGAGTGAAGAGGGAACGGGGAATTCAGTATTTTAGATTCCCACATGATTTCCAGACGTTGTCGGGTTTTGCGGTGAATCAGTTGGCACGCTTGAACATGTTGTATTGCGAAGACTCAGGGATGTCATCTTGGTTTGCGAGGCAAATCAAATTCAAATATAGGAAGAGATAGGTGAACTTCCAGCTTCAACAACCAGAACATTTCTACCTGCCATTGATTGACTCTCAATCTAGGAAGCATAAAGTTATCCTGAGGTGGCTACCACCTAAAGCCATGAAGACTATTCCTCTTCGGAAGATGCCTCAAGGCTTTGTTAAGAGCATCTGATGGTGGTATTTTGACAGCATAAATTTTGAGGTTGTGATAGTTCTTTGCAAGGAGGGCAAGTGGGACTTTATTAGGGTATTTGACCCTATCTGGTTGACCAACTTGATAGAGGAAGATGTTAAGGTCCTCTACAAGTGTCAGATTTTCTTTGATATAACAGACATGGAGCAAGCTCGTAAGTACATGAGGGTCATTAGGCTTTGTTTTGCTTTTGATGTTCATGTCGATGCTGACTGGAAGGCTCTTTCTGAAAAGTTTTAAAAGACGAATGCTGAAGAAGTAAAGAAATAGGTCCAAGGGGGAGTATGTTGATGAATATAGTGTCACTAGTTCGATGTAATAGTCTATCTTTATTGTACAAAGTTGATATTATTAATGAAATCAATTATTTCCTATTGTTTGGTTATGTTTGCATATGGTTATCATGTTTAACTTTGAATTTATATATCAAACAGGACCATTCATACAAATGAACCTAAAAGTGAGTTCATTCGCACGAATGAACACCTAGCGAATGTCCAGCCAAACGAATGAACGAGAAACCTGATTCATTCGGTTGGTTGCCTCATTCGTGGATCGTCATTCGAGTTAATAAGTCATGAGCATGACTCATTCGCACGAAGTGCTAACGCTTATAAATACCTGGAAAAACAGAATGTTTAACACCTCTGCACATTCCCTTGTCACATCACCTAGGTTTCAGTGCCCACTTGCAATCCAACTTCGTTTCCAGACCCGTGGTGTTCGATTTTGATTAAAATGTTGATTCCTGATCATTGGATTACCATGTGGTGGCTAGATTTCGATTGGAAAACCCTCAAATAGGATTCCGCACTACGAGGGCCTGCCGAGCAGAATCTGCAAGGAACTTTGGTGTTTCCGGGCCCTACAATTTTTTATGAGTATTATACTACGAATGTCCACTTTCATTCTAGTGATCCATTCGTGTGAATAGGTATTCATTCGTATGGTTATCACATGCGAATGAATCCATTTCATTCGTGCAAATATTCATTCGTCTAGAGGTTCATTTTGATGAGTTTCACAAACGAATGGAGTGTCATTTGTACAAATGATCCCTTCGTGTGGCTCATTCGCCTGCAAATTCACCAAAAACGCCATTTTTGACATTGTGATTTGTTTGCAGTGTTTTTACGGCTAAAAGTGATGGTAAAACGTTTTGAAATATTTTGGTGTAAAGGATCGGTGCTAATACTCACGGTGCAGCTCGTATTTGACCAGAAAGGCTTAAGAATGGTTGAAATCTTGAAATTAATATGTTGGGGATGAAATATACACAATTTGGAATCAAATGGTCCTATTTCGCGTGGAAATGACCGAAATTTCGTGGGGGCGAATAGGGTGTCACACCCCGACCTGGCGGGCCGGATCGTGTGTCCCGTCGAGCTGAAAGGCCTCGGGGCACGATATCGGGAATGATAATCGTGATGATCAGATTGTTTACAATGCACATGATATATAATGAGAAACTGCTAAATGAAAATAGAATAACAAAGTTAAATTACATTAGTTTTGTTCATAATTTAACAATGTAAATCTACTATCAACATCATAATTTTTCTATCTTGTATCTGCACAAGATATACAAAATAATCTGTAAAATGATGTTCAAAATATGTAGGTCCAAACTACTAGGTCCTCTATCTGGCATCCAAGTCCAAAAGCAATAACTTCTACTCAGACATGTTCGTCACCTGAGAAGTCATGCAAAAAGATCAAGTCAACACATGGTTGGTGAGTTCATATAGTTTTATAAATATGAATTTGAATAAACCATTCGGATGACAACCTTAACCTCACCATTAACCACCTATACCATCCAGTTCAATATGCTTATATATAGGGCATATGTAGGGTCGAACTTACCGCCCGGCCCAGCCACCGTCCCACCACATACCAAACCACATGACATATTGTTCCTGATGATAATTAAGCATTTTATCCCATACCTTTGATTCACAACGTTTGATTATCCTAAAATCTGTTTACATTGATCCCCCGAAATGATAACCTTAACCTCGTCAACAACCACCTAGGTTATCCAATCAAGTATGCTTATATATAGGGCATATGTAGGGTCGAACTTACCGCCCGGCCCAGCCATTGTCCCACCACATACCGAACCGCAGAACATATTGTTGGTAATGATAATTAAGCGTTTCATTCCATCCATCTTCATATTAGATTTTGATTTTCCACAAATTGAATTCTACTGATTTCCTGAGTTCATCACATAGTCATGATCAACCATAGCCCTTGTAGAAACATAATATTAAATGCTTAATTAAATAAATAATTAATCATTTAATTACAACTAAGACATGATGATTGGGCCTTATTTGACTCAATCAATTAGACCTAGCTGTTGGTGGTGTCCAAGTTGTACCATCCCACACGTGGCCCATATCAGGCATGACCCAAATGAGTCTACCTGTATGTGTCGGGACTTTCATGATGTGTCCATATCACCTTGACCTTCAGGCTTACTGTACATGTCGGGACTTTAGGATATCCTTTGATTCTGATCGTCTTTGTTCTTTAGAATTTGTTTGATCGTTTTATTTATGCCCATATAGCTTGACTATAAAAGTCTACTATTTATGACAGGACATTCCGTGTGTTAACACGTGGTCTCGATCTGCATACAACTGACAACCACCTTAAATTGATTGTTAATGATATCATTAGTTCTTTGATTCACACACGGATATGATTTCCTTGATACTGATCTTTAGAATTCCATGGCTACAACACTGAGTTTAGATTCTTGAATTTGATCCTTAGTTTTACTGAACACACACTGAATTAGATTTCTTGGATTTGATTCTTTAGTTTTAGTTCTATTGATCACACCCTGAATTTAGATTCTATGAATTTGAACTTGATAGAATAAAGGTTCAATTTAGAATTATTGTTTTACTCATAAAGAGTAATTTATTAATTCGTTGATTAAATCTGTATATCATTTACCTAGACAGGAGTCTACGATACATTTGTACATATAAAACATACAATAAGTAAAAGCATTTACGTAAAACATATTTTTGAAGAAAAAGGTTTACGCATGCTTCTCAGCCCCGCGTTTGAAAACAAAATGTTTAGAAAAGGGGCAATGAACTCACCTGTGTTTCTCTGTATTGATTTACAACAAAATGCGCGCTCGCTACTTGTAGATTTTGTATCTTCAGTACCTGAGTTGTTTTAAGAGGATTTGAATACTATAAGTATTTATAATAGACGTATATAGGGTTTTGGTCTCGGTGTGCCACTAAGTGTCCAATGTTACTAGTGTGTTTCTATGATTCTCTTTAACTAGTCTAAACATATTACCCGTTTATAAACCCTTATCCCGTAGTTAATGAGCGTAGATTGATAGAGATGGCTTTTGCACATCTAAACCTTACTTACATAAATTCTAGTTCAATACATTCATAGGCTTTTTAGGCAAAACATCTTTAATAAAACTTGTTTTAGGTTAAATATTTAAGTTAGAAATCATTTAATTTACTTTAAGGAAGTTTATAAGTCAATTCCTTTTTATTAAAACATTAATTAATTTAAGAAAATATAAGTTACATGATTAGACTTAGGTTAATCTCATTCGATTAACCTTAAGCCCGTTACTAAATCTTGATTTTCCCATGGTTCTCTGATCGCTCATGTGTATAACCCATCCTAGATAGTTCAAATGAACAATCTAATGTAGTTATATGTTGCATGAAATTTCTAAGTGTTAGGTGTTAATAATACTCAACATCCATATACTTAGACTATTGTTGTGATCTATGATGAATTCTCGAATGTGTTATACCCAAGTGATGTACAAAATAAATGTTTATATGTCAAAATGTTCCCAATAACCCTTGGTCTTTAAAATTCGTGTGTTTTGAACCCAACTTGTATTCCATAAATCATGATTAACCCTAATATGTTTTCCTTCCCATGCATGCATTTTACGTAGCCCATCCCTTGCATGCATGCATAGCATCACAAATAAAACCATGAGTAAACTCCCATTTGATAGATAAAAATCTATGTTTGTATCTCATATTAGTTTAGAGAGGTGGATATTGAAATCCATGGTATAGGTTGTGTACAAAACCGATTTATACTACAACCCTAATTTAATTTCATGCACTTAGTCACCTTCTCAACCCATGCATGCATGATATGCACATGATCTTGTTATACGAATGACACTTATACGACCAAACCATGTAGGCCGACTAGATGCTCCTGCGAATGAACATGCTCGAATGGTTCATGCTAATGTAGCCTTGCGAATAAGGGAGATGGTTCGGCCGAAAGAAGTGGCTGCGAATGTCTGATCGACCGAAGGTGACTTGGGCCGAAAGGATCTGTCCGAAACAGCAGGATCGAATGATGATGATGCCAGCGAATGGAATCAACATGACTGAAGGAGTTTGCAAAGAATGTGGCCATTCGGTCGGGGTTGGTTCGGCTGTGGCCCAGTCGGCCAGGCCATTCGGCTGGCCTGTTCAGGACCTCTTCGGCCGCTCAAACCCAACAGGTGCCAACCTCCAATATCAAGCCTCAAGACCTAGAAGTGATGCATCTCTCGTTCCTACACCATCCTAAGTCATTTATGTGGGATTCCGAAGGGTTTTATGGTGCTTAGAACCTGTTTCAAGAGCGGGTTCGAACACGGGTTTGAAAACCCTAAAAAAATCGGACTTTGAACTCGTTTTTACCTCAAATCAGATGGTTCAAAGCTCAGATCGGTTGTACTTCCACGATCTACGAGCTGTTATGGTCTTTATGACACTAAGATGGGGGTGGTGATAGCTGGTAGGTGGGAATGAAAATGGTATTAAATGCCATTTAATGCTTGCAAAATACCCAGGTATGTTCGGTCTCGTTCGGTTTCACTCGGTTTCGCGTAGGAGCGTCGGTCTTCTTTCGTTTTCATAACGAAACATCTCGGTTTTAAAAATAAAGTTTGTAAATTTAATTTAGGTGGTAATTCCTAGTAAATTAAGTAAATATCTTCCGTTTATTTTAAATTTTCTGGAAATATTAAATTTACAGTTTAAATCGAATCGTACAGTCATCGCGCGTATTCGTTCGAATCGTCACCCGTACGAATACGACGATAACTACACTTTTCAATATGGTTTTCTAATTATTGAACATCATTCAGAATGTTAAACTTTCAGATATATTCGTACAGATCGTCACCTATACGAATAATCCGTCGATTTAGCATTCTCGTAACGACATTCGTTGTGGTTTTGTTCTGTACATCCTCACATACGTTTACACGTAATAGAATCCTAACTATCAATCACATGATGGTTCGGTATCGTCAGATAAATATCTGACTGTTGAACCATAGTTCAGAGTTACGTTTATGCGATGAAATTGAAATTGTTCTATGATAAGCATGAAATGATAATGATATACAATGAATTAGGTATAGTTTGTACATGAATTACCGTTCATGTTACTGTGTAGATCACTCTTCCGGTTCCGTTTCCGGCACTGATGTTACAGTCTCCCCTTGTTAGAAAAATTTCGTCCCGAAATTTAAGAATCGTTATTAGGTACGGCTTCCTCTGTAAACAGTTGGAGATACTTCGACTTTATGTGATCTTCGCGTTCCCAAGTAAATTCGGGTCCGCTCTTTGAATTCCATCGAACCTTGACAATCGGATAAGGCTTCGCCTTAGTTGTTTAACTTTACAATCCATAATCTCTAAAGTTTCTTCAATAAAATGTAACTGCTCGTCCACTTGAATTTCTTCGATTGGTATGACGAGTGATTCGTCGGCAAGGCATTTCTTCAAGTTTGAGACGTGCAACACGTCATGCACACCACTGAGTTTATCTGGTAATCTCAGTCTATACACCACAGGACCAATACGTTCAATGATCTCGAACGGTCCCACGTATCGTGGTGTTAATTTGCCTTTCTTTCCAAAACGCACTACACCTTTCCATGGGGATACCTTCAACATGACACGGTCTCCCACTTGGAATTCCAACGGCTAGCGTTGTTTGTCGGCATAGCTCTTTTGGCTGCTTCTAGTTGCTTGTAATCGTTGTTGAATCTGAGCAATCTTATCAGTAGTTTCCTGAATAAGCTCTGGCCCAGATATTCGGTTATCTCCTACTTCAGTCCAACAGATCGGTGACCGAAATTTTCGCCCATATAGAGCCTCGAATGGTGCGCATCCGATGCTACTATGGTAACTCTTGATGTAAGAGAATTCAATCAGTGGCAATTGAGAGTCCCAATTCCCACCGAAATCCAACCCACAGGTTCTCAACATGTCCTCCAGGGTCTGTATCGTACGTTCGCTTTGACCGTCCGTTTGTGGATGGTAAGCGGTACTTAGATTTAAGTGTGTCCCTAGAGATTTCTGCAATGATTTCCAGAACCTTGATGTGAATCTGCTGTCTCGATCCAAAATGATAGACAATGGTACACCGTGACGTACCACTATCTCGTTGACATACAGTCTCGCCAGTTTATCCATCATGAAAGTCTCACGCATTGGAAGAAGTGAGCAGATTTGGTCAAACGATCAATGACAACCCAAATAGTATCATGACCACTAGAAGTGCGGGGAAGCTTGGTAATGAAGTCCATAGCTATTTGTTCCCACTTCCAGAGCGGAATCTCAGGCTGTTCCAGTAACCCTGACAGCTTCTGGTGTTTCGCCTTTACCTTTGCACACGTAAGGCATCGACCGACGTACTCGACTATGTCTTTCTTCATGCCCGGCCACCAATAAAATCCACGTAAGTCTTGGTACATTTTATCAACGCCCGGGTGCACTGAGTACTTGGTCTTGTGTGCTTCATCAAAGATGAGTCTTCTCAATTCGTCTACTACAGGAATCCATATACGATCCTGGTAGTAGATAACTCCATCAGACTTTGTTTCAAATTGTCTTTCTGCTCCACAATCCAGTTCTTTCTTCAGGTTCCCCTGTTCAACTGATTCCTGTTGTGCCTGGATGATCTTGTAGCGTAGGCTTGTCTGCACAGTCATTCACGTTGCCCTAACTTGCATGGGTTTGACTTGTTCCTTCCGGATCAAGGCATCAGCTACAACGTTTGCCTTACCCGGATGGTACCTGATCACACAATCGTAATCATTTAGAAGTTCAACCCAACGTCATTGTCTTATGTTGAGTTCCTTCTGATCAAAGATATGCTGCAGACTCTTGTGATCGGTGAATATGGTACACTTAGTACCATATAAGTATTGTCTCCAAATCTTCAGTGCAAATACCACTGCTCCCAGTTCCAGATCATAAGTAGTGCAGTTCTTCTCATGAATCTTTAACTGTCTTGATGCATACGCGATAACTTTGTCCTGTTGCATTAACACACAACCAAGACCCTGATGGGAGGCATCACAATACACGACAAAGTCATCATAGCCTTCCGGGAGAGATAAGATTGGAGCATCACATAACTACTGCTTCAGTGTCTGGAAGGCATCTTCTTGTTTCTGCTCCCAACCAAACAGTTCGCTTTTTTGAGTCAATTTGGTGAGAGGCAGAGCTATCTTAGAAAAGTTTGAGATAAACCTTCTATAATAACCTGCTAGACCCAGAAAAGACCGTATCTCCTTTGGTGTCTTCGGAGTATCCCAGTTCTTTATTGCTTCGATCTTGGCAGGGTATACATGTATTCCTTCACTGTTGACTACATTACCCAAAAATTGAACTTCCCTTAGCCAAAATTCACTGTTAGAGAATTTAGCATAGAGTTGCTCTGTCTTTAACAACTCCAAGATCTTCCTGAGATGTTGCTCGTGTTCTGTTTTGCTCTTGGAATAAATCAGTATGTCATCAATGAAGACAATGACAAACTGATCCAGATACGGCTTGCACACTCGGTTCATGAGATCCATGAAAACCGCTGGTGCATTTGTCAATCCGAAAGGCATCACCATAAACTCGTACTGCCCATATATGGTTCGGAATGCCATCTTCGGTATGTCTTTGTCTTGGACTCTAAGTTGATGATATCCGGACCGTAAATCAATCTTCGAAAAATAATGTGCTCCTTGCAGCTGGTCAAACAAATCATCAATCCTCAGCAATGGATACTGATTCTTGAAGTCAACTTGTTCAGCTCTCGGTAGTCTATGCACATCCGAAAAGAACCATCCTTCTTCTTCACAAACAAACCGGTCCCCATGGTGAGTAGCTCGGTCGGATGAAACCTTTATCAAGTAGCCCCTGTAGTTGATACGATAATTCCTGCATCTTTGAAGGTGCTAACCTGTAAGGAGATTTAGCAATAGGATTTGCTCCAGGAACTAAGTCAATACGGAACTCTACCGGTCGCGCAAGTGGCAAACCTGGTAGGTCTTCAGGAAACATTTCTGGATATTCTTTCACTGCTGGCACGTCTTGAATCATTTTCTTGTCCTTCTCCTTCTCCACCACATGAGCCAGAAAAGCTACGCACTGCTTCCGTAGACACTTACGCGCCTTTATGCATGATATGATTTTGACACTTCGTTATGCTTGATCCCCTCTAACTTCTAATACACGATCATTCAGCAATGGAATTCGAAGCAGCTTTTCAGAACAGACGACTTCTACTCAATTAAGAGATAGCCAATCCATTATAACAATGATGTAGAAACTACCCAACTCCATCGGTATCAAATTGATGGCGAATGTCTGTCCGTTAAGTGTTAATGGGCAGTTTCCGTATACTGCACTAACAGTGATTTGTTTCCCGTTCGCTACTTCTATGATGTAAAGGGAATCTAAAAGTTCCTCTATAGAATTTAGTTGGCATGCAAAATCGGTAGAGATAAAACTCTGATCCGCACCAGTGTCAAACAGAATAGATGCATAAAAGTCATGTAAGAGAAATGTACCAGTGACCACGTTCGGGTCTTGGTGTGCAGTTGGAGATCCTATTGCAAAAGCTTTTCCATGTGGTGCTGGAACTGCCGGTTGTGCTTTCTTCGAACAGTTATTTGAAAAGTGGCCAAGTTCACCACAGTTATAGAATCCACCATTGTTCTGGTTGTTGGGTGGAGAGAGAGCTAAAGCAGCATTGTTGATTGCTTGATTTGGTGTCATCCTGCATTGCTGGACCCAGTGGCCCTTTCTTCCACATCCCGTGCAGTGTCAGAAGGGAATGCTAGCATCATGATGATACTGGCATTTAGTACACAGAGGGTGTGGGCCAGTATATGGCTTCTTGTGTAGGTTTTGTGGTGCAACGGCTACTTGGTTGAGTGGGGTAGCCATTGTGTAGTTCTTGATAACTTTCTGCTTCTTCTTTGGATGATGATGGGGCTTCTTCGAGGATTCTTCCTTGAGCTTTTCGGAGTCAGCCTCTCTCTTCAAAGTTCCAGAGGCTACCATCAAATCAGTGAGTTTCCCTGACAAACTCACAGCAGACTCTAAGGTAACAGGGTTTGCTGCAACGACTATACCCTGGATGCAAGCTGGGAGTCCACCTACATATCTATCAATCCTCTTTTCAAGTGTTGGTACCATGTCTAGCACCAATGCTACCAGCTCATGATAGCGGGTAGTATACCCCAGATGATCAGTCCCTTCATCACATGATTTGCCAACTCAGTTTCCATCCATTGCAGCTCGTTCTTAGGACATAATCCAGTTCTCAGCAGGGTCTTGAAATCTTCTCGTGTCATCGCCACGGATTCTTTTCTTCCTCTTGCTTGAATCTGCGAGTTCCACCAAGCTAAGGCTCGCTTGCTGAAAGTTCCAGCAGAGTAACGAACCTTGTGACGGTCTGGACAACTGCAGAGGTCCAGAGTAACCTCGATTTTCTCTATCCATTGGATTAATCCAACAGCTCCTTCGTTACCGCTGAAACTTGGTGGCTTACATCCCACAGAAGACTTGTAGGAGTAGTTTGATGCATTGCCAGTATTCCCACTGGCTTCTCCCGAAGAATTCCCAGATTTGTTGCCCTTGTGTGACATCCAGTACCTCATCGTCCGGAAAGTCCGTACGGTGTGTGTACTTTCACTATTCATTGTGTGAGAACACAATGTGTAAATACTATGCATGAACGGTGTGTACGATAACATAACTCAGAGAACAAGAAACAGTTCTATGTGTTTAAGTGAGAACTTAAATACTGTAAGTACAACAACTCGCGATAAACAACAGTTGTTTGTACTTAGGTGAAAACCTAAGTACAGTTAAGACAACGAACCAATAGAAATGTGACACCCCTGTCACTTCCATGTCCCCATCGGACATTTTATACCAATATTTAATAAATTATGTTTAGGTCCCAGAAAAAAACTTTTGTGCTTTACACATCTATAACCATACTATTTACTGACACCCGTTAAAACAGAGTTTAAGTATGATCACAAACTTCACAAAACATTTATTACACAAAATCTTCACACAAGTTTGATTATTTTAAGATTAAACCTCCATACAAGCCTCCATGTTCGATTCTCGATCACCATCACCGCTCACCAAAATCCTTTGTACCTATAAACACCACATTTAAATTTCCCCATTAGTTCGTTAGAACTAAGTAAGATTACCTCACTAATTCACCCAGTGTATTCCATAATACCGTATGGATACACTAATGAGGTTCCAAATCAAATTTGACAACAATAGTCAACCACATACAAAACGATTTACTAACGGTTCGTTTTCAACCAAAACCTCAATATATTCCCCCATTCATGCACAATCATTATAATTTAATATAACACACACACATATATATATATATATATACGTACACAAAATTCCAATTGTGCATTATATTTCACAAAAGTCACAATCTACAATTTGACTCTTAAATTTTAAATTGTCTACACCCAGATAGGTCATCTATTTTTCACACACCTTGGGAATCAATTACATTGGAATTGCAAGTTTTATGTTCACACACCTTGTGAATCTAAAACATGCACATTACCAATTCACCGTTTGTTCACACACCTTGTAAATCACTTACATTGGAATTGCAAGTTTTATGTTCACACACCTTGTGAATCCAAAACATGCACATTACCAATTCACAGTTTGTTCACACACCTTGTGAATCAATTTTATTGGAATTGCAAGTTTTATGTTCACACACCTTGTGAATCCAAAACATGCACATTACCAATTCACCGTTTGTTCGCACACCTTGTGAATCAATTACACTGGAATTGCAAGTTTTATGTTCACACACCTTGTGAATCCAAAACATGGACATTACCAATTCAACGTTTGTTCACGCACCTTGTGAATCAATTACATTGGAATTGCAAGTTTTATGTTCACACACCTTGTGGATCCAAACATGCACATTACCAATTCAACATCTACATATTCGTAGATCACCACATGTTCACACACCTTGAGAATCATGCAACAATGATAACCACAATCATTTATATTCATATCCACCAACTCAACGGATCATGTATATATGCTAAATGCACAATTACCTGTAGTTTGGATTCACCCAGTCCTTTAACTACAAGTTCAATCAAATAGGTAACTTACCTTGATTTGAAGAGTTAACAACAATCTCCAACTCTTTTCCAGGCCTTCTAGAACTAGATTCACCTCCTCTTCCTATTATATATTCACATATAACAGGATTTAACAACATAAACACAGAACTTGTGTTATTAATGTAATCTAATTCGTTTTACGTGTTTCACTCTTCATTTTCAATCAAAACCTCATCGAGGATTTTATCAACAACCCATGTGTAGAAATTAATCTACACATGTTCTTAGTCATATGTAAATTATCAAAACCTCCTATTTTGAAATCTGTTGCTTGACTTCCTTTACCAACACCTAGTTGTATATCACACGTATACAACTAGTTTCGATACACTCAACACCCATACATATTGATTCAAACTCATTTGAATCTCATTCATTACTAGGTGGCATTTAGAAGTCAAGTCATTATTTACAATTCAATCAACACTTGAATTGGAACTACCATTCCAGAGAATGATCTAAAATCATCATATCCATGATTTAATCATCCCACTGGTTATCATACCCAATAATATAAGTTTCATGAGAATCGAACATTATAACGGATCAAAATCAAGATTTCACCGTTAAAACATCTAGTCCTTCGTTTCTAATCATCCCAAATCAGTATATAATGCTCACAACTCAATTTAACCCGTATATTATCAAAATAAATGGGATAAAACGAATCGTTACCCTTCAAATGGATTTCTGACTGAAATACAACGATCTGGACATGTAGAAACGATCCACGGCTCAATCCGAACGTCTGGATATTTTAAAAATTGAATTTTGATGGTAAAATTTTGATTTAAGTGGTTATGTGTGCGTGTAAGATCGAGATAGAGATAGATATGTGTGTTTTGGGTGGATTCCTTTGAAGATAAGCAATATGCCGCCGCCATAGACGCCAGGCGCATCGCCCCGCGTGGAGGGTTGGTCTCAGGCGTACCGTGCGAGACTAACTCTCAGATATTTTCGCCCCCTTCTGCGCGTACCGCCTAGCGTGAGTGCGTGGTGCTAGGCGTACCGCCTGGAAGCCAGAATCTTGATATTTTTGTATTTTCATCGTTTTGCAATTCCGGGCAATCCGGAACTCCGTTTCACACATGGTTCTCTCCCACGTTCATCATTTCTTACCTACTTTCAACTTTTAATAATCACAATCGTTCTATTGACGATTATTTCAAACGCATTCATTTTATTAAAAACGGGTCGTTACAAATCTTCCCTCCTTACAAAGGTTTCGTCCTCGAAACCGGTTATACATCAAAAAGAAAAGGATAAAATTTCCACATTTCATCTTCCGACTCCCACGTTGCGTCAGATCCTCTTCGATTTTTCCATTGGACCTTCACTTGGTTCAAGGACTTATTTCTGAGTTGTTTGACTTTTCGATCTAATATAGCTACCGGCTTTTCCACATAGTTCAACTTGTCATCAATTTACAAGTCTTCTAGTGGCACATAAGCCGATTCATCAGCTAGGCATTTTCTCAGATATGACACATGAAAAGTATCATGTATACCACTCAGTTCTTCTAGTAGCTCAAGGCGATAAGCAACATTACCTATCCGAGCTATAATTCTGAATGGTCCGATAAAACGCGGACTTAATTTTCCCCGTTTACGAAAACGAATCACACCCTTCCAAGGGGAAACTTTCAACAGTACAAAGTCTCCCACTTGAAACTCAATCGGTTGCCTTCGTTTATCTGCATACGACTTTTAACGGTCTTGTGCCGCCTTCAAGTGAGCTCGAATTTGATCAATTCGCTGATTTGTAACCTTCAGTATTTCTTTATTTTCAAGCTCTCGCGGCCCAACTTCGCCCCAGCAAACGGGAGTACGACATCGCCTTCCATATAACATTTCATATGGGGGCATTCCCAACCCAGAATGATAACTGTTGTTATACGAAAATTCGGCCAGAGGTAGATAGTCATCCCAACTACCTCCAAAATCAATGATACACGCTCGTAGCATGTCCTCCAGCGTCTGAATGGTTCGTTCACTCTGACCATCAGTCTGGGGATGATACGCCGTGCTCAACAACAGTTTCGTGCCCAATTCCTTTTGAAAATTCCTCCAGAAATGCGAAGTGAATCGTGTGTCTCGATCGGACACAATCGTCACTGGTATTCCGTGACGCGCCACTATTTCTTTCACATACACTTCAGCCATCTTCTCTGAAGAATATGATTCACGAATAGGAATAAAATGAGCACTTTTAGTCAACCGATCCACAATGACCCAAATCACATCATACCCCTTTCGGGTTTTCGGGAGTTTAGTAATTAGGTCCATTGTGATATGTTCCCATTTCCACATGGGGATTTCCAAAGGCTGTAATTTTCCATAAGGCTTTTGATGTTCAGCCTTTACTTGCAAACAAGTTAAACATTTTTCAACATATTTAACAATATCTCGTTTCATACCTGGCCACCAGTAATTTACCCGAAGGTCTCGATACATTTTTAGTGGCTCCCGGATGAATTGAGTATTTTGATTTATGAGCCTCCTCCATCAAATCAGTTTTCAAAGAGCAAGAGGGAGGTATCCACACCCTACCCCATCTGGTCTTTAAACCACGACTATCTTCATCCAAGTTATAAGCTTGCCCCTTTATTCGGTCTCGTTTCCAATTTTCTTCTTTTAATGCTTCAACTTGAGCTTCTTTAATTTGATCCACCAAATCAGAGGATATCACAATCTTCATTGCTATAACCCGAAGAGGTTCATGTTCTTCTTTCCTACACAAGGCATCCGCTACCACATTGGCTTTTCCCGGATGATAAAGAATTTCACAATCATAATCCTTGAGTAGTTCTATCCAACGTCTTTGCCTCATATTTAATTCCTTCTGTGTGAAGAAATATTTCAGGCTCTTGTGATCAGTGTAAATTGTACATTTCACACCATACAAGAAATGCCTCCAAATTTTTAAAGCAAACACCACTGCTGCTAATTCTAGATCATGAGTAGGATAATTTACTTCATGAATTTTTAGTTGCCTCGATGCATAGGCAATCACCCTGCCCCTTTGCATAAGGACACAACCAAGCCCAAGATAATATGCATCAGAGTATACCACAAAATCATCAGGTCCATCTGGTAAAGTTAATACCGGTGCCTGAGTTAACTTGAACTTGAGTTCATTAAAAGCTTTTTCTTGATCATCACCCCAAACAAATTTCACATCTTTTCTTGTAAGTTTAGTCAAAGGAGATGCAATTCTTGCAAAATCCTGTATAAACAGCCGATAGTAACCGGCTAGACCAAGAAAACTTCTAATTTCAGTAGGAGTTTTCGAAGAACTCCACTTCATCACCGCTTGAACTTTCGAAGGATCAACAAGTATGCCATCAGCACACACCACATGTCCCAAAAACTGGACTTCACGTAACCAAAATGCGCCTTTAGAAAATTTGGCATATAGTTTCTCCTTACGTAAAGTTTCAAGGACTTCACGCAAATGACAAGCGTGATCACCCTCATTTTTAGAATAAATAAGGATGTCATCGATAAAGACAATGACAGATCGATCCAACATTGGGCGACACACCCAGTTCATCAAATGCATGAACGTAGCCGGTGCATTTGTCAACCCAAACGACATCACAAGAAATTCATAATGACTGTAACGAGTACGGAAAGCGGTCTTGGGAATATCTTCCTTTTTAACCTTGAGTTGATGATAACCCGAGCGAAGATCGATTTTAGAAAACCACGACGCTCCTTGCAACTGATCAAAAAGATCATCAATTCGAGGTAGAGGATATCGATTTTTCACAGTCACTTTGTTCAACTATCTATAATCAATACACATTCTAAGGCTTCCGTCTTTCTTTTTAACAAAAAGAATCGGTGCACCCCACGGGGAGATACATGGACGGATAAAGCCTTTTTCTAAAAGGTCATGTAACTGTGTCATCAATTCTTTCAATTCAAATGGTGCCAACCGATATGGAGCTTTAGCTATGGGCTTAGCCCCAGGAATGAGATCAATTTTAATCTCAACATCTCTATCACAAGGAATTCCCGGTAAATCATCTGGAAATACATCAGGAAAATCCCTGACTACTGGAACATCATTAAGTTCCTTTACCTCATTCCTTACATCAATAACATAAGCTAAGAATGACTGACCCCCATGGTTCATGTAATTCATAGCTTTACCTAAAGAACACAATATGGTTCCACCTCGTTTCTCTCCCTGAATACATACTTCATAACCATTCGGAGATATTAATTGAATAACCTTTCGGTTACATACAATGTTAGCTCCATATTTAGACAACCAATCCATCCCAATCACAACATCAAATTCTCCCAAGATCATTGGAATCAAATCAACCTCATAATCCTCACCATCAATGGTGAGTTTACATCTATGATAGATGTCATACACTAAGAAACTCTTAGAGACAGCTATTTCTACCTTTAATGGATAAGGTAGTTTAGCTAGTACAAACGAATCATGATTCACAAACTTCACAAATATAAAGGAGCGACTAGCCCCTGAATCAAACAATATATAAGCAGGCAAGGAATTAATATGAAAAGTACCTGTCACCACGTCTGAAGTGACTTTTGCCTCTTCTGCTGTAATTTTGAAGGCTCTACCCTTTGGTGGGGGTATTTCAACCTTCTTGCCACTACCTTAGGCCTTAAAAGACCCTCCACTAGTACCACCTTGACCTGCCCCTTTTAACTCTGGGCACTCACTTCGTCGATGCCCCGGTTTGTAACGGTTGTAGCACAAATTGAATGCACTGGCACATTGAGAGGCAAGATGCCCCGGCTTGCCACATTTATAACATACTACTGATTTAAAATAGCACTCGCCAATATGTTTCTTTCCACATTTTAAAAAATTTTTAGCTTTTCCCAAAGAACTAAACTTTTTAAGTGGGCTAACAAATTTCCCCTTTTTGGAGGATCCCACTTGCTTCTCCATTTTTCGTTTTTCCCCACGATCTTCTTGTCTTTTTAACTCCAATTCACGCTCACGAGCGCAATCAATCAATTCAGAAAAAGTTTCAAACTTTGATGGTATAAGAAACTCCCGGTACTTAGCATTCAACATACTATGGTACCTATTAATCCACATTCGTTCAGTCCTAAGAAAATCAGGACAGAATTTTGCTTTGTCAAAGAACACTGCAGTAATAGTGTCTATATCCTCCTCCTTGTGCCTCATATGTAAAAATTCCTCAGTAATTCTATCAATAGCAGCCTGAGGACAGAATCGTTTAAGGAACAACTCCTTAAATGCACCCCAAGTTAAATCTTTTATACCATCCCGACCCTTCTCCTTTCAGAGAAGTTCCCACCAATCTTTTGCTCGCTCTTTCAATTGGTTTCCAGCAAACATTACCTCGTCAGACGGATCACAATGACACGTTTCAAACGTGCTTTCCATATCAGCTATCCACATTTGGCTCAGCAGTGGATCCACTTCACATTTAGATTCCGTTGGCTTACAAGCCACAAACTCTTTGTACGTAACCTTTTTAGAAGGTTTTTCACCACCTATTTCATCTTTAAGGGTTGCAAACTCTTCATGTATAAAATCTTTCAACGAAGCTTGTAATCCATCTAAACGAGTTGGTAAAGTAGCTTCAAATGCTTTAGCTACCTCTTCCCTCACCAACATTTGTAGTTCGATGAGTTGTTCTTCCTCTTGCCCTAACCCCTTGGGGTTATGTTCATCAGCCATTTATGACTGAAATAATATAAACATATCATTAGTTTACATATCTATACTCAACATATATGCAAACCACATACTCCAAACCAAGTACTTGTCCTTAACGGACTTATACACTACACATATATGTGTCTTGATTGAATATTCACACTCTTGTGAATTACTCAATTATTTAACTAATAATTACACATCTGTAATTTTAACCAATCACATACACCCAGTCTTCACACCCTACCAATACCTCCATATACTGATGTGAAATAATGTTCCTAAGGATACGTTCATATCATGTATATGTTACTAAGCTGGCCAGGCATAGCAAGATATGCACCATATACCCGTGTCCATACGTTCACTGTTTCACATAAGTTAGGAATATTGGTTTATAACAAAACAACTTCCATATCACATAACAATTTAAAGATACATCATACCTGGTGAGTTCGGCTTTGTGATCGGATTTCAAATCGAACGGCTCTTCCCATCTATCCAGAGCTCATTGGTTTGAGTTTAAGTATTCATGACGCACTCAAATCCCTCAAACCGTTGGCTCTGATACCAACCTGTGACACCCCTATCACTTCCATGTCCCAATCGGACTTTTTATACCAATATTTAATAAATTATGTTTAGGTCCCAGAAAAAAACTTTTGTGCTTTACACATCTATAACCATACTATTTACTGACACCCGTTAAAACAGAGTTTAAGTATGATTACAAACTTCACAAAACATTTATTACACAATGTAACATCAAGTACCAGATCGTCCGGCAAGTCCGTACGGTACGTGTACTTTCTACAGTAACTATGTGTACTTATACGATTGTAAACAGTACTTGTATTAACAGGATTCTAAATATAAGAACAGTTGTACGTATTTTTGTGTAAACATAAATACATTAAGTACAACATACATTGAAACAATAGTTGTGTGTATTTAAGTGAAAACTTAAGCACAGTTAACACAACGAATCACGAGAAACAACGGATCACAAGGGAACAACGAAAACATATCGGTTGCGATCTGATGTCCACAGATGACAGGAATCAAATGGCCGATGAATCAGTACAAGAACAATGTGAAAACAGGATGTTTAGTTGAGTCCGACAGTGAGGAAACACAATTCAAACACAATTACAGTGTTATTTCAGAATAACGAACTGACAGTGTGTTTGCGTGGGTGACGATTCACACAAACATATCTGTGAGTTTAGAATTCTGAAATAATGACTGAAAAGTAGAAAACAAAAGTCAGAAAGCAAAACCTTCGTCGTATTCGTTCGGGTGACGATTCGAACGAATTACGCGCGAAGGTGACGCGATCTGCCGAAACGAAAACGAAAACACGACACGAACGAAAATAATTTAATAAAATAAAATAAATAACATTTTACAATTTTGAAACTCATCAAAATAATTAAATTAAACTCTTTTTATTTAATTCCATTTAAATTACGCGTAATTTTCCGGAAACGTAATGAAAACACGAACCGAGCAACGAAAACGAACCCGAACTCATTCGGGGTATAAATACCTTGAATGAGCTCCCTTTTATTCATTTCATCTTCCTCTTCTTTCTCACAAACACAAAATCCCGGTTTTGAAAACCCTCCCCAATTCCAAACTTCAATCCACCATAACTCACTCATTTCTTAACGAAATTGAGTGATTCTTTCGCCTAAACGAAGCTCTTGATCTCTACTACACGAAAGTACAACCGATCTAGAACGAGAGCCACTGAAAAACGAGGTAATCAGTTGTGAAACATCACGAAAATTAGGGTTTTCTACCCTTTTGTTCAACATTTGCTCAAAAACCGGTTTCAAACCTCTCCTCTCGAACCTTAGGGCCATGGAAACCAGTCCTAACATACACATTTACTTAGAACTAACCTAGGCATGAGTGGAGGACCTGCTTGGAATCACCACGGCCGACCAAGGTTTCAATGGGTCGAATGACCCTATTCGGCCGAATGGCCAAGGGCCAGCTCAACCTCATTCGACCACAGCACCATTCGAGCTTCCTCCATTCGCCAGCTCACCTTCATTCGACGACCACAGCCCCATTCGACCAACCCACCTCACATTCGGCAACCCTCCATTCGCCACCCTACAATCATTCGCCAGCCATGAACATCCAGCCACCCTTTCCTGTTTCAGCCTTTATTTGGCTTGTACACACCCTCACAAACGGCTGGAAACCCTAGTGGTCAAGGAACCTCAATAGAACAATCCACTTGGCCCAACAGTAGGCCCAAATTCAGTTCGGTTGGCCCAGGATTGGCCCAACATCTTACTGTCTAGGCCCAAAAGTATTTTGGCCCAGAACTTCTGTTTCAGCCCAGTAGCCTTAGTAGGCCCAGAGTAGTTGACCAAAAATCTTGTTTCGGCCCAGATCCATTAGGTGGCCCAAGGACTAAGTTGGCCCATGCTCGATTTCAGCCCAAAAGAACCAGGCCCAGGTTGGCCCAAGACCTATTTTACTTCAGGCCTTGATGAAATCCATGGGGCCCAGCAAATTCAGCCCGAGGCCCACAGAAATTGACCCCAAGGCCTACTTTCAAGGCCCTTGTCCTAACTTTGGAGCCACTTTGCAGTTGACTTGGCCAATAGTCTACTTCTGGCCCAATTATGGTTCCTACAGCCCATTATAACTTCAGGCCCAACAACTCTCGCCTGGGCCCACCTCTGGCCCAACAATACCCTCGTGGCCCAATAGAGGCCCACAAGGCCACTTGATTTCTAGGCCTTGTAACATTTGGTCGGGCCCTTGTATTTCAACAGCCCATATCATTGGCCCACACAATCCAATAGGCCTCACAACTCTCAATTGTTTAAGGTTATCCCAAGGCCCAACTTGTTACACGAAGGCCCAACAAGTAACTTGGTCACATTGTTCGGTCCACATTCCATTTTAGGCCACATGGGTTTAATATATTTCATAAGATCAAAACAATATATGTCAAAAGGATGTTTGCTTAATTAATTCATAATTATGCAATAAATGTTCAAAATGTACAAGATCGACAAAGTAGAATTGGAAAATAAGCACTAAGTCTTTTATCAAAGCAAATGGCTTATAACTAATGACAAGATGATAACTTATAATGTCATTGACTTAAATCAAATATACGGGACCGAACGGGGATCATGACCAAGTCTTACGCGTGTTAACCAACTTTAGGGCTAACACCTACACCTACACCTACACACACAAAACCCTACAAACTTATACTTACAAGTTACAACAACGTGAAATCAATACAGGATCGTGAAAACAAACTCAATTACAACTCAGAGCGCGTGTATTCTTTCGTTTAAGCTAAGTCAACCCCACAACTACAAGGTGAGTTCATTGCCCCTTTTCTAACATTTTTGTTTTAAAACGCGGGGCTGAGAAGCATGCGTAAACTGTTTTATGTAAATTGTTTACTTGAATGCTTTTATATGTTTACATGTATAACTGTTATCTTAGACTCCTGTTTAGGTAACTGTTATGTATCAAGGAACTATTTCAGAGAACTATTTTCAAAGAACTAAAGATCTCAAACAAAGATCTATTTTCAAAGAACTAACGATCTATTTTTAAAGAACTATTTCAAGAGTGTGTTGTCAAAGAACTAACGATCTATTTTCAAAGAACCGTTTCAGGGGTTTAACTGGGAAATGCTCAAAGATAACATGTGCCAAAGAACTAAAGAACTATACGAACTATGGACGGTCTAAAGAACTATAAAAGCCTATATATCAAAAGATGTCCTAGCTAGACTGATTGATTATAGGTCACATGTTTGATGAGGTTTACAGATCTCCTTTACTACTAAGTACCATGATTGACAGACTAGTCTACTCGAGTTGACCAAAGGCCCCAATCATTAGGACTTAGATTTTATTGAATGTTTATTTATTTATTTAATTAAGCATTTATAACTAATTCTGCAATTTGTTGTTTTAATCATATTTGTATGATGAATATATGAAATCAAGAGAGATTTCAAACGATTGAAACTACAGGAACAGAGAACAGAGGAATCATGGGTGTTTAAAAGTGTATGGTAGGTAAAAACGCTTAATTATCATTAACAACAATGTCCTATGCGGATTAGTATGTGGTGGGATGGCGTCTGGGCAGGGTTGTAGCCTTGACCCAGGGGTATGCCCTATATATAAGCATACCGATCTGGATGATACATGTGGTGTTAATGAGGTTAGGGTCTTTACCGAAAGAAGGGTTCAAAACATTTTCAAATTTACAAAACTATATGAACTCACCAACCATGTGTTGACTTGATCTTTTTGCATGACTTCTCAGGTGACGAACAGGTCAATTAGGAAGTCATTACTTCTGGACTAGGACTTCAAATAGAAGACTTAGTATTTTGGACCTGTATATTTTTGAAGACATCATTACACATACCATTTTGTATATCTTGTGTAAATACAAGATAGAAACTTATGATGTTAATAGTAGATTTACATTGTTAAATTATAAACAATACTGATGTAATTTAACTTTGTAATTCTATTATATTTAGCATTTCTCATTTATGTATCATGTGCCATATAACAATCTGATCAAATCCGATTATCACCCACGATATCGCGCCCCGGGAACCTTCCGCCCGACGGGACAACCGATCCTATCCCACCGGCTCGGGGTGTGACAGATTGGTATCAGAGCCATGGTTATAGAGAAATATAGGTCATTTATTTAAACGGTTTGGCCTACACTATAACCTAGGGACCCTGCATATAGAGAACTTAAGATTTAAGACTTATTGCATTTTGTCTTCTGCATTCGATCATTGCACTAACCAATATTACTTTGGTTATGATCAGAATGCCGTCGCGAAGACAGACTCCCTCGTTGCCACCTCTAGATTTGGCTCCACATTCTTCGACACCATCACCAGCTGACTCACCACCGCCACCTCCTCCACCGCCTCCTCCTCCTCCACTGATAACCCAAGCATCTGGGTCCGGCACAACACCTGCCTTGGATCCTGCAACTATCGCTCTGGTGACGTTACTGAGTAGCCAGATTACCAATCAGATGAAGGAGGCAATACCAGAGATGTTTCTTCGTCTTCGCAATGAGATCAACAACACTGGCAACTCATCAGGAGAAGCTAGTGGGAATACTGGTGGTACCTCACACTACTCCTACAAGTCATTCGTAGGATGTAAACCGCCTAGCTTTAGCGGATCTGAAGGAGCCGTTGGATTAATCCAGTGGATTGAAAAGATTGAGACGACCTTGGATCTCTACAGCTGCCCCGAACACCACAAGGTCCGTTATTCTGCCGGAACATTCAACAAGCGGGCTCTGACTTGGTGGAATAGTCAGATCAACGCCCGGGGAAGGGAAGAAGCTATGGCGATGCCACGGGAAGATTTCAAAGCACTGCTGCGAATAGAGTTCTGCCCCAAGAATGAGCTGCAGATGTTGGAGGTTGAATTATCCAACCATGTGATGAAGGGGGCTGATCACATAGGTTACACTACTCGTTATCACGAGTTAGTTGCTTTGGCACCTGACATGGTACCAACCTTGGAGAAAAGAATAGACAGATATGTGGGTGGACTTCCCGCCTGCATTCAGGGTATGGTTGTTTCAGCCAACCCTACTACAGTGGAATCTGCTGTGAGTTTGTCTGGGAAACTCACCGATCTGATGGTTGCCTCTGGAGTTTTAAAGAAAGAGGCTGATGCTGGCAAGAACAAGGAAGAGTCGTCAAAGAGACCTCATCATCAACCCAAGAAGAAACAAAAGGTCATCAAGAACTACACGATGGCCACCCCTCTCCAACAAGTAACAGCTGCACCGACAAACCCCAACAAGAGACCTTACATTGGTGCATATCCTTTGTGTGCCAAATGTCAATACCACCATGCTGCTGACACTCCCTGCAAACATTGCACGGGATGTGGACGGAAGGGCCATTGGGTCCAATCCTGTCGAATGACACCAAAACAAACAGTCAACAATGCTGCTTTAGCTCTCCCTCCACCTGCTAACCAGAACAACGGTGGATGCTTCAACTGTGGTGAACAAGGCCACTCTGCAAGGAACTGCCCTAAGAAGGCTCAGCAGGCAGTTCAAGCTCCTCGTGGAAGAGCTTTTGTTATTGGAGCACCAGCTGCACGCCAGGACCCAAATGTGGTCACTGGTACGTTTCTCTTACATGACTTTTATGCATCTGTTCTATTTGACACTGGTGCGTATCAGAGTTTTATCTCTGCCGATTTTGCATGCCAACTAGATTCTATAAAGGAACAGTTAGACTCCCCTTATATTATAGAAGTAGCTAACGGAAAACAGATCACAGTTAGTACAGTTTACAGAAATTGCCCGCTGACACTTAACGGTCATACATTCTCTATCGACTTGATACCGATGGAGTTGGGTAGTTTCGACATCATTGTTGGAATGGATTGGCTTTCCTCTAACCGAGTGGAAGTTGTCTGCTCTGAGAAGCTGCTTCGAATTCCATTGCCTGATGATCGTGTATTGGAAGTCAGCGGGGATCAAGCAAAACGAAGTGTCAAAATCATTTCTTGCATAAAGGCGAGTAAGTGCTTACAGAAGCAGTGTGTAGCTTTCCTGGCACATGTGGTGGAAAAGGAGAAAGACAAGAAGAGGATACAAGACGTGCCAATAGTGAAAGAATATCCAGAAGTATTTCCCGAAGATCTACCAGGTTTGCCTCCTGTGCGACCGGTAGAGTTTCGAATTGATTTAGTTCCGGGAGCAACTCCTGTTGCTAAATCTCCTTACCGGTTAGCACCTTCGGAGATGCAGGAATTGTCGAATCAGTTGCAGGAGATATTGGATAAAGGCTTCATCAGACCGAGCTACTCGCCTTGGGGAGCTCCGGTCCTGTTTGTGAAGAAGAAAGACGGATCGTTCAGAATGTGCATAGATTACAGGGAGCTGAACAAACTAACCATCAAGAATCGGTATCCATTGCCGAGGATTGATGATTTGTTTGACCAACTGCAAGGAGCTCAGTACTTCTCGAAGATTGACTTGCGGTCTGGTTATCATCAGCTTAGATTTCAAGATGAAGACATACCGAAGACGGCATTCCGAACCAGATACGGGCATTACGAATTCATGGTGATGCCTTTCGGATTAACAAATGCACCAACGGTTTTTTTGGATCTCATGAACCGAGTGTGTAAGCCGTATTTGGATCAGTTTGTTATTGTCTTCATCGATGACATACTGATTTGTTCCAAGAGCAAAGCAGAACACGAGCAACATCTCAGAAAGATCATGGAACTGTTGACAGAGCAAAAGCTTTATGCCAAGTTCTCTAAATGTGAATTTTGGCTAAGAGAAGTTCAATTTCTGGGACATGTAGTCAACAGTGAGGGAATACACGTAGATCCTGCCAAGATTGAAGCAATAAAGAATTGGGACACTCCGAAGACACCAACGGAAATACGGTCTTTTCTGGGATTGGCAGGTTATTATAGGAGGTTCATCTCGAACTTTTCTAAGATAGCTTTGCCTCTCACTAAATTAACTCAGAAGAGTGAACCGTTTGTCTGGGAGCAGAAACAAGAAGATGCCTTTCAGACACTGAAGCAGAAGCTATGTAATGCTCCAATCCTATCACTCCCGGAAGGATGTGATGACCTTGTCGTTTATTGTGATGCATCCCATCAAGGACTAGGATGCGTACTGTTGGACCGATTGGGAGCTCGGAAACAATCCGAATCCAATGTAAAACTACTCGACAGCCTCTGGAATAGTGCGGAATCCTATTCCAGGGTTTTCCAATCGAAACCAACAGAAACCGTGGTGATCCGAGGTTGTAAGAACAACGTGGAAGCAACAATCGAACACCACGGGTTGAGAATCGAACTTGGATGATCCGAGGTTGTTCAGAACAGCGATCTCGGCCTCATGCAATTGTCGATTTAAAAGATCAATTTTAATCTGAAAATCTTTTTCATTAGATTTTAAAACTTTGTTTGCCTCAATGCATAGGTCGAGATCGGTCAGCAAGTCACTGTTATGCTTCTGATAAGCAAGAACCTTACTCCTAAGGTCAACACAATTAAAACAATCAGATTGAGAAGATGAACAATCAGTGTATACCTGCTCAGAAGAGTCTGTAGAAGCAGAAGAATTTGCCATCAAAGCAAATTGAGTTGAAGAGTCATCAGCTTCACCATCAGATTCTTGAGTTTCAGAATCTGTCAGACTGTCTGATTCTGAACTTGATATCTTATCATCAATCACCAAAGAATCCTCCTGACTGCTTTCTTCATCATGATCTTCAGAATGCTGAATTTCTGCCACACAAGCTTTATCTTGATCTTCCTTATCAGCATTAAATCTGAAGTCCCAGTTCAACCCTTCATCTTGTTGAACCATTAAAGCTTTACTACCAGAAGATGAAGATCCAGCTGGAGAAGGAGAATCAATGGGAACTAATCTCCTTTCTGGATTGGCAGTAGAGGATTTCTGATGCTGAAATGGATTCTTGTTGCCAGCTTTCTTCGGCTGCTTGCATTGTCTGGCAAAATGACCCTTATCACCACAGTTGTAGCATGTAACAGATGCCATATCAAATCCAAACTTGGACTCCTTGTTTAGATTGATATCCTTCCCGGTCCTTTTCACAAACTCCTTTGCTCTTCTAACTGCACTAGCCAATGCCCACATAATGTCAATCCTCTCCATTTCATCTGGATCAATTTGAGAGTAGTCATCATTGGTCAAATATGGATTGCCGATCTGACCAGCAACTAATCCATCATATGAGCTAACCAATGTTGACAGAAGACCCATATGCTCTTTAGCAATCTCTACTGTGACCTTGTCAAAATTCTCTGTTTTCAGACTTGCAGTAGGCTGATGATGCTCTTGTTGTGAGCTTGATGAAGAAGATGGACTGAAATGCATCTGAGCTGCAGATGGAGCTTCAGATGCTTTAGAAACAAAAGCAGTCTTCAAAGGAGCATGAGTTGTAGATTTATCAACTGTAGGAGTGGAGTAGTATAGAGAAGGATCTTGAACTTGCACAACCCTCTTGGCTTTCCACTTGTTCTCTATCTCCTGTTCCTTCAACTTCTGAATGAAATCATTGATGTCCATATGAGCCATCATCTGATTTTGCTTGAGTACCATCAAGAAGGACTCCCACTTTGGAGGTAGGGCATCTGCTAAACACTGAATCTTCTCTTGAGTTGTAGTTTTGACCTCGTGGTTGAACAACTCACTCAACAGATGATAGAACCTGGCAATCAGCTCATCAAGGGACTCATTACCCACATACATAAAGCTGTTGAACTCTTTCCTTAAAGCTTTAGACTTAATGCTCTTCAATGCATCATTCCCCTCATATCTTTGTTGCAAGGCATCCCAGAGGTATTTGGAAGATGTAAACTGTCTAAATTGATGAAAGATATCTGTAGCAATGGACTGTGACAGAATGGCATATGCTTTCTTCTCATAGTCATACAGCTTTCTTTGAGGCTCGGTCATCCTTGTAACAAGCATAGGAGTACCATCCTCGTTTAAAGGCCTCAAGTAACCTCCCTCTATTATCATCCACAGATTTGTATCCACTCCATTGATGTGGATTTCAAATCTATACTTCCAGTGAGGGTAGTCATCTAAAGTCAACAACTTAGGAGCTTTGTTTGAGTTCCCGGTTTCATTTTCTGTCAACAAGAGAGTCTGAATGCGATGGTTTTGGTTAGCCATGAGTACTAGATCCTCCATTTGATCAGAAGTGATAAGATTCAACACTTAGAAAAATTTCAGAAGTGACTGGCGAATGAACTGATATTGGGCGAATGTCGGGGACCGAATGTCTTGAAACTGGCGAATGGAGGCTGAGAATGACAACTGGCGAATGGGTTAGTCGAATGACCTATTCGGCGAATGGCAGATCGAATGAGTTCTTTCGCCGAATGAGTGTGGAGAATCAGACTTATTCGGCGAATGACAATGGCGAAGGAGCTATTCGCCGAATGAGACCTATTCGGCGAATGAGGGGATATTCGGCTGAACTTATTCGGCCGCCAGAGTCATTCGGCGATCTGGGGTTTTCAGCAACGAAAATCGTGATAACTTGCGATTTTGACCAGATTTAAGCACCAAATTTGGTACAGAAGTTCAAGACATGATAACAAACCAATTGGGAAAGAATTAGAACAATCAAACCACAAAAACCCTTGATATTTCAATGAAATAGTAACTTGGGAAGCAAGAAAAATAGGGTTTTTGAAAGTTACGAAAATCAGGGTTTTGGGAATCTCAGATCTGTTGATTTTGAGTGGAAATCGAGTAGAATCAAGAGCCAAAGCTCTGATACCACTTTGTTGGACCGATTGGGAGCTCGGAAACAATCCGAATCCAATGTAAAACTACTCGACAGCCTCTGGAATAGTGCGGAATCCTATTCCAGGGTTTTCCAATCGAAACCAACAGAAACCGTGGTGATCCGAGGTTGTAAGAACAACGTGGAAGCAACAATCGAACACCACGGGTTGAGAATCGAACTTGGATGATCAAGAACCGCTCAAATCTTCTAGGGTTTTGACACTTGAGTCTCAGGGAAGAAGGAGGGCTTTGGAAAGTTAGAGTTGAAATGATTTAAACTTCTATATATAAGCTGTAGTCATTCGGCCGAATGAGTGGCCGAAGCAGCTCATTCGGCGAATGACTAAGCTCGAATGAGCTATCATTCGAATGAGTCATTCGGCGAATGACTCATTCTCAATCCTGACATTCGCTATAACCTTCATTCGGCGAATGACTTCATTCTAGAGTCATTCGCCGAATGAGTAACCTTCATACTCAATTCAGTTTATAATCAATTCAACTAAATAGATAAACATTAATAGACATTAAGGAATAGTAACAAACATTAAGAAATAGAAATAAAGACAACTTCCATTAATACTTTGAACATTTACATGATAAGAGTTACAAAACTGAACTAGGGACAAAAACATGTATCAACACGTACTGATGCAACGGGACAAAGTTATCGCCTATGCATCAAGACAGTTAAAAGTTCATGAGAAGAATTACACTACTCATGATCTGGAACTGGGAGCAGTGATCTTCGCACTGAAGATCTGGAGACATTACTTATATGGCACTAAGTGTACCATATTTACTGATCACAAGAGTCTGCAGCATATTTTTGATCAGAAGGAGCTCAACATGCGACAACGCCGTTGGGTTGAACTTCTGAATGATTACGATTGTGTGATCAAGTACCATCCGGGAAAGGCGAATGTCGTGGCTGATGCCTTGAGCCGGAAGGAACGGGTCAAACCCTTACGCATTAGAGCTATGGGGATGACTGTGCAGACCAATTTACAAGACAGGATCATACATGCACAACAGGGGTCAGTTGACAGAGGAAACTTGAAGAAAGAACTTGACTGCGGAGCAGAGAAACATTTAGAGACCAAGTCCGATGGAATGATCTACTATCAGGATCATATATGGATCCCGGCGGTAGAAGAATTGAGAAAACTTATCTTCGATGAAGCACACAAGACAAAATACTCTGTTCATCCAGGCGCCGATAAAATGTACCAAGACTTGCGTGGATTTTATTGGTGGCCGGGAATGAAGAAAGACATAGCCGAGTACGTCGGTCGATGTCTAACGTGTGCGAAGGTAAAGGCGGAACACCAGAAACCGTCTGGTTTACTGGAACAACCTGAGATTCCGCTCTGGAAGTGGGAACAAATAGCTATGGATTTCATTACCAAGCTACCCCGCACTTCTAGTGGTCACGATACAATTTGGGTGATCATAGATCGTTTAACGAAATCTGCTCATTTCTTGCCGATACGTGAAACTTTCACGATGGATAAACTGGCGAGGTTGTACATCAATGAGATAGTGGTACGTCATGGTGTGCCATTGTCTATTATTTCCGATCGAGACAGCAGATTTACATCAAGGTTTTGGCAATCACTACAGAAATCTCTAGGGACGCAGTTAAATTTGAGTACAGCTTACCATCCACAAACGGACGGTCAAAGCGAACGTACGATTCAGACCCTAGAGGACATGTTAAGGACCTGTATTTTGGATTTCGGTGGGAATTGGGATTCTCATTTGCCACTGATTGAGTTCTCCTACAATAACAGTTATCACAGCAGTATTGGATGTGCACCATTCGAGGCTCTCTATGGCCGGAAATGTTGATCACCGATCTGTTGGACTGAAGTGGGACATAACCGTATAACTGGACCAGAACTGATTCAGGAAACCACTGACAAGATTGCTCTGATTCAGAGAAGATTGCAAGCTACAAGAAGCAGACAGAAAAGCTATGCTGACAAACGGCGTAAGCCGTTGGAATTCCAAGTGGGAGATCGTGTCATGTTGAAGGTTTCTCCATGGAAGGGCGTAGTTCGCTTTGGAACAAAAGGCAAACTAGCACCACGATACGTAGGACCGTTCGAAATCATCGAACGTATTGGTCCTGTGGCTTATCGACTGAGATTACCGGTTGAACTCAGTGGTGTGCATGACGTGTTTCACGTCTCGAACTTAAAGAAATGCCTTGCTGACGAATCACTCGTCATTCCACTTGAAGAGATTCAAGTTGATGAACAGTTGCACTTTATCGAAGAACCTTTAGAGATTATGGATCGCAAGGTCAAGCAACTGAGGCGAAGCCGTATTCCGATTGTAAAGGTTCGTTGGAACTCAAGACGCCGACCCGAGTTTACTTAGGAACGTGAAGATCACATGAAGTTAAAGTATCCCCAACTGTTTGAAGAGGAAGCTGTACCCGATAACAACTCCTAAATTTCGGGACGAAATTTCTTTAACAAGGGGAGACTGTAACATCAAGTACCAGATCGTCCGGCAAGTCCGTACGGTACGTGTACTTTCTACAGTAACTATGTGTACTTATACGATTGTAAACAGTACTTGTAATAACAGGATTCTAAATATAAGAACAGTTGTACGTATTTTTGTGTAAACATAAATACATTAAGTACAACATACATTGAAACAATAGTTGTGTGTATTTAAGTGAAAACTTAAGCACAGTTAACACAACGAATCACGAGAAACAACGGATCACAAGGGAACAACGAAAACATATTGGTTGCGATCTGATGTCCACAGATGACAGGAATCAGATGGCCGATGAATCAGTACAAGAACAATGTGAAAACAGGATGTTTAGTTGAGTCCGACAGTGAGGAACACAATTCAAACACAATTACAGTGTTATTTCAGAATAACGAACTGACAGTGTGTTTGCGTGGGTGACGATTCACACAAACATATCTGTGAGTTTAGAGTTCTGAAATAATGACTGAAAAGTAGAAAACAAAAGTCAGAAAGCAAAACCTTCGTCGTATTCGTTCGGGTGACGATTCGAACGAATTACGCGCGAAGGTGACGCGATCTGCCGAAACGAAAACGAAAACATGACACGAACGAAAATAATTTAATAAAATAAAATAAATAACATTTTACAATTTTGAAACTCATCAAAATAATTAAATTAAACTCTTTTTATTTAATTCCATTTAAATTACGCGTAATTTTCCGGAAACGTAATGAAAACACGAACCGAGCAACGAAAACGAACCCGAACTCATTCGGGGTATAAATACCTTGAATGAGCTCCCTTTTATTCATTTCATCTTCTTCTTCTTTCTCACAAACACAAAATCCCGGTTTTTAAAACCCTCCCCAATTCCAAACTTCAATCCACCATAACTCACTCATTTCTTAACGAAATTGAGTGATTCTTTCGCCTAAACGAAGCTCTTGATCTCTACTACACGAAAGTACAACCGATCTAGAACGAGAGCCACTGAAAAACGAGGTAATCAGTTGTGAAACATCACGAAAATTAGGGTTTTCTCCCCTTTTGTTCAACATTTGCTCAAAAACCGGTTTCAAACCTCTCCTCTCGAACCTTAGGGCCATGGAAACCAGTCCTAACATACACATTTACTTAGAACTAACCTAGGCATGAGTGGAGGACCTGCTTGGAATCACCACGGCTGACCAAGGTTTCAATGGGTCGAATGACCCTATTCGGCCGAATGGCCAAGGGCCAGCTCAACCTCATTCGACCACAGCACCATTCGAGCTTCCTCCATTCGCCAGCTCACCTTCATTCGACGACCACAGCCCCATTCGACCAACCCACCTCACATTCGGCAACCCTCCATTCGCCACCCTGCAATCATTCGCCAGCCATGAACATCCAGCCACCCTTTCCTGTTTCAGCCTTCATTTGGCTTGTACACACCCTCACAAACGGCTGGAAACCCTAGTGGTCAAGGAACCTCAATAGAACAATCCACTTGGCCCAACAGTAGGCCCAAATTCAGTTCGGTTGGCCCAGGATTGGCCCAACATCTTACTGTCTAGGCCCAAAAGTATTTTGGCCCAGAACTTCTGTTTCAGCCCAGTAGCCTTAGTAGGCCCAGAGTAGTTGACCAAAAATCTTGTTTCGGCCCAGATCCATAAGGTGGCCCAAGGACTAAGTTGGCCCATGCTCGATTTCAGCCCAAAAGAACCAGGCCCAGGTTAGCCCAAGACCTATTTTACTTCAGGCCTTGATGAAATCCATGGGGCCCAGCAAATTCAGCCCGAGGCCCACAGAAATTGACCCCAAGGCCTACTTTCAAGGCCCTTGTCCTAACTTTGGAGTCACTTTGTAGTTGACTTGGCCAATAGTCTACTTCTGGCCCAATTATGGTTCCTACAGCCCATTATAACTTCAGGCCCAACAACTCTTGCCTGGGCCCACCTCTGGCCCAACAATACCCTCGTGGCCCAATAGAGGCCCACAAGGCCACTTGATTTCTAGGCCTTGTAACATTTGGCCGGGCCCTTGTATTTCAACAGCCCATATCATTGGCCCACACATTCCAATAGGCCTCACAACTCTCAATTGTTTAAGGTTATCCCAAGGCCCAACTTGTTACACGAAGGCCCAACAAGTAACTTGGTCACATTGTTCGGTCCACATTCCATTTTAGGCCACATGGGTTTAATATATTTCATAAGATCAAAACAATATATGTCAAAAGGATGTTTGCTTAATTAATTCATAATTATGCAATAAATGTTAAATAAGTAATCAGAACTACATTGCTAACATTGTTTAAAACGACAAAAATCAAAACATAAACCTAGGTTTAGAGTCTATATGCATGCAGACTCTCTTGTGCATCTCCATGTGCATCCTAGCTCGTGATGTTCAGTTACCTGAGAATACATGCTAAAATGTGTCAACATAAAGTTGGTGAGTTCACAGGTTTAAGTATTGGAAAGCAGTAAAACAGTTATATACACTGGGTATGTTAAATAGTTTTGTTGGATCTACGATCCGTGGAGTGTGTCATGTCATCTTACCGAAACTCGATTGTTTCCAGTTGCCTCTGCGGGTCATCGCTAAACCCGACATCAACATCGATATTACACTCGTTATGATATCCTGTCAACGTTGTTGCCGAGTGGGGTTGGTCAAACCCAGTAGTACTACGTAATAACGACTCGTTTGTACACAACTAACGGTAAGGGTGGAGAGGACTTGCTGCGATAATAGTACACTCAAAATAGTTTTTGAACATACCAGTCATATATCTAAAACAGTTGCATAGCATTCTCACCCCAAAAGATTAGTAAAACAGTTAAGAGTAAAAGTGGGGCTGTAAACTCACCTGAGTTTGCTTGAGTGCGTTCTTACGAGAACGGAGTAGCTCGCTGGCTAGTAGTTACCTATATCACATAGGTGTTATAAGTTTGCGATCATATTTGTGTTGGTCTCACAGGACCGTATTCGTGTCTAAACAACTCCTAGTTGTTATGCGGGTCGCGTTGACCGTGGTTGACCGTGTTGGTCTTGTTGACCGTGTTTGACCTAACGACCCGTTGGTGAATCATGTGTCGGTTGTGTATCGTGTAACATTCGTGTAAGTGCTCGTCGGGTGCAAAACGTGCAAGTCGCGTCTATGGACAACTTACTATTTATAGTAAGTTTCCATTTATGGAAAGTTCACAAAGCGTAACGGTTTTAAAGTTCTAGCATGCTCGTTAGTCCTACATGATCATGTTAACATATAGCACATTATCATACGAAATCAGGGAAGCATATAGGTCACGTTTGTATACCAAAGTTTTCTAAAAAGGAAAGTCTCTAGATCTAGCATGCGCGATATCAGGAACCATCTAACTTAGAATGCAGTAATCATATTACAACATAGTAAATCACTTAGCATGCTCAAATTGCTCATAACATTTCTACATTGGTATATCGTAACATAAAGTTACTAAAAATAGTAATCATGGCATAAACACCACAAATGATCATCCTAAACACTTCTAGTTCATTTTCATATCACATATCATCATAGTAAGTCATTTAGCATCAACAAATCATGCACATTGCATAAATCCTTACAATAACATCATAGATCATCAAGAAACACATTTAGATCAACAAACCCAGATTCAAAAGAGTGAAAATTCGTGCATGTGCAACTCATGCATTTGCATGTGCGATCTAGTGGGTGCATGTGCGAAATATGGTGATTTTAAGCCATAAGGAGTGTAGATCTACCTTCTAGAGCTTCTTGAACAACTGAGATGATGATCCAGCAGCTCCTTGACCTCCTGGTTCGTTGGTTTGGACAAGAACAAGAAGAAGGTGATGATCTCCAAGCTTAGATGGTCTTCTTCCTTGAGTTCTTCAAGTTCCCCAAGCTCAAATGTGGCCTCCAATGGCTTCCAGAGCTCAATCAAGATGGTAATGGCGGAGATAAGCCGAGAGGTTGAGTGTGGAGTCGAGTAAAATGATTAAAATGAGTAGAGTAGGCATAATGGTCTTGGTTTTGTAAAGATTTGTCGTCTGACACCCGTCGCGTACCGCGACGAGAGGCCAAAAAGATGCTTCGCGATACGCGAAGGAATTCGGGATTCAAACCCCCGCGACGCCTGTCGCGTACCGCTACAGGAACTCCTGTTGGTCCATCGCGTACCGCGATGGGTTCCTGAGAAGCCCAATAAGCTTAGTTTTGTTGTTTCGAACTGATTTTCGCGTATTTCACGATTATGATCATCGATTCTCGACATATAAACTTTGTTCCCAATATTTTGGGTTCCCTAGAACCTAGGTGCAGTGAAAGTGTACTGTGGTTTCACCAACGTTCGTTATTCAAGACACGTGCGTTGTGTTTTGCGATAATTCTTTGAATTATCGGTGCGTTTGGTCTGTTGTGCCACGTGTCACACTAAATAGTAATTATTCTAGTGCCACGTATGAAATAATAATATAAATTATTATTAAAATAAAGTTAGTGCTGACCTGGAATTTACGGGGTGTCACAGCCACGAACCTATGTTGTTGTTCATAAACCATGCGAGCCGAACCTTGACCATGTGCCGAACCCTTTTTGCTAGCCAACATACTCAACGAACCTATGCAGCTGCCGAACCCAGGTGGACCTAGCCGAACATATACTACAACGAACCATAAGGTTCGCTGGAATGTAATTACCGGTCGAAAACAATTCCACCCCATTGTTATCCTAGGTTCGGCAACAAGAGTTTGAGGGTTCGGTGATCCATGGAACGGTAGGGTTCGGCCATGGGTTCGCATGAAGGTTCGGTGCTGTTGTCCAGGTTCTGCCGAAGATGAGACATGGTGGGGAGGTTCGTGGGCGTGGAGGTTCGCCACCCTTGGGTTCGTCCCTGCATATGGTTCGCCCGAACCTGCAACTTCACCATCATCTTCATCGAATTGACCGTGGTTAAAGAGCTTGTCTAGGGTTGATATCATGCGTAGGTTGGCTCCTTTGGGTATCAAACGTGTGTATAGCATGGTCCTTAAACCGTGAGGGGTTGGATCGCAAGAAAGGGTGAGAAAACCCTAATTCCCGTAATATTTATGACACCATACCTCGATTTTAGCCGGATAAAACACCAGATCTGTTGTACTTCCTTGTAGTACTCATTGAGAGCTTCGTTTGGACACCAAGAACACCCAAATCCGTCAAGAAACGAAGGAGATATGAAGCTTGGAAGATTGAAAATGGTGGTTTTCTCTTCTAGAGAGAGAAACGAACGGAAATGGTATTTTAGAGAGAGAAGGGATTATGAAAAATGAGGTGGAAGGCTTCATTTACCCTTTAAATACCCGAGGGTATTCGGGTTCGTTTCGGTTGCTCGATTCGCGTTTTCGTTGTATTTCCGGAACGTAACGCGTAATTTACGCGTTTTAATTAAAAGAGTTGATATTATCATTCTTTTGATGAGTTTCAAAATTGTAAAATGTAAAAAAAAAATATTTTACTTGTGTTTATTTGTTCGTTCGAAATCCGACCGTTAAACGAATTTAATTATGTGTATACCCGCAATTGCGTACGTTTTTCAGTCGTATTATTTATTTATTGTCGTTTACCCGTAATTATAAGTTCAACATTCATATCTTTATTGATCGTCACCCATAATGTAGAGCCCAATCAATGATGAAGACTGACAAAGTCAACACGGAAGAGTCAACACAGAGATTTTGGAAGACTTCAGATAGATTTCGTGTACTCAGGTTCGTGTACACGAACCTGGTTCGAGTACACGAACCTGAACTTCGAATACTGATGTATTTAGTATAAATAGACGTATTTTTGTACAGTAAAATACACGAATCCCGAGGTGTGCTCTCTAGACGTATTGAGGCACATTTTCGAATACTTACTGAATATATTCAAAGTTTTGATCTTTCTTGTTCCTCTTGTTTCATCTTGCTTCTTATTTCACTCTATTATGGATTCCGCACACAATAGAGGTGATTGATGATGTTTGGCAACACAAAGCTTGGATCTTGAACAGTGTTCGGACCTACAAGTGGTATCAGAGCAGGAGTGCTCTTTTCATCATCAAGGTAGTGCCTTTTTGAAGTAAGTTTTATACTTTATTACTCCTCTATACTCTATCTAGCTGCTGTAAAAATTTGGAACTCCAACTCTTAAGAAAAATTTTTATAAAATTTTTCTTAAGTTTTGTTCAAGTTCTAAAATTTTCGTGTAGTAATATTTCGAGTATAGTTCGAGTAATCGAAGTATAAACATTTTTCGGGTACAAGAAAGAAGTTCGAATACAGAGGTTCGAATACAGGAAGACTTTCGAGTACAATAGCATTTTCGAGTACAGTAGCACTTTCGAGTACAAGAAAGTTTCGAATACAGAAAGATTTTCGAGTACAAATCTGTTTGTTTAATTTTAAGCAGGATCTACAGGGAGCTACAGGGAATTCGAGTACTGGACTTAGAAAATTTTTGGGTTCATCATGGCATCAAAGAATTTAACTAACTTGTCCAACTTGCTCAATCTGGATAATGAGATTGGCACCGGAACAAAGCCACCGAGGCTTGTGTCAGGAGATAACTTTCAAGATTGGAAGTTCAGATTTCAGTCATTCATCAAGTATACCGATCCTAAACTTTGGAGATCAATTGAAGAGGGTCCCTTTGTACCTTCATTCCAGAGTGAGCTCAATGGTCCTCTCGTTCCAAAGGATCCAGAACTGTATACTGACAATGACATACTCATGATGGAGAAGGATGAAAAGGCATATGCCTCGATCACAATGGCTTTGTCAACAGATGTTGCTCACGGATTCAAGGAACACAAGACTGCTAAGGAACTCTGGAATGCCTTAGTTGAAAGATTTGAAGGAAATGAGGATATGCGAGAGAGTCGGAAGGACATGCTCAGACAAAGGTTCAACATGTTTAATCATATCAAGGGAGAGTCTCTCGAATCACAACTCAACAGATTCACTCATCTGATGACTGAGATGACTAGTTCTGGGATTGAGATGACTAAGGGAGAGGTAAACAAGAAGCTGCTGAATTCACTACCTTACACTTGGAACTCTAACTGTACAACTATCAAAAGAACCAAGGACATGTACAAGACTTCTTTAAGTGAGCTGATCTCAATCATCAACTCATATGACATGGATGATAAGCAGAGAGCACTGAATCATGCCAGCTCAATGGGCATTGCACCTACTTCTGAAAACTCTGCCCTTCTATCAGCAGTTAATCATCAATCATCAGGAATGCATCACTATCAGCCTCCTTCCTCTCATGGAGTTCCTTTTGAGACCGCTTTTCTGTCATCTGGACAAGCTGGATCAGTGCCTAAAGTCAATCCAGAAAGTGAAGAGAATCTACTGCTATTTAAGGGATTCATGAACAGCTACAATGCTTTTATTGCAGGAGAATTGGCACCCTCAAATCTCACTCAAGACAATCTAGAGCAGATTAATCCAGCTGATGTTGAAGAAATGGATATCTCATGGCAGATGGCAATGGCTGTGTTCAGAGCAAAGAAGTTCATCAAGAAATATGGAAGAAACAGCTTTGGAAACGCTCCGGGAAAGAAGCTTGGCTTTGATAAGTCAAAATTACGATGCTACAATTGTGACCAACCGGGTCACTTTGCCAGGGAATGTAAGCAGCCAAAGGTGGCTAAGGAAGGAGGAGAAAAGAAACCTGAAGAGAAGTCAGGAAATACAGCTGCTGGAGGAAGCGCTAGCACTTCTAAAGCGTTGGTGACTCAGGAGACTGACTCCTATGACTGGAGTGATCAAGTGCAGGAACTGGAACTGACTCTGAGTCATGCATTCATGGCTGAGGTAGACGACAAGCAAAAGGAGGTAACTGAAAATCTTTGCTCTACCGCATGCATAAATAAAGTATTTAAGTACAGGTCGCACAATGAATCACTAATCAAAGAATTAAACAAACTTAAATACTTTAACTCAGAATTTCTTAAAAATGAAGGAATTTTTAAAAGGAAACTTGAAGCCGAGAGTCGGGATGTGGCAAGGCTAAAAGAACTTCTAAGTGATAAAGAGTCCAACTATCGAGAGGCTCGACGAAAAATCGATGAACTCACTCTAGAATTGGATCAAGTCAAATCTCAACTCTCTAAATCATCAATTAAATGTGAAAGATTTGATTATTCAAGCAAAGTTTTAGAAAATATGACATCAATGCGATTTCGGGAAAAGAGGGGTAGTGGGATTGGGTATAGTGAATGTGCACCACCTTTTAACCAAAATTACTCATGCATGCCAAGAATCAACACATCTGTTGATGACTTGGAATTGGATTCTAGTCATGCTTGTGATTTTCCCACCGAATCAGTTGTGATTTCAGCTGACCCTGTTATAACTGATGATTCTGAGGTTTGTGCAGAAAAACTAAGTGTTGCAGGTTTAAAGGAGGAGAAGGTAGAAAGAAGTGCAGAGAGGAGCACAGATTGTTCATCATCTACTAGCAAATCGTTTTTTGTTCCAACAATTGATCTTAATAGAAAGTTTGATGAAATTAACATTAATATCAATGATATGCCAAAACATTTTCAGAAAACATTTGCTATAAAATCAACTTTCTCTCCTTTAACAACACAGACTGCACCGGCTCATCCCACAGTTACCAAAGAGGAAGGTTCATTGTTAAATCCTAACTGTGAACCTTATATTCCCACCTCTTTCTCTAGTCAAAGTAACTGTGATGTAAAGCCCTTTGACCCAATTGAATTTCACCAAAAGGTCTGCTGTTATGCATGTGGAAAACCAGGCCACATTGCTAGACATTGTCTGCACCGACCTACTGATTTCTTCTATGGGAAGAATCATAAGGTCATCTCTAAGGCTAAATCTGTTAACAAACATGCGAGGAATGTACCATCTTCCAAGCCTAAGGCAACCTCTCAAAAGGTGATTCAGACACCTTCCACTGCAAAAAGGCATAAGAAATCAAACAAAACACAATTAGGTTTTCATAAGCAAAATCAAAGAATTTTCAAAAATAAGACAAAACCAGTTGACCAGGGCAGTGGAAGCATGTCAAGACATATTAAGCTTAATCCAGAAAGACCCAAACCCAAACCCAAGGATAAAATTTCTTCTATTATCAAAACACCTAAATCTGTTATGATTTGGGTACCTGTTTCTCATTAATTGAATGTATACTGTGCAGGGAAAGCCAAACAAGCTTAAACATGTTTGGTATGTAGATAGTGGCTGTTCCCGGCATATGACTGGGGATTTCTCTCAGTTGCATGAAGTTACACCATTCAATGGAGGTTATGTATCATTTGCTGGAGACAAAGGAGGAAGGATAAGCATGAAGGGCACGGTCACTAATGGAACTCTTAGTTTTGAAGATGTGTACTATGTTGAAGAGCTAAATCACAGTCTTCTGAGTGTTTCTCAAATCTGTGATAAGAGCTTTTCCACACACTTCACAAACAAAGAATGTCTTATTCTGAAGCCTGGCTTTGCAGTGCCTGAGAAGTGGATTCTGATGAGAACTCCAAGGATAAACAATGCATACATTATTAACATGAGCTCAGATTCGTTTACAGAGAACACTTGCTTGTTTTCTAAAGCATCGGAGCATGATTGTCTGTTGTGGCATCGGAGACTAGGTCATGTAAACTTAAAGAATCTGAACAGACTGGCCAAGGGAGATCACGTCATTGGTCTACCTTCTAAAGATTTCTCCACTATTGAGAAATGTATCGCTTGTGCAAAAGGGAAACAACACAAGAGACCTCACAAGCCAAAATTGTTCAATTCCATCTCTTCAGTTCTTCAACTTCTTCACATGGATCTTTTCGGACCGATTAACGTAATGAGTATCGGGAAAAAGTCATACTGCCTCGTTGTGACAGATGATTATTCCAGATTCACTTGGGTGTTCTTTCTAGCTAAGAAAGATGAAGCTCCAGAGATTTTGAAGAAGTTCATTACCTTGATTGAAAATCAGAAGAATCTAAAGGTCAAGGTGATCAGAACTGATAATGGAACTGAATTTAGAAATCAGACTCTTATAGATTTCTGTGATGCAAAAGGGATAGCTAGGCAATACAGTGCAGCTAGAACGCCTCAGCAAAATGGAGTTGCTGAAAGGAGAAACAGGACGCTTATAGAAGCGGCACGAACAATGTTGTCAGAATCAAAGCTACCAATCTTTTTCTGGGCTGAAGCAGTTAACACTGCATGCTATGTTCAAAATAGAGCACTTCTGAACAAGCGTCATCATAAGACTCCCTACGAGATTCTATTCAATCAGAAGCCCAAAGTTGGACACTTCAAGTCATTCGGATGCCCTTGCACTCTTCTTCATACAGAGCCTAATCATAAGTTTGATGATAAGGCAGATGAATGTTACTTCGTGGGCTACTCGTCTGAAAGGGCAGCATACAGAGTCTATAACAAGAAAACTCGGATGATTGTGGAATCATACTACATAGATTGGCAAGAAATGAACTCTACTGATGCTGGTTCTGGTCCAAACTGGCTGTTTGAGTATGACTCCACTTTTAAGTCCTTCAGCACTCCATCTGAGAATACAAGAACATCTGAGCAAGCAGATGATTTCTACAAAGATGATGATGTGGACTATAGAGTTGACTATGTTCCATCTGATCCTAATTATTTGACAGTTGATCCTCCTGGCATGTACAATCGTGCCCCTCCAGCTCAGCCGACCCCTGTACAAGAAGTTCTCCCATCAGAACCTGACACTTCTCAGTCTGTTCAACCACTTCCAGAAACGGATCAAGTCTCATCCTCTTCCCACCAGACCTTCGATAATCCACTCTTCTCAGATAGCATTCCTGAGGAACATTGTGTGGATCCTGGAGCTGAAGCAAGTGAAACTGCTCCTATTGACCACATTTCCTCTTCAAGTGAAGAACAAGTCAATAACATCAGCAACCTGCTAGATAATCTGGCTGTAGAAGAAGTGCCAACACTTGGTGTAAACAAGAATCATCCAGTGGAGAATATTATTGGACCTCTCTCAGAAGGCGTTCTTACTCGAAGCAAATCCATTACAGTTCAGAACACGTTGCCTGAAGAGACACTCACTCGAAGTCAATCAGGTCCTATTAACTCTTGTTTATATTCTTGTTTTATTTCACAGGTTGAACCCAAGAATGTCAAAATGGCTCTAAAGGAGTCCAGCTGGGTTGAGGCAATGCAAGAAGAGTTGATGCAGTTTAAGAAGCTAAAGGTTTGGAATCTGGTTCCTCTACCCAAGGGAAAATTGCCTATAGGAACCAGATGGGTTTTCAGAAACAAGAGAGATGATTCTGGTGTAATTATCAGAAACAAAGCCAGACTGGTCGTTCAAGGATTTTATCAGCAGGAGGGGATAGATTATGAAGAAGTCTTTGCACCGGTTGCGAGACTTGAGGCCATACGGATTTTCTTGGCTTATGCCTCCTATATGAATTTTACGGTATATCAGATGGATGTGAAAACAGCTTTCTTATATGGAAAGGTAAAGGAGGAAATATACGTGTGCCAACCCCCTGGTTTTGAAGACTCTCAGTATCCAGAGCATGTCTACAAGTTAGACAAAGCTCTTTACGGCCTTCATCAAGCACCGCGAGCATGGTATGCTACGCTTACTGATCACCTACTTGCAAATGGATATACTCGTGGAGCTATTGATCAGACCTTGTTCGTCCGCAAAGATAAGGATGATTTAATTCTCGTTCAAATCTATGTGGATGACATCATATTTGGTTCCACCAGCTCAGCGTTGTGCAAGGAATTTGAAGGGGTAATGAAGAAGAAATTTGAGATGAGCGCAATGGGAGAAATGACCTTCTTTCTGGGTCTACAGGTAAAGCAAGATTGTAAGGGTGTGCTGATTCACCAAGGAAAATACGTCACAGACATTTTGAACAAATTCAAAATGACGGAGTCAAAGCCGGCATCCACTCCCATGGCTGCACGTCCTATCCTAACTTCGGATTTGGAAGGTGAAGATGTTGATCAGCATCTCTATCGCTCGATGATTGGTTCTCTGATGTATCTGACTGCTAGTCGTCCAGACATTATGTTTTCAGTATGTCAGTGTGCCAGATATCAGGCAAATCCGAAGGCATCTCACCTCATAGCTGTCAAGAGAATCTTTCGGTACCTAGTCGGGAAACCTAAGCTCGGACTTTGGTATCCAAAGAACTCTGAGTTTCAATTATTTGCATACTCAGACAGTGACTTTGGTGGATGTAACCTGGATAGGAAGTCAACCACGGGTGGGTGTCAGTACCTGGGAGATCGTCTTGTTTCATGGCAATGCAAGAAGCAGACCACAGTATCCACATCCACCGCAGAAGCTGAATATGTTGCTGCTTCCAGTTGCTGCTCTCAGGTTATCTGGATGCAACAACAACTTCTCGATTACGGTTTGAACTTTCTTGACTCTCCTATTTATTGTGACAATGAAGCAGCCCTACAGATCGTCAAGAATCCGGTACAACATTCCAAAACTAAACATATTGACATCCGGATTCACTTCATCCGTGACTGTTTCGAACGAAAGCTGATTCATCTTGAAAAGGTCCACACTGATGACAATCTAGCGGACCTTTTCACAAAACCGTTCGATACAGCACGCTTCCATCACCTGCTTGCCTCTCTCAAATTAATAAGCTTTAATTAAAAGCATTTCTGTAAATACATTAAAATTTGTGTCCTCCCATAGTCACAAATTTAGGGGGAGAAAATTTACAAAAACAACAAAAAGATTTTTCATTTCTTAAATCAGAAAATTTACAAAAACAACAAAAAGATTTTTCATTTCTTAAATCAGAAAATTTACAAAAACAACAAAAAGATTTTTGGTTGGTATTTGAGTCAGTCTAAGATAATCTATAAGTTTAGGGGGAGTTAAGTTTTGAAATCTTAAGAAAAAGAGATGTTGTCTCTAGCTATTCAAAGAAAATTACAAAAACATTTTTAAATTTTTAAATTTTAAAAACTTAAGAAAATACAAAAAGATTTTATTTGGACAAGCAAAGTGAATCGATCAAATTGGGAAGTGAAATAATCTCTAAAGATCAAAATTTCACTATCTTATTATGATCTCAAAAGAAATCACAACCTTGAATATCTATTCTATGCTAAGAAGTTGAAATGAGTTTTTCAAAACTTAAATAATCAGACTTGATCAAACTCAAAATACATATAAATAAATAAGTGTGAAATTGTGATCATTAGATAACTAGAAACGTGTGACAACTATTTGACTTCTTGTTTAAATCCTTGAATCAAAACAAGATTGTGTTTCCATAAACTTGAAATTGTGTTTGAAAAACTCGGGTATTTTCCATGTTTTGTGCAAACAAAGAGCGGGAAATACCTACTGAAGCATTCTATATTTTGCGTAAGCAAAGAACTGGATGTGTGACGTTAAGGCCAATGTGTCTGCAGATCAGAAAATAAAAGATGCCAATGAGCACAAGATGATAGAACCCCTTCTTGTTCTTGATTCTAAACCTACTAGATCTGTTCTTTTCTTTTCTCATCTTAAAACTCTGTCAAAATAATTTGAAGTTCGTTGAAACACAATCAAAGTTTGAAACAAAGGATTTAACAAGACTGATAGGTTGCATATTAATCTAGTCTTACAATCTAATTGATCACAAAATTCCCAAAAGATATTTTCAGAAAAACTTGATCATATAACTGACCTTTAAGAGATGGAATAACGAGTGGAAATAATTGGTAGGGAATAGCTATTTAAAGGTTGTGCTTCTTTAAGAAATTATCTAATATAGTTAAAATTTTGATAACAGATTTGATCCCACAAATTTGAACCGAGTAAACTTTAAAACTTGTTCTTATTTTATTTTATTTTATTTTATTTTATTTTATTTTATTTTATTTTATTTTATTTTATTTTATTTTATTTTATTTTATTTTATTTTATTTTATTTTATTTTATTTTATTTTATTTTATTTTATAAAAGTTAGAATTTTAAAATCGAAATAAAATAAAATAGGTGTGTACTCGAAAATTATTTACACGAAATCTCGTATTCGAAATGACCCTATAAATAGTCCAACCATATTGAATTTCGAGTACCATATTTTCGTGTACACGTTTTCTTCATTTCGAGTACAGACTTGGTGCTCTGAGGCGATCTCGATTTCTAGACCCGATCTCAAAATTCTACTCCGGCCATCTTTTAGATCATCATTAGGCGAACTTAGGTATAGATTTTTATCAATTTTTGACCGTGAATTCGAAAGTTATGGTCAAAAGTAATTTTCGAATACGCGATTTTCGTGTACAGAAAGTCTTTGGTCAAATTGACCTTGAAATGCTTAAAATTGGAAGGCGATTTGTGAATATGTTGGTCGCCTTTCAATTCCGAGTATATTGAATCGGTTTAAAAGTTCTAAGGAGCCAAAATGATAAATTTCTCTAAGGATTTTGAGTACACGAAATTTCTCAACTTCGTGTACACGAATATTTCGTGTACAGACTACATTTCGTGTACAGAATGAACTTCGTGTACAGATCACATTTCGTGTACTCAACTCAGTTCGTGTACATAACACACTTCGTGTACTCGATCTGTTTCGTGTACACCTGTTGTTCCCAGGAGTATCTGTCAACACTTAGAAAATTTTTTCTAAGTGTCCAAGTATGGATCTTATTTCGAATACTTGAAATATTAAACTAACTTAATCAGTTTTATGTTTCAGATGGCAGACTTAAGATTTGTACCAGATCATAACATGTCAGCATATCTCGGAGATCCACCAGAGAAACATTCAGAGTTCAAAAGCTTAGTAGATGGTCTGATTATATCTCCTGTCAACTATGCTATCATGGAGCATCCTACTATTGTTTCTGATTACATTGAGGGTTTCTGGAGCACTGTTACTGATTATACTGATAGCAGTGGAAATGTTAGCATCATTGGGAAGATCCAGGGAAAGCCGATCACCATTACAGAGCAGATACTACGAGAGTGTCTTCAATTTGGAGACAAGGATACAGATCCTGTTGAGTTAGATCAAGATCTGGTCAACCGTACAGTATTTCAGATGGGACACGAAGGTGCCTACCCTCCCACAGAGAAGAAACTTCTTCATCCTTACTGGAGATACCTGGCTCATGTTGTTACTCAGTGCTTGTCCGGAAGAAAAGGTGGTTATGATGTACTTAATCAGACATTAAGCTCGTGTTTGACAGCAATAGCTCTGGGAATGGACTTCAACTACTCAAAAATGATATTTCTTGATATGTATGCCAACATCAAGGGAAGAAGAAAGGAAAGATTTCTGGCATTTCCTCGCTTCTTACAGATCATCATCAACAAACGACATCAGGATTTAGTTCCCACGATAGGCACTCTGAGAATAAAGAGGATGCGCGAAGACATTTTCGGATACATGAAGATGAACAAGCGTGGGAAAAAGCAGTACATCGGTCAAAGGCCCCTAATCAAGTTTGGAAGATTTGTGGGAGAGGGTGCAGATGAAGACATGCCTGGAACCCCAGTGGCAATAGTTGCCGAAGAGCATGATACTCAGGCTACAGGCTCAAGTGTTAAAGCTAGTAAAGCTGATGCTGCTAATGATTCTTCATCTTCTTCAAGCGAAGATTTTGTTCCTGAAAAGCCACCAACCAGACAGGAACGAGAAGAAGCTCAAGATACGGATTACACTCCAACTCCTGAGTCTTCGCCAAAGAAGAAGAGGCAAAAGACAATGGCTAAGAGAACCAGAGATCCTCGACTTCAAAAGATGTTCTCAAGTTTATCTTTCTCCTCTGCTGCTGCTGTCATGACACAGACACCCATTAAACCTACTCCCATCACCAAACCACCATCTCCACCTCATGTGACCTTACCACCATCACCACCTCGCGCAACCAAACCACCATCACCATCTCACATTTCCAAACCACCATCACCATCTCACATTTCCAAACCACCATCACCATCTCACATTTCCAAACCACCATCACCATCTCACATTTCCAAACCACCATCACCATCTCACATCTCCAAACCACCATCACCACCTCACATTTCCTTACCTCCATCACCACCTCACGTCACAAAACCGCCATCACCCTCACCTGTCACTCAAACACTTCAACCAAAACAACCCAAAACTTCTTCTAAACCCTCAAAAACCAAACTCATCATCAGAGTTTCCTCCTCACGTCCATCCATCACCACTCAACCTCACACCAAAACCAAACCCAAAACACCTACACCACAATCCGGAAGCGGTAAAGGAAAATCTCCTTTGCGCTCCGATTCCCCTTATGAGCCTCCTCAGGTGCCTGTTGATCTGATCGGACTACATGAGAGAGTTTATCAGCTGGAGAAAGATGCTGAAAGAAAAGACAGGATGATCATGAACTTAAGAGAAGGAAAGATAAAGATATGCTCTCATCTCAACAAATGTAGAGGAAAATTGAAGGCTCATGAGAAGGCTATCAGTATCCTTCTACGTGAGAATCACAAGATGCAAAAAGAGATAAAGCGACTCAAAGGAGAGGAGGTATCCGAGTCTGAAGATGAAGTCATGGATGTCAATGATGACAGTGACGACAGTGATGATGATGATGCTGATGATGGAGATGATGACCAGGATCAAAAGGATGATAAAGAACATCAAGGTGACAAAGATGATAAAGATGGAGATGATCAGAATAAAGACAAAGGTCCTCCAGATGACAAAGACCAAGGAGGAGATTCTGGGAATCCATCATCTTCTGGGAAGCCGTCGGGTGCTTATGATGATCTATTTGGAGACATTCCAGATGACATCCTTTTCGGGGATTGTGTACAGCCCGACGAGACTGGATCCAGACTTGACAGCATTTTTGATGATCTTCCAGATACATTTGATTTTGAATCTCCTAGTGATGCGAAGAACGATCAAGCCAAATCTTCTGCAGGGGCATCTGTAGAAGAAGAACCAGAAAACATCATCCTTGGCAACGTTTCTTCAGACCCATATATTGATTATTTGTATGCCCACAAATACATCGATGCATTGGGAAATGAGGTCACTTCACTGAATGAAGTGATAGATAGCTGGTTTGACCGCAAGAAAGACTGGACGCCAGCTCCTCCTGTAGATAAGGAAGCATGGTTCAAAGAAATGGGAGATCAACATCCAGAGCATACATTCATTTCTGATGACCGAAACCTTTTTGCAGTTCGCAACGATCGATCAAATATATGCTGCTGGATGTATGACAAACCGAGAGACATCTACTTGGTGAAACGGATGAGCGGAAAAGTCGAATTTTACAAGAAGCCTACAGATTTCTGTTCCTTACCTAGAGTTGACATCAGAAGCATCGACAAGGCTATGTTCTTCAACCCGTCTAAGGACTCACAGGCTGATTTGTTCGCAAAGTTTATCAAAGATCAGTGTGAGAAGAATTTTCCTGTCATGCGCACGGCTAAGGGACGACGCTTTGTCTCTTCGTGCATCATTGATCCAAAGACGAAGAAGCCTTGGGTGTACTATAGGTACCCTCCTCCTCATGTGATGCAAGCAGTGCCCGTCTCGCCAAGAGTTCCTGATAACTCTTTGGCTAACTTTCTGTCATGGTACTTTGATGATCTGAACCTTGCTGCAGTTATTCTTAGGAACATAGATGATGTTGATGACATCGACATGATTCTTGACCCTATGGATCTTCTGAAGTATGGTAAAGATGACATGATGAAGCTGCACAACTCTCCTATACGTGTATATTCCGGAAATGATGAGCTGGCTAAGCCATTTACACGAGTTGTTGCTTATGCCATGAAGCTGAAGCTGTATGCTGGAGGAGGGCCACACAGTGTTACTCTTCCTATCGGATGACTTCGCCAGTCTAGGGGGAGTTTGTAGAGCCCAATCAATGATGAAGACTGACAAAGTCAACACGGAAGAGTCAACACAGAGATTTTGGAAGACTTCAGATAGATTTCGTGTACTCAGGTTCGTGTACACGAACCTGGTTCGAGTACACGAACCTGAACTTCGAATACTGATGTATTTAGTATAAATAGACGTATTTTTGTACAGTAAAATACACGAATCCCGAGGTGTGCTCTCTAGACGTATTGAGGCACATTTTCGAATACTTACTGAATATATTCAAAGTTTTGATCTTTCTTGTTCCTCTTGTTTCATCTTGCTTCTTATTTCACTCTATTATGGATTCCGCACACAATAGAGGTGATTGATGATGTTTGGCAACACAAAGCTTGGATCTTGAACAGTGTTCGGACCTACACATAACTATACTCAGTCTCGCCTACATATTACGATTTTGTTTAAATAATTCGTTTGTCATACTGTTTGTCATAACACCATGCAATAACAGTATCCCATTATACCGAACGCAGTATATGTATAGGGCATACCCAGAGTCTAGCTAACTGCTTTATCTACGCCAGCCCACCACTGTTTCGATATAATACAATACCGTTCCTGCCTAGTGTAATCGACGGTAAATAAATAATACATACTTGTTCCAATTTAAATAAGATCCTAGAACACACAAACTCCAACATGAACACATGAATCATATTGACTGATTGAATATAGATACACATTGTTCTATCACTGTTTACAACTACCATGACTAAATGCACAAATGTTACAGTCTCCCCTAGTTAAGGGAATTTCGTCCCAAAATTAACAAGCCGAAGGTACTGTAAAAAGATGAGGGTACTTAAGCTTCATCTGGTCTTCACGTTCCCAGGTGAACTCAGCACCACGTTTGCCCTCCCATCGTACCTTTACGATCGGGATACGGCTACGTTTGAGTTTCTTGACTCCATGATCCATGATTTAGACCGGACGTTCTATGAATTGCATATTGTTTTAAATCTGAATGTCTTCAAGTGGAATCTGAGCATCACGATCCGCTAAGCATTTCTTAAGATTCGATACATGGAACGTATCATGAACATTGCTTAGCTCCAATGGAAGTTTGAGTTTGTAGGCTACGGGACCAATCCTTTCCAGGATCTCAAAAGGTCCAACGTACCTTGGTGCAAGTTTCCCTTTCTTCCCAAATCGGACAACGCCTTTCCAGGGAGAAACCTTGAGTAGAACTCGGTCACCGACTTGAAACTCAAGCGGTTTCCGACATCGATCGGCATAACTATTTTGTCGATCCCTTGCGGCCTTAAGCCTTGATTGAATGATTTTGATCTTGTCTGTTGTTTCTTGAATGAGTTCAGGTCCTACGACCTATGAGTCACAAACCTCGGTCCAACAGACCGGTGATCGGAACTTCCTACCATATAAAGCTTCGAATGGTGCACATTGAATGCTTGTATGGTAGCTGTTGTTGTACGAAAACTCGATGAGTGGAAGATGAGTATCCCAACTCCCACCGAAGTCAATCACACAAGAACGAAGCATGTCCTCGAGTGTTTGTATAGTCCTTTCGCTTTGACCGTCGGTTTGGGGATGATATGTTGTGCTAAGATTACCACGAGTTCCCAAAGCCTTTTGCAATGATTGCCAAAAGCGAGAAGTTAAACGACTATCACGATCAGATATGATTGATGTTGGAGTACCATGACGAGCGATGATTTCGTTGATGTACAAGGTGGCTAACTTCTCAATTTTGTAATCCTCTCGGATTGGGAGAAAATGAGCAGATTTGGTGAGTCGATCAACGATCACCCAAATCAAATCATAACCTCGCGGAGTTCTCGGCAACTTGGTTATGAAGTCCAGGTAAATTTGCTCCCATTTCCATTGAGGAATTTCAGGTTGATGCAGAAGTCCCGAAGGCTTCTGGTGTTCTGCCTTGACTTTTGAGCATGTTAAACATTTCCTCACGTACAATGCTATGTCCTTCTTCATTCCGGGCCACCAGTAAGATGTCCTCAAGTTTTGGTACATCTTATTGGCCCCTGGATGAACTGAGTATCGCGACTTATGAGCCTCATCACAGATGAGTGAGCGCAATTCTTCTGACTTTGGAATCCACATGCGACCGTTGAAGTATAAAACCCCATCAGCTAGAGGTTCTAGTTTACCCTCAACTTCGCAGTCTAAGTCTGCCTTCAGTTGATTGTCGATCACTACTTGTTGTTGTGCAATACGAATCAGATCTTTCAAGTTTGGTTGTGTGTTGATCTTCATGGCTCTTACTCGAATTGGTTTGACTGGTTCCTTATGACTAAGAGCATCCGCCACCACATTGGCTTTACCCGGGTGGTAACGAATCTCACAGTCATAATTGTCACACCCCGAGCCGGCGGGGTTGGATCGAAGTCCCCGTCGGGCGGAAGGTTCTCGGGGCGCGATATCGTGAGTGATAATCATGATGATCAGATTGTTTACATAGCATCAATGTTAAGAATAACTAAAGCACAATCAAACATTAGAATAGGATTACAAAGTTAAATTACAATATCAATGTTCAGTAATTTAACTCGGTAAACCTAACAAAAGAATCATATGTTTCCTATCTTGTATCTGTACAAGATATCAAAAGTGATTCGTATCCATAGCAAAATATGTGCTTCTCCAAAAGTCTACTAGGTCTGCTAACTGTCATCCTAGTATGCAATCCAAAAGCTTAAGCCTATTCCTGTGCGTCACCTGAGAAAACATGTAAGAAAACAAAGTCAACACAATGGTTGGTGAGTTCATGTAGTTTTAGTATTTGTAAAATAGCTTTTGCAAACCTTTTAGGTAAAACCTTAACCTCATTAATAACACATGTATCATCCAACTCGGTATGCTTATATATAGGGCATACCCCTGAGTCGAGCCTACGACCAGCCCAGACGCTGTCCCACCACATACTAAGTAGCATAGGACATTGCTATTAATGATAATTAAGCATTTTACCTACCCTTCGATTCATTCCTCATCATAGCTTTAGTTTACTGTTTCAAAGTTTACAAGTCTATAGCATTCGTATGTAATAGCTTCAATATTAGTTTAAAAGCATCATGTTTAAAAGTTTATAATATTAACCCAAAAGCATTCAAGCATCCCCTCGGTAAAAACCTTAATCTCATTAACACCACCTGTATCATCCAACTCGGTATGCATATATATAGGGCATACCCCTGAGTCGAGCCTACGACCCGCCCAGACGCCGTCCCATCACATACTAAGTCGCATAGGACATTGCTGTTAATGATAATTAAGCGTCTTACCTACCATCCATTTCGTTTATAGCTTTAGCATTTGGTTAAGTTTGCATCATGATTGGAAAATGAGGAATCACTGTATGGCATGCACTGAGAGGCCATAAGTCTACTCCTCAGAATCCCGACTACGTAGAACACCCGTTTGGCAAGCACTGAGAGGCCAAACGAACTGAATTACAATAGTCATAGCTACAAGAACACCCCCTGGCAAGCACTGAGAGGCCAGGTGGTCCATTCTAAATAGCCAATAGCTTTAGCATTATGTTTAAGTATATAGCATGAGTGAACATTGAGGAATCACTGTATGGCAAGCACTGAGAGGCCATCAGTCTAGTCCTCAATTCATGACTATGAAGGTCACCCTATGGCAAGCACTGAGAGGCCGACGGTCTGTTCCTTCAGGTCCCAACTATGAAGAACACCCCATGGCAAGCATTGAGAGGCCAATTTGGTATGTTCTACCATAGTTGATAGTTTTAGCATTTAAGTTTATAGCATTAAAATAGCTTCACAATCGGTAAGGCAAGCACTGAGAGGCCAAACCGTTGTTTTAGCATGGCAAGCATATAAGCATACAAAGTGTTTAAACCATCCGTAGTATCAAGCGATTAGCATGTATGTAGCATTAGCATTTAGTATTTGCATGTAGCATTAGCATTTAGTATTTGCATGTAGCATTAGCATTTAGCATTAGCATTTAGTATTAGCATATTGATTTAGTACTCAAACTTTAGTATCAAGTATGTAGTTTAAGCATATTGTTTATAGCATAAGCATTAAGCATCTAGTTTAAGAATAAAGTTTATAGCATAAGCATTAAGCATCTAGTTTAAGAATAAAGTTTAAAGCATAAGTATTAAGCATCTAGTTTAAGAATAAAGTTTATAGCATAAGCATTAAGCATCTAGTTTAAGAATAAAGTTTATAGCATAAGCATTAAGCATCTAGTTTAAGAATAAAGTTTATAGCATAAGCATTAAGCATCTAGTTTAAGAATAAAGTTTATAGCATAAGCATTAAGCATCTAGTTTAAGAATAAAGTTTATAGCATAAGCATTAAGCATCTAGTTTAAGCTTTAAGTTTGTAGCATAAGCATCAAGAATAAGTGTAAAAGCATTTTATAAATCATTTGTTTAAAATGTATAACATGCTTCTCAGTCCCGAAGTAAAATCAAAATAGTTAGAAAAGGGACAAATGAACTCACCTTATGTCCGAAGTGATTGACTAAGTAGAATAAGAATGCACGCGCTCTTTGTTTGCACTTGTTATGATGTTCTCGCTCCTGTATCGATTTAAGATGATTTGCAACTTGTAAGTATTAATTTTGTTGGATTTGAGTGTATGTATGTGTTAGTGTTAGCCCTAAAGTCGGCTAACACCATTAGTCTCGGTCATGATTCGGCCCCACGTATTTGCTATGAGCTTTACATATTCCTTGATTTATTTGACTCAACACTTGACTTATTTATTAATGTATTCAATCTACATAGTTTTAAGGTCTATGAATCTAAGTCCAAAACCTCGTTGTGTTTGTAGTAATTTAAGTTGTTAATCCTATACAAGTGGCCTTTAGTATTTATTCCATGTGTTTCCACCTTCTTTGTTGTTTGGGCCGAAATGGGGCCTAAGTAATTTTAACTGGGCCAAATGTTAGATAGGCTAATTGAGATGATGTGAACTTAGTTCACTATGAAGTTGGGTCATGTATGTGCATGAGCCAAAAGCAAAGGTTGGGCCAAGTGTCACATGTGGTTGGGCTAGTCTAATCATAGATTGGGTCAATTAACAGTTGGCCGAACCCCTAAATTGTTTGGGCCATAGGTTATAGATATGGGCCATATTGATCACGTGGGCTAGGACCTGCATGTATATGGGCCGATGGTTGATTATTGGGCCGGCTACGGGTGTCGTGAACTGAATGCATTTTGATGGGCCTAATTTGCTACTTGGGCCGCTTATGTGCATGGTTAAATCACGGTGACATGCTCAAACATGTATTGATTCCCGACTCTAGCGAACCCTCAAGTTCAACCAGGTTCGGCCCCATGTTTCTAAGGTTCGGCCAGTGTATGGAATCAGGGTTCGGCTGTGAAGCATGAGGAGGGTTCGACTCATGGGGTTCGACAAAGGTTCGTCATGCGTACAGAATGGTTCGGCTGGTGATCGATGGTTCGCTCACCCCTGAAGGTTCGGTGCTCCTTGATGGCTCTACTAAGTGGTAGGTTCGGTGGGCAGCCCTGGGTTCGCCAATGAAGGTTCGTGACAGCAGAGTTGCATGGGAGGGTTCGACCTCCTACAGGTTCGTGACTTTTGCAGATGGTTCGGCTAGGGTGAGCATTAAAGGTTCGGCCAAGAGTTGAACAGGTTCGTTGGGTTACAAGGTTCGGTCCCCACGGCAAGGTTCGGCTCCCATGCATGGTTCGTCAGCTAAAGAAGGTTCGGGAACCAGGCTTCGGCTAGTACCACCTTCACCGAACCCTGTAACTTCCTCATTCCCATCAGATCGAATCTGGTTTTGGTCATTCCCACGATGCAGCACCGTGTAGATACGTCACTAGGGTGTAGGATGCGTGGGGTTTAGGGTTTTAACCGGTGTGTGCGTGTGTGGTCGAACAAGAGCAACAAAAACCCTAATTTCGTAACCTTCTCTTGCTCAGACCTCAAATTCGGCTGGTGAACTCTTCAGATCCTTTGTACTTTCATGTAGAGGGATTTAAGAGCTTCGTTTAGGCACCGAGATGGCTTGATTTCGTCCACGAATGAAGAAGATATGAAGCTTGAAAGTTGGATATGGCTAGAGAGAGAGGTGGACGATGGAGGTGGTTTAGAGTGAGAGTAGGATGAAATAAAATGAGGTGGTTGGCCTCATTTGAGGCTTATATACCCCGAGGGTATCCGGGTTCGTTTCGGTTGCTCGGTTCGTAATTTCGTCGTGTTTCCGGATTAATACGCGCGTGTTTCGTAATTTAAATAAAAGAGTTGATCTTTTAACTATTTGGGTGGTATTTAATTCTAATAATTATTTTAAATATCGTTTTATTAAATAATTTATTGAATTCTATTATTGTTACGCGTTTCGTTAATTTGTTCGCGAATTAGTAAAATAGTTTTGTTTAATTTTATTTATGATGAGTTTCAAAATTGTAAAACATGAAATATTTTATTTCCTTAAATTTATTATCGTTTCGTCAGAACGCGTCGCCATCGTACGTATTCATCCGAATCGTCATTCGAACGAACACGACGATGGTTTAGCTTTCTGATTCTTGTTCTCTACTGTTCAGTCATTATCTCAGAACGTTAACCTTTCAGAATCATTCGTACAGATCGTCACCTCTACGAATAATTCGTCAGTTTAGCATTCCGTAACAATAACCGTTATGGTTTCGTTTTGTTTAACCTCACATACGTTTATACACAATAGCATCAAATCAAGTATACGTGTTTCAACACTGTGTTGTCTGATGTGTTTCTGACTGTTAAACCCTAAGGTTTTAAATCAGATTTCAGACAATCGCATAATAGTTTCATGTTAGGCATTATATATCACTAGCATAAACATAGTTTCACTTCATGTGTACCTGAGTTACTGTGCAATCTACAGTGCAACTTACTGTTCCGGTAACGATTCCGGCACAGATGTTACAGTCTCCCCTTGTTAAAGAAATTTCGTCCCGAAATTTAAAAGTTATTATCGGTACGACTTTCTTTGTAAGAAGTGGGAAATCTTTGTTTGATGTGATGTCCCTACGCTCCCAAATGAAATATGGGTCGTGTTTGGGATCTCTTATGTATGTTTCAAAGTTTTGCTAGTCTTATTGCTCATGGCTGTCTCACCTTTTCGGCTTGCTAAGTCTCTGTATGACTCTAACACCTTATTTTCAAGACTAACTGATGCTATGATCATCAATAATTACACAATCTTAGTGTTAGCTATGGCTTCCTACGTATGTTACATGCACCACCCAAGGATTCTTTCATTGTTTCTATTGTAATAAAAGATTTCCTAAGTTTTCATGGGATACTTATGTGATTATACTAATAGGAACAAGTTAAGTTTCTTGTATATACTAGTATCAAAATGAAACAAGCACTTATGGTTTAAAACATATCACATACCAGTACCCGTATTTGGCATATCTTTGTCTTATATTCGTAACTGAGTTCCATGTCTGCTTATGTAGCTTAACTATGATTCCAGCATATTTCCACATTCATCCCTTCTTAACATCCTAGAATTTAAGTCCTCTATGTTAAAAAATTTGATTTCTATGAAGTCTAGGTGGTAAGTAAAAGTTGACATTCTAGCTTTGGCATTTTGATTTCTTACAACTTTTAGTGTTCTAATTAAACAAAGTATTCTTCCTATTTATAGTAGTTAAACTGCAATTATGAATTACTCTATCTTTATTTAATCATTTAACGCTTATTTGTTCTAAGGCTTCCTTAGGTTACAATTCCGATTACCTTGTTAACACCGAGTTGCTTACGGTTACCTTAAATTTATTGTTTCTAAGATCATAACAGAATATGCATCTCAAATTAGCATACCAATAAATGATTTTACTTAACATGATGGAATTTGCATACCTGTGGGGTCATACCATCCCAAACTTGCATCAAAAGTTGGTAAGGCATCCATTTCCTCATAGTGTGTAGGATTTGCTGAAAATACCCTGACGGGGCAATTTCGTGCAATGTGTTCGGACAGTCCGCACACATAACAATCCTTGCTATGTCGAGGAAGGGGATATGTAGGGTTTCTAGGGTTCTGGTTATGAGTCGGGGAATTATTACAATCACGACTCCAATGTCCCTTCTTTCCGTAGTTCAGACAATGTTTGCACAATTTGTTCTTAGCGTGATGAAGATTGCACGTGGCACATAGAGGAAACTTGTTATCCTTCGATCTGCATATTAACTCCATAGGAGATCTGCATTGAGAACCCCAATGACCCATCTTACCACAACGAGTGCACTGCCTGCATGAGGTTGTAGCACAGTGGTGATAGTGGCAGTTAGTGCAAAGAGGGACTTTTCCGGCATAACGCTTACAACCCTCTGATTCAGGAGCAACGGCCATTTGGCGAAGAGGAATGGCCTAAGTGTAGATTACAGGGTCTCTTGATTTCTTAGGACGACACCGTTTTCGCTTCTTGCTTGTCTCTCCTTGTACAACTCCTTTAGTTCCCGTAACTGTCTTCGGGTAGCATCGAGTGTTCTCGTCACCGTTCATGACTTGAGTGATGATTCCAGGGAGAATCGTCATCAAGTGTCTAGAGATCAGAGTTGTGAGTGCATCAACCGCTGGGTCTCCCTCTGGTGGTGGAAGAGGTGGTGATGGTTGTCTTCTTGGTGACATGCTGCTTCTACTCGAAAGAACATCGGTTAGCATAAAGACTGAATGTAAAAGGCACAATGCAAGCTTAAATCCTAAGTTCTTTATATGAGGGTCCCTAAGTTATAGTCTAGGCCAAACCGTTTAGGTAAATGACCTATTATTCTCTATAACCTTGAGCTCTGATACCAATCTGTCACACCCCGAGCCGGCGGGGTTGGATCGAAGTCCCCGTCGGGCGGAAGGTTCTCGGGGCGCGATATCGTGAGTGATAATCATGATGATCAGATTGTTTACATAGCATCAATGTTAAGAATAACTAAAGCACAATCAAACATTAGAATAGGATTACAAAGTTAAATTACAATATCAATGTTCAGTAATTTAACTCGGTAAACCTAACAAAAGAATCATATGTTCCTATCTTGTATATGTACAAGATATCAAAAGTGATTCGTATCCATAGCAAAATATGTGCTTCTCCAAAAGTCTACTAGGTCTGCTAACTGTCATCCTAGTATGCAATCCAAAAGCTTAAGCCTATTCCTGTGCGTCACCTGAGAAAACATGTAAGAAAACAAAGTCAACACAATGGTTGGTGAGTTCATGTAGTTTTAGTATTTGTAAAATAGCTTTTGCAAACCTTTTAGGTAAAACCTTAACCTCATTAATAACACATGTATCATCCAACTCGGTATGCTTATATATAGGGCATACCCCTGAGTCAAGCCTACGACCCGCCCAGACGACGTCCCACCACATACTAAGTCGCATAGGACACTGCTATTAATGATAATTAAGCATTTTACCTACCCTTCAATCCATTCCTCATCATAGCTTTAGTTTACTGTTTCAAAGTTTACAAGTCTATAGCATTCGTATGTAATAGCTTCAATATTAGTTTAAAAGCATCATGTTTAAAAGTTTATGATATTAACCCAAAAGCATTCAAGCATCCCCTCGGTAACAACCTTAATCTCATTAACACCACCTGTATCATCCAACTCGGTATGCTTATATATAGGGCATACCCCTGAGTCGAGCCTACGACCCGCCTAGACGCCATCCCACCATATACTAAGTCGCATAGGACATTGCTGTTAATGATAATTAAGCGTCTTACCTACCATCCATTTCGTTTATAGCTTTAGCATTTTGTTAAGTTTGCATCATGATTGGAAAATGAGGAATCACTGTATGGCAAGCATTGAGAGGCCATAAGTCTACTCCTCATAATCCCGACTACGTAGAACACCCGTTTGGCAAGCACTTAGAGGCCAAACGAACTGAATTACAATAGTCATAGCTATAAGAACACCCCCTAGCAAGCACTGAGAGGCCAGGTGGTCCATTCTAGATAGCCAATAGCTTTAGCATTATGTTTAAGTATATAGCATGAGTGAACATTGAGGAATCACTGTATGGCAAGCACTGAGAGGCCATCAGTCTACTCCTCAAGTCATGACTATGAAGGTCACCCTATGGCAAGCACTGAGAGGCCGACGGTCTGTTCCTTCAGGTCCCAACTATGAAGAACACCCCATGGCAAGCACTGAGAGGTCAATTTGGTATGTTCTACCATAGTTGATAGTTTTAGCATTTAAGTTTATAGCATTCAAATAGCTTCACAATCGGTAAGGCAAGCACTTAGAGGCCAAACGAACTGAATTACAATAGTCATAGCTACAAGAACACCCCTTGGCAAGCACTGAGAGGCCAGGTGGTCCATTCTAAATAGCTAATAGCTTTAGCATTATGTTTAAGTATATAGCATGAGTGAACATTGAGGAATCACTGTATGGCAAGCACTGAGAGGCCATCAGTCTACTCCTCAAGTCATGACTATGAAGGTCACCCTATGGCAAGCACTGAGAGGCCGACGGTCTGTTCCTTCAGGTCCCAACTATGAAGAACACCCCATGGCAAGCACAGAGAGGCCAATTTGGTATGTTCTACCATAGTTGATAGTTTTAGCATTTAAGTTTATAGCATTCAAATAGCTTCACAATCGGTAAGGCAAGCACTGAGAGGCCAAACCGTTGTTTTAGCATGGCAAGCATATAAGCATACAAGTGTTTAAAGCATCCGTAGTCTCAAGCGATTAGCATGTATGTAGGATTAGCATTTAGTATTTGCATGTAGCATTAGCATTTAGTATTTGCATGTAGCATTAGCATTTAGCATTAGCATTTAGTATTAGCATATTGATTTAGTACTCAAGCTTTAGTATCGAGTATGTAGTTTAAGCATATAGTTTATAGCATAAGCATTAAGCATCTAGTTTAAGAATAAAGTTTATAGCATAAGCACTAAGCATCTAGTTTAAGAATAAAGTTTATAGCATAAGCACTAAGCATCTAGTTTAAGAATAAAGTTTATAGCATAAGCACTAAGCATCTAGTTTAAGAATAAAGTTTATAGCATAAGCATTAAGCATCTAGTTTAAGAATAAAGTTTGTAGCATAAGCATTAAGCATCTAGTTTAAGAATAAAGTTTATAGCATAAGCATTAAGCATCTTGTTTAAGAATAAAGTTTATAGCATAAGCATTAAGCATCTAGTTTAAGAATAAAGTTTATAGCATAAGCATTAAGCATCTAGTTTAAGAATAAAGTTTATAGCATAAGCATCAAGAATAAGTGTAAAAGCATTTTATAAATCATTTGTTTAAAATGTATAACATGCTTCTCATTCCCGAAGTAAAATCAAAATAGTTAGAAAAGGGACAAATGAACTCACCTTATGTCCGAAGTGATTGACTAAGTAGAATAAGAATACAAGCGCTCTTTGTTTGCACTTGTTATGATGTTCTCGCTCCTGTATCGATTTCAGATGATTTGCAACTTATAAGTATTAATTTTGTTGGATTTGAGTGTATGTATGTGTTAGTCTTAGCCCTTAAGTCGGCTAACACCATTAGTCTCGGTCATGATTCGGCCCCACGTATTTGCTATGAGCTTTACATATTCCTTGATTTATTTGACTCAACACTTGAGTTATTTATTAATGTATTCAATCTACATAGTTTTAAGGTCTATAAATCTAAGTCCAAAACCTCATTGTGTTTGTAGTAATTTAAGTTGTTAATCCTATACAAGTGGCCTTTAGTATTTATTCCATGTGTTTCCACCTTCTTTGTTGTTTGGGCCGAAATGGGGCCTAAGTAATTTTAACTAGGCCAAATGTTAGATAGGCTAATTGAGATGATGTGAACTTAGTTCACTATGAAGTTGGGTCATGTATGTGCATGAGCCAAAAGCAAAGGTTGGGCCAAGTGTCACATGTGGTTGGGCTAGTCAAATCATAGATTGGGTCAATTAACAGTAGGCTGAACCCCTAAATTGTTTGGGTCATAGGTTATAGATATGGGCCATATAGATCACGTGGGCTAGGACCTTCATGCATATGGGCCGATAGTTGATTATTGGGCCGGCTATGGGTGTCGTGAACTGAATGCATTTTGATGGGCCTAATTTGCTACTTGGGCCGCTTGTGTGCATGGTTAAATCACGGTGACATGCTCGAACATGCATTGATTCCCGACTCTAGCGAACCCTCAAGTTCAACCAGGTTCGGCCCCATGTTTCTAAGGTTCGGCCAGTGTATGGAATCAGGGTTCGGCTGTGACGCATGAGGAGGGTTCGGCTCATGGGGTTCGACAGTAAGGTTCGCATCACAAAGTTCGTCATGCGTACAGAATGGTTCGGCTGGTGATCGATGGTTCGCTCACCCCTGAAGGTTCGGTGCTCCTTGATGGCTCTACTAAGTGGTAGGTTCGGTGGGCTGCCCTGGGTTCGCCAATGAATGTTCGCGACAGCAGAGTTGCATGGGAGGGTTCGGCCTCCTACAGGTTCGTGACTTTTGCAGATGGTTCGGCTAGGGTGAGCATTGAAGGTTCGGCCAAGAGTTGAACAGGTTCGTTGGGTTACAAGGTTCGGTCCCCACGGCAAGGTTCGGCTCCCATGCATGGTTCGTCGGCTAAAGAAGGTTTGGGAACCAGGCTTCGGCTAGTACCACCTTCACCGAACCCTGTAACTTCCTCATTCCCATCAGATCGAATCTGGTTTTGGTCATTCCCACGATGCAGCACCGTGTAGATATGTCACTAGGGTGTAGGATGCGTGGGGTTTAGGGTTTTAACCGCTGTGTGTGTGTGTGTGGTCGAACAAGAGCAACAAAAACCCTAATTTCGTAACCTTCTCTTGCTCATACCTCAAATTCGGCTGGTGAACTCTTCAGATCCTTTGTACTTTCATGTAGAAGGCTTTAAGAGCTTCGTGTAGGCACCGAGATGGCTTGATTTCGTCCACGAATGAAGAAGATATGAAGCTTGAAAGTTGGATATGGCTAGAGAGAGAGAGGTGGACGATGGAGGTGGTTTAGAGAGAGAGTAGGATGAAATAAAATGAGGTGGTTGGCCTCATTTGAGGCTTATATACCCCGAGGGTATCCGGGTTCGTTTCGGTTGCTCGATTCGTAATTTTGTCGTGTTTCCGGATTAATACGCGCGTGTTTCGTAATTTCAATAAAAGAGTTGATCTTTTAACTATTTGGGTGGTATTTAATTCTAATAATTATTTTAAATATCGTTTTATTAAATAATTTATTGAATTCTATTATTGTTACGCGTTTCGTTAATTTGTTCGCGAATTAGTAAAATAGTTTTGTTTAATTTTATTTATGATGAGTTTCAAAATTGTAAAACATGAAATATTTTATTTCCTTAAATTTATTTTATTTTCGTCAGAACGCGTCGCCATCGTACGTATTCATTCGAATCGTCATTCGAACGAACACGACGATGGTTTAGCTTTCTGATTCTTGTTCTCTATTGTTCAGTCATTATCTCAGAACGTTAAACTTTCAGAATCATTCGTACAGATCGTCACCTCTACAAATAATTCGTCAGTTTAGCATTCCGTAACAATAACCGTTATGGTTTCGTTTTGTTTAACCTCACATACGTTTATACACAATAGCATCAAATCAAGTATACGTGTTTCAACACTGTGTTGTCTGATGTGTTTCTGACTGTTAAACCCTAAGGTTTTAAATCAGATTTCAGACAATCGCATAATAGTTTCATGTTAAGCATTATATATCACTAGCATAAACAGTTTCACTTCATGTGTACCTGAGTTACTGTGCAATCTACAGTGCAACTTACTGTTCCGGTAACGATTCCGGCACAGATGTTACAATAATCATTTAGAAGCTCAACCCAACGCCGTTGTCTCATGTTGAGTTCCTTTTGATTGAGAATGTGTTGCAGGCTCTTGTGGTCCGTATAGATGACACATTTAGTACCATAAAGGTAGTGCCTCCAAATCTTCAATGCAAAGACCACAGCCCCTAACTCAAGGTCATGAGTAGTATAATTCTTCTCATGAACCTTAAGCTGTCTAGAAGCATAACTTCTGTTTAAGAAGTTGAAATGCATCTTCTTGTTTCTGCCCCCATATAAACGCTTGACTTTTCTGAGTTAGAGTGGTAAGTGGCAAGGCGATCTTTGAAAAATTCGCGATGAACCTTCTGTAATAGACTGCCAGACCCAGAAATGAACAAATCTCTGTTGGAGTAAATGGGGTAGTCCAGTTCTTGATCGCCTCAATCTTTGCTGGATCTACATGAATCCCATCCTTCTTTATGACATGCCCTAAGAAATGAACCTCTTTTAGCCAAAATTCACACTTTGAAAATTTAGCATAAAGCTGCTCATCTCTCAGTAACTCCAAGACTTTCCTCAAATGATCCTCATGTTCTTGCTCCATCTTGGAATAAATCAGTATATCATCAATGAAGACAATAACAAATTGATCTAAGTATGGCCTGCAGACTCGATTCATTAAGTCCATGAACACTGCCGGTGCATTGGTCAGTCCAAATGGCATAACCATGAACTCGTAGTGTCCATATCGAGTCCTAAACGCAGTCTTGGGTATATCCTCATCATTTACTCGCAACTGATGATACCCGGACTGTAAGTCGATCTTAGAGAAGCAAGTCGCTACCTGTAATTGATCAAACAAATCATCGATCCTAGGTAGAGGGTATCTGTTCTTGATTGTCAACTTGTTTAGCTCACGATAGTCGATGCACATACGAGGCACCATATTTCTTCTTGACAAAGAGAACCGGAGCTCCCCATGGAGAGAAACTCGGTGTAATGAATCCTTTATCTAGAAGTTCTTGAAGTTGACTTGACAGTTCTTGCATCTCAGACGGTGCTAATCGATATGGTGACTTCGCCACTGGGTTTGCTCCAGGGACGAGATCGATTCTAAACTCCGCTTGTCTGATCGGTGGTAGTCCAGGCAAGTCTTCTGGAAATACATCCGGATATTCTCTGATGACCGGAAAGTCACCAACTGTTTTCTTTTCAGGCTTCTTCTCTACCACGTGTGCCAGGAACGCCCAGTATTTCTTCTTTAGGTACTTCCTAGCCTTAATGCACGACACAATCTTCAATCCGCGGCAGGGTTTCTCGCCGTAAACTCGCATCATTTCGCCGGACGGTAGGGGAATTCGAATAAGTTTCTCCGAGCATACGATTTCGACATTGTTTTTGGATAACCAATCCATTCCCACTACGACTTCGAAACTTCCGAGTGTCATAGGAATAAGATCGATAAGAAAAAGATGGTCGTTTAATCTAAATTCACAATCACGAATTATTGAATTCACTAATATGGTCTTACCATCCGCTACTTCTACGGTGTAAGGATCAGTAAGTATAGATGGTTGTATACTAAACAGGGAAGCAGTATTAGTAGAGACAAAACTTTTTATCGGCACCAGTGTCAAATATGATAGAAACATAGTGATCATTAATGAGAAATGTACCCGTGACTATTGTCGGTTCCTCGTTTGCTTCGGTAGTTCCGATAACAAAGGCACGAGCAGTAGCAGTTGTAGCAGCATTGTAAAGTTTCGGGCACTGGTTTTTGAAGTGTCCCTCTGCTCCACAGTTATAACAGGCCCTTCCACCAGTAGTAGCAGGAATAGCGGTGGCAGTTGTAGCAGCAGCAAGATGAGTAGCTCGGCACGTAGCTGCCAAGTGTCCGAACCGCCCACACTTGAGACATTTTCTGCATGGAATAGTGGGTAGGTGATGGTATTGGCATTTGGTGCAAAGTGGGTACGGGCCAGTATAAGGCTTTCTGGCCGTAGCAGGTTGTGGAACAGCAGTGATGGGAGTGACTTGAGTGGGTGTAGCTGCAGTTAAGGCTGCATAGTTCTTGATTATCCTCTGTTTCTGCTTCTTTTTCTTGGGTTGATTCTGTTCAGGCTTCTTGCCTTCATCTGTTTGTGCTCTCTTGTACCCTTTTCGAGTGAGCAAACCAGCCTTGACATATTCTTCAGTAAGAGTAGCGCCAAGATGAATTGCCGCCTCCAGAGTAGCAGGGTTACTCCCCATAAAAGTTCCCCTGATAACTAGGGGTAAGCCTTCAATGTACTTCTCTATCCTGCGGGATAGAGGAGTAACTAGATGTGGCACTAGAATACACAACTCATGGAAACGAGTTGTATATTTCGCGCTTTCGCCACTGTCTTAGACCAAGTTCCACATCTCAACCTCGAGTTTCTTCAGTTCATGTCGTGGACAAAACTGCTCCACAAGTAAGTTCTTGAAACCTTCCTACGGTAAGGCCAAAGCAACTTCCCGTCCTCTGGTGTTCTTCTCAGAATTCCACCAGGTGAGTGCGCCTTTGTGAAAAGCGCTTGAAAGCATCTTAACCTTCAGATTTTCCGGACATCCTGTGAAGTCGAGGATATCCTCAATGCTCTCCAGCCATTGTAGCAGGCCGGTAGCTCCCTCAGTACCAGCGTACTTAGGAGGCTTAGCATCATTGAACTGCTTGAAAGTGAAGGTAGTAGTTCCGGTGTTGTTAGTATTTGAGTTGTTTGCGGAATCACTGGTACTTCCACGAAGATTCTGGGTGATATCAGTGACCATACCCGGGATGACATCCCTCATGTGTATAGCGATGGCCCGGGCAATTTTGTTAATCTCATCATCGTTGCCACTTGTTGAAACCCTCCGTTGGGGTCTCTTAGAGGAGGCATTCTACGAATAGAAGCCACAAGTGGGTCAGTAATGAGGAATGATACAATTGAATTTACATGATAAAGTTAGTAATATGTTCATACTACTAATATTATCTTTTCAATTGTAATATGAGCAAGCACACAAGGTCAGTTAACATAAAATTAGTTAACCTTTAGCATGCTTCTCATATGATTGTATATGATGTCTCATGATTTCACTCCACCAAATCTACACACTGACACTTTCCCAGTATACCGAAGATAGCTTATGTATAGGGCATACGAAAGGGTCAAGCAACCTGCCAGCCCAGCCGCCAGCCCACCACCGCTTCGATATACTACGATCATGCCCTTGCTAGCATTTGGCAATACGGTTGTACTGATTTCCAAGTATGTTCCATTGATTAAGAATTCCATGATTTTTGATCACTGAACTATGATTGAATCTATAGTTGATTTATGATTGAATTTTGTGTGCACCTACTAACAATTGTTAACATGTAGAACTAAATCATATGTGTACTCTACATTTTCCTCGTTAACCTATGTTAGTAAGTACTAAGCATGTAATCACATAAGACTACATAATATGATTGTTCACCTGATTGATTCACACACAATGATTGACTCATCTATGATTGATTAACATCATGATTGATTTACGCACTTGATTGATTCATCTTTCATTAATTCACACAACGATTGTATCTCAAATGGTTGTATCTCATATGTTTGACTAATGTTCAATGATTCTAGTTGCTCCTGGATCTTCACTTCAAATACGAACGCCGAATTCCCCCTGTCATACTGAAGTTAGTTTATATATAGGGCATACGTAGGGTCAAGCTAACTGCCTGGCCAGCCGACATCACACCACCACTGCAGGATGCCAGAGTTTGGCCGCCGTTTGTATTTGAAGCTAGGATCCCAACTCTTGATTGATTATGATTGATTCATGATTGTCTCTTGAACTATGAATATGATTATGATTGTCTAAACCGAGGTTCTTGATTTACTCAAAATCAGGACCTTAGGTTTTAGTATATGTGTCCTAGGTTAATTAGCCTAGGTTCCCAATACTTACAGTATTGAGTATAATGATCTCCTTGTGTGAACTTCAACTAAAGAATACTGTTACACAGATTCTAAGTTATGAAGTCCTAATGATGATGAATACATGATGATGATAACATGATGAGAATTTCAGATCAAAGATACTAAAAATACAGATCTTTGCCTCTGAAATCCTGAAATGAACTCTGATTGAGAATTCCAGATCAAGGATACTAATAATACAGACCCTTGCCTCTGAAATCCTTTAATGAATATGCATTCAGGAATTTAATTTGGTTTCTAAAGTTATAGAATTCCAAATTTAATCCCTTGACTTTTAACCAACTCTGAAAAGTATAGTCCCTAAGATCATTCAAGCTTATTGTAGACTTAATGCTTAACTTAAGTTTACTTAGATCATAAGTATCCTCAAGCCTATAGCACTTAGTCCTATTGGGTAGCTTAGGTTATAGTCTAGGTCGTTAATTATTGGGTTTTTCCTAGTTCTCTACAACCTTGGCTCTGATACCAACCTGTCACACCCCCTGCGCCGCATGCAGAATCCACGGTGCGGTGACGATCGATGGTTGAATCATGCACAAGTATTGAATAAGAACAACCACAATGCATTACTAAATTTCATAAAGATTAGACCATTGTTTAGTTACAGACAATCTATCTATCTTTCCAAAAGAATGACAACTACAGACCCAAAAATATTGTTTACAAAATAAGACTCAAACAAGACAATTAAACAATCAGGATTAAGTGTGTTTCTAAACCCATCCTAGCTTGTTTCTTCATCTTGTTCTATTTTAAAACGTTCTCCTTAGTTGTCCTTTAGAATGTCTTAAACCTGATTACCTAAAACACGTGAAAAGTAACTGTCAACTACAAAAGTAGTTGGCGAGAACATTAGCCCCTCTTTTACCATTTTATAACTGTTTTGGGGTGGAACACGTGACCAAACATTTTATATGCAAATCATACTTCATATACAGGATTCATGGTACTGTTCAACTGTTACAGGTTCATTTTACAAATTCAAGGGATTCTCAACTATTTTAAAGGATTTGTCATGTATTTAAAAGGGATTTATCAACTGTTTTAATGGATTTATCAACTGTTAAATAATTTCTACTAAAGGTTTTATAAAAGGTCTCTAAACTGTTTCACAACCATTTTACACCAAATGGTTTATAAATGCTAAACACATTTAAAGAATAAGTTTTATAAACTCTTTACTATAATCTTGTGCTTTCGATAAAATAATATTTTACAAACCTTGTTATTATACAAGGACAATATTTTCAGTATTAAATCAAGGTTTTCAATCAATAGTTTTCATGGTGGTATTCTATCAAAGGATTTCAATTCATGGTATTCAAACAAGGTTTTCAAATCATGGTAATCAAATAAGGCATTCAATCAAAGGTTTCAAATCAAAGTATCCAAAAGCATGGTGTTCATCGTTGTGAACAAACTTATACACACATCAAGACACATATTCTTATTCTTTTAACGTTAGTACTGGGTGATCACAACAAGGGAAAGCGGGACACATTTGGTTACGCCAAATCTGGAGTTAGCCTTTAAATTTGTTTTAAAAGCTAACTGCAGAATTGGTTGCATTACGGTAAATATGAAATTGCTGCTAATTAAGTTTACCAGCATGAGTCATATTGACCGGGTCACTCAACACGGAGATGTCTTCTGAGTAAGCTCGTTAGTACAGCTCGTGTTGGATGTAGTTGCTGACTATTATTTTCAGACTCCAAACATAGTTTGGGACTTGATTGTTCGTTGGCTTCTCTAGTAAACAGTCTTTTGACTGTTTGCACACGTTATTCTTACTTGATGTTAGTTTGGGTTGCAACCATCCATGTATTTTCATTCATTGCTTTATACATATGCCTTACAATGCAAAAGTCATATTTACAAATGTTAAACCTATTGTTCTCACCAACTACTTTTGTAGTTGACAGTTGTTTTTCACGTGTTTCAGGTAATCAGGTTTAAGACATTCTAAAGGACAACTAAGGAGACCGTTTTAAGATAGAACAAGATGAAGAAACAAGCTAGGATGGGTTTAGAAACACACTTAATCCTGATTGTTTAATTGTCTCGTTTGAGTCTTATTTTCTAAACAATATTTTTGGGTCTGTAGTTGTCATTCTTTTGGAAAGATAGATAGATTGTCTGTAACTAAACAATGGTCTAATCTTTATGAAATTTAGTAATGCATTGTGATTCTTCTTATTCAATACTTGTGCATGATTCAACCATCGATCGTCACCGCGCCGTGGATTCCGCACGCGGCGCAGGGGGTGTGACATGTGAGAATAACATATCTTAAATGTCTAAGATGATTTAAGATAATATAGTATCATGAGTTCATCAATACAGGGGAATAATATAATTATAAGATTAAAACTTATAATACTTTATTATTCATACAACGAGAAATCAGGAGATAACTTGAGACAATTACAAATAACAACAAGAATGATAATCATGATAATATGCTTTCATGATGATGATATCATTCGCCACATTTATTAACACCGTGTCATAAGACGAGTTCGTATAACACGTTGCTAAAATCACAGAGGGATATATAACATCGATACAACATATGAGACTATTATTTGTGATATCAAGGATGGCATCATGATAACCTAGTTTCAAGATGTCATCCCCCTTGTATAATAGCATTGCATTATAAGACATGATTTTATAAGAAAATGTTAAGTACTAGAGTTCCTAGTACCGTGTTGATTTCATGATTAGAACATACTTAGGAGGATATCATAACAACGTAAATTCTCGATATCATTCAATTGTTAAGTAATATAAGTGTATTAATAATTGATCTTATAGCACTATGTTTATAGTATGAAACTATGTGATTGTGTGATTACGTGAATAGGGAGTATACTTATATGAGACTACATGATGAGACTATATGAGACTACATTAGACTATGTGATCAGACTCTATGAGACTATGTGATGAGACTACATGAGACTATGAGATGAGACTATATGAGACTATGATATGAGACTATATGAGACTATGTGATGAGACTATATGAGACTATATGAGACTATGTGATGATACTATATGAGACTATGTGATGGGACTACATGAGACTATGTGATGGGGCTATATGAGACTATATGATGGGACTATATGAGACTAGGTAAGACTATACGATAATACAAGGTGGAACCATGCGAGAAATAGATGGGTATCCATAGTTGTATTACAAGTAGTGTTTAATTCTATTGAGCATGTGGTGGGATGGCGTCTGGGCGGGTTGTAGGCTCGACCCTTTCGTATGCCCTATATATAAGCATGCTTGATAAGGCGAAACACTGTTTGTAGTATAACTATGGAGAGGCCATCGTGAGAGACAAACCAGACATTTATCAACAAGACTTGGGTGAAACATTTCGATTGTGACTAACACACTGGGGAATGAGCAAGACCTTATAGGTGCATATCAGACGGGTTGAACACAAGGAATATGTGAATGGGCATATATAGTTGTATTACAAGTGGTATTGAATTCTATTGAGCATGTGGTGGGATGGCGTCTGGGCGGGTTGTAAGCTCGACCCTTTCGTATGCCCTATATATAAGCATGCTTGATAGAATGAAATATCACTTCTAAATACAACTATGAAGAGACCATCGTGTGAGACGGGTGAATCAAACACTAACAATACATTTGTATGACATTGTGTGTGTAAATGTTAACAAGCCAATGGTTTTCAATTGCTAAACTTATGAACTCACCAACCTAGTGTTGACTTTGTTTAAATGCATGTTTTCTCAGGTGACGAACAGGTTTAGTCACCAGCATTCAAGGATTAAGCTAGTGGACTTTGGAAGACCTAGCTTTATTTTGTGTCGAACATACTTTTGAATGACAAACAATGAATCATCTTTTGTAAATCTTGTGCAGATACAAGATATGAACTCAATGATTCTTTTTGGATAGATTTACTTAGTTAAATTATGAACGTAACATTGTAATTTAGCTTTGTAATTCTATATCATATGTCATGTTAGCATTTCTCATTATATATCATGTACCATGTGAACAATCTGATCATTTCGATTATCAAACGATGTCGCGCCCCGAGAACTTTCCGCCCGCCGGGAAAGTCGATCCAGCCCGCCGGGAAAGTCGATCCAGCCCGCCGGATCGAGGTGTGACACCTCGTTCCGAATACGGTTGATCATATCTGGAATAACTTCTTTCAGCTGATTAGTCAGCTGACTGCTCAGTAAGGTTGCTAAAGCAACAATAGCAGGATCCAAGTTCAAATTCGCATTCGGGTCTGGAGGTGGAGTGTGTGGGGGAGGAGGAGGAGGTAGCGGTGGTGGTGTAGGTTGTCATCGCGACGGCATTCTGATCACAATCGAAAAGGAATCGGTTAGTGAAATGATCGAATGTTGAAGACATAATGCAAGTATATAAATCCTATGTTCTCTACATGAAGGGTCCCTAGGTTATAGTCTAAGCCAAACCGTTTACATACTATGACCTATATTTCTCTATAACCATGGCTCTAATACCAATCTGTCACACCCCGAGCCGGCGGGCCGGATTGTGTGTCCCGTCGGGCAAAAAGGCCTCGGGGCGCGATATCGGGAATGATAATTGTGATGATCAGATTGTTTACAATGCACATGATATATAATGAGAAACTGCTAAATGAAAATAGAATTACAAAGTTAAATTACATCAGTTTTGTTCATAATTTAACAATGTAAATCTACTATCAACAGCATAATTCTTCTATCTTATATCTGCACAAGATATACAAAATAATCTGTAAAATGATGTTCAAAATATGTAGGTCCAAACTACTAGGTCCTCTATCTGGCATCCTAGTCCAAAAGCAATAACTTCTACTCAGACATGTTTGTCACCTGAGAAGTCATGCAAAAAGATCAAGTCAACACATGGTTGGTGACTTCATATAGTTTTATAAATAAGAATTTCAATAAACCGTTCGGATGACAACCTTAACCTCACCATTAACCACCTATACCATCCAGTTCAATATGCTTATATATAGGGCATATGTAGGGTCCAACTTACCGCCCGGCCCAGCCACCGTCCCACCACATACCAAACCACATGATATATTGTTCCTGATGATAATTAAGCATTTCATCCCATACCTTTGATTCACAACGTTTGATTACCCTAAAATATGTTTACCTTGATCCCCCAAAATGACAACCTTAACCTCGTCAACAACCACCTAGGTTATCCAATCAAGTATGCTTATATATAGGGCATATGTAGGGTCGAACTTACCGCCCGGCCCAGCCACCGTCCCACCACATACCGAACCGCAGAACATATCGTTGTTGGTGGTGTCCAAGTTGTACCGTCCCACACGTGGCCCATATCAGGCATGACCCAAATGAGTCTACCTGTATATGTCGGGACTTTCATGATGTGCCCATATCAACTTGACCTTCAGGCCTACTGTACATGTCGGGACTTTAGGATATCCTTTGATTCTGATAGTCTTTGTTCTTTAGAATTCGTTTGATCGTTTTATTTATGCCCATATAGCTTGACTATAAAAGTCTACTATTTATGACAGGACTTTCCGTGTGTTAACACGTGGTCTCGATCTGCATACAACTGACAACCACCTTAAATTGATCGTTAATGATTTCATTAGTTCTTTGATTCACACACGGATATGATTTCCTTGATACTGATCTTTAGAATTCCATGGCTACAACACTGAGTTTAGATTCTTGAATTTGATCCTTAGTTTTACTGAACGCACACTGAATTAGATTCCTTGGATTTGATTCTTTAGTTTTAGTTCTATTGATCACACCCTAAGTTTAGATTCTATGAATTTGAACTTGATAGAATAAAGGTTCGATTTAGAATTATTGTTTTACTCATAAAGAGTAATTTATTAATTCGTTGATTAAATCTGTATATCATTTACCTAGACAAGAGTCTACGATACATTTGTACATATAAAACATACAATAAGTAAAATCATTTACGTAAAACATATTTTTGAAGATAAAGGTTTACGCATGCTTCTTAGCCCCGCGTTTGAAAACAAAATGTTTAGAAAAGGGGTAATGAACTCACATGTGTTGCTATGTATTGATTTACAACAAAATGCACGCTCGTTACTTGTAGATTATGTATCTTCAATACCTGAGTTGTTTTAAGAGGATTCGAATACTATAAGTATTTATAATAGGCGTATCTAGGGTTTTGGTCTCGGTGTGCCACTAAGTGTCCAATGTTACTAGTGTGTTTCTATGATTCTCTTTAACTAGTCTAAACGTATTACCCGTTTATAAACCCTTATCCCGTAGTTAAACACATCTAAACCTTACTTACATAAAGTCTAGTTCAATACATTCATAGGCTTTTTAGGCAAAACATCTTTAATAAAACTTGTTTTAGGTTAAATATTTAAGTTAGAAATCATTTAATTTACTTTAAAGAAGTTTATAAGTCAATTCCTTTTTATTAAAACATTAATTAATTTAAGAAAATATAAGTTACATGATTAGACTTAGGTTAATCTCATTCAATTAACCTTAAGCCCGTTACTAAATCTTGATTTTCCCATGGTTCTCTGATCGCTCATGTGTATAACCCATCTTAGATAGTTCAAATGAACAATCTAATGTAGTTATATGTTGTATGAAATTTCTAAGTATTAGGTGTTAATAATACTCAACATCCATATACTTAGACTATTGTTGTGATCTATGATGAATTCTCGAATGTGTTAAACCCAAGTGATGTACAAAATAAATGTTTATATGTCAAAATGTTCCCAAGAACTCTTGGTCTTTAAAACCCTATTCGAGGTGTCTTTAAACGAATTTGTGTGTTTTGAACCCAACTTGTATTCCATAAATCATGATTAACCTTAATATGTTTTCCTTCCCATGCATGCCTTTTACGTAGCCCATCCCTTGCATGCATGCATAGCATCACAAATAAACCCATGATTAAACTCCCATTTGATAGATAAAAATCTATGTTTGTATCTCATATTAGTTTAGAGAGTTGGATATTGAAATCCATGGTATAGGTGATGTACAAAACCGATTTATACTACAACCCTAATATAATTTCAAGCACTTAGTCACCTTCTCAACCCATGCATGCATGATATGCACATGATCTTATTATACGAATGATACTTATACGACCGAACCATGTAGGGCGACTAGATGCTCCTGCGAATGAACATGGTCGAATGGTTCATGCTAATGTAGCCTTGCGAATAAGGGAGATGGTTCGGCCGAAAGAAGTGGCTGCGAATGTCTCGTCGACCGAAGGTGACTTGGGCCGAAAGGCTCTGTCCGAAACAGCAGGATCGAATGATGATGATGCCAGTGAATGGAATCAACATGACTGAAGGAGGTTGCCAAGCGAATGAGGCCATTCAGTGGGGTTAGTTCGGTTGTGGCCCAGTCAGCCAGGCCATTCGGCCGGCATGTGCAGGACCTCTTCGGCCGCTAGAACCCAACAGGTGCCAACCTCCAATATCGAGCCTCAAGACCAAGAAATGATGCATCTCATGTTCCTACACCATCCTAAGTCGTTTATGTGGGATTCCGAAAGGTTTTATGGTGCTTAGAACCTGTTTCAAGAGGGGGTTCAAACAAGGGTTTGAAAACCCTAAAAAATCGGACTTTGAACTCGTTTTTACTTCAAATCAGATGGTTCAAAGCTCAGATACGTTGTACTTCCATGATCTACGAGTTTTTGTGGTCATTTTGACACTAAGATGGCTAGATTTGGTTGAGAAATGACGATAACTACACTTTTCAATATGGTTTTCTAATTATTGAACATCATTCGGAACGTTAACTTTCAGATATATTCGTACATATCGTCACCAATACGAATAATCCGTCGATTTAGCATTCACGTAACGACATCCGTTGTGGTTTTGTTCTGTACATCCTCACATACGTTTATACGTAATAGAATCCTAACTAACAATCAAATGATGGTTCGGTGTCGTCAGATAAATACCTGACTGTTGAACCATAGTTCTGAGTTACGTTTCTGCGATGAAATTGAAACTGTTCTATGATAAGCATGAAATGATAATGATATACAATGAATTAGGTATAGTTTGTACCTGAATTACTGTTCATGTTACTGTGTAGATCACTGTTCCGGTTACGTTTCCGGCACTGATATTACATAGGGTTTCAGTGAAGTGAGTTGGGTGAAAAATTAGAATGAAAAACATAAGTTTTGCTTTTATACATGTGTTGCCGTACAAATGAGTCATTCGTACGAATGACTCTTATTCGCACATATGACTCTTCGGTTGAAAAGCTTCAATGCTACTCATTCGCAAGAATGAACGCACATTCGTACGAATAGTTGTGTGTGTTAACAAATTTTATTATTTATTATTTAAAAGTTAATATTTCTTCGTGTTAATGTTCGTTTATTAAAATATTTTGTGAAGGTTTTCTTAAAGTAGTTATTAATATTCGTCAGAGATTGTCTAATCTTCTTATGTTGTTTAATACTGTAAAGATATCATTTGATGTATCAATTCCACAACATATTCACATGGATCGTCACCCATCCAAATACCTTGTTAGATTGATATCTCAGAAATGTTATCCATTCAGGTTTGATCTATTGTTTTTCCTCACAAGACGTTTATATTTTCTTTTGTTTCATGTTTATGTGATTCTTAGGATTCTCATTTTGTCTTGAGGTTATCCCCGTATTTGATTATGGGTTTGTTTTCGTCATTGTCTCTCTCTCATTACAGTATCCTCCGATGTTGTCGTGTACACCCTTGGATTTCAGAACTAATTACAGCATGTATACTGATTGTTATAGTCTCCCCTATTTGAATGAATTTCGTCCCAAAATTTGAACTATGTTATCGAGACCTCCTTTCCTTTCTGACCTTGAGGGGATGCTTGACATGCATTTGATATCCATGTTCCCACACAGCTCTGGGACACGTTTTGGAAAAAGTGTTCTATCGTTTTGTAAAAGTTGGTCTACATCTCCATTTTAGTACTTTGATCCGTCAACCTATAAATTTCGACTGGGGATGTTGACAAGATAAGTCTGGGTGTTCACATGAGCTCCCTTGATGTTTAGAATCAAAGTTTCGTCGACTCTGCATTTCATTAATAGTTAATGCACAACTGATGTCACGACGCTATTGATGTCACTATGTCATTCCCTTACTGGGATGGAGATTGAAGTAGATGTATGAATTCAGTCAGATATTCACGATAACTCATGTGGTGTTATCTCCTACTAACCAAAAGGCTTCTATTGTTTAACTTCAATTTATGCTATTTCGAGGTGTTTCTTGACTTAAATTATTTCCTCCATCTTAGTACGAGACTTCATCTGAATCGCTTGAAGCTATGGTACGTTCCACTGATAAACGAAAAATCATAAACGCCGGTATTTCATCTCTCACCCGACGTAAGCTTACGAACTTTCTTCGTAAAGATTTTAAGGTTTATTTCTTAAATTAGTCTACTTCTTTTAAACTTTGTATTGAAGTCTTGTTTCTGCTCAGCAATCTAAGAATGTTCTCGAATTCATATTTTTGTCAATCATTAGGGATTGAATGTGTAAGATCATATGGGCTGAACTGTACGGTCCTCACATTGTTTCGGTGACATGCGATTGGGTTTCGCCTTCTGAATTTAAGGCTCATGACTAAGATTTGAATATGTATGAGTGATCTCTTATCATCCAGTTATAAGCATTCCATAGTTTAAGCTCACACTTTGCGATGGAGTAGTACTTACCCCTACTGAAGGTGTGTTACAACCTTTTATGATTGTTATAATTAACGCACATAAGCACACACGAATAGTGTTTTAGAAATCTTCATGGTAAATCTTATCGATTATAGTTCAGCTCGTGGTTAGGGTAATTCTCCCCATGCACTAGGGTTGTTGTGTCTCGCGAAGGGTGATTATTTCTTACTATATGAGGACACTAATGGTTTTCCTATCATGTAGTCGCACTGGACGACCTTTGTACTCTATAGAGTTAGGTTTTTGAAAGTCAACTCACTTGGGTGGTGAAAATTCTTTGTGAATACATTCTTTTTTGTTCTTCTCTTGTGTATGGTTTTTATTGACTAGTTTAATATGGTCGAGGGCCGACTCATCTCAGGTGTTGATAAGATGGCCCTCATGTAGCTCTCAATAACTACCATATGACCATCGCCTTGCAGAGATTGTAGATGTATCCATTCCCTAGCTCATTCCAAGGAGAATTACAACCGATAGGTATTTATCCATGTTGCCTCGGGGGTTGTTTGGACTATCCCCAACTGTTGTAGACCCTTGGTGGTTAACTTTAATTCCCAGCATGCAATTGTGACAACTAGTACCTAACCGTCCGGCAAACCGTACGGTATGTGTACTTTCATTTATTACTATGTGTAAATACTATGTGATACACAGTTACATGATAACAATTTTGTGAAAACATATAACGGTTGTATGAGTTTCAATGAGTAACGAAAACGTAAAACCGAGCGACCTGAATGAACCCGAAAGATACCCGAGTATATAAACCCTTACCCACATTTAATTCCCCCATTTACACCATCTACCCACAATCTCTCTCTCTCTCTCTCTCTAAAATTCTGGATTCCTACTCTCTCTCTAAGTTTTCATCCAAGAACTCACGCTAAAATCTTCATTTCTTAGCCAAATCATGCAAATTTAGTATCAAAACGAAGCTCACAACATCTACATTACAAAAGTACAAAGAATCGGGCTTGAAGCCAGCTGAATCGAAGGTAAACTTGAGCTCAAAAGTCCGGTTTTCAGGGTTTTTGCTTAAAACCGGTTAACTGAACTTGTGGCCTAGAATTCTACCATCAAACCAGGTTAGAATTTCATGAAATCAAGTTTTCCATGTTTAGTGAACATCACAATAAGGATCTGGAACAAAATCCAGTAATATCCACATAGGAACAAGCAATATCGATGGATGAATGGGCTGCACAGCTAGTAATGATGGTCAGCTGGGAGGGGATGAGTTTCATCGATACTCCTAATCTTGATGGGCTTAGTATCGACAAGGGCTGGTCGAACTCGTTAAGTTTGAAGGGTTCCAAGGGTTGGGGAAAAAGAATCAGTCGATATTGTTCAGTATCTAAGGAGCACCATCGATTCTAAGGACCATCGACACTGTTAGTGTCGACAGCACCCTTTCAAATTTATCAAATGGTTTTATTGAACCTATGTCATCGATACTAACTGTGACAACTAGTACCTGACCGGCCGGCAAGTCCGTACGGTATGTGTACTTTCAACAGTAACTATGTGTAAATACATAATTGTGAACAGTACTTGTATTAACAGGATTCAAAATACAAGAAACAGTTGTACGTATTTTTGTGTAAACTTAAATGCCGTACGTACAACGCTTATTACAAACAACAGTCTTCATATGAATAACAGAAACAAATCGGTTCCGATCTGATATCCATAGATGACAGGAATCAGATGACCGACAAATCAGTGTGAAAACAATGTGATAACAGGGTGTTTAGTTGAGTCCGACAGTGAGGAAATACAATTTAAAACAATAATGCAGTGTTGTTTTAGAATAACGAACTGACAGTGTGTTTGCGTGGGTGACGATTCACACAAACATATATGTGAGTTTAACGTTCTGAAATAATGACTGGAAAGTAGAAAACAAAAGTCAGAAAGCAAAACCATCGTCATGTTCGTTCAAATGACGAATCGAACGAATACGCGCGATGGTGACGCATTCTGACGAAACGAAAACAAAACATGATGCGAACGAAAATAAATTAATAAAATAAAATAAAAAATATTTTACAATTTTGAAACTCATCAAAATAATTAAAACCCTTCTTTTTATTTAAAATACGTAAAGCACACGTTACGTTCCGGAAACGCAACGAAAACGCGAACCGAGCAACCGAAACCAACCCGAATACCCTCGGGGTATATAAACCACAAATGAGATTATTTATTTCATTTTCAACCAACTCACTCTCTCTCTAAACTTCAAATCCCATCTATCTCTCTCTCACTACAAATCCAAGTTTCAATCCACCATATCTTACTCGTTTGTGAACGAAATCGGGCGTTCTTGGTGTCCACACGTAGCTCGTGATCTCTTCTACAATGAAGTACAACAGATCTGAGAGATTAACCAGCCAAACTTGAGGTATGATTCAAAGAAAGTCACGAGCGGGGATAATCGGCAACTGGTTCGACCCATCATTACGTACACTCTAAAACCCTCAAGACACCATCACAGCACTACCCAACTAGCGGGGATAATTGGCAACTGGTTAGAAGTTGATGAGGAAGATGAGTGCAGCAGGTTCGGCTAGGGACGTGGGTGGCCGAACCCTAAAGCCACCGAACCCTGCATGAGGGCAACGAACCCTTCCATCGACGAACCTTCTGGGCTGCACCACCAACAGTACCAAACCTAGGTCCGGCGAACCTTATGTTGTGACTAACCGGCCGAACCCAAGCATAAACCCTAGGCGAACCTTCCTTGCATGGACTCTGGCCGAAACTATTTTGGTAGCCGAACTGTCTCTGCATGCCTTGACCGAACCTCATGCATACCGAACTGGTAGGAGCCGAACCCTACTCACAGCCGAACCAAACAGCATGCATGGCGAACCCTTTAGCCAACTGGCGAACCTGTGCTCGCCGAACTATGGAAACCATCAACCAAACCTTATGGCGACCCATGACCAGTCGAACCCTGGGGGGAAGTCGTGAACCCTCACCTCCACGAACCAAAGCTCCACGAACCATGGACCTGCGCATCTACCTGGCCGAACCTACTGTAACATTAGCGAACCTAAGCTGGTCCAGCCACAATTGGCAGCGAACCTAGGCTCCTGGATTTGGTTTAACTTGACCATTTTGGCTTAACATCTATGACCGGCCCAACAGCATATGATATTCGGCCCAGCACACCGTTTCAGCCCAATTTCCTTCCGCCCAGCATAGACAATTCGGCCCACACCTCCTTAGGCAGCCCATAACGAAAATCCATTAGGCCCAACAGCATACGGGCTGACTCATGAGATCCACTTGGCCCATTTTACTCATTGGGCTCACACCACTACATTCGGCCCAAGGCCCACTTGTATTCGGCCCAATTGATTTTGGTTCATAACATAATGATGTAATTTAACACATTAAGACTAAAATTATTGGGGTAACTATACGAATCAAGTGTGAACAAGATAACAAGACTAACCTTAAATTATAAAACCTAAGTCATAATTATGACTTGGATTTTGTTATAAAACTTTTATTGATGCTAGGTTTGAAGTATCAAGAACAGATCTTGTATTTCCATGAGTTAGTTAAGGACAACCAATGGTAATGAAGTTCAAGTTACAATTTACAATTTCGATCACATAACCAATTTAAATTAATGAAATCAAATGTTAGAGGATCAATGAACAACAATCAAGGGTCGAATCATTACCAAGACACACAAGTGTTAGCCAATTTTCAGGCTAACACATGCACGCACACAAATCATCACAACTTATACTTAAAGGTTAAATACAACGTGGAATCAATACAGGATCGTGAAAACTACCACAAATACAATCAAGAGCGCGAGTATTCTTTTTTAAGCTAAGTCAACCACATCAATCACAAGGTGAGTTCATATGCCCCTTTTCTTTAATCTTAACTGATTTTAAACTCACGGCGCTGAGAAACATGCTTACTTTTAATTATTTAAAAGTTTTGCTTAACATATTGCTTATACATTGATTTTAGATAATATTAAATTGCTTATTATCGCTTATCATTGTATGCATGCTTGTATGATCATGATATGACAGGGATAATCAGATGAACATGATAATATATCTTCAAAATTCATCAACACATTAGAATAACACAGTTATAAGATTTTATCTTACAACACTTAGTTATTCTTACAAGAGCAAACATTGGGATAATTCATACATAAACAAACATTGGGGACAATTACAGAGAAACATGATGACACAACAAAACACATGAATGATCAGAAGATAATACATCTTCTTAATACCATTCAACATTATAATTAACTAAGTGTGATAAGTCAAGTACTTATAACGCTTAGTTTACAACTTAAACATACTATGCGATAGTATAGAGCATTTATCATCCATCACCTGTAACATCAGTGCCGGAAACGTCACCGGAACAGTGATCTGAACAATAACGTGAACAGTAATCAGGTAAAAACTATACGTAGTTCAGTGTAATTCATATTCATGTTAAGCATCATTATCATTTTATGTTATCATAACGCAATTTCAGAATCATTTCAGAGAAATGAAGCTCAGAATTATGGTTCATCAGTCAGATAATTATCTGGCATTACAGGACCATCATGTGATTATCTGTTAGGATTTTATTACGTATAAACGTATGTGAGGCTTTACTGAACAAAACAACACGGATGTCGTTACGTGAATGCTAAACCAACGGATTATTCGTATAGGTGACGATCTGTACGAATAAATCTGGAAGTTTAACGTTCTGAATGATATCCAATAATTAGAAAACAATATTGAAAAGTATAGTTATCGTCGTGTTCGTACGGGTGACGATTCGAACGAATACGCGCGACGACCGTACGATTCGATTTAAAACCGTAAATTAATTATTTCTAAAAATTTAAAATAAATAAAAGATATTTAGTTAATTTACTAGGAATAACCACCTAAAATAATTTTATAACTTCTATTTTAAAACCGGATCATTTCATTACGAAAACGACGAAAAACCGGCGTTTTTATGCGAAACCACGCGAAACCGAACGAACCCGAACGAACCCGGGTATTCTACCATCATTTATGATGGCATTTATGGCCACACCACCCTCACCAACCAGCCCCAACACCTCCAATTCGTTCACTCTCTCTCTAGTTTTCTCTCTCTAGAACTTCTCACTCTCTCTAGGTTTTCTTCCTCAAATCTTCACGAAATCAACCCATTTTGGTGTCTAAACGACCACCATCATTCGTAGATCACGAAAGTACAAGGGATCCAAGTTTTTATCCACTGATTTGAGGTAAAATCATGAAGTTATGTTCGATTTTGAGGGTTTAAAAACCCTAGTTTGGAACCCACATAGAAACCGGTTTGTAAACCATCTCCCACCATAGGACCTTCACAAAAACACCACAAAATGTTGTAGGAACGAGTCCTAGCTCATCATATGACCAAATCGTAGGAAAACCCACGGCTGCACTTGTTGGAAACCACTACACCGAATGAGGCTCATCAGTTCGACGAATGAGGCTTCCACCTCATTCGGCCGAAGGGCCACCTACCTCCATTCGCCGAATGGGCTAAGGCCGAAGCAGCCTTCATTCGATCTGTCCCTATTCGGCCAAGGCATCATTCGACAGCTCCCATTCGTCCCAACTCATTCTCACACCACCCCTCATTCGGGCTGGACTCATACGCCCCTATCCTATTCGGCCATGCACCCTCAATCGGCCTGACCCTATTCGACAGCTCCATTCGATCGGGCAAGTACCTATTCGGTCGGCCCACTGTTGTTTCGGTCGGCCCAACAGGCTCCATCGGTCCAATGGTCGTTCGGGTAAACTAGCTCGGGTAAGATGAGTCGAAATGGGTGTGAGTGCATGCAACTATGTATGGGAAGTGGTAAGTGTGTGTGTGTGTGTGTGTGCATGGGGATAACACTAAGGTTTCATTCATGCAAACCAACCTTGGGGAAAATTAGGACTTTATAAAAAGGATATGGGTTTCTTTATCATGCAAACAATTAAGTAGGGATTTTAATATCCCTTAAATAAACATAGAGCACTAGAGGAACCATCAAGAAATCATGAAGCTTCAACAAAAGCCTAAGGTTTAAGTGTTAACGTAACCATTAACACTTCAACTCTAGGAAAATCCATGAAAATATGTAACTAACCTAGAGGTTTTATTTAAATCATCTAGGCTTAGTTAATCAAAGAACTAGCAAGAAATCACTTGAAGATATAAGTCGAATAATGGGCCCGAGGTTGGCGCAATGGGCTTAACTTAAGCTCATCATGTCACTTATACCTTTCTTTTAAATAAATTATGTTTTTAATAAAATGAAATTCAATTTTAAGTTTTGTCAAATTAAATGATTTATAAATAGATGTTTAACTTAAAAAGGTTTAATTAAAAGACTTGTGACGTAAGTAATATAAACCCTACATATCTAGGGTTTAGTGATGGATAATATTGGGACATGGGTTATTTACGGGTAACACATGTAGAGTAGATAGGTAAAATCTTAGAAACAATTAGCGAACTAGGACACTTAGTTGCACGCCGAGACCAAAACCCTAGTTGTGTCTATTATAAATACTTATCGTATTCAAATCTCTTAAAACAACTCAGGTACTAAAGATATATAAGCAACCATCAAAGAGCGCGCATTATCTTTTGTGATTCAATTGCACAGCAACACAGGTGAGTTCATTGCCCCCTTTTCTAAATATTTTTGTTTTAAAGCGCGGGGCTGAGAAGCATGCGTAAACTGTTTTATTTAAATTGTTTTACCTAAATGCTTTTTACTTATTATGAATTGCTTATTATATATGCTTGTTGATACTCCTAGACTCCTGTCTAGGTAATTGCTATGCAGAATTAACTAACAAGTTAACTAAATTACTCTTATGAGTAATACCTTAATTCTAAAACTCTAAACAAACCCTTAGTCCATCAAGTTCAAATTCAAGAATCTAAATTCAAAGGGGAATCAAAAGAACTAAAGTCAAAGATCAAATACAATGGAATCTAATCCTGTGTGTGGATCAGTAAATCTAAGGATCCTAATCAAAAATATATAATCATTGTGAAATCATTGAATTATACAGATCAGAAATCAAGGGAATCAAGTGAATCATGGGAATCATAACCGTGTGTGAATCATTGAAATAATGAAATCATTATGATTTAATGAAATCATTAATACCTAAAGGAAGGTGAGTTGTTAGTTGTATGTAAATCGAGACCACGTGTAACACACGGAAAGTCCCGTCACAGTAGTAGACTCTTGTAGTCAAGCTACATGGGCATAACTCAAACTATCAAATGGAATCAAGGAAATCAAGAAGATCATAAAACAAAGGATATCCTAAAGTCCCGACGCATACAGTAGACCAGTAGGTCAAGCTGATATGGACATATCATTAAAATCCCGGCACAAACAGGTAGACTCCTTGTGAGTCATGCCTGATATGGGTCACGTGTGAGAGGGTACAACTTGGACAACCACCAACAGCTAAGTCTAATTGATTGAGTCAAATAAGGCCCAATCATCATGTCTTAGTTGTAATTAAGTGATTAGTTATTAATTTAATTAACCATTTAATATTATATTTCTGCAATCGTTTTGGGAAATCATGAACACATGGTGAACCCAGGAAATCAGAGTATTTTAATTTGTGGAAATCAAAATCTAAATTGAAGGTGAATGGAGTGAAACGCTTAACTATCATTAATAACAATATGTTAAGCAGTCAGGTATGTGGTGGGATGTTGGCTGGGGCTTGTCCCCTACATATGCCCTATATATAAGCATACTTGATTGGATAGCATAGGTGGTTGTTGATGAGGTTAAGGTTGTCATTTCGGGGAATCAAGGTAAACAATTCAGTGTAATCAAATGCTAAGAATCAAAGGTTGTGAAATCAAGGGTATGGGAGGAAATGCTTAATTATCATCAGGAACAATATATCATGTGGTTTGGTATGTGGTGGGATGTTGGCTGGGGCTTGTTCCCCTACATATGCCCTATATATAAGCATACTGAATTGGATGGTATAGGTGGTTAATGGTGAGGTTAAGGTTGTCATTCAGGTTCAAACTCATTTTATAAAACTACATGAACTCACCAACCATGTGTTGACTTGATCTTTTTGCATGACTTCTCAGGTGACGAACAGGTCAAGTAAGAAGTCACTACTTTTGGACTAGGACTTCAGATAGAAGACTTAGTATTTTTTGGACCTGCATTATTTTGGAACATCATTATACAATATATTTTGAATATCTTGTGTAAATACAAGATAGAAAATTATGATGTTGATGGTAGATTTACATTGTTAAATTATAAACAATACTGATGTAATTTAACTTTGTAATTCTATTTTATTTAGCATTTCTCATTTATATCATGTACAATGTAAACAATCTGATCATCATGATTATCACTCACGATATCGCGCCCCGGGAACCTTCCGCCCAACGGGGACTCCGATCCAACCCCGCCGGCTCGGGGTGTGACATCACCTGAGTCACTTAAGGGTAGTAAGACTAGTTCTTACTACGGTTTAATGACAACATGGTGACCATATGGAATACAAGGAATGATAATCATGATAAGGTAACTTCATGATAACAACATCATTCACACAATGATTAACATAATGTAATAAGACGAGGTCTTATTTAACTTTGTTAATCACATGGGGAACACCCCACATTGAGAACAAGCAACAACATCGATGTACACAATCCATCGTTATCTGTGGACTAGTAGACTGAGAAAAATTATTTTTAGTAACAGTTTCGATGAGGGCAATGAGAACACACGACGGAATAGAGGTAAATCGGATGCATTGAAATCTGATTACGTGAGGATTACAATGGATTCCTTTTAGGCTCTATACGTTGCATTGAGAATACATTACAAATGGTTAATTAACACTTTTATTAATTAAAAGTGTATCAACGGTTAACCTCACACGCAACAGAATAATACAAGGAACATATTAAATAAATCTAATATCCTTAATACATATAAGAGTTATCAATACTTCGGTTTGATGACAACAACTCTATTATTATATTATTCTATATATGACAGTACAGGTGATCAACAATGAGATGAACAAGTGGGAATTTAGATGGAAATCAATAGTTGTATTGCAAGTAGTGTGGAGTTCTAGTAGTGATGTGGTGGGATGTTGGCTAGGGCTTAGTTCCCTTACATATGCCCTATATATAAGCATCACTACTAGGATGATATATTATTTGTAAATATAACTATTGAGAAGCCATTGGGTGAACAGGTGAAACAAACAACATACAAGTAACAGAACATACATTGTGATTGTGCATGTGAATGAATCAAGGTTTTCAATTAACATACTTATGAACTCACCAGCCTAGTGTTGACTTTGTTTAAATGCATGTTTTCTCAGGTGACGAACAGGTTTAGTCGCCCACATTCAAGTACATAGCTAGTGGACTTTTAGAGGACCTAGCTACATTTGGTGTGATCATGCTTTTGGATGGCAAAACATTGAATCATCTTTTGTATATCTTGTACAGATACAAGATATAAACTCATTGATTCTTTTGGATAGATTTACTTGATTAAATTATGAACGATACATTGTAATTTAATCTTGTAATTCTACATTATTGTCGTGTTAGCATTTCTCATTTATTTATCATGTGCTATGTAAACAATCTGATCATTTTGATTATCACAACGATATCGCGCCCCGGGAACCTTTCGCCTGGCGGGAAAGTCGATCCAGCCCGCCGGCTCGGGATGTGACACTAACCCAAGACCCATCGATACTAACTCCTCAGTGGAATCCAAGTAAATTAAACTCAAAATCAATCCAAATGGTTCACAAATGAAGTCACAAGATCGATGGGAAGCAATGTTGGGGATGTTATACACACGATTTGGAATCAAATGGTCCGATTTCATGTGGAAATGACCAAAATTTCGTGGGGGAGAATAGGGTTTCGGTGGAGTGAGTTGGGTGAAAATGAGAATGAAAAACGTAAGTGTTGCTTTTATACATATGGTGTCACACGAATGAGTCATTCGTACGAATGACTCCCATTCGCACAGATGACTCTTCGGTTGAAAAGCTTCAATACTGATGACTCATTCGCATGAATGAACGCCCATTCGTACGAATGGCTGTGTGTGTTAACAAATTTTATTGTTTATTATTTAAAAGTTAATCTTTTCTTCATGTTAATGTTCGTTTATTAAAATATTTTGTGAAGATTTTCTGAAAGTAGTTATTAATTTCCGTCAAAGGTGTAAGACTTATGTATGCATTTGTATGAATCATCATCCACACAAATACAACGTTTGTCTAATCTTCTGACGTTGTTTTATACTGTAAAGATATCATTTGATGTATCAATTCCACAACATATTCACATGGATTGTCACCCATCCAAATACCTTGTTAGATTGATATCTTAGAAATGTTATCCATTCAGGTTTGATATATTGTTTTTCCTTACAACACGTTTGTATTTTCTTTTGTTTCATGTTTATGTGATTCTTAGGATTCTCATTTTTTCTTGAGGTTATCCTCGTATTTGATTATGGGTTTGTTTTCGTCATCATCTCTCTCGCACTACAGTATCCTCCGCTGTTGTCATGTACGCCCTTGGATTTCAGAACTAATTACATCACATATACCAGTTGTCACACTTCGTTCCAAGGTCTCATAAATTACCCATATGGTCTCAAACTTTAAACGTTTGTAACACATATAATCATCATATGAGGGTAATTTGGTTAATTATATTAGGGTAATTTGGTGAGTTAAAAGACTATATGTGTTATAAATGCTTAAAGTATGGAACTATATGTGTAATTTATAAGACTTAGAAATCAAAAGTGAAATATAAGCAAGACTATTATTTATAGGTTTTCCAACTATGGTTATAAACTTGTACATAAATATTTCTCAAGCCTTTATTTCGTGTTTGAGTTTCTGGTCAAAATCTAAAACCCTAAACCTAACGAGCTCACGACATATTTATCAAATTCGATCGAACAGTTAATCCAATCGAGTCGCTGAACGATGTCAACCGTTGTTGAAAAACCTGCAATTGAAGAAACAATAAATGAAAACGAAGATCAGGAAGCATTCGAAGATGAAACAGACGACGATGACGAAATTTCATGGTCATCGGATTCTGAAATCGGAGAAGCATTGGATTATCTGGACTCCAAAGAAGATACCGGAGCAGTTGACGGCGCTCTTGTACTTAACGCACGACGGCCGAATGCTCACGGAGGAATACACTCTCGCCCTAATGCGTCGTCTCTGCAACCGCTTTCTAATCGGAACCAGAAGTTTACTAATCATATAAGAGCTTCTCCATTAGAGGTATGTTCACTTCTGTAGTTTATGGTTACTGATTTATCGATTGGATGATGATTAGGGTTTTTACATTTTGATGATTGAATTGGACAACTGGTGTCACGCAGGAGTGGGAAGGAAGGTGGAATAGTGGGATGTCGAACTCGGTCACTACTGCTATCCGTGAGAACATTCGAGGGATGGCCATTGGTAAGACCAAAACTACTGAGAAAGCTGACAGAGCAACTGTTGAACAAGTGAGTGACATCATCTAATCTTTATATTTAATCAAATTTTTAGTTAACATTAGGCAGCATCACAGCTTACCAATGACATCTACTGTGTTGCATTGAGTGCCATCGTCTTGTAACATGATTACATACTCATACATGCTAATGTTTGCCGTTTTCATGTTTTTTCTTTGTTTCTTTTGTTGTGCTTATAATTATATGCAAATTTTGCCCCTTGGTAAAAAAATGTTGTATAGACTATAGAGTATAGACATAACATAATCTTTGCATTTAATCATTGTCTAATATTGGTGTATTTTGTCTTTTAAAGCTGCATCTGGTTGACAGTTTTCAACGATTATTTAAATAATTTAAAATTTTGAAATTATGTTAATATATGGCAGGCAATTGACCCTAGAACTCGCATGGTTTTATTCAAAATGTTGAATCGTGGCGTTTTTCATGATATCAATGGCTGCATTTCAACTGGGAAGGAGGTATTTGTTTCCCTACAATGTTTCTAGATTTTTTAACAAAAGTGAATGAATTTATGTTTTGTTTTCTCATATCTATAACTTGTATCTGCCAAACAGGCAAATGTATATCACGCTACAAAGTCTGATGGCCAGGAACTTGCAATCAAGGTGTACAAAACTTCTGTTCTTGTATTCAAGTATGTGCTGTATGCCAAACCTTATACCTTCATTAGATTATCTACATTTAAGTGACACATATGCATATATTTTCTGAGATAGGGGTCTTTATAGAAGCAACCTCTTTATTCCATTGGGATAAGGGTAAGGTTTGCCTTTGTTCACCCCTCACTCCGTACTGTTTAGCGGGACTTTACCGAGTTTGTTTGTTTATTTTTTATGTGCATATGTTTTCTTACTTCTAATGTGGTTCTATTCGTTTTCTTCTCTATTGACCATGTTATTGTCCTTTCAAATTGCTTTTGTGAATTTAATATTCAAAATAGCACTGCAGTATTCTATGATATGGCTATATATTGATATTTTTTTCTTAATGACGTTAGGGATAGAGATCGCTATGTACAAGGTGATTATAGGTTCAGATATGGATACTGTAAGCACAACCCTAGGAAAATGGTGAAGACATGGGCAGAAAAGGAAATGAGGAATCTTATGCGGTAACATACTTTTTCTTTCCACAGTGTTTCTTTATGATCATAAATTGATGCAGATACCAATAACAGATATAAGAACAATTTGGCAATATGAATGGGTCGGGTAATATATCAAATTGGGTTTGACATGAAAATAGATGCCTTTAGTACAAATTGAGAGGTTTGGGTCAAACGTTTTTTTTGTGAATTTTTTATGAAGTGTTTTTAGTCTGGATGGGTTGGGTTTTATCATGGGTCAAACCTGGACTAACCTGGTTCAGACCATTCTCAAAGCCACATGGAAATGAAACCTGACTGCATATATGCCGGTAGCTGTTTACGATCCCTAGCCAGACCAGAAGTCAAAAATGTCAAAAAAAGACCAAGATTCAGTTAGATTCTTTTTCATTAGAAATTCAAAATTTGTGCTACAAAAACACATAAAATGGAGTAGATGTGGAATATACATAACTGTCCGAACTAAAATTTCTACAAGTTGTAACCATTCAAATTAGAATTTTACGTAATGATCCAAAAGATAAGAAAAGGGAAAATGCATGATGATTCTAAAGGGATAAATGTGGTACTGTGGTAGATAATTCATCATTTCTGATAACATGAAGCATATAAAAGGTAATTTTAAAAGTCCAATGCATAAAATATCAATTGATGTAAAAGTAGGTACATTTCCATGTAGTTTGCTCTTTCTCTTAAATAGAAGTGATTTTTGTGGCTGTAAGCATATAAAACACACTTTCATTGGGCTTTTGTTGGAATTAATTGTTGGTGTCACATGTGACAAGCAAGAGGTTTGGAAGAATTTGTATAAGTTTAAAGCTCTAGGGTTGGTTTTGAATAAAGTAGTTATATTAGGAGTTTTAATGGTTTAGTTATCAGATAATACTTATCTTGTATGTTTAGTAGGATACTTCAAGGTTTGTTTGGATTATCTCCTAGGTGTTTGAGTATAATTATGAGCAAGTTCAAGTAAATTTTATTGTTTCTTTGTTTGCATGTTCCATGTTTGTTCTTGTGTTCGTAGTCTTTTTCCAAAATTCCAACTGCTTCAACTTGTTTGACTTGTTTCAGTTTTAGTTAAACTTTTTCATTTGACCTTTTAGGGATAAATCATAATCTGAATTGTGACCTATTTGTTGAAGTTGCCACTTCTAGGATTTTTACTTTCGCCAGTTTATAGTAAAGTGGTCCAATTTATTAGGTTCAATATCCAGAGTGCTCTGGTATATTTGGGGTTCTATAATTTCTAATGTATGTTCTACTGCAGTCTGAAAGCAGCTGGAATTCGTTGCCCTACTCCCCTTCTTTTAAGGCTCCATGTCTTGGTTATGGAGTTTATAGGTAAATTGTATATTTTTAACACGTCTATTCTATCACATGATCACTGCAAATTATTACCATGAATTTATTTGGTTATTTATGTTAGAATTTCTTTTTTATTTTCAGGGACCAATGGATGGGCTGCACCTCGACTTAAAGATGCTGCCCTGTCTCTTGACAAGTTACGGGAAGGTTATGTTGAGGTAGTTTAGATTGTCTTACTAATTTTTGGAGGCGACATTTTGACCCATATAATTATGAATGGGTCTATTTGGATTATGTTGTTTTTCAATAGTTCAAATGGGTAAAGTTAAAAAGTGTGCTTAAAAGTTAACAGGTAAAAAGGTGCTTGCTTTGTCTTTCAATTGCATAAAATTGAAACTGTTTCTTCAAAAGTAATATTACCGTGAAATAATTTAGTATGTTTAATCATGTTTAATGTACTAGTTTTGTATAATAAGTTTTTGAGCAAGTGTTTTTGCAATCCAAACATGTTCATGCACACCAACAATTATATGTTTTGACCTGTACTCGTGATATGGCAATTTTTCACCTCATCACCAATATCAGATGCTTCCTTCATCTCAAGAAATGGGAAAAAAAATAAAACATAGTTCCTCATATTCATTTCATAATAAATAGACTTCTAAAAGGGTGAATATACGCTTTCCTTGGTTTTAAATTGCTTGCATCTTGCGCGCATGATGGGCTGATGTGGTGTCTAGTGTGCATCACAACAGGTGTTTTGACGCGATTACATGATGATGCACCAGTGTTAGCGCCACAATTTGCAAAATGCATTTATGCGTGCAACATGAATTTTTTAACCAGGTTGAACTTTTTTATTAAACAATCTGAGTTTTTTTTTTTTTTTTAATTTTTACTTTTTAAGCATTTTTAAGTCTATATTCTAACTTTTTTAAGCATAAAGGAGACTCTCTATTTTAAGTCTAGTATCATGTTGCCAGTGTTTTTATGGTGTTCCTTAAATTGTTGTGAAGCTTGATGTTTATATATATATATATAATTTTTAATATTTTTATTAACAAATGCATCTGATACGTAACGCGCTTGCATCGTGCATCCCACATTGACTTTTTGAACCAAGCGGATCGGAGCGCATTTTGCTGTTTAAAAACCAAGGCGCTTTCATATTGATTATGGAGATATGAAAAGTTATAGTCAGATGACTGATCAACTGGTTGTGTAATTTTACATTCTTACAACTACTCTTTATGTTTCTCTATGTAGATGATAACTTCAATGCGAGTATTATATCAAAAGTGCAAGCTGGTACATGGAGATCTTAGTGAATATAACATTCTTTACAGTGAGGCAAGCTTTCTTATATCTTATTAATTTTTTATATGCATATATATAAACAACAAGCTCCACATGATTAATAATGTTTTAAATTTTTAATATTTCTTTCTAGCAGGGTCACATGTACATCATTGATGTATCTCAATCAGTTGATCTTGATCATCCTCAGGCACTTGATTTTCTGAGAGAAGATTGTCTTCACGTATCTGTAAGTTTTTTGTTTTATTTATTAAAATCTTTTTTATTATCTATAGCTCATAGGAATCCTCATTTCATCTTATTTTCTTGAGAATGGGTTGATTTGGGCTATGTTTTCTTCCTTACAGGTCAAACGGTTGAATATTATTAATTAAAAAGGAAACAGGTCAAAAAGGCCTACTAATGCATGGTTGTTGAGATGTTGATTCGATCTGGTTTTGTTTAGTTTGAATTAGTGTCTTACAATATATCCTTTAGCTAACTATATTAAATTAAATTAAACTAATAATCAAATAGGTTAACCGACTAAGCTCCATAAGTTTAACCTTTAAAAATTCAGCATGCAAAGATCTCAGTCTTTATTATCATAATTTAATTTAATATGCAAACTTATTGTGAGTTGAAATGTTGAATTATATCATGTTTAATCTTTGAACCTTTCTTTAGTTTTATCAATTATCACGCAGTTATTTTTTATCAAATGAATTGCAAAACATACGAATAGGATCTTCGAATCTTGATCTGTTCTAACGATCTTGATGTTGGCATCCTTATTACAAGGATAAAATACTTTGTCACTTTATGCAAAAATAGATCAACACTGCTGATAGAGATTAGCGTTATATTAATATGTTAGTCATAGTTAGTAGTAATGGTAGGTTCTAGATAAGGGTAGCTTGGTAATATTGGTTTCTAGTTTTGTTAGTAGGCTATAAATAGAGGGGAGGCTTGTGTGTGGAGGGTATGAAGAGAATTACTTAGATATTAGTCAAGTGTGGCTAGGTCTCCTGTTTACACAGTGAGAAAGGGCTGAGCCCTGGGATCATCTTCTTCTACGTTTGTAATCGATTGCTTGTGTGAATCTATAATCTAATTTCCTTATTTGTTGCTCATGAACATCCAAACGAGAGTTCTGATTACCAGGCTCCATTTTCGGCAAGTCTCCTGCAGAAAATGATCGTGAGGATCGCGAAGATAAAATTGAAATCGGAAAAACCTGAAATCGTCGGCTAATTGGATGATTAATTAGGAAAATCAATTGACGATTGGTTGAATTTGGAGATCGGCGACGATGAGATCTATTACACTGAAATCGGAAATTGAATTGCTGTGGAGAACGGCAGATAAGAAGGCAGAGATTATCGGGAGTTGCAATAAATGAATTGAAGCAAATTAGAAACAGAAAAATGAATTTGAAATTGAAGAAATCTGAAATTGACGGCTAATCGTACGACCAAATTGGAAATTCAATGAAGAATCGTCAAAAATTGGTGACGACGGCGACGATGAGACGCTGTGAAGATGAAATTGGAAGCGATTTTAAAGATGGTGATAGCTGGTGTGAGGCGAGTTGGACCAATGATGAGGAACGATTCCAAGTTACAGCGATTATGTAATAGTAACTATTATTGACTGAACAAATAAGGAAATTAGGTTATAGATTCACACAAGCAATCGATTACAAACGTAGAATAAGATGATCCAAGGGCTCAGCCCTTTCTCACTGTGTGAACAGGAGACCTAGCCACACTTGACTAATTTCTAAGTGATTCTCTTCATACCCTCCACACACAAGCCTCCCCTCTATTTATAGCCTACTAACAATACTAGAAACCAAGCTACCCTTATCTAGAACCTACCATTACTACTAACATATTAATATAACTCTAATCTCTATCAACTGCAATAACAAACAAACTTAACTAGCATATTCCCACTCCTCAGTAGGGCCTGAGAGGAGGAAGGATGAAGACAAACCTTACCAATATCCCAGTTGGGATAGAAAGGCTGCTCTGAAGGAGTTCATGACTGAAAGTTATCGTTTGAAGTTAATCATTCCAACACTTTTAACGTTATATTTCACAAAATAAGTAAAATGACGTTAAAGTTGGTGCAAATTTTCTTATCATTGAGGGCTCACACATAAATATATTATATACGTGCACCGCAAATGGGGCGTATATCAGCACTGCAACAAAACTGATTATTAATAAAATGGACAAAGTTATGGTTGATTCAGCCCATGAAAAATTACTTGTTAGACCAGCTAACCAGGCTCTAATGACCTGCTCATTCTGCTCTCTCTAAAAATACAGCAAGTTACTTATCATACAATCAACACTGTTGTGGGATGTAGGATTTCTTCAAGAAGCATGGAGTAGCTGTTATGACTGTCCGTGAGTTATTTGACTTTATTGTTGACCCATCAATCAATGATGATTCTGTGGACAGTTATTTGGAGGAGGTATGTTGTGGTCATTATCATCAGAATTATTTATTGTTGACTTATCATTAAGGAATTGTATATACAAATTAATCTATTTAATATAATTTTAGGCACAGAAGAAAGTTTTGGCCCGAGGAGATGAGATTTCTGCAGAGGATGAAATCGCAGATGCTGTTTTCATCCAGGTGTGCATGACAACCACAAGCCTTCATATGCGCTTGTTTATTAAATTCATTGGTGTCTTCTCTTGAATTCTTTTAATAATCTTTTAGTACAAGTCAAAACGAACAGAGCAGTTTGTGAGCTCCATGAGATTGGCTTGCTGTCACGGCGCCAACCAAATTAACATTTTTTTATCTTTTCCCCCCCTTGAGTTTATATATATAATTAGTGTGATAATACGATAAAACTAGTTATATCATTAGAAGGATACAAGGCTTATTCCACATCGACCCTTTGATTAGTTCCATTAAAAAGGCAGGCTTATATGTCCTTTTCATTTTTTATTTTTAAATTGTAGGTCCCCTTTCTGTTTCATTTTAAGTAAAAATTTTGTTTTGATTTGATTTGTTTTATGTAGTCTTTTATCCCAAAGACGCTTGATAATGTGAAAAACGCCGAGGCAGATGTAATACGTCTAACAAGCGGGCAAGACACGAGAGATATGTATTATCAAACTATCACAGGGCTCAAACACGCTCGTTTAATCGAAGAACAACACCATCAAGAAACCAATCTTGTAGAAGATTCCCATGCTGATCCAACACAACATTCTAATTCACAAGATCATGAATCACAAACTGAAACAGATTCTGATGATGAATCTTTTTCTGGTAACGAAAAACCGACACCTTTGGATAGAAAGGCAGCAAGAAAAGAGAACAAGAAGAAGGTAAAAGAAGAGAAACGAGAGGCCCGGAAGACTAAAGTGCCCAAAGCGGTGAAGAAGAAAAAGAAGAAGTTGGCAAAAGCTAAGAAGTTACGATAGACTTTATTATTATGGATTATGGGTTATTTAAATGAATCGAACTTAAATAATTAGCTTATAACATCTAAAATATAATCATAATTTGATATGGGGATTAAATCTGCCATGGATTAAATTATAGAGTTATTTATGCAATCTTTTCACAAATGTTTGAACTTAGTGTGCAATTTTTCAACATTGAGGACCAAACATGCAATTTGACCAAATCATAGGAACCATGTGTATAGCATTCTTATAAATCTTTGGACTAAATATGCTATTTTTAAAGTTTAGGAACCAAATCTTTAATCTAATCAAATCATAAGGACCATAAATACAATTAACTAGGTCGACGAATGTTTGGTTTGATGGTTCGATTGGTAGCTTGCTGGTTCAATTGACAGCGACACGAAAACCTTATTTTGGAATGATTTTTGGTCTGGTTTTAACAACACGGATCTCATTGCATGGATGGGGGTATTGTATAGATTTCCCAACGAATTCAATCATCCAATCAAATTTCAAATTGCGTTGCTTTATTTAAAGGTGAGATTTAGTAGCCATGTTCATTTAAGTCTATATGAGCATACAATTGAAAAAAGACAGTCGAGTAGTTTTAAGAGTGATTTGGCTCTTGATATAATGTAAATGAGGTAATGTTTAGGCTTTATGCAAGTATTCTATGAGTTCAAATGTCTACTCATGTATTGGATCCAATAAGTTTCAAGGTGTGTCATTGAATTTACGAGAGTTTATTAAAATGTAGGTAGTCTCTGCATAAATGTATTAACTAAAAAAGGATGGACTATTCCAAAATGCATGTTAGGATATCACGAATCGTAGGTCAATAAATTGCTCTACCATCTTTTATAATATAGTACAAAATAAGAAACTAACTGAAATTAACATACATTTTTTAATAAACTTACTGATAAAAAATAGTTGTAGTACAAGTTCGAATATCTAAGGTTGCATAGTATCTTCAAATTTATATATTTAAACTAACTGAAAGGATGGTAGGGTTTGGGATTTTCGTATACCATTTTTTATTTTAAAATTTCTTAAAAAGTGGCGCTTAACTATTGTGAAATAACTTGCTTAAACGCTTGCAAATATGACCCTTACAATTCGATTTTAAACAGTAATTAAATATTCTGAAAATTTTAAATAAAAGAAAGATATTTAGTTAATTTACTAGGAATAACCACCTAAAATAAATTTTTAAACCTTATTTTATATACGGCGTCGTTTCGTTACGAAAACCACGAGAAACCGACATTTTACGCGAGACCGAACCTACCGGGTATTTGTGGACCATTTAATGTGGTCATAAATGACCACACCAACCATCACCAACCCATCTTCTTCACAAAATTTCGTCACCCTCTCTCTAGAAATTTCCTCCACCTTCTCTCTAATATTTCTCATCCAAATCTCCACCATTTCAAGAGTTCTTGGCGTCAAAACGACAACCACATCACGTAGTTCACGGAAGTAGAGCTTTTATCCATCGCTTTTGAGGTAAATCTCTAGTTTATTTTCGGTTTTTGTTGTGAACTACGAACCCTATGATCTTTTGTGGTTTAACCGATATAAACACTTAGAAAACACTTAGATAAACACTTAGAAACAACTGGGAAACTTTGGAAACTAATCTGTAGCAGGTTAAGGTTAAAGATGAAGAAGATGATGCAGGTTCGCGAACCAAATTCGAACCTTCACACAGGTAGCCGAACCTGTTGACAGCCACCAAGGACCAGAGCCGAACCTTTCCTTGCTAGCCGAACCCTTGACCAACGAACCTACTCATGGTCGAACCTGTGACTTGCGAACCTATGGCTGATGGCGGATAGGTTCGCTGACCCAATTGATGACCGAACTTAAGTGCTATCAAATTATCGTATTAATGGGCCTAGGACTGTTAAATGTAGTTGTAAGAATCAAGGGAATGGATAGTTGAGTACTCAAAGCCTAGAACGAACTAAAGGACATGCATACTTGGGGTTTGCGTGTGCATGGTATGGGTACAAGATTTAAGCATGGGTTGACAAACTAAGGATCTCATTAATAAAGAATAATGAAAGGGGGTAAGAACTATAAGGGTTATTTTTAAAACGTTAACATTCTAAATGATGAACGTCACTTGGATTCAACATAGTGGTGAAAAATCATGAGTATCACAAGGGTGATCTAAGGTGTTAAGTGTTGATTCAAATGTTAACACCTAAACCTTAGGACAATCTATGGGGATATGTAACTAACCTAGATAGTTTATCTAACTTATCTAGTATTAGTTAATTGAAGTTTTGACAAGAAATCAATTTGGAGATCAAAAAGCAAACTATGGGCTCGAGATTGGCCTAATGGGCCTAACCTAAGCCCATCACTTGTTAAATGTCTTTCTGCCAAAGTTAATTATGTTATTAATTAAAGAAAATGGTTTATAAACTATATGGAATTAAAAGAAATGATTTTGACTTGATATCTAACTTAAAAATGAATTAAATTAGAAACATTTTAATTAAAGGCTTGTTATGATTAAATGGTTGGGATACGGGTTTACAAATGGGTATCTAAGTTAGACTAGTTAGAGTGAATCTTAGAAGCACATTAGAACATAGGACACTTAGTGGCACACCGAGACCAAACCTTAAATACGACGACTAATACGTATACTTATCGTATTCGAATTCTTTTAAAACAACTCAGGAACTGAAGATACTTAGTCTACAAACAAAGAGTGCGCATTTTGTGGTAAATCATTTGCACAGCAACACAGGTGAGTTCATTGCCCATTTTCTAAACATTTTTGTTTTCAAACGCGGGGCTGAGAAGCATGCGTAAATTATTTTCGTTGGATTATATTTACTTAAATGCTTTTACTTAATAGATGTTTTACAGGTATAATTGTTCTCCTATATTCTGTCTGGGGGAACGGTATACAGGATTTCAAAATAAATTATCTATTCATTATGAGTAGATAACTATTTCAAATCAAAGAACTATTTTCAAAGACCTATTTTCAAAGAACTAACGGTCTAATCAAAGAACTATTTGGATGTTGTGTTGTCAAAGAACTAACGATCTATTTCAAAGAACTATGTACAAAGAACTATTTTCAAGGGTCTGACTGAGAAATATCAAAGATAGCATGTGTCATTCTCAGGTTTGAAAGATGTCCTAGCTAGACTGATCGAATATGAGACGCATGTTTGATGATATTTACAGTATTCCCTAACTGTTTTGAGGAACATCTGGGAAATACTCAAAGATAACATGTGTCAAAGAACTAAAGAACTATACGAACTATGGATGGTCTGAAGAACTATAAAAGCATGTATATCAAAAGATGTCCTAGCTAGACTGATTAATTATAGGTCACATGTTTGATGAGGTTTAGAGATCTCCTTTACTACTAAGAACCCTGATTGCTAGACTAGTCTACTCGAGTTGACCAAGGCCCAATCATTAGGTCTTAAATTTTATTAAATGTTTATTTATTTATTTAAGCATTTATTAAATTGTTTCTACAAATGTTATGTTTTATCATGATTTCGTGATGAACTTAGGGAATCAAATGAGATTTCAAATTGTGTAGTTACAGGAACAAAGAACTGAAGAACTAATGTGTTAATGGTGAGGGTAAAATGCTTAATTATCATTAACAACAATGTCATATGTGGATTAGTATGTGGTGGGACGGTGGCTGGGCGGGCAACTTCGACCCTACATATGCCCTATATATAAGCATACCGACCTGGATATTACATGTGATGTTAATGAGATTAAGGTTGTTACCCGAGAGTTGAACAAATGTTTTGTGTGCATGTTTAGAACTATGAAGATATGGAAGTGAATGGTAGGTAAAAATGCTTAATTATCATTAACAACAATGTCATATGTGGTTTAGTATGTGGTGGGATGGCGTTTGGGCGGGTTGTAGGCTCGACCCTTTCGCATGCCCTATATATAAGCATACCGAACTGGATATTACAAGTGATGTTAATGAGATTAGGGTTTTTACCGAAAAAGGGTTTGCAAAGCTATTTTTCAAATACTAACTATATGAACTCACCAACCATGTGTTGACTTTATTTTTGCATGACTTCTCGGGTGACGAACAGGTCAATTAAGCAGTTATTTCTTTTGAGCTAGGATTTCAGTTAGAGGACCTAGCATTTTTGGACCTGCATATTTTGGAACATCAATTTCCGATTATTTTGTATATCTTGTGCAGATACAAGATAGAAGAACTATGATGTTGATAGTAGATTTACATTGTTAAATTATGAACTTAACTGATGTAATTTAACTTTGTAATTCTATTCTTACTTAGCAGTTTCTCATTATTTTATCATGTGCAATGTAAACAATCTGATCATTCCGATTATCACTCACGATATCGCGCCCCGAGAACATTCCGCCCGACGGGAAACCCGATCCGTCCCGCCGGCTCGGGGTGTGACAGATTGGTATCAGAGCCATGGTTATAGAGAAATATAGATCACTTATTTAAATGGTTTGGCCTAGACTATAACCTAGTGACCCTTATTTAGAGAATATAGGAATTATGTTTGCATATTGTCTTCTGCATTCGATCACTGCACTAACCAATATTCTTTTGGTTATGATTAGAATGCCGCGACGAAGACAACCTCCCCTGTTATCACCACCGCACGATTTGGCTCCACACTCGTCAACACCGTCACCGGCTGATTCACCACCACCACCTCCTCCACCTCCTCGTCCACTTAATCCTCCGCCAGGTCCGAGCGCGACTCAGATACTAGATCTTGCTACCATTGCACTGGCAACGTTACTGAGCAGCCAGTTGACAAATCAGCTGAAAGAAGTAATACCGGATATGCTCAACCGTATCCAGAATGACAGCAACAACACTGGAAACTCATCTGGGGAAGCCAGTGGGAATACTGGTGGTTCATCTCACTACTCCTACAAGTCATTTGTAGGATGTAAGCCGCCCAGTTTTAGCGGAACTGAAGGAGCCGTTGGATTAATCCAATGGATTGAAAAGATGGAGACTACTCTGGACATTAGCAGCTGTCCAGAGCACCATAAAGTTCACTACTCTGCTGGATCTTTCAACAAGCGAGCTTTGACCTGGTGGAACTCACAGATCAATGCCAAGGGAAGAGAAACTTTATGCCAAATTCTTTAAATGTGAATTTTGGCTAAGGGAAGTACAATTTCTGGGACATGTAGTCAACAGCGAGGGAATACACGTAGATCCCGCCAAGATTGAAGCAACAAAGAATTGGGATACTCCAAAGACACCTACGGAGATCCGGTCTTTTCTGGGATTGGCAGGTTATTACAGAAGGTTTATCTCAAACTTTTCTAAGATAGCACTGCCTCTTACCAAGCTAACCCAGAAAAGTGAACCGTTTGTTTGGGAGCAGAAACAACAAGATGCTTTCCAGACATTGAAACAGAAGTTATGCGATGCTCCAATCCTATCTCTCCCAGAAGGTTGTGATGACTTTGTGGTATATTGTGATGCCTCCCATCAGGGACTTGGTTGCATGTTAATACAACGGGATAAAGTTATCGCTTATGCATCAAGACAATTAAAGATTCATGAGAAGAACTACACTACTCATGATCTTGAACTGAGAGCTGTAATCTTCGCATTGAAGATTTGGAGACATTATTTATATGGCACCAAGTGTATCATATTTACTGATCACAAGAGTCTGCAACATATCTTTGATCAGAAGGAACTCAACATGCGACAGCGTCGTTGGGTCAAACTTCTGAATGATTACGATTGTGTGATCAAATACCATCCGGGAAAGGCGAACGTTGTAGCTGATGCCTTGAGCTGGAAGGAACGGGTCAAACCCTTGCGCGTCAGAGCAATGGGAATTATTGTGCAGACGAGCTTATGAGACAAGATTATTCAAGCTCAACAAGAATCAGTTGATCGAGGAAATCTGAAGAAGGAACTTGACTGTGGAGCAGAGAAACAATTTGACACTAAGCCTGATGGAGTGATCTACTACCGGGAGCGTATATGGATTCCGGCGGTAGACGAATTGAGAAAACTTATCTTCGATGAAGCACACAAGACTAAATACTCTGTGCATCCAGGCGCTGATAAAATGTACCAAGAGTGTTTGGTCACGTGTTCCACCCTAAAACAGTAAAAGAGGGGCTAATGTTCTCACCTGACAGCAGTAGACTCTGAACCTGAACAAGTAGTAAGCAAATAGACCTCTAATTGGTTCCTATATCATTGTAATCATACATATAATATAAGATTTAATATGTTATAAACTTTGATTTATTGATTGAGTCGTGTTAACCTGTTAATGAATATGGCTTTGTATAATTATTATGTTTAAGAACATTAGATTATCCTTGAAAACATGATTGACTTCCTTCTAAACATATTGGGAGATTTGGATCCCCCATAAGGTGTTGTACATGAACCAAAAACAGAAACCTGTGTATTAGCCTGAGGATCCCCCGTTAGGTCTTCATAGAAGAACCAAAAGCGGGAACCTGTGTATTAACTTGAGGATCCCCCCGTTAGGTCTTCAAAGAAGAACCAAAAGTGGGAACCTGTGTATTAACTTGAGGATCCCCCGTTAGGTCTTCAAAGAAGAACCAAAAGTGGGAACCTACGTATATTAACTTGAGGATCCCCCGTTAGGTCTTCAAAGAAGAACCAAAAGTGAGAACCTATGTATATTAACTTGAGGATCCCCGTTAGGTCTTCAACAAAAAACCAAAAGTGGGAACCTATGTATATTAACTTGAGGATCCCTCGTTAGGTCTACAAAGAAGAACCAAAAGTGGGAACCTATGCATATTAACTTGAGGATCCCCCGTTAGGTCTTCAAAGAAGAACCAAAGGTGAGAACCTATGTATCAACTTGAGGATTCCTCCAAAGCCCTTAAACCCATTTATTCCTTTCCATCTAAATTGATTTCCAGATGCTACTATCGATCAAATAAGCCATTAACAAGCTCAATCCACATTCACCCAAGTGTTCTTAAGTCAATTACATGTCTGGTTTCACAAAGGGAAAGGGCTAAAACCCGATTTCAAAGGAAAAAAGATGATAAATAGTAAACATACCTTCAGCACCGTAACTTCTCTCTAAGATTCCGGCCAAAATACTTCGAATCAGCTCTGATCCCTTGTACTTCCAGGCGTGTTCGGTCTCGCTCGGTGTCGGTTTAGCGTATTTTTACGCGCGTATCGTTACGATTACGAAATTAAATATTTTGAATTGTAAAATAGTTTTCTTCAATTGTTTTTGATGAGTTTCAAAATTGTAAAATGTAAAATAAAATATGTTACTTATTTTTACTTTTCGTTCGTAATCATACCGTTAAACGAATATAATTACGTGTATACCCGTAATTACGTACGTTTTTGGTCGTTTTGCGTATTTATTGATGTTTACTCGTAATTATAAGTGAGACATTCATATCATTACGAATCGTCACCCATAATGATACTGAGTCTCGCTCACGCATTACGATTTGTTTAATTGATTTGTTTGTCATACTATTCGTCATAACACTATGCCCTAACACTATCCTATTACACCAAACGCAGTATATGTATAGGGCATACGTAGAGTCCAGCTACCTGCCTTATCAGCCGCCAGCCCACCACCGTTTTGATATAATATAATACTGTGCTTGCCTAGCGTATTCGACTGTAAATAAATAATATATACTTGTTTTTAACTACACAAAATCCCATAAAAACAAACATAAACATGAACATATGAATCACATTGACATATTGAATATGCATACACATTATTCTATCATTGTTTATGACTACCATGACTAAATGTACAGATGTTACAGTACATTTGATGAGTTGAGAGATCTTATGAGATCAGCTATGGTTACTTTGATTCTAAATAAGCCATTCAACTTCTCTACAATGATTTTCAGATATTTATATGATAATATCACAAAAGCTAAGGACAAGTTCTTGATGTATCCAAGATTTGTACAGATGCTTATTGATGAGAGATTTCCTGAATAGATTTTGACAAGAGCTGTGGATGATAGGTTGAAGTTAAAACACATGACAGATTCCAGTTTGGGTTAAGTAAAGACATATCAGAAGAGTAATGATGTTGTGCTTACAAAAAAATTGATTTGTCACTGTGCAAGAGCTAATTATGTTGCACCACTCAGTGATGCATGGAGAAATGAAGATTCTAGTTCTGAAAATGAACAAATGGATGATGATCAACCACCACCTCCTCCTCCTCCACAAGTTCAACAAGCTCGTGAACAATCTTCTTCAGCTCATCAACAAGAACAATCTACTCCAAGTGCTGCTCAATCTACATTGGAGCCTTTTCAAGTTATCTATCATGATCAACCAGTTGTTTCTAAACAAACAACTGCTACTGCATCACCATCAAATGTTGAAGCTGATGATGTCATTGATGATATGGGGCATGATTCAACTGAATCTGAGATGGAAAATGTACAAGTGGGAAACATAATGGTTCGTAGGATGAAAAGAAATCCTATTCAGCAACAACAAAGAAGGGAAGAGCAGGAAGGAAGAAATGATCCAAATTTTACAGTAGATGAGCCAGAATCATCTCGTCCAAAGAAAAAGAAGAGGATGGCTAATGTACCTAAAAAGAAGAAAACTAAATCACCAAGAATTATTGTATCTACTCCAGTTGTTACTTTTTCTACACCTGTTTCAGTTATGACATCATCTGTTCATGTATCTGTTGAAACTACAATGCCAAGTGCTTCAGTTTATGTTCCTGTGTGTGTTGCACCATTTGTTGCACATTTTGCTGAAGCAACTACTGTTACAACTTCATTTCCAGAGACTTCTGCTTCAAGAGTTGATACGATGTTTGAAGGTTTGGATGATTCGCATTTGATTTCTCCTTGGATTATGATGATTCAGAGTTAAGACGTAGGATATGTCTCCTATCTCAAGAGTTTGATAAGTATAAGAACCAGAAGGAGAAAGTTGATTCTGAGCAATCGTCTTCTTCCGTTCAAAATGAAATTGACATGATGAAGCTTCATATCACTCAATTACAGAGATGGAGAGAGGAGGATCAAAAAGAAAAGGGAGACTACGAATGATAGAATTGTTTCTTTGGAAAGAGTTGCTAGAGAACATAATGAAAAGATAGTTATTCTTGAGTAAGAAAATCAGTTGTTGAAGAAAAGGATAAGTGATATTCAAGGTGAATCTTCTACAGCTTTTCACACTAAGTAGGGGTGTTCATTTTCGGATATCCGAACTTCGGATATCCGAAACTTTCGGATAGTGATTTTCACTATCCGAATCCGAATCCGAAATTTCGGATATCCGATCTTCGGATATCTGAAATTTCGGATTCGGATATTCGTTCGGATATCCGAAATCAGAAAAAAAAAAATTAAAAAATTTAAAAAATATATATTTCGGATATACAAATATCCGAAAATTCTTCGGATATCCGAAAATTATCCGAAATATCTGAAAATTATCCGAAAAATATTCGGATATCCGAAAAATTATCCGAAAAAAATATCCGAAATAAAAAACTATTTCGGATATCGGATATCCGAACTATCCGAAAATTTTCAAAACAGGTATCTGAATCCGAAATTTCGGATATCCGAACTTCCGGATATCCGATTTTTTTGGATATTTCGGATTCGGATATGGATTTTTTTGAACACCCTAACACTAAGGCAAGAATTGATGATAATGTAGAAGAACATGTTTCGGGAGAAAATGTTGTTGATCCTAATGATATCAATATAGAAGGTGAAGATGATGAGGAGAAAGTAGATTATGAGGATTCTGATTATGATGAACATCCAGGTTTTGATACTCATCATGATGATGATGGTGATGGTGTTGATCGTGTAGCTGGTGCTAGTGGATCAAATGGATTAAATTTTGTTACTCATGCGATTGTAACTTACAATCCATAAGGAATTTTCATTAGATGCTGATCCGGTTTTTGTTGTTGATCAAAATCAAGCATTGAAGAAATTGAGATTGAGGATATTACTGAGAAGGAATGTTAAAAGACAGTTGGTGATGAGACATTACCTACACTTGCTGACTTATTCAAACAAACTAGAGAAGAAGAATTACAATGAAATGTTGGTGAATTAAATAAAGGCAAAAAACTTGAAGAATATGAGATTGAAAATGATTACACAAAGGAAGAACTTGCTGGATTGTTTGGGGTGAATGTGAATGAGCTTCGGAATTCAAGTATTTCTGAAAAATTGCCTATAGGAGAAGAAGGAAGATCAGTTGAATTTGAAGATGGTGGGTCTTCTGAAGAAAATTTGTATAACTTACCAACTTTGACAAAATTTTTGATGTTGAGGCTAATGACAAGTGTCAAGTGATAAGTTGAAGATTAAAAGACCAATGGAATTGTGGAGAGAGAATTATATTTTTGATAATTTGATTATCTTCAGACTGTTTATTGAGAAATTTGATCAGCCTGCTCCTTTGAAACATCCAAGACAAGCTTCAAGATTTAAAATTGGATCAAAATCGAAGATGCATGGAAGGATTTTGAGCTATGGTTATTATTATATTATTCCAAGTGAATTAAAGAACATGGTTTGTTATGTTGTGAAGAGAGTTGATGGGTGTCAATATTTTGGAAAAGCTTATGATTTGATTTCTTTGCCATATTTTGAATGCATGCAACTTTCAAGATTAAAGATGATCAAGCCTTTTCAAACAGATCACAATGAAAGATTTGAAATTTTATTGAAGCGTGAAGCAAAGAAAGGCTGGAATCGGTTAGTTCCTCAATTTTTTGTGTTGAAGCATAACTCTTATGTTTATCCAAAGCCTAAGGTGTATTCAAGACCAAGGCTAAGGAAAATGGAACAAGATTGGACTCCATTCTTCAAATTATGGTTTTATGATGAAAGATCTTCTGAAGCTGTTATTGTATTGAAAGAAAATGATCAATGGAGAGTTATAAGATTACTTGATCTTGTGTGGCTTGTAAATTGTTCTAAACAAGATATTATAACTCTCGATGAAGCTTTGATTTATTCAAGAGAGGGTTATCATGATGTTGGAGTCAGTTATAAGGATATGGCCTTACAATTCCAAACCATTACGAGAATGTGTTTTACCTTGGGAATTCATTCAGGATGTAATTGGGAAGATGTTAATTATTTGTATGTGGAGTTGATGGCTTTCCAAAAAGAGATTGATGAAAGAGATGCAAGGATTGAAGCTGAAAGATTGTCAAAGATTCCAAGATCAATGATTGTACGTGTAGTAGATAATGTTTGTGAAGATCAGTCATCGAGTGGGACTCGAACTGAAGAATGAAGACCAAAGATCAAGATTTTGAAGACTTGCAGCAACTATTAAGGAGGAGTTTGTTGGTGCATATTGTAATAGTTTGAGTAAACTTCTCTTTTGCTCCCTGTGGTTTGATAATATTAACCATTTTGCTCCAAAACTTTCAAAATGATCATTATGCTCCCTGTGGTTTGACATTTTAATCATTTTGCTCCCTGTGGTTTGACAATTATAACCCTTTTGCTCCCTGTGGTTTCGAAAAAAATGGAGTATAATGGAGATGTATTGGAAAAGTTTGGAGCAAAATGATTAAAATGTCAAACCATAGGGAGCATAATGATCATTTTGAAAGTTTTGGAGCAAAATGGTTAATATTGTCAAACCACAGGGAGCAAAAGAGAAGTTTACTCTAATAGTTTGCTTTTAAGTATGTTTTGGTTAAGTTTAGAAAGGTTTGTGATAGGTTTATGCTAGGTTCGTCTGGCCCACGAACCTATGCATTTGTGATTAGTACAAACGAACCTATTGTCTTTGCTTTGTAAAGGTTCGTCCAGCGAACCTATTGGTTCTTCTGGCGAACCTATGGGTTCGTGTAGGTTCGTATGGTGTTTTGTATATATTTGTAGGTTTGTTGTTTTGTCAGTAATTTTATGACAAAGTTTGTAATTCTTAGAATAGAGTGTGTGATAGAACTGTGTGTTCTTTGTTGTGTGCAACTTGTAATTGATTTCATTATCAATGAGAATGATATTTACAAGCATGATTGTGTTGTCTTTGATTCATATAGGTGTTATCTAGATTCCGCAAAGATAAAACTGTTAATAGAATTCAATTTACGGATCTGGAGCTTTCAACAAAAGTTCGACACTTAACCATTTTGGGTCTCCTCTTTGTATTAATGGCTTGTTTGTATGAATGACCTTCATTCACATGAATGGGGTTATGCGAATGTCTACTCCCGTTCTAGTGACCCATTCGTTCGAATGAGTCCATTTCATTCGTGTAGATGTTCATTCGTCTAGAGGTTAATTCTGATGAGTTTCTCAGGCAAATGGAGTGTCCCATTCATACGAATGAGCCCTTCTTGCGGCTCATTAGCATGTAGATTCACCAGGTACGCCATTTTCGAAATCGTGGGTTGTTTGCGGTGTTTTTACGGCCAAAAGTGATGGCAAAATGTTTTGTGCAAAGGATTGGTGCTAATAATCATGTACACACTTGGATTTCAGAACTAATTATGGAACGTATGCCGGTTGTCATAGCAAACAACTTCACTTCCATCTCGGATAAAGGGAGTGACGTTGGAAGTATAAGAGTCAATAAAGAAGAAGACAAGAAAATATCCAAAATCCAATGGTATATCATAAATAACATTACTCCATTCATCTACTAATTTGTAGAGATTTTCATCCATCATCACCTTAACTTTCCATTTATGTCCTTCTCTTACTTGTATAGTAACCCATTTTTTTGGAATGCTGATTTTAGTAGGTTCATAATCAAAACCTGGATGAAGGTACTAAAAAAATAGTAAATAAGATAATAGATACTCTATAAACATGTACAAGGTATGTCAAGATTGTAGAAGTCGTTTGGCGCTAGTCGGGCGGCGAGGTACCGCCTAGGGATTAATCGGTGCTAGGCGGATTGGAATTTCTATATGTAATTTTACAAATATATATTATATACACATCAATATCAATAATTTAATATATAATATTTCAAATAATTTAAAAAATAAACTTAAATATACTAAATAAAGCAATTAAAAGCTCAAACTTAAACACTGATTTCAAACTTTAGAGATGGATTTCGATGTTGAGTTGTTGGATTCGATGTTTCATAGACATATTAAGGATTTTTGTTTAAGAAATGTCTAAATAATCATGAAATTGGTCACTTTTTACTAGAAAAAAGTCAAAAAAATCAAAAAATAAAAATAAAAATATGACTAGGCCGACTAGGCTGCCTAGCACCGCCTAGCCTAGGCACTGCCTAGGCCAAAATCGAGACAGTTTATGGCCGCCTAGCGCCTAGGCGGCCAGGCGGCCGATTTTTACAACAGTGAGGTATATAACAATTAAGTACATAAAAAACTAAAAAATGGATTTAAGTACATGCAAGAGATTCCTTTTATGTATCAAATAGTATGTTGTAGAATACATGTTCTAGTTTCCTTTCTAGTTCATCATACATCATAAGACTAACACACCAGTTGTTTTTCAATATGTTTAAAGACTACAAAATGTTTTTTTCTTCACACACGTGTTTCACTAAGGCTTGCCAACCATAGTCAAATGAGTAAAGATTGATTATCTTAAGAATGATCACTTTCCACATTGTACCATCATGACATTTAACCAATACCGTGCGCGAAGGTTGATCACCATGGTAGTGATTTTCAAAAAAAGGGGGCAGTTAATGATAGCATAGAATATAACATATAGTAATAAATAAAATATTAAATAATACTAAAGGATTTAACACACAATATGAAGGAATATGAGTACCACGTTTGTAGCAGACTGATAACACACAACCTTAAAAAAATCCCATATCCTTATTCTTATAGAGTGGCAATATTATTTAATTGTAAAGTCTAACCAAAGTAAGACATATATGTTTACAATTAAACATAATATATGGTATACGTATTTTTTTTTGTATAAGAACTCGATTGAATGTCATTTTAATTTATACAAATTTTGGTTTCAGTTTGCAGTTTGCAGTTTAAAAGATACTTTCTAATTAACCAGGTAAGGTTCTCCCATGGCATTTCTTTGTAGAAGTTACCAATTTTGAATTTTCAATTAATTTCAAATTGACTATGGTATGTGCTCATGATGTGATTGTATAACCCAAATACACTATATATGTAATGTAATAAATAGATGATTGTTAATATGTTTTGAGCAAATAACAAATTGAATCCGGTCTAGACCCCAAAAGTAATGACATGATGTTCATTATTTTTTTGGAATGCGACTTTCCATTGAGCAAAATGTCCATTAAATATACATAGTTTAACTTAAAAATATAGAGTGCTTTTAAATATCAATTGAATTTCGTAAAGACCCCAAAATAAAGCAACTGAGTATTCGAACCAGAGGAACATTTAGAACCAGAGTGCTTATATTGAAGACACCATAGGGATTAAGAACCATAGTGCCGGATATTAAATCAAGTAGAGGAGTATTTGACCTAGAGTGCCAATCAGAACAACAGAAAGGGTGGCAGAAGATTAGGGTTTAGATTCATGTGCAAAAAACTATAGATAACTAGTTGAAAACTAAAAAATAGTAGAAGGGTATGCCTGAAAGATTTATAGTGGCGATATTGAAGACACCATACAAGCATTCGAACCAGAGTGTTTACTGTAACAATGAAAAGGGTTAAAACGAAAGATTAGGGTTTTCATTCATGAAAAAAAAACTCTATATCAAATGGATTTGATTAAGAGTAGAAGCATATACATGAAATATGATTGTGAAGCCGATGACCAACTCTTGAATTGCCACTTTGAGATTGAAAGACGGAAAGGAGTATTCGAAGCCACAATGTCGACGCCAGAAGGATGAAAAAGGATTATGGAATGTTAGGGTTTTGGTGAGGACTATCCCAACTGGATCCGCGTGTTTTTTAAGCCGGGTATATAGATTAGGTGAACAAACTAGTAAGAAGACAAGTGACATTATAGTTACTTGTTTATTAGCTTTAGAAGATGTTTTATGGATATAATTAGTTAATACTCAAAACTCTTATGGCCGCACGAGTTATTTATTTGTATTCCTATATTTTAGCCTATAGTAAGTTTTGGTATGTACTTTATTTTGTTTTTTCACTTCTTTTTATTTGATTCTCTTTAATTAAAAAAAATAAAAGTAAAAACAAAACAAGAACTTTTATTTTTACCGAAATAGGACCTGATTGCGAAAAGCAAAATGGGAACTTAAAACCCGACCCGTCGTTCCTGAGACGGAGCCCCCTTTCGTTTTGCATTTCTCTCTGATCGACCTAAATCCAATTTATAACCTGTCAAATCTTCTGTGACCATCGGAATGCGAAATCGAAACGGTTGATTGTCGCCATATCGATCGACGATGGAGGTACCGTCGGAGACGAGGAACCATAAATCCAGCACCGGTACGCTGGAGAAGAACTCGAAGACGAAGGTGAAGAACAACGATTTTGAGTTCTGTAAAGTATGCAAGCTCAATCACAATCAAGGTCGCCGTCACAACTACTTTCCGAACCACGTCAAATCTCTCTCGTTGTTTCTGTCTCATTTTCAGTCCAGAATCTCGGACGTGCGGTTCTTCCTGAAGAACCCTAGCTTACTTCTTTCTGAGCTCGCTTCTCGCAACAGGCTTTGGTGCGTGTTTTGCGATTCCGATGTTACGGAGTACGACAGCTTTTTTGTCTGGTGAGCAGATCATCACTATCTTGCTCATTCATACATCAATGCAAACCTTAAACATACATATTGCGTTTTTTTATTTTGGGAGATTATTGGTAGAAATTTCTGGTTTTAAAAAGCATAATGTACTCTGATATGTTTCGATCCCCAAAAGCTGTTCGATGCTTATAAAATATTAACAAGAGAACAAAGGAAGATTAAGAAAAAGAAAAATTAAATAAATTTTTTTAGGCACTTAAAGCATGTTTTTTTTTTCTTTTTTTCTTGTATTTTCTATATTTTCTCTGCATAATTGAACTCCTGAACAGAGGGTAAATTTTTAACTTTTAAACACTAAATTATATCGATATTTTCATCATCCCTCGTCATTTTTATATAATAGATTGAACTCATTGCTGTTTATGCTCAATTAGATTTGAAAAACCGAGACCTGTTGCAATCTACGGTCTAATTTATTTGAATAAATGTCGATTGATGGTCTAATTTATTTAAATAGTGATGGAGCTTGAATCTTTTGTAAGGGGCAAAAAGTTACTTGAACCACAATACATGTTAGTTTTTTGAAACAAGGGGCGAAAACAATATTAAAAAAATTAACCTTTTAGTCGAAAAATTATCGCTTATCTACATCACATGCACAACATGGAATGTGTCACGTCAACTGCAGCGATGACAGCATGGAATGTGTCGTGTCAACTGCATCGATGAGATCTCTTCCCACATCATGCAAATAGCACATTATTTGATTCTGATGCATGCATTTTAAAACCAATGGTTGAAACTATTCATTTAAAATTGTCTTGGTTCATGTCATTCTGGTGATTCTTAACTAAGCAGAGTATTCTAAGGAACATAAATACATAATTGTATAACATTAAGGGGCAAAGTTTTCAATTATGAGTTTTGAGGGTTGGATTCATATTTTTGATCATTTAAGTTTAAATTCTCAAATTTGGATTGTCAATGAATGTGATTCTAGCTAACCTTATCTTAAGTTATCTAATTATCTGAATATAATTTTATTCTATAAGTCTTAATAATGACATTAGTAACTTCAGATCATTAAAATACATTCTTGTTGTTTTGTCAGTGAGAAAGCAATCAGCCATCTTGCAAGTGCAGAACATTTAAAGAACTTAAAAGGTTTTATGTGGAAACATGGTGGTGCTATGGATCAAGTTGATCGTTTTCGGGTTCCTGAGTCAGATCTTGCTAAGGTAGTTTTTATTTTATTTTTATTATCTTTGTGACACATGTGTCTCATTGCTTAATTGATTGCAATGCCTTCATATCAAATGCCATGCAATTTATTTCTAATTTATTATAGATTTATGGGTAGAGCTTCAAAGATACTAACAACGTCCATCTATATGTCATTACAGTATGAAAGGAAGTGCATATCAATGAAGAGTGAAGACAGTAATGAACAATCTAGTGGACCGATGATCGGACCTTCGAATGATATCCATAATGAAATGAAATTTGATTCTGTAGATATCTTTGACAGAAGTTGTGTCCACTCTCATAATTCATGTTTTCATAATTGTGTTTTACCTTTACAAAACCATACAAATGAGCATTACCAGGTATCTCTATCAGATCTTTCTGGGCCTGCAGCAACCAGCACTTCTTCATATGATAATCAATCATTGCTGTTGGATTCAGATGTAAAGTATTCGAATAACTTAAGAGGTGATTATCTGCTCATTTTACTGTTTATTTACCTTTCTGATTTGTGTCTGTAGTTTTTTTTTTTTTTTATAAATGTTTTTTGGTGGTCATGTTACTAATTAGGTAATGCAGGCTGGAATTCCTTAAGCCAAGGCTGTCATCAAAATGAGCTGGTATGTTTTCAATTGGCACAATAACTATTGTGTTAGTGACATTTGAATCATCTTATTTTAACGTTAATCTTTTATGCTTTAATACTCTTTATCATGCTGCGCTGCGTTAATACTAATATTTTGACCAAATTTGGTTTATTGTGCGTCTTTCTTTCTTTCTTTCTTTTTTTTTTTTTTGTGGCATATACTTATGTTATAGAGGAAGGCATGCCAGGTGTATTATGAGAAAAGAGAAGCTAATGGAGAAGGTAGTTCAGCAGGTATCATTAGGCTACTTTATATTAATATTTGTATGAGTAGGCATTTTGGACCAATTACTTGTGAATGAGTCAATATCTTGGTTTTAAAAAGCTTGAGGCGCTCAAAAGCGATGAGGTCGAATAAACTGAGGCGCGAGGCGAGAGCTTTACGTATGCGAGGCGCGAGGCGAGAGCTTTACGTATGCGAGGCGCTATTTTTTTTTTAAATAATAAAAAAAACAAACAAAAAAACATACTTTTAAGTTTTAACACTAAAAATAAAGTTTAAACATAAAAACATGATTAAAAAGTCTTAAAAATACCAAAAAAAAATGCAAAGTCTAGTCTCAGGCAAATAATCAATCATCATAACCGGGCACGCGATCATCTTTCTTAACATCGGTCAACCCAATATCTTCTTCAATCTCGTCTTCATCATACAAAACACGTTTTTCCTTGTCCTTTCTTGATGGACCAGCCTCATCATCACCTCTTCCAGTTCCAGCCATTGATGATCTAGTTGCATGGAAAGGCTCAAGTGCACCCGACGCTTCGCTTACATCCCTCCAATCCTCCATGATAAATCTTCCCTAGCAAAAACAAATTCATCATCACCATCTTCACCTTCCATTCTCCTCATCAACCACTCATTGGAATCATCAATGTCTTCATAATTAGATCGGCGATTCCCTCATTTTTAGATCAATGCTCTAAAGCACGATTGATTGAGCTGGGAGACTCTATCGAAGCAGCCTCTCTATTTTACTTGTAGATAGGGGTAGGTGTGTCTTTATCTTCCCCTCAGACCCTACTCTAAGTGGGATTTCCACCGGGTATGCTTGTTATTGCTCCAAAGCACGATTGAACTTCACATACACCATCTCATTCAATCTATCTCATTCAATCTATCTTGTGCCTATCTATATCTTTTTTTGGTGTGAATGTGTTGGAAAACGCCCCAATTTCTCTCACAAGTCACTACTTGTAGCACTACAAGTGAGACTTAGAACTCCTATAGCAAACTCTTGCAAATCTGGAGCTGAAGCTTAATATGATTCCCACCACTCTGCGAAAAACAACAAAATTTAAGAAGTAAGTACTTATATAACATATGTTAAAAACTAGAAAGAAGTATGCATTTGTAACTTATGAGGAGATTTTTTTGACCCTTGCCTAATTGCCGTGAGTAAACCGAAAACCGCTTCCGCATTTTGATATTTAGTTAGTTGCCCATTGATCAAGTCATCAACTTCTTCACTTAAAGACAACCTACTAATACAAGAATACAAACCTTTCATAACTTCATCTTTTAAAATGCGTTTAGAATCTTCATAAAAGACGGTCGGGTTTAAGTAATGTCCCGCCGCATGCAACGGTCGATGAAGTTGACATTGCCATTTATTATCTATAATTCCAAAGGCACGAGCATACAACTCCTCTTTGTCATTAAAACTCTTTTTAATGGTGAGTTTAGCCCTCTCCATAGCCTCGTAGATGCATCCCATTGCTGGTTTTCTTTCACCATCAACTAATCGAAGCATGCTAACAAGTGGACTAGTTAACTTCAAAGCATATGCTATATTCCTTCAAAATGAATCTTGTAAAAGGATGGCTTCAACTTTCTTTCCCTTTGTTTCTTTTGATTATTTAGAATCAACCCATTCTTTAGAAATGATCATTTTTCTCAAATTCTTTTGTTTGTGAAACTGAAGAAGAGTAATAAATGAAGTTGCAAATCTTGTAACTGTAGGCCTATGCAAGTTTCTTTGATTAGTGAACGTCCTCATTAAGTTCACTAGGCCAACAAAATTGTAAATGTATCCATTTATAAACATAGCATTCTTTAAGCAACTTTTCACTTTTGGTATATTCTTCCCAATATTCTCCAACATGAGATCTAAACAATGTGTTGCACATGGTGTCCAGTAAAGATATTTCCTAGCATCTTCTAGCTTCTTCTCTAAGAAATATAATAATAAGATGTTTATTAAGAATCACAAGATTAATATGCAATAGTAATAAGATCAATAATTAATGTTACAAGATGCAAATCTTATTATCTTACCCGCTTTGACATAAGCCGATGCATTATCCGTGACAACTTGTATAACATTCTTCTCTCCAACTTCCTCCACCATTGCATTAAGAATATTGAATAAGAAATCGGCATTCTTAGAGATGGTTGAAACATCAATAGATTTTATAAACACATAACCTTTTGGAGAGTTAACCATAAATTTTATGATATCCTTTTGAACCATTGAATCACACCATCCATCGGATAGAATTAAACAACTCTTTTGAGCCCATTCTTTCTTGTGCTCAACTCATACATAGTTGGTGGTTTCATTCCGGGACCAAATTGTCCAATGGCTTCAATAGCTTTATGAAAACCATCATGTGTAGCTGCATTGAAAGGCAATCCCGCATCATAAAGCCACTTTGCTAACTCTTTGCATGCTTTATTTCTTAGCTCCTTAATACAAACTTCATTGATTGTTTGTTGTCTCCCTCCCGCATCCTTCCTAGTAGGAGCAAAGAACATATTTATGGGATCTTTAACCCTCGGTTTTTTAGTTGTTTGAGCCTTGCTACTCCCAGTCGCAGTCACTTCTTCACATTCTTCCTCATCATCATCATCAATATCATATACATTAGCTCGTAACTCACATTCTAATTTTGCCATTTCTTTATTTTTTTTGCATGAATGACCTAACCTCCTCTCTTACATGCTCAGGACATCTAGAACAATCAACAACATTCTTAAAACCTCATACTAAATGTTGTTTAGTCTATAAACCCCTCCTTTGCATATTTTTCCACAAAAATTGCAAGTCATATTTGTCCTATTTGAAGAATCAGGGGTTCCATACTTTCTACCAGGGTCTAATGATGCAGATGCAACAGTGGTTTTAGTGGTATTGTTTGAATCGAAAGCCATCTTAATTGAAAAGGCCAAAAAACACAAAAAATAGAAACCAACAGTGGTTTCATATTAGGATTAAAGCCAAACTATAGAGAATATAAGATGAAAAAACAAAAAATATAAACATTTAACATAGTAACATATAGATTAGAAGCTCAATTTAATTGATAGAGGTCGGCAGGTAGGAAGTATAGGTCCAGATCTCGATCAAGACTTGAGCTTTATGACTCCAATCCACACCAAATGACTCCAATGAGTGCGGAATCCAAGTTAAAATCACGAGAAGAAGTAAAAAAAATGCATACTTTGTATAAAATCGTGAACTTACAAGAACACTCAATACGTCTAGAGAGCAATGACTCGGGAATCCAACACTAGGGCAGAACAAAATACGTCTATTTATACTACTCCTAGGAGTACTCGAACCTTTGTACATGAAATGGTTTGAGTACTCGAAAATACAAAGTACACGAAAATCTATATACAAGAAAATAAACAAAACTTGGTCTTCATCTGGTCACGGGTTGATTTTGTCAGTCTTTATCTCTGGATTGGGTTCTACAAACTCCCCTTAGGCTGATGAAATCAACCGATTGGAAGTGCGACAGAATGAGGACCCGCACCAGCATATAACTTTAGCTCCATAGCAAAAGCAACGACCCGTGTGAACGGTTTGGCTTCCTCGTCCCAACCTCCATAGACCTTGATGGGAGTGTTATGAAGCTTCTGCATGTCATCCTTGCCAAGGTTTAAAAGAACGGAATCGCGCCTCGAGGCGTTTTCACTCTGCCTCAAGGCTAAACGAGGCGCAAGTTCGAGGCGGTAGCAAATAAATAAATATTTTTATAATATATATATATATATATAGGGGAAAGATCAAATAAAAAGTATATTTTGCCTAAGAAGGCTAAGAAGGATTTTTAAAATCTCCAAAACCGACCCAAACGAACTCCGATTGAACTCATTTCGATGGCATTGGAACCGTCTCATCGAACCCTACAATATTAGATTTTAAGTTTTCGTTTTAACAACTAGATTTAGATTTTGGGTTTTAGGGCTTGGTTTTTAGCTTTTAAGTTGTATCTTTATGTTAAAGATTTGTTTTTAAAGTTTTGGTTTGAGTATTAGTGTTTATTGTTTACGATTTAAGGTTTGGGTTTTAGGGTTCGACAAGCCGGTTCCAATGATGTAAAAATTAATTCAATCGCGGTTTGTTTGAGTCGGTTTTCAAGTTTTTAAAATCCTTCTTAGCCTTCTTAGGCAAAAAAGACTTTTTAGGGGAACCTACCCCTATATATATATATACAACAACAACAACAACCTTACCCAGTATATTCCCACTTTTAAGTAGGGTCTGGGAGGGAAGGATAGATACAAACCTTACCCCTATCCCAATTGGGACAGAGAGGCTGCTCCGACAAAATAATTGAAATAACGTTAAAATTAGTGCACTTTTACTTTTGCCCCTTAAGGGCCCACGCATATATACATTATATGTGTGCATATATATATATATATATATATATATATATATATATATATATATATATATATATATATATATATATATATATATGAAATACTAAACATCAATCAAAGAGCTTTTATAACTAAGATCAACATTATTCAATAAACATAAAAAGGACAAAGTCTATAAAACACAAAAAGACTTGGAATGTTTAGAAAAAGCATCAGCCCATATAGCCCACCTCAGCCCAGTGAGGCGTGCGTTTCTTCAGATCTTGTGAGGCGCCGCCTCAAAAACGTTTTTCCTCTGTTTCGCCTCGAGGCGCTGCCTCATACCGTTTATTTTAAGCCATGATCCTTGCCAAACTTTATCAGGTCCATGGGGTCCAAAATAATGTCCACATCGTTGATGTCCCCATTTGTCCTCAGAATAGCAGCTGCGTGTGTCTTCTCATCGAAGTACCAGAAGTCGAAGTTCTTCAGTGTGTTATTTGGGACTCTGGTTGAGACTTGGACAACCTTTTTTGTTGCTGGAGGAGGATACTTATAGTAGATCCATGTCTCTTTCTTCACAGGATCTAGGATGCATGAAGAGACATATCGTTTCCCTTTTCCCGTCTTCATTGTTGGGAAATACTTGTCACATTGATCTTTGATAAACTTGGCGAATAACTAGCTTGATTGTCCTTGGATGGGTTGTAGAAGACGACATTGTTGATGCTTCGAATGTCGAACTTTGGCATCGAACAAAAGTCTTGTGGTCGTTTGAAGTACTCAAGCTTTCCGTTCCTTCTTTTAACAACGTACAACTGCTTGTCTTTATCATACATCCAACTGGTGACCTATGATCTTTCATTGCGAACAGATTCGGGAGCCAGAGGTGTATGTAACTTCATTCTGTTTAGCCGATTCTTCACCCATCCAAGTCTTTTGTACTTCAAGAGGAGCAGGAGTCCAATCACTCTGTTTATCAAACCGGCTGTCTATCACCTTGCCCAGTGATGCGACTTCCTGTCCTTGTGCGTTGACATATATATGTAAGCATACAAATAGTCGATGTAGGGGTCTGTGGAGACGTTGCTGAGTATAATGCTTTCAGGTTCTTCTTTGGATGCTCCGGTAGAAGATTCAGCTAACTCTTCTCGTTCTTTCTCACAAACTGCATCAAACAGTGAGTTCTCAGGAAGATCCTCGAATAAATCTTTGTATGTGTCCAGAGGCTTCTATGAGGATGATGGATTGCCGGAGTCATCACCTCCTTGGTCATCGTTGGCTGGTTCATCATCTTTTTGCTCTGAGGAGCTCGTGCCTTGACCAACATCCTCGCCAGCATCATCATTATCATCTTTCTTATTATCATCTTTCTTATTATCATCTTTGTTGTCACCATCACTTTTCTTTTCCTTATCTTCCTCGTCATCATTGTCATCATCTTTCTTGGCCTTGTCTTCTTCTTGGATCACAAACTTAGATCCTGTCAGATCTTCAATCACCTTCATTAATTCTCTGTTATCCTTCTTTAGTAGGCCAATGTCTCTATTCTGCTTTCTAAGTTGCTCGCAAATTTTAATAAAGCCCTCTTGCAAGTTGGTGATGAGTCTGTCTTTTGTGGTCGAGTCTTGCTCAAGAAGGAATACTCTTTCTTGCAACCATATCATGTCAATTGGCACCTGATCAGACATGTAAGGCGATGGAGTTTCCAGCGGTGCCTTGCCCTTATCCTCATGGGCTTTGGGTGGTGATGGTGGTGGTTCAGAGAAGTTGATGGGAGTAGGGGAATGTGGTGGTGAGATATGTGTGGGTGGAGGAGATAGTGGTTTGGTTTGGGTGGCTTCAGTGGTGGTGGATGCATGTGGTGGAATGGTGGTTTGGATGGATGTGGCTGGTTTAGTGGGTTGTTTAGGTTGGGTGGCTGGTTTTGGCTTTGGTGGTGGTGGTCGAGGCTTTGGTGGTGGTTGTTAAGGCTTTGGTGGTGGTGGTGGTGTGGTGGCTGTGTCTGAGGAGTCTGAGAGGATGATGAGGTGCCGGCTGCTTTCTTTTTTAGCCTCGGATCCCTCGAGCGCTTGGACATCATCTTTAGCCGCTTCCTTTTTGGGGATGACTCGAGAGAGGGGACGTAATTAGTGTCTTGGGTCTATTCCCGTTCTGCCCGAGATAATGGAAGAATCACAGGCTCAGGCTCTTGATTCTTGAATGAGTTCTTCCTCTCCAGATGATGATGACTCAGATGAGGAGTCCTCTACAGCTTTGCTGGCTTCAGCAGTTGTGCCTGCGGGAGGATGGTCATGTTCATCTGCAACAAATGCTGTTGGAGTGCCCTGTTCTCTAATTTCCTCTCCCAGTCCTGCAGATAGTCTCTCGAATTTCTCCAATGGGCGGGCACCAACATGCTGTTTCTTCCCCTTCTTATTCATTGTCATGTAGGAGAAGATGTCTTCCTTCATCCTTTTGATGGCCAGTGTTCCAATTGTTGAAATGAGATTCTGATGCCTCTTGTTGATAATAAGCCGGATGAATCTGGGAAATGCCAAGAATCTCTCATTTCTCTTTCCTTTGATGTTTGCGTGCATATCTTGGAAGATCATCCGTTAGTAGTTGAAATCAAGGCCCATGGCAATCACCACCATACAAGAGCTGAGAGTTTGGTTCAGCACATCGTATCCTCCCTTACGTCCTGAGAGGCATTGAGTGACGATGTGTGCCAAATATCTCCAATACGGGTGAAGAAGCTTCTTCTCCGTAGGAGGGTAATGACCCTCGTGGCCCATCCTAAAAACTGTGCTCTAGGTCAGCTCCTGATCAAGTTCAACGGGATCTATGTCTTTATCCCCGAACTGAAGACATTCCCTGATGATCTGATCTGATCTGTCACAGATCACATGTTGTCCCTGAACTTTACCAATCAAGCTAACATTCCCGTTAGTGTATGTCCTCTTTGAAATGGAGTTCCAGAAGTCATGGATGAATGAGGAAATAATCAGAGGATGCTCCATAATGGCGTAGCTTTCTAGCGAGAGTATCAATCCGTCCACCATGCTTTTGTACATCAAGTGCTTTTCTGGAGGATCACCAAGATACGCGGACATGTTGTGATCCTGGACGAACCTTAACTCAGCCATCTAAAACAGAAACGAGTTAAGTTAATTAACAATTAAAGTAAAATTTCAAGTCAAAGTCAAAATTAAAAGTCAAAGGTCAATGGGTCAAATTGAAGTCAAATGGAGTTCTCGAAAGTTAAGAGTATTCGAAAATATGGAGGTTCTCGAAGATTCAAGAGTTCTCGAAAGTTGTTAGTTCTCGAAATTTCATATGTACTCGAAAGGGGAGTTCTCGAAAGTTGTTCTCTAACCGGGGTTTTTGAATTTTGATACTCGAAAATTGGTTCTCGAAATAGAGTTCTCGAATTTCAAATTTCGAGAACTTAAAAACCTTCATAACTTTTTCAATTTTGTTCCTTAGAACTCCAATTTGTACTTGAAATGCTCGGAATTTGGAGGCGACCAACATATCCAAGGATCGGTTTCCAATTTTGAGTAACTCAAGGTGATTTGACCAAGATTCCTTCGGTTAACGAACGTAAGTTCTCGAAATCCTATTTTGTTCGATAATTTTTTATTTTACGGTCAAAATCCTATGAAAATCTATACCTAGATTCGTTTAAGTGTGATCTACAGGGTGGTCGGAGTGGATTTTTGAAAACAAGTCCAGAACTCAAAATCGCCTAGAGAGAGAAACAGCTGTACTTGAACACGCGTATTCGAAAATGAGATTTGAACTTGGTTTATATAGAGTTGACTTCGAGTACTCGAAAACGAGTACACTGATTCGTGTACTGTATTTCGTGCACATGAATTCGAATACCATTTCGAATACCGATTTCGAATACTAATTATTTTTAAATTTTCTAACTTGATATAAGAGAACGAAATGAAACTGGAGCGAAACGAACTCTACAACTTTGGACAAGTTCAAAGTTGAGTCGGGTCAATTTTGTGGGATCAAATCTGTATCAGAAATTTGACCACGTTAAAATAATTTCTTATAGAAACCCAACCTTCAAATAATTATACCCCATCATTGATTTCCACTCGTTTATCCATAATTCAAAAACAAGACTTATGATCAAAATTTTTCATCGGTTTTTCTAAAAAATCCTTTTGGGAAGTTTGTGGGCAACCAGACAGTTAAACCTGACATACATGCAACCTATCAATTTTGCGAAATCTTTTGTTTCAAAATTTGGCTGTGTTTCAACGAACTTAAAACGTTTCGACACTTGTAGGTCCAGATCTCGATTAAGACTTGAGCTTTATGACTTCAATCCACACCAAATGACTCCAACAAGTGCGGAATCCAAGTTAGAATCACGAAAAGAAGTAAAAAATGCAAACTTTGTATAACATCGTAAATTTACAAGAACACTGCCTCAATACGTCTAGAGAGCAATGCCTCGGGAATTCAACTCTAGGGCAGTACAAAATACGTATATTTATACTACTCCTAGGAGTACTCGAACCTCTGTACACGAAATGGTTCGAGTACTCGAGAATACAAAGTACACAAAAATAAACAAAATTCGGTCTTCACCTGGTCACGGGTTGATTTTGTCAGTCTTTGTTTTTGGATTAGGCTCTACAGGAATCGTGCAAGAGCTGAGTCAACAGGTTCGAGTGTTCGACGAGGAGGAGCGGTCAACCGTCAGCAACTGCAGTCTGCGGTCGGCGGAGGAGAGAGGCAGGAGGCGAAGGAGTTCAGCGGAAGGTGGAACTGTGGGGGTCGATCGTGAGTTTGAAGGGTTGAGCGGGAGTCGGCCACATATTAGGGTATAAAAAACCCTTAAAAACAAAACAACTCTTGAAAACAAAAAAAAAAAACGAAAAAACTTTTAAAAAAACATGGAGCGCCGCCTCGGACGCCTAGCGCTTACCACGGTGGAGCGCCGCTTCATGCCGCCTCCTCAAAACGCTCCGCTTCAGCACCCTGGAACACCAGGCCTCACGCCTCTAGCTCCTCATGCCTCAGGGGCGCTATGGGTTATTTCTCTAATGAGTCAGATGGGTAATCTGAACAACTTTTAGCTAAAAGGAAATAGCATAATCGAGTTGAACATTGCTCAAAGTGCATGTTAAACGCATCGACAAATCATAATATTCAATCAGATTACTATTATTTTAAGCATATAGATTTTGTCATATTTAACGCACTTTCTAATTATAGTTTCTTATAGAAATTTGGATACAACTCATATTTGGCCAACCTTCGACCCAACACACCCATTTCCACACTTCATAATTTGGCTATCTGTTCTTATGAATTGCTCATTTCATTTGTTTTTTTCCTCAGGTTTGCAAAAGCTCACTCAAATTTCTTCAACAATCCATGAACCAAGTGTAGGAAACGTGCATTCTGGTGCACCCCCTCCATGGTTTAATGGGACCAACGGAATTCATCTTGATCCGTTCAAAATGAAAACTGTAAAGTCAAAATTAAATCCTAAAAGGGTTGGAGCTGCTTGGGCAGATAGAAGAAAGATAGAGATGGAGATGGAAAAAAGAGGGGTGTTGCCTGTTAATAGATTTGATGCCAGCTGGCTTCCCAACTTTGGGCGAGTGTGGCAATCAGGTAGCAGGAAAGATTCCCGAAAAGAATTTGAGATGGAGGCCAAGAAACCTGTGAAAGATGAAAGTAAAATTTGTGATTTGTCATTGCAGTTACTACCTTATATAAGCAAAAGAATGGTATGATTATTAAGTTTGATCTGTTCTTACAAGTGAGATGGGTGGGTTGGGTAATGGGTCAAAATTGGTACGGGTTGAAGTGAACCATTCTTTAGTACTGCCCAAGTCTGTTTGGATTCATCCACAGATACTCTTTGCTCAGTTTTAGTAAAGAAAAAATGTGATAATTATGTTTACAAAAGTTATATTACAATAATAATCTGAATCTTTGAATGAAACATTTAGAAGATTCTTTAAAATATAATAGACTTGTTGCAACTTTCAAGTTTCAACCTTTTTGACCTTTTACCTCATTTTTGTATTTGACCCATCTGGAGAAAAATCAAAAGTAGTTAAAGGCGCTTGCCTAGGCGAGCTTTTTGTGAGATTCTGGCAAAAATGATCTGGTTCCAGTCTACAAAAGCTTAAACTAGGCCTAAACTGGTCTAAAACATGTCAAAGCCCCCTCTAAAAAATGATTTGATTATAGGGTTCATGGTGTCTTGTTTACAGAAGCCCTCTTTTTAAGCTTCTTGAGCGTGCGTAGCGCTTTTGACTATTATGGATATAACATAATCCAAACGGGCCGAATTCATGGGTCAAAATTGTCAGACTTTTCAGATCAGGCCATGTTCTTGATAGGAAGTTAATTATGCTTTTTGTTCTGAGTGGTCTTTTTAGTTATGTTTTTTTTTTTCTTTTTTTTTCTTTTGATACATGACTTTCAGCGTCGAGAAGCCGATGGATGATGGTATCATGATGACTTGGCATCTTTATCATACAACCACCAACACATTATGGATCTTGAGGCAAATTTTTAAAGTTTGTTAAGAATCAGATTTCTTTGCAATTTTTAGATTGAAACTAACCGCCAACCAACAGGGTATGTATATGCTGCATGTCATGCAAACACAATTGCTTTACAAAACAATTATTTTGATATTGTATTTTAAATATTTCTATTTTGTTCTTGATGGAATTAATTAAGTTCATTTTTGTGTTCTGTCATCACCTTAAGTTATAATATCCTTAAAACCGCCTCCGGCTGGGATCATGGGTAAAAGATGTACTTGATGTGGAACAATAACATCTAACAAATAAGGCCCAGGTTTATCCAACATTCGCTGAATTGCGGTTATCTCCCAGTATGGTCACTCTGGCAGAATGGATGTCAGACGCTTCAGCAAACTTCAACATATTTGGGAATATCTCTGATTTTTTTGTCGGGTTCCCTAAGTAAGTGTGTGCACGGTTCGCCTTATAAAAACGGTCTTCCCACTAAAACACCATTGTTAAGCACTGTTATCTATTTATCTTTACCGGAAGATTCTCAGTCTGGGCCAGTTCTTGAACACATCATAAAACTCCCATCACCATCAATGGCAACAACCACTGCATCAGGTCGGGCAACAGCTGCCCCGATAGCTGCAACCAACCCGAACCCATAGCTCCTGACCCACCAGAAGTCAGCCATGGTCTAGGCCTGTGGTACTTGTAAAACTGGGCGGACCACATTTGATATTGCCTGGCCCCAATACTTATGATCGCGTTCCCTCCTGTCATTTCATCAAGCTATGGCGGAATTGCTTCCCTTAATGTTTTATAGGCCAGCGGGTTGCTTTGTGATCCATCAATTCCTGCTTCCATGTTGAGAAATCAAGATTCTTATAATCTCATCTTTCCAAAATTTTTTATTCCTTGTAAAGCGGTTTTGATATCCCTGCAAATTGACAAATGAGGTTGCTTATCCTTATAAAAGTTTTGATCTTTCCTGTCACGCAGTCGTCAAAGCGAACACCAGACGCCAACAGCGAGTCACTTCTATCAATAGCATAGTTAGTATAAACTGTACCATGCATCCCAAGCATGTGAAGGTGAATGATAAATCCCAAGAAACAAGGCATGTTCCAAGACCCATCAAAGTATTAGTTATTGGAATCCCGGTAAGCTCTACGAAACGGAATGCATCACTCGAGTTCGCACAACCACCACCCACGTTCAAAACTGATTTCTTCGATTCCTTTATGAGATGCACGATTTGTTGCAAGTGTGAGTGTGTTTGGCGGTTTTGGTAATCTATACAAGCAACCACCTTACCTCATGCAATCAATTGTTGTTGCATGTCTTTTGGAATGTCGATCAAAACCGCCCCAGGCCGACCCACTGATGCAAGATAGAACGCCTCATGAACTAAACGAGGAAGATACTGAATGTGTAAGACCAAGTAGTTGTGTTTTGTTATGGAACGAGTTACCTCGATAATTGGTGTTTATTGGAACACGTCAATGCCAATCATGTTACGAGGTACTTGGCCAGTAACAATGACGATTGGGACACTATCAAGAAATGCATCTACATGCCCACTCATTAAATTTATAGCTCTAAAACCAAAGGTAGTTACGAATACACCAGTCAAACCAGAGGCCCAAGGATAACCTTCGGCAGCAAATGCCATGCCTTGCTCATGGCGGGGTAGGTTGTTGCGTATGGTTGATGGCTGTGTTAGGGTTTGGTTGATCTCCATGGTAGCTGTTGGGAATCATGGTGGTATTCGGTTTGACTTTTAGGTAAAAACAAGTTTGACCAATTACTATATTAAATCCATATTTAATATAACGCGGCGGAATTAGTGTTTCAAACTTTAACACTATAAAATTCCCAATCAGGATCAAGGTTACAAACATACAAATACGGATATAATATTAACTAATCTAATCTACCGATGAGAAAAGATTATACCCCTTCGGTTAATGATTAACCGTTTGAGACACCGATGTTCAACGAACGAATGCTAGAACGCGAGCACGAACGGGTTCCTGGTTTACCGTGGAAGCAGGAGACGGTTTGCGATGAATGATCGGAAAACATGTATGTAACTACCCTTTTCTTTTATGACACCACAAGAAAAAACACAAAGATAATGATTCTTTGTATTTTGTGCAGTCGATGGAGGCAGCAAATCAACAAAACTATTTCTTTTGTTTTTCTCGGTGCATTGCGGCAGCCTCACAAGCAAAAAGAAAACCAAGAATTTTGGTTTTTTTTGTTATCTTTTTCGGCAGAACAATCATTAGGGTTGTTGTGCTTTAAGATTAATCGCTTTTAATCTTATAATAGTAATGTTCGGGCCTTAAAGCCTAATTTAGTTAGTTTAGGTCGAATAAACATTATTAAGCCCAACACCATTAGTTTAATTAAATAAATAATTAAACTTATATAATTTATAACACTTATAAATTATAAATCCGTTCGTGATTACCAGTTAATCAAATTAAGTGGATTTAATGTTCGTTGACCAAGGTGTAACTCTTACGGGTCACAGCTCGGTTAGTTACGTTAACTTATCGGGTCCGTACATATAAATCCAACAATCTCCCAGACGGATTTCGATAAAATAAACGTTGACAGTCAGCGGTGCTCTAGCTGCACATAACTGCTCCTAACAAGGTATGACACTTTAAAGTCATTAACCAAATTATCGTGCTACTATAGCAGGACACTAGACTTATGATAATCATTGTCATCTATCCTTTCTGTAAAAGACATCAATTGAAAACAATGAGACATGGATCTAATTCATTCTCATATGACGTTCAATTATTATTGTTCTCGATTTAGATTCAGAGTGGTCCAATCAAACACACAGTCAGTTTGGGTAAGGCCTTACACTTCACCAGTTTGAATCAACGAGGGCGCCATAATGTCTAGCTGTTACATGAAATATGTAAGAGTACAGAATCCCAATCTTGATTATATACAACTCCCACTTAACCTCAGAACCATTCCCAATCAAAGCCTTTATGAGTGGCAGTTACGCGACAGCGGTTGACAATGATCAAATAATGTCCCTTAGTAAACGAAAGTTCTAGTATATATCTCAGGTCAGAGGATACAAGATGAGTTTACCAATTTCAAAAACATCTCATGACTAAGATCCATGGAGATGATTTGAAGCGAGTTACATCCAACATCATTCATAATGATGTCTGTGAATTTGGTAGTCAACTACTTGAGACCAAATCCAAAATAGTCTTAATTCAGAGTCGTTCCCACGAGTCTAACCGACTATGGATAATTAAGAATACAATATTCATGGATTAAACGTATTAAAAACGAACACAGTTATAAATTCAGAATTGCATTTAAACTAGTAAATCAAAAGTGAATTCAAAAGTATAACTGTTTATATGTTCGTACATCCAAATACTAAATCAAAACATATCACAAGCAAATCTAAGCCCGATCGCATTCCTGTGCTGATCATACTTGTCCTGAGTCATGGGCTTAGTGAACGGGTCTGCTAGGTTTTGATCTGTGTCCACTTTGCTTATTACGATGTCTCCACGTTCCACTATTTCCCGTATGTAGTGAAACTTTCTCAAAATGTGCCTGGATTTGTGATGAGACCTGGGCTCTTTGGCTTGAGCTATAGCACCTGTGTTATCACAAAAGATTTCGATAGGTTTCCGAATACTTGGAACCACATCGAGGTCAGCTATGAACTTCTTTATCCAAGCAGCTTCCTTTGCAGCATCCGATGCAGCAATATATTCAGATTCGGTGGTTGAATCCGCCACTACACTCTGTTTGGAACTTTTCCAAGAGACAGCTCTTCCATTGAGAGTGAATACGAAACCTGATTGTGAGCGAGAGTCATCTCGGTCAGTCTGGAAGCTAGCATCAGTGTAACACCTTACAGTGAGCTCTTCTTCCACTCCTCCAAATATCAAGAACATTTCTTTAGTTCTTCTCAAGTACTTCAGAATGTTCTTGACTGCAGTCCAATGGGCAATGCCAGGATTTTGCTGAAAACGACTGGTCATGCTCAAAGCATACGAGACGTCAGGTCTAGTGCATAACATAGCATACATAATAGAACCAATCGATGAGGCATATGGAATTGCTTGCATTCGCCTAATTTCAATGTCTGTTGAAGGAGATTGCGATTTGTTCAACACGGTTCCTTTAGTCATGGGAATAGTCCCTTTCTTGGAGTTCTCCATGTTGAAGCGTGTCATCATTTTGTCTATGTATGTACTTTGACTCAGCCCTAGAAGCCGCTTAGATCTATCTCTGTGGATTTTTATTCCAAGAATGTAAGCTGCTTCTCCAAGATCTTTCATTGCAAAACAAGTTCCCAACCAATGCTTGACTTCGTTAAGCATAGAAATGTTGTTTCCAATAATCAGTATATCATCCACATACAAGATGAGGAATGATATAGTGCTCCCACTTGCCTTTCTGTAAACACAAGGTTCATCTTCATTTTTGATGAAACCAAACTCTTTGATCTTTTGATCAAACGAAAATTCCAGCAGCGAGATGCCTGTTTGAGTCCATAAATGGACTTATTTAGTTTACATACCCTACTTGGATACTTTGGATCAATAAAACCATCAGGCTGAACCATATAGACATCTTTAGAAAGGTGTCCATTAAGAAAAGCGGTTTTAACATCCATTTGCCATATCTCATAGTCATAATTTACAGCTATGGCAAGTAATATCCTGATCGATTTGATCATAGCAACGGGTGAAAAAGTTTCATCATAGTCAACACCTTGAGTTTGAGTGAAACCCTTCGCAACAAGCCGTGCTTTGTAGGTATGAACATTTCCATGCATGTCGGTTTTTCTCTTGAAAATCCATTTGCTTCCTACTGCCTGTGAACCGGGGGTAGCTCAACCAAGTCCCAGACTTGATTGTCACGCATGGATTGCATCTCGGAATTCATGGCATCGAGCCATTTCGCAGATTCTGGATCTGTTATAGCAGATTTGTAGTTAGTAGGTTCGCCATCAGGCTCAGCTACTACCAGGACTTCAGAACCATCAAGATGCCAAAGGTATCTATCAGGAGCATTGCGAGTCCTGCTACTTCTACGAATGCTTGTGTTTATGTCTGATTCATTAGCAACAACTTCTTGTTGATCAGACGTTCCGACTTCGTCGGCGGTCGTTTGCGGTTCTCGAATTTCTTCGAGATCCACAATATTGCTTCCAGTTCCTCGATTAAGAAATTCTTTCTCGAGAAAGTGGCCCTTCCTTTTGATGGAAATCAAGTTTGCATCAGGATGGTAGAAATAATATCCGCTTCTGTTACGGTATCCGACGAAAACAACCTTTTCGCCTCGAGGATCAAGCTTGTCATCAGAATCTCTAGTGACATATGCATCGCATCCCCATACCCTAAAGTAAGACAAACTGGGTTTAGTGCCAAACCATATCTCATATTGTGTTTTGTTTACCTTCTTAGTCGGTGCTTGATTTACAATGCGGGCGGCGGTCATAAGAGCAAAACTCCAAAAGGAGTGAGGCAAGTTAGTTCTACACATCATCGATCGGACCATATCAAGTAGGGTGCGATTTCTCCTCTTGCTTACGCCATTAAGTTGGGATGTGCCAGGAGGAGTGGGCTGTGAAACAATTCCACGTTCTTTCAGATGATTGATGAACTCTAAGCTGAGATATTCGCCACCTCGATCTGATCGAAGTGCCTTAATCGTTTTACCAAGTTGGTTCTCTACTTCGTTTTGAAATTCTTTGAACTTTTCAAAGGTTTCATGCTTATGTTTCATTAGATAAACATATGCATATCGACTATAATCATCAATGAATGAAACGAAGTATCTTTCATGATTTCTAGACATAGTTCTGAAAGGACCACACACATCAGTATGTATGAGTGCTAACAGATCTTTTGCTCGTTCACCAACATGGGTGAAGGGATCTTTAGTGAGTTTGCCAGCTAAGCAAGATTCACAGTCATCAAAGGAGTCCTGTCCAGTGGATTCAAGAATCCCTTCAGACTGGAGCCTTTTTATGCGAGATTTGCTTATGTGGCCAAGTCTACAATGCCATAGAAATGTATCATTAATACCATATTTGATACGTTTAGAAAGATTGTATATGTTATTGTTTGGTTGAACATCTATTTCATAAATTCCATTTCGAGGTTTAGCCTCAAAATAAAAGACATCATTTAAGTAGGTAGATATAGCAATACCATTAAAAACGTACTTAAATCCTTGTTCAAACAATAAAGAAACTGAAATAATGTTTCTGGTCAAACCAGGTGCAAACAAACAATTATTCAAAATAAGTACAAGGCCAGATGGACATGTAAGATGATATGTCCCAGTTGCAAGAACTGGTACTCTTTTCCTATCACCAACGATGAGCTCCATGTCGCCTTGTTTCAGCTTCTTCCACTTTTCAGGTTCCTGCAAGACATTAATAATGTGGTAACCACATCCAGTGTCAAACACCCATGTGTTGCTGGAAACAGTAAAAAGTTCAATAACATAAATAGAGATACCTGAAGGGCCTGCACCATTGGCCTTGTTCATCCTCAGCTTAGCCAGATATTTAGGGCAATTACGCCTCCAATGCCCCATCTTGTTGCATTCAAATCATTGACGCTCCTCAGGGGGTGGTGCTTTAGTAATTGGCTTGGCTTTGTTGGTGGCATGCTTGGCAGCAACAACAGCTTTATTCTTGCCCTTGCTATTATAACCCCTTTTCTTGGGATTGGGCTTTCTAACACCAGCAGATCGAACTGTCAATACCTGATTGACTTTTCTTGGTACATTCATCTCAGCCGTCTTCAGCATCCCATGCAGTTCAGGCACAGTCTTCTCCCAAGCATTCATATTGAAATTCATTACGAACTGGTCGTAAGACTATGGGAGAGAGTTCAAGATGAAATCCGCTGCCATTTCATTTGACAGGGGGTAACCAAGTTTACTCAGTTGGTCGATGTACCCTTTCATCGTAAGCACATGAGCACTAACTGACGAGCCTTCTTGCATTTTGCAGCCGATAAGCTGCTTCATGGTGTCATAGCGTTCTTGACGGGCTTGTTTCTGAAGCATGCCTGTAAGTTGCTGGATCATGTCAAAGGCACTCATGTCTTCCATATTCTTCTGAAGATCAGAAGACATGGTCGCTTGCATAAGGCAGGCTACCTCAATGGCATCCTCGTTATGCTTTTCCCAGGCTTTACGGGCAGCAGCCGTATTACCCTCAGGCTCGCTAGGAACTGGACCTTCCAGTACATAGTGCTTTTTCGCAAACTTGAGAACAATTTTCAAGTTGCGGTGCCATTCGAGAAAGTTGGTGTTATTCAGCTTATCTTTCTCAAGTATGGACTTGAGAGCGAAGGAGGAGTTGTTTTCATGAGACATCTGTTAATGTAAGCAAAAAATAAATAATTAGTATTTTTGATGTTTAATTCCTTATTTAATTAATGACCCATTAACAGTAATAAGAATAAGGATTGAGAATCTAGCAGTATCAGTTACTAAAGGCAGCTATGGCACACAACATTAGTAAGTGATATTAGGTAGACTGACAACGTTTGTCAATTGTGAAAAATGCACAACTCTCAAGTATGAGGCCACTAAGACAACTTGTCTATTTAGTGATACGTTTAGCCTCATCTATGCTCACTTTCATTTCCAGACAGCTGTGGCACGTAACAAGATATGAAAGTAATAGTCGTCCTAAAACAGGTACATGTGGAAGAGCCGGATGTGTCAACGGAAACTCTTGCACCTTGGAGGACAAACTACGCACCAAGTGCGGTGCTGTGGCTCCAAACACTGATGTTTTGCATTATGCTCCAAGTGTCCCTTATAATAGGATATCATAGACTATTGATTATATATATATGGGATCCAATTTTTAGTGTTTACCGAATAAGGGTCAAACACAACGAATGATCTAATCATACGTGCGTTGTAAAAACCAGTTTTACTATATTTAATGTCGTGACTTTGTGATGAACCCTTTCATCTCTCAGGACACTTAATTTTAAATAACCTATTAAAACTAAGTTTGTCGCGACTTGTATAACCATTCAAAAGTTAATAGATAATCTATTAAGTTTCTGAGTTTAAAACAATTTTAGATTGTAGAAACTCATTGGTTATAAATTTTTTTTAAAACAAACCATTTGTTTTATAAAACTTTTACAAGTTGCAAAATTGATTAGTTTTTGAACTTGTTACATTTTATTGCGATTATGTTTTAAAACTCCTTTTAAAACCTTTTTGGTATTTGGTTGGTATGTTATAACATTTATAAGATAAAGCAACCACAATATCAAATTAAACAAATATGTAAATCATAAGGCCAAATTGTGTTTGATTTTGCTAGAGCCAAGTAGCAAAACAAACTAGGTCACGAGGTCACAACACACAATCAACCACAATGATGAATAGTGCATCTTGTGATCTTGAGCTGCTCCCACTGATCTCCAGATCCGTGCTTCTTGATCTTGATTCTTCAGTTTTGTTTTCAGGTCTTTTGTCATTACAATATTTACAAGAAATTGAAATACATAACGAGAAAATACAAACCCTATTCTATTACAACTTTGAGCCATCAAAATGGGCCAAACCATAATAAACCAAAACTGAAAAATTAAACAACCAAACAAACACAAGGTCGGGCCTGATTTACATATTCAATCATAATTTTATAATTAAACTGGGTAATTCTTTTGGTCAATTATAACTTTGACCAAATAAATAATTTTACCCAAATAATTATTCAGATCTATATTTGGATCAGAAACTCAAAATATTAAACAATTTAGAGTTTGTGATCTGTAACCGGTTAAACTGACCGGATCCGATTTGCATGTTGTAAGCGTGGCTCTGATACCACTGTTGGGAATCATGGTGGTATTCGGTTTGACTTTTAGGTAAAAACAAGTTTGACCAATTACTATATTAAATCCATATTTAATATAACGCAGCGGAATTAGGGTTTCAAACTTTAACACTATAAAATTCCCAATCAGGATCAAGGTTACAAACATACAAACACGGATATAATATTAACTAATCTAATCTACCGATGAGAAAAGATTATACCCCTTCGGTTAATGATTAACCGTTTGAGACACCGAGGTTCAACGAACGAATGCTAGAACACGAGCACGAACGGGTTCCTGGTTCACCGTGGAAGCAGGAGACGGTTTGCGATGAATGATCGGAAAACACGTACGTAACTACCCTTTTCTTTTATGACACCATAAGAAAAAACACAAAGATAATGATTCTTTGTATTTTGTGCAGTCGATGGAGGCAGCAAATCAACAAAACTATTTCTTTTGTTTTTCTCGGTGTATTGCGGCAGCCTCACAAGCAAAAAGAAAACCAAGAATTTTGGTTTTTTTCTTTATCTTTTTCGGCATAACAATCATTAGGGTTTTTGTGCTTTAAGATTAATCCCTTTTAATCTTATAATAGTAATGTTTGGGCCTTAAAGCCTAATTTATTTAGTTTAGGTCCAATAAACATTATTAAGCCCAACACCATTAGTTTAATTAAATAAATAATTAAACTTATATAATTTATAACACTTATAAATTATAAATCCGTTCGTGATTACCAGTTAATCAAATTAAGTGGATTTAATGTTCGTTGACCAAGGTGTAACTCTTACGGGTCACAGCTCGGTTAGTTACGTTAACTTATTGGGTCCGTACATATAAATCCAACAGTAGCCCTCCAGGATAGGCGAAGACATTAGTTATTTCCTCTCTCAAGCGTTTCTAAGTTCCTTTTCTTCGTTGCTAGGGGCCAAACCGAGATATAAAAGCTTCCTGTAGTTTTGGTGAGGGTGGTGATGAGTCTTTTTCGAAGTGCTTTGCTGGAGGTGGAAGTGTTGGATACTTGGATGCATAAAAATTGTGTAATTAATGAAGAAATGGTACAAAATTAAAATCCTCATTTTTTAAAATAGTTATGCATAAAAATTGTGTAATTAATGTGGCATTGTCTTGACCAAATTACATTTAGTTGCAATGAATGATCAATGTCATTATTTTGACAACCTTAGTTGTGATAAATAGGTGTGTACATATGGCTAACACGAATAAAATAGCCAAACCGGCCCATTACAGCCTGTATAACCATTATATGGATTGTTTACAATTCTAATATTTATTAAAATATCGGTCTTTGTTCAATCCGGACCTGAACGTGACGGCTAGAGAATTAACCTATTAGGGGTTCTTTAATACTATTTAATCTAAAATTTCGCAAGTCGGCTGAGTCATTTGTTATCATCTATAGTTTGTTCAATCGTTATCAACAAAAAGGGGAGCATCTCCAATTGATTTGTGTGAAATTTTTTGTATGTATGAAATTTTATGGTCCTTTAAAACTTAACCTTTTGTGACGTGTTTTTATAAAATTATGTATGCATGCGGGGTTGCGTATGTATGTATGTGCATTTGCATAATGCATTGCGTCGGTATGTAGACTGCATATGTACAAGGTTTAGCTTTCCTACATGCCAAGGTGAGTAACCTACTCACTAAATATGCAACCATAAGTCATATTAGTGATTGAATGTGTGTGTGTTGAATACTTGACTACTTGATAGTTTTCTTGTAGAATTGAAGTTTGTCTATGTGTGATGTAGTTATGTATCATGTAGTTATGATTATTGCATATTTGTTGTATGTAGTTTAAGGGAATGGAGAAAATTCCTATATTGTTAGCATTGCTTGAAAGAAATGCTATTTTGTGAATAATGATCCATGTTGAATATAGAGAGTATATGTTTATCTAAATTTCACTTTCAAGTTCATTTCCTATACAAATAACATGACACACATGCCATTTAGCATTTCAAAAGTTAAACAAACAACTTACTTACACAAGGGTCTTCATTTCTACATGTCTATACCATTTTCCAAACTTGTTAAATACTTGTATCACAACCAAGTATATGTATTTATTCTACTAGTACCTTCCATTCTTGTTTAAAAACATATAAAATTTTATGAAAAAAAATGAATTATATGTGTAGTTGATAAATTAAATAGTTGGGGATGATATGTAAGCCCACTTTCGTGTGGCATTGATATTGGCGTATAAGTTCGCATGTGTGTGACATTTATGGTAGAATCTACATATGTGTGGAGCGCATAATAAAAATGTGAAAAAAATAAGTGTGTTGAGATAAGTGGTTGATTGATATTAGGAGAAATGTTCACACTACATGTATATATTGGATCCTATGTCATAGTTGCTTAAATGATTGTGGAATATGTGCAGAATATATGTGATGGACTTTGAGTCCTAAAGAATGAAATTCGAATAACATTTGCGTTTTGATAGATGCCTTAGGATAATTTGATTATCCTTAATGAATTTGTGAAGTAAGTATATTCTAATATACGTAATAAATCATTTGAGTATTGATAAATGGAAATGGATATGGAAACTAAATCATTTTGAACCCAAGACACTAACAAAGGCACTAGCTTGTTGTTTGAAGGAAGTGGTGGGTTGGTGGCTAGGCATGTGCCTTACGTATACCTTATATATAAAATTTCTTTGATGCAACGAGAAAGTGTCGGTGTATAGACTTGGGCAAAGGATGAAGTTGGGTGAGAAAGTAGATTTTAAACATTTTGGCATGAATGCCTTAAGGAGAATAAAAATTGGCATTGACAAATTGTCATTGACAAATTGTCATTGATTTAAGTTGAATGATTTAAGCATGATATTAAGAGTTTTGACATGCAATGTTAAAGGTTTTTGTCACACCCCGAGCCGGCGGGACGGATTGACTTTCCCGCCGGGCGGAAGGTTCCCGGGGCGCGATATCGTGAGTGATAATCGTGATGATCAGATTGTCTACATAGCATCAACATTGAGAATAACTAAAGCACAATAACATTAAACTAGGATTACAAAGTTAAATTACAGATGTCAATGTTTGATAATTTAACTAAGTAAACCTATCAAAAGAATCAAATGTTTACTATCTTGTATCTGTACAAGATATCAAAATAGATTCACAACGTTCATCAAAATATGTGTTTTTCCAAAATCCACTAGGTCCTCTAACTAGACATCCTAGTATGCAATCCTGAGCCTTAGCTTAATCCTGTACGTCACCTGAGACAACATGTAAGAAAACAAAGTCAACACAAAGGTTGGTGAGTTCATATAGTTTAGTATTTGAAAAATAGCTTTTGCAAACCTTTTTCGGTAACAACCTTAACCTCATTAACTTCACATGTAATATCCAGATCGGTATGTTTATATATAGGGCATACGAAAGGGTCGAGCCTACAACCCGCCTAGACGCCATCCCACCACATACTAATCCACATATGACACTGTTGTTAATGATAATTAAGCGTTTTACCTACCATCCAATTCCATCATAGTTTCAAGCATCCAGTTTAGAAGTTTAAGATATTTATCCAATAGCATTCACAAACCCTTTTCGGTAACAACCTTAATCTCATTAACATCACGTGTAATATCAAATTCGGTATGCTTATATATAGGGCATATGTAGGGTCGAACTTACCGCCCGCCCAGCCAACATCCCACCACATACTAAATCACATATGACATTGTTGTTAATGATAATCAAGCGTCTTACCTACCATCCAATCCCATCATTGTTTTGAGTGTCAAGTTTTGAGAGTTACCATTATGGACAGCTGAACACCCTAAGGAATTCAGTATCCATCCATAACGGAACTAAATAGGACTCGCGACATCGGTATTTTGATAGAGGAGTCTTCAAGATAACACAAAGTCAACTAGAAGAGACCAAAAATCATCCTAGTCACTCGTCACAACCATGGGTGAATCAAGAAGAACAATGAATGACTAGTAGGGCTTGACCAATGTCAAGACGCGGCGGCCAATCAGTCTGTCTTACATGATTCTAACAACGAAGAACACTGATGACTAGTAGGGCTTGACCAATGTCAAGATGCGGTGGCCAATCAGTCTGTCTTACGATGTCCGATAGCTTAAGCATACAAGTTTACAGCATTCACATAGTCTTACTGATGACTAGTAGGGGTTGACACTTACGTCAACGCGCGGTGTTCAATCAGCATGTAGTCTTAGCATTTCAAGTATTTCGAGCGTACAAGTGTTTATAACATTTCAAGCATATAAGTCTTTATAGCATTTTGAGCAAGTAAGTCTTTCTGAGTTTAAGTTTTCAAGCTTACATAAGTATGGTTTTCGAAAGCATTTCTAGTTTTAGTATTTGTCTTTCTTGTGCATTTAAAAGCTTCAAGAGTTTTAAGCAAATAAGTATAAGTGTTCCCAGCATTAGCATTAAGGTTAAGAGTATAAGATATTAACTTTTAAAAAAAAGGGTATGAAGTATTGGCAATTAGAGTAAGTGTATACAGTATTAGCCTTTAGAACTAGTGTGTCAAGTATTAGCATTTAGCATGTAATCGTAGCTTGTAGCATTTAGCATATAGTATTAGCACATAGTTTGAGCATATAGTTCATAGCATTCGCATTAGCATATAGTTTAGCATGTAGATTGTAGCATGATCAGTAGTATGTAGTGTGAGCATATAGTTTATAGCCTTAGCACACAGTTTGAAGTCTTAGCTTTTAGTTTTCAGAATAATAGTAACAAGCTTAAGCATTAGTATTAGCATCATAAATAAGTGTAAAAGCATTTTTAAAACATTTCACTACTGGTTTAAAATGTTTAACATGCTTCTCAGTCTCGAAATAAAAACAAATATGTTTGAAAAGGGACAAATGAACTCACCTTGTGTTTGAAGTGGTTGACTTAGTTTAAACTAGACTGCACGCGCTCGTTAGAGTATTTGTTGTTGTGTTTAGGATCCTGTATTGATTTCGCGTTGTTTGTAGCTTGTAAGTATAAGTTGTGTGTACTTGGGTGTGTGTATAAGAGTGTGTGTGTGTTAGCCATAAAGTTGGCTAACACTTGGGAGTCTCGGTCATTGTTCAGCCCCGTAAGTCCTCCTTGTAAAACTTGATTACATTTTTACGTAACTATTAATTATATTGTATAGTCTACTAGGTATCCTTGAATTAATTTGTTAATACCTTGGAATAAAACGTTCATTTGCTCTCTACATGTACTTTAGCCGAGATTTCGCCACCTTTGTAATAAAATAGAATTTATGTATGTATAAATATAATTCCACGCATGTTATTTAAGATTTACTAGTTTGTGTGTTAGGTTATCTCATTTCTCATGTGGGCCGAATGGATAATATTGTTGGGCCGAATCAAGAAATCCTTGGGCCGTTTAAGGCTACGTGTTGGCCAAGTATTATGTACATGGGCCGGTTAGTTGCATGGGCTACCTCAAATGGAAATATGGGCCGTAGAGGTTGTGTGGGCCGAGTAGGTGTATTGGGCCGATTAAACCGCACGGACCGAAAGTGTGACATCGGGCGAAGGATTGTTGCTGGGCTAGATGGGTTATCCAGGTCGAGAGTCTAAGGCCCAACGAGTGGAGGTGTCTTTCTGGCCCAACTGAATCAAGAGGGTGGCCGCATAAGGCTTGGCTTAGCCCATTCAACGAGTTTAAAGCTAGGGTTCGGCTAAGGGTCTCCAAGTTCGAAGGCCATAGGTTCGTTGTATAAGGATATTTGAAACAGCCTAGGTTCGCTGCTCACGTTGAAGGTCTAAGTTGTGCAGGTTCGGCCATGTCCCAAAGGTTCGTGTGGTGTTAGGTTCGCAGCCCGTAGGAGGTTCGCTACTCAGGAAAGGTTCGGCTGGCCAAGCTTCACAGGTTCGGCCAGGCTAGAAGCTTCTGCAACCAAGGTTCGCCCCCTCACTGGTTCAGCTGATGAAGGTTCGCTGGACATGGGTTCGACCCTCAAGGTTCGCTCATCAAGGATTCTAGGTTCGCAACTTAGGAGGTTCGCCACATCTGGTAAGTTCTGCCACAGTAGGGTTCGGCCATTACCTGGCAGCCACAAGGTTCGGCCACAACAGGTTCGGTGATTGATGCATGGTTCGCCAGGTGGATGGGTTCGGCTGCTGGAAGGCTGGTTCATCCTAGGTTCGTGAGTGGCACACACACAGGTTCGTGGCATCATAAGTTCGCAACCCAGGTTCACAGGGGGTGAGGTTCGGCCGAGATACCCTGGTGCGAACCCTACTGCATCATCATCACCATCAAGCTTCTGCATGTTCCCGATTGTTTCCTCCTTCCTATAGGTTTGTTCTAGCCTACTTGGTGTTCAAATGAAGGTATAGAGTCGAGTAGAGCATGGTTTTACAACCGGTCATAGGTGTGGTCGAGCAAGAAGAAAGAAAACCCTATTTTTCGAACATTCAAGCTTCCATACCTCGAGTTTTAGTGGATGAATCCCCCGATCTGCTGTACTTTCTTGTAGAGGACGTTGCTAGCTACGTGTAGACACCAAGAACACCCAATTTCGTGATGAAATGAGCAAGATCCAAAGGTTTGAAGTGGAAAATGTTAGAGAGAGAGGGAAAAACGAGTTGGTGATTTTTAGAGAGAGAGTAAGAGTGAATTAAATGAGAAGAAGGCCTCATTTAGGGTTTATATACCCCGAGGGTGTTCGGGTTCGTTTTTGTTACGCGGTTCGTGTTTTCGTTGTGTTTCCGGAACGTAACGCGTATTTGTACGTATTGAAATAAAAACACTTTATTTTAATTATTTTAAAGGTGGTAATTCCTAGTAAATCTTCTAATTTGTTTTTCTTTTTTTTATTATCGTTCGCGTCGTTTTTCGTTTTCGTTTCGTCAGAACGCGTCACCATCGCGTATATTCGTTTGAATCGTCACCCGAATGAACACGACGTTGGTTTCACTTTCTGATTCTTGTTTTCTACTTTTCAGTCATCATTTCAGAACATTAAGCCTTTAGATTTATTCGTACAGATCGTCACCTATACGAATAATTCGTCGATTTTGTATTCTGTAACAACAACCGTTATGGTTTTGTTTTGTTTAACCTCGCATACGTTTATACATAATAGCATCAAATCAAGCATCTGTGCGTCAGTTCGGTGTTGTCTGATGTGTTTCTGACTGTTAAACCGTGAGATTTAATCGGGTTTTAGAAACAGTTGCATTATAGTTTTGTGTCAAGCATCACAATGTTAATAGCATTTAAGTACTTCACATAGTTCGTACTTGAATTACTGTGCAAGTTACTGCAGTTTACTGTTTCGGTAACGGTTCCGGCACTGATGTTACAGTTTTGTCAAAACTATTATAAATGGGGAGTTGTGACTATAAATATGTCACTATATTAATTGGTGAGCCTTTCTTGAAAAGGTTGTAAATATCACGTGTTTGTCATTGGTATGATTACTTGACATGGTTGATAGGTAGATTTGAGATAAATTATTGAATTGAAATTTCATGATAGAATTATTAGTTCATGGATGATTCACAAGTGGTGTGAACATTTATGATTACATATTAAGGTATATGTGTTACAATGTTTGAATGTATTGGGGTGGAGTGGGAAATGAATTTAAACATTTTGGCTTGAGTTCCTTAAGTCAAATAAAAGATTGTGGCAGTAAGTTGTTATTGATTAAAAGTTAAATGTTTTAGGCAATAGATGCCTTAAGTAAAATTGAATGTTTTGACACATGATGACATTAGACACCGGTAAATGTTTTGACATGAGTGTCATAAAGAAAAAGAACTTGTTATAATAAGCATATGATTGTGTAAGTTGCTTGCGCATTACTGGAATGTAATTGAAAGTATATAATAAGAATTTTTGCCAAATTCTTGATTTTGAAAGTCTTAAAGAACTTTTATGTTCTAACTTCATGTGTCAATATATAAGTTGAACTGACACATCGTTGAGTAAAAGGATGATGATCTAAATGATTTGTGTATTCCATATGTGATACTATAATCATGAGTTATAAAAGTGTATTTACATCGCGCGATGTAGGTTTAATGCCTTAATAGTCACCAGAGGAATACATATAGAATTGTCGATGGTTGTTTGATTGTTATATTGATGTTAACAACTATTTATGATACTATCAAATTAATAGTGCCTGTTAACATCATCCATATGACATTAAACTTTGAGGAATAGATAAATCATGTGCAGATAAAGAGACACAAATGAAAATGGTATGGAAATAGCAGAAGCAATTAAAGTTTTAACATGATTATGTGTTAGATACTTTGGTATAAAGATTTGAGAAATATGACCTTGAAGAGTTGAAATATTGTTTGACGTGTCTATATAAGACACATAGTAGTAGAACAAATAATAATCCTTGTGGAAAACGAGATTAAAATTTGAAATGGGTACGATAGGTTTTTTCAATTATAAAGCGGTTTCGAGGACGAAACCTATTCTAAGGAGGGGATAATTTGTAACGACCCATTTCGCGATTTATTTTATTTTAGTTGATCGAGATGTTATTTTGAAGTTATATGTTATTTAACTCTTTTATTAGTAAATGTGTTAACTTGGTTGAGTTAATTGTAAACTAGTTAAGAGTTTAATTATTAAACTAAGCTAGTTAATCTAGTTAAATTTAACTAGAACTTGAGTGGCTAAAATTGACAATTGTTAATAATGCAAATAGAAGAGTGTCAAACATACACATACTTGGTCAAAATAATAAAAAGGGGTTGTCTGGTATGTGTGTGTGGGAGACGTGAAGAACAAGAGGAAGAAGGGAGAAATCCCAAAATTTCAATTTCTTGCTCCAAATCTTACTGATGTTGAGTTGAATCTTGAATGCAAACACATCAACCATCCCCTCTTGAATCATACAGCATGTAGGTAAGTGATTCTTTCATTTTTTTTGTTGAGAAATTCGTGGGTCACCATGTGTATAGATGAGTTGGTGTAAAAACCCAAAAATGGGTTGTTTATGAGTGTTAAATAATAAGGGGTTCATGTAGATTAATATGAAATCACCTCTTTTGATGTTGGATGATGATGCATTATGGTTAATTAGTGGATTTTAGATGATAACACCAAGTTTAAAAAATCACATGCACACCAAGTGCTTGTTTAAATGTTTGTATGAATTGAAAGAAAAGTGCAGATTGGAATTATTTTGATTTCTGCATTGTTTTAGAAAAATCATATAAAATCAAACGTACCTCCGATTGAGGCGTATTTTATATGGCTGGAAAGATATTTGAAAGTACTACAATTTGTCTTTGAAATTCATAAACTGATTCGGGTTGTAAGGGAGTCAAAATGATCGATTTTTATAGCATGACAGAAAGTTCAGCTTGCTGGTTGAAAATTAATTTTGTTGTTGTGCTGATTTTTGAAAAATCATATAAAATCAATCGATAATCGGTTTGAGTCATATAATATGTCATTGGAAATCTCTTTGAGTCTACTACAATCTACATTTGAACATTAAAGGCATAATAAGATCATACGTTGGTCAAATTTGGCATTTACAGCAGCAACTCAGAAAGTTGCTGCACTTAATGGTGACTTTTCTAAAATGTGATAAAAATTTAGAAAGTGAGTAGATATGTTTTTAAACAAGAATGGAAAGTACTAGTAGAATAAATACACATACTTGGTTGTGATACAAAGTATTTAATAAGTTCGGAAAATGGGTAAGACAAATATTTACACTAACGGGTCAAAAATGGGAATTTGGGATAGACATGTAGAAATGAAGACCCTTGTGTAAGTAAGTTGTTTGTTTGACTTTGGAAGTCTAAATGGTGTGTGTGCCATATTAGTTGTATAGGAAAGTAAATTGGGAGTGCAACTCATAGACTCAAAAAGGAGTTACATGGAGTTTTCCTACGGTCCAAGGTGAGTTACCTACTCACTAATATGCAACCATAAGACATATTAGTGTTTATGTGTTATATGATTATGTTTGTTGTAACTACTTGTAATTGACTTGTAGTAATTGTGATAAATTGACCATATGGGTCATAAAATGTTGAAGATATGAATATGAAACCACATGGGGGTGGTATGTAACTACTTGATAGATGTCTTGTAGTATTGGATGAATGCTTTGTGATAAATGCATAAGTTGAAAGGTGTTATTAAAAGTTAATTGATACGTGTCATAGAAAATGATGACAATCCACATTGTGTGGAAGAATATGAATATAAAATCACATGGGGTGGTATTTAAGTACTTGATAGATGTCTTGTATTATTGGATGAATGTTATGTGCTAGATGAATAAGTTGAAAAGTGTTATTAAATGATAATTTATAATTGACACTATAAAATGGTGATAATCCACATTGTGTGGAAGTATATGAATATGAAACCACATGAGGTGGTATTTGGATTGTTAAATCAACTATTGGATGTAACAATTTGAGTTTTGTTGAAATTGGTTAATGTTATGATATAATTGCATAACTAATGAAAGTGTCATTATATGTTTAGAATAACTGACACAGATAATTGGAGACGATTCACATTCGTGTGAAACTAATGTAAGACCATGATAAATGGCATTTTGGTGATGATCCACATTCGTGTGGAGAAACATGTAAGTCCATAGTAAAATGACATTGGGGTTTAACATGAAAGTCTATAATGAAATGGCATTAGTGTTTGTCATGTAAGACCATAGTTAAATGGTGTTGGAATTTTTCATTTAAGTCCACATTGATGTGGCATTGAGGGTAATCCACATATAGGTGGTATGAAAATGGTTAAGTCGATTGAATGGGTAAATTAGACCCATTAGTGATTATTTTGGTAATCAATTGTGATTGATTAGTTTGAAAATGATGAAATTATATTCATAAGATTTGATTAGAAATGGGATATATTAAGTTTTGAATGTATCTTAACACCCCGGAATGTTTAAAAATGGTTTTGGGTGATAAAAACGTTAAAAAGGTGAAAAAGTGCTGAAGGGGGCGTACTGTACGCCGGCCATAGTATGGTACGCCCAAAACATTCTGTTGTACGCTGGTGCTATGGCGTATCGTACGCCGGGGCAGCAGTACCATACGCCGGGCAGTGTAACTTTTCCGGATTTCGATTTCTTTTATAGAATTAATTCCGGAAATCGATGGGGTTAACTCACTTAGTTCTTATGAATAACACTTGATTAATTGTGGTGTTTTCAGGTCAAAAAGAAGGCTCGGCTATGATTCAAAGGGAGCGGACGGTAAATGGGGATCGAACCAAGCTTTCGTAAAGTTTAAGTAAAAATGGCTTGGTGGTAATTAAATGGATAATTTTGACCCGTTAATGAATAATTGGAAATCAATTATGATTGAATACTTTGATAATGATGAGATTATAATCTTAGATATGATTATAAATGTGGTATAATGAAGTTTAAATGTATTTTAATAACCCGGAATGTTAGAAATTTTTTTGGGTGATTAAAACGCAAAAAAGGTGAAAAATTGCTGAAAGGGGCATACAGTACGCTGCAAGGGACGTACTGTATGCCGGCCACTGTATGGTACGCCCAAACCATTCTGTTGTATGCTGGTGCTCTCAGGTACCATATGTCGGGGCTGTAGTACCATACGCCGGGCAGTGTAATTTTTCCGGATTTCGATTTCTTTTATAGACTTGATTCCGGAAATCGTTGGGGTTAACTCACTTAGTCCTTTTGGACTAACACTTGATTGTTTGTGGTTGTTTCAGGTCAAAAGTAGGTTCGGCTACGATTTGGAGTGATCAGACGATTAAAAAGGATCAAACCATGTTTTTGTAAAGATAAAGCAAATGGGTTGTGATTTTGAAACGTTTTTAACATATTTGACAGGTTTTGTAAATGATGAACACATTTAGTTAGACATGTTAATGCGTTAAAAGAATTTGAGGTGAATTGTAAAGGTTTTAAACTTGAAAAATCTGGGACCACTTTTGTAAATTCCGCAATCTTTTTAAAAGTTATGTTTTGAGAATCTGGGTGTCACAAGTTGGTACCAACTTGTGACACACCAATTCTCAAAACATAACATTTAACATCATTGCGGAATTTACAAAATTTAGGTCCCAGATTCTTCGGTTTTAAAACCATTACAATTCAACCAAAATCATTTAACGCTCTAACATGTCAAACTAGACTTTTTTATAGCACTTACAAAACACTACTATGCGTTAAAATAGTAGTTATCAAAATTACAACCCATTTGCTTTATCTTTGCAAAAACATGGTTCGATCCCTTTAACCGTCTGATCACTCCAAATCGTAGCCGAACCTACTTTTGACCTGAAACAACCACAAACAATCAAGTGTTAGTCCAAAAGAACTAAGTGAGTTAACCCCAACGATTTCCGGTATCTATTCTATAAAAGAAATCGAAATCTGGAAAAATTACACTGCTCGGCGTATGGTACTACAGCCCTAGCGTACTGTACGCAAGAGCACCAGCGTACAACAGAATGGTTTGGGCGTACCATACTATGGCCGGCGTACTGTACGCCCCCTACAACAAATTTCCACTTTTTCGTATTTTAAGCACCCAAAACCATTTCTCGGGTATTAAAATACATTTCAAACCCCATATATCACATTTATAATCATTTTTAATATCATAATTTCAACATTATCAACATACTTAATCATAATTTATTGCCAATTATTTCTTAACGGGTCAAAATTACCCATTTAATTTTCACCAAACGATTTTCTTCCACACGAATATGGATCCTTGTTAGTACATTTGTAATAGATTGCTTATCAAAACATGTAAATTATAGAAAGTTAGTTGAGGTTTGGCTGAGGTTCGTCTGGCCCACGAACCTTAGCAGGTTCAGCGAACCTAGTAGGTTTGGCTGTCTAGGTTCGTCCAGCGAACCTCAAGGTTCGGCTGGCGAACCTAATGGTTCGGCTAGACTAGGTTTGGCTGACAGTTTGTATATATTGTAGGTTTGTCTGATTTTGTCATAACTCTTGGAAACTTTCTGTGTATTTTCTCTGTGTGAGATTTCTCTGTGTGAGATGATATTTCATTGTAATCAGTTCAGATTGATTAATGAAATGGAGATGATTATTGAAATGCTTGTTCTTCTTTGATTCATATAAATCAAATATTGATTCCGCATATATTTGATTGTTAATAGGATTCCGTTGTACGATCAAGATCAATATCAGTAGATCAACAGTGGTATCAGAGCTTTGGTGGAGTTCTATACAAGATTTTCAAGATCTACAAGCATTTGGAGTTATAAAAGATCAAGAAATGGATCAAAATTCTAGTTTTCTTTGTGTTTGATTGCCGTTTTGAGTGTAATCTCATCATCTATTGCTGTGGAACATTAAAATTAAAAGATTTGTGGTGCAAATTGGGGATTTTTAAGGATTTTCTTCAAATTTGGAAGGTTTCCCTCCAAAATTTTGAATTTTGAAGAACAGGTTCGTGAGCCGAACCTGTGAGTGGCTGAAGCAAGAGTTTCGCTGTTAATGAGATTTTTCTGAGGTTCGTTTGGAGATTTTGAAGAGGTTAGTTGAAGGTTTTCTTCAGAGGTTCGTTTGTCTCAAGGTTCATGAGATCAGGTTTGTCTCAAGGTTCATGAGATCAGGTTTGTCTCAAGGTTCGTGAGATCAGGTTTGTCTCAAGGTTCGTGAGATCAGGTTTGTTTCAAGGTTCGTTGCATTAGGTTCAAGAGATAAAGGTTTGTCTCATGTTCGTGACTTGAGGTTCGTTCAGGTCAAGGATTGTTGGAGGTTCGCCTGGTAGTAAGGTTCGTGAAGTGAATTTGTCATCAGAGGTTCGCTGGATTAAAAAAATTCAAAACCATGGCTGAGATGTTTGATGCTGTAGCTAGTCAGCATTCTAAGATACATAGCATTCTGATTAGTGAAATTGAGGTTGGAAGTACAAACAAAGTTCCAAAGTTACTTGATTTGACAGATTACGAGAACTGGAAAGGAAGGTTTGAAACACATTTAAATGGAACTGACACTAATCTGTGGGAAAGGGTTTTATCACCTTATGAAAGACCTAATGTGGTGGGGACAGATTTGGATCAAATCCTTGAGAGGTTGGATGTTGATCAACGAAAGAAATACGATTCTGAGAAGAAAGCTTACTGGATGCTAAGCCAAGCAATTCCTAATCAGATACTTCATCAATTTGATGAACACAAAACCTCATATGGTTTGTGGAATGCTTTGAAAACAAGGATTGAGGGAAATATCAAGTTAAAGAAGATGAAAGCCACTGATATACGCAAAGAGTTTGAGAACTTCAATTTTATTGGCAATGAGAGTCTTGAAGCCTTAATAACAAGATATCGGCATTTATTGACTGAAGTCAGGAAGTGTGGAGTTGAATACACTGAAGAGGAAAAGATAGATTGCTTTGCAGATGCGTTGCCTGAAAAGTGGAATTTATTGGTGCTAATCCTGAGAGAAAATCTACCAGGAATGATTTTGGTGGAATTTATTCAAAAGCTAGAAGAACAGGAGATGAAGGATAAGAGAAAAGCAAGAAGAGTGAATGTTACTCAAGTTCCTTCTTTATACGGTGCATCTGTGGTTACACCACCTGTTTCTTCTGCAAAGATTCAGACATCATTTGTTTCTAGTACTTCTGATAGTTTTCCTGCACCTTCTGCATCTGCGAGTTCTAGTTCATCTTATTCTATGATAGAGAAGAAGTCTGACTAAACAACAACTCCTGTTCAGCTGAATACAACAAATCTGGGGAAAGTAACTGTAGAGGCTGTTCGGGATCATATGTCAATTTTTTCATGTGTAGTCAGTGCTTATGATGAACAAATTGCAGGAAAGATTGGAAACTCAAATCTTACATTTGAAGATTATGAGCAAATTGATGATGATGAGATGGAGTTGATTGACACTCAATGGGCATTGGCAAGTGTGATCAGAAGAATCAATAGATATGAAAAGAAAACTGGGAAGAGATTTACTTTTGATCGAAACACCAAGTTTGGATTTAATCCAAAGACTACTCAGTGTTACAATTGTGGTGACTTAGGACATTTTGCTAGAGAATGAAAAAATCCGAAGAAGCAAGGAAATTTAAACCCTTTCAAACCAAAAGAAGCTTATCAGAAGAAGAAAGAAAAGTCTGAAGAGTCATCGAAAGCTTTAGTGAGTCAAGCTGATGAAGGTTATGATTGGGGAAAGCAATATGATGAGTTGATGGGTGCTTTTATGGCTTCTTTGGATGAAGACTCAGGCAAAGGCAAAGAGAAGGTTAATGAGGTACAAGATAATCTGTTAGAGATCATTGATAAATTGAAAGAGTTGAATGCTCAGTTAACTGCTGAACTGGTAGAGTGCACAGAAGCTAACAAGAAGCTTATTTCCAGAGAAAAAGCTTTTGACAAAAAGATAATTGATTTAGGAAAAGAAAATGAAGAGTTGAAAATCAAAGTTTTACAAAATAATCATGCAGTTTCTGTGCATCTCGAATCAGTGCAAAAGCTGAAAGTTGATTTATCAGCAGCAAAAGCTGAAGCTAAAATGAAGAGCAAGCTTAAAAATTATCAAAATTCTCAGTATGTCATCAATTACTTTGCTGCCATGCAAAGATCATCGAATGATACTACTGGATTAGGTTTTCATGCGGTACCACCTCCTCCCAGCTATGTTCCAAGACCACAAATTGATCCGAATTTGGAAGTTCATCCTGTCTCTTTAGATAAACATGGGTCTGAACATGTTGTTGCAAGTGTTGGAGGATCATCATATGATGAAATTGTGTCTCTTGATAGTGACGCTCCTATTATTGAAGACATCACTGAATCAGAATATTCACCTGATATTTTGAGACAGAATGGTTATCAAAACTGGTGATAAAAAGAGTCTGAAGTTTCAGAAGTCAAAAGTTGAGATGAAACCAGTTGAGAAGATGGTGATTAAACCAAATCTAGTTTCCAAACCAGTGATGAAAACTAAAACAACTACTACTCTCAAACCGATTGTGTATGTAAAGTCATCTACTACACATCAAGGAGAGTCTAGTGGTATTTTTCAAAAGCATAATGTGATTTCTAAAAATATTGACAAAGTGGATTTTTTCTTTGATAAGTTTGGAGTTGGACATAAAGACAAATCAAAGAATTTTCAAAATAAAATGACTAATTCAAAGATAAAATCAACTGGTTTGAGAAACAGATTTTCATCTGCAAAGGTTGCTTCTAAACCTTTCAGTTCATCAAAGTATTATGATGAACCAAAACCAAAGAATCATCTGAAAGATAAAAAATGTTACCATTGTGGTAAATTTGGTCGTCTGATTGCTGATTGTGATTTGGATTTCAGTTCCACTGATTGTAGTAGCTTTAGGTCCTTTTCACCAAGAGAAACACGAAAGTTGGGTGTTTGGCATCTAGTTGATTTGCCAAAAGGCGAGAAGAAAATTGGCACTAGATAGGTGTTAAGATGCAAACGAGATGACCGAGGCGTAATTATTCGCAACAAAGCTCATTTAGTGGTTCAATGTTTCAAACAAGTTGAAGGAATTGATTACGATGAAGTGTTTGCACCTGTGGCGCGGCTAGAAGCAATCAGACTTTTTCTAGCTTTTGCTGCTCACAAGAAATTCAAAGTTTTTCAGTTGGATGTCAAGTCTGCATTTCTGTATGGTTCTTTGAAGGAAACAGTGTATGTTTGTCAGCCACCGGGCTTTGAGGATCCTATCCACCAGGATCAGGTTTACCTCTTGGACAAAGCACTGTATGGTCTACATCAGGCTCCGCGTGCCTGGTATGAGACGTTATCGACTCACCTTATTGAACACGGGTTCAATAGGGGTCAGATTGACAAAACTTTGTTTTATCGGGAAAAGGGCAAGGATATTATTCTTGTTCAGATCTATGTAGATGATATTATCTTTGGATCTACCGATGAACAAATATGTTTGGAGTTTAAAGAGGTGATGATTGCGAAATTTGAGATGAGTGCAATGTCAGACATCAAATTTTTTTCTGGGATTACAAATTGATCAAACTGATGATGGAATTTTCATTCATCAGACAAAATATATTCAAGATGTGCTAAAACGGTTTAGCGTGCTTGACTAAAAACCAATTTCCACGCCCATTCAGCCTAATCACGGGATTGAGCCTGATATTAAGGGGGAGATAATTAATCATACTCTTTATCGTGGAATTATTGGTAGTTTGATGTATCTGACTGCCTCAAGACCAGATATTGTATTGGCTACCAGTATCTGTGCTCGATATCAATCAAAACCCAAAGTGTCACATCTGATTGCAGTCAAGAGAATTCTTCGTTATGTAATGGGTACACCAGACACCGGTCTGTGGTATCCTAAGGATGATAACTTTTCCTTCAATTCCTACAGTGACTCCGACTATGGAGGATGTAAGACATATGCGAAATCCACAACTGGAGGTGCACAATTTTTGGGGGAGCGTTTAGTTTCTTGACAGCGTAAAAAAATCTGTTGCTACTTCAACATGTGAGGCTGAGTATGTAGCAGCTGCCAGTTGTTGTTCACAAGTGTTGTGGATACAACAACAGATGAGAGACTATGGTTTGAATTTTCTGACAACCCCAATTCATGTTGATAACGAGGCTGCTATTGCTATCACAAAGAATCCTGTGTATCATTCACGTTCTAAACACATTGATATTAGGTTTCATTTCATACGCGATTACTATGAAAAGAAACTTATTGATGTGGTGAAGATACATACAAATGAGCAAAGAGCAGACCTTCTCACCAAGGCCGTTGATAAAAATCGTTTTGAGTATTTACTCAAATTAAATGGCATTTAGGTTATGGGTGAGGTAATATAAAATCAATTTCCTTCATTATCAATTTTTATTGAATTAACTTCAGCTATTTTAATTGTTTTGTTTGTTTTGTGTTTTAGTTTTTAGGGGGAGAAAATTTTGAAAAACTCAAAAACATTTGAAAAATCAAAAACACAAAAACATTTAAAAAAATTAAAATTATGAGATATTGATTCGACTAAATGAGAAATGATAGTACATCGTAGCCGTTGAACACACATCTGTATCATTCTATAACAAAAACATAAAGAGCAGTTACAATTACTTAGTATGATATGTTGGACAAAGCACTGTATGGTCTACATCAGGCTCCGCGTGCCTGGTATGAGACGTTATCGACTCACCTTATTGAACACGGGTTCAATAGGGGTCAGATTGACTAAACTTTGTTTTATCGGGAAAAGGGCAAGGATATTATTCTTGTTCAGATCTATGTAGATGATATTATCTTTGAATCTACCGATGAACAAATGTGTTTGGAGTTTAAAGAGGTGATGATTGCGAAATTTGAGATGAGTGCAATGTCAGACATCAAATTTTTTTCTGGGATTACAAATTGATCAAACTGATGATGGAATTTTCATTCATCAGACAAAATATATTCAAGATGTGCTAAAACGGTTTAGCGTGCTTGACTAAAAACCAATTTCCACGCCCATTCAGCCTAATCACGGGATTGAGCCTGATATTAAGGGGGAGATAATTAATCCTACTCTTTATCGTGGAATTATTGGTAGTTTGATGTATCTGACTGCCTCAAGACCAGATATTTTATTGGCTACAAGTATCTGTGCTCGATATCAATCAAAACCCAAAGAGTCACATCTGATTGCAGTCAAGAGAATTCTTCGTTATGTAATGGGTACACCAGACACCGGTCTGTGGTATCCTAAGGATGATAACTTTTCCTTCAATTCCTACAGTGACTCCGACTATGGAGGATGTAAGACAGATGCGAAATCCACAACTGGAGGTGCACAATTTTTGGGGGAGCGTTTAGTTTCTTGACAGCGTAAAAAACAAACATCTGTTGCTACTTCAACATGTGAGGCTGAGTATGTAGCAGCTGCCAGTTGTTGTTCACAAGTGTTGTGGATACAACAACAGATGAGAGACTATGGTTTGAATTTTCTGACAACCCCAATTCATGTTGATAACGAGGCTGCTGTTGCTGTGACAAAGAATCCTGTGTATCATTCACGTTCTAAACACATTGATATTAGGTTTCATTTCATACGCGAGTGCTATGAAAAGAAATTATTGATGTGGTGAAGATACATACAAATGAGCAAAGAGCAGACCTTCTCACCAAGGCCGTTGATAAAAATCGTTTTGAGTATTTACTCAAATTAAATAGCATTTAGGTTATGGGTGAGGTAATATAAAATCAATTTCCTTCATTATCAATTTTTATTGAATTAACTTCAGCTATTTTAATTGTTTTGTTTGTTTTGTGTTTTAGTTTTTATGGGGAGAAAATTTTGAAAAACTCAAAAACATTTGAAAAATCAAAAACGCAAAAACATTTAAAAAAATTAAAATTCTGAGAAATTGATTCGACTAAATGAGAAATGATAGTACATTGTAGCAGTTGAAAGCACATCTGTATCAATCTATAACAAAAACATAAAGAGCAGTTACAATTACTTAGTATGATATGTTGGACAAAGCACTGTATGGTCTACATCAGGCTCCGCGTGCCTGGTATGAGACGTTATCGACTCACCTTATTGAACACGGGTTCAATAGGGGTCAGATTGACAAAACTTTGTTTTATCGGAAAAGGGCAAGGATATTATTCTTGTTCAGATCTATGTAGATGATATTATCTTTGGATCTACCGATGAACAAATGTGTTTGGAGTTTAAAGAGGTGATGATTGCGAAATTTGAGATGAGTGCAATGTCAGACATCAAATTTTTTTCTGGGATTACAAATTGATCATACTGATGATGGAATTTTCATTCATCAGACAAAATATATTCAAGATGTGCTAAAACGGTTTAGCGTGCTTGACTAAAAACCAATTTCCACGCCCATTCAGCCTAATCACGGGATTGAGCCTGATATTAAGGGGGAGATAATTAATCCTACTCTTTATCGTGGAATTATTGGTAGTTTGATGTATCTGACTGCCTCAAGACCAGATATTTTATTGGCTACAAGTATCTGTGCTCGATATCAATCAAAACCCAAAGAGTCACATCTGATTGCAGTCAAGAGAATTCGTCGTTATCTAAAGGGTACACCAGACACCGGTCTGTGGTATCCTAAGGATGATAACTTTTCCTTCAATTCCTACAGTGACTCCGACTATGGAGGATGTAAGACAGATGCGAAATCCACAACTGGAGGTGCACAATTTTTGGGGGAGCGTTTAGTTTCTTGACAGCGTAAAAAACAAACATCTGTTGCTACTTCAACATGTGAGGCTGAGTATGTAGCAGCTGCCAGTTGTTGTTCACAAGTGTTGTGGATACAACAACAGATGAGAGACTATGGTTTGAATTTTCTGACAACCCCAATTCATGTTGATAACGAGGCTGCTGTTGCTGTGACAAAGAATCCTGTGTATCATTCACGTTCTAAACACATTGATATTAGGTTTCATTTCATACGCGACTGCTATGAAAAGAAACTTATTGATGTGGTGAAGATACATACAAATGAGCAAAGAGCAGACCTTCTCACCAAGGCCGTTGATAAAAATCGTTTTGAGTATTTACTCAAATTAAATGGCATTTAGGTTATGGGTGAGGTAATATAAAATCAATTTCCTTCATTATCAATTTTTATTGAATTAACTTCAGCTATTTTAATTGTTTTGTTTGTTTTGTGTTTTAGTTTTGAGGGGGAGAAAATCTTGAAAAACTCAAAAACATTTGAAAAATCAAAAACACAAAAACATTTAAAAAAATTAAAATTTTGAGAAATTGATTCGACTAAATGAGAAATGATAGTACATTGTAGCAGTTGAACACACATCTGTATCATTCTATAATAAAAACATAAAGAGCAGTTACAATTACTTAGTATGATATGTTGGACAAAGCACTGTATGGTCTACATCAGGCTCCGCGTGCCTGGTATGAGACGTTATCGACTCACCTTATTGAACACGGGTTCAATAGGGGTCAGATTGACAAAACTTTGTTTTATCCGGAAAAGGGAAAGGATATTTTTCTTGTTCAGATCTATGTAGATGATATTATCTTTGGATCTACCGATGAGCAAATGTGTTTGGAGTTTAAAGAGGTGATGATTGCGAAATTTGAGATGAGTGCAATGTCAGACATGAAATTTTTTTCTGGGATTACAAATTGATCAAACTGATGATGGAATTTCATTCATCAGACAAAATATATTCAAAATGTGCTAAAACGGATTAGCGTGCTTGACTAAGAACCAATTTCCACGCCCATTAAGCCTAATCACGAGATTGAGCCTGATATTAAGGGGGAGATAATTAATCCTACTCTTTATCGTGGAATTATTGGTAGTTTGATGTATCTGACTGCCTCTAGACCAAATATAGTATTGGCTACAAGTATCTGTGCTCGATATCAATCAAAACCCAAAGTGTCACATCTGATTGCAGTCAAGAGAATTCTTCGTTATCTTAAGGGTACACCAGACACCGGTCTGTGGTATCCTAAGGATGATAACTTTTCCTTCAATTCCTACAGTGACTCCGACTATGGAGGATGTAAGACAGATGCGAAATCCACAACTGGAGGTGCACAATTTTTGGGGGAGCGTTTAGTTTCTTGACAGCGTAAAAAACAAACATCTGTTGCTACTTCAACATGTGAGGCTGAGTATGTAGCAGCTGCCAGTTGTTGTTCACAAGTGTTGTGGATACAACAACAGATGAGAGACTATGGTTTGAATTTTCTGACAACCCCAATTCATGTTGATAACGAGGCTGCTATAGCTATCACAAATAATCCTGTGTATCATTCACGTTCTAAACACATTGATATTAGGTTTCATTTCATACGCGATTGCTATGAAAAGAAATTATTGATGTGGTGAAGATACATACAAATGAGCAAAGAGCAGACCTTCTCACCAAGGCCGTTGATAAAAATCGTTTTGAGTATTTACTCAAATTAAATGGCATTTAGGTTATGGGTGAGGTAATATAAAATCAATTTCCTTCATTATCAATTTTTATTGAATTAACTTAACCTATTTTAATTGTTTTGTTTGTTTTGTATTTTAGTTTTTAGGGGGATAAAATTTTGAAAAACTCAAAAACATTTGAAAAATCAAAAATACAAAAACATTTAAAAAAATTAAAATTCTGAGAAATTGATTTGACTAAATGAGAAATGATAGTACATTGTAGCAGTTGAAAACACATCTGTATCATTCTAAAACAAAAACATAAAGAGCAGTTACAATTACTTAGTATGATATGTTGGACAAAGCACTGTATGGTCTACATCAGGCTTCGCGTGCCTGGTATGAGACATTATCGACTCACCTTATTGAACACGGGTTCAATAGGGGTCAGATTGACAAAACTTTGTTTTATCGGGAAAAGGGCAAGGATATTATTCTTGTTCAGATCTATGTAGATGATATTATCTTTGGATCTACCGATGAACAAATGTGTTTGGAGTTTAAAGAGGTGATGATTGCGAAATTTGAGATGAGTGCAATGTCAGACATCAAATTTTTTTCTGGGATTACAAATTGATCAAACTGATGATGGAATTTTCATTCATCAGACAAAATATATTCAAGATGTGCTAAAACGGTTTAGCGTGCTTGACTAAAAACCAATTTCCACGCCCATTCAGCCTAATCACGGGATTGAGCCTGATATTAAGGGGGAGATAATTAATCATACTCTTTATCGTGGAATTATTGGTAGTTTGATGTATCTGACTGCCTCAAGACCAGATATTGTATTGGCTACAAGTATCTGTGCTCGATATCAATCAAAACCCAAAGTGTCACATCTGATTGCAGTCAAGAGAATTCTTCGTTATGTAATGGGTACACCAGACACCGGTCTGTGGTATCCTAAGGATGATAACTTTTCCTTCAATTCCTACTGTGACTCCGACTATGGAGGATGTAAGACAGATGCGAAATCCACAACTGGAGGTGCACAATTTTTGGGGGAGCGTTTAGTTTCTTGACAGCGTAAAAAACAAACATCTGTTGCTACTTCAACATGTGAGGCTGAGTATGTAGCAGCTGCCAGTTGTTGTTCACAAGTGTTGTGGATACAACAACAGATGAGAGACTATGGTTTGAATTTTCTGACAACCCCAATTCATGTTGATAACGAGGCTGCTATTGCTATCACAAAGAATCCTGTGTATCATTCACGTTCTAAACACATTGATATTAGGTTTCATTTCATACGCGATTGCTATGAAAAGAAATTATTGATGTGGAGAAGATACATACAAATGAGCAAAGAGCAGACCTTCTCACCAAGGCCGTTGATAAAAATCGTTTTGAGTATTTACTCAAATTAAATAGCATTTAGGTTATGGGTGAGGTAATATAAAATCAATTTCCTTCATTATCAATTTTTATTGAATTAACTTCAGCTATTTTAATTGTTTTGTTTGTTTTGTGTTTTAGTTTTTATGGGGAGAAAATTTTAAAAAACTCAAAAACATTTGAAAAATCAAAAACGCAAAAACATTTAAAAAAATTAAAATTCTGAGAAATTGATTCGACTAAATGAGAAATGATAGTACATTGTAGCAGTTGAAAGCACATCTGTATCAATCTATAACAAAAACATAAAGAGCAGTTACAATTACTTAGTATGATATGTTGGACAAAGCACTGTATGGTCTACATCAGGCTCCGCGTGCCTGGTATGAGACGTTATCGACTCACCTTATTGAACACGGGTTCAATAGGGGTCAGATTGACAAAACTTTGTTTTATCGGGAAAAGGGCAAGGATATTATTCTTGTTCAGATCTATGTAGATGATATTATCTTTGGATCTACCGATGAACAAATGTGTTTGGAGTTTAAAGAGGTGATGATTGCGAAATTTGAGATGAGTGCAATGTCAGACATCAAATTTTTTTCTGGGATTACAAATTGATCAAACTGATGATGGAATTTTCATTCATCAGACAAAATATATTCAAGATGTGCTAAAACGGTTTAGCGTGCTTGACTAAAAACCAATTTCCACGCCCATTCAGCCTAATCACGGGATTGAGCCTGATATTAAGGGGGAGATAATTAATCCTACTCTTTATCGTGGAATTATTGGTAGTTTGATGTATCTGACTGCCTCAAGACCAGATATTTTATTGGCTACAAGTATCTATGCTCGATATCAATCAAAACCCAAAGAGTCACATCTGATTGCAGTCAAGAGAATTCTTCGTTATGTAATGGGTACACCAGACACCGGTCTGTGGTATCCTAAGGATGATAACTTTTCCTTCAATTCCTACAGTGACTCCGACTATGGAGGATGTAAGACAGATGCGAAATCCACAACTGGAGGTGCACAATTTTTGGGGGAGCGTTTAGTTTCTTGACAGCGTAAAAAACAAACATCTGTTGCTACTTCAACATGTGAGGCTGAGTATGTAGCAGCTGCCAGTTGTTGTTCACAAGTGTTGTGGATACAACAACAGATGAGAGACTATGGTTTGGATTTTCTGACAACCCCAATTCATGTTGATAACGAGGCTGCTGTTGCTGTGACAAAGAATCCTGTGTATCATTCACGTTCTAAACACATTGATATTAGGTTTCATTTCATACGCGACTGCTATGAAAAGAAACTTATTGATGTGGTGAAGATACATACAAATGAGCAAAGAGCAGACCTTCTCACCAAGGCCGTTGATAAAAATCGTTTTGAGTATTTACTCAAATTAAATGGCATTTAGGTTATGGGTGAGGTAATATAAAATCAATTTCCTTCATAATCAATTTTTATTGAATTAACTTCAGCTATTTTAATTGTTTTGTTTGTTTTGTGTTTTAGTTTTTAGGGGGAGAAAATTTTGAAAAACTCAAAAACATTTGAAAAATCAAAAACACAAAAACATTTAAAAAAATTAAAATTTTGAGAAATTGATTCGACTAAATGAGAAATGATAGTACATTGTAGCAGTTGAACACACATCTGTATCATTCTATAATAAAAACATAAAGAGCAGTTACAATTACTTAGTATGATATGTTGGACAAAGCACTGTATGGTCTACATCAGGCTCCGCGTGCCTGGTATGAGACGTTATCGACTCACCTTATTGAACACGGGTTCAATAGGGGTCAGATTGACAAAACTTTGTTTTATCCGGAAAAGGGAAAGGATATTTTTCTTGTTCAGATCTATGTAGATGATATTATCTTTGGATCTACCGATGAACAAATGTGTTTGTAGTTTAAAGAGGTGATGATTGCGAAATTTGAGATGAGTGCAATGTCAGACATCAAATTTTTTTCTGGGATTACAATTGATCAAACTGATGATGGAATTTTCATTCATCAGACAAAATATATTCAAGATGTGCTAAAACGGTTTAGCGTGCTTGACTAAAAACCAATTTCCACGCCCATTCAGCCTAATCACGGGATTGAGCCTGATATTAAGGGGGAGATAATTAATCCTACTCTTTATCGTGGAATTATTGGTAGTTTGATGTATCTGACTGCCTCAAGACCAGATATTGTATTGGCTACAAGTATCTGTGCTCGATATCAATCAAAACCCAAAGTGTCACATCTGATTGCAGTCAAGAGAATTCTTCGTTATCTAAAGGGTACACCAGACACCGGTCTGTGGTATCCTAAGGATGAAAACTTTTCCTTCAATTCCTACAGTGACTCCGACTATGGAGGATGTAAGACAGATGCGAAATCCACAACTGGAGGTGCACAATTTTTGGGGGAGCGTTTAGTTTCTTGACAGCGTAAAAAACAAACATCTGTTGCTACTTCAACATGTGAGGCTGAGTATGTAGCAGCTGCCAGTTGTTGTTCACAAGTGTTGTGGATACAACAACAGATGAGAGACTATGGTTTGAATTTTCTGACAACCCCAATTCATGTTGATAACGAGGGTGCTATCACAAAGAATCCTGTGTATCATTCACGTTCTAAACACATTGATATTAGGTTTCATTTCATACGCGATTGCTATGAAAAGAAATTATTGATGTGGTGAAGATACATACAAATGAGCAAAGAGCAGACCTTCTCACCAAGGCCGTTGATAAAAATCGTTTTGAGTATTTACTCAAATTAAATGGCATTTAGGTTATGGGTGAGGTAATATAAAATCAATTTCCTTCATTATCAATTTTTATTGAATTAACTTCAGCTATTTCAATTGTTTCGTTTGTTTTGTGTTTTAGTTTTCAGGGGGAGAAAATTTTGAAAAACTCAAAAACATTTGAAAAATCAAAAACACTAAAACATTTAAAAAAATTAAAATTCTGAGAAATTGGTTCGACTAAATGAGAAATGATAGTACATTGTAGCAGTTGAAAACACATCTGTATCATTCTATAACAAAAACATAAAGAGCAGTTACAATTACTTAGTATGATATGTTGGACAAAGCACTGTATGGTCTACATCAGGCTCCGCGTGCCTGGTATGAGACGTTATCGACTCACCTTATTGAACACGGGTTCAATAGGGGTCAGATTGACAAAACTTTGTTTTATCGGGAAAAGGGCAAGGATATTATTCTTGTTCAGATCTATGTAGATGATATTATCTTTGGATCTACCGATGAACAAATGTGTTTGGAGTTTAAAGAGGTGATGATTGCGAAATTTGAGATGAGTGCAATGTCAGACATCAAATTTTTTTCTGGGATTACAATTGATCAAACTGATGATGGAATTTTCATTCATCAGACAAAATATATTCAAGATGTGCTAAAACGGTTTAGCGTGCTTGACTAAAAACCAATTTCCACGCCCATTCAGCCTAATCACGGGATTGAGCCTGATATTAAGGGGGAGATAATTAATCCTACTCTTTATCGTGGAATTATTGGTAGTTTGATGTATCTGACTGCCTCAAGACCAGATATTGTATTGGCTACAAGTATCTGTGCTCGATATCAATCAAAACCCAAAGTGTCACATCTGATTGCAGTCAAGAGAATTCTTCGTTATCTAAAGGGTACACCAGACACCGGTCTGTGGTATCCTAAGGATGAAAACTTTTCCTTCAATTCCTACAGTGACTCCGACTATGGAGGATGTAAGACAGATGCGAAATCCACAACTGGAGGTGCACAATTTTTGGGGGAGCGTTTAGTTTCTTGACAGCGTAAAAAACAAACATCTGTTGCTACTTCAACATGTGAGGCTGAGTATGTAGCAGCTGCCAGTTGTTGTTCACAAGTGTTGTGGATACAACAACAGATGAGAGACTATGGTTTGAATTTTCTGACAACCCCAATTCATGTTGATAACGAGGCTGCTATCACAAAGAATCCTGTGTATCATTCACGTTCTAAACACATTGATATTAGGTTTCATTTCATACGCGATTGCTATGAAAAGAAATTATTGATGTGGTGAAGATACATACAAATGAGCAAAGAGCAGACCTTCTCACCAAGGCCGTTGATAAAAATCGTTTTGAGTATTTACTCAAATTAAATGGCATTTAGGTTATGGGTGAGGTAATATAAAATCAATTTCCTTCATTATCAATTTTTATTGAATTAACTTCAGCTATTTCAATTGTTTCGTTTGTTTTGTGTTTTAGTTTTCAGGGGGAGAAAATTTTGAAAAACTCAAAAACATTTGAAAAATCAAAAACACTAAAACATTTAAAAAAATTAAAATTCTGAGAAATTGGTTCGACTAAATGAGAAATGATAGTACATTGTAGCAGTTGAAAACACATCTGTATCATTCTATAACAAAAACATAAAGAGCAGTTACAATTACTTAGTATGATATGTTGGACAAAGCACTGTATGGTCTACATCAGGCTCCGCGTGCCTGGTATGAGACGTTATCGACTCACCTTATTGAACACGGGTTCAATAGGGGTCAGATTGACAAAACTTTGTTTTATCGGGAAAAGGGCAAGGATATTATTCTTGTTCAGATCTATGTAGATGATATTATCTTTGGATCTACCGATGAACAAATGTGTTTGGAGTTTAAAGAGGTGATGATTGCGAAATTTGAGATGAGTGCAATGTCAGACATCAAATTTTTTTCTGGGATTACAATTGATCAAACTGATGATGGAATTTTCATTCATCAGACAAAATATATTCAAGATGTGCTAAAACGGTTTAGCGTGCTTGACTAAAAACCAATTTCCACGCCCATTCAGCCTAATCACGGGATTGAGCCTGATATTAAGGGGGAGATAATTAATCCTACTCTTTATCGTGGAATTATTGGTAGTTTGATGTATCTGACTGCCTCAAGACCAGATATTGTATTGGCTACAAGTATCTGTGCTCGATATCAATCAAAACCCAAAGTGTCACATCTGATTGCAGTCAAGAGAATTCTTCGTTATCTAAAGGGTACACCAGACACCGGTCTGTGGTATCCTAAGGATGATAACTTTTCCTTCAATTCCTACAGTGACTCCGACTATGGAGGATGTAAGACAGATGCGAAATCCACAACTGGAGGTGCACAATTTTTGGGGGAGCGTTTAGTTTCTTGACAGCGTAAAAAACAAACATCTGTTGCTACTTCAACATGTGAGGCTGAGTATGTAGCAGCTGCCAGTTGTTGTTCACAAGTGTTGTGGATACAACAACAGATGAGAGACTATGGTTTGAATTTTCTGACAACCCCAATTCATGTTGATAACGAGGCTGCTATCACAAAGAATCCTGTGTATCATTCACGTTCTAAACACATTGATATTAGGTTTCATTTCATACGCGATTGCTATGAAAAGAAATTATTGATGTGGTGAAGATACATACAAATGAGCAAAGAGCAGACCTTCTCACCAAGGCCGTTGATAAAAATCGTTTTGAGTATTTACTCAAATTAAATGGCATTTAGGTTATGGGTGAGGTAATATAAAATCAATTTCCTTCATTATCAATTTTTATTGAATTAACTTCAGCTATTTCAATTGTTTCGTTTGTTTTGTGTTTTAGTTTTCAGGGGGAGAAAATTTTGAAAAACTCAAAAACATTTGAAAAATCAAAAACACTAAAACATTTAAAAAAATTAAAATTCTGAGAAATTGGTTCGACTAAATGAGAAATGATAGTACATTGTAGCAGTTGAAAACACATCTGTATCATTCTATAACAAAAACATAAAGAGCAGTTACAATTACTTAGTATGATATGTTGGACAAAGCACTGTATGGTCTACATCAGGCTCCGCGTGCCTGGTATGAGACGTTATCGACTCACCTTATTGAACACGGGTTCAATAGGGGTCAGATTGACAAAACTTTGTTTTATCGGGAAAAGGGCAAGGATATTATTCTTGTTCAGATCTATGTAGATGATATTATCTTTGGATCTACCGATGAACAAATGTGTTTGGAGTTTAAAGAGGTGATGATTGCGAAATTTGAGATGAGTGCAATGTCAGACATCAAATTTTTTTCTGGGATTACAATTGATCAAACTGATGATGGAATTTTCATTCATCAGACAAAATATATTCAAGATGTGCTAAAACGGTTTAGCGTGCTTGACTAAAAACCAATTTCCACGCCCATTCAGCCTAATCACGGGATTGAGCCTGATATTAAGGGGGAGATAATTAATCCTACTCTTTATCGTGGAATTATTGGTAGTTTGATGTATCTGACTGCCTCAAGACCAGATATTGTATTGGCTACAAGTATCTGTGCTCGATATCAATCAAAACCCAAAGTGTCACATCTGATTGCAGTCAAGAGAATTCTTCGTTATCTAAAGGGTACACCAGACACCGGTCTGTGGTATCCTAAGGATGATAACTTTTCCTTCAATTCCTACAGTGACTCCGACTATGGAGGATGTAAGACAGATGCGAAATCCACAACTGGAGGTGCACAATTTTTGGGGGAGCGTTTAGTTTCTTGACAGCGTAAAAAACAAACATCTGTTGCTACTTCAACATGTGAGGCTGAGTATGTAGCAGCTGCCAGTTGTTGTTCACAAGTGTTGTGGATACAACAACAGATGAGAGACTATGGTTTGAATTTTCTGACAACCCCAATTCATGTTGATAACGAGGCTGCTATCACAAAGAATCCTGTGTATCATTCACGTTCTAAACACATTGATATTAGGTTTCATTTCATACGCGATTGCTATGAAAAGAAATTATTGATGTGGTGAAGATACATACAAATGAGCAAAGAGCAGACCTTCTCACCAAGGCCGTTGATAAAAATCGTTTTGAGTATTTACTCAAATTAAATGGCATTTAGGTTATGGGTGAGGTAATATAAAATCAATTTCCTTCATTATCAATTTTTATTGAATTAACTTCAGCTATTTCAATTGTTTCGTTTGTTTTGTGTTTTAGTTTTCAGGGGGAGAAAATTTTGAAAAACTCAAAAACATTTGAAAAATCAAAAACACTAAAACATTTAAAAAAATTAAAATTCTGAGAAATTGGTTCGACTAAATGAGAAATGATAGTACATTGTAGCAGTTGAAAACACATCTGTATCATTCTATAACAAAAACATAAAGAGCAGTTACAATTACTTAGTATGATATGTTGGACAAAGCACTGTATGGTCTACATCAGGCTCCGCGTGCCTGGTATGAGACGTTATCGACTCACCTTATTGAACACGGGTTCAATAGGGGTCAGATTGACAAAACTTTGTTTTATCGGGAAAAGGGCAAGGATATTATTCTTGTTCAGATCTATGTAGATGATATTATCTTTGGATCTACCGATGAACAAATGTGTTTGGAGTTTAAAGAGGTGATGATTGCGAAATTTGAGATGAGTGCAATGTCAGACATCAAATTTTTTTCTGGGATTACAATTGATCAAACTGATGATGGAATTTTCATTCATCAGACAAAATATATTCAAGATGTGCTAAAACGGTTTAGCGTGCTTGACTAAAAACCAATTTCCACGCCCATTCAGCCTAATCACGGGATTGAGCCTGATATTAAGGGGGAGATAATTAATCCTACTCTTTATCGTGGAATTATTGGTAGTTTGATGTATCTGACTGCCTCAAGACCAGATATTGTATTGGCTACAAGTATCTGTGCTCGATATCAATCAAAACCCAAAGTGTCACATCTGATTGCAGTCAAGAGAATTCTTCGTTATCTAAAGGGTACACCAGACACCGGTCTGTGGTATCCTAAGGATGATAACTTTTCCTTCAATTCCTACAGTGACTCCGACTATGGAGGATGTAAGACAGATGCGAAATCCACAACTGGAGGTGCACAATTTTTGGGGGAGCGTTTAGTTTCTTGACAGCGTAAAAAACAAACATCTGTTGCTACTTCAACATGTGAGGCTGAGTATGTAGCAGCTGCCAGTTGTTGTTCACAAGTGTTGTGGATACAACAACAGATGAGAGACTATGGTTTGAATTTTCTGACAACCCCAATTCATGTTGATAACGAGGCTGCTATCACAAAGAATCCTGTGTATCATTCACGTTCTAAACACATTGATATTAGGTTTCATTTCATACGCGATTGCTATGAAAAGAAATTATTGATGTGGTGAAGATACATACAAATGAGCAAAGAGCAGACCTTCTCACCAAGGCCGTTGATAAAAATCGTTTTGAGTATTTACTCAAATTAAATGGCATTTAGGTTATGGGTGAGGTAATATAAAATCAATTTCCTTCTTTATCAATTTTTATTGAATTAACTTCAGCTATTTCAATTGTTTCGTTTGTTTTGTGTTTTAGTTTTCAGGGGGAGAAAATTTTGAAAAACTCAAAAACATTTGAAAAATCAAAAACACTAAAACATTTAAAAAAATTAAAATTCTGAGAAATTGATTCGACTAAATGAGAAATGATAGTACATTGTAGCAGTTGAAAACACATCTGTATCATTCTATAACAAAAACATAAAGAGCAGTTACAATTACTTAGTATGATATGTTGGACAAAGCACTGTATGGTCTACATCAGGCTCCGCGTGCCTGGTATGAGACTTTATCGACTCACCTTATTGAACACGGGTTCAATAGGGGTCAGATTGACAAAACTTTGTTTTATCGGGAAAAGGGCAAGGATATTATTCTTGTTCAGATCTATGTAGATGATATTATCTTTGGATCTACCGATGAACAAATGTGTTTGGAGTTTAAAGAGGTGATGATTGCGAAATTTGAGATGAGTGCAATGTCAGACATCAAATTTTTTTCTGGGATTACAAATTGATCAAACTGATGATGGAATTTTCATTCATCAGACAAAATATATTCAAGATGTGCTAAAACGGTTTAGCGTGCTTGACTAAAAACCAATTTCCACGCCCATTCAGCCTAATCACGGGATTGAGCCTGATATTAAGGGGGAGATAATTAATCCTACTCTTTATCGTGGAATTATTGGTAGTTTGATGTATCTGACTGCCTCAAGACCAGATATTGTATTGGCTACAAGTATCTGTGCTCGATATCAATCAAAACCCAAAGTGTCACATCTGATTGCAGTCAAGAGAATTCTTCGTTATCTAAAGGGTACACCAGACACCGGTCTGTGGTATCCTAAGGATGAAAACTTTTCCTTCAATTCCTACAGTGACTCCGACTATGGAGGATGTAAGACAGATGCGAAATCCACAACTGGAGGTGCACAATTTTTGGGGGAGCGTTTAGTTTCTTGACAGCGTAAAAAACAAACATCTGTTGCTACTTCAACATGTGAGGCTGAGTATGTAGCAGCTGCCAGTTGTTGTTCACAAGTGTTGTGGATACAACAACAGATGAGAGACTATGGTTTGAATTTTCTGACAACCCCAATTCATGTTGATAACGAGGCTGCTGCTATCACAAAGAATCCTGTGTATCATTCACGTTCTAAACACATTGATATTAGGTTTCATTTCATACGCGATTGCTATGAAAAGAAATTATTGATGTGGTGAAGATACATACAAATGAGCAAAGAGCAGACCTTCTCACCAAGGCCGTTGATAAAAATCGTTTTGAGTATTTACTCAAATTAAATGGCATTTAGGTTATGGGTGAGGTAATATAAAATCAATTTCCTTCATTATCAATTTTTATTGAATTAACTTCAGCTATTTCAATTGTTTCGTTTGTTTTGTGTTTTAGTTTTCAGGGGGAGAAAATTTTGAAAAACTCAAAAACATTTGAAAAATCAAAAACACAAAAACGTTTAAAAAAATTAAAATTCTGAGAAATTGATTCGACTAAATGAGAAATGATAGTACATTGTAGCAGTTGAAAACACATCTGTATCATTCTATAACAAAAACATAAAGAGCAGTTACAATTACTTAGTATGATATGTTGGACAAACCACTGTATGGTCTACATCAGGCTCCGCGTGCCTGGTATGAGACGTTATCGACTCACCTTATTGAACACGGGTTCAATAGGGGTCAGATTGACAAAACTTTGTTTTATCGGGAAAAGGGCAAGGATATTATTCTTGTTCAGATCTATGTAGATGATATTATCTTTGGATCTACCGATGAACAAATGTGTTTGGAGTTTAAAGAGGTGATGATTGCGAAATTTGAGATGAGTGCAATGTCAGACATCAAATTTTTTTCTGGGATTACAAATTGATCAAACTGATGATGGAATTTTCATTCATCAGACAAAATATATTCAAGATGTGCTAAAACGGTTTAGCGTGCTTGACTAAAAACCAATTTCCACGCCCATTCAGCCTAATCACGGGATTGAGCCTGATATTAAGGGGGAGATAATTAATCCTACTCTTTATCGTGGAATTATTGGTAGTTTGATGTATCTGACTGCCTCAAGACCAGATATTGTATTGGCTACAAGTATCTGTGCTCGATATCAATCAAAACCCAAAGTGTCACATCTGATTGCAGTCAAGAGAATTCTTCGTTATCTAAAGGGTACACCAGACACCGGTCTGTGGTATCCTAAGGATGATAACTTTTCCTTCAATTCCTACAGTGACTCCGACTATGGAGGATGTAAGACAGATGCGAAATCCACAACTGGAGGTGCACAATTTTTGGGGGAGCGTTTAGTTTCTTGACAGCGTAAAAAACAAACATCTGTTGCTACTTCAACATGTGAGGCTGAGTATGTAGCAGCTGCCAGTTGTTGTTCACAAGTGTTGTGGATACAACAACAGATGAGAGACTATGGTTTGAATTTTCTGACAACCCCAATTCATGTTGATAACGAGGCTGCTATCACAAAGAATCCTGTGTATCATTCACGTTCTAAACACATTGATATTAGGTTTCATTTCATACGCGATTGCTATGAAAAGAAATTATTGATGTGGTGAAGATACATACAAATGAGCAAAGAGCAGACCTTTTCACCAAGGCCGTTGATAAAAATCGTTTTGAGTATTTACTCAAATTAAATGGCATTTAGGTTATGGGTGAGGTAATATAAAATCAATTTCCTACATTATTAATTTTTATTGAATTAACTTCAGCTATTTCAATTGTTTTGTTTGTTTTGTGTTTTAGTTTTCAGGGGGAGAAAATTTTGAAAAACTCAAAAACATTTGAAAAATCAAAAACTTAAAAACATTTAAAAAAATTAAAATTCTGAGAAATTGATTCGACTAAATGAGAAATGATAGTACATTGTAGCAGTTGAAAACACATCTGTATCATTCTATAACAAAAACATAAAGAGTAGTTACAATTACTTAGTATGATATGTTGGACAAAGCACTGTATGGTCTACATCAGGCTCCGCGTGCCTGGTATGAGACTTTATCGACTCACCTTATTGAACACGGGTTCAATAGGGGTCAGATTGACAAAACTTTGTTTTATCGGGAAAAGGGCAAGGATATTATTCTTGTTCAGATCTATGTAGATGATATTATCTTTGGATCTACCGATGAACAAATGTGTTTGGAGTTTAAAGAGGTGATGATTGCGAAATTTGAGATGAGTGCAATGTCAGACATCAAATTTTTTTCTGGGATTACAAATTGATCAAACTGATGATGGAATTTTCATTCATCAGACAAAATATATTCAAGATGTGCTAAAACGGTTTAGCGTGCTTGACTAAAAACCAATTTCCACGCCCATTCAGCCTAATCACGGGATTGAGCCTGATATTAAGGGGGAGATAATTAATCCTACTCTTTATCGTGGAATTATTGGTAGCTTGATGTATCTGACTGCCTCAAGACCAGATATTGTATTGGCTACAAGTATCTGTGCTCGATATCAATCAAAACCCAAAGTGTCACATCTGATTGCAGTCAAGAGAATTCTTCGTTATCTAAAGGGTACACCAGACACCGGTCTGTGGTATCCTAAGGATGATAACTTTTCCTTCAATTCCTACAGTGACTCCGACTATGGAGGATGTAAGACAGATGCGAAATCCACAAATGGAGGTGCACAATTTTTAGGGGAGCGTTTAGTTTCTTGACAGCGTAAAAAACAAACATCTGTTGCTACTTCAACATGTGAGGCTGAGTATGTAGCAGCTGCCAGTTGTTGTTCACAAGTGTTGTGGATACAACAACAGATGAGAGACTATGGTTTGAATTTTCTGACAACCCCAATTCATGTTGATAACGAGGCTGCTATCACAAAGAATCCTGTGTATCATTCACGTTCTAAACACATTGATATTAGGTTTCATTTCATACGCGATTGCTATGAAAAGAAATTATTGATGTGGTGAAGATACATACAAATGAGCAAAGAGCAGACCTTCTCACCAAGGCCGTTGATAAAAATCGTTTTGAGTATTTACTCAAATTAAATGGCATTTAGGTTATGGGTGAGGTAATATAAAATCAATTTCCTTCATTATCAATTTTTATTGAATTAACTTCAGCTATTTCAATTGTTTCGTTTGTTTGGTGTTTTAGTTTTCAGGGGGAGAAAATTTTGAAAAACTCAAAAACATTTGAAAAATCAAAAACACTAAAACATTTAAAAAAATTAAAATTCTGAGAAATTGTTTCGACTAAATGAGAAATGATAGTACATTGTAGCAGTTGAAAACACATCTGTATCATTCTATAACAAAAACATAAAGAGTAGTTACAATTACTTAGTATGATATGTTGGACAAAGCACTGTATGGTCTACATCAGGCTCCGCGTGCCTGGTATGAGACTTTATCGACTCACCTTATTGAACACGGGTTCAATAGGGGTCAGATTGACAAAACTTTGTTTTATCGGGAAAAGGGCAAGGATATTATTCTTGTTCAGATCTATGTAGATGATATTATCTTTGGATCTACCGATGAACAAATGTGTTTGGAGTTTAAAGAGGTGATGATTGCGAAATTTGAGATGAGTGCAATGTCAGACATCAAATTTTTTTCTGGGATTACAAATTGATCAAACTGATGATGGAATTTTCATTCATCAGACAAAATATATTCAAGATGTGCTAAAACGGTTTAGCGTGCTTGACTAAAAACCAATTTCCACGCCCATTCAGCCTAATCACGGGATTGAGCCTGATATTAAGGGGGAGATAATTAATCCTACTCTTTATCGTGGAATTATTGGTAGCTTGATGTATCTGACTGCCTCAAGACCAGATATTGTATTGGCTACAAGTATCTGTGCTCGATATCAATCAAAACCCAAAGTGTCACATCTGATTGCAGTCAAGAGAATTCTTCGTTATCTAAAGGGTACACCAGACACCGGTCTGTGGTATCCTAAGGATGATAACTTTTCCTTCAATTCCTACAGTGACTCCGACTATGGAGGATGTAAGACAGATGCGAAATCCACAACTGGAGGTGCACAATTTTTGGGGGAGCGTTTAGTTTCTTGACAGCGTAAAAAACAAACATCTGTTGCTACTTCAACATGTGAGGCTGAGTATGTAGCAGCTGCCAGTTGTTGTTCACAAGTGTTGTGGATACAACAACAGATGAGAGACTATGGTTTGAATTTTCTGACAACCCCAATTCATGTTGATAACGAGGCTGCTATCACAAAGAATCCTGTGTATCATTCACGTTCTAAACACATTGATATTAGGTTTCATTTCATACGCGATTGCTATGAAAAGAAATTATTGATGTGGTGAAGATACATACAAATGAGCAAAGAGCAGACCTTCTCACCAAGGCCGTTGATAAAAATCGTTTTGAGTATTTACTCAAATTAAATGGCATTTAGGTTATGGGTGAGGTAATATAAAATCAATTTCCTTCATTATCAATTTTTATTGAATTAACTTCAGCTATTTCAATTGTTTCGTTTGTTTTGTGTTTTAGTTTTCAGGGGGAGAAAATTTTGAAAAACTCAAAAACATTTGAAAAATCAAAAACACAAAAACATTTAAAAAAATTAAAATTCTGAGAAATTGATTCGACTAAATGAGAAATGATAGTACATTGTAGCAGTTGAAAACACATCTGTATCATTCTATAACAAAATCATAAAGAGCAGTTACAATTACTAAGTATGATATGTTGGACAAAGCACTGTATGGTCTACATCAGGCTCCGCGTGCCTGGTATGAGACGTTATCGACTCACCTTATTGAACACGGGTTCAATAGGGGTCAGATTGACAAAACTTTGTTTTATCGGGAAAAGGGCAAGGATATTATTCTTGTTCAGATCTATGTAGATGATATTATCTTTGGATCTACCGATGAACAAATGTGTTTGGAGTTTAAAGAGGTGATGATTGCGAAATTTGAGATGAGTGCAATGTCAGACATCAAATTTTTTTCTGGGATTACAAATTGATCAAACTGATGATGGAATTTTCATTCATCAGACAAAATATATTCAAGATGTGCTAAAACGGTTTAGCGTGCTTGACTAAAAACCAATTTCCACGCCCATTCAGCCTAATCACGGGATTGAGCAAGATATAAAGAGGGAGATAATTAATCCTACTCTTTATCGTGGAATTATTGGTAGCTTGATGTATCTGACTGCCTCAAGACCAGATATTGTATTGGCTACAAGTATCTGTGCTCGATATCAATCAAAACCCAAAGTGTCACATCTGATTGCAGTCAAGAGAATTCTTCGTTATCTAAAGGGTACACCAGACACCGGTCTGTGGTATCCTAAGGATGATAACTTTTCCTTCAATTCCTACAGTGACTCCGACTATGGAGGATGTAAGACAGATGCGAAATCCACAACTGGAGGTGCACAATTTTTGGGGGAGCGTTTAGTTTCTTGACAGCGTAAAAAACAAACATCTGTTGCTACTTCAACATGTGAGGCTGAGTATGTAGCAGCTGCCAGTTGTTGTTCACAAGTGTTGTGGATACAACAACAGATGAGAGACTATGGTTTGAATTTTCTGACAACCCCAATTCATGTTGATAACGAGGCTGCTATCACAAAGAATCCTGTGTATCATTCACGTTCTAAACACATTGATATTAGGTTTCATTTCATACGCGATTGCTATGAAAAGAAACTTATTGATGTGGTGAAGATACATACAAATGAGCAAAGAGCAGACCTTCTCACCAAGGCCGTTGATAAAAATCGTTTTGAGTATTTACTCAAATTAAATGGCATTTAGGTTATGGGTGAGGTAATATAAAATCAATTTCCTTCATTATCAATTTTTATTGAATTAACTTCAGCTATTTTAATTGTTTTGTTTGTTTTGTGTTTTAGTTTTTAGGGGGAGAAAATTTTGAAAAACTCAAAAACATTTGAAAAATGAAAAACACAAAAACATTTAAAAAAATTAAAATTCTGAGAAATTGATTCGACTAAATGAGAAATGATAGTACATTGTAGCAGTTGAAAACACATCTGTATCATTCTATAACAAAAACATAAAGAGCAGTTACAATTACTTAGTATGATACGTTGGACAAAGCACTGTATGGTCTACATCAGGCTCCGCGAGCCTGGTATGAGACGTTATCGACTCACCTTATTGAACACGGGTTCAATAGGGGTCGGATTGACAAAACTTTGTTTTATCCGGAATAGGGAAATGATATTTTTATTGTTCAGATCTATGTAGATGATATTATCTTTGGATCTACCGATGAACAAATGTGTTTGGAGTTTAAAGAGGTGATGATTGCGAAATTTGAAATGAGTGCAATGTCAGACATCAAATTTTTTTCTGGGATTACAAATTGATCAAACTGATGATGGAATTTTCATTCATCAGACAAAATATATTCAAGATGTGCTAAAACGGTTTAGCGTGCTTGACTAAAAACAAATTTCCACGCCCATTCAGCCCAATCACGGGATTGATCCTGATATTAAGGGGGAGATAATTAATCCTACTCTTTATCGTGGAATTATTGGTAGTTTGATGTATCTGACTGCCTCAAGACCAGATATTGTATTGGCTACAAGTATCTGTGCTCGATATCAATCAAAACCCAAAGTGTCACATCTGATTGCAGTCAAGAGAATTCTTCGTTATCTAAAGGGTACACCAGACACCGGTCTGTGGTATCCTAAGGATGATAACTTTTCCTTCAATTCCTACAGTGACTCCGACTATGGAGGATGTAAGACAGATGCGAAATCCACAACTGGAGGTGCACAATTTTTGGGGGAGCGTTTAGTTTCTTGACAGCGTAAAAAAATCTGTTGCTACTTCAACATGTGAGGCTGAGTATGTAGCAGCTGCCAGTTGTTGTTCACAAGTGTTGTGGATACAACAACAGATGAGAGACTATGGTTTGAATTTTCTGACAACCCCAATTCATGTTGATAACGAGGCTGCTATTGCTATCACAAAGAATCCTGTGTATCATTCACGTTCTAAACACATTGATATTAGGTTTCATTTCATACGCGATTGCTATGAAAAGAAATTATTGATGTGGTGAAGATACATACAAATGAGCAAAGAGCAGACCTTCTCACCAAGGCCGTTGATAAAAATCGTTTTGAGTATTTACTCAAATTAAATGGCATTTAGGTTATGGGTGAGGTAATATAAAATCAATTTCCTTCATTATCAATTTTTATTGAATTAACTTCAGCTATTTCAATTGTTTCGTTTGTTTTGTGTTTTAGTTTTCAGGGGGAGAAAATTTTGAAAAACTCAAAAACATTTGAAAAATCAAAAACACAAAAACATTTAAAAAAATTAAAATTCTGAGAAATTGATTCGACTAAATGAGAAATGATAGTACATTGTAGCAGTTGAAAACACATCTGTATCATTCTATAACAAAAACATAAAGAGCAGTTACAATTACTTAGTATGATACGTTGGACAAAGCACTGTATGGTCTACATCAGGCTCCGCGAGCCTGGTATGAGACGTTATCGACTCACCTTATTGAACACGGTTTCAATAGGGGTCAGATTGACAAAACTTTGTTTTATCGGGAAAAGGGCAAGGATATTATTCTTGTTCAGATCTATGTAGATGATATTATCTTTGGATCTACCGATGAACAAATGTGTTTAGAGTTTAAAGAGGTGATGATTGCGAAATTTGAGATGAGTGCAATGTCAGACATCAAATTTTTTTCTGGGATTACAAATTGATCAAATTGATGATGGAATTTCCATTCATCAGACAAAATATATTCAAGATGTGCTAAAACGGTTTAGCGTGCTTGACTAAAAACAAATTTCCACGCCCATTCAGCCCAATCACGGGATTGATCCTGATATTAAGGGGGAGATAATTAATCCTACTCTTTATCGTGGAATTATTGGTAGTTTGATGTATCTGACTGCCTCAAGACCAGATATTGTATTGGCTACAAGTATCTGTGCTCGATATCAATCAAAACCCAAAGTGTCACATCTGATTGCAGTCAAGAGAATTCTTCGTTATCTAAAGGGTACACCAGACACCGGTTTGTGGTATCCTAAGGATGATAACTTTTCCTTCAATACCTACAGTGACTCCGACTATGGAGGATGTAAGACAGATGCGAAATCCACAACTGGAGGTGCACAATTTTTGGGGGAGCGTTTAGTTTCTTGACAGCGTAAAAAAATCTGTTGCTACTTCAACATGTGAGGCTGAGTATGTAGCGGCTGCCAGTTGTTGTTCACAAGTGTTGTGGATACAACAACAGATGAGAGACTATGGTTTGAATTTTCTGACAACCCCAATTCATGTTGATAACGAGGCTGCTATTGCTATCACAAAGAATCCTGTGTATCATTCACGTTCTAAACACATTGATATTAGGTTTCATTTCATACGCGATTGCTATGAAAAGAAACTTATTGATGTGGTGAAGATACATACAAATGAGCAAAGAGCAGACCTTCTCACCAAGGCCGTTGATAAAAATCGTTTTGAGTATTTACTCAAATTAAAAGGCATTTAGGTTATGGGTGAGGTAATATAAAATCAATTTCCTTCATTATCAATTTTTATTGAATTAACTTCAACTATTTTAATTGTTTTGTTTGTTTTTTGTTTTAGTTTTTAGGGGGAGAAAATTTTGAAAAACTCAAAAACATTTGAAAAATTAAAAACACAAAAAGATTTAAAAAAATTAAAATTCTGAGAAATTGATTCGACTAAATGAGAAATGATAGTACATTGTAGCAGTTGAAAACACATCTGTATCATTCTATAACAAAAACATAAAGAGCAGTTACAATTACTTAGTATGATATGTTGGTAGGTTTATAACTTAGTTAAGATAACATTTGACAAAATTTTGATTATGCTTTATGAGAAACAGATGCTTAGAATACACTACTTAGTTTTGTCCTGAATGAGTGGTAGTTAATCTTACAAAATGTTTCTTGAACAAAAGTTATATTACTAGTTTTGATCATGTGTTTAATTTTCAAATGAAATTCTAAATTTGTTTTTCATTTTGTTTTAGTTTAAAGCTGAAACATTCTTTGCGTATATTTGCGTATCGACCTGATTGTTATAGCTTTAAATGATTCAAGTTTGTTTTCTTGGTTATTGATTAAGTTTTGAAATATGTCTGCGTATATGAGAATATCGATCTGATTGTTAAAAGTTTAATCTTAAATTATTGTTTCGTTCATTCTCTGGATCATCTGAGCATACGTAAGTATCAACCTTGATTCCAAGATTTTGAACAAATTCAAATTGTTTTGTATTTTGTTATTTTCAAAAGAAATTCTGGGTTGTTTTTGCGTGATCAAGATAGTTGAAATTGAAATATATTATTTCAAGAACATTATTGTTTGATTAGTTATTCATAAATCGGGGATGTGTTCAAGTAAATGGATAACATTAAGTATTTGATTTTTTTCTTTTCATTTGATATCTTATCTAAGTAATTAAACATAAAGAGGTTTTATACTGACAATCATCTTTGAATTGTAATTTGTTATTAAATATATTCATTAATTCAATCAGGTGTGTTGATAACTGTAATACAATATGATCTCATGTTTGAATCTTTCTCAAACAAAAATATATGATTGTTTTGTTAGTTTATATTTCATAGTTAGATTTGTTAGATTTGTAATGTGTTTGTTCTAAAATTAAAAATTACAAAAAGATTTTTCTTTTATCTGATGTTAAATCAATAAGTTTTGATTATTTGTTTTTGACTTTGAAACATTAAAACATTGGTTTGTTTGAAATTTAAAAAAAAAAATTAAAAAATTAAATTTCAAAAGGTTTGCTTGGAGGTTCGTCTGAGAGGTTTGTGAGTAGGTTCGTTGGACAGGTTCGTCCAATAGGTTTGTTGAACAGGTTCGTTCAAGAGATTTTGAACAGGTTTGCCTGAGAGGTTTGTTCATAGGTTGTCACACCCCGGGCCGGCGGGGTTGGATCGGAGTCCCCGTCGGGCGGAAGGTTCCCGGAGCGCGATATCGTGAGTGATAATCGGGTTGATCAGATTGTTTACATAGCATCAATGTTAAGAATATCTAAAGCACAATAAAGCATTAAGATAGGATTACAAAGTTAAATTACAATGTCGATATTTGATAATTTAACCAAGTAAACCTATTCAAAAGAATCAAATGTTTCTATCTTGTATCTGTACAAGATATCAAAAGAGATTCGTATTAACTACGAAAGATGTGCTCTTCAAAAGTCTGCTGGGTCCTCTAGTTGGGCTACCTAGCATGCAAAAATTCTGAACCTTAGCTTATACCTGTGCGTCACCTGAGAAAGCATGTAAGAAAACGAGGTCAACACAATGGTTGGTGAGTTCATGTAGTTTTTAGTATGTGAAAAGTAGCTTTTGTTTATTGATTCACAGTTCCCAAATCCATGTTATCTGTATGTATTAGTTTCAACAATGAGTTTAACAAGCATTGTGTTTAGAAGTTTATGATAATCCCCCAAAAGCATTTTAGCATCCCCTAGGTAACAACCCTAATCTCATTAACACCACCTGTATCATCCAACTCGGTATGCTTATATATAGGGCATACCCCTGGGTCAAGCCTACGACCCACCCAGACGACGTCCCACCACATACTAAGTCGCATAGGACATTGCTGTTAATGATAATTAAGCGTCTTACCTAACATTCCACCTGCACAAAGTAGCATATGAGTATCAAGTTTGAGAGGCACCATTATGGACAGCTTAATACCCTAGGGAGTTTAGCCTCCATCCATAACGGTCCTAATGATTAAATCAAGAAGAACACTGAATGACTAGTAGGGCTTGACCACTGTCAAGGCGCGGCGGTCAATCAGTCTGTCTTACATGATTCTAACACCGAAGAGCACTGATGACTAGTAGGGGTTGACACCTAGGTCAACACGCGGCGGTCAACAGTCTGTCTTACGATGTCCGACAAGGAGGAACACTGATGACTAGTAGGGGTTGACACCTAGGTCAATGTGACAATCCGACTTTTTACACTAACCTTGTTAACGAGAGTTGGTGATATCACAGGCCCAATAGTGATAATGTAGGCCCATTGAGATCTAGGGAGGCCCAATTACAAAATGAAGGCCCAACAAGGCCAATGAAGGCCCAATAAGGCCAATGAAGGTCCAACAAGATCAATTAGGCCCAACGAAGTCTATGTAGGCCCAATAGAGTCACAGTAGGCCCAATAAGGTCAAGAGAGACTCAATGAAAACAAAGTAGGCCCAGTAAGGCCCAATAAGGTTCAGGGAGGTCCAATGAAATCTAGAAAGGCCCAGTGTGGTTAAGATAGGCCCAATTAGGTTAATTAAGCACAACAATATTCTAAGAAGCCTAATTTGTGATAATTTGCGATTTTAGGTTCAACTTTATTAATCGAAATGTTGTGAATTCGAACAAAAAAAAAAACTACGGGGGTTGGAATTGAACAAAACAACCTATAATTATCACAATTTCAAGGATGTAGGTTGTAATTTGGTTAAAATACAAAATGTTGACTTTATAAGTCAAAATTCGGCCTAGAGCTTAATTGGAAGTCGAATTTCACTTTATCAATCGGTTAAACTCAAATTAAACTGCCCTAAATCATCACATTGATGATTAGTAACAGCCCACATACGTTATGAATCCATTAATTAGTGAATTAAACCAAAAATGAACTCAAAGGTTGTAACCGTAGTTCCTCATTATCAAAAGTGTATATCTCAATCATAATTCGTGAAATTGAAATCTCAGAACCTTTATTCGGCACACTCAGAACATATCTCATACATCAATTAGAATCAAAAAGCAACGGGAAGGATATTTTGATCGGGAGTAGGCCGAATCTCAAGGATAAAGTCGATTCATATCAATCCGAGGACAAACCAAGTAAGTTTTCAGTTGTACATCTTCTAAACATGCCGACTTAGAATAATTCTAAGTCAATTTCGGCTCAAAACATCGAATTGTATGAATACCATAATTAGGGTTCATAGCATAAACGGTTTTAGGGGTTTTCATACAAGTGAGCTTAAAAATCAAATTGAAGTGTATAGGAAGTTTCAGAGAACTCCGATCAAGCTACAACACATTTCAATTTCATGAAACATACACGAAAATATTGATTTCCAGTTTTAGGGTTCTAAGTCTAAATGGATTTGGGGGTTTCTTACTTAAATGGGTTAGAAATGAAATTAAGTCATACATATAGATTCAGAAGGGTGCGTTTGAGATGATACCCATATCAATTTCGTAATATATTATCGAATTGGAAGATTTTAAGTTCTAGGGTTTATTAGTGAAAAATGAATTGGGGTTTTTGAGAAATCGATAATTATAGTTTAATTAAAACATTCAGATGAGTTCGTTTATGGTTAGGGATGAAAAGCCCTATGGTTTTGAGGACTATCGGGTTCGAATTCACGATCAATTGAAGGGTTCAAGCTTCGGCTATAATGGAAAAGGGGAAACCGATCAGACAAGGTTTAAAACAATTAATTCCAGAAGGTTATCGCGATTCCCTAGCGGGCGGAGTTGGTAGATGCGTGTGTGTTGATGTGGGGGGTCGCGGGTTCGAATCCGGGTTCCACCATTTTAGGTTTTAATATTATTTTTACTATTTAGCTCATAACTTATTCGTTTTAAATCCGTTTCGATCCGTTCAAGTTGCGTTGGAACCGTAACGAGAATACGGACGTATTAGAATAATAAAAATTATATTTTACCCCGAAAACGAAATCGCGTATAATTACGATTATTTAAATAAAATCAGATACGATGTTATTTAAACGATTTCAAAAGTACGCGTACTTCCGTATGCATAATTCTCACACTTTAACATACGTGTGTTGACACGTATGTGATTTCAAGCACAAAACGACATTCCGAATAACTGTAGGTTATTGTTTAAATCACAGATTTTTCGTAGAGGATTTCTACGCAAGTTCACACGTATTTGATCATTCTACTATTATCAAAGGTGCGTACACGGCCCCTTTCTTATTTTAAACTGTTTTGGGGGAGAAAACATGTGCAACAAACTATTTTTAGATACATATCACCTGCATGAGTTAGCTGTTTACATTATGTGACAATATATCAACTTGAAAGTCCTTACACACCTCGAACCGTTTAGTTTGCTGTAATGCAAAGCGTGGTAGTTGGAAATAGATCTATTAGGTTTGACAAACCTCACCTGGTAGATGGGATCTACGCAGGTGTTTGACTGACCAAACACAATTTTTACTATTGTTGTGATAGACAATAGTGGCAAGGCGAAAACATGCTATAGCATGGCAATCCGTCAGCTTCGGTGTCGAACACGTATGTAAATAGTTTATATGACTAGCTATCATGACTGTGCATTTGTGATTATGTTATCTACAACTTGTTATTCAAACTGCTGTTTTGAACACTATGAATACTTAAAACCTGTGTTATGCACCAACTTTTGTGTTGACTTGATTTGCATGTTTTCTCAGGACGCTAAGGCGCGCGTTACAGCTGACATGGACTAGGAAGATAGAGTCTCATGCATTTTAAACACTTTGAATTTGAATTTGAATTTGAACATTTGAATAATTAATTACTTTGGTTTGTAATGTTTTACTTATCAACTGTTTATGGTTTTTAAACGCTTCCGCAACTTTTTGTAAACTCTGAATGATATGTTTTAAAGACCAACGTATGTTTTGAAATTCATATAGAGGTCTTCGCTATGTCTAATGATCTGAGATCCTGGTTTGTCATGCTCCCAAACGGTGTGATTCCGTTAGTTGAAATTTGGGGGTGTGACAGATTGGTATCAGAGACATTGGTTATAGCGAACTAGGTTTGCATTTATAGGCCTAGACTATGACTGTTAGACATTAGACACATCTGTTAATACGTATTGCTTAGAAATTACATATGACATTATGTAATTGACTTGTTTACGTATTCCATGGCACTGTACTTACATATGGTATTATGTAACAGGCATGGCTTCATCATCAGTCCCATACATTATCATTGATGATTCCGAGGACGAGGAGCCGATAGTTCCGGCACCACCATCATCACCACCACCACCTATTCCATCACCTCCACCGTATGAGCAGGATGACTCAGATCCGGAGGAGGATCCGGAGGAGGATCCAGATGAGGATCCAGACGAGGATCCAGAGGAGGATCCATACGAGGACCCGGATGAGGATCCGGAAGAGGAGCCTGAGGAGGGCACTCAACAGATTCCTGCTGAGGGACCTTCCACACACCCACCACCAGCACTAGATGCTCCTGAGCCTAAGAGGCGAAGGACGGACGCGGAGGAGATCGCCAAGTTGCGCGAGGACTTAGATGAGACAGAAGACAAGCTTATACAGAGATCTCAGGAGTTATGGGATGCCATTGAGAGGCAAGATGAACTTGCCCATCTTGTTCACGATATGCGGGATGAGATGATCAATTTGATTGGTCGTCTAGAAGAGTCAGAGAACCGAGAGGAGATTTTGGCGGGTAGGATTGAAGCTTTGGAGGATTTAGTGGTAGTTGAGAATGAGGAACAGGATGAGGATGAGGAGGAGGAACCAGCACCAGTTGCTGAGTCCGATCCTGAATCCACCGTTGAGGACGATTGATTGTTTTCATTTATTTCTTGTTTTATTTAAACTTATTAGGAACGGGTTGTGTTCCTACATTAGTAGTTTGAAAACTTGTATTTCATTTCAAAAGTATTGTACTCAAAGAAAGTTTCTATCTATTAAAGAGTTATCTTTTATTTCCAACAGCTGTGTTGATTTATATTACATGATGTGTTTGTTGTTTTACTTACACATGTCACATTAGATTTTGACTTCGTGCTAACACTTCTTATAAATAGGAACCTAATGGCTGAGGGAAACGTACATATGACTGTTGCTGAGCTCAATGAGCTAATCAACAACAGAGTTGCAGAGGCAATCGCACAGTATGCTCAGACTCACAACACAGGGCCACAGGGTCCAGCTGGGGGATTGGTTAATCCACAAGTCTGCACGTTCAAGATGTTCTTGGACTGCAAACCTCACAATTTCAAAGGGTCGGAGGGGGCTATTGGACTTCTCCGATGGATTGAAAAGGCAGAGTCTGTGTTCGAAATGTGCAACTGCCCTGATGACAGCAAGGTGAAATTTGCTACTGGAACATTGGAGGGTCCAGCACTGACTTGGTGGAACTCCAATGTTCAGACTCTGGGGTTGGGAGAAGCAAATGCGTTGACCTGGAACAACTTCAAAACTTTGCTACAAGAGGAGTATTGTCCTCGTAGTGAAATGCAGAAGTTGGAGGAGGAGTATTGGCACCTCAAGATGGAGGGGTCAAATATTGAGGAGTACACGACCAGATCGCATGAACTGGCCAGACTGCTACCACACATGGCTACTCCAGCCAGTAAGTGGATTGAAAGATACATCGGAGGACTAGTGCCTCAGATCCAAGGGTTGGTGACTTCAGCAAATCCCACCACCATCCAACAAGCTGTTCGTCTAGCACATCAGCTTACTGATCAGGCAGTGTTGCAGGGGACTCTGCCTAAGCGAACATCTGCTACCAAGGTGGGAGACCATAAGAGAAAGTGGGAGAGTAACAACTTCAAGGGTAACAACCAACAGCAGAACAGGAAACAGGACTCAAACAAGTCCTATCATAATTCCAACAGTGGTCAGCAATCATCATCATCGGGGGGCTATATTGGTAAGCACCCCAAGTGCAACAGGTGTGGTTATCATCATGCGGGTAACCAGTGTGACAGAGCTAAGTGCCAGAGGTGTGGCAAGATTGGGCATGCGGCTAAGGATTGTCGCGGGGAGCTGCAGAACAACCATAACAACCAGAACAATAACCAGAACAACGCTCAGAAAGGTTGTTTTGAGTGTGGAAAAATGGGACATTTTAAGAAAGATTGCCCACAGCTTAAGAAGGGCGGGGACAATAATGTCAATAACAATGGTAATGGAAATGGAAATGGCAACGGTAATGGAAATGGCACCAACAACAACAACAACAACAACAACAACAACAACAATGGTGCTAGAGGCAGGGCGTTTGTGATAGGAGGACGTCAAGCGCGGGAGGATCCCAACATTGTTACGGGTACGTTCCTCTTAAATAATCACTATGCCTCTATGTTATTTGACACCGGTGCCGATCGGAGTTTTGTATCTAGTTCACTTGCTAAGTTGCTAAATGTTAGTCCCACTGCCTTAGATAGTCCCTACACTGTGGAATTAGCTGATGGTAAGTTAATTGTAGTAGAAAACATTTATAAGGGATGTATCCTTGATTTGATGGGTCAGACATTAGAGATTGATCTGATGCCTATTGCCTTAGGCAGTTTTGATGTAGTCATTGGCATGGACTGGTTGTCCAAGAACCAGGCTGAAATTGTATGCCATGAAAAGATTGTTCGCATACCTCTTCCGCAAGGAGAGACATTATATGTACAAGGTGAGAAGAGCAGTACGCCACTGCGTCTCATATCTTGTATGAAGGCACACAAATGTCTGCGGAAAGGTCATACGGCAGTTATAGCACTTATAACTGAAAAGCCGGTAGCTGAGAAGAAGCTTGAAGATATACCTGTAGTTTGTGAATTTCCGGAGGTATTTCCAGAAGACTTGCCGGGATTACCGCCTATCAGACAGGTGGAATTTCGAATTGACCTTACACCAGATGCAGCACCGATAGCTAGGGCGCCTTATCGACTTGCACCGTCAGAAATGCAAGAGTTATCCACACAATTGCAAGAGTTGTTGGATAAGGGTTTCATACGACCTAGTTTTTCACCGTGGGGAGCTCCAGTATTGTTTGTAAAGAAGAAGGACGGGACTTTCCGTATGTGCATCGATTACCGGGAATTGAATAAAGTTACTATCAAGAACCGGTATCCGTTACCCAGGATTGACGATCTGTTCGATCAGTTGCAAGGTTCGAGTTACTACTCGAAGATTGATCTCAGGTCGGGTTATCATCAACTAAGAGTTCAGGAGGAGGATATTCCGAAGACTGCATTCAGGACACGCTATGGCCATTATGAGTTCTTGGTCATGCCATTTGGGTTGACAAACGCTCCAGCTGTATTCATGGATCTCATGAATCGTGTTTGTAAACCTTATCTTGATAAGTTTGTCATAGTTTTCATCGATGACATTCTCATCTATTCACAGTCTGAGGAGGAACACGCTGAACATCTTCGACTATTATTGGAATTATTGAAACAGGAACAACTGTACGCTAAGTTCTCGAAATGTGATTTTTGGATGCGAGAAGTATAGTTCTTGGGGCATATAGTAAATGAAAAGGGCATACATGTTGATCCAGCGAAGATTGAAGCGATTAAGAATTGGGAAGCGCCAAAGACCCCTACCGAGGTACGACAATTCCTTGGTTTGGCGGGTTATTATCGACGATTCATTGAAGGTTTCTCAAAGATCGCTCAACCACTTACAGCTCTGACGCATAAGGGAACAAAGTATAACTGGACGGATAAACAGGAAGCTGCATTCCAGTTATTGAAACAGAAACTCTGCAGTGCACCGATTCTGTCCTTACCGGAAGGAACGGAAGACTTTGCGGTGTATTGTGACGCATCTGGACAGGGTTTAGGATGTGTGTTGATGCAACGTGATAAAGTGATCGCTTATGCTTCCAGACAACTACGAACACACGAAAAGAATTACACTACTCATGACTTGGAGTTAGGAGCAGTGGTTTTTGCTTTAAAGATTTGGAGGCATTACTTGTATGGAACTAAGTGTACTATTTACACTGATCATAAGAGTTTACAACATATCTTTGATCAGAAGGAACTCAATATGAGACAACGACGATGGGTTGAGTTGTTGAACGATTATGAGTGTGCGATTAAGTATCACCCGGGAAAGGCTAATGTCGTAGCCGATGCTTTGAGCAGAAAAGATACAACGGGAACAAGACGGGTTCGTGCACTTATGATGACAATACATACTGACTTACCTGACAAAGTACACAGTGCTCAGATTGAGGCCTTGAAAACGGAAAACTTAGTACCGGAATCTTTACGAGGAATGGAAGAACAATTGAATGTTAAACCTGATGGAATTCGTTATTTCATTAACCGAATGTGGATACCTTTGTATGGAGGTTTAAGGGAACTCGTGATGGACGAAGCACACAAGTCCAGGTATTCAGTCCATCCGGGATCAGACAAGATGTACCATGATTTGAAGGCACTATATTGGTGGCCACATATGAAGGCTGATATTGCTAAATACGTTAGCAAATGTTTGACTTGTTCGAAAGTCAAAGTTGAATATCAGAAGCCATCTGGTTTACTGCAACAACCAGAGATACCGATGTGGAAATGGGAACAGATTTCGATGGACTTCATTACTAAGTTACCCCGTACACCGAGTGGTTGTGATACGATATGGGTAATTGTCGATCGATTAACGAAATCTGCACACTTCTTAGCAATCAAAGAAACTGACAAGATGGAGAAATTGACTCGCATTTACATCAAGGAAGTAGTAGCACGGCATGGCGTGCCAATCTCTATCATATCAGATCGGGATGCCCGATTTACTTCTAACTTTTGGAAATCCCTTCATAAGTCATTGGGGACTCGCTTGGATATGAGTACCGCCTATCACCCACAGACCGACGGTCAAAGTGAACGAACGATTCAAACGCTCGAGGATATGCTACGAGCTTGTGTAATTGACTTTGGTGACAGCTGGGAGAATCATTTACCGTTGGTGAAATTCTCTTACAATAATAGTTATCATACAAGCATTCAAGCAGCACCGTTTGAAGCTTTGTATGGCCGCAAATGTCGTTCACCAGTGTGCTGGGCTGAGATTGGAGACAGTCAGCTTACAGGTCCTGAACTGGTGCACGAAACAACAGAGAAGATAGTTCAAATCCGGAACCGTACGGCAGCGGCTCGGGATCGACAGAAGAGTTATGCAGACAAACGTCGCAAGCCGTTGGAATTTCAAGTAGGAGACCGAGTTCTTCTAAAGGTGTCACCTTGGAAAGGTGTGATACGATTCGGCAAGCGCGGAAAGCTTAGTCCACGTTACGTAGGACCTTTTGAGATTCTGAAAAGGATTGGTCCGGTTGCGTATCAACTCAAACTACCGGATGAACTCAGTGGAGTTCATGATGTTTTTCATGTATCGAACTTAAAGAAATGTCTTTCTGATGAGACATTGATTGTACCGTTGGAAGAAATACAAGTAGATGAACAGTTATGATTTATTGAAGAACCAGCAGAAATCATGGACCGAGAGGTCAAACAACTGAAGCAAAGCAAGATTCCGATAGTCAAAGTTCGATGGAATTCACGACGGGGTCCTGAATTCACATGGGAACGGGAAGATCAAATGATGAAGAAATATCCTCATCTATTCAAGACAGCTACTGCTAACACTGAGAGCGCACGTTAAATTTCGGGACGAAATTTCCTTCAACAAGGGGATGACGTGATGCTTTCACACATCAACACTGCAAATTTCAAACTGTAAGCACAAACATTTTATTTATTCAATTGATTTTATTACAAACATTTGTGCTACATTTCATATGTTACATGTTATGGTAGTACATACATGATTGGTTACACACATTTTACTATGTGCGGGGTTGCATAGTACAAACGATTATAGACACTCACTATGTGTGAGGTTACACAAAACACATTTTGCTATGTGCGGGGTTACATAGTACAAACAGTTTCAAACACTCACTATGTGTGAGGTTACACAACACAGGACGATCAAACACAAATAGTCACAGTTAGGTGAACTAACTAGTGTACACGCAAACAGTCACATTGAACGATCACAATTGAGTTGTGATGTTGCAAGCATTAGACTTTGTGTGTGAGTACACACAAGCACACAGAATGATCAAATCACACTAACACGTACGATTTAAACTCGTAAGTAGTTAAGTAGTTTCCTAACTACTCTTAACACTTACTAATTTTCGGGACGAAAATTCCTTCAACAAGGGGATGATGTGACAATCCGACTTTTTACACTAACCTTGTTAACGAGAGTTGGTGATATCACAGGCCCAATAGTGATAATGTAGGCCCATTGAGATCTAGGGAGGCCCAATTACAAAATGAAGGCCCAACAAGGCCAATGAAGGCCCAATAAGGCCAATGAAGGTCCAACAAGATCAATTAGGCCCAACGAAGTCTATGTAGGCCCAATAGAGTCACAGTAGGCCCAATAAGGTCAAGAGAGACTCAATGAAAACAAAGTAGGCCCAGTAAGGCCCAATAAGGTTCAGGGAGGTCCAATGAAATCTAGAAAGGCCCAGTGTGGTTAAGATAGGCCCAATTAGGTTAATTAAGCACAACAATATTCTAAGAAGCCTAATTTGTGATAATTTGCGATTTTAGGTTCAACTTTATTAATCGAAATGTTGTGAATTCGAACAAAAAAAACAACTACGGGGGTTGGAATTGAACAAAACAACCTATAATTATCACAATTTCAAGGATGTAGGTTGTAATTTGGTTAAAATACAAAATGTTGACTTTATAAGTCAAAATTCGGCCTAGAGCTTAATTGGAAGTCGAATTTCACTTTATCAATCGGTTAAACTCAAATTAAACTGCCCTAAATCATCACATTGATGATTAGTAACAGCCCACATACGTTATGAATCCATTAATTAGTGAATTAAACCAAAAACAAACTCAAAGGTTGTAACCGTAGTTCCTCATTATCAAAAGTGTATATCTCAATCATAATTCGTGAAATTGAAATCTCAGAACCTTTATTCGGCACACTCAGAACATATCTCATACATCAATTAGAATCAAAAAGCAACGGGAAGGATATTTTGATCGGGAGTAGGCCGAATCTCAAGGATAAAGTCGATTCATATCAATCCGAGGACAAACCAAGTAAGTTTTCAGTTGTACATCTTCTAAACATGCCGACTTAGAATAATTCTAAGTCAATTTCGGCTCAAAACATCGAATTGTATGAATACCATAATTAGGGTTCATAGCATAAACGGTTTTAGGGGTTTTCATACAAGTGAGCTTAAAAATCAAATTGAAGTGTATAGGAAGTTTCAGAGAACTCCGATCAAGCTACAACACATTTCAATTTCATGAAACATACACGAAAATATTGATTTCCAGTTTTAGGGTTCTAAGTCTAAATGGATTTGGGGGTTTCTTACTTAAATGGGTTAGAAATGAAATTAAGTCATACATATAGATTCAGAAGGGTGCGTTTGAGATGATACCCATATCAATTTCGTAATATATTATCGAATTGGAAGATTTTAAGTTCTAGGGTTTATTAGTGAAAAATGAATTGGGGTTTTTGAGAAATCGATAATTATAGTTTAATTAAAACATTCAGATGAGTTCGTTTATGGTTAGGGATGAAAAGCCCTATGGTTTTGAGGACTATCGGGTTCGAATTCACGATCAATTGAAGGGTTCAAGCTTCGGCTATAATGGAAAAGGGGAAACCGATCAGACAAGGTTTAAAACAATTAATTCCAGAAGGTTATCGCGATTCCCTAGCGGGCGGAGTTGGTAGATGCGTGTGTGTTGATGTGGGGGGTCGCGGGTTCGAATCCGGGTTCCACCATTTTAGGTTTTAATATTATTTTTACTATTTAGCTCATAACTTATTCGTTTTAAATCCGTTTCGATCCGTTCAAGTTGCGTTGGAACCGTAACGAGAATACGGACGTATTAGAATAATAAAAATTATATTTTACCCCGAAAACGAAATCGCGTATAATTACGATTATTTAAATAAAATCAGATACGATGTTATTTAAACGATTTCAAAAGTACGCGTACTTCCGTATGCATAATTCTCACACTTTAACATACGTGTGTTGACACGTATGTGATTTCAAGCACAAAACGACATTCCGAATAACTGTAGGTTATTGTTTAAATCACAGATTTTTCGTAGAGGATTTCTACGCAAGTTCACACGTATTTGATCATTCTACTATTATCAAAGGTGCGTACACGGCCCCTTTCTTATTTTAAACTGTTTTGGGGGAGAAAACATGTGCAACAATCTATTTTTAGATACATATCACTTGCATGAGTTAGCTGTTTACATTATGTGACAATATATCAACTTGAAAGTCCTTACACACCTCGAACCGTTTAGTTTGCTGTAATGCAAAGCGTGGTAGTTGGAAATAGATCTATTAGGTTTGACAAACCTCACCTGGTAGATGGGATCTACGCAGGTGTTTGACTGACCAAACACAATTTTTACTATTGTTGTGATAGACAATAGTGGCAAGGCGAAAACATGCTATAGCATGGCAATCCGTCAGCTTCGGTGTCGAACACGTATGTAAATAGTTTATATGACTAGGTATCATGACTGTGCATTTGTGATTATGTTATCTACAACTTGTTATTCAAACTGCTGTTTTGAACACTATGAATACTTAAAACCTGTGTTATGCACCAACTTTTGTGTTGACTTGATTTGCATGTTTTCTCAGGACGCTAAGGCGCGCGTTACAGCTGGCATGGACTAGGAAGATAGAGTCTCATGCATTTTAAACACTTTGAATTTGAATTTTAATTTGAACATTTGAATAATTAATTACTTTGGTTTGTAATGTTTTACTTATCAACTGTTTATGGTTTTTAAACGCTTCCGCAACTTTTTGTAAACTCTGAATGATATGTTTTAAAGACCAACGTATGTTTTGAAATTCATATAGAGGTCTTCGCTATGTCTAATGATCTGAGATCCTGGTTTGTCATGCTCCCAAACGGTGTGATTCCGTTAGTTGAAATTTGGGGGTGTGACAGTCAACACGCGGCGGTCAACAGTCTGTCCTACAATGTCCCATAGTTTAAGCATACAAGTTTAAAGCATCCACATAGTTTTACTGATGACTAGTAGGGCTTGACCAATGTCAAGACGCGGCGGTCAATCAGTCTGTTGTCTGAGCCTTCCCAAGGATATCAAGCATTCACATTAGCATCATCAAATAGCATATACCCTTAGCACTTGGTATTTAACACATAGCTTAGTATTAACAAGTAGCTTATGCCTTTAGCACTTGGCATAATCAATAGTATTTAGTTTTAGTTGTGTCTTATGCCTTTAGCACTTGGCATAATCAAATAGCATTGAGTTTGTATAGCGTCTTATGCCTTTAGCACTTGGCATAATCAATAGTATAAAGCATTTTGCTGAGTTTAAAACAATTGTTCCAAGCATTCCAAGTATAGTAAGTATTTATGAGTATCGAGCCTTCAACTGTTCGAGTATTCAAGTGTTTCAAGCATTTAAGTGCTTTAAGAATTTTAAGCATACAAGTCTTCGTGAGTTAAGTTTCCAAGTTTAAGTTTAAGCAAGTAAGTGTAAGTGACAAACTGATTTGACACTTAGATTAAGAGTGTAAGAGATTAACCTTTAGAATAATGATATAAAGTATTAGTGTTTAAAATATGCGTTCATAGTATTTGTTTCCGAAACAAGTGTATCAAGTGTTAGCATTTAGTGTCAGTGTTTCAAAGCCTTAGCATCGAGTAATGTCGTCTAAGCATTTAGTTTACAACACAATCATCAAGCGTATAGTTTAAACACGTAGTCTCTGGCGTAGTCATTTAGACTTTAGCCTATAGTTTAGGAATAAAGTTTATAGTATCCTCATCAAGTGTAAAGTTTAAGCCTAGAGTTTCATAGCGTAGGTATCCAACATGAAGTTTAAGTATAGACAATAAGTCATAAGTATCAAGCATATAGTATAAGCACCTAGAATAAGTGTAAAAGCATTTCTTTAAAACATTTCAATGTTTGTTTAAAATGTATAACATGCTTCTCAGTCCCGAGGTAAAAACAAATATGTTTGAAAAGGGACAATGAACTCACATTGTAGTTGTTGGGGTTTGACTTAGCCTAAACAAGAATGTACGCACTCTTGATTGTGCTTGAGTGTATTTTCACGATCCTGTATTGATTTCACGATGTTTATACTTATTAGTATGAATTATAGGGATTATGTGTGTATGTATGTGTTAGCCATAAGCTTTGGCCAACACTCAAAGTCTTCGGTCTTTATTGGCCCTTCTTTATTTTTTATTGGTTCTTGTAATCCATAGACTTTCTTTGATTTATTCTTGTCTTATCTAGCTTGTGTTAAAGCCCATTTGTAGTTTCATGAAGTCATGTTATAAATTTCAAGACTTTGTTGCAAAAATTGCCGTTTTGGTAGTAATCCCTTGGTTATCATACTTATTAGTGTTGAGTTAAAGAGTTACAATAGTTCTTTAGTCATGTGGGCCAACAATTTAAGTTGGGTCAATGATATTAGGTGTTGAATCATAAAGGCCTTGCCAAAGGTTACAAAAGCTAGTGTTCAAGTGGCCTTGTGGACCTTGTTTGGGCCTCTAAGGAATTTATTGGGCCCAAGGTGGGCCTAGGCAATATTTGTTGGGCCTAGAGTCATATAGGGCTGTTGGAATCGAAAGTGGGTCAGAAACATGTTGTTGACCAAGTAAATGACAAAGTGGCTCCAAAAGGGAGGACAAAGGCCTCAAAATGGGCCTTAAATCAATTTCTGTGGGCCTCGGGTGGATTTTGATGGGCCCAATGGGTTTTGTCTCGGGCCTTCATCAATAAGGTTCATGGGCCAAGCTGGGCCCCGCTTACATGGGCTGAAACAATCGTGGGCCTAGAATTTGGGCTTTTGGCCAAAATTGTGGCCTTGGGCCAAAGGCAGTGGGCCTTGAGCCATTCCTTTCCTGTTGGGCCTTACCAGGGTTAATGGGTAAGTTTTAGATGTATTGGGCCTGGAGGGGTGATGTGGGCCCACTGGTGGCCTAGTCCATTATATGTGTGGGCCAACCAAAGAGTCACATAGGATTCTGAACATCTACACTAGAGTCGTTAGGCCCACTAAGCCAAAGATAATTTGAGCTGAGAAATGGGCCGTGCAAGACTGCTGGACCATTCTAATGGCCGAATGAGTATCTGTTGGGCCAGTGAGCTCTACTGGGCCAAGAAGCTAGGTTATTGGGCCAAATGACATGGGCCCCGTGTGGGTGCTTGGGCTGGTTCAAATGATGTTGGACTTAACAGTAATCACATTGGGCCTAACCCACTCTGTTGGGTCGACTGAGTGGGCTGGAACAAAGGAGATGCTACTGGGCTCACACATGATGTTGGGCCTGTGACCACCGTGAGCTGACTGGATGAATGGGTGTGGCCGAATCAGGTAAGTCTAGTGGTGAAAGGAGTTGACCGAATGAAGCTCCTGTTGGCCGACTAAGGATGCTGTCGACTGAGCCAGTCGAATGACATTGATGGCGAATGAGTGTTGTTGGCCGAATGATGATGTGAGCCCACGAATGAGAGGTCCTGGTCGAATAGCTCTTGTTGACTGGCGAATGAGGATGATGGCGAAAGAGAGTGGTTGGCGAATGAGAGTATGGTCGAAGGAGAGCTGTCGAAGGGAGGTGGGCGACTGGAGGCCCTTCAGTCGGCTAAGGCCACTGGTCATTCGGCCCTTCTGGGTGCCTCCTTCGGCCGAACTAGGCTTTGCCTAGAATCACTCCCATCACAAGGTTCCAGGTAGTTTCGAAGGTTGTAGATGCTAGGACTGGTCATCGTGGTTCTATGGTTCGAAGGGAAAGAGTTTAAAACCGGTTTTGAGTGAGATTCAAACTAGGTGGGTGAAAACCCTAAAAACCGCATACTTTGAGCTCGTTTTACCTTCGATTTTGTGGGTTTGACCTCCGATCTGTTGTACTTTCGTGTAGGGGATGTCGAGGGCTACGCGTGGACACCAAGAACGCCCATTTTCGTTGAGAAATGACCAAGATATGGAGGAGAGAAGGGGTAGAAAACCCTAGAAGGGTGGTGGCCGGAAATGGGTGTAGGAGAGAGGTGAGAAAGATGAAAAATGAAAGAAAACTTTCATTTTAAAGTTTTTACACTCCACGGGGTGTTCGGGTTCATTTTGGTTGCTCGGTTCGTAATTCGGTTGCGTATCCGGAAATCACGCGTACTTTTACATAATCAAATAAAAGAATTTTTTAAGTATTTGGTGCGTAATTATTTTTAGAAATATGTTAAATATTATTATTCTTAAAAGATTTAACGAAATTTATTATTTTTAACGCGTTTCTTTTATTATTCGCGTATTTTGTTTTACGCGCCTGAAAGTGAAATAGTTTTGTTTTAGTTTATTTATGATGAGTTTCAAAATTGTAAAACAGGAAATATTCTATTTCCTTAACATTATTATCGTTCGAAACGTCTTCGTTTTCGTTTCGTCAGAAAACGTCACTTACGCGCGTCTTCGTACAGAGCGCTAACTGTACGAACACGATCGTACGTTTCACTTTCTGATCTTGTTTTCTACTTTCCAGTCATCATTTCAGATCATTAAACCTTCAGATTTTATTCGTACAGATCGTCACCTATACGAATAGTTCGTCTGTTTAACATTCTATAACAACGACTGTTATGGTTTTGTTTTGTTTATCCTCACATACGTTTATACATATTGTCATCAAATCAAACATATGTGTACTTGTTTATTGTTGTCTGATGTGTTTCTGACTATTAAACCCTAAGGTTTTAAATCAGATTTCAGACAATCGCGTATTAGTTTAGTGTTAATCCTCCAGTGTACATAGTATTAACATAGCCTCGCGTAGCGTGTACCTGAGTTACTGTGCACCGCACTGTGCAATTTACTGTTCCGGTGACGGTTCCGGCACAGCTGTTACAGTCTCCCCTTGTTAAAGAAATTTCGTCCCGAAATTTAAAAGTTATTATCGGAACGACTTTCTTTGTAGACAGGTGGAAAGACTTTGTTTCGTGTGTTGTCCCTACACTCCCAAGTCAAATCTGGGTTGTGTTTGGGATTCTTATGTATGACTTCAAAGTTTTGCTAATCTTATTGTTCAAAACTAATTGATGCTTTGAGCATCAATTGTTACACAATCTTAGTGTTAGCCATAGTCTCCTACGTATGTTATGTGTATTAACTAGGCACTCTTTCATTGTTTGTATTACAATAAAAGGATTTCTAAGTTCCATGGAATACTCATGTGTTTATACTACTAAGAATAAGATAAATTTCTTATTCATACTAGTATCAAAATGAAATAAAGTCTTGTGAGTAAGGAGATACTACATACCAGTACCCGTCTCCGGGTCTTGGCGTGCTGCAGCGGCTCCAATCATATATGCTCTCCCACGAGGCACTTGAGCTCCTTGTTGTGCCTTCTTCGGACAGTCTCTGGAGAAATGACCTAATTCCCCACAGTTATAGCATCCCCGATTGTTGTTGTTGTAGTTTCCAGGGTTTTGTGGGGGTGGCATTGCCATGGCGGCGTTGTTTACCGCCGGTGCCGGTGTGGTTCGGCAGTATTGAGCCAGATGACCTTTTCGGCCACAGTTGGTACACTGCCTACACGGCATTGTGGCAGCATGATGAAACTGACATTGTGCACATTGAGGATGTACGCCTGAGTAGGGTTTACGTGTAGCTTTAGCAGGCACTGTAGCAACTTGATGAAGAGTCATGGGCGTCGCGTAGTCTCGAGTGACCTTTTGTTTCTTCTTCGGTTGTTCCTCTTTAGTCTTGCCCGAGTCGTCTTTCAACTCTCCTGATTTCACCATTACTTTGGTAAGCTTGGCTGAGAGGGAGATAGCTGACTCCAGTGTAGCAGGATATGAAGCCAATACAATGCTTTGAATACAGGAAGGTAATCCTGCTACATATCGATCAATCAACTTTTCCAATGTTGGCACCATCTCTAGCACCAGGGCTACCAGTTCGTGATAGCGGTTGGTAAAAGTCATATGATCGGCTCCCTTCATCACATGGTTCGAGAGCTCAACCTCTAATTGCTGCAGTTCATGTTTCGGACAGAACTCATTCCTCAGTAGGAGTTTGAACTCTGTCCAGGGCATCGCCATTGTTTCATCTCTCCCCTTTGCTCTAATCTGAGCGTTCCACCATGTCAATGCTCGCTTGCTAAATGATCCCGCTGCATAGCGAACTTTGTGGTGTTCTGGACAACCGCTTATGTCCAGTGTATTCTCCATTTTCTCTAGCCATTGGATCAGTCCAACAGCTCCTTCAGCACCAGTAAAGCTTGGTGGTTTGCATCCTACAAAGGATTTGTAGGAGCAGTCAGAAGTATGACTAGTGTTTCCACTAGCCTCTCCTGTAGTATGGCCAGAGGTGTTGCCATGGCCTTGAATCCGATTTATCATCTCTGGGATGACATCTTTCAGTTGGCTTGTCAATTGGGTACTCAGCAGTGTCGCCAGAGCGATGGTAGCAGGATCTATCATCTGAACAGTGTTTGAGCCTGGCGGTGGGGAGTGTGGAGGAGGAGGAGGTGGCGGTGGCGTTGGTGAATCTGGTGGTGTAGGAGTAGAAGAATGTGGTGCAGAAGTCTGAGTAGTAGGCTGTTTTCTTGGCGGCATTCTGATCATAACCAAAAGGATTTGGTTAGTGCAGTGATCGAATGCAGAAAACATAATGCAAACATATTCCTAAGTTCTCTACATGAGGGTCCCTAAGTTATAGTCTAGGCCAAACCATTTAAGTAAATGACCTATTATTCTCTATAACCTTGAGCTCTGATACCAATCTGTCACACCCCGGGCCGGCGGGGTTGGATAGGAGTCCCCGTCGGGCGGAGGGTTCCCGGAGCGCGATATCGTGAGTGATAATCGGGTTGATCAGATTGTTTACATAGCATCAATGTTAAGAATATCTAAAGCACAATAAAGCATTAAGATAGGATTACAAAGTTAAATTACAATGTCGATATTTGATAATTTAACCAAGTAAACCTATTCAAAAGAATCAAATGTTTCTATCTTGTATCTGTACAAGATATCAAAAGAGATTCGTATTAACTACGAAAGATGTGCTCTTCAAAAGTCTGCTGGGTCCTCTAGTTGGGCTACCTAGCATGCAAAAATTCTGAACCTTAGCTTATACCTGTGCGTCACCTGAGAAAGCATGTAAGAAAACGAGGTCAACACAATGGTTGGTGAGTTCATGTAGTTTTTAGTATGTGAAAAGTAGCTTTTGTTTATTGATTCACAGTTCCCAAATCCATGTTATCTGTATGTATTAGTTTCAACAATGAGTTTAACAAGCATTGTGTTTAGAAGTTTATGATAATCCCCCAAAAGCATTTTAGCATCCCCTAGGTAACAACCCTAATCTCATTAACACCACCTGTATCATCCAACTCGGTATGCTTATATATAGGGCATACCCCTGGGTCAAGCCTACGACCCGCCCAGATGACGTCCCACCACATACTAAGTCGCATAGGACATTGCTGTTAATGATAATTAAGCGTCTTACCTAACATTCCACCTGCACAAAGTAGCATATGAGTATCAAGTTTGAGAGGCACCATTATGGACAGCTTAATACCCTAGGGAGTTTAGCCTCCATCCATAACGGTCCTAATGATTAAATCAAGAAGAACACTGAATGACTAGTAGGGCTTGACCACTGTCAAGGCGCGGCGGTCAATCAGTCTGTCTTACATGATTCTAACACCGAAGAGCACTGATGACTAGTAGGGGTTGACACCTAGGTCAATACGCGGCGGTCAACAGTCTGTCTTACGATGTCCGACAAGGAGGAACACTGATGACTAGTAGGGGTTGACACCTAGGTCAACACGCGGCGGTCAACAGTCTGTCCTACAATGTCCCATAGTTTAAGCATACAAGTTTAAAGCATCCACATAGTTTTACTGATGACTAGTAGGGCTTGACCAATGTCAAGACGCGGCGGTCAATCAGTCTGTTGTCTGAGCCTTCCCAAGGATATCAAGCATTCACATTAGCATCATCAAATAGCATATACCCTTAGCACTTGGTATTTAACACATAGCTTAGTATTAACAAGTAGCTTATGCCTTTAGCACTTGGCATAATCAATAGTATTTAGTTTTAGTTGTGTCTTATGCCTTTAGCACTTGGCATAATCAAATAGCATTGAGTTTGTATAGCGTCTTATGCCTTTAGCACTTGGCATAATCAATAGTATAAAGCATTTTGCTGAGTTTAAAACAATTGTTCCAAGCATTCCAAGTATAGTAAGTATTTATGAGTATCGAGCCTTCAACTGTTCGAGTATTCAAGTGTTTCAAGCATTTAAGTGCTTTAAGAATTTTAAGCATATAAGTCTTCGTGAGTTAAGTTTCCAAGTTTAAGTTTAAGCAAGTAAGTGTAAGTGACAAACTGATTTGACACTTAGATTAAGAGTGTAAGAGATTAACCTTTAGAATAATGATATAAAGTATTAGTGTTTAAAATATGCGTTCATAGTATTTGTTTCCGAAACAAGTGTATCAAGTGTTAGCATTTAGTGTCAGTGTTTCAAAGCCTTAGCATCGAGTAATGTCGTCTAAGCATTTAGTTTACAGCACAATCATCAAGCGTATAGTTTAAACACGTAGTCTCTGGCGTAGTCATTTAGACTTTAGCCTATAGTTTAGGAATAAAGTTTATAGTATCCTCATCAAGTGTAAAGTTTAAGCCTAGAGTTTCATAGCGTAGGTATCCAACATGAAGTTTAAGTATAGACAATAAGTCATAAGTATCAAGCATATAGTATAAGCACCTAGAATAAGTGTAAAAGCATTTCTTTAAAACATTTCAATGTTTGTTTAAAATGTATAACATGCTTCTCAGTCCCGAGGTAAAAACAAATATGTTTGAAAAGGGACAATGAACTCACCTTGTAGTTGTTGGGGTTTGACTTAGCCTAAACAAGAATGTACGCGCTCTTGATTGTGCTTGAGTGTATTTTCACGATCCTGTATTGATTTCACGATGTTTATACTTATTAGTATGAATTATAGGGATTATGTGTGTATGTATGTGTTAGCCATAAGCTTTGGCCAACACTCAAAGTCTTCGGCCTTTATTGGCCCCTCTTTATTTGTTATTGGTTCTTGTAATCCATAGACTTTCTTTGATTTATTCTTGTCTTATCTAGCTTGTGTTAAAGCCCATTTGTAGTTTCATGAAGTCATGTTATAAATTTCAAGACTTTGTTGCAAAAATTGCCGTTTTGGTAGTAATCCCTTGGTTATCATACTTATTAGTGTTGAGTTAAAGAGTTACAATAGTTCTTTAGTCATGTGGGCCAACAATTTAAGTTGGGTCAATGATATTAGGTGTTGAATCATAAAGGCCTTGCCAAAGGTTACAAAAGCTAGTGTTCAAGTGGCCTTGTGGACCTTGTTTGGGCCTCTAAGGAATTTATTGGGCCCAAGGTGGGCCTAGGCAATATTTGTTGGGCCTAGAGTCATATAGGGCTGTTGGAATTGAAAGTGGGTCAGAAACATGTTGTTGACCAAGTAAATGACAAAGTGGCTCCAAAAGGGAGGACAAAGGCCTCAAAATGGGCCTTAAATCAATTTCTGTGGGCCTCGGGTGGATTTTGATGGGCCCAATGGGTTTTGTCTCGGGCCTTCATCAATAAGGTTCGTGGGCCAAGCTGGGCCCCGCTTACATGGGCTGAAACAATCGTGGGCCTAGAATTTGGGCTTTTGGCCAAAATTGTGGCCTTGGGCCAAAGGCAGTGGGCCTTGAGCCATTCCTTTCCTGTTGGGCCTTACCAGGGTTAATGGGTAAGTTTTAGATGTATTGGGCCTGGAGGGGTGATGTGGGCCCACTGGTGGCCTAGTCCATTATATGTGTGGGCCAACCAAAGAGTCACATAGGATTCTGAACATCTACACTAGAGCCGTTAGGCCCACTAAGCCAAAGATAATTTGAGCTGAGAAATGGACCGTGCAAGACTGCTGGACCATTCTAATGGCCGAATGAGTATCTGTTGGGCCAGTGAGCTCTACTGGGCCAAGAAGCTAGGTTATTGGGCCAAATGACATGGGCCCCGTGTGGGTGCTTGGGCTGGTTCAAATGATGTTGGACTTAACAGTAATCACATTGGGCCTAACCCACTATGTTGGGTCGACTGAGTGGGCTGGAACAAAGGAGATGCTACTGGGCTCACACATGATGTTGGGCCTGTGACCACCGTGAGCTGACTGGATGAATGGGTGTGGCCGAATCAGGTAAGTCTAGTGGTGAAAGGAGTTGACCGAATGAAGCTCCTGTTGGCCGACTAAGGATGCTGTCGACTGAGCCAGTCGAATGACATTGATGGCGAATGAGTGTTGTTGGCCGAATGATGATGTGAGCCCACGAATGAGAGGTCCTGGTCGAATAGCTCTTGTTGACTGGCGAATGAGGATGATGGCGAAAGAGGGTGGTTGGCGAATGAGAGTATGGTCGAAGGAGAGCTGTCGAAGGGAGGTGGGCGACTGGAGGCCCTTCAGTCGGCTAAGGCCACTGGTCATTCGGCCCTTCTGGGCGCCTCCTTCGGCCGAACTAGGCTTTGCCTAGAATCACTCCCATCACAAGGTTCCAGGTAGTTTCGAAGGTTGTAGATGCTAGGACTGGTCATCGTGGTTCTATGGTTCGAAGGGAAAGAGTTTAAAACCGGTTTTGAGTGAGATTCAAACTAGGTGGGTGAAAACCCTAAAAACCGCATACTTTGAGCTCGTTTTACCTTCGATTTTGTGGGTTTGACCTCCGATCTGTTGTACTTTCGTGTAGGGGATGTCGAGGGCTACGCGTGGACACCAAGAACGCCCATTTTCGTTGAGAAATGACCAAGATATGGAGGAGAGAAGGGGTAGAAAACCCTAGAAGGGTGGTGGCCGGAAATGGGTGTAGGAGAGAGGTGAGAAAGATGAAAAATGAAAGAAAACTTTCATTTTAAAGTTTTTACACTCCACGGGGTGTTCGGGTTCATTTTGGTTGCTCGGTTCGTAATTCGGTTGCGTATCCGGAAATCACGCGTACTTTTACATAATCAAATAAAAGAATTTATTTTAAGTATTTGGTGCGTAATTATTTTTAGAAATATGTTAAATATTATTATTCTTAAAAGATTTAACGAAATTTATTATTTTTAACGCGTTTCTTTTATTATTCGCGTATTTTGTTTTACGCGCCTGAAAGTGAAATAGTTTTGTTTTAGTTTATTTATGATGAGTTTCAAAATTGTAAAACAGGAAATATTCTATTTCCTTAACATTATTATCGTTCGAAACGTCTTCGTTTTCGTTTCGTCAGAAAACGTCACTTACGCGCGTCTTCGTACAGAGCGCTAACTGTACGAACACGATCGTACGTTTCACTTTCTGATCTTGTTTTCTACTTTCCAGTCATCATTTCAGATCATTAAACCTTCAGATTTTATTCGTACAGATCGTCACCTATACGAATAGTTCGTCTGTTTAACATTCTATAACAACGACTGTTATGGTTTTGTTTTGTTTATCCTCACATACGTTTATACATATTGTCATCAAATCAAACATATGTGTACTTGTTTATTGTTGTCTAATGTGTTTCTGACTATTAAACCCTAAGGTTTTAAATCAGATTTCAGACAATCGCGTATTAGTTTAGTGTTAATCCTCCAGTGTACATAGTATTAACATAGCCTCGCGTAGCGTGTACCTGAGTTACTGTGCACCGCACTGTGCAATTTACTGTTCCGGTGACGGTTCCGGCACAGCTGTTACATAGGTTCACTTGAGAGGTTTGTTGACAGGTTCGGTCAAAGGTTCGTGGAAAAGGTTTGTCAACAGGTTCGTATAAGTACAGGTTCGTGTGGTACGTTCGTCACTTTCATCAGACAACATTCACGAACCTGCAAAAAGAAAATTTTGATTTTTCTATTTAAGATCCCAGAAACATTTTGCCTTATATCATTTGATTCAGATTTGTCTTGTGAACAAATATAGGTAAAAATCTTGGAGATTGACCGGCTAAATTGAAAGATATGATTGATTTTAGGATAGTATTAATCGAACCTGTTGTGTTGTGATAAAACCTGTTTAAATCTAAGTTCTGGACAAAATGTTTTCATTAATATTGTTCATCTGTTAATGGCGAACCTTTGTATATAAATTTTTTGATCTAATTCGTAGATTTGAAAATTTGATTTTGAAATGGATTAGGTTCGTAGACTGAGTACAGGTTCGCTGGAATTTCTAATGTTCGTTTGAACTTTAGAGGTTCGGGACAAACCTCTGTATGTCATTGAACCGAACCTTTATTGGTCAAGGTTCGTTTGACCAAGAAGGTTCGTTCATTACAGGTTCGTTAGGTTTAATAGGTTTGTCTTAACAAAAGGTTCGTCTATACTTAGGTTCGGCATAGGGGGTTCGCTGGTTTCAACACTTAGAAATTTTTTTTATTTTAATTTAATTTTAATTTTGTTTTCTTTTTGATTGTAGAAATGACGAATCTTACATTTGGATATAAGCATAATCTCTGTGGATATCTTGATCCTACGACAAAGAATGGCAAAGATTTCAGACCTATGATTGAGTTTCTGAGGTGCTCAAGGATTTATCATGCTATATCAAACTCTTGTCACATTTACAGATCACATGTTCAAAGCTTTTGGGATTCAGCAAGGTTAATTACTGTTGATGAAGACTGTGTGATTGAGGCGAATGTGCTTGGTCAAGCCATTCGGATTACTGAAGCTGATATTAGAAGGGTTCTACAATTTGGTGGAAAACCTGCAGGAATGACACTCATTCCTGAAAGGTGTATCAAGGGTTGCTTCTTGAGGATTCGTTATTTTGGAGTTTACAGTGAGAAAACTATCAAAAAGGGAAAGCTTCCTCTACAATACAAGCTGCTGGCTCATGTGTAACACCCCGAGCCGGCGGGACGGATCGACTTTCCCGTCGGGCGGAAGGTTCCCGGGGCGTGATATCGTGAGTGATAATCTTGATGATCAGATTGTTTACATAGCATCAACATTGATAATAACTAAAGCACAAATAACATTAAACTAGGATTTACAAAGTTAAATTACAACTGTTAATGTTTGATAATTTAACTAAGTAAATCTATCAAAAGAATCAAATGTTTACTATCTTGTAACTGTACAAGATATCAAAAATGATTCACAATGATTAACAAAAGAGGTTCTTTCCAAAAGCCACTAGGTCCTCTACTGAGCCTCCTAGCATGCAATCCTGAGCCTAAGTTTACTCCTGTACGTCACCTGAGAAAGCATGTAAGAAAACAAAGTCAACACAATGGTTGGTGAGTTCATATAGTTTTAGTATATGAGAAATAGCTTTAGCAAACCTTTTCGGTAACAACCTTAATCTCATTAACATTACCTGTAATATCCAATTCGGTATGCTTATATATAGGGCATACGAAAGGGTCGAGCCTACAACCCGCCCAGACGCCATCCTACCACATACTAAACCACATATGACATTGTTGTTAATGATAATTAAGCATTTTACCTACCATCCAATTCCATTCCATCATAGCTTTAGCATTCTGTTTATAAGTTTTCAACATGCACACAATAGCATCATCAAGTCTAGCTTTGAGAGTTACCTTTATGGACAACTGAACACCCTAAGGAATTCAGTATAAATCCATATCGGTACTAAATGTGATCAACAACATAGGTGTTTTAATGAAGGATTTCTAAGATGACACAAAGTCAACTAAAGAAAACAGAATCATCCTAGTCACGTATCACAACCATGAGTGGACAATGAGGAATCACTGTATGGCAAGCACTGAGAGGCCAACAGTCTATTCCCCCAAGTCCTGACTATGAAGGTCACCCTATGGCAAGCACTGAGAGGCCGACGGTCTGTTCCTTCAAGTCCCGACTATGGAGAACACCCTATGGCAAGCACTAAGAGGCCAAAACAGTATAATCTACCATAGACGATAGCTTTAGCATACAAGTTTATAGCATTCATATAGCATAGCATTTACGTATCTTTTGCACAAGTACTAGCTTCACAACCGGTAGAGCAAGCAGTGAGAGGCCAAACCGTTGTTTTAGCATGGCAAGCATAATAATCATACAAAGTTTATAGCATTCTGAGCATTTCAAGCATTTCGAGCATTCGAGCATAGCAAGCATATCATTCTTTCTAAGTTTGAGCATTCAAGCTTTCTAAATTAGTTTATAAAAACATTTTAATCAGTTGGTCTTTGCATTCTTTGCAATATGAAATGCACTCGTTGTTTTAAGCAAACTAGTTTAAAAGTAAGTAGCCTTAGCATGTAGTCTTAGCATGTAGCATTAGCATCCACTATTAGCACTTAGCATTAGCATTAGCATTTAGCTTTAGCACTTAGCATTAGCATTTAGCATTAGCACTTAGTATTAGCATTTAGCTTTAGCACTTAGCATTATCATTTAGCATTAGCACTTAGCATTAGCATTTAGCTTTAGCACTTAGCATTAGCATTTAGCTTTAGCACTTAGCATTAGCATTTAGCTTTAGCACTTAGCATTATCATTTAAAATAAGCAATAGGTTTTAGCTTTTGGAATAATTATTCAAGCATTAACATTAACATTATGAACAATAATAAAAATGTTAAAAAACATTTAAACAGTTGTTTAAAATGTATAAACATGCTTCTCAGTCCCGCATTAAAATCAAAATAGTTTGAAAAGGGACAAATGAACTCACCTTGTAGTTGTTGTGGTTGACTATGTATAAACAAAATGCACACGCTCTCTGTTGTACTTGTTGGTGTTTTCACGATCCTGTATTGATTTCACGTTGTTATAAATTATAAGTATATGTTGTATGTACTTGGGTGTGTGTTTGTTTTGGCCCAAAGGTTTGCTAACACTTAGTGGTGTTGGTCATTATTAGGCCTTGTTTACTAGTTAAGAGTTGTATTCACACTTAACCATTTAGGTTGTTACATAGTTAGTAAGTAACCATGAAGTTATCTTCTTGAAACCTAATGTTTTAGTTGTTATGAATGCATTAAGTCTAAAAATTATGCCACCTTTGTAGTAAAATCCCATGCATGGTTATCTATTAGTTTTAATTTGAAAATGTGTTCATGTCTCTTATCATGTGGGCCGAATGAAATGTAATTGGGCCGATTGAATTTCTTGGGCCGAGTGACTATCGTGGGCCGGGCTATGTGGGTCAAACTGTTGGGCCGAATTAATGGGTTAAACCACCATGGCCCGACTAAGTCAATTGGGCCGAAGCAGTCATGTGGGCTAAATTGAGTCCCATGGGCCAAAGGAATGTACATGGGCCACATAGTTTGTCATAGGTCAAGTGTATGGGATTGGGTCGGATCAGACCCTGGGCCGATTGACTGGGCTGAATGATGTTGCTTGGGCCGAGTGAGTTAGGGTGGCCGAATGTAGATAGCCCACGAATGGTCCAAATCGGTTGGCTCTTGGCCGAATGAAGTTGGCAGTCGAATAGGTAGGCCGAAGGACCATGGCCGATTGAAGGTGGTCGAATGATGGCTGCGGCTCTGGCGAATGAGAGTGGCGAATGGATATGCTCGGCTGTTTAGGCCGAATGATGGTGACCCGATCGAATAGGGCTTAGGCGAATGGGGGAGGTTGGCCGAATGAGAATGGTGTCGAATAGCCAAGGCCCGATCGAATGACTCCTCGTGATCATGGCCATTCGCCCGAATGAGGTTAGTTAATGTTCATTCGGCCCATGCGGCCTTGTGGGTGCAGCCATCATCGATTCATGCTTTAATCACAGCCATGATGGCTCACTTGTTCCTACTTTATTCTAGGGTGTGGGTGAGTGGTTTCCCTAAGTTTTTGGAAGGGTTTAACCGGCCAAATGGTGGGTTCGAAATAGGGGTTTAGAAACCCTAAAATCACCACTTTGGGGTTCAGATTACATTCGATTATGAAATCTTTGGGTCGTATCCTTTGTACTTTCTTGTAGAGGAGATCACAAGCTTCGATTTGGTTCAAGAATCACTCGATTTCGTGAAGAAATGAGCAAGTTATGGTTGTTTGAAGTTCAAGATTTTAGTGAGAGAAGGAAACCGGGATTTAGGGTTTTAGAGAGAGAAAGGAGAGGGAAAATGAGGATGATGAGCTCATTCAAGGTATTTATACCTCGAGTGAGTTCGGGTTCGTTTCGTTGCGTTTCCTAATAAGGTTGTGATTCCTAATAAATGTTCTAAATTTGTTTTCTTAAATTAATTTATCGAAAACGATTATTTTAAAGGTTTCGTCAGATCGCGTCACCTTCGCGCGTATTCGTTCGAATCATCACCCGAACGAACACGACGATGGTTTTACTTTCCGACTTTTGTTTTCTACTTTTCAGTCATTATTTCAGAACTTCAAACTCACAGATATGTTTGTGTGAATCGTCATCCACGCAAGCACACCGTCAGTTCGTTATCCTGAAACAACACTGCACTTGTGTTTTGAATTGTGTTTCCTCTCATACGTTTATACAAAATAGCATATTAACAAGCATTCGTGTGTCAGTTTAGTGTTGTCTGATGTGTTTCTGACTGTTAAACCATGAGATTTAATCAGATTGCAGAAACGTTTGTATAATAGTTTAATGTTAAGCATCAAAGTGTTAATAGCATACAAATAGTTTACATAGTTTGTACCTGAGTTACTGTGCAAATTACTGTTGAGATCACTGTTCCGGCAGCGTTTCCGGCACTGATGTTACATCATGTGTTGTTGCATTGTTTGAGCATGAGGAAGGGCACTTTTGACGAACTTAGAGATTTGATGAGATCAGCTATGGTGGCTTTGATATTGAACAAACCGTTCAATTTCTCAGCAATTATATTCAGATATATGTCAGATAATATCACCAAAGCAAAGGATAGATTCTACATGTATCCTAGGTTCATCCAGATGTTGATTGATGAGAGATTCCCATAGCAGAATCTGCCTAGAGTTGCTGCTGATCTTCTCAAGCTAAAGCATATGACTGACTCAAGTCTTGGTCAGGTCAAGATTTATCAGAAGAGCAGTGATGATGTTTTGATCAAAGATTTAGTATGTCATTGTACGAGAGCTAACTATGTTGCTCCTGTTAATGATGCTTGGAGGCATGAGAATTCAGATTCAGATAGTGAACAGTTGGGAAATGATGATGATGATCAACAATCACCTCCTTCTCCTCCTCCTCCTAGACAACAAGCTAGGAAGTCACAAGCTCAGTCTTCACAATCACAACCACAAAGTCAAGAGCAATCTCAAGGGCCATATGTAACTCCTTCTACTCTGGTTCCTCTTCAAGTAATCTTTCCAGGTCAACAAGAAGATCAAAGACAACAAGAGGATACTACTTCTGTTCATGTTGATGCTGAGAATGTTGAAGTTGATGATGAAGGTGAAGAGTCTACAGAAACAGAGGCTGAATTAGAGACCATTAAAAGTGGTAGTAGTGTGATTAAAAGATTGAAGAAAAGACCAGTTCAACATCAGAGTAAAGAAGCAAGGGAATAGGCAGATGATCCTAATTTCATAGTGGATGAGCCTGAAACTTCAAGACCAAAGAAAAAGAAGAGAATGGCAAAGGTGCCTAAGAAGAAGAAGACAAGGACTCCCAGGATAATTGTATCATCTCCTGTGGTAGTTTCTACTGTTTCAGCAGCTCAAGAAGAAGTTTCTACATCTCCTATTCATTTTCAGTCAGATTCTTTTGTTCAAATTCCTGAGTTTGTGAATGTTGCTTCCTTTGTACCTTCTTTTATTGATGCTACCACAGTTATTACATCAGTTCAAGCAACAACAACATTCCAAGCTGCTTCTACATCCAGAGGAGAATCTTTATTTGAGGGTTTAGATGATTTGGATCTAAATTTCTCTTTGGATTATGATGATAGTGAGCTTAGAAGAAGAATTTCTATATTGTCACAAGAGTTTGAAATATATAGGATGCAAAAGGAGAAAGTTGATACTGAACAACCATCTTCATCAAGCTCAAGTGATCTAGATGTTATAAAAAGCCAAATTTCTCAGTTGTTGAAATGGAAAGAAGAAGATGCAAAAAGTTGTTGAATGAAAGGATTAGTTCTTTGGAAACATTGACTGCACAACAAAGGATTGACATTGATGTTTTAAAGAAAGAAAATCAAGAATAGAAGAAAAATATTGATGATGTTAAAGTCAAGGATAATCAAGCTGAATTTACTGGTGCTACTTCTGAGCAGGTGTATGTGAACATTGATGATGATGTAGAAGAAGATGAGAAGATTGATTATGAGGACTCAGATGTTGATGAACATTCAAGCTTTAATGCTTATCATGATGATGAAGATGATGATGGTGATGTGACTGGTGTAGAAAGTTCAGGTGGATTAAATTCCAGGACTGGTGCATTAGTGGTTTATGATTCTTCCAAGATTACAGTGGGAGTTACTCCTATTTCTGTTGTATCTTCTGACAAAGCTAAATATTGTAAAGATGTTGATGTTGAAGATTTAACTGATATAAAATATCCAAAGAAGATGATTATTCCTTGCCTACTTTTATTGATTTGTTTAAACAACATGCTGATATACATTTGCAGACAATGTTTGTTAAAAGATCTGAAGATAAAGAAGTGGAGGAAGGAGAAATTGTTGGTGATTCTTCAAGGAATGATATCTATGATATATTTGCAGTTGATCCAAATCAACTATTTGATTTTGAACAAGAGGATCAAATGGAACTATTTGATTTTGAGCAAGATGATCCAATGGATGAAAATTTGTATAATCTACAAACTTTGAAGAAGATATTTGATCTTGAAGTTCAAAGAGGTGTTCCAAAAACATCAATGACTTAGATGAAAGAAAAGACTTACATGGAGTTGTGGAAGGAGAATCAAGATGAAAGCAAGTACATAGTTGATCACTTGTACATTTTCAAGCAAATGATTGAAGATATGGAAGAAAAAGTTCAAGAAAACCAAGCTAAACAATTCACAAGATTCAAGATTGGATCTAAGTCAAAGATGAAAGGAAGAATTGTTAGCTATGGTTATTTTCACAACATTTCTGGAATCATAAAGGATAAAGGATGTTATGTAGTCAAAAGGACTGATGGATGCCAATATTTTGGAAAAACATTAGATTTGATGTCCTTACCATCTTTTGAGTGTATGAGGTTATCCCGATTGAAGATGATAAAGCCAATTCAGACTAAACACAATGACATATTTGAGAATTTGTTGAAGAAAGAGGCTAAGTATGGGTGGAGTTTGTTGATGCCACAAGTCAAAGACAAGTTGCATGGATATTCAAAGCCTAAAGTTTTTAAAAGACCAAGGTTGAGGAGGATAGAACATAATTGGAATCCTTATTTCAAATTCTGGTTCTATCATGATGTTGGATCCTGTTTGGATAGTAAATTGTTCAAAAGAAGACATTGATTTACTGAATATAGTTGAGATATTTGCTGATGAGGGATATCATGATGTTGGTATAAGCTACAAATACATGGCAGTTCAGTTTCAAACAATTGCTCGGATGTGTTATACTCTGGGTATACATTCTGGATGTAACTGGGCAGATGTCAATTATTTGTATGTTGAGTTGATGAAAATACAAAAGGAGATAGATGAGAGATATGCCAAGTTGGAAGCTGAAAGATTATCTAAGATTCCAAGATCTATTGTTATTCGTGCTGCTGATAATGTGTGTGGAGAAACAAGTGGAGTTCCAAGTGAAGACTGAAGACGAAGATTGAAGATTTTGAAAGAAACTATTAAGGGGGAGTTTGTTAGTACATTTGTAATAGATTACTTATCAAAACATGTAAATTATAGAAAGTTAGTTGAGGTTTGGCTGAGGTTCGTCTGACCCACGAACCTTAGCAGGTTCGGCGAACCTAGTAGGTTTGGCTGTCTAGGTTCGTCCAGCGAACCTCAAGTTTCGGCTAGCGAACCTAATGGTTCGGCTAGACTAGGTTCGGCTGACAGTTTGTATATATTGTAGGTTTGTCTGATTTTGTCATAACTCTTGGAAACTTTCTGTGCATTTTCTCTGTGTGAGATTTCTCTGTGTGAGATGATATTTCATTGTAATCAGTTCAGGTTGATTAATGAAATGGAGATGATTATTGAAATGCTTGTTCTTCTTTGATTCATATAAATCAAATATAGATTCCGCATATATTTGATTGTTAATTGGATTCCGTTGTACGATCAAGATCAATATCAGTAGATCAACAATCCTCCCCAATACCACTAGATAGTGGTTCTACATCAACTTTCACACGCATGTGGATCATCCCCATTTTTGCCATATGAGTATGGACTCACATATTCTTTCACACGAATGTGGATCATCCCCATGAATGCCACCAATTTTGTGGTCTTACATCCAATTCCACACTAGTGTGGATCATCAGCCAAATTATGTGTCGAATATATATTCTCTAACATACATTGACACAAATATTTATTATGCATAAACCACGTAACAATCAAACAATTATTCTCATAATCATTTCACTACATATAAACACTTACTTTGACTTTCATTAGTCAAACATTCATCTATTCCATAACTATTGTTAATTCCCCATATTGGTAGTTCTACCATCATTTTCATAATTACCTTTTAACTTTCTACAAGTCAAACAACAACCATAACTACCATTTAGATAAACATATACTCTCCATATTCAACATGGATCATTATTCACAAAATAGCATTTCTTTCAAGCAATGCTAAAAAAATAGGAATTTTCTCCATTCCCTTAAACTACATACAACAACTATGCAATAATCATAACTACATGATCCATAACTACATCACACACAGAAAAATACATACAACAACTATGCAATAATCATAACTACATGATCCATAACTACATCACACATAGACAAACTTCAATACTACAAGAAAACTATCAAGTAGTCAAGTATTCAACACACACACATTCAATCACTAATATGACTTATGGTTGCATATTTAGTGAGTAGGTTACTCACCTTGGCCCGTAGGAAAGCTAAACCTTGTAACTGCTTCTCTGGTCTATGAATTTCACTTTCAAGTTCATTTCCTATACAAATAACATGACACGCATTCCACTTTGCATTTCCAAAGTTAAACAAACGGGGTGGACCGGAATACACTTGGGAACGAGAGGACCAAATGAAAAAGAAATACCCTCACCTGTTCACTAACCAGACAAGCCCCGACAACCCGAACTGAATTTCGGGACGAAATTCCTACTAACTGGGGGATGATGTGACACCTCGTAAATTCCAGGTCAGCATTTACTTTATTTTAATAATAATGTGTGTTATTATTACATACGTGGCACTAGAATTATTAATATTTAGTGTGACACGTGGCACAACAATAAAAACACACAGATAATTCGGGGAATTATCGTAAAACACACGCACGTGTCTTGAATAACGAACGTTGGTGAATTAAACAAATTACAGTCCAATTTCACAACACATAGGTTCCAGGGAACCTAAAACAAGTGAAAATATGTTTATAAGTCTCGAAACGATGTCCGTAATCGAGAAATACGCGAAAAATTGGCCAAAACATGAAAATGGACCAAATGGGCGCATCCGGTGGGCTAGGCGGTACGCTTAGGACCAACCCTTCACCCTAGGCAATACGCGCGAGAAGGGCGAGGCGCCTGTCAACCGGTTGACTCGAGCGCTACGCCTGGCGCCAATCTTTCCCGCGGGGCGGTACGCCTGGGAGCTCTGACAGCATAAAATCTTCTTGAGCAACGCAAAACCATCATCAACACTGTCCTCATCATTTTAGTCGGGATCAGACGCAACTAGCACGATATTACCTTCCCAAAACCCTCTGTTATCATCCTCTCTACTCTCTAAAACACTTTGGAAGCCATTAGAACCCACCTTGAAGCTTAAGAAGCTTGAGAAAAGAGTTGGAGCTCAAACCACCACCAACACCATCTTGTTGCTACAAAGTCTCACGATCCAGGAAGCTTAGAAGCTAATTTGGTGCATCATCTCTGGGATTTGAAGCATTAGAAGGTAGTTCTACCACTCTAGTAGCTTAAAACCATCTTTAAACACACATGCAAGCACTAGATCATACATGCAAGCACTCATCTTACACATGCATGAATTTTCAGTAATTTAGACTTGGGTTTGATGTTATTGCTACTGGTTTGATGGTCTTAGAATGATTTATGGTGATATTGATGGGATTTTATGGTTATTTGATGATTTCACTACGAAATGGTAACTTTTACTTACATGCATGTACGATCTAATGTGATTTAGATGATTTTGGTTAGGAACGCATGATTATGAATGATATTTGTGGTGATTTATATGATCAAGGATGGTCTATTTGGTCAAAAGATGGCTATTTGCAATTATTTCCATTTTTAGTAACTTTATTATTACAAAATGTGAATAGTTAATGAAATAGTAACATGGAAGTGTTTAGAACTAAAGATTTATGTTTAAAATAATGATTTGAAACTAATATGATGCTTATTGATGTGTTTGGGTTATGAGAATTGTTGAAATAAGTGAATTACACCATTATTTCTAAAAATAGTAACTTTAATTGTGTAAGACTTTGTTACATGGCAAGATGTGGACATGCATAGGTTGTAATATGTTAATTTGAGATCAAAATGATGATAGTTGGAATTTTAATTAGTTAAAATGGGTGTGAAATGCGATTTGCATCATTCTTACTATAAATAGAAACTTATTTCAAGAAACCGATGATTAGGGATGTGCTAGTTATAACGAGCATGCTTAAATGATAATTTGGAACTAAGATGTTGATATTAGGTGAGCTTGACTTATTAGTTTTGATGAAATATGCATATTGCCACCACTTTCCATAAATAACAGCTTTAAAACAAGAAATGTGCTTAATTGTCTAAGTGTAACTATGTGCTATGTGATAACATGCTCATTTAGGTTAACTATGCGTATTAGAATAAACGAAAAGTGATTTCTTGCATGACTTGCTTAATACAGAAACTTTCCTAAAAAAGGAACTTACTATAAATAGTAAGTCACCTCACGGATGCGACTTTGGCACTCACACACATCACACGACACTATATCGCACGTTACACGATCACTTGAACTAAAAACGTCACCAACGGGTCGTTAGGTCAAACAAGGGTCAACACAGTCAAACACGGTCAACACGACCCACATAACAACTTGGAGTTGTTTGGACACGAACACGGTCCTGTGAGACCCACATGAATGTGAACACAAACTCATGACACCTATGTGATATAGGTAACCGCTAAAGAAGCGCACTACTCCGTTCACGTAACGAACGCACTGCAAAACTCAGGTGAGTTTACATCCCCGCTTTTACTTTCAACTGTTTTGATAAACTATTGGGGTGAGAATACTATGCACTGCTTTATTTATATGACTGGTGTGTTGTAAAACTTATTTTTGAGTGTAACTATTATCGCAACAAAGTCCTCACATATCCTTACCGTTAGTTGTGTAACAAACGAGTCATTATTACGTAGTACTACTGGGTCTGACTAGCCCCGCTCGGCAACAACTTTGACTGGAGGTCATAACGAGCGTAATATTGATGTTGATGCTGGGTTCAGCGACGACCCAGGGAGGCAACGGAACAGTCGAGCTTCGGTAAGATGAACTAACACACTCACGGATCATAGATCCAACAAACAACTTAACATACCAGTATATGTCTATCTTACTGTTTTATACTGTCTAAACCTGTGAACTCACCAACTTTATAGTTGACACATTTTCACATGTATTCTCAGGTAACTGATGGCACAAGCTAGGATGCACTAGAAGATACACAAGGAGAGTCTCATGCATTTAGACTCTAGTCCTAGACTTATGTTTTGGTTCATGTCTTTTAAAACATTATTGATTATGTAGTGTCTGATACAATTTACATTTATGTTGTAACCGTTTATTTTTCCGCTGCTTTAAATATTAAACTTTTCCGCTACGTATTATTAGAACTTGTTTATTTACAAAATTGTATGAATGTGTTACTCATATAGAGTCGTTCTATATGACTAAGAGCTATGATTCCTGGACACGTCACACCCGTGCGGTCTGACTCTGCACGTGGGAATTTGGGGGTGTGACAATAGGCCTACTAAAATCGCATTAATGAAAATCCGTTTTAAATCATACCCTTCGTGTAGCATATTGTTAGTTTCAGAAAATGTTAGCCAAACTCTCTTGTGGAAAAAGTTTGTATTAAGTTATTATTTAGTTTAATGAATCACCACTAATAAAGCTATTTGATGTGTTCTTTTGCATACAAAGTGAACCATTTTAATGCACAAAAGCAAAATAAAACATATAACTGAAGAGTAAAAAGAAACCATGCATGAAGGAACATGCAAAATACAGTTTAGAGAGAATTATATGATATACATTGATGATTATAATTTGTTTTTTGTAACAACCGAAAATTTGATAACATAATAATAAACGTGCTATATTTCAGCAACCGTTTATGTCCAAAATTTATATAAACGTTCGTAAAGTAATTACGATCCAAATGATATAAACGTTAAAAATATTCGATATTGTACGGACACGTTATAGAGCCTATTAATAACATGTAAAAATTTCTGTGACCGTTTGGGTTCGAAATTTTTATGAACGTTCCCGAAGTAATTACGATCACATTAATATAAGCGGGACCGTTATACGATAAAGTATGAACAAGATATAAGCTCGTGAATATTAAAAATATGTGAGCAAAGTAGAAGGGGGTTTTAAAAATAGGACCCTAAAGTGCAAGGGCCCTAAGTGTAAATTCTAAATTAATTCATAACTTCTTATATTGAAGGTCAGCAAATTTGAATTATGTCAGATTGTAATTTGTGGCCTAAAATGCATTACATAGTCTGGAAGAAAATTAGAAGGAACTGAAGTTATCCATGGCAACTCTTCTAGATAAGTTTGAGCATACATACTGCAGATTGTATTCTCAAGCTCTCGTTTAGAAATTTTCTGATCAACTTATGTGTGTTACGTGCAAAGAAGAATCAAGAAGAATAAGTCGATCGTTAAGGTATATGTTTATGATTCTCATCTCGTATTAGTTTAGTCTTGATGGATTAAAGAGACCAACACCATGTTTAGATGGGGTTTTGGTTTTGTATGGTGAACATGAACTTGATTTGGTTGGAGCCCAATTACATCTAGATAATGATCAAGTTTTCTTGAGTTTTATGAGGATATAATATGTATATGCTTTTGGTTGACTTAAACCCATGTTATTATACCGTAAGTTTAGCAACACCCTAAGACGAATTAATTAAATATGAGAATACGCTCATCTAAGCCGAGCAAATAAGTAATCTTTAAGCATAACAAGAATGTAGAGATAAAAATGGTCAAAATGAGTGTAAGCAAAATTTTGAAACAAAGCTCCGAATGAAAGTTACGACATGCCGAAGTTTCGAGCGGTAATCGTAAATTTGAGCACCTTCATGATAAGGTTATAATCATGATAATATATTCATATTAATAGGATATCATTCTGAAGTGAGAAAGTAAGGAAAGGAAGAAAAGCTAGCAGATTGTGCTTTACTAAGCTCAGGTGAGTTCTTTGTGGCCCTATTTTAAATGTTTTATCATTTTTGGTCTGGTATGTATGTTATGAAACTACTTTGTGAAAATGATTTAACCTGATTGTTGTTAGGCAAAGAATGTTTTAAGTCTCGACTGCGGTTGAGAAGTAAATGATTTTTCAGAGTCTCGGCCGAGGTCGAGTAGGAAATGTTGTTTTGAAGTCCCGGCTGTGGTTGGGCAGAATTTGAGCACTGCTGTGCGGTAAAGTGTTTATGTTTATGATGGTTTAAATGATTTAAACCATGTTATGTATGAATGATATATGTAAAGAAGCCTTGTACCAGTATGAGCTGTCAACTTCGGTTGATAGTTAAAGAGTCTTGTGGAAACACAAGCCTGTCGACTTTGTGTCGCCAGTTGAGTAAATCTTATGCATGCATGAGTTGACAACTTCGGGTTGATAGTCATAGAGACTTGTGCTGCACAAGCATGCTGACATCAGGTCAGCAGTTCAGGCTAAAGTTTCTGCATAGTATGATTAATGTTATGATGATATGTATGTTATGTATTGAATTACGTATCTTATGTATTGAATTATGTTATGTGATGATATGAATGGATAAAGATTTATTTAAAAAATCTAACTTAGAACTCACCAGCATAAAGCTGACTTGTTTTACATGCATATCAGGTTGAATAGTTTGAGCAAGGATAATAGGATGGCTTGTAGCATATGTTGAGGACTACCCTAGCATAGACTGGCTATATTATAGAACTGTTAGAGGTGTGGGTTAGGTGCTAATGTTTGTTTAGTATGTGTACGTTATTTTATGTCGTCACCTTAAATTCCGCTGTTATTGTAATGTAATTATGGTTTAAGTACTATGGGTTTAATGTTTTGCCAACCGAGGGGACGCCTGGGGCTCGGGGCCTCTCATTTTTATTGGAACCTTTTGTTGCAAAAGTCACCAATTTGCCTTCTACTTGGTTGTCTATAAACTTGCTTATTAAAACATAAATAATATTAGTAAAATGCATATATATATATATGTATATAGGGTGTGGTTAAACCATGTTGATGATCTACTGAATTGATCTTGATCATTCAACGGAATTCTAATAACAATCAATTATATGCGGAATCTATAATCGATCTATATGTATCAAAGACCAGCAATCATATATAAACATCATTTCATTGAATATGATTAACTGATTACAATGAAATGTACAAGAACACACAGTTCTATAATCTCACACAGAGAAAATCAGATTTGTCTAACACTCAAAAACTGCAGAAAAGTGCCAAACCTCTAGACAAACCTGCACTATATACATAAGGCTTCAGACGAACCTAGCCGAACCCATAGGTTCGCCAGCCGAACCTGGAGGTTCGCTGGACGAACTTGTACATGACAAACCTACTAGGTTCGCCGAACCTGCTAAGGTTCGTGGGCGTGAAGAACCTCAGCCAAACCTCGAAACACTTTAACATTTTGACAAGCAAGCTATTACAAAAATGTCCTAACAAACTCCCCCTTAATAGTTGCTTTCAAAATCTTCAATATCTCTTCAATCTTCAACTTGATCTCCACTTGTTTCTCCACAAACATTATCAGCAGCACGAATTACAACAGACTTTGGAATTTTGGATAATCTTTCAGCTTCTAGCTTGGCATCTCTATCATCTATCTCTTTTTGTAACTTCATCAGCTCAACATACAAATAGTTTACATCTTCCCATTTGCATCCAGAATGTATCCCAAGAGTATAACACATCCTAAGCTATCGTTTGAAATTGACCTGCTATATCTTTGTAACTAATGCCAACATCATGAAACCCATCATCTGCAAAAATCTCAGCTACATTCAATAAGTCAATATCTTCCTTTGAACAATTAACCAACCACACTGGATCCAACAACCTGATCACCCTCCACTTCTCTTCTTGTCTCAACAGAATAACAGCTTCAGATGTATTTTCATCATAGAACCAGAACTTGAAATAAGGATTCCAATTCTGTTATATTCTTCTCAATCTTGGTCTTTTATAAACTTTAGGCTTTGAATATCCAAGAAGCTTATGTTTATCCTGTGGAACCAACAAACTCCATCCAGACTTAGCTTCTTTCTTCAGCAACTTCTCAAATATTTCATTATGTTTTGTCTGAAGAGGTTTGATCATCTTCATTCTTGATAACTGCATACAATCAAAATAAGGTAATGTCATAAGATCAACTGCCTTTCCAAAATATTGACAACCATCAATTCTCTTTACTACATAACATCCTTTATCCTTCAGACTTCCAGAAATATGATGAAAATGACCATAACTGATAATTCTTCCAATCATCTTTGATTTAGAACCAATCTTGAATCTCAAGAATTGTCTAGCTTGATTTTCTTTAACTTTGTCTTCAATAACTTAAACCATTTGCTTGAAAATGAATAAATGATCAATTATGTACTTGTGTTCATTTTGATTTTTCTTTCATAGTATCTACATTTATCTTGGGAACTTCTCTCTGAACTTCAATATCAAATATCTTCTTCAAAGTCTGTAGATTAAACAAATTTTCATCATCTTGTTCAAAATCTGAATATCCACCTCCAATTTCTCCTTCCTCCAACTCTTTTTCTTCAAATAATTCACCAGACATTCTCAGCAACTGAATATCATCATTTTGTTTAAACAAATCTAAGAATGTAGGAAATGATATATCAATTTCTTCCTTTGGATGCTCCAAATCAGTCAAATCATCAAAATCAACATGCTCAATATCTCTAGCCTTATCAGAAGAAACAAAAGAAATAGGAGTAGCATCCAATGAAATCTCAGAAGGCTGGTAAATGACTATTGCTCCAGTAATAGAATTTAGAACACTTGAACTTACAACACCTGTTACATCACCATCATCATCTTCATTATCATGATAAGCATTAAAGCTTGGATGTTCATCAGCATCTGAATCTTCATAGTCTACCTTCTCTTCTTCTTCTTCTTCATCATCATCAATGTTAACAAACACTTGATCATCACTAACACCAGTAGTCTCAGCTTGATTATCCTTAACTTGCATATCATCAATCTTTTGCTTCAAGTCTTTATTATCTTTTTTCAAATCATCAATCACAGCATTCTGTTTTACAATCAATGTTTCCAAAGAAGTAATTCTCTCATTCATCAACTTCTTTTCAATCAAGTCCTTTTCTCTCCACTTCAACAACTGAGAAATTTGACCTTTCATTACATCTAAATCACTTGAACTAGAGAAAGATGGTTGTTCAGTTTCAACTTTCTCTTTTTGCTTCCTATACTTGTCAAACTCTTGTGACAAGATAGATATCCTTCTTCTCAGCTTACTATCATCATAGTCTATAGAAAAATTTAAATCCAAATCTTCTAACCCCTCAAACAAAGAATCACCTCGAGTAGTAGAAGTTTCTTGAAATGATGTAGTCAGTGTAGTAGCATCCATGAAGGAAGGAAGGAACAAATGAAGCAACATTCACAAACTTAGGAGTAGGCATGAAATGATCAGAATGCATATGAATAGGAGAAGTAGAAGCAACTTCTTGAACTGTTACAGCAACTGAAATATGAATAGAAACATCAATAGATACAGGTGAAGTAGAAACAGCCACAGGAGAAGAAACAATAATCCTGGGAGTCCTTGTCTTCTTCTTCTTAGGCACTTTGGCCATTTTCTTTTTCTTTTTAGGCCTAGAAGCTTCAGGCTCATCAATAATGAAGTAAGAATCATTTGCCTCTTCCCTTGCCTCTTCACTTTGTTGTTCTGCTGGTCTCTTCTTTAGTCTTCTGACCATTCTGTTTCCTACCTGTACTGTTTCCATCTCAGATTCTGTAGATTCTTCATCTTCAGCATCAGCTCCAACATCTGCAGTATCAACATGTTGAGAAGCAGTAGCCTCTTCTTGTCTTTGAGTGTCTTGTTGACCTGGATAAATCACCTGAATATGAACCAATGTATAAGGAGTTACATCTGGCTCTTGAACTGATTTTTGAGTTTGTTGCTGAGATCGGGAAGACTGAGCTTGAGATTGTCTGGCTTATGATCTAGGAGGAGGATGTGTTGGTTGTTGTTGATCATCATCATTATCACTCAAAAGTTCATTATCAGAACATGAATCTTCATGCCTCCAAGCATCATCCACAGGAGCAACATAATTTGCTCTAGCACAGTGACCTATCATATCTTTAATCAGAACATCATCATTGCTCTTCTGATATATCTTCACTTGACCAAGACTGGAGTCTGTCATATGCTTCTACTTAAGAATATCAGAAGAAATTCTTGGCAAGTTCTGCTCAGGAAATCTTTCATCTATCAGTATCTGGATAAACCTAGGATACATGTAGAATATGTCTTTGGCTTTGGTGATGTTGTCTGACATGTATCGGAAGATCATTGTAGAGAAATTGAACGGTTTGTTCAATATCAAAGCAACCATTGGAGACCTCATCAGATCCCTCAGCTCATCAAATGTGCCTTTCCTCATGCTAAGGCAGTGTAGAAGTACATGAGCTAACAATTTATACTGCAGAGGTAGCTTTCCTTTCTTGATAGAGTATTCACTGTAAACTTCAAAGTACCGAATCCTCATAAAACATCCTTTAATACACCTCTCAGGAATAAGTGTCATTCCTTCAGGTTCTCTTCCGAACTATAGAACTCTTCTAATGTTAGCTTCAGTAACTCGAATGGCTTGACCAAGAACATTTGCATCAATAACATACTCCTCATCAACAGTAATTAGCCTCGCAGAATCCCATAAACTCTGAATGTGTGATCTATATATCTGACAGGAGTTGGAAATAGCATGATAAATCCTTGATCGTCTCAAGAACTCGATCATCGGTCTAAAATCCTTGCCATTCTTCGTAGTTGGATCCAGATAAGCACACAAGTTGTGTTTGTCTCCGAATGTAAGAGTTGCCATTTCTACAATCAGAATAAACAAAAATTAAAACAAAATTAAAAGAAATAAAAAAAATCAAAAATCAAAAAAAATTCCTAAGTATAGAAACCAACGAACCCTTTCCCTGTGCCGAACCTATGCTTAGACGAACCTAATTATCAGACAAACCTGTTGACTAACGAACCTTTCAATGAACGAACCTTGTCATATCACGTTCCTAATGGTCAAACGAACCATTGACCAAACAAGGTTCGGTTCATAGAAACAAAGAGGTTCGGCCCGAACCTATAAAGTTCAAACGAACCTTAAAAATCCAGCGAACCTGTACTCATACAACGAACCTAATCCAATTTAAAATCATATCTTCAAATTCATGAATTAGATCAAAAAATCGATATCCAAAGATTCGTTATTAACTGATGAACAACATTAATGAAAACAATTTCAATCAAAAATAGATTTAATCAGGTTTTAATCCACATAACAGATTCGACTAAACTCAATTAAAAAATCACAAAATCTTCTAATTTAGTAGATCAAAATTCAATCTTTTTACCTATATCAAATAACAAATCAAATCCGAGACTGATGATATATGGCAAATACACTGAATGGTCTAAAATCAAAAAAATCAAAATCGAAGGTAACAGGTTCATGAATGAGTTCTGATGAAAGTGACGAACGTCTCACACACGAACCTCTATTTATACGAACCTGTTGAACAAACCTTTGAACGAACCTTTGACTAAACATGTTGACCGAACCTGTCAACAAACCTATCAGGCGAACCTGTCCAAAACTTATTGGATGAACCTGAATGAACCTGTTGAACAAACCTGTTCAAAACCTATTGAACGAACCTACTCACAAACCTTTTACACGAACCTCCAAACAAACCTTTTGAAATTCAATTTTATTTAAAATTTCAAACAAACCAAGGTTTAATATTTCAAAGTTAAAACAAATAATCAAAAATTATTGATTTAACATCAGATAAAAACTAAAAATCTTTTTGAATTTTTCAAATTTTAGAACAAACATTGCAAATTTAACAAATCTTATTATGAAAAACAAACTAACAAAGCAATTACATATTTTTGTTTGAGAAAGATCCTGATATGAGATCATATTGTATTACAATCATCAACACATCTGATTGAATTAATGAATATCATTATCTGCAAATTTCAATTCATAGATGATTGTCAGTATATATAAAACATCTTTAAGTTTAATTACTTAGTTAAGATATCAATTGAAAACAAAATCATGAAATACTTTATGTTCTCCATTTACTTGAAAACATCCCCGTTTTGTGAATAATTAAACAAACAATAATGTTCTTGAAACAATTTACGTCAATTTCAACTAGCTTGATCATGCAAAAATAAAACAGAATGTCTTTTGAAAAACAATAAACTGTAAAACAAATTGAATTTGTTCAAAATATTGGAATCAAGATTGATACTTTCGTATGCTCAGATGATTCAGAAAATGAACGAAACAATAATTTAAGACTAAACTTTTAACAATCAGATCAATATTCTCATATACGCAGAGATTTTCCAAATCTTAATCAAAACCAAGAAAACAAACTTGAATCATTTAAAGCTATAACAATCAGGTCGATACGTAAGTATACGCAAAGAATGTTTCAGCTTTAAACTAAAACAAAAGAAAAAAACAAATTTAGAATTTCTTTTAAAAATAAACACATAATCAAAACTAGTAACTTAAATTTTGTTCAAGACACATTTTGTAAGATTAATCACCACTCATTCAGGACAAAGCTAAGCACTGTATTCTAAATATCTGTTTCTCATAAAGTATAATCAAAATTTTGTCAAATGTTATCTCAACTAAGTTATAAACCTACCAACATATCATACTAAGTAATTGTAAATGCTTTTTATGTTTAAGTTCTAGTATGATACAAATGTGTTTCAAATTGCTACAATGTACTATCATTTCTCACTTGGTCGAATCAATTTCTCATAATTTTTAATTTTTTTAAATGTTTTTGTGTTTTTGATTTTTCAAATGTTTTTGAATTTTTCAAAATTTTCTCCCCCTAAAAGCTAAAACATAAAACAACAAAACAAATAAAATATCTGATATTAATTCAATAAAAAATTGATTATTAAGGAAACTGATTTGAAATGACCTCACCCATGACCCTTATGCCATTTAATTTGAGTAAATACTCTAAACGGTTTTTATCAAAAGCCTTGGTGAGAAGGTCTGCTCGTTGCTCATTTGTATGTATCTTCACCACATCAATAAGTTTCTTTTCATAGCAATCGCGTATGAAATGAAATCTAATATCAATATGTTTAGAACGTGAACGATACACTGGATTCTTTGTGATAGCAATAGCAGCCTCATTATCAACATGAATTGGGGTTGTAAGAAAATTCAAACCATAGTCTCTCATTTGTTGTTGTATCCACAAAACTTGTGAACAACAACTGGCAGCAGCTACATACTCAGTCTCACAAGTAGATGTAGCCACAGACGTTTGCTTTTTACACTGCCAAAAACTAAACATTCCCCCAAAAATTGTGCACCTCCAGTTGTGGATTTCGCATATATCTTACATCCTCCATAATCGAAGTCACTGTAGGCTTTGAAGGAAAAGTTATCATCCTTAGGATACCACAGACCCATGTCTGTTTTACCCTTCAAATAACGAAGTATTCTCTTGACTGCAATCAGATGTGACACTTTAGGTTTTGATTGATATCTTGCACAGATACTGGTAGCAAACACAATATATGGTCTTGAGGCAGTCAGATACATCAAACCTCCAATAATTCCACGATAAAGAGTAGGATAAATTATCTCCCCCTTAATATCAGGCTCAATCCGGTGATTAGGCTGAATGGGCGTGGAAATTGGTTTTGAATCACGCATGCTAAACCGTTTTAACACATCTTGAATATATTTTGTCTGATGAATGAAAATTCCATCATCAGTTTGATCAATCTGTAAACCCAGAAAAAAATTGATATCTGACATTGCACTCATCTCAAATTTCTCAATCATCACCTCTTTGAATTCCAAACACAATTGTTCATCGGTAGATCCAAAATTGATATCATCAACATAAATCTGAACAAGAATAATATCATTGCCCTTCTCCCGATAAAACAAAGTTTTGTCAATCTGACCTCTATTGAACCCGTGTTCAATAAGATGAGTCGATAATGTCTCATACCAGGCACGCGGAGCCTGATGAAAACCGTACAGAGCTTTGTCCAAGAGATAAACCTGATCCCGATGGATAGGATCCTCAAAGCCCGGTGGCTGACAAACATACACTGTTTCCTTCAAAGAACTGTACAGAAATGCAGATTTGACATCCAACTGAAAAACTTTGAATTTCTTGTGAACAGCAAAAGCAAGAAAAAGTCTAATTGCTTCTAACCGCGCCACAGGTGCAAACACTTCATCATAATCAATTCCTTCAACTTCTTTAAAACCTTGAACCACTAAACGAGTTTTGTTTTGAATAATTACTCCTTGATCATCTCGTTTGCATCTTAGCACCCATCTAGTACCAATTTTCTTCTCGCCTTTTGGCAAATCAACTAAATGCCAAACCCCCAACTTCTGAAACTGATTTAACTCTTCTTGCATTGCCTCCACCCAGGCAGGCTCACGCAACGCTTCAGTCACAGTATTTGGCTCTATTTGTGAAATAAATGCAGAATGCATCCAGAGATCTTGACTACCATGAGTTCTTTCTAACTCCACATACAAACTCTCCTCATTTGTGACTTGTTTTCGTGTCTGTACTCCTGCAGTTGGATCTCCTATGATCTGAGCAACCGGATGATGTACATGAACTCTTGTGGCAGACACTTGTTGAACACCCACATTATGATCTAGATTTTTAATATTCTGATCAGTGTCTTGATCTTGAAAAATAGCATCTTCAAAAACATCATTATCATCATCAGATGACCAATCATCATTTATAATTTCTGAAATGCCTTCCTCATGTGGTGTATTACTACCATCTTCAATAGGATGAGAAATACTTTGTTCCTCTGAATTCTGCAAATCATACAACATTTGCAAAGTTATTTCATCATCAGAAACATTTGGAGACATATTAAAAGACTCAAACAGTTTATTATAATCAAAAAGTCAATCTGAACCCTTTCCGTCTGGTATAGGTGTATGTCTTTGAACATCCACATGATACCATAATTCCACAACACCCGTGCGTTTATTAAACACACGTTTGTTAGGAAGACTATAGCCAAGAAAGAAACCCTCTTCAACTTTAGAATTGAATTTTGAATATTTCTTTAGCATGGTACAAAGAGCCCCAAAAGGTTCCAAGTGTTCCAAATTAGGCTTTCGATTCTGAAGCAATTCAAAACAAGTTTTATTGTATCTTTTAACAATCAAAACTCTGTTAAGAGTAAAACAAGCTGTTGCAACAGATTCACTCCAAAACGTAATGGGAAGTTTAGAATCAGCTAGCATTGTTCTTGCAGACTCAATCAATGTTCTGTTCTTTCTTTCAGCTACACAATTCATCTGAGGTTCATACGGTGCACTAAATCGCTGCTGAATGCCTTTGGAATTACAAAATTCCTCCATTTGGTGATTCTTAAACTCAGTCCCACTATCTGAACGTACGCGTCTCACTCTCAACTTATACAATGTCTCCAACCTATTTATCAACAACACAAAATTTTCATAAGTATCTGATTTATGCTTTAAAAACATGGCCCATGAAAATCTAGAAAAATCATTAGTCACCACAAAACAATAAGATTCACCACCTATACATTTCACATTGATTGGTCTAAACAAATCCATGTGAAGAAGTTCAAGTGGCATATCAATAGAAAATATTTTCTTTGTTTTATGAGACTTCCTTTTCTGTTTACCCTTTTTACAAGACACACACATCTGAAAGTTTAAAATGTTTAACCGGTACACCCTCAACTAAATGATTATGCACAAGATGATTCATCTTCCTAATATGAATGTGTCCTATCCGTCTGTTCCAATAACGTGTATCTTGCCCAGTAGCCTTGGACACCAGACATGTCTCCACTTTATTCACTGTCTCCGCCTTTGCCATGTCAAGCACATACAAATCCTTGCTCCGATCAGCTGTCATCAGAATCCACTCCTCAGAAATATGAAATCCTTGCTTAAGTACATAACACCTATCTTTGTCAAACATCACTTTATAATCTGTCACAAATCTGCGAAACACTCAACAAATTATTAGTTAATTCTTTGCAAAAATTAACATTGCCAAATGAAACCTTTCCATTCGTCAAACTACCAAACCCTGTAATTTGACCCCCTTTGTCTCCAGCAAAGTTGACATAACTTCCTTTGATCAACTTGAAATCTCTCAACAAATTCAACTCTCCAGTCATGTGCCGGGAACATCCACTATCAACAATCCAACGACTATTGATATGGCCCGTGGATGCAACCTGCACAATAAATTAAAACATTTCAGTATTCAAAAGGGATGACCCTTGCCATTTCGGCATCGAGTCTCCCTGAATGGACCCCTGCCATTCTTTTGTGATGACCTACTCGAATACCCATCATCACTGTTAATATCCTCTTTCCCAGAAATTTCATCACGTGACCTGTTTTTCAGTTTCCAAAATGATTTTGATTTAAAATGTTTCTTTGAAAATGATTTTGAAGATACATTTTCAAAAGAATCATCATCAGATGATGTCACAATTTTCTCAATCTTTTTCACATTTCTTTTGTTATCAAAAATTCGTTTCTTCAGATTATTCTCTTCTTTTACCCAAACACAATCAGGATCAAATTTCCTAAGAACTCTCATCTCATTCTCACTAGGTTTAACTCTCCTAGGACTTCCGCCTAACCTACTCACACAATTCTCATCATCCGAACTCTTCCTGATTTTGTTATTTGGACAATTTGTAGAAATATGTCCTTTACCACTACAAGTAAAACACTTTCGTGTTTCTCTTGGTGAAAAAGACATAAAACTGCTACAATCAGTAGAACTGAAATCTAAATCACAATCAACAATCAAACAACCAAAGTTACCACATCTGTAACATTTTCTTTGCATATGATTCTTTGGTTTTATTTCATTATAATACTTTGATTAACTGAAAGGTTTAGAAACAACCTTTGCATATGAGAATCTGTTTTTCAAACCAGTCGATTTTATCTTTGAATTACTCATTTGATTTTGAAAATTCTTTGATTTGTCTTTATGTCCAATCTCAAACCGGTCAAAGAAAAAATCCACTTTTTTAACCTTTTTAGAAATCACATTTTGCTTTCTAAAAATGCCACTAGACTCTCCTTGATGTGTAGTAGATGACTTTACCTACACAATCGGTTTAAGAGTAGTGGTTGTTTTGCTTTTGACCACTGGTTTGGAAACTAGATTGGGTTTAATCACCACTTTCTCAATTGGTTTCATCTCAGTTTTTGACTTCTGAGACTTCAAAGACTTTTTATCAACATTTTTCACTTGATAACCATTTTGTCTCAAAATATCTGATGAATATTCTGATTCAGTGATATCTTCAATGATAGGAGCATCACTATCAAGAGACACTTTCTCATCAGAAGATGAACCTCCAGCATTTTCAACAACTTGTTCTGACCCACGTTCATTCAAAGATAAAGGATGAACTTCCAAATTCGGATCAATTTGTGGTCTAGAAACATAGCTTGCAGGAGGTGGTACAGCATGAAAACCCAAGCCAGTAGTATCATTCAATGATCTTTGCATGGCAGCAAAGTAATCGATGACATACTGAGAATTCTGATAATTCTCAAGCTTGCTCTTGTTCATTTCTGCTTCTGCTCTTGCTGTTGATAATTCAACTTTCAACTTTTGCACTGATTCGAGATGCACAGAAACTGCATGATTATTTTGCAATACTTTGATCTTTAACTCTTCATTTTCTTTTCCTAAATCAATTATCTTTTTGTCAAAAGCTTTTTCTCTTGAAATTAACTTCTTGTTAGCTTCTGTGCACTCTACCAGTTCAGCACTCAACTGAGCATTCATCTCTTTCAACTTATCAATAATCTCTAAAAGATCATCATTTACCTCATCAACTTTTTCTTTGCCTTTGCTTGTTTCTTCATCCAAAGAAGCCATAAATGCACCCATTAACTCATCATATTGCTTTCCCCAATCATATCCTTCATCAGCTTGACTGACTAAAGCTTTCGATGACTCTTCAGACTTTTCTTTCTTCTTCTGATAAGCTTCTTTTGGCCTGAAAGGATTTAAATTTCCTTGCTTCTTCGGATTTTTACACTCTCTAGCAAAATGACCCAATTCACCACAATTGTAACATTGTGTTGTCTTTGGATTAAATCCAAACTTGGTGTTTCGATCAAAAGTGAATTTCTTTCCAGTTTTCTTTTCATATCTATTGATTCTTCTAATTGCACTTGCCAACGCCCATTGAGTGTCAATTAACTCCATCTCATCATGATCAATTTGCTCATAATATTCAAAAGTAAGATTTGAGTTTCCAATTTTTCCTGCTATCTGTTCATCATAGGCACTGACTATGCATGACAAAATTGACATATGATCTGGAACCGCCTCCATAGTTACTTTACCCAAATTTGTTGTATTCAACTGAATTGGAGTTGGTGTAGAATCAGACTTCTTCTCGTTAACAGAATAAGATGAACTGGAACTTGCAGATACAGATAGTGTAGAAGTGCTATCAGCAGTACTTGAAACAAAAGTTGTTTGAATCTTTGCAGAAGAAACAGGAGGAGTAACCACAGATGCACCATAGAGAGAAGGATCCTAAGTAACATTAACTCTACGTGCTTTTCTTTTATCTTTCACTTCCTGTTCTTCTAGCTTTTGTATAAACTCTACTAATGTCATTCCTGATAGATTTTCTCTCAAAATCAGCACCACTGAATTCCATTTTTCAGGTAAGGCATCTGCAAAGCAATCTATCTTCTCCTCTTCAGTATACTCAATTCCACACTTTCTAACATCAGTCAACAAATGCCTGTATCAGGTTATTAAGGCTTGAAGACTCTCATTGCCAATAAAGTTGAAATTTTCAAACTCTTTGCGTATATCAGTGGCTTTCATCTTCTTAAGTTTAGTGTTTCCCTCAATTCTTGCCTTCAAAGCATTCCACAAACCATATGAGGTTTTATGTTCATCAAACTATGAAGTATCTGATTAGGAATTGCTTGACTCAGCATCCAGTAAGCTTTATTCTTAGAATCATATTTCTTTCTCTGATCAACATCCAATCTTTCAAGGGTTTGATCCAAATCTGTCCCCACAACCTTAGGTCTTTCATAGGGTGAAAAAATTCTTTCCCACAGGTTAGTGTCAGTTCCATTGAGATGTGTCTCAAATCTACCTTTCCAGTTCTCATAATCTGTCAAATCAAGTAATTTGGGAACTTTATTGGTGCTTCCTGATTCAGTTTCACTAATCAAAATACTCTGTATCTTAGAGTTTTGACTAGCAACAGCAGCAAACATATCACCCATGATTGAAGTTGTATATCAGCGAACCTTCCTTGAACTTAGAACCTCACGAGCCTGAGTAACAAACGAACCTCCTCCAAACCTTGATTTGAACGAAGCTTAAGTCACGAACCTTAGACAACCTTTATCTCACGAACCTTATCAAGCGAATCTCTGCAATAGGCAAACCTTGAGACGAACCTCTTCATAATCACTAAACGAACCTCAGCAAAATCACTTTAACAGCGAACCTCTGCTTCAGACAATCACAGGTTCGGCTCACGAACCTGTATTCAGAATTCAAAAATTTTGGAGGGAAAACCTTCAAAATTTCAAGAAAAATCCTTCAAAAATCACAACTTTTAGCCACAAATTTCTGATTTTTGATATTACAAAGCAGTTGATGATGATAACACTTTCAAAATAGCAATCAAACACTAAGAAAATTGAATTTCAATCCATTTATTGATCTTTTTGTCTTCAAAATGATTGTAGATCTTCAAATCACTTGTATAGAGCTCCTCCAATGTTCTGATACCACTGATGATCTACTGATTTGATCTTGATCGTTCAACGAAATTCTATTAACAATCAATTATATGCGGAATCTATAATCGATCTATATGTATCAAAGACCAACAATCATATATAAACAACATTTCATTGAATATGATAAACTGATTACAATGAAATGTACAAGAACACACAGTTTTATAATCTCACACAGAGAAAATCAGATATGTCTAACACTCAAAAACTGCAGAAAAGTGCCAAACCTCTAGACAAACCTGCACTATATACATAAGGCTTCAGACGAACCTAGCCGAACCCATAGGTTCGCTATCCGAACCTGGAGGTTCGTTGGACGAACCTGTACATGACAAACCTACTAGGTTCGCCGAACCTGCTAAGGTTCGTGGGCCAGACGAATCTCAGCCAAACCTCTAAATACTTTAACATTTTGACAAGCAAGCTATTACAAAAATGTCCTAACACATGTTTATTGCGTTAACCGAATAACTACATCTTATTGCTTTGGGACTCATATCAAAGTAAATCTAAAGATGTAGGTTTTTTCTGGTTTTTTTTATTAATGCAAGTGGACCCTAAATTAATTACATTAATTAAAAAAGAAGAAAAAACTTACACTTTTAGATTTACTTTAATATGAGCCCCAAAGTAATTAGTGATAATAAATTATTATCTTTAAACAAAGTGATAATAAAGCTTCAGTTTTGTATTATATCCAAGACTGACTTTTATAAATCATATTAGTAAAAAAATATAATTGATTTAATTTTTATAAAGGTTTAAATTTTTATTTAGTTTTTTATTTAAAAGAGATGTTAATATAATATTAATGAACATTTCAAGTAATAAAAAAACAATTAAAAACAATTAAAAACTTTGTTAATATAAATTTTTATTTAGCTTCAGTTTGTATTATATCAAAGACTGACTTTTATAAAGGTTTTTAATAAGTGGGTAATTTTTATTTAGTTTTTTATTTAAAAGAGATGTTAATATAATATTTTTTATCAATCAGGGGGGCGAAGTTAATTTTTTTTAAATCAGGGGGCGAAATCAAATATTTTTTTAAAAAATTAACCTTTTAGCCCCAAAAATTAACCCTACTGATAGAAAAAAAAGGGGGGCGGTCCCTTCTATGCTACGCCTCTGGTGGCATACAATCTGCTGCTATGCGAGATTTATAATCTGAATTACCAGTAATTGAATCACTAAGATCATCTCCTATAGAATGTACCTATCAGATTTACCAATAATCTGATTTACCCGTTTGTCACAAAACATAGAATCAAATAAACAACATACTGAGGTTTTTCGGTGACTTGCTAACCCTAATTTTGAGTTATAGCAAACTTTGAAACCAAGTCGATAACCATGTGATTCAAATGAATAACATAGAAGAAAGCGAGGCTATGGATGGTGTCATACGTGATAGCTTTGTGTATAACTACAAAGATGAGATTTGTAGAAAGGAGCATATACATACATACATACATGTCACACCCCGATCCGGCGAGGTTGGATCGGATTCCCCGTCGGGCGGAAGGTTCCCAGGGCTCGATATCGGGAATGGTAATCATGATGATAAGATTGTTTACATAGCATCAATGTTAAGAATATCTAAAGCACAAAGACATTTAACTAAAATCTACAAAGTTAAATTACAATATCAATGTTTGATAATTTAACCAAGTAAACATATCAAAATGAATCATAAGTTCACTATCTTGTATTAGTACAAGATATCACAAATGATTCACAATGATTAACAAAAGATGTGCTTTCCAAAACTACTAGGTCCTCTAAATGAGCATCCTAGCAGGCATTCCAAAGTCTTAGCTTAATCATGTGCATCACCTGAGAAAACATGCAAGAAAACAAAGTCAATACAATGGTTGGTGAGTTCATATGATTTTGGTATTTGAAAATAGTTTTGCAAACCTTTTAGGTAAAATGTTAACCTCATTATCAACACCTGTATCATCCAACTCGGTATGCTTATATATAGGGCATACCCCTGAGTCGAGCCTACGACCTGCCCAGACGCCGTCCCACCACATACTAAGTCACATATGACATTGTTGTTAATGATAATTAAGCATTTTACCTACCATTCCCTTCTATGATCATCTGAGATTTAAAGCACTCTGTTTAACAGTTTATGATATCAACCCAAAAATGTTCATGTTTTCCCCTAGGTAACAAGCTTAATCTCATTAACATCACCTGTATCATCCAGCTCGGTATGCTTATATATAGTGAGTCGAACCTACGACCCGCCCAGACGCCGTCCCACCACATACTAAGCCGCATAGGACATTGATCTTAATGATAATTAAGCGTCTTACCTAACACCCACTTCTATGTTAAAAGACTTGATTTCCATAATTTGAAATAAAACTGTTTTACTGGGTTCACCATGTCTTCAGGATTTCCCAAAAGCAATTATAGAAATAAAATGTTAAATGTTTAATTAAATAAATAAATAAACATTTGCATACAACTAAGACATGATGATTGGGCCTTATTTGACTCAATCAATTAGACTTAATTGTTAGTGATTGTCCAAGTTGTACCCTCTCATATGAACTCACCAACCGTTGTGTTGACTTTGTTTTCTTGCATGTTTTCTCAGGTGATGCACATGATTAAGCTAAGACTTTGGAATGCATGCTAGGATGCTCATTTAGAGGACCTAGTAGTTTTGGAAAGCACATCTTTTGTTAATCATTGTGAATCATTTGTGATATCTTGTACTAACACAAGATAGTGAACTTATGATTCATTTTGATATGTTTACTTGGTTAAATTATCAACCATTGATATTGTAATTTAACTTTGTAGATTTTAGTTAAATGTCTTTGCGCTTTAGATATTCTTAACATTGATGCTATGGAAACAATCTGATCATCATGATTATCATTCCCGATATCGCGCCCCGGGAACCTTCCGCCCGACGGGGAATCCGATCCAACCTCGCCGGCTCAGGGTGTGGCAAATTGGTATCAGAGCTCAAGGTTATAGAGAATAATAGGTCATTTACTTAAAACGGTTTGGCCTAGACTATAACTTAGGGACCCTGCATGTAGAGAACATAGGAATTAGGAATTTATTTGCATTGTGTCTTTTGCATTCGATCATTGCACTAACCAAAATTCTATTGGTTATGATTAGAATGTCACCAAGAAGACAACCACCATTGCCTCCTCCTTCGCAGGAGACGGACCCAGCATTTGAAGCACTTGCAACCCTGATCACTGAACAGTTGGTGGCGGTTCTCCCTGGAATCATCACCCGGATTCGGAAAAGTGAGGAGTTTGCTAGGAACTTCCCACTGCTTTCTGCAGAGAAGAAGGAACCTGAAGAAGGAGAAACCAGCAAGCAACCTGAACATCGTTCTGCAAAAAGGCGAAAAGAAACTGTGAACTACACTGAAGCTGTGCCTATCAGTCAAATCCTGCTAGATTTGACTACCGGAGTCAGTACTCCTTATGAAGGAAAAGCCCCTCTTTGTTCGGCTTGTCACTACCATCATCGAGCTGAACTTTCATGTGTACAATGCACACGGTGCGGAAAGATGGGGCACTGGATGCAGCAGTGTAGGTCATCAATAACCTCTACTCCCCGTCAATATGTTGGTACATTTCCTAAATGTGCCAGATGCGATTTTCACCATGGTGAGGAGAAACCTTGTAGACACTGTCTAAATTGTGGGAGATACGGACACTGGATCCAACAGTGTCGGTTTCTTTCCACCAGGAAACAGGAACAAAAAGCGAGCACCTCTACTTCCTCTCAACACAACAACAACAACTGCTACACGTGCGGAATGCACAGACATTTCGCAAGGGACTGCCCTAAGAAAATGTCTCCAGCAGACCCAGCAGTCACCGAGGAACTACTCGCTTTACCAGCTCCTGGAGAACACTCGGAGTCCGATGACTCCATAGTTATGCAAATTTCAGCTTGATACATTAAATTATCTATTGGTGTACAAATTAGAACTGCATAGTTTGTTGTAATTTTAGAAACGATAAATTTAAGATAGCCGTAAGCAAGGTCAGTGCCAAAAAGATAATCGGAATCATGACTTAAGGAACCGAGCGTTAAATGATTAAATAGAGATAGAGAAATTCTTAATTTCAGTTTAAATACTGTATTTAGGAAGAGGACCTTATTTAAATAGAACACTAAAAGCCGTAGGAGTTCAAAATGTCAAAGTTAGTGTGTAAACTTTCACTTTCTATCTAGACCTCTTAGAATTTTGAGTTACTTAAGTTGAGAACTCTGGTTCAAGGATGTTAGGAAAGGATGAATGTTAGAACGGTGCTGAGTTCTTAATTAAACTAGATAAGTAGACCAAGGGAAATCAGTTGTAATGCAAGATGAAGATACGCCAGAGAAAATATTCCGAATGAAATATGGGCATTCCAAGTTACGGTAATGCCCTTCGGATAGAAGAATGCACCCATGGATTTCATGGACCTCATGAACCGAGCGTGCAAACTGTATCTGGATTAGTTTGTCATTATCATTAGGGATGACCTAATAATATATTCTAGTAGCAAGACAGAACGTGAATGACATCTCAGGGATATTTTAGAGCCGTTAAGGGAAGAACAACACTATGTTAAATTCTTCAAGAGCGAATTTAGGATAAGAATAGTCACAGCTAGAAACAACAGTTACAATGGGATTCCATAAGTCACATGACTTCCGGGTATAAGTAAGATAAATATACCTCATCTCACAAATGTGTATAGGATTACTTAAAAGGTAAATCATTACCTTTATCTTAATGGAACTACCACATTTTAGGTAGACCTCCCCGACGTATAAAGTACCCTTTTAAAGCTGAAAACAGATTAAATAGGTGGTGAAGTATGTATACGGTTATATCAAATAACCTAAGGTGACTTAAGGATCTCGATCCGACGATCAAGACCTAGAGTTGTGAGAGCCACCTACGAAAACTTTAAGGAGTTTGTCAGATTGTAGAGCCGAAAGTCAGTTTGAGATAAACCGGATGAAATACCTACTGCCAAAATAGTGGGTGGATTCCGGCGATAGTTAAATCAAGAAGACTTATTCTTGAGAAGGCACACGGGTCAAAAAATCAGTGCATCCAGGCGCCGATAAAATGTACCGAGACTTACAGAGATTTTATTGGTGACTGGGAATGAAGAAAGACATAGCCGAATACGTCGGCAGATGTCTTACGTGTGCAAGGGTAAAGGCGGAACACCAGAAACCGTCAGGGTTACTGGAACAGTCGGAAATTCCGCTCTGGAAGTGAGAACAAATAGCTATGGACTTCATTTCCAAGCTACCCCGCACTTCCAGTGGTCGCGATACAATTTGGGTTATCATCGATCGTTCGACGAGATTTGCCCTTTTCTTGCCGATACGTGAAACTTTCACGATGGATAGACAGGCAAGATTGTACATCAATGAGATAGTGGCACGCACGGTGTGCCATTATCTATTATCTCCGTTAAGGACAGCAGATTCACAACAAGGTTCTGGCAATCACTACAGAAACCTCTAGGGACACAGTTGAATCTGAGTACAGCTTACCATCCACAAACGGACGGTCAAAGCGAACGTACTATTCAAACCCTGGAAGATATGTTAAGAACCTGTGTGTTGGATTTTGGTGGGAATTGGGATTCCCATTTGCCATTGATCGAGTTCTCCTACAACAACAGTTACCACAGCAGTATCGGATGTGCACCATTCGAGGCTCTTTATGGCCAGAAATGTCGATCACCGATCTGTTGGACTGAAGTTGGAGACAATCGAATAACTGGACCAGAGCTTATTCAGGAAACCACTGATAAGATTGCCCAGATTCAGAGAAGACTACAAGCAACAAGGAGCAGACAGAAAAGCTATGCCGACAAACGGCGCAAGCCGTTGGAATTCCAATTGGGAGACCGGGTTATGTTGAAGGTATCCACATGGAAGGGCGTACTTCGTTTTGGGAATAAAGGCAAGTTAGCACCACGGTACGTAGAGCCGTTCGAGATTATCGAACGTATTAGTCCTGTGGCGTACAGACTGAGATTACCATATGAACTCAGTGCGGTGCATGATGTATTTCACGTCTCGAACTTAAGGAGATTTCTTGCCGATGAAGCACTTGTTATTCCAATTGAAGAGATTCAAGTGGATGAACAGCTACACTTCATTGAGGAACCTTTGGAGATTATGGATCACAAAGTTAAACAACTTAGGCGAAGCCGTATCCCGATTGTAAAGGTTCGATGGAACTCAAGACGCGGACCCGAGTTTACTTGGGAACGTGAAGATCACATGAAGTCAAAGTATCCCCAACGGTTTACAGAGGAAGACGTACCTGATAACAATGCTTAAATTTCAGGACGAAATTTCTCTAACAAGGGGAGATTGTAACATCAGTGCCGGAACCATCACCGGAACAGTGATCTTAAACAGTTCATGAACAGTAAACAGGTACGAACAATATACATTTCAGTACAATTTCTATTCATATCATTGTCATTATCAATTTGTGTTATCAAACAACGAGTTCATAAACATTTAACAGAAACACAGTTCAGAACAATGGTTCTTGAGTCAGATAATATTCTGGCAACACAGAACCATCATGGGATTATTTGTTAGGAAGTTATTATGTATAAACGTATGTGAGACCTTACAGAATAAAACAACACGAATATTGTTATGTGAATGCTAAATTTACGGGTTATTTGTATAGGTGACGATCTGTACGAATAAATCTGAAAGTTACGTTCTGAATAATATTCGATAATTAGAAAACAAGATTGAAAAGTATAGTTATCGTCGTGTTCGTACGAGTGACGATTCGAATGAATACGTGCGACGACCGTACGGTTCGATTTAAAACAGTAAATTAATATTTAGAAAATCTTAAATAAATGAAAGATATTAGTTAATTTATTAGGACTCACAACTTAAAATAATTTTATAAATTCTATTTTTATAATCCGTATCCTTTCGTACGAAAATCACGAGAAACCGAAGTTTTACGCGAAACCGAACGAGACCGCTCAACCGGATGTTTCTAAATCAATTAATGAGGCATTAAACCTCCCCCAACCACCACCAAACACTATCTCTTCCTCTCATTTCGTTCTCCTCTCCCTCTCTCTAAGAAGAAGAAGCTCCACCTTCTCTCTAAAGGTTCTCTTTCAAATCCTCACCAATTCAAGCATTCTAGGTGTTGAAACGATCCCCATGCAACGTAGATTAAGGAAGTACAAGCCATTCAAGCATTCAACCATTAGATCCGAGGTAAACATTCATGCTAATTTCGGTTTTTTTTAGGGTATATCACGAACCCCTTGTTTGATGTTGTTCAACCGATCCAAACACACACAAAACCTAGATAGACTTGGTAGATGATTAGGAACTAATTTGCAGGGCTTAGAAATGAGAGTGTAGATGATGATAACCAGCCATGGTCGACAGGTTCGTTAGAGATGATGATGCAGGTAGTCGGCCGAACCTTTAAGGGAGCCGAACCCTGCAACTAATATGCACTCTGAGTCACGAACCCTGGAAGTTCTGAGCCACGAACCTGCAACGAACCATGTAGTCTGAGCCGAACCTTCGGATACAACAAACCTTCGGCCACCGAACCAAGGATAGCCGAACCCTAGGGTGGCGAACCCTAGAGCTTCTGCCGAAGCATCTACATAGCCGAACCTCCTCTTTAGACCTACCGAACCTTGAACGAACCATGTTACTCTCCTCAGCCGAACCTTAAAGGTTCGCTGAGCTGATTACTGCCGAGCCATGCGAAGCATTAGAAGGTTCACTGCCATCCCACTATTCAGACTTGAACCGAACCCTAACCCTCATGAAACCTTGAGAATACAGCTAGCCTAGGAACCCTACTATTGGTTTTATTGATACATGAGATGATATGGGGTACTTGCATGAAGTGAGACTTAGGATTTCTTTCCATGAGCTCAACTTGGATTAGTTAAGGATAAAACCTAAATGGTGCTCCTTGATTGAGCTTAACATGCATGGGAATAACCTAGGATTTTAAAATGGGAAATTTAACTATATGGTACCATGCAAAATATATATAATCACGCATGTAGGTATGTGAGAGTGCATGGAAAAGTTTTGTAAGTAGTTATGTTAAGAAATTATCACTTGTCATTGGGAAAATTCTTATAAAAGTCATGAAGAACTTTAGAGACCTCATGAGACACATAGCTAAATTTAGATGAATTGATCATTTATATCGAATCATTCCAAAGATTCGAGTTGTAATCATTGGAAATCAAGAATTATAAATGGATCTAATGGGGCCCAATGGGGCTTAATTAAGCCCATCACATATTAAACGTTTATTTAAATTCAAGTAATGATGTTTTAATAAAAGTGAAGACCTTTCGAATTTATTAAATTTAATAATTTTCTAAAATCTTGTTTAATTGGAAATGAAATGGAATTTATTTATAAATGTTGAGTTAAAAGTATTATGATTATCTTGTTGGGAAATTGTTGTAAAATAGACAATATCAATTGTCTGGATTTGAACTAAATACAAAGGAAACTCTGCCCAAATTTTGTGAAAATTTAAATGTAAGGTGTTATAATAAATTATGGGATTGGGTTGTAAATGGGTATTTGAACTAGATCAAATAGGGAAATCATAGAAACACTAGTAATTAGGACACTTAGTTACACACACTAAGACCGAGACCTTAGGTACGACGACTAATACGTATACTTATCGTATTCAAACTCTAATAAAATAACTCAGGAACCGAAGAAACCTAAGCTACAACAAGAGCGCGCATTTTGTGTTAGATCATTTGCATAGCAGCACAGGTGAGTTCATTGCCCCTTTTCTAAACATTTTTGTTTTCAAACGCGGGGCTGAGAAGCATGCGTAAACTGTTTTTCATTAAATTGTTTACTTAAATACTTTTACTTATAATATATTTTATATATGTTTGTTTATACACCTAGACTCCTGTCTAGGTAAATCACAGGCTAAATTACCTAGTAAGTTAATTAAGCAAGTTAATTAAATTACTCTTATGAGTAATACCTAAATTCTAAAACTCTAAATAAACCCTTAGTCCATCGAGTTCAAATTCCAGAATCTAAATTCAAAGTGAAATCAAAAGAATCAAAGCTAAAGATCAAATGCAATGGAATCTACTCCAGTGTGTGATCAATAAACTCAGGATCCTACTTATGAATCTAAAATCATTGTGAAATCATGGGAATTCTAAAGATCAAATCAAAAGAACTCAAGGAATCAGAAATCATAAATGTGTGTGAATCAATGAATAATGAAATCATTAAGATCTAATGAAATCATTAATACTTGAGTTAAGGTGGATGTCAGTTGTATAGAAATCAAGACCACGTGTAACACACATAAAGTCCCGTCACAGTAGTAGACTCTTGTAGTCAAGCTACATGGGCAATAACGTGAACGATCAAATGAAATCAATGTCAAAAATCAAGATAATCAAGGACGACCAAGAACCAAAGGATATCCTTAAAGTCCCGACGCATATAGTAGGCCAAAGGGTCAAGCTGATATGGGCAAAACATTAAAATCCCGTCACGCTCAGGTATACTCCTTGTGAGTTATGCCTGATATGGGTCACGTGTGAGAGGGTACAACTTGGACAACCACCAACAATTAAGTCTAATCGATTGAGTCAAATAAGGCCCAATCATCATGTCTTAGTTGTATGCAAATGTTTATTTATTTATTTAATTAAACATTTAACATTTTATTTCTATAATTGCTTTTGGGAAATCATGAAGACATGGTGAACCTAGTAAAACAGTTTTATTTCAAATTATGGAAATCAAGTCTTTTAACATATAAGTGGGGGTTAGGTAAGACGCTTAATTATCATTAAGATCAATGTCCTATGCGGCTTAGTATGTGGTGGGACGGCGTCTGGGCGGGTCGTAGGCTCGACTCAGGGGTATGCCCTACAAATAAGCATACCGAGCTGGATGATACATGTGATGTTAATGAGATTAAGCTTGTTACCTAGGGGAAAACATGAACATTTTTTGGTTGATATCATAAACTGTTAAACAGAGTGCTTTAAATCTCAGATGATCATAGAAGGGAATGGTAGGTAAAATGCTTAATTATCATTAACAACAATGTCCTATGTGACTTAGTATGTGGTGGGACGGCGTCTGGGCGGGTCGTAGGCTCGACTCAGGGGTATGCCCTATATATAATCATACCGAGTTGGATGATACAGGTGTTGATAATGAGGTTAAGGTTTTACCTAAAAGGTTTGCAAAACTATTTTCAAATACCAAAATCATATGAACTCACCAACCATTGTGTTGACTTTGTTTTCTTGCATGTTTTCTCAGGTGATGCACAGGATTAAGCTAAGACTTTGGAATGCGTGCTAGGATGCTCATTTAGAGGACCTAGTAGTTTTGGAAAGCACATCTTTTGTTAATCATTGTGAATCATTTGTGATATCTTGTACTAATACAAGATAGTGAACTTATGATTCATTTTGATATGTTTACTTGGTTAAATTATCAAACATTGATATTGTAATTTAACTTTGTAGATTTTAGTTAAATGTCTTTGTGCTTTAGATATTCTTAACATTGATGCTATGTAAACAATCTGATCATCATGATTATCATTCCCGATATCGCGCCCCGGGAACCTTCCGTCCGACGGGGAATCCGATCCAACCTCGCCGGCTCGGGGTGTGACAATACCTACCTGATTTTCACCAATTAAGAGCAGTAACAAGAAAGGAAGGAAACCTAAAATTTAATATGGTAAAGAGAAGACGGTAAAGACGAAGGGTCATGCCTTATATGTTGTACAATAGGAATTGAATAGTGTTTTGTAATATCACAGTAAACATTTGCCTTTTAAACAAGGTTATTACCCGTGTGTTACACGGTTGAATATAAACTATTAAATAATTACTAATGAAAATATAAAAATTGTGAAACAATATATGACATAAAATGATTAAATTATGTATTAATAATTACTTTAAATAACAACACAATAGTTTTTTTTAATAAAAATAGGAATATCATTTAACTTCTTGATTTGTAATAATTGAGATCTTTAAACTAACTAATGTTAAAAATTTAATTAGTTAGTTTATTGTCAAAAATTAACTATTTCAAATTAAGATAATAAGTAGTATTTTTTTAATTATTAAATTTAAAGAACCTAATTTAAAACTCTCGTTAAACATACAAAGATAAAAAAATGTAACATCCATTGTCATTTTTATAACCTTTGGTTAACATTTCATTTTGTTTGTAAAAATTTGTATTTAATAAAATATGTTTATTTTATCAAAATAAAAATTAGAAATGTTTCCTATTTTTCCTAAAATCTGATCTTTAGGAAAAGAAATATTTTTTAAAATATGTTCCCTAATAAAATGAATTAATTTTGAATTACTGAAAAACTATAATAAAAGATAAATCATATCATAATTTATTGTTGTTGTAATTATTTAATGAAATAGATAATGTAAATTTTATCTTATTATACTAATAAAAAATGTTTTTTGTCAAATGTCATGTTTTTACACCCCAATTGCCACATGTCAACTTTTTATCATATTCATTAAATTATCTCCTATTAAATACTCATAATACTAATAACTAATAATATTATTTATCTTTTAACTAGAAAACATATAAGAAAATTTTATAAAATGTAAACAAAAATTAATATTAATTTTTTAAAATAACAAATATTTTATTTTTCAGAAAATCAAAGTTATATAGAAAATAATTTTATTTAAAAAAGAATTTTTTTATAAAAAATAAAATAAATTATAATCCGGTGTTTTAAAAAATAAAATAAACTATAAACCAGTGTTTTAAAAAAATAAAATAAACTATAAGCCGGTGTTTAAAACAATAAGTTTTTTTATGAACTGATGAGATTTTTTAAATACATTTAAAAACCAAAGTAAAAAAATGATTAAAAAGTTACACTTTTGGTACTTATATTGAACATTATATCTAAATTGAGTCGTTAAAATTAAATAATTAAATAAATTATATTTTTTACTAATCTGATTTATAAAAGTCAGTCTTTGATATAATACAAAATGAAGCTTTATTATCACTTTGTTTAAAGATAATAATTGTTACAAATCAAAAATATCATATATCATTTGTATAGTTATCAAAGTTTTTAATTTTTTTTTATTACTTGAAATGTTCATTAATATGTAAATTAGTCATTTCTCTTAAAATATCGTTTTATAATTTTTTAAATTTTCATTACTAACTATTTAACATTTTATATTAAACTCATGTAATACACGGGGTAATACTCTATGTATTTAATAAGAGAAAGACTTAAATGAGAGCATACAAAATTGACAAGTGTCATTATAGTCTTAGAAATGTTGCAAGTGGCAATGAATATGTTTGTTTATTATAATATATATATATATATATATATATATATATATAATAAGAATTTATTTGTTGACCGGTCAAATAGGGTTCGAACGGGTTAGATAAATTTGAATAAAAGATGGTCGGTTGAGTTTGAAAGACGACCCTTCTATTTTCTGTTTAAACCGGACCCAAACACATACGAGATGGATCGAAGTTAGAATATATGTGTGTGTGTGTTTATATATATATAATATATGTACATATAGTTCAATAAGGAAAAATAAACAAACAAACAAATATATATATATATATATATATATATATATATATATATATATATATATATATATATATATGGAAGGGATCATATAATAACCCACTCTAATTGAGAAAACTCTATAACTCAAATCCAATTGTTCAAATTTTCAAGATTTAATCTAATGGTGACATGTGTCACTAATTAATTTTTAATACAAAATGGCATTATGGTCTTTTGTGTTAATTACAAAAATCAGATTTAATATAAGAGTGACAAGGGTCACACTCTTAAAAACCATCTATTTCCTATTTTTAAATTAAAGTTCCCTCCTTTATTTTTATACACTTATAACTTTTTTATACTATGTTATTTTTTATAAAAATTACAACATTAAACTCGTCATATTTTTCTCGTTAATTTCATTATAGTCATGCAAAATTTTTTTCGAGCTTTCGTAATTACAGTAACGTAAAAAACATAAGTACAATAATTTTTCTCTTTTTTCAAAAATTTTCCATCAAAATTTTTTTTCTCTCATCTTAAATATATATTACAAACTTATTTTTTATTATAAAATTTAGTTAATTAGAAAAATTTATATCAAATAAGATAGAAAGCTAGATAATTGTAACGTAAAAAAATAATAAGTTACAGCTCGTTACATCAGTGTAACGACTTGTTACATCAGTATAATTATGAATACTTTGAAAAATCCAGCTCGTTACATCATTGTAATTAGGAATACTTTGAAAAAATTCAGCTCGTAATATCAGTGTAATTACGAACACTTTGAAAAAATTCAGCTCGTTACATCAGTGTAATTTCGAAAACTTTAAAAATTTTTGACAAAACTATACTTGAATTAAATATAAAAATGTGACAAATTTAATGGCGTAATTTTTTAAAAAAAATAATAATGTATATAAAAGTTATGAAGGTTTAAAAACTTGAGGGATAAACTTTTATTTTAAAAATCAAATCAAGTACACCTCACAAATCTCCAAAATACTCTTAAAGAAATCTCAACAACTCATTTTTCCTAGATTTAATATGGACCATACATTTCAAATTCATTAAATTAGATAATCAATCAAATTGGGTTTATAAGTTACCTCAATTACCATAGGTTACCATTCACTCATTTCCCTATATATACATATATTGCATAGCTCACGCCAAAAAAAAAATGGATGATGATGATTTACGAGAAACTACCGCAAATATATATGGGCTTAAAAAGGCCCATTTAGATTTAAAATATATTTCACAATGCGAAAGAAATTCGAGCAGCACTGTGAAGTAGAGGTGCACAAACCGGTTAACCGGTCGAAAACCGGTTTTGGAATAACCGAACCGGTTAACCGGTCAAAGGCTAAAAACCGGTTTTTTCCAATAACCGGTTCGGCTAATAACCGGTTTTTCAAGCTCAAAAACTGAAACCGTATAATAACCGAAGCCGGTTAACCTATAAATAACCGATTTTTTAGTGAGTTGGACCAGTTAACCGGTTTGGTTAACCGGTTTGGTCTCTTGAAACCTCAAACCGGTCCCAAACCGCCGGTTTTTTCAAAAACCTATAACCGATTGCAATAACCGGTTACGAACCGGTACCGGTTCGGTTAACCGGTTTTTTTGTGCATCCCTAGTGTGAAGGCACGAAAAGCAACAGAAGCAGCTCAGTTCGGCCAGAAGAAAAAACAATAAAAGAACATGTGCAGCACAGCATACACGATCGAAAGGTCTTGATCCGTAACTACTTGGAGTTGTAAAGTTAAAGAGCTTAAGCGATTATAGGTATGCAAACTCTCATGTACTAAATTAGGGTTCTTGAGATTGTGATTGATCCAACCATACCCTGTTTGTATAGGGTCGTTTATGAGATGAACATGAAGTTTGAAATCATATAATCACATGATTAAGAGCGAAATTGAACAAAAGAAACATCAAGGTTAGCATCTATCGTCTAGAGAATACAACTATGTTGGTTTGAGTGAGTGTAAGTAAAGTTATTTTTTTTAGGGTTTCAAGAGGTTTATGGTTATTGTAGTTAACCTCAAGAAAGATGAATTACACTAAGGTTTGAGTGTTGATTGTGAAGAAATTGAAGGTTACAAGTAAGGTTTTTCTTCCTTTGGTTAAGTTTTAAGTTAAAAAGTTTGCTTAAAATGTCAAAAGAAATTTAGGTTTGACCTGGGTTTGTAGGTAATGACTACAATTGAAAGGGATTGAACTTGATCATTATGACACACTTAAAAGGTATTATATACATTGATTTTAGTTGCTCAATTGACTCAAAGTATGATTGTAGATAACAATTAAGGCATTTGAGATCAAAAAGGGTCATTTTTGACTAATTCGAACATGCAAGTATTTTAAGCACGAGTATAGATAGATTATGTTCAAAATCATCTATAAATGTTCAATTGAACATAAAATGACATAATTTAGTCATTGAGCCCAAAGATGATGCTAAAATCATAAAATGAATTTTTAAGGCAAGTTTGACTTTTAAAAGTCAAACTGCCAAGGATATAGACTTTGGGTTATATCGTCATTATGTTTAATGCTTCTAAAAGGATAAATGAGTTTGAATAACCGTATTTAACTAGTCAAATATACACATATATATATATATATATATATATATATATATATATATAGGGACTTATTGAGAACCACTAAATATGTAAATTTTCATAAAAAAATATTATAGTATAAAAAAGTTATGAATGTATAAAAAAGAGGGGGTAAGTTATTACATAAAACAAATTACTAATCTACCATCATCAAATTATAAAAAAAATCCAAGTATCATGATGTGATTGGCTAATTAGAGTTAATGTGTTATTGCCCTAAGTGTGGGTTATTATTAGATCACATTCCTATATATATATATATATATATATATATATATATATATATATATATATAATATAGAGTAATGTTACACCCGAAAATTTAGCAGCTTAAAAATAAACGTGCGAGATTTCGGTAACTGTTGATGTTCGAAGAATTGCGTTATCAAAGAAATAAACACATTTGATCGTGCTTGAAATCCACGATGATATGTGTGACAACTCAAAATTCTCAGGTTAGAATCATAACTCGAAAATGAAGAGAATGAGTGTAAGCGAAATCGTGAAACGAGGCTCCGATTTCAAAATACACTGAATCGAATATAGCAATAGATTAGAGGTCAAATATTTTGAACTCTTTAAGTCTTGATATTATAACCATTGGAAAGATCTCGAAAAATCGTGAACGTAGGCGAAAACCGTGCGCAAAACGGAGTTCGTATGCTCCCGGAATCGCGAAACGAAGATAAGATCAAGATCTGGCCGCCATGGGGCCGCGCGGTACGCCCCAAGTGGGGGGCTGGAGTGGGGCGATGCGCCTGATGTCATCAGATCGCGATTTTTGCTTAAAAATTCGAATTTTCTTCTAGAAACCATATCTCAACCTTATCTTCAACGATTTCAGCCATCCCACACACGAAAAATCAGTTCTAAGCCATCAAATCTTCAAATTTGAAGCCTCTTGATCAAGTGGATCGCATCAAGGATCGTTACTACAAGTTCTGATCATCGTTTTACCCGCAGAACTCCGTCTGAATAGGTAACGGTTCATTCTAACCTTCTAGATTGATTATGATTGATTAAATCTTGTTTTTGAACATGATGATATAGTTAGGGTTGTTGATTATAGCCTAGATAATGGCTAGGATTGATTATAAACGAGAAACTCGAACTGTTAATGGAAAAATCCTTGTTTTGAGCCGTTGTAATGCCCGGTTTGCATGGAATCATAACAATGGTTATAGTGGTTTAAACAATTTGATTATGACAAGGTAGGTGATTAGTTTGATTAATTTTGATATGCAAGGTTAAATCCAAGTGTTTCAAACTAATCACAATCAATAACAAGGATTGATCATTCCTAAGCCATTAAACTGTATAGAGACTGTTTTAGCTTGATAATCAACAACATTAACGATTTGATGGTTATTAAGGCAATGCCTTTGACATTGGACGTTCAGAAAAGATTTAATCAGTATGTTAAAACGTATATAACATATTATACGTAAACTAATGCAGGACTATACCATTAGCACCAGTTGTGAGTGATCTCGCTACCGTGAGACATCAGGTGAGTTCTAGACGCCCTATTTTTATGATTAATGTTTTGGGCTGGCATACATGCTTAATGTATTGTTCATGATGATATGTGCTTAAGATGATGATGAATGAATAACGTTATGCCATGACTATGTATGCGTGTTTATGTGTTAACATGATTTGTGCATGAAGATATGCTAAGTGTGATGAGTGCATATTAGTAAGACATGATGATGAGATGTATGATAACACGCTATGATGACAATTACAGATGTTAAGCTATGATGAAATCTTAGGCTGCTAGGATGAAGGTATGATGTAGAATGCGAGGAATAGGTTCTATTGTAACATGTAAGTGATGACATGATGATAAAGATGCTAGCATGAGATATTATGATATGATATGTGCCTTTGCTTCTAGGGCATAATGCTATGATGATAAGATGCTAGTATGAAAAGTTCATGAATGCCAGAATGTATGATCTGATGATATGATGATAGCATGATATATATTCATTGTTAGGATGTTATGATAGTATGATGAAATGATACTGGCATGACGTGATATGATGAATCCTAAGAATTTAGGACAACGTGATGATGTCATGATGATAAGAGACTAGCATGAAATGTTATGATGTTATGATGAATACGATGAATGATCATATGATGCTAGTGTGTCATGAATGATGAAGGAATGATGTTCCTATACCTGTTATAGGAAGATGAATGTATGAGAGTCAACCAGGACTATAACTGGGTATGAGATTCAACCACGACTATAACTGGGTATGAGAGTCAACCACGACTATAACTGGGTATGAGAGTCAACCACGACTATAACTGGGTATGGAGTCTTATGCCGGTATAAGCCCACTGTTAAAGACAGTGGATATGATGAGGATAACGGTTTTAATGATCTAAATAAATGTGTGTTATAATTACGTATATGTGATGTATGAATGATTTATGTAAAGAAGTCTTGTACCGGTATGAGCTGTCGACTTCGGTTGATAGTGTTAAAGAAATCTTATACATGTATGAGTTATCAGCTGCGGGTTGATAGTTATAGAGTCTTGTGTCGCACAAGCCTGTCTGACTTCAGGTCAGCAGTTGACGACGAAGTTCCTTCACCGTATGACTGATGTAATGATGTAATGTATGATATGTATATGAAATGTGTTATGTTCAAGGTGATTGAGACTGTGGACTTCGGTCAACAGTGAATGCTAATGTTTTATGTACAGTAAAGATTTTATTTATATAAAAACTAGAACTCACCAGCGTAAGCTGACTTGATTTAGCATGTATGTCAGGTTAAGCTTTGGTCAGAAAAGGCAGGGAGCTCGGGCATCCAGATAGAGTGTTCGATGGTTTTGGCAATTCGATATGTTTTTGATACAGACACTTTATTGTATTCTGTTTATCAAACGATGTTCACATTTCCGCTGCATGATTATGAAAGTTTTTAGTTTAAGGGCTATGTGTTATGACGAAACCAACGTACGTGGGGTCGGCCGGAATCGGGGCCTCACAAGTAAATTGTCGTTTTGCTCCCTGTGGTTTGGATGAATTTGGCATTTTCATCCAAATTCTTCAATTTTGCCAATTTGGCATTATAGTTTGTGTTTTATTGCCATTTTACTCCATCTTGTTAACTCCATCCAATTACCTAGTTATCTTTAAGGGTATTTGTGTCAATAACACTAAACCCTTAAAATAAAATAAAAAATAGTTGTGCACCTCATAATCTGTTAATATCGCTCCCTTTGTTATCTACCCTAAATTGCCATCAAGGGCTTGAAGCAAAAGCCAACTTAGGGCTGTTGAAGACACAGACTAACTATAGAAGATTATATGAATGGATTAGTGGCCCATGATTGCTAGGTGCAATGACAGTTCAGTATATACCTTCCACATTACAAATTAAGAGGAGCTTCGATTGCATTCTTCCATTGTTTAATTTAGTTGGGAGGAATTAATCAATGAGATTATACTTCATATAAGCAGGCTTGTTTGTTCGTGTTTATGTCCATTGATTTCTTTAAAACACAGAAATGTAATTTTGGAAATAATAACTAGGGTTCTATTTCTTTAAACCTTTTCTACATTTCATCTCTGCTTAAATGTTACAAACTTCAAAAATCAACATAGGATTTACCAATCATATAGTCTCAATGGCTTACCTTCCAAGCAAAGAGGTAGTTATCGGATGAACAACAAAGGTTGCGTATTTAGCATACATAATCAATTTGAGACAATATAAGTTAATTTAAATGGCCGTCGAATTATCCACTTTCCTATCCAAAGACCAAATTATAAATTGTATAGATACAACATACTCACTGAATGCTACAATCAACAACAGGCTTATTCAATTCTTCAACACAAGTTTCAACGGGGTGACTCACAAAAACAATGACATAGCTCTGGCAAAGGTATGATGCTTTAGGGTAGAGAACGAGGGGGCAGGGAGCTTGGGAGGGGATTATCATATTATGAGGTGTGCAACTATTTTTTTTTCATTTTTTTTATTTTAAGGTTAAGTGTGATTGGATGGAGTTAACCAGGTGGAGTAAAATGGCAATAAAACACAAACTATAATGTCAAATCGGCAAAATTTAAGAATTTGGATGAAAATGCCAAATTCATCAAAACCACAAGGAGCAAAACAGCAATTTACTCTAAAGTATGAGAAGTTACTATTTTACCCTTTTAAATAACCACTCTATGTACAAAACTTAAAGCATAATGTACAAGTGTATTATGTAGTTCTCAAGTTCCTAACATAAAAGTGGTTCTTAATGGAATACCTCCCTATATATATATATGTATATGTATATGTATATATATGTTTAAGAAAAAGTACAAGAATTTACAAATGATTCAAGGGAATTTTAAGAAAGGAATAGCAAGGATGAAATTTATATATATATTAAAAACCAAAAAGGATGCTCCTCACATAATCACTATTCCTTTTGATACACAAATTGCAGCACTAGATACAAGTCATACATGCTTATTTTTTTACCACTTACTCCACCGCCATTTGCAAGCTTTACCCAAAGGTGGTGCTCCTCTCAATTTCATTTTGATACACAAATTGAAGCAATAGGTACAAGTCATATCATGCTAAAATTTTACTCTATCACACAAATTACTATTCATTTAATTGCGACTAAAGATATGAACTGCGTCTAAAAATTTGAAATCGCGTCTAAAGATCAAAAGAAAGCTTTCAATAATTTTCAGTTAATTTGAAACTTTCATTTATAACCCTGAACTTTGAACTCTTATTTTTATATATGTGACATTCGTCAATTTCACAAGATTAAATCTCGACTAATCTTAGAATTTTACGAAGCTATATTAGATTCATTTAAAACGGGGCCAAGTTCAACAAGCTAAATAAAGAAAACATAAGTATATATTTAGGTTAAAATAAACGGTTCATAATCAAATCTCAAAACTTAAAATTTTGAGTCATATAATCAAAACTTGTTTAATAACACGAACATTAGGTGTTAAAACATAATTAAATGAATATATTTTAGGACCCGATTATACTTATATACACAACTATATTGTTTTCGTTTAACTCACTCTCATGTATGATCATCCAAAAATCATAACAAGCATTCATATATATAAGTGTGTGAATAATAATAAAAATAATAATAATAATAATAATATGTACGTGTATGTTGAAAAATATTAAAAACACAAGTAATATATAATTGAGAATATCTTGCCTTCTTGGACATTCTCATTCCTTCATTTTATTTTGATAAAAATAATGTCCTAACACCATATTTACTTCTAATATAAAATGACACAACACCATACCTTGGTTGTTGAAGGAGAATGATTATTTTTATCAAATTCACGTTGACAGCAATCATGGAACATGGCCATCATCATATCACTTTTACCACATCCACACTTAAACTAAAAAGAAATTTTGACCAATAAATATCCTATTATTTTAATAATACAACCATACCCTCTTTTAGTATAAATAAAAGGCTTGGAATGATGGAAAAATTTATCACAAGATTACACAAACACCATTTGAACTCCTTGTTTCTTATCTGTTCGGCTCACCCACAAAACCGACAACCCCACTTCTTGATTGTTCATGGTCGTGAGACACCACCAGCAAATATCATCAACATAATCAAACTCTTGGATCCAATACCAAGCTCATCCTTCTCCTTGCTTTCTAAGGTAAAACCCGCTCTCTAACGTTTAGTTTAAAATTACATATACACACAAATACATATTCCTGATTTTTAGACAGAATCTGTCCCAACTTTAACTAACTATAACTTTGTCTTAAAAACACAAAAATTAGCAAACTCAAAATCTATGGTTAAGTTCGTTGAGTTAGCTTTCTAAGCACTACTTATATGTTTTCTAACTCAACCAAATGATACCCGAAACAGTCTCTACAAAATCAGTACGCATATTTCGATCTTCTGACTTGAGTGGCTGTTTCGGCCTATTTTCGAGCAGAATAACAAAAACTTTTCTAAACAAAAGTTGTTCGGAACACATTAAAATACTAGACCGTAAAGTCTTGTAATTTTTGAAAACCGTTTGCTATTTTAAAAGCTCACTCGAAAATCTTAAGCATAATCTGTCAAAAACGAAAATTTTATAAATGCATACTTACATGTCTTATCTATATATTTTTCATGAAAATGAAACTCATTTGTATATTTATATATACGTATATAAAGTAATTTAAAATGTTTATTGTTGAAATATGGTATTTTAAAGTGTTGGGTATTGATAAACAAAAATAGATATTTTTCAATGCGTCGTTATAATGTCCAAATTTCTTAAAAATAATAATAAGTGATTATCCTCTAAGGCATTGTAACATGTTTTATGATTATAAAGACACAATATTTCTACAAAAGAAAAACCCGCCAACATAAAAATACCAAGAAAACATAACAACACTAAATAACACAACAACAACATAGAATTTATAAGTTCTCGAACTCAACCTAAGTCTATAATATTTTAGGAACCAAGTAGGAGTTCAAACACAAGACGGTATTCACACTCTCAGGACCCGGATCTACACTAACAGTGAGTTTCACGGCCTCTATTTTTTACAATGTTTTATTAATTAACAGGGGGAGAAATCATGCTTGTAATCGTTCATTGACACAAGTGGTTTTGGTTCAACACATTATTACATGAGTTACTTTTATCGCTTTAAGTCCCCTATTCTATAACCGTTAATTGTGGGTGAACGTGAATTATTGGGAATAGTACTATTCGGGAGTGACAAACCCCACCCGTGGTTAGTAGCTCTAACTTTGATTGTAGGTCAGATCGGGTGCACAATATTCATCTCAATACAATGTTTTGCGATAGAACATTGGGATGGGGCAATTCAATCATGTCGATTTCGGTTATGGGAGCTCATGGTAATAATTGATATACACAACTCATGATATTGTTTTTGAGAACAATAGTCACATTTTGAAACCTTGTGGTCGAATGAAACAACTCAATTTTTACGTGTTTAAACCTGTGAACTCACCAGCTTTATGCTGACTGTTTTTAGCATGTATTTCTCATATAATTGAAGCAAGCATGGGACATATATTGGGAATGATTAGCTCGAAGTCACAACACATTCACATGCATATTTTTGGGATTTTCTTTGCATAGCCTATTGACTTAGGCCATGTTTCTAAAATCTTACACATCATATTTTGGAAGTTTAGAAATTTTGTAAGTTATATATTGGATGATTGTAAGTTAAGACATCATGTAAAACTTTATTATCAATGCATGTAGAAGTCGTTCAATGTAAACAATGACTGTGAAATCATGACCGTCGCACCTCGCGTGTTCCGCTTTGGCGGGGTGTGACAATATAGCAACTTCTGACTTTACTCACATATTTTTAATGTTCACATGATTTTAACACGTCATTAGGTTATCGGATAAAAGTCAAGATTATATTAATTTTATCGCAATGGCCTCATGAACGTTTATATAAATTTCAAACCCAAACGGTCACAGAAATTTTGTGTGTTGTTCACATGCCTATAACGAGTCCGTACATTATCGAATATTTGAAACATGTATATCATTTTAATCGTAATTAGTTCACAAACGATTTAGATTTAATAATTTTATAAATCATGAGTATTATATATACTACATACATATACGATTTACATTTAATAATTGTATAATATTTGTATCATTAATAAATTCCACATTTACATAGGGCCTTTTTTTAAGTCTTTTGTAATCACATTATTTATTATTAAATGAGTTCTTAATCTTTAACACTTAGTTTCAAAGCTTACGTTATAGATGTTGTATAGGGTTTTTTTCATGCATTTTATTGTACATGATTTTAACCTCATGTTCTGTTGGTTGTTTTTACGTCAGTATATCAGACACCACCGCAACGCGCGGGTCCTATAAACTAGTTATACTTAAAAACAAAGTATTCAAAAATGAATAGAAGCATCTCCGGTTATAATTACGACTATTACCAAGTTATTAATTTTGGCAATATGTCATAAGGACGAAGATTAAGGATTCAAGATTAGGTCGTGAAACCACTTTCTAAACTCACGTGTTAACTCAAAATGTTTATTATAAACTAGATTTGCACGTGCGTGATTAGCCTTACTCATCAGGACTTGGTGAACTTACTACTTCAGATTTTACGAACCGGTCAAATAACTCAGGTGAGTCTTGACCTCCCCTTTTTGCTTAATTGTTTTGGGGATGTATCCAAGCCCTTTTAAAATGACTTCATTTAAGGGATTTTTATTTAAAGGGTTTTTATGTGTGTTGTTGTAAGATAAAATGTACCTCTTAGTAAGCATTGCATAGACTTAGGTACGTCTGGTTATGGATGCTGGTCAGAGGCAAATCATCAAGGTAGGGGGAAGGGGTGGGCCGGTTTAACCGTAAGACCTACTTACAACTACCTCAGGACATATACGCGTTCAAACGGATCCGTGCGATTTGGAGGTACCTTGCTCTAGAAACTAAGAATAAGAATAAGGGATATGGAACATGATTCACAATGGGGTCGAATGTTCAACTCCAGCCTACGGGCCAGTCCCTACGGGACAAGGGATTGCCGGACAACTATCACTACGGTGGAGTTGTTGCGGTTGACGTCACATGAAGGGATTTGGTGTAGCACTAAAGTGGACCCCATGTGTGTCTTTCAACACTGTATCTGCACCAGTGGCACTAGAGTAATGTGTTAACAAACACCGCGTTAGGATCGTTGACGGACGAATGCTTAATGTCGTGAGACTTGATTTGACAACCAGTTTACTTGCACACACAAATATGATTTGATTATTATTTTAATTGTCACTGCCATGACTCACCAACTATGTATGTAGTTGACTTGTTTTGGCTCGCAATACAGGTAATACAGGAACAGGGAACTGAAGGTATTTAAGAAGGATGCTGACAAGAAAATGATGACTAACTTTTGAAACATGCCTACATGATAAGGCTAGGGATTTTGTCTTAACATCGATTTAAGAATTTATGAATATTTTGTAACTCTTCACTTAAACCCATTAATGGTGCAACTATAAATGTAATTTGCTTCCCTCTTCTTTTTTCCAAATCCTTTTCAATCACATGAATATCCAGATAATCCTTCAAATTCTCCTCCTTTTACCCAAATTCTTTCAACTATCCATGGCCACCTTCGACCCACGAGAAAAGTCAGAAGGGGTTGTCCATCCTCTTTCGTTCGATGAAGGACAGTAGGTGACCATAGAGCAAATCGACCAATTGTATGAAGAGCTTTACGGACCTGTTGTGTGTGTGATGGACTCAAATGGGAAGAAGACCCCATGCCACCGGTGGTAAACCAAAAGGACCTAATTTGGAGGTTTGATTTTCTGATTGTATGTCTCGATCTGGAGGAAATGATGTTCGCTGAACATTAATGGTGCTTCGGTCTAGGTTAGATATTTTAGAAGCCCTAAAAACATCCAAGCGTTGTCGCTGACAATTCTCAGCAGCAATCAAACACTTGTTTTCTTGCTCTATTTTTAATCGATTGAAGCTAATGAAGTTGCCTTTCAATTCTTAATCTCATTGTCAAACATGGGAAATGAATATTTCACAAAGTGAATCCCTAAGATTTGAAATTTGTTGATATCATAAAGTTCTGGTTTTGTTAATGGTAAAAATACATCCACTTCACTTTTGTTAGATCTTATATGAGTATTTTCTTACTTTTTTCATATTTAAATAAAATTTCATTTGAGTTGCAGCAATTGAAGGATACAAAGTTTGCTTGTTCTGAGAAAGTGATGATTAAGGTATATTTACTTCATCACCAAGATGCTTATGATATGGTTACTTTCTATTTTCTTTGTTTTTTGGGGAGGTTTATTGTTTGTAAAGTGGTGTTTTAAAATGTAATTCACATTGATTCAAGTATATGTACTTTTTTTGTTTATCAAATGCACGACTAGTGGTTTTAACCAAATGTGTTTGTCAAATGTGACTTTATTTTAAGCTATTATAGAATATTGTGTCTTAAACTGTAGTTTACATTGATGCAAGTATCTTATTCTTTTATAAATTATTATTATAATTATTATATATTATCATTACAATTGTGTAATTTATGGTTTGCATTGACGTAAATATCGTACATTATAAATTGTTACCATATTTTATAAGGTTACATTGTTGTAAATGGTTTATAGTGTCATAAACTAAATTTCTTGAAAGTGAGTAGGGTATAAGTATGAATCTTCTGATTATTATCAATTCAATTGGTTTGATGTTCACATTTGCATTAGCATTTCTATAGGAAAGATTTATTTCAATGGGTTGATTTCATTTTTACAAGCATTTCAATTTGAAAGATTTATTTACATCAGACGGATTTAGTCACCCTAATGTAATTGTTTTATTACATTGGTGTAAGTGATCAATAATTGTTAACAGTAGTGTAATGATCAATTATTACATTTATTGAAGTGTTGTTGCATTACTGTAATTACGAGCAAGTGGTGATGCATTTTTTTTTTCATTTACAACAATGTAATTTCTTTTTTCATTTGAACCAATGTAATATTTACAACAATGTGATTTCTTTTTTCATTTGTAACAATGTAACATTTCACAATAGCATTTCTATTTAAAAATTTATGGTATTTTTTTCATTTACAACAACGTAAAATATATATTACATGATGTTTGTGCTTAGTTTTATGTAATTTTTTATTTACCAGTAATGTAACATTTTCAAATTTATAGGAACATATGGTTTTGGACCAAAGTGATGTAATTTTATTCATTTATGACAGTATAATTTCTTTTTATATTTGCATCATTGCAACATTTCACGTTAGCATTTCTATTGAATATTTGTAGTATTTTTTTCATTTACAACAATGTAAAATTTATATCACATATTGTAATACTTAGTTTTATGGAATACTTTTACTGTAGTGTAATATTTCTATCACATCAATGTAAGTTTTGTTATATTACTGTAATTACGAACGTATAAAAATTTTTTAAAAACTTGACAATATTATAACTGAATTAAAGAGAAAAATACGACGAATTTATTGATGTAATTTTTATAATAAAATTATTTTTGTATAAAAAGTTATTAATGTTTTTTAAAAAAGGGAAGAATCTTTATTAGAAAAGGAAAGAAAATCAAAAAAGGTTAAAATGTCATATTTGTCTTTTTAATATTAAAAGAAGACCTTGACACTTGGTATAATCTTCTTTAATCTTTCAAATTTCAACAATTGGATGTGAGTTAATCGGTTATGACCCAAATAGTCGGTTAACAATGGATTGGTCCTCTATATATATATATATATATATATATAGGGATTGAATCCTATAAAAACCCAACCTTAGAGAGAAAACCCTTAAACTCTATGTAAGCCACTCATTTGGAATCTTGAAAATCAAAATGTGGTCCAAATTAAACCTGCATAAAAAATTAGGTTTTGAATAAACAAATCAATTTTAATGTGGGTTAATGTGGACCACATATTTATTTTCGAGATTCCAAATGAGTGGCTCACATAGGGTTTAAGGGTTTTCTCTCTAAGGTTGAGTTTTCATATGATTCAATTCATATATATATATATATATATATATATATATATATATATATCATATTTAAGTATTCTGACTACTTATTTGTAAAAGTTATAATGAAAAATTTTATTGAAAAAACAAGATCAAATTTTGAATATTTAGATATATACTGTGTTGGCAAGTCCTGTCAGCCAGTCGGTTGGATTAGCGTAAGGCTACAAGAGTGTAACACCCGAAAATTTAGCAGCTTAATGATAAACGTGCGAGATTTCGGTAACTGTTGATGTTCGAAAAATTGCGTTACCAAAGAATATCCATGATGATATGCGTGACAACTCAAAATTCTCAGGTTAGAATCATACCTCGAAAATGAAGAAAATGAGTGTAAGCGAAATCGTGAAACGAGGCTCCGATTTCAAGATACACTGAATCGCATATAGCAATAGATTAGAGGTCAAATACTTTGAACTCTTTAGGTCTTGAGATTATAACCATTGGAAAGAGCTCGAAAAATCGTGAACGTAGGCGAAAACCGTGCGCAAAACGGAGTTCGTATGCTCCCGGAATTGCGAAACGAAGATAAGACAAAAATCTGGCCGCCATGGACCCGCGCGGTACGCCCCAACTCGGCGTCCCGAGTCAGGCGATGCGCCTGAGGTCATCAGATCGCGAAAATTGCTTAAAAAGTCAAGTTTCATCATGAAATCTCATTTTTTTGATCTTATCCTCGATGACCAGCTTCCCACACACGAAAAACCATCTTCAAACCATAAAATCTTCAAGTTTGAGGCATTTTGATCAAGTGGATCGCACCAAGGATCGTTAATACAAGTCCGGATCGTTTTGTTACGCACAAAACTTCGTTTGGAAAGGTAACGGTTCATTTTAACCTTCTAGATTGATTATGATTGATTAAATCTTGTTTCTGAACGTGATGATAGAGTTAGGGTTGTTGATTATTGTCTAGATGATGGCTAGGATTTATTATAAATGACAAACTCGAATTGTTAACGGGTAAATCCTTGTTTTGAGCCGTTGTAATGCCCGGTTTTTATGGAATCATAACAATGGTTATAATGGTTTAAACCATTTGATTATGACAAGGTAGATGATTAGTTTGATTAATCCTTGACATGCGAAGAGAAATCCAAGTGTTTCAAACTAATCACAACCATTAACATACTCATTGGAATGGTTATCTGATGTTTGTGATAACAGGCAGATTAGTATGTTAAATATGGTTGTTACACCTATTCTAATGTTATGTTGTGATATTTCATGATATCTGGGTAATCAATAACAAGGATTGGTCATTTCTAAGCCATTAATCTGTCTAGAAACCTGTTTTAACAGTTCAATCAACAACATTAATTATTTGATTAATCTAAGATTTATTCTAGCTAATTAAGTGTGTTATCAACCTAATATGGGTTTGATGACTATCAAGACGATGTCTTTGACATTGAACGTTCAGAAAGATTTAATCTGTAAGTTAAAGTATAGATAGCTGATTAAACGCAAACTAATGCAGAGTTATACTGTTAGTACCAGTGTACGAGGGATCTTGCTACAGTAATACATCAAGTGAGTTCTTTGTAGCCCTATTTTAAATGTTTTGACATTTTGGGCTGATATGCATGTTATAAAGTTATTATATGTAAATGCTTACTTCATCTGACTACGGTTAGATAAAATAGTATGTTAAAGTAAATAATGTTTTGTGTTCTAAAGTTATCATATGAGGATGATGCTAACCTGATTATGATCAGGTAAAAGAATGTTTTCAGATAAAGAACGTTTTTATGTAAAGAATGTTTTGAAATAAAGAATGTTTTAAGTCTCAACTACGGTTGAGAAGTAAATGATTTTAAGAGTCTCAGCTGAGTTGTCATGAATGTTTTACGTCTCAACTACGGTTGAGAAATGAATGATTTTAAAAAGTCTCAGCTTAAGTATAAAGAATGTTTTAAGGTCTCAACTGCGGTTGAGAGTATAAAGAATGTTTGAAGTCTCAATTGTGATTGAGAAGGAAATGTGGTTTTGAAATCCCGGCTGCAGTTGGGCAAAACTGTAGCACTGCGGTGCTAGGAAATGTTTACGATTATGATGGTTTAAACTATTTAAACCATGTTATGTATGAATGAAGTATATAACGAAGTCTTGTACCGGTATGAGCCGTCAACTTCGGTTGAAGGTTGAGAAAGTCCTGTAAAAGAACAGGCCTGTCGACTATGTGTCGCCAGTTGAGGAAGTCTTATACATGTATGAGCCTGTCAACTTCGGGTTGTCAGTTGAGGTGTCTTGTATTTATACAAGCCTGTCGACTTCGGGTCGTCAGTTGAGGTGTCTTGTGCTGCACAAGCCTGTTTACTTCAGGTCAACAGTTGAGGCTAATGTTTTATGTATAGTATGATAGATGTTATGATGACAGGTATGTTATACCTGTGAATTATGCTATGTTATATAAAGTTTTGAGACTGTTGACTTAGGTCAACAGTGAATGCTGAGGTTTTATGTATTTTAAATAATATACTTTTGTGAAAAGTTAACTTAGAACTCACCAGCGAAAGCTGACTTGTTTTAGCATGCATATCAGGTTGAATGATATTGATAAAGAATATCAGGAAGGCTCGAGGCATACCCTGAAGACTACCGTGGCATAAACTGGCATAACTTAGCATAATCTGGCATAATTTGGCTATGTATAAAACTATAAAGTGTGGGCTATGTTTAACGTTTGTATAATATGTGTGAAATGTTTTAGGTAATCACCAGAAATTCCGCTGCCATAGTAATGTAAATTTGGTTTAATGACTGGTAGTTTGTTGTTTACCAACTGAGGGGACTCCCGGGATTCGGGGCCTCACAAGTTGGTATCAGAGCCATAGTTTGAGAGATCCGGTCATCCCTAATGACTGGACTTAAACTGAAAATGGGACTGAATAATAAGAATGCCAGTTAAGGGTAGTTTGATGCCACGAGCTGAATGTTATGAATGAGTTAAGACGTAGGTGCAAGGTTAGAAAAATAGTGTCATGCACGTTGAGGTGATGGGATGGGAAATGTTTAGAGCCTATGAGTTGGGTAAATGGTTAATAACACCTGATCAACGTCATTAACGATTTACAAAGCTTATTTCGTGCTAAACTGATCCTGTACTAACTCATCAATTGTTGCATCATGTAGGTAGTTAGATGGCTGGACAAAGAGGTAGACCACGTAAGCAGCCACAAGAACCTGAAGAACCCCGTATCGAGAATGAAGAAAACGTCAATGAAGACGACTACGATCACAACAAGCAACCGGAAGATGAAATCGAGTTTACTCTAGAGCCTATCGTGGTGAAAGCAATTGCTGATGAGGTCTCTAAGGTTTTGGAGGATAAGCTACCAGCCTTGGTTACAAAAGTACTAAAGGATACTCTGAAAGACAAGTCTGAAGGGACTAAAGGGAGCACCAAAGAAGACGAAGTTGTGATCACCGGGACTAAGAACGGTGATTCTACGCCAGAGAAACTTAAAGGTTGTGATTACAAAGCTTTCAAAGGATGCAGTCCACCCTCCTTTGATGGTAAGAAGGATGCCGTGGCTACTTGCCACTGGGTCTCAGCTATGGAGGCGGTTATCGCTATCAGTGAATGTCGGGAAGACCAAGCTGTGAAATTTGCAGCTCATTCATTCACTAAAGAAGCCCTACATTGGTGGAACACCATCAAGCAGTCAAGGACCACTACTGATGTAGAGGGCTTGAAATGGGAGGAATTGAAGGAGTTAGTTATGAAACACTTTTGTCCAAAGAATGAAATTGATAAAGTTGAGCGAGAATTTCTGACACTGAAAGCTGGACGTATGAATCATCGGCAATATACGTCAAAATTCAATGAAATGTCAAGACTGGTTCCTCATTTGGTAAGCACGGAGGAACGGAGAATGAAATTATATGTGGAAGGGTTACCACTTAAAGTCCGAACGCATGTGAAGACGCATGCTCCCAGAACTTTTGAATCAGCCGTAGAGATTAGCGGCATTGTCTGGGATGATGTTTCTGAAGCTGAACCAATGTTGGACTAAAAGAACCAATGAGCCTGATCAGAAAAATCTCTAAGTCTCACAGCACTTATAACAACTGAAGAAGAACACAACGGCTGACATTCAATGTACAGAAGATACAAGATCTGAAGAGATATACAACAGCTGAAGTGTAAGTCATCAGATGTTGTAGTGTGTAGTTTAGTCTTCAGTAGTTTTCTTTCAGTTCTTGTAAAAGTCTGATGAGTAGTTTACTCATCAGATGTTTTAGTTTATTACTTCAGTAGTTGTATTGTTTCAGTAGTTGTAAGAGAATGTCTTCAGATGTTGTAGACATTCTCAGTAGTTTAGTTATTTCAGTTGTTTTGTTTTGTCTGTTAGGTGTCAACATCATGTGACATCATCAGACGTCACTGTCTTTATATAAGGGCAGTTGACAATTTTGTAATGTAACGAAGTTAGCGAATTGAATGAAATATTCCTTTTGCAGAAACTCTCTCTCTATAACAAAATTGTGCGATTACTGTTTGATTGAATGAACTCTGTTCTTGCTATTATTGTGCTAATTCAATTTTGAATTCCGCTGCTATACTTTAATATTGAATCAATTGAGAACATCTGATCCTACAATTGGTATCAGAGCAGGTTAATCATTGATCGATTAAACAATTGATCTCTGAAACTGCTCAAATTTGTTCTCTAGTTGATCGAATTAGCTGATTAGTAAGAATTTGTTATAGATTGAAGTTTTCTGTTAACTTCTGTTGATTTGTCTTTCGATATAGATCTGTTTTGATTCAATTGATTGAAATTTGCATTAGTTTGTGTGTAATTGTTTGAATCTGTGATCATGACAACTCCAAACAATGATCCGCACAATACAGGCTCCGCAACCAAGCCTCCGATGCTAGTGCGGAGTGAGTACAACATTTGGCAACGTAGAATGCTACATCACCTGTCGATTAACAGTGCAGGATATTGGAAATCTGTAGTGCATGGTCCGTATAAACCCATGATCACTGATCCTGAAACTAAACTAATGATTCCGAAACCTTCGGATATGTATTCGGATGAGGATATTAAATTGTTTGAAATTGATGCTAAAGCTCATGGTATTCTGGCCATGGCCTTGCCGAATGAGATTTATTCTGGCTTGATGCATCGTGATACTGCTCATGATCTCTGGGTTGCACTGAAAGAACAATTCGGTGGAACGGATGAGGTTTTAGCAAACACTAGAGAAATCCTTGCTCAGCAGTATGAGACCTTTTCTCATAGAAAGGGTGAATCATTGACTCAACAATTTGAGCGGTTCTCATGTTTAATTTCTGAGTTGAAAATGGTTAAGCAAGAATATACTAATAGTCAGATGAATAACAGATTTCTCAGATCACTGCCTGAGAGATGGGACACATACACAATTGTCCTACGCTCTAATGCTAATCTGGAAAATCTATCTCTCACCCAATTACATGGGAAACTCTTAACTTTTGAGAGAGAGGTAGAACAGAAGAGAAAACTGTCTTCATCTGGAAAACTTGCTGATGATTTTGTTCCTGGTAACACTGCTTTGATAGGTCAGGAGTCAGAGTTTAATGGGTCTGAATGTTCTTATGATGAACATATTGATTTCTCTACTAACAATTCTGAACATGCTTTTGTTGGAGTTGATGGTAATGCAGGAAATCATGGTGATAACTTGTGTTTTGTGATGGATGATTTGAAAGGAATTCCGGATGATGATCTAGAGGAGATGGACATTTTGAGTCAAATGGCATTAATCAACATCAGATCACAAAAGTTCTATAAACGAACAGGAAGAAAGTTCCCTGGATTATCCGGCAAAACCAAAGTTGGATTTGACAAAGGGAAGCTGAGGTGCCATAAGTGTCACAGACTTGGTCACTTTGCTAGAGAGTGCAAATCTACTGGCTCTAACTCTGCTGCACCTTTTGTGACTTTTCCAAGCAACAACACATCAAGCAAAGGACCACAATCTTCTGGTACTAGTCAACAACAATTCTATCCAGCTCACTTTGTTCCACAAAATCCTATGCCATATCCATATCCTTGTTTTTACATGCCTCAACCTACACACACTCCAGCATTAATTCCTTCACAATCACCTGCTCTTCTTGATCCCAGCAAATCACAAACCAATCAACAGCCTCAACAACAACATCATCAGAGTTTCTTTACTCCTGGAGTAGTTGATTGGAGTAGCCTACCTGATGATTTATCTGACTTCAACATGCAGCCTTACTCTGAAAATGGTCCACATGGTGGAGACAATCCTTTTGGAAATCTTGCATTGATGGCTATTGATTCAACTGACAACTCTTGTCAATCTTCTTCAACATCACAGGTATCCTCTGAATCCAAAGCTAAGTTGTGTTCAGAGTCTTGTGTTTCAGCATTTGCTTCCATTAGAGAAATCAATGTTGAGTTAATCAATGAAAAGTTGGCTTTAGAAAGGGTCATGACAAAGAATAAAACTGAATTTGAGAAAGCTTTGAATGAAAAAGAATCTGAAATTTACAAACTCAAGTGTCAATTGTCTGATGAAAAGGCTAGGGTGGAAGTCATGCTTGTAAAACACAATGATTTGAAACAAACACTTGCAGCAACCCAAGTAGAATGTGCAAAATGGGTTGAATCTTGCAAGGGGTTTGAGTTGCTGTTAAACAAGCAAACAGCATCCAATGTGAAATTTGGTATTGGATACAATCACACTGCCCCCCCAGCTGATTATACACCAAAGAATCTTAACTGTGAGTCTGAAGGGGACAGTGTATACCAATTCACCAAGTCCTCAGCAAAGTCCGATGCTGATGAATCACTTGAAAGTGATTCAAGTGCATGCAAATCTGAATCTGAAATTATGGATATTGAAACCTATTCTTATTCTCTTGGATGTACAAATGTTATCCAGGATGACATAGGTCAGGATAGTGTTTTAATTGAGATTGATCCTGATGAAAATGTTTCAAATGAATTAAATTTAAAACTGGTTAAGTCTGATGGGCATGGCACTGGAGAAAATGATGCACGACTTTTAATAAGTCAAAGTCACTCATCCGCAGTTGTTGAAAAAGCTGATACTGCAACAACTGATGTTGGTGAATGTGTTGATACTCAAGTGCTGAAGCATAACTCTTCAGATGTTGTCAACACATCAGCTGTTGTCAATTTGTCTACAAATACTGATGTTTCAAATGTACTGAAGAACAAAAATTCAGTCTCTAAGCCATCAGTACTTGTAGACAATCACAAGGAAAAGAAAAAGAGGGTGCCTTGTGAAATTTGTAGGCTGTTTAATCATTCAACTGATGAATGCTGGTACAGAAAAGGTTCTAAATTCAACAAAATCAAGCATAAAAACAAGAACATACTCAAAATGAAACATGAATTCAGTTCAAAGTTTGTACCAGAATCATCAGTAGTTTCAAAATCTGGAAAATCCTTACAAGGAAATAACTCAAGTACATCCAAGAAAGGAAAAGGGATTGTTCCAGATTCAGGGAAACAACACTTGACAGCATCTCATTTGATTAAAGACACTAAAAGGATCAAATACAAAAATAAAAAATCAAGTTCTGATGTGTCTGATGAAATCAAAATTTTAACTCAAAATCATAATCAACTGATGCTAATGATGCAACAACTGATAGGAAAAGTCAATCTGGCAGAGGCATCTGTTGATTCATTTCATAAAAAGAAATCAAAATCAAAAGTCAAAGCAAAATCTTCTGATAAGAATGCTTCAAGTGTTGCTTCAACTGACAATGTTACTTTTGTTTCATCATGTGTTAACAGACCCAAAACCAAAATGGTTTGGGTCCAAAAGTCTAACTAAGTGTGTTGTTGTATGCAGGGTCCTTCAGCATGCCAAAATAGCATCTGGTATGTTGATAGTGGAGGATCCATGCATATGACTGGGTGCAGATCTCTCCTTCATAATTATTTCACTGGAAGGAAGGGATTTGTATCCTTTGGAAATGATGCTAAGGGTTACATTATAGGTAAAGGTGTGGTAACAAATGGTGAGATTAGGTTTGATGATGTGAATCATGTTGAGAATCTTAAGTATAATCTTCTGAGTGTTAGTCAACTGTGTGATAAGGGTCATGTTTCTCTGTTCACTAAGCAAGATTGTAGGATCTTATCTTCTGATGTGATGCCTTTGATTGGCAAAGTCTTAGATGAGTATACTCTCCTTAAGGCTAACAGAGTGGGAAAGGTATATGCCTTTGATTTATCTAAGAAAATCTCTGTCAAGGGTCATCCTTGTTTATTTTCTAAGGCCTCTTTCCAGGAGTCCAATCTGTGGCATAGAAGATTAGGTCATGTGAACATCAAAAACATGAATCAATTGGTGAAGCATGGATTGGTTAGAGGTCTTCCTTTAAAGGATTTTAGTTGTGATGAGAATTGCACTGCATGCTTGAAAGGAAAGCAACACAAAGTCTCTTTTCCTCCAATTGGAGATTCCAAATCCACCAGTTGTTTGCACATGTTGCACATGGATTTATTTGGGCCAGTTCAGATAATGTCTATGGCAAAGAAGAAGTATTGTCTAGTCATTGTAGATGACTACTCAAGGTTTGTCTGGACTTTCTTCTTGCACTCAAAAAGTGAGGTTGCCAAGGCTATTATGAACTTTGTGTTGTATATTGAAAAGCAATATTCTATACCTGTCAAGTGTGTAAGGAGTGATAATGGCACAGAATTTAGAAATCACATTTTAGATGAATTTTATCTATCAAAGGGAATTCAGAGGCAGTATAGTATTCCCAGGACTCCTGAACAAAATGGAGTTGTAGAAAGGAAAAATAGAACCTTGATTGAAGCTGCCAGAACAATGCTGGCTGACTCTGGTCTGCCTTTGACCTTCTGGGCAGAAGCCATCAACACAGCTTGCTATGTGCAAAACAGGGTTCTAGTAAATCAAAGATGGTTGAAAACTCCATATGAAATACTTCACAATCTAACTCCTTTGATTTCCTTCTTCAGAGCTTTTGGGTGTCCATGTTATATCCTTAACACCAAAGATCAACTCACAAAGTTTGATTCCAAAGTTGATGCAGGATATTTTGTTGGATATTCTTCAACTTGCAAAGCTTATAGAGTGTTCAATTGTCGAACAAAGATTGTTGAAGAAACTCTTCATGTTAAATTCAATGAATGTCCCAAAGATCCCATTCCTCAAAATCCTGCTGAAATGTTTGATCTTAACATCTTGCAACATGAATTTCAAGTTGAGCCTAATGTTGAAGCACATGAGGTACTTACTGCAGATCCACCACAAGCTTCTACAGAAACCACACAAGGAAGTCCTGATGATGAAGATGAAAGTACTCATCTGTTCAGATTTAGTGATAATCTGCCACTATCTGCTAAATCTGATGCTCCTCCTGCTCCAGTTGCTGCTCCAAATACAAATGCTGATGAAATTCTGGCATCTTCTAAATCCTTTGAAATTCCTGCTGCTGTATTTCCTGAATCTTCTTCAACTGCAGCATCTGTTCCTCCAGCAAACACTTGCACTGATCTTATTCCATATCAAGAACTGAAGGATCATCCATTATCTCAAGTTCTTGGTGATATTTCTGCTGGTGTTTCCACAAGAAGTCAATTATCCAACTTTTGTCTTTATGCTCTATTTGTAAGTCAACAAGAGCCAAAGAACTATCACATAGCACTTAGAGACATTGGCTGGGTGGAGGCAATGCAGTTGGAGTTGTTGCAGTTCAAGAAACAACAAGTTTGGGAGCTGGTTTCTCTACCTCCAGGTAAGTGTGCAATAGGCACAAAATGGGTGTTTAGGAATAAAACAGATGAAAATGGTCAAATCATTAAAAACAAAGCTAGACTGGTTGTACAGGGGTTTTCTCAGGAAGAAGGTATTGATTATGATGAAACTTTTGCCCCTGTAGCCAGACTAGAAGCAATTAGGTTGTTCTTAGCATATGCTGCCTTACATAAACTTAAAGTTTTTCAAATGGATGTCAAAAGTGCTTTCTTATATGGTAAAATAAAAGAGGAAGTGTATGTGTGTCAACCTCCAGGCTTTGAGGACAATAAACATCCTGATTGGGTGTATAAGCTTGATAAAGCTCTTTATGGGCTGAAACAAGCACCTAGAGCCTGGTATGACACTTTATCCACTTTTCTACTCCAAAATAATTTCACTAGAGGCTCCATTGATAAAACCTTATTCATAAAGAATGTAGGACAGCATAAGCTACTTGTTCAAATTTATGTTGATGACATTATATTTGCTTCATCTGATCTAAAGTTGTGTGATGCTTTCACTGAACTTATGACCAAAAATTTTGAAATGAGTGCCATGGGGGAACTACAGTTTTTCTTGGGTCTTCAAATTAAACAAAAACCTGATGGAATTTTCATTCACCAATCAAAATACTCAAAAGAGCTGTTAAAGAAATTTGATTTGCAAAACTGTAAACCATGTTCTAACCCCATGAGCAGCACTACACAACTTGATGCTGATCTAAAAGGTACTTCAGTGGATGAAACTCTTTATAGATGTATGATTGGCTCTTTGATGTATCTAACTGCATCAAGGCCAGACATTATGTTTGCCACATGTGTTTGTGCTAGATTTCAGGCTGCACCCAAAGAATCTCATTTGATTGCTGTAAAAAGAATTTTCAGATACTTGCAGGGTACTCAATCCCTGGGAATATGGTACTCCACTGGACATTCCTGCAAGCTAGTTGCTTTTTCAGATAGTGACTATGCAGGATGCAAACTCTCAAGAAAATCTACTTCTGGTGGGTGTCAGTTTCTAGGAAATTGCCTGGTTTCTTGGCAAAGTAAGAAACAAACATCTGTAGCCACCTCCACTACTGAAGCTGAGTACATTGCTGCTGCAAGTTGTACTTCACAAATTCTATGGCTTCAGAATCAACTCTTGGATTATGGCATCAAAGAACTGAAGACACCATTGTTAATGGATAGTACTTCAGCTCTTTGTATTGTCAAGAATCCAGTTCAGCACTCTAGGACTAAACACATTGAGATCAGACATCACTTTATAAGAGATTGTTTTGAAAAAGGTCTGATTGATCCCAAATTTGTTCCTAGTGCTGATGAGCTTGCAGACATTTTTACTAAGCCTTTAGACACTTCAACTTTTCAAAATTTAGTTCTAAGGCTTGGTATGCTGCAACTTGAATAGGTTAGTGTTTCTACAAATAAAATTTTAAATATCTTTTCAAAACTCCAAAAATATTTTCACTTTTCTCTTCTCAAATAAATTTTTTTTACCTTGAACCATTTTGATATTTTCAGTACATACTGATACATATCAAAAGTACTGATTCAAGAAAAGATATGACCTTTTCTAATACTCTAAGTTACAAGTACTGATGAGTATTGATTCACTAAGTACTGAAGGTCAAACAATGTTTACAAGTTCTGATGAACAAATTGTTTACAAGTTCTGCTGAACAAATTGTTTACAAGTTCTGATGAACAAATTGTTTACAAGTTCTGATGAACAACTTGTTTACAAGTGCTGATGAACACATTGTTCACAAGTTCTGATGAACAAAATTTCCACAAAGTCTGATGAACAACTGATGAAAACAACTGCTGAACAAAATTGTCAACAACACCTGATGAGTAATTTTAACTCTTCAGTTGTTTTAACCTCTGTTGTTTTCTCTATTTAACTCAACCTTCTTCAGTTGTTTCATTATCACTTTCTCAGAACTTTCCATCTTTTTCAAAAACCTATTTTCCCTCTCCAGTCTTTGCATCCATGGCGTCAATCACCTTGAAACCTCGACACAATTCCGTTGCTTATCTGACCAAATCCTCCTTTTGGTCAAAGTTTGATGAAGCTGTGGACTTGATGACCTCCTCTCAATTCAAAACTGCCTTTCTTATCAATCCAACTCTGTATGTCGACTCCATTCATCAATTTTGGATGAATGTTGAACTGATCAACGTGGGCACAGGAGTCATCTCCCTTCGATCCACAGTTAATGGTCATAATGTGCACATCAGCCCCGCTGAACTCAGGGAGGTTCTTCAGCTTGATGATGCTAACCTGGTCACTCAGTTTCCTAAGAGCGCCACTGACCTCTGTTTTACACGTCATGAATACCAGGGTGACTTGAGTGACTCCACACTTTTCAAGAAGCACTTCAATGACCCAGAGCGCCTGATATTCCATATGATCAACATCTGCTTGGCTCCGAAGTCTTCCTCATGGGACCAAATGTCCTCTCGATGGCAACAGGTATTGTATTCTATCCTTGAATCTCAAAAGCTAAATTTTTCTCAAATACTATTTTCTGAATTAACTGAACATGCTGCTAAGCCTGTTTCATCTAGATGGTTACTCTATCCACGTTTTATCATGGCCATCATAGAGAAACAGCTTCAGCAAAATGGCCTTGTTGGTCAGGGGATCTCTGCTCCAGCAGTTTTGTTGGAAGTATATTCCCGACACAACTCTAACCTTACTCTAAAAGAGGCTGCCCGAAAGCTAAAACCCAAGCAGAGGGAACCCACAGTCTCCACTTCTACTTCCAAATCCAAAGTCCCCACCAAACCAAAATCCAAAACGCCCAAAAAGGCTGCTCAGGGAAATGAGTCCCCTGAGTCTGCCCATGCCTCACCAAGGCATGACATGGTCACTGGGAGTAGTCAACCAGTGATCCATCAGACTCTACCAGCTCAAACCGCCCAGGTTTCCTCTCAACAGGATCCTGGAGCAACCATTGTAGGGGCAGACACATCTCTAGAACCTCTTTCATTTGAAAAGGTTTCTATTGAACAGCACCAATCTCCCCGGGTGCATTCTCTTTCAAAGCCAATTCCTATGGAAACCACCCCAGATAGCCCTACTTTTGTTATTGACAACATCCTGAATCAGTTGAACACTCCTATCCCCTCCCAGACACCTATCACTACTGGGATTCGCTCCAACATTGAGGGGGAGGATCAAAGTGTCTCTGATATCCCACAGGATTATGACTACCACATCAGATCTCCTAGTGTGGAAAGAGAGATTCTGATATCTGACAAGGCTGCTACTTCATCACCTCCATCATTTGGAGTGATTGATAGTGGTACCATTACTAAGACCTTGTCAGAGGCAACAACTGATGAAGGGGTTACCCCTGAGGTTGGAAGTCCCCAGTACCAAGAAAAAGGGGCACCTGATCATGTTGAGCCACACTCAACTCAGGTAGATCCTGATATTCTCAGGAGGTCAGATGATTCAGCTAAGGCTGATGATGACCAAAGCACACTTGCTGAGGTTCTGAAAAAGAATCAAATCCTTGAGGCTGAGGTTTGTAGACTCAATGAGCTACTCACCAAAATGTCCAAGGACAAAAGTCCATCTTCCCCAATTACCCCACAGATGGCACCTTCTCATCCTGAAGGTCACCCAAACACTTCAACCACTACTATACAATTTGACAAGCCTCCAGCCACTGCTTCAGGCACTAATCCTTTGGGTTCTAGCCCCCCAGAGGCATTAGCTGCTGCCTTTCTAAATATCCTCCCTCTCATCACTCCATTACTGAAAACAATTATTGTTCAAGCCCTTGATGAGAGGCTACCCTCCAACTCTCAAATTCAACAAATGGTTGATGAGGCTGTGACTGCCAGACTTACCACTCTACATACTCCTTCTTCCCCTGTAGCCAAAAAGGGGGAGTTAGGAACAGAGTCAGTCACAACTTCAGCTTCCAAAAGGCCAAGATCTGAAGATGTTGCTTCTGAAAGGTCTCCTGCAATTCAAGTGACTTATAAGAGACAGAAGAAGAATAAATCTGTTGAGGTTATCAACAGAGCTGATGAGGAGGTTGAGCAGGAAATGACTGAGAAAGTAATTGAAGCAAGTGCTGAACAAGTGAAAGTTACAACATCTGATGTACAAAAACAGGCTACAACCTCTAATGTACAAGAAACTGAACCAGAGGAGATACAAAATCAAGAGGTTCAAACTCAGGTTGTTGAGGTAAGGGCTCCTCCAAAGAAGAGAAGGCAACTTAGAATTCAAGAAGAAGAAGATTCAGATGAGGAAGACAGGATGCCTATCTCTATAGTCATTAAAACAAAGGTTCAAAAGCCTGATTCAGCAACAACTGGGTCAGATCTGGCCATTCAAAAGAAGAAAGTAACTTTACCTGCCAAATATGTGCCTGAGAAGCCACTGGTGTTTGGTCAACATCCAATGATCACACCAGAGTCTAGAATGTTGGCAGTCAAAGTGAAGCTTGAAGAAGAAGAGAACCAAAGGAAGCATGATGAGCAGATCTTAAAGTTGGTTGACAAAGATTATCCTCAAACATCAACAATCACTGCAATGAAGAAAGAAGCTCAAAGGTTGCATGCTCTGAGATGAACTTTTCAATATATGAAAGAATTGATTAGGATGTGGCCTGACCCAAGAGTCATTCATAGGATTCACAAGAGAGAGGCCCCAGCAGCTTATGCCAGAAGAATCAGAAGGGTATTAAGTGCTGAAATTATGCTGGGGTCAGTGATTGATCCTTGGGAGATTATAAATGATTTCAAGAGTGTGTACAACTCTGGTGCAAATGCTCCAAATTTCATGGAGAACAAAATGATCAAGAGAGGACTAGTATATAGGAAGCTTGAACATGTTCAGCAAGAAGAACTTTATCTGTTTTTGGAAGGAAAGCACCCTGATGAGTTTGTTTACAGGGAAATTACCAGAGTAGAGCTGAAGGATGGGACAACGGCCAGGTACTTGTCTGAGTATTATGGACCTGAGTCCTTCTTTGAAGGTGAACCTGAAAAACTGACTCCACAAGAGAAGATGATATTACTTGAGGCTTATGTCAGGGAGTCCTTCAGGTTAGTATATAATCAATAGCTTCAATGAGAGGGGTTAATACTCATAGTCCATTTCCCCAATGGAGTTCCCTCTCATATTTTGCTTGTTAGAATTTTTTTTAAAGCTGTTGATTATCAGGCATACACTTTAACTGGTCATTTTGATACTGATCTCAAAGAAAAGGACACATCTTTCTGCCTGGGAGTAAATAAGTGAGACCATAAATAAGTTAGAGGTTTTTGGCTGCATTGGTTCAGGGGGAGTTTGTTGGACTAAAAGAACCAATGAGCCTGATCAGAAAAATCTCTAAGTCTCACAGCACTTATAACAACTGAAGAAGAACACAACGGCTGACATTCAATGTACAGAAGATACAAGATCTGAAGAGATATACAACAGCTGAAGTGTAAGTCATCAGATGTTGTAGTGTGTAGTTTAGTCTTCAGTAGTTTTCTTTCAGTTCTTGTAAAAGTCTGATGAGTAGTTTACTCATCAGATGTTTTAGTTTATTACTTCAGTAGTTGTATTGTTTCAGTAGTTGTAAGAGAATGTCTTCAGATGTTGTAGACATTCTCAGTAGTTTAGTTATTTCAGTTGTTTTGTTTTGTCTGTTAGGTGTCAACATCATGTGACATCATCAGACGTCACTGTCTTTATATAAGGGCAGTTGACAATTTTGTAATGTAACGAAGTTAGCGAATTGAATGAAATATTCCTTTTGCAGAAACTCTCTCTCTATAACAAAATTGTGCGATTACTGTTTGATTGAATGAACTCTGTTCTTGCTATTATTGTGCTAATTCAATTTTGAATTCCGCTGCTATACTTTAATATTGAATCAATTGAGAACATCTGATCCTACAACCAACAAAGGAGGAAACGAAGCAAAAGTGGTCACCTAAATTTAAAAGAAACAGAAATGATAAATCCGGACCCCCTATGAAAAGGTTTAGAACGGAAGAATCAGAAAAATGCCCTAAGTGTGGAAAGAGACATAGGGGAGAATGTCTTACGGGGACTACTTTGTGCTACCGTTGTGGAAAGACTGGACATCTCTCTTATGACTGCCCGAATATGCCAAAGTGTTACAATTGTGGTGGATTCGGTCACGTGAGCAAGAATTGCTTTAAACCGAAGGCAACAACTACTGAATCTACCAAACCTGAAAGTAGCAAAGGAGGGGAGAAGCAAAAGGCAAAAGCTCGTGCCTTTACTATGACTAAAGATCAGGCAGCCAAAGACCCTGATGTGGTGACAGGTACATTCTTGATTAATGGTATCCCTGCCTCAGTGTTATTTGATTCTGGTGCAAGTATGAGTTTTGTGGCTATTGTTTTTTGTGATAAACTGTGTGCTAATGTTAAAAAGATAGAACATGTCTTTAACATAGAAACTGCTCTTGGTAAATCGACCAGAGTAACGGAAGCCATTGAGGATGATTGTTATATTGATATAGAAGGTCATAGATTCCCTGTTAAGCTGTTTCTGATTACGTTAGGAGGTTTTGATGTAGTTTTGGGTATGGATTGGTTGGCCAAATATGAGGCTAACATTGTTTGTCGACGAAATATGATTTTCTTAACGGCTCTTAATGGGAGTTCAGTAACGGTTTACGGGGATAAAGTGTTCAACGTGCCTAAAGTCATTTCAATGATTAAGGCAAGTGAATTTATGAGGCGAGGGTGTGGAGCATATCTGGCTTATGTTATCGATAAAGAATCTAAGGTAAAAGAATTGGAAAACGTACCCGTGGTGTGTAACTTTCCTGATGTATTTCCTGAGGATTTGTCAGGACTTCCACCTGATCGGGAAATCGAATTCCAAATTGATGTTGTGCCAGGAGCTCAACCTATCGCCAAGGCACCGTACCGTCTGGCTCCAACAGAGATGAAAGAATTAATGACCCAACTACAAGACCTTCTAGATAAAGGTTTTATACGACCAAGTGTGTCACCTTGGGGTGCACCAGTGTTGTTTGTCAAGAAAAAGGACGGAAGTATGAGAATGTGTATTGATTATAGGGAATTGAACAAGCTCACGATAAAGAACAAGTATCCGTTACCAAGAATTGATGATCTATTTGACCAACTGCAAGGGGCAAGTTGGTTTTCAAAAATCGATCTCAAATCAGGATATCATCAACTAAAAGTGAGAGAGCAAGATATTCCAAAGACAGCATTTCGCACACGTTATGGACATTATGAGTTTCTTGTAATGTCTTTTGGGTTAACGAACGCTCCTGCAGCGTTTATGGATTTGATGAATCGGGTGTGCAGACCCATGCTAGACCGATCAGTGATTGTGTTCATTGACGACATTTTAATATATTCAAAGAGTGAAGATGATCATGCGTGTCATCTTCGGGAAGTACTTGAAATGCTAAGAAGAGAAAAGTTGTATGCCAAGTTCTCCAAATGTGCCTTTTGGTTACGAGAAGTGCAGTTCCTAGGTCATGTTATTAGCCCAGAAGGCATAATGGTGGACCCAGCTAAAATAGAAGCAGTAATGAAATGGAATCCTCCGAAAACACCAACGGAAGTACGTAGCTTTCTCGGTTTAGCAGGTTATTACAGAAGATTTATTCAGGATTTTTCTAGAATTGCTACACCGTTGACAAAATTGACAAGGAAAGAAGTAAAATATGATTGGGGTCCAACTCAGGTCCAAGCTTTTGAAGAATTAAAGAAGAGGTTAACTGAAGCTCCTATTTTAACACTACCGGATGGTAATGAAGACATGGTTGTATACTCAGATGCATCTTATTTGGGCTTGGGTTGTGTACTTATGCAAAGGGGAAAGGTAATAGCATATGCCTCGAGACAATTGAAAAACCATGAGGCTAATTATCCAACTCATGATTTGGAATTGGTTGCTGTGGTATTTGCTTTAAAAATTTGGAGGCATTATCTTTATGGAGTGAAATGTACAATCTACACAGATCACAAAAGTTTAAAATACTTCTTTGAACAAAAAGACTTGAATATGAGACAAAGAAGATGGCTGGAGCTGTTAAAGGATTATGACTGTGAGATCTTGTATCACCCGGGAAAGGCAAATGTTGTGGCTGATGCTCTAAGTCGTAAGACGGAACACCCTGCTATACGGGTTAAGTCTTACAGTTTGGTGATAACACCAGATTTTCTAAATGAACTCAAGGACGTACAGAAGGAAGGATTAAAGGAAGAAAATGTGGGATTCGAAAGAATCTTTGGTCAAGTTAAGAATTTAGAAGAAAATGAATTTGGTGTTAAGATTCGATTTGGTCGAATGTGGGTTCCACGAAATGGGGACATCAGATCAAGGATTCTAGACGAAGCACACAAGTCACGATACTCTATCCATCCTGGTGCAACAAAAATGTATCAAGACCTTAGAAAGAATTATTGGTGGCCAGGTATGAAGTTTAATGTGATGCAGTATGTAAACAAATGTTTGACCTGTGCGCAGGTAAAAGCTGAACATCAGAAACCTTATGGCTATGTGCAACCTCTAGAAGTTCCAGAATGGAAGTGGGAACATATCACTATGGATTTTATTACCAAGTTGCCTCTCACAGCGAAACGTCATGATACTATTTGGGTGATCGTAGACCGCTTAACGAAAAGTGCTCATTTCTTGCCTATACGTGAGACTTATACATCAGAGAAACTGTCCGAATTATTTGTGAAAGAAATAATTACAAGACACGGAGTTCCAGTTTCTATAGTGTCTGATCGTGACACACGATTTGTTTCAAGATTCTGGAAACAGTTTCATGAATCAATGGGCACAAGACTCAATATCAGCACTGCGTATCATCCTCAGACTGACGGACAGTCTGAAAGGACTATCCAAACTTTAGAGGATATGCTCAGAGCCTGTATTATTGATTTTGGTGGTAGTTGGGACGATCATTTACCACTAGTGGAATTTTCATACAACAACAGCTACCATGCTAGTATTGGAATGCCACCATATGAAGCGTTGTACGGACGACGCTGTAGAACACCTGTGTGTTGGGGAGGAGTAGGACAGAAAGAAGTGGGAAGTAAAGCTGCAGTAATTGAATTAACTGAAAAGCTTCAATTAGTTAAAGCACGGATGAAAGCTGCACAGGATCGACAAAAGTCCTATGCCGATAAAAGACGAAGACCAATAGAATTTGAAGTTGGTGATCAAGTACTGCTAAAAGTTTCACCATGGAAGGGAGTTATTCGATTCAGGAAAAGAGGAAAGCTGAGTCCGAGATTCATTGGACCTTTTCGAATAATGGCACGTGTCGGTAAGGTAGCCTACAGGTTAGATCTGCCAGATGAACTGAGTAGAATTCATCCGACATTTCATGTTTCACATCTGAGAAAATGTCTTGCAGATGATGTAGCATATGTGCCTCTAAATGACATCGAGGTTGATGAAAAGCTAAATTACATAGAAGAACCAGTTGCAATTGTTGATATGAAAGAGAAACAGTTACGTAACAAGATGATTAGGCAAGTTAAGGTTCAATGGAAACATCGGAAATGATCTGAGGCTACCTGGGAAACTGAAGATGAGATGAAACGACTCTACCCATATTTGTTTGAGACGTAACAGGTTTCGAGGACGAAACCTATTGTAAGGAGGGTAGATTTGTAACACCCGAAAATTTAGCAGCTTAATGATAAACGTGCGAGATTTCGGTAACTGTTGATGTTCGAAGAATTGCGTTACCAAAGAATATCCATGATGATATGCGTGACAACTCAAAATTCTCAGGTTAGAATCATACCTCGAAAATGAAGAAAATAAGTGTAAGCGAAATCGTGAAACGAGGCTCCGATTTCAAGATACACTGAATCGCATATAGCAATAGATTAGAGGTCAAATACTTTGAACTCTTTAGGTCTTGAGATTATAACCATTGGAAAGAGCTCGAAAAATCGTGAACGTAGGCGAAAACCGTGCGCAAAACGGAGTTCGTATGCTCCCGGAATTGCGAAACGAAGATAAGACAAAAATCTGGCCGCCATGGACCCGCGCGGTACGCCCCAACTCGGCGTCCCGAGTCAGGCGATGCGCCTGAGGTCATCAGATCGCGAAAATTGCTTAAAAAGTCAAGTTTCATCATGAAATCTCATTTTTTTGATCTTATCCTCGATGACCAGCTTCCCACACACGAAAAACCATCTTCAAACCATAAAATCTTCAAGTTTGAGGCATTTTGATCAAGTGGATCGCACCAAGGATCGTTAATACAAGTCCGGATCGTTTTGTTACGCACAAAACTTCGTTTGGAAAGGTAACGGTTCATTTTAACCTTCTAGATTGATTATGATTGATTAAATCTTGTTTCTGAACGTGATGATAGAGTTAGGGTTGTTGATTATTGTCTAGATGATGGCTAGGATTTATTATAAATGACAAACTCGAATTGTTAACGGGTAAATCCTTGTTTTGAGCCGTTGTAATGCCCGGTTTTTATGGAATCATAACAATGGTTATAATGGTTTAAACCATTTGATTATGACAAGGTAGATGATTAGTTTGATTAATCCTTGACATGCGAAGAGAAATCCAAGTGTTTCAAACTAATCACAACCATTAACATACTCATTGGAATGGTTATCTGATGTTTGTGATAACAGGCAGATTAGTATGTTAAATATGGTTGTTACACCTATTCTAATGTTATGTTGTGATATTTCATGATATCTGGGTAATCAATAACAAGGATTGGTCATTTCTAAGCCATTAATCTGTCTAGAAACCTGTTTTAACAGTTCAATCAACAACATTAATTATTTGATTAATCTAAGATTTATTCTAGCTAATTAAGTGTGTTATCAACCTAATATGGGTTTGATGACTATCAAGGCGATGTCTTTGACATTGAACGTTCAGAAAGATTTAATCTGTAAGTTAAAGTATAGATAGCTGATTAAACGCAAACTAATGCAGAGTTATACTGTTAGTACCAGTGTACGAGGGATCTTGCTACAGTAATACATCAAGTGAGTTCTTTGTAGCCCTATTTTAAATGTTTTGACATTTTGGGCTGATATGCATGTTATAAAGTTATTATATGTAAATGCTTACTTCATCTGACTACGGTTAGATAAAATAGTATGTTAAAGTAAATAATGTTTTGTGTTCTAAAGTTATCATATGAGGATGATGCTAACCTGATTATGATCAGGTAAAAGAATGTTTTCAGATAAAGAACGTTTTTATGTAAAGAATGTTTTGAAATAAAGAATGTTTTATGTCTCAACTACGGTTGAAAAGTAAATGATTTTAAGAGTCTCAGCTGAGTTGTCATGAATGTTTTACGTCTCAACTACGGTTGAGAAATGAATGATTTTAAAAAGTCTCAGCTTAAGTATAAAGAATGTTTTAAGGTCTCAACTGCGGTTGAGAGTATAAAGAATGTTTGAAGTCTCAATTGTGATTGAGAAGGAAATGTGGTTTTGAAATCCCGGCTGCAGTTGGGCAAAACTGTAGCACTGCGGTGCTAGGAAATGTTTACGATTATGATGGTTTAAACTATTTAAACCATGTTATGTATGAATGAAGTATATAACGAAGTCTTGTACCGGTATGAGCCGTCAACTTCGGTTGAAGGTTGAGAAAGTCCTGTAAAAGAACAGGCATGTCGACTATGTGTCGCCAGTTGAGGAAGTCTTATACATGTATGAGCCTGTCAACTTCGGGTTGTCAGTTGAGGTGTCTTGTATTTATACAAGCCTGTCGACTTCGGGTCGTCAGTTGAGGTGTCTTGTGCTGCACAAGCCTGTTGACTTCAGGTCAACAGTTGAGGCTAATGTTTTATGTATAGTATGATAGATGTTATGATGACAGGTATGTTATACCTGTGAATTATGCTATGTTATATAAAGTTTTGAGACTGTTGACTTAGGTCAACAGTGAATGTTGAGGTTTTATGTATTTTAAATAATATACTTTTGTGAAAAGTTAACTTAGAACTCACCAGCGAAAGCTGACTTGTTTTAGCATGCATATCAGGTTGAATGATATTGATAAAGAATATCAGGAAGGCTTGAGGCATACCCTGAAGACTACCGTGGCATAAACTGGCATAACTTAGCATAATCTGGCATAATTTGGCTATGTATAAAACTATAAAGTGTGGGCTATGTTTAACGTTTGTATAATATGTGTGAAATGTTTTAGGTAATCACCAGAAATTCCGCTGCCATAGTAATGTAAATTTGGTTTAATGACTGGTAGTTTGTTGTTTACCAACTGAGGGGACTCCCGGGATTCGGGGCCTCACAAAGAGAGAGCAGCCGGACCACGACTAGGGTATTGGGGATGTTCCCTCAGTATAATCTAAATATTTCAAAACAAAGATCTAGTTAATTCAATTAAAGTTTTTACAATTAACAAATACAAATAATGAATCAGATATCTAGATTTTTATCACGAAGAGATCATAGCTCAAATACTTCAGCTAATGATCAAGAGGAAGATTTAAATAATAACATGAATTCTTTAGAAATTAGTATATCTTAAATTGAAAATAATTTATTAAATTGGAATATACCAAGGCAAGATGTTAAAACTATATATAAAATAGGAACTTTTGATATTTTACAAGATTATTCAATTAAAAGAACTGAACAAACTATACCTATAAATAAAGAACACCATAATTTACAATTATTAACTAAAGAAGCTATATTAAGACATAGAAAAAATTATAAATTTTTACATATAGGATTAGTCCAGGTAGCTATAAAACCTATGTTTAGATTAGGAATAGATGCTCCTGTATTACTTATATTAAGAGATGCTAGGCATATTAATTTTAATAATTCACTATTAGCCATGGCTTAATCAAATATAGCTAACGGCCCTATATATTTTAATTGTTATCCTAATTTTTCTATAGGATTATTTGATCCAAATATTCTTGATACTTTAACTTTAACAATTAAAACTAAAAATCGAGAATTTAAAGAAAAAACAAATGCTGCAGTAGTAATATATAGAGTTTATTATAAAATTATGACTACAACTATAGAACCAAAAATTAGATTACCATCTCCAAGAGATGAAACAATATTATTTGAAGCTAATACTATGCATGCAAAAGTTATAACTCCAAAAAGATTCAAATGGAATGAAATTACACAATCATTATCATGGAATTTACAAGATATAAATCCACCAAAACCTATAGATACAGAAAATCAAACATAAAATATAAAAGAAAAATCTGATGGTTCAATAGAAATAACTTTTAATAATAATAATTTTTCTAGACATTCTATGTCAAGAAGTAGTATAAATAGTTTACAAGGAAATATTATTAGAAGATCACAATCAATGAAACTATCAAGAATAGATTATTCTAATTCTATACCTAAAGTTTTATATGAAGTAGAGATCGATAATAAATCTAATAAATCTTATACACCAAGTAAATCTGATATGGAAAATTATGAAGAATTATAATGAGTGATACTATAACTCAAATAAGAAATCCTCAGGTACAATTTTATAAATCAGTATTAAAAGAAAGTTCTAATAAATTAAAAATCTATAATAAATAATTAAAATAAGTAAACGATTATTTAGATAAAAATAAATATCATGATAATGTACAAAGATATTTTCATAAAAACTTTAAATACTTTTTAGAAGATAAAATAAAAATTACAAGTGAACTTATAAAAACTTGTTCTATAGAAATAACAAAATATACTTGTTAATATGGATAATAAAATGTTAAGTTTTTTAAGATGTGAAATATTAAATAAATATAATATAGAAAATTTAAAATGGTATCATAAAAATTTTAATCAAGATTCTAGATTATTACATAGAAAAGAATGGGAAAATTATATGATAGAAAATAATGAAAATATTACTTTCTTTACTTGGTTACCTATATATTGTAAAGAGAATAATATTAAATATCCTACAATCAAACAAATATCAGTTAATAATAAAATTACAAAACATTATGTAACCATAAAAAATAATGAAGAATTAATAAGTATTCATCCACTTCATAAGAATATAAAATTTATAAAAGATAAAGAAGAATATATAGGAAAACCATTAGCAAAAACATACGAAGATCAATCTAAAGCATTAAATGCAATTATTTTCCAAAATAATTATACAAATGAAAAATTAAATACTATAGGAGAACAATTAGAAAGAATAGAAATTAATAAAGAAAATGAAAAAAGTGAATTAGAATTAAAAAATAAAGGAAAATGAATTATGATAGAAAATCCTATATTCAAACCTTTTACTATAGATACTCCTATAATTCTTAATAAGAAAGAAAAAACATTAAATTTATTAGAAGAAAGATTAAGAAAATTAAGTTTAAAAGAAAAGGAAAGTCTAAATACAATAAAAGATAAAGATGAATCTGATGAAACAGAATTTTCCTATGATGAATTAGAAAATCAATTTAATAATATTAATCTATAAACTATTAATAAATTAAAAAGAAATAGTTTTAATACTTATACTCCAAGACTAGTTACAAGGAATTGGTATCCTAGACCAATTCCTACAAATTTACAATTTGAAGAAAGTAGTACTAGAACATTTGTAACATATGATGGAAAATCTTTATATGAATGGAATATAGATGGTCAATCTGAATATCAAATCTTAAATATACTACAAGAAATAAATATGGCATCTAATTCTTATAAACAATTAGGAAATAATGAGATTCAAATCCTTAATATGCTTATTTTCGGTTTTACTGGAAATTTAAAAGGATGGTGGGATCAATATATTGTAGAATCTGAAAAACAGATTATTATGAATGCAAAGAAAATAAAAATTGAAAATGGCATTCAAGTTTTAACTCATGAACCAGATATAATAAATACTCTTATTTCTGCTATTATAAAAAATTTAATAGGAAATCCCTCAGATTATCAAGAAAGAAATTCTTTAATACTATTAAATTTAACATGTAGAAAATTACAAGATTTTAGATGGTATAAAGATGTTTTTATATCTAAAGTTATGACAAGAAATGATTGTAGACAATCATATTGGAAAGAAAGATTTATAGCAGGATTACCAAAACTATTTGCTGAAAAAATAAGAGAAAATATTAAAAGAGAAAATAATAACAATATACCATATGATGATTTATCATATGGACAAATAATAAATTATATAAATTAAGAAGGTTTAAAAATATGTAATGATTTAAAATTAAAACAAAAAATGAAAAGAGATGGTATAAGTAGTAGAAATGAATTAGGAAATTTTTGTGAACAATATTGTTTTGAAAATATAAAATTACCAGAAACTTCTAAAAGAAAAAATAATTATATAAAAAGAAAAAATTTTAGAAAAAATTATACTAAAGATAGAAAAGTTAAAAATGAAGAACAAAAGTATTATAAGAAAGACAAGAAACAAAAATTTTATAAAAAAGGAAATATAATTACTTGCTATACTTGTGGTAAAAGAGGTCATACCTCAAAAAATTGTTATTCAAAAAAGAAAATTAATAAATTAAATATATCAGATGAATTAGAAGAACAAATAAATAAGATATTAGATACTAATGTTAGTGATGAAGAATTTTCAGATTATAATAGTGATGATTTAAATTATATTTCTAGTAGCAATGATAATAATACTAATGAGGAAGAATGTGAATGCATTGGTCCTTGTATATGTAACATTGGATCTATAAATATGATAAATGATGAAGAAAATATAATATTATTAAAATTATTAGAAGAAACTGAAGATATAAATTTAAAACAATTATATTTAGATAAGTTGAAAGAGAATTTTAATAACAAATCAACAATAGAAAAAGATACTGAAATATATAATTTAGAAGATGTTTTTAAAAAATTCAATAAAATAGAAAAACCTATAACTATGCAAGAATTACAAGAGGAATTAAAAAATATAAAACAAGATATTAATACAATTAAATTGCAAATTAAAAATATTGAAAAGGGGAAAAATAAAGAAACCAATAAGGGTGAAACCAGTATAATAATTAAAAATGGTGGAACCAATGAAATTAATATATTAAAAGAATTAAATTATCAAAAATGGTATACTAAATTAAATGTAATTGTTAATAATGAATTTAGAATTACATTAACAGCTCTAATTGATAGTGGGGCTGATATGAATTGTATTCAGGAAGGTATTTTACCTACCCAATACGATGAAAAAACCTCTTATAGATTATCAACGGCTAGCGGTTAAAGACTTATAATAAATTATAAATTATCAAATGTACATATATGTAAAGAAAATTATTGTTATAAAACCCAATTAATATTAGTTAAAATCTAACATCACAGATTATATTAGGAACACCTTTTATTACTCAACTATATCCATTTACTATAAATAGTAATGGAATAAGTACAAAAGTTTTAAATAAAGAAATTATATTTGAATTTTCTGAACCAGTTTTATCAAAACAAATAAATATGATAAATTTAAAAGAAAAACAAAAAGAATTTTCAATAAATGAAATAAAAAATAAACGAATAAAAGAACAGTTAAATGATACAAATATTATAACTAGAATTTAAAATATTGAAAATAAGTTTATAAAAAATGTATGTGCTAATATACCTAATGCTTTTTGGCAAAGAAAACAACATATAGTTAATTTACCATATATAAAAGATTTTAATGAAAAAGATATACCAACAAAATCAAAATCTATACACATGAATCAAGAATTAGAGGAACATTGTAAGAAAGAAATAAAAGAATTATTAGATAAAAATTTAATTAGACCTTCTAAGTCTCCATGGTCATGTTCTGCATTTTATGTAAATAATAGTGCCGAAATAGAAAGAGACTCTCCTAGATTAGTAATAAATTATAAACTTTTAAACAAAGTATTAGAATGGATTAGATATCCTATACCAAATAAAAGAAATTTATTAAAAAATATATATATGAAGCTAAAGTATTTTTGAAATTTGATATGAAATCAGGATTTTGGCAAATCCATATTTCTGAAAAAGATAAATATAAAACATGTTTTAATGTTCCCTTTGGACATTATGAATGGAATGTTATGCCTTTTGGATTAAAAAAATGCTCCATCTAAATTTCAAAATATTATGAATGATATAATCATTCCTATTGGTAATTTTTCTATAGTTTATACTGATGACGTTTTAATATATTCTAATTCTTTAGAACAACATTTTAAACATTTAAATATATTTTATGATATTATTCATAAAAATGGATTAGTAGTTTCTCCTACTAAAATTAATTTATTTAAAACAGAAATAAGATTTTTAGGTCATAATATTAAACAAGGAACTATTATACCTATAAATAGAAGTTTAGAATTTACTAATAAATTTCCTGATGAGATAAAAGATAAAAAACAATTACAAAGATTTTTAGGATGTTTAAATTATATACATGATTTTTTCAAAGATTTAGGAATTATATGTAAACCTTTATATAAAAGATTAAAAAAGAATCCAGAACCATGGTCACAGGAACATACCGATATTATAAAACATATTAAAAATAAAATTAAACAATTACCATGTTTAAATATTCCACACCCTAATGCTAAATTAATAGTAGAAACTGACGCTAGCGATTTAGGATTTGGTGGAATTCTAAAACAATCTTTGAATAATAATAAAGAAAAATTAGTTAGATATTATTCAGGTTCTTGGAACGAAACCCAAAAGAACTATTCTACTATAAAAAAAGAAATTTTAAGTATTGTACTATGTATTAAAAAATTTGAAGACGATTTATATATGAAACTTTTTTTATTAAGAATTGATTGTTTATCAGCAAAACATATTTTAGAAAAAGATATAAAAAATTTAATTTCTAAACAAATTTTTGCAAGATAGCAAGCATTATTAAGCAATTTTGATTTTCAAATTGAATTTATAAAAGGAGAAAACAATTCTTTACCTGACTTTTTATCAAGAGAATTTTTACAGGGAATATGAGTAAAGATTCTAACAAGATTGTGTTAACCAATAAACCATCAGCAAGTTCTTCCTCAAGCTCTTCCTCAAGCTCTTCTCAAAGAACTCCATTACCAATTAGCTCTTCTCAAAGAACTCCATTACCAATTAATAATATGTTTACTACTTTATCTCCATATCCTATACCAAGACCAAGATCACCTGCTCCTTTATCTTCAAGACCACCTTATTCTTTTGTGGTTCAAACAAGAATATTACCACAATCTATTGCTCATACTAATATTTCAAAATCTCCTATATTCAATGCTTCTTCATCATCTGATTCTATTCCTTATATTATAAATCCTAATTTTAAGATTATAAAAATATTAGAACCTATTGAAGAAGAGAAAGTTTCTCGAAGCTTTCTCAGTCTTATTTATTATCTATACCCCAGAAACTGTCATTTCTATGATTCTGATAAGAAGACTATAGAATATTATCAAGCTATACTTATTGACACTGGATCTGTTGACATTAAACATATTCTCAATCCTCAAAATCCATCCAAAGTCGATTATTCTAAGATAAAAATTAGAAAAGTTATTACTCCTGAAGAATGGAAATCAAAACCATTCGTTTAGAAAACTCTCTCTAATTTTCCTTCATATCCTCAATATAATTACTACGATTATCAAGAATCTTGGGATAAGGCAATTTTATTAAGAAATTTTAACCATTCTTGGTGACGGGTTTGGATCAAGTGTTCGTGTAACGTGCGATTTAGTGTCGTGTGAAGTGTACGGATACCAAAAGTCATTCCTATGAGGAAACTTACTATTTACAGTAAGTTTCTATTTTAGGAAAGTTTCTAATTTAGGCAAGTCAAGCATAAGATCAGATTCCGATTATTCTAACATGCATATTTATCCTAAATGAGCATGTTATCACATAGCACGTAGTTACACATAGCCGGTTTAGCATACTTTGCGCGTAAAAGTTTCTATATTTAGAAAGTTTGCACAAGTAAAATATTTCCACAATTTTAACGACCAACATCATCTAGCATCATTATCTTAATCCTAAATAGTCCTTTAATCATGATCGTTACGATTAACATGTGACAATTCATCGACTTAGCAAAATAAAGTTACTATGTTTAGTAACTTATGAAAATTACACAAAATCAAGTCTTTCAATAACATCAATCATTCAATAGCATCATATTATCAACAAATAAACATGTTAGACTCATAACATTATCATACCTATCAACCATTTGCAAACTTGCGATAAAAAGTTACTATTTATAGTAACGTTCACGAAATTCATACTTTGACCATTCTAATCATTCCTATTCATCAAACAATCATCATTTAACTTCTAAACATCATTTTAAACATAACCTATGGATCTAAACATGCAAATGTAGCCTTTTCATCAAGAACACCTACTTAGTAACACTAAAGTTACTATTTATGGTAACAATCACATATTTGACATTTCTTGACCATAAACAACCATTCTAATCATGTAGAACACCCTAAATATCATTTCTAACAACACCTCATCATTCAATATCAAGCCAACATACTTAGATCATCCATGCATGCACTCAAAAGTGCCTATTTCATGATATAACCAACAAATCATCATCATATTCAACACAAATCATCTTAGATCATCATCAACTCACTAAATCAGTAATAACATCATCAAATAATAGATTCATAACATAGAAATTTCGTGTCTAATGTGGTGATGGTGGTGCATGTAGCATAAATGGCTTGCATGTGAGTGTAGGTGTGCTAAAAACCCGAATTAGTATAAGGACTACCTTAGGAGAGCTCAAGAGGGTCGAGATGGGACTGGAATAGGTGGGTAGCAGCTTGAAATCCTCTGTGAACAGCTCCTGGGTCGTCACAAGTGTTGATGTGGTCGATGACTAGCTCCAAGCTCCTCCCCAAGCTTCCAATCCTTGATTTCGAGCTTCTAAGACCTTATCAATGGCTTCCAGAGGTACTATGATGGTGTAACAGAGTGAAAATGGTCGGAGTGGAAGTTTTCAGTCGAGAGTTGGAGTGTAAGAGTGACTAAAATGATTAACATTGGATTTATAAAGATTTCTGCGACTATAGACCTGTCGCGTACCGCGACACCGGCCAAAAAGCATTCTCGCGTACGACGATGATTAAAATAATCATCTGGTTCCCGAAACACGTCGCGTACCGCGATGGTGGCAGATGATCGGTCGTCGCGTACCGCGATGGTTTTCGGAGAATTCAAATTCTCCCGCTCGATCTTCGCGTACCGCGAAGGCCCAATTAGGTGCCCATCGCGTACCGCGATGGGTCTCGGTTGAGCCCAATAGGCCCAATTTCATTGTTTTGAACCGACTTTCTCGTATTTCTCGAATACGATCATCGTTTCTCGACACTTAAGCGTTGTTCTACTAAATTAGGTTCTCCGGAACCTAATCGTGCAGTGTATGTGTACTGTGGTTCGATCTGTTCACCAACGTTCGTCATTCAAGACACGTGCAAGTTCTGTGCGATAATTTCTCTAATTATCGATGTGTTTGGTCCGTTGTGCCACGTGTCACACTAAATACAATTATTCTAGTGCCACGTATGAAATAATAATACACATTATTATTAAAATAAAATAAATGCTGACCTGGAATTTGCGAGGTGTCACATCATCCCTCAGTTAATAGGAATTTCGTCCCGAAATTCAGTTCGTGTTGTCGGTGTTTGGCTAGTTTGTGAACAGGTGAAGATATTTCCCTTCATTTGGTCCTATCGTTTCAATGAAGAGTTTCGATTCACGCCTCGAGCTCCATCATACCTTGTCTATCGGTATATGACTAAGTTTGAGCTTTTTGACATTTCGCTCCATAATCCCTATTGATTCCTCAACGAAGTGCGGTTGCTCATCGACTCGGATTTCCTATTGTTTCGTCGCATAAGCTCTTCTAGAGGTTAGATACATGAAGGGCTTTTGTGTACGTTACTTAGCTCATGTGGCAAGTTCAATTTTGTAGGTCACGAGGCCTATCCGTTTGGTGTTCTCCAAAGGTGTGATGTAAAGAGGATTCAGCTTCCTTTGTTTGCCAAATTTGTATAACTCCTTTCCAGGGCGAGACCTTGAGTAACACTCTGTCTCCCACCTGAAATCCCAAGGTTTCACGCCTCTTGTCGCCTTGTCGGCATCGCTTTTCTGTCTGTCCCGAGCTGTTGCCATTCATTTACGTATTTGCACGATTTTCTTGGTCGTTTTGTGCACAAGTTCGAGGCTTGTCAGTTGGCTGTCACAACTTCCGCCTAACAAATGAATGATCAATACTTAAGTCCCTAGAGTGCTTCGAATGTTGCAGCTTGTATACTTGTGTGATGAGTATTGTTGTACGAGGACTTAACTAATGGTAAGCGAGTCTCCCGGTTGTTGTCAAAGTCATTGACACATGCTCAAAGTGCGTTTTCCAATGTCTGTATAGTTCGTTTGCTCTATCCATCAGTTTGCGGATGGTAACGGTTCTCATATCCAAATCTCGTGCCCAATGTCTGATGATAGGATTTCCAGAAATGTGACGTAAATCAGTTGTCGCGGTTAGAGATGATCAAGATTGGCACTACACGTCGAGTGACCACTTCCTTCAGGTAAATTCGATTCTGTTTTTCTAGTTTGTCGGTCTCCTTGATGGGTAGAAAGTGTGTAGGCTTCGTTAGTCGGTCAACGATTACTCAAACAGTATCGCAACCACTTGCCGTCCTTGGCTGTTTAGTTATTAAGTCCATAGGAATCTACTCCCATTTCCACATTGGTATCTTGGGTTGTTGAAATAGCCCTGATGGCTTTTGGTATTCAATCTTGACCTTTGAGCACGTGAAACACTTACCCACGTAAGTTGTTAATTCTGCCTTCACGTTCGGCCACTGATGGGTCGTCTTTAGATCATGGTACATTTTGTCAGAGACCGGATGTACAGAATGTCTGCTCCTTCGGGCTTCATTAATCACTACGCCTCTCAGCCCTCCGTAGTGTGGAATCCAGTTCCGATCCATAAGATAGTAGGTTACGTCGGCCTTCGCCTCCATCTGTTTATCCGTGCCACGCAGGGATAAATGAGTGAGGTCCTCGACCTTTAGAGCTTCCTGTTGTGCGGTTCGGATTCTGATTGGGTATCTTTGAGTAAATCGTAAGTTGTAGTGCACGTACGTTTTTGGTTGTTTCTTTCCGGCTCATCGCATTGGCTACTACGTTAGTTTTTCCAGTGTGGTACTTGATAGCACAATCATAATCTCCTATCAGCTAGTCCCATCTGAGTTGTCTCATGTTCAGTCGCTTCTGGTCGAAGGTGTGTTGCAGTCTCTTATGATTGGTGAATATCGTGCATTTCGTGTCGGATAGGTAGTGTCACTAAATCTTTTGTGCAAACACTACGGCTCCCAATTCCAAGTCATGAGTCGTGTAGTTCTTTTCGTGCACTTTCAATTGTCGTGACGCATAAGCTATCACCTTCTCGCGTTGCTTCAATACACAACCGAGTCCTTGTTTTGATGCGTCGCAATAAACTACAAAGTCTTCGCACCCGTCCGGTAGTGATAGAATAGGTGCACTACACAATTTCTGCTTCAACAAGTCGAAAGCAGCTTCTTGTTTCTCTCCCCATTCGAATTTCTTGTCTTTGTGCGTAAGGGAAGTCAATGATTGTGCGATCTTCGAGGATCCCTCAATAGATCGCCTGTAGTATCCGGCCAAGCCCAAAAACTGTCGCACCTCAGTCGGAGTCTTTGGTGCTGTCCCGTTCTTAATGGCCTCGATCTTGGCTGGATCTACGTGTATTCCTTTTGCGTTTATTACGTGTCCAAGAAACTGGACTTCGCGAATCCAAATATCGCATTTGGAAAACTTCGCGTATGTTGTTCCCTCTTCAGTAGTTCCAAGACACACTTTAAGTGGTCGGCATGTTCTTCTTGGGTCTTGGAGTATATCAGGGTATCATCTAGGAACACGGTTACGAATTTGTCCAGATACGGCTTACACACCCGATTCATGAGATCCATGAATACTGCCGGTGCGTTGGTCAGTCCGAAGGGCATGACCAAACATTCGTAATGTCATTCTTGCGTCCTAAGGATCGTCTTAGGAATGTCATTTTCTTGTATCCTCGTTTGATGGTAATCGGAACTCAAAACGATCTTCGGGTAATAGCTTGACCCTTACAACTAGTCTAACAAATCGTCCATTCGTGGTAATAGTATCAATTCCTGTTTGTCACCTTGCTTAACTCTCGGTAGTCGATACACATTCGGGAAGACCTGTCTTTCTTTCTCACAAGCAGGACTGGTGCTCCTCGTGTTGATAATCTTGGTCTGGTTAATTCTTTGTCTAACAACTCTTGCAATTGATCAGAACGTTTCTTGCATCTTAGTTGGACCAATCGGTATGGTGCTTTGACGGTTAGTGCGGCTCACGGTGTGAGGTCTATCCGAAACTCGACTTGTCGCTTTGGGGTAGTCCAGGTGAATCTTTGGGAAAATTACAAACAACTTCAATATCCTCCATCTTCCTTTCCTTCTACGATTGTTTCGTGATACATCTAATATCGTTGAGTATCCTTTCTGTAGGTACTTGCCAGCCTATGACATGGTGTTTCGCGTTATTCTCCGTCGTTCTCTCTGAATAGGGATCTGATTTCCATTTGACAACGTAACATTGATCTATCTTCTTATTGCACACACTCTCTGCTTGGTCTGTAGTTACTGGTCTGTCCCCACCATTGCATCAAAGTTTTCGGGACTTACTGAAATTAGGTCGATCTCAAATTCGTGACCCGTCAACACCAAGGCGCATCCTTTGAAAATGTGTTGTGTCTCAATCAGCTTACAATCGGCTAACTCTTATAGTCTAAGGATGTCGGGGTAATGTTAAGCATTTTACTAAATTCGCTAAGCATCAGGCTACTCTTAGCACCAATATCACATTACATACTAGCATAGGCATTATGTAAAAGGAACGTACCGGTCACGATGATGGAATCGTCTTTTGCTTCTTTGGAGTCAATTACCATTGCATGGCATGTTGTCACGCTTTCTTTTTCCTTCAGCTGTGGGCAATCCCTGCACCAATGCCCAGGCTTGCCACACCTATAACACCCTTTAATGATATTCTGGTTGTCTTTGCTATCAATCGGCTTGCGTCTACACTCCTTGGCCATGTGACCGTTTCTTCCGCATTTCCGACATCGATAGCGTTCACACTGGCCGTTGTGATGATAGGGGCATCTGTTGCACTTAGGGTATTTCCCCTGGTAGACATTCTTTCCCTTCGTGCTGGATTGTGTAGCAGTAGAGTCGCTAGTTGTTGCTGACTGGTTATGGAGTTGCAATTGTTGGGAAGAGGGAGTTTGTTTGTGACTAGGCTCCCACTTGCGCTTGCGATCCTGAGGCTTCAGGTGTTCACCCTTCTTGGGTAGCTTACCCTGTGCTACCGCTTGGTTAGTCAAATGGTGAGCCAGACAAATGGTGGGTTGAAGGAGAGTGGGGTCTATCATGATAACCAAGCTTTGGATCTGTTCGGGTAATCCACTGACGTACGGCTCAATCTTTTTGTATTCCGGGGTCACCATTTCTTGGTGTTGTTTACACCATTCGTGAAATCGAGTGGTGTACTGTTCGATTTCAGATCCTTCCATTTTGTGATTCCAGAACCCCTCCAGTTTCTTGATTTCGTTCTGTGGACGGTATTCTTCCTTCAACATTCATGAAATTTTCCCAGGGAATTGAGTTAGCAGTCTTCAGACTCAGTGTCTGAACATGCGAATTCCACCAAGTGAGGGCTTCTCCTTCTAGAGTCCCGGTCGCAAATTTCACTTTGTCTTCTTCAAAATACTTGCACATGTGGAAGATTGATTCGGCCCTCTTAACCCATTGGAGCAGTCCTACCGCTCCTTCTGATCCCGTGTATGGTTGAGGATGGTAGCTGAGGAAAGTTTTGAAGGTGCATCCTCTTGAGCTGTTGTTGTGAGTCTCACTTCCTGTCTCACTATTTAAGCATGCAGCCTCGTAATCCGTAATGGCTTTGTTAACCAGTTGTTCTACCATGGCCTCGACAGTCGTAGAATCGATTGACAGGTTGTCAGTGCGCACATACGTTCCTTGACCATCCATTTGTTGGTATCTATATACAATAGATATTGTATTACTCACTGTTAGAGTTATTGCTTGTAAGCATGTGTAGGGAGGAAATATATCATAAGCTTAAGATATCATTTCAAAAGTAGGATCGTAGGTTTGACGAGATTACAACTACCAAAATGATTTGTATGAGCACAAATCGCTCATATCGGTTCTAACAATAGTACAATACTATATATAATAAAGAAATAGGCTACTCGGTGGAAACAGCGGAGCTCGAATCTCCACTTTCAGAGGTGTACCATACAGTTTCCCAGCTGGTTGTAGCTTATCAATTGAACTTGCCAGAATTCGTATGTACCTATAAATTCACGATTACGTTGGCCACCATAATCGTCAATTTATCTTACACAGTCATTCTAGTTCATTCAATCTCAAGCTACTTAACAATCTCGGGTTAGAAGTTTTGCTTCCTGAGTGTCGATACTAAGGTTACAATCCACAAACATGTGTCATTTGACTGAGTTTACACTCAAGAAAGAGGTTGGAAAAGGCGTTCGATTTGGGTTGGATTGTGCTATAGGAGTCTTCTTCATAGCATAGAAGAGTTTCCCTTCGGTCTTGAGTTCGCCTTTTCTCTAATTCCCTTGCACAGGTCGTATGTGTAGTTGAGTGTTAACGCCCACTAAGGGTGCCAGAGGCATGATCGTAAGAGTCAGATCAGGTCACGAAGCATATTGTTAAGTTAAGCACATAATGTGTTGTGTGAAACTAGTGTAGTGTCTATTATAGAGCAGTGGCTATAGTCTAAGTTCACTACATGCAAACCTAGTTCCCTATAACCAAAGCTCTGATACCAGTCTTGTTCACCCCCAAATTCCCACTCGTGGTGTCAGTCCACGTGGGTGTGACGTGGCCAGGATCACAGCTCATGGTCATATTGAACGACTCTATATGAGTTAACTCAATCATACAGTTTGTAAAATAAGACTAGTTTCCTGAATTTGCAGCGGAAAAGTTCATCATTAAAGCAGCGGAAATAAGTAATCAGAACTACACTGTTAACATTGTTTAAAATGACAAAAATCAAAACATAAGCCTAAGATTAGAGTCTATATGTATGCAGACTCTCTTGTGCATCTCCATGTGCCTCCTAGCTCATGCTGTTCAGTTACCTGAGAATACATGCTAAAGTGTGTCAACAAAAAGTTGGTGAGTTCACAGGTTTAAGTATTGGAAAGCAGTAAAACAGTTATATATACTGGGTATGTTAAGTAGTTCTGTTGGATCTACGATCCGTGGAGTGTGTCATGTCATCTTACCGAAACTCGACTGTTTCCATTTGCCTCTGCGGGTCATCGCGGAACCCGACATCAACATCGATATTACACTCGTTATGACATCCTGTCAAAGTTGTTGCCGAGTGGGGTTGGTCAAACCCAGTAGTACTACGTAATAACGACTCGTTTGTACACAACTAACGGTAAGGGTGGAGAGGACTTGCTGCGATAATAGTACACTCAGAATAGTTTTTCAAGATACCAGCCATATATCTAAAACAGTTGCATAGCATTCTCACCCCAAAAGATTAGTAAAACAGTTAAGAGTAAAAGTGGGGCTGTAAACTCACCTGAGTCTGCTTGAGTGCGTTCTTACGAGAACGGAGTAGCTCGCTGGCTAGTAGTTACCTATATCACATAGGTGTTATGAGTTTGTGATCATATTTGTGTTGGTCTCACAGGACCGTATTCGTGTCTAAACAACTCCTGGTTGTTATGTGGGTCGCGTTGACCGTGGTTGACCGTGTTGGTCGTGTTGACCGTGTTTGACCTAACGACCCGTTGGTGACGGGTTTGGATCAAGTGTTCGTGTAACGTGCGATTTAGTGTCGTGTGAAGTGTACGGATACCAAAAGTCATTCTATGAGGAAACTTACTATTTACAGTAAGTTTCTATTTTAGGAAAGTTTCTAATTTAGGCAAGTCAAGCATAAGATCAGATTCCAATTATTCTAACATGCATATTTATCCTAAATGAGCATGTTATCACATAGCACGTAGTTACACATAGCCGGTTTAGCATACTTTGCGCGTAAAAGTTTCTATATTTAGAAAGTTTGCACAAGTAAAATATTTCCACAATTTTAACGACCAACATCATCTAGCATCATTATTTTAATCCTAAATAGCCCTTTAATCATGATCGTTACGATTAACATGTGACAATTCATCGACTTAGCAAAATAAAGTTACTATATTTAGTAACTTATGAAAATTACACAAAATCAAGTCTTTCAATAACATCAATCATTCAATAGCATCATATTATCAACAAATAAACATGTTAGACTCATAACATTATCATACCTATCAACCATTTGCAAACTTGCGATAAAAAGTTACTATTTATAGTAACGTTCACGAAATTCATACTTTGACCATTCTAATCATTCCTATTCATCAAACAATCATCATTTAACTTCTAAACATCATTTTAAACATAACCTATGGATCTAAACATGCAAATGTAGCCTTTTCATCAAGAACACCTACTTAGTAACACTAAAGTTACTATTTATGGTAACAATCACATATTTGACATTTCTTGACCATAAACAACCATCTAATCATATAGAACACCCTAAATATCATTTCTAACAACACCTCATCATTCAATATCAAGCCAACATACTTAGATCATCCATGCATGCACTCAAAAGTGCCTATTTCATGATATAACCAACAAATCATCATCATATTCAACACAAATCATCTTAGATCATCATCAACTCACTAAATCAGTAATAACATCATCAAATAATAGATTCATAACATAGAAATTTCGTGTCTAATGTGGTGATGGTGGTGCATGTAGCCTAAATGGCTTGCATGTGAGTGTAGGTGTGCTAAAAACCCGAATTAGTACAAGGACTACCTTAGGAGAGCTCAAGAGGGTCGAGATGGGACTGGAACAGGTGGGTAGCAGCTTGAAATCCTCTGTGAACAGCTCCTGGGTCGTCACAAGTGTTGGTGTGGTCGATGACTAGCTCCAAGCTCCTCCCCAAGCTTCCAATCCTTGATTTCGAGCTTCTAAGACCTTATCAATGGCTTCCAGAGGTACTATGATGGTGTAACAGAGTGAAAATGGTCGGAGTGGAAGTTTTCAGTCGAGAGTTGGAGTGTAAGAGTGACTAAAATGATTAACATTGGATTTATAAAGATTTCTGTGACTATAGACCTGTCGCGTACCGCGACACCGGCCAAAAAGCATTCTCGCGTACCGCGATGATTAAAATAATCATCTGGTTCCCGAAACACGTCGCGTACCGCGATGGTGGCAGATGATCGGTCGTCGCGTACCGCGATGGTTTTCGGAGAATTCAAATTCTCCCGCTCGAGCTTCGCGTACCGCGAAGGCCCAATTAGGTGCCCATCGCGTACCGCGATGGGTCTCGGTTGAGCCCAATAGGCCCAATTTCATTGTTTTGAACCGAATTTCTCGTATTTCTCGAATACGATCATCGTTTCTCGACACTTAAGCGTTGTTCTACTAAATTAGGTTCTCCGGAACCTAATCGTGCAGTGTATGTGTACTGTGGTTCGATCCGTTCACCAACGTTCGTCATTCAAGACACGTGCAAGTTCTGTGCGATAATTTCTCGAATTATCGGTGTGTTTGGTCCGTTATGCCACGTGTCACACTAAATACAATTATTCTAGTGCCACGTATGAAATAATAATACACATTATTATTAAAATAAAATAAATGCTGACCTGGAATTTGCGAGGTGTCACATATATTATGATGATCAATTTTCAAACAATTACCCAAGATGGTTTGTTAAGTGGTTCAAATATATGGGAATTGTTCCCTCAGATTTTCCCAAAGAGATTACTGATTCCTATAATAAGTTTATAGATTATTTTAAACAAGATGGAACTCCAGACTTCGAATATACTCTTCAATTTATGACTATATTTCGAATTCCTTGAATTTTCTCTTGGACATACCATTATCAAGCACAACAAGATATCTCTCCTCCTCTTTTGATAAGACACTACAGAAGCAAATGGTGGAACAAATTCTCAATTGAAAAGGCCAATGTTTCAGCGGTCCAAAACTATTATAGATCTATAACTAGTCAACATGAGAGATCTTTAAAATCTCCTGTTAATCAATCTCTCAATTCTTTTGAAGATCAAGACTATATTATTAGATTACAGTCTTGTTCAACACCAGAGGAAATGCAACGTATAATAAGCGAAATCAGACATTCTCCATCTCCATCCAAGAATTCTACAACTGAAGAAAATTTACTTCAGGATTCTCAAGACCCATATGACGATATAGAAATATAAAGTCATTATGGTATAAAAAAATATTTTGAAAAATTGTTCATAAAATATTTTGTCAAGAGGCACTTTGTCAAGACTCAAGATGATCAGACATTGCACTCCATTATTTTCAAGATGCTCTGTCAACTTTTCTAAAAGAAGATGCCCTGTCAACTACCAATTATTCAAGATGAAGACAAACAACTTTATTCAATTGTGACAATTGCAGTTGAGAAATCACGTCATTGATGACGGGATCACATTTGATCGTTCTAGAAATCCACGTTGATTTAGTGATTATAATTATTACAGATCGATAGTATGCGAGAAATGATGAACGTGGGCGAAAACCGTGAGCAAAACGGAGTCCTGGATTGTCCGGAATCGAAAAACGAAGAAAAATTTCTAAGTATTGAACTCATAGGCTCGTCGCGGTACGCTAAGGATGGGATAAGAGTTCTCGGCGATACGTGATGGACCAAAATATCTAAGATTCCTCCAGATTTCTTCGCGGTACGCGAAGCCCTTCTTGGCTCCTTGTCGCGGTACGCGACGGGTTAGGCGGTGGAAAAAGTTGATATTTTTCATCAGATTTCATGCAGAATGTTAATTTCTTCAAACTCTTGAACACACACGCTCAGAAACACATACCAGACGAATTTACTACCATCTAAACTCCAATTTGAAGCTGTCAGAGTCCACGGATCGCACCAGGGATCATATTTACAAGTCCTGATCGTTGTTGTGCATTCAGATATTCGTCTAATTAGGTAATGATTCGTTTTTAACCTTCTAGTTTGATTTTCATTGATTAGATCTTGATTTTGAACGTAATGACATAGTTAGGATTGTTGATTATTGCCTAGATGATGGCTAGGATTGATTATAAACAAAGAACACGATGTTTTAACGGTTAAATCCTTGTTTTGATCCGTTGTAATGCCCGGTTTGCATGAAATCATACCCATGATTATAATGGTTTAACTCATTTGATTATGACAATGTAGGTGATTAGTTTGACTAATCATTGGAATGCAAGGTTAAATCCATGTGTTTCAAACTAATCACAACCATTAACATACTCATTGGAATGATTATCTGATGTTTATGATAACAGTCAGATTAATATGTTAAACATGGTTATTACACCTATCCTAATGCTACATTGTGACATTTCATGATATGTGGGTAATCAATAACAAGGATTAGTCATTCCTAAGCCATTAATCTGTCTAGAAACTGTTTCAGTAGTATAATCAACAACATTACCTAACTGGTTAATCAGAGATTAATTTGATTAAACAAATGTGTCATCAACCTTTTAGTAGGGACCCAAATCAGAATAGGTACCTACATTATCATGCATTGTATGATATTAGGTTAAAACAACTCATTAAACACCTAATATCGATTGATGACATTTCATTGCAATGTCTGTGACATTGAACGTTCAGAAAGATCTAATCAGTAAGTTAAAACCTAAATAACTCATTAAACATAAATAAATGTAGAATCACCTCTTTATTATCAGTTTTGAGATATTCTGCTACCTCTGTATTATCAGGTGAGTTTCGTACAACCCCTTTTCATTCTAGTGTTTTACAAATATCGGGGAAATTTCTGTAAGTCGATTTCTGAACATATGATATGAATCACTGTTATCTTTGTGATTTCATGTGACTTTTGTGTGATTTCCTGGGATTTTTCCGTTAGTATCTCTATCACAGTATCAAAAGCCTTCATTCTTTGAAACTGTATCTAGTGAACCCATGTGGGGCCGAACAGGATGCATTGATAGTACTATTGGCTTACAACCCATTTGCCGGGAGCTTGCAACTCCCCTTGGTGTAAATGTTTGTTACCTGTTTCCGAAACGCTTTCTTAATGTTAGTGATAGACATTAAGATAATGCGGCATTAAGATATTTACCGACGGGTAGTATCTTCGTAAAACGTAAAACTGTCCGAAAGGAACTAGATACAGGTCCCATGGTTATCCAGAACTGAACTTTTTGGGAACATACATATAATAGCATATTGTTTAAATGAACTGTCAAACTCACCAGCTTTGTGCTGAAGTTTTCAAATCAAACATTTTTGCAGGTAGACAGTGATTCTGGTGAGACTGCACTTCACAAACTTGTAACTGAATAAGTTAGTATTGTAACGTGAATTGTAATAACGAACCATGTAATGTAATTATCTTAAGTTAATCTGTGTGCTTGTGATATTGGATCAAGTAAGTCACCCCTTATCTCTGACACATCACTGTAACACCCCGACCGATAGTGGAAACGTCGGGATGCCGCGAGGGATGTGTAGATTGTTCAAAAGCTCGTGGGCATCTAAATTAAATCATCACATATCAATCATACCAAATAAATGTTTACACAAAAATCATGTTCTTCATGAATTAAATACATCGATTACACAAAAGATTTAGCTAAACTAACTAAACTCTAATCGCCAGAATTTTAGTTAATTAGCTAAGTCCAAGAATCCTAAGTGATGATGTCCAAAATAGAAGAGATCATCCTCCTCGACCTACTTGTCTTCATTCCCTGAAACATGTGAAAAATCAAGTGTCAACTACAAAGTAGTTGGTGAGTAATCATAAGTTTTTATACTTAAAAGGTTTTATAAAATAAATTTAAAAGTTTAAGTTTAAAAATGGTTTTATAAAAGGTTTAAATAAACTGAGTATAAATGCTTATGATTTTTTTCTGAGAAAATCCCCAAGAATACCTGTATGAGATAATCCAACACACATCCACCAATTCAACAAATCAAACATCCAATCAACACATAATCACATATCAATTAAGTCATAGTCTAACATAGATAATCATTCACATAACCATTCAACCAATCTCAACATCAGTAATCTCAAATAATATCTGTGACTATACATGGACATTATGTAATTAACATAAGTTAAAAACATGATCCATGGAGTGGTAGCTAACCACGTGACTATACATGAAGTCAAAGCAATTAACCGAAGTTAAAGGCGATGATTCACGGAGTGGAAACCATCCACGTGACAATACATGATGTCAAAGCAATTAACCGAAGTTAAAAGCAATGATTCACGGAGTTTGTGACAATACATGTAATCGTTGTTATTGACCGAAGTCAATGACAATGTTTACACGGATATATAAATGTAACAGATAATCCATAAATAATGATAATTTTAAATGTGAATATCATATTGATAAATAAGTATTAACCTTGTGTTATCAAAATAATATTTAATTTGGTATACATGTTTCACCTCCGAGTTTTAAAACAAAACAGTTTAAAGAAAGGGAGGTTATGAGAACTCACCTGAATCCTTAAGATCAGTGTTCCTGTAATATGCGCTCTAGCGTAATAGAAGTTGGAAGCACTCAACAATCTGTAATTATGGTGTGTTTCATATTCATAAGTGTATGTGTTTTATCACGATTGAATATCTATAAATGTTTACTTTTAATTCATTCATGTCTCATTATCTTAGTCTTTTTATTCAAAATTAAGTTGTTACCCTTAAGATCTTTTTACATATCACCTCATAAGAATAACTCAACTAGTTGGTGTTGATTATATAATATTCAATAATCCCTTTAAATGGTATATTAATGTCATACACAATTGGTAGAGACTTCATCCTTACAAGCCTCTATGGTCGCATTGATAGTTGCATGCATGTACTATTGATTATCACCGCCTCTAATTATGTTAGTAAGCCATTAAGTTGTAACTTAAAGAAATTATATGTTTTAACTCCTTCTCACCAAGTATTTAAATTAACTAAAACTTCATAAATTTCAACTTATGTTTTTAAGACAAAAGGTGGTGACCCTTTAATACTATATGCATGCATAAACTTATATAACCTTCCATGACCCTAGGTTTTATTTAACCATGATCGACAGACAGTTTCTAGTCATCCATAGGGCAGCGAACCTATGGTATTTTAGTGCATAGGTTCGGCTGTTAAAGAAGAAAAGGTTCGCCATGTATGTCCTCATAATAGAAGATTCGACTAAGCTTATCATAAAGGGTTCGTGACATAGGCCGGCCCATCTAAGGTTCGGCCCAGATGAAACCTCCATCTTGCCATGGTTCGGCTAGGTACCAGAGAACCTTAGGTTCGCTGCTAATTCAGGAAGTTTAGACCTAGGTTCGGCTGAAAAGGAGAAGAAAGGTTCGGCTCCCAGAGTTCGGCCATAAGGTTCGGCCCCTAAGGGTTCGCCATGGTGAGAAAGGTTCGTGGAAAACATAAGGTTCGTAGCTTTGTGGTTCTAGGGTTCGGTGACTATGCATGGTTCGGCTACCAGGTGCGAAAGTTCGGACAGAAATATTGCCGAGGGTTCGTGGGAGGGTTCGCTGCCAAGGTGACCTGTGCAAGGTTCGGCCAACCCCATAAAGGTTCGCCCGACTCCACCAGCCTCCAGGAGGTTCGGCCAGGATGTTACAGGGTTCGGCTCTTGCTGTTTGCGAACCAGCTCCTCATCCTCTTCATGCAGTGACCTGTACAAGCTCAACCATGTCCTTCCCAATACTTATCCTAATTTGTTTTAGAGTTATCTAGTGTTTAAACCGGTTATAATATCACTAGGTTATGGGATTTATAGTTCACCACAAAACCGAAAATATAATCTCAGATTTACCTCAAAATGTCAATCCCAAGCTAGATTTCTTCATACTTTCTTGTTCCTCTCGATCACACGAACGCGTGGACACCAAGATCTCGTGATTTCGTGAAGTGATGATCAAGAAAAACTAGAGAGAAGGTAGAGAGAAAGTGTGTGTGTGTTTTTGGGTGAACTAGAGAGAGAAAGTGTGTTGGAATAATGAGGAAGAAGAATAAGAATTCTTCCTTATATCGCGTCTTGATCCCCCGTGCTCGGTCTCGTTTCTATCGCGATAAACTCATGAAATGTTCGGTTATACTTGTAAAATATATTTAAAAGTAAAACATTTAAATGAATAAGTTTTGTTTCAAGTAAAATGATTTTAGTTAATATAGTTTCGTAAAACAGCTTCCGTTAAATTATTTATTTAAACAAACAGTTTATTCAAATTTAATTTAAGTTGTGATTCCTAATAAACGTTTTAAATTTTCATTTATTAATTTAATATCATTCGATATTATTTAGTTATCTCGTCGAGACACGTTACTTACGCACGTATTCGGAAAGATCGTCACCTTTACGAATCCAGCGCTCGTATCGTATTTCGATTCGATTTACGATTTATGGAATATTGTTTCTGAATATTATTCTTAATAATTATATTCGTGTGAATCGTCACCCACGCAAATATAGCTATTAAGTTAATATTTCTGAATTAATATTCGCGTTTACCTTACGTTCGTAACCTCACCATCGCGTATTTATTTCAATAAACTTTCATTATTTTATTAACTTTAATATTATCAATCCCAATCCAAAACCCACTAAACCCTAGTCACTGACACATCCATGCTAGACCGAAATATGCATATGTATAGGGCATATGTAAGGGTCAGTCGCAACTGCCCTAGCCACCGTCCCACCGCTATTTCGATAAACCATGACCATGTGTCCTTGACTATGTTTAGTAACTAAACAATAAACAAACTCCCAGTTCCTTTCCATTCCAAACCAGTAATCCATATCATCTGAAATGTGACTGCGATAAACTCTCTGGTTCTGTTTAGTTGGGTTTCAACTAAACTTCCCATGGTTTACGCGTATAATATGTTCTAAACATGTATACCAGTAACAGTGATAATCATCAAATAATGTATCAATATTAATAATTCATTATCATTAATAACAATAAATCTCAGGTCGTAACAGTACAATCGTACGGATGTACGGACGACCGGAAGTACAGTGCTGTTACAATCACCACTATGCTTCCGCGACCATTTTAGTGACATCATCAACAGGTGACGAGAGGTGGGGGTGTCACATCAATGGCAGACAAACTTTTATAAAGAAGACCAATTATTCAAGATGAAGACAAATAAATTTTTCTATGACAGATACCTCTCAATTACTCTCAATTATTCTGAAGACTCTCTGAAGAAAATTTTTGGTTATAAATAGAAGACTCTATAGCTTAGTTTCTCATCTAAAAAAAACCCATAGAAATAAATGTATGAAAAAGCCTCCCAAACAAAAACTTGTGTTAATGTAATTCTAAATTCATTATTAACAATTACATTTAATTTAGTATACCATTTTTGATAATTTAATTCTTTTAATATATTAATATCATTGGTTCCACCATTTTTAATTATTATACTGGTTTCACCCTTATTGGTTTTTTTATTTTTCCCCTTTTCAATATTTTTAATTTGCAATTTAATTGTATTAATATCTTGTTTTATATTTTTTTAATTCCTCTTGTAATTCTTGCATAGTTATAGGTTTTTCTATTTTATTGAATTTTTTAAAAACATCTTCTAAATTATATATTTCAGTATCTTTTTCTATTATTGATTTCTTATTAAAATTCTCTTTCAACTTATCTAAATATAATTGTTTTAAATTTATATCTTCATTTTCTTCTAATAATTTTAATAATATTATATTTTCTTCATCATTTATCATATTTATAGATCCAATGTTACATATACAAGGACCAATGCATTCACATTCTTCCTCATTAGTATTATTATCATTGCTACTAGAAATATAATTTAAATCATCACTATTATAATCTGAAAATTCTTCATCACTAACGTTAGTATCTAATATCTTATTTATTTGTTCTTTTAATCCATCTGATATATTTAATTCATTAATTTTTTTTTGAATAACAATTTTTTGAGGTATGACCTCTTTTACCACAAGTATAGCAAGTAATTATATTTCGTTTTTTATAAAATTTTTGTTTCTTGTCTTTCTTATAATACTTTTGTTCTTCATTGTCACACCCCGAGTCGGCGGGATTGGATCGGATTCCCTGTCGGGCGGAAGGTTCCCGGGGCGCGATATCATGAGTGATAATCGTGATGATCAGATTGTTTACATTGCACATGATAATAATGAGAAATGCTAAATAGAATAGAATTATAAAGTTAAATTACATCAGTATCGTCCATAATTTAACAATGTAAATCTATCATCAACATCATAAATTTTCTATCTTCTATCTGCATAAGATATACAAAATATATTGTATAATGATGTTCCCAAAAGTATGCAGGTCCAAAATACTAGGTCTTCTATCAGAAATCCTAGCCCAAAAGCATTAGCTTCTTAATTGACCTGTTCGTCACCTGAGAAGTCATGCAAAAATAAAGTCAACACATTTGAAAATAGCTTTGTAAACCCTTTTTCGGTAAAAACCCTAACCTCATTAACATCAACTGTAATATATAGTTCGGTATGCTTATGTATAGGGCTTACGAAAGGGTCGAGCCTACAACCCGCCCAGACGCCATCCCACCACATACTAAACCACATATGACATTGATGTTAATGATAATTAAGCATTTTTACCTACCATTCACTTCCATTCCATCATAGTTCTAACATGCCCATAAAACATTTGTTAAACTCTTGGGTAACAACCTTAATCTCATTAACACCACTTGCAATATCCAATTCGGTATGCTTATATATAGGGCATATGTAAGGTCGAACTTACCGCCCGCCCAGCCACCATCCCACCACATACTAACTAAATCACATTTGGCATTGCTGTTAATGATAATTAAGCATTTTACCCCCATCATTAACTCACAAGTTCTTCAGTTCTTTGTTCCTGTAACTACACAATTTGAAATCTCATTTGATTCCTTAATTTCATCACGAAATCATGATCAAACATAACATTTATAGAAACAATTCAATAAATGCTTAGTTAAATAAATAAATAAACATTTAATAAAATCTAAGACCTAATGATTGGGCCTTGGTCAACTCGAGTAGACTAGTCTAGCAATCAGGGTTCTTAGTAGTAAAGGAGATCTGTAAACCTCATCAAACATGCGACCTATAATCAATCAGTCTAGCTAGGACATCTTTTGATATACAAGCTTTTATAGTTCTTTATACCGTCCATAGTTCGTATAGTTCTTTAGTTCTTTGACACATGTTATCTTTGAGCATTTCCCAGATGTTCCTCAAAACAGTTAGGGAATACTGTAAATATCATCAAACATGCGTCTCATATTCGATCAGTCTAGCTAGGACATCTTTGAAACCTGAGAATGGCACATGCTATCTTTGATATTTCCCAGTCAAACCCCTTAAAATAGTTCTTTGTACATAGTTCTTTGAAATAGATCGTTAGTTCTTTGACAACACACCACTGAATTTAGTTCTTTGAGTAGACCGTTAGTTCTTTGAAAATAGATATTTGAAAATAGTTCTTTGTTTTAGATCTTTAATTCTTCAAAAGTAGATCTTTGAATCTAGTTCTTTGATTTGAAATAGTTATCTACTCATAATGAATAGATAATTTATTTTGAGATCCAGTATATAGTTCACCTAGACAGAATCTAGGATAAAAATTATACATGTAAAACATCTATTAAGTAAAAACATTTAAGTAAATATAATCCAAAGAAAATAATTTACGCATGCTTCTCAGCCTCGTGTTTGAAAACAAAAATGTTTAGAAAAGGGGCAATGAACTCACCTGTGTGGTTGTGTAATGTACTACCACAAAATGCGCGCTCTTTGTTTGTAGACTATGTATCTTCAGTTCCTGAGTTGTTTTAGAAGAGATTTCGAATACGATAAGTGTACGTATTAGTCGTCGTATCTAAGGTTTGGTCTCGGTGTGCAACTAAGTGTCCTATGTTGCTAATGTGATTCTAAAATTTAATCTAACTAGTCTACTTATTACCCAATCAAAATCCCAATCTCATAATTAATGACCATTACACCATAGTGATGTATGGTTCACGTTGTCCATCTTCAATATCTCGTAATTAGAACATTTTAAACACTTCATTTTACGTTGTTAAGTTAGAAATCATTTTATTTAATTTAAAGAATATCTTAATTAAAAATTATGATTTAATTTAATAAATTATGATCAACAAGTTAGGCTTAGGTTAATCAAATTCAATTAACCTTAAACCTGTTACTAGATCTTTGTTTCTGATAGTTCTTTGTTCGTCCGTGCATATAACTTAGCTTAGAGTGTTCAATTGAAAAATCTAATTTAGTTATATATATTTGTATGAAATTTTCTAAGTGTTACATGTTAATGTTGGAATTAACACCATAACCTTAGGCTATACATCCACTAATGCATGTTCCTTAGTTCGTTCTAGGCTTTGAGTACTCGCATATTCATTTCCTTGTTCTTAAAACTACGTTTAACAACCCTAGACCCATCAATACGATAAATTGATAACACTTAGGTTAAATCAGCCATGAAGGCAGCGAACCTATTGGCAAAATCCATAGGTTCGACGAACCTCTATGGTTCGGCTAGGAAGGTTCGTGATCTCACTGGTTTGCCCATAGGTTTGGCTGTGATGATAGGTTCGGCGAACCTTTAGGGTTTGGCTAAAGTTCCAGGTTCGTCCCAAATGGTTCGTGGGCCATAGGTTCGGCCAATCCCAGGTTCGTGGCCCTTAAGGTTCGGCTAACATGTAGAAGGTTCGTGGTAGTAGGTTCGCCTGGCTCCTGGTTCGTGACCATGCAAAGGTTCGTCTGGTAGGGAGGTTCGGCCAAGGAAAGACAGGTTCGGTCTTGTCTGTTGGTCGGAGAGAACAGGTTCGGCTGGTAGAGCACAGGTTCGGCTGACAGTATACAGGGTTCGGCTGTCAGTAGGTTCGGCTAAGACCCACAAGAAGGAAGGTTCGGCTGGTCCTTAGTCCAGCTCAAATAGGTTCGGCCGATCGTATTCTATCACGAACCTGCACCATCATCTTCCCCATCGATCCAAATCTGTTACAGATTAGTTCCTATAACTTCCTAGTCGATCATAAGTGTTTATCTAAGTGTTTCTAAGTGCTTAATGTGATTAAAACAACAAAAATCTAAAGGGTTCGTGATACACACTATAACCAAAAGAAAAATGGAGATTTACCTCAAAATTTGCGGATAAAAGCTTGAATCCTTTGTACTTCCGTGATCTACAGATGATGGTGGTCGTTTTGACACTAAGAATGCTCGAAATGGTAGAGATTTGAAGGAGAAATTGTAGAGAGAAGGCAGAGGTTTTCTAGATAGAGAGGGTGACGAGATTTTAGAGAGAGAGTGAGGTTGGTGATGGAAGTTATGGCAATAAATGCCATATTAAAGGCTTCCACCTACTCGGGTTCGTTCGGTTCCGCTCAGTTACGCATAAAATGTCGGGTTTCCCCGTATTGTTCGTAATAGATGACTCGGTTTTAATCTTAGATTTATAAAATTATTTTAGGCTGTGATTCCTAATAAATTAACTAAATATTTTTCATTTATTTTAAATTTTCAAAAATTATTTAATTATTGTTTACAATCGAATCGTACTGTCGTCGCGCGTATTCCTTCGAATCGCCACCCGTACGAACACGACGATAACTATACTTTTCAACATTGTTTTCTAATTATCGGATATCATTCAGAACGTTAAACTTTCAGATTTATTCGTACAGATCGTCACCCATACGAATAATCCGCCAATTTAGCATTCACGTAACGACATCCATGTTGTTTTGTTCTATAAACCTCACATACGTTTATACATAATAAAATCCTAACTCCTAATCACATGATGGTTCTGTGTTGCCAGATAATTATTTGACTGATGAACCATGTTTTCTGAGTTTTGTTTCTCTGAAATGATTATGAATTCACTGTTTGATGACACTAAATGATAATAACTTACGATATTGAACACAACATAAAATGAAAAGCATGTAGTTCGTACCTGATTAATGTTCATGTTACTGTTTGAGATCATTGTTCCGGTACGGTTCCGGCATTGATGTTACATTCATTTTTAACTTTTCTATCTTTGGTAAAATTTTTTCTAAAATTTTTTCTTTTTATATAATTATTTTTTCTTTTATAAGTTCCTGGTAATTTTATATTTTCAAAACCATATTGTTCACAAAAATTTCCTAATTCATTTCTACTACTTATACCATCTCTTTTCATTTTTTGTTTTAATTTTAAATCATTACATATTTTTAAACCTTCTTGATTTATATAATTTATTATTTGTCCATATGATAAATCATCATATGGTATATTGTTATTATTTTCTCTTTTAATATTTTCTCTAATTTTTTCAGCAAATAGTTTTGGTAATCCTGCTATAAATCTTTCTTTCCAATATGATTATCTACAATCATTTCTTGTCATAACTTTAGATATAAAAACATCTTTATACCATCTAAAATCTTGTAATTTTCTACATGTTAAATTTAATAGTATTAAAGAATTTCTTTCTTGATAATCTGAGGGATTTCCTATAAAATTTTTTATAATAGTAGAAATAAGAGTATTTATTATATCTGGTTCCTGAGTTAAAACTTGAATGCCATTTTCAATTTTTATTTTCTTTGCATTCATAATAATTTGTTTTTCAGATTCTACAATATAATGATCCCACCATCCTTTTAAATTTCCAGTAAAACCGGAAATAAGCATATTAAGGATTTGAGTCTCATTATTTCCTAATTGTTTATAAGAATTAGATGCCATAGTCATTTCCTGTAGTATATTTAAGATTTGATATTCAGATTGACCATCTATATTCCATTCATATAAAGATTTTCCATCATATGTTACAAATGTTCTAGTACTACTTTCTTCAAATTGTAAATCTGGAGGAGTTGGTCTAGGATACCAATTCCTTGTATCTGGTCTTGGAGTATAAGTATTAAAACTATTTCTTTTTAATTTATTAATAGTTTCCAGATTAATATTATTAAATTGATTTTCTAATTCATCATAGGAAAATTCTGTTTCATCAGATTCATCTTTATCTTTTATTGTATTTAGACTTTCCTTTTCTTTTAAACTTAATTTTCTTAATCTTTCTTCTAATAAATTTAATTTTTTTTCTTTCTTACTAAAAATTATAGGAATATCTATAGTAAAATATTTGAATATAGGATTTTCTATCATAATTCCTTTTCCTTTATTTTTTAATTCTAATTCACTTTTTTCATTTTCTTTATTAATTTCTATTCTTTCTAATTGTTCTCCTACAGTATTTAATTTTTCATTTGTATAATTATTTTGGAAAATAATTGCATTTAATGCTTTAGATTGATCTTCGTATGTTTTTGCTAATGGTTTTCCTATATATTCTTCTTTATCTTTTATAAATTTTATATTCTCATGAGGTGGATGAATACTTATTAATTCTTCATTAATTTTTATGGTTATAAAATGTTTTGTAATTTTATTATTAACTGATATTTGTTCGATTGTAGGATATTTAATATTATTCTCTTTATAATATATAGGTAACCAAGTAAAGAAAGTAATATTTTCATTATTGTCTATTATATAATTTTCCCATTCTTTTCTATGTAATAATCTAAAATCTTGATTAAAATTTTAATGATACCATTTTAAATTTTCTATATTATATTTATTTAATATTTCACATCTTAAAAAACTTAACATTTTATTTTCCATATTAACAAGTATATTTTGTTATTTCTATAGAACAAGTTTTTATAAGTTCTCTTGTAATTTTTATTTTATCTTCTAAAAAGTATTTAAAGTTTTTATGAAAATATCTTTGTACATTATCATTATATTTATTTTTATCTAAATAATCGTTTACTTCTTTTAATTCTTTATTATAGATTTTTAATTTATTATAACTTTCTTTTAATACTGATTTATAAAATTGTACCTAAGGATTTCTAATTTGAATTATAGTATCACTCATTATAATTCTTCATAATTTTCCATATCAGATTTACTTGGTGTATAAGATTTATTAGATTTATTATCGATCTCTTCTTCATATAAAACTTAAGGTATATAATTAGAACAATCTATTCCTGATAGTTTCATTGATTGTGATCTTCTAATAATATTTCCTTGTAAACTATTTACACTACTACTTGACATAGAATGTCTAGGAAAATTATTATTATTAAAAGTTATTTCTATTGAACCATCAGATTTTTCTGTTATATTTGATGTTTGATTTTCTGTATCTATAGGTTTTGGTGGATTTATATCTTGTAAATTCCATGATAATGATTGTGTAATTTCATTCCAATTTAATTTTTTTGGAGTTATAAATTTTGCATGCATAGTATTAGCTTCATATAATATTGTTTCATCTCTTGGAGATGATAATCTAGTTTTTGGTTCTATAGTTGTAGTCATAGTTTTATAATAAACTCTATATATTACTACTGCAGCATTTGTTTTTTATTTAAATTCTAGATTTTTAGTTTTAATTGTTAAAGTTAAAGTATCAAGAATATTTGGATCAAATAATCCTATAGAAAAATTAGGATAACAATTAATATATATAGGGCCGTTAGCTATATTTGATTCAGCCATAGCTAATAGTGAATTATTAAAATTAGTATGCCTAGCATCTCTTAATATAAGTAATACATGAGCATCTATTCCTAATCTAAACATAGGTTTTATAGCCACCTGGACTAATCCTATATGTAAAAATTTATAATTTTTTCTATGTCTTAATATAGCTTCTTTAGTTAATAATTGTAAATTCTGGTGTTCTTTATTTATAGGTATAGTTTGTTCAGTTGTTTTAATTGAATAATCTTGTAAAAAATCAAAAGTTCCTATTTTATATATAGTGTGTATATATATATATAGACACACACACACTAGGGTATTACACATGTATTACACGGAATCAATGTAAAATATTAAATAGCTAGAACTGATAATTTAAAATTTATAAAACAAAATTTTGATATAAGATGATTAAGCTATGTGTTAACAAATACTTTAAGCATTAAAAAACAATTCGAAAGTATAATTTCTACATAATTGATATTCGATAGGACGCCTCATTTGCGGTGCACACATATAATGTATATATGTGTGGGCCCTCAAGGGGCCAAAGTAAAATTGTACTAATTTTAACTTTATTTTATTTATTTTGTAAAAAATTACGTTAAAAATGTTGGGATGTTCAACTTCAAACGATAACTTTGAGCCGGGGACTCCTTACTGTGACAACTAGTACTAAACCGTACGGCAAGTTCGTACGGTGTGTGTACTTTCACGTTAACTGTGTGTAAATACAGTACGTAAGCAGTCGTGTGACAACAGAAATCGGAAAACAAATCACAGTTGTATGTGTTTAAGTGAAAACTTAAATACGGTAAATACAACAACTCAAGAGAAGCAACAATGTTCAAACGAATATCAATAACAAATCGGTTGCGATCTGATATCTATAGATGACAGGAATCAGATGACCGACAATTCAACGTAACAGCAAAGTGATAACAGGATGTTCAGTTGAGTCCGATAGTGAGGAAACACAATTCAAATGATATTGCAGTGTTGTTTTAGAATAATTAAACTGACAGCGTGTTTGCGTGGGTGACGATTCACACAAACATATCTGTGAGTTTAACGTTCTGAACGATAACTGATAATTAGAAAACCAAATCAGAAAGTGAAACGTACGATCGTGTTCGTACAGTTAGCGCTTTGTACGAAGACGCGCGTAAGTGACGCGATCTGACGAAACGAAAACAAAAACGCGGCGCGAACGAAATAAAATTAATAAAATAAAATATTTAACATTTTACAATTTTGAAACTCATCAAATAATTAAATTTAACTTTCTTTTATTAATAACATATTAATTACGCGTAATTTCCGGTTACGCGACGAAAATGCGAACCGAGCAACCGAAACGAACCCGGACACCACACGGGATATAAAAAACCCACAAATGAGTGTTTCTCTCATTTCCACCATCTTCAATCTCTCTCCTATTTCAAAATTCCGGCCACCACCCTTTTAGGGTTTTCCACACCTTCAATCACTCATAACTCCCTCATTTCTTGGCCAAATCACCCCATCTTTGGACCTACACGAAGGTATTGAGCTCCTCTACACGAAAGTACAAGGGATCGGCTCTGAAAACGACCAAATCGAAGGTAAATGGGCTGTGAATGATTCCGAAAATGAGGGTTTTCACCCTATATTAGTAACCACAACCTTAAACCGGATCCCTACCTTCACTCTCTAGTTCTATGTACTCGAAACCAGTTTTAACACACAATCAATTGGAAAACCCCCATGAGTCGTGATTGGAACCATGGCTCACCCTCCCGGTCGAATGAGAACACCCAGGTCAGCCGAATGGCTGGACCTGCCGAACCACGCCCTCATTCGAACATCAAACCCAGAATGGGTCTCATTCGACAGATAACCAGTCGACCCGCAGCTTCATTCGCCGATGGTTGCTCATTCGACACTTGTGTCATTCGACCATCACTTTCTGTGAACCACATCCGGCCGCAGGAACCATTCTCGACTGAAGCAAGAGTCGAATGAGACTCCATTCGCTGGTTCCTTGGGTCGAATGACTTCCCATTCGTGGAGCTTCATACGCCCCCCCCCCCCCTCATTCGAGATGATGCTGATAAGTTCATTCGGCCGAAGTAAATTCCATTCGGGGGCTGCACTCATTCGACCTAGTCATCCTCAACCCTTCGGCCACTTTGATTTCTATCTGTCTACTTGGTTGCAACAGAATTCAGTCACCCACACATATGATCATGTATCAATTTGCCATATACTAAAATCCTTGGGCCCAACAACAATGTCACAACAGGCCCAATATTGCTGTTACTCGGCCCATCTCTAGCCCAAAACAGTAGCCCAGCAGCAACCCTTAAGCCCAACAGCATGTTTTGGCCCAGAAGACTCTTCGACCCACTGTTCGATCAATTGAAGTTGTTTGGCCCAAGTAAAATGGCCCAGTTGATGTAGTGGCCCATGGTGTTGGTTCGACTCACTTGGGTATAGCCGACCTAATACGTTGGTTCGACCCACCAACCAATTGGCCCACATACACACACTGCAGGCCCAAGTGAGCGGGCCCAATTGAAACAAGACCAAGCGCATTGGGCCCAATAAATCAGCCCACACATACTTGGTTCGGCCCAAGTTACTCATTCGGCCCATGATTATTAAAAGGGTCCACATAACTCAACAACCCAAGTCTTAAGAATCACATAAAATAATATGCATAGTTATGAGGAAATTCAAATGAACCATTCCAAGTTACACTTAGTAACTACGTTGAGTCACAAAAATGTCAAGTGAGGCTTAATTCATAAACCTAAGCTTACTCTTGGGTTTATTTATTAAGTTTCTTATTAAAATAAATGATTATTACATTATGATAAGACCTATCAATTTCAAGGGTGAAAGGAAGCTCAACACACAATATAAAGACATTTAATAACAATAATCTGCGACACATGAAACCAGGGCCGAATAATGACCGAGACTTACGCGTGTTAGCCAACTTTAGGGCTAACACGAACACGCACACAACTCAATTATAACTTATACTTATAAGTTACAACAACGTGAAATCAATACAGGAACGTGAATACACAACCACAACAATCAAGAGCGCGTGCATTTTGTTTAAGCTAAGTCAACCCTAACAACTACAAGGTGAGTTCATTGTCCCTTTTCAAACATATTTGTTTTTACCTCGGGACTGAGAAGCATGTTATACATCTTAGATAAACATTGAAATGTTTTAAAGAAATGCTTTTACACTTATTCTTGGTGCTTATACTGTGTGCTTGACACATATGACTTATTGTTTATACTTAAACTTCATGAGTGATACTTATGCTATGAAACTTTAGGCTTAAACTTTACACTTGGTGAGGATACTATAAACTTTATTCCTAAACTATAGGCTAAAGTCTAAATGACTATGCCAGGGACTACGTGCTTAAACTATACGCTTGATGAGTGTGCTATAAACTTCATGCTCAGACAACATACTCGATGCTAAGGCTTTGAAACACTGACACCAAATGCCAACACTTGATACACTCGTTTCGGAAACAAATACTATGAACGCATATTCTGAACACTAATACTTTATATCATTATTCTAAAGGTTAATTTCTTACACTCTTAATCTAGGTGTCAATTCAGTTTGTCACTTACACTTCCTTGATTAAACTTAAACTTGGAAACTTAACTCACGGAGACTTATATGCTTAGAATTCTTAAAGCACTTAAATGCTTGAAACAATTGTTTTAAACTTAGAAAAATGCTTTTATACTAATGATTATGCCAAGTGCTAAAGGCATAAGCTACTTGCTAATACTAAAGCTATGTGTTAATACCAAGTGCTAAGGGTATTTGATATCTCATGATGCTAATGTGAATGCTTGATATACTTGGGACTGATTGACCGCCGCGTCTTGACATTGGTCAAGCCCTACTAGTCATCAGTAAAACTATGTGGATGCTTTAAACTTGTATGCTTAAACTATGGGACATTGTAGGACAGACTGTTGACCGCCGCGTGTTGACCTAGGTGTCAACCCCTACTAGTCATCAGTGTTCCTCCTTGTCGGACATCGTAAGATCGACTGATGACCGCCGCGTCTTGACATCGGTCAAGCCTTACTAGTCATCAGTGCTCTTCAGTGTTAAAATCATGTAAGACAGACTGATTGACCGCCGCGCCTTGACAGTGGTCAAGCCCTACTAGTCATTCAGTGTTCTTCTTGATTTAATCATCAGGACCGTTATGGATGGATGCTAAATTCCCTAGGGTATTAAGCTGTCCATAATGTTGCCTCTCAAACTTGATACTCATATACTACTTTGTGCAGGTGGAATGTTAGGTAAGACGCTTAATTATCATTAACAGCAATGTCCTATGCGACTTAGTATGTGGTGGGACGTCGTCTGGGCGGGTCGTAGGCTTGACCCAGGGGTATGCCCTATATATAAGCATACCGAGTTGGATGATACAGGTGGTGTTAATGAGATTAGGGTTGTTACCTAGGGGAATACTAGAGTGCTTTTGGGGGATTATCATAAACTTCTAAACACGATTCTTGTTAAACTCATATTGAAACTAATACATACAAATAACATAGACTTGGAAACTTTGATTCAATAAACAAAAGCTACTTTTCACATACTAAAACTACATGAACTCACCAACCATTGTGTTGACCTTGTTTTCTTACATGCTTTCTCAGGTGACGCACAGGTATAAGCTAAGGTTCGGAAATTTTGCATGCTAGGTATCCCAACTAGAGGACCCAGCAGACTTTTGGAAAGCACACCTTTTGTAGTTAATACGAATCTCTTTTGATATCTTGTACAGATACAAGATAGAAACATTTGATTCTTTTGGATAGGTTTACTTGGTTAAATTATCAAACATTGACATTGTAATTTAACTTTGTAATCCTATCTTAATGCTTTATTGTGCTTTAGATATTCTTAACATTGATGCTATGTAAACAATCTGATCAACCCGATTATCACACCCGATATCGCGCCCCGGGAGCCTTCCGCCCGACGGGGACTCCGATCCAACCCCGCCGGCTCGGGGTGTGACAGATTGGTATCAGAGCTCAAGATTATAGAGAATAATAGGTCATTTACTTAAATGGTTTGGCCTAGACTATAACTTAGGGACCCTCATGTAGAGATCTTAGGAATATGCTTGCATTATGTTTTCTGCATTCGATCACTGCACTAACCAAATCCTTTTGGTTATGATCAGAATGCCGCCAAGAAAACAGCCTACTACTCAGACTTCTGCACCACATTCTTCTACTCCTACACCACCAGATTCACCACCGCCACCGCCACCTCCTCCTCCTCCACACTCCCCACCGCCAGGCTCAAACACTGTTCAGATGATAGATCCTGCTACCATCGCTTTGGCGACACTGCTGAGTACCCAACTGACAAGCCAACTGAAAGATGTCATCCCAGAAATGATAAATCGGATTCAAGGCCATGGCAACACCTCTGGCCATACTACAGGAGAGGCTAGTGGAAACACTAGTCATACTTCTGACTGCTCCTACAAATCCTTTGTAGGATGCAACCCACCAAGCTTTACTGGTGCTGAAGGAGCTGTTGGACTGATCCAATGGCTAGAGAAAATGGAGAATACACTGGACATAAGCGGTTGTCCAGAACACCACAAAGTTCGCTATGCAGCGGGATCATTTAGCAAGCGAGCATTGACATGGTGGAATGCTCAGATTAGAGCAAAGGGGAGAGATGAAACAATGGCGATGCCCTGGACAGAGTTCAAACTCCTACTGAGGAATGAGTTCTGTCCTAAACATGAACTGCAGCAATTAGAGGTTGAGCTCTCGAATCATGTGATGAAGGGAGCCGATCATATGACTTTTACCAACCGCTATCATGAACTGGTAGCCCTGGTACCAGAGATGGTGCCAACATTGGAAAAGTTGATTGATCGATATGTAGCAGGATTACCTTCCTGTATTCAAAGCATTGTATTGGCTTCATATCCTGCTACACTGGAGTCAGCTATCTCCCTCTCAGCCAAGCTTACCAAAGTAATGGTGAAATCAGGAGAGTTGAAAGACGACTCGGGCAAGACTAAAGAGGAACAACCGAAGAAGAAACAAAAGGTCACTCGAGACTACGCGACACCCGTGACTCTTCATCAAGTTGCTACAGTGCCTGCTAAAGCTACACGCAAACCTTACTCAGGCGTACATCCTCAATGTGCACAATGTCAGTTTCATCATGCTGCCACAATGCCGTGTAGGCAGTGTACCAACTGTGGCCGAAAAGGTCATCTGGCCCAACACTGCCGAACCACACCGGCACCGGCGGTAAACAACGCCGCCATGGCAATGCCACCCCCACAAAATCCTGGAAACTACAACAATAACAATCGGGGATGCTATAACTGTGGAGAACTAGGTCATTTCTTCAGAGACTGTCCGAAGAAGGCACAACAAGGAGCTCAAGTGCCTCGTGGGCGTGCATTTCAAATTGGAGCTGCGGCTGCACGCCAAGACACCGACACCAACACCAACACTGGTACATTTTTATTTAAAATCTTTGCAGGTGTATATTTTATACTAGCATGGATTTTCACTGACCCCATTAGAGTCAGTTCATAACTTACTCACAATTGGGGCAACATTCACACATTTTATACACTGAATGACATGAACTTAGTGTTCACTTACCTTAGTGAACAAACACATACCATGAAATTTAAAGTGATGGACATGAGTGGTGTCAATACCATCATTAGAACTGATGTTTTGTCCTTGATAGGGACGGAGTCATCTAATCCGATAAAACCTTTTCGTGCCATCGCAATGAACGACAGAGATACATTCATAAGTCTCAGTATTGGATCCGTCAATGTTGTCTTGTCTGACAATATACGAAACCATTCTAACAAGGGGAGAAACGAGAGGCTTCTCCTGACAGGAATAACACACGAGCATAAGAATCATGGTGAACATTATAGATCATGAAACTATGTAACACCAGGAGATACCACTATGGGAGTGTATACAAACAGCTATGGAACATGATGCCAAGCTACCTTACACTTCCAATAGACTTGATGTTCTTGGATTGACAAGAACAATGAAATCAAGTCTGCTCATGTCATAACTATACACAAAATCCTAGGCCCTAAGGAGGACTAGGTCACATACGAACAATCTTCTTTCAAGAACATAAACATTTCGGATCGTACGGTCGAGAGACTGAAAACGAATCCGTAGACTATCGAACAGACTCGGGAAACTCTAAATTGCAACTTGCATAAACATGAGAACATGAGAAACACGTGATATCAAAGCATCTCCACCTGAACAAAGAAAAAGTAGTGCCCGACTATGATGTTTAAATTTCGGGACGAAATTTCTTTAACAAGGGGAGACTGTGACAACTAGTACTAAACCGTACGGCAAGTTCGTACGGTGTGACAGTTGCGTACGAAGAATTCGGCATTAATGACGTGAGCACATTTGGTCATGCTTGAAATCCACGAGGATTTAGTAACTTTTGTTATTGGGGATTGATAGTATGTGAAAAATGATGAACGTGGGCGAAAACCGTGCGCAAAACGGAGTTCGTATGCTCCCGGAATCGCGAAACGAAGTTTAAATCAAATATTGGAAGAAAAACACGCTAGGCGTACCGCCTAACCCCCAACCCTCCGGAGCCAGGCTATGCGCCCAGGGACTATGTCGGCAAAACTTTGTTTAAAACGATCAGAATGCATAGAAACGCTCAAAATCGTCCATTTTCGATTCTAAACAGCCTCCAGACGCAAAACCTTCACTCTTAAACCTCAAATCTTCATTTCAAAGCCATTTGAAGCCATAAATCGCACCACAGATCGTATTTTCAAGTCCTGATCGTTGTTATACGCGCAGAAATTCGTCAGAACAGGTAACGGTTCGTTTTAACCTTCTAGTTTGATTTTGATTGATTAGATCTTGATTTTGAACGTAATGAGATAGTTAGGATTGTTGATTATTGCCTAGATGATGGCTAGGATTGATTATAAACGAAGAACACAAAGTTCTAACGGTTAAATCCTTGTTTTGATCCGTTGTGATGCCCGGTTTGCATGAAATCATACCTATGATTATAATGGTTTAAACCATTTGATTATGACAATGTAGGTGATTAGTTTGATTAATCTTTGAAATGCAAAGGTTAAATCCAAGTGTTTCAAACTAATCATAATCATTAACATACTCATTGGAATGATTATCTGATGTTTGTGATAACAGTCAGATTAGTATGTTAAATCTGGTTATTTCACCTATTCTGATGCTACATTGTGATATTTCATGATATTTGGGTAATCAATAATAAGGATTAATCACTCCTAAACCATTAAATCATCTAGAAACTGTTTTAGCATTATAATCAACAACATTAACTATTTGGTTAATCTGAGATTATTCTGATTAATCCAGAGTGTCATCAACTTTGTGTTAGGAATCTAATGCAATGTAGGTTCCTACATATTATCATACATTGTATGATATAACCTTAAATTAGTTAATTATATAATTAATATCGAGTTGATGATTTACTAAGCAATGTCTTTGACATTGAACGTTCAGAAGGATCTAATCAGTAAACTAGAACATAAATAACTCATTAAATATAAATAAATGCAGAATCACTTCTCTATTATCAGTTTTGAGATATTCTGCTACATCTATACTACCAGGTGAGTTTCGTACAACCCCTTTTATTTTTAATCTTTTTCAAACATCGGGGAACATTGTTGAACTGTTAATGAACATATGATATGTATCACTGATATCTGTGTGATTTCATGTGATTGTTGTGACTTTTGTGGGATTTCATGGGATTTTGGCCTGTAGACTGAACTCTATCATGACACTGAAAGTCCTCATTTTGAACTGTATCTAGTGAACCCATGTGTGGCCGAGCAGAAAAAATTGATAGTACTATTGGTTGACACCCCATTCGCTGGGAGGATTGCATCTCCCCTTGTGTGAATGTTTGTTATCTGTTTCTTGAATTTCTTAATGGTATGATAGACATTAAGATAATGAGGCATTAAGATATGTACCGACGGGTAATATCTTGAGACAGACTAGACGTCCGAAAGGAACTAGATACAGGTCCCATGGTTATCCGGAACTGAACTTTTGAGAACGTGCTTATCATATCATATTGTTTTAAATTGAACTGTCGATCTCACCAGCTTTGTGCTGACGTTTTCAAATTAAATCTTTTTGCAGGGAGACAGTGACCACCGGGTGAGGATGCACTTTTGAGTTATTTGCACTTTAATAATAGTATTGTAATTAAATAAATATAGTTGTAATGTGGTTGTGATTGCGACACCCTGGTAATGTATTTACTTTAAGTTAATCTGTGTGCTTATGATATTGGTTCAAGTAAGTCACCCCTCACCTCGGAGACATCACCACTATGCTTCCGCAACCGATTCAGTGACGTCAGACCAGACACAAGGTGACGAGGGGTGGGGGTGTGACAGGGTGGTATCAGAGCCACAGGTTATAGAGAATTAGGTTGACTTAGAAACCTAGACTATAACCATAGGCTCGTATAGTAACACAGAGAGCACCGAACATTATAAATGAACAAAACTTGTTTTGAATTAAGCCAGGATAATCAGGTGGTACAAATTCCAGTTATGAGTGGCCAGCACAACTGGAATTTGCAACACGTGTGCATTCTAGTCTGATTTGATTCAAGCTGAACATTAATAACTATAAGGACGATTAGGTGCTTTGAGATAGGAAGAGACATCATATCATGGTTATGTTGAATTTTATTATTCAATATTTATTCCATGATACTGATCAGATATTTTTATACGTGATAATTGGTGATACTCCTCGCACTAGATTGAGCTCGGATTTCGATTCATTGGAAGCATCTTTGGCTACTTCCCAGTCTGTATCACATGTACCAGCTACGTTATCACCCCATGCACTAATTGCTTCACCCAGACATTCTTAAGCACCAGGTAAGAATGCTTATGTAGGGAAGAAACAGAGTTCATCACTTCAGAGGATTCAGGCATGTGATGGACTTTGACACATGTGAGTTCAAGCTCTCAAGACTACCGGTCTTCCCCCAAGATGACAGCGGACACCGAGAGATGTGCTTAACATTACTCATGAGTTGAGAGAATTCTCCCACCAGGCGGAGCTATGAGAACAACTTTAGCATGTTAGCTAGGATCTACAGACTATACGCCATGAGATACAGCGGTCCCGTATTATTCTAAAGAACATTGGTACTACCGTATTAGAGATACTTATGTCATACCTGTTTCTTATGAAGCAGGTGAATGTTCTAGATACGGTATCATCTCTGAGTACCTTGTGTGGTATTATATCAAAATCCTGTGTGGTAACATATCAAAATCCTGTGTGGTAACATATCAAAATCCTGTGTGGTAACATATCAAAATCCTGTGTGGTAACATATCAAAATCCTGTGTGGTAACATATCAAAATCCTGTGTGGTAACATATCAAAATCATGTGTGGTAACATATCAAAATCCTGTGTGAGAACATATCTATTGCCAGTGTGGCAATGTATCATAGAACTGCGAGAACATTTCTGTGTGAGAACAATTCTATGTGAGAACATGTCAAACTAATATATATATTTCGCCGAAATACAGTACGGGGGCAATACTGTATGCGAATATATCGAACTAAAATATATATTTTGCTGGAATACAGTACGGAGCAATACTGTATGCAAATATATCTGTAACCAAAGTACAGTACGAGAGCCATACTGTACGAGAACATCTCTAAATTGTGAACGTGCCTGAATTGTGAATGTGTCTGTAACTTAAGTACAGTACGAGAGCCATACTGTACGAGAACATATCTATGGTCTGTATGAGAACTTAATGTATGAACTGAGAACATATCCTAGTCCTGTATGAACATATCTTTAAAAACATGTGTTGCAATGCAATGAGCTGGGTAAGACTCTAACATGTTTTTGAAATAACAGGACTAAGTATAACTACGAATAACTGTGTGATCTGTGTGTAATGTGAACATGTCTGGACTGAATTTATGTAGTTATACTGTATTCTTATATCACATGTCAATGCAAATTTTCAGTGTAACTGAATGGGATTGTATTTATGTGATAGAACGGGTTATATCTTTAATGTTCTTGAATTGACCTGAGTTTTGTCTGCTTGTGAGCAGAATAATGGCTCCTAAACGAGGTCGACCAGCTAAGAGAGCTACTCAGAACATTACAAACCCTGAACCGAATCAAATTCCACCTCTGAATGTTGAATCAAATCCGGATCCGCATGTTAATCCGGAAGCGAACGTGGTTCCACCTGGGAACTTGGAAACGCATACTACTCCACCAGTGAACCCTGGAGCAGGCATTGTTCCACCTGCTGGTACAAGCGGATCTGAAACAAATGAGGCTATGATAGCTCGTATTGTGCGTGAACAACTATCTGCTTGTGGTGTTCTGACACAACACCAACCACATATCACTGCAGGTTCTGGTGGGGAACACGATCATGTTGAACATAATGCTACTGGTGGTCACGTTGAAACTCATACCACTACCGGTACAACTACCATTGTTCCTGATCCACCTCGACAGGGATGTACTTACAAGTATTTTGCTTCCTGTAACCCTCCTACTTTTACTGGCAAAGAAGGAGCGGCTGGTCTAATAAGGTGGATTGAGGAGATGGAAACTAAGCTCAAAATCAGTCAGTGTTTGGAGGAGCATAAGGTGTCTTATGCTGCCTGTTCTTTGAAAGACTCCGCTTTGACCTGGTGGAATACCCAGGCCAAGACTTTGGGTTCAGCCACAGTTGACTTGATGGGCTGGAACGATTTCAAAACTCTGATTAGATCAGAGTACTGTCCCATCACTGAAATTCAAAAACTCCAGGAAAAAAAAAATGGAATCACTCGATGATCGGTGCTGACTGTCTTGCTTACACCGATCGTTTTCATGAACTTACTTGTTTGCTTCCCGACATGTTTCCTACGGAAGCCGCTTTAATCGAAAAGTACATTAAGGGTCTGATTCCTCAGATACGAGGAATGGTGACTGCTGCTGAACCTACAACCCTGAAACATACGATTCTTTTGACCACTAAGCTTACCAATGAGGCGGTAAGGAGTGGTACTCTGTCTTTGAAACCTCAGATGGTTCATAATCGTAGTGATGTCGGTACCTCGAATGTGTCAAAAGGTACCAAACGAAAGTGGTTTGGCAAAACCAAGGCGAAGGCTCCGGCTGAGATCACCCAGAGCAAGCCAACTGTGAAAAACTATGGTGCAAATGTTCCTGAGAGGAAAACTTATACTGGGCAGGCGCCCAAATGCAATAAGTGTCCACTACATCACACGGGACCATGTCCTGTTTGTCTGAACTGTAACCGAGTTGGACATTATGCTAAATATTGCAACTTTCCTGCTCAGACACTAAACCAAGCACCATGACAAACCACTCAAACCAACCGGTCATGTTACAAATTTGGAAGCCCTGATCATCTCATAAGAAACTGTCCGAACAATAACACCAATCCGGGAACTGAAGCTAGGGGGAGAGCTTTTCAGATTGGTGCGACCGAGGCGAGACATGATGCAAATATTGTTACTGGTACGTTTCTTCTTAATAATCTATACGCATCAGTTTTGTTTGACACAGGAGCGGATAAGAGCTTTATCTCTCCTGAATTTGCATCATTAATTTCATTGCCTACGGTAGAACTAGAAACTCCTTATGTTATTGAACTTGCTAATGGCAAGTTGATCAAAACTAACAGTGTTATTCAAGGATGTTCCTTGAATCTGAATGATCATCTTTTCAAAATTGATTTACTTCCTATTGAGCTTGGGAGCTTTGATGTTGTTGTTGGTATGGACTGGCTTTCTAATAACCAAGCGGAAGTTGTCTGTCAAAACAAGGTGATCCGTATTCCATTACCTAACGGTAATACACAGATAGTTCAAGGAGAACGAGCAGGTAGAAAACTTGGTCTCATATCGTGTATGCGAGCTCAGAAATTCTTAAGGAAAGGCTGTTATGCTTTCCTAGCACATGTGACTGAGCACAATTCTTTACCTAAACAAATCACAGATATCCCAATAGTCAAGGATTTTTCTGAAGTTTTTCCTGAGGACATATCAGGATTACCCCCAGTGAGACAAGTTGAATTTCGAATAGACTTGATTCCAGGTGCAGCACCTGTTGCTAAAGCCCCGTATCGGCTTGCACCATCCGAAATGCAAGAACTTTCAGGTCAATTGCAAGAACTGTTAGACAAAGGTTTTATCAGACCTAGTTTCTCACCCTGGGGAGCACCTATTCTTTTTGTGAAAAAGAAGGATGGTTCATTCAGAATGTGTATTGACTACAGGGAACTCAATAAACTGACAATCAAGAACCGTTATCCACTACCTCGTATCGATGATCTGTTTGATCAACTACAAGGTGCTACTTATTTTTCAAAAATCGATTTGAGATCTGGATATCATCAGTTACGTATTCATGATGATGACATTCCTAAAACTGCTTTCAGAACTCGATACGGACATTACGAATTTTTAGTAATGCCATTTGGTTTAACAAATGCACCAGCAGTTTTCATGGATCTGATGAATCGAGTATGTAGACCTTATCTGGATAAATTTGTGATTGTGTTTATTGATGATATTCTTATTTATTCTCGAAATCAACAAGAACATGCTCAACACTTGAAATTAATTCTAGAACTTTTGGCACGTGAAAAATTATATGCCAAATTCTCCAAGTGTGAGTTCTGGTTACGAGAAGTTCAATTTCTTGGTCATGTAGTAAATCAAAACGGTATTCAAGTGGATCCCAGTAAGATTCAGGCGGTGAAACAATGGGAGACACCACGAACCCCGACTGAAATACGTCAATTCTTGGGGTTGGCAGGTTATTATCGTCGGTTTATCAAGAACTTTTCAAAGATAGCCTTGCCACTGACTACATTGACACAGAAAAATCAACCGTTTATATGGAGTTCTCAACAGGAGGAGGCGTTCCAACTGTTGAGACATAAACTCTGTAATGCACCTATCTTGACACTACCGGAAGGTACTGATAACTTCACAGTGTATTGTGATGCTTCACGTCAAGGTCTTGGGTGTGTTCTAATGCAGAAGGATAAGGTAATTGCTTATGCTTCTCGACAACTGAAAGTACATGAGAAGAATTACACCACACATGATCTAGAACTTGGTGCAGTAGTGTTTGCACTCAAGATTTGGAGACATTATCTATACGGAACTAAGTGTATTATATACACTGATCACAAAAGCCTCCAACACATTCTAGATCAGAAAATGTTGAACATGCGACAGAGGCGATGGGTTGAACTGTTGAACGATTACGACTGTGAGATTCGTTATCACCCAGGCAAAGCAAATGTTGTAGCTGATGCTTTAAGTCGCAAGGAACGAGTCAAGCCTTTACGTGTGAAAGCGTTAGGTATGACTATTCAAACCAGTCTAATTCCTCAAATCAAAGAAGCTCAGCAACAAGCTTTACAAGCAACGAACTATTCTGCTGAGGGACTGAGAGGATTAGATAAGAAACTCGATACTAAGGCTGATGGACTGTTATATTTCAAGGACCGAATGTGGATTCCTTTATTCGGTAACTCTCGAACTATTATCTCGGATGAGGCGCATAAATCCAGGTATTCTATTCATCCAGGTGCTGATAAAATGTATAAAGATCTTAAAGACTTTTACTGGTGGCCTGGAATGAAGAAACAAATAGCTGAATACGTGGATCGATGTCTAACATGTCTCAAAGTCAAGGCTGAACATCAACGACCTTCTGGGTTATTGCAACAACCTGAGATTCCCATGTGGAAATGGGATCAGATCTCTATGGATTTCATTACTAAATTACCCAGAACATCACGTAATCATGACTCTATATGGGTTATCGTTGATCGCCTTACGAAATCTGCGCATTTCTTACCCATCCGAGAAGATTATTCTATGGATCGACTCGCTAAACTTTATGTTAATGAGATTGTATCTCGAGATGGAGTACCGATCTCTATCATTTCTGACAGAGATAGTCGATTTATGTCACGATTTTGGCAAACTCTTCAGAATGCTCTGGGCACGCAAATCAATATGAGCACAGCTTATCATCCACAAACTGACGGGCAGACTGAAGTAACAAATCAAACTCTTGAAGACATGCTCAGAAGCTGTGTGATTGATTTTGGAGGTAGCTGGGATATTCATCTTCCACTTGTTGAATTTTCATACAATAACAGCTACCATACCAGTATTCAATGCGCTCCTTTCGAAGCACTTTATGGACGCAAATGTAGATCACCTATCTGTTGGTCAGAAGTAGGTGAAAACCAAATCATTGGCCCAGAATTCATTCAGGAAACAACTGATAAGATCGCACTCATTCAAGAACGAATCAAAGCTGCTCGCGATCGTCAAAAGAGTTACGCTGATAATCGCCGTAGACCACTCGAATTTCAAATCGGTGATCTAGTAATGTTGAAAGTGTCACCTTGGAAGGGCATATTCAGATTTGGGAAGAGAGGTAAACTTTCACCAAGATTTGTAGGACCATTTAAAATTCTTGAACGAATTGGACCAGTGGCTTACAGACTTGAATTACCTCCTGAACTTGATAACGTTCATGATGTCTTCCATGTATCAAATTTGAAGAAATGCCTAGCCGATGAATCCGTGATCGTACCTTTGAAAGAAATCCAAATTGATGAAAAACTTCAATTCAGGGAAGAACCAGCTGAATTAATGGATCGAGAGGTGAAGGTACTGAAACGCAGTCGCATACCTATTGTCAAAATTCGGTGGAATTCACAGCGTGGACCCGAATATACGTGGGAACGTGAAGATCAAATGAAACAGAAATACCCACATTTATTTTCATGATCAATTGTTATCCCGTAAGTCTTTCACTAAATTTCGGGACGAAATTCCTCTAACAGGAGGAGACTGTGACAGTTGCGTACGAAGAATTCGGCATTAATGACGTGAGCACATTTGGTCATGCTTGAAATCCACGAGGATTTAGTAACTTTTGTTATTGGGGATTGATAGTATGTGAAAAATGATGAACGTGGGCGAAAACCGTGCGCAAAACGGAGTTCGTATGCTCCCGGAATCGCGAAACGAAGTTTAAATCAAATATTGGAAGAAAAACACGCTAGGCGTACCGCCTAACCCCCAACCCTCCGGAGCCAGGCTATGCGCCCAGGGACTATGTCGGCAAAACTTTGTTTAAAACGATCAGAATGCATAGAAACGCTCAAAATCGTCCATTTTCGATTCTAAACAGCCTCCAGACGCAAAACCTTCACTCTTAAACCTCAAATCTTCATTTCAAAGCCATTTGAAGCCATAAATCGCACCACAGATCGTATTTTCAAGTCCTGATCGTTGTTATACGCGCAGAAATTCGTCAGAACAGGTAACGGTTCGTTTTAACCTTCTAGTTTGATTTTGATTGATTAGATCTTGATTTTGAACGTAATGAGATAGTTAGGATTGTTGATTATTGCCTAGATGATGGCTAGGATTGATTATAAACGAAGAACACGAAGTTCTAACGGTTAAATCCTTGTTTTGATCCGTTGTGATGCCCGGTTTGCATGAAATCATACCTATGATTATAATGGTTTAAACCATTTGATTATGACAATGTAGGTGATTAGTTTGATTAATCTTTGAAATGCAAAGGTTAAATCCAAGTGTTTCAAACTAATCATAATCATTAACATACTCATTGGAATGATTATCTGATGTTTGTGATAACAGTCAGATTAGTATGTTAAATCTGGTTATTTCACCTATTCTGATGCTACATTGTGATATTTCATGATATTTGGGTAATCAATAATAAGGATTAATCACTCCTAAACCATTAAATCATCTAGAAACTGTTTTAGCATTATAATCAACAACATTAACTATTTGGTTAATCTGAGATTATTCTGATTAATCCAGAGTGTCATCAACTTTGTGTTAGGAATCTAATGCAATGTAGGTTCCTACATATTATCATACATTGTATGATATAACCTTAAATTAGTTAATTATATAATTAATATCGAGTTGATGATTTACTAAGCAATGTCTTTGACATTGAACGTTCAGAAGGATCTAATCAGTAAACTAGAACATAAATAACTCATTAAATATAAATAAATGCAGAATCACTTCTCTATTATCAGTTTTGAGATATTCTGCTACATCTATACTACCAGGTGAGTTTCGTACAACCCCTTTTATTTTTAATCTTTTTCAAACATCGGGGAACATTGTTGAACTGTTAATGAACATATGATATGTATCACTGATATCTGTGTGATTTCATGTGATTGTTGTGACTTTTGTGGGATTTCATGGGATTTTGGCCTGTAGACTGAACTCTATCATGACACTGAAAGTCCTCATTTTGAACTGTATCTAGTGAACCCATGTGTGGCCGAGCAGAAAAAATTGATAGTACTATTGGTTGACACCCCATTCGCTGGGAGGATTGCATCTCCCCTTGTGTGAATGTTTGTTATCTGTTTCTTGAATTTCTTAATGGTATGATAGACATTAAGATAATGAGGCATTAAGATATGTACCGACGGGTAATATCTTGAGACAGACTAGACGTCCGAAAGGAACTAGATACAGGTCCCATGGTTATCCGGAACTGAACTTTTGAGAACGTGCTTATCATATCATATTGTTTTAAATTGAACTGTCGATCTCACCAGCTTTGTGCTGACGTTTTCAAATTAAATCTTTTTGCAGGGAGACAGTGACCACCGGGTGAGGATGCACTTTTGAGTTATTTGCACTTTAATAATAGTATTGTAATTAAATAAATATAGTTGTAATGTGGTTGTGATTGCGACACCCTGGTAATGTATTTACTTTAAGTTAATCTGTGTGCTTATGATATTGGTTCAAGTAAGTCACCCCTCACCTCGGAGACATCACCACTATGCTTCCGCAACCGATTCAGTGACGTCAGACCAGACACAAGGTGACGAGGGGTGGGGGTGTGACATACGGTGTGTGTACTTTCACGTTAACTGTGTGTAAATACAGTACGTAAGCAGTTGTGTGACAACAGAAATCGGAAAACAAATCACAGTTGTATGTGTTTAAGTGAAAACTTAAATACGGTAAATACAACAACTCAAGAGAAACAACAATGTTCAAACGAATATCAATAACAAATCGGTTGCGATCTGATATCTATAGATGACAGGAATCAGATGACCGACAATTCAACGTAACAGCAAAGTGATAACAGGATGTTCAGTTGAGTCCGATAGTGAGGAAACACAATTCAAATGATATTGCAGTGTTGTTTTAGAATAATTAAACTGACAGCGTGTTTGCGTGGGTGACGATTCACACAAACATATCTGTGAGTTTAACGTTCTGAACGATAACTGATAATTAGAAAACCAAATCAGAAAGTGAAACGTACGATCGTGTTCGTACAGTTAGCGCTTTGTACGAAGACGCGCGTAAGTGACGCGATCTGACGAAACGAAAACAAAAACGCGGCGCGAACGAAATAAAATTAATAAAATAAAATATTTAACATTTTACAATTTTGAAACTCATCAAATAATTAAATTTAACTTTCTTTTATTAATAACATATTAATTACGCGTAATTTCCGGTTACGCGACGAAAATGCGAACCGAGCAACCGAAACGAACCCGGACACCACACGGGATATAAAAAACCCACAAATGAGTGTTTCTCTCATTTCCACCATCTTCAATCTCTCTCCTATTTCAAAATTCCGGCCACCACCCTTTTAGGGTTTTCCACACCTTCAATCACTCATAACTCCCTCATTTCTTGGCCAAATCACCCCATATTTGGACCTACACGAAGGTATTGAGCTCCTCTACACGAAAGTACAAGGGATCGGCTCTGAAAACGACCAAATCGAAGGTAAATGGGCTGTGAATGATTCCGAAAATTAGGGTTTTCACCCTATATTAGTAACCACAACCTTAAACCGGATCCCTACCTTCACTCTCTAGTTCTATGTACTCGAAACCAGTTTTAACACACAATCAATTGGAAAACCCCCATGAGTCGTGATTGGAACCATGGCTCACCCTCCCGGTCGAATGAGAACACCCAGGTCAGCCGAATGGCTGGACCTGCCGAACCACGCCCTCATTCGAACATCAAACCCAGAATGGGTCTCATTCGACAGATAACCAGTCGACCCGCAGCTTCATTCGCCGGTGGTTGCTCATTCGACACTTGTGTCATTCGACCATCACTTTCTGTGAACCACATCCGGCCGCAGGAACCATTCTCGACTGAAGCAAGAGTCGAATGAGACTCCATTCGCTGGTTCCTTGGGTCGAATGACTTCCCATTCGTGGAGCTTCATACGCCCCCCCCCCCCCTCATTCGAGATGATGCTGATAAGTTCATTCGGCCGAAGTAAATTCCATTCGGGGGCTGCACTCATTCGACCTAGTCATCCTCAACCCTTCGGCCACTTTGATTTCTATCTGTCTACTTGGTTGCAACAGAATTCAGTCACCCACACATATGATCATGTATCAATTTGCCATATACTAAAATCCTTGGGCCCAACAACAATGTCACAACAGGCCCAATATTGCTGTTACTCGGCCCATCTCTAGCCCAAAACAGTAGCCCAGCAGCAACCCTTAAGCCCAACAGCATGTTTTGGCCCAGAAGACTCTTCGACCCACTGTTCGATCAATTGAAGTTGTTTGGCCCAAGTAAAATGGCCCAGTTGATGTAGTGGCCCATGGTGTTGGTTCGACTCACTTGGGTATAGCCGACCTAATACGTTGGTTCGACCCACCAACCAATTGGCCCACATACACACACTGCAGGCCCAAGTGAGCGGGCCCAATTGAAACAAGACCAAGCACATTGGGCCCAATAAATCAGCCCACACATACTTGGTTCGGCCCAAGTTACTCATTCGGCCCATGATTATTAAAAGGGTCCACATAACTCAACAACCCAAGTCTTAAGAATCACATAAAATAATATGCATAGTTATGAGGAAATTCAAATGAACCATTCCAAGTTACACTTAGTAACTACATTGAGTCACAAAAATGTCAAGTGAGGCTTAATTCATAAACCTAAGCTTACTCTTGGGTTTATTTATTAAGTTTCTTATTAAAATAAATGATTATTACATTATGATAAGACCTATCAATTTCAAGGGTGAAAGGAAGCTCAACACACAATATAAAGACATTTAATAACAATAATCTGCGACACATGAAACCAGGGCCGAATAATGACCGAGACTTACGCGTGTTAGCCAACTTTAGGGCTAACACGAACACGCACACAACTCAATTATAACTTATACTTATAAGTTACAACAACGTGAAATCAATACAGGAACGTGAATACACAACCACAACAATCAAGAGCGCGTGCATTTTGTTTAAGCTAAGTCAACCCTAACAACTACAAGGTGAGTTCATTGTCCCTTTTCAAACATATTTGTTTTTACCTCGGGACTGAGAAGCATGTTATACATCTTAGATAAACATTGAAATGTTTTAAAGAAATGCTTTTACACTTATTCTTGGTGCTTATACTGTGTGCTTGACACATATGACTTATTGTTTATACTTAAACTTCATGAGTGATACTTATGCTATGAAACTTTAGGCTTAAACTTTACACTTGGTGAGGATACTATAAAATTTATTCCTAAACTATAGGCTAAAGTCTAAATGACTATGCCAGGGACTACGTGCTTAAACTATACGCTTGATGAGTGTGCTATAAACTTCATGCTCAGACAACATACTCGATGCTAAGGCTTTGAAACACTGACACTAAATGCCAACACTTGATACACTCGTTTCGGAAACAAATACTATGAACGCATATTCTGAACACTAATACTTTATATCATTATTCTAAAGGTTAATTTCTTACACTCTTAATCTAGGTGTCAATTCAGTTTGTCACTTACACTTCCTTGATTAAACTTAAACTTGGAAACTTAACTCACGGAGACTTATATGCTTAGAATTCTTAAAGCACTTAAATGCTTGAAACAATTGTTTTAAACTTAGAAAAATGCTTTTATACTAATGATTATGCCAAGTGCTAAAGGCATAAGCTACTTGCTAATACTAAAGCTATGTGTTAATACCAAGTGCTAAGGGTATTTGCTATCTCATGATGCTAATGTGAATGCTTGATATACTTGGGACTGATTGACCGCCGCGTCTTGACATTGGTCAAGCCCTACTAGTCATCAGTAAAACTATGTGGATGCTTTAAACTTGTATGCTTAAACTATGGGACATTGTAGGACAGACTGTTGACCGCCGCGTGTTGACCTAGGTGTCAACCCCTACTAGTCATCAGTGTTCCTCCTTGTCGGACATCGTAAGATCAACTGATGACCGCCGCGTCTTGACATCGGTCAAGCCCTACTAGTCATCAGTGCTCTTCAGTGTTAAAATCATGTAAGACAGACTGATTGACCGCCGCGCCTTGACAGTGGTCAAGCCCTACTAGTCATTCAGTGTTCTTCTTGATTTAATCATCAGGACCGTTATGGATGGATGCTAAATTCCCTAGGGTATTAAGCTGTCCATAATGTTGCCTCTCAAACTTGATACTCATATACTACTTTGTGCAGGTGGAATGTTAGGTAAGACGCTTAATTATCATTAACAGCAATGTCCTATGCGACTTAGTATGTGGTGGGACGTCGTCTGGGCGGGTCGTAGGCTTGACCCAGGGGTATGCCCTATATATAAGCATACCGAGTTGGATGATACATGTGGTGTTAATGAGATTAGGGTTGTTACCTAGGGGAATACTAGAGTGCTTTTGGGGGATTATCATAAACTTCTAAACACGATTCTTGTTAAACTCATATTGAAACTAATACATACAAATAACATAGACTTGGAAACTTTGATTCAATAAACAAAAGCTACTTTTCACATACTAAAACTATATGAACTCACCAACCATTGTGTTGACCTTGTTTTCTTACATGCTTTCTCAGGTGACGCACAGGTATAAGCTAAGGTTCGGAAATTTTGCATGCTAGGTATCCCAACTAGAGGACCCAGCAGACTTTTGGAAAGCACACCTTTTGTAGTTAATACGAATCTCTTTTGATATCTTGTACAGATACAAGATAGAAACATTTGATTCTTTTGGATAGGTTTACTTGGTTAAATTATCAAACATTGACATTGTAATTTAACTTTGTAATCCTATCTTAATGCTTTATTGTGCTTTAGATATTCTTAACATTGATGCTATGTAAACAATCTGATCAACCCGATTATCACACCCGATATCGCGCCCTGGGAGCCTTCCGCCCGACGGGGACTCCGATCCAACCCCGCCGGCTCGGGGTGTGACACCTTCGAAGCAGCCTCTCTATCCCAACTGGGATAGGGGTAAGGTTTGTGTCTATCTTTCCCCTAGACCCTACTAAAAAGTGGGAATATACTGTGTAAGTTTGTTTGTTTGTTTATAATTGATATTCGATAGGTAAGATATTATTTTCGTGATTCTTAAAGTTATTTTAAACGACTAACAAACACATAAAAAAGGTTTAATACAAATTGAATAAATTTAGAATTTACAAACCAATAATTTTATGAAAATTTGTATATTAAATATCATATCAGTCATTAGTGAAATAAGAAATAATTAAGATTTGAAAATTATAAATATTAAATACTTAAAAATTAGAAAATCATAATTTAAAATAAGATATAATTGAAATCTACTTATAATTATTAATTTATAATAAATTATTAGAATAAAAAAAATTAATCTTACATTTAACTACACAATTTAAATATGAGAGAGAATTAACAAAATATAATTAAATGAGAGATGAATATTAGAGTGCCAAGTGTCAAAATTTAATGATGAATGAATATTTAAGTGACATATGACAAAAATTAATGATAAATAAATATGACAGTGACAAGTGACATTTTTGTTATTCTTTTATTATGTAATATAGAAAATGTTAATTTTTTCAATCTTTTAGATATATTTTTGTCACACCCCGCCAAGGCGGAACACGTGAGGTGAGACGGTCTTGGTTTCACAGTCATTGTTTACATTGAACGACTTCTAAATGCATTAACCAAAAGAGTTTACAAGTCATTCCTTAAGCCAACACAAGAAAAATAAATACATGCTAGAGTTCACAATAAATACTGTTAACAAAATTTTACAAACATGGCCTAAATCAATAGACTATGCTAGGAAAATCCTCAAAATGTGTGCTTCCTGATGAAATGTGACTCCATATGCTAAAACCTAAAATGCGCCCCCATTATATATATTCAATTATCTAAGAAATACATGCTAAAAATAGTCATCATAAAGCTGGTGAGTTCACAGGTTTAGACACGTTAAAATATAGTTGTTTCATTTGATCATAAGGTTTTAAAAATGTGACTATTGTTCTCAGAAAAAATATCATGAGTTGTGTGTATTAATTATTACCATGAGCTCCCATAACCAAACTCGACATGATTGAATTGCCCCATCCCAATGTTCTATCGCAAAACATTGTATTGAGATGAATATTGTACACCCGATCTGACCTACAATCAAAGTTAGCGCTACTAACCACAGGTGGGGTTTGTCACTCCCGAATATTACTATTCCCAATAATTCACGTTTACCCACAATTAAGGGTTATAGAATAGGGGACTTAAAAGCGATAAATGTGACTCATGTAATAATGTGTTGAACCAAAACAACTTGTGTCAATGAAACTATTACAACTATGATTTCTCCCCATGTGAGTTAGTAAAACATTGTAAAAATAAGTGCCGTGAAACTCACAGTCAGTGTGGATCTCTGATTCTTGAGTACAAACGTTGTCTTCTTTGAAATCCCTACTTAGTTCCTATAATATTACAGATTTAGGTGGAATTCTAAATTTATAAAATTTAATGTAGTTGTGTTGTTTAAAGTAGTTAAACGAGTATTGAATCTACTTTAGAAAAATAGAAGGGCCGGATTAAGGTAAATAATAGAAAGATTCAAACTAGATCTTAGGTTATAGACCAAAGTGTTAACCACTTAACCCATATCTAATCATAAAATTTTGACTTGTTAACTATTCTATTAACCAAATCTCTTAGACTGGTTTGAAAAAGTATCATGAATAGGACTGGAACTAGTGATCTACGGGTTCTGTCCCATTATTCTTAAACACTAAAATATGATTTTAATTGTATATTTAATCAAAAACATAAAAAAAATTATTAAAAATGTAGAATTACTTGGTAGTTTCGAACACTTAACCTAGTGTTCCAAACCTTCAATCTTTAACCAGTGAAGTATATTGTGATTTTGAAGTATTATTTAAGGATTTTAACATTTGTTTTATAACCCTCACAGATGTCTAACTTTTGATATATATATATAAAGGTAGTGTGCTTCCAAAATTTAGAATACCCACATATATATATGTTGCACGTGATAGATTACTGCACATGCATATATTAATATATTAGACTCACATACACACACACATATATATATATATATTGATATCTCATACTCATACTTTTATACTCTTATATATGCAAACAACAAACTCACGTACTCAACAATCCTTCTAGCGTGAATTTCATGATCTGGGTGTTCAACCAAGAGAAGAAGGGAGGTGTGTGCTATTTGGGATGAGAATGGTGGGTGTATTTCATGATCTGGGTGTTGGGTTTTGGAGCTTGCTGCCAAAAGAACTCAAGAGTTTCTAAAAGAACTCAAGAATTTTTTTGAGAGTGAATTTGTGTTACTCCGTTCTTCTTTCTTTCTTACTAATCCTATTTATAGTGAGTAATGGTAATAAAATTCAATATATAGTGATGTGAGGTACCGGAAATTCAGCTGACTACGGGAAGGGTGATGGTGTTTGGTTTATTCGGTGCCATTGAGTGAAGCATGGAAGTCTAGAACCATCATTTTGGAGAGTATGGCTTGAAGGCTATTTTAATGGATATTTAGAGTTTGTCAATAATATATATATATATTATCCATTGGGTAGCCGTCGGTTTATAAAAAGTGAACCAAAACGATGATGGTGATAGTCTTAGGCATGGTGCCTTTATAAAATATAGGAATGTTAGAAATGATACAACTTCTTCCCATCACGACTAAAATAATTATTGGTGATAATTTTTTTTATTTTCCTCTTTTTTTTTACTATATATATATATATATATATATATATATATATATACTTATATATTTGTTTTTGACTTATTAATTTAAACAAGGTAAAAAAATAAATCTAGATTATTCACATAAAGTGATAGTTTGGTCAAGATTTAAAACCTGAAAATTGACGGATGTCACAGTCTCCCCCGTTAGAAGAATTTCGTTCCGAAATTCAGTTTGTGTTTCCCGACATTGAATTCGTCTCGAATAGTTGGGGGTACTTGAGTTTTATATTATCCTCGTTTTCCCAAGTGAATTATGGTCCTCGCCTAGAGTTCCATCAAACCTTTACTATAGGTATACGACTTTGTTTCAATCTCTTTACCTCTCGATCCATGATTTCTATTGGTTCTTCAATAAAGTGGAGTTTGTTATCGATTTGAATTTCATCTAAGGGTATAACGAGTGTTTCATCAGATAAACACTTTTTCAGGTTTGAAACGTGAAATGTATTGTGAACTCCACTGAGTTCTGGGGGTAGTTGGAGTCAGTAAGCTACGGGACCAATCCTGACAAGGATTTCGAATGATCCGATGTATCGTGGACTTATCTTTCCACGTTTTCCAAATCTAGTTGTTCCTTTCCATGGAGAGACTTTTAACATGACTTTATCTCCAACATGAAATTCCATAGGCTTACGTCAAATGTCAGCATAACTTTTCTGGTGATCACGTGCAGCCTGTAATCACTCCTTAATCTTAAAAATTTTATCAGTGGTTTCTTGGATGATTTCTGGACCAGTGATTTGTCTCTTACCAACTTTTTTCCAGCATATGGGTGATCGACACTTACGACCGTACAATGCTTCAAATGGTGCGGCTTTTATGCTTGAGTGATAACTGTTGTTGTATGAGAACTCACATAACGATAAATGAGTATCCCAACTGTTTCCAAAATCTATTACGCAAGCTCTCAACATGTCCTCCAATGTTTGGATGGTCCTTTCGCTTTGACCATCCGTTTGAGGGTGGTAGGCGGTACTCATGTCTAGACGCATGCCTAGTGCTCCTTGGAGGGTCTACCAAAACCTTGAAGTAAATCTACTATCTCTGTCTGAAATAATAGAAATTGGGACTTCATGTCTAGAGACAACTTCTTTGATGTACACCTTGGCTAATCTTTCCATTTTGTCTATCTCGTTAATTGGTAGGAAGTGTGCGGATTTCGTCAGGCGGTCGACAATTACCCATATAGTATCGTAGCCACTTGAGGTCTTGGGTAATTTTGTAATGAAATCCATTGAAATTTGTTCCCATTTCCACTGGGGTATTTCAGGTTGGTGCAACAACCCTGAAGGCTTTTGATATTCTGCCTTGACTTTAAAACAAGTTAAATATTTGCTAACGTAAGTGGTGATTTCAGCCTTCATATTGGGCCACCAATACATTTCTTTGAGATCTTGGTGCATCTTGTCGGATCCTGGGTGTATTGAATACTTGGATTTGTGAGCTTCATCCATCACCAAATTTCTTAGGTTGTCAAAACTTGGCACCCAAATTCTATTCATGAAATAACTGGTTCCATCGGTTTTGACTTCCAGTTACTTGTCCATTCCACGCAAGAATTTGTTTTTCAAATTCTCCTGTTTGAGTGCTTCGATTTGAGCATTTTGAATATGAGTAGAGAGAGTTGTATGAATCGTCATTCCTAATGCTCGTACTCGTAGAGTTTTGAGTCGTTCTTTCCTGCTTAAGGCATCTGCTACAACATTGGCCTTACCAGGATGGTAACGGATGTTGCAGTCGTAGTCATTGAGAAGTTCCACCCAACGTCTTTGTCTCATGTTTAGGATAAAAAATGTGCTGAAGACAGTGCATTTTGTACCATAAAGATAATGCCTCCAGATTTTAAGTGCAAAGACAACTACTCCTAACTCCAAGTCATTTTGTACCAAGCAGGAATCTTTTCGTGCACTTTGAGTTGTCGAGATGCGTAGGCAATTACTTTTTCTCTCTACATCAACACACACCCTAGGCCTTGGTGTGACGCATCGCAGTACACAACGAAATCATCAGCCCCTTCAGGAAGTGATAAAATAGGTGCACTACATAACTTTTGCTTCAATAACTTGAACGCTAATTCCTGTTTTTCACCCCAATCGAATTTCTTGTCTTTCTGAGTAAGAGTGGTTAAGGGCTGAGCTACCTTGGAGAAATTTTCTATAAATCTTCTGTAATATACAGCTAGACCCAAGAATTGGCGCACCTCAGTCGGAGTCTTTGGTGCAATCCAATTCTTAATCGCTTCAATCTTGGCAGGATCCACATGTATGCCTTTATCATTGATTACATGCCTTAGAAAATTCACTTCTCTAATCCAAAAATCACATTTTGAAAACTTTGCATACAACTTCTCGTTTCTTAGCAGCTCCAATATTAGCTTTAGATGTTGTTCATGGTCCTCTTTGGTTCTAGAATAGATAAGTATGTCATCAATAAACACGATGACAAATTTATCCAAATAGGACTTGCACACCCTATTCATGAGATCCATGAACACTGCAGGAGCATTCGTCAAACCAAAAGGCATGACTAGAAACTCGTAGTGGCCGTAAGGAAATCTAAAGGCAGTCTTTGGGATATCTTCCTCTTTAACTCTCAACTGATGGTATCCGGATCGTAAATCAATCTTTGAGTAGTAACTAGAACCTTGCAGTTGATCAAATAGATCATCTATACGTGGAAGTGGATATCGATTCTTAACGGTTAATTTTTTTAATTCCCGATAATCGATACACATCCTGAAGGTTCCATCCTTCATCTTTACGAACAAGACTGGAGCTCCTAGGGTGAGAAACTTGGTCTTATAAATCCTTTATCTAGCAGCTCTTGTAATTGGTTAGACAATTCTTGCATCTCCGATGGTGCTAACCGGTATGGTGATCGTGCCATTGGGGCTGCACCGGGTACTAAATCGATTCGAAATTCGACCTGCCTGGTTGGTGGAAGTCCAGGAAAGTCTTTAGGAAAGACTTAGGGATAATCTCGTACAATTGGTATATCTTCAGGTTTCTTCTCCTCCACCTTCCTTTCTGTAACATGTGCCAAGATCGCGTGATATCCTTTTCGCAAATACTTTTGTGCTCTCATGCAGGAGATGATTTGTAATGTGGCACCACTCTTTTCACCTTGGATTAAGAGAGTATCTCCAGTTGGAAGTGGAATGCGAACTATCTTCTCATAACATACAATCTCCGCATGATTCTTGGATAACCAATCCATGCCTATGACGATGTCAAAACTTCCAAGTTATATGGTTAATAAATCTATGAGAAAAGAATGATCCCCCAAATTCAGATTACATCCTTGAATCATTTCACCCGTTTCAATTAATTTTCCGTCCGCTAGTTCAATTGTATATTTTTCATTAAATGTGGTTGGTTTTATACCAAGTGTTGAACTAAGGTCGGTAGACGCAAAACTTTTATCAGCACCCGTGTCAAATAAAATAGATACATAATGGTTGTTGACAAGAAACGTATATGTAACGAGATTGAGGTCTTTGCGAGCTTCTACTGCCCCCAAGACAAATGCCCTACCTCCAGCATTATTGCCACATTGGTTTCTTAATTTTGGACAATCCTTCTTAAAATGCCCAACATTGCCACATTCATAACACCCCTGTTTCGATTGGTTGTTTGTTGTTCGTCCAGAGTATCGACAGAATTTGGTATTATGCCCAGGCTTATTACGTTTTCCACACACAAAACTTTCACACGTCCCTATGTTATGATAACCACATTTGTTACATTTCGGATTGTTCCCAGTGTATGGTTTCTTTCCAGTAGATACAACTGTGTTAACTTTTGCGATGAGTGGCTTCTTCTGGAACTGATTTGATGAATTTTTGTTTGGGTTACCATCCCATTTCCTCTTTTTGTCAGTATTTTTTCCTGTGGTTTCTAGTTTTCACTAGCGTTCCCCGACGAACAGCTTGATCAACTAGGCGATGAGCAAGTCTGACCGCGCTGTGGATTGTGTCAGAACGGGAAGCAGTTACCGTGCTTTCGATTTGGGAAGGGAGTACCCTAATGTACCTTTCAATTCTTTTGTATTCTAGGGTGACCATGGTTGGGCATAACAGGGCCATTTCATGAAATTGAGTGGTATAGCTTGCTATGTCAGCTCCAATTACGACCAAATTCCAGAACTTCTCTTCAAACTTTTGAAGTTCACTTCTTGGGCAGTACTCAGCCAATAACATATTCTTTAAATCTTCCCAAGAAATCTGATAAGCTTCATCGATACCCAGTTCTTGTGCATGAGAGTTCCACCAAGTTAGCGCTGCGTCTTGTAGGGTACAAGTGGCGTACTTAACCCTACAATCTTCTGGACAATTGCTAATTCAAAAACCATTTTCATCTTTTCACACCATCGGGTTAACCCAAGTGCACCTTCAGTTCCCTTGAAATTAAGGGGTTGGCAGTTCAAGAAATCTTTGTAGGTGCATACTCGTGTAGCACCTCCGCGACCTGAATTTATAATGAGATCATGTTAACAGTTAATTTAAAGTCCATGACTTTCATTAGACTCTTTTGCTTCTTTTAACTCTATCAGGTCCACTCCCATCAGTATGACTAACCCCAGCATCGTCTCCTCCGGTACTGCTACCGTCGACACCGTTGGCTCGATTGGCCTCGTAATATGCTATTGCGTTTGCTACTCTTTGGTCGATGAGCTGTTGGATTTCTGCCGAATTCATTTGTTGTGGAGTCTCTGTGTCGGCATGAACATTTCGCGTTGGTCTTCCTCTGGGCATATTTTTCTTTCTAGCATATATTAAAAAAGAATTTAGACAATATATATTTATTGTCATATCATGAACAAGGAAATCAAAACAACCACATCAATCATAGCAATCACAACAATCACATCAATCACGACAATTTTAGCAGTCGTATCACAATTTAGTCACAATACCCATATATAATGCATAGAAATAACTTGTTACAAGGTTTGCAAAAATACAAAATGGATGAGGGTACAAAGCCTCACCACTACAAGTTTTTCTACTACTATAATAGATGAGCACAACCCGCTCATATAGGTATATCATGCTAAACTGGAAAATGCACCAGTCTAGGCAGCCACAGAAGCTAACAACAGGAATACTATAGTCAGTGCAGTGGCAGACTCCGTCTACTCTCTGATGCGGCAAGCTGCTGCTCAGCCGTGAGGGCCTGTGCTCCATAGTAGTGAGTCTCTGGCCCAAGGTGGAAATCTCCTCCTCAACTCTCGAGAGTCGAGTATGCATGGTGTGAAGAGCTTGATCATCAAGATAATGTTCCTCCTCCATCGTTAGTACCCGTCCTTTGATGATCAGAACACGATCCTCAAGGGCTCTCCTTATGGTGTTGCTAGGTGTCGTGTCGATCTGGTTTCTAACCAGATGCAGCTGATGATCGTGTCGAGCCACAAGAACAACTAGAGTAGGAACGGTGCGCTCTAAGGGCTCACCGGTAATCAATCGGGGATGACTTGCCCGAGAGGACTCACTCTCCTCATAAATGGGGGGTGTACCCTCCTCATATCTCCAATCCTGGAGTAGCTTGTACATCCAGTCCCATCTACGGGCTGCTATCTTACGCTTCTTAGGCGTGGGCTCAACATCAGCTATGTCAACGGGAGATTTAGATCTCCTACGGGGTGATGGTGGTGGTGTCACAACTCTCGGTGCCTCGACGGTATCATCAGATGTAGCAGGACCATAGAGTACTGTATGTGGTACTGTCTCTCCGGAGCCATCATTAGCATCGGTCTCATGGATGACCTCAATAGTATGAGAAACATTGGGCTCGTCTTCCGGTTCCTCATCTGGATCCTCTTCAAGATCCTCTTCTGGATCCTCCTCTAGATCCTCCTCGTCATCCGAGACAACTGGATGTATCGGGGCAGGTGGATCAGGTGGTGGTATGGAGGCTGCTGATGCCTAAGGGGCAATCGGCGCATACTGTGACAGTTGCATACGAGAATTACGTCATCAATGACGTGGGCACATTTGATCGTTCTAGAAATCCACGTTGATTTAATAATTGTAATTGGTACAGGTTGATAGTACACGAAAAATGATGAACGTGGGCGAAAACCGTGTGCAAAACGGAGTCCTGGATTGCCTGAAATCGAAAAACGAAGAAAAATTTCTAAGTGTTGATCGAATGGGCTCGTCGCGGTACGCGATGGAGGAGTTGAGCTTCCTTCGCGATACGCGATGCTTGGAAAATATCTGAAATTCCCAAAAATCTTCGCGGTACGCGAAGCCCTTTTTGGCTTCTGGTCGCGGTACGCGACGAATGTGGCGGTGGAGAAATCTGATCTACTTCATCAGATTTCATGCAGAAAGCTTAATGTTTACATCTTCGAACTTCAGCTCTCACCAGAAGAAAAACACACACAAACCATCATCTGATCACCATTTTCAAGTCCTCTGAACGCAAGGATCGCACCAGGGATCATCTCTACAAGTTCTGATCGTTATTTTAGCCGCAGATATCCGTCAGATTAGGTAATGATCTGTTTAAACCTTCTGGTTTGATTTTGATTGATTAGATCTTGATTTTGAGCGTAATAACATAGTTAGGATTGTTGATTATTGCCTAGATGATGGCTAGGATTGATTATAAACAAAGAACACGAAGTTTTAACGGTTAAATCCTTGTTTTGATCCGTTGTAATGCCCGATTTGCATGAAACCATACCCATGACTATAATGGTTTAATCCATTTGATTATAACAATGTACGTGATTAGTTGGGTTAATCTTTGAAATGCAAGGTTAAATCCAAGTGTTTCAAACTAATCACAATCATTAACATACTCATTGGAATAATTATCTGATGTTTATGATAACAGTCAGATTAGTATGTTAAACCTAGTTATTACGCCTATTTTGATGCTACATTGTGATATCTCATGATATTTGGGTAATCAATAACAAGGATTGATCATTCCTAAGCCATTAAATTATCTAGAAAATGTTACAGTATCATAATCAACAACATTAACTATTTGATTAATCCGAGATTATTTTGATTAATCAAGAGTGTCATCAACCTTGTATTAGGAATCTAATGCAATGTAGGTTCCTACATTATCATACATTGTATGATATAATACTAAAGTATGCAATTAAATACTTAATATCGGTTTGATGACTTTCAAGACAATGTCTTTGACATTGAACGTTCAGAAAGATCTAATCAGTAAACTAGAACATAAATAATTCATTAAAAATAACTAAATGCAGAATCACCCTTTATTATCAGTTGGGAGATATTCTGCTACCCATATATCATCAGGTGAGTTTCGTACAACCCCTGTTCTTTTTAATGTTTTATAAACATCGGAGTATAACTGTTGAACTTTTCTAAACATATGATATGCATCAATGATATCTGTGTGATTTCATGTGACTTTTGTGGGATTTCATGGGATTTTGCCTGTAGAACTGAACTCTATCATGGAACTAAAAGTCCTCATTCTTGAACTGTATCTAGTGAACCCATGTGTGGCCGAACAGAAAACATTGATAGTACTATTGGTTGACACCCCATTCACTGGGAGGATTGCATCTCCCCTTGTGTGAATGTTTGTTATCTGTTTCCTGAACTTCTTAATGGTATGATAGACATTAAGACAATGAGGCACTAAGATATGTACCGACGGGTAATATCTTGAGAAAAGAACTTGACGTCCGAAAGGAACTAGATACGGGTCCCATGGTTATCCGGAACTGAACTTTTGAGAACATGCTTATCATATCATATTGTTTTGAATTGAACTGTCGAACTCACCAGCTTTGTGCTGACGTTTCAAACTTAAAACTTTTTGCAGGTAAACAGTAATAGCCGGTGAGGATGCACTTTTGGGATATTTGCACTTGAATAATTATAATTTGTAATTAAATAGACTTAGCTGTAATATAATTGTGATTGCGACCTCCTTGTAATGTATTTATTTTTAGTTAATCTGTGTGCTTATGATATCGGTTCAAGTAAGTCACCCCTCACCTCTGAGACATCACTGCTATGCTTCCGCAACCGGTTCAGTGACAGCAGACAAGAGGTGACGAGGGGTGGGGGTGTGACAGGGTGGTATCCGAGCCACAGGTTATAGAATTTAGGTGGACTTAGAAACCTAGACTATAACCATAGGCTCGAATAGTAACACAGAGAGCACCGAACACTAATAATGTACAAAACTTGTTTTGAATTAAGGCAGGATAATCAGGTGGTACAAATTCCAGTTATGAGTGGCCAGCATAACTGAAATTTGCAACACGTGTGCATTTTAGTTTACTTTAATTCAAGCAGAACCTTAATAACTATAAGGACGAATAGCTGTCTGGAGATAGGAAAGACCATCATATCATGTTTATGTTTGTATTAAATATTGTTATTTAATATTTACTTCATGATACTGATGAGAGATTTTGATTGTACATCGATGGCCGATCAAGCCGAGCAGTATATTTACCAGAGGTTTCCTTATTTGAGGTTGGATGACACCCCTAGCTCTAGTACATGATCAGACTCAGATCCTAGCGAGGCATTATCTGCAGCCTCTCAGGCGACCCCTGTTGGACCACGTACACCATCATCCCCCAGACCTGTTACTCCACCACCACCACCATCACCAGTATTACCATCAGCAGTCCCCATTCTACCCAGTCCCCCTCATTCACCCTTAGTGCATACTTCAGCTGAGAGGAGACAGGACTCCTCTCCACGGAGAGTCCCCGCGTGGGACGGATTACGACGGATGCGGGGACAAGCCCGCAAAACCACGGGACTACCCATTAGACGTCAGATGGCTCCCCGAGATGAGCCACAGACTATACATGAGGTGGGAGAATCCTCCCACCAAGCTGAGTGGAGAGCCCAGCTACAGCAGGTCACTCAGGATCTGCATGGGATGCGTCAGGATATACAGCAGCAGAGTGCTATGATAGACGATACCCGTAGCACTGTTTTAGAGATTTTGACTTCTCACTTGACCATTATGGATTGAGTGAACACATTAGAGGTAGATACACTGGCGTGGAGGACTTCGGTTAAAGAGCGGTTGCGTAGGACGTGGGTGCGGAGGATTATTGCTACCTTTTGGCAGCAGGTTGAGTTGTTGAGGGCAGGAGTGGTGAGGGTGAGAGAGTTTCTGATTTGGCTTGGGATGGCCAGTTTCGAGACTAAGATGATAGTTTTGGGCGTGATCATGGCAGCAGTAGCCATGGTGTTTTCCTGTTTATCGTACTTTTTACGATAAGTATGATCATGCAGTTCTTTTTGGGATATCTTATGTACAGACGAATAGGTTGTTAATGTTGATGTATTGTTTCTGATAGTTCTTGTATTAAAACTTTGTGATGTATAAAACTATGATAGTCTAATAACATGAGTATTTTGTATGTCTGTCTGTATAATGAACTATGTGTGTGATGTGTGAACTATAATTAATTCTTCTGTGTGAGAACATAACTGTATATGAACGGATCAAGATGAGAACATGTCGAACTAAAACATATATTTCGCTGAAATACAGTACGGGAACAATACTGTATGCGAATATATTGAACTAAAAACATATATTTCGCTGAAATACAGTACGGGAGCAATACTGTGTGCGAACATATCTGTTACTAAAGTACAGTACGAGAGCCATACTGTACGAGAACATGTCTGAACTGAGAACATATCTAATTGTGAGCATATCTGTAACTAAAGTATGGTACGAGAGCCATACTGTACGAGAACATGTCTATACTGAGAACATATCTAATTGTGAACATATCTGTAACTAAAGTACAGTACGAGAGCCATACTGTACGAGAACATATCTATTGTTTGTATGAGAACTTGTGTGAGAACATATCCTAGTCCTGTATGAACATATCTCTAAAAACATGTGTTGCAATGCAATGAGCTGGGTAAGACTCTAACATGTTTTTGAAATAACAGGACTAAGTATAACTACGAACATTGTGTGATCTGTGTGTATTGAGAACATGTCTGGACTAAATTTATGTAGTTATACTGTATTCTTTATAATCACATTTCAATACAAATTTTCAGTGTAACTGAATATGATTGAAATTATGTGATGGAACGGGTTATATTTTTAATGTTCTTAAACTGACCTTAATTTGTCTGCTTGTGAGCAGATTAATGGCTCCTAAAAGAGGTCGACCAGCTAAGAAAGCTGCTCAGAACATTACAAACCCTGAACAAAATCAAATCCCACCTGTGAATTTTGAATCGAATCCGGATCCGCATGTTAATCCGGAAGTGAACGTAGTTCCACCTGGGAACTTGGAAACAAATACTGCTCCACCAGTGAACTCTGGAGCAAGCACTGTTCCACCTACTGGTACAAGCGGATCTGAAACAAATGAGGCTATGATAGCACGAATTGTGCGTGAACAATTATCTGCTTGTGGTGTTCTGACACAACACCAACCACATATCACCGCAGGTTCTGGAGGGGAACACGATCATGCTGAACATAATGCTACTGGTGGTCACGTCGGAACTTATACTACCACAGGTGCAACAACCACGAAAACAACTGTTCCTGATCCACCACAGCAAGGGTGTACATATAAGTACTTTGCCTCTTGCAACCCTCCTACTTTTACGGGTAAGGAAGGAGCGGCTGGTCTTTTAAGGTGGATCGAGGAGATGGAAACCAAACTCAAAATCAGTCAGTGTTTGGAGGAGCATAAGGTGTCTTATGCTGCCTGTTCTTTGAAAGACTCGGCTTTGACCTGGTGGAATACCCAGGCCAAGAATTTGGGTTCAACCACAGTTGACTCGATGGGCTGGAATGATTTCAAAACTCTGATTAGATTAGAGTACTGCCCAATCACTGAAATTCAAAAACTCCAGGAGGAATTCTGGAATCACTCTATGATCGGTGCTGATTGTCTGGCTTACACCGATCGATTTCACGAACTTACTTGTTTACTTCCCGATATGTTTCCTACGGAAACAGCTTTAATCGAGAAGTACATTAAGGGTTTGATTCCCCAGATTCGGGGAATGGTGACTACTGCTGAACCTACAACTCTGAAACATACGATTCTTTTGACCACTAAGCTTACCAATGAGGTGGTAAGGAGTGGTACTCTGTCTTTGAAATCTCAGACGGCTCACAGCCGTAGTGATGTCGGTACTTCGAATGTGTCAAAAGGTACCAAACGAAAGTGGTTTAGCAAAACCAAGGCAAAGGCTCCGGCTGAGATCACCCAGAGCAAGCCAACTATGAAAAACTATGGTGCTGCTATTCCTGAGAGGAAAGTTTATACTGGGCAGGCGCCCAAATGCGATAAGTGTCCACTCCATCACACGGGACCATGTCCTGTTTGTCTGAACTGTAACCGAGTTGGACATTATGCTAAATATTGCAACTTTCCTTCTCAACCACAAAATCAAGCACCACGACAAACCACTCGAACCAACCGGTCATGCTACAAATGTGGAAGCCCTGACCATCTCATACGAAACTGTCCAAACAATGACACCAATCCGGGAACTGAAGCTAGGGGGAGAGCTTTTCAGATTGGTGTGACCGAGGCGAGACATGATGCAAATATTGTTACTGGTACGTTTCTACTTAATAATCTTTACGCATCAGTTCTCTTTGATACAGGAGCAGATAAGAGTTTTATCTCTCCTGAATTTGCATCTTTACTTTCACTGCCTACGGTAGACCTAGAAACTCCTTATGTTATTGAACTTGCTAATGGCAAGTTGATCAAAACTAACAGTGTTATTCAAGGATGTTCCTTGAATTTGAATGATCATCTTTTCAATATCAATTTACTTCCTATTGAACTTGGGAGCTTTGATGTCGTTGTTGGTATGGACTGGCTTTCTGATAACCAAGCGGAAGTTATGTGTCAAAACAAGATGATCCGTATTCCATTACCTAACGGTAATACATTGATAGTTCAAGGAGAACGAGCCGGTAGAAAACTTGGTATCATATCTTGTATGCGAGCTCAGAAATTCTTAAGGAAAGGCTGTTATGCTTTTCTGGCACACGTGACTGAGCACAATTCCTCACCCAAACGAATCACATACATCCCAGTAGTCAAAGATTTTCTTAAAATATTTCCTGAGGATATCTCAGGATTACCCCCAGTGAGACAAGTTGAATTTCGAATTGACTTGATTCCAGGTGCAGCACCTGTTGCTAAAGCCCCGTACCGGCTTGCACCATCAGAAATGCAAGAGCTTTCAGGTCAATTGCAAGAACTGTTAGACAAAGGTTTTATCATACCTAGTTTCTCACCCTGGGGAGCACCGATCCTTTTTGTGAAAAAGAAGAATGGTTCATTCAGGATGTGTATTGACTATCGGGAACTCAATAAACTGACAATCAAAAATCGTTATCCACTACCTCGTATCGATGATCTGTTTGATCAACTACAAGGTGCTACTTACTTTTCAAAAATTGATTTGAGATCCGGATACCATCAGTTGCGTATTCATGACGATGATGTTCCAAAAGCTGCTTTCCGAACCCGATACGGACATTACGAATTTCTAGTAATGCCGTTTGGTTTAACAAATGCACCAGCAGTTTTCATGGATCTGATGAATTGAGTATGTAGACCTTATCTGGATAAATTTGTGATTGTGTTTATTGATGATATTCTCATTTACTCTCGAAACCAACAAGAACATGCTCAACACTTGAAATTAATCCTAGAACTTTTGGCACATGAAAAATTATATGCCAAGTTCTCCAAGTGTGAGTTTTGGTTACGAGAAGTTCAATTTCTTGGTCATGTAGTGAATCAAAACGGTATTCAAGTGGATCCCAGCAAGATTCAGGCGGTGAAACAATGGGAGGCACCACGAACCCCGACTGAAATACGTCAATTTTTGGGGTTGGCAGGTTATTATCGCCGGTTTATCAAGAACTTTTCGAAGATAGCCTTGCCACTGACCACATTGACACAGAAAAATCAACCGTTTATATGGGGTTCTCAACAGGAGGAGGCGTTCCAACTGTTGAAACACAAACTCTGCAATGCACCTATCTTGGCATTACCGGAAGGTACTGATAATTTCACAGTATACTGTGATGTTTCTCGTCAAGGTCTTGGGTGTGTTCTAATGCAGAAGGATAAGGTAATTGCCTATGCTTCTCGACAACTGAAAGTACATGAGAAGAACTACACTAGACATGATCTAGAACTTGGTGCAGTGGTGTTTGCACTTAAGATTTGGAGACATTATCTATACGGAACTAAGTGTATTATATACACTGATCACAAAAGCCTCCAACACATTCTAGATCAGAAAATGTTGAACATGCAACAGAGGCGATGGGTTGAACTACTAAACGACTATGAATATGAAATTCGTTATCATCCAGGTAAAGCGAATGTCGTAGCCGATGCCTTGAGTCGCAAGGAACGAGTCAAACCTTTACGTGTGAAAGCGTTAGGTATGACTATTCAAACCAGTCTAATTTCTCAAATTAAAGACACTCAGCAACAAGCTTTACAAGCAACGAACTATTCTGCTGAGGGACTGAGAGGATTAGACAAGAAACTCGATACCAAAGACGATGGAGTGTTGTATTTTAAAAACCGAACGTGAATTCCTTGTCTCGGTAACTCTAGAACAATTATTTTGAATGAGGCGCACAAATCCAGGTATTCTATTCATCCAGGTGCTGATAAAATGTATAAAGATCTTAAAGACTTTTACTGGTGGCCTGGAATGAAGAAACAAGTAGCTGAATACGTGGATCGATGTCTAACATGTCTCAAAGTTAAGGCTGAACATCAACGACCTTCTGGGTTATTACAACAACCTGAGATTCCCATGTGGAAATGGGATCAGATCTCTATGGATTTTATCACTAAATTACCCAGAACATCACATAATCATGACTCTGTATGGGTTATCGTTGATCGCCTTACGAAATCTGCGCATTTCTTACCCATCCGAGAGGATTATTCTATGGATCGACTCGCTAAACTCTATGTTAATGAGATTGTATCTCGACACGGAGTACCCATCTCTATCATTTATGACAGAGATAGTCGATTTATGTCACGATTTTGGCAAACTCTTCAGAATGCTCTGGGCACGCAAATCAATATGAGCACAGCTTATCATCCACAAACCGACGGGCAGACTGAACGAACGAATCAAACTCTTGAAGACATGCTCAGAAGCTGTGTGATTGATTTTGGAGGTAGCTGGGATATTCATCTTCCACTTGTTGAATTTTCATACAATAACAGCTACCATACCAGTATTCAATGCACTCCATTTGAAGCACTTTATGGACGCAAGTGTAGATCACCTATCTGTTGGTCAGAGGTAGGTGAAAGCCAAATCATAGGCCCAGAATTTATTCAGGAAACAACTGATAAGATCGCACTCATTCAGGAACGAATCAAAGCGGCTCGCGATCGTCAAAAGAGTTATGCTGATAATCGCCGTAGACCACTTGAATTCCAAGTAGGTGATCGGGTAATGTTGAAAGTGTCACCTTGGAAAGGCATTTTTAGATTCGGAAAGAGAGGTAAACTTTCACCAAGATTTGTAGGGCCATTCAAAGTTCTTGAGCGAATTGGATCTGTGGCCTACAGACTTCAGTTACCTCCTGAACTTGGTAACATTCACGATGTTTTTCATGTATCCAATCTTAAGAAGTGTCTAACTGATGAATCATTGATCGTACCTCTCGAAGAGATTCATATTGATGAAAAACTTCAGTTCAGTGAAGAACCAGTAGAGGTAATGGATCGAGAAATGAAAGTACTGAAACATAGCCGCATACCAATCGTTAAAGTGCGATGGAACTCGTAACGTGGACCTGAATATACTTGGGAACGTGAAGATCAAATGATATCAAAGTACCCACATCTATTCTCATAACAATTGTCAAAATGTAAGTCTTCACTAAATTTCGGGACGAAATTTCTCTAACAGGAGGAGACTGTGACAGTTGCATACGAAAATTACGTCATCAATGACGTGGGCACATTTGATCGTTCTAGAAATCCACGTTGATTTAATAATTGTAATTGGTACAGGTTGATAGTACACAAAAAATGATGAACGTGAGCGAAAACCGCGTGCAAAACGGAGTCCTGGATTGCCCGAAATCGAAAAACGAAGAAAAATTTCTAAGAGTTGATCGAATGGGCTCGTCGCGGTATGCGATGGAGGAGTTGAGCTTCCTTCGCGATACGCGATGCTTGGAAAATATCTGAAATTCCCGAAAATCTTCGCGGTACTAGAAGCCCTTTTTGACTTCTGGTCGCGGTACGCGACGAATGTGGCGGTGGAGAAATCTGATCTACTTCATCAGATTTCATGCAGAAAGCTTAATGTTTACATCTTTGAACTTCATCTCTCACCAGACGAAAAACACACACAAACCATCATCTGATCACCATTTTCAAGTCCTCTGAACGCAAGGATCGCACAAGGGATCATCTCTACAAGTTCTGATCGTTATTTTAGCCGGAGATATCCGTCAGATTAGGTAATGATCTGTTTAAACCTTCTGGTTTGATTTTGATTGATTAGATCTTGATTTTGAACGTAATAACATAGTTAGAATTGTTGATTATTGCCTAGATGATGGCTAGGATTGATTATAAACAAAGAACACAAAGTTTTAATGGTTAAATCCTTGTTTTGATCCGTTGTAATGCCCGATTTGCATGAAACCATACCCGTGATTATAATGGTTTAATCCATTTGATTATAACAATGTAGGTGATTAGTTGGGTTAATCCTTGAAATGCAAGGTTAAATCCAAGTGTTTCAAACTAATCACAATCATTAACATACTCATTGGAATAATTATCTGATGTTTATGATAACAGTCAGATTAGTATGTTAAACCTGGTTATTACACCTATTTTGATGCTACATTGTGATATCTCATGATATTTGGGTAATCAATAACAAGGATTGATCATTCTTAAGCCATTAAATTATCTAGAAACTGTTACAGTATCATAATCAGCAACATTAACTATTTGATTAATCCGAGATTATTTTGATTAATCAAGAGTGTCATCAACCTTGTATTAGGAATCTAATGCAATGTAGGTTCCTACATTATCATACATTGTATGATATAATACTAAAGTATGCAATTAAATACTTAATATCGGTTTGATGACTTTCAAGACAATGTCTTTGACATTGAACGTTCAGAAAGATCTAATCAGTAAACTAGAACATAAATAATTTATTAAAAATAACTAAATGCAGAATCACCCTTTATTATTAGTTGGGAGATATTCTGCTACCCATATATCATCAGGTGAGTTTCGTACAACCCCTGTTCTTTTTAATGTTTTATAAACATCGGGGTATAACTGTTGAACTTTTCTAAACATACGATATGCATCAATGATATCTGTGTGATTTCATGTGACTTTTGTGGGATTTCAACGGATTTTGCCTGTAGAACTGAACTCTATCATGGAACTAAAAGTCCTCATTCTTGAACTGTATCTAGTGAACCCATGTGTGGCCGAACAGAAAACATTGATAGTACTATTGGTTGACACCCCATTCGCTGGGATGATTGCATCTCCCCTTGTGTGAATGTTTGTTATCTGTTTCCTGAACTTCTTAATGGTATGATAGACATTAAGACAATGAGGCACTAAGATATGTACCGACGGGTAATATCTTGAGAAAAGAACTTGACGTCCGAAAGGAACTAGATACGGGTCCCATGGTTATCCGGAACTGAACTTTTGAGAACATGCTTATCATATCATATTGTTTTGAATTGAACTGTCGAACTCACCAGCTTTGTGCTGACGTTTCAAACTTATAACTTTTTGCAGGTAAACAGTAATAGCCGGTGAGGATGCACTTTTGGGATATTTGCACTTGAATAATTATAATTTGTAATTAAATAGACTTAGCTGTAATATAATTGTGATTGCGACCTCCTTGTAATGTATTTACTTTAAGTTAATCTATGTGCTTATAATATCGGTTCAAGTAAGTCACCCCTCACCTCTGAGACATCACTGCTATGCTTCCGCAACCGGTTCAGTGACAGCAGACAAGAGGTGACGAGGGGTGGGGGTGTGACACATACTCCTCATCTGAGTCATATATGACTATTGGAAAGGAAACTGAAGACATGGCTGTAATAACAAAAATCAATTACCTATAATTACTTATGACTTAATTCTAGTGCAAAGAATTGCGGTAATCGTGTTGTGTCCCCATGGCTATAGTCTAGGCCTAACTAATGCAACCTAGTTTGCTACAACCAATGGCTCTGATACCAATCTGTCACACCCCGTCAAGGCGGAACATGCGAGGTGAGACGGTCAAGGTTTCACAGTCATTGTTTACATTGAACGACTTCTAAATGCATTAACCAAAAGAGTTTACAAGTCATTCCTTAAGCCAGCACAAGAAAAATAAATACATGCTAGAGTTCACAATAAATACTGTTAACAAGATTTTACAAACATGGCCTAAATCAATAGACTATGCTAGAAAAATCCTCAAAATGTGTGCTTCCTGATGAAATGTGACTCCATATGCTAAGACCCAAAATGCGCCCCCATAATATATCTTTAATTATCTGAGAAATACATGTTAAAAATAGTCATCATAAAGCTGGTGAGTTCACATGTTTAGACACGTTAAAATATAGTTGTTTCATTTGATCATAAGGTTTTAAAAATGTGACTATGTTCTCAGAAACAATATCATGAGTTGTGTGTATTTATTATTACCATGAGCTTCCATAACCGAACTCGACATGATTGAATTGCCCCATCCCAATGTTCTATCGCAAAACATTGTATTGAGATGAATATTGTGCACCCGATCTGACCTACAATCAAAGTTAGCGCTACTAACCACAGGTGGTGTTTGTCACTCCCGAATAGTACTATTCCCAATAATTCACGTTTACCCACAATTAACGGTTATAAATGTGACTCATGTAATAATGTGTTGAACCAAAACAACTTGTGTCAATGAAACTATTACAAGCATGATTTATCCCCTGTGAGTTAGTAAAACATTGTAAAAATAAGGGCCATGAAACTCACAGTCAGTGTGGATCTCTGATTTTTGAGTACAAACGTTGTCTTGTTTGGAATCCCTACTTGGTTCCTATAATATTACAGATTTAGGTAGAATTCGTAAATTTATAAAATTTAATGTAGTTGTGTTGTTTAAAGTAGTTAAACGAGTATTGAATCTACTTTAGAAAAATAGAAGGGCCGGATTAAGGTAAATAATAGAAAGATTCAAACTAGATCTTAGGTTATAGACCAAGGTGTGTTAACCACTTAACCCATATCTAATCATAAAATTTTGACTTGTTAACTATTCTATTAACCAAATCTCTTAGACTGGTTTGAAAAGGTATCATGAATAGGACTGGAACTAGTGATCTACGGGTTCTGTTCCATTATTCTTAAACACTAAAATATGATTTAAATTGTATATTTAATCAAAAACATAAAAAAAAATTATTAAAAATGTAGAATTACTTGGTAGTTTCGAACACTTAACCTAGTGTTCCAAACCTTCAATCTTTAACCAGTGAAGTATATTGTGATTTTGAAGTATTATTTAAGGATTTTAACATTTGTTTTATAACTCTCACATGTCTAACTTTTGATATATATATATATATATATATATATATATATATATATATATATATATATATATATATATATATATATATATATAGTATAAGGTTTGGCTAAAAAGTTTTAAAACCATGAGAAGTGTGAGAAGAGATCTCAACCATTAGATCAATTGGTTTTGTGGTTGAGATTAATTTAGTGGTATTTTCGTAAATAGTTATAAGTTAAAACCATCAGTAGGGGTAGAATGAGAAGATCTAGCCAAAAACCTGCACATGCAAGTCACATGCATTTTCCTCCATCTTTTTTAAACGTTCATAACTTTTTTATACGTTAGTATTTTTTTTTAAAAAATTACACCATAAAATCGAGCATTTTTTTATCTTTCTAATGAGTATAATATTAGTATATTTTTTAAAATTAAAATAACAACCTAAAATGAGTTTCACGAACCATATGTTTATGGTGTTTTTCCAATATATACGAAACAGATCTATTATGGTGTTTTTTACCCATATGTATGTTTTATGGTGTTTTCAAAGATATTTTATGGTGTTTATGATGTTAACATTTTATGTTATTTTTTGGTGTTTGCGTATTAATAAAACTAAAAGAGGGCATTTTTTGGTGTTTTTGAAAACGAAAAACACCATAAACACCTAAGTTTGTACGTGGTGTTTTTAACTTAGTTTATGATGTTTTTTCGAGATATTTTATTGTTTATGGCGTTTTTTCAAGATATGTTATTGTGTTTATGGTGTTAACATTTTATGGTGTTTTTGTGTTCGGATATTCATGAAACTAAGACCAGGCATTTTTATGGTGTTTTTGAATACTAAAAACACCATAAATCGCTATATTTCATAAACATTTGAAAAACACCATAACAAAAACACTTGGTTCATAAACATTTTATACATGACGTTTTAAACTTAAATGTGTAAAAACACAAAGTTTAGAACGACATGTTTTTTAGTTTTCAAAAACGCCATAAAACATAATGTATAGATACAGTCCAAAAACACCATGAATAAAATTACAGTTCAAAAACACCATAAATAAAATTACAGTTCAAAAACACCATAAATAAAATTACAGTCCAAAAACACCATAGATAAAATTACAATTCAAAAACACCATAAAATGTTTGTGAAAATTACACAGTACAGAAACACCATAAAACATCATGTGTAAATGACGCAATTAAAAAACGTTGAGTTTTGTTTATGTTCAAAACACCATAAAACGTCTAGTTTCACAAACAATATGAAAACACCATAAAAACGTACAAGTTTCAAGAACATGCAGGTTTGTTCTTTTTCTATTGTTAAATATAACAATATTATACTCGTTAGAAAGGTAAAGAAATTTGTGATTTTATGGTGTAATTTTTTTTTTAAAAAATTTAACGTATAAAATAGTTACATACGTTTAAAAAATTTGGTGGAATTAACATGTGACTTGCATGTGCAGCCTCCATTTATGTTTTGACGTTTATACCCTTTACCCTAAAATACACGTGTCACATTCTCGTGGCTTCTCACACTTATCATGGTTTTTTGCCTTTTTAAAATATCCCTCCCCTATATATATATATATATATATATATATATATATAGGGATATGATCAAATAAAAAGTGTATTTTGCCTAAGAAGGCTAAAAATGATTTTTAAAACATTCAAAACGACCTAAACGAACTCCGATTGAGCTCATTTTGATGGCATTGGAATCGTATCGTCGAACTCTATAATACTAGCTTTTAAGTTTAGATTTAACGTTTAGCTATAAAGTTTAGGTTTTAGGGTTTGATTTTTAACTTTTCGGTTTTATCTTTAGGCTTTATTGTTTGAGTTTAAAGTTTAGGTTTTAGTATTATGGTTTATGGTTTGGGTTTTAACGTTCCGGGTTTAAGGTTCGACAAGACGGTTCCAATGACGCAAAAATGAGTTAGTTCGGATTTTGTTTGAGTCGGTTCTCAAATTTTTAAAAATCATTCTTAACCTTCTTAGGCAAAATAGACTTTTTAGAGAAACCTTCCCATATATATATATATATATATATATATATATATATATATATATTGCACGTGATAGATTACTGCACATGCATATATTAATATATTAGACTCACACACACACACACACACACACATATATATATATATATATATATATATATATATATATATATATATATATATATATATATATATATATATCAATATCTCATACTCATACTTTTATAGTTTTATATATGCAAACAACAAACTCACGTACTCAACAATCCTTCTAGCGTGAATTTCATGATCTGGGTGTTCAACCAAGAGAAGAAGGGAGGTGTGTGCTATTTGGGATGAGAATGGTGGGTGTATTTCATGATCTGGGTGTTGGGTTTTGGAGCTTGCTGCCAAAAGAACTCAAGAGTTTCTAAAAGAACTCAAGAATTTTTTTGAGAGTGAATTTGTGTTACTCCGTTCTTCTTTCTTTCTTACTAATCCTATTTATAGTGAGTAATGGTAATAAAATTCAATATATAGTGATGTGAGGTACCGGAAATTCAGCTGACTACAGGAAGGGAGGGGTATGAATGGATATGATGCCATGGAATGATGATGATGGTTGGTGTATTCGGTGCCATTGAGTGAAGCATGGAAGTCTTGAACCATCATTTTGGATAGTATGGCTTGAAGGCTATTTTAATGGATATTTAGAGTTTGTCAATAATATATATATATATATATATATATATATATATATATATATATATAGGGGAAGGTTCTATTGTTAACCCTCCCTTGTAGCGTTAACCGCTTAACCTTAGCGTTTTTTGCTCGAATCTTAATTTTTTTTTCATGGTTTTTATTATGCATAAATAGGGGGGGTTTCTTTTTTGTGTTTTTGCTAATTTATCACCGTTTATTACAACCCGTATCTGATGTAAGTAAATGTAAGTAAGTGTAAGTAACTTACACTTACTATAACTTTTAAACGGTGATAATTAGCAAAAACACAAAAAAGAAACCCCCCCTATTTTTACATAATAAAAACATGAAAAAAAAAAACTAAGATTCGGGCAAAAAACGCTAGGGTTAAGCGGTTAACGCTACAAGGGAGGGTTAACATTTGAACCTCTCCCTATATATATATATATATTATCTATTGGGTAGCCGTCGGTTTATAAAAAGTAAACCAAAACGATGATGGTGATAGTCTAAGGCATGGTGCCTTTTTAAAATATAAGAATGGTAGAAATGATAAAACTTCTTCCCATCAGGACTAAAATAATTATTGGTGATAATTTTTTTTTTATTTTCCACTTTTTTTTTACTATATATATATACATATATATTTGTTTTTGACTTATTAATTTAAACGAGGTAAAAAAATAAATCTAGATTATTCATATAAAGTGATATTTTGGTCAAGATTTAAAACCTGAAAATTGACGGATGTCACAATTTTGGCTATATCCATCTTGATATTAGATAATAGATATGCACTAAAGTTTGTTATCCCCTTCTGTTATTAAATCGATCCGTTAAACCTGTGTTTTCTCAAGACCAATATACTACTATATTATGGGCTGGTCAAAGACGTTTCATTTCCCTGATTAACAAATTCAATCCGATCTGGGTTGTGCCCTACGCACTCACCTAGTCATAAATGCTTTGGTCACCCAAGAAAGGAAGGATGTGACATTGACGGTTTTCTCTAAATTTTTATGAATACCACTGCTTTCGTTTGGTTTATTAAAAACCATTATCTTATGATGCTTATAGCTTAGTCTAATGATATTGATAATTAGGGAAAACTTGTACTAACGTTTACAACCGTTTCAATTAAATTGGTCAACGTTTTTTTTAATAAATTTCATGACTTTTTTTTTGAACGACGAAGGTCTCAAACGTGGGAACCCATTGTTTCCAAGCTATGTCACCAAGGTCTACTTACCTAGACCTCCTATGAGTCACCACAATCACCCTAGGAGGAACCCCACTGTGAAAACCCCCTGACTTTCGCTGCGCGAGAGTTTTGAACCCAAGACCTCCCATTTAGAAGAATCCTGGGGTACTATTGAGACAATGTCTCATTGGTATTTTGGTCACTTAACTAGTTAGTAATGTGTTAATCTTAAATATTTTACATATTTAATAGGTTAAAGTAAACATGTTTAACATATTAGCCATAAGTTGAGTGATTTAATTACACCATAAAAAAGTTTAAGCGACTTAATTGAACAAGTAAAAACGTTGGTTATATTTCTACAAAGTTTTCTTACAGATGCACCTATGATTCACATCTTATATATGCACATACTAGCTTATTGATTTATACATTACGCATAGTTGTATGGAAAATAATCATTACAAAATAATCACTGATAGAAAATAGATATACATATAACATTAATTTTTTAACAATTTTAAAACAAGAAAATAAAATATATTTTATAAATCTAAACACTTATTTATACAGTACAAACAAGATTTAAAAATTTTGAATCTTGAAAATTATTAATTAAAAATGGAAAGTTTGAAATGATTAAATTTTTATTAATATTATAAAAAAAATGAATATTACTTTTTTTTTAAAATTTGGAAGTTTGATTTGATTGTGTTGAATTAAAATTAATTTTTAAATTTGTTAAATATGCATGTGGATAGCATAAAAAGACATCACGTCAATGTTTTCAGAACCGGACCGGACATCGAACCGGTCTCCTTACCGGTCAGAGGTCGGACCGGATTTGAGAACCGGATGATTTTTTAAACATTTTATAAATATATATATATATATATAAATTCAAAAAAAAATAAAAAAAATTAAAAAAAATAAAAAAATCGGTTCAATCACCGGTCCGACCACCGGTTCGCCGGTCCGACCGGCCGGGTCACCCCAAAACGGTTTTGAGTCTAGAACCGGCCCGCTCTACACTCCGAATCCCGGTCCGACCGGCCGGTCCGGGTTTGAAAACACTGCATCACGTAGCAAATGTGATGCTCCTAGATTAGCATCATGTATCATGTTTTTATTTTTAAATTATATAGTATAGATGTATACGTCCATATATATATAAAAAAATATATTGTTTGTTAACATGTCAGAAACTTAATCTTTATACTATGTGGTGTGCCAGGTGTATGGGGCATGAGTGGGGCTGGGTTGGGCGTGGAACACCGGCCCCTTGGGGCGTGATCACCTTGGGCGTGGCCACAGCCACGCTTCTCTCGGCTGTTTGGCTTTTAATTTTTGGATCGTTGGAGTGGGCGTGATCACCAAGAGGCATTTCCACCACAAATGATGGAGTGAATGGTTGTGGTAGATGCCTAAGCGGTGCCTAGGTAGAGTGGTTGGGGCCAAGGGCCATACCTCATTGTCTTATAAACAATCTAGATTTTTGATTTTTTTTTCCTTTGTTCTGTACTCTTATTTTAAATCCGCAAGGTATAATAATAATCTAATAAAAAAACATTTCCTTTCTTTCTTCATATACCTCTTACTTTTTCAAAATTAATTAACTTTTACTTGTTTTATCATTTAAAAAAAAATACGCTATAGATAATTTATTATCTTTATAATATTGTTATAGTTTTTTATTAAATATTTTTAATGTGACATGATTAGATACAATTGTGTGAAATTTCATTTTGAATATCTAATTTAAGTGCACATATGTCAGATTGTGCCTGCATATGTAAAATTATGTATGATTTTTATCTTTGTTTTAAATGTGTCGACTTGTATACGACACAATACATGCTAACTTAGTGTTGTGTCATGTTAGTCTCAAAAATTGTCAGCCTAATACAAACATCCACAAGAACAGTAGGGAATACACAATTTAGCTATAATTAAACGTTTGTGTGAGATTAGATTACTTGGTAAATATTTTGCCTCTTAAATATGAGGTAACATGTTTGAATCCATACAGAAGTGTAGTTTAGCTTGAAATAGCATACATTTGTTGATAAAAAATGGCTACAATTAAATAATGGAACTATATTTGGCCAACTGTAGCAATACACACTCTAATCCACCCATTGTGTCTCAAGATTTTTTATGAGCTTGAGCTGCAATTTTTTGCTCGAAAATGGATAAACACGAACAAATGGAGTCTTTGAACATAATTGTTTGTATATACATCTTAAAAGACCTTAATCCATGGCACTAAAACTAGGTGCATCCCACCCTAATTGGTCCACAATCTTCCTTATTCTTTCTTCTTGACCCTTTGAATCCCCTAAGGCAGTTGTGAAAGGGTACACATATGTAACCTTTGTAGCCATGCACCTATACGATACCACATCTCCTTTCACCAGGAACTCTAAAACATCACGACCAAATCCTCCATCAACCGTTGCTTGCATATATTGACCTGAAAAGTAAAGATTATGTAAATAGGTTAATAACAGATGACCCATATAACACGATGAAAAAAACTTGAAAAACCGATAGGTTTGTCTATTGTTTTTTGTTCGGTTGTTTGTTTGTTCTATGAGTTGGGAATCTCTCTAGAAGTAGCCTCTCTTTCACTATGGATACAGGTAATGCTTGGTCTACATCTCACATCCTCAAACCTAAGAATAACTTTGTTATGGTCGCAGAATTAGCTACACGCTGATAGGTTGGTTGACTGAAAAGTAGTAAGTACTTAGCCTAATCGACGAGTACTCGGAAATTACTCGGCCTAGATCCTCCTCAAACGCTAACAATAACTTTGTTATGGTTGCAGGAATCGCTAGCCGTTGCTAGGTAGGTCGACTAAAAAGACTTGACTACTCGGCCTAATCAACAAATACTAGGAAATTACTCGGCAAGTACTCGACCTATGAGGGGTATAAGTGATATTTACTATATGTATGATTGTTGTTTATTAATCACTACACTTCTATAGTTCTGCTACTATAACATAAATCACTAGCAAGCAACATTATCAACAAACTCATGATTACGATCTTTAAAAAAGAAGAATTAACATTCGTTTTTCAGAAGTTTGGTCAATCAACCTTCAAGGGGTGGGTAAGTGCTTGAGTCCATCTCGCAGAGGCCTCGCATTCACCAAAGCGAAAAAAAATAAAAAATGGTTTACTTAAATGTGGTGGGAAAACTTCCCCTATTCTTTTAAAAAGCCTCATTTTTGATGTATACATACACAAATGCTTATGTTCAAGGATATTTGTCTTCGAATTGAAATAGAAGAGAATTCAATTGCCTTTTTGCAATTGAGGGAGATAAACTTTTGTACTCGTTATCACAAATCCATTGGTAAAAGGCCATGAACCTATAAAGAAAAATCAGAACTATTGAGTCTATCAAGATGACAACCATTCTGAATTTGTGATGGTACACCACCAAAATGTGATAGTTTTAGATGGCAAAATTAAAAGAATCATATAGCATTGTATGATTGAGCCTAAACGACAATGCTTTGCATTAGATAAGTAGAGCCAAAATTACCATCAGGGGTGTTTTCTACAATCTCAATTTTGGCGTTTTTCTGTGTTTCCAGGATTGCTTCCTGCAATTGCTGCAATAAACACTTACATAATCAAACTTTCACATCATCAAATGCATAATGATTATACCTAAAACGAAAACCCCACAAAAACAAATGACAAAATATCAAACACCTGGAGTGCATTATCTAAAAACTTTTCCGGAATCCTCCAGGGGAACGCAAACGACGATGATTTCGGATTACTAGAAACACACCCAGGATTATTCGAAGGGCAGGGTCTAATCTTCCTGCAAAAACACACTCACATCCTTATAATGTCAACAACACAATCACTTAATCAAACACATTGATGAAAACCAGAAAAGAGTAGAAATTGAGCAAACTGATGTGAAGTAAACGATACCCATTATCCAATCCGGTGATTAAGTTCTTCGATTGGGAGAAGGGGGTGGTGGCTGGTGGTAGATTGGGCGCTGGAAGAGGGTTGTTCAAAGAAGGGAGTGCAGGAGAAGATGGTGGTGAAGTGAAGGCGATAAAGGCGATGGATAAAGAGAGCAGGTGATTTGATAATAAAGATGGCGGTTTGGGATTAGGGGTTTGTGAAATTGAAGAGGAAAATGTTGGAGATTGAATATGGGATTGTTTGATGGTGGTGGTTGTGTTCTTGAATGGAAATTTAGGGAGAAGATGATGGATGGCTAAACTGAAACTCATGTTTACGACTCGTCCTCGCTAATTCCAATTTGTGGATGGATTCATGGTAGGTTATATTTCCATTTATGCAATTCTATAGAAAACATGTATACTTTGTGGAAACAATATATACATGTTATAAGTTTAATAAATTTGATGGGAAAAAAATATATAAAATAAACTTGTTTTTATATACTTAGTATTAAATGGCAATGTTTTCTTATCTTCTAAAAAATGAAAAAAATTGTAGTACAAAATCACTCTCATATAAAAAGAAAAATCCTCCTTCTTGTATGCATTTCATATGTTATACAATTTACTTCTCTACAATTCTCATTTCTTTCTTTTATAATCTTACTAGTTTATAATCCGTGTAAAACACAAGATGAATAAAATTACATATTCTTACGTACACTAAGTTAAATGCAAGTTTACAACAAAATCACATAAATTAGTAAATACTTTTTTATATACAACATTTGTTAATATTATTATACATTTATTATACATGTTAAGAAAGTGATCAAATTTACTTATTTTTAACATATTATACGCACTTTGATGGTTATAAAAATGAACACAAATATATAATCTATCTTAATCTTGTTCGAAATACAGTTTTAAATAAAACGCTTTATTGTTTAGACAATGATTGTCTTGTTATTTTAAATATGTTTACTTGTGTGATTGCTAAATCTCGTAATTGTAAAAATCAACAAAATTATGGCAAACATTTTAATATGCAATTAATTATAAAATCAATTACAAAATCAATTAAATGTTATAATATAATATATACGTTTTTAGGTTGTAAGAACATGGCCATGTGAAAGTCAGCCGAAATCATATGTGATTTGAAAATTTAAAGAAATCGAATTCATAAGCAAGCATCTCACATGTGTTTCAGCAGTTTTATCTTTAAATCTTGGAAACAATAGCAACAAACTCTCAGCTTTATTGTAAGAGGAATACCCTTTTGCCATATTGCTTTGACAATATCATGCTGCATTTTTTTGTTCAAACGTTTCATAAATATTAAAAAAAAGATAATAATAATAATAACTCCGTTAAATGATAAGAGCAAAAATAAAGGGTCATTTATACCTTAACTTTTGCAATAGAGTTTATCCGTTGCTTCCTTTATCTTTTCAGAAAGCTTGGCATTTCAATCATCAATCTAATTTCTTACTTTTCGGTTAAAGATTTTCAAGTATTAAATTACTAAATAGACCAATGATCCTCAGTACAAGTGGTTGAGGAGAGGTACCATGTGGCTTCAATATTGGGGAGGTCACGGGTTCATGTCCTGGCATGGATAAAATAGGGGTTCCATGCTGGGCTAGGGGGTTTTCTCTCACCTATGGTGAGTTTCCTCCTATTGGGTGTGGATATGATCGGGTGGGTCTATGACCCGTCAGTGATCCAAATTTCCGCTCAAAAAAAATTAAATTACTAAACAAAAACACCTTAATATTAAACATTTTAACTTCTCAAAAACGTCCAGGCAATATTAATCAGTTTCAAGAACTTCTTCACACAGGAAACTAAGAGTCTAAGTTTCTTCAATGGATCCAAATTCTCAAGCCCATCATCTGTCATATATATAAGATCCATATGCTTAATTTTGATTTAAAAATTCAAGTTTTAATAACTTTCAACCATTAATCTTTGCACTAAAGTGTATACACTGATTCTGATTTTAATTCATGTTGTATAACAAACAGTAAAAAAATTTGAAACTGGATAATTTTTTTTTTGAACAGCGAGAAAAATTGAAACTGGATAATTGAAATAAATTTACCATAACATGTACTTAGCCATTTGATCAAGTCTCTAAAAACTCCTTATATCTGGCCCTTTTTTCACATCCAAGTCTGCAAAATGTAAATTATAATGCATCAATTAAATTATTAAATCGAAGAAGAAACGTAAATTTCATATTATATTAAATTGTTTAAATTAAATGTATGAAACTACCTTTTCAAAAGTTGCAATAAATTCCAACAATTCCAATGCATCCCAGCATCTTATTTTAGGAGATCAACCCAAACAATAGTGACTAATTCAGTTCCTGTTGACAAAGGATAAACAACTTTAGAATGTTGGGTTGCATTCAGTTTATCTAATTTGTCTTGACCTAATAGACCAACTCAGTTCCTGTTGACAAAGCATCTTATTTCACAAATTTACTAACCCAAAAATAGTGACCAATTCAGTTCCTAAAATGCATACCAATATTGATTCTTATAGACCTTTATTTGCTCACAAATTCATCCCCAAATTGCAGATAGCTCAGTTTATTCTTCAACCTAAAACAGTCCCAAATAATATTTTAGTATAACGACTTAAAATGCATGAGTAAATAATTCACAAATGTATGAGAATCACCCAAAACCAATAAGGAGTATCAAGCGTGGGTTTCAATCTCATTATCACATCTATCAATAGTCAAATCCTGAATGCAAAGCAAATACCACCTAAACATTTAAGGTATACTTATCTTGTTGTTCTAACAAAAGACCACTTAAGAAATAAGTCAAGAAACTCCATAGGAAAATGAGAAAATAAAAATAACATTACCATGATTCGTATTTAAAAAGAATGTGAACTTTGATTATATACTCACCAAAACAACAAAACCCAATTACAAATAAAATTAACATCACTATATAACCTGATATAAAATTAAAAGATTGAGTAAAGAAATAAGAGCAAACCAACATCAATCTAGAATAATATTCAATGCATTTTGTAGTTGCTAATCAAGTGTAGTTCCTAAAAAGATTCAAAGAACTCAGCATGCCCCACAACTTATGAAGAGCATTCAAAGTTGTATTTTCAAGCGCTAATCGTGATAATGCTCCCATTTCAAGAATATTTGACCATGCCTTCGGGAAATTGATGGTTGAATAATCCAAGAGACACACATCAAAAATTTAAAAAAAAATAAATCAAAATTTTTTTTCATAAAACCATAAAATAACCTCAACCAATGGATGCTTAAATAGTTAAATGCGGGTGTTCTGATCTGATCTTTCTAGAGGATGTGGTAGAAGGCAAATAGAAGATACATTTATACCTAAACATATGCATATTAGGGATCCGAAATCCCTATAATTTCGCTCCAGATTACTGGGTTACACTAAATTCAGGAAATAATACCGAATCACAAGAATATGAAATCATTGCTCGTTTTTTAAAGGGTGGTGTTAATCTCACACCCTCTTTTTTTAAAAATACACCCCTAAGACGGCCCGTACTTGTCACACCCCCGCTAAAGCGGAATCACGAGGGCGAGACGAAATCGGATTACAAATACATTATTTATAAAGAAACTTACTAAATTGCATTCATAATCCAAATAACATACATAAGAGATTTACAAAGATTCAAATAACATATCGATAATAGTTTTACAAAATGATATGATTCAAAATGATACAACAATATAAGATTTCTCCATATAGTCTAATTTAAATTAAACAATATCTTCAAAATCTTCTTGTTGTAATATAATCCATGTAGCTAATTTCCTGAAATACATGCTCAAGTATCAACTAAAAATAGTTGGTGAGTCCATAGGTTTATGACTCGATAAAGCATGATTACAAAAAGAAGTTTATAGTAACATACATCCCATAATGTTTAACAATAAAGCATGCATTTTATGATTATGAGTTTAAACGATGTCAAACGTATACTTCACTCAAAAATTATTAATGTACATCATGAATATTAAAGAAGTTTAAACGATAGTAACACGTATACTCAAGTAATCACTAAAATGCCTATTTCATTTAAACACGTATGGATGTAAAGTTTTAGTATCTAGCATGTATTCCACCCCAAAATATTAAATAAAAAGAGGGGCTATGAAACTCACTAGTAGTAGGATGCTAGAAGATAGATAATATTAAGATCTTGCTCCTTGTCACGAACTTCAAACCCCTAAAATAAGGAAAGTATACATTTGTTGAGTTTTACGATGGATTTAATATTTAGTATATATATAAGAGATGCGTTAACCCGATTAATAGATTGGGGTTATTGCAAAGTAATGACTTTCCTTAAGTCATAAAAGAAATGATAATACGTTACTCGAACTTGTCATCTTCCAACTTAATAATGATACTAAGCCATAACACAGTTCGCTTTTTAATTTGGCATTTTAATCGACTCTTTATTTTGAGTTGTACCAAATTACGAATGAAACCACGGATGGTTTAATGATAATGACACCACGGATGGTTTAATAATAATAAAGTTTGTAATGCGTATAATCAAGGTTTTAGTTTTAGGAGTATTGATTAATTACGTGCGTTACTTTGAAGTGATATTAGTGAATAAGGGTTTAAAGTTAACCCAAAATATATTACTAACCTTTAAGTGATGTGATTGAATACATATAAGTATAGGTGTGCATGGGTTTTGGTCATTTAAAGGCACTACACATATATAAGTAAGGCAATGTTGAAAGTATGTTTTGTATAATTGTTGATCTTAGGTTAAAGACCCATAATTATACAAAACCTTTGTGTTATCAACATTCAAAATAATAAGGCAAATATTGAAGGTCTGTTTGGATGTTTGGTAAAGAACAAACACACAAACCTTTTTGTTATCAATATTGCAAGAATCCATAACTTGAAAGTATGTTTGCGTATGGGTTGATCATAGGTTACTTGTCATAAAACAAGTTATTAGGAAACCTCACAACACACGAACCTTTGTGTTATCAAGCATGGTAACAACTTAGAATTTGAGGATTAGAAGAAGAAAATGAAGCATAAAGATGAAGAGCATTTAGTTTAAGTGTTTATTACCTTGGAAATCTTAGAAAGATCCCAAGAGAGGTGGATTAGGGAGATAGAATTAGAAATCCAAAGAAGAATGGTTTTGGTACAAAGGATTTTGGAAGGATGAAGCTTGGTATTTATAGTTGAAAATTGGAATGGGGGTGGCCTTGGGGTGGTCTTGGATGGCCAAGGAGAGGGGAGGAGAGGGGTGTGTGTGACAAAAGTGTTGGAGGGGGCACAAAGATGTTGGAGTGTAGGTTAGTAGGTTATAAAGTTAAATGATTATGTTTAATTAAGATTTTTGATTTAATTTTTAACTAGGGAAAGAGTTCTTTCAATTTTTATAAATAAAAAAATGGGTAATAATATTTATAAAATAAAGATTTGGGCAATTTCTAAAATTTATAAAATTTCTAAAAATGTTTATAAATTCATAATTATTTAAAAGAACATCTTATAATTATTTAAATGCTTATTTTAAATTATTAGAAACTTTTTGATTATTTTATAATTATCTAAATATTTATTTAAGTATTAAAATAGTTATAAATCTATACTCATTTTATACCTCCTTTAAATTTATTAATTTTCATTAATTGGAACACTTTTAAAATTGTTAATTATATCCACATTTTACTAAATTATTATAATTCTTAATATTTTCAAGATTTCATAATTTCAGGGTCTTCGCGTACTGTGATTATCGTTATTCCTTGATTATTTCTTTATACGCATTACTACATCTGAAAACCCATGACTGATCATGTTTTTCCTAGTTGTTTAAATACCATCGACTCAACATACATATTAACTTGGTTTTTGTTCGTTAAGGACTAAATAATTAAGATCTTAATATGGATTTTACCGGGATTTTTCACGGATGTTACAGTACTGCCCTGTACGGCCCGTCTCAGTACTTGGTCAAACATTCAGTCTGACAACCTGTGCTAATGATTGGGAGCAAGAAGGGTCGTACTAGCCAGGACGGCCTGTCTCATTCATCGTACATACATCCCTTCAACCTAGTACAATGATTTGACAGCAAGACGGCCCGTACAGGCCAGTACGGCCCGTCTTGCTTTTTCAATTCTGACAAAAGGACACTGATTTGACCCAGTACGGGCCGTATAGGCCAGTACGGGCCGTATAAGCCAGTACGGGCCGTATTGAACATTTTCAAATTTGTGTATAAGCTTGAATCGTTTCAAACGAACGCGTAACTTTCGAATTCTAATATATTTCAAGATAATTCATATCTATAACGATGTCGTTCTGGGACGGGAGTTTTTTCAACTATTCCGTGCCAGATTTGAACGAAGAGCCTCCTGTTGAGTATTTATGCGGCACGATAGATCTGAATGTTGAACCTAACGCTGATGTCGGTTTTGACAGTCAAACATCGTATGGGTTCGTGTATGACGACAGTAAACAAAGTAACCCGGAGGAGGGTTATGAAGAAAAGCCGGCGGCTTCAAACGTTAACTGGGAAACCAAAGAGGTAACTTAAATGAAACATAAATGTTGATGATTGTATATTATCTCTATCCATTTACGGTATTTATTATTGTTTTTATATGTCAGGAGTTTATGTCTGAGGAAGCGCTGGTAGGGTGGGTGAAAAGTAGAGCAATAGACAATGGTTACATTGTAGTCAAGAGAAGAACGAAGAAATCAAAGACAACAGGCAGTGTAATCAAAGTCTGGCTCATGTGTGACCGTGGTGGCGAGCACAATAGCATCGCAATCCTTAGACGGTCAGGGAGCAAGAAAATCGATTGTCCGTTTCAACCGATAGGGTTATACAACGAAGTTCATGAATCTTGGAAATTACAGGTGATTAACGACAATCACAATCACAAACCTGCTCAGAATCTAGAGGGTCATCCATATGTTAGAAGATTCACTCAGGAGGAAGAAGATCTGGTTGAGAATCTGACCGAGCGACACATGGATCCTCGTAACATACTTTCGAGCATAAAGAAACATAACCCTGCAAATGTATCCGTCCCTAGGGATGTATACAATTTACAGCAGAAGATAAAAAACAAGAAGAAATTCGGTGATACTCCGATGCAGGTATTGGAAAACGTGTTTCACAGTCAGCGGTACGTTTACTATACCCGGGAGGATCCTGAAACAAACGTTGTGGAAGACATTTTCTTCTGTCATCCAAAATCGTATTGCTGGTGGCGTGCATTTCCGCACGTACTGATGATGGACGCGACGTACAAAACGAACGAGTACGTGCTTCCATTTATTCAAATTGTTGGCGTGACTTCTACACACCAGACGTTCAGTATTGCTCACGCGTTCGTAAGCAAAGAGCGTGAGGAAAACTACGTCTGGGTCTTGGAAATGGCTAAGAGTATGTTGAATAAATGTATGGAGCCACGTGTGATCATAACATATCGAGACCTTGCTGTTATGAGTGCGTGCCGTAAGGTGTTTCCAGAAGCTGCAAAATATCTCTGCAGATGGCACATAGACGAAAATATTGCCAAACACTACAAGGCAAGCTTTTCGGACGCAGACTGGAAGAAATTCAAAGGTTGATGGGCGAATTTGTGTATCTCTCCGACAACAGAGTTATACGACTACAACTACAACCGTCTGTACGAAAGACTTATCAAAGAGAACAAAAAAAGTAAGCATCATATACCATCATTATTATCATCATATCATCATTGGTTTTTGTTTCATTTCAGGGGTTCTGGAGTATCTGACGCACACCTGGTTAAACAGTTACAGAGATAGGTTTGTAACAGCATGGACCAACAGATCGCGCAACTTTGGTCAACATACAACAAACCGGGTGGAAAGTCAGCACTTGAACCTAAAACGATTCCTCATATCAACAAACAGCACGCTTGCCTCGCTTGTCGGTTTCGTAAATGAAATCGTGCAAGCACAGGAGGTAAAAATGAAACACGATTTTGAAACGAGCTTGATTAAAACAATGGGTCATCATAAACTACCAATATTTGATAACCTTTGAGGAAAGGTGTCCCACAAAGCTCTTGATTTGTTGGTCGAGGAAAAAGACAAATTAAGAGTCATGTGCGACAAAAATATGACGTGTGGCAACCAGCTTTGGATGAGTTGTGGGTTGCCGTGCGCATGTAATATATCAAAATATTACAACACAAGTTCGTAATATTAAATGTAAATCTTAGATGTTTCACACGTAGTTACTGTTATATTAATTCTAATTATAAATTATGCAGATAAGAAGATACCACTCTCAGATATAGATATTTTTTGGACAAAACTTAACGCAGCTAACCCAACACTATTAGAAGAAGAAGAAATAGATGTTATAGGACACATGGGTTTGGTTACAGAAGAAATAAATTCCAAACCTCCTGAAATAAAAAAGAGTCTAATAAAGAAGGTCTTGGCGCAGGTATTTCCAAATAAAAGTGACAAAAAGGCGCCTTCAGTTCAAAAAGACACACGTGGTCGTCCAACTTTAAAGGCACAGAAACAAAAAGAGCAAGACGTTGTTAAAGATAATTTAGCGTCCCAAGAAAGTACATTTGAACCTTCGAGGCATAGTTCGTTTACAACTGTGACCGAGAAAAGTCAGAAACCCGCATTTCGGCGTAGTCGTTCCACATCGGTATCAAAAGCAATGCCACCATTGGACTCGCTAAGTCAAAACGAATTCCGTTTTCCACGTAACATGAAGCCAGAAGGATTAAACAATGTTTATCGCTTCGGTCATCACATCCTTCCTCTCCTTTAACCTTACGTGATAAACATACAAGATGTCCAGCCAGATGGTAACTGTGGTTTTCGTTCTGTAGCCGTGGGCTTAGGATTCGATGAAAGTCATTGGGCATTTATTCGACAACAACTCTTGCAAGAATTGGATTTCAACGCAGATCTGTACAGATATGTGTTTAACTCCTACGACCCAGGATCTTATGATGTACTACGCAACACAATAAATTGGCAACAGATTGCACCTGCTCCTGCCGAACATTGGATGTTTATGCGTCACACAGGTTTAGTAATTGCTCAAAGATTTGGCGTAATCGTTTACGTTTTCAGCAGAGGAGGTCCTCAAACCATTTTTCATTTGTGGACATCTGCTAATAGTTTGCCGCGACATAACGTCGTATCAGTAGTTCATCTTGGCGTCCATTTCGTTAATGTTACCTTACAAGGATATTATCCAATGCCAACGGTTAATCCTATTTGGAAACGTTACCGAAATGATGCCGCATCCGACTGGAAATTCGTATATCATTACAGGCTGCAAGAATATCAAAGATTTCTAGATGAAAATAAGTTAGTCGACTACATAGACGTGTAAATGTAAAAAACAAGTTCTTTCTTTAATTAAATGTAATAAAATTGATTTTTTTGTGTATATGTAAAAAAAATGTAAAGAACAGTACGGCCCGTACTATTTTATGTTAAATTCAAATGGCAGACGCCGTTTTCACTTTTTTCACTTTCACATACACCCAAACTCTCTCGTCTTGGTCTATACATCACGTCTTGGATCTTCAAACTTTCGACACCAGGTATGTGTTTTCCTTCGTAGATCATGAATATGTGTTTAGATTAGGTTTTTGATCGAAATAGGACCTGTTTAGACCAATTTTAAGTTTTCGAAATAAGATCAAGACGGGCCGTCTTGACTAGTACGGCCCGTCTTGTTCACCAAATGAAGAAGGTGACCTTTGGCCTGGTATGGCCAAGACGGGCCGTCTTGACCAGTACGGGCCGTCTTGGCCAGAGACGGCCTGGTATTGTTTGAGACGGGCAACATTGAGACGGGCCGTCTTGGTCAGAAATTTTTTTTAACATTCGCTCGTTTTTCGTTTTTTGTTTTTCAGCTTATACTTTTATTACCGAGATGGATGCCGAGATGCCACAGCAGGAGGACGTCGCCTAGCAGGGGCCTCCGTTAGATCCGGAGACACTCGCGCTATAGTAGCACGAGTGGCTGCAGTTTGAACCACAGTCAGCGGCTGCGGTGAGGTGCCGTCGGATTCTGCGGATGAGCATGGGGACGCCCCGTTGTATTGATTGGGGTGTTCTTGCAGATTGCGGGGAGGCGGTGCGTGCTAGAGCCATCCTCGGCGAGGACACGCCGTGGACTCGCTTGTTCGAGCTCGCGTTGCTGCCTTCGTACATGCTTATTACTGTGAAGTTTCTATCCACATTTAGATACCGAGCTCACCAGGCAGCAGTTGGGGAGGAGGATGACGAGGAGCTTCCTCCAGATATCGAGTTCTCCTTAGGCGGCCAGGACTTCGAGATGTCGATCGAGCGGTTCGCCGTGCACTTAGGCATCTATTACGAGCCGGAGACCGTTCGTGACGACTTCGTACATGGGTTGACGTAGGGGGAGGAGGGGTTATGAGGGCCTAGTGGGCCAGATATCATATACGCCCTTCACCGGCCACCGGGTACGGGCCACGATGATCAGAGATCCTCTGATCCGTTACATCCACCGCTGCATCGTGACGACCATTTCAGGTCACGGTCAGAGCCAGGAGTGGGTGACGACGACATATTTGTTTTATCTGCACTCACTCATTGCTGGCAGGCCGTGCAACCTGGCACGGTGTTTTGCGTTGTACGACGCCTCCTTCTACCACCGACAGGAGCGCGGTACATTGTGGGGTGGCGCCTTTGTCACCCACATCGCCCGCAGCAGAGGCATGGTTGACATGCTTGATGATCTGCTGGTGATCGAGCCTCGTAAGCTCGATCGGCGGACGATCATCAGCATGAAACTTGCCACCGACATCCCGGGTCTGGGATTGCGGTTTATTGGGCAGGACGGCCGCCCGTTTCAGCCGGCCCAGGTCATTGTATTGTCGGACCAGCAGCAGGACGGTGACCCGATGCCGGAGCCCGAGCCGATTCGGGAGGAGCCTGTCCAGTCACCGACACGCGAGGAGTAGCCTCCGCAGCATCCACCGCACGTTTACCGTGTGGTGCGCCTGACCGAGCCACTCGAGGCGTTGTTGCACCAGATTGCCGCCCGGTGCGACGAGACGGCTCAGCGGATGGCACGCGTCGAAAATAGTAATGTTTGAATTGGCTAGTTGAACACCTGTGTAGATCCCATCTACCAAGTGAGGTTTGTCAAACCCAATAGATCTATCTTCAACTACCACGCTTTGCACTACAGCTAACTAATCGATTCGAAATGTAAGGTCTTTTAGTGTTATGTTCGCACTTATAGTAAACAGCTAACTCATGCAAGTGATATGTATTCAAAAGCGTTTTTTGCACATGTTTTCTCCCCCAAAACAGTAAAAGTAAAAAAAGGGGCCGTGTACGCACCTTAGAATGCGAATGGAATGATCAAGTGCTTGAAAATCACGTAGATAATCTTCTACAAATAATCTGTGTATTTACGATAATGTATCGTTATTTGAAATGTCAAATCGTGTTTGTAATTACATACATGTCAACACACGTATATTAAGTTATATGAAACGTACATACGAGAGCATGCACGAATTATCTTCGTTTATTTAAATCTTATAAACATATACGATTTCATTTCTCGGCACGTAATTATACGCGACTAGATTTTTTTGTTCAAAATATAAATTTTATTATTTTATTTTGATCGGGATTCCATTACAGTTCCAACGCAACTGGAATGGGTTAAAACGGAGTTGAAATGAGAGAATTATGATAAAAACACTAAAAATGGTTTAAATTCCAAAAGCTGTCAAGGGCAAGGGTCGAACCCTTGACCTTTCAAACCAAACACACGTACACTACCACTGCTCTGCTTCAGATTTTTGTTAACAGATTGCTGTTTAAATGGTTTTAACCACAATAAGTCGGGTTCCCCTTTGTTAACCCTTAACCGAACTATGTGAATCCAATTGATCCCCGATTTGACCGAGTTCGATCCCACCAGTATAGGGCTTTTGTTCTTGATGTTCAGGCTCACCTATGGGATGCTTTAATTCACCCAATTGTTTGGTTAATTACCTCAATTCAGCCCCGATCAAGGTCGGGTTCAAACAACCCAATCTCCAATTCAATTGAGCCAAATTCGACTCTATCAATCCCCAAATTCTTAGGGCTTTTATCCCTATGTTAAACCGAAACTATCTGTTTAATTTAATTAGATTTTGAATGTTTTTTGTTTAAGAAACCCCAAAACGTTTTTATCTCAAAACCCTAGAATTAGAACTCGTTTAATTCGTTATTGTTTCATGAAATTGGCATATGGGTTTTGTTAATCGGTAGATTCTGAAACTTGTAGCATAGTTTAATTTGATTTTTAATTTTGTTTGTACCGAAATCCCCAAATCGTTCATGATGATGAACCATAGACTTAGGATTCATAAAATTAGACATTTGTACACGAACTAAGCATAGGGCTATGCTTAGTCGGCCCATTTAGGTTGTGTAGGATTAGGTTTTTACCTGGTTTGATGTTAAATTGATGAAGATCGACTTTTAGCTTGGGTTTCGGCCGCTCACGATCCAATTCTTCGATCCAGATGTTCTTGGTTCCAATTTTCGTGTGAAGAGTATCCTAAGGTGCGGACTAAAGTCTCTGTAAAATCAATTTGGTGACTTATGATCGAATTATGGGAATTTCATAGCCTTTAGTAACGGTTTAGAGTTATTAGGTTGTTAATTGCTTTAATTTTGATCATTATGATATCATTAACTGATGATAACCATTGTTAATCATCAAGGTGAGTTATTTAGGTGATTAATTTAGTTCATAACTAATTACTAATATGGAATTCGACTTTCAATTTGGTAAACAACTCAAATTTTGACTTTAATAGTCAAAATTGAACATTTTATATGATTTTAACATTAATTCTCATAATTTATATGTTTGTAACTTGTTTTTGTTCAAGTTTAATCCTTCTAGTTTGATTTCATATAATTTCATGTATTTTCCGTTAACTTTCGGGTTAACGGAGTTAATCCGGAATGCCGGATTGTCACATCATCCCCTTGTTGAAGGAGTTTTCGTCTCGAAAATTTGTTAAACGTTAGAAGTAGTTAGTACACTACTTGTGAGTTCAGAGCACTGTTGCAAAAGTCGGCCTCCAAGGCCGAGTACTCGCCGAGTACTCGCTCCAAGGGGTTGTCCCGAGGCCGAGTACTTTCTGAATTTTACCGAGTACTCCCGACTAGGGCCGAGTACTCCCCGATTACTCGCTCCAAGGAGCTATTCCGACCTGGGAGCGCCTAGCGATTTTTGCAACCTTGGTTCAGAGTGTGCGTTTTAGTGCGATACTTGATCATTCTGTGTATGTTAGTGCGATACTTGATCATTCTGTGTAATTGTGTGTACTTACACACAAAGTCCAATGTTTGCAACATCACACTTAAGTGTGATCGTTCTATGTTCAATGTTTGGCAACATCACCACTACGTGTGAATGTTCCATGTAACTGTTTGCATACACACCAGTTAGTGCACCTTAACCGTGAATGTTCATGTTTAATCATACTGTACTATGTAACCTTGCACATAGTGAATGTTTGCAACTAATCATCTTTGTAGTACCATGTAATGTAACACATTAAATGTAGCACATAAAATGTAGTTTAATGTTTGCAACTAATCATGTTTGTAGTACCATGTAATGTAACCCATTAAATGTAGCACATATAATGTAATGTAGCACATTGATTGTAACTAATCATGCTTGAAAGTGTTTGAATTGTACAATGTTTGTGTTCAGCACAATTGTTTGTAACAAAACCAATTGTATAAAATGTTTGTGTTTGTGCTTACCGTTTGAAATCTGAAGTGTTGGAGTGTGAAGTATCACATCATCCCCTTGTTGAAGGAAATTTCGTCCCGAAATTTAACGTACCTTCTCAGTATTTACAGTTGTTGTTTTGAACAAATGGGGATACTTCTTCATCATTTGATCTTCCCTTTCCCATGTGAATTCAGGTCCATGTCTTGAATTCCAACGGACCTTGACTATTGGAATTTTGCTATGTTTGAGTTGTTTGACCTCTCGGTCCATGATTTCAACTGGTTCTTCGATGAACCGTAACTGTTCGTCCACTTGTATCTCTTCAAGTGGCACTATCAATGTCTCATCAGAAAGACATTTTTTAAGTTCGAAACGTGAAAGACATCATGAACTCCGCTGAGTTCATCCGGTAATTTAAGTTGATACGCTACCGGACCAATCCTTTTCAGGATCTCAATTGTTTGTATAGGTTTAGGTGGGAATCCCGAGGCATTTTCTCTCTAGACGTATTGAGGCACTTGTACTCGAACTTTCAGTATATATACAAAGATTACATTTTTCTACTTGCTTTCTTGATTCTAGCTTGGATTCCGCACTAGTTAGAGTCTATTGATGATGATTCAGAAGATAAAGTTTAGTTCTTGATCCGGTTTGAGATCTACAAGTGGTATCAGAGCCTGAGTGCTCTTTTCATCGTCAAGGTAACAACTTTCTTAAGCAAGATTAGTAATTTATCAGTCTATTCTACTCCATCTAGCTACTGTGTAAATTTGGGACTCCAGATCTTAAGAAATATTTTTTATAAATTTTCTTAAGTATTTCGAGTTCAAAATTTTCGAGTTCAGCTATTTTGAGTACAGGTTTAGTATTCGAAGGTTTGCCACAGAAGAGTTTCGAGTTCAGGTTCTTCGATTACACCTTTGTTCGACTACAGCCTGTTTCGAGTACACAGCAGAGTTTCGAATACAGAGGGGTTTCAAGTATAAAGTCATTTTCGAATACAAGGGGATTTCGAATACAAGGGACTTCAACTACACTAAGAATTCGGCCCAATTTATACTCTTGGCCCGCTAGAAATTGTTTCGGCCCAAATCATATTGAAACGGCCCACACTTGTACCTTTAAAGTCCAATTTGAGTAATTGGGCCATATTATATAGTTTAGCCTAATATGAAGCCCACAAGGTTTAAACTTTAATGAGCAACAAGGTAGAATTACTATATGTAAAGTTTTATAATCATTAAGTTAAAAACCTAAGTGTTGGACTTGAAACTTATTTATTTTGATAAAGATTCGAATAATACTTGAAGAATTTAACAAGAAGTTAGAATAGTTTAAACCTAGTGGGGGGTTTCAGTGTTCTTCTTGATTCATCCATGGTTATGACAAGTGACTAGAACGATTGGGTTCTTCTAGTTGACTTTGTGTTAACTTGAAGGTTCCTCTATCAAAACATGTCACGAGTCATATTTAGGATCATTATGGATGGATGCTGAACTCCTTAGGGTTTTCAGCTGTCTATAATGGTGCCTATTAAACTTAATACTTATACGTTGTGGAATCAGTAGTGGGGAGTGAAACGCTTAATTATCATTAATAAGAATATGTTAAGCAGCCCGGTATGTGGTGGGACGGTGGCTGGGGCTTGTCCCCTACATATGCCCTATATATAAGCATACTTGGTTGGATAGCATAGGTGGTTGTTAGTGAGGTTAAGGTTGTCATTTCGGTGGAAACAAATTAAACATGGGAAGGGAAAATAAATGCTAAGAATCTTATGTTATGGAATCAAAGTAGTGGAATGAAATGCTTAATTATCATTAACAACAATATGTTAAGCAGCCCGGTATGTGGTGGAACGGTGGCTGGGGCTTGTCCCCTGCATATGCCCTATATATAAGCATACCTGGTTGGATATCATAGGTGGTTGTTAGTGAGGTTAAGGTTGTCATTCAGGGAATCAAGGTAAACAATTACAGGGTAATCGAATTCAAAGAATCAAACGTTATGGAACCAAACATGTAGGATGAAACGCTTAATTATCATCAGGAACAATATATCATGTGTTTTGGTATGTGGTGGGACGGTGGCTGGGGCTTGTCCCCTACATATGCCCTATATATAAGCATACTGAAACAGATGGTATAGGTGGTTAATGGTGAGGTTAAGGTTGTCATTCAAAGGACTTTTCAAACAATTTTTACATAAAAACTACATGAACTCACCAACCATTGTGTTGACTTTGTTTTTCTTACATGCTTTCTCAGGTGACGCACAGGATTAAGCTAAGATTCAGGATTGCATAGTAGGATGACCAGACATAGATCCTAGTTGACTTTTGAAGAAGCACATCTTTTGAGATTAATACAAATATCTGTTGATATCATTTACATATACAAGATAGATATATCTGATTCTTTTGGATATGTTTACTTAGTTAAATTACTAAACATTGACATTTGTAATTTAACTTTGTAATCCAAGTTTATATGTTATTGTGCTTAATTATTCTTAACATTGATGCTATGTAAACAATCTGATCATCACGATTATCACCTACGATATCACGCCCCGGGAACCTTCCGCCCGACGGGGACTCGACCCAACCCCGCCGGCTCAGGGTGTGACAGATTGGTATCAGAGCTCAAGGTTATAGAGAATAATAGGTCATTACATAAACGGTTTGGCCTAGACTATAACTTAGGGACCCTCATATAGAGAACTTAAGACTTAAGCTTGCATTATGTTTTCTGCATTCGATCACTGCACTAACCAAATTCTTTTGGTTATGATCAGAATGCCGCCTAGAAAACAACCGACTCCAATGCCTACTACACAGACATCTGCACGGCACTCTTCTACACCATCACCTGCAGATTCACCACCGCCACCTCCTCCTCCTCCACATAGTCCTCCTCCAAATCCGACTGCAACTATAGCTCTGGATCCTGCTACTGTTGCCTTGGCAACATTACTGAGCAGCCAATTAACTAATCAGATGAAGGATATCATCCCGGAGATGATCAACAGAATTAGAGGCCACGATCACAACTCCGGGCGTACTACGGGAGAAACTAGTGGAAACACCGGCGCTAAATCAGACTGTTTGTACAAATCATTCGTAGGATGCAAACCGCCAAGTTTTAGCGGTGTTGAAGGAGCCGTTGGACTGATCCAATGGCTAGAGAAGATGGAAAATACATTGGACATAAGTGGTTGTCCGGAACGACATAAGGTTCGCTACGCTGCTGGATCATTCAGTAAGCGTGCCCTAACCTGGTGGAACTCCCAGATACACGCTCGAGGTAGAGATGAAGCACAAGAGATGTCATGGGCAGATTTCAAAACTCTGTTGAGGAATGAATTCTGTCCCAAGCATGAACTACAGAAGCTGGAAGTTGAACTATCAAACCATGTGATGAAAGGAGCGGATCACATGGCCTTCACTATTCGCTATCACGAATTGCTAGCATTGGTGCCTGAGATGGTGCCAACTTTGGAAAAGCGGATTGACAGGTATGTAGGAGGATTACCATCCTGCATTCAGGGCATTGTACTTGCTGCAAACCCTGCGACTTTAGAATCTGCCATTTCCTTATCAGCTAAACTTACTGACGTGATTGTGAAGTCAGGAGAATTGAAAGATGATTCAGGCAAGACTAAAGAGAAACAACCGAAGAAGAAGCAAAAGGGCATCCAACAATACGAAATGCCCACACCACTCAATCAAGTTGCTGCAGTACCTACTAAATCTGCACGTGAACCTTACACTGGTGTACATCCTCAATGTGCACAATGTCAGTTTCATCATGCTGCCAACATGTCAGGTAGGCAGTGTACCAACTGTGGTCGAAAAGGCCATATGGCTCAACACTGTCGAACTTTACCGGCACCGGCTATGAACAATGCTGCTATGGCAATACCACCACACAACCCTGAAAACTACAATAACAACCATCGGGGATGCTTTAACTGTGGAGAACTAGGTCATTTCTATAGTAATTGCCCAAAGAGGGCACAACCAGGAGATCAAGTACCAAGGGGAAGAGCTTTCATGATAGGAGCTCCTGTTGCACGCCAAGACCCAGAAACGGGTACTGGTATGTGACATCCTTTCACTCATAAGACTTCATTTTATTTTAAGACTGGTATGAATAAGGAACTTATCTTATTCCTATTAAGTATAACCACACACTTATTCCATGAGAACTTAGGAACTCTTTTATTGCGTAGAAACAATGAAAGAGTGCCTAGTTGATACACATAACATACGAAGGAGACCATAGCTAACACTAAAATTGTGTAACAATTGATGCTCAAGGCATCAGTTAGTTTTGAGCAATAAGGTGTTAGAGTCATACAAAGGATTAGCAATACATAACAGTAAGACAACTATAAGCAATAGGACTAGCAACACTTTGAGATCATACATAAGAATTCCAACCACGACCCAGAGGTTATTTGGGAACGTAGGGAATTTACACTAAACAAAGTTTTCTCGCTTGTTGTAAAGGAAGATGTCACCGATAATGACTTTTAAATTTCGGGACGAAATTTCTTTAACAAGGGGAGACTGTAACATCTGTGCCGGAATCGTTACCGGAACAGTAATCTGTACAGTAACTTGTACAGTAACTCAGGTGCAAACTAGGAGAAATACTTAGAAGCTATTAATATTCGATGCTAAACATAAACTATTACACTATGTTTCTGAAATTCTGATTTAAACCTCATGGTTTAAACAGTCAGAAACACATCAGACGATCATGAACAGATGCATACATGCTTGATTTGTATTATTAGGTTTAAACTTATGTGAGGTTAAACAAAACAAAACCTTAACAGTTGTCGTTTCAGAATGCTAAACCGATGTGTTATTCGTATAGGTGAGGATCTGTACGAATGATTCTGATAGTTTAACGTTCTAAAATAATGACTTAACAGTAGAAAACAAGAATCAGAAAGCCAAACCATCGACGTGTTCGTTCGAATGACGATTCGAACGAATACGCGCGATGGCGACGCGTTCTGACAAAACGAATAACGATACGAACGATCATAAATTTAAGGAAATAAAGTATTTCCTATTTTACAATTTTGAAACTCATCATAAAATAAATTAAATTAAACTATTTTATTAAATCGCGAACGAATTAGCGAAACGCGTACAATTAATTTAATTCGAAAAATAATTAAAGGCAACTATATTTAAAACAATGAAATAAATAATATCTAAGTAGTTTGAAATAATTCTTTTTATTTAAATTATGATTTACGAGCGTAACGACCCGAATACGCGACGAAGACGCGAACCGAGCAACTGAAACGAACCCGGATACCCGTGGGAGTATATAAACACCAAATGCTTCACTTATTTCATTTTTATACACTTTTTCTCTCACTATTTCTCTCAACCCGTCACCATTATTTCCCTCAAGATCCCAATTTCAAACCACGAGATCTCCCTCAATTCTTGACGAAATAGCGTGATTCTTGCGCCTAAATGACCACCTTGAAGCCCTCTACAAGGAAGTACAACTGATCGGAGAGTTTGGCCGACTGATTTCGAGGTCTGAAGTGATAAAGTCGTTGAAAAATAGGGTTTTATGCTTAAATCCGAATACCTACTCAAAAACCGGTTCTAGGTCACCATCTTCGAATCCCTCACCATCCTAAACCTCATGTCGTATATTTACGGTCTTGGAAACCACCTGGAACTCCTTGGCAGGACGAAGAAGATGAGAGAATTAGTTGCAGGTTCATGGGCTGCATCTGGCCGAACCCTTGGTTCGTGGGTGATGGGACCAAACCTTGTGTGCTGGAGTATTAGCCGAACCATGCATGGGTGCCGAACCCCATGCACACCGAACCTGTGATAACCCAGCCGAACCCTCCTTAGAACGAACCTACATTCATATCAGCAACGAACCTTCAGACCTTTGGCGAACCTAGCCTCAAGCACCGAACCATGCAGCAGTCACGAACCCTAGCCCTATTGGCGAACCCTAATGTTCCCGAACCCTCAAGCCAAGCCGAACCCTAGACATGTCTACGAACCCTTGAGGTGGGACGAACCATAGGTAGTTAACCGGACCATTCATGCAGCGAACTATCCTTACGAACCCACATGGTGTCACCGAATCTTTCATGCAGAATAATAGCCGAACCTTTGATCCCTACCAAGAACGAACCTTGTGACTATGGACCATCACCGAACCTAACCTTTGAACTAAAGGGTTCGCTGCCCTAGTCGGCTACTATAGTGTTCTTGGCCCACTTGAGGTGAAACAAGGCCCAACCTTATTTCCTAGATTCTATTTGATTTCGGCCCAAACCCAATAGTCCGACCCAAGCGTGATACTCGGTTCAACCCAATGTACTCGGCCCACACCCATAAAGAGCCCAAACTTAGGATGAACTAGGCCCATGTTATCCTAATAGGTTCACCAATTGTGCTTCACAATTGAATCCATTCGGCCCAATTTATACTCTTGGCCCGCTAGAAATTGTTTCGGCCCAAATCATATTGAAACGGCCCACACTTATACCTTTAAAGTCCAATTTGAGTAATTGGGCCATATTATGTAGTTTAGCCTAATATGAAGCCCACAAGGTTTAAACTTTAATGAGCAACAAGGTAGAATTACTATATGTAAAGTTTTATAATCATTAAGTTAAAAACCTAAGTGTTGGACTTGAAACTTATTTATTTTGATAAAGATTCGAATAATACTTGAAGAATTTAACAAGAAGTTAGAATAGTTTAAACCTAGTGGGGGATTTCTATCAAGGCAATAGCTACACAATTGAGAGTCGAACAAATGATCGAAACTCATAGTGTTAGCTAACCTTAGGGCTAACACTAACGACTTACACGCACAACAAACTCTTGTAAACATATACTTATAAGCTACAACATCATGAAATCAATACAGGATCGTGATCAATACAACAAAGGGCAAACAAAGAGCGAACGTAGTCTTGTTTTACATAGTTAAACAATACGGACACAAGGTGAGTTCATTTGTCCCTTTTCAAACTTATTTGTTTTACTTCGGGACTGAGAAGCATGTTAAACAATTATTGAAACGTTTTTTAAATGCTTTTACACATAATTACAAAGTTTATACTAATGCTTGCATGAAATTGAAATGCTTGGGTGGGAAACCAAAGACTAAGGTTATAGTGTAAATAGCTAATGCTATTTATCTTATACTTATTTACATTATACAAACACCTTGTGATCAAAATGGAAAACTAGTACTCTTTGAGAAGCCTTAAACATGATACTTATACTATAAACGAGAAGTTTAAACTATATACTTGAGGCTTACAATATAGATTTGAAGCCTAAACCTTACGCTAAATGTTCATGATATAAACTTAACACTTAAACTTTGAGCAAAATATTTATGTTATGAGCTATGTGCTTAAACTATACAATGGGGGTTTAACTTATAAACTCTATGTTTAACTACATACAACATCTCAAGGCTTTGGAAATACTTAAATTAAACACTAATGCTTTATACAATTATTTCAGGAAGCTAAATGTTCTACACCTTTAGTAAAGTATTGAATTACTTTACACTTCCAACGATTTGCTTAAACTTAACTTAAAACATATATGCTTAGAAATACTTATATACGTGAGATGCTTGAAACTCTTAGATGCTTAGTACACTTGAAATACTTGAAAAACGTGAATACTTGTTATACTTAGAATACTTGAAACACGTGAATGCTTGATATTTTGGGAATACTTGAATACTTGAATGCGTGATATACTTGGGATACGTGAACATTTGAATGCTTGAAACATTTGGATGCTTGAAACACTTGAATACTTGAAACATTGGATGCTTAAACAAAAGACTGATTGACCGCCGCGTGTTGACCTGTGTGTCAACCCCTACTAGTCATCAGTGAAACTATGTGAATGCTTGAGACTTGTATGCATAAACTTTTGGACTTTGTAAGACAGACTGTTGGCCGCCGCGTGTTGACCTGTGTGTCAACCCCTACTAGTCATCAGTGTTCTTCTTTGTCAGAGTCATGTAAGACAGACTGATTGGCCGCCGCGTGTTGACCTGTGTGTCAACCCCTACTTGTCATTCAGTGTTCTTCTTGATTCATCCATGGTTATGACAAGTGACTAGAACTATTGGGTTCTTCTAGTTGACTTTGTGTTAACTTGAAGGTTCCTCTATCAAAACATGTCACGAGTCATATTTAGGATCATTATGGATGGATGCTGAACTCCTTAGGGTTTTCAGCTGTTTATAATGGTGCCTATTAAACTTAATACTTATACATTGTGGAATCAGTAGTGGGGAGTGAAACGCTTAATTATCATTAATAAGAATATGTTAAGCATCCCGGTATGTGGTGGGATGGTGGCTGGGGCTTGTCCCCTACATATGCCCTATATATAAGCATACTTGGTTGGATAACATAGGTGGTTGTTAGTGAGGTTAAGGTTGTCATTTCGGGGGAAACAAATTAAACATGGGAAGGGAAAACAAATGCTAAGAATCATATGTTATGGAATCAAAGTTGTGGAATGAAATGCTTAATTATCATTAACAACAATATGTTAAGCAGCCCGGTATGTGGTGGGACGGTGGCTGGGGCTTGTCCCCTACATATGCCCTATGTATAAGCATACCTGGTTGGATATCATAGGTGGTTGTTAGTGAGGTTAAGGTTGTCATTCAAGGAATCAAGGTAAACAATTACAGGGTAATCGAATTCAAAGAATCAAACGTTATGGAACCAAACATGTAGGTTGAAACGCTTAATTATCATCAGGAACAATATATCATGTGGTTTAGTATGTGGTGGGACGGTGGCTGGGGCTTGTCCCCTACATATGCCCTATATATAAGCATACTAAAACAGATGGTATAGGTGGTTAATGTTGAGGTTAAAAATTGTCATTCAAAGGACTTTTCAAACTATTTTTACATAAAAACTACATGAACTCACCAACCATTGTGTTGACTTTGTTTTTCTTACATGCTTTCTCAGGTGATGCACAAGATTAAGCTAAGATTCAGGATTGCATACTAGGATGACCAGACATAGATCCTAGTTGACTTTTGAAGAAGCACATCTTTTGAGATTAATACAAATATCTCTTGATATCATTTACAGATACAAGATAGATATATCTGATTCTTTTGGATAGGTTTACTTAGTTAAATTACTAAACATTGACATTTGTAATTTAACTTTGTATTCCTAGTTTATATGTTATTGTGCTTAATTATTCTTAACATTGATGCTATGTAAACGATCTGATCATCACGATTATCACCCACGATATCACGCCCTGGGAACCTTCCGCCCGACGGGGACTCGATCCAACCCCGCCGGCTCGGGGTGTGACATGAATACTATAAGAGACCAAGAGATTTTTGCACAATGCCAAAGGTTGATATTCGAAGCATCAGCAAAGCTATGTTTTTCAATCCTTCCAAGGACTCACAGGCTGACCTGTTTGCCAAGTTTATTAAAGACCAATGTGAGAAGGACTTTCTTTTAATGCGCACCGCCAAGGGAAGGCGTTTTGTTTCGACCTGTATTATCGATCCAAAGACAAAAAAGCCTTGGGTATACTACAAGTATCCTCCACCTCATGTTGAGATAGCAGTGCCAGTTTCCCCTAGAGTTCCTGACAATTCTTTGGCTAACTTCTTGTCTTGGTACTTTGATGATCTAAAACTTGCTGCAGTCATCATCAAGAACAAGGATGATGTTGATGATATCGATATGATTCTTGACCCGATGGATCTATTGAAGTATGGAAAGGAAGACATGATGAAGCTCCACCAATCTCCAATACGAGTTTATTCTGGATCCGATGAGGATGCTAAGCCATTTACCTGCATGGTTGCATTTGCTATAGAGCTGAAGCTATATGTTGGAGCTGGACCACACAAGGTCACTCTTCCTATTGGATGACTTCGCTAGTCTAGTGGGAGTTTGTAGAGCCCACTACACGTTGAAGACTGACAAAGTCAACCTGGGAAGAGTTGAAGTTCAGATTTTTGTTTGATTTTCGTGTACATGAGGTTCGAGTACTTGATGTATTCGCGTACTTGAAATAGTTTGCATTAGATTTAGAGTACACCTAGACCTAGTATAAATAGACGTATTTTGTACAGGTTTAGATGGGAATCCCGAGGCATTTGCTCTCTAGACATATTGAGGCACTTGTACTCGAACTTTCAGTATTTTTACAAAGATTACATTTTTCTACTTGCTTTCTTGATTCTAGCTTGGATTCCGCACTAGTTAGAGTCTTTTGATGATGATTCAGAAGATAAAGTTTAGTTCTTGATCCGGTTTGAGACCTACAGGGAACATATCTACGAGTCCTGATCGTCGTTGTGCAGTCAAAACTCCGTCTGATTAGGTAATGGTTAGTTTTAACCTTCTATTTTGATAATGATTGATTAGATCTTGAACGTAATGATATAGTTAGGGTTGTTGATTATTGCCTAGATGATGGCTAGGATTGATTATAAACGAAGAACACGATGTGTTAACGGGTAAATCCTTGTTTTGATCCGTTATAATGCCCGATTTGCATGAAATCATACCCATGATTATAATGGTTTAAGCCATTTGATTATGACAATGTAGGTGATTAGTTTGGTTAATCTTTGAAATGCAAGGTTAAATCCATGTGTTTCAAACTAATCACAATCATTAGCATACTCACTGGAACGACTATCTGATGTTTATGATAACAGTCAGATTAGTATGTTAAACATGGTTATTAAACGTATTCTAATGCTACATTGTGATATTTCATGATATTTGGGTAATCAATAACAAGGATTGATTATTCCTATGCCATTAATCTGTTTAGAAATTGTTTCAGCATCATAATCAGCAACATTAACTATTTGGTTAATCTGAGATTATTCAGATTGATCAAGTGTGTCATCAACCTTGTATTAGGAACCTGAATCAGTATAGGTTCCTACATTATCATACATTGTATGATATAACATTAAATTAACTAAATAAATATTTACCATCAGTTTGATGACTGCTATGATAATGTCTTTGACATTGGACGTTCAGAAAGATCTAATCAGTAAGTTAAAACCTAAATAACTCATTAAACATAATTAAATGTAGAATCACTCTATTACTATCAGTTGTGTGACATTCTGCTACTTATAAGTTTTCAGGTGAGTTTCGTACAACCCCTTTTCTTTTTAATCTTTTATAAACATCAGGGTCTTACTGTGAAACTTTTCTTGAACATATGATATGTATCACTGTTATCTCCGTGATTTCATGTGATCGTTGAGAACTTGTGGATTTCATGGGATTTTGCATGTAGAACAGAACACTATCACGGAACTTAAAAGTCCTCATTATCGAACTGTATCTAGTGAACCCATGTGGGGCTGAACAGAAAACAATGATAGTACTATTGCTTGACAACCCAATTGCCGAGAGCTTGCAACTCCCCTTGGTGTAAATGTTTGTTATCTGTTTCCAGAACTTCTTAATGTAGTGATAGACATTAAGACAATGAGGCACCAAGATATTTACCGACGGGTAGTATCTTTATTGAACTAAACAAAACAGTCCAAAAGGAACTAGATACGGGTCCCATGGTTATCTTGAACTGAACATTGTGAGAACTTGTATTGCTTATCATATGTTGAACATGAACTTTACAAACTCACCAGCTTTGTGCTGACGTTTTTAAACTTAAACCTTTTGCAGCGAGACAGTGACAACTGACGAGGATGCACTTTTAACTCTTGTAATTATAATAATCAGATAATGTAATAAACTTTGTTTATATAAGGTAATGTTGTTGGTATTTACGAGATCCTTGTAATATATTTACTTTAAGTTATTCTGTGTGCTATGATATCGGATCAAGTAAGTCACACCTCATCTCTGAGATATCACCACTATGCTTCCGCAATCTTATCAGCGACATCATCAATAGGTGACGAGAGGTGGGGGTGTGACAATATACGAGCTATAAATTGGTACAGATAATAGCAAATGGCCAACCTAGAAGCAATAGTACCAAGGGTACTAGAATATGTGTAATTTGGATGGTAAATAAAATCAAATAGAATAAACAATAGTAAACTTTGACTCAATTCTCATATGTGATGGCTACCTTTGAGAGCTAAACAAACTCTCATAATGTAATTCTTGAACTCGTCCAAAGATACTTGGCGACAACAAATAAAGATAAGGTTTAATTCCTTTATTACAAACTACATAATCAACATAATAAAAAGAACATGTATTTACCTAAAGTAATCTGATTCATTTTTTAAGGTGTATTAGATAGAAATGTTAAGGAACTTTGCCTAGAAGAAAATATTATCCACATATACTGTAACAAAAATAATATATTTTATCCACATAATGAGCAAATATATGTTAATACCAAAATAATTAAAGCTTATACTAATATAAAAAATAATGAAGAAATAATAAGTATACATCCACCACATAAAAATATAACAATAGTTAAAAATAATGAAGAATATATCGCCACACCATTAGCAAAAAACTAATGAAGACATAAATAAAGCTTTCCAACACAATTATTTTTCAAAATAATTATACAAACAAAAAACTAAATATCGTATTTTGATGTTGGTAAAGACCCGCCCCTTTTATATGAGAACAATTAGAAAGAATAGAAATTAATAATGTTTTTTCAAGTCAAGCATGTAAATCAAAATCTATAATAGAAAGTCCAATATTTAAACCCTTCAATATAGATACTCTAATAAATTTATATAATACAAATAAATTACCAGAAAAAATAGAGGCAAAATTATCTAAACTAAATATAAATAATATAATGAAGAAGAATATGCTGATAGCTATTCAGAAATAGAAGAACCATTTAATGATACTAAAAACAAATTAAAAGGAAATACTTTTAATAATTATAACACTTATACTTCAAAACCATAAACAAGAAATTGATACTCTAAATCAACACATCTAGATTTACAATTTGAAGAAATACATAGTTTGGTACAAACAAAGTATGATGGATCTTCTTTATATGAATGGAGTATATAGGGAAAAACTAAATACCAAATTATTGGTCTGATACAAGAAAGGACAATGGATGATAATGCCTATCAATCACACGGAAATTCTGAACTACAAATTTTAAAAATGATTGTCTTTGGTTTCCCTTGTATCCTTTGAGTATGGTGGGATCATTATATTATAGAAGAAGATAAACAAACAATCTTGAATGCTATAAAGACTGTAATAAAAAATATTATAATGTACAAATTCCTACTCAAGAAACATATATAAATTGTGACACCCGGCAATTTCAGGTAAATTGCAACTCTTACTTTCTTTACATTTCACATTCATACTTGTTGCATTTCATTTAATTATGTTTAATTAGATGAGTTGAACACAAACGACTACGAAACGATAGTTCGAGGAACTATCGAATCGTACATTGCACATTGGTTTTGGAAACCAATTGTGGCAAACACAACACTAACACAAAACAATGATTCGGGGAATTATTGAATTGTGCATTACACGTTGATTAGGATTAATCAAGCGTGCAAACACTTCGTTAGTTACGAACACAAACTATCAAAGATAATTCGAGGAATTATCGAAACACACACGAATCTCACGAACGTTGGTGATCAACCAAACTTATGTGCTACTTTGTATTTATGTGCTTAAACAGCATTAGATGCTTTGGATATACGTTAGGAATCAAGTACGAGCGAAATCGTATCAACGAAATCGAAAAACAAGGAAAAGGACCCATCGCGGTACGCGACGGTCCCTCGGCGAAAGGCTTCGCGGTACGCGGCGCAAACCGGGAGTCGAGACTCCCGAATCCTATCGCGGTACGCGATGAAAACTTTTGATCGGCCTCCGCGGTACGCGAAGGCCATGCAGATCAAAATTTCTTTATAACCAACCCCATTCATTTTATCCGGTTCTCTTGCAACTTTCACCAACCCTCTCGATCAAAATACTCTGAGCTCGCATCCTTAACCTCTGGAATCAACATTGAAGCCATCTACTTGTATTTGTTGGTGATTTGGAGCCGTAGAAACATCAAGGAAGATCGAGGAGCTCTCAATCGACGAGGAGATCGAATCCAGCCATCGTAGCAGCCCTCCACCTTCTATTTAACTTGAAATCAGTCGTCTAAGAGCTTCTAAGGTAGTTTCTTGTGTTTATCTATAGTTAGATCGCACATGCAATGGGTGAGAACCACATGCAACTCCATGTGAACATTGTACACGATTTTGTCGGTGATTTGTTGAATAGATGTTATAGATTTCCTGATTGATAGTATTAGAACGATAGATTGAGCTTTGGTTGTATTATTGGTTGATTGGATGATGATTTGGTGAACTTGCCATAAAAGGAAACTTTTATGTGCAAATCTTGGATTTGTGATAATCTAGACATGTTAGACATGTCTAGATGTTGTTAAATGCATATTGGAGTGTTTAGAAACACATTGGGAGATTTGATTTTGTCAAAAACTCGATTTTGTGAAAACTTACTATAAATGGAAACTTTTGTAACTCTAAAAAGGGCTTTCGATGTTTTGAAAGATTTGATGAACTTTGATTGTTGAAATATGTTTAGAAATGATTTCTAAGCATATTGGAAACTTTAATTTGTGAAAACAAGCATTCAAACCGACACTTACTATTTTAGGAAACTTTATTTGGGCAAAACGGCATAAATAGTGATTTATGCGCAAACGACATGTTTTAAGGGTTTAAACATATTTTGTAAACATATTGGAAGTCATTAGTGTTGTGAAATGGGATTTCATAACCACACTTTCCTAAATTGGAAACTTTCTAAAAATGGTAACTTATGTGATTAGATTCACAGGATGCATGTTGGTGTCTTATGTGCATCAAGGCACATAAACACAACAATCGTGTCACCAACGATTCGTCGAGACAACACAAGTCAACACACACACTCGGTTGAGCACACCGACACTTGGAGTTGTATGGGATACAACACACCACAAAACACATACTTACACCTATATGGTTATAGGTGCATACTAGCAGGCGCTAGCATTCGCAGACGCGAACACATACACACCGGGACTGCTGTAACAGGTGAGTTCACGGCCCCTTTTTACATTTTCTACCTTTGGGGGAGAAAACATTGCATACAAACTACTTTTGAACAACTTACACATTTTTGGTTTCTTTTGTACATGCTAATATCGTATATGCATATGTGTGGCATTCATCTACAAAACTGATAAGTCCTCATTAAACACACCTCGAACCGTTAATAGCGCGTTGCGCTTAGCGTGGTAATTCTGAATAGTACTATTTGGGCCTGACAAGCCCCACTGTTGCGAGCCGTATGGCCACCCCGACTGGAGGTCGGAACAGTGCATAATTGACCAAACAACATTCGCCATATCTTGGATGGATATGGCGGGAGGCAGCATGTTAGCTTTGGTTGCGAACCCGCATATGATATAACACATATTGACTAGCTATCAATTGATATTGCATTGTATTGAAAAGTAGACCTGCTTACACTTACTTTAAACATTTGAATGTTTACTGCTGATTACAAACCTGTGCTCTCACCAACCTTTGTGTTGACCTTTTTCTCGCATGTTTTCTCAGGTAACTAAGGCACGCGCACAAGGAATAGGATGCTAGGCTGGAGTCGTATGCATCTATTTGAGTGTCGTAGTTTACTAAACCTTGATTATCATTTGATGTGTTGTGTAGTGTTAAACAACTTTAATCGCTTCCGCAACTATTGTTACTTAGCAGTTTGAAAACCGTTTTAAGTTAATGCTTCCGCTACCTATGAATGTTAAACTGTTTTGTTAACTTATATTTTACTTCCGCAACTCTGATTTTACAAACTGTTTTATCCAAGTTATTGGACGTATGTATGAAACCAGACATATAGGTCTCGCATGTTGTGTGACCGGAGACTGTGATCCTGACAATCTGCCGCCGCTCGCGCCCCGGAAGGGACGGGATTTCTCGGGGTGTGACAGATTGGTATCAGAGACTCCGGTTATTGCGAATTAGGTTTGCATTTAGTGAACTTAGTCTATAACCACTAGTCTCCACACAACACCTAGTGCTTAGTATTGTGATACTGGCATACATGATTGTACACACACGCTTATTACGCGCACCATAGCAAATGGAGTCATCATCGTCACCGCATGTGACTACACATGACGGTGGAAGCTGATCGCTCTACATGTTCCTTACGAGTACCTACCGCACACACTACATTAGTCGTTGGGCAAACACTAACACTTATTCTCGCTATGAAGATCATGGCTGGAAGACGTGGAGGACGCAGGAATGCGGGTGGACGTGGAAACATCAACCTGACTCAAGCTGAGTTGAACGCCCTCATCAACAAATGGGTTGAGGAGGTACTTGCTGCACGGGAAGCTGCCCGTAACCAAAACCTACTGAACCAAGGTGAAGAATCCTTTTCATATTCACCTTGCATCACAATCACTTGTTTCCAATTCAACATGTTTACCCGATACTTAACCCAACTCTACTCTTTGCATGTCTCAGGAGCAAATCCTAACCCTCCTCTCTGCACATTCAAGATGTTTCTGGATTGCAAACCCCATTCATTCAGCGGCACTGAGGGAGCCGTTGGGCTATTACGTTGGATTGAGAAGGCAGAATCAGCCTTCGCCATGAGCAACTGCAGGAACGAGGACAGGGTCAAGTTCGCTGCAGGGACATTCGAGGGAGCTGCCCTCACTTGGTGGAATGCAACGTTCAGAACCTAGGGCTTGATGCAGCCAACGCTCTACCTTGGGATAACTTTAAGCAAATGTTGAACCGCGAATACTGCCCTCGTGGTGAGGTGCAGAAACTTGAGACTGAGTTCTGGAACCACAAGATGATTGGTTCCGAGGTTGAGGCCTACACTGCCAGGTCTTACGAGCTGGCAAACCTGTGCCCGGAAATGGCAAACCCACCTTTCAAGCACATAGAGAAGTACATTGAGGGACTACCACCTCAAATTCAGGGCATGGTACTTTCTGCTGACCCCATCACCATGCAACAAACAGTGCGACTAACTCACAAGCTTACCGATTCAGCTGTCGCACAAGGACTCTTGCCACCTCGTGGTGCTGTGATCACAACTAACGACAAGGGCAAACGAAAGTGGGATGACACCCTGAACAAGACTTCCACTCTTCAACCACCACCACAGCAACGTAAGTTTGGATCAACCCAAGCTTATGCCCCACCCATCCCAACCACCCAGAACCAAGGAGGTTATGCTGGGAAACACCCTAAATGCCACAAGTGCAACTTCCACCATGCGCAGGGTCAGTGTGGCCGCTTTCAATGCCAGCGCTGTGGAAAAGGGGGACATGCAGCTAAAGACTGCAGGGGTGAACTACTTGCAAAGACCCCACAACCCCAACAACAACAACAGCTTGAAGCACCGAGGGGTTGCTTCGAATGTGGGAAACCAGGGCACTTCAAGAAGGATTGCCCGCATCTGAAAAACAACAACAACAACCAACAGAACAACAACAATGGGAACAATGGCACGAGGGGACGAGCCTTCGTGATTGGGGCCAAGGAGGCCAGAAGGGATCCCAACCTTGCAACCGGTACGTATCTCTTAAACGATAATTATGCATCTGTGTTGTTTGATACTGGAGCGGAGAAAAGCTTTATATCTAAGGATTTTAGTGAGATACTTACTATTACCCCAACACCCTTAGATGTTGAATACACAGTAGAGCTAGCTGATGGTAAATTAATTGTGACTAAGCACATTCTGAAAGAATGCACGTTAGAGCTAGCAGGCCATAAATTTAAGATTGACCTCATGCCGGTTACACTAGGCAGTTTTGATGTAGTAGTGGGCATGGATTGGTTGTCTGAAAACCAGACCGAAATCATTTGCCACGACAAGGTTGTGCGCATACCTCTCCTTGGCAGAGAAACTCTAGATATCAAGGGCGAAAGGAGTGACACTCCTCTGAACATCATCTCGTGCATGAAAGCTCACAAATGCTTACGAAAAGGATACACAGCTATTTTGGCGCTTATTACCGACAAGACTGAAGAGGAGAAGAAAATAGAAGACATCCCAGTCGTATGCGACTATCCCGACGTATTCCCTGAGGATCTACCAGGACTACCACCACCTCGACAAGTGGAGTTCCGCATAGACCTTGTGCCGGGAGCAGCACCTATTGCACGAGCACCATATCGGCTTGCGCCTTCGGAGATGTAGGAACTGTCCAATCAACTGCAAGAGTTATTGGACAAGGGTTTCATTAGACCAAGCTTCTCATCCTGGGGAGCTCCGGTCTTGTTCGTAAAGAAGAAGGATGGCACCTTCCGTATGTGCATTGACTATCGGGAATTGAACAAAGTAACAATCAAGAACCGTTACCCATTACCCCGCATTGACGATTTGTTCGATCAACTTCAAGGATCGAGTTATTATTCTAAGATCGATCTGCGATCTGGGTACCATCAGTTGAGGATTCAGGAGGAAGATATACCCAAGAATGCTTTTCGCACTCGGTATGGCCATTATGAGTTTCTGGTTATGCCGTTTGGGCTGACAAATGCACCTGCAGTATTCATGGACCTCATGAATAGATTGTGCAAATCATACCTCGACAAGTTCATCATTGTCTTCATAGATGATATTCTCATCTACTCCAAAACCCAGGAGGAACACAAAGAGCTTCTTCAATTGGCTCTTGAATTACTACGACAAGAGAAGCTGTACGCTAAACTCTCCAAATGAGACTTCTGGATTCGAGAAGTCCAATTCTTAGGTCATGTTGTGAATGAACAAGGAATACATGTTGATAAATCTAAGATAGAGGCAATCAAGAACTGGGAAGCACCAAAGACCCCAACTGAGGTGCGACAATTCCTAGGATTGGCCGGCTATTATCGACGATTTATCGAAGGATTTTCAAAGATAGCACAACCCCTTACTGCTTTAACCCATAAGGACAAGAAGTATCTCTGGACTGACAAACAGGAGGATGCATTTCAACTTCTCAAGCAGAAGCTCTGTAGTGCACCTATCCTATCACTTCCTAATGGAACGGATGATTTCGTAGTATATTGCGATGCCTCGATACAAGGACTCGGCTGTGTGCTGATGCAGCGAGAGAAGGTGATCGCATATGCTTCTCGACAACTGAAAGTCCACGAGAAGAACTACACCACCCACGATTTGGAACTTGGAGCCGTGGTATTTGCACTCAAGATCTGGAGACACTACCTGTATGGTACAAAGTGTACGATATACACTGATCATAAGAGCCTCCAGCATATATTCAAGCAGAAGGAGCTGAACATGCGACAACGTCGCTGGCTCGAGCTTCTTAACGACTATGAGTGTGCTATCAAGTATCACCCGGGGAAGGCCAATGTGGTGGCCGATGCCCTAAGCCGGAAAAACACATCGAAACCCAAGAGGGTACGAGCTTTACAGCTCACAATCCTTCCCAACCTCCCTGAACAGATACGTAATGCCCAGGTGGAGGCATTGAAACCTGAAAACTTAGCGGCTGAATCACTAAGGGGAATGGAACAACAACTTACGGAAAAAGCCGATGGCTTACTTTATTGCATGGAACGCATCTGGGTTCCACGTCACGGAAACCTACGAGACCTTGTGATGGACGAGGCTCACAAATCACGGTATTTCATTCACCCAGGATCTGATAAGATGTATCATGATCTGAAGGTACTTTACTGGTGGCCACACATGAAAGCCGACATCGCTACCTACGTGGGCAAGTGCTTGACTTGTGCCAAAGTCAAGATCGAGTACCAGAAACCCTCTGGATTACTCACACAACTCGAGATCCCCATGTGGAAATGGGAACAGATATCCATGGATTTCATCACCAAATTACCCCGTACTCCTAGTGGATGTGACACTATCTGGGTAATTGTGGACCGACTGACTAAGTCAGCACATTTCCTTGCGATAAAGGAAAACGACAAAATGGAAAAACTAGCCAGAATCTATGTCAAGGAAGTAGTCTCGCGACATGGAGTACCAATCTCCATTATTTCGGATCGAGACGCTAGATTCACTTCTAACTTCTGGAAATCATTGCAAAAGTCGCTTGGCACACGGTTGGATATGAGTACAGCATACCACCCACAAACTGATGGCCAGAGTGAACGCACAATACAAACCCTTGAAGATATGCTACGAGCGTGCGTAGTGGACTTCGGCAACAGCTGGGAAACCCACTTACCATTGGTGGAGTTCTCCTACAACAACAGTTACCATACAAGCATCAAAGCAGCGCCTTTTGAGGCACTCTATTGCAGGAAATGCCGATCACCCATCTGCTGGGCGGAAGTGGGCGACAGTCAGCTCACTGGCCCGGAACTTGTACACGAAACGACGGAGAAAATCGTGCAAATCAGAAATCGCATGGCAGCAGCTCGTGATCGTCAAAAGAGCTATGCCGACAAACGCCGAAAGCTTTTGGAATTTCAGATAGGAGACAAAGTCCTTCTAAAAGTTTCGCCATGGAAAGGCGTCATTCGTTTTGGTAAACGAGGCAAACTGAACCCACGGTATATTGGACCTTTCGAGATCCTGAAAAGGATTGGTCCAGTGGCATACCAACTCAACTTACTAGCCGAACTCGACGGAGTTCACAATGTATTTCATGTCTCGAATATGAAGAAGTGCTTATCAGATGAGACACTTATAGTTCCACTAGATGAGATCCATGTGGATGAGAAACTACGGTTCGTGGAAGAACCGGTAGAGATCATGGACCGTGAGGTCAAACAACTCAAACAGAGTAAGATTCCTATTGTTAAAGTTCGATGGAACTCGAAACGCGGACCTGAATTCACGTGGGAACGTGAGGATCAGATGATGCGCAAATATCCCCATCTCTTCAAGCAGACAACGTCGAACGCCGACAACAACAAATAAATTTCGGGACGAAATTCCTTTCAACAAGGGGATGATGTGACAACCAGAAAATTTTTGTTTCTCAAACACTCTTGTTTCTCAAACACTACCAACAACAACCAAATTTCGGGACGAAATTTCTTTCAACAAGGGGATGACGTGACACCCGGCAATTTCAGGTAAATTGCAACTCTTACTTTCTTTACATTTCACATTCATACTTGTTGCATTTCATTTAATTATGTTTAATTAGATGAGTTGAACACAAACGACTACGAAACGATAGTTCGAGGAACTATCGAATCGTACATTGCACATTGGTTTTGGAAACCAATTGTGGCAAACACAACACTAACACAAAACAATGATTCGGGGAATTATTGAATTGTGCATTACACGTTGATTAGGATTAATCAAGCGTGCAAACACTTCGTTAGTTACGAACACAAACTATCAAAGATAATTCGAGGAATTATCGAAACACACACGAATCTCACGAACGTTGGTGATCAACCAAACTTATGTGCTACTTTGTATTTATGTGCTTAAACAGCATTAGATGCTTTGGATATACGTTAGGAATCAAGTACGAGCGAAATCGTATCAACGAAATCGAAAAACAAGGAAAAGGACCCATCGCGGTACGCGACGGTCCCTCGGCGAAAGGCTACGCGGTACGCGGCGCAAACCGGGAGTCGAGACTCCCGAATCCTATCGCGGTACGCGATGAAAACTTTTGATCGGCCTCCGCGGTACGCGAAGGCCATGCAGATCAAAATTTCTTTATAACCAACCCCATTCATTTTATCCGGTTCTCTTGCAACTTTCACCAACCCTCTCGATCAAAATACTCTGAGCTCGCATCCTTAACCTCTGGAATCAACATTGAAGCCATCTACTTGTATTTGTTGGTGATTTGGAGCCGTAGAAACATCAAGGAAAATCGAGGAGCTCTCAATCGACGAGGAGATCGAATCCAGCCATCGTAGCAGCCCTCCACCTTCTGTTTAACTTGAAATCAGTCGTCTAAGAGCTTCTAAGGTAGTTTCTTGTGTTTATCTATAGTTAGATCGCACATGCAATGGGTGAGAACCCACATGCAACTCCATGTGAACATTGTACACGATTTTGTCGGTGATTTGTTGAATAGATGTTATAGATTTCCTGATTGATAGTATTAGAACGATAGATTGAGCTTTGGTTGTATTATTGGTTGATTGGATGATGATTTGGTGAACTTTCCATAAAAGGAAACTTTTATGTGCAAATCTTGGATTTGTGATAATCTAGACATGTTAGACATGTCTAGATGTTGTTAAATGCATATTGGAGTGTTTAGAAACACATTGGGAGATTTGATTTTGTCAAAAACTCGATTTTGTGAAAACTTACTATAAATGGAAACTTTTGTAAATCTAAAAAGGGCTTTCGATGTTTTGAAAGATTTGATGAACTTTGATTGTTGAAATATGTTTAGAAATGATTTCTAAGCATGTTGGAAACTTTAATTTGTGAAAACAAGCATTCAAACCGACACTTACTATTTTAGGAAACTTTATTTGGGCAAAACGGCATAAATAGTGATTTATGCGCAAAGGACATGTTTTAAGGGTTTAAACATATTTTGTAAACATATTGGAAGTCATTAGTGTTGTGAAATGGGATTTCATAACCACACTTTCCTAAATTGGAAACTTTCTAAAAATGGTAACTTATGTGATTAGATTCACAGGATGCATGTTGGTGTCTTATGTGCATCAAGGCACATAAACACAACAATCGTGTCACCAACGATTCGTCGAGACAACACAAGTCAACACACACACTCGGTTGAGCACACCGACACTTGGAGTTGTATGGGATACAACACACCACAAAACACATACTTACACCTATATGGTTATAGGTGCATACTAGCAGGTGCTAGCATTCGCAGACGCGAACACATACACACCGGGACTGCTGTAACAGGTGAGTTCACGGCCCCTTTTTACATTTTCTACCTTTGGGGGAGAAAACATTGCATACAAACTACTTTTGAACAACTTACACATTTTTGGTTTCTTTTGTACATGCTAATATCGTATATGCATATGTGTGGCATTCATCCACAAAACTGATAAGTCCTCATTAAACACACCTCGAACCGTTAATAGCGCGTTGCGCTTAGCGTGGTAATTCTGAATAGTACTATTTGGGCCTGACAAGCCCCACTGTTGCGAGCTGTATGGCCACCCCGACTGGAGGTCGGAACAGTGCATAATCGACCAAACAACATTTGCCATATCTTGGATGGATATGGCGGGAGGCAGCATGTTAGCTTCGGTTGCGAACCCGCATATGATATAACACATATTGACTAGCTATCAATTGATATTGCATTGTATTGAAAAGTAGACCTGCTTACACTTACTTTAAACATTTGAATGTTTACTGCTGATTACAAACCTGTGCTCTCACCAACCTTTGTGTTGACCTTTTTCTCGCATGTTTTCTCAGGTAACTAAGGCACGCGCACAAGGAATAGGATGTAGGCTGGAGTCGCATGCATCTATTTGAGTGTCGTAGTTTACTAAACATTGATTATCATTTGATGTGTTGTGTAATGTTAAACAACTTTAATCGCTTTCGCAACTATTGTTACTTAACAGTTTGAAAACCGTTTTAAGTTAATGCTTCCGCTACCTATGAATGTTAAACTGTTTTGTTAACTTATATTTTACTTCCGCAACTCTGATTTTACAAACTGTTTTATCCAAGTTATTGGACGTATGTATGAAACCAGACATATAGGTCTCGCATGTTGTGTGACCGGAGATTGCGATCCTGACAATCTGCCGCCGCTCGCGTCCCGGAAGGGACGGGATTTCTCGGGGTGCGACATAAATAATACATTAATATATGCTATAACTAAAAGTTTCATAGGAAATCCCACTAATTATCAATAAAGAAACTAATTAATATTATTAAAATTAACCTATAGAAAATTACAAGATTTTAGATGGTACAAAGATGTATTTATATCTAAAGTTATGACAAGAATAGTTTGTTAAGAAGCCTATCATAAAGAAAGATTTATAGTTGTATTACCAAAACTATTTGCTAAAAAGATAAGAGAAAAAATTAAGAAAGATCATAATAATATCCATATCAAGATTTAACATACGGACAAATTATAAATTATATAAATCAAGAAGGATTAACAATACGTGATGATTTAATACTAAAACAAAAAAAAAAGAATGAAAAAGGGTGGTATTCAAGGAAGAAATGAATTAGGAAATGTTTGCCAACAACATGGATTTGAATATATTATATCACCAGAAAACAAAAAGAAAATTTAATAATAATTTAAAAAAACGAAGAATTAATAGAAAAATAAATAATAATAATAACAATCAACAAAAATTTAATAAAACGAAATACACGTATAATCCAACAAAATCTCCATGTAAAAAACGAGATATTATAATTTGTTATCAATGTGAAAGACAAGGACATCTGTTTAAAGATTGTTATACTATGAAAAATATTAATAAATTAATTTTTTTTTGAAGAATTAAAAGAAAAATTAATAAAATATTAATAAACTATGATTCTAGTTCAAAAGATATGTCTGATTTTAATAGTAATGATTTGAATTATATTGATGAAACTAGTAGTAATGATTCACAAGATGTGAATGTATTGGTCCATGTGCTTGTAATATAAATGATAGTATTAATATGATAAATGAATAAACTATGATTTTATTAGAATTAGTAGAAAAAGTTGAAGATAAAGAAATGAAACAAATATATATAAATCAATTAAAAGGGAAATATAAAAAAGAACCAATATAAAATGATTCAAATATATATAATTTAGAAAATATTTTTCAAAAATTTCAAAAAATTGAAAAACCAACAACTATAAAAGAACCACAAAAAGAATTAAGATATATAAAATAGTACAACAACAATAACACGTATCCCGTGTAATCCCACTTTGTTGGGTTTGGGGGGGAGAGATGAAAACATACCTTACCCCTACCACAATGTGGTAGAGAGACTGCTTTGTGAGTGTCTCCTGGCTCAAAAGGTTTTCAAAAATTTTGAAATTCTTTTTTTTCAATATGTTATTTTTATGATCATTATGATTAATACTATAAGGATACACAAGCAAGCAACAAACGATATACATAGCGAGACGTAAAGATACATGGCAGACAAAACATGCTAGGTATAACCCACTTGGTCACAAAAAATCTGGGTAATAGAGGAACTGACGCAACCAAAACAACGCAAATCCAAAGGGACTTACAGTAGACTCCACATAAGCAAGCCAATGACACACACACACACACATTTACATTACCTAACACTAGTATCACTAACCCAAGCTATAGTTCTGTCACATATATCCTACATCTACACGAAGTCCTATCATTGATCATGTCCTCAGGTATGTGCAATTATGACAAATCCTGGAGAATCTGTTCATCCCATGTCAACCTAGGTTGGCCCCTGTATCTTTTCCCCACCACAATGATGTTCTCTATCTTCGTATAGGCGTTGTCAAGTCTCATCTCTTCAGATGTTTGAACCATCTCAATCTTCCTTCCCTTACTTTGTTTGAGATGCATGTTACTCCCAATGTCTTCCTGATGACTTCATTCCTTATTTGGTCAATCCGTGTGTGGCCCCACATCCGTCTTTACATTCTCATCTCTGTTGTCTCCAACATTCTTGCCTGAATCTTCTTTTTTGGCCAAAAATGACTTCCGTACATCATGGCCGATCTGATTGCGACCATATAGAATTTGCCTTTTAGTTTTTCTGGAAACCTTTTTTCATATAGGATGCTTGTAGTTGCTCTCCACCTGTTCCAAACTGCCTAGACACTGTAGCTACATCACAATCAATGTCTTCGTCATGCTAGATGAACGATCCCAGATATGTAAAATTTTGCTTTCTTTGGCACCTCTTGGTCTCCAATTATCACATGGTTCTCCTCGTCGATGGCACCACTAAAGTTACAGTATAGATACTTGGTTTTTTACCTACTGAAGCGCAAGCCTTTACTCTCTAAGGCAAGTTGCCACTCTTCTAGCCTCGTATTTAGATCCTCTTCGTCTTCTGCCACTAGCACGATATCATCCGCAAAAAGCATGCACCATGGAATGTCTTGCTGAATAGACCACAACAACTCTTTTAGAATAACCGCAAAAAGAAATGGGCTAAGTGTCAAACCTTGGTGTAGTCCCACCTCCAATGAAAGGAATCTGTCTCTCCCACTGGTGCTGTAACACTGGTTTTAGAACCTGCATACGTGTCTCTTATCTACTCTATATATCTCTAAGGGATACTTCTTCTCTCCCGGCTATCTGAAATCACCTGGCGTCGCCCACTATCATATGCTTTCTCCAGATCAATGAATACCATGTGTAAATCTCTCATATTCTCCCTATATCTCTCCATCAGCCTCCTTAAAATGTGTATCGCCTCTGTGGTCGACCTCCCTGGCATAAAACCTAATTGGATCTTAGTCACTTGAGTTTTTCTCCTCAATCTTATCTCAATAACTCTTTCCCAGAGTTTCATAGTATGGCTTAACAGTTTAATTCCCCTATAGTTAGTGCAACACTGTGTGTCATCCTTTTTCAAATATAAGGGAACTAAAACACTACTTCTCCAATGATCCGGCATGTTTCCTGTCTTGATTATGGTGTTGAACAAAGTTTTCATCTAGCTCACTCCTTCATCTTGTAAACATATCCATACTTCAATAGGAATATTTCCCAGTCCCACCTCTTTCGCCCTTCCCATCTTCCGAAGCGCTCTCTTCACCTCTGGTGTTTCGCCATTAGTGAGATGCTCACTACCTCCTACGTTGTCCCTGCGGCTGAATATCTAATTAAAGTATGTTTGCCATCTGTTCTCTTCTTGTTTCTTCCTCTCCCTGGCCTTTGCAATCTTGAACATAGCGTGCTCTCATTCTATGGTTTCAAGGCGTTTATACATCTCTCTGTATGCCTTGTCTTTGGCCTATGCTACAATTAAGAACATTAGAAATAGATAAAGAAATTATAGAGGAAGAAAATGAAACTAATAATATAAATATTTTAAAAGGATTAAATTATAGGAAATGGTATACTAAATAATATATAATTATTAATAATGAATTTAGAATATCATCAATTGCTCTAATAGATTGTGGAGCTAATATGAACTATATACAAGAAGGAATAATTTATACTAAATATTATGAAAAAACTTCTTTTCGATTATCAGCAGCAAGTGGATCAAGACTTCAAATAAATTATAAATTATCTAATGTTCATGTATGTAAAGAAAATTATTATTATAAAACACAATTAATATTAGTAAAAAATTTTACATCTAAAATTATTTTAGAACAATATTTATTACTCAATTATATCCATTTACCGTTAATGATAAATGTATTACTATTAACATCTTAAATGAAGAAATTATTTTTTAATTTATTCAGCTAGTAATGACTATGCAAATAAATATGTGTTGAGTTTTAAAAACAAAAGAAATTTTTAATAAATGAGATAAATAATATAAGAATAAAAAATCAATCATAAGAATACACTATTATATCATGGATAATAAATATTGAAAACAAATTTAAAGATAATGTATGTTCAGATATACCCAATGCTTTCTTGGTACGAAAAACACATATAGTAAAATTACCATATGTTAAAAATTTTAATGAGAAAAATATACCTACAAAATCTAAATCTATACATATGAATCAAGAATTAGAAGAACATTGTACGAAAGAAATAAAAGAATTATTAGATAAAAAATTAATTAGACCTTCTAAATCACCATGGTCTTGTTCAACTTTTTATGTTAATAATAGTGCTGAAATAGAACGCGGAGCTCGAAGATTAATAAAAAATTATAAACCAGTAAATGAAGTATTAGAATGGATAATATATCCCATACCAAATAAAAGAGACTTATTAAAAAAGATAGACGAAGCTAAAATATTCTCAAAATTTGATATGAAATCAAAATTTTGGCAAGTACAAATTTATGAAGAAGCTAAATATAAAACATGCTTTAATGTTTCATTTGGACACCTTGAATGGAACGTTACACCATTTGGTTTAAAGAATGCACCATCTGAATTTCAAAATATTATGAATGATATTATATTAAATGATGGAAATTTTGTTATAGTATTATATATATATATATATATATATATATATGATATTTTAATATTTTTAAACTCATTAGAACAACATTTTAAACATTTAAATATTTTTTATAATACTATGCATGAAGGTGACATAGTAGTTTCTCCTACAAAAACAAGTTTATTTCAAATGGAAATAAGATTTTAGGTCATAATATTATTCAAGGAACTATTAAACCTATTAATAGAAGCTTAAATTTCTTAAGCAATTTTCCTGATGAAAATAAAGACAAAAAGCAGTTACAATGATTTTTAGGATGTTTAAATTATATATACGATTTATTCAAAGATTTAGGTATAATTTGTAAATGATTATATGATATTCTAAATAATAATCTTGAACCATGGTCTCAAAAATATACTAAAATTATAAACATATTAAAAGTAAAATAAAACAATTGCCTTGTTTAGATATTCCAAATCTTGACGTCAAATCAATATTGAAACTCATGCTAGTGACCTAGGATTTGGAGGAATTTCAAAACTATCTTTAAAAATAATAAAGAATAATTAGTTAGATATTATTCAGAATTTTGAAACGACACTCAGAAAATTTATTTTACTATAAAAAAAGAAATTTTGAATATTGTTTTATGCTTTAAAAAATTCAAATATGATTTATATATGAAACATTTTCTATGCAGAATTGATTGTTTATCTGTCAAGTGTATTTTAAAAAAGGAAATTAAAAACTTAATTTCTATACAAATTTTTGCTAGATGGCAAGCATTATTAAGCAATTTTTTATTTTAAAATTGAATTTATAAAAGGTGAAAACAATTCTTTACCTGAACTTTTATCAAGAGAGTTTTTACAGGGAATATGAGATCAAATTCTAAGAAAAATGCTTTGCGATTATCAAGATCAACACCATTATCAAATTCTTCTCAGGCAATACCCTTACCAATTAATAATAGATTTGCTTTATTATCTTCAACTACTAAATCTAGACCTCACTATTCTTCAATTGTTCAACCCAAAACTCATATTGTTCAACCCAAAACTCCCTCTACTTCTCTAGTTCGTCCTAATTTGCCAAAATAATTCTTACAACCCCCTCATCTTCTACTCCCAAAGCTGAACCCATTCCATATTCGGTAAAACCACATTATAAAGTTATAAAAGGTTTAGAGCCATTAGAAGTAGAAAAGATTACACAATTTTTTGAATTTTATTGATTATTTGTATCCTAGAAACTGTCATTTCTATACTTATGACCAGTAGACTAGAGAATATTATCAATCCATCCTTGTTGTACAGGATCTATTGATATTCAACATATTAAGAATTCAAAAGAAACATAAAAAATTGACTATACGAAAGTAAAAAGTTAGAAAAGTGATTTCTCCAAAAGAATGTGACTCTAAACCCTATCTTCAAAAATCTCTTTCTAATTTCCACTCGTATCCCCTATGCAATTATTATAATTATCAAGAAGCTTACGAAAAATCCTTTCTGTTAAGAAATTTTAACCATTAATGGTTTTTCTATTTTGATGATCAATTATTGAACTATTATGTGCGGTGGTTTACTCAGTGGTTCAAATATATGAGGATTATTCCAAAGGCATTCGCAAAAGAGATATCTACTATCTTTGCTAAATTTACCGACTATTTGAAGCATGAAAAAACTCCTATTTTTGAATACTAGTGAGATGCCCGCATGATGTGATAGAAAACAAAACAATTAGACTACTAATTTTGGCTTGTAAAAAACTTAAACCACCTAATTTTTGTCAAATCAACTCGTTTAACTAAAAATATTATTTTGATAAAATTCACAATTTAAAATTCCAAATATGATATGACAAAAGTGTGAAGAAGTAATTTATTTGATTTGAGAGGGTTTTCTTTTATATGGATTATATGACACTTTATTTTTTAAATGTATAAATGTGGGACAAACTAAAATGTAAAAGAAAACCATTTAGTTTGTCTCTTAAAGTTTTGTTTGTTGTACTTTATGTTTTAAGAGTTCTAAAAATCTTAATTTTCAGATTTTTTGGTAAAAGACTATTGTGTCCTTCCTATATGTATTATATAGTAGTATAGATACTTTACAATTAACGAGTGTTTAGAATTCCATGGATTTCTTCATGGACATATCATTATCAAGAAGAAAAACCAATAGAGTTATCTCTTCCATTGCTATTAAGACAATATAGAAGCAAATGGTGGACAAAATTTTCAATTAATAAAGCGGATATAAAAAGCCGTTCAAGAATATTATAAGGAAATTACAAGTAAACATGGAAAATTTATAAGAGATAATGTTTCTCCATATTTGCAAGAATTGGAAGATCATGAATATATAATAAGACTACAAACTTGCTTGACTCCTGAAGAGATGCAACGTATAATAAGTGTGTAGAATGCTCTGGATCAATCACTGGAATCATATTAACAAATCAATCTATGCGGAATCTAGATAGAATCTATATGAATCAAAGAAATACAATCATTATGATAAACATCATGTTCAACACACAGTTCTTTACAATCACACAGATCTAACACATGTTCTGTCTCACTCTGGTTATGTAACTCTCTACAAAATAGACAAACCTGCAATATATACACACTTCAGCCGAACCTAGCCGAACCATTAGGTTCGCTGGACAAACCTTTACATTACATAATCCTAGGTTCGCCAAACCTATACACACCATGCCTAGGTTCGTGGGCCAAACGAACCTGGCAAAAACCTAAGTTAAATTACAATTTTGAAAGCAAACTATTACAAAATGACCTAACAAACTCCCCCTTAATAGTTGCTTCAAAATCTTCAATCTGAGTCCCACTTGATGATTGATATTTACAAATATTATCTTCAGCACGTATGATCACAGACTTTGAAATCTTCGATAATCGTTCAGCTTCAATCTTTGCATCTCTTTCATCAATTTCTTTCTGCAATGCCATTAACTCAACATACAAATAATTCACATCCTCCCAATCTCATCCATAATGAATCCCTAAAGTATAACACATCCTTGCAATAGTCTGAAATTACAATGCCATATCTTTATAACTCACCCCCTGTAACATCAGTGCCGGAAACGTAACCGGAACAGTGATCTACACAGTAACATGAACAATAAATCAGGTACAAATTTCAGTTGTTATTCATATATCATTATCATTTCATGTTTATCATAGAACTATTTTACAATCATTTCAGAAACGTAGCTCAGAACTATGGTTTAACATTCGGATACTTATCTAACGACAAAGAACCATCATGTGATTTTTAGTTAGGGTTCTATTATGTATAAACGTATGTGAGGATTTACAGAACAAAACAACAACGGATGTCGTTAAGTGAATGTTAAATTGATGGATTATTCGTATAGGTGACGATTTGTACGAATATATCTGAAAGTTTAACGTTCTGAATGATGTCTAAGAATTAGAAAACCATATTGAAAAGTGTAGTTATCGTCGTATTCTTACGGGTAACGATTCGAACGAATACGCACGACGACTGTACGATTCGATTTAAACAGTAAATTTAATATTTTCATAAATTTTAAAATAAACGGAATATATTTAGTTATTTTACTAGGAATTACCACCTAAAATATATTTACAAACTTTAGTTTTAAAACCGAGACGTTCGTTACGAAAACGAAACGAAACCGACGCTCCTACGCGAAACCGAGCGAGACCAAACATACCCGGGTATTTTGAAGCCATTAATATAGCATTTACTTGCCATAACCACCACCACCTATGCAACATCCCAAAATTTTCTAATACAAGTTACTTGAACTTACAATTGGGTAACGGATAATAAATCTTGTGGGAAAATAGACGAAAAATAACCAAGGTGGGGTGTAGAGATCGTGTACTCAAAATGAGGAGGATTTCGAGTACACCACATCTCGAGTACACCATATTTTGTGTACATGAGGGTTCGAATACAGGGACCCTACCTATAAATAGTGGGGTCTTGGGAAACGTGCTAACCCTTGGCTGAAGCAAATCTTCTCTCGAGTACACGAAGTTGGAACCAAGAAACTTCAAGAATCGAGCTTTGATCGACCAAACAAAGGAGGAAACGCACGGGAATCTACAGGAGTGATCCTTCAACTTCAAGTAAGTGTTCCAACCCAAAAAGCTAGGATTTTTATGCAAAAGTTAGGATGGTTAAACAAAAGTGAACTTATGCATAAAGCTCACACCTTTATGCATAAAGTTCGTAACTTTGAGGTTCCAATATGTTGGTAACGACCCAAGGAACCTGGAACTAGCACCCCAAAGCCTTAGTTGAATTTCTGAGATGTTTAATGACGAAGGTGATGAGTACACGAAATCATGCACAAAGGGTACTCGAAATCATACATTGTTATTTCGAGTACATGTTATTTCGAGTACATGGCATTTCGAGTACATGTTATTTCGAGTACATAGGTTAAAACGAGTACACCAGTATTTCGAGTACTGGTGATATTTTGAATACTCTAGTTCGAGTATATGACAGTTCGGGAATGTAACAGTTCTCGAATATTGGGGAGGATGGTTAGGAAGTTATGTGGACTTAGAATATATCCTAAGTCTAAGAATGGTATGTGATGATATGATGTAACTGATGTAGGTCCTTAAGGCCCTAGCTAAGGAGTTCGGCTAAGGATAACAGGAGTCTACTATCAGGTGAGTTCTAGACGCCCTATTTACACTTACTGTTTTGGGCCGGCATACATGCTTATTGTTATGTTATGTGATTATGTTATGATGATTTATGAATGATGTTATGCCTTGATGATGTATGTATGAATATGTATTTCACATGATGAAATGTGTCTGGGAATATGCTAAGGTATGATACTTGCATGGTAAATGAATTATGATGACATAACATGTTAATGAGAGCATGCATTATGACGTTAACTAAGACAATAGTTAACAGATGCTTTGACGAGGTCCTTGAATACTAGGATGCACGAATGTTGAATGATGATTAGATGCTAGCATGATATGAAAATATGATGCCATGATGTATGAATGAGGAAATGATGCTAGCACTAGATGATGCCATGATGTATGATAATATGCTATGATGCTTGCATGCTATGTATGTGATGATAGAATGTTATGATGAATTCCTATACATGATATAGGATATGTATGAATGATGTACTAGTACGAGTACTAGCAAGTATGGATGATGACCTGAACATATCAGGATATGAACAGCCGATCGGACTATAAACACAGAGTCGATCGGACTATAAACAAGGTAAGAGCCGATCGGGCTATAAACACAGAGTCGACCGGACTATAAACAAGGTAAGAGCCGATCGGGCTATAAACACAGAGTCGACCGGACTATAAACAAGGTAAGAGCCGATCGGGCTATAAACACATAGTCGACCGGACTATAAAGATGAGAGTCGATCGGACTATAAACATGGTAAGAGCCGATCGGGCTATAAACACGGAGCCGATCGGGCTATAAACATGTTAAGAGCCGATCGGGCTATAAACATGGTAAGAGTCGATCGGACTATAAACATGGAGCATTGTGCCGGCATAAGCCCACTGCTCATGTTGGAGACAGTGGTTTGATGATGACGATGGTTATATGGCTACGATGATGACATGGTTATGTGCTATGGTTTATGTGTATGATATGACGCTTTCATGTTAAAATGTTTAACTCACTAAACGATTATGATGTTTTATGAAAAAACTAGAACTCACCAGCGTAAGCTGACTTGATTTAGCATGTATGTCAGGTTAAAGCTATGATAAGAGAAGGCATGGAGCTCGGGCATCAATCCAGACGATCCGTTGGTTTTGGCAATTCGATATGATTTTGATACAGACACTTTATTGAATTCTGTTTATCAAACTATGTTTACATTTCCGCTGCATGATTATGTAAGTTTTTAGTTTAAGAGCTATGTGTTATGATGAAAACCAACCTCTGTGAGGTGCCCGGTTTCGGGGCCTCACATGACATACGCAGAATCAACATCAACTCCTTCGAAAACATGAACTCTTTCATGATCAGCAACTTATGTCTCAGTATGAACAACAGTAGAATCTTTATCTTGGATCTCATTTATTCTTTGCTGCAACATTTGATTCTCTTTCTTCAAATCAACTATCTTGTCATTTTTTTCTTTGGCTAATCTTTCCAATGATACAATTCTATCATTCATCATCTTCTTATCTTGTAGATCCTCTTCACTCCATTTATGTAACTGATTTATATGATTTTTCATCATTTCAATATCACTTTGAACTGAAGAAGATTGTTTCTCAGAATCAGCTTTCTCTTTCTGCTTCTTGTATTTATCAAATTCTTGAGACATGATAGATATCCTTCTCCTTAACTCCGGATCATCATAATCCAAAGAAAAGTTTAAATCAAGATCATCTAATCCTTCAAACATTGCATCAACTCTTGAAGTAGAAGCTTCTTGAAATGAAGTAGTAACGGTAGTAGCCTCAGAAAAAGAAGCCATAAATGGTGCAAAATTTACATGAACATAATCAACAGAACTTTGTATTGAAGCTTCAGTATACACAGGAGCTTGTGATGTAGATACAACAACATCTGGAACAGATACAACAATAGAAATAGGTATAGTAGACACAGAAACAGATGCAGTTGTAGAAGATGTAATCACAGGAGAAGAAACTATAATTCTTGGTGTCCTTGTCTTCTTTCCTTTAGGAACATTCGCCATTCTCTTCTTCTTCTTTGGACGGGATGTTTCTGGCTCATCCACAATGAAATTAGGATAATTTCTTTCTTCTCTTTCTTCCCTGTTTTGCTGTTATTGCATAGGATTCCTCTTCAACCTCCTTACCATTCTGTTTCTAACTGGAACATCTTCCATTTCTGATTTAGTAGATTCTTCTTCCATTTCAGCATCAACATTCTCAGTCTTAACATGTTGGTGCATGAATGTCCCTAGTTCAGTTCTGTGGTTCATTTGTATATGATCTTTTGATGTATAAAGTTTATCATTAATGAAATCAGTATTTCTATCTTGTTATTAATGTTTATCTTAGTTTATATGTGTTTGATTATGTTTAACCTTGATTGTATGTGTTTATAGACCCATTCGGGCGAATGACTCTACGAATGAAGCCATTCGGTCGAATGAACGCCTACAGAATGTCTTGGGCGATCGAATGAGTCATTCGCTAGTTCAAGCTCATTCGACTGAGTCATTCGCCGAATGAGTTGTTTCGGCCAGTCATTCGGCCGAATGAGTACAGTTTATAAATACCAACTCAAACAGATTCAAAACTAATTTTCCCGAGCCCTCCTTCTTTCCAGAGCACTCTAGTGTCAAACCCTAGAAGTTTTGAGCGGTTCTTGCTGTCCAAGTTCGATTCTCAACCCGTGGTGTTCGATCAAGCTTCAAACGTTCATCATTTACCTTCGGATCACCATGGTTTCTGTTGGTTTCGATTGGAAAACCATGGAATAGGATTCCGCACTATTCCAGAGGCTGTCGAGCAGATCTCCATTGGAACCGGGTTGTTTCTGGGCTCCTAGTTGGTCCTACAAAGTGGTATCAGGGCTTTGGCTCTTGATTCTGCTCGATTTCCATTCCAAATCACTAAATCTGAGATTGGTTGTTCGAAATATGCAAAAACCCTAAGTTTCTTGTCCCCAAAGTTGCTGTTTCATTAAAGATCAGTGGGTTTTTGAGGTGCTTTTGTAAAAACAGTCATCCCAATTGGTTGGTAATCATGTCATGATGTTCTGTACCAAATTTGGTGCTTAGATTTGGCCTAGATCGAAAGTTATCGCGATTTTTGCAGCTGAAAACCCTAGATAGCCCGAATGAGCTACCCGACCGAATAGCTGGCCCGAATCACTCTGTTTCGGCCGAATCAGCCTCATTCGGCGAATAGCTCATTTTGTCCACTCATTCGCCGAATAGCTCATTCTGTCCACTCATTCGACGAATAGCTCTCTTCTGCCATTTCATTCGCCGAATAGCTTCCTTTCTCCTGTTCATTCGTCGAATAGCCTCAGTCGGTCAAGTCATTTGCCGAATAGCATCAATCGCCAGAGTTATTCGGCCCATTTGTCATTCTGAGTTTCTCATTTGCTTGATTCTATTCATTCGCCAATATCAACTTCATTCGGCCCCCGACATTCGGCCTAAGTATTGACATTCGGCCATCAGACTTCAGAAATTGTCTAAGTGTTAGACATATTTGTTCTTGACTATATGGAGGACTTAGCTTTGATGGCGAACCAGAATCATCGTATTCAGACATTGCTGCTTACTGAGATGGAGATAAGGAACTCTAATAAAGCTCCCAAGTTGTTGTCTTTAGTTGATTACCCGCACTGGAAATACAGATTTGAGATCCACATTAATGGAGTGGACACTAACTTGTGGATGATGATTGAAGGTGGTTATCTGAGACCACTGAATGAAGATGGGACTCCAATGTTAGTCACACGGATGATTGAACCACAGAGGAAGCTTTATGATTATGAGAAGAAAGCTTATGCTATCCTGTCTCAGTCCATTGCAACTGATATCCTTCATCAATTCAGACAGTTTACATCTTCCAAGTATTTGTGGGATGCTTTGCAGCAGAGATATGAGGGAAATGATGCACTGAAGAGCATCAAGTCCAAAGCTTTGAGAAAGGAATTCAACAGCTTCATGTATGTGGGGAATGATTCACTTGATGATCTGATTGCAAGATTCTACCATCTTCTGAGTGAGCTGTTCAATCATCAAGTCAAGACTACAACTCAGTAGAAGATCCAGTGTCTGGCAGATGCTCTACCTCCAAAGTGGTAGTCATTTTTGATGGTTCTTAAACAGAATGAGATGATGGAAAATATGGGCATCAATGATTTCATCCAGAAGTTGAAAGAGCAGGAAATTGAGAACAAGTGGAAGGCGAAGAGAGTTGCTCAAGTCCAGGACCCTTCATTGTATTATTCTACTCCCACTGTAGAGAAAGCCTCTTCTCATGCTCCACTGAAGGCAACTTTTGTTTCTCAGACTACTGAAGCTCTAGTATCCAATTAGATTCACTTTAGTCAATTATCTTCATCATCCAGCTCTCAGAAAGAAAGTCATCAACCTGTTACCAGTTTGAAGACAGATAACTTTGATAAAGTGACTGTAGATATTACCAAGGTGCACATGGGTCTTCTGTCTACACTTGTTAGCTCATATGATGGATTAGTAGCAGGACAGATTGAAAATCCTTATCTGACTAACGATGATTATTCTCAGATACACCCAGATGATATGGAGAGAATTGAGATCATGTGGGCTCTAGCTAGTGCTGTGAGGAGAGCGAAGGAGTTTGTGAGAAGAACATGCAAAGACATCAACCTGAACAAAGAGTCTAAATTTGTTTTGATATGGCATCTGTCACTTGTTATAATTGTGGGGAGAAGGGTCACTTTGCAAGACAGTGCTAACAACCAAGGAAAGCAGGGAACAAGAATCGTTTTCAGCACCAGAAATCTTCTACAGCTAATCCTGAAAGAAGACTTGTTCCTATTGACTCTCCTACTCAAGCTAGTTATTCAAACACAAGCAAAGCATTGATGGTACAGCTGGATGAAATTGGGACTTCAGATTCAATCCTGATCAGGGAGGACATGATAAGGCTTGTGTTGCTGAGATTCAGAAGACATATGATTCAAGTGAAGAGAGCACTTCTGGTGAAGCATAGATCAATCTAGAAGAAACATCTAGTTCAGAGTCAGAAAGCATGTCAGACTCAGACACTCAAACAGATTATGATGTTGATTTTGAAGAACCTGTTACTCAGTTTGCTTTGATGGTAAACTCATCTGTAACTCCTGCTACATCTTCACAGTCAGATCAGGCATCTGAGGAATGTTCTTCTTCTCATTCTAGATGTTTTAACTGTGTTGACCTTGACAACATGGTCCTTGCTTATCAGAAGCACAATGCTGATTTGATCAGCGATCTCAATTAGTGTATTGAGGCAAACAAAGTTTTAAAATCTAATGAAAAAGATTTTCAAGCTAAAATTGAACTTTTAAACAGACAACTTCATGAGGCAGAGATTGCTGTTCTGAACAAGCAAGATGTTATTACTTCTTATCTCAACACCATCAATGAGATAAAGAAAAAGTTAGCCATAGTCGAGTGTGACTATGAGACCTTAGGTCAAAAGCTCAAGAGCGATGAAAGCTCCTCCTATATCATTGAGCACATGATCAGTAAGGGTACTGATCAGAAGGGTATGGGAAAAGTAAATTATCAACAATGTCCTCCACCTATCTTAAACAGCTTTGTCAACTCACCAGATGACAAAGATGTTAAATATTTCCAAGTTAAAACTCCATTAGTAATTGATCCAATTGGGATGATTACTGATGAGGGTTCCTCATTGTCAGAGGAATCTTTTGTGGAAGGAATTGTTGAAGATTTCTCAGATTCTGAGGATGAATCTGATAATTCATCTGATGGTATTATTACTCAGAATCAGCAACCTGTAGTCATGAAAGGTGACCTAATCTCATCCTTAAAGATCTATCAAGAATTGGTTTTTGTGAAGGCTTCAAAAGAGAATGAAGCATGTGTGTCTGACAAGATTGACCATCTTGTTTCTAATGGGAAAAAGGATTTGGGTTTTAATCAGAACAAGAACAAAAAAATGTTTTTGACATACAACAAAATCAGTCTTTTTCAAAACTCAGACATTTTCATCAAAAGGATAACAGAGTTTGTTTTCAATGTGGTGCACCTGGACATATTGTCAGATTTTGTCCTCAGTTGATCAGATATAAGGGTGCATCACCAAGACAACAAAATCAGCATGTTGTCAAACAAGTTAAGTCTGAAAAACCCAAACAACCAAATCAGGTTAAACCTTTGGATAAGGTGAAAGGGAAAGTGGTGAACCCTGATGTTCCCAAAGTGATTAATGTCAATCAATCAAAATCATCATCCATTTATCTGAAGAACTCTTTTAGTAAAATCACAGTCTGGAAGGTCAAGTCTTTTGAGACTTCAGTTTTAAAAACTCTAGACAAGGCTACCCCTGATGGTAAATGGATTGATGTTTGGATCCGAGACTCATTGGGTCAACCCAAGAGTGTAAAGGCTTGGGTTCCCAAAATGAACAAATTGGTTGTGTTTGTTAAGGTTTCCCCAACAGCTGGTCTTAACAGCTCATGGATTGTTGATAGTGGGGCTTCAAGGCACGTCTGGTGGTTCAAGGATTCAGACAGATTGAAGGATTGGATTATAATGAAGTGTTTGCACCGGTTGCTCGTCTTGAGGCAATCCGTATCTTCTTGGCATATGCATCCTTCAAGAAATTCAAAGTTTATCAAATGGATGTCAAGAGTGCATTCCTTCACAGTGTGATCAGTCAAACAGTGTATGCCAGTCAACCTCCCGGGTTTGAGGATCCATTGCATCGTGACCAAGTCTACAAGCTAGACAAGGCTTTATATGGATTGCATCAAGCGCCGCGAGCATGGTACGAGACACTTTCCAGTCACCTTCTGAACAACGGATTCAGAAGAGGTCTCATTGACTGCACACTGTTTATTCGAGAGAAGGATGGTGATTTACACTTGGTGCATGTTTATGTGGACGACATCATTTTTCGATCTACAAATGATAGTCTGTGCAAGGAGTTCGAGAAGGTCATGAAATACAAGTTTGAAATGAGCTCAATGGGAGAGATGAAATTATTTCTTGGGTTGCAGGTGGATCAGTTTGAGGCAAGGATTTTCATTCATCAGACCAAATATGTTGGTAACATTTTGAGCCGGTTCAGTATGTCAGATGCAAAACCTGCTGGTACCCCGCTGGCTGTTAATCACGGGATTACACCAGATGAAAAGGGGGAGTTAATCGATGCGACTCTGTACCGAGGAATGAATTGATCTCTTATGTATCTTAGTGCTTCTCGACCAGACATCATGTTCGCCACATGCTTGTGTGCTCGCTATCAATCCAAACCAAGAGTATCACATCTTATTGCTGTGAAGAGGATTATGCGTTATCTGAAGGGTACTCCTGATCTTGGCTTATGGTATCCTAATGATGATAACTTTGAGCTTACTGCTTATAGTGATTCAGACTATGGTGGATGCAAGAGAGATTTCAAGTCAACGTCTACGGGATCTCAATTCTTTGGAACCCGTTTAGTTAACTGGCAGTGCAAGAAGCAGACGTCGGTGTCTACTTCAACCTGTGAAGCTGAACACATTGCTGCTGCTAGTTGGTGTTCACAAATCATCTGGATACAACAGCAACTCAGGGACTATGGGTTACATCTTTCTAACACTCCTATCTATGTTGATAATTCTGCTGCCATAGCTGTCACTAAGAATCCAGTCCGGCAATCGAAAACCAAACAGATCGATATCAAATATCACTTCATACGTGATTGTTTTGAAAAGAAACTCATCGATGTTGTTAAAATACACACCGATCACCAGAAAGCCGATCTGTTTACAAAAGCTTTTGATGAACTCAGATTTTTATATCTGTTATCGGCTAATGGTGTTCTTCAAAAGGATGAAGTCATTCCTTCATCTGAAACTAACAAATGATCATCGCTTTTATTAGTTAGTTTTATTTTGTTTTATTTTTCATTACCTAGCATTTGCTTTCTATAAATTAAAAACTCAAAAAGATTTTCTGTTTTAGGTTTTTAGGGGAAAAAAAGTAGCTTATTTGAGAAACCAAAAACATTTGAAAATTTAAAAATCCACAAACATTTGAAAAATTAAAAAAATTGAGAAAGTCTTATTTGAGAATGTAATGTGTTAACCTATCATGTCTTAAAAGCAAAAGTGAATGCATAAACTAATAACACATGAGAATTGTGAATTGATGTACTGATAGGCTGACTTTACAAAATGTATAGACAATTTGTGATACCTTAGAAAGTCTGATTTGTGGGATCTGTTTTAGAAAACCAGCCAAGTGATAAATAGTTTCTAACTCAAATCAGGCATACACCTGTTATCATAGGATCTTATAAGGTTTCCAATGATTCATGAATTCAAGTCTGTACACGTGCCATATTGCTTTGTAAAGACCTAGCTGAAGCCGTCTATTCAGATGATAATGATTGAATCATAAGAAAATGAAAGAAAATGAAGCTGGTATTAAGCTTGGAAAATACAAAAATAAAATAAGTTCAATTCCATACACGTGCCATATTGCTTTGTAAAGACCTAGCTGAAGCCGTCCATTTGGATAGAACTAGTCAATCATGTCAACACAATTCTGTATACGTGCCATATTGCTTTGTAAAGACCTAGCTGAAGCCGTCCATGAGAATGTGTTGAACTGGAGAGACAAATCAATTAGAAAAATACAAAAAGAAAACAAAATTGGAACCTTCTAAAATTTATGATTCTAGGTACTAAGTTATGCAGAGATGAGATACAAACTGATTTTAATATTAGCTGGTTAAATTTATTGGGTAACTCAGTCAAAAGACATGAGAGATCATCAAATGAGTTTAGAAATTTTGTATTGAAAAGCTTAATTTGGACAAATATATCAGTAATCATATCATAAGACAACTGTGTCTGAAGTGAAACATTCAGTGTTGCTGATTTGATGTAATTAGGTGTATGTTTTATTTTCTCAATAGACTTCTCACAAAAATAAGTGTTTATTTGTTATTAGTTGCTAATTGCACAGTTGTATTTTGTTTCAGAAAAACACAAAAAGAGTTTCTATTTTAAAAATTTGTTTTAGATGATCATTTGTAGGTTCAAATGTCTGTCATATCTGAATTCATCACCCACCAGACTTATCTTCATAATTGCATCCATTTAAATGATCAAAATGTTAAATTTTGAAATCAAGTTGTGTTTTGTGAGTGCAAAGTCTCATTCGTACGAATGAACTTGGAGAATGACTTATTCGACCGAATGACATCATTACAACGAATGAGTCTTTCGGCCGAATTATTCTGAGCCGAAGGAAGTCATTCGTCTACTTCATTCGCCGAATGAATATTTAGTTTGAGGCCCATTCGGCCGAATGAATTTAGGGCAAAACAGTTCATTCGCTAGAGTCATTCGGCGAATGACTCTTACAATTTAAACATTTGTTTCGGCCGAACTACCTCATTCTCCCCAATCTCATTCTCTCGGCCCTCTGTGCGCCTCATTCGCCCGAACCACTACTATTTCGATTTTTTTTTCTAGTGGTCCAAACTACTTCATCTGCTGATAAATCTTTGTGTAATCATCTCAGGTACTGGTGGATCCAATATGATCGATTTTTGACCGTGGAATCTCAGAAAACAGTTCAAAATCTAGGGTTTTAGGGCTTCTAAATATCGCCCTTGAATAGATGGACAAAATGAACTTGAAACCACATTAGACCAGTTTTAAAAGTGTCAATCGGTCGCTTCTGAATGTGGGAATGTGATTTTTGTGAACTGATTTGGAAATTTATCAATTTGGAATTTGAATCTCAACAGTCAACCGAATGACGCCATTCGGCGAATGACTCATTCGGCGAATGACTCATTCGGCGAATGACTCATTCGACAGAATGACTCATTCGGTCAATTAGCTCATTCGTTCAAGGGTCATTCGGCCAACTCAATGTCGTTCGGCCAAGTGTTTTACTTGTCAATTTTTCTGTTCTGATTCAGCTGCTTAACCGAATTGTACTGACACGTTTATTTCTTTGACTTTCAGTATGGCTGGATACAAATCAGTGACCAAGAACAACATTTGTGCTCATCTGGATCTCACCATGGCGAATGCCCGACACTTCATAGAGATCATTACCTTTCTGAGGCGTTCCAGGATCTTCGCTGCCATTTCTACTGTGCATGTGCCTTAGCAGTCTCATCAGCAGGACTTCTAGAGGTATGCTGACATTGGTTGTGAGGTTGAGACACCAGTTATCAGGGGCAAGGTGCAAGGTCATGACGTAGTCGTTTCTGCTGAACATATCAGGAGGATATGTGGTTTTTCAGGATACACTAGATCAGCCGATTCTACTTGACCGCTACTTAGTTTGTGGATGTTTCATGCGGTGCAAGTATGAGGGTGATCTTGGAGCTGGGATTCTCAACAAAGCATTCATGTCTCCACAGTTCAAGTATCTAGCACATGTGCTTATACATTGCCTTGGTTCTCGGAGAGGTGGATTTGATGATATGAGGGAGACTATCCAGTGTGCTTTTGTAGCTTTGAGTGCAGAACAGGCCCTTCAACTTTTCGGAGATGATATTTACACACATGAAGGAGAATGTGGTGCTTAAAGGAGATTAGAAGTTTCTTATGTACCCTCGGTTCCTCCAGCAGATATTTGATGCTCAGTTGCCTGACTTGCCGAAGACCAATACTGATATTATTCGTCTAGAGCACATGAATGATACCACTCTCAACAGAGTGTTATCATACAGAGGGAAGGATAGGAAGCCTCCAGTTCGTACCTTGTTTGGTCATCTTCTGAGACCCGATTATTTCGCTTCAGGTGGTAGGAGATGAAGGCATAATGATTCTGACATGGAGGATATTGTGGTTCCTGGAGATGATGGGGATGATGATGGAGATGATGGTGCTGGTAATGTATGGAGTGGTAATGTTGGTGTGGGATGTGCTATTGCTGGAGCTGGTGTTGAAGTGAGTGATGCAGGTGTTAGTGCTGCTTTTGGGAGCACAGTTGTTGCTAGTTCAATTGTTGATGTTGGTATGATGGGTGTTAGTGCAGGTGGTGTGAGCACTGGCGCTGGAGTTAGTACATCAGTTGCAGATGATGATGATGTTGACATTGATTTTTTACTGGATTTGGATTTTATGGCCACTACTACATCCACAGTCTCTACTCCACTAGAGATGGCTGGTACCACATCTACAGAAGAAAAAGATGATTCAGAGGAATCTGGTGAAGATGGTTGTGAGGCAGGAGGTGAAGAGGACCCTGAGAGCTCAGACTTTGAGGATACTCCCGATGAGTTTGAGAGTGTGTGGGTAGGGAGGAGACTCATGAAGAAGAGGAAGAGACGAAGTGAAGCCGAGCTTGAAGAGATTACTGATCCTTCCTTTTTCCCAGAGTTTGACATGTCACCTCCTCCAAGTACTTCTTCTATAGCCACTGCAGCTGTTACTGTTGTTGCTGCTCAGGCCACCTCATCTCCTTTTGGCAGGAGGAAAAGGACTAGGTTTGTCCTTCAGAGGAGGTCAGAAATGTCAACAGCTGCTGCATCTACTGTTACATCAGCGACATCAGTTATAGTTTCTTAACTGACAAGTTCACGGGCTGTTCCGACACGTTCTACTGTTGCCCCTCTAACCACCTCTGCTGTTCATACTCCCATTTATACTGCTGCCTCTGCTGGTCCCTCCACTACACGAGCTGATACATCTATACCTACTGTTTCAGTTGTTGATCAGCTGAGCATACTAAACAGTATGGTCCTCAGGTTGATGGAGAAGTACCTGGAACAAGAGCGGAGAGCAGGAGCTAGTGATTGCCCAGCTCACCCAGTGGGTAAATGATCAGGATACCTTGCTACTCCAGGTTGCTGATCAACGAGCTGATCTGAGAGCTCGATCTGCTTAACAAGATAAGCAACTGCTGAAGTACATAGATGAGCACAATCAGTTGGCATTGACTGTCACTGATTTCAGTGACCGGATCCTAACTTTAGAAGCAGAGAATGCTAGACTTGCTGAACAACTTGATAGTCTTAAAGATAGCTCTCCCAGGATTGAAGGCACTGCTGCTCACTCCGATGATTCAGACACAGAGCAAGAAGAAGAAGAATATGTTGAAGAGTCTGATGAGGAGAAAGAGGATTATGAAGATTCAGATCATGATGATGATTCTGATGGTGATGAAGAAGATGGTTCTGGGAGCGGGTCTGCTAGTTCTTCTAGTTCAGATGATACAGATGAGCAAGCCCCTCCTCCTGAGATACGGACCAAAACAAAGCATGATAAGAGCGTTAAGGCTCCTCCTTCACCTCCTCCTACTCAGATAGAAGAACCAATAGCTACTGAGGAAGTAGAAGCTGTGCCCTTAAGACTTCGTTTTGATGAGACGCTGACGATGATTTTGGACGCTCAGGGTATTATATAGCACTCAGTTAGCTTCGACAAAGAGGAGGGGGAGATTACACACTGCTTAACATAGGAGCAGATAGCAGAGCTCTTCAGGTTGAACCCAGATGAGGTTGTGATTGATGACACCTCAGCTCCTGTTGTTGATGAGCCTCTCCAAAGATTTTTGATGATGTAGATGAGGTTATCTTGGAGTACATCACAGAGGAAGAGACTACCAAGTATACCTCGACTGAGGGCGAACTATCAACTTTTTATACTGACCTTTTTGGACAAGCCACTGAAGAAGAGCTGAGCACAAACGTAGAAGAAAAGGTCAGTGGTGGTGAGTCTTCAGCTGATGACATTCAGCTGAAGAAGGAAAGTACTGAGTAGATGCCAGCAACTCACACTAAACTCTATAGGACCAAAGGCTACAAGGCTGGAGGTCAGATCATTAGCTGGGCATACTTCCATGATTTACAGTTCTATGCAGTAAAGAGAGAACAGGGAATACAGTTCTGTGGACCACCAGTTGTGGACTTTGCATCTGTCTTACATCCTCCATAATCGGAATCATTGTAGGTATGGAAAGAAAAGTTATCATCCTTAGGGTACCACAAACCTGTGTCTGGAGTACCCTTCAGATAACGAAGTATTCTCTTGACTGCAATCAGATATCTCGCACAGATACTTGTAGCAAACACAATATCTGGTCTTGAGGCAGTCAAATACATCAAACTTCCAATAATTCCACAATAAAGAGTAGGATCAATGATCTCCCCCTTAATATCAGGCTCAATCCCGTGATTAGGCTGAATAGGCGTGGAAATTGGTTTTGAATCAAGCATGCTAAACCGTTTTAGTACATCTTGAATATACTTTGTCTGATGAATGAAAATTCCATTATCAGTCTAATCAATTTGTAAACCTAGAAAAAATTTGATATCTGACATTGCACTCATCTCAAATTTCTCAATCATCACCTCTTTGAATTCCAAACACATTTATTCATCGGTAGATCCAAAAATGATATCATCAACATAGATCTGAACAAGAAGAATGTCCTTGTCCTTTTCCCGAAAGAACAAAGTTTTGTCAATCTGACCCCTATTGAATCCGTGTTCAATAAGATGAGTCGATAACGTCTCATACCAAGCACGTGAAGCCTGATGAAGACCATACAGTGCTTTGTCCAAGAGGTAAACCTGATCCTAATGGATAGGATCCTCAAAACCTGGTGGCTGACAAACATACACTGTTTTCTTCAAAGAACCATACAGAAATGCAGATTTTACATCCAGCTGATATACTTTGAATTTCTTGTGTGCAACAAAAGAAAGAAAAAAGTCTAATTGCTTCCAGCCGCGCCACATGTGCAAAAAATTCATCATAATCAATTCCTTCAACTTGTTTGAAACCTTGAACCACTAAACGAGCTTTGTTTCTGACAATTACGCCTCGGTCATCTCGTTTGCATCTTAGCACCCATCTAGTACCAATCTTCTTTTCTCCTTTTGGCAAATCAACTAAATGCCAAACCCCCAACTTTTGAAACTGATTCAACTCTTCTTGCATTGCCTCCACCCAGGCAGGCTCTCGTAATGCTTCATTCAGAGCTCTTGACTGCCATGATTTCTTTCTAACTCCACATACAAACTCTCCTCATTTGTTTGATTTCGTGTCTGTACTCCTGCAGTTAGATCTCTTATGATCTGGGAAATCGGATGATTCACATGAACTCTTGTGACAGGTACTTGCGGGACAACCACATTATGATCTAGATTTGTAATATTCTGATCATTATCTGGATCATGAGAAATATCATCTTCAAAAACATCATGATCATCATCAGATGACCAATCATCATTAATAACTTCTGAAATGCCTTCCTCATGTGGATAATTGTTATTATCTTCAAAATGATGAGAAATACCTTGTTCTTCAGAATTCTGCAAATTATATAACATTTGTAAGGTTATTTCATCATCAGAAACCATTGGAGACATATTAAAAGACTCAAACAATTTATTATAATCAAAAAGCCAATCTCGTCCTTTTCCGTCTGGTATAGGTGTATGTCGTTGAACGTCCACATGATACCATAATTCCACAACATCTGTACGTTTATTAAACACACGATTGTTAGGAAGACCATAGCCAAGAAAGAAACCCTCTTCAACTTTAGAATTGAAATTTGAATCTTTCTTTAGCATGGTACAAGGAGCCATAAAAGGTTCCAAGTGTTCCAAATTAGGCTTTCAATTCTGAAGCAATTCATAACAAGTTTTATTATGTCTTTTAACAATCAAAACTCTGTTAAGAGTAAAACAAGCTGTAGCCACATCTTCACTCCAAAAAGTAATGGGAAGTTTAGAATCAGCTAGCATTGTTCTTGCAGACTCAATCAACGTTCTATTCTTTCGTTCAGCTACACCATTCATCTGAGGCTCATATGGTGCACTAAACTGCTGTTGAATGCCTTTGGAATTACAAAATTCCTCCATTCGATGATTCTTAAACTCAGTCCCATTATCCGATCGTACACGCTTCACTTTCCACTTATACAATGTCTCCAACCTATTAATCAACAACACAAAATTTTCATAAGTTTCTGATTTATGCTTTAAAAACATGACCCATGAAAATCTTGAAAAATCATAAGTCACCACAAAACAATAAGATTCAACACCTATACTTTTCACATTGATTGGTCCAAATAAGTCCATGTAAAGAAGTACAAGTGGCATATCAATAGAAAAACTTTTCTTAGTTTTGTGAGACTTCCTTTTCTGTTTTCCCTTTTTACATGAAACACACACTTCCGGAAGTCTAAAATGGTTAACCGTTACACCCTCAACTAAATGATTGTGCACAAGATGATTCATCTTTCGAATATGAATATGCCCCATTCGCCTATGCCAAGAACGTGTATCTTGCTCAGTTGCCTTAGACACTAGACACGTTTCCACTTTATTCACCGTCTCCGTCTTTGCCATGTCAAGCACATACAAATCCTTGCTCCTATCAGCTGTCATCAAAATCCACTCAGAAATCTGAAATCCTTGCTTGAGTACATAACACTTGTCTTTGTCGAACATCACATTGTAACCTTTATCAGAAATATGTGAAACAGTCAACAAATTGTTAGTTAATTCTTTGCAGAAATTAACATTATCAAATGAAACCTTTCCATTTGTCAAACTACCAAAACCAGTAATTTGACCTCCTTTGTCTCCAGCAAAATTCACATAACTTCCTTTCACCCATTTGATATCTCTTAACAAATTCAACTCTCCAGTCATGTGCCGGGAACATCCACTATCAACAATCCAACGATTATTGATATGCCCCATGGATGCAACCTGCACAATAAATTAAAACAAACTATCAGTTTTCAAAAGGGATGACCCCCACCATTTCGGCGTCGAGTCTCCCGGAAAGGACCCCTCCCATTCTTTTGTGATGACTTAATCAAATACCCATCATCACTTTTATCATCCTCTTTTCCAGAAACTTCATCACCTGACCTGTTTTTAAATTTCCAAAATGATTTAGATTTAAAATGTTGTTTTGAAAATGATTTTGAAGATGCATTATCAAAATAATTATCATCAGATGATCTCACAATTTTCACAATCTTTTTAACATTCCTTTTATTCTCAAAAACTTGTTTCTTCTGATTATTTTCTTCTTTCACCCAAAAACAATCAGGGTTGAATTTTCTAAGAACTCTCATCTCATCTTCACTAGGTCTAATTCTCCTAGGACTTCCACCTGATCCTGAACCATTCACCCAACTTTTCTCATCAAAAGTCTTCCTGATTTTGTTGTTTGGACAATTCGCAGAAATGTGTTCTTTACCACAACAAGTAAAACACTTTCGTGTTTCTCTTGATGAAAAAGACTTAAAACTGCTACTATCAGTTGAACTGAAATCCAAATCACAATCAGCAATCAAATGACCAAAATTACCACATCGATAACATTTTCTATCTTTCAAATGATTCTTTGATGCGGGTTCTTCAAAGTACTTAGATGAACTGAAATGTTTTGAAACAACCTTTGTAAATGAGATTTTGTTTCTCAAACCAGCTGATTTTGTCTTTGGATTATTCATTCGATTTTGAAAATTCTTTTATTTGTTTTTATGTCCAACTCCAAACTTTTCAAAGAAAAAATCCACTTTTTCAACCTTTTTAGAAACCACATTTTGCTTTCGAAAATTTCCACTAGACACTCCTTGATGTGTAGTAGATGACTTAACATACACAATCGGTTTAAGAGTAGTGGTTGCTTTGACTTTAATCATTGGTTTGGAAACTTGAGTGGTTTTAATCACCACCTTCTCCACTGGTTTCATCTCAGCTTTTGATTTCTGAGATTTCAAAGTCTTTTTGTTAATTGTTTTAACCTAGTTTCCATTTTGTCTCAAAATATCATATGAATATTCTGAGTCTATGATATCTTCAATGATTGGAGGATCACTGTCAAGTGACACCTTTTCATCAGAAGATGAACCTCCAATAGTTCAACACCTTGTTCATACTCATGTTCATTCAAAGAAACAGGATGAACTTCCAAATTTGGATCAATTTGTGGTCTAAGAACATAACTTGAAGGAGGTGGTACAGAATGAAATCCCAAGCCCGTAGTATCATTCGATGAACTTTGCATGGCAGCAGAGTAATCGATAACATACTGAGAATTCTGATAATTCTCTAGCTTGCTCTTGTTCATTTCTGCTTCTACTCTTGCTGCTGACAATTCAACTTTCAACTTTTGCACTAACTCGAGATGCACAGAAACTGCATGATTATTTTGCAAAACTTTAATTTTTTATTCTTCATTTTCTTTTCCTAAATCAATTATCTTTTTGTCAAAAGCTTTTTCTCTTGAAATCAACTTGTTGTAAGCGTCAGTGCACTCGACCAGTTCAGCAGTCAATTGAGCATTCATTTCTTTCAACTTATCAATGATCTCTAAAAGATCATCATTTACCTCTTCAATCTTTTCTTTGCCTTTGCTTTTTTCATCTTCCAGAGAAGCCATGAATGCACCCATTAGATCATCATATTGCTTTCCCCAATCATACCCATCATCTGCTTGACTGACTAAAGCTTGTGTAGATTATTCAGGCTTTTCCTTCTTCTTTTGATAAACTTCTTTTGGCTTGAAAGGATTTAAATTTCCTTGCTTCTTCGTATTTTTACATTCTCTAGCAAAATGGCCCAACTCACCACAATTGTAACATTGTGTGGCCTTTGGATTAAATCCAAACTTGGTGTTTTGACCAAAAGTAAACTTCTTTCTAGTTTACTTTTCATATATGTTGATTCTTCTGATTGCACGTGCCAAAGCCCATTGAGTGTCAATCAACTCCATCTCATCATCATCAATCTGCTCATAATCTTCAAATGTAAGATTTGCATTTCCAATCTTTCCAGCTATCTGTTCATCATAAGCACTGACAACACATGACAAAATAGACATATGATCTCTAACAGCCTCCAAAGTCACTTTTCCCAAATTTGTTGTATTCCGTTGAACTGGAGTTGTTGTAGAATCAGGATTCTTCTCATTCACAGAATAAGATGAACTTGAGCTTGTAGATGCAGATGGTACAGAAGTACTATCAGAAGTACTTGACACAAAAGTTGTTTGAATCTTTGCAGAAGAAATAGGAGGTGTAATCACAGATGCACTATATAGAGAAGGATCTTGAGTAACATTAACTCTTCTTGCTTTTCTCTTATCTTTCATTTCCTGTTCTTCTAACTTTTGTATAAATTCACCAATGAATTCCACTTTTCAGGCAAAGCATCTGCAAAGCAATCTATCTTCTCCTCTTCAGTATACTTAATTCCACACTTTCTAACTTTAGTCAACAAATGCCTATATCTGGTTATTAAGGCTTCAAGACTCTCATTGCCAATAAAGTTGAAATTTTCAAACTCTTTGTGTATATCAGTGGCTTTCATCTTCTTAAGTTTAGTATTTCCCTCAATTCTTGCCTTCAAAGCATTCCATAAACCATATGAGGTTTTATGTTCATCAAATTGATGAAGTATCTGATTAGGAATTGCTTGGCTCAACATCCAATAAGCTTTCTTCTCAGAATCATATTTCTTTATTTGGTCAACATCTAATCTATCCAAAGTCTGATTCAAATCTGTCCCCACCACTTTTGGTCTTTCATAGGGTAACAATATTCTTTCCAATAGATTTGTTTCAGTTCCATTGAGATGTGTTTCAAACCTACCCTTCCAATTTTCATAATCGATCAAATCCAGTAGTTTGGTAACTTTATTGGTACTTCCTGATTCAGTTTCACTAATCAAAATACTATGTATCTTTGAATTTTGACTAGCAACAACAGCAAACATATCAGCCATGATTTTGAGTTTCTATAAGCGAACCTCCACTCAGATTTTAACTTCATGAACCTACAATGACAGACGAACCTTCTCCAAAACTTAAACTCCACGAACCTCAATTCACGAACCTGAGGCAAACCTTGATTTCACGAACCTTGATCAACAAACCTTAATCAAACAAACCAATCAAACGAACCTCTGCAGAAGACAAACCTTGAGATGAACCTCTTCAAAATCTTTACACGAACCTCAACAAATTCCCTTCTAACAGCGAACCTAAGCTTCAGACAATCCAAGGTTCGGCTCACGAACCTTACTTTAGAATTCAAAAATTTTGGAGGGAAAACCTTCAAAATTTCAAGAAAAATCCATCAAAAATCAAGAATTTCAACCACAAATCTCTGAATTTTGATGTTCCAAAGCAGAAGATGATGATAACACTCTCAACACAACAATAAATCACAAAGAAAATCCAATTTTAATCTATCTCTTGATCTCTTTGTCTCCAAAATAATTGTAGATCTTCAAAATACTTGTATAGAATCCCTCCTTGGCTCTGATACCACTGTAGAATTGCTCTCGATCGATAACCAGAATTCTATTAACAATCAAATATATGCAGAATCTATATTTGATCTATATGAATCAAAGACAAACAATCATTTATAAACATCATTTCATTGAAACTAATAAACTGATTACAATGAAATGAAGAAGAACACACAGTTCGTACAATCTCACACAGAGAAGAACAGATCTGTCTCTCACTCAAAACTGCAGAAGTCAAGTCGTGACAAACCTCTAGACAAACATGCAATATATACATAAAGCTCAGACGAACCTAACCTAGCTGAACCCATTGGTTCGCCAGCCGAACCTTGAGGTTCGCTGGACGAACCTTTACAATCATAAAGCCTAGGTTCGCCGAACCTGCTAAGGTTCGTGTGCCAGACGAACCTCAGCCAAACCTCTAATAACTTATACATTTTGACAAGCAAACTATTACATAATGTCCTAACATACTATTTATGTCGGGATTTTAGGATATCCTTTGATCATTGTTCACCTCTATTCTCTGGTGTTCGTTTGATTGTATGATTTGTGCCCATATAGCGTGACTATAAAAGTCTACTATTTATGCCAGGTCTTTTCGTGTGTTTACACGTGGTCTTGATCGGCATACAAATGACATTCACCTTGAATTGTTCTTTATTGAGTTTATTAGTTCTTTAATTCACACACGGAAATGATTTCTTTGATTTTGATCCTTAGTTTCTTAAACACAACACTGAAATTAGATTCTTTGAATTTGATCTTTAGTTTTCTTAAACACACACTGAGTTTTGTTTCTTTGAATTTGATCTTTAGTTTTCTTGAACACACACTGAGTTTAGTTTCTTTGAATTTGATCTTTAGTTTTCTTGAACCAACACTAAATTTAGATTCTTTGAATTGGATCTTTGGAAGATAGTCCTTTGTTTTAAAATCATTGTCTTACTCATAAAGAGTAATTAATTCATTTAATAAACCTATAAATAGTTTACCAAGACAGAAGTCTAGCATACAATTATGCATATAAAACATATATCAAGTAAAATCATTTACATAAAATATATTTCAAGAAAATAATCTATGCATGCCTCTCAGCCCCGCGTTTGTAAAACAAAAATGTTTAGAAATGGGGCAATGAACTCACTTGTGTTGCTATGTAATGATTCACAATAAATATGGACGCTCATTACTAGTTTATTAATTATCTTCGGCACCTGAGTTGTTTTAAGAAGATTCGAATATGATAAGTATTTATAATAGACGTATCTAGGGTTTTGGTCTCTGTGTGCAACTATGTGTCCTAGATTTTACTAATGTGTTGCTATGATTTTCTCTAACTATTCTAATTGTATTACCCGTTTATAAACCCTTATCCTGTAGATAATCACAACTAAACCTTACTTACATAAGGTCTAGTTCCATACATTCATAGTCTTTTTAGGTAAAACATCTTTAATAAAACTCATTTTAAGTTAAATCTTTAAGTAAGAAATTATTTCATTTATTTTAAAACATTTTAATTAAAGTAGTTCATAAATCATTTTTGTTTTGTTAAACATAAGTTAATTTAAGCAATTTATAAGTTAACTTATTAGACTTGAGTTAATCTCCCTTGATTAACTCTATATCCTTTGATATGTTTTTGTTTCCCATGGTTCTGTGATCGTCCTTGTGTATAACCCATCCTAGAAATTTCAAGTGAACAATCTAATGTAGTTATATATTTGTATGAAATTTCTAAGTGTTAGGTATTAACAGTGAAATCAACACCTATATACTTAGACTATTGTCTTGATCCTTAATGAATTCTCACCATATTATTCACGCTTTAGTTTAATGAATTCCCGAATGTGTTAAACCCAAATGATGTCCAAAATCCATGTTTATATGTCAAAGTGATTCAAGAAAACCTTGGTCTTTAAAACCCTATTCAAGATTTCATTAAATGAAGCCCGTGTGTCTTAAACCCAACTTATGTCCACAAACTCATGTTTACACATCATTGTACTTAGGAAAACCGTAGTGATGAACCTTTGTACAGATAGTTCATAAAACCGTTTAATGTTATAGTGAAACACTATTGGGTTTTCCCATGTTGCAACCCACATACTAATCTTCATGCATTCTGTTCACGTAGCCCAAACCTTTGCATGAGATCACGTAGCCAATGCCATGTAACCAACCGAATAGGGCCAGCCACACGAAGGGAACAATTGGTGCGAATAAGGGCGACTGTATGAGAATGGCTTGCGAAGGAAGTAGCTCAGCTGAATCAAACTGGTCATCCGAATAAGTGTGCTCGGCCGAATGGGAAGTTCCATGCAAAGGTGGGGGGGGGGGTTTGGCTGTATGATGGCTCATGCGAATGTACTATGGCTGAAAAAGGTGGCCATGCAAGGTGGTGGTTCGGCCGAATCAGCATGGTCACACGAATGAAAGAGGGTTGGCCGAATCAAAGTTTCCATACGAATGAGTTTTGGCCGAACTTGGGAAACCGTGCGAAGGGGGGTCGACCGAATGTGGCGGCATGCTAAAAGGTAGGCTCAACCGAATGTGATACCATGTGAATAGGGCTTCATTCGGCCTTGAGGCCATTCGGCTTAGGGGCTGGCTGTGAGGCCCCGTTTCCCGGCGACCCCACGTACGTTGGTCTCGTCATAACACATAGCTCTTAACTAAAAACACTTTCATAAACATGCAGCGGAACTTAAACATCATGTCAAACATAATTAAATGTCTGCATTAATATATAAACGATTGCCAAAACCATCGGATTCTTTATCTTGATGCCGGAGCTCCATGCCTTCTCTGACCCAAGCTTAACCTGACATACATGCTAAATCAAGTCAGCTTACGCTGGTGAGTTCTAGTTTTCATAAAACATCATAACCATTTTATTAAGTTAAAACATGTTGAGCATAAAACATCCTTTCATTCACATAATCCAAAACATTGTCACATAAACATCCTAGTCATCATCATCATACAACCACTGCTACTAAGCGTAACAGTGGGCTTATGCCGGCACAAGGCTCCATAACCTTTGATCTGACCCGCCTAAGCGTTCTGCAGATCCATACTTACCCAGTAACAAGTACTGGAGCAACCATACTTACCCCATACGAATATGGGAGCAACGTCATACTTACATCATACTTACCCCGTAACACATACGGGAGCAACCATACTTACCCAGTAACGAGTACTGGAGCACCCATACTTACCCAGTAACAAGTACTGGAGCAACCATACTTACCCAGTAACAAGTACTGGAGCAACCATACTTACCCCATAACGCGTATATGGGAGCAACGTCATACTTACCCCGTAACAAGTACGGGAGCAACCATACCCAGTTATAGTCATAGTTGACTATCATTCATACATTTTCCTATAACACGTATAGGAACATCATTCCCAGTTATAGTCATGGTTGACTCTCATTCATTCCCAGCATAAATACCGGTACCTATCACGTACATATCCTATCACACGTATAGGATATCATTCTTTCATCGTATATGATATACTATCATTATATCATCTTTTCCTCATAACCATGAAGGCATCATATCCTTCATGCTTACATCATAATCATCATCATAATCATCATAACAACACGGACATATCATGCTAGCATCGTTTCATCGTATCTTTATCCTAATAACTTAGGAATCATCATAACATGTTATGCTAGCATCATGTGTCCGTATCATCATAACATCCTAGCATCATATACATATCATCATATCATCACATCGTACATCATGTCATCATACACATGTCATACTAGCATCATATCCATAACATTTCACTTTCATCCTAGTAACCTAGGATCTTATCATAACATTTTGTAACTATCATTATAGCTACCATCTTAATGCATGTTATCATACAATCATCATATCATATCTTCACACCTTTCATCATCATAATTCATTTTTCATGCATTCATCATACTTAACATGTTCTCATGCATGCTTCATTTCACATTAAACATTCATTCATCATACATAGCATTCTCTCATACCTATTCATAATGCATAACACATATACATATTCATACATAATCATGGCATATCGTCATACGTTCATCATCATAGACACATAACATCATGACATAACATTAAGCATGTATGCCAGCCCAAAACATTAAACATGAAAATAGGGCGTCTAGAACTCACCTGATGTCCCACGGTCGCAAGATCACTCACAACTTGTGCTAATGATCTATCTCTGCATTGGTTTACGTTTAATATGTTATTTACATATTAACTTCCTGATTAAATCTTTCTGAACGTCCAATGTCAAAACATTGCCTTGATAGTCGTCAAATAGTTAATGTTGTTGATTATCATGCTAAAACATGTTCCTAGACAGATTAATGGCTTAGAACTGATCAATCCTTGTTATTGATTTCCCAGATATCATGAAATATCACAACGTAGCATTAGAATAGGTTTAATAACCATATTTAACATACTGATCTGTCTGTTATCATAAACATCAGATAATCCTTTCAATGAGTATGTTAATGATTGTGATTAGTTTGAAACACTTGGAATTAACCTTGTGTGTCCAAATATTAATCAAACTAATCCCCTACCTTATCATAATCAAATGGTTTAAACCACTATAACCATTGTTATGATTCCATGCAAACCGGGCATTACAACGGCTCAAAACAAGGATTTTCCGGTTAACAGTTCGAGTTCTTCACTTAAAATCAATCCTAGCCATCATCTAGGCAATAATCAACAACCCTAACTATATCACTACGTTCAAAAACAAGATTTAATCAATCAAAATCAATCTAGAAGGTTAAAGTGAACCATTACCTAATCCGACGGAGTTCTGCGGGTAAAAAGACGATCCGGGCTTGCAGAAACGTTCCCTGGTTCGATCTAAACCTTGAGAAGCCTTAAAATTTGAAGATTTGATGATTTGGAAGTGGGTTTTTCGTGTTTGGTGGCTGGAAACGTCGAAGGGAAGCAAGAAATAAACATTCTGGATGAAAAACCGACTTTTTAAGCCACTTTTGCGACTTTTTGGTCTTAGGCGCATCGCCTGACTCGGGACGCCGAGTTGGGGCGTACCGCGCGGGTCCATGGCGGCCAGATTTTTGTCTTTTCTTCGTTTCGCGATTCCGGGAGCATACGAACTCCGTTTTGCGCACGGTTTTCGCCTACGTTCACGATTTTTCGAGCTCTTTCCAATGGTTATAATCTCAAGACTTAAAGAGTTCAAAATATTTGACCTCTAATCTATTGCTATATTCAATTCAGTGTATCTTGAAATCGGAGCCTCGTTTCACGATTTCGCTTACACTCGTTCTCTTCATTTTCGAGTTATGATTCCAACCTGAGAATTTTGAGTTGTCACACATATCATCGTGGATTTCAAACACGATCAAATGTGCTTATTTCTTTGATAACGCAATTCTTCGAACATCAACAGTTACCGAAATCTCGCACGTTTATTTTTAGATTGCTAGATTTTCGGGTGTTACACTGGCTCATGCGGCTTGTTGCCTTTCGGCCCACCTGATGAACAACCATTCTGCCGATCGAACTCAACCCTCTCTTTGCTACCATTTTCAAGTTCTAAAGCTAAGCAAAGTTTTCCCCAAGTTCCTTACTCATCCTACCATGTTTTTGTGTGATTCTTAGGGTTTTATGGTGTCTAGAACCGGTTACAGTGTGGTTCAAACAAAGGGGTAAGAAAACCCTAATACAAAGAGGTTTAAGTCGATTTTACCTGGATTTTGACGGTTCTTGGCTCAGATTGTTTGTACTTTCAAGATCTACGTGTTGTTGTGGTCGTTTTGACACCAAAATGGCTCGAATTGGTGGAGGAATGAGAGATCTAGCTAGGGCTTGTGGTTTTAGAGAGAGAAAGTAGAGAGAGTGACTAGTTTGGTGATTATTTTGGGTGTAAATGGATGGTAGGTGGGAGGAGGTAGGGCATTTAATGCCATATTAAAGTCTTCCAAAATACCCAGTGTGTTCGGTCTCGTTCGGTTTCGCTCGGTTTCGCATAACAACGTCAGTTTCCTTCCGTTTTCGTAACGAAACATCTCGGTTTTAAAAGTAGAATTTATAAATTAAATTTAGGTGGTAATTCCTAGTAAATTTACTAAATATCTTTTATTTATTTTAAATTTCTAAAAACGTTTAAATTTAATAGTTTAAATTGAATTGTACAGTCATCGCGCGTATTCGTTCGGATCGTCACGCGTACGAACACGACGATAACTACACTTTTCGATATGATTTTCTAATTATTAGACATCATTCAGAACGTTAAACTTTTAGATATATTCGTACAGATCGTCACCTATACAAATAATCCGTCAATTTAGCATTCACGTAACGACATCCGTTATTGTTTTGTCTGTACAACCTCATATACGTTTATACATAATAGACTCCTAACTAACAATCACGTGATGTTTCTGTGTCGTCAGATCAAATTATGACTGTTGAACCATAGTTTTGAACCATGTTTCTGAATAGAATGTGTAATAGTTTAGTGTCAAACATCAAATGATAACAGCATATGTAGAAGTACATGTGCAAGAAACTTGTATTGTAGAGGCAGCTTCCCCTTCGTGATTGAATACTCGCGGCAGACACTAAAATACTTAATTCTCATAAAGCATCCTTTGATAAACCTTTCAGGAATCAATGTCATTTCTTTAGGTTCTCCACCAAACTGCAACACTCTTCTCACATCAGCTTCACTAATCCTGATCACTTGTCCCAGCACATTGGCTTCAATCACAAACACATCATTCACAGTAATCAGCCTTATAGATTCCCAGAAGCTCTAAATATGAGATCTATAAATGTGACAAGAGTTTGAGATAGCACTGTAGATCCTCGATCTTCTCAAAAACTCAATCATCGGTCTGAAATCTTTGCCATTCTTGGTAGTGGGATCCCGATAGGCACATAGATTGTGTTTATCACCGAAAGCTAGATTTTCCATATCTACAATAAAAACAAACAAAAATCAGAAACAAAATTTAATTCAAAATTAAAAATTAAAAATTTTTTCTAAGTCTAAGTCCAACGAACCCCCTGTGCCGAACCTTTGTTTTAAACGAACCTAAAACCAGACAAACCTATTACATGTTCACGAACCTCACAAATGAACGAACCTATTGATCTACTGCGAAACTCATGGTCAGACAAACCTTTGACCATCAAACGAACCTGTTCATTCCAATGAACCTATTGGAATTACAGATGAAAATTCAAATCTACAAATTAGACCAAAATAATTACACCCATATGTTCGCTATTAACCGATTAACAACTTTAATAAAGCCATTTTTAATCAAACTTTGATTTAAACAGATTTATTCAACAGAAGTTAGGTTCGACTATCTGAACTTAAAAACTCAGATTTCTACAAATCTAGCTGGTGAAAATTCAATCTATTTACCTTTTTAGAATCTCAACCCAAATACAAATCTAATAATATAAGACAATCTCACTGATTATCATAAAATCAAAAAATCAAAATCCACCCAACGAGGTTCGTTTCTAAGAAAAAAATAATGAAAGTGACATAGCTGTTCCACGAACCTTTGACTTATACCTTCTCAAGTTTCAAACGAAGCTATGAAACAAACCTTTCCACTAACCTACAAGCAAACCTTTGCCGATCCTGTCAACAAACCAGTTGAACGAACATTCCAACATTCCTTATAAACGAACCTCTCAGCAAACCTGCCACACGAACTTTTTAGAAAATCTAATGAACGTACCTGTCATCAAACATTTTTAACGAACTTCATTACAAACCTATCACACGAACCTCTGACCAAACCTGATAAACGAACCTCTGAGGAAACCTACCAAAGGTTCGTCTCAACAAATCCACATTTTCACAAATCTTTTAACATTTTTAAATTTTCAAATTTATTCACAAATTTCAAAACAAAACAAAATTTGGTGTTTCAGAGTTAAAAACAAATAATCAATAATTATTGATTTAACATCAGATATATCAAAAATCTTTTTGAATTTTTTTAAAATTTTATATAAAACACACCAAAATTTAATTCTGTAAGAAACCTAAAATGAAATATGAAAATGAAAGAAACAAACACATATTTTTGGTGAGAAAGTTCCAGACATGAGATCATATTACATTACAATCATCTGCACAAACTGATTGAATTAATGAATATGTTAATTAGCAAATCACAATTCGAAGATGATTGTCAGTATATGAGTCCAATTTAAATTTAATTACTTTGTTAAGATATCAAATGAAATCAAAACAATCAAATACTTTATGTTCCTCATTTACTTGAACACATCCCCATTTTGTGAATAATTAATCAAACAATAATGTTCTTGAAACAATTTAATTCAAATGTAACTAGTTTGATCATGCAAAAACAAAATAGAATTTCTTTTAGAAAATAATAAAATGTAAAACAATTTGAATTTGTTCAAAATCTTGGAATCAAGGTTGATACTTTCGTATGCTCAAATGATACAGATAATGAACGAAACAATAATTTAAGATTAATCTTTTAACAATTAGATTGATATTCTCATATACGTAGAGATTGTCCAAAACTTAATCAAACCAAGAAAACAAATTTGAATTGTTTAAACCTATAACAATTAGGTCGATACTTAAGTTTACACAGAGAAAGTTTCAGCTTTAAACCAAAATAAAAGAAAAACAAATTTAGAATTTCTTTTTTTTTTTAAATTGAACACATGATCAAAAACTAGCAATTAATTAATTTTAATTCAAGAAACACATTGTAAGATTAACAACCACGCATTCAGGACAAAGCTAAGCATTGTATTCTAAGCAACTGTCTCCCACAAAGTATAATTATAATTTTGTCAAATGTTATCTCCACTAAGTTATAAACCTACCAACATATCATACTAAGTAATTGTAAATGCTCTTTATGTTTTGTTATAGTATGATACATATATGCTTCTGATTGCTACAATGTACTATCATTTCTCACTAGGTCGAATCAATTTCTCAAATTATATATATATTTTTTAATATTTTTGTTTTTTTGATTTTTCAAATTTTCTCCCCCTAAAAGCTAAAACACAAATCAAACAAAAACAAATAAAAATATCTGATGTTAATTCAATAAAAATTGATTATGAAGGAAATTGATTTGAAATGACCTCACCCATGACCCAAATTCCATTTAATTTGAGTAAATACTCAAAACGAGTTTTATCAAAAGTCTTGGTGAGAGGGTCTGCACGTTGCTCATTTGTGTTTATCTTCACCACCTCAATAAGTTTATTTGCATAACAATCAAGTATGAAATGAAAACGGATATAAATGTGTTTGGAATGCGAATGATACACTCTATTCTTAGTAATAGCAATGGCAGCCTCATTATCAACATAGATCGGGGTATTAAGATAATTCAAACCATAGTCTCTTATTTGTTGTTGCATCCACAGAACTTGTGAACAACAACTGGGAGCAGCGACCTACTCAGAAGTTTGCTTTTTACATTTCCAAGAGACCAGTTGTTCCTCAAAAATTGTGCACCACTAGTTGCGGACTTTACACCTGTCTTACATCCTCCATAATCAGAGTCACTGTAGGCATTGAATGAAAAGTTATCATCCTTAGGATACCACATACCAGTGTCTGGTGTACCCTTTAGATAACGAAGAATTCGCTTGACTGCTATCAGATGTGATACCTTAGGTTTAGATTGATATCTTGCACATATACTTGTAGCAAAAACAATATCTGGTCTTGAGGCAGTCAGATACATCAAACTTCCAATAATTCTACAATAAAGTGTAGGATCAATCAACTCCCCCTTAATATCAGGCTCAATCCCGTGATTAGGATTAATGGGCGTGAAAATTGGTTTTGAATCAAGCATGCTAAACCGTTTCAGCACATGTTGAATATACTTAGTTTGATGAATGAAAATTCCATTATCAGTTTGATCAACTTGTAAACCCTAAAAAAATTTGATATTTGACATGGCACTCATCTCAAATTTATCAACCATCACCTCTTTGAATTCGAAGCACATTTGTTCATCGGTTGATCCAAAATGATATCATCCACATATATCTGAACAAGGAGAATGTCCTTGCCCTTTTCCCGAAAAAACAAAGTTTTGTCAATCTGACCCCTATTCAACTCGTGTTCAATAAGGTGAGTCGATAAAGTGTCATACCGGGCACGCGGAGCCTGATGAAGACCATATAGTGCTTTGTCCAAGAGGTAAACCTGATCCCGATGGATAGGATCCTCAAAGCCCGATGGCTGACAAACATACACTTTTTCCTTCAAACAACCATACCGAAAAGCAGATTAATTGTCCAACTGATAGACTTTGAATTTCTTGTGGGCAACGAAAACAAGAAAAAGTCGAATTGCTTCTAATAGCGCCACACGTACTAAAACCTCATCATAATTAATTCCTTCAACTTGTTTAAAACCCTAAATGTAACATCAGTGCCGGAATCATAATCGGAACAGTGATCTATACAGTAGCACAAACAGTAATTCAGGTACGATCTATGTGTATTACTTGTATACTATATTCATTTGATGTCGATAAAGAACTATTTCACATTCATTTCAGAAACATAGTTCAAATCCACGGTTTAATAGTCAGAAAAATATCTGACAAAATAGAACAGTCACATGAATGTTTGTTAGGATTCTATTATGTATAAACGTATGTGAGGATGTATAGAACAAAATAACAACGGATGTCGTTACGTGAATGCTAAATGGAGGGATTATTCGTATAGGTGACGATCTCTACGAATATATCTGGAAGTTTAACATTCTGAATGATGTTAAATAATTAGATAATCATATCGAAAAGTGTAGTTATCGTCGTATTCGTACAGGTGAAGATTCGAACGAATACGCACGACAAATGTACGATTTGATTTAAACTGTAAATTTAATATTTTCAGAAATTTAAATTAAATGGAAGATATTTAGTTAATTTACTTGGAATTACCACCTAAAATAACTTTATAAAGGTTACTTTTACAACCAAGATGTTTCGTTACGAAAACGAAAGGAAACTGACGTTTCTACGCGAAACCGAATGGACCCGAACAATACCCGGGTATTTGAAAGACTTTATTATGGCATTTAATGCCATTACACCCCCCACCTACCAGCCTTCATCACAAATCTTCATCCTCTCTCTCTACTTTCTCTCTCTAGATTTCAAAACCCAAAATCTTTCATTTCACCACCAAATCGAGCCATCTTAGTGTCAAAACGACCACAACAACCTATAGATCACGAAAGTACAAATGATTTCGGCTTGGAACCATCCAAATTGAGGAAAAGATGAGTTTTATATCACGGGTTTAGGGGTTTCTTACCCTCTTTCGCATGGCACCTCTATTCGGTCGGGGAAGCCACATTAGCACGACCACCCTTATTCGGCCAAGATCCATTAACATGAACAACCCTATTCGACCAAGTCCCTTCATTTGGACAAGCTGATCGATTCGCATGGGCTGTTATTTGGGAAAGGGTTAACCACTTACACATATTGTGTCACACCCCGAGCCGGCGGGGTTGGATCGGAGTCCCCGTCGGGCGGAAGGTTCCCGGGGCGTGATATCGTTGGTGATAATCAAGATGATCAGATTGTTTACATAGCATCAATGTTTAAGAATAACTAAAGAACAATCAAATTATAACTAGGATTACAAAGTTAAATTACAACATCGATGTTCTGCAATTTAACCAAGTAAACCTATCAAGAGAATAACATGTCTATATCTTGTATATGTAGAAGATATCAAAATAATGTGTATCATCAACAAAATATGTGCTTCACAAAAGTCTACTAGGTCCTCTATCTGGGCCGCCTAGTATGCAAGTCCTGAAGCCTTAGATTATACATGTTCATCACCTGAGAATGCATGTAAGAAAACAAGATCAACACAATGGTTGGTGAGTTCATAAAGTTTATAAGTTTAAAATAATTTTAACAAACCTCCTTCGGTAAAACCTTAACCTCATTAACTCCATATGTAATATCCAAATCGGTATGCTTATATATAGGGCATACCCCTGAGTCGAGCCTACGACCCGTCCAGACGCCGTCCCACCACATACTAATCCGGATATGACACTGTTGTTAATAATAATTAAGCATTTTACCTACCAATCAACCCATTCCTCATCAAAGATTTTGTTGTCTGTTTCAAAGTTTACAAGTCTATATTGTTTACAAGTGTTAGTTTCAATGTATGTTTATCAAGCATCAATTTTTCACACGCACATAGTTTAGCTGTCCCTAATCCCATACGTGAGTACAAGCTCTGCACTAGCAGTAGTTTAGCATTTACGTAGCTCACATATTAGTTAAGCTTAGTCTAGCAATTACGTGTCTCCTATACAAGATAAAAGCTCTGGTTTACCAGTAGTTTAGCAATTACATATCTCATATATAGACACAAGCCATGCATACACAAGTAATTCCAGCAATTACATATCTCATATAAGCAGACAAAAGCTCTGGATTACCAGTAGTTTAGCCATTACATGTCTCTTATATAGATAATAGCTTAGCATCGCAATGTTTATGTTTAGCAATTACATACCTCATATAAGCAGACAAAAGCTCTGGATTACCAGTAGTTTAGCCATTACATGTCTCTTATATAGGTAATAGCTTAGTCTCGTTACGTTTGTGTTTTACATATATCTCAATCCATAGGTACAAGCTCTGGATTACCAGTAGTTTAGCCATTACGTAGCCTATGACTAGATATATATACCATGTATCATGCGCAAGTAGTAGTTTCAAGCATAAAGTTTCTAGTGTTCACACAATGTTTCATCATGAATCCCATAAGTTTGCATCAAGTCTCAAATTCATAGTATCAAGTTTCACAAATATAAACATTCACGTCTCATGTCTAAAGTATAAAGTCTCACAAGTCTAAGCATTTAAGTATCATGTTGGAAGTATAAAGTATCACAAGTTTAAGCGTTCAAGTCTCATGTTTGAAGTATAAAGTCTCACAAGTCTAAGCATTTAAGTATCATGTTTGAAGTTTAAGTCTCACAAGTTTAAGCGTTCAAGTCTCATGTTTGAAGTATAAAGTCTCACAAGTCTAAGCATTTCAAGTCTCACGAAACACCAACAATGTTTAAAGTATAAAGTTTCATGAATATAAGTATCATTTTTCATGCATATGTATCAAGTCTAAGGCTTTTCAATGATTACTAAGTTCCACCAATAAGTTTCAACATAAGTATAACGTTTATGTTTAAAGCATTAAATAACATCTCAATACTTTTGAGAAAATGTTTAACATGCTTCTCAGTCCCGAAGTAAAAACAAATTAGTTTAAAAAAAGGACAAATGAACTCACCTTATGTCCGTAGTGTTTGACTATGTAGAATAAGAATGCACGCGCTCTTTGTTTACTCTTGTTTTGATATTCACGCTCCTGTATTGATTTCACGTTGAATTTATCTTATAAGTATTAAGTGTAATTGATTTGTGTGCTTGCAAGTGTTAGTCCCAAAGCAGACTAACACTTATAAATCTTGTTTGTTTTCCGGCCCATTTCGTCATAGTATATAAAATGACATTGATTTCCTTTTTATGGTTTAAGAATTTCCCAACTTAGAGTTTCGTTTAAAGGTCAAAACCTTCAACACTAACTTTAAGTATTTTCATGTACTTTCACAACACCCCTACAATAAATTAACGTTTAGTTTCATCATTTGTTGTAAATTGTTGGGCCGGATAACCCATTAGACTCTTTATTGTTTTATTGGGTCTACAAATTATGTGTGTGTGGGCCTAGTGGTTTATATGTCAGTGGGCCGAATTAGGGAATGGGTCAAGCAAGTTTGGGCCTAATTGACTTTGACTGGACCGTTTAGGAGTATTGGGCCGATAATTGTGGGCTTGATTTCCCTACTTGAGTTACATGTATCGAATTGGGCCACAATGGGCCGCATGATGTTATTGGGCCACTGAAATGAATCTCGATTAATTGGTTGTCACTGGGCCCAGAACATTTCCTGTTGGGCCAAATAAAAACGTAACTGGGCCATATCTCAAGCCGTGGTTTAATTTGTTCAGCTATTCAACCACCGATCCCCAAGGCAGCGAACCTTGGAAGCCGACATCCATAGGTTCGGCAATATGTACTCGACCACAGATGGTTCGGCTAGACCTAGGTAAGTTCGGCTAGTGGAGTCTTAGCACAATGAAGGTTCGGCTCTGCTGCTGCATGGGAAGGTTCGTCGAGCTTAGGTTCGTTGGGTTGAGGACTGACGCACTCAGGTTCGTCACTGAAGAGTTCGGGACATCATGGGTTCGCTGGATATGGGTTCGTGACTATCGCAGAGGGTTCGGGAAGAATGCTTGTTGATACATGTTTTGTCCCTAGTTCAGTTTTGTAACTCTTATCATGTAAATGTTCAAAGTATTAATGGAAGTTGTCTTATTTCTAATTCTTAATGTTTATTTCTATTCCTTAATGTCTATTAATGTTTATCTAGTTGTTTGATTTGATTATAAACTGTTTGAGTATGAAGTTTACTCATTCGGCCGAATGACTCTAGAATGAAGTCATTCGGCGAATGAAGGTTATAGCGAATGTCTGAGTTCAGAATGAGTCATTCGCCGAATGACTCATTCGAATGACTGCTCATTCGAGCTTAGTCATTCGCCGAATGAGCTGCTTCGGCCACTCATTCGGCCGAATGACTACAGCCTATATATAGATGTTCAAATCATTTCAAACTTAACTTTTCAGAGCCCTCCTTCTTCCCTAGCACTCCAGTGTCAAAACCCTAGAAGATCTGAGCGGTTCTTGATCATCCAAGTTCGATTCTCAACCCGTGGTGTTCGATCGTTGCTTCCAAGTTGTTTCTATAGCCTCGGATCACCACGGTTCCTGTTGGTTTCGATTGGAAAACCCTGGAATAGGATTCCGCACTATCCCAGAGGTTATCGAGTAGTTTTCTATTGGATTCGGATTGTTTCCGAGCTCCCGATCGGTCCAACAAAGTGGTATCAGAGCTTTGGCTCTTGATTCTACTCGATTTCCACTCAAAATCAACAGATCTGAGATTCCCAAAACCCTGATTTTTGTAACTTCCAAAAACCCTGTTTTTCTTGCTTCCCAAGTTACTATTTCATTGAAAAATCAAGTGTTTTTGTGGTTTGATTGCCCTAAATCTTTCCCAATTGGTTTGCTATCATGTCTTGAACTTCTGTACCAAATTTGGTGGTTAGATCTGGTCAAAATCGCAAGTTATCACAATTTTCGTTGTCAAAAACCCCAGATCGCCGAATGACTCTGGCGGCCGAATAAGTTCAGCCGAATAGCCTTTCATTCGCCGAATAGGTCTCATTCGGCGAATAGCTCCTTCGCCATTCTTCATTCGCCGAATAAGCCTCATTCTCCATTCTCATTCGGCGAAAGACCTCATTCGATCTGCCATTCGCCGAATAGGTCATTCGACTCAGCCATACGCCTGTTTTCATTCTCAGCCTTCATTCGCCAATTTGAAGTCATTCGGCCCCCGACATTCGCCAGAATAGCAGTCATTCGCCAGTCACTTCTGAAATTTTCTAAGTGTTGAATCTTATTACTTCTGATCAAATGGAGGATCTAGCACTCATGGCTAACCAAAACCATCGCATTCAGACTCTCTTGTTGACAGAAAATGAAACTGGGAACTCAAACAAAGCTCCTAAGTTGTTGACTTTAGATGACTACCCTCACTGGAAGTATAGATTTGAAATCCACATCAATGGAGTGGATACAAATCTGTGGATGATGATTGAGGGAGGTTACTTGAGGCCTTTAAATGAGGATGGTACTCCTATGCTTGTTACAAGGATGACCGAGCCTCAAAGGAAGCTGTATGACTATGAGAAGAAAGGATATGCCATTCTGTCACAGTCCATTGCTACAGATATCTTTCATCAATTTAGACAGTTTACTTCGGCTAAGCTACTATGGGATGCCTTGCAACAAAGATATGAGGGGAATGATGCATTGAAGAGCATTAAGTCTAAAGCTTTAAGGAAAGAGTTCAATAGCTTTATGTATGTGGGTAATGAGTCCCTTGATGAGCTGATTGCGAGGTTCTATCATCTGTTGAGTGAGTTGTTCAACCACGAGGTCAAAACTACAACTCAAGAGAAGATTCAATGTTTGGCAGATGCACTACCTCCAAAGTGGGAGTCTTTCTTGATGGTACTTAAGCAAAATCAGATGATGGCTCATATGGACATCAATGATTTTATTCAGAAGTTGAAAGAACAGGAGATAGAGAACAAGTGGAAGGCAAAGAGAGTTGTGCAAGTTCAAGATCCTTCTTTATACTACTCCACACCCACAGTTGATAAAGCTACAACTCATGCTCCTCTGAAGACTGCTTTTGTATCTAAAACATCTGAAGCTCCATCTGCAGCTCAGATGCACTTTAGCCCATCTTCTTCATCTTGCTCACAACAGGAGCATCATCAGCCTACTGCAAGTCTGAAAACACAGAATTTTGACAAGGTCACAGTAGAGATTGCTAAAGAGCATATGGGTCTTCTGTCAACATTGGTTAGTTCATATGATGGATTAGTTGCTGGTCTGATCGGCAATCCATATTTGACCAATGATGACTACTCTCAGATTGATCCTGATGATATGGAAAGAATTGACATCATGTGGGCATTGGCTAGTGCAGTTAGAAGAGCTAAGGAGTTTGTGAAGAGGACCAGGAAGGACATCAATCTAAACAAGGAGTCCAAGTTTGGATTTGATATGGCATCTGTTACTTGCTACAACTGTGGTGAGAAGGGTCACTTTGCCAGACAGTGCAAGCAGCCTAAGAAAGCTGGAAACAAGAACCCATTTCAGCATCAGAAGTCAGCCCCTGCTAATTCTGAAAGGCGATTAGTTCCTATTGATTCTCCTTCTCCAGCTGGATCTTCATCTTCTGGTAGTAAAGCTTTAATGGTTCAACAAGATGAAGGGGTGAATTGGGACTTCAGATTCAATGCTGACAAGGAAGATCAAGATAAAGCATGTGTAGCAGAGATTCAGAATTCTGAAGATCTTGATGAAGAAAGCAGTCAGAATGATTCATTGGTGATTGATGACAAGATATCAAGTTCAGAATCAGACAGTCTGACGGATTCTGACACTCAAGAATCTGATTGTGAAGCTGATGACTCCTCAACTCAATTTGCCTTAATGGCAAATTCTTCTGCTTCTACTGATTCTTCTGAGCAGGTATACACTGATTGTTCATCTTCTCAATCTGATTGTTTCAATTGTGTTGACCTTAGGAGTAAGGTTCTTGCCTATCAGAAGCATAACAGTGATCTGATGACCGATCTCGACCTGTGCATTGAAGCAAACAAAGTTTTAAAATATAATGAAAAGGATTTTCAAAATAAAATTGATCTTTTAAATCGACAATTGCATGAGGCCGAGATCGTTGTTCTGAACAAGCAAGATGCTATAACTTCTTATCTTAATACCATAAATGAGATCAAGAAGAAGTTAGCAATTGTTGAATGTGATTATGAGACTTTAGGTCAGAAGCTCAAGAGCTATGAGAGCTCTTCTTATATCATTGAGCACATGATCAGTAGGGGTACTGATCAGGGGAAGGAACAGGTTAACTATCAAAAGTGTCCTCCACCAATCCTCAATGCCTTTGTCAATACTCCAAATGACAAAGATGTAAAGGATTTTCAAGTTACTACTCCGTTAGTAATTGATCCAGTTGGTCTGAGTACAACTCAGAGTTCATCAAAGACTGCTGGATCTCGGGTGGATGGAGTTGTTGAAGATTGGGTCTCGGATTCCGAGGATGAATCAGAGTATAGTACTCCTCGGAATCAAACCCCTGTTGTCATGAAAAGTGACCCAATCTCCAAATCAAAGATTTACAAAGAATTATGCTTTGTTAAAGCTTCACAGGGGTCTGAAGCTAATTGTGCAACCAAATCAGCTCAGTTTGGTAACAAAGGAAGAAAGGGTTTAGGTTTTGAGCCAGATTGTCAGAAATCAAATGTTTTTAAATCAACTAAAAAATCTTTTTCAGATTTGAAACATTTTCATAAAAAAGGTGATAAAGTCTGTTTTGAGTGTGGTGAACCAGGGCATATTGTGAGGTTTTGTCCTCAGTTGATTAGACCTAAGGTTATCCCCTTCAAAAACTTAAAGTCTGCTTTACCAAAACCAGTAAAATCTGTGCCTAAGTCTTTTCAGCAAAAATCTACATCTCACACTCAGTCTAAGATTTCAGACAAGGGAAAGGGAAAGTTGGAAACTTTGGTTGTTCCAAATGGGGTTAAAATTAACCAATCAACATCATCATCCATTTATCTGAAAACCTCTTTTGATAAAAATGCAATTTGGAAAATAAAATCATCTGAGGAGTCTGTTTCCCCAATTTCAGATAAACCTATTCCTAAGGGAAAATGGATCGATGTTTGGATCCGAGACTCAATGGGTCAACCCAAGACTGTAAAGGCTTGGGTTCCCAAAGTAAACTAATTGTCTCTTTATTGTGCAGGTTGCCCCAAAAGCTGGAGTGAACAACAATTGGATCGTTGATAGTGGGGCTTCCAGACACATGACTGGTGATATTTCTCTGCTCACCAATGTGAACGCAGTTCGAGGTGGCTATGTAGCTTTTGCTGGAGACAAGGGTGGTTTCATTACGGGAGAGGGTATCTTGACAAATGGACAGGTTTCATTCGATAATGTCAGATATGTTAAACAGCTGGAAAACAACCTCCTGTCAGTCTCTCAGATTTGTGACAAAGAGTACAAGGTTCTATTTGATGACTCAAAGTGTTATATTCTCAAGCAAGGTGTGCAGATACCTGAAGATTGGATTTTAATGTCTGCTCCAAGAAAACAAGACTTGTACGTTCTCAATATGGCCACAGCTTCAACTACATCCTCCACAGCTTCATGTTTTATGACAAAGGCAACTGAGAAAGATTCAATCCTTTGGCATAAGAGGATGGGCCATTTGAGTTTGCGCAAGATGAATCATTTGGTACACAACAGTCTGGTTGAGGGAGTTAGCTTGAAAAATTTTAAGCTGTCTGATATCTGTGTTTCGTGCAAAAAGGGAAAGCAGTCTAAGCAGTCTCATAAGCTGAAAAAATATCATTCAATCAATGTTCCTCTTGAGCTTCTTCACATGGATTTGTTTGGTCCAGTGAATAGGAAGAGTATAGCTGGAGATCAATACTGCCTTGTTATCACTGATGAATACTCCAGATACTCTTGGGTCTTCTTTTTGAAAGAGAAATCAGAAACGTTTGATTGCATTCAAGTTCTGGTTACCAAACTTGAATCTCTTTATAAGCTCAAGATTCGTCAATTTCGAACTGATAATGGAACGGAGTTCAAAAATCACAACATGGAGAATTTTTGTAATGCAAAAGGCATCGTGCAACAGTTTAGTGCTCCATACGTTCCACAGATGAATGGTGTTGCTGAACGAAAGAATAGGACATTGATTGAGGCTGCTAGAACTATGCTTGTTGATTCTTCTCTACCGGTTCAATTCTGGAATGAAGCTGTTGCCAATGCTTGTTACACATTGAACCGGGTTCTTATTGTGAAGAGACATGGGAAGACTTGCTTTGAACTGCTCCATAACCGAAAGCCAAATCTTAAGTATCTAGAACCATTTGGTGCTCCATGCACTATGCTTAAGAAACATGAGCAGGGCAAGTTTAATGAAAAGGTGGAAGAAGGGTACTTTCTTGGGTATAGCACTCCAAATAAACGAGTTTACAACATTGCAACTCATAATGTGGAGGAGTGGTACCACGTGGATGTTCAAAAGTATACAATGCCCCCACCTGGAAAAGGGCCAGATTGGATGTTTGATTATTCCGGTCTTTTTGATTCATTCAATATGCCCCCCATGTACTCAGATGAAGATGTAGCAGTTCAGATGTTGTATGATGTACAAAATGCCCCCGATGCTACTTTTCAACCTACATCTACATCTGGTCCCTCTACACAGATAAATGATGACAGCTCAGACACAGATGACAATCCCCCAGCTGCTCCTGAACCAGTTGTTGATAATCTTGTACCAGGTCTTGAGGATTTGAATTTGAATAACTTAGATCCTGAGGTTGAGGTTCCTGCTCATCCTGTTGGACGAATCAATCGAATTCATCCTCAAGACAACATTATTGGGAGTCCTTTAGACGGAGTGAAGACTCGTAGTCAGATTTCTTCAGGTGGTCTTGCAGACATTCTTGATTTTGCAGATGTAAGCTTTTGTGCTCATTCCTGCTTTATATCTCAAGTGGAACCGCGTACCGTCACTGAAGCCCTCAAAGAAGAATCATGGGTAGACGCCATGCAAGAGGAACTTTTGCAGTTCAAGAAGTTAGGAGTCTGGCAACTAGTTGATAAACCCAAAGGTGCAAAAGTCATTGGCACTAGATGGGTTCTTCGTTGCAAAAAGGATGATCACGGGATAATTGTGAGAAACAAGGCTCGTCTGGTGGTTCAAGGATTCAGACAGATAGAGGGATTGGACTATAATGAGGTATTTGCTCCGGTCGCTCGTCTAGAAGCCATTCGTATCTTTCTGGCTTATGCATCCTTCAAAAGGTTCAAGGTTTATCAAATGGATGTAAAGAGCGCGTTCCTTCACGGAGTTATCAGTGAAACAGTGTATGTCAATCAACCTCCCGGATTTGAAGATCCATTGCATCGTGATAAAGTCTACAAGCTAGACAAAGCTTTGTATGGATTACATCAAGCTCCGAGAGCGTGGTACGAGACACTTTCCACTCACCTTCTGAACAACGGGTTCAGAAGAGGTGTCATTGACTGCACTTTATTCATCCGTGAGAAGGACAGTGATTTACTCTTGGTACAAGTGTATGTGGATGATATCATTTTTGGATCCACAAATGATAATCTGTGCAAGGAATTTGAGAATGTGATGAAAGAAAAATTTGAAATGAGTTCGATGGGAGAGATGAAGTTTTTCTTGGGTTTGCAGGTGGATCAGTCTGAGGCAGGGATCTTTATTCATCAAACCAAATACGTTGGTGACATTCTGAGCCGGTTCAGTATGTCTGATGCGAAGCCTGCTGGTACCCCACTGGCGATTAATCACGGGATTACTCCAGACGAAAAGGGGGAGTTAATTGATGCCACTCTGTACCGGGGAATGATCGGCTCTCTCATGTATCTCACTGCTTCTCGGCCAGATATCATGTTTGCCACTTGCTTGTGTGCACATTATCAATCCAAACCAAGAGTATCTCACCTGATTGCTGTCAAAAGAATTATGCGTTATCTGAAGGGTACACCTGAACTTGGCTTATGGTACCCTAATGATGATAACTTTGAGCTTACTGCATACAGTGATTCAGATTATGGCGGATGCAAAAGAGATTTCAAGTCAACATCTGCGGGATGTCAGTTCTTTGGAAACCGATTGGTCACCTGGCAGTGCAAGAAGCAGACGTCGGTGTCTACTTCCACTTGTGAAGCTGAATATATTGCTGCTGCTAGTTGCTGTTCACAAATCATCTGGATTCAACAGCAACTCAGGGACTATGGGTTACATTTTTCTAACACTCCTATTTATGTTGATAACACTGCTGCCATTGCTGTCACTAAAAATCCAGTTCAGCACTCCAAAACCAAACACATCGACATAAAATATCACTTCATACGTGATTGTTATGAAAAGAAATTAATCGATGTAGTTAAGATTCACACCGATCACCAAAAAGCCGATCTTTTTACTAAAGCTTTTGATAAACCCAGATTTTTATATCTGTTATCGGCTAATGGTGTTTTCCACAAGGATGAAGTTCAATCCTCATCTGAGTCTAACAAGTGATCATCATTTTATTTAGATAGTTTTCTCCTGTACAGTTAACTTTTATTATCAAAAACACAAAAACATTTTCTATTTTTAGGTTTTTAGGGGGAGATATAGAAAATTTGAAAAATCAAAAACAATAAAAAAAAATTTTGAAAAACCAAAAACAATAGAAAATTTGAAAAACCAAAAACAATAGAAAATTAAAAATGAGACAGTCTTGTTTTATAGAATAGCACATTGATTTCATCATGTCATAGAAGCAGAAATGAATGCATGAACTAAAATCACAAGAAAATGATGATGGGATGTACTGATAGGCTGGCTATACAAAACAAATAAACAACTTATGAGGACTTAGAAAGTTTGATTTGTGGGATCCATCTCATTAAGGCTTTTGAGTGAGAAATGGTTCTTGACTCAAATCAAGCATACACCTGTCATCATTGAATCAAATGAGGTTTCATTCAAAGAAAAATAAAGGCAAGCTGGTATTAAGCTTGAGGAAAATCAAAGACAAGCTGGTATTAAGCTTGGTAAAGAAAAATTAAAAACAAGCTGGTATTAAGCTTGAAGAAAACCTAATGCAAGCTGGTATTAAGCTTGAGAAAAACTTAAACAAATAAAGTTCGATTCCATACATGTGCCATATTGCTGGGACGAACCTAGCTGAAGCCATCCATTTGGATAGAACAAGAAAAACACAAAAAGATAATAAATGATTGAATCTCATTGAATTCATGATGACTGGTATTAAGATATGCTGAAATGAGTTTTGAACTTATTTTGATCTTGATTGATGAAATGAATTGGGGAACTCAATCAGAAAATATGAGTGATCATTTAGTTTGTTTAAGAGTTGTGTATTGTTCAGTTTAAACTTGGACAAATATATCAGTAATCGTATCAAAATGAAATTGTGTTTGAAGTGAAGCATTCATTGAAGGTTATATGATGTGATCAGAGATATGTGTTATCTTATTAATGGGCTTCTCACAAAAATATGTTTTTATTTGCTTTTAATTTGTGTTTGTACAGTTGTATGGTTGTTTCAGAAAAATACAAAAAGATTTTCTATTTTCAATTTTGTTTTAGATGATCATTTGTAGATTCAGATGTCTGTCATATCTGAATCCTGAACCAACTAGACATATCTTCATAATTGGTTAAAAGTTTGGTGCTCATAATGTCAAATTTTTAAAATTTTGGAGTTTTGGAGAAGTTCATCTTTCATTCGTACGAATGAGAGGCAGAATGGACTCATTCGGCCGAATGAGAATGAGTCATTCGACCGAATCAGCTTCACAGGATGAACTTCATTCGACGAATGAAGAGTGTCGAATGTCTCATTCGACATTCTCATTCGGCGAATGAGCTTTGTCGAATAACTCAGTCGCCACTTTCATTCGGCGAATGAAACAGATGTTATGTGACCTTTCGCCTAGCTCATTCGGCGAATGAGAATATAGTATATAACTGTATTTCGACCGAATGAGGGTCATTCGACCATTTTCTCTTTCGTGACATCAGACACCCCTCTTTCGCCGAAACACACACAGTGACTATCTCTTTGATTTCTTGAGACTATCATTGATCCTGCTTCTGATAATCTTTTTCTACTTCATCTCAGGTATATGAGGATCGATTTACAGATCTTTCCAACCGTGGAATCGTGCAAACCAGATAAAATTTAGGGTTTTAGGGTTTTGAAAATCGCCATTTGAATAGACTATCAAAATGGGATTGAAACTACCTAAGACCTTTATTAAAAGTCTTAGTCGGTTGATTCTGAGGGTTGTTTAACAGATTTTATGGACTGATTTGATATTTTAACAAGGGGGATTTTGAACTCAGATTATTTGCCGAATGTCGTCATTCGGCGAATGACCTCATTCGAAGAATGACTCATTCGGCGAATGACCTCATTCGAAGAATGGCTCATTCGACGAATGACCAGTCATACTCATGTCTCATTCGACGAATGAGAGTCATTCGACGAATGAACCTCATTCGACAGTTGACTCATTCGGCGAATGGTGTTCATTCGGCATATCAGTTAAATGTTAATCTGATTTTTGATGAACTTCAGTGTTTGATTGAATATCTTGTACTGACATATATATGTCTTGTGTTGTGCAGTATGGCAGGATACAAATCAGTCCCTAAGCACAACATCTGTGCCCATCTGGATTTGACCACTCCGAACGCGAAGCACTACTCAGACATCATCACATTTCTGAGGCGTTCTAGGATCTTTACAGCTATCTCGACAGTACATGTGCCCTATTTATCACATCAGCAGGATTTCTGGTCATCAGCTGATATCGATTGTGAGGCCGAGCCTACAGTCATACGGGGCAAAGTCAGGGGTCAGGATGTGGTGGTCTCTGTTGAGCATATACAGAGAATCTGTGGTTTTCAAGACTCTCAGGATCAACCTGCTTTACTTGACAGATTCTTGGTTCGTGGATGCTTTCTACGATGCAAGTACGAGGGAGATATTGGAGCTGGGATTCTGAACAAGGCATTCATGTCTCCGCAGTTCAAGTACTTGGCTCATGTACTAGTTCACTGTCTTGGCTCAAGGAGAGGGGGTTTTGATGATATGCGCGAGACCATTCAGTGCGCATTTGCTGCTTTGGTGCTCAACAAACCCTTCAACTTCTCCGAGATGGTCTTTATACACATGAAGGAGAATGTGGGGCTTAAGGGTGACAAGAAGTTCCTGATGTACCCTAGATTTCTACAGCAGATTATTGATGCCCAGATTCCAGATCTTCCAAAGATTAATGCTGACATCATTCGATTGGAGCACATGAATGACATAACTCTTAACAGAGTTTTGTCATACAGAGGGAAGGAGAGGAAGCCCACTACTAGATCTCTTTTTGGTCACCTCTCTCGACCCGATTATAGGGCTCCTGCTGGAAGAAGATGGAGACACGATGACTCCGACTCAGATGTGGAGGACATTGTGGTTCCGGCTGGTGATGATGATAGTGATGGTGAGGATGGAGATGGTGGTGCAGGCCCGAGTGATGCTGGTGTTGATGTGAGCACAGTGGAGGTGAGCACTGTTGCTGTAGAGAGTTCAGGGGCTGGGGAAATGACTTCAGTACACATGACCACTGCTGCTTCAGTGAGCATGGTTGATGTTGCTGTTTCTGGTGCAGGTGGTGATGTTGGTGTGTCGACAGCACAGGAGGAGGATGTGGACATCGACTCACTGATGGATTTAGACTTCTTGTCTACTACTACATCCTCAGTGACTGCTCCACTAGATGTTTCAGTTCCACATTCCTCAGGTGGTGGTGATGAGTCAGAGGACTCGAGTGAGGATGAAGGTGTAGCAGGTGAAGGTGATGAAGACAGTTCTGATTCTGAAGAGACTCATGTTGATGAGTTTGAGAAAGTGGATGAGGGTGGAAGAGTGGAGATGAGGAAGAGAAAGAGCACAGATGATGATTTGGAGGATATTACTGATACGTTATTTATTCCGGAGTTTGACTTTTCTCCCCCTCCAAGGTCATCTGCTCCTGCTTCCACAGCAGTGGCTGTTTCTGCTGGACAGCCCACCTCATCCAGAGCTGGAAGGGGAAAGAGATCTCGATTCTCTTTCCAAAGGAGGTCAGAACTGACATCAGCTGCTACAACTACTGTCACATCAGTAGCAGCTGTGTCAGTTTCTTCACTGACACGGACAAGGGCTATTCCTACTCAGTCTACTACTGCCCCTCTGTCCACTCCTTTTGTTCGCGATCCGGTTTATGTTACTGCTTCCTCTGGCCCATCCACAGTCCGTGCTGATGTTCATATACCTACTGTCTCAGTTGTGGATCAGCTTAGCACACTGAACAGTATGGTCTTGAGATTGATGGAGAGGAGCATGGAGCAAGAAAGGAAGAACAAAGAGCAAGATCTGGCTATTGTTCAACTTACCAGGAGGATTGAAGAGCAGGATACTCTGCTTCTTCAGGCTTCTGACCAGAGGGCTGACTTGAGAGCCAGGTCTGCTCAACAGGAGGAACAGCTCCTGAAGTACATTGATGAGCACAACCAGCTGGCTATGACAGCCTCTGGCTTAAGTGATCGGATCCTGCAACTCGAAGCTGAGAATGCTCGCCTAGCTGGACTTGTCGAGGGTTCAAAGGAGAGCACTCCCAGGCTTGAGGGAGTTGAGGATCGTTCCAATGATTCAGACAAACAAGAAGATGAAGAAGAGTCTGATGAGGAACAAGTGGATTACGAGGATTCTGAGAAAGATGAAGAATCAGATGAAGATGATGAAGATGATGATGAGGGTAAAGATGGATCAGGGAGTGGGTCTGGAAAATCATCTGGCACTGATGATGATGATGATGATGATGACAACAATGATGATAAAGCTCCTCCCACTACCGAGATCAGGTCTAAGAAGGCCAATGACAAGAAAGCTCAGGCTCCTCCTCCTTCGTCTCCATCAAAGACAGCTGAGCCAGAAGCTACTGAGGAAGTCCAAGCTGTGCCTCTGAGACGTCAACTGGACAAGAAACTTACCATGATTTTGGACGCTCAGGGCATCATACAGCACTCAGTGAGCTACGACAAGGAGGAGGGTGAAATCATACATTGCTTATCTAAGGAGCAGATAGCCGAGCTGTTCAGGTTGAATCCTGACGAGGTGGTCACTGATGACACCTCTGTACCCAGTACCGAAGAGCCCGAACCAGAACTTTTTGATGATTTAGATGAGGTCATTCTGGAAGACATCACCGATGAAGAATACCCAAAGTATACATCGGCTGAAGACGAGCTGCCTACATTCACTGAGCCATTTGATCAAGAAACAGAGGATCTCTTGGTCAGATATCTTGAAGAACAAGTAGAGGCAAGCAAGGCTGAGGCCGATGATCAAAAGAAAAGAAAAGAGGAATGGGCTGCCTACTGGGAGGTATTAAAGAAGCAAAGCACTGAGAAGATGCCAGCCACACACAAGAAGGTTTACAGGACCAAAGGCTATAAAGCCGGAGGTCAGATACTCAGCTGGGCATACTTCCATGATCTTGGGTGCTATGCGGTGAAGAGAGAGAAAGGGATTGACTACTTCAAACACCCGCATGATTTCAAGACGTTGCCTGGATTTGAAGTCAATCAACTAGCACGTCTGAACATGCTCTACAGTGAAGACTCTGGGATGTCTGCTTGGTTTTCTCGACAGATCAAGTATGAATACCGGAAGAGATGGGTGAACTTTCAGCCGCAGCAGCCAGAACGATACTATTTGCCTGAGATTGATGGTGATACCCGCAAGCACAAAGTTATCCTGAAGTGGCTTCCCCCTAAAGTTTTGAAGAAGATTCCCCTGCGGAAGATGCGTCAAGACTTTATGGATGGCTTCCGATGGTGGTACTATGACGGGAGAACTGGTGAAGCTGTGATAGTCCTGTGCAAAGATAAACAGTGGGAGACTGTTAGGATTTTTGATCCTATGTGGTTGACTAACTTGTCCCACAAAGATGTTATTGCACTGCATCGTCACCAAATTTTCTTCGACGTACAGGATATGGAACAGGAACTTCAGTTTATGAGAGTGATCCGAATCTGCATATGCTTAAGGGTTCACGCTGGAGCAGATTGGAAAGCTATTTCAGCAAAGTATTTCAAGAAAGAAACTTCCAAGAGTTGAACTAGGTCCAAGGGGGAGTTTGTTGATACATGTTTTGTCCCTAGTTCAGTTTTGTAACTCTTATCATGTAAATGTTCAAAGTATTAATGGAAGTTGTCTTATTTCTAATTCTTAATGTTTATTTCTATTCCTTAATGTCTATTAATGTTTATCTAGTTGTTTGATTTGATTATAAACTGTTTGAGTATGAAGTTTACTCATTCGGCCGAATGACTCTAGAATGAAGTCATTCGGCGAATGAAGGTTATAGCGAATGTCTGAGTTCAGAATGAGTCATTCGCCGAATGACTCATTCGAATGACTGCTCATTCGAGCTTAGTCATTCGCCGAATGAGCTGCTTCGGCCACTCATTCGGCCGAATGACTACAGCCTATATATAGATGTTCAAATCATTTCAAACTTAACTTTTCAGAGCCCTCCTTCTTCCCTAGCACTCCAGTGTCAAAACCCTAGAAGATCTGAGCGGTTCTTGATCATCCAAGTTCGATTCTCAACCCGTGGTGTTCGATCGTTGCTTCCAAGTTGTTTCTACAGCCTCGGATCACCACGGTTCCTGTTGGTTTCGATTGGAAAACCCTGGAATAGGATTCCGCACTATCCCAGAGGTTATCGAGTAGTTTTCTATTGGATTCGGATTGTTTCCGAGCTCCCGATCGGTCCAACAAGATGCTTGGTTCGTTACAAGGTTCGTCGGCCTGGATGATGGTTCGTGAGTCATGATGAAGATTCGTTGAGACAAGGTTCGGGACCCATGGTTCGGTAAGGTTGAAGCTGAGAGTTCGGTCCACTAGTCCCGAACCTGTTCATCCCTTTTCATCATCTTCGTTCCAACCTAGGTTATTATAGTGTTGCTCTCATGTCACAAGAGTACCAGGAGGTGTTTCTAAGACCTATGTTTCGAAGAGGGAGGCTGGGAACCGGTTTCTGTATGGGTGTTTCGAACCACAACAATAAACAAGGTGAAAACCCTAAAATTCCAAAATTTTGCAGCCTCATACCTCAAAATCGGATGGTTAAACTTCCAGATCTGCTGTACTTTCTTGTAGAGGATGTCAAGGGCTACGCGTGGGCGCCAAAATCACTCGAATCGGTTAAGAAACGAGCAAGATACAAGATTTTTAAGGTGGTTTATGGTGGAGGTGAAATGGTGGCCGGAAATCTTGAGCTAGAGAGAGAGAGATGTAAATGAAAATAAATTTAATGAGGTTATTTAGGGTTTATATACCCCGGGGTGGTTCGGGTTCGTTTCGGTTGCTCGGTTCACGTTTTCGTCGCGTATCCGGCACGTTACGCGCATTTTTCGTAAATTAAATAAAAGAACTTTTGTTTTAGACTATTTATAATGTAATTATTATTAGAAATTATTTTAATTATTGTTGAGTTTATTTATTTTTCGAGTTCAGTTATTATTACGCGTTTCGTTTATTCGTTCACGATTTAGTAACACGGTTTAATTTAATTTATTTTATGATGAGTTTCAAAATTGAAAAATAAGAATATTATATTTCTTTAAATTATGATCGTTCGTGTCTTCATTCGTTTTCGTTTTCGTTTCGTCAGATCGCGTCGCCATCGCGCGTATTCGTTCGAATCGTCATTCGAACGAACACGTAGATGGTTTGGCTTTCTGATTCTTGTTTTCTATTGTTAAGTCATTATTTCAGAACGTTAAACTATCAGAATTATTCGTACAGATCGTCACCTATATGAATAACTCGTCGGTTTAGCATTCCGTAACAATAACCGTTATAGTTTCGTTTTTGTTTCCTCACATACGTTTATGCAACTAATTTCACATCAAGTACTTATGTTTTCAACACTGTGTTGTCTGACATGTTTCAGACTGTTAAACCCTAAGGTTTCAGTCAAGTTCAGACAATCGTTTAATAGTTTCATGTTAATCAAATGCATCAATAGTCTAAACATAGTTTCTCGTAATGTATACCTGAGTTACTGTACATGTTTACTGTTGCGATCACTGTTCCGGCACGCGTCCGGCACTGGTGTTACATATTGCTTGCATGCATGTGATTTTTTTTACGTAGATTTCATGCATGGGGAGGGAGCTACTAGGGTTTTCATGATATGTAACTAACTTTATATTATCTAAGGTTCAAACATGGATATTAACAAGAAAGAGGGTAAAGTCACTTGTATGGATTAATTCAATTTATGGGATCCAAAAAGGGGTAATATGGTTTTCAATGTAAGACAAAGAAACTAAGGAAAACAGGTGGGAATAAATCCAGGATCAAGAGAACGAGCTAAGTTTAGGTGTTGAACACCTTGTGAACATCTCATACTTGGTAAATTCTATACGAACATACAACTAAGCTAGATAGTTCAATTGAACATCCTAGGCTAAGTTGTACACAAGAACGATCAAAGAACCCTGGAAAAACGAAGATCTAACAACGGACTTAAAGTAAATCGAATGAGATTAACCCAAGTCTAACAAGTTAACTTAGATTTTCTTAAAATGATTTCTATTTTAATAAGAGGTAAATGAGTTATAAGATTTTTAATTAAAATGTTTTAAATAAATAAAATGATTTCTAATTTAAAGACTTGACTTAAAAGGGGATTTTTATTTAAGATTGTAATGAATTAGACCTTACTTAACTAAGGTTTAGTAGTCATTATCTACGGGATAAGGGTTTATGAAAGGGTAATACACTTAGAATAGTTAGAAAAACATAGAAACACATTAGTAACATAGGACACATAGTTGCACACCGAGACCAAAACCCTAGATACGTCTATTATAAATACTTATAGTATTCGATTCTTCTTAAAACAACTCAGGTACTGAAGATACATCATCTACCAGTGTCGAGCGCACATTTTGTTGTGAATCATTACATAGCAACACACGTGAGTTCATTGCCCCATTTCTAAACATTTTTGTTTTAAAAACGCGGGGCTGAGAATCATGCGTAAATTATTTTCTTTAAATATGTTTTACGTAAATGCTTTTACTTCTTGTGTGTTTTATATACATAAATGAGTAAGACAATAATTCTAAATCAAACAATTATTATATCAAAGTTCTAATTCAAAGAATCTAAACTCAGTGTGTGATCAAGAAAGCTAAAACTAAAGATCAAATTCAAAGAATCTTAATACAGTGTGTGTTCAAGAAAACTAAGGATCAAATTCAAAGAATCTAAACTCAGTGTTGTAGCCAGGAATTATAAGGATCAAAATCAAGGAAATCGTATCCGTGTGTGAATCAAAGAACTAAGGAAATCAATGACGATCAATTCATGGTGGATGTAAGTTGTATACAGATCGAGACCACGTGTTAACACACGCAAAGTCCCGGCATAAATAGTAGACTTTTATAGTCAAGCTATATGGGCATAAATCAAACGATCAAACGAATTCTAAGGAACGAAGACGATCAAAATCAAAGGATATCCTAAAGTCCCGACATGTACAGTAGACCTGAAAGTCAAGCTGATATGGGCACATCATGAAAGTCCCGAAACATATGGGAAGACTCATTTGGTTCAAGCCTGATATGGGCCACGTGTGAGACATTACAAGCTGGAAACCACCAAAAGCTAAGACTAATTGATTGAGTCAAATAAGGCCCAATCATCATGTCTTAGTTGTATATAAATGATAAAGTATTAGTTAATTAAGCATTAAATATCAAGTTTCTACAAATTCTATGGGTGATCATGAATGCATGACGAACTCAAGAAATCGGTAGTATTTCAATTTGTGGAACTAAAAATCTAATACGACGATGGTATGAAATGAAACGTTTAATTATCATTAACAACAATATGTTAAGCAGTCCGGTATGTGGTGAGACGGTGGCTGGGCAGGTGGTAAGTTCGACCCTACATATGCCCTATATATAAGCATATTTGATTGTATAACATAGGTGGTTGCTGATGAGGTTAAGGTTGTCATTTCGGGGAATCAAGGTAAACAGATTTCAGGGTAATCAAACGTTGTGAATCAAAGGTATGGGATGAAATGATTAATTGTCACCAGGAACAATATATCATGTGGTTTGGTAAGTGGTGGGAAGGTGGCTGGGCGGGCGGTTAGTTCGACCCTACATATGCCCTATATATAAGCATATTGAACCGGATGGTGTACGTGGTTAATGGTGAGGTTAAGGTTGTCATTCGAACGGTTTATTCAACTTCATTTTAAAATAAAACTACATGAACTCACCAACCATGTGTTGACTTGATCTTATTGCATGACTTCTCAGGTGACGAACATGTCTGAGTAAGAAGTTATTGCTTTTGGACTAGGATGCCAGATAGAGGACCTGCATATTTTTGAACATCATTTTATAGATTATTTTGTATATCTTGTGCAGATACAAGGTAGAAGAATTATGATGTTGATAGTATATTTACATTGTTAAATTATGAACCAAACTGATGTAATTTAACTTTATAATTCTATTTTGTTTAGCATTTTCTCATTATATATCATGTGCAATGTGAAAAGTCTGATCATCACGATTATCATTTATGATATCGCGCCCCAAGACCTTTCCGCCCGACGGGAGACACGATCCGGCCCGCCGGCTCGGGGTGTGACAGATTGGTATCAGAGCCATGGTTATAGAGAAATATAGGTCATTTATTTTAACGGTTTGGCCTAGACTATAACTTAGGGACCTTTCATGTAGAGAACACCTGACTTAGGAATATTTGCATTATGTCTTCTGCATTCGATCATTGCACTAACCGATACCCTATTGGTTGTGATCAAAATGCCGCCGAGAAGACTACCACCTCCACCACCACCACCGCCACCTCCTCCTCCACCTCCTCCTCCTCCCCGCACTCCGCCTCACAAACCAAATCCAGAGCTAGATCCTGCTACAATCGCTTTGGCTACTTTACTGACGTGTCAGCTGACTAACCAGCTGAGGGAAGTGATTCCGGATATGATCAACCGGATCAATGCCAACAACAGCAATGGAAACTCATCAGGAGAAGCCAATGGTAACATGGGCATTGCACCAGACTACGCCTACAAATCATTTGTGGGATGTATACCGCCAAGTTTCAGCGGTATTAAGGGGCCGTTGGATTAATCCAATGGATAGAGAATATTAAGACTACTCTGGATCTTTGCAGTTGCCTAGAGCATCACAAGGTTCGTTACTCTGCTGGAACATTCAACAAGTGTGCCTTAACTTGGTGGAACTCACAGATCCGAGCTAGAGGAAGAGATGAGTGTAACATCAGTGCCGCAAACGTATCTGGTGTAACAACAGTGCCGGGAACGTAACCGGAACAGTGATATACACAGTAACATGAACAGTAAATCAGGTACAAATTTTAATTGTTATTCATATATCATTATCACTTCATGTTTATCATAAAACAATTTCAAAATCATTGTAGAACCGTAACTCAGAACTATGGTTCAACAGTCATATATTATCTGATGATTCAGAACCATCATGTTAATGTTAGTTAAGAATTTATTAGGTATAAACGTATGTGAGGATGTACTGAACAAAACAACAACGGATGTCGTTACGAGAATGCTAAATCGACAGAATACTCGTAAAGGTGACGATCGGTACGAATATATTAGAAAGTTTAACTTTTTGAATAATGTCCAATAATTAGAAAACCATATTGAAAAGTGTCGTTATCGTCGTATTTGTACGGGTGACGATTCGAACGAATACGCGCGACGACTATACGATTCGATTTAAACAGTAAATTTAATATTTTCAGATAATTAAAATAAAAGGAATATATTTAGTTAATTTATTAGGAATTAACGCTTAATTTAATTTAATAAACTCTACTTTCAAAACCGTAATGTTTCGTTACGGAAACAAAAGAAAACCGACGTTCTACGCGACACTGAGCGAGACCGAACGAACCCGAACACACCGGGTGTTTGAAAGCCTTTAATGAGGCATTAAATTCCTCATCCCTCCCCCACCAACCAAATTCATCACCACCAACTCGTCCATCCCCTCTCTACCTTCTCTCTCTAGAAAGTAAACCCTAGATTCTTTATTTCTCAACGAAATCGACCCATATTGGTGTTAAAACGACCACTACAACTCGTAGAACACGAAAGTACAACCGATCTGAGCTTCGAACCAGCTGATTTGAGGTAGGTTCGAGTTTTATATCACGAATTTTAGGGTTTTCATACCCCTCTTGTTCGAACCACTTGAAACCGGCTAGAACCCTTCTAAACCCATAGGATTTACACTGTAACTATAGGATGGTGTAGGAACAAGTGCCATTTCACTTCTTGGTCGTTTAGTCGAAAATGGGGACTACACCCAAGGGGGTTCGAATGGCCGAATGGCGCCCCTTTCAGCTCGACCGAATGGTAATGGCCGAAGGAGCAGGGCCGACTGAATCTCCATTCGTGGGGAAGCCACATTCGGACATCAAACTCATTCGGAGGGCCACTCTGTTTGGCCTACATCTCATTTGTTCCAACCCATTCGCCGGCACACCTAGGTCCTTTCAGTCGGTCGGGCCTTGTCATTAGCATGAATCCCGTTCGGCTGAAGGCATGGGTTAGGGATAAGTGATCTCAAGGATGGGTTGGAGTATGAAAAATTGTATGCATGATAAACTATTAGGGTTTCACTAGTGTAAGAACCGGTTTTATCAACCATTCATATTAATGATTATCACATAAAAGAACCAATTGGAACCTATGTTGGAACAAAAAACCTCATTGTATGTTACATGCACGCATGGTGGTTGTATGTGTGTTGTATGCATGGGAATGCTTAGGCACATACACACACTTCATGCATGGATGGAATGGTCATGTAGATTGCATGCATCGTGATATTATTAGGGTTTCATTATGCATACCAACCGGTTTTAACAACCATCCACATTAAGGTTTTTCTAAATGACAATGGGGTTTAATAATAAATGCAAACTAGTCTAAGTTGCTTGGAATTTCTTAATGAAACCGTGATTAGGGTTTTCAATAAGAAGAGTTTTCTTAAATCATACTATCATTCAAACATGGGTTGTGGACATTATTTTGGGTTCAACACATTTGAAAACTCGTTAAGGATCAAAACAATGGCCTAAGTTCATAGATGTTGGTGTCATCATTAACATCTAACGCTAAGATATTTCATGAAAACACATAACTACATTAGGTGGTTCACACGAACTATCAAGGATGAGTTATACGCATGGACGATCGAAGAACCATGGGAAACAAAGATCTAGCACGGGCTTAAGGGTAATCGAATGGGATTAACCTAAGCCTAACATGTTTAATTATATCTTCTTAAATTAATTTATATTTTGTTTACAAAGAAATTGATTTATAAACTCCTTTAAAATTAAATTAAATGATTTCTAACTTAATGATTTAACTTAAATGGAATTATTTAAAATGCTTTAATGGAAGACTTTGAACGTAATTAACAAAAACCTTACATAGGTAAGGTTTAATAGTGATTATTCATAGGATAAGGGTATGAACGGGTAATACATTTAGAATAGTTAGAGAGAATCATAACAACACATTAGTAACATACGACACTTAGTTGCACATCGAGATCAAGACCCTAGATATGTCTATTATAAATACTTTTAGTATTCAGATTCTCTTAAAACAACCTAGGTATCTAAGAAACATAGTATACAAGTAACGAGCATGCATTTTACTGTGATTCAATTCTTAGCAACACAGGTGAGTTCATTGACCCTTTTCTAAACCTTTTGTTTTTTTAAACGTGGGGCTGAGAAGCATGCGTAAACTCTTTATATTTAAAAAAATGTTTTACTTAAATTCATGAATCTAACGAATTAATTACTCTCATTGAGCAATACAATAATTCTAAATCAAATACTTATTCTATTAAATTCAACTTCAAAAAATCTAATCTCAATGTGTGATCAAGAGAACTTAAACTAAAGAATCAAATCCAAGGAATCTAATTCAGTGTGTGTTCAAGAATATTAAGGATTAAATTCATGAATCTAAACTCAGTGTTGTAGCCATGAAATTCTAAGGATCAAAATCAAGGAAATCATATCCGTGTGTGAATCAAAGAACTAATGAAATCATTAAGAACTAATGAAATCATTAACAATCAATTTAAGGTGGATGTCAGTTGTATGCAGATTGAGACCACGTGTTAACACACGGAAAGTCCCGTCATAAATAGTAGACATTTATAGTCAAGCTATATGGGCATAAATCAAACGATCAAACGAATTCAAGAGAACAAAGACGATCAAAATCAAATAATATCCTAAAGTCCCGACATGTACAGTAGGACTAAAGGTCAAGCTGATATGGGAACATCATGAAAGTCCCGATACATATAGGTAGACTCATTTGGGCCATGCCCGATATGGGCTACGTGTGAGACGGTACAACTTGAACACCGCCAACAACTAAGTCTAATTGATTGAGTCAAATAAGGCCCAATCATCATGTCTTAGTTGTATTTAAATGATTAATTATTCATTTAATTAAGCATTTAATATCATGTTTCTACAAATAATATGGTTGATCATGAATATGTGATGAACTCAAGAAATCGATAAAATTTGAAATTGTGGAACTCAAAGCTATTTTGACGATGGTCGGTAAAACGCTTAATAATCATTAACAACAATGTCATATGTGGTTTAGTATGTGGTGGGATGGCGTCTGGGCGGGTTGTAGGCTTGACCCTTTCGTATGCCCTATATATAAGCATACTAAATTGGATAGGACAGGTGTTATTAATGAGCTTAAGGTTGTTACCCAAAAAGGTTTTTAAAGGTTATTGTGTGTGTGTTTGAAACTCTTAACAAATGATTGAAACTATGATGGAAACAGAATTTGATGGTCGGTAAAACGCTTAATAATCATTAACAACAATGTCATATGTGGTTTAGTATGTGGTGGGATGGCGTCTTGGCAGGTTGTAGGCTCGACCCTTTCGTATGCCCTATATATAAGCATACCGAATTGGATAGGACATGTGTTATTAATGAGCTTAAGGTTGTTACTGAAGAGGTTTGCAAAACTATACAACTGCTTTTATACTAAACTACATGAACTCACCAACCATGTGTTGACTTGATCTTTTTGCATGACTTCTCAAGTGACGAACCGGTCTAAGTAAGAAGTTATTGCATTTGGACTAGGATACCGGATAGAAGACCTAGTATTTTGGACTTGCATATTTTGAACATCATTCTACAGAATTTTGTATATCTTGCGCAGATACAAGATAGAAGATTATGATGTTGATAGTAGATTTACCTTGTTAAATTATGTACCAGACTGATGTAATTTAACTTTGTAATTCTATTTTCATTTAGCAGTTTCTCTTTATATATCATGTGCATTGTAAACAATCTGATCATCACAATTATCATTCCCGATATCGTGCCCTGAGACTTTTCCGCTCGATGGGACATACGATCCGGCCCGCCGGCTCAGGGTGTGACAACCGGAACAGTGATCTACACAGTAACATGAACAGTAAATTAGGTACAAATTTCAGTCGTTATTCATATATCATTAACATTTCATGTTTATCATAGAAGAGTTTCAGAATCATTATACAACCGTAACTCAGAACTATGGTTCAACAGTCAGATAATTGTCTGACGACACAGAACCATCATGTGATTGTAGTTAGGAGTTTATTATGTATAAACGTATGTGAGAGTTAACAGAACAAAACAACAACGGATGTCGTTACGTGAATGCCAAATGGACGGTTTATTAGTATAGGTGACGATCTATACGAACATATCTGAAAGTTTAACGTTCTGAATGATGTCCAATAATTAGAAAATCATATCGAAAAGTGTAGTTATCGTCGTATTTGTACGGGTGACGATTCAAACAAGTATGCGCGACGACTGTACGATTCGCTTTAAACAGTTAAATTAAATATTTTCAAAAATTTAAAATAAAGGAAGATATTTAGTTAATTTATTAGGAATTACCACCTAAATTTAATTTACAAACTTTACTTTTAAAACCGAGACATTTCGTTTCGAAAACGAAACGAAACCGACGATTTTACGAGAAACCGAACGAAAACGAACGAGACCGATCACACCCGGGTATTTTGAAGCCATTAATATGACATTTAATTGCCATAGATACCATCACCTACCATCTTCAACCTCTCTCTCTCCACATTCTCTCTAGAAGCCACAACTCTATCTTCTTCATTTCTCAACGAAATGGAGCCATCTTAGTGTCAAAACGACCACTACAACTCGTAGATCATGAAAGTACAACCGATCTGAGCTTGGAATCGTCCGATTTGAGGTAGATTCGAGTTTTTCTTTGGTTTTTAGGGTTTTCAAAACCCTTGGTTCGTACCCACCTTCTAGCCGGTTAAATCACCTCAAAATCTTGGGGAAACACAACATAAACAACTTAGGATGGTGTAGGAACAAAGGTGCTTCATTTCTCTGCCTTAAAAATCGAAACTTGTGGTTGGCCTTGGCTGGGTTCGAGCGACCGAAAGAGCCTCACAGTAGCTCAGCCGAATGGCCACCAGCCGCATGAGGCTGCCACCCAACCGAAGGACCCATTTCGCCCTATCCTTTTTGGCCAAGCCTTTCCCATTTGAACCAAGCCTCACTTGGCCACCCCTCCTTTGTCACACCCCCACCCCTCGTCACCTCGTGTATGATCTGACTGAACTGGTTGCGGAAGCATAGTGGTGATGTCTCCGAGGTGAGGGGTGACTTACTTGAACCGATATCATAAGCACACAGATTAACTTAAAATAAATACAATACAGGGTTCCGTCATTACAATTAGTATCATAGTTTACAACTAAGTTTATTACACAACTGACTTATTTAATTACTAGTGTTTGAAGTGCTGCCTCACCGAGTGTCACTGTCTCCCTGCAAAAAGATTTAAGTTTGAAACGTCAGCACAAAGCTGGTGAGTTCGACAGTTCAATTTAAAACAATATGATATGATAAGCACGTTCTCAAAAGTTCAGTTCCGGATAACCATGGGACCCGTATCTAGTTCCTTTAGGACGTCTAGTCTGTCTCAAGATATTACCCGTCGGTACATATCTTAGTGCCTCATTATCTTAATGTCTATCATACCATTAAGAAGTTCAGGAAACAGATAACAAACATTCACACAAGGGGAGATGCAATCCTCCCAGCGAATGGGGTGTCAACCAATAGTACTATCAATGTTTTCTGTTCGGCCACACATGGGTTCACTAGATACAGTTCAGAAATGAGGACTTTCAGTTCCATGATAGAGTTCAGTCTACAAGCAAAATCCCATGAAATCCCACAAAATCACATGAAATCACACAGATATCATTGATGCATATCATATGTTCAGACAATAGTTTACAGAGTTTCCCCGATATTTATTAAAGATTAAAAATAAAAGGGGTTGTACGAAACTCACCTGGTAGTATAGGTGTAGCAGAGTATCACCAAACCGATAGTATAGAGATGATTCTGCATTTATTTATATTTAATGAATTATTTATGTTCTAGTTTACTGATTAGATCTTTCTGAACGTTCAATGTCAAAGACATTGCTTAGTGAATCATCAACTCGATATTAGTTATATAATTAATTAATTTAGTATTATATCATACAATGTATGATAATGTAGGAACCTACATTGCATTAGATTCTTAATACAAAGTTGATGACACTCTTGATTAATCAGAATAATCTCGGATTAACCAAATAGTTAATGTTGTTGATTATGATACTAAAACAGTTTCTAGATGATTTAGTGGCTTAGAAATAATTAATCCTTGTTATTGATTACCCAAATATCATGAAATATCACAATGTAGCATCAGAATAGTTGAAATAACCAGGTTTAACGTACTAATGTGACTGTTATCATAAACATCAGATAATCGTTCCAATGAGTATGTTAATGATTGTGATTAGTTTGAAACACTTAGATTTAACCTTTGTATTTCAAAGATTAATCAAACTAATCACCTACATTGTCATAATCAAATGGTTTAAACCATTATAATCATGGGTATGATTTCATGCAAACTGGGCATCACAACAAATCAAAACAAGGATTTAACCGTTAAAACTTCGTGTTCTTCATTTATAATCAATCCTAGCCATCATCTAGGCAATAATCAACAATCCTAACTATCTCATTACGTTCAAAATCAAGATCTAATCAATCAAAATCAAACTAGAAAGTTAAAATGAACCATTACCTGATCTAACGAAGTTCTGCGGCTAAAATAGCGATCGGGACTTGAAAACACGATCCTTGGTGAGATTTATGACTTCAAATGGATTAAAATTGAAGTTTGGTAGCTTAAGAATGAGTTTCTCTCGTCTGGAAGTCGACCGAGGTGAAGAAAATACGTTTTTTGAAGTTCCCCATGAAATCTGATCGATTTAAGGCATTTTTGCCGACATAAGGTCTGGGGCGCATCGCCCCAACTGGGGGCTTGGCCCGGGGCGTACCGCCCCACGTCACTGTCGTCACCATTTTGGTTTTTAACTTCGTTTCGCGATTCCGGGAGCATACGAACTCCGTTTTGCGAACGGTTTTCGCCCACGTTCATCATTTTTCACATACTATCAATCTCCAATAACCAAAGTTGCTAAATCCTCATGGATTTCAAGCAAGAACAAATGTGCTCACGTCATAAATGCCGAATTTTTCGTACGCAATCGTCACATTCTCCTCCTGTTAGAAAAATTTCGTCCCTAAATTTAGTGAAGACTTGCTTGATAACAGTCGTTTATGAGAATAGATGTGGGTACTTTGCTTTCATCTGATCTTCACGTTCCCACGTATATTCGGGTCCACGTTGCGAGTTCCATCACACTTTAACTATTGGTATGCGACTACGTTTTAGTACTTTCATTTCTTGATCCATTACCTCTCCTGGTTCTTCACTGAACTGAAGTTTTTCATCAATATGAATTTCTTCTAGGGGTACGATCAATGATTCATCAGTTAAGCACTTTTTCAAATTGGATACATGAAAAACATCGTGGATGTTGCTAAGTTCAAGTGGTAATTCAAGTCTGTAGGCTATTGGTCCAATTCGTTCAAGAATTTTAAACGGTCCTACAAATCTTGGTGAAAGTTTACCTCTCTTTCCGAATCTGAAAATGCCTTTCCAAGGTGACACTTTCAACATTACCCGATCACCTACTTGAAATTCGAGTGGTCTACGGCGATTATCAGCATAACTCTTTTGACGATCGCGAGCAGCTTTGATTCGTTCCTGAATAAGGGCGATCTTATCAGTTGTTTCCTGAATGAATTCTGGGCCTATGATTTGATTCTCACCTACTTCTGACCAACAGATAGGTGATCTACATTTGCGTCTATAAAGTGCTTCGAATGGAGCGCATTGAATACTGGTATGGTAGCTGTTATTGTATGAGAATTCAACAAGTGGAAGATGAATATCCCAGCTACCTCCAAAATCAATCACACAGCTTCTGAGCATGTCTTCAAGAGTTTGATTTGTTCGTTCAGTCTGTCCGTCAGTTTGTGGATGATAAGCTGTGCTCAAATTGATTTGCGTGCCCAGAACATTCTGAAGAGTTTGCCAAAATCGTGACATAAATCGACTATCTCTGTCAGAAATGATAGAGATCGGTACCCATGTCGAGATACAATCTCATTAACATAGAGTTTAGCGAGTCGATCCATAGAATAATCTTCTCGGATGGGTAAGAAATGCGCAGATTTCGTAAGGCGATCAACGATAACCCATATAGAGTCATGATTACGTGATGTTCTGGGTAATTTAGTAATGAAATCCATAGAGATCTGATCCCATTTCCATGTGGGAATCTCAGGTTGTTGCAATAACCCGGAAGGTCGTTGATGTTCAGCCTTCACTTTGAGACATGTTAAACATCGATCCACGTATTCAGCTATGTGTTTCTTCATTCCAGGCCACCAGTAAAAGTCTTTAAGATCTTTATACATTTTATCAGCACCTAGATGAATAGAATACCTAGATTTATGCGCCTCATCCAAGATAATTGTTCGAGAGTTACCGAATAGGGGAACCCACATTCGGTCTTTGAAATACAACAGTCCATCGTCTTTGGTATCGAGTTTCTTATCTAATCCTCTTAGTCCCTCAGCAGAATAGTTCGTTGCTTATAAAGCTTGTTGCTGAGCTTCTTTAATTTGAGGAATTAGACTAGTTTGAATAGTCATACTTAACGTTTTTACACGTAACGGTTTGACTCGTTCCTTGCGACTTAAGGCATCGGCTACAACATTCGCTTTACCTGGGTGATAACGAATTTCACAGTCATAGTCGTTCAAGATTTCAACCCATCGCCTCTGTCGCATGTTCAACATTTTCTGATCTAGAATGTGTTGGAGGCTTTTGTGATCAGTGTATATAATACACCTAGTTCCGTATAGATAATGTCTCCAAATCTTGAGTGCAAACACCACTGCACCAAGTTCTAGATCATGTGTGGTATAGTTCTTCTCGTGTACTTTCAGTTGTCGAGAAGCGTAAGCAATTACCTTATCCTTCTGCATTAGAACACACCCAAGACCTTGACGTGAAGCATCACAATACACTGTGAAGTTATCAGTACCTTCCGGTAGTGTCAAGATAGGTGCGTTGCAGAGTTTGTGTTTCAACAGTTGGAACGCCTCCTCCTGTTGAAAATCCCATATAAACGGTTGATTTTTCTGTGTCAATGTGGTCAGTGGCAAGGCTATCTTTGAAAAGTCCTTGATAAATTGGCGATAATAAGCTGCCAACCCCAAGAATTGACGTATTTCAGTCGGGGTTCGTGGTGTCTCCTATTGTTTCAGAGCCTTGGTCTTACTGGGATCTACTTGAATACCGTTTTCATTCACTACATGCCCAAGAAATTGAACTTCTCGTAACCAAAACTCACACTTGGAGAATTTGGCATATAGCTTCTCGCGTGACAAAAGTTCTATGATCAATTTCAGGTGTTGAGCATGTTTTTATAGGTTCAGAGACTAAATGAGAATATCATCAATAAACACAATTACAAACTTATCCAAATAAGGCCTACAAACTCGATTCATTATATTCATGAAAACTGCAGGTATATTTGTTAATCCAAACGGCATTACTAAAAATTCGTAATGTCCGTATCGAGTTCTGAAAGCAATTTTAGGAACATCATCATCATGAATTTGTAACTGATGATATTCGGATCTTAAATCGATTTTTGAAAGACAAGTAGCGCCTTGTAGTTGATTAAACAGATCATCTATACGAGGCAATGGATAACGATTTTTGATTGTCAGTTTATTGAGTTCACTGTAGTCAATGCACATCCTGAATGAATCATCTTTCCTTTTTCATAAAAAGAATTGGTATGTCACAGGGTGAGAAACTAGATCTGATAATACCTTTATGTAAAACTTCCTAGTCAGTTTAAAAGTTCTCACATTTTAGAAAGTACTAGAAGATCAGGAGCTTGTATCAAGTTACCATTAACAAATTTAAGGCACCCCATTTAATCTAAGTACGTAGCAGATAATGCAAGTAAAATGATCATATTGGGGAGGTAAAATTCTTATCTATCCCCATATTAGCAATTATATTGATTGTTAGGAAGAAACGTACCAGTGACAATGTTTGCATCATGCCTTGCCTTCGTTGCACCAATCTAAGAAGCTCTTCTCCTAGCTTCATTCCTCTGATTATTGTTATTGTTGTTTGGACAGTTTCTCATGAAATGATCGGGACTTCCACACCTGAAACACGTTCAGTTTGCTTGAGTAGTTTGTCGTGGTTCTTGGTTGGATTGACGAGCAGGAAAGTTACAGTATTTGGCGTAGTGTCCAATTCGATTACAGTTTGTACATTCAGGACATAGTCCTGTGTGATGATAAGGACACTTATTACATTTGGGCGCCTGCCCAGTATATCCTTTCCTTTCTGGAAGAGCCGCACCATACTTTTTCACAGTTTGTTTGCTTCGGCTAGTCTCAGTCGGAGCTTTTGTTTTGTTTTTCTGATACATCTTCCTTTTTGTTCCTCTTGTGTTACTAGGTGCCTTGATTTTAGTACCGCTAGAACTTTCCTCATCTATCATTGTTAGGGTACCGTTTCTTATTGCCTCATCAGTATACCTATTGGCCAAAATAATGGTATATTCTAAAGTTGTAATTTTTGCAGCAGCTACCATTTCTCGAATTTGAGGAACCAAACCTTGAATATACTTTTCTACTAAAACTAGCTCAGTAGGAAACATGTCAGGAAATAGACATGTGAGTTCATGAAATCGTTCCGTATATCTCCAACACTTCGTACCTATCATTGAAAGATTCAAGAACTCTTCTTGTAGTTTCATGATTTCGATGGCCGGGCAATATTTGGAAATTATCAAAGTTTTAAACTCCTTCCAACCCATTACATCAACAGTGGCCGTACCCAATAATCTTACTTGGGTATTCCACCATATCAAAGCCGAGTTCTTAAGAGAGCAAGTAGCATATGTTACTTTGTGCTCTTCTAAACACTGGCTGATTTGAAGTTTTGTTTCCATCTCTTTGATCCATTTTAACAACCACTCAACTCCTTCCTTTCCAGTAAAATCGGGAGGATTATAAGTTTTAAAGGAGTTGTATGTACATCCATGTGGTGGAGAATCTAAAACTGTTATATTCATACTGGTGGTAGTATAAGTTTCTGTGTTCTTGTCAATAATGTTGCGCTCTATATGGGTTCCACGTGAGCTAGAAGCTATGTTCTGCTGATATTGAGCCAACATACCTGGAATAACTGCCACCAGTTGCTCATTTACAATTCGAGCTATCATTGCTTCATTTAGTTCAACTCCACTAGCAGCCGTAGGTGGAACCGTATTCGTTTCAACATTCACGGGTGGAGCCCTGTTTGTTTCCGAATTGACACGTGGATCCGGATTTGATTCCACGTTCACAGGTTGGACTTGATTCAGTTCAGGGTTAGTAACGTTCTTGGTAGTTTTCTTAGCTGGTCGACCTCTTTTAGGAGCCATTGTTCTGCCCATATGCAGGCAAACTCAGGTCAATTCAGAAACATAAGGATATAACCCGTTCGATCACATAATTTCAATCATATTCAGATACACTGAAGTTTTATGTTGAAATGTAATTATAAGTAAATATAGTATAACTACATTGATATAGTTCAGACATGTTCTCAGCACACAAAGATCACACAAATGGTCGTAGTTATACTTAGTCCTGTTAATTCAAAAACATGTTAAAATATTACACAGCTCACAGTACTGTGATATAAATATGTTATTACCCATGTTTTTGTTATATTAACATACAGGACACTGATAAGTTCTCATACAAAAATGCTCACACACAAAAATGTTCGCCTACAAGTCTTTAATACGTTGCCATGCCGGCAATAGATATGTTCTCGTACAAAAATGTTCTCATAGAGTAATGTTCTCACATAGTTCTCTTTTATTATCTAGTTATAGTTCATAAAAGTTTGATATTAATATATAGTTCATACATTCACACACAGGTATTCAAAGATGATATCGTATCTAGAACATTCACCTGCTTCATAAGAAACAGGTATGACATAAGTATCTCTAATACGGTAGTACCAATGTTCTTTAGAATAATACGGGACCGTTGTATCTCATGGCGTATAGTCTGTATCCTAGCTAACCTGCTAAAGTTGTTCTCATAGCTCCGCCTGGTGGGAGGATTCTCTCAACTCATGAGTAATGTTAAGCACATCTCTCGGTGTCCGCTGTCATCTTGGGGGAAGACCGGTAGTCTTGAGAGCTTGAACTCACATGTGTCGAAGTCCATCACATGCCTGAATCCTCTGAAGTGATGAACTCTGCCTCTTCCCTACATAAGCATTCTTACCTGGTGCTTAAGAATGTCTGGGTGAAGGAATTAGTGCATGGGGTGATAACGTAGCTGGTACATGTGATACAGACTGGGAAGTAGCCAAAGACGCTTCCGATGAATCGAAATCCGAGCTCAAACTAGTGCGAGGAGTATCACCAATTATCACGTATAAAAATATCTGATCAGTATCATGGAATAAATATTGAATAATAAAATTCAACATAACCATGATATGATGTGTCTTCCTATCTCAAAGCACCTAATCGTCCTTATAGTTATTATTGTTTGCTTGCATTGAACTTCACTAGAACGCACACGTGTTGCGAATTTCAGTTATGATGGACACTCATAACTGGAATTCATACCACCTGATTATCCTGGCTTAATTCAAAACAAGTTTTGTTCGTTATTAACGTTCGGTGCTCTCAGTGTCACTATACGAGCCTATGGTTACAGTCTAGGTCTCTAAGTCAACCTAATTCTCTATAACACGTGGCTCTGATACCACCCTGTCACACCCCCACCCCTCGTCACCTCGTGTATGATCTGACTGAACCGGTTGCGGAAGCATAGTGGTGATGTCTCCGAGGTGAGGGGTGACTTACTTGAACCGATATCATAAGCACACAGATTAACTTAAAATAAATACAATACAGGGTTCCGTCATTACAATCAGTATCATAGTTTACAACTAAGTTTATTACACAACTGACTTATTTAATTACTAGTGTTTGAAGTGCTGCCTCACCGAGTGTCACTGCCTCACCCAAATATCATGAAATATCACAATGTAGCATCAGAATAGTTGAAATAACCAGGTTTAACGTACTAATCTGACTGTTATCATAAACATCAGATAATCGTTCCAATGAGCATGTTAATGATTGTGATTAGTTTGAAACACTTAGATTTAACCTTTGTATTTCAAAGATTAATCAAACTAATCACCTACATTGTCATAATCAAATGGTTTAAACCATTATAATCATGGGTATGATTTCATGCAAACTGGGCATCACAACGGATCAAAACAAGGATTTAACCGTTAAAACTTCGTGTTCTTCATTTATAATCAATCCTAGCCATCATCTAGGCAATAATCAACAATCCTAACTATCTCATTACGTTCAAAATCAAGATCTAATCAATCAAAATCAAACTAGAAAGTTAAAATGAACCATTACCTGATCTAACGAAGTTCTGCGGCTAAAACAGCGATCGGGACTTGAAAACACGATCCTTGGTGAGATTTATGACTTCAAATGGATTAAAATTGAAGTTTGGTAGCTTAAGAATGAGTTTCTCTCGTCTGGAAGTCGACCGAGGTGAAGAAAATACGTTTTTTGAAGTTCCCCATGAAATCTGATCGATTTAAGGCATTTTTGCCGACATAAGGTCTGGGGCGCATCGCCCCAACTGGGGGCTTGGCCCGGGGCGTACCGCCCCACGTCACTGTCGTCACCATTTTGGTTTTTAACTTCGTTTCGCGATTCCGGGAGCATACGAACTCCGTTTTGCGCACGGTTTTCGCCCACGTTCATCATTTTTCACATACTATCAATCTCCAATAACCAAAGTTGCTAAATCCTCATGGATTTCAAGCACGACCAAATGTGCTCACGTCATAAATGCCGAATTTTTCGTACGCAATCGTCACATCCTTCGGCCAGGCTTTAACTCGGCTGCCCATAGTCGGTCAAGAGCTCATACGCATGAGACCCTATTTGACCCAATTCACTTCGGTCGGCAAGCTTTTTATTCGAATGAGCTACTCTATTCGGTTAAGACCCCTTCGCAGGAACCCTATTAGGCCAACCCTTTTGTTCGCACCAAATGGTTCCCCCGCATGAGTGGCCCTAATCAGTTGGTTATGCATGGGGTTATGGGTTGATTACATGCATGCATGGTGGTCACATGTGTGTGTGTGTGTGTGGGAATGGTTGGACATATACACACATCTTATGCATGAATGAAAGGGTCATGTAGATTGCATGCATGGGATGGCATATAGATGTCAACGTGGGGATCTAATAGGATTTAGCACTAATGTTTTCCAAGGGATAATGAGGTTTAATCATGGGTTATGGCATGCGGGTTTGTTCTAAGATGCATGAAACTATTTAAAGAAATCATTAATTAGGTTTTTCAAGAACATTGGTTTTCTTAAATCATAACGAGATCTAAACATGATTTGTGGACATCATTTGAGCCTTACACCTTCGGAAATTCATTAAGGATCAAGAACATGATCTAAGTTTAGGTGTAACCACATAGTTAACACCTAACACTTAGAAAAATTCATACGAACATATAACTACATTAGATTGTTCAATTGAACTATCTAGGATGAGTTATACACATGAGCGATCAAAGAACCATGGGAAAATCAAAATCTAGCAATGGGCCTAAGGTTAATCTAATGGGATTAACCCAAGCCTAACATGTTTAAATTATATTTCCTTAAAATAATTTATAAGTTTATTATTTAAAATGTTCTTTAAATTAAATTAAATGATTTCTAATTTAATGATCTAACTTTAATTAAATTATTTGAAATGTTTTAATTAAAAGACTTTGAATGCAAATAAAGTAAACCTTACATCATTAAGGTTTAATGGTGACTATTAACGGGATAAGGGTTTTTAAATGGGTAATATGTTTAGACTAGTTAGAGAGAATCATAGAAACACACTAGTAACATAGGCCTTAGTTGCACACCGAGACCAAAATCCTAGATACGTCTATTATCAATACTTATGTTAGTCAAAACCTCTTAAAACAACTCAGGTGCTGAAGCAACATAGTCTGCAAGTAACGAGCATGCATAATTGTGTAAACCAATACAGAGCAACACATGTGAGTTCATTGCCCCGTTTTTAAACATTTTTGATTTCAAACGCGGGGTTGAGAAGCATTCTTAAACTCTTTTTCTTTAAAAATATGTTTTACGTAAATGCTTTTACTAATTGTATGTTTTATATATTGTATGTTTGATATATATAAATGTATCCTAGACTCCTGTCTAGGTAAATGATATACAGGTTCAATCTACGAATTAATAAATTACTCTTATGAGCAAGACAATAATTCTAATAAAAAAATTATTCTATCAAAGTCCTAATTCAAAGTATCCAAACTCAGTGTGTGATCAAGAAAACTAAAACTAAAGATCAAATCCAAGGAAGCAAAATACAATGTGTGTTTAATAATACTCAGGATCAAATTCAAAGATTCTAAACTCAGTGTGTAGCCATGGAATTCTAAGGATCAGAATCAAGGGAATCATATCCGTGCGTGAATCAACGAAGTAATGAAATCATTAAGAAGTAATGAAATCATTAACGATTATTTTAAGGTGGATGTCAGTTGTATGCAGATCGAGACCACGTGTTGACACACGGAAAGTCTCGTCATAAATAGTAGAATTTTATAGTCAAGCTATATAGGCATAAATCAAATGATCAAACGAATTCTAAAGAAAAATGGCGATCAAAATCAAAGGATATCTTAAAGTCCCGACATGTACAGTAGACCTAAGGGTCAAGCTGATATGGGCACATCGTGAAAGTCCCGACACATACATGTAGACTCATTTAGGTCATGCATGATATAGGCCACGTGTGAGACGGTACAACTTGGACACTACCAACTACTAAGTCTAATTGATTGAGTCAAATAAGGCCCAATCATCATGTCTTAGTTTTATTTAAATGATTAATTATTCATTTAATTAAGCATTTAATATTATGTTTCTACATGTGCAATGGGTGATCATTAATACATGATGAACTCAAGAAATTAGTAGTATTTCAATTTGCGGAAATCAAATTCTAATGTAACGATGGATGGAATGAAACACTTAATTATCATTAACAACAATATATTAAGCAGCCCGATATGTGGTGGGACGGTGGCTGGGCGGGCGGTAAGTTCGACCCTGCATATGCCCTATATATAAGCATACTTGAATGGATAACATAGGTGGTTGTTGATGAGGTTAAGGTTGTCATTTCAGGGGATCAAGGTAAACAAATTTCAGGGTTATCAAATGTTGTGAATCAAAGGTATGGGATGAAATGCTTAATTATCACCAGGAACAATATATCATGTGGTTTGGTATGTGGTGGGACGGTGACTGGGCGGGCGGTACGTTCGACCCAACATATGCCCTATATATAAGCACATTGAACTGGATGGTATAGGTGGTTAATGGTGAGGTTAAGGTTGTCATCTGAACTGTTTATTCGAATTCATTTTTAAATAAAACTACATGAACTCACCAACCATGTGTTGACTTGATCTTTTTGCATGACTTCTCAGTTGACGAACAACTCTAACTAAGAAGTTATTGCTTTTGGACTAGGATGCCAGATAGAGAACCTAATATTTTGGACCTGCATATTTTTGAACATCATTTTACAAATTATTTTGTATATCTTGTGCGGATACAAGATAGAAGAATTATGATGTTGATAGTGGATTGACATTGTTAAATTATGAACCAAACTGATGTAATTTAACTTTTTAATTCTATTTTCATTTAGCAAGTTTCTTAGTATATATCATGTGCATTGTAAACAATCTGATCATCACAATTATGATTCCCGATATCGCGCCCCGGGACCTTTCCGCCCGACGGAACACACGATCCGGCCCGCCGGCTCGGGGTGTGACAATGAGGCACTGGCGATGCCATGGGAAGATTTCAAGACCCTGCTGAGGAATGAATTATGTCCCAAGAATGAACTACAGAGGATGGAAACTGAGCTACCCAACAATGTGGTGAAAGGAGCCGATCATTTGGGTTATATTACTCGTTATCACGAGTTAGTAGCATTGGTGCAAGACATGGTACGAACACTGGAAAAGAGGATTGACAAATATGTAGGTTGACTTACCGCCTGCATACAGGGTTTAGTCATTTCAGCAAACCCTGTCACCTTAGAGTCTGCTGTGAGTCTGTCAGGGAAACTCACGGATCTGATGGTAGCCTCTGGAATTTTGAAGAAAGAGGCTGACTCGGGCAAGCACAAGGAAGAATCCTCCAAGAAACCCCATCATCTCCCCAACAAGAAGCAGAAGGTTATCAAGTACTACACAATGGCTACTCCACTTAACCAGGTAGCTGTTGCATCGCAGAACCTGCACAAGAAACCATACACTGGCCCACACCCCCTGTATGCTAAATGCTAGTACCATCACGCTGCTAACAATCCTTGTCGACACTGCACGGGATTTGGAACAAAGGGCCATTGGGTCCAGCAATGCAGGATGACATCAAACCAAGCAGTCAATAATACTGCTTTAGCTCTCCCTCTACCCAACAACCAGAACAACGGTGGATGCTATAACTGTGGTGAAATTGGCCACTTTTCCAAGAGCTGGCCAAAGAAAGCACAACCGGCAATTCAAGCACCACGTGGAAGAGCTTTTGCTATAGGAGCTCTAGCTGCTCGTCAAGACCCGAACGTGGTCACTGGTACATTTCTCTTACATGACTTTTATGCATCTATTCTGTTTGCACTGGTGCGGATCAGAGTTTTATCTGGACCTACTTTGCATGCCAACTCAATCAGGTTGAGGAACTTTTTGATTCCCCTTATATTATAGAAGTAGCAAATGGGAAACAGATCACATTTAGCACAGTATATAGAAACTGCCCATTAACACTTAATGGTCATACATTTACCATCGATTTGATACCGATGGATTTGGGTAGTTTTGACGTCATCGTTGGGATGGATTGGCTATCTATTAATAGAGTGGAAGTCATATGTTGTGGAAAGCAGCTTCGAGTTCCATTGACGAATGATCGTGTATTGGAAGTCCGAGGGGATCAAGCAAAACGGAGTGTCAAAATCATATCTTGCATAAAGGCGCGTAAGTGTCTACAGAAGCAGTGTGTAGCTTTTCTGGCTCATGTGGTGGAGAAAGAGAAAGACAAGATCAAGATTCAAGATGTGCCAGTAGTAAAAGAATATCCAGAAGTGTTTCCTGAAGACCTACCAGGTGTGCCACTTGCGCGACCGGTAGAGTTCCGTATTGACTTAGTTCCAAGAGCAACTCGTGTTGCTAAATCTCCTTATAGTTTAGCACATTCCGAGATGCAGGAATTGTCAAACCAACTACAGGATTTACTGGATAAAGGTTTCATCAGACCGAGCTACTCACCTTGGGGAGCTCCGGTTTAGTTCGTGAAGAAGAAAGATGGATCTTTTCAGATGTGCATAGACTACAGGGAGCAGAACAAACTAACTATCAAGAATTGGTATCCATTACCGAGGATTGACAATTTGTTTGACCAATTGCAAGGAGCACAGTACTTTTCGAAGATTGACTTACACTTCGGATATTATCAACTCAGAGTTCAAGACGAAGATATACCGAAGACGGTGTTCCGAACCAGATATGGGCATTACGAGTTTATGGTGATGCCTTTCGGACAGACAAATGCACCCGCGGTTTTCATGGACCTCATGAACCGAGTGTGCAATCCGTATCTGTATCAGTTTGTCATTGTCTTTATTGATGACATACTGATTTATTCCAAGAGCAAAGTAGAACATGAGTAACATCTCAGGAAGATCTTGGAGCTGTTGAAGAAAGAACAACTCTATGCTAAATTCTCTAAGTGTGAATTTTGGTTGAGAGAAGTTCAATTTTTGGGTCATGTAGTCAACAGTGAAGGAATACACGTGGACCCTGCCAAGATTGAAGCTATCAAGAACTGGGATACTCCGAAGACACCGACAGAGATACAGTCTTTCCTAGGACTGTAGGGTTATTATAGAAGGTTTATCTCAAACTTTTCTAAGATAGTTTTGCCTTTCACTAAGTTAACTCAGAAAAGTGAACCGCTTGTTTAGGAGCAGGAACAAGAAGATTCTTTACAGACATTGAAGCAGAAGTTATGTGATGCTCTAATCTTAACTCTCCTAGAAGGCTGTGATGACTTTATAGTGAACTGTGATGCCTCCCATCAGGAACTCAGTGGTGTGTTAATGCAACGAGACAAAGTTATCGCGTATGCATCAAGACAGTTAAAGATTCATGAGAAGAACTATAGTACTCATGATCTAGAACTGGGAGCAGTGGTATTCGCGTTGAAGATTTGGAGTCACTACTTATATGGAACTAAGTATACCATATTTAGTGATCGCAAGAGTCTACCACACATTTCGATCAGAAGGAACTCAATATGTGACAGTGACATTGGGTTGAACTTCTGAATCATTACGACTGTGTGATTAAATTCCATCTGGGTAAGGCGAACGTTGTAGCTGATGCCTTGAGTCGGAAGGAACAGGTCAAACCCTTGCGCGTAAGATCAACGGGAATGACTGTGCTGACAATTTTACGTGAAAAGATAATTCAGGCATAACAGGAATCAGTTGAACGAGGAAATCTGAATAAAGAATTCGATTGTGGAGCATAACGACAGTGTGAAATGAAGCCAGATGGAATTATTTACTACCAGGATCGAGTATGGATTCATGCAGTGGATGAAGTGAGACAGCTTATCTTTGATGAAGCACAGAAGAGCAAATATTCGGTGCATCTAGGCGCTGATAAAATGTACCAAGACTTATAGGTATTTTATTGGTGGCCAGGAATGAAGAAAGACATAGCCGAGTATCTCGGCCGATGTCTTACGTGTGCAAAGGTAAAGGCGGAACACCAGAAGCCGTCAGGTTTACTGGAACAGCCTGAAATTCCACTCTGGAAGTGGAAACAAATAGCTATGGACTTCATTATGAAGCTAACCCGCACTTCCAGCGGTCATGATACAATTTGCGTTATCATCGATCGTTTAACAAAATCTGGTCACTTCTTGCTAATGCACGAAACCTTCACTATGGATAAACTAGCAAGATTGTTGTAACATCCCAAATTTTCTAATTCAAGCTACTTGAACTTACAAATGGGTAACGAATAATAAGCTTGAAGGAAGACAGACGAAACGTTAAAATGTTCAGGCTTTGTGTTCGTGTACTCGAAGTCTAGATTTCGAGTACACTGTACTCGAAATCCTGTATTCGAACATCTCCTATTTCGAGTACAGGGAAACTTCCTATAAATACCAGTGTCTTGGGAAACGTGCTAACCCTTGGCTGAAGCAAATCTTCTCTCGAGTACACGAAGTTGGAACCAAGAAACTTCAAGGATCGAGCTTTGATCGATCAAACGGAAGAGGATACACACGAAATCTGCAGGAGGGATCATCTACCTTTAAGTAAGTGTTCTAGACTGAAAAGTTAGGATTTTTATACAAAAGTTAGGATGGTTAAACAAAGAGTGAACTTATGCATAAAGCTCACACCTTTATGCATAAAGTTCGTAACTTTGAGGTTCCAATACGTTGGTAACAACCTAAGGAACCTAGAACTAGCTCCCCAATGTCTTGGATGAATTTCTGAGGTGTTTAATGACAAAATGATGAGTACACGAAATCATGTACCGAGGGTACTCGAAATCATGCATGTATTTCGAGTACAGTGTATTTCAAGTATGCCTATTTCGAGTACAAAGTGCCATTTCGTGTACATGGCCATTTTGTGTACAAAGGTTACTTCGTGTACACTAATTTCGAATACAGGGATTTCGTGTACATGGGTATTTCGTATACTATCCAAGTTCGAGGACTTGAAGTTATGAGGGGGGGAACTAGTAGGCTATGAGGACTTAGGATATATCCTAAGTCTAAGAATGGTATGTGATGAGACGATGTAATGATGTAGGTTCCCAGGTCTTAACTAAGGAGTTCGGTTAAGAAGATAAGGAGCCATATTCAGGTGAGTTCTAGACGCCCTATTTTATGCTTAATGTTTTGGGCTGGCATACATGCTTATTGTTATGTCTATGATGTTTTGTTCTTATGATGATGATGAATGAATGATGATATGCCCTGACTATGTATGCATGTTTATGTGATAGCATGATTTATGCATGAAAGTATGTTAAGTATGACGAATGCATGATAAATGAGTTATGATGATGAATAACATGACATGATAATGATGCTAGCATATGATATGATGATGACTTTATGATAACATGCTTCATGATGATAACTATGAGAATAGTTATAGGAGTATGACAAGGTCCTAGGTTGCTTGGATGAAAGTATGATATGTATACATGATGCCATGATGTTATGATATGATAATGATGCTAGTATGTTATGATGGTATGATGATATGATGCTAGTATATCATGCATGATGAATGAACGATGTTCCTATAAGTGTTATAGGATATGTATGAGGGATGTACCAGTAATTGTGCTGGGTAGGTATGATAGTCAACCATGACTATAACTGGGTATGATGGTCAACCACGACTATAACTGGGTATGATAGTCAACCACGACTATAACTGGGTATGATAGTCAACCACGTCTATAACTGGGCATGATAGTCAACCACGACTATAACTGGGTATGATAGTCAACCACGACTATAACTGGGTATGATAGTCAACCACGACTATAACTGGGTATGATAGTCAACCACGACTATAACTGGGTATGATAGTCAACCACGACTATAACTGGGTATGAAGCCTTGTGCCGGCATGAGCCCACTGTTCGTACGGTGACAGTGGAACGTATGATGATGTTAAGGATGTTATGTGCTAAGGTTATGGACTATGTGTATAAAATAATGTTTATGTTAAGTATGTTTAACGTTGCTTTATGAAAACTAGAACTCACCAGCGTAAGCTGACTTGATTTAGCATGTATGTCAGGTTGAAGGTACGATAAGAGAAGGCATGGAGCTCGGGCATCAAGTCAGACGATCCATTGGTTTTGGCAATCCGATGTGTTTTTAATACAGAAACTTTATTGATTTCTGTTTATCAAACTATGATTACATTTCCGCTGCATGATTATGAAAGTTTTTAGTTTAAGAGCTATGTGTTATGATGAAAACCAACCTCACGAGGTGCCCGGTTTCGGGGCCTCACAAGTTGGTATCAGAGCCATAGTTTGAGAGATCTTGGCATCCCAAATTGCCAAGACTTAAACTGAGAATGGGATTAAGTGACGCGGATTGCCAACCACGGATGAACGGATGCCACGAGCTGAATGTTTATGTATGAGTTAAGGGTTAGATGTAAGGTTATGTATGTAGTAAGTGTCATGCACATTGAAGAGATGGGAGGGGAAACGTTTAGAGCTTATGAGTTGGGTAAATGGTTAATAGCACTTGATCAACGTCATTAACGATTTACAAAGCTTATTTCGTGCTAAACTGATTCCTATACTAACTCATCAATTGTTGCATCTTGTAGATAGTTAGATGGCTGGACAAAAGGGTAGACCACGTAAGCAACCACAGAAACCCGAAGAACCACGTGTCGAGGATGAAGAACCCGTCAATGAGGGCGACCACGAGCACAACGACCAACCTGAGAATGAAGACGAGTTCACTCTAGAGCCTATTGTGGTAAAGGCTATTTCAGACGAGGTATGCAAAATCATGGATGAAAAGCTACCAGCCTTGATTGCTAAGGCACTGAAGGATACTCTGAAGGACAAGTCCGAGGGAACCAAGGAAAGCTCTAAGGAAGATGAGGATGTTGTGATCATCGAGACTAAGAGCGACGACTCTATGACTGGGAAACTGAGGGCTGTGACTACAAGTCCTTCAAGGGATGTAACCCACCGACCTTTGATGGAAAGAAGGATGCTGTGGCTACTTGCCACTGGATATCTGCTATGGAGGCTGTTATCTCCATCAGTGAATGCCGAGCCGACCAATTTGTTAAGTTCGCAGCTCACTCTTTTGTCGAGGAGGCACTTCACTGGTGGAACACCATTAAGCAGTCCAAAGCTGCAGCTGATGTAGAGAAGATGACTTGGGACGATCTCAAGGAACTGGTTACTAAACAGTTCTGTCCCAAGAACGAGCTGGATAAGGTCGAAAGGGAATTTCTGGTTCTGAAAGCTGGAAGTCTGAACCACCGTCAGTACACGTCGAGGTTTAACGAGATGGCTAGACTTGTTCCTCATCTGGTTTCTACCGAGGAACGCAGGGTGAAGTTGTACATGGAGGGTTTGCCTCCCAAGGTTCGAATTCATGTGAAGGCGAATGCTCCCAAGACTTATGATTCCACTGTGGAGCTCAGTGGAATAGTTTGGGACGATGTTATGTCGGATGAGCCAGCCAAGGAGGAAGCAAAGGTGAAAGAGTCCTCCGGGACTAAGCGGGGTCGAACAGACCAACGAAAGTTTTCAGGCAAAAAGGTGAAGCGTGAGGATGCGAACCGATGCAGCAAGTGTGGTAAGATTCACACCGGACAGTGCTTGGTGGGCACTAACCTATGTTTCCGATGCGGAAAGACGGGGCATTTTTCCGGCAATTGCCCAAGTGCCACCAGATGCTACGACTGCAACGGGTTTGGACATCTGTCTAAAGATTGCAGGCAACCACGGGCCGATGCTTCGGGCTCGGGCAAGAAGGAAGAGAAAGGAAAGGAGAAGCAGAAGGCTAAAGCACGGGCTTTCACGATGACAAAGGATGATGCTATCGAGGACCCCGATGTGGTCACAGGTACCTTTTCTATCAACAATATTCCTGCTTCTGTATTGTTTGATTCCGGTGCCAGTATGAGTTTTGTGTCTTCTACTTTCTGTGATGGGTTATCTGGGAAGGTTAAGAAGATAGATCGGGTATTTGATGTAGAGACGGCTATTGGTAAGATGACCAGGGTGACTGAGGCTATTGATGATTGTTATGTTGAGATAGAAGGTCGTAGGTTCCCTGTCCGATTGTTTCTTATTACCTTAGGAGGATTCGATGTGGTTTTGGGTATGGACTGGTTAGCCAAATATGAGGCTAACATTGTATGTCGACGAAAGATGATATGTTTACGTGCGATGGATGGAAGCTCTGTGACGGTTTATGGTGATAAAGCGATGTATGCACCTAAGATCATTTCGTTGATCACGGCTGATGTTATGATGAGGCGAGGGTGTGTAGCCTACTTGGCCTACGCGATTGAGGAACGTACGGATACGAGGACGATTGATGAAGTTCCCGTGGTGTGTAACTTCCCCGATGTATTCCCTAAGGAATTGCCTGGATTACCACCCGAACGGGAAATTGAGTTCCAGATCGACTTAGTGCCGGGGGCACAACCCGTTGCCAAAGCACCGTACCGTTTAGCTCCAAACGAGATGAAGGAAATGATGACCCAGCTACAAGAACTCCTAGATAAAGGTTTTATACGACCAAGTGTCTCTCCGTGGGGAGCCCCGGTGTTGTTCGTTAAGAAGAAAGATGGAAGTATGCGTATGTTTATCGATTATAGGGAACTGAATAAGTTGACCGTAAAGAACAGGTATCCTCTACCTAGAATTGATGACTTGTTCGATCAATTGCAAGGTGCAAGCTGGTTCTCAAAGATAGATCTCCGATCCGGTTACCATCAGTTGAAAGTTCAAGAGCAGGATATTCCAAAGACTGCTTTCCGTACGCGTTATGGACATTACGGGTTTCTCGTTATGTCGTTTGGATTGACGAATGCTCCCGCAGCATTTATGGATTTGATGAACAGGGTATGTCGACCGATGCTGGACCGATCGGTGATAGTGTTTATTGACGATATTTTGATTTATTCAAAGAACGAGGGAGACCATGCTTGCCACGTACGTGAGGTATTGGAGATCCTGAGGAAAGAGAAACTTTATGCTAAATTCTCCAAATGTGCTTTCTGGTTACGAGAGGTACAGTTTCTGGGTCACGTGGGGAACCCAGAAGGCATTATGGTAGATCCAGCTAAAGTTGAAACGATTATGAAATGGAGCCCTCCAAAGTCACCTACGGAAGTACGCAGTTTTCTTGGTTTGGCCGGTTACTATCGGAGATTTATTCAAGACTTCTCCAAGCTAGCGACGCCATTGACAAAGCTCACGAGGAAAGATGTAAAGTACGAATGTGGCCCTAACCAAGAACAAGCGTTTTCAGTGCTAAAGGAGAAACTTACCCAAGCTCCTGTTCTAGCACTGCCGGATGGAAATGATGATCTTGTTGTGCATGCCGATGCATCGCGACAAGGGTTGGGATGCGTACTGATGCAAAGGGGAAGGGTGATAGCTTATGCTTCGCGCCAGCTAAAGATTCATGAGGCTAACTACCTGACCCACTATCTTGAACTCGCTGCAGTGGTGTTTGCATTGAAAATATGGAGACACTACTTGTATGGAGTAAGGAGTACCATCTATACCGACCACAAGAGCTTGAAGTACTTCTTCGAGCAAAAGGATTTGAACATGAGGCAGAGACGATGGCTTGAGCTGCTAAAGGATTATGATTGTGATATTCTATATCACCCGGGAAAGGCCAATGTAGTGGCAGATGCCTTGAGTCGCAAGACTGATCATCCTGCCATACGGGTAAAATCGTATAGTTTGGTGATAACGCCAGACTTTCTGAACGAGCTCAAGCAGGCGCAACAGGATGGGTTGAAAGAAGAGAACGTGGGTTTTGAACGTGTCTTCGGGCAGGTCAAGAACTTGGAAGACAAAGACCATGGGATAAAGATACGATTCGGTCGAATGTGGGTGCCCAGAAATGGGGACATTCGAACGAGAATTTTAGATGAAGCCCACAAGTCATGTTATTCGGTGCACCCCGGTGCGACAAAGATGTATCAAGACCTTCGAAAAGATTATTGGTGGCCGGGCATGAAGTTTAATGTGATGCAGTATGTGAATAGGTGCCTTACTTGTGCGCAAGTGAAGGCTGAACATCAGAAGCCATACGGATATGTGCAACCTCTTGAGATATCGGAATGGAAATGGGAACACATCACCATGGATTTCATCACCAAGCTACCGAGGATAGCTAAACGACATGATACCATTTGGGTGATTGTGGACCGGCTGACGAAGAGTGCACACTTCCTCCCTATCAGGGAAACGTATACGTCCGAAAGGTTGTATGATTTGTTCGTGAAAGAGATTGTGACTCGACATGGAGTTCCTGTCTCCATTGTGTCAGATCGAGATACGAGGTTTACTTCCAGATTCTGGAAGCAGTTTCACAATGCTATGGGAACGAGACTGAACATCAGTACCGCCTATCACCCCCAAACCGATGGACAGTCAGAAAGGACTATCCAAACGTTGGAGGATATGCTTAGGGCGTGTATTATCGATTTTGGAGGTAGCTGGGATGACCACTTGCCATTGGTGGAGTTTTTGTATAACAACAGCTACCACTCCAGCATCGGAATGTCCCCATATGAGGCGTTGTACGGAAGACGATGTAGGACCCCGGTATGCTGGGGTGAAGTTGGGCAGAAAGAAATGGGAAACAAGGCGGCCGTGATTGATATGGCAGAAAAGTTACGGGTGATAAAAGCACGTATGAAAGCTGCACAAGATCGCCAAAAGTCTTACGCTGACAAGCGCCGAAGACCGATCGAGTTTGATATTGGCGATCGAGTGTTGCTGAAAGTATCACCATGGAAGGGAATCATTCGATTCAGGAAGCGGGGAAAGTTGAGTCCGAGGTACATCGGACCGTTTCAGATAAAAGCAAGGGTAGGGAAAGTCGCGTATCGACTGGACCTACCAGAGGAGCTGAACGGGATTCATCCTACCTTCCACGTGTCACATCTTAGGAAGTGTTTGGCAGACGAGCTAGCACATGTTCCTTTGGACGACATCGAAGTGGATGACCGACTGAACTACATTGAAGAACCAGTTGCCATTGTGGATACGAAGGAGAAGCAGCTACGGAATAAAACGGTTCGTCAAGTAAGAGTTCAGTGGAAGCATCGGAAGGGTTCAGACACGACGTGGGAATTGGAAGGCGAGATGAGGAGGTTGTATCCTCATTTGTTCGATAGGTAACGAGGCAGGTTTCGGGACGAAACCTATTGTAAGGAGGGGAGACTTGTAACATCCCAAATTTTCTAATTCAAGTTACTTGAACTTACAAATGGGTAACGAATAATAAGCTTGAAGGAAGACAGACGAAACGTAAAAATGTTCAGGCTTTGTGTTCGTGTACTCGAAGTCTAGATTTCGAGTACACTGTACTCGAAATCCTGTATTCGAACATCTCCAATTTCGAGTACAGGGAAACTTCCTATAAATACCAGTGTCTTGGGAAACGTGCTAACCCTTGGCTGAAGCAAATCTTCTCTCGAGTACACGAAATTGGAACCAAGAAACTTCAAGGATCGAGCTTTGATGGATCAAACGGAAGAGGATACACACGAGATTCTGCAGGAAGGATCATCTACCTTTAAGTAAGTGTTCTAGACTGAAAAGTTAGGATTTTTATACAAAAGTTAGGATGGTTAAACAAAGAGTGAACTTATGCATAAAGCTCACACCTTTATGCATAAAGTTCGTAACTTTGAGGTTCCAATACGTTGGTAACAACCTAAGGAACCTAGAACTAGCTCCCCAAAGTCTTGGATGAATTTCTGAGGTGTTTAATGACAAAATGATGAGTACACGAAATCATGTACCGAGGGTACTCGAAATCATGCATGTATTTCGAGTACAGTGTATTTCGAGTATGCCTATTTCGAGTACAAAGTGACATTTCGTGTACATGGCCATTTCGTGTACAAAGGTTACTTCGTGTACACTAATTCCGAATACATGGATTTCGTGTACATGGGTATTTCGTATACTATCCAAGTTCGAGGACTTGAAGTTATGAGGGGGGAACTAGTAGGCTATGAGGACTTAGGATATATCCTAAGTCTAAGAATGGTATGTGATGAGACGATGTAATGATGTAGGTTCCCAGGTCTTAACTAAGGAGTTCGGTTAAGAAGATAAGGAGCCATATTCAGGTGAGTTCTAGACGCCCTATTTTATGCTTAATGTTTTGGGCTGGCATACATGCTTATTGTTATGTCTATGATGTTATGTTCTTATGATGATGATGAATGAATGATGATATGCCCTGACTATGTATGCATGTTTATGTGATAGCATGATTTATGCATGAAAGTATGTTAAGTATGACGAATGCATGATAAATGAGTTATGATGATGAATAACATGACATGATAATGATGCTAGCATATGATACGATGATGACTTTATGATAACATGCTTCATGATGATAACTATGAGAATAGTTATAGGAGTATGACAAGGTCCTAGGTTGCTAGGATGAAAGTATGATATGTATACATGATGCCATGATGTTATGATATGATAATGATGCTAGTATGTTATGATGGTATGATGATATGATGCTAGTATATCATGCATGATGAATGAACGATGTTCCTATAAGTGTTATAGGATATGTATGAGGGATGTACCAGTAATTGTGCTGGGTAGGTATGATATTCAACCACGACTATAACTGGGTATGATGGTCAACCACGACTATAACTGGGTATGATAGTCAACCACGACTATAACTGGGTATGATAGTCAACCACGTCTATAACTGGGCATAATAGTCAACCACGACTATAACTGGGTATGATAGTCAACCACGACTATAACTGGGTATGATAGTCAACCACGACTATAACTGGGTATGATAGTCAACCACGACTATAACTGGGTATGATGGTCAACCACGACTATAACTGGGTATGATCGTCAACCACGACTATAACTGGGTATGAAGCCTTGTGCCGGCATGAGCCCACTGTTCGTACGATGACAGTGGAACGTATGATGATGTTAAGGATGTTATGTGCTAAGGTTATGGACTATGTGTATGAAATAATGTTTATGTTAAGTATGTTTAACGTTGCTTTATGAAAACTAGAACTCACCAGCGTAAGCTGACTTGATTTAGCATGTATGTCAGGTTGAAGGTACGATAAGAGAAGGCTTGGAGCTCGGGCATCAAGTCAGACGATCCATTGGTTTTGGCAATCTGATATGTTTTTAATACAGACACTTTATTGATTTCTGATTATCAAACTATGATTACATTTCCACTGCATGATTATGAAAGTTTTTAGTTTAAGAGCTATGTGTTATGATGAAAACCAACCTCTGTGAGGTGCCCGGTTTCGGGGCCTCACAATTGTACATCAATGAGATAGTGGTACGTCATGGTGTACCATTGTCTATCATTTCGGATCGAGACAGCAGATTCACATCAAGGTTCTGGCAATCATTGTAGAAATCTCTAGCGACGCACTTAAATCTGAGTACAGCTTACCATCCACAAACGGACGGCCAAAGCGAACGTACGATACAGACCTTGGAGGACATGTTGAGAACATGTGTATTGGATTTCGGTGGAAATTGGGATACTCATTTGCCACTATTTGAATTCTCCTATAATAACAGTTACCATAGTAGCATCAGATGTGCACCATTCAAGGCTCTTTATGGTCGAAAATGTCGGTCACCGATTTGTGGGACCGAAGTTGGAGATAATCGAATAACTGGACGAGAGCTTATTCTGGAAAGTACTGATAAGATTGCTCAGATTCAACAACGGTTACAAGCAACTAGAAGCAGACAAAAGAGCTATGCTGACAAACAGCGCAAGCCGTTGGAATTCCAAGTGGCAGACCGTGTCATGTTAAAGGTATCCCCGTGGAAAGGCGTAGTTCGTTTTGGAAAGAAAGGAAAGTTAGCACCACGATACGTAGGACCGTTCGAATTATCATTAACAACAATATGTTAAGCAGTCCAGTATGTGGTGGGACGGTGGCTGGGCAGGCAGTAAGTTCGACCCTACATATGCCCTACACATAAGCACATATGATTGGATAACATAGGTGGTTGTTGATGAGGTTAAGGTTGTCATTTAGGGGAATCAAGGTAAACTGATTTCAGGGTAATCAAACGTTGTGAATCAGATGTATGGGATGAAATGCTTAATTGTCACCAGGAACAATATATCATGTGGTTTGGTATGTGGTGGGACAATGGCTGGGCGGGCGGTAAGTTCGACCCTACATATGCCCTATATATAAGCATATTGAACCGGATGGTGTAGGAGGTTAATGGTGAGGTTAAGGTTGTCATTCGTATGGTTTATTCAACTTCATTTTAAAATAAAACTACATGAACTCACTAACCATGTGTTGACTTGATCTTTTTGCATGACTTCTCAGGTGACAAACAGGTCTGAGTAAGAAGTTATTGCTTTTGGACTAGGATGCCAGATAGAGGACCTAGTATTTTGGAGCTGTATTTTTTTGAACATCATTTTACACATTATTTTATATATCTTGTGCGGATACAAGATAGAAGAATTATCATGTTGCTAGTAGATTTACATTGTTAAATTATAAACCAAACTGATGTAATTTAACTTTGTAATTCTACTTTGTTTAGCATTTTGTCATTATATATCATGTGCAATGTGAACAATCTGATCATGACGATTATAATTCACGATATCAGGCCCCGAGACCTTTTCGCCCGACGGGACACACGATCCGACCCGCCTGCTCGGGGTGTGACATTGAACCACTAAACGAGCTTTATTTCTGACAATTATGCCTCTGTCATCTCGTTTACATCTCTACACCCATCTAGTGCCAATAATTTTCTCTCCGTTTGGCAAATCTACCAAATGCCAAACTCCCAACTTGCGAAATTGATTCAATTCTTCTTGCATAGCCTCCACCCAGGTCGGCTCATGCAAAGTTTCAGCCATAGTCTTTTGCTCTATTTGTGAAATAAATGATGGATGCATCCAGAGCTCTTGATTGCCATGAATTTTCTCTAACTCAACATACATACTTTCTTCATTCGCACTTGATTTCGTGTATGCACTCTTGCATTTGGATCTCCAATGATCTGATCAATCAGATGATTAATATGAACACGTGTGAATGGTAATTGCGGTACAACCACATCATGATCCATATTAGTGATGTTCTGATCAGGATCTTGATCATGGGAAATAGCATCTTCAAAGACATCATTTTCATCCTCAGATGACCAATCATCTTCATTGATAACTTTAGAAGTACCTTCTCCATGTGGTGTAATAACTCCATCTTCAGATTGATGAGAAATACCTTGTTCTTCTGAATTCTGCAAATCATACAACATTTGTAAAGTTATTTCATCATCAGAAACCATTGAAGACATATTAAAAGACTCAAACAACTTATTGTAATCGAAAAGCCAATCTGGACCCTTCCCATTTGGTATAGGTGTATGTCGTTGGACATCCACATGATACCACAATTCCACAACACTCGTATGTTTGTTAAACACACATTTTTTATGAAGACTAAAGCCAAGAAAGAAACCATCTTCAAGTTTAGAATTGAATTTCGAATCTTTCTTTAGCATTGTACAAGGAGCCCCAAAAGGTTCAAAGTGTTCCAAATTAGGCTTTCGATTATGAAGTAATTCATAACAAGTTTTATTATGTCTTTTGATAATTAAGACTCTGTTAAGGGTAAAACAAGAAGTAGCCACAAATTCACTCCAAAAAGTAATAGGAAGTTTAGAATCAGCTAGCATTGTTCTCGCAGATTCAATCAAAGTCCTGTTCTTTCTTTCAGCCACACCATTCATCTGAGGCTCATAAGATGCACTTAATTGCTGCTGAATGCCGTTGGAATTACAAAATTATTCCATTTGATGATTCTTAAACTCCGTCCCATTTTCAGATCGTACACGCCTCACCCTCAACTTATATAACGTCTCCAACCTATTTATCAACAAAAAAAGTTTTCATAAGTATCTGATTTATGTTTCAAAAACATAACTCATAAAAATCTTGAAAATAACAAAACAATAAGATTCACCTCCTATACTTTTCACATTGATGGGTCCAAAAAGATCCATGTGAAGAAGTTCAAGTAGCATATCAATAGAAAAAATTTTCTTTGTTTTGTGAGACTTCCTTTTCTGTTTACTCATTTTACATGACACACACACATCCAGAAGTTTAAAATGTTTAACAGGTTCACCCTCAAATAAATGATTATGCACAAGATGATTCATTTTCCGAATGTGAATATGTCCCTTTCGCCTGTGCCATGAACGTGTGTCATGTTCAGTAGCTTTGGACGCCAGGGATGTTTCCACTTTATTCATTGTCTCCACCTTTGCCATGTCAAGCACATAAAGATCCTTGCTCCGATCAGCTGTCATCAGAATCCACTCCTCAGAAATTTGAAATCCTTGCTTGAGTACGTAACACCTTTCTTTGTCAAACATCACTTTATAATCCTTATCACAAATCTGCGAAACACTCGAAAATTTGTTAGTTAATTGTTTACAAAAATTAACATTGTCAAACGAAACCTTCCCATTTGTCAAACTACCAATCCCTGTAATTTGACCTCCTTTATCTCCAGCAAAATTCACATAACTTCCTTTCACCAACTTGAAATCTCTTAACAAGTTCAATTCTTAAGTCATATGTTGGGAACATCCACTATCAACAATCCAACGATTGTTAATATGGCCCGTGGATGCAACCTGCACAATAAATTAAAAGAAACTTGTCAGTATTCAAAAGGGATGACCCCCACCATTTCGGCGTCGAGTCTCCCAGAATGGACCCTTTCCATTCTTTTGTGATGACTTGATTGAATAACCATCATCACTTGTGTCATCCTCTTTCTTAGAAAATTCATCACCTAATCTATCTTTGAGTTTCCTAAATGATTTACATTTGATTGGTTGGTTTGAAAATGATCGTGATGAAAATTTTTTGAAGGAATCATCATCAGATGAAGTAACAATTTTCACAATCTTTTTCACATTTCTTTTGTTCTCAAAAAGTCTTTTCTTTTGTTTGATTTCTTCTTTCACCAAAAAACAATCAGGGTTGAATTTCTTAAGAACTCTCATCATCTTCACTAGGTCTATCTTTGCTAGAACTTCCACCTGAAACATGCACCCGACACTCCTCATCAGAACTCTTTCTGATTTTGTTATTAGGACAATTAGTAGAAATATGTCCTTTACCACAACAAGTAAAACACTTTCGTGTTTCTCTTGGTGAAAAAGACTTAAAACAGCTACAATCACTTGAACTGAAATCCACATTGCAATTAGCAACCAAATGACCCATATGACCACATCGGTAACATTTTCTATCCTTAATTTGAATTTTTGGTGCTAGTTCATCATAAGAAATTAATAAACTGAAAGGTCTTGAGACATCCTTTGAAGATGAGTTATTGTTTCTTAAACCAGTTGAACTTTTCTTTGAATTATACATTTGCTTTTGAAATTTTTTTTATTTAAGTGCCCAACTCCAAAATTGTCAAAAGAAAAAAAATCTACTTTTTCCACTTTCTTAGAAATCAAAATTTTCTTTTGAAAATTTTCACTAGACTCTCCTTGATGTGTATTAGATGATCTAACATACACAATCGGTTTAAGAGTAGTGGTTGGTTTGGAAACCTGAGTGGTTTTCAGCACAACCTTCTCAACTTGTTTAATATCAGATTTTGACTGCTGAGATTCAAAATTCTTTTTGTCAAAACTTTTTCCCTTGTTACCATTTTGTCTCAAAATATTAGAAGAATATTCTGACTCAGTGATATCTTCAATGATTGGAGCATCACTGTCAAGTGACACTTTTTCATCAGACGATGAGACTCCAGCATGTGCAAAAATGTTTTCAGACTCAGATTCATTTAAAGAAGCTTAATGAACTTCGCGATTAGGATCAATTTATGGTCTAGGAATATAGCTTGAAAGAGGTGGTACAGCATGAAATCCCAAGCCAGTAGTATCATTCGATGATCTTTGCATAGCAGGAAAGTAATCGATAACATACTAAGAATTCTGATAATTATCTATGTAACACCTCGAATGATGGCGGAAACGTCGGGATGCCACGAGGGATGTGTAGATTGTTCATAAGCTCGTGGGCATCTAAATAAATCATCACATATCAAATAAATCAACCAAAGTAATTACATCAAAAATCATGTTCATCATGATTTAGTTACAGTAATTTACACAAAAGATTAGCTAAATTAAGTAAACACTAGTCTTCAGTAATCCAATTAATTTTAGCTAAGTCCAAGACCCTATATGATGATGTCCAAAATGTGAGAGATCATCCTCCTCAACCTACTTCTCCTCGTTCCCTGAAAAATGTAGAAAATCAAGTGTCAACTACAAAGTAGTTGGTGAGTAATCATAAGTTTTTATATTTTAAAAATGTTTACAACATGATTATAAAGGTTTATAATTTTCCAAGAAAGTCCACATGTGCACCTGCGAGATAATCCATCACCGCTAACACACAAACACAAACACCCAATTCACATAATTCAAATAATCACAAATAGTCAATCACATATATTCAACCAATCTCAATCAACGATATTTCCAAATAGTATAAGTGACAATACATGCAATCATTGCGGAGGACAGAAGTCAACAACAACTACTCATGGAGTTGTGATAATCCAAGTGACAATACATGCAATTATTGTGGATGACCGAAGTCAACCACAACGACTCATCGAGTTGTGATAATCCAAGTGACAATACATGCAATCATTGCGGATGACCGAAGTCAACAACAACGACTCATGGAGTTGTGATAATTCGTGACAATCCATAAACAATGATAACCCAACAATATGAATATCATGATGATAAACTAGGTTTCACCCATATGATATCAAAATAATATTTAAATCTGGTATACATGTTCCACCTCCGAATTTAAAAACAAAATGGTTTAAAAAGGAGGTTTTGAGAACTCACCTAAATTCCTTAGAATCAGTGTTCTTGTAAAATGCGCCCGCACGTATATGAAATCAAAAGCAACTCAATCAACCTGTAATAATCGTATGTTCGTGTTCATAAGTATACACGTTATTTCAATTAATTGTCCGTAAGTGTTTACTTCTAAATCATTAAGTGTTTCGTTAACTTATTTTATTTAATCTAAGTTAGGTTGTAACACCAAAGATTCTATCAATGATCATCATACAATTGTAATTTAAACTCGTTAGTTTTAATTATTCATAATATGATGATTTTTAAATAATATAGCATAGGTATATAAGTGTAAAGGTAATAACTGTCGCACCGCGACCTTCCCGGCCTGAACGAAAGGGCACGACTCGACAGATCTGGCAGGATCGCAGTCTCCGGTCACACAGTTGCGAGACCTATATGTCTGGTTGCATACGTACATCCAATAACTTGGATAAAACAGTTTTGTAAAATCAGATTTGCGGAAGTTTAATAATATCAAAAAAATTTAAATTCATAGATTGCTAAAGCATAAGTTTAGATCAGTTTTCAAAACATCACAGAGTAATAGTTTGCGGAAACGATTTAAGTACTCATTGTTACAAAACAAGTCAAATGTTTAAATGTTCTCAAAATATCCTAAGACACTAAAGCTGATGCACGAACTCCATCCTAGCATCCTATCCTTGAGTGTGTGCCTTAGCTACCTGAGAAAACATGCGAGTAAAAGGGTCAACAAAATGGTTGGTGAGAGCACAGGTTTTTCATAAGCGGTAAACATCCAATGTTTAAAGTAAGAGTTTGTGATTTACATATCATTACAATGCAGTATCGATTGATTGTATGCGGGTTCGTACCGAAGCTGACAGTTGTGCCTCCCGCCATGTCCATCACAAGACAATGGCAAAGTGTTGGTCAATATTGCACCCATTCCGACCTCCAGTCGGGTTGGCCTCCCAGGCGTGATTCGTGGGGCTTGTCAGGCCCAAATAGTACTATTCAAGATTACCACGCTAGGTTACGCGCTACTAACGGTCCGTGGAGTATCGCGAGGACTTTTAGTTCTGATATGGTCCACACACATATATATAATGATAAAGCATGTCCATACGTAAATAAAATGAGTTTTTGTTCAAAAACAGTTGTAATGCAGTATTTTCTCCCCCAAAGGTTAGAAAAGTAAAAAGGGGCCGTGAACTCACATGATGAAGTAGTTCCGGTGTTTTGTGGTGTGTTGTATTCCATACAACTCCAAGTGTCGGTGTGCTCAACCGAGTGTGTGTGTGTTGATTAGTGAGACTCGACGAATCGTTGGTGACTCGTTTGTTGTGTTAAGACCATCTAATGTATCATAACACAAGTAGGACAACTACATGCATCTTATGACTCTGATCGTACAATCTTCACTTATGTGACGTGTAGGAAACGTAAAAGTTACCATTTTTGGCAGGTTTCCATTTTAGGAAGGTGTAGTTATGAAATCCCATCTCATATAGTTAATACCTTTAATATGTTTATAAAATCATGTTCTAACATTTAAAACACATCGTTTGCGCATAAACCATTATTTACGCCGTTTTGCCCAAATAAAGTTTCCTTATTTAGAAAGTTCTTACAAAATCATGTTTTTCACAAAATCAAATACCAACATGTGTTTCTAAACACTTCAATATGCATTTGACAACATCTAGACATGTCCAACATATCTAGATCATCCCAAATCTATGACTTGCAACATAAAACTTTCCTTTTATGGCAAGCGTACCAAAATCATCATCAAATCAACAATAACTCAACCAAATTCAAATCCAACATTCCAAGACTCTAAAATCAGTAAATCTATATCCAAATAACTGAAGATCATCAACAAATTTGCTGCACAAGAGCCACATGGAGTTGCATGTGGGTGGATTGTCATGCATGTGGGTTTTTACCCATTGTACATTTGATCTAACCAAAGATAAACATAGGAAACTACCTTAGAAGACTAGATTCAGGAGGAATGATGGCTGATGATGAAGAACCCATGGTTGATGATCGTTTTTAGCTTCCTTGCTCCTTCTCCAAGCTCCAAGGAGTCCAAAATCACCAAAAGGAAGGAGGAATGGCTTAGGAATAGCTTGTTAGGGGTTGGAAGGGAGTTTGGTCGAGAGAATGTGTAGGAAGTCGGAGGAAATGTGAAGAAACCGAATTGAATGAGCTTGGGGTTGATTTTATAAGAATTATGATCTGCATGGCCTTCATGTACCGTGAAGGCCGCTCAAAATTGGCGTCGCGTACCGCTGAGGAATTCGGGAGTCTCGACTCCCGCTTTCCTTCGCGTACCGCTATGCCATTCACCAAAAGCTTTCGCGTACCGTGACGGGTCCATTTACATGTTTTTCGATTTCGATGATTCGATTTCGCTTGTACTCGATTTCCAACGCTTATCCTAAACATCTAACGCATGTTTAGCACATTATCATATAATAACACATAAGTTTGATCACCAACGTTCATGAGACTCGCGTGTGTGTTTTGATAATTCCGCGAATTATCTTTGATTGTTTGTGTTCGTGCTTTACGAAATGTTTGCACGTTTGAATATTCCTAATCAACGTGAAATGCACAATTCAATAATTCCCCAAATTATAGTTTTGTGTTAGTGTTTGTGTTTGCCACACTTGGTTTCCAAAACCAATGTGCAATGTACGATTCGATAGTTCCTCGAACTATCGTTTCGTAGTTGTGTGTTTTTAGCTCATCCAATTAAACCTAATTAAATGAAATGCAACAAGTATGAATGTGAAATGCATAGAGTGTAAGAGTTGCAATTTACCTGAAATTGCCGGGTGTCACAATAACCTTATACACTTATGTACACTCTCATATATACACATGCATACATGTTTATTCAAATTGACTACCATGATTTAAGTTATTAAAATTCAAATTTAAGTTAAGAAAATTAGACTTAAGCTTTTCGCATAAGATGTTCAACTTAAGTTGTCCATAGTTTAAAACCCATGTATATTAGACAATCCCCCTAGGTTCCTCATGGTCACAGGTTCGCTGCTATGGTCCTTGCAACATAGGGTTGGGCCAAGCATAGATTTGCTTCATCCAGGTTCGGCCAAGGCAATGTTTGTATGGCTAGGGTTCGGCCAATGCAAGGTTTGTATAGCTAGGGTTTGCTGGTTAACATGGGTTTGGCTGGATGTTTCCAGTTTGCAGTAACATGCGCATAGCCCCTAGTTTCTTGACACATGGGTTCTGCCATAAGGAAGGTTCGTAGTCAAGGGTTAAGGTTCGCTGCAATCTATGTTCTAGGTTCTAGGTTCGTCCATATTAGGGTTTGTTGACAATAGCCTCGGCTGGCACTAGTTTCGCCCATGCACGGTTTGCGGCCCCAAGGAGGTTCGTGACATGCCAAGGTTCGTCTTAATGAGGGTTCGGCCCCTAGAAGGTTCGGCCACCTGTATTTTCGAACCAGGCAGCCCCCCAAGCTGTTTCATCATCACCCTAATCAAGCATCTCCTATTGCAGCCTATTACACTTGCTTATCCTAGACTATACATGTTCATTTTAGTGTTTTCCAAGTATAGAATTTGTTTAAATGTAAGAATCTAACCCGGTTGTTGTTTAGAGTGAGAAACCAAAAGTAAATTCGAGATCTACCTCTGAATATCAGCCAAATGCTGAGTTTCTTCGTGGGTTCCTGTTCTCCTCGATCACAGGAGCGTTTAGAGCCAAAGATCTCTCAAATCGGGTAGGAAACAAAAAAGTTATCTTAGAGAGAAGTTAGAGAGAGAGTGTGTGACGAAAATTGGGTTCTAGAGAGAGAGAGAGGTTTGTTGGAAATGAGAAAGAAGAAGAAACTCTTATTCCTTATACCGCGTTTCGTCCCCACGTGCTTGGTCTCGTTTATATCGCGTAAAATATTATAAGATGCTCAGTTATTCTCGTAATTCATATTTTAAAACATAAAACCTTTAAATAACGTTGTTCCGTTTTTAATAAAAATGATTTTTTTAAAGTTGCTTCCGTTTACCTTTATTAAATTATTTATTTAAATTAATGATTTGTTCAAATACGTCTTAGGTTGTAATTTCTAATAAACGTTTTTAAATACCTTTTTCTTATTTTAATATCATTAGATATTATTTCGTTATCTCGTCGAAACGCGTTACTCACGTACGTATTGGTAAAGATCGTCGCCTTTTCGAATCCAACGCTCGTATCGTATTTCGATTCGATTTACGATTTATGGAATATCGTTTCAGGATATTATTCCTAATAAATATATTCGTGTGAATCGTCACCCATGCGAATACATTATTAAGTTAATGTTTCTGAAATAACATTCGGTTTAATTTATAATCGTAACCTCACCATTGCGTAACCATTTTCAACAATGCTTTGATTATTTTATTATCTTAAATATGAAAATTTCCCAATCCGAATCCCACTAAACCATATCACTGACACATCCATGATAGACCAAAATAAGCTTAGGTATAGGGCATATGTAGGAGTAGGTCGCAACCTACCCAGCCACCGTCCCACCACCATTTCGATAAACCATGACCATGTGTCCTTGACTATGTTTAGTACCCAAACAGTAACCAACTCATATCACTGACACTGATATAATCATGATAAACCGAAGATGGTTTATGTATAGGGCATACATAGAGGTCAGTCGCAACTGCCTCAGTCGCCATCCCACCACCTCTTCGATAGACCATGATTATATTCCTTGCCTATCATTGGTTATAGAATCCTATACTACTACTATTCCAACTCGACAACTCATATCATGTTAATTCAACTGAAATAAACTCTTTGGTTCTATTTAGTTGTGTTTCAAACTAAACATCCCAAGGTTCATGCTTATAATAATGTGTTCTCAATATGTATACCAATAATAATAACATCCAATAATCCATAGTCATTAAAAATTATCATATCAAGTCTTAACAGTACAAACGTTTATGTAATGTAATTGCCTGAAATACAATGATGTTACAATCTAGCTTGCTTTTATTCATTTCTGCTTCTGCTCTAGCTGTTGACAATTCAACTTTCAACTTTTGTATTCACTCGAGATGCATAGAAATTGTATGATTATTTTGCAAAACATTAATTTTTAATTCTTCATTTTCTTTTCCTAAGTCAATAATATTTTTGTCAAAACCTTTTTCTCTTGAAACCAACTTTTTGTTAGCTTCAGTGCACTCGATCAGTTCAGCAATCAATTGAGCATTCATTTCCTTCAACTTTTCAATGACCTCTAAAGATCGTTATTTACCTCCTCAGCCTTTTCTTTGCCCTTGCTTGCTTCCTCATCCATAGAAGCCATAAATGCACTCATTAAATCATCATATTGTTTTCCCCAATCATATCCTTCGTCTACTTGACTGACTAAATCTTTTGTTGACTCTTCAGACTTCTCCTTTTTCTTTTGATGAGCTTCTTTTGGCTTGAAAGGATTCAAGTTGCCTTGCTTCTTTGGATATTTACATTCTCGAGCAAAATGACCCAATTCACCACAATTGTAACATTGTGTGGCCTTTGTATTAAATCCAAACTTTTTTGTTTCGATCAAACGTAAACTTCTTTCCGTTTTTCTTCTCATATCTGTTAATTCTTCTTATTGCACTAGCCAAAGCCCACTGAGTATCAATCAATTCCATCTCATCATCATCTATATGCTCATAATCTTAAAAAGTAAGATTCGAATTTCCTATCCTTCCAGCAATCTGTTCATCATAAGCACTGACAACACATGACAATATTGACATGTGATCTCTGACAGCCTCCACAGACACCTTTCCCAGATTAGTTGTATTCAATTGAATTGGAGTAGAAGAAGAATCAGACTTTTTCTCATTCCCTGAATAAGATGAACCAGAACTAGTAGATGCAGATGGTACATAAGTACTCTCAGTAGTACTTGAAACAAAAGTTGTTTGTATGTTAACCGATGAAATAGGAGGTGTTACCACAGATGCACCATAAAGTGAAGGATCATGTGTTACATTAACTCGTCTACCTTTTCTTTTAACCTTCATTTCCTATTCTTCTAATTTTTGAATAAATTCAACAAGTGTCATTCCAGGAATATTTTCTCTCAAAATCAACACTAATGAATTCCATCTATCTGGCAAAGCATCTGCAAAATAGTCTATCTTCTCTTCTTCATTATAATAAATTCAACACTTACGAACTGCTGTTGACAAATTTCGATATATTTTAATCAAAGCATCAAGACTCTCGTTGCCAATATAGTTGAAATTCTCAAATTCTTTTCTCAAATCAGTGGCTTTCATTTTCTTAAGTTTGGTGTTTCCCTCTACTCTTGCCTTCAAAGCATTCCATAAACCATAAGATGTTTTGTGTTCATCAAATTGATGAAGAATTTGATTAGGAATAGCTTGACTTAACATCCAATATGCTTTATTCTCAAAATCATATTTCTTTCTTTGTTTAACATCCAATATATCAAGAGTTTAATCAGGATCTGTTCCAAACCACCTTTGGTCGTTCATATGGTGATAAGATTCTTCCCCAAAGATTTGTGTCAGTACCATTAAGATGGGTTTCAAAACGACCTTTCTAGTTTTCTTAATCAGTCAAATCCAGTAGTTTTGGTACTTTGTTTCTGCTTCCCGACTCAGTTTCACTAATCAAAATACTCTGAATCTTAGAATTTTGATTAGCGACTGCTGGACACATATCTGCCATGATTCAAACTTTTTATCAGTGAACCTCTTCCTTGTTTATAAGATCACAAACCTGAGTATCAGACGAACCTCCTTCAAACCTTGACCACACGAACCTTACTCAACGAACCTTCAACAAACCTTGACCAACGAACCTTAGTCAACAAACCTCCTTAATACACGAACCTTTGTCAAAACCTTTCAAACAAAGCTGTCCAAAATTTAATAGACGAACCTCAACTTGAATTCAACCTCAGCGAACCTTAGAATTCAGCTGATAATCAACCAGGTTCGTCTCACGAACCTATGATTTGAACTTGAAAATTTTGGAGGGAAAACCTTGAAAACTTCAACCTTCTAATCCACTGATTTTTAACAAACAAATCCCTTATTTTAACCAGCAAGATAACAATATATGATGATGAAAATATTAGCAAACGCTTAGAAACTTAAAATCAAACTCCAGCCATTCTAGAATCTTCAAAATGATTGATAATCTTCAAGAAATTGTATAGAACTCCTCCAAAATATCTGGTACCACTATATAATGCTCTAGATCGATCACTAGAATCCTATTAACAATTCAATCTATGCGGAATCTAGATAGAAGCTATATGAATCAAAGAAATACAATCATTATGCTAAACATCATGTTCATTGATGAAGAAATCTGATTACAAGAACATAAAACAAGAACACATAGTTCTTTACAATCATACAGATCTAACACAGGTTCTGTCTCACTCTAGTTATGTCACTCTCTACAAAACAGACAAACCTGCAATATATAAACACATCAGCCGAACCTAGCTGAACCATGAGGTTCGCCTAACGAACCCACAGGTTCGCTGGACAAACCTTTACATTACATAATCCTAGGTTCTCCGAACCTATACTCAGCATGCCTAGGTTCATGGGCCAAACGAACCTGGAAAAAACCTAAGTTAAATTACTATTTTGAAAGCAAACTTTTAACAAATGACCTAACAAAGTGAAATACGACATTCTCTCTCTCTCCATCCAAGATATCTATTCCTGACAATACTTGTTTATTTTAATATTCTCAAGATCCTATGATGATATAGAATTATAAATAAATGTAATTTTTTAGTCTAATTTTCTAAATATAAAATTTTTTTATGATATCTTTAACTATCTAGAAAAACTACATTCATGACTGCAGAATTCATTATCTCCATTATTTTTTCAAAATGGACATATCATTATGCACAATTTAGTTCCATTACCATTATGGAGCAATATGAGCTGTATACTAACATCTCTGTTGGATATTATATGTCCTATTATCGATAATTCAAGATTATTAATTGAGGTATGAACCAAAGTGTTACACTTTGGAGGGCAATAACTCATACGTTTAATTGTTAAACGTTTATACGATCACGAACTATCAGTTTTAAGGATTTGGTGATTTTATTATTCATGAAATAACAAAATGGTAGAAATTGATTATTGTGATAGTTAATGATTAGATAAATAAAGTTTAATATGTTAAACTTTTTTATCTAATAGGATTTATTAATTAAAGGTTAATTAATAAATTGAAAATTGAACAAGGTTTTATCCAATTAATAGTTAATTAGTTAAAGAGAACGGAGTAATTAAATTTGTTAATTACTAAAGGGACTTTACTGTAAATGTTACTGGGTTTGGAGTGTAAATACCTTTATTATAAATAAAGGTGTTTACCTCACAATTAAGTGAGACTTTTTTAGATCTAGGGTTTTGGAGAAAACCCTAATCTCTCCCTCTCTCCCCTTGATGTCAACCAACCCCTCCCCTTTCCATGCTGTCGAGAGCCACCCCAAAGAGCGCCCTAGCCGTCGTCCATCATCACCATTCGGTGGTTACCGATTGATCCAACCGAAGCAACTGATCCAACCTGACCCAATCGGGTGCAGGGCTGAGCCGTGAGTCGAACCGAGCCAAGATCCGATCAAATCAATTTTTTGTATTCATTTATGATTAGACGAAATCGTGTGTTCAGGTGATCGTTGGTTGTCAGATCTATCGTGTGGATTTGGGATTTCTTTGCGAAGTTCGATTTCTAAACACCCTATGGTTTTGTTATTTAAATTTCGTAACTGGATCCTGTTTTAGGAATTGATTTTGATTGTGAATCAAAAGGATTTTGTAACCTAATTGCTTTTACTATGTTAGATTTGATCTAATCGATCAATGAGTTTTCGTGAAATCTTATTTTTCTAATTAATTTGATTAATTAACCATGTTTTAAAAACTCAAAAAGGTTACTAGAATTCCGAAGAGTGGTATTAGAGCCACTTTTACAAACAACTAAATACAATATGTAATTGGTCTTTTGTTTTTATTTGTCAAAACATTCGTTTGATAAAAAGATCGAACCTTTGATATTTTGGTTGTGATTGTTATTATGAATCAAGCCTTAAGATCCAACCCATATGATTGATTGTAATTATATTTTGGTTTTGTTTGTTTGGTTTTGAAATCTTGTATTTGTACGGGTATTTGGACCCGATGTGATAGTTAAGGTTTCAATTTGGTAAAATTGTTAGTATTTTGAAGACCATAGATGGAATAAATAGAGGGCATGAAGAAGGAGATATTGGATTAAGTGGGAGTCTAAAATCAGGATGTTTAATTGTAAACCTTAGACTAGTTTGGTTTATGTTTGATTGCTCGAACGAAACCGAACAAATTAGACTTTGGCTCGTTTCATGTTTATATTTTGTTGTTTATGATTGTTAAATATTTGGGAAATATATAACTAGTAAAAAGAAAATATTTTCACAATCATTATTAAACAATAAGTAAATACAAAAGGAGTTTTGTAGTTATTTAAAAAGGTACTTTAAATATAATTCTTTTTATTTATAAGTGTTAAAAAGAATTTATAAAATAAAGAGTTTATTTTATAAAATTAAAACTTGTTACTTTAAATGGTTTGCGATAATTACCAAGTTAGTTTAAAATAAGGTATTTAAAACTAATTGATTCGAGAGTTTAAAGGAGTTTCAAACAATCGCAAACCAAACATAATATTTGATTTTAAAAGGAAATTGCATGACTTGTGCTTCAAGTCGTTAAACACGACTTGTGCTTCCAGTCGTTCAATAGTTTTAAACTAAGCAACATAATCAATACGATTGATTAAAATCACAAATTCATGATTATGTTCAATTTGTAACATTAGTGTCCGAACCGTAGTCAGAACAGTAACTTGTACTGTAGATCAGGTACGGACTATGTGTATTACATGTGTACTATAGTCATTTGATGCTCAATACGAACTTATTTCGCTCTTATTTCAGAATTATAATGTGAATCCATGGTTATCAGTCAGAATCATATCTGACAACAAAGAACCATTGTATGAATGATAGTTAAGATTTTATTAAGTATGAACGTATGTGAGATGTACAGAACAATATAATAACGAATGTAATATTAAACTGACGGATTATTTGTGTGGACGACGATTCGCACGAATATATCTGTAAGTTTAACGTTCTCAATGATGTCCAATAATTAGCAAATTAAATCGAAAAGTATAGTTATCGTCATGTTCATATGGGTTACGATCCGAACGAATACGCGCGAAAACCGTACGATTTGATTAACCGGTTAAATTAAACGTTTTTGAAAATTTTAAAATAAACAGAAGATAATTAGTTAAATTATTAATTATTACAACCTAAAATAATTTATGAAACTCTATTTTTAAAATCGAATCATTTCGTTACGAAAACAATCGAAACTGACGCTTATACACGAAACCAAGCGGAACCGAACGAGCCCGAACGCAACCGAGTGTAAAAGCCTTTATTATGGCATTAAATTCCATTTATCACTCCCACCTACCAGCTTTCTCTTTCTTAACTCGTCCATCTTTCTCTCTCTACTCTCTCACTACCTTCAAACCTCCATAAATCCATCATTTCTCCACCAAATTCAACGTTCTAGTGGTCAAGACGATCGTGGGAACGAGAGGAACACATAAGTACAGACGATCTGCTGTGAAACAACCTGAATCAGTTGCAGTTTTAGAGAGAAGATTCGATTTTTGAGGGTTTCCTACTATTCCGGTATGTTAACCGTTTTACTTGATTTTATACCTTCTAATCAGTTAGGATATGCACAAAAACGATTTAGGAACTCTTGGGTTGTGTTGGATAGAGCTTTAGATGATTCAGAGCTTTAGAACAACTTTCTTTGTTTCTCTAATACCTTGGCTGAAAATCTTTTGTGAGGTAGGACACCCACACACCATCGAAAATACATAACATCAGTGGAGAAGGTCAACAAAAGATGAAATAAACAATAATATTATGTTATTTCATTCCAAAGGTGTATTACTTAAACTTTGGGTTAAAAACATATATAAATTTTAAAACAAATGTTTGAAACATAGGCATGGTTTTAAAACATTAAAAAGGTTTATAACTAAAATATAATTAAACATGATTTTACTTATTAAATGATTTAGTTAAATTTTACTACAAAGATTGATGGATTTACTTTAACTAAGTATATTCAATATAAATCACAGCAACCTAATAGTTGTTAAGTGGTTATGAGTTTCAAAGAACTAAAGAACTATGATGGTGACAAGAGGGTTCAAGAAATAACTAAGTATGGGTGTGTTGATCTCAGATTTGAATTCCCAACACTTAGTAAATTTCACGCTTTGGGTAACCAAGCTAGGTTGTTTAAATAGAATAATCTAACGTAAGGACTAACTCAAGAAGGAACACGAACAAGATTGTAACAAAGAACAAATAAGGAACTTGTTGTTAGTCTAGTAAGATTAACTTAAGTTCTAGCATGTTTGACTTACATTTTTTATAACAATAACTTATGTTTTAGTAAAATGTAATGATTTGTAACATGTGAACATAGTTCTATAAAAATCATCATAACTTGTTTTACTAAAACATTTTAAAGTAATTAAATGGATTTTGAACTTAATTTTTCTTATAACTTAAATAATATTTTCATAAATGATGACCTATTAAAAAGGTCATATCTTTTACTGGTATAAACCTTATGTATATGAGGTTTAGTGATTAACGAACAAGGGATAAGGGTTCATAGAAGGTACATAGCTTAGAAAGTAACACATTAGTAAATATTAGGACACTTAGTTGCACATCGAGGCCGAAACTCTATATATGTCAACTCCAAATACTTATAATATTCGAAACATAATAAATCAACACAGGTGCTGAGGATACATAGTTTACAATCAACGAGCACGCATATTTACTTGGTGCATTTCATAACAACACAGGTGAGTTCATTGCCCCTTTTCTAAACACTTTTGTTTTATAAATGCGGGGCTGAGAAGCATGTGTAAATTATTTTCTTTGGACTATATTTTACCTAAATGCTTTTATATCACATATGTTTCATATGTGTAACTGTTATCCTAGATTATGTCTAGGTAAACTTCTTTCAGTTTTCAAAAATGATTATTTACTTATCATAAGTAGATAATTATTTCATTTCAAAGAACTATTTTCAACGATCTATTTTCAAAGGACTATTTTCAACGATCTATTTTCAAAGAACTATTTTTAACGATCTATTTTCAAAGAACTATTTTCAAGGATCTATGTTTAAAGAACTATTTTCAACGATCTATGTTCAAAGAACTATTTTCAACGATCTATTTCTGTTAGTGCATGAAATGTCCCTAGTTCAGCTTTTATGATCTTTGATGTATAAAGTTTATGTTATTAATGAAATCAATCTTTCTATATTGTTCTTAATGTTTATTCAAGTTTATATGTGTTTTATTATGTCTAAATTTGATTATATATGTCTTATAGGGCCATTCGTACGAATGACCCTAAGAATGAGGTCATTCGGCCGAATGAACATCTAGCGAATGACTGGGGAGAATGATTGAGTCGTCCATATGACTCATTCGATTGACCAAGCTCATTCGGCTGAGCCATTCGCCGAATGAGTTGTTTCGACCACTCATTCAGCCTAATGAGTACGGTCTATATATACTTGTTAAAACAGATTCAAACCTAACTTTTTCGAACTTTTTCGAGCCTCCTCTCCTCCCAGAGCACTCCAGTGTCAAACTCCTAGGGTTTTGAGCGGTTCTTCCCTGTCCAACTTCGATTCTAACCCCGGGGGCTTCGATCTTGATCCAAACGTTCATTCCTCACCTTCGAATCACCACAGGGCCTGTTGGTTTCGATTAGAAAACCCTGGAATAGGATTCCGCACTATTCCAGAGGCTTTCGAGCAGATCTACATAGGAACCGTATTGTTTTCGGGCTCCTAGTTGGTCCTACAAAATGGTATCAAGGCCTTGGCTCTTGATTCTGCAATTTTTTCACTCCAAATCACTATATCTATGATTGCTTGTTCGAGATATATCTGAAAACCCTAACTTTCTTGCCCCTCAAGTTACTATTTCATCACAAATCCGTGGGTTTTTGTGCATGTTTTGACAAATCGATCATTCCAATTTCTTAGTGATGATGTCTTGAAGTTTTGTACCAAATTTGGTGGTTAGATTCGCTCTAGATCAAAAGTTATCGCGGTTTTTGCAGCTGAAAATCCCAGATGGTACGAATGAGCCGCTCATCCGAATAGCTCTCATTCGGCCGAATAAGCTTCATTCGGCGAATAGATCTCATTCTGTCCACTCATTCGGTCTTCTGCTCAGTCGGTCGCCTACTCATTCGTTTGTTCTTTCGTTCGGTCCAACTGTCATTCGGAGCTTCTCATTTGGTCCTCAAGTTCATTCTGTTCACATTCATTCGGTTTCCATATTACATTCGGTTGAATCACTCCCATTCGGTCCCTGACATTCGGTCCAATTTGTGTCATTCGGCCATCAGTTTGGAAATTTGTCGAAGTGTTGAATTTACTTGTTCTTGACATCATGGAGGATTTAGCTTTGATGGCTAACTAGAATCATCAGATTCAGACTTTGTTACTCACTGAGACTGAGACATGGAACTCTAATAAAGCTCCTAAGTTGCTTTCATTAGATGATTACCCTCATTGGAAGTACAGATTTGGAATCCACATCAATGGAGTTGATACTAACTTGTGGATGATGATAAAGGGTGGTTATTTGAGAACTCTGAATGAAGATGGAACTCCGATGTTAGTCATATGGATGACTGATCCACAGAGGAAGTCATATGACTTTGAGAAGAAAGGTTATGCTATTCTGTCTCAATCCATTGCTACTGATATCTTTCATCAGTTCAGACAATTTACAACTTCTAAACTACTTTGGGATTCGTTGCAGCAGAGATATGAGGCAAATGATGCGTTGAAGAACATCAAGTCAAAAGCCTTGAGGAAGGAGTTTAATAGTTTCATGTATGGAGGAAAGGAGTCACTAGATGATCTGATTGCTAGATTCTATCACCTTCTGAGTGAACTGTTCAACCATCAAGTCAAAACTACAACTCAAGAGAAGATTCAGTGTTTGGCAGATGCTTTACCTCCAAAATGGGGGTCATTTCTCATGGTTTTGAAGCAAAATGAGATGATGGCTAATATGGACACAAATGAGTTTATCCAGAAGCTAAAAGAACAGGAAATTAAGAACAAGTGGAAGGCAAAGAGAGTTGCTCAAGTTCAGGACCCTTCATTGTATTATTCTACTCCTACTGTAGAGAGAGCTTCTTCTCATGCTCCACTGAAGACTGCTTTTGTCTCTCAGACTAAAGAAACCCCTATTTCAAATAAGATTCATTTTAGTCAGTCATCTTTTTCATCATCTACCTTTTAGAAAGAAAACAGTCATCCAGTTACCAGTCTGAGAACATAAAACTTTGATAAAGTGACTGTAGAGGTTGCAAAGGAGCATATGGAGCTTCCGTCTTCTCTTGTTAGCTCCTATGATGGATTATTAGCCGGACATATTGGTAATCCTTACTTGACATATGATGATTATTCTCAGATAGACCCAGATGACATCGAGAGGATAGACATCATGTGGGCTCTAGCTAGTGCTGTAAGAAGAGCTAAGGATTTTGTTAGAAGAACTGGAAAAGATATTAATCTGAACAAGGATTCAAAGTTTGGTTTTGATATGGCTTCTATCACTTGCTATAACTGTGGAGATAAGGGACACTTTACAAGACTGTGCAAACAACCTAAGAAGACTGGCAACAAGAATCCTTTTCAAAATCAGAGATCTTCTGCAGCAAATCCAGAAAGAAGACTTGTACCCATTGATACTCCCACTCATGCAAGTTCTTCAAATGCAAGCAAAGCCTTGATGGTACAAAATGATGAAGGCGGGAATTGGGATTTTAGATTCAATCCTGATCAGGGAGGACCAGATAAAGCCTGTGTTGCAGAAATCAAGAAGACTGATGAATCTAGTGAAGAAAGCACTTCTGAAAAAGTAAAGACCAGTCTGGAGGAATCATCAGGTTCAGAGTCAGAAAGCACTTCAGACTCAGACACTCAAGCAGATTCTGATGCTAACTTTGAAGAACCAGCTACACAGTTTGCTATGATTGTGAACACTTCTGCTACCTTTCAGTCATATCAGGTATTTGATGAATGTTCTTCTTCTCATTCTAGATACTTTAACTGTATTGATATTGACAGTAAGGTCCTGGCTAATCAGAAGCACAATGCTGACCTGATCAGCGATTTAAATCAAATGATTGAAGCTAACAGAATTTTGAAATCTAATGAAAATGATTTTTAGGATTAAATTAATTTGTTAAACATACAGTTACATGAGGCTGAGATCGCTGTGCTCAACAAGAAGGATGCAGTTACTTCTTATCTCAACACCATAAATGAGACTAAGAAGAAACTTGCCATAGTCGAGTGTGACTATGAGACATTAAGCCAGAAGATCAAGAGCTATGAGAGTTCATCATACATTATTGAGTACATAATCAGTAATGGGAGTGATCAGGATGGGAATGGTAAAGACACAAGATACAATCATTGTCCCCCACCAGTCTTGAACAACTTTGTCAATTCTCCGAATGACAAAGAGGTTAAAGACTTTCATGTGAAAACTCCATTAGTTATTGATCCCATTGGGATAATTTCTGATGAGGGTTCCTCAATGTCTAAAGAATCTTTTGTGGAGGGCATGGTTGAAGATTGGGTTTCTGATTCTGAGGCTGAGTCCGATGTCACTCCTCAAGTGTCTTATATCAAGAATCAGACATCTGTTGCCAAGAAGGCTGACCCAATCTCACCCAAGACTAACATGGCTTCAAATTTATCCAAAGCCATATGCTTTGTGAAGTCTTCACAAAATGGTGAAGTAAGTGAAACCAAAGAGACTCAAAAACATGTTTTTAATGGCACAAAGGGTTTGGGTTTTGTGCAAGATAAGGCTAAGAAAAATGTTTTTCAATTCAAAAACCCTCTGTATAAAGCCAAACATTTTTCTAACAAAGACAAAAGAGTTTGCATTGAGTGTAATGCACCTGGACATATTGTCAGATTTATTCCTCAGTTGATCAGACCTAAGGTTGCACCACCCAAAAAACAAAATCAGAGTTTTAACAAACAAGTCACACATGATTTTAAATTGTCTGAAGCAAAGCCCAAACAACCCAATCTTGTTAAGCCTTTGGATAAGGGTAAAGTGAAAGTGGTGAACTTGGATGTTCCCAAGGTTGTTAATGTTAATCAATCAAAACCATCATCCATTTACTTGAAAAATTCTTTTAGTAAAAACACAGTTTGGAAAGTCAAGTCTTCTGAGACTTCAGTTCTAAACACTCCAGATAAGGCAACCCCAAATGGTAAATGGATTGATGTTCTGATCCGAGACTCATTGGGTCAACCCAAGACTGTAAAGGCTTGGGTTCCCAAATTGAACCAATTGTTTGTGTTTGTGCAGGTTGCCCCGACAGCTGCTCTTAATAGCTCTTGGATCGTTGATAGTGGGGCTTCAAGGCACATGACTGGAGATATTTCACTACTCACCAATGTCAATTCAATTTGAGGTGGATATGTAGCGTTTGCCGGTTACAAAGGCAGTTTCATTACCAGAGAGGGCATTCTTTCAAACGGCCAAGTTTCATTTGATAAAGTCAGATATGTCAAGCAGCTGGAGAACAATCTTCTTTCGATTTCACAGATTTGTGACAAGCAGTACAAAGTTCTTTTTGATGACTCCAGCTGTTACATACTCAAGTAAGGTGCAACTATTCTTGAAGGCTGAATTCTGATGTCTGCACCTCGTAAGCAGGATCTGTATGTATTCAAGATGGCTACAGCTTCAACAACATCCTCCTTAGCTTCATGTTTTATGTCAAAAGCCTCTGAGAAAGACTCTATTCTTTGGCATAAGAGGATGGGCCATTTGAGTTTGCGCAAGATGAATCATTTGGTACATAACAACTTGGTTGAGGGTGTCAGTTTGAAGAATTTCAAGCTGTATGATATCTGTGTCTCGTGCAAGAAGGGAAAGCAGACCAAGCAGTCTCACAAGCTGAAAAAGTATCAGTCAATCATTGTTCCTCTTGAGCTTCTCCGTATGGATTTATTTGCTCCTGTCAACCGCAGGAGTATAGCTGGAGATCAATACTGTTTAGTCATCACTGATGAGTATTCAAGATATTCTTGGGTTTTCTTTCATAAAGAGAAATCAGAAACGTTCGAGTTTATTCAAGTTTTGGTGAATAAACTTGAATCAGTTTATACGCTCAAGATCCGTATGCTCAGAACAGATAACGGGACAGAGTTCAAGAATCATAATATGAAGAACTTCTGCAATGAACGTGGCATTGTCCAACAGTTCAGTGCTCCATATGTCCCACAAATGAATGGTGTTGCTGAGCGCAAGAACAGAACTTTGATTGAGGCTGCTCGGACTATGCTTGCTGATTCATCCCTTCGAGTTGAGTTCTGGAGTGAAGCTGTTGCAAATGCTTGCTACACACTGAATCGGGTTTTGATAGTTAAGAGACATGGGAAGACTTGCTTTGAGCTGCTCCACAACAGAAAACCAAATCTTAAGTATCTTGAACCTTTTGGTGCTCCGTGCACGATGCTTTAGAAACACGAGCAAGGCAAGTTTAATGAGAAGGTGGAAGAAGGGTATTGTCTTGGGTACAACACTCCTAATAAAAGGGTCTACAATAGATCAACTCAGAATGTGGAGGAGTGGTACCACGTGGATGTTCAAAGACACTATATGCCCCCACCTGGGAAAGGTCCAGACTGGATGTTTGATTATTCAGACCTTTTCAACTTATTTGACATGCCTCCCATGTACTAAAATGAAGATGTTGCAGTTCAAATGATGTATGATGCACAAAATGCACCTGATTAACCTGTGCAACCTTCATCAGCTTCAACTCCCATACTGATACATGATGACAGCTCAAACACAGATGATAACCCAGTTCAACCAGCTGCCCCCTAACCAAATGTTGACAACATTGTACCTGCTCTTGAGGACTTGAATCTGAACAATCTTGATCCACAAGTTGAAGTTCCTACTCATCCTGTGGGAAGAATTAATCTCATTCATCCTCATGAAAACATTATTGGAAGTCCGCTTTATGGGGTTAAGACAAGAAATCAGTTATCTTCAGGGGACTTGGAGATATTCTTGACTTTGCTGATGTGAACTATTATGCCCATTCTTGCTTCATCTCTCAAGTTGAATCGCGCACCGTCACTGAAGCATTGAAAGAAGAATCTTGGGTTGATGCCATGCAAGAAGAACTCCTACAATTAAAGAAATCAGGTGTTTGGAAACTTGTTGACAAACCGAAAGGTGCAAAGGTTATAGGCACCAGATGGGTTCTTTCTTTTCAAAAGGGACGATCACGGGATCGTTGTGAGAAACAAAACACGTCTAGTGGTGCAAGGATTCAGACATATTGAAGGACTTGACTATAATGAAGTGTTTGCACCGGGTGCTCGTCTCGAAGCAATCCGTATTTTCTTGGCATATGCATCCTTCAAGAAATTTAAAGTTTATCAAAAGGATGTCAAGAGTGCATTCCTTCACAGTGTGATAAACGAAACTGTGTATGTCAATCAACCTCCTGGGTTTGAGGATCCATTGCATCGTGACCAAGTCTACAAGCTAGACAAGGATTTATATGGATTGCATCAAGCTCCGCGAGCGTGGTACGAGACACTCTCCACTCACCTTCTGAACAACGGGTTCAGAAGAGGTGTCATTAACTGCACGTTGTTTATTCGAGAGAAGGATGGCGACTTACTCTTGGTACAAGTTTATGTCGACGATATTATCTTTGGGGGTACTTTGACTTCATGTGATCTTCACGTTCCCAAGTAAACTCTGGTCCGCGTCTTGAGTTCCACCCAACCTTTACAATCGGAATACGGCTTCGCCTCAGTTTCTTGACTTTGCGATCCATAATCTCTAAAGGTTCTTCAATAAAGTGTAACTGATCATCAACTTGAATTTCTTCGATTGGAATGACGAGTGATTCGTCAGCAAGGCATTTCTTTAAGTTCGAGACGTGAAACACGTCATGCACGCCACCGAGTTCATCTGGTAGTCTCAGTCTATACGCCACTGGACCAATACGTTCAATGATTTCAAACGGTCCCACGTATCACGATGCTAACTTGCCTTTCTTTCCAAAGCATACTACACCTTTCCATGGGGAAATATTTAACATGACACGGCCTCCCACTTGAAATTCCAACGGCTTTCGTCGTTTATTGGCGTAGCTCTTACGTCTGCTCCTAGTAGCTTGTAGTCTTTGTTGAATCTGGGCAATCTTATCAGTGGTTTCCTGAATAAGCTCTGGCCCAGTTATACGGTTATCTCCAACTTCAGTCCAACTGATAGGTGATCGACATTTCCGGCCATAAAGAGCCTCGAATGGTGCACATCCGATGCTGCTGTGGTAACTGTTGTTGTAAGAGAATTCAATCAGTGGCAAATGAGAATCCCAATTCCCACCGAAATCCAACACACAGGTTCTTAACATTTCCTCCAGGGTTTGAATTGTACGTTCGCTTTGACCGTCCGTTTATGGATGGTAAGCTGTGCTCATATTTAACTGTGTCCCCAGAGATTTCTGTAATGATTGCCAGAACCTGGATGTAAATCTGCTTTCTCTGTCAGAAATAATAGACAATCGCACACCATGGCGTACCACTATCTCATTGATGTACAATCTCGCCAGTTTATCCATCGTGAAAGTCTCACGCATCGGCAAGAAATGAGCAGATTTCGTTAAACGATTAATGATAACCCAGATCGTATCATGACCACTGGAAGTGCGGGGTAGCTTGGTAATTAAGTCCATAGCTATTTGTTCCCACTTCCAGAGTGGAATCTCAGGCTGTTCCAGTTAACCAGACGGTTTCTGGTGTTCTGCCTTTACCTTCGCACACGTTAAACGTTGACCGACGTACTCAGCTATGTCTTTCTTCATTCCCAGCCACCAATAAAACTCCCGTAAGTCTTGGTACATCTTATCAGCGCCCGGGTGCACAGAGTACTTGGTCTTGTGCGCCTCATCAAAGATGAGTCTTCTTAATTCATCTACCGCAGGAATCCATACACGATCCTTATAGTAAATGATTCCATCAGGCTTCGTATCAAATTGTTTCTCTGCTCCACACTCAAGTTCTTTCTTCAAGTTTCCTCTATCAACTGATTCCTGTTGTGCTTGAATAATCTTGTCTCTTAAGCTTGTCTGCACAGTCATTCCCATGGCTTTGACGCGCAAGGGTTTGACCCGTTCCTTCCGGCTCAAGGCATCAGCTACAACGTTCGCCTTTACCGGATGGTACTTGATCACACAATCGTAATCATTCAGAAGTTCATCCCAACTGCGTTGTCGCATGTTGAACTCCTTCTGATAAAAGATGTGCTGTAGACTCTTGTGATCAGTAAATATGGTACACTTGGTGCCATATAAGTAATGTCTCCAAATCTTCAGTGCGAAGATTACAGCTCCCAGTTCAAGATCATGAGTAGTGTAGTTCTTCTCATGAACTTTCAACTGTCTTGATGCATAAGCGATAACTTTGTCTCGTTGCATCAGTACGCAACCAAGTCCCTGATGGGATGCATCGCAATAAACAACAAAATCATCACATCGTTCTGGGAGAGATAGAATCGGAGCATTACACAATTTCTGTTTCAATGTCTGAAAAGCATCTTCTTGTTTCTGCTCCCAAACAAACGGTTCACTTTTCTGAGTTAACTTAGTGAGAGGCAAAGCTATCTTAGAAAATTTCGAGATGAACCTTCTATAATAACCCGCCAATCCCAGAAAAGACCGTATCTCCGTTGGCGTCTTCAGAGTATCCCAGTTCTTTATCGCTTCAATCTTGGCGGGATCTATGTGTATTCCCTCGCTGTTGACTACATGACCGAGAAACTGAACTTCTCTTAGCCAGAATTCACATTTGGAGAATTTGGCATAAAGTTTCTTTTCCTTCAACAGCTCCAAGATCTTCCTAAGGTATTGTTAGTGCTCTGTTTTATTCTTGGAATAAATCAGTATGTCATCAATAAAGACAATGACAAACTGATCCAGGTACGGCTTGCACACTCGGTTCAAGAGGTCCATGAAAACCGCTGGTGCATTTGTCAACCCGAAAGGCATCCCCATGAATTCGTAATGCCCGTGTCTAGTTCGAAATCTTCGTCTTGAACTCTGAGCTGATGATATCCAGACCGCAAGTCAATCTTAGAGAAGTACTGAGCTCCTTGCAGTTGGTCAAACAAATCATCAATCCTCGGCAATGGATACCGATTCTTGATGGTTAGCTTATTCAGCTCGCGGCAGTCTATGCACATTCGAACCGATCCGTCTTTCTTCTTTACGAACAAGACCGGAGCTCCCCAAGGCGAGTAGCTTGGTCTGATGAAACCTTTATCAAGTAGCTCCTGTAACTGGTTTGACAATTCCTGCATCTCTGAAGGTGCTAACCTGTAAGGAGATTTAGCAACAGGAGTTGCTCCAGGAACTAAGTCAATACGAAACTCTACTGGTCGCGCAGGTGGCAAACCTGGTAGATCTTCAGGAAATACTTTCGGATATTCTTTCACCACATGTACATCTTGAATCTTTTTCTTGTCCTTCTCCTTTTCCACCACATGAGCCAGAAACGCCACGCACCGCTTTTGTAGACACTTACGCGCCTTTATGCAAGAGATAATTTTGACACTTCTTTTTGCTTGATCCCCTTTAACTTCCAATACGCTATCATTCGGCAATGGAACTCGAAGCAGCTTTTCAGAACATTTGACTTCCACTCGGTTAGAAGAAAGCCAATCTATTCCAACAATGATGTCGAAACTACCCAACTCCATCGGGATCAAATCGATGGTAAATGTATGACCATTAAGTGTCAACGGGCGATTCCTGTATACTGTACTAACTGTAATCTGTTTTCCGTTAGCTACTTCTATAATATAATGGGATTCTAATTGTTCCTCTATAGAATCTAGATGGCATGCAAAATCGGTAGAGATAAAACTCTGATCCGTACGAGTGTCAAATAGAACTGATGCATAAAAGTCATGTACGAGAAATGTACCAGTGACCACAAAAGCTCTTTGCAAAGTGGCCTTGTTCGCCACAGTTGAAGCATTCACCGTTGTTCTGATTGGGTGGTGGAGGGAGTGCTAGAGCAGCATTGTTGACTGCTGGATTTGGTGTCAGTCCGCACTGTTGGACCCAGTGTCCTTTTCTTCCACAACCCGTGCATTGGCGGCACTGGTTATTTGTAGCATGGTGGTACTGGCACTTGTTACACAACGGGTGTGGGCCAGTATATTGTTTCTTGTGCACATCCTACGGTGCCACGGCTACTTGATTGAGGGGAGTAGCCATGGTGTAGTTCCTCAGGGTCTTCTGCTTCTTCTTTTGGTGTTGGTGGTGATGAGGCTTCTTGAAAGATTCTTCCTTTCGCTTGCCAGTGTCATCCTCTTTCTTTAGAACTCCAGAGGCTACCATAAGATCGGCAGAAAAACTCACAGCAGATTCCACAGTAACAGGGTTTGCTGCAACAACTAAACCTTGAATGCAGGCGGGAAGTCCACCCACATATCTATCAATCCTCTTCTCCAAATTTGGTACGATGTCTGGCACTAAAGCGACCAACTCATGATAACGAGTCGTATACCCCATGTGATCTGCCCCTTTCATCACATGGTTTGACAGTTCAACCTCTAGCTTCTGCAGTTCATTCTTGGGGCAGAATTCGGTTCGCAATAAAGTCTTGAAATCTCCCCAGGTCATCGACATGGCTTCTTCCCTTCCCCTTGCAGTGATTTGACCGTTCCACCAAGTCAAAGCTCGCTTGTTGAATGTTCCAGTAGAGTAGCGAACTTTATGGTGCTCTGGGCAGCTGCAGAGGTCCAGAGTAGTCTCTATCTTTTCGATCCATTGGATTAATCCAACAGCTCCTTCAGACCCACTAAAGCTAGCTGGTTTACATCCTACAAATGACTTGTAGGAGTAGTGAGAGGTACCGCCCGTATTACCACTGGCTTCTCCAGATGAGTTACTAGTATTGTTGATTTCATTACGGAGACGGTTGAACATCTCCGGTATCGCCTCCTTAGTATGATTAGTCATCTAACTGCTCAGTAGAGTCACCAGCGCAACAGTGGTAGGATCTAGCACTGGTGTTGTATTCAGTTGTGGAGGTGGAGAGTGTGGAGGAGGAGGAGGCGGTGGAGGAAGTGGAGGTGAGTCATTGGGTGATGGCATAGAGGAGTGTGGAGCTAGGTCTTGTGCTGATGTCAACAGGGGAGGTTGTCTTCGTGGCAGCATTCTGATCATAACCAAAAGAATATTGGTTAGTGCATTGATCGAATGCAGAAGACACAATGCAATAAGTCTTAAATCCTATGTTCTCTACATGCATGGTCCCTAGGTTATAGTCTAGGCCAAACCGTTTAAATAGATGACCTATATTTCTTTATAACCACGGCTCTAATACCAATCTGTCACGCCCCGAGCCGGCGGGGTTGGATCGGAGTCCCCGTCGGGCAGAAGGTTCCCGGGACGCGATATCGTGAGTGATAATCGTGATGATCAGATTGTTTACCTTGCACATGATATAAATGAGAAATGCTAAATAGAATAGAATTACAAAGTTAAATTACATCAGTATTTTTTATAATTTAACAATGTAAATCTACCATCAACATCATAATTTTCTATCTTGTATCTGTACAAGATATACAAAAATACATTTGCATGATGATGTTCCAAAATAATGCAGGTCAAAAATAAAGAAAGTCTTCTATCTGAAGTCCTAGTCCAAAAGTAATAACTTCTTATTTGACCTGTTCGTCACCTAAGAAGTCATGCAAAAAGACCAAGTCAACACTTGGTTGGCGAGTTCATGTAGTTTTACAAAAATGAGTTTGAACCTACTGAATGACAAACTTAACCTCACCATTAACCACCTATACCATCCATTTCAGTATGCTTATATATAGGGCATATGTAGGGTCGAACTTACCGCCCGCCCGCCACGCCACCGTCCCACCACATACTGAACCACATGCTATATTGTTCTTGGTGATAATTAAGCATTTCATCCCGTACCTCTGATTTGATAACTATTGATTCTTAGTAATTGATTACTCTGAAAATGTTTACCTTGATCCCCCGAAGTGACAACCTTAACCTCATCAACAACACCTATGTTATCCAATCAAGTATGCTTATATATAGGGCATATGTAGGGGGCAAGCCCCAGCCACCGTCCCACCACATACCGGACTGCTTAACATATTGTTATTAATGATAATTAAGCGTTTCACTCCATTCACCTCTGATTTAGATTCTGATTTCCACAATTTGATTTACCTTTGATTCTCTTGAGTTCATCATAGTTACATGATTTCCCAAAAGCAATTATAGAAATATAATGTTAAATGTTTAATTAAATAAATAAATAAATAAACATTCAAATACAACTAAGACATGATGATTGGGCCTTATTTGACTCAATCAATTAGACTTAGTTGTTGGTGGTTGTCCAAGTTGTACCCTCTTACACGTGACCCATATCAGGCAGGAGTCACAAGGAGCCTACCTGAGCGTGCCGGGATTTTAATGATGCCCATATCAGCTTGACCCAATGGTCTACTGTATATGCCGGGACTTTACAGATATCCTTTGATTCTTGATCTCTTTGATTCTCCTGATTTTGATTTCATTTCATAGTTCACGTTATTGCCCATATAGCTTGACTACAAGAGTCTACTATTTACGCCGGGACTTTATGTGTGTTACACGTGGTCTTGATTTCAATACAACTGACATCCACCTTAACTCAAGTATTAATGATTTCATTAAATCTTAATGATTTCATTATTTTAATGGTTCACACACATTCATGATTTCTGATTCCTTGAGTCTCTTGATTTGATGTTTAGAATTCTCATGATTGACAACGATAATTTATTCTTAATTAGGATCCCTTGTTTTCAGATCACACACTGAATTAGGTTTCTTTGAACATGATCTTTAGCTTTTGTTCCTTTGATTTCACTTTGATTTTTGATTCTTGAATTTGAGCTTGATGGACTAAGGGTTTGTTTAGAGTTTAGAATTCAAGTATTACTCATAAGAGTAATTTAATTAACTTGATAATTTGATCTGCATAGTAATTCCCTAGACAGGAGTCTAGGAGTATCAACAAGCATAAAGATATAACATATATTGAATAAAAGCATTTTAAGTAAACAAGTTAAATAAAACAGTTTACGCATGCTTCTCAGCCCCGTGTTTTAAAACAAAAATGTTTAGAAAAGGGGCAATGAACTCACCTGTGTTGCTCTGTATTGAATTACCATAGAAAATGCGCGCTCGTTTGTTGTAGACTATGTTTCTACAGTTCCTGAGTTGTTTTAAGAGAATTCGAATATGATAAGTATTTATAACGGACTTCGTATCTAGGATTCGGTCTCGGTGTGCAACTAAGTGTCCTATGATACTACTGTGTTTCTAAGGCTTCATTTAACTATTCTAACTTATTACCCATTGATAGCCCTCATCCCACAATTACTTACTATTGTCTTTAATTACAATGTTATAACTTATTTCATTTTAGTTTAAATATTTAGAAAACATTATTTAATGTAATTTAACAAAGCTTATAGTTTAATTTCTTTTATTAAAACATAAGTAATTTAAGAAAGGTACATTTACACCTGTTGGGCTTTGGTTGAGCCCATTGGGCCATACTCGAGCCCATTTATTAGACCTTGATTTTTAAGAGATTTCTTCTCAACACTTTAATTTAGACTATGATCTTTGATTCCCCATGTACTCCCAAATGTTTTACACCCATTAATATCACCACTCATGTTTAGTTTATAAGGCGATTTATGAAGACTTTTGTTAGTGAAAACCCTAATCTCGGGTTTCCTTTGATTTAACCCATGTATGGTAAGCCAATGTATACTTATCAACCCATGATGGCCTCGTTTTCCCTTGGTCCTTATTAATGTTAACTTTACTATGTTTCCCCTGCCCACATACACCTACGATCAACTCCCATGCACACACACACACTCACATGCGTAGAGTTCACGTAGGTGTTGCCATGCATCCGGGGTTCGTGGATCATGATCGAGGGTCTTAACCCAACCCTTAACTGTAATAACATCTTGAATCCACTCCGTCGAGTAGGGTTTGACCGAAAGAGGTACCCGATCGAATGAATTAAGCCGAATGTGGCTTCCCAGTCGAATGATGAGGTGACCGAATGGTTGACGCGCGAATGAGGTCCGGTCGAATGTGATTGGGCGACTGGTCCTCCTCCGAATGGGTGTTTGGCCAAATGAAGGGCTTGGCCGAAAGAGAGCAGTCGATCGAATAGCTGTTCATTCGGCGAAAGGGAGCAGAGTCATTCGTTGGTGGCCATTCGGCGAGTGATGTCTCACTCATTCAGCGAGCTGAAGGTGATGGCCATTCGGCCGTTCTACCCTGTGGTTGCAGACCTCACAGATCAGGGTTTAAGGCTAGGTTTCGAACCAACCCTTGTTCCTAACATGCTTTTACAGCTTCGTGATTGATTTCCTTAAGTGGCTATGGCTTGAAACCGGTTTTTAACATTGGGCGATCAAAGGGTTTCAAAACCCTAAAAACCGCAACATAACTTCGTGATTTTACCTCAAATCAGTGGATCTAAGCCCCGATCTGTTGTACTTCTACGATCTACAAAGTGTGGTGGTCATTTTGACACCAAGAACACGCAAAATGGTTGGGATTTGAGTGAGAAATCTTAGAGAGAGAAGGTGGAGAATTCTAGAGATAGAGTGTGGGACGAATGTTATGAAGAAGATGAGTTGGTGGTGGTGGTTGGAAGGCTTGAATGCCTCATTAAATGAGGTGAAAAATACCCGGGTTCGTTCGGTTTTGCTCGGTTTCGTGTAGAAGTGTCGGGTCTTCCTTCGTTTTCGTAACGAAACGATCCGGCTTTAAAATTAGAATTTATAAAATTATCTTAGGTGGTTATTCCTAGTAAATTAACTAAATATCTTTTATTTATTTTAAATTTTACAAAATATTTTATTTACTGTTTAAAATCAAATTGTACCGTTGTCGCGCGTATTCATTCGAATCGTCACCCGTACGAACACGGCGATAACTATACTCTTCAATATTGTTTTCTAATTGTTGGATATCATTCAGAAGGTTAAACTTCCAGACTTATTCGTACAGATCGTCACCTAGACGAATAATATGTTGGTTTAGCATTCACGTAACGACATCCATATTGTTTTGTTCAGTAAAGCCTCACATACGTTTATACGTAATAAAATCCTAACACATAATCACATGATGGTTCTACATCGTCAGATAAATTTCTGACTGATGAACCATAATTCTGAGCTTTGATTCTCTGAACTGATTATGAACTTGCGTTATGATAACATAAAATGATAATGATGCTTGACATGTATATGAAATACACTGAATTACATAAAGTTCGTACCTGATTACTGTTCACGTTACTGTTCAGATCACTGTTCTGGTGACGTTTCCGGCACTGATGTTACAGGTTCGCCCAAGTCCAGGTTCGTGGCCCTTGAGGTTCGGCTAATATGTTGAACGTTCGATTTTTTTAGGTTCGCCTGGCTCCTGGTTCGTGACCATGCAAAGGTTCGTCTGATGGGGAGGTTCGATCAAGGAAAGACATGTTTGGCAACAGAGAAGACAGGTTCGGCCCTGACTATGTTCAGAGTCGATAGGTTCGGCTCTGTCTGATGATCAGCGACAACAGGTTCAGCCACCTGTGCAAAGGTTCGGCTACCTGTGCATAGGTTCGGCCAATCGTTCTTTGTCACGAACCTGCTTCATCTTCTTCATTTTTCAATCCAAATCTGTTTCATGTTAGTTTCTAAAGCTCCCTAGTGGTTTACAAGTGTTTATCTAAGAGTTTATAAATGTTTAGGCCGGTTAAAACAACAGCAAAACTAAAGGGTTCGTGATACACCCTAAAACCGAAAGAAAATGGAGATTTACCTCAAAGTCGACGGATAAAAGCTTGAATATCTTGTACTTCCGTGATCTACGTGATGTGGTGGTCGTTTTGACACCAAGAATGCTTGAAATGGTTGAGAATTGGATGATTTCTTGTAGAGAGAAGGTGGAACTCGATGGAAAACCGAAAATTGGAGAGAAGATGAGTTGGTGGTGGTGGTTGTGGTGTATTCAATGCCATCTTTAATGATTCAAAATACCCAGTCGTTCGGTCTCGTTTGGTTTCGTGTAAAATGTCGTTTCTTCATAATAAAACGACTTGGATTTAAAGATAAGATTTACGAAATTATTTTAGGTGGTCATTCCCAGTAAATTAACTAAATATCTTTAGTTTATTTAAAATTTTCAGAAATATAAGATTTGCTGTTTAAAATCGAATCGTACAGTCGTCGCGCGTATTCGTTCGAATCGTCACCCGTACGAACACGACGAATACTATACTTTTCAATATTGTTTTCTAATTATTGGATATCATTCAGAACGTTAAACTTTCGGATTTATTCGTACAGATCGTCACCTATACGAATAATCCGTCAATTTGGCATTCACGTAATGACATCCGTGTTGTTTTGTTCTATAAAGCCTCACATACGTTTATACATAATAAAATCCTAACTCCTAATCATATGATGGTTATGTGTTGCCAGATAATTATCTGACTAATGAACCATGTTTTCTTCGTACCTGATTACTATTCATGGCACTGTTGAGATCATTGTTCCGGTACGATTCCGGCATTGATGTTACAGTCTTCCCTTGTTAGAGAAATTTCGTCCCGAAATTTAAGAGTTGTTATCAGGTACGTCCTCCTCTGTAAACAGTTTGGGATACTTGGACTTCATGTGATCTTCACGTTCCCAAGTAAACTCAGGTACGCGCTTTGAGTTCCATCGAACCTTTACAATCGAAATACGGCTTCGCCTCAGTTGTTTAACTTTGCAATCCATAATGTCCAAAGATTCTTCAATAAAGTGTAACTGTTCGTCGACTTGAATCTCTTCGATCGAAATGACGAGTGACTCATCAGCAAGGCATTTCTTTAAGTTTGAGATGTGAAACACGTCATGCACACCACTGAGCTCATCTGGTAATCTCAGTCTATACGCCACAGGACCAATACGTTCGATGATCTCGAACGGTCCCACGTATCGTGGTGCTAACTTGCCTTTATTTCCAAAGCGTACTACACCCTTCCACGGGGATACCTTCAACAAAATATGGTCTCCCACTTGGAATTCCAACGGCTTGCGTCGTTTGTCGGCGTAGCTCTTTTGTCTGCTCCAAGTAGCCTGTAGTCTTCGTTGAATCTGGGCAATCTTGTCAGCGGTTTCCTGAATAAGTTCTGGCCCAGTTATTTGATTGTCTCCCACTTCAGTCCAACAGATCGGTGACCGACATTTTTGACCATAAAGAGCCTCAAATGGGGCACACCCAATACTGATGTGGTAATTATTGTTGTAGGAGAATTCGATCAGTGGCAAATGAGAATCCCAATTCCCTCCGAAATCCAACACACAGGTTCTTAGCATGTCCTCCAGGGTCTGAATTGTGCCTTCGCTTTAACCCTCCATTTGTGGATGGTAAGCTGTACTCAGCTTTAACTGCGTCCCTAGAGATTTCTGTAGTGATTGCCAGAACCTCGATGTAAATCTGCTGTCTCTATCAGAAATAATAGACAATGGTACACCGTGCGTACCACTATCTCATTGATGTACAGTCTCGCCAATTTATCCATCGTGAAAGTCTCACGCATGGGCAAGAATTGAGCAGATTTCGTCAAACGGTCGATGATAACCCAAATTGTATCATGACCACTGGAAGTGCAAGGTAGCTTGGTAGTGAAATCCATAGCTATTTGTTCACACTTCCAGAGCGGAATTTCAGGCTGTTCCAGCAAACCAGACGGTTTCTGGTGTTCCGCCTTTACCTTCGCACACGTAAGACGTTGACCAACGTACTCGGCTTTGTCTTTCTTCATCCCGGGCCACCAATAAAATCCATGCAAGTCTTGGTACATTTTATCAGCGCCTAGATGAAAAAAGTATTTAGCTTGTGTGCCTCATCGAAGATAAGTTTCCTCAATTCGTCAACCGCCGAAATCCATATACGATCCTCGTAGTAGATCATTCCATCAGGCTTAGTATCAAATTGTTTCTCTGCTCTGCAGTCTGGTTCTTTCTTCAAGTTTCCTCGATCAACTGATTCTTGTTGGGCTTGAATAATCTTGTCTTGTAAGCTCATCTGCACAGTCATTCCCATTGCTCTAACGCACAAGGGTTTGACCCGTTCTTTCCGGCTCAAGGCATCAACTATAATGTTCGCCTTTCCCGGATGGTATTTGATCACACAATCATAATCATTCAGAAGTTCAACCCAACGACGCTGTCGCATGTTAAGCTCCTTCTGATCAAAGATATGTTGCAGACTTTTGTGATCAGTATATATAGTACATTTGATGCCATGTAAACAATGTCTCCAAATCTTCAAGGCGAAGATTAATCTCCCAGTTCAAGATCATAAGTAGTGTAATTCTTCTCGTGAACCTTTAACTGTCTTGATGCATAAGCAATGACTTTATCCCGTTGCATTAGTACGCAACCAAGCCCCTGATAGGAAGCATCACAATAAACGACAAAGTCATCGCATCCTTCTGGGAGAGATAGAATTGGAGCATTGCATAACTTCTGCTTTAATGTCTGGAAAGCATCTTCTTGTTTCTGTGCCCATACAAACGGTTCGCTTTTCTGAGTTAGCTTAGTGAGAAGCAAAGCTATCTTAGAAAAGTTTGAGATAAACCTTCTATAATAACCTGCCAATCCCAAAAAATACCGTATTTGCGTCGACGTCTTTGGATTATCCCAGTTCTTTATTGCTTCAATCTTGGCGGGATCCACGTGTATTCCCTCGCAATAGACTACATGACCCAGAAATTGAACTTCTCTTAGCCAAAATTTACACTTAGAGAACTTGGCATATAGTTTCTCTTCCTTCAACAGCTCCAAGATCTTCCCTAGATGTTGCTCGTAGTCAGTTTTGTTCTTAGAATAAATCAGTATGTCATCAATGAAAAGAATGACAAACTGATCCAGATACGGCTTGCACACTCGGTTCATGAGGTCCATGAAAACCGCTGGTGCATTCGTCAATCCGAAAGGCATCACCATAAATTCGTAATGCCCATATCTGGTTCGAAACGCCGACTTCGGTATATGCTCATCTTCAACTCTGAGCTGATGATATCCCGACCGCAAGTCAATCTTTGAAAAGTATTGAGCTCCTTGCAGTTGGTCAAACAAATCATCAATCCTCGGCAATGGGTACTGATTCTTGATGGTTAGCTTGTTTAGCTCCCTGTAATCTATGCACATACGAAACGATCCGTCTTTCTTCTTCACGAACAAAACCAGAGCTCCCCAAGGTGAGTAGCTCAGTCTGATGAAACCTTTATCAAGTAGCTCCTGCAACTGGTTTGACAATTCCTGCATCTCTGAAGGTGCTAACCTATAAGGAGATTTAACAAGAGGAGTCGCTCCAGGAACTAAGTCAATACGAAACTCTACCGGTCGCACAAGTGGCAAACCTGGTAGATCTTCAGGAAATATTTCCAGATACTCTTTCACTACTGGTACGTCTTGAATCTTTTTCTTGTCTTTCTCCTTTTCCACCACATGAGCTAGGAACGCCACGCACTGCTTATGTAGACACTTATGTGCCTTTATGCACGAGATGATTTTCACACTTCGTTTCGCTTGATCCCCTCTAACTTCCAATACACGATCAATCCCCAATGGAATTCGAAGCAGCTTTTCAGAACATATAACTTCCACTCAATTAGAGGAAAGCGAATCCATTCCAACAATGATGTCGAAACTACCCAACTCCATCGGTATCAAGTCGATGGTGAATGTATGACCATTAAGTGTCAACGGGCAATTCCTATATACTATACTGACTGTGATCTGTTTCCCGTTAGCTACTTCTATGATGTAAGGGGATTCTAATTGTTCTTCTACAGAATCTGGTTGGCATGCAAAGTTGGTAGAGATAAAACTCTTATCCGCACCAGTGTCAAATAAAACAGATGCATAAAAGTTATGTAAGGGAAATGTACCAGTGACCACATTAGGGTCATGGTGTGTAGCTGGAGCTCCTATAGCAAAAGTTCTTCCACGGGGTGCTTGAACTGCCTGTTGTGCCTTCTTCAAGAAGTTCTTTGCAAAGTGGCCCATTTCGCCACAGTTGTAGCACCCACTTGTGTTCTGGTTGTTGGGTGGAGGGAGAGCTAAAGCAACATTGTTGACTGCTTGATTTGGTGTCATCCAACAGTGTTGGACCCAATGGCCCTTTCGTCCACACCTAGTGCATTGCTTGCATGGGGTGTTAGCAGCATGATGGTATTGACACTTGGCATCCATAGGATATGTACCAGTGTAGGGTCTTTTTTTGAGGTTCTGGGGTGCAGCTGCTACTTGTTGGAGAGGTGTGGCCATCGTATGGTTCTTGATGACCTTTTGTTTCTTCTTGGGATGATGATGGGGTTTCTTTGACGACTCTTCCTTGCGTTTGCCGGAGTCAGCCTCTTACTTCAATGTTCCTGAGGCTACCATCAGGTCAGTAAGTTTCCGTGATAGACTAACAGCGGACTCCACTGTGACAGGATTTGCAGCCACCACTAATCCTTGTATTCAAGCAGGTAACCCGCATTCACGTAACGACATTCGTGTTGTTTTGTTCTATAAAGCCTCACATAAGTTTATACATAATAAAATCCTAACTCCTAATCACATGATGGTTCTGTGTTGCCAGATAATTATCTGACTGATGAACCATGTTTTCTGAGTTTTGTTTCTCTGAAATGATTCTGAATTCACTGTTTGATAACATGAAAATGTAATGATACATGATATTAGCATAAATCACACTGAAATACATATAGTTCGTACCTGATTACTGTTCATGGCACTGTTCCGGTACGATTCCGGCACTGATGTTACATAGCCCAAATCATTAAAGTATGCCCAGCTCAGAATCTGACCTCCAGCCTTGTAGTCGTTGGTCCTATAGACTTTGGTGTGGGTAGCTGGCATCTTCACAGTGCTCTCCTTCTTCAAAGTCTCCCAATTCGCTTTCCACTCTTCTTTCCTTTGTTGAATGTCTTCTACTAATGACTCACCACCATTGACCTTTTCTTCTACGTTTCTGTTCAGTTCCTCTTCAGTGACTTGTCCAAAAAGGTCAGTGAAAGTTGGTAGTTCACCCTCAGCCGAAATATACTTTGTAGTTTCCTCCTCTGTGATGTCCTCCAGGATAACCTAATCGATATCATCAAAAATCTCTAGAGAAGGCTCATCAACTACAGGAGCTGAGGTGTCATCAATCACAACCTCATTATGATTCAACCTGAATAGTTCGGCAATCTGCTCCTTGTTTAAGCAGTGTAAAATCTCTCCCTCCTCCTTATCGTAACTAACTGAGTGCTGTATAATACCCTGAGCGTCTAAAATCACCGTTAGTGTGTCATCTAATCGACCTCTCAAGGGCACAGCTTCTACTTCCTCAGTAGCTGTTGGTTCTTCTATCTGAGTAGGAGGAGGAGGAGGAGCCTAAGCACTCTTATCGTGCTTTAATTTGGTCCGGATCTCAGGAGGAGGGGCTTGCTCATCTGCATCATCTGAACTAGAGGAACTAGCAGACCCGCTCCCAGAACCATCATCTGAATCATCTGAATCATCCTCTTTATCAGTGTCATCATAATCTACTTTCTCAGACTCTTCATCTTCTTCATCATCCTCTTCTTCTTGTTCTTTGTCTGAATCATCAGAATGAGCCTCAGTGCCTTCTATCCTTGGTGTGCTCTCTTTAAGACTATCAATATGTTAAGCAAGTCAAGCGTTCTTTGCTTCTAGAGTCAGGATCCAGTCACTGAAATCAGTGGCAGTCAAGGCCAACTGATTGTGCTCATCTATATATTTGAGCAGTTGCTCCTCTTGTTTAGCAGATCTTGCTCTCAAATCTGCTCGTTGATCAACAGCTTGGAGCAATAAAGTATCATGCTCATTTATCCTGTGAGTGAGCTGGGCAATCACTTGCTCCTGGTCTCTGTTCTTCTGCTCTTGCTCCAGGTTATCCTCCATCAACCTGAGGACCATACTGTTCAGTGTACTCAGCTGCTCAACAACTGAAACAGTAGGTATGATCGTATCAGCTCGAGTGGTGGAGGGACCAGTAGAAGCAGTCGTGTAAATAGGAGCACGAACACCAGAGGTAGTCCGAGGGGAAATTGTAGAACGTGTAGGAATAGCCCGTGACCTGGTTAGTGAAGAAATTGCAACTACTGCCGCTTATGTAACAGTAAATGCAGCAGCAGTTGACAGTTATGACCTCTTCTAAAGGACAAATCTAGTCCTTTTCCTCTTGCCAGAGGGAGAAGATGTAGACTGAATAGCAGCAGCAACAACAGTTACAGCTGCAATAGATGTAGTAGTAAAAGTATGTGGAGGATGTGACAAGTCAAACTCTGGAATAAATGAGGGATCCTCAATCTCCTCCCTTTCCTGCTCTGTCACACTGGGTCTCTTCCTCTTCTTCACCAGTCTCCCTCATACCCAAATACTCTCGAACTCATCTGGAGTATCCTCAGAGCCTGAGCTCTCAGCACCTTCCTCCCCTCCAGCTTCACCATCAGCATCATCTGATTCATTTGAATCGTCTTTGTCTTCTGCAGAGGTGGTACCAGCCATCTCTAGTGGAGTAGAGACTGTGGCTGTGGTAGTGGCCATAAAATCTAAGTCCAGTAAAGAATCAATGTCAACATCATCATCATCTGCAGCTGATGTACTGATTTCAGCAACAGTGCTCACACCACCTACACCAACACCCATCACACCAGCCTCAACAACAGAACTAGCACCAACTGTGCTAACAAAAACATCACTAGCACCTGCATCACTCACACCAACACCAGCCTCACCACCTCTCACATCACTAGCAATATCGTCTCCATCATCATCACCATCATCACCAGGAACCACAATGTCTTCCATGTCAGAATCTGAGCCATCATGCCTCCATTTCCTACCACCTGGAGCAACATAATCTGGTCTCTGAAGATGACTGAACAATGAGCGAACAGGAGGCTTCCTCTCCTTCCCACTGTATGACATCACTCTGTTGAGAGTGATGTCATTCATGTGCTCTAATCGGATGATATCAGCGTTGGTCTTCGGCAAGTCAGGCACCTGAGCATCAAAGATCTGTTGTAGAAATCGAGGGTACATAAGAAATTTCTTATCACCCTTAAGCATCACGTTCTCCTTTAGATGTGTAAAAACCATCTCTGAAAAATTGAAAGGCATGTTCAGCACTAAAACTACGGATGCACACTAGATAGTTTCCCGCATATCATCAAATCTACCTCTCCTAGAACCCAGACAATGTATAAGCACATGTGCTAGATACTTGAACTGAGGAGACGTGAATGCTTTGCTGAGTATCCCTGCTCCAAGATCACAATCATACTTGCACCGCATAAAACTACCACGAACTAGGTAGCGATCAAGTATAATAGGTTGATCCGGTGTATCCTGAAAACCACATATCCTCCTGATATGTTCAGCAGAGATAACAACATCGTGGCCTTGCACCTTGCCTCTGATAAACGGCGGCTCAACCTCCCAATCAATGTCAGTAGATCTCCAGAAGTCCTGCTGATGTGAGTGATATGGCACATATACAGTGGATATGGCAGTAAAAGTCCTGGAAAGTCTAGGAAATGTGATGATATCTCTGAAATATACGGCATGCTTGGTAGACAGATCCAACTGTGCGCAAATTTTGTTCTTGGTCACCGACTTGTATTCAGCCATACTGAGAAACAAAGAAATAAACATGTCTGTATCGTTTAGTCAGGCAATTGAATCAAATCAGAAAAATTGACATGTAAAACATTTGGCCGAATGATATTAATCTAGCCGAATGACCCTTGGGCGAATGAGTTAATTGACCGAATAAGTCATTTGCCGAATGAGTATGTGTAAAGACGTGATAGGACCGGCGATTTCACTTTGGACGGAAGGTTAGGGTTTTGACACATGACGAACATGAAGATGATGAACAAAATCAAATGGTATATTGATAGAATCGAATGATTACATGATTGAATCAACGTCATGAAAGAACATATTGTTGCCGGGGAGAGATCGAGCATGATCTCTCCCCCTCTCATGCTCAAACCCAAGAACACACACAAAACCTTAAACCCTAAAATCTGGAAAACTGGTATTTATAGGGGCTGAGCCCATTCAGCCGAATGGAGACATTCGGCTCCTCATTCGGCCGAATGGATCCCTTTACATAATATTCATTCGCATATGCTCCTGCGAACGACTCAGTTTCCAGTATAACAACATACAAATACATTCAAGTGATTACAAATAAGCAAATACAAATCTAATCTATTCGAACAGCAGCGGACACCCAAAATATGCATCAACAGTATGCTCAAATGAGTCATTCGTCGAATGAACTTCATTCGCCGAATGAGTATGTTTGAATGAGTCATTCGCCGAATGGTTTCATTCGTCGAATGAGTCATTCGCCGAATAGCGCCATTCGGTCAGCTGTAGAGATTCAAATTCCAAGTTGATAAATCTCCAAATCAGTTCACAAAAGTCACACCCACATACTCAGAGACCACCGATTAAGGTATTTAGTAAAGATCTTAGGTGTCTAATGTCCAATTTTTCCATTTATTCAAGGGTGACATTTCGAAACCCTAGAACCCTAGATTTGGTTTTTTTCTCTGAGATTCCACGGTCAAAACTCATGCATCTTGTATCCATTAATACCTGTGATGATCAGTAGATGAAATATGAGTACAAATGACTGAATCAAAGAATAATCGAGGAACAAGAGTGAAGGTGTGATTCGGGTGAATGACACACACATAAGGACAAGTGAATAGGTTTTGGGAGAATTAGGTAGTTCGGCCGAATCAAATGCTTAAATAGTAACAGTCATTCTGCGAATGACTCACGCGAATGAGCTGATTCGCCCTAAATTTATTCGGCCGAATGAACCCCAAAAATAATTTTAATTCGGCGAATGAGGTAGCCAACTGAGTTCCTTCGGCCCAGGTTGAATCGGCCAAAAGACTTATTCGTTGGAATGAGGTCATTCGGTCGAATGGGTCATTCTCCTTGTTCATTCGTACGAATGAAACTTGGCACTCACAAAACACAACTTAATTTCAAAATTTTAAAATTTTGATCAATTAAACAGATGCTGTTATGAAGAATAGTCTGGTTGGTTATGGATTCAGAGATGATTGAACATCCGAACTCACAAATGATCATCTAAAACAAATCTGAAAATATAAAATCTTTTTGTAATTTTCTGAAACAAAATACGACTGTACAGCTAACAACTAATCAATAAAGAAACACATATTTTCGTGTGAAACTATTTGAGAAAATATCATACACACCTATTCACATCAAATCTGCATTAGTGAATGTTTCACTTCAGACACACTTGTCTTATGACATGATTACTGATATATTTGTCCATTTTAAACCTTAGAATACAAAATAGCTAAACTAATTTGATAATCACTCAAATCTTCTGACTGAGTTACCCATTTTATTTATCCAGCTAAGATTAAAATCAGTTGGTAACTCATCTCTGCATAACTTAGCACCTATAAGGTTCCAAATTTATTTTATTGTTGTATTTTTCTATTTGATTTGTCTCTCATGTTCAACACATTCTCATGGACGGCTTCACCTAGGTCTTTACAAAGCAATATGGCACGTATACATAATTGTGTTGCATAATCAACTTGTTCTATCCAAATGGACGGCTTCAGCTAGGTCTTTACAAAGCAATATGGCACGTATATGGAATCGAACTTATTTTCTTTTTGTATTTTCCAAGCTTAATACTAGCTTGGTTTATTTTTATTTTCTTGTGAATCAATCATTCTCATCTGAATGGATGGTTTCAGCTAGGTCTTTACAAAGCAATATGGCACGTATACAGAATTGAATTCATGAATCATTGGAAACCTTATTAAATCCTATGATAACAGATGTATGCCTGATTTGAGTCAAAAATTGTTTACCACTTAACTGGTTTACTAAAATGGATCCCACAACTCAGACTTTCTAAGCTATCACAAATAGTCTATAAATTTTGTAAAGTCAAGCTATCAACAAATCAATTCACACATCTCATGTGTTTTCAGTTTATGCATTCACCTTAGCTTTTAAGACATGATAGGTTAACACATTACTTTCTAACATAAGACTTTCTCATTTTTCTTTAATTTTTCAAATGTTTTTAGATTTTTAATTTTTCAAATGTTTTTGGTTTTTCAAATAATATACTTTATCTCCCCCTAAAAACCTAAAACAGAAAATCTTTCTGAGTTTTTGATTTAGTGAAAGAAATAACAGAAATACTTAATACTGAAAAATGAAACAAAATAAAACTAACTAAGAAAAGCGATGATCATTTGTTAGTTTAAGACGATGAAATGACTTCATTCTTTTGAAAAACACCATTAGCCGATAGCAGATATAAAAATCTAGGTTTATCAAAAGCTTTTGTAAAAAGATCGGCTTTCTGGTGATCGGTGGGTATTTTAACAACATCGATGAGTTTCTTTTCAAAACAACCACGTATGAAGTGATATTTGATATCGATGTGTTTGGTTTTCGAGTGCTGGACCGGATTCTTAGTGACATCAATGGCAGCAGTATTATCAACATAGATAGGAGTGTTAGAAAAATGTAACTCATAGTCCCTGAGTTGCTGTTGTATCCAGATGATTTGTGAACAGCAACTAGCAACAACAATGTATTCAGCTTCATAGGTTGAAGGAGACACCGACGTCTGCTTCTTGCACTGCCAGGTAACTAAACGAGCTCCAAAGAACAGACATCCCACAGACGTTGACTTGAAATCTCTCTTGCATCCACCATAGTCTGAATCAATGTAAGCAGTAAGCTCAAAGTTATCATCATTAGGGTACCATAAACCAATATCAGGTGTACCCTTCAGATAACGCATAATCCTTTTCACATCAACAAGATGTGATACTCTTGGTTTGGACTGATAGCGAGCACAAAAGCATGTGGCGAACATGATATCTGGCTGAGAAGCAGTAAGATACATGAGAGACCCAATCATTCCTCGGTACAGAGTGGCATCGATTAACTCCCCCTTTTCATCTGATGTAATCCCATGATTAACAGCAAGTGGGGTACCAGCAAGCTTTGCATCTGACATACTAAAACCGGCTCAGAATGTGACCAACATATTTGGTCTGATGAATGAAAATCCCTACCTCAGATTGATCCACCTGTCATCCGAAAAAAAATTTCATCTCCCCCATTGAGCTCATTTCAAACTTGTCTTTCATGACCTTCTCGAATTCCTTGCACAGACTATCATTTGTAGAACCAAAAATGATATCGTCCACATACACTTGCACCAAAAGTAAATCACCATCCTTCTCTCGAAAAAACAGTGTGCAGTCAATGACACCTCTTCTGAACCCGTTGTTCAGTAGGTGAGTAGATAGTGTCTTGTACCATGCTTGCGGTGCTTGATGTAATCCATATAAAGCCTTGTCTAGCTTGTAGACTTGGTCACGATACAATGGATCGTTAAACCCGGGAGGATGAAGGAATGCACTCTTGACATCCATTTGATAAACTTTGAATTTCTTGAAGGATGCATATTCCAAGAAGATACAGATTGCTTCAAGACAAGAAACCGGTGCAAACACTTCATTATAGTCCAGTCCTTCAATCTGTCTGAATCCTTGAACCACCAGACGTGCTTTATTTCGCACAATGATCCCGTGATCATCCTTTTTGCAACAAAGAACCCATCTGGCGCCTATAACCTTTGCACCTTTTGGTTTGTCAACAAGTTACCAAACACCTAATTTCTTGAATTGCAGGAGTTCTTCTTGCATGGCATCAACCCATGATTCTTCTCTTAATGCTTCGGTGACTATGCGCGGTTCAACTTGACAGATGAAGCAAGAATGGGCATAGTAGTTTACATCAGCAAAGTCAAGAATATCAGCAAGGCTTCCCGAAGATGAATGCTTTCCTGAGAATGAATGCGATTGATTCTTCCAACAGGATGAGCTGGAACCTCAGCATTTTGATCAATATTGTTTAGATTCAAGTCCTCAAGTCCAGGTACAGGATTGTCAACATTTGGTTCGGGGGCAGTAGGCTGAACGGGGTTATCATCTGTGTCTGAGCTGTCATCATTTATCTGTACTGTGGGAATTGAAGATGATGAAGGTTGCACTGGTTCATCAGGTGCATTCTGTGCATCATACATTATTTGAACAACAACATCTTCATCTGAGTACATGGAGGCATATTGAATGGTCACGATACAATGGATCGTTAAACCCGGGAGGTTGAAGGAATGCACTCTTGACATCCATTTGATAAACTTTGAATTTCTTGAAGGATGCATATTCCAAGAATATACAGATTGCTTCAAGACAAGAAACCGGTGCAAACACTTCATTATAGTCCAGTCCTTCAATCTGTCTGAATCCTTGAACCACCAGACGTGCTTTATTTCGCACAATGATCCCATGATCATCCTTTTTGCAACAAAGAACCCATCTGGCGTCTATAACCTTTGCACCTTTTGGTTTGTCAACAAGTTACCAAACACCTAATTTCTTGAATTGCAGGAGTTCTTGTTGCATGGCATCAACCCATGATTCTTCTCTTAATGCTTCGGTGACTATGCGCGGTTCAACTTGACAGATGAAGCAAGAATGGGCACAGTAGTTTACATCAGCAAAGTCAAGAATATCAGCAAGGCTTCCCGAAGATGAATGCTTTCCTGAGAATGAATGCGATTGATTCTTCCAACAGGATGAGCTGGAACCTCAGCATTTTGATCAAGATTGTTTAGATTCAAGTCCTCAAGTCCAGGTATAGGATTGTCAACATTTGGTTCGGGGGCAGTAGGCTGAACGGGGTTATCATCTGTGTCTGAGCTGTCATCATTTATCTGTACTGTGAGAATTGAAGATGATGAAGGTTGCACTGGTTCATCAGGTGCATTCTGTGCATCATACATTATTTGAACAACAACATCTTCATCTGAGTACATGGGAGGCATATTGAATGGTCACGATACAATGGATCGTTAAACCCGGGAGGTTGAAGGAATGCACTCTTGACATCCATTTGATAAACTTTGAATTTCTTGAAGGATGCATATTCCAAGAAGATACAGATTGCTTCAAGACAAGAAACCGGTGCAAACACTTCATTATAGTCCAGTCCTTCAATCTGTCTGAATCCTTGAACCACCAGACGTGCTTTATTTCGCACAATGATCCCGTGATCATCCTTTTTGCAACAAAGAACCCATCTGGCGCCTATAACCTTTGCACCTTTTGGTTTGTCAACAAGTTACCAAACACCTAATTTCTTGAATTGCAGGAGTTCTTCTAGCATGGCATCAACCCATGATTCTTCTCTTAATGCTTCGGTGACTATGCGCGGTTCAACTTGACAGATGAAGCAAGAATGGGCACAGTAGTTTACATCAGCAAAGTCAAGAATATCAGCAAGGCTTCCCGAAGATGAATGCTTTCCTGAGAATGAATGCGATTGATTCTTCCAACAGGATGAGCTGGAACCTCAGCATTTTGATCAAGATTGTTTAGATTCAAGTCCTCAAGTCCAGGTACAGGATTGTCAACATTTGGTTCGGGGGCAGTAGGCTGAACGGGGTTATTATCTGTGTCTGAGCTGTCATCATTTATCTGTACTGTGAGAATTGAAGATGATGAAGGTTGCACTGGTTCATCAGGTGCATTCTGTGCATCATACATTATTTGAACAACAACATCTTCATCTGAGTACATGGGATGCATATTGAATGGTCACGATACAGTGGATCGTTAAACCCGGGAGGTTGAAGGAATGCACTCTTGACATCCATTTGATAAACTTTGAATTTCTTGAAGGATGCATATTCCAAGAATATACAGATTGCTTCAAGACAAGAAACCGGTGCAAACACTTCATTATAGTCCAGTCCTTCAATCTGTCTGAATCCTTGAACCACCAGACGTGCTTTATTTCGCACAATGATCCCGTGATGATCCTTTTTGCAACAAAGAACCCATCTGGCGCCTATAACCTTTGCAACTTTTGGTTTGTCAACAAGTTACCAAACACCTAATTTCTTGAATTGCAGGAGTTCTTGTTGCATGGCATCAACCCATGATTCTTCTCTTAATGCTTCGGTGACTATGCGCGGTTCAACTTGACAGATGAAGCAAGAATGGGCACAGTAGTTTACATCAGCAAAGTCAAGAATATCAGCATGGCTTCCCGAAGATGAATGCTTTCCTGAGAATGAATGCGATTGATTCTTCCAACAGGATGAGCTGGAACCTCAGCATTTTGATCAAGATTGTTTAGATTCAAGTCCTCAAGTCCACGTACAGGATTGTCAACATTTGGTTCGGGGGCAGTAGGCTGAACGGGGTTATCATCTGTGTCTGAGCTGTCATCATTTATCTGTACTGTGGGAATTGAAGATGATGAAGGTTGCACTGGTTCATCAGGTGCATTCTGTGCATCATACATCATTTGAACAACAACATCTTCATCTGAGTACATGGGAGGCATATTGAATGAGTCGAAAAGGTCTGAATAGTCAAACATCCAGTCTGGACATTTCCCAGGTGGGGGCATAGAGTGTATCTGAACATCAACATGGTACCACTCCTCTACATTCTGAGTTGATATGTTGTAGACCCTTTTATTAGGAGTGTTGTACCCAAGAAAGTACCCTTCTTCCACCTTATGATTGAACTTACCTTGCTCATGTTTCTTAAGCATCGTGCACGGTGCAGGAAAAGATTCAAGATACTTAAGATTTGGCTTTCTGTTGTGGAGGAGCTCAAAGCAAGTCTTCCCTTGTCTCTTTACTCTAAAAACCCGGTTCAGTGTGTAGCAAGCATTTGCTACAGTTTCATTCTAGAACTGAACTGGAAGTGATGAATCAGCAAGCATCGTCCTAGCAGCCTCATGCTAGCAGCCTCAATCAAAGTTATGTTCTTCCGCTCAGTAACACCATTCATTTGCGGGACATATGGAGCACTAAATTGTTGAACAATTCCACATGCATTACAGAAGTTCTCCATGTTGTGATTCTTGAACTCTCTCCCATTGTCTGTTCTGAGGTTACGAATCTTGAGCTTATAAATAGATTCAAGTTTGGTCACCAACACTTGAATGCGTTCAAACATTTTTTATTTCTCTTTTAGAAAGAAAACCCAAGAATATCTGGAGTATTCTTCAGTGATGACTAGACAGTATTGATCTCCAGCTATACTCTTGTGGTTTATTGGACCAAATAAATCCATGTGGAGAAGGTCAAGAGGAACAGTGATTGAATGAAACTTTTTCAGCTTATGAGACTGCTTGGCATGCTTTCCTTTCTTGCATGAAACACATATATCAGACAGCTTAAAATTTTTCAGACTCACCCCCTCAGCCAAGTCATTTTGTACCAAGTGGTTCATCTTGCATAGACTCAAATGGCCCATCCTCTTATGCCAAAGAATAGAATCCTTCTCAGTTGCCTTTGACATACAACATGAAGCTGTGGAGGATGTTGTTGAAGCTGTGGCCATATTGAGTACATACAAGTCCTGCTTACGGGGTGCTGACATCAAAATACAATCTTCAGGAATAGTCACACCTTGCTTGAGTATATCTGACTTTGTAAAAAGAAACTTGGCCATTTGACAGAATACCCTCTCCCGTTATGAACCTACCTTTATTACCGGCAAAAGCTACATAACCACCTCGAACAGAATTGACATTGGTGAGCACCGAAATATCACCAATCATGTGCCTAGAAACCCCACTATCAACGATCCATGAGCTGTTAAGAGCAGCTTTTGGGGAAACCTGCACAAACTCAAATAATTAGTTCATTTTGGGAACCCAAGCCTTTACAGTCTTGGGTTGACCCAATGAGTCTCGGATCCAAACATCAATCCATTTACCATCAGGGGTAGTCTTATCTGGAGTATGTAAAACTAAAGTCTCAGAGGACTTGACTCTACAGACGGAGTTTTTACTGAAACAGTTTTTCAGATAAATGGATGATGACTTTGATTGATTGACATTAGACACTTTGGGAACATCCAATTTCACCAATTTCCCTCTACCCTTATTCAAAGGTTTAACCTGATTTGGTTGTTTGGGTTTTTCAGAATCAACTTGTTTGACAACATGCTGATCTTGTTGTCTTGGTGATGCAACCTTTTGTCTGATCAACTGAGGACAAATTCTGACAATGTGTCCAGCTGCACCACACTCAAAACAAACTCTGTTATCTTTTTGATGAAAATGTATGAGTTTAGAAAAAAACTGATTTTATTGTTTAAAAACATTTGTTTTGGTCTTGTTCTGATTAAAACCCAAACCCTTTTTCCCATTAGAAACAAGATTGTTAATCTTGTCAGACACACATGCTTCATTCTCTTTTGAAGCCTTCACAAAAACTAATTCTTGATAGATATTTGAGGATGAGATTGGGTCACCTTTCATGACTACATGTGGCTGATTCTGAGCAATAATACCATCAGATGAATTGTCAGATTCATCCTCAGAATCTGAGACCCAATCTTCAACAATTCCTTCCACAAAAGATTCCTCTGAAAATGAGGAAAGCTCATCAGTAATCATCCCAATAGGATCAATTACTAATGGAGTTTTGACTTGGAACTCTTTAACATCTTTGTCATCTGGTGAATTGACAAAGCTATTTAAGATTGGTGGACGACATTGTTGATAATTCACCTTTCCCTTACCCTTCAGATCAGTACCCTTACTGATCATGTGCTCAATGATATATGAAGAGCTTTCATAGCTCTTGAGCTTTTTACATAAGGTTTCATAGTCACACTCGACTATGGCTAGCTTCTTCTTTATCTCATTGATAGTATTGAGATAAAAAGTGATTGCATCTTTCATGTTCAGAACAGCAATCTCAGCCTCATGCAGTTGTCTGTTTAAAAGTTCAATTTTAGCCTGAAAGTCTTTTTCATTAGATTTTAAAACTTTGTTTGCTTCAATGCACTGGTTGAGATCGCTGATCAAATCAACATTGTGTTTCTGATAAGCAAGGACCTTGTTGTCAACATCAACACAGTTAAAACATCTAGAATGAGAAGAAGAACATTCACCATATACCTGATCCGACTAAGAAGAATCAGTAGGATTAGTAGAGGTGTTCACCATTAAAGAAAATTGAGTAACTGGTTCTTCAAGATCAGCATCATAATCTGCTTGAGTGTCTGAGTCTGAAATGCTTTCTGACTCTGATCCAGATACTTCTTCTAGAATGATCTTTGCTTCTCCAAATGTGCTTTCTTCACTTGACTCCTCAGTCTTCAAAATTTCAGCAACACAAGCTTTATCTTGTCCTCCCTGATCAGAATTGAATCTGAAGTCCCAATTCTCACCTTCATACTGTTGTACCATCAATGCTTTACTTGTATTTAAAAAACCAGCCTGAGCAGGAGAATCAATAGGAAGAAGTCTTCTTTCTGGATTAGCTGTAGAAGATTTCTGATGCTGAAAAGGATTCTTGTTTCCATCTTTCCTTGGTTGTTTGCACTGTCTTGCAAAGTGTCCCTTCTCCCCACAGTTGTAGCAAGTGACAGATGCCATGTCAAAACCAAACATAGACTCTTTGTTCAGGTTGATGTCTTTGCCAGTCCTTTTTACAAACTCTTTAGCTCTCCTCACAGCACTAGCTAGGGCCTACATGATATCAATCATCTCCATATCATCTGGATCTATATGAAAATAATCATCATTAGTCAGATAAGGATTTCCAATCTGTCCTGCTACCAATCCATCATAGGAGCTAACAAGTGTGGACAAAAGACCCATGTGCTCCTTGGCAATCTCTACCGTCACTTTATCAAAATTTTCTGTGTTCAGACTTGTGACAGGTTGATGACTTTCTTTCTGAGAACTGGATGATGAAGAAGATTGACTAAAATGGATCTGATTGGAAGATGGAGCTTCTGTAGTATGAGAGACGAAAGCAGTCTTCAGTGGAGCATGGGAAGAGGCTCTCTCTATAGTGGGTGTAGAATAATACAATGAAGGGTCCTGGACTTGAGCAACTCTCTTAGCCTTACACTTGTTCTCCATTTCCTACTCTTTCATCTTCTGGATGAAATCATTGATGTCCAAGTTTGCCATCATCTTTTTTTGTTTAAGAACCATCAAAAATGACTCCCACTTTGGAGGTAGACCATTTGCCAAGCGCTGGATCTTCTCATGAGTTGTAATCTTGACTTGATGATTGAACAACTCACTCAGAAGATGGTAGAATCTTGCAATCAGATTATCCAGTGATTCGTTTCCCACATACATGAAGCTGTTGAATTCCTTCTTTAGAGCTTTTGACTTGATGTTCTTCAGCGCAGCATTTCCCTCGTATCTCTGCTGTAAAGCATCCCATAAAAACTTAGAGCACGTGAACTGTCTAAACTGATGAAAAATATCAGTTGCAATAGACTAAGACAAGATAGCATAGGCTTTCTTCTAATAATCATAAAGCTTCTTCTGTGGTTCAGTCATCCGCGAGACCAACGTTGGTGTCCCATCTTCATTCAGTGGTCTCAGATAACCACTCTCTATCATCATCCATAGGTTGGTATCAACTCCATTGATATGGATCTTAAATCTGTACTTCCAGTGAGGATAATCATCTAACAGCAACTTGGGAGCTTTATTAGAGTTCCCTGTCTCCATCTCAGTGAGCAACAGTGTCTGAATGCAATGATTCGGGTTTGCCATCAACGCTAAGTCCTCCATTTGGTCAAGAACACGGATGTCCAACACTTAGACAATTTGATAGTCTGATGGCCGAATGAATCAACTATGGCCGAATGTCGGGGACGGAATGAAGTTGATATTGTGAAAGAGCTGAATTGGCGAATGAAAAAAATCAGAATGACAACACGACCGAATGACTCGGGCGAATGAAGCTATTCGGCGGATGAGAATGCAAAGGGAGCTATTCGGCGAAAGAACAAGTGAAAGAGAGCTATTCAGCGAATGAGACTGATTCGGCCGAACGAGAGTATTTCGGCTGAGCTATTCGGTCGGGTAGCTCATTCGGGCTATCTGGGGTTTTCAGCTGCAAAAATCGCAATAACTTTTAATCTAGGTCAAATCTAAGCACCAAATTTGGTACAGAACATCACAACATTGTTACCCACCAATTGGGATGACTGTTTTGACAAAAACACCACAAAAACCCACTGATTTTGAATGGAACAGTAACTTGGGAGGAAGAAACTTAGGGTTTTTGCATATCTCGAACAAGCAATCAAAGATATGATGATTTGGAATGGAAATCCAGCAGAATCAAGAGCCAAAGCTCTGATACGACTTTGTAGGACCAACTAGGAGCCCGGAAACAACCCGGTTCCAATGGAGATCTACTCGACAGCCTCCGGAATAGTGCGGAATCCTATTCCGTGGTTTTCCAATCGAAACCAACAGCAACCGTAGTGATCCGAATGCAAAGGATGAACTTTTGAGGCTTGATCGAACACCACGAGTTGAGAATCGAACTTGGATAGCAAGAACCGCTCAAAACTTCTAGAGTTTGACACTAGAGTGCTGTGGGAAGAAGGAGGGCTCGGGAAAGTTAGGTTTGAATATGTTTGAGTTGGTATTTATAGACTGTACTCATTCGGCCGAATGAGTGGCCGAAACAACTCATTCGGCGAATGACTCAGCAGAATGAGCTTGAACCAACGAATGACTCATTCAGCGAATAACTCATTCGGCGAATGACTCATTCGATCGCCCAAGACATTCTGTAGGCGTTCATTCGGCCGAATGGCTTCATTCTTATAGCCATTCGCCCGAATGGGTCTATAAACATATTAATTCAAAGTTAAACACAATCAAACACATATAATCATAAATAAACATTCAGAACAATATAGAAAGACTGCTTTCATTAATATCATAAACATTGTACATTGAGGATCATACAAAATTAAACTCTGAACTAGGGACATATTGTGCATCAACACACATCCACCTCTTCTTCCACACCTGTAAAGGTACCAGCCAAAAGAAAAACTTCTACCAAAGCCTCTAAATCTAGAAAGCCCAAAAAGACTGTTCAGGAAGATGAGATCCCGGAACATGTCTCTGTCCCCACTAGACAATTGGATACATATGTTCCATCCTCACAGATGCATCAAGAATCTCTACCCCATCCAGCTCCTCATCAATCCTCTCAACAGGATGATGTTGTGCTCCAAAGGGAACCCTCTCTAACCACTGAAGTGTCACTTGACACTCAGATGGCAGTCCAATCTCCCAAGGACACCTCTGCTTCTTCTCCACAAAAAGCCTCTCACTCTACTACCCATGTTCTCCATGAGATTGATTCTATCTTTGAGCAACTTGCTTCTCATCCCCTTCACCAATAGAGGAATAGCCATATCAAACCTTTGCTCAAACTCATCATTCCCCTACCCATGGAGAAGAGGATAAGATCAGGGTGTCCAGTCCATCCAGACATCATGATCATCTATATGGAGCATCCATCTCACATGAGAGCCCAATGGGATCTCATCTTAATGGAACAGGCAATAAGACTCCCGGTATGGCAACATCCCATGAACTTCTTGAAACTAAGGCTTGAAATCCCCGGAACCAAGAAAAAGGTGTCCATGACATTCCTGAGATGGACTCAGGTCATGATAAAACTGACTCACTAGTCAGGGATTCGGATGATATCCGTAAAAGGATGGACGGATCAGATCTTAAATTAAAGAAGTTGACGGAGTTTGTAGCTCATATTCAGGCTGATGTGGCCAAGCTCACTGAGTTGGTCACACCACTATTGAATAACCAACTCCTGCAACCCAAATCCATCCCCATGCAGGCACCTTCACTTTAAGGTACCCCACACATTTCCCCTACTTCCACTGCACCTACCTTCTCAAGCCAAGCTTTTCAAGGAGTGTTAAACCCACTTCTTAATGCCCATCTCACCACCCTGGTTAGCACCTTTACTAAAGATTTCCCCACCACTCAAAAGATACAATTGGATCTACTAAAAATTTCAGTGGATTCCAGAATCTCCTCTTTACAACATGAAGTATCTAACCATACTCTTTTTCTAGAATCTCTTACAGGGATTGCTCCTCCTTATCCCTGGTTTAAGGAACAAGCTGATGAAGCGAAAAAGAGGGAGAATGAAAGGCTCTTGTCTGCTGCCCAAGTTGCCAAGAGGGCAGAAGATAAAACTGAGCAAAGGAGGTTGAAGGAAATAAGATTGAAAAATCAGAAGGCATTCCTCAAAGCAGAACTGGATCAGCAGTTTCAGACTGAAGTTGCTAAGTGTCACAACCCGGGCTCTCGGCGACCCGGGAGCTGCGACCTGATTGGTTTCATAGATAATACAGTCTCGGTCAGAGTTTATTATTCTTTTTAATATGTTTTAGCAGAAGCGTTGTTTTATAAATTTCATAACTTTTCAAATGATTCACATGCATGGATGTGAAAACCGTTTTTCATGATTTATAAATAGTTCATACCCGTGGGTATGAAAAACCACATTTTCATCGTTTGTTAATAACTTTTCAAAATAACTTTTCAGGATTTCATAAAGTTTCATACGCATAGGTATGAACATCATCATTTCAATTTATAGTAAACCGGATTTTTACACACACATAATTACATTTCGTTTTATAATATCCGTTTTATACGTGACTTGGAGGCATAGCTCCAATAGCTCCATGGTCTCACTACAAGATCTTATTCAAGGTATCATATACCAAGAATCTCTAATCTTGCTTCTTTTTTACATTACATTATTACCTTAAAAGTTTTTGAAAATAAAAAGTTAACATAATGTTGGTGAATACAAATAACAGACTCGATATGTAAGCATAGCATGTTCGGTCCTTTAAGCATATGTAATGTTGGCAATACAACACATTTAGCAGGTTATTTCACTGATCGATACAACTACTGCATACACTGGTTTATAACTGTCGCCGGTTAGGAACTACAGCGCAGCGCGTCTTACGTTTTGTTCCCTCCAGCCCACAGCTGGTCACTGGTTAGGTTTCCTGCGGAGTACGTCTTATGTTTAACCTTCCAGCCCACCTTTACCAGCCACCTATGGGAATTTCACCCATATGCAGATACGATTTGCAAATCATACGTATACTAACAGCCTAAATGCTGGTCTAATAGTAGTCGTTTATGCGTCAAAGTTTACACATACAATGCTAATAAAAATTCATTAATAAATTTAAAAACAAGTTAGATGTATTCACCTGAATTTTTGGTTGACTGGGCGACATCTTAGAACTTCTCGATATAAATTTGGGAGCGTTACTGCTTAATATATCCATATAACTATCTCGAAAGAAGTTGCTTAATTTTCTGATCCTAAAATAAACCATAATTTCAATATATTCATAGGATCGGATCGTAATCCTAACCTTATAATAAAATCTTAAATGTATGAGTTAAACTAGGATAATGTATTACATACCTATTTGCGTAATGATTCTTGGATCTTAAAAATTTCAAGACACCATGTATAGATAAACTTTGGCTCTGGAAAAATTTGGCTCTTGACTTCTGTTTGCTTCTTTTACGAAGAAGATCGATAAATATATATTGGTTATCTAAACATAGAATTGGATAAGCTATGGCTTATCTATTTTTTCTATTTTGTTGACACCACAACAACATACATACGCATACATTTTTTTTATTATTAATTTTCTTTTACAACACACAATCACACGTGCACACTTTTATGTAATATTATTTTTTTATAATTATTATTAAATTATTATAATTAATTTAGTTCATATTTTGTTTTTCTTGTATAATTTTTAAAATATAATGCATTACAAAATTCTAAAAATATTGTTAGGACCAACTCATTTTTATCTACGTTTTGATCTAAGTTTCAATAAAAATGAACAATGTTCAATTATAATATACTTTATTTATTTTAGATGGTCTTCTGAAATAGTAACTGATCGAGCAAATAACGATTATATTTAATACTTGTTTCATCCTACCTATTAGTTTAAATGAACGCTAAAAATTTTGAACGTTTATTTCTACTTTTATACTCTCGAATAATCATGTTTATAAAATAAACTATTTTATATTATCAGATGTGGTTTTACATTTTCATTGATCTTTTTTTTTAACTATATTTTTGACTAATAATATTTTAACTATAAACGAGAGTATTTTATTTATATCAATAAAACGGGATGTTACACTTAACCTTAACTAACACCAACTTTTTACGCTTGAGTTTCTTTTTCTCGTCAGTCTTCGATTTGAATCGGTTGTTTGTTGAATTCAATTATTATTATTATTTTTTTTCTCAACATCTTGTAGAGATACAATCTCATTAACGTATAGTTGTGCTAATTTATCCATATCGTAAGTTTCTTTCATTTGTAGGAAATAAGTAAACTTGATCAGTCTATCAGCGATAACCCAAATCATATCATTCCCCGGACTGGTTTGAGGAATTTTATTATAAAATCAATAGTTATCGTTTCAAATTTTGCAACATGTGCGGATATGTTTTTCTTCATACTGACCCGCCAATAGTTTTCTTTTAAATTCTTGTACATATTATCGGCTCCTAGGTGCATCACATATTTGGATCTACTAACTTCTTCTAATATACTTTCTAATAATATGGTAGTGGCTGGCACCCAGAATCTTGCGTTCATCCAAAGAATTTCATCATCTCCTTTGACTACTTGTTCAAACATGCCATCATACCTTTTTATTTTTATCTTCCTATTCCTGCCATTGCGTCTCTTTAATCTGATTTATCAAATTAACTTTTAATTCTAGCCTTATAGCACTTTTTTTTTCCGGTGTTTCAGCCTCCTTTTGGCTTAAGGCAAGAGCTACCACATTTGTCTTTTCTTCGTGATAGACAATTTCACAGTTATAGTCGTTTGAAGTCTCCATTCACCTTCGTTGTCTCATGTTAATTCTTTTAGGATTTATATTCAAAGTTTGCTTCGTTTAAGTTCATTGTCCCGTATGGTAGGATTCACATGTACTGCAAATTATTGTTTCGTGTGCACCGCAATGGTAATTTACCTTGCATGTTTACCCTACTTCATGAACGTGGCACACAAATGACTTAATTTAGAACTTCATAGACTGGGAACTATGTCTTATCAAAGTTGTTGTGATTTACAAGATGTTTGGTTTACCTAACCACAATCAAGTAGGTTGAAAAAAATTCGTTTCATAATGATTGTAAACTTTGACCTGTTTGGCAGTTGTAGGAAATTGGGTTATTTTCTTATTCATATGACGTTTGAAGTGAAAAGCTTTAACCTAACGGGTTATTACAAATGTGTCACATCCTTCTGACCAAAGATATGCTTTAAACTCTTATGGTCAGTATAAACTGTGAAATGAACTCTGCAAAGGTAATGTCTCCACAACTTCAATGCAAAATATAATGTCGTCTAATTCCAAATCATTAGTTGCATAATTCTTCTCCTAGGTTTTTTTTAACTAACATGATAGATAAGCAATCACTTTGTTTTGTTGCATCAATATGTATCCTAATCTTGTATGAAAAGCATCACAATAGACAACAAAGTCTTCAACACCTTTATGTTATGCTAGAATCGGAGCGTGAGTCAACTTATCTTTAAGAATTTGCAAGGCCTCAATTTTCTTGGGAGCCATTCAAATTTTATAGATTTTGAGTCAATTAAGTGAGGAACGGCTATTAGGGAGAAATTTTGAATAAATCGGCGATAACATTAATAACATTCCCTATAAATTGTACATCTGTGAGCCACAAATGACATTTCGAGATTTTCGCATACAATTTCTCATGTTGTAGTAATTCAGGTAGGGTTCTAAGATGCTTAGCATGTTCATCTAGTGTTTTTGAATAAATAAGAACATCATGAATGAACACAATAATGAATTTGTCTAGATAAGGTTTGCATATCTGGTTCATCATGTTTATAAAGGCAGCTGGATCATTAGTAAGTCCGAAAGGCATAACAGTGAGCTCATAATGTCCATACCTTGTACGAAAACAGTTTTAGGAATATCTTTTTCCTTGACTTTCAGTTGATGATATCCTGATTGAAGATTAAGTTTAGAAAAATGGCAAGCTACTTGAAGTTGATCGAATAAATCATCAATTCGTGGAAGTGGATACTTGTCCTTAATTGTCACCTTATTTATCTCCCTATAATCAATGCACATTCGCATTGATCCATCTTTCTTCTTGACAAAAAGAATTGGAGCTCCCCAAGGTGATGAGCTAGGACGAATAAAACCTCTTTCCAATAGCTCGTCTAATTGTTTTTCGAGCTCGATCATCTCAGCCTGTGCCAATCTATAAGGAGATTTAGCAATTGGAGCAGTACTTGGTACCAGATTGGTATTGAAATTTACATCTCGTTCTGGTGGTAAACCATCTATAATTATGTCAAAAACTAACTACAACCAGTACATCTTCTGGTTTCTTCTTTTCTTGATCATTAATATTGATTGAGATTTAGGTAAGCTAAACAATCTTTGTTCAGATACTTAGTATCTTAGATCTTAGAAATGCTTCCAATATGATTTGTAGGCTTATCACCTTTGATGATCAAATTTCCACCAATTGGAACACAGACTTCAATGGATTTGGTGTCGCATAAGATTCAAACTTGGTTTGCAACTAACCAATCCATTGTGATTATCGCATCAAAGCCAACCAATGTCATTGGTAAGAGTTTCATAGTGTAACACCCCGACCTATGGTGGAAACGTCAAGATGCCACGAGGGATGTGTAGATTTTTCATAAGCTCGTGGGCGTCTAGTTTAATCATCACATAACAATTAATCAACCAAATTAATTACATCAAAAATCATGTCTATCATGAATTAGTTAGATCAAATACACAAAAGATTTAGCTAATTAACTAAATTCTAGTCTTCAGAATTTCAGTTATTTTAGCTAAGTCCAAGATCTTACGTGATGAAGTCCAAAAGAATGTACAGCTATCCTGCCCTACCTACTTCTCCTCATTTCCTGAAACATGTAGAAAATCAAGTGTCAACTACGAAGTATTTGGTGAGTAATCATAAGTTTTTATATTTAAAAATGTTTTACAAAGTGATTATAAAAGTTTATTGTTTTCTGAGAAAATCCACATGAGCACCTGCGAGATAATCCAACACAACATCCAAACACATAATCCAAACACATAAACCAAACACATAATCACATACATCAATAATTCATAGATAATCAATAATATGTTCAATCAACCAATCTCAATCATCAATATTCTCAATTAGTATAAGTGACAATACATGCATCGTTGTAAATGACCAAGGTCAATGACAACGACAAACGGAGTTGTGGCAATCCACGTGACAATACATGCAATCATTGCAGATGACCGAAGTCAATAGCAACGACTCATGGAATAGTGACAATACGTGCAATCATTGCGGATGACCGAAGTCAACAGTAACGATTCATGGAATAGTGACAATACATGCAATCATCGCGGATGACCAAAGTCAACAGCAATGATTCATGGAATTATCATAATCCAATAATAACTATATCATAATGATAAACATGTTTCATCCATGTGTTATCAAAATAATATTTAAATTGGTATACATGTTTCACCTCCGAGTTTAAAAAAAACAAATGATTAAAAGGGAGGTTATGAGAACTCACCTGAGTCCTTAGATTCAGCGTTCTCGTATAATGCGCGCTCACGTAAGGGGAATCAAATGCGACTCAACAATCTGTAATTAGTGTGATTTTCATGTTCATAAGCATAAGCGTTTCATACCAAATTAGTGTCCATATAAGTTTACTTTGAACTCATTAGTATTTTTATTAACGTAGTTTATTTAAACTAGGTTATAATGTATTACCTAAGATTTTATGAACGATCATCGTATCATCGTAATTTAAACTTGCTAGTTTCAACCATTCAATGATGATAACTAATTTGTGTCTTCGTATATGTATCCCCCCCCTAAATATGTATGCAACCAAATATCATCTTCATTCATAGACCTCCATGCATGCAAGGTCTTACATAATTCCCATAATCTTTAGTTCCACATTACTCTTAGTTCCACACTTAGGTTAGTTAACTAACCCTTTCCAGCGAACCTAAACCGAGACACACCCTAGGTTCGGCTCAAAAGAGATAGGTTCCGACCATAAGGGTAGGTTCGGGGGTCTTTAGGTTCGGCTGTACCAAGAAGGGGTTCGGTGATGATAGAAAGGATCCAGGTTCGGCCAGAAGGTAGTCCTGGTTCGCCCCATCCTGGGTTCGTCTGATTCACAAAGGTTCGGCCAAGGTTCGCGAGTCTTAGGTTCGCTAGGCATGACAGGGTTCGTTGAATGGGGAAAGGTTTGTGGGACTGGTCCAGGGTTCGCCAAAGAACTAGGTTCGTCTAGCCCCCAAAGGTTCGGCCACTCTAAGCTTCCCGCCCATACAGGTTCGTTCATCAGCACAAAGGTTCGGCTGGCCTGCTTCCCTTCGAGCGAACCTGTTCATCCTCATCATTCTTGTTCCCATCTTTAGTGCAGATCCGAACCCATCCTACCCTTTCATGCAACTTTTTTTAAGACTTTAAGGTGATATTATCAAGTCACACACCCTAGCTCCTAACCGGTTATTTTTAAGGAAGAAACCGAAAAGTAAACTTTAGATTTACCTGAATTCGTTGGCCAAACTCGAGATTTCTTCGTGGGTTTGTGTTCTCCTCGATCACGCGGTCGTGTAGGCGCCAAGATCTCGTGAATCCGATAAGAATTGAGGGAGATATGCTAGAGAGAAGTTTCTAGAGAGGAAGTGACGAATCTTGCTTCTTAGAGAGAGAGAGAGTGTGTGTGGTGAATGAGGAAGAAGGAGAAGAAATGGGTTTTTATACCCCGATCGATCCCCGCGTGCCCGGTCTCGTTTATATCGAGTTAAATCCCGTTAGTTGATCTGTTTTTCCTCTTAACTATATATATTTATACATAAGATGTTTAAATAATTATGTTTCATTTTAAATAAAATGATTTTAATGAAAATTGTTTCATAAAACAATTTCGAATAAAATTGTTTCATAAAAACAGTCTCCGTTTTATTTTCGTTAAATTATTTATTTAATTAAACAATTTATTCGTATTTGTTTTAGGTCGTGATTCCTGATAAATGTTTTTAGTTTTCATTAATTAATTTAATATCGTTTACTATTATTACGTTATCTCGTCTAAACGCGTTACTTACGTACGTATTCGTAAAGATCGTCACCTCTCCGAATCCGACGCTCGTATCGTATTTCGATTCGATTTACGATTTATGGAATATCATTTCAGAATATTATTCCTAATAATTATATTCATGTGAATCGTCACCCACGCGAATACATTATTAAGTTTAATATTTCCGAATAAATATTCGCGTTTAATTTGTGTTCGTAACCTCACCATCGCGTAATCCCTTCCAACAATCCTTTCATTATTTAGTTAACTTGAATATTATAATTTCCCAATGCAAAACCCACTAAACCATATCACTGACACATCCATGATAGACCGAAATATGCATATGTTTAGGGCATACGTAGTCAGTCGCAACTGCCCCAGCCACCGTCCACCGCTATTTGGATAGACCATGACCATGTGTCCTTGACTATGTTTAGCAACCAAACAACAACTAACTCCAACTTCTCTTCCATTCTGAACAAAAAAAATCAATAACATCTGAAATGTAACTGCAATAAACTCTCTGGTTCTGTTTAGTTGTGTTTCAACTAAACTTCACATGGTTTATGCATATAATAATAATATGTTCTCAATATGTATACCAATTATCAATAATATCATCCAATAATTCATTATCAATAATAATTATTATATCAGGTCGTAACAGTACAGTCGTACACATGTACGGACAACCTGAAATACAGTGATGTTACAGTCTCCCCTAGTTAAGAGAATTTCATCCCGAAATTCAACTCGGAGTAATTGTAGTGAATAAATGTAGGTACTCAAGATTCATCTAATCTTCCCGTTCCCAGGTGAATTCTGGACCATGCTTCGACTCCCAACGTACTTTGACAATCTGAATTCTACTGCGTTTGAGCTTTTTAACCCCACGCTCCATTATCTGAACTGGTTTTTCGACAAAGTGTATGATATCATCGATGCGAATGTCATCGAGTGGTACCTGAAGATCTTGATCAGCTAAGCACTTTCTTAAATTGGACACGTGAAACGTCGGGTGTACGTTGCTAAGTTCAGGAGGAAGTTCTAACTTGTAGGCAACCTTCCCGATCCGTTCGAGGATCTTAAAAGGGCCAACATATCGCGGAGCAAGCTTACCCTTCTTCCCGAATCGTACAACGCCCTTCCAAGGCGATACTTTAAGCAATATCATGTCGTCAACTTCAAACTCTAAAGGTTTCCGTCTCTTGTCCGCGTAGCTTTTCTGTCGACTACGTGCAGCTAACAGATTGTCACAGATCTGACGGATCTTGTCAGTTGTTTCTTGAATAATCTCGGGATCAGTGATCTGCGATTCCCCGACCTCGGTTAAACAAATAGGTGACCGGCATTTTCTGCCATAATGGGCTTCAAACGGCGCCATACTAATGCTCGCGTGATAACTGTTGTTATACGAGAAGTCGAATAATGGTAGACGGCTATCAGAATTGCCACCAAAATAGATGACACAAGCTCTCAACATGTCTTCCAATGTCTGAATCATTCGCTCCATTTGTCCATCCGTTTGAGGATGATAGGCGGTGCTAAGATTCAATCTTGTTCCTAACGCTTCGTGAAGTGATTCCCAAAATCATGCCATGATACGAGCATCACGATCCGATATTATGCTCAAGGGAATTCTATGTCGTCTAACGATCTCATCAACGTAGATACGAGCTAATTTCCACACAGGGTACCTCTCGCGTATCAGTAAGAAATGAGCCGACTTGGTCAGTCTATCAATTATCACCCAAATACTATCCTTACCGCTTACAATTCGTGGGAGTTTAGTAATGAAATCCATAGAGATATTCTCCCACTTCCACATGGGTATTTCCGGTTGTATTAACAATCCCGAAGGTCACTGATGTTCTGCCTTGACTTTAGCACAGTTAAGGCACTTAGACACATACTCAGCAATATCCTTCTTCATTCCAGGCTACCAGTACAAGGCCCTAAGGTCTTGATACATTTTATCAGCACCCGGATGGATTGAGTAACGTGACCTGTGAGCTTCATCCTAAGATCACCATTACTCGGTATCCACAACCGATTCAAGTAATACATCAAACCATCATCCTTAGTTTCCAATAGTAACTCGGCCCCACAAGACATCTCATTTTTCAAGTTATCTTGAGTCAATGAATATTGTTGGGCTGCGAGAACATCATTATGGAGATTAGTGTTCACTTGGACACTATAGATCTGAACTTGACTCTTGTGACTAAGTGCATCTGCTACTACATTCACTTTACCAGGATGGTAGCGAATTTCATAGTCATAATCATTCAACAGTTCAACCCATCTCCGTTGTCTCATATTAAGCTCCTTTTGATTCAGAATGTGTTGCAAACTCTTGTGATCTGTAAAGACTACACACTTAGTGCCATAAAGATAATGTCTCCATATCTTCAAAGCAAACACGACTGCACCATGTTCCAAGTCATGTGTGGTGTAGTTCTTCTCATGAATTTTCAACTGTCTCGATGCATATGCCACAACCTTTCCCCGCTGCATGAGGACACAATCGAGACCTAGGTTGGATGCATCACAGTAAACCACAAAATCATCATTTCCATCAGGCAATGTCAAGACAGGAGCATCACAAAGTTTCTGCTTCAAAGTCCGAAATGCCTCTTCTTGCTTTGGTCCCCACTCATAAGGCTTATTCTTCTGAGTCAAAGAAGTGAGAGGGACAACAATCCTGGGAGAAATTCGAGATAAACCGCCGATAGTAACCGGCAAGGCCAAGAAACGATCGAATCTCCGTTGGTGTCTTTGGTGTACTCCAATTCTTCACTGCATCAATCTTCGCAGGATCCACGTGAACATCCTTTTCATTGACTATGTGTCCCAAAAACTGAACTTCCTTAAGCCAAAATTCACATTTAGAGAATTTGGCATACAATCGCTCCTCCCTTAGGATCTCCAAAACCAACTTAAGGTTTTCCTCGTGCTTTTCTTTGCTCTTGGAGTAAACCAGGATATCATCAATGAATACAATCACAAACTTATCCAAGTATGGTCTGCAAACACGGTGTGACACCCGTCAATTTCAGGTAAATTGCGACTTTTACATTCTTTACATTTCACATTCATACTTGTTGCATTTCATTTAATTATGTTCAATTAGATGAGTTGAACCCAAACAACTGCGAAACGATAGTTCGAGGAACTATCGAATCATACATTTGCACATTGGTCTTGGAAACCAAGTGTGGCAAACACAACACTAACACAAAACAATAATTTGGGGAATTATTGAATTGTGGATTACACGTTGATTAGGATTAATCAAGCGTGCAAACACTTCGTAAGACACGAGCAAAAACTATCGAAGATAATTCAGGAATTATCGGAACACACACACGAGTCTCACGAACGTTGGTGATCAATCAAACTTATGTGCTATTTTATGATTATGTGCTTAAACATGCATTGGATGTTTAGGATAAACGTTAGGAATCAAGCATGAGCGAAATCGAATCATCGAAATCGAAAATCATGAAAATGGACTCATCGCGGTACGCGATAAGAATTTTTGATCGGCCTTCGCGGTACGTGAAGGCCATGCAGATAAAAATTCTTTTAAAAATCCACCCCAACCTCTTCCATTCGGTTTTCTTTCAATTCTACTGAGTCTTTCCTTCCATTCTTGACCAAAACCCACCTAAACCCAACCTCAAACCATCTGGAATCCATATTGAAGCCACCATTGGGAGATTTGAAGGTATTGGAGTCCAAGGAGAAGTGTTGGAAGCCACCCACAAGCTACGATCTTATCATCAGCCCCCATTCCAGTTTCCAGGAGCTATTCGAGCACAAATCAACGCTTCTAAGGTAGGTTTACATGTTTATTAGTAGTTAGATCGTACATGCAAGGGCTAAAAACCCACATGCAACTCCATGTGGCTATTGTACAAGAATTTGTTGGTGATTTGATGTGTATTTGTTATAGATTTACTGATTCTAGAGTTTAGAAATGTTAGATTTGAGTTTGGTTGAGTTATTGATTGACTTGGTGATGATTTAGGCAAACTTGCCATAAAAGGAAACTTTTATGTGGCAAGTCATAGATTTGTGATGATCTAGACATTTTAGACATGTCTAGATGTTGTTAAATGTATATTGGAGTGTTTAGAAACACATTTGAATAATTGATTTTGTCAAAAACAATATTTTGTATAAACTTGCTAAATAAGTAAACTTTTGTAAATCAAAAGAGGGCTTTTGATATTTTAAAGTGTTTTGATGAACCTTGATTCTTGATATGTGTTTACAAATGATTTCTAAGCATATTGGAAACTTGGATTTGTGAAAACAAGCTCTTAAAGGAGAAAATGCTATTTTAGGAAACTTTATTTGGGCAAAACGGCGTAAATGATGATTTATGCGCAAACGACGTGTTTTGAATGTTAAAACATGAATTTATAAACATATTAATGGTATTAGTTTTATGAAATGAGATTTCATAGCTACACTTTCCTAAAACGGAAAGTTTCCAAACATGGCAACTTGTATGATTAGAATCATATGATGCTTGTAAATGTCCTACTTGTGCTTGTGACACATTGGATGGTCATAACACAAGAAACGTGTCACCAACGATTCGTCGAGTCAACACACACACACTCGGTTGAGCACACCGACACTTGGAGTTGTATGGGATACAACACACCACAAAACACATACTCACACCTATATGGTTATAGGTGCTTACTAGCAGGTGCTAGCATTTGCGGACGTGAGCACACACATACCGGAACTGCTAATCAGGTGAGTTCACGGCCCCTTTTTACTTTTCTACCTTTGGGGGAGAAAACATTGCATGCTAAATTGTTTTATGAACAACAACTCTTTTAATTACGTATGGACATGCTTTATGACAATATGTATATGTGTGGACCACATCACAACTAAAAGTCCTCGCGTTACTCCACGTACCGTTAGTAGCGCGTAACGCCTAGCGTGATAATCTTGAATAGTACTATTTGGGCCTGACCCATCGCGCATGGGAGGCCATCCCGACTGGAGGTCGGAATGGGTGCAATATTGGCCAACACTTTGCCATTGTCTTGTGATGGACATGGCGGGATGCACAACTGTCAGCTTCGGTACGAACCCGCATTTAATATAACTGTATTGACTAGCTATCAATCCATACTGCTTTGTAATAATATGTAAATTGCAAACTCTTACTTTAGATATTGGATGTTTATTGCCTATGAAAAACCTGTGCTCTCACCAACCTTTGTGTTGATCCTTTTTCTCGCATGTTGTCTCAAGTAGCTAAGGCACACACTCAAGGATAGGATGCTAAGATGGAGTCTCATGCATCTACATAGTGCTTTAGGCTTGAGAACATTATCATTATGTTTTGTTGGGTAATGTTAAACAATTAAATTTGCTTCCGCACTATTACTCAGTTTTGTTTAGAAAACTGTCTTAATCTTATGCTTCAACAATTTACAATTAAAACGATGTTTTGATAACCTAAAATTTTACTTCCGCAACTCTGATTTTACTAAACTATTTTATCCAAGTTATTGGATGTACGTATGCAACCAGACATATAGGTCTCGCAACAGTGTGACAGGAGACTGCGATCCTGCAAGATCAGCCTGTCGTCACGCCCCCGTCCAGGACGGGAGGGCCGGGGTGCGACAGATTGGTATCAGAGCCTCCGGTTATTGCGAATTAGGTTTGCATTTAGTGAACTTAGTCTATAACCACTAGTCTCCACACGACACTTAGTGCTTAGTATTATGATAGTAGCATACATGATTGTACACGCACTTATTACGCGCTTGATAGATATGACTTCCCATCGTCACCGCATGTGATTGCACATGACGGGGAGGAGCCGATAGCTGTACATGTTTCTTACAGTACCTACTGCACACACTACATTAGTCGTTATACAAACTCTATCACCTGTTCTCGCTATGAAGATCATGGCTGGAAGACGCTGAGGACGCAGAAACGCGGGAGGACGTGGAAACATCAACTTGACACCCGCTAAACTGAATGCACTCATCAACAAACGAGTTGAAGAGGCACTTGCTGCAAGGGAGGCTACCCGCAACCAAAACCTACTGAATCAGGGTGACAACCCTCATCTTAAATTCACCTTGCGCAATGATTACTCGATTATGTTACAACACGTTTATTGGAATCTAAATTCAATTTCTTTCATTCCCTATCACAGGAGCAAACCTCAACCCTCCACTCTGCACATTCAAGATGTTTCTGGATTGCAAACCCCACTCTTTTAGCAGCACAGAGGGTCACGTCGGACTGTTACGTTGGATCGAAAAGGCAGAATCGAAATTCGCCATGAGCAACTGCAGGAACGAGGATCGAGTCAAGTTTGCTGCAGGGACATTTGAGGGAGCTGCCCTCACTTGGTGGAATGCCAATGTTCAGAACTTAGGGTTGGACGCAGCCAATGCCCTACCATGGGATAATTTCAAGAGCATGTTGAACCGCGAATACTGTCCTCGCGGTGAAGTGCAGATGCTTGAGACTGGGTTCTGGAACCACAAGATGATTGGTTCCGAGGTTGAGGCATACAATGCCCGGTCGTATGAGCTGGCAAACTTGTGCCTGAAAATGGCAACCCCACCCTTCAAATACATAGAGAAGTATATTGAGGGACTACCACCTCAAATTCAGGGCATGGTACTATCTGCTGACCCCATCACCATTAAACAAGCCGTACGACTGGCCTACAAGCTCACTGATTCGGCAGTTGCACAGGGACTCTTACCACCCCATGATGTTGTAACCAAACCTGCTGAAAACAAATGGAAATGGGAAAACACCCTAAACAAGACTTCAACTCTCCAACCACCACCACAACAACGTAAGTTTGGGTCACCTCAGACTTACGCACCGCCCATCCCAACCAACCAAGGCTCAGGAGCCTATGCAAGAAAACACCCCAAGTGCAACAAATGCAACTTACACCACGTTCTGGGGCAATGTGGTTCTATCCGATGCCAACGATGTGGCAAAGGAGGACACCTCGCCAAAGACTGCAGGGGTGAACTGCTTGCAAAGACCCCACAGCCACAACGACAACAACTGGAAGTACCAAAGGGTTGCTTCGAATGTCGAAAGCCAGGCCACTTCAAGAAGGATTGCCCACACCTGAAGAACAACAACGGGAACAACAATGGTCCGAAAGGACGAGCCTTCGTGATCGGGGCTAAGGAGGCTAGAAACGATCCCAAACTTGCAACTGGTACGTATCTCTTAAACGCTAATTATGCTTCTGTATTGTTTGATACTGGTGCTGAGAGAAGCTTTATATCTAAAGATTTTAGCGAGATACTTGCCATTAACCCAACCCCCTTAGAGATTGAATATACTGTAGAGCTAGCTGATGGTAAGTTAATTGTAACTAAGCACATTCTGAGGGAATGCACCCTAGAGCTAGCAAATCACAAATTTAAGATTGACCTCATGTCGGTTACACTAGGCAGTTTTGATGTCGTAGTGGGCATGGATTGGTTGTCTGAAAACCAAGCTAAGATCATTTGCCACGACAAGATTGTGTGCATACCCCTCCCTGGGGAGAAACCTTAGACATCAAAGGCGAAAGGAGAGACACTCCTCTAAGCATCATCTCGTGCATGAAAGCTCACAAATGCTTACAAAAGAGATACACAGCCATTCTGGCGCATATCACCGACAAGACCAAAGAGGAGAAAAGAATAGAAGACATCCCAGTCGTATGCGACTATCCCGACGTATTCCCTGAGGATCTACCAGGACTACCACCACCTCGACAAGTGGAGTTCCACATAGACCTTGCACAGGGAGCAGCACCTATTGCACGAGCACCTTATCGACTTGCACCTTCGGAGATGCAGGAACTGTCCAATCAACTACAGGAGCTGCTGGACAAGGGTTTCATTAGACAAAGCTTCTCACCTTGGGGAGCTCCAGTCTAATTCGTAAAGAAGAAGGATGGCACATTTCGCATGTGCATCGACTATCGGGAGTTAAACAAAGTGACGATCAAGAGCCATTACCCCTTACCCCGCATTGATGACCTGTTCGATCAACTGCAAGGGTCAAGTTACTACTCTAAGATCGATCTGCGATCCAGGTACCATCAACTGAGAATTCAAGAGGAAGATATACCCAAGACTGCTTTTCGCACTCGGTATGGCCATTACGAGTTTTTGGTTATGCCGTTTGGTCTAACTAATGCACCTGCAGTATTCATGGATCTCATGAATAGAGTGTGCAAACCTTACTTGGATAAGTTTATCATTGTCTTTATCGACAATTGGCTCTTGAATTGGCTCTTGAATTTCTACGACAAGAGAAGCTGTATGCTAAACTCTCCAAATGCGACTTCTGGATTCGGGAAGTCCAATTTTTGGGTCATATTGTGAATGAACAAGGTATTCATGTGGATAAATCCAACATAGAGGCGATCAAGAACTGGGAAGCACCAAAAACCCCAACTGAGGTTCGACAATTCCTAGGCTTGGCAGGCTATTATCGACGATTTATTGAAGAATTTTCCAAGATAGCCCAACCCCTTACAACTTTAACTCAGAAGGACAAGAAATATCTCTGGACTGACAAACAAGAAGCTGCATTCCAACTTCTCAAGCAGAAGCTCTGTAGCGCACCTATCTTATCCCTTCATGATGGAACGAACGACTTCGTAGTATATTGCGATGCCTCAATACAAGGACTCGGCTGTGTGCTGATGCAGCGAGAGAAGGTGATCGCATATGCCTCTTGACAATTGAAAATCCACGAGAAAACTACACCACTCACGACTTGGAACTTGGAGCCGTGGTATTTGCACTCAAGATTTGGAGACACTACTTGTACGGTACAAAGTGTACAATATACACTGATCACAAGAGTCTCCAACACATATTCAAGCAGAAGGAACTGAACATGCGATAACATCGCTGGCTCGAACTCCTAAATGACTACGAGTGTGCTATCAAGTATCACCCGAGAAAGGCCAATGTAATGGCCGATGCCCTAAGCCGTAAAAACAACTCGAAACCTAAGAGAGTACGAGCTTTACAACTCACCATCCATCCCAATCTCCCTGAGTAGATACGTATTGCTCAAGTAGAGGCACTTAAAGAAGAAAACCTAGTGGCTGAATCACTAAGGGGAATGGAGCAACAACTTAAGGGAAAAGCCGATGGCTTACATTATTCCATGGAACGCATCTGGGTTCCACTTCACGGAAACCTACGAGACCTTGTGATGGACGAGGCTCACAAATCCCGATACTCCATTCACCCTGGATCTGATAAGATGTATCATGATCTGAAGATCCTTTGTTGGTGGCCACACATGAAAGCAGATATTGCCACCTATGTAGGCAAATGCTTGACTTGTGCCAAAGTCAAGGTCGAGTACCAGAAACCCTCTGGATTACTCATGCAACCTTAGATCCCCCTGTGGAAATGGGAACAAATATCCATGGATTTCATTACCAAGTTACCTCGTACTCCTAGTGGATGTGACACTATCTGGGTAATTGTGGACCGACTGACTAAGTCAGCACATTTCCTTGCGATCAAGGAAAACGACAAGACGGAAAAACTAGCCAGAATCTATGTCAAGGAAGTAGTCTCGCGACATGGAGTGTCAATCTCCATCATTTCTGACCAAGACGCTCGATTCACTTCAAACTTCTGGAAATCACTACAAAAGTCGCTTGGCACGCGGTTGGATATGAGTACGGCATACCATCCAGAAACCGATGGCCAGATCGAACGTACAATACAAACCCTCGAACACATGCTACGAGCGTGCGTAGTAGACTTCGGTAATAGTTGGGAAACTCACTTACCGTTGGTGGAGTTTTCCTACAACAACAACTATCACACAATAATCAAGGCAGCGCCTTTTGAGGCACTCTACGGCAGGAAATGTCGATCACCCATCTGTTGGGCGGAAGTGGGCGACAGTCAGCTCAATGGTCCGGAACTTGTACACGAAACGACAGAGTAAATCGTGCAAATCAGAACCCGCATGGCAGCAGCTCGTGATCGTCAAAACAGCTTTGCCGACAAACTGCGGAAACCTTTAGAATTTCAGGTAGGAGATAAAGTCCCTCTAAAAGTTTCACCCTGGAAAGGAGTCATTCGTTTTGTTAAACGAGGAAAACTGAATCCACGGTATATTGGACCTTTCGAGATACTGAAGAGGATTGGTCTTGTGGCATACCAACTCAACTTGCCAGCCGAACTCGATGGAGTTCACAACGTATTTCATGTCTCGAACCCGAAGAAATGCTTATCAGATGAGACACTTGTAGTTCCACTGGATGAGATCCAGGTGGATGAACAACTACGGTTCGTGGAAGAGCCGGTAGAGATCATGGACCGTGAGGTCAAACAACTCAAGCAGAGTCGGATTCCGATTGTCAGGGTCCGATGGAACTCGAAACGCGGACCTGAATTCACGTGGGAACGTGAGGATCAGATGATGCGCAAATATCCCCACCTCTTCAAACAAACAGCGTCGAACGCCGACAACAACGAATAAATTTCGGGACGAAATTCCTTTCAACAAGGGGATGATGTGACAACCAGAAAAATTTATGTTCCTCAAACACTTTTGCTACTCAAACACTACCAACAACAACCAAATTTCGGGACGAAATTTCTTTCAACAAGGGGATGATGTGACACCCGGCAATTTCAGGTAAATTGCGACTTTTACATTCTTTACATTTCACATTCATACTTGTTGCATTTCATTTAATTATGTTTAATTAGATGAGTTGAACACAAACAACTGCAAAACGATACTAATCATACATTTGCACATTGGTCTTGGAAACCAAATGTGGCAAACACAACACTAACACAAAGCATTAATTCGGGGAATTATTGAATTGTGCATCACAAATTGATTAGTATTAATCAAGCGTGCAAACACTTCGTAAGACACGAGCACAAACTATCGAAGATAATTCAGGAATTATCGGAACACACACATGAGTCTCACGAACGTTGGTAATCAATCAAACTTATGTGCTATTTTATGATTATGTGCTTAAACGTGCATGGGATGTTTAGGATAAACGTTAGGAATCAAGCACGAGCAAAATCGAATCATCGAAATCGAAAATCATGAAAATGGACTCATCGCGGTACGCGAAGACCCTATGGCGAAAGGCTTCGAGGTACGCGGTGCAAACCGGGAGTCGGGACTCCCGAGTTCCATCGCGGTACGCGATAAGAATTTTTGATCGGCCTTCACGGTAATGCAGATCAAAATTCTTTTAAAAATCAACCCCAACATCTTCCATTCGGTTTTCTTTCAATTCTACCGAGTTTCTCCTTCCATTCTTGACCAAAACCCACCTGAACCCACCCTCAAACCATCTGGAATCCATATTGAAGCCACCATTGGGAGATTTGAAGGTATTGGAGTCCAATGAGTAGTTTTGGAAGCCACCAACAAGCTACGATCTTATCATCAGCCCCCATTCGAGTTTCCAGGAGCTATTCGAGCACAAATCGACGCTTCTAAGGTAGTTTTACATCTTTATTAGTAGTTAGATCGTACATGCAAGGGCTAAAAACCCACATGCAACTCCATGTGGCTATTGTACACTAATTTGTTAGTGATTTGATGTTTATTTATTATAGATTTACTAATTCTAGAGTTTAGAAATGTTAGATTTGAGTTTGGTTGAGTTATTGATTGATTTGGTGATGATTTAGGCAAACTTGTCATAAAAGGAAACTTTTATGTGGCAAGTCATAGATTTGTTATGATTTAGACATGTTAGACACGTCTAGATGTTGTTAAATGTATATTGGAGTGTTTAGAAACACATTTGAATAATTGATTTTGTCAAAAACAAGATTTTGTATAAACTTGCTAAATAAGGAAACTTTTGTAAATCAAAAGAGGGCTTTTTTTGTTTTAAAGTGTTTTGATGAACCTTGATTCTTGAGATGTGTTTAAAAAAGATTTCTAAGCATATTGGAAACTTTATTTGGGCAAAACGGCGTAAATGATGATTTATGCGCAAACGACGTGTTTTGAATGTTAAAACATGATTTTAGAAACATATTAATGGTATTAGTTTTATGAAATGAGATTTCATAGCTACACTTTCCTAAAACGGAAACTTTCCAAAAATGACAACTTGTATGATTAGAGTCATATGATGCATGTAAGTGTCCTATTTGTGCTTGTGACACATTGGATGGTCATAACACAACAAACGTATCACCAACAATTCGTCGAGTCAACACACACACACTTGGTTGAGCACACCAACACTTGGAGTTGTATGGGATACAACGCACCACAAAACACATACTCACACCTATATGGTTATAGGTGCTTACTAGAAGGTGCTAGCATTCGCGGACGCGAGCACACACATACCGGAACTGCTAATCAGGTGAGTTCACAACCCCTTTTTATTTTTCTATCTTTGGGGAAGAAAACATTTCATGCTAAACTGTTTTATGAACATCAACTCTTTTAATTACGTATGGACATGCTTTATCACTATATGTATATGTGTGGACCACATCACAACTAAAAGTGCTCGCGATACTCCACGGACCGTTAGTAGCGCGTAGCGCCTAGCGTGGTAATCTTGAATAGTACTATTTGGGCCTGACATGCCCCACTGATCGAGCTTGGGAGGCCAACCGACTGGAGGTCAGAATGGGTACAATATTGACCAACACTTTGCCATTGTCTTGTGATGAACACGGCGGGAGGCACAACTGTCAGCTTCTGTACGAACCGGCATATAATATAACTGTATTGACTAGCTATCAATCGATACTGCATTGTAATGATATGTAAATTGAAAACTCTTGCTCTAAACATTGGATGTTTATTGCCTATGAAAAACCTGTGGTCTCACCAACCTTTGTGTTGTCCCTTTTTCTCACATGTTTTCTCAGGTAGCTAAGGCACACACTCAAGGATAGGATGCTAAGCTGTAGTCTCATGCATCTACATAGTGCTTTAGGCTTGAGAACATTATCATTATGTTTTGTTGTGTATTGTTAAACAATTAAATTTACTTCCGCACTATTACTCTGTTTTGTTTTGAAAACCGTCTTAATCTTATGCTTCCGCAACTTACAATTAAAACGATGTTTTGATAACCTAAAATTTTACTTCCGCAACTCTGATTTTACTAAATTATTTTATCCAAGTTATTGGATGTAGGTATGCAACCAGACATATAGGTCTCGCAACAGTGTGACCGGAGACTGCGATCCTACAAGATCAGCATGTCGCCGTGCCCCCGTCCTGGACGGGAGGGCCGGGGTGCGACACACGGTTCATGAGATCCATGAAAACCGCTGGTGCATTGGTAAGGCCGAAAGGCATTTCCAGAAATTCATAGTGACCATATCTTGCTCTTAAAGCGGTGTTGGGAATATCATCATCATGTACGCGAAGCTGATGATACCCAGACCTAATACCGATCTTCGAGAACCATGCCGAGCCTTGAGGCTGATCGAAAAGATCATCGATGTGCGGCAATGGATATCGATTCTTAATGGTCAGCTTGTTGAACTCGCGGTAATCTATGCACATTCGGAATGACCCGTCCTTCTTCTTGACAAACAGGACCGGTGCACCCCATGGCGAATGGCTCGGGCGAATGAATCCCTTATCAGTCAGTTCTTGTAGTTGGCTCGCCAATTCTTTTAACTCCGAAGGCGCAAGTCTCTAAGGAGCTTTGGCGACAGGGTTCGCACCAGGTACTAAGTCGATCCGAAATTCTACTTGACGTTCTGGTGGAAGACCCGGTAAATCATATGGAAATACTTCAGAAAAATCTCTTATCACAGGAACGTCTTCAATGCTCTTTCCTTTCTCCGTTTTCTCCACAATGTGTGCTAAAAATGCTATACATTTCTTTCTAAGGTACTTGTGTGCTTTAGTGCATGACATCAGCTTAAGACCTTTACTAGAAGTTTCCCCAAAAACTCTTAAAGTTTCACCCGAAGGTAAGGGAATACAAATGTATTTTTCATGACAAATGATTTCCGCTTTGTGGGCGGCTAACCAATCCATGCCTTTGATAACATCAAAGCTACCAAGATGCATAGGTATAAGATCAATTGGGAAAACGTGATCACTAAAGTTCATAGTACATCCAATAATAATAGTATTAATATCGATAATGTTTCCGTCAGCCACCTCCACGTTAAATGGTTTATCTAAGTGTGTATGTGTTCTACCAAGCATGCATTCAAAATCGTATGAAACGAAACTCCTGTTGGCACCAGAATCAAATAAGACACGTGCATAAGAGTTGTTTATCAGAAATGTACCGTTGACCACATCCTGGTTGGCTTGAGCAGACGGAGCATTCAGTTGAAACGCTCTGCCTCAAGCCACCCTTTGGTTGTTTCCCGTCAGTCTCGGGCATGAATTTCTGAAGTGACCCACTTCACCACACTCGTAACAGGCTCTTGCCTGTACAGGTACATTGCGAACGGGTATAGCTTGAACTAGTTGAGCTTGCAGAGCGGGCAGTGCAAGCGGAGCTGGTGGCATCCTTTGTGCTTGCGGTGCACTCCGAAAAACGTTAGCAACATGGCCATACTTGCCGCAGTTGTTGCAGACGCGACAAGGCAAGTTAGGCATGTGATGATATCTGCAGGTATTACATTGGGGAGTATTCCCAACATAATTTATGGCAGTGGTGTTGTTCGATGATTGCTGTGCAGACTTAGCTGCAGGAGTAGTAATAACAAAGTTCCTGGTCTTTCTCTTCTTGTTGCTGTTTTTGGAAGAGCTGCCTTGTTCAGTCTTGACTTCAGTTGAAGCCTCTTTTGCAGCTGACTTTGTATCTACTTTCTTGGATCCCCTTCTTGTGAGTGTTCCAGCCTTCACATGATTATCGGTTAGTGTAGCAGATAAACGGATCGCAGCCTCCAGTGTCTTAGGGTTGCTTCCATAGACAGTGTCTTGGATCTGCATAGGCAGCCCGCCTATGTATTTCTCAATTGCTCTCTCAAGTGGTGTCACTAGATGGGGTACCAGCAGACTACACTCATGGAAGCGAGTATTGTAGATCACATTTTCCCTGATATCCTGCTTGAGTTCCCAGAACTCAGTCTCCAGTTTCCTCATCTCACTGCGAGGACAGAATTCAGTGGTCATCAGGTTCTTGACCTCAGTCCATGTCAGTGCTAGGGTAGCATCAACTCCCCTAGTTCGTTTTTCCCCATTCCACCAAGTTAGTGCTCTCTTTTGGAAAACACTAGTGGCATAACCAACTTTCAGATTCTTGGGGCAATCGCTGTTGATGAAGGTGTTTTCCATACTCTCAAACCACTGCAGCAAACCAGTGGCTGTCTCAGAACCCGTAAACTTTAGTGGGTTACAGGAGTTGAAGTGCTTTAACGTGCAGATTGGTGGGTTTGCACCACCTCTGTTCTGATTGAGAGTTTGATTGGCTTGAGTTAGCTGATTCACCAATCCGGAAATGAGTGTTGCTAACTCTTGCATGCCTGAGTTGGCATTGCTATTATTAGCATCCCCATTGTTCGTATCATCTTCGTTGTGACGGCGTGGCGGCATGTTTCTGAGGAAATAGAAACATGTTACTACCGTTTTCAACGTAAGTCATACAAACTATGGTCAAATGAGTTCATTTCAACAGTTAGGATTACATATAGGAACTATATTTTTCTTTTATCTGTCATTAAACTCATAACAAAATATTAAATTCCTAATATTATGCTAAAGTGTCCTCGTTGGTCATATCTAATATAACTAACTAATCCTAAGTATCAAACATTTTCCACTCTATGCCAACACTGACAACCTCCCGATGCAGTGCAACAAGCTTATATATAGGGCATACATAGATTTGACCTCAGTCGTCTCATACGCCGTCCCACCACCGTTGCATTACACCACGATTATGCCCTTGTTAGAATTTAGGGTGTATCATGTATCTTACCATTATCTCACTTCACAAACCTTATCCTAGGTAGGATAATTTTGAGTGAAGTGGTCTCAAGTTCCCTTGGACAATTAGGTTCGCCTAATGTCTAAGTTAACCTGACATGTAGGTTTGCCTATTTCTAAGTTCACCTAATGTCTAAGTTCACCTGACATTAAAAGTTCCCCTAACGTCTAAGTTCACAAAAAAATTCCATACTAAATCCCAATGTTCATAATCATCAACGAGGGTTCATATCATCACTGAGTGCTCTTATTGTCACTAAGTGTTCATATCATCACTGTGTGTTCATATTTTCATCAAGTGTCTATATCATCACCCAAAGTCTTCAATCTATCACTAAGTGTTCGTATCGTTCGTTGGTCCTATACACCCCACGTGTCCAATAAAAGTGTTTCATAAGTGAATTTATATGTGTCCATCAAATATGATCATCCAATATGTCAATCCAAACCAAACTTTACCAACATCCCATCAATATCAACCATACAACACTTCCTAATAATATCCTAAGTTCCTGACACTGACTGACTCCCGATATACTACAAATGGTATATGTATAGGGCATATGTAGGGGTCAGTCGAAACTACCCCAGGCACCGTCCCACCACCTTTGTAGTATACCACGAGTGTGTCCTTGTCCGGCGATCAAAGACCAATTAAATAATTCCTAAAGCAGATAAGTTCCTAAGCAGTTAATTTCCTAAGCAAATAATTTCCCAAACAGGTAGTTCCCTTATTCTTCAATACTGAAATCCACCTAATGTACCGTAAATGGTATATATATAGGGCATGTGTAGGGGTCAGTCGCAACTGCCCTAGCCAACATCCCACCAGCTTTACGATACACCACGTGCATGTCCTTATCTAATCATTAGGGCACAAGTAAGCATAAAATCAGCAATTAATACATGTGAATAAGATATATAATCAGGAGTTCAAATAACATGTAATAAACATATAAGCATGCATCATGAATATAATAACTAGTGTATGAAATAACTCATACTAGGGTATCCTACGGTTATATACTAGGTCAACCATTTCTAGTAACCTAATTCACTATAACCCAAGCTCTGATACCAATCTGTAACACCCCGACCGATAACGGAAACGTCGAGATGCCACGAGGGATGTGTAGATTGTTCATAACCTCGTGGGCATCTAATTTAATCATCACATAACATTTAATCAACCAAATTAATTACCTCAAAAATCATGTCTATCATGAATTAGTTACATCAAATACACAAAAGATTTAGCTAATTAACTAAATTCTAGTCTTCAGAATTTCAGTTATTTTAGCTAAGTCCAAGATCCTACGTGATGATGTCCAAAAGAATGTAGAGCTATCCTGCCCTACCTACTTCTCCTCGTTTCCTGAAACATGTAGAAAATCAAGTGTCAACTACGAAGTAGTTGGTGAGTAATCATAAGTTTTTATATTTAAAAATGTTTTACAAAGTGATTATAAAAGTTTATAGTTTTCTGAGAAAATCCACATGAGCACCTGCGAGATATTCTAGCACAACATCCAAACACATAAACCAAACACATAATCACATACATCAATAATTCATAGATAATCAATAATATGTTCAATCAACCAATCTCAATCATCAATATTCTCAATTAGTATAAGTGACAATACATGCATCATTGTAAATGACCAAGGTCAATGACAATGACACCCGTAGTTGTGGCAATCCCCGTGACAATACATGCAATCATTGCAGATGACCGAAGTCAATAGCAACGACTCATGGAATAGTGACAATACATGCAATCATTGCGGATGACCGAAGTCAACAGTAACGATTCACGGAATAGTGACAATACATGCAATCATCGCGGATGACCGAAGTCAACACCACCGATTTATGGAATTATGATAATCCAATAATAAGTATATCATAATGATAAACAGGTTTCATCCATGTGTTATCAAAATAATATTTAAATTGGTATACATGTTTTACCTCCGAGTTTAAAAAAAACAAATGATTAAAAGGGATGTTATGAGAACTCACCTGAGTCCTTAGATTCAGCGTTCTCGTATAATGCGCGGTCACGTAAGGGGAATCAAATGCGACTCAATAATATGTAATTAGTGTGATTTTCATGTTCATAAGAATAAGCGTTTCATACCAAGTTAGTGTCTATATAAGTTTACTTTGAACTCATTGGTATTTTTATTAACTTAGTTTATTTAAACTAGGTTATAATGTATTACCTAAGATTTTATGAACGTTCATCGTATCATCGTAATTTAAACTTGCTAGTTTCAACCACTCAATGATGATAACTAATTTGTGTCTTCGTATATGTATCCCCCCTAAATATGTATGCAACTAAATATCGTCTTCATTCATACACCTCCATACACGCGCGCATAATTATTCGATTCCACCACCCTTATCTAAATTTATAAAATTCACTTTGTGTTTATCAGAATTGTAGTTAGATTGTCCACTTGTAAAGTTAAGATTTATACAATACTTTCAATATCTACAAATCTCTATAATGTTAAAGAAATTTTTAGGTTAGAGTGAAAAAAGGTGGTGATCAAATAACCATCCATGCATGCAAGGTCTTACATAATTCCCATAATCTTTAGTTCCCCATTACTCTTAGTTCCACACATAGGTTAGTTAACTAACCCTTTCCAGCGAACCTAAACCGAGAAACACCCTAGGTTCGGCTCCAAAGAGATAGGTTCGCTGTTAGTTTCGACAATAAGGGTAGGTTCGGGGTCTTTGGGTTAGGGTAGGTCATCAACATCCCCTAGGTTCAGCTGTACCAAGGAGGGGTTCGGTGATGATAGAAAGGATCCAGGTTCGGCCAGAACGTAGTCCAGGTTCGCCCCATCCTGGGTTCGTCTGATTCACAGAGGTTCGGCCAAGGTTCGCAAGTCTTAGGTTCACTAGGCATGACAGGGTTCGCCAAAGAACTCGGTTCGTCTAGCCCCCAAAGGTTCGGCCACTCTAAGTTTCCCGCCCATACAGGTTCGTTCATCAGCACTGAGGTTCGGCTGGGCTGCTTCCCTTCGAGCGAACCTGTTCATCCTCATCATTCCTGTTCCCATCTTCAGTGCAGATCCGAACCCATCCCATCCAACCCTTTCAAGCAACTTGTTTTAAGAGTTTAAGGTGATATTATCAAGTCAGACACCCTAGCTCCTAACCGGTTATTTTTAAGGATGAAACCGAAAATTAAACTTTAGATTTACCTGAATTCGTTGGCCAAACTCGAGATTTCTTCGTGGGTTTGTGTTCTCCTCGATCACGCGGTTGTGTAGGCGCCAAGATCTCGTGAATCCGACAAGAATTGAGGGAGAGATGCTATAGAGAAGTTTCTAGAGAGAGGAAGTGACGAATCTTGCTTCTTAGAGAGAGAGTGTGTGTGGTAAATGAGGAAGAAGGAGAAGAAATGGGCTTTTATACCCCGATCGATCCCCGCGTGCCCGGTCTCGTTTATATCGCGTTAAATCCCGTTAATTGATCGGTTTTTCCTCGTAACTATATATATTTATACATAAGATGTTTAAATAATTATTTTTCATTTTAAATAAAATGATTTTAATTAAAATTTTTTCATAAAACGATTTCGAATAAAATTGTTTCATAAAAACAGTCTCCGTTTTATTTTTGTTAAATTATTTATTTAATTAAACAATTTATTCGTATTTGTTTTAGGTCGTGATTCCTAATAAATGTTTTTAGTTTTCATTTATTAATTTAATATCGTTTAATATTATTACGTTATCACCTCTACGAATCTGACGCTCGTATCGTATTTCGATTCGATTTACGATTTATGGAATATCATTTCAGAATATTATTCCTAATAATTATATTCATGTGAATCGTCACCCACGCGAATACATTATTAAGTTTAATATTTCCGAATAAATATTCGCGTTTAATTTGTGTTCGTAACCTCACCATCGCGTAATCCCTTCCAACAATCCTTTCATTATTTAGTTAACTTGAATATTATAATTTCCCAATGCAAAACCCACTAAACCATATCACTGACACATCCATGATAGACCGAAATATGCATATGTTTAGGGCATACGTAGTCAGTCGCAACTGCCCCAGCCACCGTCCACCGCTATTTGGATAGACCATGACCATGTGTCCTTGACTATGTTTAGCAACCAAACAACAACTAACTCCAACTTCTCTTCCATTCTGAACAAAAAAAATCAATAACATCTGAAATGTAACTGCAATAAACTCTCTGGTTCTGTTTAGTTGTGTTTCAACTAAACTTCACATGGTTTATGCATATAATAATAATATGTTCTCAATATGTATACCAATTATCAAAAATATCATCCAATAATTCATTATCATTAATAATTATTATATCAGGTTGTAACAGTACAGTCGTACACATGTACGGACAACCTGAAATACAGTGATGTTACACATAGGTATATTGTGCTTAAAGAGTGTGATCTTAGAGTTTACTAGAACCTTATTTATCTTAACTAGATCACCATTAGCGGTTTCTACCAGATAAGGGTTATCCAGTTTCACTAGTGGTTCTTTTAGAAGCTTACATAACTCATGGCCAATAAAGCTTTGGTTTGATTCTAAACCAAACAAAAGTTTTGCAAAAACATCATTAATACAAAACGTACCGGTAATGATATCCTGCATGTTTGCAGCTTCCTTGCCATTAAGAACAAAAGCCTGAGTCATCTTCTTTACATTTGATTTAGCATTTGCTCATGAACCATCAGTCACGTTAATTTCACTTCCTTCAATTTAGAAACCCGCCAAATCAACAGCCGAGTCAATGGTCCGAGGCATAACAGCCTTAACCATGTCTTTAATTTCACATACCAATCCCCAAATGTAATAACTAATATGGTTTGATTATGGTGTCACAAGATGTGGCATCAATTGAGTGTATTCAAAGTTTTTAGAAGTGTATTCCTAATGCCTAGGACCGACCATACAATGCTGGAACCACTTGAAAATATACAATGCTCATAAAAATTCATTTATAAATTTAAAAACAAGTTAGATGTATTCACCTGAATTTTTGGTTGGCTGGGTGACATCTTAGAACTTCTCGATATAAATTTGGGCAGCGTTTCTGCTTAATATATCCATATAACTAACTCTAAAGAAGTAACTTAATTTTCTGATCCTAAAATGAACCATAATTTCAATATATTCATAGGATCGGATCTTTATCCTAACCTTATAATAAAATCTTAAATATATGAGTTAAACTAGGATAATGTATTACATACCTATTTGCGTAATGATTCTTGGATCTTAAAAATTTCAAGACAGCTTGTATAGATAAAATTTGGCTCTGGAAAAATTTGGCTCTTGACTTCTATTTGCTTCTTTTACGAAGAAAATCGATAAATATATATATTTGTTTTCTAAACATAGAATTGGATAAGCTATGGCTTATCTATTTTTCCAATTTTGTTGACACCACAACAACATACATACGCATACATTTTTTTTTATTATTATTTTTTTACAACACACAATCACACGTGCACACTTTTATGTTTATTTTTTTATAATTATTATTAAATTAATATAATTAATTTAGTTCATATTTTGTTTTTCTCGTATAATTTTTAAAATATAATGCATTATAAAATTCTAAAAATATTGTTAGGACCAACTCATTTTTATCTATGTTTTGACCTAAGTTTCAATAAAAATGAACAATGTTCAATTATAATATACTTTATTTATTTTAGATGGTCTTCTGTAATAGTAACTGATCGAGCAAATAACGATTATTTTTAATACTTGTTTCATCCTGCCTATTTGTTTAAATGAACGCTCAAAATTTTGAACGTTTATTTCTACTTTTATACTTTCGAATAATCATGTTTATGAAATAAACTATTGTATATTATCAGATGAGGTCTTACATGTTCATTGATCTTTTTTTAACTATATTTTTGTCTAATAATATTTTAATTATAAAGGAGAGTATTTTATTTATATCAATAAAATGGGATGTTACACTAAGGCTAACTCGTAGCATAAACAAAGGAAAGTTGAAGCTCAAGTGAACACTGGAACATCTGTGGTATCCAGGAAACCCAAACCCTCCAAATCAGCTCTCACTGAGCCAATAAAACCCACAACCGCTGCCCCTTTTTTGTTAGCCTTAACCACTCAGGAGATACCAATTCCAACTGGTTCTGCCCAGCCTGAACATAAACCCATCTTCCCTAGACAGATCTCTCCTTCCATATCTATTCCTTCTTCACCCATACACACAAATAAAGAAAACTCCCCTACCCTTTCTCCAAATTCTGCTTCTCAAACCCTCCTAAAACTATCCTCACATACCTCCCTTCCTACTACTCTCAATGCCTCCAAAATTTCCCAAAAACTAGCTCCATAATCACTCTGTCTTTCTCAAGAAGACAAAAGAGCGTGGCCAAAAAATCCGAAACCCCTAATAAGAAACCTCAGAAAACTCTAACGCCTGTTAAAGAACCATGCTCGGACTTAAATGATGATCAGCCCATTGCCTCTCTTATTTCAAGAAAGAGAAGGCTCATATTGGCTGATGATGATAAGTCTAACCTACCCAAAACCACGACAGATCCCTCACCAATAAAGTCAGCAGATGCTAAAAAATCACAAACTTCTCCGCTGAAGGAATCCTATTATCCTGTAAAGACATTCCCTTCCGATGAAGACCTTCAAGAGACAAAGCATAACGAAACTGAAAAGGAAAATAGGATTCTAGTTGATCTAGAAGCCACTGGTCTCTCAGGAGATGATCTGGCAAAGACCTATCAGGAACAAATAGCCTTGATGAATCAGCAGCAAAATAAAGCTTATCAGGCTGAGAGGGAACAACTTATCAAGTTTCTGCTGGATGAAGGTATGTACAAAGTTGAAACCAATCGCCCCCAGCCCTCCAGGCCTCGTCGGGGGCGCAAACAAGAATTTCAGTCAGGATCGCTGTCTCCGGTCACACTGTTGCGAGACCTGAATGTCTTGTTGTACACATACATCCAACAGCTTGGATAAAACAGTTTTGTAAAACCAGAGTTGCGAAGTAAAGTATAAATTATCAAAATAGCTTTGAGTACATAATTTGCGGAAGCTTAAGTCAAAATAGTTTTCAAAAGAACACATAATAATAGTTTGCGGAAGCGGTTTAGGGAATACATGACATAACAAATTGATAAATGTTCTCAAAGCCTAAAGCACTACGTAGATGCATGCGACTCCAGCCTAGCATCCTATCCTTACATGTGTGCCTTAGTTACCTGAGAAAACATGCGAGTAAAGGGTCAACACAATGGTTGGTGTGAGCAAATGTTTTTCTTAAGCACTAACATCAAATGTTTAAAGTAAGAGTTGCGGGATTACATATCATTACAATGCAGTATCAATTGATAGCTAGTCAATACAGTTATATTATATGTGAATTCGTACAGAAGCTGACAGTTGTGCCTCCCGCCATGTCCATCTTAAGACAATGGAAAGTGTATTGGTCAATATTGCACCCATTCCGACCTCTAGTCGGGTTGGCCTCCCAGGCGTGATGGGTGGGGCTTGTCAAGCCCAAATAGTACTATCCAAGATTACCACGCTAGGCGCTCCGCGCAACTAATGGTCCGAGGTGTGTTTGTGAGGACTTTGATTTTGTGATTTGTGCCACACATATACATATAGTGATAAAGCATGTCCATACGTAATCAAAATCAGTTGTTGTTCAAAAACAATTTATCATGCAATGTTTTCTCCCCCAAAGGTAAAAAAGATAAAAGGGGTCGTGAACTCACCTGGTAAAGTGGTTTCGTTATGTATGGTTTCGCGTCTTGTGAATGCTATTACTTGCTAGTATGCACCTATAACCATATAGGTATGACTATGTGTTTTTGTGATGTGTTGCATCCGATACAACTCCAAGTGTCGGTGTGCTCAACCGAATGTTTGTGTCTTGTGTCTAGTTCACTTATGCATCTTAAATACAAGTAGGACACCCATATGCATCCTAAGACTCTTATCGTGATGCTTTCGCACAAGTCATTTTCGAAAATCGTAAGGTTTCCGTTTTAGGAAACTTTCTATATTTAGAAAGTTCCATTTTTGGAATATAGTTATGAAATATCATTTCATAAAATTAGCAACTCTTAGCATGGTTATAAAAACACGTTTAAACATAAATTGCCATTTATGGCATTTTGCCCAAATAAATTTTCCTAAAATAGTAGGTATTCGTTCTCACAAATCGAAGTTTCCAAATATGTTAAAAACCATTTTTAAACATATTTCAATAATCATAAATTATCAAAACAACAAAAAACATCAAAAGCCCTCTTTTGGTTTACCAATGTTTCCATCTATGGTAAGTTTTATAAAATCATGTTTTTCACAAAATCAATCACCCAAATGTGTTTCTAAACAGTTCAATATGCATTTGACAATATCTAGACATGTCTAACATGTCTAGATAATCACAAATCTATCACTTGCATCATAAAAGTTTCCTTTTATGGCAAGTTTTATCAAATCGACACAATAACTTATCCAAACTCAAATCCAACATTTCTAAACTCTAAAATTAGTAGATTATATCAAATAACACATCAAATCACCAACAAATTCGTGTACGCTAGCCATGTTGAGTTGCATGTGTTCAAACACACTTGCATGTGTGATTTTACATCATGCATGTGCGATCTAACCATAGATAAGCATAAGAGACTACCTTACGAGCTCTTAAATGGATGGATCTGGTCTGGACAGAAGCTAAAATTGGCTCATGAAGGTCTTCTTGCTTGTGGATGGCTTCCAAAGCTTCTTTGATGTTCCTATGGCCTTCAATCACTAAGAAGTGGCTCCAATTGTGTTTCCAAAGGGTTGGAGGTCTGGTTACAGAAGATTTTTGTCGAGAAAGAGGATAGAAGATAAGACAAAATGAAAAGAACCAGATAGAACGTGAATGGGTTGGTTTTTATAATGATTTGTCGTCTGGGACTGATCACGTACCGCCAAGGCCGATCATGCATGGCCTCGGCGTACCGCGATGAATATAATATTCATTTTTCATCCCGAAACACGCCACCTACCTCCAAGGCCCTTGTGCATGGCCTTGGCGTACCGCCGAGAAGTATGGAGTTCCAAACTCCCACTCACTCCTCGCTTACCGCCAGCGATCTCTTCGAGGGTCCTTGGCATACTGCGAAGGATCTATTTCTTAGTTTTTCGATTCCGGTGATTTGGTTTCGCTCGTGTTCGATTCCTAGTCTATCCAAAACATCTAATACATGTTTAGGATGCATTCACATAATAACACATAAGTTGTTCCATTATTGTTTAATCACCAACGTTCGTGAGACTCGTGTGTGTGTTTCGATAATTCTCGAATTATCTTTGATAGTTTGTGTTCGTGTTTTACGAAATGTTTGTACGCTTGATTAATCCTAATCAACATGTAATGCACAATTCAGTAATTCCCCGATTTATTGTTTTGCGTTAGTGTTTGTGTTTGCCACACTTGGTTTCCAAAACCAATGTGCAATGTACGATTCGATAGTTCCTCGAACTACCATTTTGCAGTCATTTATGTTTAGCTCATCTAAATAAACATAATTAAATGAAATGCAACAAGTATGAATGTGAAATGTAAAGGATGTAGGAGCTGCAATTTACCAGAAATTGTCGGGTGCCACATCATCCCCTTGTTTAAAGAAATTTCGTCCCAAAATTTGATTGTTGATGGTAGTGCTTGAGAAACAAAAATTTTCTGGTTGTCACATCATCCGCTTGTTGAAAGGAAATTTCGTCCCGAAATTTATTCGTTGTTGTCGGTGTTCGACGTTGTCTTTTTGAAGAGGTGGGGATATTTGTGCATCATCTGATCTTCATGTTCGCACGTGAATTCAGGTCCGCGTTTTGAGTTCCATCGGACTCTGGCAATCGGAATCCGACTCTGTTTGAGTTGTTTGACCTCACGGTCCATGATATCTACTGGTTCTTCCACGAACCGTAGTTGTCATCCACTTGGATCTCATCTAGTGGAATCACAAGTTTCTCATCGGATAAACATTTTTTTAGGTTTGAGACATGAAATACATTTTGAACTCCATTGAATTTGGTTGGTAGGATGAGTTGGTATCCCACTGGACCAATCCTTTTCAGGATCTCGAATGTTTCAATGTACCGTGGCTTCAGTTTTCCTCGTTTACCAAAACGAATAACACCTTTCCATGGCGAAACTTTCAGAAGGACTTTATCTCTAGCTGAAATTCCAATGGCTGTCGGCGTTTGTTTGCATTTCTCTTTTGACGATCAGGAGCTGTTGCCATGCGGTTTCTAATTTGCATGATTTTTCTGTTGTTTCGTGTACAAGTTTCGGGCCAGTGAGCTGACTGTCACCCACTTCCGTTCAGCATATAGGTGATTGGCATTTCCTGCCATAAAGTGCCTCAAAAGGCGCTGCCTTGATGCTCGTGTGGTAGCTGTTGTTGTAGGAGAACTCCACCAACGGTAGGTGAGTTTCCTAGGTGTTGCCGAAGTCTACTACGCATGCTCGTAGCATGTCTTCGAGAGTCTATATTGTGCGTTTGCTCTGGCCATCAGTTTGTGGGTGGTATGCTGTACTCATATCCAATTGCGTACCAAGCGACTTTTGCAATGATTTCCAGAAATTCGAAGTAAATCTGGCGTCTTGATCGGAGATAATGGAGATTGGCACTCCATGTCATGAGACCACTTCCTTAACATAGATTCGAGCTAATTTTTCCATCTTGTCGTTTTCCTTGATTGCAAGGAAATGTGCTGACTTATTCAGTCGGTCCACAATTTCCCAGATAGTGTCACATCCACTAGGAGTATGGGGTAATTTGGTAATGAAGTCCATAGAGATTTGTTCCCACTTCCACATTGGGGTCTCTGGCTACGTGAGTAATCCAAATGGTTTATAGTACTCAACCTTGACTTTGGCACAAGTCAAGCGTTTGCTCACGTAGGTGGCGATATTGGCTTTCATGTTTGGCCACCAATAGAGTACCTTCAGATCATGATACATCCTATCAGATCCAGGGTGAATGGAATACCGGGACTTGTGAACCTCGTCCGTCACAAGGTCTTGTAAGTTTTCGTTGTGTGGAACCCAGACGCGTTCCATGAAATAGTGTAAGCCATCAGCTTTTACGTCTAGTTGTTTCTCCATTCCCCTTAGTGATTCAGCCACCATGTTTTCTTCTTTCAGTGCCTCAACTTGGGCATTATGTATCTGCTCAGGGAGATTGGAATGAATGGTGAGCTGTAAAGCTTGTACCCTTTTGGGTTTCGAGTTATTCTTCCGACTTAGGGCATCGGCCACAACGTTGGCTTTCCCTGGGTGATACTTGATAGCACACTCGTAGTCGTTTAGGAGTTCGAGCCTGTCGCATATTCAGTTCCTTCTGCTCGAATATGTGTTGGAGACTCTTATGATCAGTGTATCCCGTACGCTTTGTACCATACAGGTAGTGTCTCTAGATTTTGAGTGCAAATACGATGGCTCCAAGTTCCAAGTCGTGGGTGGTGTAATTCTTCTCGTAGACTTTCAGTTGTCGAGAAGCATATGCGATCACCTTCTCTCGCTGCATCAGCACGCAGTCGAGTCCTTGTATCGAGACATCACAGTATACTACGAAGTCATCTGTTCCATTAGGAAGGGACAAGATAGGTGCACTACAGAGCTTCTGCTTTAGAAGTTCAAATGCAGCTTCTTGCTTGTCAGTCCAGAGGTATTTATTGTCTATATGGGTGAGAGCTGTAAGTGGTTGGGCTATCTTGGAAAATCCTTCAATAAATCGTCAATAATAGTCTGCAAGCCTAGGAATTGTCGTACCTTAGTTGGGGTCTTCGGTGCTTCCCAGTTCTTGATCGCCTCTATCTTGGATTTATCCACATGAATCACTTGTTCATTAACAATATGACCTAAGAATTGGACTACTCGAATCCAGAAGTCGCATTTGGAGAGTTTAGCATACATCTCCTCCTGTCGTATAAGTTCAAGAGCCAATTGACGATGCTCTTTGTTTTCTTCGTGAGTCTTCGAGTAGATGAGAATATCATCAATGAATACAATGATAAATTTGTCGAGGTAGGGTTTGTACACTGTATTCATGAGGTCCATGAATACTGCAGGTGCATTAGTCAGCCCAAATGGCATGACCAAAAACTCATAACGGCCATACTGAGTGTGGAAAGCTGTCTTTGGGATATCTTCTTCTTGAATCCTTAGCTGGAGGTATCCAGATAACAGATCGATCTTGGAGTAATAACTCGATCCTTGTAGTTGATCGAATAGATCGTCAATGCGAGGTAGAGCCTATCGGTTTTTAATTGTCACTTTGTTCAATTCCCGATAGTCGATGCATATACGAAACGTGCCATCCTTCTTATTTACGAACAAAACAGGATCTCCCCACGGTGGGAAGCTTGGTCTAATAAAGCCTTTGTCCAACAGCTCTTGCAGTTGATTGGACAGTTCTTGCATCTTCGAAGGTGCGAGTCGATAGGTGCTCGTGCAAAAAGTGCTGCTCTGGGTGCGAGGTCTATGCGAAAATCCACTTGTCATGGTGGTGCTAGTCCTGGTAAATTGTCAGGAAATACGTTGGGATAGTTGCATACGACTGGGATGTCTTCTATTTTCTTCTGCTCTTCTGTCTTGTCAGTGATAAGCTTCAAAATGGATGTGTATCCTTTTCATAGGCATTTGTGAGCTTTCATGCACGAGATAATGTTCAGAGGAGTGTCGCTCCTTTTGCCTTTGATATTTAAGGTTTCTCCACTAGGAAGAGGTATGCGTACAACCTTGTTATGGCAAACTATTTCGGCTTGGTTTTCAGACAACCAATCCATGCCCACTACAACAACAAAACTACCTAGTGTAACTGGCATGAGTTCAATCTTAAACTTTTGTTTTGCTAGCTCTAAAGTGCATTCTTTCAAAAAGTGCTTAGTTACAATCAGTTTACCATCAGCTAGCTCTACTGTATATTCAACCTCTAAGGGTGTTGGGGTTATGGTAAGTATCTCACTAAAATCCTTAGATATAAAGCTTCTCTCAACACCAGTATCAAACAATATAGAAGCAAAGTGATTGTTTAGGAGATACATACCTGTTGCAAGGTTGGGATCGTTTCTGGCCTCCTTTGCCCCGATCACGTAGGCTCGTCACTTTGGACCGTTTTTGTTCCCGTTATTGTTGTTGTTCTTCATATGTGGGCAATCCCTCTTGAAGTGCCCTGGCTTTCAACATTCGAAGTGTTAGTACCTTGATAGAAACAAGCTTCAGTTGTTGAATTGAAGACTGAAGATTGCTGTTGATTCAAAATTGAAGATCTTTATGTTTATTGTTTTTGTTTTGTATTTCAATATAATGTTTTAGTTGTTTAGTTTTTGTTTTATTTAGTTATGAATTTTGTTTAAGTATAGAATCTGTCAATACTATTAATATCGATAGTATCTATATTAAAATTACTAGTATCGAAGTTAGTAGTGTCGATATTAGTAGTATCGACATTAGTATTATCGATATTACTAGTATCGACAATAGAGTCTGTAAATAGCTAAGTTTAGTTGAACTTAGTATCGATCCAGGCATAATTCTTATTTCTTAAGATTGTATTTTTCCTCTGATTGTACAAACTTGATTCTAGTTATTAATACAAGAAGAGTGATTTGTTTCATTGTTGTTAGTTTGATTCAAATTCATCTAAATCTATTTTTCATTTGTTCGAACATAATATGATGGATTCCGTACATGATATTATGTTATACTAGATCAATTAGATCCTAGACATGGACCTACAAGTGGTATTAGAGCATTATGCTCGATTATGATTTTGGTTGAACAAATTTCTTGGAGATTCTTATTGTTGAAGATTTTTTTTTGATAATATTCTGAGCAATTTAGATGATCAAGTGATGATTTGTCACTAAAGATTGATTGTTGCACTTGAAAGATTGTTAAGAATTTCATTTTTCATCATCGAGGTTGATAACTTCGAAGAAAACAGTTATTGGAGTGTTGAGCATCGATATTAATAGTATCCATAGTAGTATCGATATTTAGAATAATAACACAATCATACTAATGTTCAGTGTAATAAGTTGAGACTTAGAAAAGTTTTGACTACTTCCATCGATATTATTAATATCGATACAATACTTTATTTTTGTTTAAGAGGTGTTATATTATCCGTGTATCGATACTATTATCGATACTGATAATATCGAAGCTTTTGTTACTTAGAAAATTTTTGACATTTTTACAAGTATTTCAGAAATTCTTTTGATTCTAATTACAAATTTTTTCAGGACGATTCTATAACGACAAGCACAATGTGATAGCTTTGCTGGATGAAGAGTTAAAGGAAGCTTCATTATTTCGTGATGTAATTTCTTTTCTGAAGCGTTCGAGAATTTCTCATGCCATATCAGCCAATCCAGTGATTTCTATGCATCATGTTACTTCATTTTGGGAGAATGATGAGTTTGATTGTGCTGCTGAGCCACCTGTTCTCAAATCTAAGATTGATGATTTATCAGTTCAGTTTTCAGTAGAAGATCTACGAGTTGCACTCCGGTTTCAAGATTCAGAGGATGATCCTTTGACTATTTCTAATGATCTGATTTGTCGAGTCTTTAATATAATGGGTTATAATGGATATGTTACTGCTTGTCAGCTGATTAAGAAGCATTTGTATGGACAGTGGAGATACTTGTTTCTTATAGTAATCATGTGTCTGTCCAACAGAAAGTCTGGAATTGATACACTTTCAAGACCTTTTCAGTGTCTTATTACTGCACTGGTATTGAATAAACGTTTCAATATCAGTCAGTTAATTTTTGATTGCATGGTGAAACAAATTACTGCTAATGAGAAGGAAAGTTTTCTTCAGTTTCCCAGATTTCTTACAATGATTTTTGATCATTTGTACCCCAGTTAATTAAATCTGGTCCCGTAATCAAGAATACTGTGATGAACAAGAGAATTTTTTCTGACCGTAGGCCAAAGCGAGGGGCTAATATATGAGTTACTCCATTGTTTGGTCATATTATTGATGCACAGTTTCAAGAACCAGCTGATAATGATTGGTTTCATGATGATTCGCCTGTTGCTGATCAACAAGATCATTCAGATGAACAAGTTCAAGTAGATGAACCAGTTTCTCATGTTGCTACTTAATTTAAATCTATTGCATCATAATTAAGGTATGTAGCTAGTTCTACTTTACAACAAAGTGAAAAACTTTAGAAAGCTACTCAAGATTTTCTTATTCCTATGGCCGCTGAAGGTGATGTTGCTAATGAGGGTGCTGTTGAAGATACTTCTACTTCTGATTCTTAGTCAGATTCTGATGATGATACCCCTATGGTAGACACTTCTAATATGGTGTCTGGAAAGAGAAAGGTTGTGATTTCGCCTACTTCAGAGTCTAAGAGACAGAGAACAACACATGTTAGTGATTCTGAATATGTTCCTTCTGACACGGATTTTCGTTTTGATTCTCCTGTTACTACTTGCACTTCTTCTTCTTCACCTGTACAAGTGTCTACTCCTCTAGTTTTTGTTCCACAATCCTCTAAATCACCAATTACTCCACCCGTTATGTCTATTGCTACCGTATTGGATTCTCCGAATCTTAATGCTATCTTAACTGATAGTTTTGCTACTCAATGTTCTCAAATTTTAGCATTGAAAGTTCAAGTACAAGAGTTGCAATTTGAGAATATTCAGTTATAGAAAAGGGTAAACACATTGGAAGTGACTGTTGCTGATTTGTCAAAGAATGTTGATTTGATTATTCCTTTGCAAGACAGAATTAGTATTTTACAAGATGAGGTGGCAGCTAGTAAAGATTATCAACATGGAGTTAACAAGATGGATTTAGCTTTTTTTGCAACCATGAATGCTGAATTCAAGCATATGAATAACATGATGAAATCTTTGCATGATAATGCTTTTCAGGTGTTTAAGGATCATTATACTCAAATTCAAGGAATTAAAGCTCAAATTCAAATGAAGAATCCTACAGCTCAGCGGAGAATTCTTGTAGAGCTGAAGCGATTACACCATTTGTTGGTCATAGGGATGATGATGAAAAGGATGGAAATGATCAAGGTGGTTCTTCCACTGGCAATGTGTAACATCCCAAACTTCCTAACACAAATTATTTGAACTTACGAATGGGTAACGGATAATAAGCTTAAAGGAAAATAAACAAAAAATAACCAAGTTAAGGTCTCGAGTTCGTGTACTCGATATGGGATTTCGAGTACACTATACTCGAAATTAGTAATCGAAAATTTCCCAAAATTTCGAGTACAAGACACTGCCTATTAAAAGTAGTGCCTTGGGAAACGTGACAAACTTTGGCTGGAAGCTCATATTCTCTCAAGTGCTCGAAGCAGATTTCGAGAACAACAAGAGTCAGCTGTAAATCATTCAAGGAGAAGAGGGAACGCACCATAATCTATAGGGGTGATCATTAATCATCAAGTAAGTGATCCAAACTAAAAAGTTAGGATTTTTAGGAAAAAGTGAACTTATGCATAAAGCTCACACCTTTGTGCATAAAGTTCGCAACTTTGAGGTTCCAGTGTGATGGTAACCACATAGGAAACCTATAACTAGCTCCCCATGATCTTAGATGAATTTTCTGAGATGGTTTATGGTAAAAAGATGTGTACTCAAAAATATGCCTAGGGGAATACTCGAAATTATGATTTGCCCATAAGACCATTTCGAGTATACCAGTTTCGAGTACCCTATTTTCGAATACAATGGTTTCGAATACACTGGTTTCGAATATACTAGTTTGAATACACATGGAGATTCGAGTACACAGGGTTTCGTGTACCTTGGGTATTTCATGTGTCCTAGTATTTTGAGTACATGGGTTTCGTGTACATGAGTACTGCGTGAACTACAAGCGTTTCCAATATTATCCAGTTTCGAGGACTTGTAGTTATGAGGGGGAACTAGTAGGTTATGAGGACTTAGAATAAATCCTAAGTCTGGAAAATGGAATGTGATGAGAACCATGTGATGATGTAGGTTCTTAAGTCCCTAGCTAAGGAGTTCGGCTAAGGAAAACAGAAGCTACTACCAGGTGAGTTCTAGATGCCCTGTTTCAAATTTAATGTTTTTGGGCTGGCATACATGCTTGTGTTATGTCATGTTGCTATGTGACGATATGCCATGATTATGTATGCATGTATATGTGTTATGCATGATGAATATGTATGGAAAAATGCTATGTATGACCATAATTATGATGATAGTCATAAGTTAACATGCTATGATGAATTCCTAAGCTGTTAGGAAAATATGACATGATGATAAAGATGCTAGCATGAGATATTATGACATGATATGTGCATTTGTTGCTAGGGCAAAATGCTATGATGAAAAGATGCTAGTATGAAAAGTTCATGCCTGCTAGAATGTATGATTTGATTGTATGATGATAGCATGATATGTATTCATTGCTAGGAGGTTATGATGATATGATGAAATGATACTGGCATGACATGATATGAGATGATGAGTCCTATGATATTAGTACAGTGTGATGATGTTATAATGATAAGATACTGGCATGAAATGTTACGATAATATGATGAATACGATGAATGATGATATGATGCTAGTAGGCCATGTATGATGAACGAACGATGTTCCTATACGTGTTATAGGAAGATGTACGAACGATAGTCAACCACGACTATAACTGGGTATGATAGTCAACCACGACTATAACTGGGTATGATGGTCAACCAGGACTATAACTGGGTATGATGGTCAACCAGGACTATTACTGGGTATGATGGTCAACCAAGACTATAACTGGGTATGAGAGTCAACCAAGACTATAACTGGGTATGATAGTCAACCTGATTATAACAGGGTATGGAGCCTTGTGCTGGCATAAGCCCACTGTTCATATTGATGACAGTGGTTTTGATGACGACGACGGTTATATGGCTACGATGATGAAATAGTTATGTGTTATGGTTTGTGTGTATGAAATGATGCTTTCATGTTAAAATGTTTAACTCATTAAACGATTTTGATATTTTATGCAAACTAGAACTCACCAGCGTAAGCTGACTTGATTTAGCATGTATCTCAGGTTAAAGCTATGATAAGAGAAGGCATGGAGCTCGGGCATCAAGATAGAGAATCCGTTGGCTTTGGCAATTCGATATGTTTTTGATACAAACACTTTATTGTGCTTTGTTTATCAGACTATGTTTACATTTCCGCTGCATGATTATGAAAGTTTTTAGTTTAAGAGCTATGTGTTATGACGAAACCAACCTCTACGAGGTGCCCGGTTTCGGGGCCTCACATAATGATCATGTTAATGTAAACAAGGAAGGTGTTTTATATCAGGGGGAGCCAGCTGGAACATCTTCTACACCTGAAGCTGATGATTAGGGAAAAGGGAAAGTTCAAGAAGACGAGTTTGTAAATAGTTTGTCTACTGATCAAGAATATGATTATGATATGATTGATTCTCTTGTTGATATTGATGATGATGATTTTGGGTATGATCAAGCAGTTGATGGTGATTATGTGATTGATGTTGATCCAAAGTTAAATGAAAAGTAGTATCAATTTGTACATAGATTTGAGATTTGGACGATGTTCCTGATGAAGAACTTGAAGAAGGAGAATGGTTTCCCATTAAAGAAGTTAGAGATCTCTTTATAGATTTGGATTGGGAAGAAAAATTTATCAAAAAAGTGTTGAAAAGTTGATCGTTGAATGTGTTGTTAAATCAACCAAGGATGAAATCAAATTGAAACAAGCTGCAAAAGAAACTTTAAATGAAGATTCAATAAAGTTTTTGACTACTGCTGAAGTGATTCAACTTGCTAAAGATGATTTAGTTAACATTTCTAATAGTCCAGCTCAGAAAAAGAAATACAAGAACAAAAAGGAATGTATTGGAGAAATATTGGCTTGGAAATTTGAAGCTGAAAGTAAGTTGTTTATAATCAAGAGAATTGATGGTGTTCAAAACTTGAAAAAGTCGATTAAAAGATTTAATCAATTTCCTTTGTGTGAGTTAAGAGTATTGGCAGAAATAAAACTGATAAATCATGCTGATGATTATATGGCTCATTTGATTGAGAGAACAATAAGGAAAGAGGTTCGAACTATGAAGTTTGAGTTATTAAAACCTCAAAAGTTGAAGAAAATACCTATGGTTGGTAATCTAGATTGGATTACTAGGAAATGGAAGGTAATATATGAATTCAGACCAATTAAATCTTTAAAGAGAATACCTCTTTTAAAGTTTAAATTCGGAATTATGAAGAACCTTTATAGAAGAAGCCCTTTGGTGCTTCCAGTTACTGTTGTTGTGGCTGTGGGGTCTTTGCCAGTATCTCGCCTCTACAATCCTTGGCGAGGTGTCCTCCTTTGCCACACCGTTGGCATCGGATAGAGCCACATTGTCCCAATGCATGATGTAAATTGCATTTGTTACACTTGGGTTGTTTGCCTGCATAAGCTCCTGAGTTTTGATTGGATGGGATGGGTGGTGTGTAAGATTGAGGTGACCCAAACTTACGTTTTTGTGGTGGTTGTTGAAGATTGGAGGTTTGCTTAGGGTGTTATCCCATTTTCGTTTGTGATCAGCAGGTTTGGCTACAGCACCACGGGGTGGTAAGAGTCCTTGTGCAACAGTCGAGTCAGTGAGCTTGTGGGCTAGTCACACGGCTTGCTATAGGGTAATAGGGTCAACAGAAAGTACCATTCCCTAGATTTGAGGTGGCATTCCTTCAATATACTTCTCAATGTGCTTGTAAGGTGGAGTTACCATTTCCGGGCACAGGTGTGCCAGCTTATATGATCGGGCAGTGTATGCCTCGACCTCGGAACCAACCATCTTGGGATTCCATAATTCAGTTTCAAGTATCTGCACTTCACCGCGAGTACAATATTCGCGGTTCAACATCCTTTTGAATTCTTCCCAAGGTAAGGCGTTGGCTGCATACAACCCTAAATTCTGAACATTGGCATTCCACCAAGTGAGGGCAGCTCCCTCAAGTGTTCCAGCAGCGAACTTAACCCTGTCTTCGTTCCAGCAGTTGCTCATGGCATAGGCCGACTCCGCCTTTCCATCCAGCGTAATAGTCCGATGGCACCCTCTGTACCGTTTAATGATTGGGGTTTGTAGTCCAGAAACATTTTGAATGTGCAGGGAGTTGGATTAAGATTGGCTCCTTGGTTCGGTGGGTGCTAATTACGGCTAGCTTCCTGTGCAGCAAAATCCTCCTCAACTCGCTCATTGATGAGTGCGTTTAGTTCAGCCGCGGTGAGGTTGATGTTTCCTCGTCCTCCCTCGTCTTCCAGCCATATTCTTCATAGCGAAAACACTTGTTAGAATGTTTCTAAAGATTAATGTAGTGTGTGTGAATGGTATGCAAAGAAGTCAAGTATTGATCGGCATAGACAAGATTTTCTATAATGGATCTTCATCAGGGTCCTCCTCGGGGTTGTCCGGAAGCTATTCAGGTGACTCTACGGTCCCTGGTAGTGGTGATGAGGGTATTCCTGGAGAAATCATCTCCTCCTCGTCATGGGCAATCACCTGCGGTGATGATGGTGACGCCATAATTATAAAGTATGTAACAAATATATGTACGATCGTGTATGCAAGTAGCAAGTGATCATGTATGCTAGTATCTAAATACTAAGTGCTACATGTTGTGTGGAGACTAGATATTATAGACTAAGTTCACTAAATGCAAACCTTATTCGCAATAACCAGAATCTCTGATACCAATCTGTCACACCCCGGCCCTCCCGGCCTCATCTGGACACACTGTTGTGAGACATACATGTTTGGTTGTATGCATACATCCAATAGCTTGGATAAAACCGTTTTGTAAAACCAGAGTTGCGGAAGTAAAGTATAAATTATCAAAATAACTTTGAGAACATAATTTGCGGAAGCTTAAGTCAAAATATTTTTCAAAAGAACACAGAGTAATATTTTTCGGAAGCGGTTTAAGTAATACATGACATAACAAAATTGATAAATGTTCTCAAAGCCTAAAGCACTACGTAGATGCATGTGACTCTAGCCTAGCATCCTATCCTTGCGTGTGTGCCTTGGTGAGAGCACATGTTTTTCAGAAGAAGTAAACATCAAATGTTTAAAGTAAGATTTGCTGGATTACATATCATTACAATGCAGTATCGATTGATAGCTAGTCAATACAGTTATATTATATGTGGGTTCCTACCGAAGCCGACAGTTGTGCCTCCCGCCAAGTCCATGACAAGAGAATGGGAAAGTGTATTGGTCAATATTGCACCCATTCTGACCTCTAGTCGGGTTGGCCTCCCAGGCGCAATGGGTGGAGCTTGTCAGGCCCAAATAGTACTATACAAGATTACCACGCTAGGTGCTCCGCGCTACTAACGGACTGAGGTGTGTTTGTGAGGACTTTGAGTTTGTGATGTGTGCCACACATATACATATAGTGATGAAGCATGTCCATACGTAATCAAAATCAGTTGTTGTTCAAAAACAGTTTATCATGCAATGTTTTCTCCCCTATAGGTAGAAAAGATAAAAAGGGTCGTGAACTCACCTGGTAAAGTAGTTCCGGTATGTATGGTTTCGCGTCTTGCGAATTCTAGCACCTGCTAGTATGCACTTATAACCATATAGGTGTGAGTATGTATTTTTGTGGTGTGTTGTATCCCATACAACTCTGAGTCTCGGTGTGCTCAACAGAGTGTTTGTGTGTTGACTTGTGTTGACTCGACGAATCGTTGGCGACACATTTGTTGTGTTTAGTTCACTTATGCATCTTAAATACAAGTAGGACACCCATATGCATCCTAAGACTCTAATCGCGATGCTTTCACATAAGTCATGTTTAGAAAATCGTTAGGTTTCCGTTTTAGGAAACTTTCTATATTTCGAAAGTTTTTATTTTTGTAATATTGTTATGAAATCCCATTTCATAAAATTAACAACTCTTAGTATGGTTATAAAAACACGTTTAAACACTTAAAACATATCGTTTGCATTTAAAGTGCCTTTTATGCCGTTTTGCCCAAATAAACTTTCATAAAATAGTAAGTATCCGTTTCAAAGTCTGTTCAAATATGTTAAAAACCATTATAAACATATTTCAATAATCATAAATCATCAAAACATCTTAAAACATCAAAAGCCCTCTTTTGGTTTACCAAATTTGCCATATATGGTATGTTTTTATATAATCATATTTTTCACAAAATTAGTCACCCAAATGTGTTTCTAAACACTTCAATATGCATTTGACAACTTCTAGACATGTCTAACATGTCTAGATCATCACAAATCTATCACATGCATCATAAAAGTTTCCTTTTATGGAAATTTTACCAAATCGACACAATAACTTATCTAAACTCAAATCCAACATTCCTAAACTCTAAAATCAGTAGATCTATATCAAATAACACATCAAGTCACCAACAAATTCTTGTACACTAGCCACATGGAGTTGCATGTTTTCAAACACACTTGCATGTGTGTTTTTACATCATGCATGTAATATGTAACCATAGATAAGCATAAGAGACTACCTTACGAGCTTTTAAATGGATGGATCTGGTCTAGATAGAAGCTAAAATTGGCTGATGAAGGTCTTCTTGCTTGTGGATGGCTTTCAAAGCTTCTTTCATGTTCCTATGGCCTTCAATCACCAAGAAACGGCTCTATTGGTGTTTCCAAAGGGTTGGAGGTCTAGTTCCAGAAGATTTTTGTCGAGAGAGAGGGTAGAAGGTCGGAGAAAATGAAAAGAACTGGATAGAAAATGAATGGGTTGGTTTTTAAAATGATTTGTCATGTGGGACTCATCGCGTACCGCCAAGGTCGATCAAGCATGGCCTCGGTGTAACGCGATGAATATAATATTCATTTTTCATCCCGAAACACGCCACGTACCGCCAAGGCCCTTGTGCATGGCCTTGGCGTACCGCCGAGAAATCCGGAGCTCCAAACTCCCGCTCACTCTTCGCATACCGCCAGGCATCTCGCCGAGGGTCCTTGGGGTACCACGAAGGATCTGTTTCTTAGTTTTTCGATTCCGATGATCCGATTTCGCTCGTGTTCGATTCCTGAAGTTTATCCTAAACATCTAATACATGTTTAGCATGTATTCACATAATAACACATAAGTTGTTCCATTATTCTTTGATCTCCAACGTTCGTGAGACTCGTGTGTGTGTTTCGATAATTCCTGGAATTATCTTTGATAGTTTGTTTTCGTGTTTTACGAAACGTTTGCGCGCTTGATTAATCCTAATCAACGTGTAATGCACAATTCAATTATTTCCCGAATGATTGTTTTGCGTTAGTAATTGTGTTTGCCACACTTGGTTTCCAAAACCAATGTGTAATGTATGATTCGATAGTTCCTTGAACTATCGTTTCGCAGTCGTTTATGTTTAGCTCATCTCATTAAACATAATTAAATGAAATGAAACAAGTATGAATATGAAATGTAAAGGATGTAGGAGTTGCAATTTACCTGAAATTGCCGTGTGTCACAAAACCTTCAGCAACTGGGACATCACTAGCCTCGGGAATGAAGCTGAGGTTCTGTCCAAAAGAATAAAGGCATACATCAAGAAGAAAAAGACCATTGAGTAGAGAAGAAGAATAAAACATATCTACATCCAAAATCAATGGGGACCAAAGAACACAATAACAAGATGGAGAGATGATGTTTAGTTTGATGAATGGTCAAAGTTCAAAAAAGAGAATAGTGATCATCCTGGGATTTGGAAAGAAGCCACTTCACCCTCCCCTACTATAGTGCCTCAGCTCAAGGATGCTAATCCAAGCACAATGCTTGATCACCTGCTCAATGCACCTATGGGAAGCCTAGGTGTTGGGTCTGCACAATGTCCATCTGCTGTTAACTTCAGACCTTGGGTTGAAATTAAAAAGGAAATTCTTCCTGAACTTTTAATAAACTACGAACCTCATCACCATGCTGTAGTAAAGAAAGTTCTTGATTCAAAAGATCAAGTAAAAAGAAGGGAAATAATTCACTGGCATGCTGGAGCTCCTCTCCCTTTGGGTCCATCTTCTAAGTCCCAACCTCCTCAGATCAAAAATTCCACAACAAGAATAAAAAGATGGTTCTTTGACTCTATCTCCAAGAGCATGATCATTGAGAGATACAATGGTTCAAGATCATTCTTCTCAGATTGGGATGAAATTCTTAATCTACCAAATAATGATTTGAAGGAACTGCAGCATATGAATCTGGATAATGCTGATACAAAATATGAAGTCCTGAACTATGTGCGGACTCTTAGAAATAAAATTGGTCTGGCTCTTAGACAAAAATAAATGGTTTTGGCTTCATCAGTCCAGTGGGAGATTGTTGGAAAATAAGGACTGATGTGGAAAACCACTGAAGCCAGAAAAATGAATAAAACAGTGGATTGACCAACCACGGATACTTCTCTTCAAAAGACACTCCCTTCCGACTGATGACCTGCTTCAGCATCGGAACATTAACAGTGGAAGATTCGCCAAAAAACACTGCCGCTGAACTTCTCTACATCGAAAGACATTAGCTGACCATGATCCCTACGGAAGACAACCATTGCTTCGGAAGACATCAAATGATTCGAAAGAAAATCTCCGATTATGAAATAACTGCTTGTTCAATTAGCTTCTGATGAATACCTTCCGAAAGAATAACCACTGAGCCTCAGCACAACTATCTCAACATCGGAAGACCTGAAGACTCTTGTTTCCGTTGTTGTTGACTTTGTGTTGGTTGTAATATTATGATGATTTAGTGTCTGTAATAGTATCAGCTATTTGTCTTATTATTTCTTGTCTTTTAACTCTGAATGTTGGGTACTTAAGTCCCAACATTTCCTGAGAAATATGAATTACTTCACTCGAAGTGTCTAAAGTCTTTGTTCCTAGTTAAACAGCCACTCCGAGTTTCTCAACAACTATTTTCAACGATCTATGTTTAAAGAACTATTTTCAACGATCTATGTTCAAAGAACTATTTTCAACGATCTATTTCTAAAGAAGTATTATCAATGATCTATGTTCAAAGAACTATTTTTGACGATCTATTTTCAAGGGAATATCTGGGAAATAATCAAAGATAAATGTGCCAACGATCAAAACGAACAAGGACGAACAATAACGATCAAGAACGATCTATAAAATCCTATACTTCATGAATTCCTAGCTAGACTGACTGATTATAGGTCGCACGTTTGATATTATTTAAAGAATCCCCTAACTTCTAAGTAACATTTGATTGCTAAACTAGTCTACTCGAGCTGACCAAGGCCCAATCATTAGGACTTCGTTTCATATTAAATGGTTATCTATTCATTTATTTAAGCATTTTAAGTATTCATTCAAAAAAATTTGCCATGGTTTTGTGTGTGTGTGTGTGTGACGGAACTTACAGAACAAATGGAAACTTGGGTGACGGAACAAATGGCAAAATTGTGACGGAACTTACGAAACAAGTGTATTGTTTAGGGTGAAACACTTAATTATAATCAACAAAAATATGTTATGTGGTTCGGTATGTGGTGGGCTGGCGGTCTACTTGACCATACGTATGACCTATATAGAAGCATACTTGACTAGATAACATAAATGGTTGGTGAGGTTAAGGTTGTCATCTGGTCAGGTTGGTCAAATTTCATTTCCAATAACAAAATTATATGAACTCACCAACCATGTGTAGACTTTTGTTTTCTTGCATGACTTCTCAGGTGACGAACATGTTAAATAAGAAGTTTGTGTTTTGACTAGGATGCCTAGATAGAGGACCTAGTATTTTTGGACGTGCATATTTTGAACATCATTATACACATTATTATGTATATCTTGTGTAGATACAAGATAGAAAATTTATGATGTTGATAGTAAATTTACATTGTTAAATTATGAACGATATTGATATAATTTAACTTTGTAATTCTATTTCATTTTGTGCTTTCTCAATAAATATAATATGAAATGTAAACAATCTGATCATTCCGATTATCACTCGATACCGCGCCACGAGACCTTTCTGCCCGACGAGAAAGTCGATCTAGCCCGCCGACTCGGGGTGTGACACAATTTAGTTTTAATAAGGTATTATAACAAATTAGGTCAAAATTGATATAGAATTTCAATTATCGCGAATGTATAAAATAGGGATTTTATATAAAATCCACAACTATCCTCATTTAAATTATTTGTCCATAACGTTTTACGAAAACATAAAAGTGATTAATTAAAGTAATCAATAACCCATAAGTCAAAATGTTTTATTATGTATAGAACCATAGATTTAGTGCTTACCCTGCAATAGGTTTCTATTTGAGAATAGGAAAAATTTGTTTGACTGTCACACCCCGAGCTGGCGGGCTTGATCGACTTTTTTTTTTTTGGACAGAAAGATCTCGGGGCACGATAACATGTGATAATCAAAATGATCAGATTGTTTACAATGCACATGATCTATAATGAGAAATGCTAATATGACATTGATATAGAATTACAAAGTTAAATTACACAAGTCATGTTCATAATTTAACTAAGTAAATGTACAAAAAATAATCATAAAGTTTCTATCTGGTATCTTCACAAGATTTACAAAAGATGATTCACAAATATGTCATTCAAAAGATATGCGTACAAAAGTAGGTAGGTCCGCTATAAACTCCACTAGCTAAATGCATCCTGAATCTGGTGACTAAATATGCTTGTCACTTGAGAAAACATGCATTTAAAACAATTCAACACAAGGTTGGTGAGTTCATAAGTTTAGTAATTGAAAATGATTGTAGTTTTCATTCACAAGTCATAGTGTCACACACAAGTCTTATTGAATTTGTCTTATCTTGTCTCACATCAATGTCCTCTCCATAGTTACACCTAAAATAATATGGCATCCAATCAAGTATGCTTATAAATAGGGCATACATAGGGTCAAGCTTACCGCCAGCCCAGTCGCCAGCCCACCGCATACTTAGCTGAACTCAACACCACCTGTATTGAGACTATGGATGCTCATGTCTTCACACATTATGTTCTCATTTGATATCCAACCTGATGATCCCATATGATGTGTTCTCATCCCACAGTGATATATGTGTAGAATAAAAGATTTTGAAGGGTATATATTACCAGGACATAATTTATGGTAACCCTTGATGTTTTAAAGATATAGATTTTATATATCTTATCCTTTTATTGTTCCCTCAATTTTAAAGTTTATTGTAATTCACTTATAATACTAGGAGGGACAGTCAACCCATTTATAGTGTTCACAATCTTGAATGTATAGAGCATAAATGGGGCCCATTGTGGTTCTCATGTAATCAGACCACAATGCCTCATATTTATCTCTATACATTTGTAGTCTAAGAAGAATCAGTGACTTCATAACAAATCTGCCACCCGTAATATGACATGAGTGAAAATCAATTCCTCAGTCTACCGATTAACGGAAACGAAGGGTACTATTACAATCGAGATCTGAAGATTAGTATCACCCATGTGGACGTTTACCTAACCTGACCGATGTCGCCCTGTTACCAATCATACGACACCGGCCAATGATAAGAAATATGAATAACGTACCGACCTCACTCGTCGGCAGTTTGGCCTCTACTAAATTAATGGCAAACAATATAAAGAGGGACTTATGACTGGACATGAATAATTAGACACACGAATACCGTGATATAATGCAATCAGGATTAATAGTTATCAGATTAATGTTATGTGTTCTCCCATTATAATAGTCTCAGTGTCATCTGTTCTCATTGATGTGTGTTCAATGTCTTTAACATAGTGTTATAAGAACTTGTCATGATACACTATGTTAGCATGAAGGGAGAATGAGATCATGAAATTATGCTATCATGATGTCATTCTTGTTACCACTTGTAATTGTCTTAATGTCATCTGAATGTCATCTCAATGTTGTAAACATAGCGTTGTAAGAACTAGTCTTACTACACTTTTCAATACAATTTGATGATATCATGAAGTTATGTAGTCATGATGTCATCCTTGATATGTCATAATAGTATTCATAGTTGTAAATGCACACACACAAGCATAGATATAGTGATGTGTGCAAAGTAGTTTAATTAAAAATAACAAAAATTACAACTAAACTAACACTAAGTAATACTCTAGACTCTCTAAACTAAACTACTAACATGCAAGTGAACCTATCAAAACTAGTAAAGAAAAGTAAGTCCGGATATCAAACCCACAGACTCCTATAGAAAATGTAAATTACACTCAAAGACTTATCTATACAAATTTACTTGATTAAAAGAATTGTTTTAAAAGGGGGGTTTTACTAATTAATTAAAATAAATTGATGACTTAAAAACCGGATTAAGATTAAGTAACGGAAACGAAGCAAGAAGACCCAAATGATGAAATGACTACCTAGGGTTAATCTATACATGCTCAATGCGGTTTAGATTGATTCTGGAACCATTGTGAAACCAGGATCATCAATTATTAACTAGTAAACACCCTAAAGTATCTTGAACCCTTTTCAAAGATTTCAACTAAGATGTCTACAAGTTGCTAAATTACTGGTTTAAGTGAGTTACTTTCACAAGCTACCCAACCCTTGAATGACATATCCTTAAGACCATCTTCCTCACGGAACCGAGAGTCTCAATGCAAAAACACATGCACTCGATAATTAAGAATCTCAACTTGGACTTAGTAGGCAAGGGAATGTCCAATTAAACTAGTCTAAGCCTTTTCACAAAGACTTTAACTAGCTACTAAACACCCAAGACAAACTAACAAACTCTCACCTCACGGCTTTTGAATTTGGTTAAAAATTTAGATTGTTTATGATCTAATTAACATTCCTATGAACCACTACGTCTAGTAATTCATTTACAAATCAAAAACACAAAGTAATTGATCTAACATGCACCTATTATATGAAAGACATTCATGAAAGCACATGAGGAATCAGTAAATCAAACCAATAAGCAATTCAAACATTCATACACATCAAAGAATAAAAACCTAATCGTTATGTCATTTCAAAATCGCAAACTTGTTCCACAGTCAATCGTTTCAAACATTAAACATGCGTAATTGTAAAAACCCTAGGTAGTCCTTAAGGTCTAGCGAGTAACCATACTGAACAAACAGTAGAAACTAATGTATAACCCAAAGCAAAACATCATTCGAATGGAAAAACAATAAAAGAACAAGAACCGAAGGTATTACACCCTTTGAATCGCAATCCTTGGGCTTCCCGATAACGAATCTTGACATTAATCGCTTGTTCCACCCTCTTGGTTTCCTCCAAAGTCTTCTAGAAACGTTAGTGACCCCAATTTTTAAGCCTTCAGACGTTTTTATCAATCAAACTCGATTTCCTGAAAATTACGCCATGTCGCGTAGCGCGACAGTAATCTCCAAACTCTTCGCGTAGCACGAGGGGTATCACAAACCCAAAAAATAGTCAGGTCAACCCACATGTTGTACTTGTCACAATGATTAGTTAGGGGTATTTTCGTCTTTCCCACCTGTCGCGCAAGTGGCCGTCGCGTAGCGCGACAGATGCCAAAATCCAGTTTTTTTTCTTTTCTTGTGTCCGGGTCCATCCTCGTCCAACCGGGAGCTCGTTTCTCAGTGATTTTGTGCTAAATACACATGTTTATGACCTGCAAACATCAAATTACAGAATTGTGAAGCCCTAGCTAAAATCGACTACAAATCTGACCAAAACTGTACAGAAACTTGACAAAAACAAATGGATAAACATTTGAGTTTAACAACACATCACATCCCCACACTTATCTCTTTTTCGTCCTTGAAAAAATTTATGCAAAAATCTGGGATCATAGACAGGTAAAATTGTTTCTCCACTATTAGGCTTGTTAAATCAAAATTAAATGCTTTGGAAAAGATTGCAAGTATTGTTATCCTTTTTAAACCCAATACTGATTATCTAAATCCCTTAATCATGGTTCTTTTATGTTAATGTTCTACATTTCATCTCATAAGACCCACACTTAGGAAATTTGAAACCAAATCAATCCTGAATTCAAGCTTTCAAGTATCCCTCACATATAAACAAAACAAGAAATTTCTAAAATCTGATTTTTACAATGGAAGCAGATGAAAGCGTGAGCATTTTTTTCCTGAACTTAGCTTTGTGCTTTTTCAACCAGGCCGCAACCCGGCGTGTGACACATAAGTTTCAGTCCAACTCCTGTTTTTATTTTTATAGCTCAACTTATTTGGTGAAATGGGGGCACAATAAGACTCAGATTTATTCTCATAAAAACAGTACTTATGTGCCAAACAAAAAAAATCAGATTTTAAAAACTCTCAATTGTTATTATGCAAAGGCTCCTTTAATGACTAGAAAACAGTTTCGTTAGTGCTAAATTCCCAAGATGTTTCCCACGAAATTCATGCATTTAAATGAAGTTATACCAATCCTAAGGGACAAACAAAACCAGTTGAGCCTACCCACACATCCTACAACCAAAGTATAAACCCCAATCCAACGAGTTAATCATGAATGAAACCATCAAACCTAACTTTCTATCATTTCCCAATCACACTTTTGCAACAGTCTTAACAAAGACAAGAAAGTTCTAAGTTCAAATTAAAAAAAAAATTGACTCAAACTAACTACTAAAATTCAGAAAAATACCAAAACACGGATCAAACAACCATCAATGCATCCAAAGCACAATAATACCAATATCCAAGAACATGTTCAACCACAAACCAAGGTAAGTGGATCGGGTATGGGTTCCCTAAGAGGGTACTGTCATGGAGGCATATCTCTCCTAAAAATGGGCCTTTGATGATGAGTAGGCACTGACCCCATAACAACATCAGCACCTACTGTCCCATGTGTGGGCATAATCTGAGGTCCTACTACAAACCTTGCCCACCTAGGTGGGTCATCTCTCTCACAAATATATGCTCTCCGCATGTCCCTCAGATCAATCGTGGTGGTCAATGGCCATAGAATCATCAAGTTGAGCCTATACCTGTCAAACACTCCTAAAAACTCAACAATACGGTAGATTTAAGAGCCCATGTCCAACCTCGCTCTGCCTCCACCTCTCCTACCTCTGGCCAAAGACTGAGCCATCACACAGGCCACATTGGCCTCTCTACGTGTCACCATACAATACAAACAAAACAGGTCAATCCAATTCACCATCTCCTCACCAGAATATCTCCCAACAACTATGCAAGCTAGGACTCTATGGATATATCTCAAAACAGGGTCTCGGATCTCAGATTCCACCATGCTAGTGGAAAATGGTGAGTCAGCAATAGTCCCCCAGAACTCTCTCAAATCAACCTCAGACTGACAAAAATCCCAATTCTTCTTAGTAGCGCCTCTAAGGGATGATGTAAACATGGGAGATAACGCCTCATCCTTAGTATTAAAGCCAGTCGCAACAGCAAACTGGGGGATAGACATCTCATAAACTCGTCTACTTAAGGAGAAAGACACTACATCCACCGAGTCGAACTCAGAATCGTCATACATGAAGGTGGAATGGAACTCTAGTGTCAATTCCTTATACTAAGGCCAGTCACAAGCTAACACCCTAACCCACTTTGTTCCTAAAAGCCTTTCCAGTCTCTCTCTGGCCTAACTAATCAATCAAATCCCAACTTATGTTTCTATGGTGGAGGAGTTCTAAAGATATGAACATGTCGATCCTGTCACTCTCAAAAGTACCTAGCTCAAAGAGAAGCAATGTGTGATCCCTCAATCTCCTTGTCTTGGTGGTGGGCACTCTCTCAGCCTCCTGATACCGGATGGTCCTCTCATCCCGTTGTATCTGAACCGGGGAATCCGGTTCTCCCTTGGGCCTTTGAACAGGTCCCCGTCTTTTGTTTTCCTTCAGCTCTTGAGGATTCTGCTCCAGACATTCCTTCAACACGACTTAGAACACTTGGCACAGATGAAAAGTGAAGAAATTTCCTCTTCATTGTTGGTGACCCGTCTATAGTGGATGGGTGATGAAGAAGATGAAATGGGTGAAAGAAATGGTTGGAAATGGTGTTGGGGATGATGGGTTGTGGTATTGGGTGGTGATTTTGGTGGCTAAATGGTGGTAGATTGCAAGGTTGGTGGTTGAGAAAGGAGTGGTAATGGAGGAGAAGAGGTAAAATGGGAGTAAAATCCGAAATCTAGGGCTTGAAAACATTTTAACTCGTCTGTACATCTGTCCCGTAACGCGACGTCATGTGAAGAAACCCTCGCGCTACGCGAGGGAATGTTGACCCGCGATGTTGACCAGATCTGTGGCGTAGGGCGACGGATGCAGGTGTATATGTCGCACGACACGACAATGCCAATTTTCCATAGAGTTTCCGGATTTTCCATGTCTTAGCTAAATTTTCAACCCTTAAGATTCACTAAACCAACCATAAACATTCTAAGGTAAAGAAAACATACCTGGTAGCTCCAATCCACTTTTCTTGAATCAAAATGATTAAAAAACCTGCAAAAGACACTAACACACACACAAAATAAAACAAAAAAAAAAAGATAATTACGAAAAAACACACCAAAAACACTAGTAAACTACCATGTACGCACTATACACTTGGGTTTTTCATCCAAAGAACCCTTCAACACCTCTCATTCAGGTTTCTCAAGGAGGATCTCTTCCTCCTCATCGTTCAACCTCCCAAGTATTACCATCCACTTCATTTTGCAATTCGACTGTGCCATAAGGAAAAACTTCTTCAACGATATATGGACCCGTCCATTTGGACTTGAGCTTCCCTCCAAACAACTTCAATCGGGAATTGTAGAGCAAAACCCGATCTCCTTTCTTGAATTCCTTCAAACCCTTCAACCTTCGATCATGTAATGTCTAGGTCTTTTCTTTGATGCTCAATGAACGTGCATAGACCTCATCACGAAGGGCCTCCAACGCATGGATTTGAATGTACCGTTTCTTCCCCGCCTCGGTAAGATCAGGATTTACTTTTTTGAGAGCCCAAAGAGCTCTATGTTCCAATTCAACGGGAAGATGGCATGCTTTGCCATAGACGACCATGTATGGTGCGGTTCCTAAAGGTGTTTTGTAGGCCGTTCTAAACACCCACAATGCATCATCTAACGTGTCGGACCAATCCTTCTGACTCTTCTCAACGGTCTTTTGAAGAATCCTTTTAACTCCTCGGTTTGCGTTCTCCACTTGACCGCTTGTTTGAGAATGGTATGCGATCATCAAACAATGAGTGACACCGTAGCTTTGTAGGGCCTTTTCTAACATGGTGTTACAAAAGTATGTGCCACGGTTACATATAAGAGCTCTTAGAGTTCCAAAATGACTAAACAACTTCTTCAAGAATTTGAGAACAACTCGGGCATCATTTGTAGGCAAGGCTTGTGCCTCAAGCCACTTTGAAACGTAATCTATAGCCACGAATATATACCTATTCCCTTTGGACATAGAGAAAAGTCCAACAAAATTGATGCCCCACACATCAAAGACTTCCAACACTTGAATGGGGTTTTAAGGCATCTCATTCTTCGATGTGATGTTACCGGTGCGTTGGCAAGGATCACACTTCTTGATAAACTCAAGTGCATCCTTCACCACTGAAGGCCAATAGAAGCCACAATCGAAAACTTTTTGGGCAGTGGAATGATGGCCATGATGTCCATCCGTCAAGCCTTCGTGGCAATGCTTAAGAATTTTCTAGCCTTTCTTCCTACTCACGCACCTCCTAAGAATCCTATCTCCTCCCACATGATAAAGATACGGGTCATCCCAAACATACCTACCCGCATCCCTAAAGAACTTCTTCTTCTTTTGAGTGGTCATTCCCTCAATCACCACTCCATGAGCAAGGAAATTTGCCAAGTCGGTGAACCATGGCAAACCTTGCTTCTCCGCCTCTACAAAATCGATCACCTCGTGAGGGAACTTATCTCCTATCTCCTCCTCACGAATCTCTCTCCTCTCTGTGTCCTTCAACCGGGAGAGATGATCGGACGCCACATTCTTCGCCTCTTCTTATCTTTGATCTCAATGTCAAATTCAGACAACAAAAGAATTCACCTAATGAGACGAGGTTTCACATCTTTCTTTGCAAAAAGAAATCTCAATGCCGAATGATCGGTGGAAACGGTGGTCTTTGAAAGAACAAGGTATGACCGGGATTAGTCAAAAGCAAACACTACCGCTAGAAGCTCCTTCTCGGTGTTAGTGTAATTCTCTTGAGCATCATTGAAAGTCTTACTAGCATAGTATATGGGGTGAAAATGTTTGTCTCTCCTTTGCCCCAAAACCGCCCCAACGGCTTGATCACTAGCATTACACATGAGCTCGAAGGGTAAGCTGCAATCGGGGGCAACTGAAATGGGTGCACTTACAAGCTTCTCTTTGAAGAACTTGAATGCCTTCATGCATTCCTCATCAAACACAAATGGGGTATCCTTCTCTAAAAGACGGGTCATAGGCCTAGTGATTTTCGAAAAATCTTTGATAAACTGCCTATAGAAACTCGCGTGCCCAAGGAAACTTTTAATGGACTTCACACTAGAAGGTGGTGGGAGTTTACTTATGCTCTCTATCTTAGCTTGATCCACCTCAATACCCTCTCTAGAGATCTTGTGGCCTAACACTCTCCCTCTGTCACCATGAAGTGACACTTCTCCCAATTTAGCATCAACTTCGCCTCCACACATCTCTTTAACATCCTCCCTAAAATCGCCAAGCATTGTTCAAACGAGCTGCCATAAACCGAAAAATCATCCATGAAAACCTCCATGGACGACTCAATCATATCCTGAAAAATGGATACCATGCACCTTTGAAATGTACCAGTAGCGTTGCATAGCCCGTATGCCATGCGACGGTAAGCATAAGTGCCATAGGGGCATGTGAAAATGGTCTTTTCCTGATCCTCCGGTGCAATGGGTATCTGGAAATACCCTGAAAAACCATCTAGAAAGCAGTAGAACTGCTGGCTTGTTAACCACTCCAACATCTAGTCAATGAATGGAAGTGGAAAGTTATCCTTTCGGGTGGCATCGTTATGTTTCCTATAATCGATGCAAACTCGCCACCCCGTGACCGTGCGAGAAGGAATGAGCTCGTTTTTCTCTTTCATGATGACCGTCATACCGCCGTTCTTAGGGACAACTTGAGTCGGGCTCACCAAGGATGAATCCGATATAGGATAGATCAAGCCCGCATCCATCAACTTCAACAACTCCTTCTTCACAACCTCTTGCATGCTCGGATTTAAACTCCTCTGACGTTGGACTACCGGCTTATACTCGTCTTCAATGAATATCCTATGTGTGCAATAAGCAGGATTAATGCCTTGGATATCGGAGAGTCTCCAAGCAATAGCACTCTTATACACCCTCAACACACATAACAACCTATTCTTCTCCTCCTTACCCAACCTGGATGAGATCCCTGCAGGTAGAGTGGAATCCTCTCCTAGAAAAGCATACTCTAAGTGGGAGGGAAAACTTAAGCTCAAGGGTGGGTGGTGACTCTATAGAGGGTTTCTTACTCTTCTCCCTCAACTCATCAATCTCTAGCACCTCAGAAATCACCAACACACTCTCATCCAACATCTCTAACTCCTTCTCTCTCCTCTCAACTACCAAATCAGCCCCGCACACGTACTCAAGACACTTATCTACGTGTGACATGAAAGAATTTGTTAAGTAAGCTGAATGATATGGGTCACTAAAGTCATCTTCATCACCGGGATGTGTCAGAGACTTCACAACCTCGAATGTGACAGTCTCATCACCCACTCTAAGAGTGAGTTTCCCATCAAACACATTAATGATGGACTTAGCGGTACGCAAGAAAGGACGGCCTAGAATGATAGGAACACTCTCATCGGCCTCCATGTCAAGAATCACAAAATCCATGGGGAACACAAATTTCCCTACCTTCACGAACAAGTTCTCAACAATACCCCGTGGACACTTGACCGTCCGGTCTGCAAGGGAAATTGTCATGCGCATAGGCATAAGGTCACCAAGTGCTAGTTTCTCATATGAGGAATAAGGCATCAAATTGATGCTAGCACCCGAATCAGCCAATGCGTGCCTCTGAGTGTCACTACCAAACAGACATGGGATTGTAAAGATCCCCGGGTCTGTCAACTTCTCCGATAGCTTGTTTAGAATCACCGCAGAACACCCCCCACTGAACGCCCCCGGCTCAATGGAAGATTAGAAGGTTCCCCTAACCGATCCTTGCACTTCAACAAATCCTTTAATAATTTGGCATAATTGGGCATATGCTGAAGAGCCTCAACGAAAGGAAGATTGATCATCAATAGTTTGAACATATCAAGGAAATGACCATACTCCTTAGCATGCTTTTGGTGAGCTAAGTGAGCAGGTTATGGAAGTCGTGAATGATCAATCTTAGGACTTGACCTAACCTCAACCAGTTTCCTCTCAACTGGAACCACTACAGGAGACTCACTACTCGGTGTTGTACTTGCTGGGACTGGCCTCATGTGCACCCCTCCAGGAGTCTCCAACTCAATCTCCTAATCCTCCGGTTCTTCCTCAACTACCTCAACCGGTGGATCTACTCTCTCACCCCCTCTACCACTCATAGTGGTCACTGCTTTTACATGAGCATTTGGATTAGGCTGTGTGCTGCCTGAAAACTGGCCTTGGGGCCTCTCATCCAAACGCTTAGCAATATCACCAACTGACCTCTGAAGATCAAGAAAAGCATATTGTTGATTTTTCAAAAGGATGTCATGCTCAGCAAGGGTTTTCTGAGTATTAGCATCCTTAGCAACCAACTAGGTCAATAACTCCTCAATCTTACTCATGCTACCCCTACCACCACCACCACCACTACTCGCCCCCGGTGTATGACTTGGATTACTAACCGAAGAATGACCCTGCCCCTGGTTATGAGCTTACCCATATTGGAAACCAGGGGGATGACCGGAAGAACGCCAATTGAAATTCGGGTGGTTTCTCCAATTTTGATTGTTAGATTTATTAAAAGGGTTAGGGTTACCTCTACCTTGACCCCCCAAATACTCAACCTGCTCTTGGTTGACCACCAAACACTTTGATGTGGCATGGCCTCCCCTACATATCTCACACCTATCAACCTTCATCTTCAACTCCTTCATATCCCTTCACAAGGCCTCGAGAGCAGCTGCCACACTAGTATCCATATTAACATGGTTAACTCCACTCGTGGAAGAGGAAGAACTAGAAATAGGATTGGAATTCCTATTAGTAGACCGCTGCTCATACTCAGCCTGAGCAAAACTCTCAAACATGTCGTTGCACTCAGCAACATCCATCTTTCGCATAAGATGACCACCCGTAGATGTGTCGAAACGAGCCCGGGTCTCATAAGTGAGACCATCGTAGAATTTCTATACTAGTGCCCAATCAGAAAGACCATGCTGGAAGCATCTGCTAAGCAAATTTTGGAATCTCTCCCAAGCAATGTAATATGGCTCATCGGGTGCCATACGAAAGGAATGGAACTCATCACGAAGGCGGGTTGCCTTGGCAGGTGGAAAGTATTTCTTAATGAAAGCATCCCTAAGACTGCCCCAAGTAGTGAAAGATCCAGGTGCATGCGAGTCAAGCCAAGTGGCGGCCCTACGTGCAAGAGAAAAGGGAAATAGCTGCAAAAAGATGGCATCTTCAGTGGCACCTTGAAGATTAAAGGTACCACGGATGCGAGTGAGGCGAGCTATATGTGCTGGAGCATCCTCATCATCACGGCCATTAAACTTAGAATTGTTAATGGCTACCATGATGTACGAGGGAATCTGCCACGAATTTTCATTCGTAATGTTTGGCACAGTAATGGGATTGTTAAGTCCCGTGAAGCCCTCGGTGGACTGCTGATGAACGGTACGACGGTTTGCCATTGGTGGAACAAAAAGACAACGTGGACTAGAATGAGTGGAAGAACTAGAAGAGGAAGATGGTGTGCACTCAGAAAAATCAGCAGAAATGGGAGTAGAAGCACTTACCTCGCTCGTAGAACTTTCAGAAAAGTCCCGCGAATCGCCCTTTAAAGGCAATGAAAGCTTAGGTGGCGGTCCGTGTGACCGTAAGTATGGCATACACTACCAAACCTGCAAAGAAATAAAAATAAATCAAAAAGAAATAAAAATAATAAATTAAATTAAAAACAAACTAGAACACAAATATGCATAGATAAGCACAAGAACTAATAAGCACAACGACTAAAAACTCCCCGGTAACGGCGCCAAAAACTTGATGTGTGCAAAGTAGTTTAATTAAAAATAACAAAAAGTACAACTAACCTAACACTAAGTAATACTCTAGACTCTCTGAACTAAACTACTAACAGGCATGTGAACCTATCAAAAATAGTAAAGAAAAGTAAGTCCGGATATCGAACCCATAGACTCCTATAGAAAATGCAAATTAGACTCAATAACTTATCTATACAAATTTACTTGATTAAAAGAATAGTTTTAAAAGGGGAGTTTTACTAATTAATTAAAATAAATTGATGACTTAAAAACCGGATTAAGACTAAGTAACGGAAACGAAGCAAGAAGAGACAAATAATGAAATGACTACCTAGGGTTTACTCTATAAATGTTCAATGCTGTTTAGATTGATTCTGTAACCATTGTGAAACCGGGATCTTCAATTATTAACTAGTAAACACCCTAAAGTATCTTCAACCCTTTTCAAAGATATCAACTAAGAAGTCTACAAGTTGCTAAATTACCGGTTTAAGTGAGTTACTTTCACAAGTTACCCAACCGTTGAATGACATATCCTAAAGACCATCTACCTCACGGAACCGAAAGTCTCAATGCATAAACACATGCACGGGATAATTTAGAATCTCAACATGGACTTGTTAGGCAAGGGAATGTCCAATTAAACTAGTCTTAGCTCACAAAGACTTTAACTAGCTACTAAACACCCAAGACAAACTAACAAACTCTCACCTCATGGCTTTTGAATTTGGTTAAACATTTAGATTGTTTATGACCTAATTAACATTCCTATGAACCACTACGTTTAGTAATTCATTTACAAATCAAAAACAGAAAGTAATTGATCTAAAATGCACCTATTATATGAAAGACATTCATGAAAGCACAGGAGGAATCGATAAATCAAACCAATAAGAAATTCAAACATTCATACACATCCAAGAATAAAAACTTAATTGTTATTTCATTTCAAATTTCAAATTTGTTCCACAATCAATCGTTTCAAACATTAAACATGCATAATTGTAAAAACCCTTGGTAGTTCTAACGGTCTAACCAATAACCATACTGAACAAATAGTAGAAACTAATGTATAAATGAAAGCAAAACATCATTCGAATGGAAAAACAATAAAAGAACAAGAACCGATCGTATTACACCCTTTGAATCGCAATCATTGGTCTTCCCGATAACCAATATTGACCTTAATCGCTTGTTCCAGCCTCTTGGTCACCTCCAAATTCATCTAGAAACCGTGAGTGACCCTAATTTTTAAGCCTCAAGCCGTTTTTATCAATCAAACTCAATTTCCTGAAAATTACACCATGTTGCGTAGCGTGACAGTAATCTCCAAACCCTTCGCGTAGCGCGAGGGGTATCACAACCCACAATTATTAGTTAGGGGTATTTTTGTCTTTCCCACCTGTCTAGTAGCACGACAGGGTTTCAAGTGGGCGTCGCGTAGCGCGACAGAAGCGAAAATTCAGTTTTCTTCTTTTGTTTTTTCAGGGTCCGTCCTCGTCCAACCGGGAGCTCGTTTCTTTGTGATTTTGTGCTAAATACACATGTTTATGACATGCAAACATCGAATTATAGAATTGTGAAGCACCAGCTAAAATCGACTCCAAAACTGACCAAAACTATACAGAAACTTGACAAAAACAAATGGATAAACATATGTGTTTTACAAAACATCACAATATGATAATAAAGAAGAAACCTTTATTATTTGAAATACATGATAATTGAAATAATGTACTAAAGCTTTTAAATAAAAAAAGTTAGCATGTTTCTCAGGCCCGCATTTGAGTTTAAGAAATTAGAAAAGGGGCATATGAACTCACCTTGGTACTGAAGTGGTTGACTAAGAATCAAGTAATGCACGCACTCACTGTTGTTGTAACAGATTGATTTCAAAGACCTGTGTTTAATTCCATGTGCTTTACAACTTATAAGTCTAAGTTATTGTCTCATATGTTAACCCTAAAGTTGGTTAACTTGTATAATCCTTTGTCTTTTGATTAACCTTACTTGACCTCATAATATAAGATATTAATACTTAACTATTTTAGGTTAATCTTAATGCGTCATACTATTCTTTGTTTAGATGTTTGAACTTATCATTAAACTTTAACATATTATAATTGTTTAGAAATCATGAATTATTTTCTAAGTAACAACTTAAGTTTTTAGGTTAAAGCATAGATATTACCTTTTTATTAAACTAGACTTGTTGTTAATAATCTAAGTATGTTAGTATAAGTAATTTTGTTACTAGAACATACTCATTTGACATATTAGAAAAGATTTTAAAAGATGTTACATTCACTTTGTTTTTAAACTTTGATTAACATTTTTGAGAAACCCTAATTTCTTTTGAACAAAATGTGGCTTGGTTATCATTCCTCGACATTGTTTATATCATATTTTGTTTGTAATTCACTTAGATTTGGACTTGTAAATGTGTTGAACATGTTCTAAGTAGTATCGACGGTCATCAAGCCTAGTATCGACGGCCACCTCAAACCAAATAACACTTAGATCCATTCGAAGAGTTCCATTGATACTATGTCATTCCCATCGTTCATTTGACTTCAGTTGCTATTCAATTTGTCTAATTCTTGTTTTAAATTGCTTGTATGATCTTGAGTAATAGTATCAATCTGTTGAACTCAGCTAATGTCGACACAATCATAAGCAGCCTCCTCGGTCGATACTAGTAGTATCGGGGCTGCTTAATATCGATGGCTCCTTGTCGATACTAACTAGTATCGGTGGTTCTCAGACCCTACACCCTTGGCCTTGTCGACATTAGCAATATTATAGATGGGTAGGTCCAGATGATCATCGAGCTTAACAATATTGACGGTGGAGTTGGTTGGGAAATTTTGAACATCATCGATGCTAATGGATGTTGTGTTCATCCATTGATATTTCCACTCTCATCATTCGATACTATCTCCAAGCAATCCAGATCTTCATGTTGATGTTATGCAAACATGGGGAACTTAATTTCATGAATATTTAACATGATTTGAGGGCAAAAATATGGGTTTTATGTTCGGGTATCCGGTTTCGAGCAAAACCCAGAAAAAACGATATAAATCCATCATTTTACCTTAATTTCTGTTGATTTCAAAGCCGATCCTTTGTACTTTCGTGTTGTGGATGTCAAGAGCTTCGATTTGATGCCACATTCGTCCAATTTGGTGAAGAAATCAGGATTGTAGGTCAAATTTTTTGATGAAAAGTTAGAGAGAGAGAGAGAGTAAAAACAGATTGAAGAGAGAGAGAGAGAGAGAGGTGGTTGAGATATTAAATAAGGAAATTAATTGCTTTTCTGGGTTTTTATACGTCGTGGGGTTTTGGGTTCGTTCGGTTGTTCGGTTTTACGTTTACGAAACGTAACGCGTATTTTACGTAATTTAAAGAAACAAGTTTTCTTTTTACTTTTTTAAGGTTGTAATTCCTAATAAATCTTTTAGATTTAGTTTTCTTACTTTAATTTTTTGAAATCGTTTATTTTATTTGTTTCGTCAGATCGTATCACATTCGCGCGTATTCGTTCGAATCGTCACCTGAGCGAACATGATGATGGCTTTACTTTCAGATTTTGTTTTCTACTTTTCAGATATCATTCAGAACGTTAAACCCACAGATATGTTTGTACGAATCGTTACTCACGCAAACACACTATCCAGGTTCGCCACAGGTGTAGCAGGACCTATTATCAGCAGCAGCCATCACTGCTGCATTGTTGTTCCTATTCTGAAGCCCTGGGTTCCTGCATATATTTGCCTAGTGACCAAACCTTCCACAACTAGTGCATTACCAGCACTAGGTAGCTGGTTGGTGGTGATACTGACACTTATTGCATTGAGGAGCCGTTCCAGTATACGGCCTCTTGATCAGAAGTGCTGGTGGTTGTGTTGCTTATTGAGCAAGGAGTGGTTGTAGCATAGTTCTTAACCACTTTTCGTTTCTTAGCCGGGTGTCTGTCCTGCTTCTTTGATGTTCCACCTTTGGCTATTTCAACCTCCTTCTTCAGTGCCCCTATGACAACCATCTCGAGGGTAGTTGGGTGGGCAGCAATCACATACACTTGGATACAAGCCAGTATTCCGCCGACATACCGCTCAATCCTTATATCTACTCTTGGCACAATGTCAGGTGCCAATGTTGCTAGCTTGTGAAATTTGCTAGCATAGGCCAGATGGCTAGCTCCCACCATGACATGGTTGAATAGTTAAGTCTCAACCTTCTTTATCTCATTCATTGGGAAAAACTCGCCCCTCAACAGAATCTTGAATTCTTCCCAAGGCATAGATGATGCCTCATCTCTTCCCGGGTTCTTGACATGTGCATTCCACCAGGTCAGTGCTCGTTTGTTGAACGAGCCGTCAACATATCTCACCTTATGCTGGTCAGGGCAGCCACTGATGTCGAGGTTGCCTCCATCTTCTCGATCCATTTGATCAAGCCGACAACACCCTCTTTCCCACTAAAGCTGGGTGATTTGCATCCTACAGAAATTTTGTAGGAATAGTCTTGTTGATTCGTTGTGTTCCATTTCCCTCACGAGATGAGTGTCCGATGTTGTTGCTACTGTTAATGTTAATCTTGTTCACCATGTCGGGAATCACTTCCCTCAGTTGACTGGTCAGCAAGGTGGCCAATGCAATGGTAGTGGGATCCAACTCTTGAATTGGTGGTGGCTGATGAGGTGGAGTAAGTGATGGAGGAGGAGGAGGTGGTGAGTGTGGTCGCGACGGTGGTGGTGAGTGTGGCCACGACTGTTGTGGTGGTGGCAAAATAGGTGGAGGTCTCCTTTGCAGCATTCTGATCACAACCAAAAGAACATCGGTTAGTGCAATGATCTAATGCAGAAGACATATGCAAATAAAATCCTAAGTCTTATGTTCTCTACATGACAGGTTCCTAGGTTATAGTCTAGGCCAAACCATTTAACTAATATGACTTATATATTTCTATAACCATGGATCTAATACCAATATGTCACACCTCGAGACGGCGGGCTTGATCGACTCTCCCGTAGGGCGGAAAGATCTCGGGGCGCGATATCGTGTGATAATCGAAATGATCAGATTGTTTACAATGCACATGATATTTAATGAGAAATCCTAGTATGACATTGATATAGAATTACAATGTTAAATTACACAAGTAGTTTTCGTAATTGAACTAAGTAAATCTAGCCAAAAGAATAATAAAGTTTCTATCTTGTATCTGCACAAGATTTACAAAAGATGATTCCCAAATATGTCATTCAAAAGCTATGCATACAAAGTAGCTAGATCCACTATAAAGTCCACTAGCTAAATGCATCTTAAATCTGGTGACTAAACCAGCTCGTCACCTAAGAAAACATGCATTTAAAACAAGTCAACACTAGATTGGTGAGTTCATAAGTTTAGTAATTGAAAATGATTGTATTTTTCATTCACAAGTCATAGTGTCACAAATAAGTCATATTGAATTTGTCTTATCTTGTCTCACAACAATGTCCGCTCCATAGTTACACCTAAAATAGTATGTCATCCAATCACGTATGCTTATATGTAGGGCATACACAGGTTCAAGCTTACCGCCAGCCCACCACACACTTAACTAAACTCAACATCACCTGTAAAACTGTGGATACCATTTCTTCTCATGTTATGTTCTCATTTGATATCCAACCTGATGATCCCATATGATGTGTTCTCATCCCACAGTGATATATGTATAGAATAAAAGATTTTGAAGGGTATATATTACCAGGACAAATGTTATCGTAACCCTTGATGTTTTAAAGATATAGATTTTATAAATCTTATCCTTTTTATTGTTCCCTCAATCTTATCCTCAGTATGTCGGTTAACGGAAATGAAGGGTACAATTACAATTAGTGTCTGAAGGTTAATATCACCCATGTGGACGTTTACCAAACCTAACTGATGCCGCCCTGTTACCGGTCATACAATACCGGGCAATGATAACAAATACGAATAACATACTGACCTCACTCGCTGGCAGTTTGTCAAACCTATGGTATCACTACGCTATCGTCGGTTTAGCCTCTACTAAATGAATGGTAAATGATATAAAGAGGGACATATGACTGGACGTGAATACTTGGACACACGGATACAGTGATATAATGCAATCAGGCTTAATAGTAATTAGATTGATGTTATGTGTTCTCACATTGTTATTGTAACATCAGTTTCTGAACAGTAGTTCGGAACCGTAGATTGTACAGTAGATCAGGTACGGCCTATGTGTAATTCATGTTATGTTAATTCAATATGAAACTATTTCAGAAAAATGGTGTAATATCATGGTTTAACAGTCAGAATTATGTCTGACAACACGAATCAATTATGTGCATGTTAGTGAATATTTATTATGTATGAACGTATGGGAGAATGTATAAAACACAAAAAAATGACGGACGTTGTTACGTGAGGGTGACAATTCGCACGAATATATATGTGGGTTTAACATTCTGAATGAGGTCTAATAATTAGAAAATCAAATCGGAAAGTACAGTTGTTGTTGTGTTCGTACCGGTGATGATCTGTACGAATACGCACGAAAACAATACTATTCGACGAAAACGTTTTTGAAATTTTAAATATATGTAAAAGATATTTAGTTAATTTATTAGGAATTACCACCTAAAATAATTTAGAAATTTATACTTATAAATAACATAACGTTTCGTTACGTGAAATCTCGGAAACGGCGCGTTTAAGTTTAACCGACCGAAACCGCACACCCGAATGATAAAAACTTTAAAAATGAATAAATGCCATTCAAAGCTCTCACCAACCCACTCTCTCTCTAAAATCTGGCACTCTCTCTCTCTCCTCACTCTCTCTCACTAGAATTCAAACTCAAATCACGCAATTCTTAACCAAATTGAGTGATTTTGGTGTCAAAACAACCAAAACAACGTGTAGATCGTGAATGTACAAATTCTCAGAGCTTGGAACCATCGAAATGGCGATAAAAATGAGCTCAAAGAACCGGTTTTTAGGGTTTTCCCATTTTCTGGCGAGCTGCACGTTCCTAGCCGGTGTTTGATCAACAAAACCCTTAAGAAAGTCAGCAAACTTGCTTAGGAACTTGATGAACATCATGGATTAGAGATCAGAAGGGAAGGGATAGGCTGGAAACTGGAAACATTCTAATATCGACATAAGAACATTCAAAGTTCTAAGTATCGCCAAGCTGGAAAGTTCACCAGGTTCATACGTCGAGACTGTTAGTTTTGATGAGTTAAGTTCGATGGCAGCTGGTCAATACTAACAATCTCGATGGCCTCCAATGTCCTGAGCATAAGCTGCCACAGATACTGCTAGTATCGATAGTGTATGGGCCATCGAACTTAGGGGTGTCGAACCTATACTATAGGCAAACTGCTTTCAAGTTCCATCGACACTATCTTCCACCTGGCCATCGATACTATCCAAATACCTATCGATACTAATACATTGATGTAATCTAGGTACTAGGAACTTGGAATCAACTTAAAACACTAAAAAACGAAGTCGTGGGACTGTTTTGAATTGGTGTAGGACGGGTAATGAATCATTAGGGTTTTCGAAGGTGTTAACCAATTTTGGATGCCATCGATACTAAGGTTTTACTAACAATAAGACTTTCTAAACCCTTTTTACTTATAAACGTAAGTTTTACAAATAAATTTGGACTGAAACACTTGAGCATTGTCAACTAAAACAATAGGTATGAATATGATATCGAATGTATTCAAGGTGGTTAATGTTAAGTGTTAACCGAAAACTTAGAAACTATTTATATTAACTTAGTAATGGTTGTAAACTAGTAAAATAAGTTTAACTAGTAATTCATATCAAGATATGTACATGCCGAAGGTCTACGGATTACAAAAGAACAAAGATGGGATTCATGGTAGTTCAACTGGCAGCACTAAGTGTAATATGTTGGTAATTTGATATCAATACCCAACACTTAGCAGATTCATTACATTGGTATTCAAGTTGAATAACCTTAGTTGATAACGAACTCAAGAAGGAACAAATTCAAATGTGTTAACAAAGAGTGGTACAAGAACTTGATGAAAAACCTAGTGAGGTTAATTCAAATTCTAACATGTTTAACTTGATGTTTTCATAAAATAACTTACATTTTTTTAAAATGTAATATTTAGTAACATGTAACCATAGTTTAATAAAAAACATCATAACTTATTTTATTAAAATATTATAAAGTAAATTAAAGGATTTTCTATCAAAATCAACTTAACTGTAATAACTTAAATAAGATTTTGTGAGTGATCATTTATTAAATAATTATGTCTTTAAATATCATAAACCTTCTACAAATAAGGTTAAACCTTTATTAGCCAACGGATAAGAGTTCAAAATGAGTATGTAACTTAGAACATTAAAAGGAAATCATAGTAACACACTAGTGAGATCATAGGACACTTAGTTGCACACCGAGACCAAAACCCTGTATCAATCAACTATAAATACTTATATTATAAAATTCATAATAAATCAACTCAGGTGTTGAAGCTACATTGTATACAAAGAATGAGCTCATGTTTATTTCATGGCTGAATCATAAGCACTACAACACAGGTGAGTTCATTGCCCCTTTTCTAAACATTTTTTTATAAACACGGGGCTGAGAAGCATGCGTAAATTATTTTCTTGTGATTATATTTATATAAATGCTTTAAACTTGAGCATGATTTGTATGTATAAATGTTAGCCTAGATCATATCTTGGTAAATTTTGTGCAGGTTTACTAAAAGATTATTTACTTATATAATAAGTGGATGGTTGTTTTATATTCAAGTAAACATTTTCAATGAATCCAAATGACAATTTCAACGAATCTTTAGTTCAATTTCAACGAATCAATTAAATATTTTCAACGAAACTATTATTCATTTTCAACGAATCAACGGATCATTCTCAATGAAACAAGTATTCAAGGTTCAAGGAACATAGTGTTCAATGATCAACGAATCAAGGGTACATTTGTTCAACGTATCAAGAATTCCTAGCTAGACCGTTTGATTTATAGGTCATGGTTTATAGGACAAATGTTTGATGACATTTACAGAATCCCCTACTTTTCTACGTACCTTTATTTGATAAACTAGTCTAATCGAGTTGAACAAGGCCCAATCATTAGGACTTTGTTTTATTTAAATGTTTATCTATTCATTTATTTAAGCATTTTAAATTATTTGTCAACATTTTCTATGGAATCATGGTCTGTGATGAGCTTAAGGAATCATGAGGGTTGTTTGACGAATCTAACGAAACTAGTGTAATGAGGGGAGGGAGTGAAACTCTTAATTATCATTAAAAATAATATTTTATGTTGTTAGGTATGTGGTGGCCCGGAGGTTGAGTTGGCGGACGTATGGCTTATATATAAGCATACTTGACTCGATAGGATAGGTGATTGTTAGTGAGGTTAAGGTTGTCATTTCGGATGTTCAGCGTTGTCATTTCATGTCACACCCCCACCCCTCGTCATATCGTGTATGATCTGTCTGAACCGGTTGCGGAAGCATAGTGGTGATGTCTCCGAGGTGATGGGTGACTTACTTGAACTGATATCATAAGCACACAGATTAACTTAAAATAAATACAATACAGGGTTCCGTCATTACAATCAGTATCATAATTTACAACTAAGTTTATTACACAACTGACTTATTTAATTACTAGTGTTTGAAGTGCTGCCTCACCGAGTGTCACTGTCTCCCTGCAAAAAGATTTAAGTTGAAACGTCAGCACAAAGCTGGTGAGTTTGACAGTTCAATTTAAAACAATATGATATGATAAGCACGTTCTCAAAAGTTCAGTTCCGGATAACCATGGGACCCGTATCTAGTTCCTTTTGGACGTCTAGTCTGTCTCAAGATATTACCCGTCGGTACATATCTTAGTGCCTCATTATCTTAATGTCTATCAATCCATTAAGAAGTTCAGGAAACAGATAACAAACATTCACACAAGGGGAGATGCAATCCTCCCAGCGAATGGGGTGTCAACCAATAGTACTATCAATGTTTTCTGTTCGGCCACACATGGGTTCACTAGATACAGTTCAAAAATGAGGACTTTCAGTTCCATGATAGAGTTCAGTCTACAGGCAAAATCCCATGAAATCCCACAAAATCACATGAAATCACACAGATATCATTGATGCATATCATATGTTCAGACAACAGTTTACAGAGTTTCCCCGATGTTTATAAAAGATTAAAAATAACAGGGGTTGTACGAAACTCACCTGATGATATAAAGGTAGCAGAGTATCACTAAACTGATAGTACAGAGATGCTTCTGCATTTAGTTATATTTATTGAATTATTTATGTTCTAGTTTACTGATTAGATCCTTCTGAACGTTCAATGTCAAAGACCTTGCTTTGTAAGTCATCAAACCGATATTAAATGTTTAATTGGTTACTTTAGTATTATATCATACAATGTATGATAATGTAGGAACCTACATTGCATTAGATTCCTAACACAAAGTTGATGATGCTTTGGATTAATCAGAATAATCTCAGATTAATCAAATAGTTAATGTTGTTGATTATGATGCCATAACAATTTCTAGATAGATTAATGGCTTAGAAATGATTAATCCTTATTATTGATTACGCAAATATCATGAAATATCACAATGTAGCATCACAATAGGTGAAATAACCAGATTTAACATACTAATCTGACTGTTATCACAAACATCAGATAATCACCCCAATGAGTATGTTAATGATTGTGATTAGTTTGAAACACTTAGATTTCACCTTTGCATTTCAAAGATTAATTAAACTAATCACCTACATTGTCATAATTAAATGGTTTAAACCATTATAATCATGGGTACGATTTCATGCAAATTGGGCATTACAACGGATCAAAACAAGGATTTAACCGTTAGAACTTCGTGTTCTTTGTTTAAAATCAATCCTAGCCATCGTCTAGGCAATAATCAACAATCCTAACTATGTCATTACGTTCAAATTCAAGATCTAATCAATCAAAATCAAACCAAAAAGTTTAAACATATCATTACCTAATCTGACGGATATCTGCGGCTAAAACTACGATCAGAACTTGTATAGATGATCCCTGGTGCGATCCTTACGTTCAGAGGACTTCAGATATGAATTTAGATGGTGAAAGTGTGTGTTTTCTTCGTTTGGTGTTGGAACAGACGCAAGAAGAAGAAGAAATATCTTCTGCATGGAAATCTGATGAAGTAGATCAGATTGTTGCACCGCCACATCCGTCGCGTACCGCGACCAAAAGCCAAAAGGGACTTCGCGTACCGCGAAGCTTTTCCGGAATTTCAGATATTTTGCAACCATCGCGTACCGCGGTGGATTCTCAATCCCTACATCGCGTACCGCGATGGGTCCAGTCCACCAACACTTAGTAATTTTTCTTCATTTTTTGATTCCGGGAAATCTAGGACTCCGTTTTGTGCACGGTTTTCGTCCACGTTCATCATTTCTCACCTACTATCATTCTGTAACAATTACAAGTATTAAAACAAAGTGGATTTCTAGAACGATCAAATGTGCTCACGTCACTGATGACGTAATTCTCGTATGCAACTGTCACAGTCTCCTCCTGTTAGAGAAATTTCATCCCGAAATTTATTGAAGACTTACATTAGGACAATCGTTTATGAGAATAGATGTGGATACTTTAATTTGATTTGATCTTCACGTTCCCAAGTATATTCAGGTCCGCGTTGCGAATTCCAACACACTTTAACAATTGGTATGCGACTACGTTTTAACACTTTCATTTCTCGATCCATTACCTCTACTGGTTCTTCACTGAACTGAAGTTATTCATCAATATGAATCTCTTCGAGAGGTACGATCAATGATTCATCAGTTAAACATTTCTTCAGATTAGATACATGAAAGACATCGTGGATGTTACTAAGTTCAAGAGGTAATTCAAGTCTGTAGGCTACTGATCCAATTCGCTCAAGAATTTTGAATGGCCCTACAAATCTTGGTGAAAGTTTACCTCTCTTTCCGAATCTGAAAATGCCTTTCCAAGGTGACACTTTTAACATTACCCGATCACCTGCTTGAAATTCGAGTGGTCTACGGCGATTATCAGCATAACTCTTTTGACGATCGCGAGCAGCTTTGATTCGTTCCTGAATGAGTGCGATCTTATCAGTTGTTTCCTGAATGAATTCTGGGCCTATGATTTGATTCTCACCTACTTCTGACCAACAGATAGGTGATCTACATTTGCGTCCATAAAGTGCTTCGAATGGAGCGCATTGAATACTGGTATGGTAGCTGTTATTGTATGAGAATTCAGCAAGTGGAAGATGAATATCCCAGCTACCTCCAAAATCAATCACACAGCTTCTAAGCATGTCTTCAAGAGTTTGATTGGTTCGTTCAGTCTGTCCGTCAGTTTGTGCATGATAAGCTGTGCTCATATTGATTTGCGTGCCCAGAGCATTCTGAAGAGTTTGCCAAAATCGTGACATAAATCGACTATCCCTGTCAGAAATGATAGAGATCGGTACTCCATGTCGAGACACAATCTCATTAACATAGAGTTTAGCGAGTCGATCCATAGAATAATCTTCTCGGATGGGTAAGAAATGCGCAGATTTCGTAAGGCGATCAATGCTAACCCATATAGACTCATGATTACGTGATGTTCTGGGTAATTTAGTAATGAAATCCATAGAGATCTGATCCCATTTCCACATGGGAATCTCAGGTTGTTGCAAAAACCCAGAAGGTCGTTGATGTTCAGCCTTAACTTTGAGACATGTTAGACATCGATCCACGTATTCAGCTATGTGTTTCTTCATTCCAGGCCACCAGTAAAAGTCTTTAAGATCTTTATACATTTTATCAGCACCTGGATGAATAGAATACCTGGATTTATGCGCCTCCTCCAAGATAATAGTTCGAGAGTTACCGAATAGGGAAACCCACATTCGGTCTTTGAAATACAACAGTCCATCGTCTTTGGTATTGAGTTTCTTATCTAATCCTCTAAGTCCCTCAGCAGAATAGTTCGTTGCTTGTAAAGCTTGTTGCTGAGCTTCTTCAATTTGAGGAATTAGACTAGTTTGAATAGTCATCCTTAACGCTTTTACACGGAACGGTTTGACTCGTTCCTTGCGACTTAAGGCATCGGGTACAACATTCGCTTTACCTGGGTGATAACGAATTTCACAGTCATAGTCGTTCAAGAGTTCAACCCATCGCCTCTGTCGCATGTTCAACATTTTCTGATCTAGAATATGTTGGAGGCTTTTGTGATCAGTGTATATAATACACCTAGTTCCGTATAGATAATGTCTCCAAATCTTGAGTGCAAACACTACTGCACCAAGTTCTAGATCATGTGTGGTATAGTTCTTCTCGTGTACTTTCAGTTGTCGAGAAGCGTAAGCAATTACCTTATCCTTCTGCATTAGAACACACCCAAGACCTTGACGTGAAGCATCACAATACACTGTGAAGTTATCAATACCTTCCGGTAGTGTCAAGATAGGTGCGTTGCAGAGTTTGTGTTTCAACAGTTGGAACGCCTCCTCCTGTTGAAAATCCCATATAAACGGTTGATTTTTCTGTGTCAATGTGGTCAGTGGCAAGGCTATCTTTGAAAAGTTCTTGATAAACCGGCGATAATAACCTGCCAACCCCAAAAATTGGCGTATTTCAGTCGGGGTTCGTGGTGTCTCCCATTGTTTTACCGCCTGAATCTTACTGGGATCCACTTGAATACCGTTTTGATTTACTACATGACCAAGAAATTGAACTTCTCGTAACCAGAACTCACACTTGGAGAACTTGGCATATAATTTTTCACGTGCCAAAAGTTCTAAGATTAATTTCAAGTGTTGAGCATGTTCTTGTTGGTTTCGGGAATAAATGAGAATATCATCAATAAACATAATCACAAATTTATCCAGATAAGGTCTACATACTCGATTCATCAGATCCATGAAAACTGCTGGTGCATTGGTTAAACCAAATGGCATCACTAAAAATTCGTAATGTCCGTATCGAGTTCTGAAAGCAGTTATTGGAATGTCATCATCATGAATACGTAACTGATGATATCCATATCTTAAATCGATTTTTGAAAAATAAGTAGCACCTTGTAGTTGATCAAACAGATCATCGATACGGGGTAGTGGATAACGGTTCTTGATTGTCAGTTTATTGAGTTCCCTATAGTCAATACACATCCTGAATGAACCATCCTTCTTTTTCACAAAAAGAATAGGTGCTCCCCAGGGTGAGAAACTAGGTCTGATAAAACCTTTGTCTAACAGTTCTTGCAATTGACCTGAAAGTTCTTGCATTTCGGATGGTGCAAGCCGATAAGGGGCTTTAGCAACAGGTGCTGCACCTGGAACCAAATCAATCCGAAATTCAACTTGTCTTACTGGGGGTAATCCTGATATGTCTTCAGGAAAAACTTCAGGAAAATTCTTGACTACTGGAATGTCTGTGATTTGTTTGGGTGAAGAATTGTGCTCAGTCACATGTGCCAGGAAAGCATAACAGCCTTTCCTTAAGAATTTTTGAGCTCGCATACAAGATATGATACCAAGTCTTCTACCAGCTCGTTCTCCTTGAACTACCAGTGTATTACCGTTAGGTAATGGAATACGGATCACCTTGTTTTGACACACAACTTCCGCTTGGTTATCAAAAAGCCAGTCCATACCAACAACTACATCAAAGCTCCCAAGCTCAATAGGAAGTAAATCAATTTTGAAAAGATGATCATTCAAATTCAAGGAACATCCTTGAATAACACTGTTAGTTTTGATCAACTTGCCCTTAGCAAGTTCAATAACATAAGGAGTTTCTAGATCTACCGTAGGCAATGAAATTAATGATGCAAATTCAGGAGAGATAAAACTTTTATCTACTCCTGTGTCAAACAGAACTGATGCGTATAGATTATTAAGAAGAAACGTACCAGTGACAATGTTCGCATCATGTCTCGCTTCGGTAGCACCAATCTGAAAAGCTCTCCCCCTAGCTTCATTTCCCGGATTAGTGTTATTGTTTGGACAGTTTCGCATGAGATGGTCAGGGCTTCCACATTTGTAGCATGACCGGTTGGTTTGAGTGGTTTGTCGTGGTGCTTGATTTTGTGGTTGAGCAGGAAAGTTGCAATATTTAGCATAATGTCCAACTCGGTTACAGTTCAGACAAACAGGACATGGTCCCGTGTGATGGAATGGACACTTATTGCATTTGGGCGCCTGCCCAGTATAAACTTTCCTCTCAGGAGTAGCAGCACCATAGTTTTTCACAGTTGGCTTGCTCTGGTTGATCTCAGCCGGAGCCTTTGCCTTGGTTTTGCCAAACCATTTTCGTTTGGTACCTTTCGACACATTCGAGGTACCGACATCACTACGGATGTGAGCCGTCTGAGGTTTCAAAGACAGAGTACCACTCCTTACCGCCTCATTGGTAAGCTTAGTGGTCAAAAGAATCGTATGTTTCAGGGTTGTAGGTTCAGCAGCAGTCACCATTCCTCGTATCTGAGGAATCAGACCCTTAATGTACTTCTCAATTAAAGCGACTTCCGTAGGAAACATATCGGGAAGTAAACAAGTGAGTTCAGTAAAACGATCGGTGTAAGCCAAGTAATCAGCACCGATCATTGAGTGATTCCAGAATTCCTCCTGGAGTTTTTGAATTTCAGTGATGGGACAGTACTCTGATCTAATCAGAGTTTTGAATTCATTCCAGCCCATTGAGTCGACTATGGCTGAACCCAAAGTCTTGGCCTGGGTATTCCACCAGGTCAAAGCTGAGTCTTTCAAAGAACAGGCAGCATAAGACACCTTATGCTCCTCCAAACACTGACTGATTTTGAGCTTGGTTTCCATTTCCTCGATCCACCTTAAAAGACCAGCCGCTCCTTCTTTGCCAGTAAAAGTAGGAGGGTTACAGGAAGCAAAATACTTATAAGTACATCCCTGTCATGGTGGATCAGGAACAGTTGTAGTTGTACCAGTGGTCTGATGGGATTCTGGATGTCCACCAGTAACGTTTTGTTCCACATGGTTCCCACCAGAACCCGAAGTATTGTGTCGCTGTGTCAGAACACCACAAGTAGATAATTGTTCACGCACAATTCCAGCTATCATAGCTTCGTTTGTTTCAGATCCGCTTGTACCAGCAGGTGGAACAATGCCTGCTCCAGGGTTCACTGGTGGAGTAGTATTCGTTTCCAAGTTCTCAGGTGGAACCACGTTCGCTTCCGGATTAACATGCGGATCCGGATTTGATTCAACATTCACAGGTGGGACTTGATTCGGTTCAGGGTTTGTAATGTTCTGAGCAGCTTTCTTAGCTGGTCGACCTCTTTTAGGAGCCATTAATCTGCTCACAAGCAGACAAATTCAGGTCAGTTTAAGAACATTAAAGATATAACCCGTTCTATCACATAATTTCAATCATATTCAGTTACACTGAAAATTTATATTGAAATGTGATTATAAAGAATATAGTATAACTACATGAATTTAGTCCAGACATGGTTGCACTACACACAGATCACACAATTGTTCGTAGTTATACTTAGTCCTGTTATTTCAAAAACATGTTAGAGTCTTACCCAGCTCCTTGCATTGCAACACATGTTTTTAGAGATATGTTCATACAGGACTAGGACATGTTCTCACACAAGTTCTCTGATATGTTCTCAGTTCATACATTAAATTCATTATAACAACATAGTTCACACAACACTCAAATAGTACATTACACAGATCGATACACCAAAAACACCCATTTTATTACATCACTAACATTGTTTTAATATGTACAGACTGCCGAAACAACACAAAGCACTACAAGCACAAAAGAAAAGAACAGAAAAGAGAACTACCCCATCTACGTACTGCTAATATAAAGATCCCAGAATGATCTTCTGTACATACTCATCGCATAAAGTATAATAAGAAAGAAAGTATCATGGCCACCACTGACATGACTACCGCCAGGATCATCATCCTGGACTCGGTACTCGCCACTCCGAACCATGCCAAAAACTCTGTCGCTCTCTCTCTCTCACCCAAATCCATCGCTCGGTCACCAATGCCACTTGCCGCCAAAATGCAGCAAGCACAATCTGTACCCAGGTCATCCTCAATCTATCATCAATCGCTGTCCTCCACGCTCGAGTGTCGGTGTCCAAAGCCTTCACTTGATCCATCAGGGTCAAGTGAGAAGTGAGGATCTCTAATATGGTCATACGTGTATCCTCAACCGTAGCCTGACACTGCTGTAGACTCTGCTGTGTCCCCTGCAAGTTCTGAGTAACTTGCTGCAGCTGTGCTCTCAACTCTGCCTGATGGGAGGATTCTCCCACCTCATGTATAGTCGATGGCTCATCTCGGGGAGCCATCTGACGTCTCGGGGGAAGGCCTGTCGTCTTGCGAGCTTGGCCTCGCATCTGCCTCAACCCGTCCCACTCAGGGACTCTCCGTGGAGAGGAGTCCTGTCTCCTCTCGGCAGAAATATGAACTAAAGGTGAATGAGGTGGACTAGGTAGAATGGGGGCTGCTGGTGGTAGTACTGGTGATGGTGGTGGTGGAGTAACAGATCTGGGGTCTGACGGTGTATGAGGTCCGGCAGGGGTCGCCTGTGAGGCTGCCGATGATGCCTCACTAGGACCTGAATCTGATCCTGCACTAGAGCTAGGTGTGTCATCCAACCTCAAATAAGGGAACCTCTGATAAATATACTGCTCGGCTGGATCGCCATCGCTGTACAATCAAAATCTCTAATCAGTATCATGAAGTAAATATTAAATAACAATATTTAACATAAACATGATATGATGCTCTTTCCTATCTCAGAACAACTATTTGATCCTTTAGTTATTACTGTTTCGCTTGAATCAAATCAAACTAGAATGCACACGTGTTGCAAATTTCAGTTATGCTGGCCACTCATAACTGGAATTTGTACCACCTGATTATCCTGGCTTAATTCAAAACAAGTTTTGTTCAATATTAATGTTCGGTCCTCTCTGTGTCACTATACGAGCCTATGGTTATAGTCTAGGTCTCTAAGTCAACCTAATTCTCTATAACCTGTGGCTCTGATACCACCCTGTCACACCCCCACCCCTCGTCACCTCGTGTATGATTTGACTGAAACGGTTGCGGAAGCATAGTGGTGATGTCTCCGAGGTGAGGGGTGACTTACTTGAACCGATATCATAAGCACACAGATTAACTTAAAATAAATACAATACAGGGTTCCGTCATTACAATCAGTATCATAATTTACAACTAAGTTTATTACACAACTGACTTATTTAATTACTAGTGTTTGAAGTGCTGCCTCACCCAGTGTCACTGTCTCCCTGCAAAAAGATTTAAGTTGAAACAATAGCACAAAGCTGGTGAGTTCGACAGTTCAATTTAAAACAATATGATATGATAAGCACGTTCTCAAAAGTTCAGTTCCGGATAACCATGGGACCCGTATCTAGTTCCTTTTGGACGTCTAGTCTGTCTCAAGATATTACCCGTCGGTACATATCTTAGTGCCTCATTATCTTAATGTCTATCATACCATTAAGAAGTTCAGGAATCAGATAACAAACATTCACACAAGGGGAGATGCAATCCTTCCAGCGAATGGGGTGTCAACCAATAGTACTATCAATGTTTTCTGTTCGGCCACACATGGGTTCACTAGATACAGTTCAAAAATGAGGGCTTTCAGATCCATGATAGAGTTCAGTCTACAGGCAAAATCCCATGAAATCCAACAAAATGACATGAAATCACACAGATATCATTGATGCATATCATATGTTCAGACAACAGTTTACAGAGTTTCACCGATGTTTATAAAAGATTAAAAATAAAAGGGGTTGTACGAAACTCACCTGATGATATAAAGGTAGCAGAGTATCACTAAACTGATAGTACAGAGATGCTTCTGCATTTAGTTATATTTAATGAATTATTTATGTTCTAGTTTACTGATTAGATCCTTCTGAACGTTCAATGTCAAAGACCTTGCTTTGTAAGTCATCAAACCGATATTAAATGTTTAATTGGTTACTTTAGTATTATATCATACAATGTATGATAATGTAGGAACCTACATTGCATTAGATTCCTAACACAAAGTTGATGACTCTTTGGATTAATCAAAATAATCTCAGATTAATCAAATAGTTAATGTTGTTGATTATGATGCCATAACAATTTCTAGATAGATTAATGGCTTAGAAATGATTAATCCTTATTATTGATTACCCAAATATCATGAAATATCACAATGTAGCATTAGAATAGGTGAAATAACCAGATTTAACATACTAATCTAACTGTTATCACAAACATCAGATAATCATTCCAATGAGTATGTTAATGATTGTGATTAGTTTGAAACACTTAGATTTCACCTTTGCATTTCAAAGATTAATCAAACTAATCACCTACATTGTCATAATTAAATGGTTTAAACCATTATAATCATGGGTATGATTTCATGCAAATTGGGCATTACAACGGATCAAAACAAGGATTTAACCGTTAGAACTTCGTGTTCTTTGTTTAAAATCAATCCTAGCCATCATCTAGGAAATAATCAACAATCCTAACTATGTCATTACGTTCAAATTCAAGATCTAATCAATCAAAATCAAACCAAAAGTTTGAACGGATCATTACCTAATCTGACGGATATCTGCGGCTAAAACTACGATCAGAACTTGTATAGATGATCTCTGGTGCGATCCTTACGTTCAGAGGACTTCAGATATGAATTTAGATGGTGAAAGTGTGTGTTTTCTTCGTTTGGTGTTGGAACAGACGCAAGAAGAAGAAGAAATATCTTCTGCATGGAAATCTGATGAAGTAAATCAGATTGTTGCACCGCCACATCCGTCGCGTACCGCGACCAAAAGCCAAAAGGGACTTCGCGTACCGCGAAGCTTTTCGGGAATTTTAGATATTTTGCAGCCATCGCATACCGCGGAGGATTCTCAATCCCTACATCGCGTACCGCGATGGGTCCAGTCGACCAACACTTAGTAATTTTTCTTCATTTTTCGATTCCGGGAAATCCAGGACTCCGTTTTGTGGACGGTTTTCGTTCACGTTCATCATTTCTCACCTACTATCATTCTGTAACAATTACAAGTATTAAAACAAAGTGGATTTCTAGAACGATCAAATGTGCTCACGTCACTGATGACGTAATTCTCGTATGCAACTGTCACATTTCAGATGTTCAAGGTTCTCAGTTCAGTGTGTTGGGTGAAAATCGTAATTATAATTAATAAAAACATTATATGTGGTTCAGTATGTGGTGGGCTGGCGGTAAGCTTGACCCTACGCGTGCCCTATATATAAGCATATTGAACTGGATAGTATAGGTGGTTATTAGCGAGGTTAAGGTTGTCACTTGTTAGGTTTGTTCAAAATCATTTTCAATAACAAAAATTTATGAAGTCACCAACCATCTGTTGACTTAATCTTTTTTGCATTACTTCTTTTGTGACAAACAGGTTTAAGCTTAGGAGTTTGTTCTATTATTAGGATGCCCAGATAGAGGACCTAGTATTTTGGATGTGTATACTTTTGAACATCAACATACGAATCATTTTGTATATCTTGTGCAGATACAAGATATATAACTTATGATTCTTTTGGTATATTTGCATTGTCAAATTATGGAACTTGACTGATGTAATTTAACTTTGTAATTTTTTTTCATTTATTGTTTTCTCATGTAACACCCCGACCGATGGCGGAAATTTCGGGATGCCACGAGGGATGTGTAGATTGTTCATAAGCTCGTGGGCATCTAAATAAATCATCACATATCAATTTAATCAACCAAAATAATTACACAAAAATCATGTTCATTATGATATAGTTACATCAATTACACAAAAGATTTAGCTAAATTGACTAAACTCTAGTCTTCAGAAATCCAGTTAATTTAGCTAAGTCCAAGACCCCAAGTGATGATGTCCAAAAGATATAGAGCTATCATGCCCTACCTACTTTTCCTCGTTCCCTGAAACATGTAGAAAATCAAGTGTCAACTACAAAGTAGTTGGTGAGTAATCATAAGTTTTTCTATTTCAAAAATGTTTATAATTTTCCAAGAAAATCCACTTGTGCACCTACGGGATAATCCAACACTGCGAACACACAAACACAAACACACAATTCACATAATTCAAATAATCTCAAACAGTCAATCACAGATATTCAACCAATCTCAGTCAACGATATTTCCAAATAGTATAAGTGACAATATATGCAATCATTGCGGAGGACCGAAGTCAACAACAACGACTCATGGAGTTGTGATAATCCAAGTGACAATACATGCAATCATTGCGGAGGACCAAAGTCAACAACGACGACTCATGGAGTTATGATAATCCAAGTGACAATACATACAATCATTGCGGAGGACCGAAGTCAACAACAACGACTCATGGAGTTGTGATAATCCAAGTGACAATACATGCAATCATTGCGGATGACCGACGTCAACAACGACTCATGGAATTGTGATATTCCAAGATAATCCGTGACAATCCATAAACAATGATAATTCAATAATATGAAAATCATAATGATAAACCAGTTGTAACCCATGTGTTATCAAAATAATATTTAAGTCTGGTATACATGTTCCACCTCCAACTTTAAAAACAAAATGGTTTAAAAAGGAGGGTATGAGAGCTCACCTAAAATCCTTAGAATCAGTGTTCTTGTAAAATGCGCGCTCACGTATATGAAATCAAAGATATTTCAACAACCTGTATTTATCGTGTATTTGTGTTCATAAGTATATGCATTTTATTTCTATTGAATGTCCAAATGTTTTACTTTTAAGCTATTAAGTGTTTCACTTAACTTAGGATATTTTATCCAAGTCAAAATGATTCGTCCATTCTTTTATAAGTGTTCATCATAAAACTATAATTTAGACTTGCATGTTTCAACTATTTATTGATGATAAAATTGTTCTGATGTCTTATGTGCATCCTAATAGATGTGTATACTACAAGGTGGTAACCTTAATTATACACACCTTTATACATACATACATGTTCGTTCAAATTGACCACCATGCCATAAGTTATAAAAATTCATTTTAAGTTTAAGAAAATATATACGTAGGTTATTTACAAAACAAGTTCAATATTTGTAAATCCATAGTTTTAGCATTTATTTTTAGAGAGAGAAAAGGTGGTGATTTGCATCATTCACGTATGCATGGGTATATTTATGTTTGCTCATGTCCCTCCATTTATTCTTAGTTTAAACACCCCCACATAGTTTCATGATGGTTACAGGTTCGCTGCTCATCCACGAGTTAATAATTCCCAGGATCGGCCACTCCTTAACCTAGCTACACCTTAGATTCGGCCACTAGGTTCTTAGTCTTTAGGTTCGGCTAACACATGGCTCACTTTCCCCTAGGTTCGTTGCCTTGGTTCAATTTTCCAAGAGTCTCGGCCACTCCATAGATGGACAGGATAGGTTCGCTGGTTAGCATAGGTTCGGCCCTATCAGGGTTCAACTGAGCCCAAGGTTCGGTTGAAAGAATGGTTCGTTGCCTCTAGGTTTGTGGCTCAGGTTTGCCCAGCTAGGGTTTGGCCAATAGGAGGTTCGACCGTGCTATGTTCGGTGCCAGCTGGTTCGTGAGTTCGTGGGTTCGTGGATTCGGCTAGGTCAAAAAGAAGCCCTAGGTTCGGCCATGCGGAAGGAAGGTTCGCGAATGTACTGGTTTGTGGCTCAGGTTTTCCCAACTAGGGTTCGGCCAAGACAGTAGCTTCAGCTGGCCTCCAACCCTAGGTTCGGGCACCTGCAGTCTTCCTGTCGCGAACCAATCATCCATGGCTATTCATCATCATCCTCATCGGGTTCTAAGCCTTGCAGGTTCGTCCATGGCTTCCATAGGTTAGTACCAACTCGATTTAACAAGAATGAAACCCTAAAATCGGTTAAAACTTGGCTGCCATGTACACATTATGTTTCTATCAAAAACCGAAAAGTTAAGCTTCAGATTTACATCGAAATGTTGACCAAAAGTTAGATTTCTTCGTGGCTTCTCGTTCTTCTTGATCACACGAACGTTTAGAGCCAAAGATCACTCAAATCGGGTAAGAAATGAAGAAGTTATCTTAGAGAGAAATTAGAGAGAGAGAGAAGTGGCGGAAATTGATTCCAGATAGAGAGTGAAAGATGAAAAATGAAGGAGAAAGGGTAGGTTTCACCATTTATACCCCGTGTCTTTCCCGTGTGCTCAGTCTCATTTATTTCGCGCTAGAAATTATTAAATTCTCGGTTTTTCTCGTAACACGTATTTAAAATATAAGATGTTTAAATATTCATGTTTAGTATAATCAATTGATTTTAATTTAAAGTTGTTTTGTAAATTGATTTCATTTGCTTTCGTTATATCATTTATTTTATAAAACGATTTGCTCATATACGTCTTAGGTTGTAATTCCTAATAAATGTTTTTAAATTCCTTTTTTCTTATTTGAATATCGTTAGATATTATTTCGCTATCTCGTCGAAACGCGTTACTTACGTATGCATTCGTAAAGATCGTCACCTTTTCGAATCCAACGCTCGTATCGTATTTCGATTCGATTTACGATTTATGGAATATCGTTTCAGGATATTATTCCTAATAATTCTATTCGTGTGAATCGTCACCCACACGAATACATTATTAAGTTAATATTTCTGAAATAATATTCGCGTTTAAAATTATCTTCGTAACCTCACCATCGCGTAATCATTTCCAATAACGCTTTCATTACTTTATTATTTTGAATATTATAATTTCCCAATCCGAATCCAACTAAACCATATCACTGACACATCCATGATAGACCGAATGTGTCGGGCATATGTAGGAGTAGTTCGCAACCTATCCAGCCACCGTCCGACCACCATTTCGATAAACCATGACCATATGTCCTTGACTATGTTTAGTAACCAAACAATAACTAACTCATAACTCCTTGTCATTCCAAAACAAAACCTCGGATTCTCCTCACCAAAGCCTCAACACTGATATAATCATGATAAACCAAAGATGATTTATGTATAGTGCATACGTAGAGGTCAGTCGCAACTACCTCAGCCGCCATCCCACCACCTCTTCGATAAACCATGATTATATCTTTGCGTATCTTTGGTTATAGAATCCTATACCACTACCATTCCAGTTCAATAACCCATATCATGTTAATTCATCCGCAATAAACTCTCTGGTTCTGTTTAGTTGTGTTTCAAACTAGACTTCCCAGGGTTTATGCTCATTATGATAATATACATTCTCAATAGTGTATAACAGTGATAATAACATTCAATAATTCATAGCAATTATTAATTATCATATCAGGTCTTATCAATACAATTAAACATGTACAGACAAACCCAAATGTAACACCCCAATTTTCTAATACAAGTATTTGAATTCTACGTACGAGTAACGGGTAAGTAACTTGCTAGAAAAGGGACGAAAAATGACTGAGTTCAGGTCTCAAAGTCGGGTACTCGAATTTAAGTTCGAATACACCAGTTCTCGAAAACCAAGTATTCGAAATCCACCATTTCGAGTACAAGACACTGCCTATAAATAGTAGTGCCTTGGGAAACGTGCTAACCTTTGTCTGGAAGCACAGTCTCTCGAGTATACGAAGGGGATTTCGAGAACTCCAAGAAACGAGCTTTTGTTCGACCAAACAAAGGAAGAAACACACGGGATTCTACCAGGAGAATCAGCTACCTTCAAGTAAGTGATTCATATATATAAAGCTAGATTTTTATACAAAAGTTAGGATAGTTATATAAAAAGGGAACTTATGCATAAAGCTCACACCTTTATGCATAAAGTTCGGAACTTTGAGGTTCCAGTGTTTAGATAACACCCTAAGGAACCTAGAACTAACTTCCCAAAGTCTTAGATGAATTTCTGAGATGTTTAATGATGAAATGATGAGTACCCAAAATCAGGTATAGAGGGTACTCGAAATCATACATTGTTATTTCGAGTATATTGTTATTTCGATTAGATGACTGTTTCGAATACAAGGATACTTCGTGTACAGGGCATTTCGAGTTCAAGGGCCATTTCGTGTACACATGCTACTTCGAATACACTTAATGATTTCGAGTACAATCCATTTCGTGAACTCCAGGAATTTCGTGTACATGGGTTTCGAGTATGGGGTGTGTAATGAACCTCCAGTGTTTCGGATACTTAGCTAAGATTTGGGAACTTGAGTTTATAATGGGGACTAGTTGGTTATGAGGACTTAGAATAATTTCTAAGTCTAAGAATGTGATGTAATGGGATGATGTAATGATGTAGGAGTCTACTATCAGGTGAGTTCTAGACGCCCTCTTTTATGTTTGATGTTTTGGGCTGACATGCATGCTTATTGTGATGTCTATGATGTTATGTGCTTATGATGATGATGAATGAATGACGATATGCCCTGACTATATATGCATGTTTATGTGTTAGCATGGTGTATGCATGAAAGTATGCTAATTATGATAAATGCATGATAAATGAGTTATGATGATAAATAGCATGACATGATAATGATGCTAGCATATGATATGATGATGACTTTATGATCACATGCTTCATGACGATAACTATGGGAATAGTTATAGGGATATGGCAAGGTCCTAGGTGGCTAGGATGATAGTATGATACCATGATGTTATGATATGATATCGATGCTAGTATGTTATGATGGTATGATGAAATGATGCTAGTATGTTATGATGGTATGATGAAATGAGGCTAGTATGATATGCCTAAGATGCCATGATTAACCCGATGAATGATGTCATAATGCTAGCATGAAATGTGTGAGGATTGTGATGAATGACGGTATGATGCTAGTGTATCATGTATGATGAATGAATGATGTCCCTATACGTGCTATAGGATATGTGAGAATGATGATGCTCCGGTACTTGTACTGGGTGAATATGAATGATGACCTGATTGTATCAGGATACGAACAGCCGATCGGGCTATAAACATGGAGTCGATCGAACTATAAACAAGAGAGTCGACCGGACTATAAACATGGAGCCGACCGGGCTATAAACACGGAGCCGATCGGGCTATAAACATGGTAAGAGCCGATCGGGCTATAAACATGGTAAGAGTCGATCGGACTATAAACATGGTAAGAGTCGATCGGACTATAAACATGGTAAGAGTCGATCGGACTATAAATATGGTAAGAGTCGATCGGACTATAAACATGGAGCCTTGTGCCGGCATAAGCCCACTGTTCGTATGGTGACAGTGGAACGTAAGACGATGATGGAAATGATGATATGTGCTAAGGTTATGGACTATGTGTATGAAATGATGCTTATGATATGTATGTTTAATGTTGTTTTACGAAAACTAGAACTCACCAGCGTAAGCTGACTTGATTTAGCATGTATGTCAGGTTAAAGCTATGATAAGAGAAGGCATGGAGCTCGGGCATCAGTCCAGACGATCCGTTGGTTTTGGCAATTCGATATGATTTTGATACAGACACTTTATTAAATTCTGTTTATCAAACTATGTTTACATTTCTGCTGCATGATTATGAAAGTTTTTAGTTTAAGAGCTATGTGTTATGATGAAAACCAACCTCTGCGAGGTGCCCGGTTTCGGGGCCTCACACCAAAATACAATGATGTTACAATCTCCCCTAGTTAAGGGAATTTCGTCCCAAAATTCAACTTGGAGTGACCGCAGTAAATAAGTGTGGGTACTTAAGCTTCATCTGATCTTCCCGTTCCCAGGTAAATTCTGGACCACGCTTTGACTCCCATCGTACTTTTACAATTGGAATTCTACTGCGCTTGAGTTTCTTAACTTCATGGTCCATTATCTCGACTGGTTTTTCAACCAAATGCATGGTATCATCGACGTGAATGCCATAGGGTGGTACCTGAACATCCTGATCAGCTAAGCACATTCTTAAATTGGACACGTGAAAATTCCGGTGTACATTGCTCAGTTCAGGAGGAAGTTCCAACTTGTAGGCAACCTTCCCAATCCGTTCATGAATCTTAAAAGGGCCAACTTAACGTGGAGCACGCTTACCCTTCTTCCCGAATAGCATAACTCCTTTCCAAGGTGATACCTTAAGTAATACCATATCATCAACTTCAAACTCTAAAGGTTTCCGTCGTTTATCCGCGGAACTCTTCTATCGACTACGAGCATCTAACAGATTGTCGCGAATCTGGCAAATCTTGTCAGTCGTTTCTTGAATAATCTTGGGACCAGTGATATGCGATTCGCCGATCTCGGTCCAACAAATAGGTGACTGACATTTTCTACCATAAAGAGCTTCAAACGGCGCCATACCAACGCTCGTGTGATAACTGTTGTTATACGAGAACTCAACTAATGGTAGATGGCTATCCCAATTGCCACCGCAATCGATGACACAAGCTGTTAACATATCTTCTAATATCTGAATCGTTCGCTCCGTCTGTCCATCCGTTTGAGGATGATAAGCGGTGCTAAGATCCAATCTTGTTCCAAAAGCTTCATGAAGCGATTCCCAAAATCGTGTCGTAAAACGAACATCACGATCCGATATTATACTTAAGGGAATTCCATGTCGGCTAACAATCTCATCTACATAGATACGAGCTAATTTCCGTATACGGTACGTGTCGCGTATCGGTAAGAAATGAGCCGATTTAGTTAATCTATCAATTATTACCTAAATACTATCATGACCACTTGCGGTTCGTGGGAGTTTAGTAATAAAATCCATGGATATATTCTCCCACTTCCACATAGGTATTTCTAGTTATACTAACAATTCCGAAGGTCGCTGATGTTCAGCCTTGACTTTCGCACAATTAAGGCACTTGGCTACATATTCAGCAATATCCTTCTTCATTCCAGGCCATCCGTATAAGACTCTAAGGTCTTGATACATTTTGTCAACACCCGAATGGATTGAGTAACGAGACTTATGAGCTTCATCCAAAATCATCATCCTAAGATCATCCCTTTTCGGTATCCGCAACCGATTCAAATAATACATCAAACTATCATCCTTAGTTTCCAATTGTAATTCGGCCCCGCAAGATATCTCATCTTTTAGGCTATCTTGAGCCAATGAGTGTTGTTGGGCTACCAGAACATCATTATGGAGATTAGTATGCACTCAGAAACTATGGATTTGAACATGACTCTTGCGACTAAGCGCATCTGCTACTACATTCGCTTTACCAAGATGGTAGCGAATTTCACAGTCATAATCATTCAACAGTTCGACCCATCTCTGTTGTCTCATGTTAAGTTCTTTCTGATTGAGAATATGCTACAAACTTTTATGATCCGCAAAGACTACAAACTTAGTGCCATAAAGATAATGTCTCCATATCTTCAAAGCAAACACGACTGCTCCAAGTTCCAAGTCATGTCTAGTGTAGTTCTTCTCATGAATTTTCAACTGTCTCGATGCATATGCCACAACTTTTCCCAGTAGCATAAGAACACAACCGAGACCTAGGTTGGATGCATCACAGTAAACTACAAAATCATCATTTCCCTCAGGCAGTGTCAAGACAGAAGCATCAGAAAGTTTCTGCTTCAAAGTCTAAAATGCCTCTTCTTGCTTTGGTCCCCACTCATAAGGCCTATCCTTTTGAGTTAAAGAAGTAAGAGGGACAGCAATCCTGGAGAATTTCGAAATTAACCGCCAATAGTAACCTGCAAGTCCAACAAATGATCGAAACTCCGTTGGTGTCTTCGGTGTACTCCAATTCTTCAGCACTTCAATATTCGTTGGATCCACGTGAACACCCTTTTCATTGACTATGTGTCCTAAGAATTGAACTTCCTTAAGCCTGAATTCACACTTGGAGAATTTGGCATATAGTCGTTCTTCTCCTAAGATCTCCAAAACCAACTTAAGGTGTTGCTCGTGTTATTCTTTGCTTTTAGAGTATATCAGAATATCATCAATAAACACCATCACAAATTTATCCAAGTATGGCCTGCAAACACGGTTCATGAGATACATGAAAACCGCTCGTGCATTGGTAAGGCCGAAAGGCATTACCATAAATTCATAATGGCCATATCTTGTTCTGAAAGCCGTCTTGGGAATATCATCATCGTGTACATGAAGCTGATGATACCCAGACCTAAGATCAATCTTCGAGAACCATGCCGAGCCTTGAAGTTGATAAAAAAGATCATCGATGCGTGGTAGAGGATATTGATTCTTAATGGTCAGCTTGTTCAATTCGCGGCAGTCGATGCACATTCGGAATGACCCATCCTTCTTCTTGACAAACAGGACCGGCGCACCCCAAGGAGAATGGCTCGGGCAAATGAATCCCTTCTCAAACAGTTCTTGAAATTAGCTCACCAATTCTTGTAACTCCGAAGGCGCAAGTCTGTAGGGAACTTTGGCGACTGGGTTCGCACGAGGTATTAAGTCAATCCGAAATTCTACTTGACGTTCTGGTGGAAGACCTGGCAAGTCACCTGGAAATACTTCAGGAAAATCTGTTATCACAGGAACGTCTTCAATGCTCTTTCCTTTCTCCTTTTTCTCCACAACATGTGCTAAAAACACTATACATTTCTTCCTAAGGTATTTGTGTGATTTAGTGCATGACATTAACTTAAGACCTTTACTAGAACTTTCCCTAAAAACTCTTAAACTTTCACCCAAAGGCAAGGGAATACGAATATATTTTTCATGACAAACAATTTCTGCTTTGTGGGTGGCTAACCAATCCATGCCTATGATAACATCAAAGCTACCCAGTTGCATAGGTATAAGATTAATTGGGAAAACATGATCATTTAAGTTCACTGTGCATCCAATAATAACAGTGTCAATATCAATAGTATTACCATCAGCCACCTCTATGTTAAATAGTTTGTCTATCTTAGTACGTGTTATTCCCAGCATACATTCAAAATCATGTGAAAAAAAACTCCTATCAGCACCGGAATCAAATAATACTGATGCATAGGAATTATTAATCAGAAATGTACCGTTGACCACATCTTGGTTGGCTTGAGCTGCCAGAGCATTCAGTTGAAAGGCTCTGCCTCTCACCATCCTTTGATTTGTTCCCGCCAATCTCGGGCACTGATTCCTAAAATGACCCACTTCACCGCACTCATAACAGGCTCTTGTCAGTACAGGTCTTGGCCAACAGGTATAGCTTGAATTGGTTGAGCATGCAGGGCTGGCAATGCAAGCGGAGCAGGTTGCATCCTTTGTGCTTGCGGCGTACTCCGACAAACATTTGTAAAATGACCATACTTACCGCAATTGTTGCAGACGCGACATGGCAAGTAAGGTGTGTGATGATATCGGAAAATGTTACATTGAGGAGTGGCCCCAACATAATTTCTAGTGTTTGAGTTGTTCGATGATAGCTGAGTAGTCTTTGCAGCAGGAGTAGTAACAGCAAAATTCCTGGTCTTTCTCTTCTTGTTGCTGCTTTTGGATGAACTGCCTTGATTAGTTTTGACTTCAGTTGAAGTCTCCTTGGCAGTGGACTTTTTATCAGCCTTCTTAGATCCCTTTCTTGTGAGTGTTCCAGCCTTCACGTCATTATCCGTTAGTGTAGCAGATAGACGGATTGCAGCTTCCAAAGTGGTAGGGTTGCTACCAAAGATTGTGTCCTGAATCTGCATAGGTAGGCCGCCTATGTACTTTTCTATTACTCTCTCAAGTGGTGTCACTAGATGAGGTACCAGCAGACTATACTCATGGAAGAGAGAATTGTAGATTACATTCTCCCCGCTATCCTGTTTGAGTTCCCAGAACTCAATGTAACACCCCGACCGATGGCGGAAACGTCGGGATGCCACGAGGGATGTGTAGATTGTTCAAAAGCTCATGGGCATCTAATTCAAATCATCATATATCAATCAAACCAAATAAATGTTTACACAAAAATCATGTTCATCATGAATTAAATACATCAATTACACAAAAGAATTAGCTAAACTAACTAAACTCTAATCGCCAGAATTTTAGTTAATTAGCTAAGTCCAAGATCATATATGATGATGTCCAAAAATGTAGATTTCATCTTCATCACCCTACTTAGCCTCATTACTTGAAACATGTAAAAATCAAATGTCAAATACAAAGTAGGTGGTGAGTAATCATAAGTCTTTATAATTAAAATGTTCTACAAAATAGTTTTATAAAAACGAGTATAGAGTTTAGAATTTTTCCTTGGAATTCCATATGACACCAGCGAGATAATCCATTACAATAACCAAGCACATAACCCAAAGCACATAACTCAACGCATAACCACACAACCCAATTAATCATAAATAATCATAGATAGTCAATCATATAACCATTCAATCGATCTCAATCATCAATCATCTCAAATATTATAAGTGACTATACATGTATCCTTGTAGTTGACCGAAGTCAAAGACTACGATACACGGATGTGGCAACCTCCACGTGACAATACATGCATCATCATAGTTGACCGAAGTCAAAGACGACGACACACGGATGAGGCAAACTCCTCGTGACAATACATGCATCATTGTAGTTGACCGAAGTCAAAGACAACGACACACGGATGAGGCAAACTCCTCGTGACAATACATGCAGTCATTACAAATGACCGAAGTCGTTAGTAACAACTCATGTAATATCAAAATAATATTTAGTCCGTTTCATTATCATGAGCACATGCGTTTTGTTTAAATCAAGCGGTCTTGCATGCTTACTTTTAATCATCGAGTGTTTCATCACTCTAGTGTTTCAAGCTAATTTAAGTTGTACCCCCCCCCCCAATTCTTATTAATTTGTCATCACAACCATATGTCATACTTATAAGTTTTAAATTTTAACATGAGAACGTTTAATTTGAGAACTTATGTGTATATCCCTCATACTTTGTATATAAGCCAAATATATTCTCTCTATTCTTACCCATCTTTAAACACGCACACATGCATGACCTAATTAAATCAACCACCATAATTAAATTACTTAAATAAAATTTATATTTAAGAAATTTAGATTTAAGTATTTTTTTTACCCAAATTTACATTTCATAAGGAAACCTCATGATTTAATATATCATTCAAGTAAAAAGGTGGTGACTAATATCATTGATGCATGCATGGTTATCATTAACACTCTTCTAGTGCTTAATCTCCTCCTTAACCTTAGCTTTGGTTTGTTCAAGTTTCATTAGCCATTAGGGCAGCGAACCCTCTATCAAAACCATAGGTTCGTGAGTTTGGTTGATCAAAGGTCCATGGTTCGGCTGAAATGACATGAAGGTTCGCCCATGGTTCGTGATTGCCAGCTGATAAGTGAAGGGGAGGGTTCGGCTCCTTAGGGTTCGCGACAGAGGGAATGGTTCGTTCCTCTGTACCTGCATGGCTAGGTTCGCTTGGGTTCGTGGCCTCCGAAAGGTTCGGCCAAGTGGTTGTAAGAGTTCGCTTGATCCAGGGAGGGTTTGCGTGGCATGGTTTCGTGGCTGGAACCAGGGTTCGGCACTAATTTTTCCCGCCCAAGAGGTTCGTGAATGCGTAGGGTTCGGCTGGGATCCAAGATACAGAGGTTCGCAGCTTGTTGATGGCTAGGGTTCGGCCCATGGCCAGGAAAGGTTCGCCTCCCAGGCTGTGGTAACAGGTTCGTCTACCTGTGCTTCGAACCCATATGCCATGTCTGTTCTTCACCTGCATCACGAGCCACAACCGTTGCAGGTCGAATACCCTACTTCTACTCATTTATAACAACCCAATTTATTGTTCTCTAAGTGGTTTAATCGGTTAAACATCCTTAGAATTTTGGGTTTGTGATTCGAAAAAAAATCAGAATAATAAACCTTAGATTTACCTCTAAACGCTATCCAAATGGTGTGTTTCTTCGTGTCTACTTGTAGCTCTCGTTCCGACGGTCGTCTGGACTCCAAGATCTCTGAAATCCGACAAGAATTGGAAGAGGAAAGCTAGAGAGAAGATGGGTGTGGGTGTAGGTGACGAAAATGGTGTTCTTGTTGGAGTTAGAGAGAGAAAGAGTGTGTAAAGAATGAAGAAGAAGATGACTTCTTCTTTAGTAACCCGCTTAGTCCCCGTGTGCCCGGTCTCGTTCATGTCGCGATAGGTTTTATAAAATGCTCGGTTTTTTTTATTCGTTAAACATATTTAAGCATAAAATGTCTAAATAATTTGGTTTTAGTAATTAAAATGATTTAAATAATTTTATTTCGTAAAACGAATTCGTTATATCTTCACTAAATTAATTATTTTAAATAACTGATTTATTCAGTTTGTTTAAGTTGTGATTCCTAATAAATATTTTTAGCTTTCATTATTAAATTAATATCGTTTGATATTATTTAATTTATCTCGTCGAAACGCGATACTCGCGTACGTATTCGTAAAGATCGTCACCCTTACGAATCCGCCGTTCGTACCGTATTTCGATTTGATTTGTAATTTATGGAATATCGTTTCAGAATATTATTCTCACGAATTATATTCGTGTGAATCGTCACCCACGCGAATACATTTGTTGAGTTAATATTCCTAAATTAATATTCGCGTTTAAATTGCGTTCGTAACCTCACTTCGCGTAATTAATTCCATTATTTTATTAACTTTAATGTTATAAGTCCCAAACCAAAACCCACTAAACCAAGTCACTGACACATCCATGATAGACCGAAATATGCATATATATAGGGCATATGCAGAGGTAGATCGCAACCTCCCCTACACCGTCCCACCGCTATTTCGATAAACCATGACCATGTGTCCTTGACTACGTTTAGCAACAAGACCATAACAAATTCTCAGTTCCATTCCCACCAATAATCCATAATTAGTATAACGTAACTGCGATAAACTCTCTGGTTCTGTTTAGTTGGGTTACAACTAAACTTCCCATGGTTTACGCGTATAATATGTTATAAACATGCATACCAGTAACAGAGATAATCATCAAGTAATGTGTCAATATTAATAATTACAAAATCTCAGGTCGTAACAGTACAATTGTACGGATGTACGGATGTAAGGACAACCTAAAGTACAGTGATGTTACACTCAGCTTCCAGTTTCCTCATCTCACTGCGAGGACAAAATTCAGTGGTCATCAGGTTCTTCACCTTAGTCCACGTCAGTGCTAGGATATTTGTGTTCATAAGTATACATGTTTTATTTCTATTGAATGTCCAAATGTTTTACTTTTAAGCCATTAAGTGTTTCACCTAACTAGGATATTTTATCCAAGTCAAAATGAGTCGTCCATTCTTTTATAAGTGTTCATCATAAAACTATAGTTTAGACTTGCATGTTTCAACTATTTATTGGTGATAAACTTGTTGTGATGTCTTATGTGCATCCTCATAGATGTGTATACTACAAGATGATAACCTTAATTATACACACCTTTATACATACATACATGTTCGTTCAAATTGGGTGCACATTACTAAGTTCAGTTGGAAGTTCTAACTTGTAAGCAACCTTCCCGATCCGTTCAAGGATCTTAAAAGGGTCAACATAACGTGGAACAAGCTTCCCTTTCTTTCTGAATCGAACAACGCCCTTCCAAGGCGACACTTTGAGTAATACCATATCTCCCACATCAAACTCTAAAGGTTTTCTTCATTTATCCATGTAGCTCTTCTGTCGACTGCGAGCAGCTAACAGATTGTCACGGATCTGGCGGATCTTGTCAGTCGTTTCCTGAATAATCTCAGGACCAGTAATCTGCGAATCGCCGACTTCGGTCCAACAAACAGGTGACCGACATTTCCTGCCATAAAGAGCTTCAAACGGTGCCATACCAATGCTCGCGTGATAACTGTTGTTATACGAGAACTCAACCAATGGTAAATGGCTATCCCAATTGCCACCAAAATCGATGACACAAGCTCTTAACATGTCTTCCAATGTCTGAATCGTTCGCTCCGTTTGACCATCCGTTTGAGGATGATAAGCAGTGGTAAGATCCAGTCTTGTTCCAAATGCTTCATGAAGTGATTCCCAAAATCGTGACGTGAAGCGAGCATCACGATCCAATATTATGCTTAAGGGAATACCATGTCGGCTAATGATCTCATCAATGTAGATACGAGCTAACTTCCGCACAGGGTAAGTTTCGCGTATCGGTAAGAAATGAGCCGACTTGGTCAATCTATCAACAATTACCCAAATGCTATCTTTACCGTTAGTGGTCCGTGGGAGTTTGGTAATGAAATCCATAGAGATGTTCTCCCACTTCCATCGGTATCTCAGGTTGTATTAACAATCCAGAAGGTCGCTGATGTTCTGCCTTGACTTTAGCACAGTTAAGGCACTTAGACACATATTCAGCAAGATCCTTCTTCATTCCAGGCCACCAGTACAAGCCCCTAAGGTCTTGATACATCTTATCAGAACCTGGATGGATTGAGTAAGGAGACTTATGAGCTTCATCCATAATCATCATTCTAAGATCACCCCTGTTCGGTATCCACAACCGATTCAAATAGTACATCAAGCCATCATCCCTAGTTTCCAATAAAATTTCAGCCCCGCATGACATCTCATTTTTCAAGTCATCTTGAGCTAATGAGTGTTGTTGAGCTGTGAGAACATCATCACGGAGACTAGAGTGCACTCGGACACTGTGGATCTGAACTTGACTCTTGCGACTAAGCACATCTGCTACTACATTCTCTTTACCAGGATGGTAACGAATTTCACAGTCATAATCATTCAACAGTTCAACCCATCTCCGTTGTCTCATATTAAGCTCCTTTTGTTTGAGAATATGTTGTAAGCTTTTATGATCAGTGAACACTACACACTTCGTGCCATAAAGATAGTGTCTCCATATCTTCAAGGCAAACACGACTGCACCAAGTTCCAAGTCGTGCGTAGTGTAGTTCTTCTCATGAATTTTCAGTTGCCTTGATGCATATGCCACAACCTTTCCCCGTTGCATGAGAACACAACCGAGACCTAGGTTGGATGCATCATAATAACCACAAAATCATCATTTCCATCAGGCAGTGTCAATACCAGAGCATCACAGAGTTTCTGCTTCAAAGTCTGAAACGCCTCTTCTTGCTTTGGTCCCCACTCATACGGTTTATTCTTTTGAGTCAAAGAAGTAAGAGGGACAACAATTCTGGAGAAGTTCGAAATGAACCGCCGAAAGTAACCGGCAAGTCCGAGAAACGATCGAATCTCCGTCGGTGTCTTCGGTGTACTCCAGTTCTTCACCGCATCAATCTTTGCAGGATCTACGTGAACACCATATTCGGTTACTATGTGTCCCAAGAATTGAACTTCCTTAAGCCAGAATTCACATTTAGAGAATTTGGCATACAGTCACTCTTCTCTTAGGATCTCCAAGACCAGCTTAAGGTGTTTCTCGTGTTCTTCCTTGGTCTTTGAGTAGATCAAAATATCATCAATGAATACAATCACGAATTTATCCAAGTATGGCATGCAAACACGATTCATGAGGTCCATGAAAACCGCATGTGCATTGGTAAGGCCGAAAGGCATTACCAAGAATTCATAGTGGCCATATCTTATTCTGAAAGCAGTCTTGGGAATATCATCTTCATGTACGCGAAGCTGATGATACCCAGACCTAAGATCGATCTTTGAAAACCATGCTGAGCCTTGAAGCTGATTGAATAGATCATCGATGCGCGGCAGTGGATATCGATTCTTGATTGTAAGCTTATTCAATTCGCGGTAGTCAATGCACATTCGGAATGACCCGTCCTTCTTCTTCACAAACAGGACTGGTGCACCCCATGGCGAATGGCTCGGGCGAATGAATCCTTTATCAGTCAGCTCTTGCAGTTGGCACGCCAATTTCTGCAACTCTGATGGTGCAAGTCTGTAGGGAGCTTTGGCGACTGGGTTCGCACCAGGTACTAAGTCAATTCGAAACTCTACTTGACGTTGGTGGAAGACCCGGCAAATCATCTGGAAATACTTCTGAGAAATCCCTGATTACAGGCACATCTTCAATTTTCTTTCCTTTATCCTTTTTCTCCACAATATGAGCTAAAAATGCTATACATTTCTTCCTAAGGTACTTGTGTGCTTTAGTGCATGACATAAGCTTAAGACCATTGCTAGAAGTTTCTCCAAAGACTCTTAAAGTTTCACCCGCAGGCAATGGAATACGTATGTATTTTTCATGGCAAACTATCTCCGCTTTGTGGGTGGCTAACCAATCCATGCCTATGATAACATCAAAGCTACCAAGATGCATAGGTATAAGATCAATCGGGAAAACGTGGTCATTTAAGTTCACAGTACATCCGATAATAACAGTGTCAATATCAATAGTGTTTCCGTCAGCCACCTCCACATTAAACGGTTTATCTAGATACGTACGTGTTCTACCAAGCAAGCATTCAAAATCATATGAAACAAAACTCCTATCAGCACCAGAATCAAATAAGACAGATGCATAAGAGTTGTTGATCAAAAATGTACGGTTGACCACGGCCTGGTTGGCTTGAGCAGCTGGAGCATTCAGTTGGAACGCCCGGCCTCTTGCCACCCTCTGATTATTTCCGGTCAACTTTGGGCATTGGTTTCTGAAGTGACCTACTTCGCCACACTCATAACAAGCTCTTGCCTGTGCAGGTACCTGGCGAACAGGCGCAGCTTGTATCGGTTGAGCTTGTGGAGCGGGCAGTGCAAGCGGAGCAAATTGCATCCTTTGTGCTTGTGCACTCCGACAGACACTAGCAAGATGGCCAAATTTGCCACAGTTGTTGCAGATGCGACAAGGCACGTTTGGCAAGTGATGATATCTGCAAGTATTGCATTGGGGAGTATTCCCAGTGTAGTTCCTTGCAGTGGAGTTGTTTGATGATTGCTGCACAGACTTAGCAGCAGGAGCAGTGACCATAAAGTTCCTGGTCTTCCTCTTTTTGTTGCTGCTTTTGGATGAACTGGCAGCTTCAGACTTGACTTCAGTCTTTGTTTCCTTTGTATCAGTCTTCACCTCAGTCTTCTTCATTCCCTTCCTTGTAAGCGTTCCATTCTTCACATGATTGTCAGTAAGAGTTGCAAATAGACAGATAGCAGCCTCAAGGGTTTTGGGGTTGCTCCCGTAGACTGTGTCCTGAATCTGTATCGGCAGTCCGCCGATATACCTTTCAATTGCCCTCTCTAAGGGTGTCACCAGATGAGGCACCAGCAGACTATACTCGTGGAAACGAGTATTGTAGATGACATTCTCGCCACTATCTTGTTTGAGTTCTCAGAAATCAGTCTCTAGTTTCCTCATTTCACTGCGAGGACAGAATTCAGTGGTCATCAGATTCTTGACCTCAGTCCAAGTCAGTGCTAGGGCAGCATCAACTCCCCTAGTTCGCTTTTCCCCATTCCACCAAGTTAGTGCTCTCTTCGAAAAACACTGGTGGCATAGCGCACCTTCAAGTTCTCAAGACAATCACTGTTGATGAAGGTATTCTCCATGCTCTCAAACCACTGCAGTAGACCAGTGGCTGATTCAGCACCCGTGAACTTCAGAGGATTACAGGAGTTGAAATGCTTGAATGTGCAAGTTGGCGGATTTGCATCTCCTCTGTTCTGGTTGATGTTCTGGTTGGCCTGAGTCAACTGGTTCTCCAATCCAGAAATAAGTGTTGCTAACTCTTGTATGCCGGAGTTGGCATTATTGTTGTTAGCATCCCCATTGTTTGAGTCATCTTCGTTGTGACGGCGCGGCGGCATGTTTCTGAGAAATTAGAAACATGTTACTACCGTTTACAACTTAAGTCATACAAACAATGGTCAAATGAGTTCATTTAGACAGTTAAGATTACATATAGGAACTATATTTCTCTCCTATCTGTCGTTAAACTCATAAAAATTTTAAATTTCCTAAAATTATACTAAATGTCCTAGTTGGTCATAACTAATATTAACTACTATTCCTAAGTTCCATATATTCCCCACCCTATACCAATACTGACAACCTCTCGATGCAATGTAACAAGCTTGTATATAGGGCATATGCAGAGGTAGATCGCAACCTCCCCTACACCGTCCCACCACCGTTCCATTGCACCACGATTATGCCCTTATTAGCATGTAGGATGTATCATGTATTTTACCACTGTCTCACTTCACAAACCTTATCCTAGGTAGGATAATTTTGAGTGAAGTGTCTCTAGTTCCCTTGGACAATTAGGTTCGCCTAATGTCTTAGTTCACCTGACATGTAGGTTCACCTATTGCTAAGTTCACCTAATGTCTAAGTTCACCTGACATTAAAGTTTCACTAGTGTCTATGTTCACTAAATTCCATGCCAAATCTCAATGTCCATAATCATCAGTAAGGGTCCATATCATCACTGAGTGCTATTATTGTCACTAAGTGTTCATATCCTCCCTATAGTTTATTCTCATCAAGTGTCCATACCATCAATAAGTGTTAGTATCATCACTATGCGTTTATATTATCACCCAAGTCCATATTTCATCACTAATCGTTCATATCGTTCGTTGATCCTATGCACCCTACGTGTCCAATCCGTGTGTTTCATAAGTGAAATTATATGTGTTTATCAAGTATAATCATCCATGAGTCAATCCCAGACCATTCCAACAGACATGCCATCAATATCCATATCTCATCAATCTCATCTTTACAACAATTCCTAGTAATATCCTAATAATATCCTATGTTCCTGACACTGACAGACGCCCAATATACTACAAATGGTATATGTATAGGGCATATGTAAGAGTAGATCGCAACCTCCCTTACACCGTCCCACCACCTTTGTAGTATACCACGAGTGTGTCCTTGTTTGGAGATCAAGAGATCTAGCAGATAATTCCTATAGCAGATAATTTCCTAAGCAGCTAAGTTCTTAAGCAGTTAAGTGTCCCAAACGGGTAGTTCCCTTATTCCTTAATACTGACATTCACCCAATGTACTGTTAATGGTGTATATATAGGGCATATGATAAGGGTCAGTCGCAACTGCCCAAACCACCGTCCCACCACCTTTACAATACACCACGAGCATATCCTTATCGAGTAATCAGGGCACAAGTAAACAATTAGTTAGTAGCAACATATATAATCATATGTATAACAGGAGTTCAGTTAACATGTAATAAACACATAAGCATGAAATCCTGAATATACTAACTAGTGTATGAATTTCTTCATACTAGGGTATCCTACGGTTATAGACTAGGTCAACCATTTCTAGTAACCTAATTCCCTATAACCCAGGCTCTGATACCAATTTGTAACACCCCGACCGATGGCGGAAACGTCGGGATGCCACGAGGGATGTGTAGATTGTTCAAAAGCTCGTGGGCATCTAAATCAAATCATCATATATCAATCAAACCAAATAAATGTTTACACAAAAATCATGTTCATCATGAACTAAATACATCAATTACACAAAAGAATTAGCTAAACTAACTAAACTCTAATCGCCAGAATTTTAGTTAATTAGCTAAGTCCAAGATCATATATGATGATGTCCAAAAATGTAGATTTCATCTTCATCACCCTACTTAGCCTCATTACCTGAAACATGTAAAAATCAAATGTCAACTACAAAGTAGTTGGTGAGTAATCATAAGTCTTTATAATTAAAATGTTCTACAAAATAGTTTTATAAAAACGAGTATAGAGTTTAGAATTTTTCCTTAGAATTCCATATGACACCTGCGAGATAATCCATTACAATAACCAAGCACATAACCCAAAGCACATAACTCAACACATAACCACACAACCCAATTAATCATAAATAATCATAGATAGTCAATCATATAACCGTTCAATCAATCTCAATCATCAATCATCTCAAATATTATAAGTGACTATACATGTATCCTTGTAGTTGACCGAAGTCAAACACTACGATACACGGATGTGGCAACCTCCACGTGACAATACATGCATCATCGTAGTTGACCGAAGTCAAAGACGACGACACACGGATGAGGCAAACTCCTCGTGACAATACATGCATCATTGTAGTTGACCGAAGTCAAAGACAACGACACACGGATGAGGCAAACTCCTCGTGACAATACATGCAGTCATTACAAATGACCGAAGTCATTAGTAACAACTCGTGGAATATGATAATCCATAACTATGGATTTCATACAATTAAGCAAGTGTCATCCATGTAATATCAAAATAATATTTAGAATGGGTATACATGTTTCACCTCCGAATTTAAAACCAAAACAGTTTAAAGAAAGGGAGGGTATGAGAACTCACCTGAATCCTCAGAATCAGTGTTTTAATAGAACTCGCGCTCACGAAGAAGAATCAGGATCAACTCAATAATCTGTAATTATAGTGCGTTTCATTATCATGAGCACGTGCGTTTCGTTTAAATCAAGCGCTCTTGCATGCTTACTTTTAATCATCGACTGTTTCATCACTCTAGTGTTTTAAGCTAATTTAAGTTTAACCCCCCCCCCCCCAATTCTTATTAAGTTGTCATCACAACCATATATCATACTTATAAGTTTTAAATTTTAACATGAGAACGTTTAATTTGAGAACTTATGTGTATATCCCTCATACTTTGTATATAAGCCAAATATATTATCTCTATTCATACCCATCTTTAAACACGCACACATGCATGACCTAATTAAATCAACCACCATAATTAAATTACTTAAATCAAATTTATATTTAAGAAATTTATATTTAAGTATTTTTTTTACCCAAATTTACATTTCATAAGGAAACCTCATGATTTAATATATCATTCAAGTAAAAAGGTGGTGACTAATATCATTGATGCATGCATGGTTGTAACATCCGTGAAAAATCCAGGTAAAAATCCATATTAAGATCTTAACTATTTAGTCATTAACGGACAAAAACCAAGTTAATACGTATGTTGAGTCGATGGTATTTAAACAACTAAGAAAAACATGATCAGTCATGGGTTTTCAGATATCGTAATGCGTATGAAAATAATCAAGGATTAACGGAATAACTATGAGAATTTGGAAATATTTAATAACGCAAATTATATTATAAACTACTTATAAATATCCCCAAATATTAGAATAAATTTTATGAAAATTTTGAGTATATTAATAAATATAAATTCATAACTATTTTAATATTTAAATCAATGTTTAAATAATTATAAAATTTATCAAACAAGTTCAAAGTTGTTCATAATGTAAAATAAATATTTAATAAGTTCTTTTAAATAAATATGAATCAATAAACATTTTCAAGAAATTTTATAAATTTTAGAAATATTTTAGTACTAAGTTCTTTTAAAGTTCTTTATTTTATAAATATTATTACCCATTTTTTTATAAAAATTCAAAGAACTCTTTCCCTAATTAAAATTTAATCAAAATTCCTAATTAAACATAATCATTTAACTTTTTAACCTATTAACCTACACCCCAACATCCTTGTCTCCCCCAACATCTTTGTCACACTCACACACCCTCTCCCCTCTCCCTTCCTCAACTATAAATACCCCATTACATCCTTCCTAAATCCTTTGCACCAAATCCATTCTTCTTTGGATTTCTAATTCTATCTCCCTAAACCACCTCTCTTGGGATCTTTCAAGATCTCCAAGGTAATAAACACTTAAACTAAATGCTCTTACATTACTTATGTTCTTCATCTTCTTCTTCTAATCCTCCAAATTTTAAGTTGTTACCATGCTTGATAACACAAAGGTTTGTGTGTTGTATGGTTTCCTAATAACTTGTCTTATGACAAGTAACCTATGATCAACCCATACACAAACATACTTTCAAGTCATGGATTCTTGCAATATTGATAACAAAAAGGTTTGTATGTTTGTTCTTTACCAAACATCCAAGCATACCTTCAATATTTGCCTTATTATTTTGAATGTTGATAACACAAAGGTTTGGTATAATTATGGGTCTTTAATCAAAGATCAACAACTATACAAAACATACTTTCAACATTTGCCTACTTATACATATATTTGTAGAAACTATAAATCAAAACCATGCACTTGTTTATATTCAATTATAATAATTGAATGATATTAAAATATTTTGAAATTTACTTTAAAACCCTCATTCACTAATATTACTTCAAAGTAATACCCTAAAATATCTAATACTATTAAAACTTGATTATACGCATTACAAACTTTATTATTATTAAACCATCCGTGGTGTCATTATCATTAAACCATCCGTGGTTTCATTCATAATTTGGTACGACTCAAAATAAAGAGTCGATTAAAATGCCAAATTAAAAAGCGAACTGTGTTATGGCTTAGTATCATTATTAAGTTGGAAGATGACAAGTTCGAGTAACATATTATCATTTCTTTTATGACTTAAGGAAAGTCATTACTTTGCAATAACCCCAATCTATTAATCGGGTTAACGCATCTCTTATATATATACTAAATATTAAATCCATCGTAAAACTCAACAAATGTATACTTTCCTTATTTTAGGGGTTTGAAGTTCGTGACAAGGAGCAAGATCTTAATATTATCTATCTTCTAGCATCCTACTACTAGTGAGTTTCATAGCCCCTCTTTTTATTTAATATTTTGGGGTGGAATACATGCTAGATACTAAAACTTTACATCCATACGTGTTTAAATGAAATAGGCATTTTAGTGATTACTTGAGTATACGTGTTACTATCGTTTAAACTTCTTTAATATTCATGATGTACATTAATAATATTTTGAGTGAAGTATACGTTTGACATCGTTTAAACTCATAATCATAAAATGCATGCTTTATTGTTAAACATTATGGGATGTATGTTACTATAAACTTCTTTTTTGTAATCATGCTTTATCAAGTCATAAACCTATGGACTCACCAACTATTTTTAGTTGATACTTGAGCATGTATTTCAGGAAATTAGCTACATGGATTATATTACAACAAGAAGATTTTGAAGATATTGTTTAATTTAAATTAGACTATATGGAGAAATCTTATATTGTTGTATCATTTTGAATCATATCATTTTGTAAAACTATTATCGATATGTTATTTGAATCTTTGTAAATCTCTTATGTATGTTATTTGGATTATGAATGCAATTTAGTAAGTTTCTTTATAAACAATGTATTTGTAATCCGATTTCGTCTCGCCCTCGTGATTCCGCTTTAGCGGGGGTGTGACAGATTGGTATCAGAGCCATTGGTTATAGAGAATTAGGTTGCATGAAACCTAGACTATAACTTATAGCTCATCCTAGGACTTACATGGACTTTATGTGCTACCTTACTTGAAATACTTGTTATCACCATACGTGCTTACTTGCTTGTTTGATAGAAATAAGATTTCCTTAGAATTTAAGTATTCCATTAAGAATGCCTTAGATTATAAAAACCTTAGTTAAATCCTACGACCTTTACTTTTCCTATTATATAAAAATTTAAAAAACATAATATGTATGTATGACAAAAATATGTTGACACTCTCACACTCAAAAATTTTTATTCTATTCTCGTTAGAGCTATGTTTGTATAAACGGACATGTAATAACTGGAAGGGCGAATGCCGGTAGTTGGGACTCCTGTCTAGGAAAGCGATTCGCATAAATCCCCGACATACTGCGGGACCAGTCTAGCTTTCCTGGGGATTTCCGATGAGAGTATTCTAACCTATAGGTCAAAGCATGTTATACCAAACGTTGTACGAACTATACGGCTGTAATAAGTCAACGGCAATCCCTTTGGATTGCCATTCCGTTTCACTTTGAAGCCAACTTCATTGATTTATATAATTTCCAAGATGATTATTTTCATACTCGTATTCGTATGTCGACCTAAAATAGCAAGAACCAAAATAATCATGCAAGTCAAACTACCATTACGAGTGCACACGTAATCGCCATTTGAAATGCATGAGAGTTTTGGCAAATTCTATTTTAAGTTAACAAATAACACGGGTTCCTAACCTCAAGGTTTCAAAACATTGGTTATGTCCAACGGGATAAACCCGTTTGATAAAAGTAGGGTCCATACTTTTGCACACACGAAAACTCAAATCAAGTATATATTGAATAAATTACTACATTAAATGAAATACTAAACCATTTCCTTTAAACTTCATAGCTAATGGCTCCAACAAAAAGAGGGCGAAAACCAAAGGATAAGGGACCAGTTGACAACACAGATACTACTGTTCCAATGACACCCAGCGACATCGAAAAACTAGTGGAAGCTCGAATAGTCGCAGCCATACCCGGCATACTTGCTCGAGCAAACTCGAACTCAGGAAACAACAATAACAACCACAACACCAATAATAGCAATACCACCGACCCCGAAACCAGTAATGCAAGAAAGGGCTGTACATACAAACATTTCATGTCCTGTAAACCGAAGGATTACTATGGCAACGACGGAGCCATAGGACTGCTAAAATGGATAGATAAGATCCAAGCAGTTTTCCGTATTTCTGAATGCCTTGAAACCCACAAGGTTCGTTATGCTGCAAACTCCTTCCAAGGGAAGGCCTTGAACTGGTGGAACAACCAAATACAGGCTCGGGGTGTTGAAGAGGCAGAATCAATGGGCTGGGAAGAATTCAAGGCCCTATTATTAGAAGAATACTGCCCCATCAACGAATTGCAAAAACTGGAGAATGAATTCTGGCACCTTACCATGAAGGGTGCTGAACTAATGGCCTATAACGACCGCTTTCACGAGCTCTCGAGCTTACTACCACACATGGTGAACTCGGAAGATCGAAAAATCGAGCGTTACATCTGGGGACTGGCACCCCAAATTGGAAGCATGGTCACTACTTCTAAACCAACCACACTCAAGAGTGCCATCCTCTTGGCTGGCCAACTCCGGGACCATCTGGTCAGAAACAATGCTTTCGAGAACAAAAACTCGGGAGAGAAGAGGAAGCTTGATAACCCTACACCCTCCAACCATTCCAACCACACCAATCAATCCAACCAATCCAATCACTTCAAGAGGCCTAACAACAACAAGAAACCTGCAACTGCCCGTAACTATGGGGCAGTTAACCAAGAAAAGAAGAATCAACATGCACCCAAGTGTGCAAAGTGTAACTACTTCCATTATGGAGCGTGTCTTGTCTGCTCCAAGTGTGGGAAACCGGGGCATCAAGCCAGCAACTGTCGTAGCAACCCAACTCCACGTGCTTGCTATGGATGTGGAAGCCCCGAACACTTGCTCAATACTTGTCCAAAAAGGCCACAAGGATCTGGATCTGCCAACCAACCACCTCGGGGAAAAGCTTTCGTCATGGGAGCTCAAGAAGCCCGTGAAGACAACAACGTCGTTACTGGTATGTTTCTTGTAAACAATCACTTTGCATCTATTCTATTTGACACGGGTGCCGATAAAAGTTTCCTATCAACTAAGTTTGAGCATGTAGTAAACCAAAAATCTACCCCTTTAACTGAGATCTACACCATAGAATTAGCCAACGGAAAACTATTAACTGCACGAAAAATCCTCAAGGGTTGTGTCCTTAGTTATGACGGCCACTCATTCTATCTAGACCTCATTCCCATCCAACTTGGAAGCTTCGATGTAGTCATCGGAATGGACTGGTTGTCCAAACATCAAGGTGAAATTCAATGTCTCCTTAAAATAGTTCGGGTTCCACTACCGAACGGCGAAACACTAGAAATTCAAGGGGAAATAGCAAGTGAAAAGCTACACCTCATTTCCGCCATGAAGGCACGCAAGTACCTAAAGAAGGAATGTCAAGCCTTCCTTGCCCATGTCAAGGTCAAGAACCAAGAAGAAAAGAAGATCGAAGATATACCGATAGTCCGAGACTTTTCCGAAGTATTCCCCGATGATCTACCTGGATTACCACCCGTTCGACAAGTGGAATTTCGTATCGACCTGATTCCAGGAGCGGCTCCTATAGCAAAAACACCCTACCGTCTCGCACCATCCGAGATGCAAGAGTTATCAAGTCAACTACAAGAACTCTTGGATCGAGGATTTATTCGACCAAGCTTTTCACCATGGGGAGCACCCATTCTTTTTGTCAAAAAGAAGGATGGAACTTTTCGAATGTGCATCGACTATAGGGAGCTCAACAAAGCAACTATCAAAAACCGTTATCCTCTTCCTTGGATTGATGATTTGTTCAACCAATTACAAGGATCTAGACACCTCTCGAAAATAGATCTTCGGTCGGGTTATCACCAACTAAGGATTCAAGAAGATGACATCCCAAAAAACGCATTCCAAACAAGATACGGGCACTACGAATTCCTAGTAATGCCTTTCGGACTCACCAATGCCCCTGCGGTATTTATGGACCTAATGAACCGAGTGTGCAAGCCTTACCTTGATAAGTTTGTGATCGTATTCATCGACGATATCCTTATATACTCACAAAATGAGGAAGATCATAAGCAACACCTAAAGCTAGTACTCCAACTCTTGGCAAAGGAGAAACTATATGCCAAGTTTTCCAAATGCGAGTTCTGGTTAAAGGAGGTTCACTTCCTTGGTCATGTGGTTAATGATCAGGGTATTCAAATAGACCCAAGCAAGATTGAGGCAGTGAAGAAATGGGAAGCACCAACAACCCCGACAGAAATACGACAATTCTTAGGGTTGGCTGGATACTATCGTAGATTCATCGAAAACTTTTCCAAAATAGCCAAACCTTTAACCATTCTCACCCAAAAGGAACAAAAGTACAATTGGGGAAAAGAGCAGGAAGAAGCCTTCCAATTGCTGAAACACAAGTTGTGCCATGCCCCGATCCTCTCACTCCCCGACGGCATCGATAACTTTGTCGTATACTGTGATGCATCGCACCAAGGTCTCGGTTGCGTGTTGATGCAAAAAGACAAAGTTATTGCCTATGCATCCCGACAACTCAAAGTGCATGAAAAGAACTACACCACTCATGACTTAGAGTTGGGAGCCGTTATCTTTGCCTTGAAGATCTGGAGACACTACCTCTACGGTACCAAGTGTCTTATTTACACCGATCACAAAAGCCTCCAACATATCCTTGATCAGAAAATGCTGAATATGCGCCAAAGAAGATGGGTTGAGTTACTCAACGACTACGATTGTGACATACGCTACCATCCCGGTAAAGCAAATGTGGTGGCTGATGCACTAAGTAGGAAGGAGAGAGTCAAACCCGTTCGTGTACGCGCCTTGGGTATGACTATACAAACCTCTCTCAAACCCCAAATTCTCGAAGCACAAAAAGAAGCTCTAAAGACAAAGGAACTCAAAGAAGAACTACTGTGTGGGGCGGAAAAGAAACTTGAACCAAAGGAAGATGATGTGTTATATTTTCAAGAAAGAATGTGGGTTCCCGAGCGGAACAACATCCGAGAGCTCATTTTCCATGAAGCCCACAAATCCAAATATTCCGTTCACCCAGGTGCCGACAAAATGTATAAGGATCTCAAAGAATACTACTGGTGGCCCGGAATGAAGAAAGACATCGCTCTGTATGTCGGGAAGTGCCTAACCTGTTCCAAGGTCAAGGCCGAACATCAAAAACCATCGGGTATGCTACAACAACCCGAGATTCCACAATGGAAATGGGAGCAAATTTCCATGGATTTCATCACCAAACTACCACGTACCTCTAGTGGCTATGATTCGATATGGGTCATCGTTGATCGATTGACAAAATCTGTTCATTTCTTACCCATTAGAGAGGATTTTAAGATGGAGAAGCTTGCTAAACTATACATCACCGAAATCATCACTAGACACGGGGTGCCCATGTCAATCATCTCCGACAGAGATAGCCGATTTACCTCCCGATTCTGGCAATCCATGCAAAAGGCACTCGGAACTCGTCTTGACCTTAGCACCGCGTATCATCCACAAACCGATGGGCAGACCGAAAGAACAATCCAAACCTTGGAAGATATGCTTAGGTGTTGTGTGGTAGATTTTGGTGGAAGTTGGGATAACCATCTCCCACTAATTGAATTCTCTTATAACAACAGTTACCACACAAGCGTCAAGTGTGCACCATTTGAAGCCTTATACGGACGAAAATGTCGATCTCTAGTATGTTGGGCAAAAATCGGGGAAAGTCAAATAACTGGCCCCGAGATCATTCAAGAAACGACGGATAAAATTGCACGAATCAAAGACCGAATCAAAGCCGCCAGGGATCGTCAGAAAAGCTACGCCGATAACCGAAGAAAACCATTGGAATTTGCAATTGGCGATAAGGTAATGCTAAAGGTATCACCATGGAAGGGCGTGGTGCGGTTCGGGAAGAAGGGCAAGCTAGCTCCAAGGTACGTTGGACCTTTTGAAATTCTCGATAGAATTGGTCCCGTAGCCTACAAGCTCCAACTACCTCACGAACTTAGTGGAGTTCATGATACGTTCCATGTATCGAATCTGAAGAAATGTTTATCAGACGAAACATTGATAATTCCATTGGATGAGGTCCGACTCGACGACAAACTCCACTTCATCGAAGAACCGATTGAGGTTATGGACCGAGAAATGAAGACGTTAAAGCGAAGCCGCATTCCGATTGTTAAAGTTAGATGGAACTCTAAGCGAGGACCTGAATTCACCTGGGAAAGAGAGGATCATATGAAGAAAAAGTATCCCCAGTTATTCACGAACGACCCTACCTTGGTAAATAAAGACTGAATTTCGGGACGAAATTCTTTTAACCGGGGGAGACTGTAACATCCGTGAAAAATCCAGGTAAAAATCCATATTAAGATCTTAACTATTTAGTCATTAACGGACAAAAACCAAGTTAATACGTATGTTGAGTCGATGGTATTTAAACAACTAAGAAAAACATGATCAGTCATGGGTTTTCAGATATCGTAATGCGTATGAAAATAATCAAGGATTAACGGAATAACTATGAGAATTTGGAAATATTTAATAACGCAAATTATATTATAAACTACTTATAAATATCCCCAAATATTAGAATAAATTTTATGAAAATTTTGAGTATATTAATAAATATAAATTCATAACTATTTTAATATTTAAATCAATGTTTAAATAATTATAAAATTTATCAAACAAGTTCAAAGTTGTTCATAATGTAAAATAAATATTTAATAAGTTCTTTTAAATAAATATGAATCAATAAACATTTTCAAGAAATTTTATAAATTTTAGAAATATTTTAGTACTAAGTTCTTTTAAAGTTCTTTATTTTATAAATATTATTACCCATTTTTTTATAAAAATTCAAAGAACTCTTTCCCTAATTAAAATTTAATCAAAATTCCTAATTAAACATAATCATTTAACTTTTTAACCTATTAACCTACACCCCAACATCCTTGTCTCCCCCAACATCTTTGTCACACTCACACACCCTATCCCCTCTCCCTTCCTCAACTATAAATACCCCATTACATCCTTCCTAAATCCTTTGCACCAAATCCATTCTTCTTTGGATTTCTAATTCTATCTCCCTAAACCACCTCTCTTGGGATCTTTCAAGATCTCCAAGGTAATAAACACTTAAACTAAATGCTCTTACATTACTTATGTTCTTCATCTTCTTCTTCTAATCCTCCAAATTTTAAGTTGTTACCATGCTTGATAACACAAAGGTTTGTGTGTTGTAAGGTTTCCTAATAACTTGTCTTATGACAAGTAACCTATGATCAACCCATACACAAACATACTTTCAAGTCATGGATTCTTGCAATATTGATAACAAAAAGGTTTGTATGTTTGTTCTTTACCAAACATCCAAGCATACCTTCAATATTTGCCTTATTATTTTGAATGTTGATAACACAAAGGTTTGGTATAATTATGGGTCTTTAATCAAAGATCAACAACTATACAAAACATACTTTCAACATTTGCCTACTTATACATATATTTGTAGAAACTATAAATCAAAACCATGCACTTGTTTATATTCAATTATAATAATTGAATGATATTAAAATATTTTGAAATTTACTTTAAAACCCTCATTCACTAATATTACTTCAAAGTAATACCCTAAAATATCTAATACTATTAAAACTTGATTATACGCATTACAAACTTTATTATTACTAAACCATCCGTGGTTTCATTATCATTAAACCATCTGTGGTTTCATTCGTAATTTGGTACGACTCAAAATAAAGAGTCGATTAAAATGCCAAATTAAAAAGCGAACTTTGTTATGGGTTAGTATCATTATTAAGTTGGAAGATGACAAGTTCGAGTAACGTATTATCATTTCTTTTATGACTTAAGGAAAGTCATTACTTTGCAATAACCCCAATCTATTAATCGGGTTAACGCATCTCTTATATATATACTAAATATTAAATCCATTGTAAAACTCAACAAATGTATACTTTCCTTATTTTAGGGGTTTGAAGTTCGTGACAAGGAGCAAGATCTTAATATTATCTATCTTCTAGCATCCTACTACTAGTGAGTTTCATAGCCCCTCTTTTTATTTAATATTTTGGGGTGGAATACATGCTAGATACTAAAACTTTACATCCATACGTGTTTAAATGAAATAGGCATTTTAGTGATTACTTGAGTATACGTGTTACTATCGTTTAAACTTCTTTAATATTCATGATGTACATTAATAATATTTTGAGTGAAGTATACGTTTGACATCGTTTAAACTCATAATCATAAAATGCATGCTTTATTGTTAAACATTATGGGATGTATGTTACTATAAACTTCTTTTTTTGTAATCATGCTTTATCAAGTCATAAACCTATGGACTCACCAACTATTTTTAGTTGATACTTGAGCACGTATTTCAGGAAATTAGCTACATGGATTATATTACAACAAGAAGATTTTGAAGATATTGTTTAATTTAAATTAGACTATATGGAGAAATCTTATATTGTTGTATCATTTTGAATCATATCATTTTGTAAAACTATTATCGATATGTTATTTGAATCTTTGTAAATCTCTTATGTATGTTATTTGGATTATGAATGCAATTTAGTAAGTTTCTTAATAAACAATGTATTTGTAATCCGATTTCGTCTCGCCCTCGTGATTCCGCTTTAGCGGGGGTGTGACAATGGTTATCATTAACCCTTTTCTAGTGCTTAATCTCCTCCTTAACCTTAGCTTTGGTTTGTTCAAGTTTGATTAGCCATTAAGGCAGCGAACCCTCTATCAAAACCATAGGTTCGTGAGTTTGGTTGATCAAAGGTCCATGGTTCGGCTTAAATGACATGAAGGTTCGCCCATGGTTCGTGATTGCCAGCTGATTAGTGAAGGGGAGGGTTCGGCTCCTTAGGGTTCGCGACAGAGGGAATGGTTCGTTCCTCTGGACCTGCATGGCTAGGTTCGCTTGGGTTTGTGGCCTCCGAAAGGTTCGGCCAAGTGGTTGCAAGAGTTCGCTTGATCCAGGGAGGGTTTGCGTGGCATGGGTTCGTGGCTGGAACCAGGGTTCGGCACTAACTTTTCCCGCCCTAGAGGTTCGTGAATGCATAGTGTTCGGCTGGGATCCAACATACAAAGGTTCGCAGCTTGCTGATGGCAAGGGTTCGGCCCCTGGCCAGGAAAGGTTCGCCTCCCAGGCTGTGGTAACAGGTTCGTCTACCTGTGCTTCGAACCTATCCGCCATGTCTGCTCTTCACCTGCATCGCGAGCCACAACCGTTGCAGGTCGAATACCCTACTTCTACTCATTTATAACAACCCAATTTATTGTTCTCTAAGTGGTTTAATCGGTTAAACATCCTTAGAATTTTGGGTTTGTGATTCGAAAAAAAAAATCAGAATAATAAACCTTAGATTTACCTCTAAACGCTATCCAAATGGTGTGTTTCTTCGTGTCTACTTGTAGCTCTCGTTCCCACGGTCGTCTGGACTCCAAGATCTCTGAAATCCGACAAGAATTGGAAGAGGAAAGCTAGATAGAAGATGGGTGTGCGTGTAAGTGACGAAAATGGTGTTCTTGGTGGAGTTAGAGAGAGAAAGAGTGTGTAAAGAATGAAGAAGAAGATGACTTCTTCTTCTTTAGTAACCCGCTTAGTCCCCGTGTGCCCGGTCTCGTTCATGTCGCGATAGGTTTTATAAAATGCTCGGTTTTTTTTATTCGTTAAACATATTTAAGCATAAAATGTCTAAATAATTTGGTTTTAGTAATTAAAATGATTTAAATAATTTTATTTCGTAAAACGAATTCGTTATATCTTCACTAAATTAATTATTTTAAATAACTGATTTATTCAGTTTGTTTAGGTCGTGATTCCTAATAAATATTTTTAGCTTTAATTATTAAATTAATATCGTTTGATATTATATAATTTATCTCGTCGAAACGCGTTACTCGCGTACGTATTCGTAAAGATCGTCACCCTTACGAATCCGCCATTCGTACCGTATTTCGATTTGATTTGTAATTTATGGAATATCGTTTCAGAATATTATTCTCAAGAATTATATTTGTCACACCCCTGCGCCGCGTGCGGAATCCACGGCGCGGTGACGTATGAACAGTTGAATCATGCACAAGTATTGAATAAGAACAACCACAATGGATTACTACATTTCATAATGTTTAGACAGTTGTTTAGTTACAGACAATCTATCTACCAAAAGAAAGACAACTACAGACCCAAAATATAGTTTACAAAATAAGACTTCAAACAAGACAAGTAAACAATCAGGATTTAGTGTGTTTCTAATCCATCCTAGCATGTTTCTTCATCTTGTTCTATCTTAGTATGGTCTCCTTAGTTGTCTCTGAAAAGGTCTTAAACCTGATTACCTGAAACACGTGAAAAGTAACTGTCAACTACAGACGTAGTTGGTGAGAACAATAGGTTTAAGCATTTGTAAACATGAGTATATGATATAAGGCATAGGTAAGTTAAAGCATCAAAAGATTCACACGGATGAGCTGCAACCCAAACTAACATCAAGTAAGAAAATGAATGTAAACAGTCCAATCACTGTTTGCACATGAGTCAACATATAATATCAAGTCCCAAACCACGTTTGGAGTTAGATAATGTGTCAACAGTTTTGATAAAACCATATGTAACCGAAATCTGCAGTTAGTTTATAAAACAGATTTAAAAACTAACTGCAGCAATCGGTCTGCCCCAATGTGTGTGTCCGCTTTCCCTTGTTGTGATCACCCAGTACTAACGCTAATGAATATGATACTTGATGCTTTTACAAGTTTGTTTACAACAATAGACACCATGTTTCTGAATCTTACTTTAACCGGATGTGTTAATGCCTTATTTGATGACATGAATTGAAAAGCCTGGATTTAATTCCACGAATTAAATCCTTTGTTTTGAATACCATGAAATGAACCACTTGATTTGAATACCATGATGTGAACCACTAGATTTGAATACCATGTTTTGAACCACTTGATTTAATACCATGTTGTGAACCACTTGATTTGAATACCATGTTTGAACCACTTGATTGAATACCATGTTGTTAACCACTTGATTTGAATACCATGTTGTGAACCACTTGTTTTGAATACTATGATGTGATGACCTTGTGTAACAACAAGGTTTATAACAAAAGAGTTTATAAAATCATTTATTTAAAATTGTTAATCCTTTATAAGAACATTTGAGTAAATCTGTTATAACACATTTCACAGAGTCTTTATAAAATCCTTTTTAGTAAAAAGATTCCAATAGTTAATAAATACTTAAAACGGTTGACAATTTCTTTAAACAATTGATGAATCCCTTGGATTCGTAAGATGAACCTGTAATGTTTATGAAATACACATAACTTGTGTAATGAAACAAGATTGAAATAGCGGTTTTTTGATCACGTGTTCCACCCCAAAACAGTTATAAAACAGTAAAAGAGGGGCTAATGTTCTCACCTGTCTGCAGTAGACTCTGAACTAAACAGTTAGCAAGTAGCAAACAGGACTTCTAATTGTTTCCTATAACATTGTAATCATACATAAGATATAGGATTTATAATTGTATAGACTTTGATTCATTGATTGACTTGTGTTCTCATGATTTGATTGTTGTGAAAACTTGAATGTTATGATTTGAATCTCTTGATTGATCATGGGTCCAAGAAACGATTGTGAAATGATTCTTTGTGCATAAATCTTATGCATAAATGATAAATGTTCAAGGATTTGATAACCATTGATTAATCATGACTTATGAAAAGATGTTCCAATTGTTTTAAGTCTTGAGATTGTGATTTGATGCTATGATTAGTTTAAGTTGTACTTAAACCAACTAAGATCAAATTACAATTACTTTGCATTATGACCAACAAAGAGGTCCTACGTCCATGAAAGTCATTATGGACTTAGACAAAGGCCATGGGCCATTTAAAATGATAATGATCCAATTGAAGGTGATGTTGGGCCTATTGCATGTGACGTTGGCCCAACAACTTGTATGTAGGCCTCATAACGCGCTCAAGCTAATATCGAGCTAATTGATATCATAATGAGTCGTATGGGCTTGGATTGGGCCTAAGGGCTTTGAATTGGGCTAAGAAATGATTAAGTAGGCCATGTAAGATTCCAACTTGATATTGGGCCAATTAAAGATCCTCATGGGCCAACTATCTCAATTTGGGCTTGGGCTAAACTCCTAGACCGATTTCAATTAGAATTGGGCCGGTTAGAATTTGATTGGGCCGAAACACCCATGACTCCCACACCATGGCAGCGAACCTATGAGCTGCCATGGGTGAGGGTTCGGCTCCAATAAGGAAATAAGGTTCGTTTCCCTTAACTTGTGGTACATAGGTTCGGAGCCCAAAAAGGTTTGCAACAAGGTTCGGCTAATATGAACATCATGCAGGCTCGTGTAGGTTCGGGATACTCATTAGGGTTCGTCTTGTTGATATCAACGAACTATTGGTTCGCCATGAGTGTAGGGTTCGCCAAGGAGAGTTTGCACAGGAAGGGGTTCGCTGAACATCAATCGGTTCGGCAAATTCAGTCATGATCGAACCATGTAGGGTTCGTCTGGGTTAACTATTGCATGGAGGTTCGCTGCAACTAAGAGGGTTCGTGGAATGCATGAAGGCTCGGCACAGGTTCGTGAGATTCCCTTAAGGATTCGGCTGAGAGTCGACGAACCATGCAGGCTCGTGAACACCCCCCTTAGGGTTCGGCTAAGTGCTGTTGGGGTTCGCCTACTGAACCTTCGAACGAACCTGTAACCCCTATCATCATCATCCTCAAAACATGTGGTTCCAGCTCTGTATATTCCATGTTAGTAACCCAGATCCATGATCGAGCGCTTATGGGTTGAAATGATGAAGTATTATCCGTCTAAAACTCATGTTCACTCATCAACACCCAAAAACCCTAATTTTTAACACTTTAATTCGACTATACCTCGAGTTTGGCTGGATGAATCTGCGATATTCTTGTACTTTCGTGTAGAGGATGTCGGGGGCTTCGCGTGGACACCAAGAATGACGAATTTCGTTGAGAAATAAGCGAGTTACGCGCGTTTAAAGCTCGGTTTTCTTAGAGAGAGAGAGGGTAGACGAAATTGTAGAGAGAGAGAGGTTGTTGGCTGCATTTATGAAGAAAAATAGCCTTGTTCAAGGCTTTTATAGCCCGGGTGGTATTCGGGTCCGTTTCGGTCGCTCGGTTCGCGTTTCCGGAACGTAACGCGTATTTTACGCGGTTTTAAAATAAAAGAGTTGTTAAACTCATTAAAATGATGAGTTTCAAAATTGTAAAAATATAAAATAATTAATATAATTATTTTTACTCTTCGTGTGTTGCCAGATCGTTAAACATTCACAATTACGTGTATACCCGTAATCGCGTACGTTTTCCGATCGTATTAAAAATTTAAAGTCGTTTAATCATAATTATAAGTTCAACATTCGTATCAGTATGGATCGTCACCCATAACTATACTCAGTCTCGCTTACGTATTACGATTCTTGTTGAATTAATTGTCATAATATTCGTCTCGACACTACGCACTAACACTAACCTGTTACACCGAACTCAGTATATATATAGGGCTCACTCTCGCTGCCCACCACTGTTTCGATATAACCAGTTACTGTTCTTGCCTAGTGAAATCGACTGTAAATAAATAATACATACTTGTTTATGAACACTAAGATCCTGTAACACACAAACACACATTATGAACATATGAAGCACATTGATTAACTGCAAATGGACAGACACTGTTCTAACACTGTTTACGACTACATGACTAAATGTACAAATGTTACAATATTCGTGTGAATCGTCACCCACGCGAATACATTTGTTGAGTTAATATTCCTAAATTAATATTCGCGTTTAAATTGCGTTCGTAACCTCACTTCGCGTAATTAATTCCATTATTTTATTAACTTTAATTTTATAATTCCCAAACCAAAACCCACTAAACCAAGTCACTGACACATCCATGATAGACCGAAATATGCATATATAGGGCATATGCAGAGGTAGATCGCAACCTCCCCTACACCGTCCCACCGCTATATCGATAAACCATGACCATGTGTCCTTGACTACGTTTAGCAACAAGACCATAACAAATTCTCAGTTCCATTCCCACCAATAATCCATAATTAGTATAACGTAACTGCGATAAACTCTCTGGTTCTGTTTAGTTGGGTTACAACTAAACTTCCCATGGTTTACGCGTATAATATGTTATAAACATGCATACCAGTAACAGAGATAATCATCAAGTAATTTGTCAATATTAATAATTACAAAATCTCAGGTCGTAACAGTACAATCGTACGGATGTACGGATGTACGGATGTACGGACAACCTAAAGTACAGTGATGTTACACTCAGCTTCCAGTTTCCTCATCTCACTGCGAGGACAGAATTCAGTGGTCATCAGGTTCTTCACCTTAGTCCACGTCAGTGCTAGGATATTTGTGTTCATAAGTATACACATTTTATTTCTATTGAATGTCCAAATGTTTTACTTTTAAGCCATTAAGTGTTTCACCTAACTAGGATATTTTATCCAAGTCAAAATGAGTCGTCCATTCTTTTATAAGTGTTCATCATAAAACTATAGTTTAGACTTGCATGTTTCAACTATTTATTGGTGATAAACTTGTTGTGGTGTCTTATGTGCATCCTCATAGATGTGTATACTACAAGATGATAACCTTAATTATACACACCTTTATACATACATACATGTTCGTTCAAATTGACCACCATGACATAAGTTATAAAAATTCATTTTAAGTTTAAGAAAATTTATACTTAGGTTATTTACAAAGCAAGTTCAATATATGTAAATCCACAGTTTTAACACTTATTTTTAGAGAGAGAAAAGGTGGTGATTTGGATCATTCATGTATGCATGGGTAGATCTATGTGTGCTCATATCCATCAATTTATTCTTAGTTTCAACACCCCCCCCCATAGTTTCATGATGGTTACAGGTTCGCTGCTCATCCACAAGTTTAAGTATTCCCAGGTTCGGCCACTCTTTAACCTAGCTACACCCTAGGTTCTGCCCCTAGGTTCTTAGTCTTTAGGTTCGGCTAACACATGGCTCATTTTCCCCTAGGTTCGCTGCCTTGGTTCAATTTTCCAAGAGTTTTGGCCACTCCATAGTTAGACAGCATAGGTTCACTGGTTAGCATAGGTTTGGAACTATTTGGGTTCGACTGAGCCCAAGGTTCAGTTGAAAGAATGCTTCGTTACCTCTAGGTTCGGGGCTCAGGTTTGCCCAGCTAGGGTTCGGCCAATAGGAGGTTCGGCCGTGCTATGTTCGGTGCCAGCTGGTTTGTGAGTTCGTGGGTTCGTGGGTTCGGCTAGGTCAAAGTGAAGCCCTAGGTTCGGCCATGCGGAAGGAAGGTTCGCCCATGTACTTGTTCATGGCTCAGGTTTGCCCAGCTAGGGTTCAGCCAAGACAGTAGCTTCGGCCACCTGCACTCTTCCCGTCGCGAACCAATTAGCCATGGCTGTTCATCATTATCCTCGTCGGGTTCTAAGCCTTGCGGGTTCGTCCATGGTTTCCGTAGGTTAGTACCAACTCGATTTAACAAGAATGAAACCCTAAACGCGGTTAAAACTTGGCAGCCATGTACACATTATGTTTTTAGCAAAAACCGAAAAGTAAAGCTTCAGATTTACCTCGAAATGTCGACCAAAAGTTAGATTTCTACGCGGGTTCTTATTCTCCTTGATCACACGAACGTTTAGAGAAAAAGATCACTCAAATCGGGTAAGATATGAAGAAGTTATCCTAGAGAGAAGTGGCGGAAATTGTAGAGAGAGTGTGAAAGATGGGAAAATTAAGGGGAATGGGTAGGTTCCACCATTTATACCCCGTGTCTTTCCATTGTGCTCGGTCTCGTTTATTTCGGGCTAGAAATTATTAAATGCTCGGTTTTTCTCGTAAAACGTATTTAAAATATAAGATGTTTAAATATTCATGTTTAGTTCAATCAATTGATTTTAATTTGAAGTTGTTTTCTTAAATGATTTCGTTTGCTATCGTTAGATCATTTATTTTATAAAACGATTTACTCGTATACGTCTTAGGTTGTAATTCCTAATAAATGTTTTTAAATTCCTTTTTCTTATTTTAATATCGTTAGATATTATTTCGCTATCTTGTCGACACGTGTTACTTACGTACGTATTCGTAAAGATCGTCACCTTTTCGAATCCAATGCTTGTATCGTATTTCATTTCGATTTACGATTTATGGAATATCGTTTCAGGATATTATTCCTAATAATTATATTCGTGTGAATCCTCTCCCACGTGAATACATTATTAAGTTTTATTTCTGAAATTATATTCGTTTTTAAAATTATCTTCGTAACCTCACCATCGCGTAATCATACTCAATAACGCTTTCATTATTTTATTATTTTAAATATTAAAATTTCCCAAACAGAATCTCAACTGCAAAGGTTGTTTCAAAACCTTTCAGCTCATCTAAGTATTATGATTAATTCACACAAAAGAATCATTTGAAAGATAGAAAATGTTATCGATGTGGTAATTTTGGTCATTTGATTGCTGATTGTGATTTGAATTTCAGTTCAACTGATAGTAGCAGTTTTAAGTCTTTTTCACCAAGAGAAACACGAAAGTGTTTTACTTGTTGCGGTAAAGGACATATTTCTGCTAATTGTCCAAATAACAAAATTAGGAAGAGTTCTGATGAGGACAGGTTGGTGTTTGGTTCAGGTGGAAGTCCTAGGAGACTTAGACCTAGTGAAGATGAGATGGGAGTTCTTCGAAAATTCAACCCTGATTGTTTTTGGGTGAAAGAAGAAAATAATCAGAAGAAACGAGTTTTTGAGAATAAAAGAAATGTTAAAAAGATTGTGAAAATTGTGACATCATCTGATGATGATTCTTTTGATAATGCATCTTCAAAATCATTTTCAAAACAACATTTTAAATTTAAATCATTTTAGAAACTTAAAAACAGGTCAGGTGATGAAGTTTCTGGGAAAGAAGATGATAAAAGTGATGATGGGTATTTGAGTAGGTCATCAGAAAAGAATGGAAGGGGTCCATTCCGGGAGACTCGACGCCGAAATGGCGGGGCTCATCCCTTTTGAATACTGATAGGTTGTTTTAATTTATTGTGCACGTTGCATCCATGGGCCATATCAATAATCGTTGGATTGTTGATAGTGGATGTTCCTGGCATATGACTGGAGAGTTGAGTTTGTTAAGAGATTTCAAGTTGATGAAGGGAGGTTATGTGAATGTACGGGTGTTGTAGAATTATGGTATCATGTGGATGTTCAACGACATACACCTATACCAGACGGAAAGGGACCAGATTGGCTTTTTGATTATGATAAATTGTTTGAGTCTTTTAATATGTCTCCAAAGGTTTCTGATGATGAAATAACCTTACAAATGTTGTATGATTTGCAGAATTCTGAAGACAAGGTATTTCGCATTATTCTGAAGATGGTATTACTACACCACATGAGGAAGGCATTTCAGAAGTAATTAATGATGATTTGTCATCTAATGATGATAATGATGTTTTTGAAGATGTTATTTCTCTCGATCAAGACATTGATCAGAATATTACAAATCTGGATCATAATATGGGTGTTCCGCAAGTGCCTGTCACAAGAGTTCATGTGAATCATCCTATTGCTCAGATCATAGGAGATCCAGTTGCAGGAGTACAGACACGAAATCAAGTCACGAATGAGGAAAGTTTGTAAATTAGAGGAAACTCATGGTAGTCAAGAGCTCTGGATGCTTTCGGCATTTATTTCACAAATAGAGCCAATGACTATTAATGAAGCTTTACGTGAGCATGCCTGGGTGAAGGAAACAGTAGCCACCGGGCTTTGAGGATCCTATCCATCGGGATCAGGTTTACATCTTGGACAAAGCACTGTATGGTCTTCATCTGGCTCCGCGTGCCTGGTATGAGACGTTATCGACTCATCTTATTGAACACGGGTTCAATAGGGGTCAGATTGACAAAACTTTGTTCTTTCGGGAAAGGGCAAGGACATTCTTCTTGTTCAGATCTATGTTGATGATATCATTTTTGGATCTACCGATGAACAAATGTGTTTGGAATTCAAAGAGGTGATGATTGAGAAATTTGAGATGAGTGCAATGTTAGATATTAATTTTTTTCTGGGCATACAAATTGATCAAACTGATAACGGAATTTTCATTCATCAGACAAAATATATTCAAGATGTGTTAAAACGGTTTAGCATGCTTGATTCAAAACCAATTTCCACGCCTATTCAGCCTAATCACGGGATTGAGCCTGATATTATGGGGGAGATCATTGATCCTACTCTTTATTTGCTACAAGTATCTGTGCAAGATATCAATCAAAACCTAAAGTGTCACAATCAAAAGAATACTTCTTTATCTGAAGGGTACACCAGACACCGGTTTGTGGTATCCTAAGGATGATAACTTTTCCTTCAATGCCTACAGTGACTCTGATTATAGAGGATGTAAGACAGATGCAAAGTCCACAACTGGTGGTGCACAATTCTTGGGGGAAAGATTAGTTTCTTGGCAGTGTAAAAAGCAAACATTTGTGGCTACTTCAACTTGTGAAGCTAAGTATGTTGCTGCTGCCAGTTGTTTTTAACTAGTATTGTGGATACAACAACAGATGAGAGACTATGGTTTGCATTATCTTTCAACCCCAATTCATGTTGATAATGAGGTTGCTATTGCTATAACAAAGAATACATTGTATCATTCACGTTCTAAACACATTGATATTAGGTTTCATTTCAGACGCGATTGCTATGAAAAGAAACTTATTGATGTGGTGAAGATACATACAAATGAGCAACGAGCAGACCTTCTCACCAAGGCTTTTGATAAAAGTCGTTTTGGGTATTTACTCAAATTAATTGGCATTAGGGTCATGGGTGAGGTAATTCCAAATCAAATTCCTTCATAATCAATTTTTATTGAATTAACATCAGATATTTTATTTGTTTTTTGTTTGTTTTGTGTTTTAGTTTTTAGAGGGTGAAAATTTTGAAAACTCAAAAACATTTGAAAATCCAAAAACATAAAAACATTAAAAAAATTAAAATTCTGAGAAATTGATTCGACCAAATGAGAAATGATAGTACATTGTAGCAATCGGAAGCATATCTGTATCATACTAGAACTTAAACATAAAGAGCATTTACAATTACTCAGTATGATATGTTGGTAGGTTTATAACTTAGTTGAGATAACATTTGACAAAATTTTGATTATGCTTTGTGAGTAACAGATGCTTAGAACATAGTGCTTAGTTTTGTCCTGAAAGAGTAGTGATTAATCTTACAAAATGTTTCTTGAACAAAATTTAATTTACTAGTTTTTGATCATGTGTTTATTTACAAAAGAAATTATAAATTTTTTTTATTTTCTTTTATTTTAGGTTAAAGCTGAAACATTCTCTGCGTATACTTACGTATCGACCTGATTGTTATAGCTTTAAACAATTCAAATTTGTTTTCTTGGTTTTGATTAAGATTTGGACAATCTCTACGTATATGAGAATATCGATCTGATTGTTATAAGCTTAATCTTAAATTATTGTTTCGTTCATTTTCTTGATCATCTGAGCATACGAAAGTATCAACCTTGACTCCAAGATTTTAAACAATTTCAATTTGTTTTACAATTTATTGTTTTTCAAAAGATATTCGATTTTGTTTTTGCATGATCAAGCTAGTTAAAATTGAAGTAATTTGTTTCAAGGACATTATTGTTTGTTTAATTATTCACAAAACGGGGATGTGTTCAAGTAAATGGAGAACATAACGTATTTGATGGTTTTGTTTTCATTTGATATTTTAACTAAGTAATTAAATTTAAAGAGGTTTTATATACTAACAATCATCTTTGAATTGTAAGTTGCTGATAAATATATTCATTAATTCAATCAGGTGTGTTGATGATTGTAATACAATATGATCTCATGTCTGGATCTTTCTCAAATAAAAAAAATGTGTTTGTTTTAGTTAGTTTATATTTTATAGTTAGGTTTATAACATTTGTAGTGTGTTTGTTCTAAAATTTATAAAAATACAAAAAGATTTTTGGTTTTTATCTGATGTTAAATCAATAATTTTTGATTATTTGTTTTGACTTTGAAATACTAAACATTGGTTTGTTTGAAATTTTAAATAAAATTGAATTTCAAAAGGTTTGCTTGGAGGTTCATTTGGAAGCTTTGTGAGTAGGTTCGTTCAACAAGGTTCGTTCAATAGGTTTTGAACAGGTTCGCACAACAGGTTTTGTTGAAGGTTCGTTTGATAGGTTTTGAACAGGTTCGCTTAACATGTTTTGTTGAAAGGTTCGTCTATTAGGTTTGTTGTCAGGTTCGTTGAAAAAGGTTTGTTCACAAGTTCGTATATATACAAAGGTTCGTGAACAAGCTTCGTTACTTTCCACAGAACCACTTTCATGAACCTTTGATTGTGATTTTGATTTTTTTGATTTTGGATCATCCTGTGAATTTGCCATACTTCTTTAGCCTCGGATTTGAATTGTGATTCTATATAGGTAAGAAGATTGAAGTTTGACCTGCTAGATTAGGAGATTTCTTGATTTTTTGAATATAGTTTAGTCGAACCTGTTAAGTGGATTAAAATATGTTTAAATCTATTTTTGACGGAAATTGCTTTCATTAATGTTGTTCATTGGTGAATTACGAATCTTTGGATATAGATTGTTTAGTCTAACTCATAGATTTTCAAATTTGATTTGAAATTGGATTAGGTTCGTGTACTAAACACAGATTCGCTGAATTGATAAGGTTCGTTTGAACTTTAAAGGTTCGGGCCGAACCTCTTTATAACATTGAACCGAACCTGGATGGTCAATGGTTCGTTTGACCATAAGGTTCGTGATATGTTCAAAGTTCGTTCATTGATAGGTTCGTTCGTTTAAACAAGTTTGTCTAATAAACAGGTTCGTCTAAGTCTAGGTTCGGCACAGGGAGGGTTCGTTGCTTTCTCCACTTAGAATTTATTTTTTGATTTTTGCTACTTTTGATTTTTTTTAATTTTTTTTAATTGTGGTTTTTTCTGATTGAAGAAATGGAAACTCTTACATTTGGAGATAAACACAACAGTTGTGCTTTTGAATCCTACGACAAAGAACGACAAGGAATTTCGGCCGATGATTGAGTTCTTAAGACGATCAAGGATTTATTATGCGATCTCCAACTCCTGTTACATATACAGATCACACCTTCAGAGTTTCTGGGATTCAGCTAGGCTAATCACTGTTGATGAGGATTATGTTATTGAGGCTAATGTGCTTGGACAAGCCATGAGTGTTACTGAAGCTGACATTAGAAGGGTTTTACAGTTTGGAGGAGAACCTACATGAATGACTTTTATTCCTGAGAAGTGCATTAAAGGGTGTTTTCTGAGGATCAAATACTTTGGTGTTTACAGCGAATATTCTATTAAGAAGGGAAAGCTACCTTTGTAGTACAAGCTATTAGCACATGTTTTGTTGCACTGCCTTAGCATGAGGAAGGGTACATTTGATGAACTGAGAGCTGATGAGATCTGCAATGGTTGCATTGATACTGAACAAACCATTCAACTTCTCAGCAATGATCTTCAGGTATATGTTAGATAATATAACCAAGGCCAAATACAGGTTTTATATGTATCCAAGGTTTTTTAAGATGCTGATGATAGATGAAAGGTTTCCTGAACAGAACTTGCCTATAGTTGCTTCTGATCTTCTCAAGCTAAATCACATGACTGATTCCAATCTTGGTCAAGTCAAGATTTATCATAAAAGTACTGATGAGATTTTGATAAAAGACTTGGTGGGAAACTGTGCTAGATCCAACTACGTTGCTCCTGTGAATGATGCTTGGAGGAATGAAGAATCTAATTCAGATAATGAACAGTTGGGTGATAATGATGATGATCAACAACCACCACCTCCTCCTCCTAGGTCCCAAGCCAGGCAATCACAAGCTCAGTCTTCTCAAACTCATCAACAATCTCAAGAACCAGTTCAAGGGCCAAATGTAACTCCTACTACTTTGGTTCCTCTTCAAGTTGTTTATCCAGGTCAACAAGAAGCTCAAAGACAAGAAGATGTTAATGTTACTTCTCCACACGTTGATACTGAAGATGTTGGTGCTGAGGCTGACGAGGAATCTACTGAGTCTGAAATGGAAACAATCCAAGTTGGAAACAGAATGGTTAGGAGATTGAAGAAAAGGCCTGTACAACAACAAAATGAAGATGAAAGAGAAGAGGCAAATGATCCTAATTTTATTGTTGATGAGCCCGAGTCTTCAAGGCCAAAGAAGAAAAAGAGAATGGCCAAGGTGCCTAAGAAGAAGAAGACAAGGACTCCCAGGATCATTGTATCATCTCTTGTAGCTGTTTCTTCTACACCAGCATCCATTTTTGTTTCTGAAACTGTTTCAGTTGCTTCAACAGTTCAAGAGGAAGCTCCTACATCTCCAGTTCATGTTCAGATATAGACTTTCATGCCTACTCCTGAGTTTGTTAATGTTGCAACATTTGTACCTTCATTTATGGATGCTACAACTGTTACTACATCATTTCAAGCAACTTCTACTTCTAGAGGTGATTCTTTGTTTGAAGGTTTAGAAGATTTGGACTTAAATTTTTCATTAGACTATGATTATAGTGAGCTGAGAAGAAGGATTTCTATATTGTCACAAGAGTTTCACAAGTATAGAAAACAAAAGGTGAAAGATGAAGCTGAACAACAATCTTCTTCAAGTCCAAGTGATATAGATGTGATGAAAGGTCATATTTCTCAATTGATGAAGTGGAAAGAAGAAGATTTGATTGATAAGAAGTTAATGAATGAGAGAATTACAACATTGGAGATATTGACTGTGAAGCAAAGTGCTGAGATTGATGAGTTAAAGAAAGAGAATCAAGTGTTGTAGCTAAAGTTTAATGATCTTCAAGTCGAAGATACTCAAGCTGAAGTTACCAGTGCTGATCTGGTGTTTGTTAACCTTGATGAGGAGGAAGAAGAAGAAGAGAAAGTGGACTATGAAGATTCTGATGTTGATGAACATCCAAGCTTTAATGCTTATCATGATGATAATGAAGATGATGATGGTGATCTGACGGGTGTTGGAAGTTCAAGTGGATTGAATTCCATAACTGGTGCTTTAGTGATTTACAAATCCTCTGGGATTTCTTTGGTGTTGACCCTATTTCATCTGTTCCTTTTGATAAGGCAAAGGACATTGAAGATGTAGATTTTGAAGACTTCACAGATTTGGAATATCCAAAGGAAGAGGTTGATATGTCATTGCCTACTTTTGTAGAGTTGTTTAAACAAAATTATGATGTACAGTTGCAGAGAATGATTAGTGAATTGACTGAAGATAGAGAATTGGAAGAAGGAGAGATTGATAATGGTTATTCAAAGAAAGTGTTAGCTGAAGTGTTGGGAGTAAAAGTTGATGATTTGCAGAATGCAAATGACTCTGGAAAGATGTTGATTGAAGAATCAGATAAGTCAATTGATTTTGAACAAGATGATCCTATTGAAGAGAATTTGTATAACTTGCAACCTTTATAGAAGATCTTTGATATTGAAGTTCAGAGAAAATCTCCAAAGACAACACTTGATCCTTTGAAAGAAAAGACTTTTATGGATATGTGGAGAGAAAGTGAAGATGAACACAAATACATTATTGATCATTTAATGATTTTCAAACAAATGATTGAAATAATTGAAGAAAAAGTTCAAGAAAATCAAGCTAGACAATTCTCAAGATTCAAAGATGAAAGGAAGAATTGTAAGCTATGGTTACTTTCACAATATTCGTGGAAACTTGAATAAAAGAGGATGTTATGTTGTTAAAAGGACTGATGGTTGTCAATATTTTGGAAAGGCTTTTGACATTATGTCATTACCTTCTTTTGAATGTATGCAGTTATCAAGTTTAAAGATGATAAAGCCTATTCAGACAGAGCACAATGAAAGATTTGAGAAGATGTTAAAAAAAGAAGCTAAGACCGGTTAGAATTGCCTGGTGCCTCAATTTTCTGTGCTGAAGAAGAATTCTTATGTGTATCCAAAGCCTAAAGTTTATTCAAGACCAAGGTTGAGAAGAATAGAACAGAATTGGAATCCTTATTTCAAGTTCTAGTTTTATGATGAAAGAACATCTGAAGCAGTCATTCTATTGAGAGAAGATGATAAGTGGAGGGTGATCAGGTTGTTAGATCCGGTTTGGTTGGTGAACTGTTCATAGCAAGACATTGATTTACTGAATGAAGTTGAAATATTTGCAAATGATGGGTTTCATGATGTTGGTATTAGCTACAAGGATATGGCTATTCAATTTCAGACAATAGCTCGGATGTGTTATACTTTGGGAATACACTCTGGATGCAAATGGGAGGATGTCAATTATTTGTATGTTGAGTTAATGAATTTGTAGAAAGAGATAGATGATAGAGATGCAAAGTTGGAAGCTGAAAGACTATCAAAGATTCCAAAGTCTGTTGTTATTCGTACTACAGATAATATTTGTGAAGATCAGACAACAAGTGAAGCTCAAAGTGCAGATTGAAGACAGAGACATTGAAGATTTTGGATGCAACTATTAAGGGGGAGTTTGTTAGGACATTATGTAATAGTTTGCTTGTCAAAATGTTTAAGTTATTAGAGGTTTGGCTGAGGTTCATCTGGCCCACGAACCTTAGCAGGTTCGGTGAACCTAGGTTATGGATTGTAAAGGTTTGTCAAGCAAACCTCAATGTTCGGCTGGCGAACCTATAGGTTTGGCTAGGTTCGTCTGAGCATGTTGTATATACAGGAGGTTTGTCTAGAGGTTTGTCACTTCTTGACTTCTAGTGTATGTGTTAGACAGATCTGATCAAGAGAGTTTCTCTGTGTGATATTGTTAGAACTGTGTGTTCTAGTTCATTTCATTGTAATCAGATTATTACATTCAATGAAATGATGTTTATATAAATGATTGTTTGTCTTTGATTCATATAGATCAAATCTAGATTCCGCATAGATTTGATTGTTAATAGGATTCCGTTTATCGATCGAGATCAAACCAACAGTTCATAACTTAAATTAACATAAGTGAAGGATACTTTGTGAATCTAAATATGGGACATTATAAACCTTACATTATTAATATCATGATTATATTTTAGAACACACTATGCATGCGTCTCCATGCATACTGTTATGGGTTATAGCTTCATGATTTACCAAATAAACTTAAATTAAAGTTTCATAAACAACTAAGAGAAATAATGAACTACGAAATGTTAACACAAGAGGTATGACTAAGTTAATGATGGGTATGGAAGGCTAAGTCCCTAGAACACATGTTTAAACAACTAAGTGTAATTAACATGGGAATTATGAACATGAAATGAACACAAACTTACAAAATCATGAATTATGTTAACACAATTAGGGTTTTGAGTACAATACACTAATCCTTAACAAGTGAGAGCATCGTTAATAGATCATTCGTTCATCATACATCTCAATCATTCAAGGTGAGTACACAGCCCCTATTTTCTACTTTGATATTATTTTTGAGTGGAAAATGTGAACAATATTTTGAAACTTACTTTCTAAATGGTTTTCGCTATTCATAACTTATGTTTTGGCATATGTTGGTAAATTTAAACTCATTTTAACATAAATAATGGATATAAGGCACCTAGTCAGGACATGTCATGGCACACGACCTAATCCATTTCACTCTTCTATACAAGTTCGTTTTCAATTATCAATTAAACTATATAACATGGATGCACAATTCTTATAGGCATAAACAGGACTTCAGGGGCCGAAATCACCATTCTCGGATTTTAGACTTGAAGTTCATGCAATTGTACATATCAAGACTCAAGGGTTAGAAGTTATTAACTTAACCTCTAAGTTGGAGTTCACGCATTGGTTTATCTTTAGTATTGGGTGATCAAAACAAGGGAAACGGGTTCTACAAATGGTGAAGGTTGGCTTTCATTAACTTTATAGCCAAAGATGGATTGGTGTAGGCTTAGCAATATGAGATAGTTGTTGATTAACTTTAACACTCAAGATCATATTGGACACACTTTCATTGACACAGAGTTGGTTCAAATTTATTTTAATACCATGGGCTGTGTTGGTTATTGGTCACTCTTTGCCTAACTCCAGACGTAGTTTGGGACTTGGATTTAATATAACACTAGGATATACGTGATGATAGTTTGGGTTACATGAACATGTTACAATTTTGCATTCGTACTTATACATTTTATATACATTAGTTATTTGTGCATGTTTCATTAGTTGTTTGAACTCGGGATTTATACAGGTTAATCACAGGTTGCAAATGATAATTTTCTAAACTTAAATTTTAATACTAAAAAACTATATTACATTACGTACTTAAACATATGTGTCTCACCAACTACTATTTGTAGTTGACAAACTTTCTTCGCATGTTTCTGGTGATCAGAGGTAGGCTCAGGACATGGACAACTAAGGCGACATAGTTTAAGAAAGAACATGATCAAGAAAAAAGATAGGATGGATTAGAAACACATTTAAATCTTGTTTTTTTAATTATCTTGTCTGTTCTTATTTTGTAAACATTATTTTTTACGTCGGTTAATTGTATTCTTTTCGTAGTTAGTCACGTTATGCAAACATTACTTTAATCATATGAAACCTGGTAATTCATTATGGTTGTTCAACATTAATCTTGTGCATTGAATCAACCGATCAATTGATCCGTCGTCACCGTACCGGGGATTCCGCACACGGCGCAGGGGTGTGACAAGTTGGTATCAAAGCCCAAGGTTATAGTGAATTAGGAAAAACCCAATGCTTAATGACCTATACTATAGCCTAAGCTACCCCACATGACTAAGTGCTATAGGCTTGACGATACGTAGGATTAGGTGTACTTGAGTTAGCATTAAGTCTACTTTAAGCTTAGATGATTTTAGGGACTAAAACTTTTCTGAAAATTAATTTAATATATAAAATCAGGGGATTTAGTACCGGGATTCTATAATTTTGGGACTCGAACTAAATTCCTAATGTTTTCTATTCAACAAAGGATTTCAGATGCAAGGATCTATATTCTTAGTATCCTTGGTTTAAAATTCTCAATTGGTCAAGGGACTTCAGGGGTAAGAATATGTATTCTTCGTATTCCTAACTTGAATTTCTCATCATGGGAACATTATACTTGGTACTGTAGGAACTGAGAAACTGAAATTTTCATTCTAGTGTACAAGAACATGAAAATTAGAGGTTTTGGTTACAAGTGAACCAAAATTATAATTTTCTCAATCACAGATCACAGAGCAAATGTGAACAATTGTGAACAATTCTGAACAATTATGAACAATAGTGGAATGGGATGTTAGCTTCAAATACAAACGACAGCCTAGCCCTGGTGCCCTGAAGTGGTGGTGGGCTGGTGGCTGGGCTTTACCCTACGTATGCCCTATATATAAATAAACTTCAGTATGACAGGAGGAATTCGGCGTGACTATTTGAAGTGAGGATCCGGGGTATTCAATTATCATTAGAACATCTAACAAGTATAATTGAACATTGAACAAGTACAATTGAACATATTCCAGAAGTCAAATGAACAAAGAACATAGTGAACAATGTGTGAAAAAATCGTAGGTGAGTCAATCATAGGTTTGAACAGTTCTGTGTGAACATGGTAGGCGAACATTGTATGAGAACATGTTGTGTGCACATTTTGTGCAATCCTTTATGTAAAAAAATGCTTAGATCTAGTGTAGATCACACATGCTTAGTACATGCAACATAGATAACTTGACAACTTAGAGCATTCATACATGCCAATATAGTTGATTAAGTTGACAATGCTATTAAATTCCAACATAATTAAATGCCAACATAAGTTTACTCTTAGTCAAATCATGGTTCAGATGAACAAAATCAGTGGAACCATTATCCTTGGTACATTCTTATTCGAAAGTACAATTATAGTGCCAAATGCTAGCAAGGGCATGACCGTGGTATGTCTAAGAAGTGGTGGGCACTTAGCATGGTACATTCTTATTCGATGGTACAATTATTGTGCCACAGGCTGCTGCAGCAGCCAAGAATGTCTACACTAGAAAGTATCCACACTTTACTATGTGCCAGTATCATCATATCCCTACCCTTCCATGCTGAAAATGTACTAAGTGTGGAAGGTACGGGCACTTAGCAACAGTGTGTCGTACTGCAAATTTTGCTTCCACTACAACTGCGATGGTTCCTACTATTACAGGCGGGAAAGCTTGCTACAATTGCGAGGCAAATGGGCACTTCTAGAATCAATGCCCCCGTCTCAACAACAATGTTGCCACTGCCACTGCTCGTGCTTTTGTGTCACACCCCGAGCCGGCGAGGTAGGATCGGATTCCCCGTCGAGCGGAAGGTTCTCGGGTCGCGATATCGTGACTGATAATCGGAATGATCAGATTGTTTACATTGCACATGATATATATAAGTAAGAAACTGCTAAAATAAAGTAGAATTACAAAGTTAAATTACATTAGTTAAGTTTATAATTTAACAATGTAAATCTACTATCACATCATAAGGTTTCAATCTTGTATCTGCACAAGATATACAAAATAACTGTGTATGATGTCCAAATGTATGCAGGTCCAAAAAGCTAGGTCCTCTATCTGTAACCTAGTCCAAAAGAAATAATTCTTCAGTTGACCTGTTCGTCACCTGAGAAGTCATGCAAAAATAAAGTCAACACATGGTTGGTGAGTTCATTAAGTTTTATAAAAACGAGTTTGAATAACCTGAATGACAACCTTAATCTCACCATTTACCACCTATACCATCCAGTTCAATATGCTTATATATAGGGCATATGTAGGGTCGAACTTACCGCCCGCCCAGCCACCGTCCCACCACATACTAAACCACATGATGTATTGTTCCTGGTGATAATTAAGCATTTCATCCCATACCTTTGATCTCATAACCTTTGATTCTTAGTCTTTGATTACCTTGAAAATGTTTACCTTGATCCCCCGAAATGACAACCTTAACCTCATCAACAACCACCTATGCTATCCAATCAAGCATGCTTATATATAGAGCATATGTAGGGGACAAGCCCCAGCCACCGTCCCACCACATACCGGATTGCTTAGCATATTGTTGTTAATGATAATTAAGTGTTTCACTCCATTCACCTTTGATTTAGATTCTGATTTCCACAATTTGATTTACCTTCGATTCTCTTGAGTTCATCATAGTTACATGGTTTCCCAAAAGCCATTATAAAAATATATAATGTTAAATGTTTAATTAATTAAATAAATAAACATTTAAATACAACTAAAACATGATGATTGGGCCTTATTTGACTCAATCAATTAGACTTAGGTGTTGGTGGTTGTCCAAGTTGTACCCTCTCACACGTGACCCATATCAGGCATAACTCACAAGGAGTATACCTGAGCGTGCCAGGATTTTAATGATGCCCATATCAGCTTGACCCAATGGTCTACTGTACATGCCGGGACTTTACGGATATCCTTTGATTCTTGATCTCTTTGATTCTCTTGATTTTGATCTTGATTTCATTTGATAGTTCATGTTATTGCCCATATAGCTTGACTACAAGAGTCTACTATTTATGCCGGGACTTTATGTGTGTTACACGTGGTCTTGATTTCTATACAACTGACATCCACCTTAACTCAAGTATTAATGATTTCTAATTTCCTTGAGTCTCTTGATTTTGATCTTTAGACTTTCTATGATTTCACAATGATAATTGATTTTTGATTAGGATCCTTTGTTTTCAGATCAAACACTGAATTAGATTTCTTTGAACATAATCTTTAGCTTTAGTTATTTTGGTTTCACTGGAATTTAAATTCTTGAATTTGAGCTTGATGGACTAAGGGTTTGTTTAGAGTCTAGAATTAAGGTATTACTCATGAGAGTAATTTAATTAACTTGATAGTTAGTTCTATATAATAATTACCTAGACAGGAGTCTAGGAGTATCAACAAGCATAAAGATATATCATATAATGAATAAAAGCATTTAAGTAAACAATTTAAATAAAACAGTTTACGCATACTTCTCAGCCCCGCGTTTTAAAACAAAAATGTTTAGAAAAGGGGCAATGAACTCACCTGTGTTGTTGTGTAATGTACTACCACAAAATGCACGCTCTTGTTTGTAGACTAAGTGTCTTCAGTTCCTGAGTTGTTTTAAAAGAGTTCGAATGCAATAAGTATACGTATTAGTCGTCGTATCTAAAGTTTGGGTCTCGGTGTACAACTAAGTGTCCTTTCCTACTATCGTGCTTCTAAGGTTTCATTTAACTAACCTAACTTAGATACCCATCTATAACCCATATCCCAAGATTAATAATTTCAAGTTCTAACTTAATATGTTTTTAATTAAACTCATTTTAAGTTACACAAAATTTAGAAATTCAACTAATTCCATTTAACAAGTTTGTAACTCATTTTCTTCTTGATAAAACATAATTAACTCAAATGACAAACCTTTTAACTTGTGATGGGCCTTAGTTAGCCCACTAGGCCCACTTTGGCCCCTTACTAGTTGTAAATTCCCAAATGATTTTCACTCAAATTTCTTTGAATTATTTGTCATAGAAGATCAAATTATCCAAGTTAGTTATACATCTCATGAAATTCCTAAGGTTTTTCATGATTTTCATAAGGATTTTTCCCAAATGAAATGTTATGAATCCTTAACGTGACAACTCACAACTTTATATAAACGCATTAGGTTAGTTTCATGTTATGAAACCCTACACCTCATCCCATGCACACACCCATATCCATGCACGTGGAGAACATATGGCATTCCTATTTCTTTCGGTTATCCCTCCTAAAGGCAGCGAACCACTTGGGAAAACACCCAAAGGTTCGGTTGTTTTGGCAGCCTATACCATAACTGGTTTGCTCAAGGTTCGCCAACTCCAGTTCCAGCGACCCAAGGTTCGTCCCTCTCCTTTATTAGGTAGGTTCGGCTGGCTCCAAATGTTTTAGGGTTTGGTTAGTTCAATAAGGGTTTTGGGTTCGCTGCTGTTTAATGATTCAGATGGCTCGGCTAATCAAGAAAAAGGTTCGGCTAAGTACAAGGGAAAGGTTAGCACATGGGTAGTTCATATCCAGCTGGCTTAGTCAAGGGTTCGGCCAAAACACCTAGGTTCGTGGAGCTTGATGGTTCATTCGCAGCTATAGGTTCGTATCCTCAAAGGTTCGGCGGCCATGAGGTTCACAAGTCAGCAAAGTTCGGCCATAGATTCGTCCCCTGTAGGTTCGGCCAGGTCTGTAGGTTCGTGGCCCTGCTGTTTGGTTCGGCTTGGGTTCGGCTCTTTCCCCCTTGGAAGATTCGGCTGGTTATGAACAAACCTATGATATCTATCAGCCATTAACCCCCATGAACCTGCAACTCCAACTCCTTTCTCGATCCAAATATGTTACAACTTAAGTTCCCCAGCTTTCTAGTTGTTTACATGTGCCTATCTCAACGTTTTTAGGTATTTGGGTCGACTAAATCAACACGGATTACATGGGTCACGACATTCATACTAAAACCGAATTTAAAATAGCAATTTACCTCTAATATGGTGGATGAATGCTTAGATCTCTTGTACTTCCGTAATCTACGTAATGATAGGATCGTTTTGACACCAACTAGACTTGAAATGATGAAGGTTTGAAAGAAAACTCTTAGAGAGAAGGTGGAGCCTTGTTCTTTTTAGAGAGAGAGAGAGCTAAAAACGAAATGAGGGGGAGAGATAGGGTTGACGGTGGTTGGTGGTGGAATTAATGCCTTCATTTAAGACATAGAAAATACCCGGTTGATCGGTTCCACTCGGTTTCGCGTAAAATATTGGTTTTCTCGTGGTTTTCCCGACGAAACGACACTATTTATAAAATAGAATTTATAGATTAATTTAAGTTGTGATTCCTAATAAATTAACTAATATCTTTCGTTTATTTTTAACATTTAATTAAATTTACGTTTTAAAATCGGATCGTACGGTCGTTACGCGTATTCGTTCGAATCGTCACCCGTACGAACACGGCAATAACCATACGTTCCAATATTGTTTTCTAATTAACGGACGTTATTCAGAATGTTAAACTTTCAGATATATTCGTACAGATCGTCACCTATACAAATAATCCGTCAATTTAGCATTCATGTAACGACATCCGTGTTGTTTTGTTCTGTATAGCCTCACAAACGTTTATACATAATATAATCTTAACACATGATCACATGATGGTTCTGTAAAGCCAAATAAATTATCTGACTGATAAACCATGTTTTATGAGTTTTGTTTCTCTGAAATGATTATGAATTCACTGTTTGATTCTTGAAATGATAATGATATATGCTATGAATATGAATTACACTGAAATACATAGAACTTGTACCTGATTACTGTTCAAGTTACTGTTACGATCACTGTTCCGGTACGATTCCGGCACTGATGTTACATTTTGTCATTGGATCTACTGAAGCACGTGAAGAGCCGGCAGTCACTACAGGTACCTTTCTTGTTAACAACCGTTGTGTTTCAGTATTATTTGATACACGCGTAGACAAAATTTTTGTCTCTGCTATTATTGCATCATTGTTTAATATACAACCATCAGTACTTAATACCCCTTAAATGGTAGAAGTAGTTGATGGTAAGAACCTACTTGTGAATTCGATTCTTCGTGGTTGTGAACTTATGTTAAATGACCAATCGTTCACTGTTGATATCTTTCTGATGAAACTCGGTAGCTTTCAGGTCGTCATCGGAATGGATTGGTTTTTCAAAATATTACGTCGAAGTTGTCTGCTCGGAGAAGTTGTTACGTATTCCTCTACCGTCCGATGAAACAATGCGGGTGTATGGCGAGAGGCCTTGTCAGGAGCTGTGATTGTGTCATGCATTAAGGCACAAAGCTACCTATGGAAGAAATATTGTGCCTTCTTTGCACATGTAGTGGAAAAGAAGTCGGAAAAGAAGACGGTGAAAGATGCACCGGTCATCTGAGACTACCCAGAGGTGTTTCCAGAAGACTTGCCTGGGCTACCAACGCTTCTGCAAGTGGAGTTTCATATAGATCTTGTCCCTGGAGCAAATCCAGTGGCAGGATCACCTTATCGATTAGCACCATTCGAAATGCAAGAACTATGTAGTCAGCTTCAAGTACTTCTAGACAAAGAGTTCATTAGACCGAGCTACTCGCCCTGGGGAACCCTGGTTCTCTTTGACAAGAAGAAAGACGGCTCATTCCGCATGTGCATCGATTATCGTAAGTTGAACAAGCTAACGATTAATAACAGATATCCTCTACCGGGATCAACGGCTTGTTTCATCAACTACAGTGAGCGACTTGCTTCTCTAAGATTGATTTGTGATCCGGGTATCATTATTTGAGAGTGAATGATGAGGATATACTGAAGACGACTTTTAGGACTCGTTATGGACACTACTAGTTTGTGGTTATGCCTTTTGGGTTAACTAATGCACCGATAGTGTTCATGGATTTAATGAATCGACTATGTAGGACGTATCTAGATCAGTTCGTTATCGTCTTTATTGATGATATATTGATCTATTCCAAAAATGAACAGGGAAATGAGAATCACTTGAGGAAAATCCTAGAATTACTAAGAACTAAAAAACATTATGCCAAATTCTCAAAATGTGAATTCTGGTTAAAGGAAGTTCATTACTTAGGTCATGTGATCAATAACGATGGGATACATGTAGACTCAGCAATGATATAAGCGATTAAAAACTGGACTACCCTATCTACTTCGACCAAGATTAGTTCATTTCTAGGTTTGGCAGGCTGTTATCGCAGATTTATCGTGAACTTCTCGAAGATTGCTTTGCCACTAAACGACTTTGACCCAGGAAAGTCAAGAGTTTTTATGGCAACAAAAGCAAGAAGATGAATTTCCACGTCTCAAGAAGAAGTTATGCAACTCCCCTATTCTTAGTCTTTTAGAAGGCAATGACGATTTAGTTGTCTACTGCGATGCTTCAAACCTTGGTCTCAGTTGTGTGCTTTTGCTACGAGAAAAGGTTATCGCATATGCTTCAAGACAACTCAAGGTTCACAAGAAGAATTATACTAATCATAACCTTGAGTTAGGGGCTGTGGTCTTTGAATTGAAGATATATAGACACTACATATACGGTACTAAATGTGTCATTTACACAACCACAACAGCCTCAACCATATTCTCAATCAGAAAGAGCTCAACATGAGGCAGACACGATGGGTTGAGCTGTTAACTGATTACGACTGTGAGATTCGTTATCACCCGGGTAAAGCCAATGTGGTCGCAAATACTCTTAGTCGCAAGGAACTAGTTAAGCCGATACGTGTGAGAGCCATGAAGATCAACACCCAACCGAACTTGAAGGAATTGATTCATGTTGCACAGGTTCAAGTAGTGATCAACGATCAACTAAAGATATATTTATACTGCGGGGTTGAAAGGAAACTAGAACCTCGATTAGATGGGGATCTGTATTTCAGCGGTCGCATATGGATCCAAGGTCTGAAGAATTGCACACCCTCATTTGCGATGAGGCAAATAAGTCGCGATATCCAGTTCATCCGGGAGCAGATAAGATGTATCAATACCTGAAAACGTCTTACCAGTGGCCTGGGATGAAGAAAGACATAGCCCTAATTGTAGGGAAATGTCTGACATGTTCGAAAGTCGAAGCAGAACATTAGAAACCTTTGGGTTTATCGCAGCAACCTGAAATTCCTCAATGGAAATGGGAACAAATTTCCATGGATTTCATAACTAAGTTGTCGAAACACCGAGAGGTTACGATTCAATTTTGATGAACGTCGATCGACTCACAAAATCTGCTCATTTTCTTCCAATCCGAGAGGATTACAAAATGGAGAAACTATCCACTTTGTGCATCAACGACATCATTGCACGTCACGGTACACCAACGTCAATTATATCTAACCACGATAGTCATTTCATTTCTCGCTTTTGGCAATCATTGCAAAACACGTTCGGAACCCGTGTTAATATTAGCACGGCTTATCATCCCCAGACTCACGGCCAAAGCGAGAGGACTATCTAGACACTCGATGGCATGTTATGTTCTTGTGTGATCGATTTTGGACGAAGTTGGGATACTCCTCTCCCTCTTATCGAATTCTCGTACAATAATAGCAATCATACGAGCATTCAATGTGCACCATTTGAAGCTTTATATGGTCGAAAGTGCCAATCACCAGTCTGTTGGACAGAGCTTGGTGACGCATAGGTCGAAGGACCTGAGCTTATCCAAGAAACAACTGACAAGATCGCAGTCATTCAATCAAGTTTATAGGCCACAAGAGATCGGAAAAAGAGCTATACTGATCGACGTCGAAAACCGCTTAAGTTCCAAGTCGGTGACAGAGTCTTGCTCAAAGTTTCTCCCTAGAAAGGTGTCGTCCGATTCGGGAAGAAAGGGAAACTTGCTGCTCAGTACGTTGGACCATGAAGATGTCCAAATTCCTTTGGACGACATCCAGATCCAGAACAATATGCAATTCGTTGAACGACCGGTGGAAATCATGGATCACGGGGTCAAGAAACTTAAACGAAGCCAGATTCAGATAGTAAAGGTGCTATGGAAGGCAAACGTGGTGCTGAGTTGACATGGGAACGCGAAGACCAGATGAAGCTCAAATACCCTCATCATTTTATAGTAGCTTCAGCCAGTTAATTTCGGGACGAAATTCCCTTAACTATGGGAGACTGTAACATCTATACATATTCACAACGTAATCGTTAATGTTATGCAATTCACAGTACATGTATACAGACGATCATGGTATCATTGTACTATTATTCATATGTTTTAGGAATTTATCGTTAGTGATTAAGTATACACTTAGTATTTAATTATTTTCGTATACGTTACGTAAAAACACTATTGCAACATATCGAAACAGTGAAGGGCTAGCGGATGATAAGGCAAGTAGCCAGACTCTACGTATGCCCTATACATAAAATGCGTTCGGTATGTTGCGATAATGTTAGTTTTTAGGGTACACACGAATAGTAAAACCAATAAACTCTTTGAACAAAATCGTAATATCTAAGCGAGATTCAGTATCGTTATGGGTGACGATCCATAAAGATATCTAAGTTGAACTTATAATTACGATTAAACTTTAAGAAATATAAAGAAATAACCAAGAACGTATATACTTATGGACATGCACGTAAAGATATTCGTTTACAGTTCGAAACTGAAGAACTTTACAAAATACGTAAATAATATTATATATTTTTACAATTTTGAAACTCGTCGAATAAGACCCAAAATGATAAAAGAAAACTGTTTTTATCAATAATATGGCATTCGCATAATTTACGTAACGGAATGCGTAAACACGAAACCGAACGAGCCCGAAAACGTGGGAAATCACCCGGGGTATTTAAGTAATGAATCCCCTCATTTAATACCAAATCTACCAGATTTTGTTTGACCGCTCTCTCTCAAAATCGTCACTTTCTCTCCACTCTCTCTGGAAAAAAATCTAGAGATCTCCTTCGTTTCATGACAGAATCGTGAGTTCTTGGTGTCCACTGAAAGCTCACGAGGTCTATATAGCATTAGTACAAGGGGTCGGAGCTTAAACAATCTCATTTGACCCAAAATCGATTTTGAAGGTTCGCTCCTAAAGGGTTTCATAAACCCGGAAACTAAGTTATGTTACAATCGGTTTTTGGCTATTCCCACCCACGAACACAGCTCGAAACTAACCAAGAACTACTTTGGATACCTTGGTTTAAGGCTGTGGAATTTGGATGGGTCGAACTTAGAGGATGGGATGAGTATCGATGGGTTGAACATAAAGATGGATAGTATCGACATAAGAACAGCAAGTGTTGTTCTTATGTCCATATTAATAACTTTGATGGGGCACAAATTCGACCAACACCTCATTGATATTGTCAGGTTCGACCTCTTGTTTTAACATTTCGTAGTTCATTATTTCTCTTAGTTATTTGTTTATGAACACATTTTATGATAAGTATGGAAGGCTAAGTCCCTAGAACACATGTTTAAACAACTAAGTGTAATTAACATGGGAATTATGAACATGAAATGAACACAAACTTACAAAATCATGAATTATGTTAACATGATTAGGGTTTTGAGTAAAATACACACATCAACAACAAGTGAGAGCATCGTCTATCAATCATTCGTTCATCGTATTTCTCAATCATTCAAGGTGAGTACATAGCCCCTATTTTCTACTTTGAAATTATTTTGTGGTGGAACATGTGAACACTATTTTAAAACTTACTTTCTAAATGGTTTTCCCTATTCATAACTTATGTTTTGGCATATGTTGATAAATTTAAACTCATTTTAACATAAATAATGGATATAAGGCACCTAGTCATGACTTATCATGGCACACAACCTAATCCATTTCACTCTTTTGTCCAAGTTGGTTTTCAATTATCAATTAAACTATATAACATGGACGCACAATTGTAAACAAGCTTATTCGGATTTTTACATTCTCTAGCAAAATGGCCCAACTCACCACAATTGTAACATTGTGTGGCCTTTGGATTAAATCCAAACTTGGTGTTTCGATCAAAAGTGAACTTCTTTCCAGTTTTCTTTTCATATCTGTTGATTCTTCTTATTGCACTTGCCAAAGCCCATTGAGTATCAATTAACTCCATCTCATCATCATCAATCTGTTCATAATCTTCAAATGTAAGATTTGCATATCCAATCTTTCCAGCTATTTGTTCATCATAAGCACTGACAACACATGACAAAATAGACATATGATCTCAAAAAGCCTCCACAGTTACTTTTCCCAAATTTGTTGTATTCAACTGAACTGGTGTTGTTGTAGAATCAGACTTCTTCTCGTTCACAGAAGAAGATGAACTAGAACTAGCAGATGCAGATGGTGTAGAAGTACTATCAGTAGTACTTGAGACAAAAGCTGTTTGAATCTTTGCAGAAGAAACAGGAGGTGTAACCACAGATGCACCATATAGAGAAGTATCTTGAGTAACATTAACTCTTCTTGCTTTTCTCTTATCTTTCATTTCTTGTTCTTCTAACGTTTGTATAAATTCAACCAATGTCATTCCTGGTAAAATTTTTCTCAAAATCAGCACCAATGAATTCCACTTTTCAGGCAAAGCATTTGCCAAGCAATCTATCTTCTCCTCTTCAGTATACTCAATTCCACACTTTCTAACTTCAGTCAAAATATGCCTATATCTGGTTATTAAGGCTTCAAGACTCTCATTGCCAATAAATTTGAAATTATCAAACTCTTTGCGTATATCAGTGGCTTTCATCTTCTTAAGTTTAGTGTTTCCCTCAATTCTTGCCTTCAAAGCATTCCACAAACCATATGAGGTTTTATGTTCATCAAATTTATGAAGTATCTTATTAGTAATTGCTTGACTCAGCATCCAGTAAGCTTTCTTTTCAGAATCGTATTTCTTTCTCTGATCAACATCCAATCTTTCAAGGGTTTGATCCAAATCTGTCCCCACAACCTTAGGTCTTTCATAAGGTGACAAAATTCTTTCCCACAAATTAGTGTCAGTTCCATTGAGATGTGTCACAAATCTACCTTTCTAATTCTCATAATCTGTCAAATCAAGTAATTTTGGAACTTTATTTGTACTCCCTGCCTCAGTTTCACTCATCAAAATGCTATGTATCTTAGAATTTTGACTAGCTACAGCAGCAAATATGTCAGCCATGATTCTTAATCTTTATCAGCGAACTTCTTTTGAAAAATTCACTTCACGAACCTAAGAACCAAGCGAACTTTCTTCAAATCTTGATTTCCACAAACCTTATCTCACGAACCTGAGAAAAACCTGAATCTCATGAACCTTGTCAAACGAACCTGAGACAAACCTGAATGTCACGAACCTTGTCAAACGAACCTGAGACAAACCTGAATCTCACGAACCTTGTCAAAATCTCTACACGAACCTAGGCAAGAAATACTTTGAACATCAAACCTCTGCTTCAGATAATAACAGGTTTGGCACACGAACCTGTCTTCAGAATTTAAAAATTTTGGAGGGAAAACCGTCAAAATTTGAAAAAAAAATACCAACTTCAGCCACAAATCTCTTAAATTTGATGTTCCAAAGTTGTAGATGATGATAGCACACTCAACACAGCAATCAAACACAACGAAACTCGAATTTTAATCCATCTCTTGATCTTTTTAACTTCAAAATGCTTGTAAATCTTTGAAAAGTGTGTGTAGAACTCCTCCTAAGCTCTAATACCATTGTAGAATTGCTCTTGATCGTTCAACGGAATCCTATTAACAATCAAACATATGCGTAATCTATATTTGATCTATATGAATCAAAGACTAACAAACATTTATATAAACATTATTTCATTTCGTGTAATAAACTGAGTACAATGAAATGATTAAGAACACACAGTTCTTATAATCTCAAACAGAGAAAAACTCTCAATCAGATCTGTCTAACACATACAAGAAGTTCAAAAAAGTGACAAACCTCTAGACAAACCTACAATATATACAAAACTCAAACAAAACTAACCAAACCTATAGGTTCGCCAGCCGAACCTTGAGGTTCGCTGGACGAACCTGTACAATACAAACTGATAGGTTCGCTGAACCTGGTAAGGTTCATGGGCCAGATGAACCTCAGCCAAACCTCTAATAACTTTACACAAATTGACAAGCAAACTATTACATAATGTCCTAACAAAATATGCTAGTTTTCAAAAGTTCAAAGTTTTTCAATTAGATGTCAAGAGTGCCTTCTTTTATTGCAAAGTGTAACAAGAAGTATATGTTGCTCAACCACTTGGTTTTGATGATCCAAATAATCTTACAAATTGTTATTGTCTTGATAAGGATTTGTAGGGATTACATCAAGCACCAAGGGCGTGGTATGACACATTGTCAACTCATTTGTTGAAGAATGGTTTTTCAAGAGGAAAGATTGACAACACTTTGTTTATCTTGAAGAAGGATGATGACATTATGATTGTGCAGATATATGTGGATGATATTATCTTTGGAGCTACAAATGAAAAATTATGCAAAGATTTTGAAGGAGTTATGAAGCAAAATTTTGAAATGAGGGCTATGGGAGAATTAGCTTTCTTTCTAGGAATTCAATTGGATCAGAAGAAAGATTGCTTATTTATACATCAGAGTAAATATGCACATGACATCTTGAACAAGTTCAAGATGAATGATTGTACATCCATTTCTACTCATATTTGTACTCATCATAATTTAGGAAATGATGAGAATGGTATAGATGTTAATCAACATCTATATCGTTCAATGATTGGTTCCCTAATGTATTTAACTGCTTCTCGACCTGATATCATGTTTGTTGTTTGTCTCTGTTCCAGATTTCAGGCAAAGCCTAAGAATTCACATATTAATGCTGTGAAACGAATTTTTCGCTACTTGAAGGGAAAACTAAGTCTTGGACTTTGGTACCCTTATTATGATAGCATGAACTTTATTGTTTTTTCAAATTCTGATTATGGTGGTTGTAACCTTGACAGGAAGTCAACAACAAGGGGTTGTCAATTCTTTGGAAATAAACTTGTAACCTGGAAATGTAAGAAGCAACTTACTGTAGCCATTCCTACATGTGAGGCTAAGTATGTTGCTGCTTCGAGTTGTTGTTCACAAGTTTTGTGGATTCTACAACAAATGCGACAATACTATTTAAAATATACAACTCCTATTTTTGTTGATAATACAACTGCAATAGCCATTACTGAAACTCCTGTTTCACATAAGAGAACAAAACACATTGATATTCGTCATCATTTTATTCGAGATTGTGCAGAGAAAAAGTTAATCCAACTTGTGAAAATCAATACAGTTGACGACATTGCTGACATTTTTACAAAAAGTTTTGATTCAACTCGTTTTTCTTCTCTTGTAGAAGGACTCGAGATGATTAATTTTGAACGAAGAAAGATTTTGAAAAATAACACATGAAAGTTTGTTTTAATTTTTAGTTTTTTTTTTATTTTTTTATTGTTGAAAAATTTAAAATCTTTGAAAATTTTATTCAAATTTATGGCAAAATGACATAATTTTTGGCTTATTTGAATTAATATTGCTTAATAACTAAAGTTTCAAATTTGTCAACATTTATACATATGAATATGATAATATTTAATTGGTGCATTAAACTATATAAGTAATGTTTGATTTGAGTGAATAGTTGAATTTGAAATTTTGAAAAACTTGAATACTTAAATTTGAATGATACTAGTTAATAAATTTCAAATTTGAATGAATTAATAAGTTCTCTATCTTAAAATAAATGTGAACTAACTGAGTTTCAACAAAAATGGATTGAGAGTTGATATATATATATATATATATATATATATATATATATATATATACACATACACACAAATAATGTCGTCAATGATCTTTTAAAACATATACTAAGTTTCCTATGTTATATGTCAATATAGATCTGGGAATTCATAGCATTCATCTTTAAATATGCATAGTGACTCTTTGTTGTATGTTTCACACAGACCTGTTCTCACTAGCGCATTTCATTAATTTATTGATCTATAAAGTATTGATCAAAAATGATAAATTTTCATTTCATTAATTTATTATATGTGTTAAAAGATCAATGGCAGTATATATTTTTATCCTCAATAAATTCTGAGGTTGGATAGGTTAATAATTTAATTAAGTGTGAGACTTATTAATTTTCATTACTTATTTTTAATCATGTTAAATATTTATTTAACTTTTTGTAATTGTGTTATATCATAATAACAAATTTAAATTGTTCATAATTTGATTATGTTACTTTTAGGTTGAAATACATAAATTAATATTGTTTTATTTTTATGTATAATATGTTAATAAATTTTAAAATTTAAAAGTTTGGAAAATTTAATAAAAATAAGTTGAAAATAATTTCATATTAATAATTTTCAAAGATTTTATCAAAAAAGACAAAAATATTTTATTTTTTAAGTTTTTATAAATTCAAAAATTTCAAAAATATTTTACATTCACCTTTCAACAGTGTTTTTTCCTTAATTTTTCACTGAAGATGTTTTTAACATTTAAATTGAAATTTTTGACAAAAGTTCAAAGTTAAGTTATTGTTTTAATTTTTTATATTATCCATATTATTAGTTTCAATAAAACATAGTTTCAATATTGATATCGATGGTATTAGTATCGATTAAATTAATTTTTGTCGATATTAATAGAATCGATAACAGGTTTATACTTTATATAATATCGATACTATCAATATCGACTCGATAAATATCGACTCTATCAACATCGATAATACCGTGTGTTCTAAGAAGTGTTCAACAATCGATTTTCGTGTGATTGTGATTTCTTTCTTTCTAAGTGATTACAAGTGATTGTATCTCATATTTGAAAAAGAATTGCCGGTAATTTTTCAGTTTTTAACCATAAAATTTGTTGTTTTGAGTTGTTGAAAGTTTGAAATTTTTAGAACTTTAAAAATTGAATGAATGTGTTGCAAAATCAAATGGCTTTTAGGATAGAATGTTTAATCAGTGTATTTAGGTATAGGATCTAGTGGTTTTATCATAAAATTTGTTATTTGAAAATTCTAGAAATTTTGAATGGTTGACAAGTGTTCATATGTCGATACTATTAGTATCAATGAACACTGTGGCATCGATACTAATAGTATCGATAGAATGTTTCAAAAATTTTTCTAAGTGTTGATTTATACTTAGTAACGATATTATATCATCGATATTGTTAGTATCGATTATATAATTTCAAATTTTTACTAAGTATTTATCTGTTTATAGTGTATCGATACTATTAGTATCGATGTTGTAAATTGCATCGATACTACTACTATCGATAGTTTCAGTACTTCGAAAATTTTTTGAAAATTATTATTTTGTAATTTTTTAAATACTAATTGTGGTTTTTCTTTGTATTATTTTTAGGTCAAAGACTTTACAATGACAAACACAATGTCATTGCACTTGTATATGAGGAGTTAAAGAGGAGTCTATGTTTAGAGATATTATACTTTTTCTAAAGAGATCCAGGATTTCTTATGCTATCTCAGCTAATCCTGTGATTGTTATGCATCATGTTACAGCTTTCTGGGATAATGCCGAATTTGATTTTGCTGCAGAACCACAAGTGTTGAGATCAAAGATTGATGACCTTTCTGTTCAGTTTTCTGTGGATGACTTGCGAGAGATTCTTCAGTTTCATGATTCTGGTGAGAATCCATTGACACTACCTAATGACTTGATTTGTGGTGTGTTCAATCGGATGGGATACAACGGTGATATGACTGCTTCTCAACATTCCAAGAAACATCTTTTTGGTCAATGGCGTTATCTGTTTCAAGTAGTCATTATGTGTTTATCCAACAGGAAATCTGGAGTTGATACATTATCAAAATCCTTTCAGTGTTTAATTGCTGCACCAGTGTTAAACAAACCGTTTAACATTAGTCAGTTGATTTTTGATTTGATGGTTAGACAAATCACTGCAACGGAAAAGGAGAGTTTCCTGCAGTGTCCTCATTTTATTAATTTGATTTTGGTTCGTTTATATCCACATTTGAACAAGACTGGACAACTTATTAAGATTACTGTGATGAATAAAAGGATATTTTCTGATTTTCATCCTAAGAGAGGAGCGAACATGGTTGATACACCATTATTTGGACATGTTATTGATGTCAATTTTCAAGAGCCTGATAATGATGCATGGTTGCATGGTTGATACACCATTATTTGGTGATGATGTTGCTGCTGATACTACTTCATTTGTCCCTCAGTTTAGAGATGTTGCTGTCACTACATCTCAACATATTGAACAAAGTTTAAAAGAAACTGAAGATGTGAGTCCTATAGTTGATTTTGATGTTGCTGCTGAAGGTGCTGTTGAAGATACTTCTAGTTCTGATTCTGATTTCGATTTAGATGATGATGCTACTGATATGGTAGACACTTCCAATATGGTGTCTGGAAAAAGAAAGATTGTGAGTTCTTCTACTTCAGAGTCTAAGAAGCAAAAAACAACAGATGACAGTGATTCTGAAAATGTTCCTTTTGAAACAGATTTTTGTTTTGATTCTCCTGTTCATACTTCACCTTCTTCTTCACATACACAAGTTCTACTCCTCCAATTGTTCCTCCCCTCCAGTCATCTACTCCACCGATTACTCTACCTGCTATGTCAACTGCTCCAGTTTCTGATTTACCAAATTTTAATCCTATCTTTACTCATAGTTTTGCCACACAATCTTCTCAAATTTTGGCTTTACAAGCTCAAGTGCAGGAGTTGCAACCTGAAAATATGTTGTTAAAGTCTCGGTTTAATACTTTGGAGTTGTCTATTGCTGATCTTTTAAAACAAAATGCATTGATTATTTCTTTACAAGATCAATTAGATGTTTAAATTCAAGAATATGCATAAAATGATCAAATCCTTGCATGATAATGCTTTTCATGTTTTTAAGGATCACGATTCTCAAATACAAAGAATTAAAGCTCAACTTCAAATGAGGAATCCTACAGCTCAGGGGAGACTTCATGTAGAGCTGAAGCGATTACACCATTTGTTGGTCATAGAGATGATGATGATAAGGATGGAAATGATCAAGGCAGTCCTTCCACTTGCAATGATCCTGTAACTGCAACCAAAGAAGCTTTTTTATCTCTGGGGGAGCCAGCTGGAGTAACTTCTACATCTAAAAGAACAAATGAGAAAGGAAAGGAGAAAGTACAAGAATATGAGTTTGTTGACAGTTTGTGTATTGATCAGGAGGATGATCAAAATGATACGATTGATGCTCTTATGGATATTGATGATGATGATTTTGGATATCTATGGCACCAAATGTGTGGTATTCACTAATCATAGAAGCCTTCAACACATTCTAAACCAAAAAGAACCAACATGAGGCAACGACGTTGTATTAAAATCCTTAACGATTATGATTGAGAGATTCGTTATAATCCCGGTAAAGCAAATGTTGTAGCCGATGCACTTAGTCGTAAAAGCCATGTCCAACTTCATAGCATACGAATCCAAACCAATCTTCATAATTACATCTTTGTAGCTCAACAAACATCTTTGCCCCAAGGCAATTTGCATGATGAAATGTCTTGTGGTGCTGAACTTCAATTAGAAACCAAGTCTGATGGTTTGCTTTATTTCTTGAACCGTATTTTGGATTCCTAATCGTAACAATCTTCGACTCGCCATCATGAACAATGCACACAAGTCTTGTTACTCTATTCATCCCGGTGCGGATAAAATGTATCAAGATCTTCGAATCCATTATTGGTGACCCGGTATGCTGAAAGACATTGCCGAGTATGTAGCAAAGTGTTTGACAAGGTCAAAGCCGAGCACCAACAACCTTTGGGTTTGCTTGTTCAACCCAAAATTACCATGTGAAAATGGGAAAACATTTCCATGGACTTCATCACTAAACTCCCAAGAACATCTAGTGGTCATGATAGTATATGGGTAATCATTGACCGTTTGACAAATCTGTCACTTCTTACAGATTCGCGAGAACTATCCCATGCGAAAGTTAGCTAACATCTGTGTTGATGGAATAGTAAGCCGTCATGGTGTACCTCTTAGCATCATCTCTAATCGCGATGCTCGTTTCACGGCTCGTTTTTTGGAATAGCTTTATGAATCATTCGGTACTCGTTTGGACATTAGCATGGCTTATCATCCTCAAATGGATGGTCAAACCGAGCGCACGATTCAAACTCTTGAATACATGCTTAGGGCATGTGCCATTGAATTTAGTGGCAATTGGGATAATCATCTACCGCTAGTCGAGTTCTCATATAACAATACTTATCACGTGAGTATCGGCATGGCACCTTTCGAAGCTCTATACGGTCGTAAGTGTCGATCACCGATTTCTTGGACTGAGATTGGTGAAGTTCAAATCACTGGTCCTAAATTGATTCAAGAAACGACCGACAAGATCCATCTGATTCGCAACAACTTGTTAGCTGCTCGAAGCCGACATAAGAGCTATGCTGATAAACATCATGAATCTTTAGAATTACAAGACGGTGACATGGTACTCTTTAACGTTGATCCAACCTTCCGTGTGTCGAACTTGAAGAAGTGTTTGACCGATGAGAATCTACAAGTACCTCTCGATGATGTTCGCATTGATGCTTCGATGCATATTATTGAGAAGCCGGTAGAGATCATGGATGGAAACGCTAAGCAACTCAAACGAAGTAGAATTCCTATTATTAAAGTCCGTTGGGAGTCGTCATGAGTTCACTTCGGAACGCGAAGCCAAAATGAAAACAAAATATCCCCATCTGTTTCCTACATTTTCTGCTTAATTTCGGGACGAAATTCCTATAAGTAGTGGATACTGTAACATTTATAAATTTTTAACAAAAATTTATATTCAATAAAGGAATTATGATGTCATCGAAATTTTTTCTTTCTCCACAAACTTATATATACATAGGCGTATGTATATGTACAAGAAAACAATTTAAGTAAACATTTAACACATATGTACATTAAAAAGATAATTAAATATACATATATATGTATATATATGTACAGATATGTATGTATCTATGTATGATAACCTACTTATCATTATGCAATTTAAAGAAATACAAACAAAAAAAAACAAGTTAATAAAGTTTATAATAAATATTATAAGATTTAGAAATTATTTTTAATTATAAAATTTTAATACAAACCTATATGAAAATACATATAAATAGATCTTAGTTACAAACTTTTATAAACTTTATTCATAATTAAATTTTAAATAAATAATATGTTTTAAAATTTTATAAATAACATTAAAATAAAGTTTTTTTAGAAATATAATCAACTTATATGAATTGTGAAGTTTAAATAAAATTTAAAACAAATTACAACAATTGAAAACAAAGATAATAAAAAATTTAGGGTTAAAAGTCTCAAAATTGAAAATTGCATTTAAAGGGAAATTAGGAGGGACTAAAAGTGACAATAACACAAAGTGGTCACCCACTTACCCGGTTACCCGTTTTCAGCTCCATGGACCAAAATCAAACCCTTCTCGACCCATTTTGATTATCCAATCGATTACAGTAAATGACAACTAATCAAGCTCGGTTTAGGCAAGGATTCGATCGCGTATATCGTTTCAAACAACAATTATGTGCAATTTACAGCTCAATAACGTGTAAATTCATTCCAAAAATAGAAGATACGATCGTGATTTCAAATTCGAACCAAACGTCTATAAAAATCAAATCAAATGAACACAAGAAGATATAAAACACTCACGAAACTCTCTGTAATCATAAAATACATAAACAACGAAGTATCATCGAAATTGGACAGCAAAAAGCTTCGGGTTTGTGCGCCATTTCTCTCTCAGTCGTAATCCATCACATCGCACATCAAGGTAGGTCTTCTACACACCATCGTACTCGTTCGTGCGCCATTTCTCTCTCAGTTAACAGGGGAATAGGGAGGATCAGAATCTGGGTCACATCAAATGCAATTCGAAACCGATTTTATCGCGGCTTAGAGCCTAGCCCAACCGGTTAGAATGCATGTGTTTTAAACAGTGGGTCGTGGGTTCGAATCTCTTAGCCGGGTTAAAACCGGTTTTTGCACCGTTTTATTCTACAACTTTTTATTTAAATTTTATTTTTAAATTCCAAATACACAGTAATTACCTTTAATAAAAATATTGTTATTTCAGAAAAATAAGAATAATAAAGCTAAAAATAATTTTGTCATTTATTTTATAAAATATAAATAAATTAATAAAAAAGTTTTTTAATAAAAATATTAATACATTACATGTCAAAAACATTTTTTTTTTACATTTTCATCACATCCAAGATAAGTTGTAAATATTTTATTTAAAATACTTATCACCACCTTTATTTCATTTCTAGTAATAATAATTTAAGAAGAGTAATAATTTTATTCGTTTCTAGTAATAATAATTTAAGAAAAGTAATAATTTTATTCGTTTCTAGTAATAATAATATTTAGACTTTGGCATACAAATTTTATAAAATACTACACTATGTATTGAAAAATCATTTGATAAATTCTTTTAAAACATTACTAAGTATTATTTTATGATTAGAACTACAAAACCAATATTTAATATTTTGGTTACACATAAGATAAGTTAAATTTCAAAAACTTTTAATTCATGTTTCATGTTAAACATAGGAATTTTAAGCATTATGAACATTATTACTACTTTCATTTAAACAAATAAATCATGACAAATTGTATGTATTTATTCAACACCAATCAAACCCGTTGATCCATTTAAAACATAGATAAATTCATAAAAAGACATAGATATGTTAACATCTTCCTATTGAACTATTTAGGTGAACGTTGAATTTGTGTTGGAAATTATTGAACTATACTTTGACAACTATTGCAAAGACTACCTCACACAATAACGTGAGCCTTCATAGCCCCTATTTTACTGTTTTTGATTTAGGGGTGAAACATGCAACTTATTTATTACATTTAAATGTGAACATAGCTAATGGGCTTACAGTTAGTGAACTTTAGCTAAGCATAGGCATCAATCACATCCATTTTACTGACTATGAAAGATCTATTGGACCGACCATCCCACCGTAGTTTGATTTACCCTTCGGGGGAGGCCCGCGATGATAGTTTCCTACTTAAGCATTGGTATGCTAAAAGTCGCTTGGTACGCGTGATGGAGTGCCAATCTCCATCATTTCAGATCAAGACGCCAGATTTACTTCGAATTCTTGAAATCATTGCAAAAGTCGCTTGGTATGCGGTTGGATATGAGTACAGCATACCACCCACAAACAGATCGCCAGAGTGAACACACGATACAGACTCTCGAAGACATGCTATGAGCGTGCGTAGTAGACTTCGGCAGTAGCTGGTAAACTCACCTACCGTTTGTATAGTTCTCCTACAACAACAGCTATCATACAATCATCAAAGCAGTGCCTTTTGAGGCCCTCTAATGCAGGAAATGCCGATCACCCATCTACTGGGCTGAAGTGGGCGACAGTCAGCTCACTGGCCCGGAACTTGTACACGAAACATTAAAAAAGATTGTGGAAATCAGAAACCGTATGGCAGCAACGCGTGATTGTCAAAAGAGCTATGCTGACAAACGCCGAAAGCCTCTAGAATTTCAGGTAAGGGACAAAGTCCTTCACAAAGTTTCGCCATGGAAAGGCGTTATTCGTTTTGAGAAACGAGGCAAACTGAACCCGCGGTATATCGGACCGTTTGAGATCCTGAAAAGGGTTGGTCCAGTGGCATACCAACTCAACCTACCAGCCGAACTCGATGGAGTTCACACCGTATTTCATGTCTCAAACTTGAAAAAGTGTTTATCCGATGAGACACTTGTGATTCCACTGGACGAGATTTAGGTGGATGAACAACTACGGTTTGTGGAAGAACCAGTAGAGATCATGGACCGTGAGGTCAAACAACTCAAACAAAGTCGGATTCGGATCGTCAGAGTCCGACGGAACTCGAAACGCGAACCTGAATTCATGTGGGAATGTGAAGATCAGATTATGCACAAATATCCCCATCTTAACAAACAACAACATCGAACGCTGACAACAATGAATAAATTTCGGGACGAAATTTCCTTTCAACAAGGGGATGATGTGACAACTAGAAAAATTTTGTTTCTCAAACACTACCAACAACCAAATTTCGTGACGAAATTTCTTTCAACAAGAGGATGATGTGACACCCGACAATTTCAAGTAAATCACGACTCTTACATCCTTTACATTTCACATTCATACTTGTTGCATCTTATTTAATTTTGTTTAATTAGATGAGTCAAACACAAACAACTGCAAAACGATAGTTTGAGGAACTATCGAATCGTACATTGCACATTGGTTTTGGAAACCAAGTGTTGCAAACACAAACGCAAACACAAAACAAAAATTCGGGGAATTATTGGATTGTGCATTACATGTTGATTATTTTTAATTAATCATGCAAACGGTTAGTAACGACGAACACAAACCATCAAAGATAATTCGAGGAATTATCGAAACACGCACAAGTCTCACGAGCGTTAGTGATCAAACAATAATCAAACACCTTATGTGATATTATTTGATTATGTGCAAAACATGTATTAGATGTTTAGGACAAACGTTAGGAATCAAAAACGAACGAAATCGAATCAACAAAATCGAAAAACTGAACTATGAGGACTTCGCGGTACGTTGAGACTCCTCGGCGAAGATTTGGCGGTACACGAAGCAGGGGCGGGAATTTGAATCTCGAAATCCTTGGCGTTACGCGCTGAGTTCCATAACTCAAAAGTTTATAAAGACATTCTCAATTCATTTTGTTCGGTTTCTATTACACATCACTGAACCTTTCCTCTCTGAATCGACCAAAACCTTTGGAATCAACATTGAAGCCATCTCCTTCATCCTTTGGTGATTTTGGATTTCTTGAATCTTGGAGGAGGGGCAAAGTAGCTAGAAACAACCATCAACCACTAGATCCTCATCATCAGCAACTATCCTTAGTGGATCTTGGTTTCTAAGGTAGTATTACGAGCTTATCTAGTGTTAGATCGAACATGCAATGGGTGAAAACCCACATGCATGAACATTCACCCACATGCAACTCCATGTGGCTAGTGTACACGAATTTGTTGGTGATTTGATGTGTTATTTGATATAGATCTACTGATTTTATAATAGATAGATGTTTAGATTGAGTTTTGATGAGTTATGATATTGATTTTGTAAAAATGGCCATAAAAGGAAACTTTTATGATGAATGTTGGTGATTTGTGATGAGCTACACATGTTGGACATGTCTAGATATTGTCAAATGCATATTGAAGTGTTTAGAAACACATTTGGGTATTTGGTTTGGTGAAAAACATTATTTTTGAAGAACTTACTATAAATGGAAACTTTTTTGAATCAAAAGAGGGGTTTTGATGTTCGGATGCAATGCTATGATTTTAGATTGTTGTAATATGCTTAAAAATTATTTGTAAGCATATTGGAAGCTTTGATTTTTGAAAAAGGATACTTGCTATTTTAGAAAACTTTATTCGGGGCAAACGCCATAAACAGTGATTTATGCGCAAACAATATGTTTCAAGGGTTTACACGTATTTTTACAAACATATTAGAAGTACTAATCTTTTGAAATGAGATTTCATAACTATACTTTCCAAAACCAGAAACTTTCTAAATATATAAACTTTCCCGAAACGGAAACATTATGATTTTCGATACATGATTTATGTGAAAGCATCATGATTAGAGTCATAGGATGCATGTTGGTGTCTTAATTGCATTAAGACACATAAACAAACTAAACACAAAAAACGTGTCACCAACGATTCGTCGAGTCAACACACACACACACTCGGTTGAGCACACCGACACTTGAAGTTGTATGGGATACAACACACCACAAAACACATTCTCACACCTATATGGTTATAGGTACATGCTAGCAGGTGCTAGCTTTCGCAAGTCGCGAACACATACCGAAACTGCTTTACCAGGTGAGTTCACGGCTCCTTTTCATCTTTTCTACCTTTGGGGGAGAAAACATTGCAAGATAAAATTTTTTTGATGAAACAATTGATTTTGATTATGTATGGACATGCTTTATCACTATATGCATATGTGTGGCACAAATCACAAACTCAAAGTCCTCACAAACACACCTAGGACCGTTAGTAGCGTGGAGCGCCTAGCGTAGAAGTCTTGGATAGTACTATTTGGGCCTGACAAGCCCCACCTATCGAGCCTGGGAGGCCAACCCAACTGGAGGTTGGAATGGTGCAAAATTGATCAATACACTTTGCCATTGTCTTGTGATGGACATGGCGGGAGGCACAACTGTAACATCAGTGCCAGAATCGTAACCGGAACAGTGACTTGTACAGCAGATCAGGTACGAACTATGTATATTACATGTGTATTATTATCATTTGATGTTTAATATGAAACTATTACAGATCTATTTCAGAGTCATATCATGAATTCGTGGTTTAACAGTCAGAATCTTATATGACAACACAGAACTATTATGTGAATTGTAGTTAGGATTTTATTATGTATAAACGCATGTGAGATTGTACACAACCAAACAATAATGGATGTCGTTAAGTGAATATTAAACCGACGGAGTATTCAAGCGGGTGGCGATTCACACGAATATATCTGTAAGATTAACATTTTGAACAATATATATTAATTAGAGAACCATATTGGAAAGTAACGTTGTCGTCGTGTTCGAAAGGGTGACGATTCGTACGAATACACACAAAAACAATACGATCTGATAAAACAATAAAATAAACGTTTTTGAAATTTTAAAAATAAATAGAAGATATTTAGTTAATTTATTAGGAATTATCACTTTAACATGTTTAAAAATTCCTATCTTTATAAAGTTACGTAATGTAACGAAAAACGAGGAGGCCGAACACACCTGAACATACCCAGGATATAAAAGCCCTTATTTTATCTTTTTCTCCCCACTTTTGCAGCCATACTTTCCTTCTTCTTCAAGATTTACGGCCACCACCATCCTGCTCCATTTCAAAACTTCAAATCATCGTAACTTCTTCGTTTCTCCACCAAATTCGATTATCTAGTAGTCATAACGACCGTAAGAACGAGAGGAACAAAGTAGTACAACTGATCGAAGCTGAAACGGACTGATTTGGTCGCATTCTTAGAGAGAAGTTGCTGATTTTAAAGGTTTTCTACTATTCATGTAAGATAAGCTTCTAACTCATTTTTATCACTTCAAATCAGTTAGGATACGCACAAGAACTACTTAGGAACTCTTAGATCAGGAAGGGATGAAGATATAAAGCTTTGAATCATCAAAAACGAAGAAAAATTGTGCTCAAAAGAGCTGAATTCGTGACTGCCACTGTTCAGGTGGGGTTTCCACTGTGCAGTCGAATTTCCAGCTTTGAAACCTCTAGGATGTTAGTGCATAGAATGTCCTTAGTTCTTTATTTTGTATGATTCTAATGTATAAAGTTTATATTATTAATGAAATCAGCAATTCTATATTGTTCGTTAATGTTTATTCAAGTTTATATATGTTTGACTCTAACTATCATGCAAACCCATTCATGCGAATGATTCCTAAGAATGACTTCATTCAGAAGAATGAATGCCTAGCAAATGACTGAGATGAACGAAGGAGTCATCCGCATGACTCATCGGTCAACTAGCTCATTCGGCTGAGTCATTCGCCGAATGAGTGTTTCGCACTACTCATTCGGCCGAATGAGTACAGCTTATAAATAGACCTTCAAACAGAATGTTTAATAACTTTTCCGAGCCTCCTCTCACCCATGAGTATTCCAAGTCATTCTCCTAGGGTTTTGAGTCGGTTCTTGCTTCTCTAACTTCGATTCTCACCCCGTGGTGTTCGATTTCGATCAAAACGTTGATTCTATATCATCGGATTGCCACAGGGTTTGGTGATTTCAATTGGAAAACCCTTGAATAGGATTCCGTACTATTCAAGGTCTTGTCAAGCAGATCTCTCAAGGAACCGAGTTGTTTCCGAGGGTTTCTCAGGTCCTAAAAAGTGGTATCACAGCTTTGGCTCTCGATTCTGCTCGATTTTTGATCAAATCATTATATCTCAGATTGTTGGTTCGAGATTTTTTGAAAACCCTGATTTTCTTGGCCTTCAAGTTACTGTTTCATTAACAATCAGTGAGTTTTTCCGGTTGTTTTGGTAAATCGGGTACTCCTAAAGCTTAGTAATGTTGTCCTGTGGATCTGTACCAATTTTGGTGGTCAAATTCAACCAAAATCCAAAGTTATCAACGTTTTTGTTGTTGAAAACGCCAGATTGTGGGAATTAGTCGATTGTGCGAATAACTTTCTTTCGCACGGGGCGAATAGGTTCATTCGGCCGAATAGCTCACTTTTGGTCCAAGAGCTGATCCGAATAGCAACTCTTTCGGCTGGTTGACAAGTCATCGGTTGACGATCCTTTCGGTCGTCTACTTATTCGGTCAACTGGTCAGTCGGTCATCCACTCATTCGGTTGACTACTCTTTTGGTCGTCTACTTATTCTCATCAGACACCCCATTCGGACTCATCAGTTCATTCGGCCAGTTCTTATACACTATGTCCCCGACATTCGGTTGGTTTACCCTCATTCGGTCATCAGCATTAAAATTTTTCTAAGTGTTGGATCAGATTGTTTTTGCCAAAATGGAGGAGCTAGCTTTGATGGCTAATCAGAACCATAGAATTCAAAACCTAATGCTCACAGAGACTGAGACGGAGAATTCAAATGAAGCTACAAAATTGCTTTCTTTGGATGATTACCCTCATTGGAAGTATAGATTTGAAATTCACATAAATGGAGTTGACACTAACTTGTGGATGATGATCGAGTGTGGATACCCAAGACCACTAAATGAGGATGGAACACCTGGTTACAAGGATGACTGATCTCCGAAGGAAGTTGTATGAGTTTGAGAAGAAGGAATATTCAATATTGTCCCAGTCTATTGCTACAGGCATATTTCATCAATTCAGACAATTTACTTCTTCAAAATCACTGTGAGATGCACTTCAGCAGAGATATGAGGGAAATTATGCCTTGAAGAACATAAAGTCCAAATCTTGAAGGAAAGAGTTTAACAGCTTCATGTATGTGAGAAATGAGTCCCCAGATGATCTGATTGCTAGATTTTATCATCTTCTAAGTGAGCTTTTCAACTATCAAGTCAAGACTACAACACAAGAGAAGATTCAGTGTCTGGCAGATGCTTTACCTCGTAAGTGGGAGTCATTCCTCATGGTCTTGAAGCAAAGTGAAATGATTGCTAACATGGATATTAATGAATTTGTTCAGAAGCTGAAGGAATAAGAGATAGAAAACAAATGGAAAGCAAAGAGAGTTGCACAAGTTCAGGATCCTTCACTATATTACTCTACTCCTACTGTGGAAAGAGCTCCTTCACATGCTCCTCTAAAAACAACATTTTTCTCACAGACCAAAGAAGTTCCTGCTACTACTTCTACCTCTCATTCAGAAGATGGTCATCCTGTCATCAATCTGAAGACAGAAAATTTTGACAAAGTGACAGTAGAGGTTGCTAAGGAGCATATGGGTCTTTTGTCTACACTTGTGAGTTCTTATGATGGGTTACTAGCTGGTCAAATTGGCAATCCACACTTGACAAATGAAGACTACTCTCATATTGACCCTAATGATACTGATAGAATAGACATCATGTGAGATCTTGCAAGTACAGTCCGAAGGGCTAAGGATTTTGTTAGAAGAACGGGGAAAGACATTAATCTGAACAAGGTTTCAAAGTTTGGTTTTGATATGTCATATGTCACTTGTTATAACTGTGATGAAAAAGGACATTTGGCAAGACAATGCAACAAACCAAAAGAAGATGGGAAACAAGAATTCTTTTCAGAATCAAAGATCATCTGCAGCTTATCCAGAAAGAAGACTTGTGCCGATTGAGACTCCTACTCATGCTAGTTCTTCAAATGCTACCAAAGCCTTGAGGGTTCAGAATGATGAAGGCGAAAACTGGGATTGCATATTCAATCCTGATCAGGGAGGAGAAGATAAAGCTTGTGTTGCAAAATTTAAGAAAGTTGTTGAATCCATGGATGAAAGTAATTCAGAAGAGACAAATTCCAGTCTGGATAAATCATCAGGATCAGAATCAGAAAGCACATCAGACTTAGAAACTCAAGGAGATTCAGATGCTGAGTTTGAAGAACAACCTGCAACACAATTTGCTATAACGGTGAATACTTCTGCCTCATCTCAGTCAGATCACGTATATGATGACTGTTCTTCATCTCTTTCTAGGTGTTTCAACTGTGTTGACCTTGAAAGTAAGGTCCTGGCTTATCAGAAGCATAATGCTCACTTGATCAATGATCTCAATCATATCATTGAAGCAAATCGTATTTGAAAATCAAATGAAAAAGATTTTCAAGCTAAAATTGATTTATTAAACAGACAGTTGCATGAGGATGAGATTGTTGTTCTCAATAAGCAAGATGATGTTACTTCCTATCTCAACACTATCAATGAGACTAAGAAGAGACTAGCCATAGTCGATTGTGACTATGAGACTTTAAGTCAGAAGCTCTAGAGCTATGAGAGCTCTTCTTATATCATTGAGCACATGATCAGTGATGGAACTGATCGGACTGGGAAAGGGAAAGAAACAAAATATAACCAGTGTCCACCACCAGTCTTAAATTGTTTTGCAATTCACCAAATGACAAAGAAATTAAAGATTTTCAAGTTAAAACTTAATTGGTAATTGATCCCATTGGAGTCATTTCTGATGAGGGTTTCTCACTGTTTGAGGAATCTTTTGTTGAGGGAGTGGTTGAGGATTGGGTCTCTGATTCTGAGGATGAGTTTGATATTTCTCCTCAAATTTCCATTATTAAGAATCAGACAAGTTATGTCAAGAAAACTGACCCAATCCCTTCAAAAGCAAAATCTGCTTACTTATCTTCAAAGTTTACAAAGCTAGTTTCTTTTGTAAAGGCCTCAAATCAGGGAGAAGCAAGTGGTACAGACAAGACTGATAATCTTATTTTCAATGGGACAAAGGGTTGGGGTTTTAAGAAAGAAGAGACTAAGAAAAATGCTTTTCATAAAAACCATGATTCAAAATTTAAACCAAACAGTCTCATTCTAAAATCAAACAGTTTTATCACTCAGATGAACGGGTTTGTTTTGAGTGTGGTGCACTTGGACATGTTACTAGATTTTTCCCTAATCTGATCAGACCAAAGATTGCACCACCTAGAAAACAAAATCAGTAGTTTGTTAAAAATGTCAAGTCTGATCATCGCTCACCTCAAGGAAAGCCCAAACAATCAATTCCCATTAAGTCTTTGGATAAGGGTAAACGAAAAATTGATAATCTGCTTGTTCCCAAGGTTGTTAATGTCAACTAATCCAAACCATCATCCATCTACTTGAAAAACTCTTTCAGCAAAAAAAATATCTGGAAAGTTAAGTCTTCTAAGACTTCAGTTTTAAATCCTCCAGATAAGATGACCACAGATGGAAAATGGATTGAAGTCTTAATTCGAGACTCATTGGTTCAACCCAAGACTGTAAAGGCTTGGGTTTCCAAATTGAACTAATGATTTGTGTTTGTGCATGTTGCCCCAACTGCTGCTCTTAACAGCACGTGGATTGTTGATAGTGGGGCTTCAAGGCACATGACGAGAGAGATACCACTGCTCACCAATGTAAATCCAATAAAAGGTGGATATGTTGCATTTGATGGTGACAATGGAGGGTTCATCATTGGAGAGGGTATTCTTTCAAATGGTCAAGTTTCATTTGACAATGTCAGATATGTGAAGCAGCTGGAATACAATCTTCTTTCTGTGTCACAAATTTGTGACAAGCAGTACAAAGTTCTCTTTGATGATTATAGCTGCTACATTCTCAAGCAAGGTATTAACATTCCTAAAGACTGGATTCTGATGTCTGCTCCGAGAAAGCAAGATCTGTATGTTCCCAACATGGACACAGCTTCAACTACATCTTCTTCAGCTTCATGTTTTATGTCAAAAACTATAGAGAAAGATTCAATTCTTTGGCATAAGAAGATGGGTCATTTGAGTTTGAGAAAGATGAATCATTTGGTTCACAATAATCTGGTTGAGGGAGTGAGTTTGAAGAACTTCAAGCTGTCTGATGTCTGTGTTTCATGTAAAAAGGGAAAGCAAACCAAGCAGTCTCACAAGCTCAAAAAGTATCATTCAGTCACTATTCCTCTTGAGCTTCTCCATATGGTTTACTTGGATTAGTAAACCGCAAGAGTATAGCTGGAGATCAATACTGCTAAGTCATCACTGATGAGTATTCCAGATATTCTTGGGTGTTCTTTATGAAGGAGAAATCTGAAACGTTCGAGTGTATTCAAGTCTTGGTTACAAAACTTGAATCACTGTACAAGCTCAAGATCCGTATGCTCATAACAGATAATGGGATAGAATTCAAGAATCATAATATGTAGACCTTCAGCAATGAACGTGGTATTGTCCAACAATTTAGTTGAAATATCCGAAGATTTAAAATCCTTGTATTATGTTCAAAATAATAATACTAATTAATGATAAAAAAAATCAAATCTTTCTTAATTAATTAAGAATGATAAACAAGCAACAATAAAATCAAAATAAATAACATCAAATAAATAACCAAAGTAAAAGAAGATAATAATAATAATAATAATAATAATAATAATAATAATAATAATAATAATAATAATAATAATAATAATAATAATAATAATAAACAACGTTGGAAGATGCAACATTGCAACTTGTTTTGTCAATATAAAAATAAATAAATAAATAAATAAAAGCACAAATAGTATCTGCATGTTTATGGATTAAAGAGAACAAAAAAAATAATATATATATATATATACATCTAGTAATAAGACCAATAAATATAATATGTAGGTATGTGCGTACTCCGGTAAACACAGATAAACAAAAGCAAACCAGACGCGCACCATTTTTATTCAGCCACGAACCAAAGCCGCTAGCCGGCGTCCGGTTGACCTGTGTTGGAATTTTGTGTGAAAAGAAAAAGGAAAAGAAAATGATAAACTTTTCATTTGCTTGTTGGCAACCTTTGAAATGCCAAGACTATAAGTATAAATTCTCACACCCCCACCCCTCGTCACCTCGTGTCTGGTCTGACGTCACTGAATCGGTTGCGGAAGCACAGTGGTGATGTCTCCGAGGTGAGGGGTGACTTACTTGATCCGATATCACAAGCACACAGATTAACTAAAAATAAATACATTACAGGGTTTCGTTATTACAATTTACATTACAATATTAACCTATTTAACTACAATTTTCGTGAGGTGCATTCTTTCCGAAGTCACGGTCTACCTGCAAAAAGGTTTGATTTGAAAACGTCAGCACAAAGCTGGTGAGATCGACAGTTCAATTTAACACAATATGATATGATAAGCACGTTCTCTAAAGTTCAGTTCCGGATAACCATGGGACCTGTATCTAGTTCCTTTCGGACGTCTAGTCTGTCTCAAGATATTACCCGTCGGTACATATCTTAGTGCCTCATTATCATAATGTCTATCACACCATTAAGAAGTTCAGGAAACAGATAACAAACATTCACACAAGGGGAGATGCAATCCTCCCAGCGAATGGGGTGTCAACCAATAGTACTATCAATGTTTTCTGCTCGGCCACACATGGGTTCACTAGATACAGTTCAAAAATGAGGACTTTCAGTTCCATAATAGAGTTCTGTCTACAGGCAAAATCCCATGAAATCCCACAAAATCACATGAAATCACACAGATATCATTGATGCATATCATATGTTCAGACAACAGTTTGCAGAGTTTCCCCGATGTTTACAAAAGATTAAAAATAAAAGGGGTTGTACGAAACTCACCTGATGATATAAGTGTAGCAAAATCTCTCAAAGCTAACAACAAAGAGGTGATTCTGCATTTAATTATATTTAATGAATTATTTATGTTCTAGATTACTGATTAGATCTTCCTGAACGTTCAATGTCAAAGACATTGCTTAGTAAATCATCAACTCGATATTAAATGCTTAACTAATTAACTTTGATATTATATCATACAATGTATGATAATGTAGGAACCTACATTGCTTTAGATTCCTAACACCAAGTTGATGACACTCTTGATTAATCAGAATAATCTCTGATTAACCAGATAGTTAATGTTGTTGATTACGATACTGTAACAGTTTCTAGATAATTTAATGGCTTAGGAATGATCAATCCTTGTTATTGATTACCCAATTATCATGAGATATCACAATGTAGCAACAGAATAGGTGAAATAACCAGATTTAACATACTAATCTGACTGTTATCACAAACATCAGATAATCATTCCAATGAGTATGTTAATGATTATGATTAGTTTGAAACACTTGGATTTAACCTTTGCATTTCAAAGATTAATCAAACTAATCACCTACATTGTCATAATCAAATGGTTTAAACCATTATAATCATAGGTATGATTTCATGCAAACCGGGCATCACAACGGATCAAAACAAGGATTTAACCGTTAGAACTTCGTGTTCTTCGTTTATAATCAATCCTAGCCATCATCTAGGCAATAATAAACAATCCTAACTATCTCATTACGTTCAAAATCAAGATCTAATCAATCAAAATCAAACTAGAAGGTTTAAACGGATCATTACCTAAACAGACGGATATCTGCGGTTGAAAATACGATCAGAACTTGAAAACACGTTCCCGGGTGCGATCCTTGCGTTCGGAGGGCTTGAAATAGGAATTTAGATGGTGTTTTGGTCGTGTTCTTCGTCTGGTTTGCGTCTGAGTTCGAAATGAAAATAAAGTTTAATTTTGCATGAAATCTGATGAAGTAGATCAGATCACTGGACCGCCACATCCGTTGCGTACCGCGACCAGAAGCCCAAAACGGCTTCGCGTACCGCGAAGAAATCCGGAGGAATCTTAGATATTTTACATGCATCGCGTACCGCGGAGGATTCTAAATCCCTCCTTCGCGTATCGCGATGGGTCCAGTCGACCAACACTTAGAAATTTTTTTTCATTTTACGATTCCGGGCAATCCAGGACTCCGTTTTGAACACGGTTTTCGCCCACATTCATCATTTCTCACCTACTATCAACCTGTAATAATTACAATTGTTAAATCAACATGGATTTCTAGAACGATCAAATGTGCTCACATCATTGATGACGTAAATTCTCGTATGCAACTGTCACAGTCTCCTCCTGTTAGAGAAATTTCGTCCCGAAATTTAGTGAAGACTTACATTATGACAGTCGTTTATGAGAATAGATGTGGGTACTTTGCTTTCATTTGATCTTCACGTTCCCACGTATATTCGGGTCCACGCTGTGAATTCCACCGAATTTTGACAATAGGTATACGACTGTGTTTCAGTACTTTCACCTCTCGATCCATTACTTCAACTGGTTCTTCTCTGAATTGAAGTTTCTCATCAATTTGGATTTCTTTCAGAGGTACGATCAAAGATTCATCGGCTAGGCATTTCTTCAAATTTGATACATGGAAGACATCATGAATGTTATTGAGTTCAAGAGGTAATTCAAGTCTGTAAGCCACTGGTCCAATTCGTTCAAGAATTTTAAATGGCCCTACAAATCTTGGTGAAAGTTTACCTCTCTTCCCAAATCTGAATATGCCTTTCCAAGGTGACACTTTCAACATTACTCGATCACCGATTTGAAATTCCAGTGGTCTACGGCGATTATCAGCATAACTCTTTTGACGATCGCGAGCAGCTTTGATTCGTTCTTGAATGAGTGCGATCTTATCAGTTGTTTCCTGAATGAATTCTGGGCCAATGATTTGGTTTTCACCTACTTCTGACCAACAGATAGGTGATCTACATTTGCGTCCATAAAGTGCTTCGAATGTAGCGCATTGAATACTGGTATGGTAGCTGTTATTATATGAGAATTCAACAAGTGGAAGATGAATATCCCAGCTACCTCCAAAATCAATCACACAGCTTCTGAGCATGTCTTCAAGAGTTTGATTTGTTCGTTCAGTCTGCCCGTCAGTTTGTGGATGATAAGTTGTGCTCATATTGATTTGCGTGCCCAGAGCATTCTGAAGAGTTTGCCAAAATCGTGACATAAATCGACTATCTCTGTCAGAAATGATAGAGATCGGTACTCCATGTTGAGATACAATCTCATTAACATAGAGTTTAGCGAGTCGATCCATAGAATAATCTTCTCGGATGGGTAAGAAATGCGCAGATTTCGTAAGGCGATCAACGATAACCCATATAGAGTCATTATTACGTGATGTTCTGGGTAATTTAGTAATGAAATCCATAGAGATCTGATCCCATTTCCACATGGGAATCTCAGGTTGTTGTAGTAACCCAGAAGGTCGTTGATGTTCAGCCTTAACTTTGAGACATGTTAGACATCGATCCACGTATTCAGCTATTTGTTTCTTCATTTCAGGCCACCAGTAAAAGTCTTTAAGATCTTTATACATTTTATCAGCACCTGGATGAATAGAATACCTGGATTTATGCGCCTCATCCAAGATAATAGTTCGAGAGTTACCGAATAAAGGAATCCACATTCGGTCTTTGAAATACAACAGTCCATCAGCCTTAGTATCGAGTTTCTTATCTAATCCTCTTAGTCCCTCAGCAGAATAGTTCGTTGCTTGTAAAGCTTGTTGCTGAGCTTCTTTGATTTGAGTAATTAGACTAGTTTGAATAGTCATACCTAATGCTTTCACACGTAAAGGCTTGATTCGTTCCTTGCGACTTAAAGCATCAGCTACAACATTTGCTTTGCCTGGGTGATAACGAATCTCACAGTCGTAATCGTTCAACAGTTCAACCCATCGCCTCTGTCGCATGTTCAACATTTTCTGATCTAGAATGTGTTGGAGGCTTTTGTGATCAGTGTATATAATACACCTAGTTCCGTATAGATAATGTCTCCAAATCTTGAGTGCAAATACTACTGCACCAAGTTCTAGATCATGTGTGGTATAATTCTTCTCATGTATTTTCAATTGTCGAGAAGCATAAGCAATTACCTTATCCTTCTGCATTAGAACACACCCAAGACCTTGACGTGAAGCATCACAATACACTGTGAAGTTATCAGTACCTTCCGGTAGTGCCAAGATAGGTGCATTACAGAGTTTATGTTTCAACAGTTGGAACGCCTCCTCCTGTTGAGAACTCCATATAAACGGTTGATTTTTCTGTGTCAATGTAGTCAGTGGCAAGGCTATCTTTGAAAAGTTCTTGATAAACCGACGATAATAACCTGCCAACCCCAAGAATTGACGTATTTCAGTCGGGGTTCGTGGTGTCTCCCATTGTTTCACCGCCTGAATCTTACTGGGATCCACTTGAATACCGTTTTGATTTACTACATGACCAAGAAATTGAACTTCTCGTAACCAGAACTCACACTTGGAGAATTTGGCATATAATTTTTCACGTGCCAAAAGTTCTAGAATTAATTTCAAGTGTTGAGCATGTTCTTGTTGATTTCGAGAATAAATAAGAATATCATCAATAAACACAATCACAAATTTATCCAGATAAGGTCTACATACTCGATTCATCAGATCCATGAAAACTGCTGGTGCATTTGTTAAACCAAACGGCATTACTAGAAATTCGTAATGTCCATATCGAGTTCTGAAAGCAGTTTTAGGAATGTCATCATCATGAATACGTAACTGATGATATCCAGATCTTAAATCGATTTTTGAAAAATAAGTAGCACCTTGTAGTTGATCAAACAGATCATCGATACGAGGTAGTGGATAACGGTTCTTGATTGTCAGTTTATTGAGTTCCCTGTAGTCAATACACATTCTGAATGAACCATCCTTCTTTTTCACAAAAAGAATAGGTGCTCCCCAGGGTGAGAAACTAGGTCTGATAAAACCTTTGTCTAACAGTTCTTGCAATTGACCTGAAAGTTCTTGCATTTCGGATGGTGCAAGCCGATACGGGGCTTTAGCAACAGGTGCTGCACCTGGAATCAAGTCGATTCGAAATTCAACTTGTCTCACTGGGGGTAATCCTGATATATCCTCAGGAAAAACTTCAGAAAAATCCTTGACTATTGGGATATCTGTGATTTGTTTAGGTGAAGAATTGTGCTCAGTCACATGTGCTAGGAAAGCATAACAGCCTTTCCTTAAGAATTTCTGAGCTCGCATACAAGATATGAGACCAAGTTTTCTACCTGCTCGTTCTCCTTGAACTATCAGTGTATTACCGTTAGGTAATGGAATACAGATCACCTTGTTTTGACAGACAACTTCCGCTTGGTTATTAGAAAGCCAGTCCATACCAACAACCACATCAAAGCTCCCAAGCTCAATAGGAAGTAAATCAATTTTGAAAAGATGATCATTCAAATTCAAGGAACATCCTTGAATAACACTGTTAGTTTTGATCAACTTGCCGTTAGCAAGTTCAATAACATAAGGAGTTTCTAGATCTACCGTAGGCAATGACATTAATGATGCAAATTCAGGAGAGATAAAGCTCTTATCCGCTCCTGTGTCAAACAAAACTGATGCGTATAGATTATTAAGAAGAAAGTACCAGTAACAATATTTGCATCATGTCTCGCCTCGGTCGCACCAATCTGAAAAACTCTTCCCCTAGCTTCAGTTCCCGGATTGGTGTTATTGTTCGGACAGTTTCGTATGAGATGATCAGGACTTCCACATTTGTAACATGACCGGTTAGTTTGAGTGGTTTGTCGTGGTGCTTGGTTTGGTGTCTGAGCAGGAAAGTTGCAATATTTAGCATAATGTCCAACTCGGTTACAGTTCAGACAAACGGGACATGGTCCCGTGTGATGTAGTGGACACTTATTGCATTTGGGCGCCTGCCCAGTATAAGTTTTCCTCTCAGGAACATTTGCACCATAGTTTTTCACAGTTGGCTTGCTCTGGGTGATCTCAGCCGGAGCCTTCGCCTTGGTTTTGCCAAACCACTTTCGTTTGGTACCTTTTGACACATTCGAGGTACCGACATCACTACGATTATGAACCGTCTGAGGTTTCAAAGACAGAGTACCACTCCTTACCGCCTCATTGGTAAGCTTAGTGGTCAAAAGAATCGTGTGTTTCAGAGTTGTAGGTTCAGCAGCAGTCACCATTCCTCGTATCTGAGGAATCAGACCCTTAATGTACTTCTCGATCAAAGCGGCTTCCGTAGGAAACATGTCGGGAAGCAAACAAGTAAGTTCATGAAAACGATCGGTGTAAGCAAGACAGTCAGCACCGATCATCGAGTGATTCCAGAATTCTTCCTGGAGTTTTTGAATTTCAGTGATGGGACAGTACTCTGATCTAATCAGAGTTTTGAAATCATTCCAGCCCATCGAGTCAACTGTGGCTGAACCCAAAGTCTTGGCCTGGGTATTCCACCAGGTCAAAGCTGAGTCTTTCAAAGAACAGGCAGCATAAGACACCTTATGCTCCTCCAAACACTGACTGATTTTGAGCTTAGTTTCCATCTCCTCAATCCACCTTATTAGACCAACCGCTCCTTCTTTGCCAGTAAAAGTAGGAGGGTTACAGGAAGCAAAATACTTGTAAGTACATCCCTGTCGGGGTGGATCAGGAACAATAGTAGTTGTACCGGTAGTGGTATGAGTTTCAACGTGACCACCAGTAGCATTATGCTCAACATGATCGTGTTCCCCACCAGAACCTGCAGTGATATGTGGTTGGTGTTGTGTCAGAACACCACAAGCAGATAGTTGTTCACGCACAATACGAGCTATCATAGCCTCATTTGTTTCAGATCCGCTTGTACCAGCAGGTGGAACAATGCCTGCTCCAGGGTTCACTGGTGGAGTAGTATTCGTTTCCAAGTTCCCAGGTGGAACCACGTTCGCTTCCGGATTAACATGCGGATCCGGATTTGAGTCAACAGTTAAAGGTGGAATTTGATTCGGTTCAGGGTTTGTAATGTTCTGAGTAGCTCTCTTAGCTGGTCGACCTCGTTTAGGAGCCATTATTCTGCTCACAAGCAGACAAAACTCAGGTCAGTTCAAGAACATTAAAGATATAACCCGTTCTATCACATAAATACAATCCCATTCAGTTACACTGAAAATTTGCATTGACATGTGATATAAGAATACAGTATAACTACATGAATTCAGTCCAGACATGTTCACATTACACACAGATCACACAATTATTCGTAGTTATACTTAATCTTGTTATTTCAAAAACATGTTAGAGTCTTACCCAGCTCATTGCATTGCAACACATGTTTTTAAAGATATGTTCATACAGGACTAGGATATGTTCTCAGACAAGTTCTCTAATATGTTCTCAGCTCATACATTAAGTTCTCATACAGACCATAGATATGTTCTCGTACAGTATGGCTCTCGTACTGTACTTAAGTTACAGACACATTCACAATTAGATACGTTCACAATTCAGACATGTTCTCGTACAGTATGGCTCTCGTACTGTACTTTAGTAACAAATATATTTGCATACAGTATTGCTCCGTACTGTATTCCAGCAAAATATATATTTTAGTTCGATATATTCGCATACAGTACTGCTCCCGTACTGTATTTCAACGAAATATATTTTAGTTTGACATGTTCTCACACAGAATTGTTTATAGTCCACACAAGGTTATTAGAAAAACATAATTCACACAACACCCAAATAGTACATTACACAGATCGATACACAAAACACCCATTTTATTTCATCATTATTATTGATTTTATACAGACCACCAAACAACACAAGACACTACCATCAGATAAAGAAAAGAACAGAAAAGAACTCCCCTATCTACACCCTGATGCTCTGAAAATCCCAAACTGATCTTCTGTACATACTCATCGCATAAAGTATGATAAGAAGGAAAGTATCATGGCCACTATTGCCATGACTACTGCCAGGATCATCATCCTGGTCTCGGTACTCGCCACTCCAAACCATGCCAAAAACTCTGTCGCTCTCTCTCTCACCCAACTCCATCCCTCAGTCATCCATGCCACTTGCCGCCAAAATGCAGCAAGCATAATCTGTCCCCATGTCATCCTCAGTCTATCATCCATCGCGATTCTCCAGGCTCGAGTATCGGTGTCCAACGCCTTCACTTGATCCATCAGGGTCAAGTGAGAAGTGAGGATATCTAATATGGTCCTACGTGTATCCTCAACCATAGCCTGACACTGCTGTAGACTCTGCTGTGTCCCCTGCAAGTTCTGAGTAACTTGCTGCAACTGTGCTCTCAGCTCTGCCTGATGGGAGGATTCTCCCATCTCGTGTATGGCATGAAACTCATCCCTGGGAGCCAGCTGCTTCCGGGGAGGTAGTCCTGTGGTCTTGCGGGCTTGACCCCGCATACGCCGCAACCCGTCCCAAACGGGTACTCTAGGAGGTGATATACTCTGCATCCGATCCGCAACGGGATCAACCGGAGGTAAGTGAGGAGGACTAGGTATGATAGGAAGTGCTGGTGGTGGTGGTGTAACTGGTCTAGGCTCTAATGGTGAATGTGGTAATGCTGGTTGTGCCTGTGGCACTACAGATGGAGCTCGTGAGGCTGCAGTCGATGCCTCCGAAGAATCTGAATCCGGTGCTGAGCTAGAGCTCGGAGTACCATTCCTCATATCATGAGGAGCTAGCTGATACTGTTCGCCTCAATCTGCCATCGCTGTACAATAAAAATCTCTAATTAGTATCATGAAAGAAATATATTGAATAATAAAATTCAACATACACATGATATGAGACGTCCTCCTATCTTAACGCAACTATTCGTCATTACTATTGTTAGTGTTTTGCTTGAATTAAATCAAACTAGAATGCACACGTGTTGCAAATTTCAGTTATGCTGGCCACTCATAACTGGAATTTGTACCACCTGATTATCCTGGCTTAATTCAAAACAAGTTTTGTTCAATATTAATGTTCGGTGCTATCTGTGTAACTATACGAGCCTATGGTTATAGTCTAGGTCTCTAAGTCAACCTAATTCTCTATAACCTGTGGCTCTGATACCACCCTCTCACACCCCCACCCCTCGTCACCTCGTGTCTGGTCTGACGTCACTGAATCGGTTGCGGAAGCACAGTGGTGATGTCTCCGAGGTGAGGGGTGACTTACTTGATCCGATATCACAAGCACACAGATTAACTTAAAATAAATACATTACAGGGTTTCGTTATTACAATTTACATTACAATATTAACCTATTTAACTACAATTTTCGTGAGGTGCATTCTTTCCGAAGTCACGGTCTACCTGCAAAAAGGTTTGATTTGAAAACGTCAGCACAAAGCTGGTGAGATCGACAGTTCAATTTAACACAATATGATATGATAAGCACGTTCTCTAAAGTTCAGTTCCGGATAACCATGGGACCTGTATCTAGTTCCTTTCGGACGTCTAGTCTGTCTCAAGATATTACCCGTCGGTACATATCTTAGTGCCTCGTTATCTTAATGTCTATCACACCATTAAGAAGTTCAGGAAACAGATAACAAACATTCACACAAGGGGATATGCAATCCTCCCAGCGAATGGGGTGTCAACCAATAGTACTATCAATGTTTTCTGCTCGGCCACACATGGGTTCACTAGATACAGTTCAAAAATGAGGACTTTCAGTTCCATAATAGAGTTCTGTCTACAGGCAAAATCCCATGAAATCCCACAAAATCACATGAAATCACACAGATATCATTGATGCATATCATATGTTCAGACAACAGTTTGCAGAGTTTCCCCGATGTTTATAAAAGATTAAAAATAAAAGGGGTTGTACGAAACTCACCTGATGATATAAGAGTAGCAAAATCTCTCAAAGCTAACAACAAAGAGGTGATTCTGCATTTAATTATATTTAATGAATTATTTATGTTCTAGATTACTGATTAGATCTTCCTGAACGTTCAATGTCAAAGACATTGCTTAGTAAATCATCAACTCGATATTAAATGCTTAACTAATTAACTTTGATATTATATCATACAATGTATGATAATGTAGGAACCTACATTGCTTTAGATTCCTAACACCAAGTTGATGACACTCTTGATTAATCAGAATAATCTCTGATTAACCAGATAGTTAATGTTGTTGATTACGATACTGTAACAGTTTCTAGATAATTTAATGGCTTAGGAATGATCAATCCTTGTTATTGATTACCCAATTATCATGAGATATCACAATGTAGCAACAGAATAGGTGAAATAACCAGATTTAACATACTAATCTGACTGTTATCACAAACATCAGATAATCATTCCAATGAGTATGTTAATGATTATGATTAGTTTGAAACACTTGGATTTAACCTTTGCATTTCAAAGATTAATCAAACTAATCACCTACATTGTCATAATCAAATGGTTTAAACCATTATAATCATAGGTATGATTTCATGCAAACCGGGCATCACAACGGATCAAAACAAGGATTTAACCGTTAGAACTTCGTGTTCTTCGTTTATAATCAATCCTAGCCATCATCTAGGCAATAATCAACAATCCTAACTATCTCATTACGTTCAAAATCAAGATCTAATCAATCAAAATCAAACTAGAAGGTTTAAACGGATCATTACCTAAACAGACGGATATCTGCGGTTGAAAATACGATCAGAACTTGAAAACACGTTCCCGGGTGCGATCCTTGCGTTCGGAGGGCTTGAAATAGGAATTTAGATGGTGTTTTGGTCGTGTTCTTCGTCTGGTTTGCGTCTGAGTTCGAAATGAAAATAAAGTTTAATTTTGCATGAAATCTGATGAAGTAGATCAGATCACTGGACCGCCACATCCGTCGCGTACCGCGACCAGAAGCCCAAAACGGCTTCGCGTACCGCGAAGAAATCCGGAGGAATCTTAGATATTTTACATGCATCGCGTACCGCGGAGGATTCTAAATCCCTCCTTCGCGTATCGCGATGGGTCCAGTCGACCAACACTTAGAAATTTTTCTTCATTTTACGATTCCGGGCAATCCAGGACTCCGTTTTGAACACGGTTTTCGCCCACATTCATCATTTCTCACCTACTATCAAAGTAATAATTACAATTGTTAAATCAACATGGATTTCTAGAACGATCAAATGTGCTCATATCATTGATGACGTAAATTCTCGTATGCAACTGTCACATAAATAGAGGCATTTGGCCTCTTGGTGAAGTTGCTACTTTTGAAGATCTCTACAACACTTGAGATATACACACACAACCTTCAAGGTTCCAAACACAATCATATACTTTGTTGAGTTCTTAACAACCTACAACGATCGGTTCCTCGTGTGAAACACTCTTGTTTCAGGTGAAGTTTCGGGTTTTCGGTTAACTCCGACAGTACATACTGCTTCAGCTGTTGTACCCTGGGAAACAGTCGGGTTCACCTGGGTGGCCCGAAATCTGTTTTAAGGGGTTGAACAGAAATCCTCAGCCACCGAACTCATTTCAATTCTTTTCATCTTGTTTTATACTTCTTCTTGTAATTTCAATTTTAGCAATTTTATATTTCTTGTATTACTTTATTTTAGATTTTCTATTTTTCTGAATTGTAATTCGAGTAATTGAATAATAAAAGTATTTGTTTATTTTGTGAACGGTGTTCCTACAAGCTTAAAACAGATTTTAAAAATCACCGTTCATAAGTTTGTGTTTTTAAAATTATCGGATTACAAAACAGAAATATAAACTATTTAGTTTCGTACAAATGTTTGTTTATCAAGAAATTTAAAATGTGTTTTTAAATTTTGTTTTTGGTAAACAAGTATTTTTTTTATTAATAGGAAAATTCAAACATTTTGTTTTGGTTTTTGTAAACCAAAACTGATTATTTTCTGTTTTGATGATTGTTAACAAAGTTTGGTTTTATATAATTCAGTTTGTTCTTGTGTAAATCAAAAGTTTTATAAACCGTTTTGTTAACGTTTATTTAGCGAACATATTCGAATCGTTTTTTTTACTACGACTTTTATAAACGATAGTTATAATCGTTTATTTCTGATGAGCGTGTTAGAAAACGTTTTTGATGTAAAAACCGAAAATTATAAAACGTTTGATGCTTTAAAAAAAAATCAATTCGATTTTGGGGTTGGTTTTGTGTAAACCATAATTCCTCAAATAAGTGTCAAATTTTAGTAAAACTTGATTTTGGTTTTGTCTAAACCATACGTTTTTTTTTTTGTAAACGACAATATTTTGATAAATTAAGCTTATCAAAGTTTAAGTTTTAAGTGACGGACTTGTAGTAACTGGATGGGTGGACATCGTTATCTGAGTTTCCTGTCTAGGAAAGCAATTCGTATATATCTCAATCAGCCGAGGGACCTGTCTTGCTTTCCTGGGGATTCTTAGAGAGAGTTTCTTAACCTATTAGGCCAAAACAAGTCATGCAAATGTCGCATGAACTCAAATAACTTTGTTTGAGTTAAAACGTTTAGTTTATACTTTGGTTTTGTGTAAACCTTATTTTTGAAAATTTGACTTGCTTCGTTTGCATTTCCACTGTTGTTTCAGTAATGGCAACTGTACCTGCTCAAACTTCAACACCTATGGGACCATTAGTTGGTACCCAAGCTGCCCAGACTGTGGCAAACCATGCTGAAAGACCTGGAAAGTTTTCGGGTTTGGACTTTAAGAGGTGGCAACAAAAGATGTTGTTTTACTTGACCATTTTGAACCTTGCGAGGTTCCTGACTGAGTCCCCTCCTGCAATTATTGATGGGGATGTCCAATCCGTAAGCGCTTCGGAAGCGTGGAAACACTCGGAATATCTGTGTCGCAACTATGTGTTGAACGGTTTAGTGGATGAATTGTATAATGTTCACTGCAAGATAACAACTGCCAAAGAATTATGGGAGTCGTTAGACAAAAAGTATAGAACGGAGGATGCTCGCACAAAGAAGTTTGTGGTAGCTCGTTTCTTGGACTATAAAATGGTTGATACTAAAACAGTTTTGAACCAAGTTCAAGAGTTGCAAATTATACTAAGCGACATACATTCTGAGGGAATGACTCTTAGTGAGACATTTCAAGTTGCAGCCATGATTGAAAAATTGCCTCCAAGTTGGGTGGATTTCAAGAACTATATAAAGCATAAGCGAAAGGAAATGACTGTGGAGGACCTTGTGGTACGTCTTCGAATTGAGGAAGACAATAGGTTGGCTTTGAAAATAACACAACAACAATTTGCTCCAAATGCAAATATGGTAGAGCATGGTCAGTCTTCCTGTGGATACAAAAAGAAAATTGACAACTACAAGGGTAAGGGCAAAGGCAAAGGGAAGGTTGTGGACCTTGGGCCGAAAAAAGGTGGTGTGAAGAAGCAGGTTTTCCCGTTTAAGGGAAAATGCTACAATTGCGGTGAACATGGTCACCGTGCTGATAAGTGTAAGGCTCCTAAACAGGACCGAGCACATATGATGGAGGATGATATGCCTTTAGTTGCTATGGTCTCTTACATCACTACTATGACGGAGGAGATCAACTTGGTGTCAAATGACCCTAAGGGGTGGTGGGTTGACACTGGTGCTACTTGCATGTGTGTCCTGATCGGGCCCTCTTTAATACGTTTAAAGAGGTGGTGGGTGACTTTAAGCTGTACATGGGGAATGCAGCAACTGCCGATGTCAAGGGTGAAGGTAGTGTGATCTTAAAGTGGACTTCGGGAAAGGAGCTCACTTTGAGCAACGTGCTCTATGTTCCTGACATACGCAAGAGCCTCGTGTCAGGATGGTTGCTTAACAAACATGGTTTTCGTTTAGTTTTTGAATCTGATAAATTTGTTTTAACTAAGAGTGGAATGTTTGTTGGTAAGGGTTATGCCCAAAATGGAATGTTTAAACTCAATGTAATAGCTAAGGTTGAGAAAATGAATGAAAATGCTTCTACTTCTGCTTATTTGATTGAGTCATCTAATGTTTGGCATGGTCGTTTAGGTCATGTTAATTTCAATTTGATGCGTCGCTTGATTAAATTAGATTGCATTCCAAAGTTTGCCATTGATTCAAAATACAAATGTACAACATGTGTTGAAGCAAAACAAACAAGATCATCTTTTAAGTCGGTTGAAAGAATAACCGAACCCCTTGACATAATTCATACTGATGTGTGTGATTTAAAATCGATTCCCACAAGAGGTGGAAATAAGTATTTCATCACACTTATTGATGATAGTACACGATATTGCTATGTCTACTTACTTAAGAGTAAGGATGAAGCAATTGACAAGTTTGTCTTGTATAAAACTGAGGTTGAGAATTAACTCAACAAAAAGATAAAAGTTCTAAGGAGTGATAGAGGCGGAGAATATGTTTCACCATTTGCCGATATTTGTGCACAAAATGGAATTATCCATGAGTGTACTGCTCCTTATTCCCCACAACAAAATGGTATTGCGGAACGAAAGAACCGTACATTGAAAGAGATGATGAATGCCATGTTAATTAGTTCAGGGATGAGCCAGGACATGTGGGGGGAAGCTATTTTGTCGGCTACTTATCTTTTAAACAAAATACCTTTCAAGAAAAAGGATGTAACTCCTTATGAGTTGTGGATGGGGAGAAAGCCATCTTACAAATACTTGAAAGTGTGGGGGTGCCTAGCAAAAGTGGTGGTTCCACCACCAAAGGTTCAAAGAATAGGACCCAAAACCGTGGATTGTGTATTCATTGGTTATGCCCATCATAGTAGTGCATATCGGTTTCTTGTTTATGATTCAAAGAATCCTAAAATACACAACAATACTATAATGGAGTCAAGGAATGCATCATTCTTTGAAGAAGTGTTTTCTTGTTTGAAAAAGGAACTCCCAAGTTCATCAACACCAGTTGATGAGATTGTTCATGATAAAGATCAAGAACAATTAGAGGCTGAAGAGGTTGAGTGTCACACCCCCATCTCTCAGTTTACCTGATATAGTCACTGAATAACGCATGAAGTCGGTAACTGTTGTATCATGTCGCGGAAGCTTGATGGTGAGGTAGCAGAGATGGGTGTGACTGATTGTTACTTTGGTATCATACATCCATGGCAAACCATACACACTATATATTACATCATAACTATAATATTATACATTAAGTTTCAACATTCTTAAACAACATTAACCAGTTATAAGTTACTAAACGTGTCTTGTAATCATGCATCCTCACTCTCGCACTTGTTACCTTCTCCCTGAAAATGGTTTTGTACTATAAAAGATCAGCAAGGATGCTGGTGAGTTCATAGATATGATAACGTGATATGCTATGCTATGACATGTTGAATATGTAGGCACACACAACTTTATGAATATGATTCACCATGAAAACCCAAAACCAAAGCCTATGTGACTGTAAAGTAATTGGCGGCAATACCCGAAAGTAAAACCTTAGCCTCACTCTTAATGCCTATCGTTGCATTAAGCTGTTATCTTGTAATGTAATAAATGGTAACAGGCATTCACACAAGGGTTGATGCTATCTACCCGTGAATGGGGTTGTCAGCCCGATAGTACTATCATTGTTATCATCCGACTCATCCATGAGTTTATTGGTTATAGTTGTTATGTGAGGACTTTTACGATAGCATGGCACAATTTTCATGTAATCATCAGACAAGAGTTGAAATGCATAAGCAACATATAATCATGTCATTGTAATTAAATCATGTAACCATAATGTAATTGTAATGCAAATCCCGAGTTTTAGAAATCAAAACATTTAAAAGGGGTCTATGAAATTGTGTAAGTATACCACTGTAATTGAAATACATAACCATATTGCCATTGTAATGTAATCACATTGAAAGGGGGGTCTATGAAACTCATCGGTGTTGTTGCAATGTTACACACAGCTTCAATTGAATTCTGCATATTGTTAAGGTTTTATAAGTTCTTTGTATCCAATTTGGATTACCAGAACATTCCTTGATATTAAATATCAAGGATAATGTAATTCGAGTCATCAAACTGATTTGGAATCACTTATTTATTCAGAATCAATGTAATAAGGTTATCAGTTAATTTGTAATGTTAAAATCACTGAATCTGTCCAGTAATTGAGTTCTTATGCTCATTTTTTTGTAATTAATGATAATTGCATTCCGTTGTTAAAACCAGAATCCTAATTGACTTTCAGATCAAAAATCGGGTTTCCGGATTACAAAATGGATTGCAAAATCAAGTTCGGAATGCGAAATCGATTGAGAATATGTTTTCGTATTGAATTTCAAAGATTGAATTAAGTCATGTATTGAAAACGGAGTGTTAATCAGAAATCAGATAAAAATTAGGTTACCGGATTGCAAAACGGTTCGCGAAATCGAGTCCGGAACGCGAAATCGATTCAAAATAAGTCGTTTTTATTGAAAACGGGTCATCGGATTGCGAACCGGAGCGCGAAACACAGTTCAGAATGCAAAACGGACAAAATCCGGGTTTCTGCCGGAATATTCCGCCGGCGGCAACCATGCCGGAATTTTTGGCCGGAATTTGGCCGGAATCTGGCGGTGGCCGGCGGCCGGCAGCGGCGGTGCGGCGGCGGCTCGGCGGTGACCGGTGGTTGGCGGCGATGGCTCGGTGTCCTGTGGTGGTGGCTCGGTGGCCTTAGCCTCGGCCTTGGCCGGTGGCCTTGGCTGGATGCCTTGGCTTGGCCTTGGCCTTGGCCGGTTGCCTTGGCTTGGCCGTGGCATGGGCCTTGGCCGCGACTTGGATTTCCTCGGCATGGCCGAGAATGGCCGAGAATAGGGGCCGCGTCCCGTGCCTCGCTGGGGCCGCGCATAGGCCGAGTCCGGGCCACTGTGGGCAACAGTGAGCCATTCAAAGTTTTTGTGAGCCAAATCAAATTTCGTTGCACTTTTTCCGGGCCAAAATCTTCAGATCCTAGTTGTTAACATATATCTAGTGTTTTGTGAAGAAAAATCTCAATTTGGACAACTTTGAAAAATCCGGGTTTTGAACAAAATCATACTTTTCTATGGGTTTTTGAATTCTAATGATTTTCAAACTTTACCAGTGATTCAAACATGTTTATTTAAGTCATATGAAGCTATTAAAATCAAGTATTAAGTTAGAAACTTACATGGCCAAGGATTGGCTTGAAAATCCCCAAAAATCCAACTTTTGGAGCTTGATTCTTGGTTCCACTTGATCTTGGGCTTGAATACCACTTGGAACTGATTAGGGATGATGTTTGAGATGGGTTTAAAGTTCTAGAAGTGATGGGAAGAAGGCTTGGTCGAAATTGAGTGTTTGAGAAGGAAGAAGGGTGTAGAAAACTTGACCAAAGTCAAGATTTTTGTTTTTATGTGCATTCAACTTCTTTTCCTAGTTTGGAAGTTTTATTTTGGCCTTATCTAGCTGATTTTAATCAGATATGATAAGATAGAGATGGACATAGGATAGACATGGAATAAAATCAAGGGTTTTGTTTGATTTTTTTTCCATTTTTGCGATTATTTGTTCGGCTTTTCGCGTTTAGCTTCAGGAATTGCTAATAATGATCAACTATCATTATCATGCTTGCAATTACATCCCATTATGATTATAATGTGATTAGGAAGTTCAAGTTGTCATGAATTTGCCAATTACGCATGCCGAATTGCCTTTTCGCAGATTTTCGCAATTTGACTTATCGAACTTAGGGATTCTTTGATTTAGTTATGTTATCACTTATTTCATTTCAATTAATCATATAATTGATATTGATTTAGTTTTGGATCCTTGAATTTGGTATTTGGTCATTATTATAGAAATTTCGCGTAATTCGGCAATTCTGCGTAATGACATGTGTGATTTGTTTCATCTTGTAATTTCCTTACATATGTACACAGATTCACATGTATATACATATTCTATCATTATGTAATTAATTAAAATGTTAATTCATGAATATAGGAAGTTACCTTGTAGTAAAGAACGAAATGTCACATTCTCCCCCCGTTAGAGAAATTCCGTCCCGAAATTTTTGCGGAACTCATTTGAAATCAGTTTTGCGTGAAAATATATGGGGATACTTTTCCATCATGCGATCCTCATGCTCCCAAGTAAACTCAGGTCCGCGCTTAGAGTTCCACCTGACTTTCACAATCGGTATTTGACTTCGTTTGAGTTTCTTAACAGTATGATCCATAACTTCCACTGGTTCCTCTGTAAATTGCAGCTTTTCATCAATTTGTATTTCCTCAAAAGGTATAGCTAGTGATTCCTCGAGTAAGCATTTATTAAGACTCGAGACATGAAATACATCATGAATATTGTTAAGCTCGGGAGGTAGCTCAAGTCGATATGCTACCGATCCTATCCTTTCAAGGATTTTAAAAGGTCCCACGTATCGTGGTACAAGCTTTCCTCGTTTGCCAAATCTAACAATACCCTTCCAAGGAGATACTTTCAACATAACTCGGTCACCCACTTGGAATTCCAGAGGTTTTGTCCTCTTGTCGGCATAATTTTTTTGCCGATCTTGAGCAGTCTTCATTTGCTTACGAATAAGCATAATTTTGTCTGTGAGTTCTTGAATATATTCGGGGCCTATTATTTGACTTTCCCCGATCTCAGACCAACAGACAGGAGATTTGCACTTTCGTCCATACAATGCTTCAAAAGGGGCACACTTGATATTCGTATGGTAGCTATTGTTGTATGAGAATTCAATCAGTGGAAGATGAATGTCCCAGCTACCACCAAAGTCAATGACACAACTTCTAAGCATATGTTCCAAGGTTTGGTTAGTACGCTCCGTTTGCCAATCTGTTTGAGGATGGTAAGCCGTGCTCATGTAGATTTTTGTACCCAAAGCATTCTGGAGTGTCTGCCAGAACCTAGACGTGAAACGACTATCCCTATCAGAGATGATTGAGATAGGTAATCCATGTTGCATTACTACTTCATCTATGTATAGTTTAGCAAGTCTATCCATAGAATAATCTTCATGAATAGGTAAGAAATGAGCAGACTTTGTTAACCTATCTACAATAACCCATATGGAATCATGATTTCGTGAAGTTCTTGGTAACTTCGTAATGAAATCCATAGAAATTTGTTCCCATTTCCACATGGGAATTTCGGGTTGTTGTAGTAAGCCGGAAGGTTTTTGATGCTTTGCCTTTACCTTCAGATATGTAAGGCATTTGTTCACATATAATGCAATGTCTTTCTTCATACCAGGCCACCAATAATAATCACGAAAATCATAATACATTTTATTAGCTCCTGGATGAATAGAGTATTTGGACTTATGAGCTTCATTCAAAATTGTTTGTCGCAAATTGCCAAAATAAGGAACCCATACTCGATTCATGAAATACAATACATTGTCAGGTTGTCTCTCTAATCGTTTGACCAATCCCTGTAATCTTTCCTCTTCCGGATTTGATTCTTGCAAGGGCTGTTGTTTAGCTTCATGTATCTGGGGAATCAAACTGGTTTGAATAGTTATACTAAAACTTTGAGCTCGATTCGGTTTTACCTGCTCTTTGCTACTTAAGGCATCAGCAACTACATTTGCTTTGCCTGGGTGATATCGAATTTCACAATCATAATCGTTAAGAAGTTCCACCCATCGCCTTTGTCGCATGTTAAGCATTTTCTGATCTAGAATATGCTGAAGACTCTTATGGTCTGTGTATATCGTGCACTTTGTACCATAAAGATAATGTCTCCAGATTTTTAGTGCGAACACTACCGCTACCAATTCTAGATCATGAGTTGTATAATTCCTTTCATGTATCTTTAATTGTCGGGAAGCATATGCAATTACTTTATCCCTTTGCATGAGTACAGCTCCCAATCCTTGTCTAGAAGCATCACAATAGACCACAAATTCTTCTGTGCCTTCAGGTAGGCTAAGAATGGGTGCCTTGCAAAGTCTTTGTTTTAATAATTGAAATGCTTCCTCCTGTGGCTCCTCCGAGTCAAACTTTCTATCCTTCTGGGTTAACATTGTTAAAGGTAAGGCTATTTTTGAAAAATTTCTTATGAACCGACGGTAGTATCCTGCCAATCCCAGGAATTGTCTGATTTCCGTTGGAGTGGTAGGTATTTCCCATCGCTTGATATCCTCTATCTTGCTTGGATCAACTTGTATGCCTTTCTCACTGATTATATGTCCTAAGAATTGGACTTCCCGTAGCCAAAATTCACATTTAGAGAATTTGGCATAGAGCTTTTCATGTTTCAGAAAAGCGAGAATTTGAGTTAAATGCCGTTCATGATCCTTTGGACTTTTGGAATAGATAAGGATATCATCAATGAACACAATTATGAATTTATCCAGATAGGGTCTGCATACCCGGTTCATTAAGTCCATGAAGATTGCAGGTGCATTTGTTACCCCGAACGGCATTACTAAGAATTCATAATGTCCATATCGGGTTCGAAAAGCAGTTTTAGAAATATCTTCTTTACGGACTCGTACCTGATGGTATCCCGATCTAAGATCGATTTTTGAAAAATAAGTGGCTCCTTGAAGTTGGTCAAAAAGGTCATCAATACATGGCAATGGATAACGATTCTTAATCGTAAGTTTATTGAATTCTCGATAATCGATGCACATCCTGAAGGACCCGTCCTTCTTTTTGACAAACAGTATTGGTGCTCCCCACGACGACGAGCTGGGTCTAATGAATCCTCTATCAAGTAGTTCTTGAAGTTGACTTGATAATTCCTGCATTTCCGAAGGTGCAAGATGGTATGGCGCTTTAGCCACGGGGCCTGCTCCCGGATTCAAGTCAATACAAAATTCAACTCGTCGCACAGGAGGCAATCTAGTCAATTCTTCAGGAAAGACTTCAGGAAAATCTCTAACTACTGGAATATCTTCAATTCGCTTTTCCTCATGATCTCCATTGATAAAATAGGCTAGAAAAGTTTCATAGCCTTTCCTGAGACACTTCTGAGCTTTCATACAAGAAATAAGCCCTAATGCTCTATTTGCTCGTTCAACTTGGACCACTAATATTTCAGCTGTGTTTAGAGGTATACGGATAGTTTTGTCATGGCACACTACTTCCGCCTTTTGTTTCGAAAGCCAATCCATGCCTATGACAACATCAAAACTACCCAATTCTATTGGAAGAAGATCTATTTTAAAGATATGATCATTAAGATTTAAGGCACAATCTTGAATGATATGTGTGGCTTGAATAGATTTTCCATTTGCAAGTTCAACATTATATGTTTGCCCTATATTAATCTTAGGTAGAGAAAGTGACAATGCGAACTTATGAGAAATAAAACTTCTATCAGTCCCAGTATCAAATAGAATAGATGCATAATGATCATTGAGAAGGAACGTACCCGTAGCAACATCCGGATTGTTCTTAGCTTCACCTGCCTCAATTTGAAAAGCTCGTCCTCTGGCCTGTTCAATTGGTACTTTATTATCCGTGGGTTTGGCATTAATAGGACAATTCTTCATAAAATGCTCCATACTCCCACATTTATAACAGGCCCGAGTGTTTGGTTGACGTTGTTGTAATTGAGCTTGATAAGGCACCTGATGGAGTGGTCTTGCTGGTGCTTTACCATAATTTGTAAAGTGCCCAGTTTGCTAACAATTTCCACACACAGGGCATGGCCCTATGTGATGGAATGGACATTTGGTGCATTTTGGTGCTGGTCCTTGGTATGCTTTCTTCTCTTGCACAATTGCCCCATAGCTTTTAACTGTTGGAGCCTTACTGCCTTCCTCCTGCATCTTCTGCTTTCCTTTATCCTGCCATTTACGTTTCCTGGTAGTAGCATTTCCAGTGTTACCAGAAGCGAATTTGCTGACACTTGTGGATTTATTGAGATTAGTGTCACTTGCTTTTCCTTTCTTAACCAAAGTTCCACTCCTTACCGCCTCATCGGTAAGCTTAGCTGCTAAAATAATAGTTTTCTTCATATCAGTATGCTCTGCAGCCATTACTGTGTTACGAATTTGTGGAACTAGGCCTTTAATGTACTTTTCCACAAGTTTAATCTCAGTTGGAAACATGTGGGGTAACGTTCTGCTTCCACCATGGAGTGATTCCAAAACTCTTCTTCCTTGTATTTCATTCATGGGACAATATTCAGCTGTAATCAATGTTTTGAACTCATTCCAGGTCATCTGATCAACAACTGACGTTCCCAATGTTCTCACTTGTGTGTTCCACCAAGTGAGGGCTTGGCTTTTTAATGAACATGTTGCATATAGAACTTGATGCTTCTCTAAGCATTGACTAATTTTTAGTGTTGTTTCCATTTCTTCCACCCATTTTAGGAGTCCAGACGCTCCTTCTTTCCCAAAGAAAGTGGGTGGATTGCAGGATGCAAAGTACTTATACGTGCATCCTTGTTGAGGTGGTTCATGATTGGTACAATCAATTCCAGAAGCATGTACTTCGGTGTTACCTCCAACATTGTTATTAACATTATTATTTCTACCTGAAGTTGAAGACATGCGTTGTTGAAACTGAGTTATAAAATTAGGAATTGCAGCAGTCACTTCCTCCCGAAAAATCCTAATCATTTCAGCTTCTGTAAAATTTTGACCCCTAGCATTTGTGTTGGCATTTGTTGTCTCTGGTGGAAGATTGTCATTGTTTCCAGTTCCACCAATAGTTGCATTAGCATTTACTGTTTCTGGTGGGGGATTGTTATTGTTTTCTGTTTCAATGTTATTCCGACGTGGTCGTCCGTGTCTAGGAGGCATAGTCTAAATGAATAACATGAATATAGTTAAGATCAACTGTAATACATATCAAGATATGGAATTATTACTTGCTATCTTATTTTCATATAAGAATTTTCAGCATAGTAATATCAAGAAATTGATTTGATATTATGTTCATGGTGTCATTGAATTCATGAAATTTTCACATAACACATGTATTCACAATCATTCGCACACTGACACTTTCCCAATATATCGAAGGTAGTTTATGTATAGGGTATATGTAGAGCATAATGCCCAGCCACAAACCCACCACCCCTTCGATATACCACGCTCGTGTCCTTGCGCTATCACATCACATCCGTCTTATTAAGTAATTAAAACAATTGTACATGTAGTCAAACATAATGCGTTGTTTTTGTTACTTGAAATTGATACACTCGTAATCTGTTATCAATATGTATTGTAATCTCATCTGCTTTTCATGTAGCCCGTCATCTGAAATTGTTACTTTCATTTGATTCATAATTATTTACTTTGGTTTAACTTGTTTTGGTTTTATTTATTTTCTTCCTAGTTTTTAAGATTTATTAGAATACCCACGGTCGTAATTTCCAATTATGCTGACCAGTCATATTTGAAAATTATTTTCCTTGATCATTCTAACTTATCTCATTTTAATTATTATTTTGTATGTATGTAATTAAATAACTCGATTAGCCTTATTGGTTAGTAGACCCGACATTTACACCTCCTACTCACTCACTTCCTACACATACCTACACGCACTACAAAATCTATCCGATTCCTATTACCTTGTTAACAAAATTTTTGGGAAAACCATCTTCCCTATTTCCCATGTCCCATACTCATGAATGGTAGGAACGAAGGAATTAAACAAAATCTATCACCATCGATATACCCAACAATAACTAGTTCAACCTTGTCAACTGAGTTAATGACTCTTCATGATACCTCCCGATCGCATTCGCTGAACCCTGAATATGATCCTCAAATAGACAGTGCCAAGCTGCAGCACTTGTCCCCGTAGCATCCAGATGTTCTAACGACCCATGTATCTGGTCTGTTAACGTCCTAGTCCATGACACGGGGTCAAATTCCAAGGCACGGAACTGTTCCATCAAGCCTTGTCGAGCTGCATTTGCCTATTTACAAAGAGAAACGGTTATGTTGAACGGTTTCATATGCTCCATCAAGTCGCCTGCGCGTCCCCATAAGTTGTTCACGAGTGTCCTACAGCTCTGCAGTGACCTTTTGAAGTTGTGATGGCATCTCAGCTTTAGTAGAGGATTCTCCCTCTTCAAAGTTAGGAGGGGGTAGGTCTCAAGATGCAAGTTGGCCAGTAGGAAGCCATCCTGTTCTCATGTGAGCTTGTCTCCTCCTAATACTAAGTTCAAGAGTAAGGGAATTTACAGAAATGAAAACTTTCTTAGGGTGGAAATTCTGCCATCCAATGTCCTCAGGCATTGGTGGGGTCCTAGCAGGAGAACGAGAAGGGACATACGATGAAACCCTGGATGCTGCCCTCTGGGATGCTACATGCGTTTGATTATCAGGTTTAGGTTCATTATCCGAGGAACTTGATCCCAAAGGGGTATCATCTAGTATAACCCTTGGTATAATTTCCACAATATAATCCTTTAATGGCTTCAGCATAGTTGTAACAAGTTTTGAACAACGTTCACAAACTGCAAGCGTTATGTAACAGTACCAGCAAATGCGACATCATACCTTATGCATATTACTAAAATGAGTGTCTCCTGGCACTCTGTGTGTGATCATATGAGCATAAGGTTATAGACTAGGTTTCCAATTAACCTAATTCCCTATAACCATAGCTCTGATACCAACCTGTCACACCCCCATCTCTTAGTTTACCTGATATAGTCACTGAATAACGCATGAAGTCGGTAACTGTTGTATCGTGTCGCGGAGACTTGATGGTGAGGTCGCAGAGATGGGTGTGAGTGATTGTTACTTTGGTATCATACATCCATGGCAAACCATACACACTATATATTACATCATAACTATAATATTATACATTAAGTTTCAACATTCTTAAACAACATTAACCAGTTATAAGTTACTAAACGTCTCTTGTAATCGTGCATCCTCACTCTCGCACTTGTTACCTTCTCCCTGAAAATGGGTTTGTAATATAAAAGATCAGCAAGGATGCTGGTGAGTTCATAGATATGATAACGTGATATGCTATGCTATGACATGTTGAATATGTACGCACACACAACTTTATGAATATGATTCACCATGAAAACCCATAACCAAAGCCTATGTGACTGTAACGTAATTGGCGGCAATACCCGAAGGTAAAACCTTAGCCTCACTCTTAATGCCTATCGTTGCATTAAGCTGTTATCTTGTAATGTAATAAATGGTAACATGCATTCACACAAGGGTAGATGCTATCTACCCGTGAATGGGGTTGTCAGCCTGATAGTACTATCATTGTTATCATCCGGCTCATCCATGAGTTTATTGGTTATAGTTGTTATGTGAGGACTTTTACGATAGCATGGCACAATTTTCATGTAATCATCATACAAGAGTTGAAATGCATAAGCAACATATAATCATGTCATTGTAATTGAATCATGTAACCATAATGTAATTGTAATGCAAACCCCGAGTTTTAGAAATGAAAACATTTATAAGGGGTCTATGAAATTATGTAAGTATACCACTATAATTGAAATACATAACCATATTGTCATTGTAATGTAATCACATTGTAATTGTAATGCTATCCCTGAGTTTTGGAAAACAAAACATTGAAAGGGGGGTCTATAAAACTCACCGGTGTTGTTGCAATGTTACATACAGCTTCAATTGAATTCTGCATATTGTTAAGGTTTTATAAGTTCTTTGTATCCAATTTGGATTACCAGAACATTCCTTGATATTAAATATCAAGGATAATGTAATTCGAGTCATCAAACTGATTTGGAATCACTTATTTATTTAGAATCAATGTAATAAGGTTATCAGTTAATTTGTAATGTTAAAATCACTGATTCTGTCTAGTAATTGAGTTCTTATTCTCATTTGTTTGTAAATTAATGATAATTGCATTCCGTTGTTAAAACCAGAATCCTAATTTTCTTTCAGATCAAAAATCGGGTTTCCGGATTACGAAATGGATTGCAAAATCGAGTTCGGAATGCGAAATCACTTGAGAATATGTTTTCGTATTGAATTTCAAAGATTGAATTAAGTCCTGTATTGAAAACGGAGTGTTAATCAGAAATCAGATAAAAATCAGGTTACCGGATTGCAAAACGGTTCGCGAAATTGATTCAAAATAAGTCCTTTTTATCGAAAACGGATCATCGGATTACGAATCGGAGCGCGAAACGCAGTTCAGAACGAAAAACGGACAAAATCAGGGTTTCTGCCGGAATATTCCTTTTGGCCGGAATATTCGCCGAAATATTCCACCGGCGGCAACCTTGCCGGATTTTTTGGCTGGAATTTGGCCGGAATCCGGCGGTGGCCGGCGGTGCGGCGGCGGCTCGGCGGCGACCGGTGGTTGGCTACGGTGGCTTGTGGTGGTGGCTCGGTGGCCTTGGCCTTGGCCGGTTTCCTTGGCTTGGCCTTGGCCTTGGCTGCGACTTGGATTTCCTCGGCATGGCCGAGAATGGCCGAGAATAGGGGCCGCATCCCGTGCCTCGCTGGGGCCGCGCATGGGCCGGATCGGGGCCGCTGCGGGCAACAGTGAGCCATTCAAAGTTTTTGTGACCCAAATCAAATTTCGTTGCACTTTTCCGGGCCAAAATCTCCACATCCTAGTTGTTAACATATATATAGTGTTTTGTGAAGAAAAATCTCCATTTGGACAAGTTTGAAAAATCCGGGTTTTGAACAAAATCATACTTTTCAATGGGTTTTTTAATTCTAATGATTTTCAAACTTTACCAGTGATTCAAACATGTTTATTTAAGTCATATGAAGCAATTAGAATCAAGTATTGAGTTAGAAACTTACTTGGCCAAGGATTGGCTTGAAAATCACCAAAAATCCAACTTTTGGAGCTTGATTCTTGGTTCCACTTGATCTTGGGCTTGAATACCACTTGGAACTGATTAGGGATGATGTTTGAGATGGGTTTAAAGTTCCAGAAGTGATGGGAAGAAGGCCTGGTCGAAATTGAGTGTTTGAGAAGGAAGAAGGGTGTAGAAAACTTGACCAAAGTCAAGATTTTTGTTTTTATGTGCATTCAACTTCTTTTCCAAGTTTGGAAGTTTTATTTTGGCCTTATCTAGCTGATTTTAATCAGATATGATAAGATAGAAATGGACATAGGATAGACATGGAATAAAATCAAGGGTTTTGTTTGATTTTTTTCCACTTTTGCGATTATTTGTTCGGCTTTTCGCGTTTAGCTTCAAGAATTGCTAATAATGATCAACTATCATTATCATGCTTCCAATTACATCCCATTATGATTATAATGTGATTAGGAAGTTCAAGTTGTCATGAATTTGCCAATTACGCATGCTGAATTCCCTTGTCGCAGATTTTCGCAATTTGACTTATCAAACTTAGGGATTCGTTGATTTAGTTATGTTATCACTTATTTCAATTCAATTAATCATATAATTGATATTGATTTAGTTTTGGATCCTTGAATTTGGTATTTGGTCATTATTATAGAAATTTCGCGTAGTTCGGCAATTCTGCGTAATGACATGTGTGATTTGTTTCATCTTGTAATTTCCTTACATATGTACACAGATTCACACGTATATACATATTCAATCATGATGTAATTAATTAAAATGTTAATTCATGAATATAGGAAATTACCTTGTAGTAAAGAACGAAATGTCACATTGAGCCAAGAAGAAGTAAGAGGCAAAGGATTGAAAAATCTTTTGGACCTGATTTTCTTACTTGTATGGTTGAGGGAGAGCCCCAAACATATCGTGATGCAGTCACCTCTTCGGAAGGACCTCAATAGAAAGAGGCAATCAAGAATGAAATTGATTCGATTTTACAAAACCATACTTGGAAGCTAGTAGATCTTCCACCAGGGTGTAAACCACTTGGATATCGATGGATATTCAAAAGGAAGATGAAAGCTGATGGTTCCATTGATAAATACAAGGCAAGGTTAGTGATCAAAGGATTTAGACAAAAAGAAGGAGTAGATTACTTTGATACTTACTCGCCTGTGACTAGAATAACCTCGATAAGGTTGGTGCTTGCAGTAGCGGCTTTAAGAAATTTGGAAGTCCACCAAATGGATGTTAAAACCGCTTTTCAAAATGGGGATTTAGAAGAGGAAATTTACATGGAGCAACCTGAGGGTTTCTCAGCTCCAGGCCAAGAAGGAAAAGTGTGTAAATTAGTCAAGTCATTGTATGGCTTGAAGCAAGCTCCAAAACAATGGTATCAAAAGTTTGACCAAGTTATGCTTAACAATGGTTTCAAAATTAATGAATGTGACAAGTGTGTTTATGTGAAAAACACAATGAGAGGTTATGTGATATTATGTCTTTATGTAGATGATATGCTTATCGTGGGGAGTGATGATAAGATGATCAAATCTACAAAAGACATGTTAAAAGCGAGATTTGACATGAAGGACATGGATTTAGCTGATGTGATTCTTGGTATAAAGATCAATAGAACCCAATATGGTCTTGTGTTGAGTCAATCTCACTATGTGGACAAAATCCTTGAAAAGTTCAATGAGGGGGATACGAGTGTGGCTCAAACTCCAGTAGATACCACCCAACATCTATCATAAAATAGAGGTGAGGGTGTTGCTCAGTTGGAGTATTCAAGGATTATTGGCAGTCTGATGTATCTAATGACATGTACACGGCCAGACTTAGCATATGCTGTGAGCAGGCTAAGTAGATATACTAGTAATCCGAGCTCTGAACATTGGAAGGGCATGATAAGATTACTAAGGTACTTAAGATACACAAGAAACTATGGGTTGCATACTGGATATCCGATATGAAAGATCCCAAATCCACAAGTGGTTATATGTTCACCCTTGGTGGAGCAGCTATAGCCTGGAAATCGTCCAAGCAAACTCTTATAGCTAGATCTACGATGGAATCTGAGTTTATCGCGTTAGATAAAGCTGGAGAAGAAGCAGAATGGCTACGTCAATTTGTGGAAGATGTTCCAGGATAGCCAAAGCCTATGTTGGCTATTTGCATACATTGTGATTGCCAATCGGTTATTGGTAGAGCTCAAAGTGCAATGTATAATGGCAAATCACGACACATTAGACGTAGACACAATACGATACGACAACTAGTCTCAATGGGAGTTATCTCAATTGACTATGTGAGGTCAAAAGATAACATAGCGGATCCGTTTACAAAAGGCTTAAGCAGAGAGTTAGTGCACAAGTCGTTAAGAGGAATGGGACTAAAGCCCTTTGAACAAGTTTGTACAAAGGAAAACCTATCCTAGAAGATTGGAGATCCCATGACCTAGGCTTAATAGGACAACGTAATTGTATGAATTAAGGTCACTGTGGGGGAGTACCTCAAATATAAAAAGGGAGTTGAAAACTTCCTAGTTCATTCCTTTATCAAATCAGTGATAACAATGGAGGATAAGCATACGGCTTTTAATGATTTGTGTGAAATCACCTATGTGAGAGAGAAGTGGGGTCGCTTCAAATGGATTTGTGGGGGGCGCAAATCCTAGAGCTCTTGCAGAACCAGGCTAGTGTTCCATGACCATAACGGACACGACAATGAGGGTTTAACCATACCATGAAGAGTATTGTGTGACATGTAATAACGTCTACGTAAACAGGGATTGGTTCAAGGACATCGCTTCTACTAATCGCTAGGAGACAAAGTGCATATAACAAAGGAGGTTTCAAAGGGAACACCTACTTCTTTTGCAATACTCAACCGCTGAAATTTTATCGTGAAGCTTGAGTGTAAGGATCGATTTCTTTTCATGTGGGGGATTGTAGGAATTTTGTGTGAAAAGAAAACGGAAAAGAAAATGATAAACTTTTCATTTGCTTGTTAGTGGGCAATTGTAATGAATTGGCCATGAATATGCTTGTTAGTGGGCATAATGGCAACCTTTGAAATCCCAAGACTACAAGTATAAATAGAGGCATTTGGCCTCTTGGTGAAGTTGCTACTTTTGGAGATCTCTACAACACTTGAGATATACACACACAAGCTTCAAGGTTCCAAACACAATCATATACTTTGTTGAGTTCTTAACAACCTACAACGATCGATTCCTCATGTGAAACACTCTTGTTTCAGGTGAAGTTTCGGGTTTTCGGTTAACTCCGGCAATACATACTGCTTCGGCTGTTGTACCCTGGGAAATAGTCGGGTTCACCTGGGTGGCCCGAAATCTGTTTTAAGGGACCTCTGTTGAATAGAAATCCTCAGCCACCGAACTCATTTCAATTCTTTTCATCTTGTTTATACTTCTTCTTGTAATTTCAATTTTAGCATTTTTATATTTCGTGTCTTACTTTATTTTAGATTTTGTATTTTTCTGAATTGTAATTCGAGTAATTGAATAATAAAAGTATTTGTTTATTTTGTGAACGGTGTTCCTACAACCTGCACACCCGACATCACGCCTCCAGACCCGAGACCATGTCGCAACCCCGATTTTTTTTTATACACAGAGACCTCACCAACGAAAATGATAAAACCCTCTTTCTACTCTGTTTTTATCCGGCTTTCCGGCGATAAACGGGAACTCCAGCGAGCAGAAACGATAACCAAACGTGAAACCGACACCATCAACCACCTAACTCCACTGCTTGCTACCCTCGTCCGAACACCCAGAAGCACAAAGATCACGTTAACAGTGTTTCCCGATTCTTCCGGTGAAGAATCGAAACCTCCGACGAATCCTCTTTGCCGCGTTATACACCAAGCTGACACCACCCCTCATCATCTCCACCGTGTTCCGTTCTAATTCGGCCACTGGAAGCATCAGGAACCACGGCCAATTAAACACCAAGGCCACCTTCGCCGCATCTCCGGTTCTAATCTAACACGAGTCTACAACAAGGTAACAAAATGGAAACTCCAATCTTCATCTAACTTTCATGCAGAAACTAATGTGTTAACTGTTAAACTTGATTGAAAACGGAGGGCCATTGATTAGTTTGCCGGTTAGGAGAAACTTTTGTCTTGAAGAAGATAGACATGTGAATAGAAACGTTAAGAATATTTGAACAAATAAAATGGCATATGATTGTTTTTGGTTTACTGGTTCAATCACCCAAGGAATTCAATAAATGTCACTCGTTCTATTCCACAATTGATCTTTTTATCTAAAAAAAATTAATAAATAAAACATTTTTTGTTAAAAATAAATAAGAAAAATATGCTATCCACTAATGCTAGATGTAATTTAATTATTATTTAATAAAATAATTTGTTAAGAGAGTAAAATGGATTATTTAGTTGATAATTATAATATGAAACTTCTATTAATGTGTTACTAAATAATTTCTAAAATATTTTAAAGGATTTTAAAATATGTTCTCTTATCACATGAAAATATATTAAAATTCAAAGTGAGTAATTACTTGGTTAAAATCTTATTTAAATGCGACAATAAACTTGTAATGTTAAACGCTAAACAAAAATTGTAAAAGGTGAAACAAAGTAGTTTTAAGAAATTAATAAAACATATAATAGGTCAACTTTGATGTTAATAAAATACAAAATCTCATGTGGAACATAACTATGATGTAGGTTGTAATGAATAGTCATAAACGAGTATCACACGTAAATCATTTTCGCTAAAAAAATAAGGTACGGATTCTTACCCCCTCCACTTTTGTTTCGTTATATGATTTGATTTTGAAAACCTTTTTGATTCTCACATACCTTTGGAATTCCTTAACGTCTTTGATATATCGATCTGTTTGATTTGCATTGTCCGTTATGAATTGTGAATCATTATTTATTATTGAATATAATTTGTTTGCATGTGATAAAATTGTTGGATTGAAATCATTATCACATATTCTGATATTAAACTATGATTTGATTGAACGCTTAGTGAGAAGCGTATTTGATATACGTTGTTGTATTACCACTTTCGTTGTCGTATTCTGTTACCCGAGCATGTTCCTACTTGCGGGGGTGATCGCAAGCACGTCATTGCGGCATCAATGACGTGGCACCAACCGTGGCGGTGAGCTGAGATCACGGCGTCTTCTTCGTACTTGTGAGGTACATGAGGCCATAAGAAGGCGTATGGACTGGTCCTCGGATACATTTGCATTTGATTTCTGGTGGATGGATCTGTGTATGCCCACACTCCATTGCACGTTCGGTATATAGAGCTGCAGCTCTATGTGCATGTCAGTAGTGATTTAAGATTTGGCTCAGGCTACATCCGTATGATATGATTTATTTGATTGTCTTGCTTTACTTTACATCATATCATTTTGTCTTTTGTTATCACGCATTCAGTTATTGATTCTGTTACTTAAGCCTTTATCTGTACTGGGCATTCGGCTCATTCCGTTAATGTTTGTTCATAACAGGTTCACAGGTTACTCAGGGCGGGACGTGAGGAGAGAAAAATTTAGCTCTAGGACTTTGGATCGTGAAAGTATGCGATCATATTTTGTAGTTTAGGCTAGTTCATTTAATACGTTCAATTGATCAATATGTAAATAATAATTTAACCTACGGCTCTTAAACACTATTTTGGGTTTTGTAATACTTACCTTTGCTTAATGGAAATCATGTCTTCTGCTTTGATTGATGTAATAGTGACACGTCACCCCTATTTCGGGGTGGGGTGTTACATTAGTGCTCCATATGTCCCACAGATGAATGGCGTTGCTGAGCGAAAGAATAGAACATTGATTGAGGCTGCTCGGACTATGCTTGTTGATTCATCCCTACCGTTTCAATTCTGGAATGAAGCTGTTGCAAATGCTTGCTACACTTTGAACCGGGTGTTGATTGTGAAGAGACATGGGAAGAATTGGTTTGAGTTACTCCATAACAGAAAACCTAATCTTAAGTATCTTGAACCTTTTGGTTCTCCATGCACGATGCTTACAGAACATGAGCATGGCAAGTTCAATGAGAAGGTGGAAGAAGGCTACTTTCTTGGGTACAACACTCCTAATAAAAGATTCTACAACAGATCAACTCAAAATGTGGAAGAGTGGTACCACGTTGATGTTCAGAGATATTCTATGCCTCCACCGGGAAAAGGTCCAGATTGGATGTTCAATTATTCTGACCTTTTCGAATCATTCAATATGCCTCCCATGTACTCATATGAAGATGTTGCTGTTCAAATGATGTATGATGCACAAAATGCACCTGATGAACCTATGCAACCTTCATCAGGTTCAATTCCTATTCAGACACATGACGACAGCTCAGACTCAGATGATAATCCTGTTCAGCCAGATGCCCCTGAAGCAAATGTTGATAATTTTGTACCTGCTCTCGAGGGTCTTAATTTGAATAATCTTGATCCACAGTATGAGGTTCATGTGCATCATGTTGGCAGAATTAACCGAATTCATCCTCATGAAAATATTATTGGAAGTCTGTCTAATGGGGTAAAGACCAGAAATCAGTTGTCTTCAAGAGGTCTTGCTGACATTCTTGACTTTGCAGATGTGAACTATTGTGCCCATTCTTGCTTTATCTCTCAAGTTGAACTGATAACTGTCACTGAAGCATTAAAAGAAGTGTCATGGGTCGATGCCATGCAAGAAGAACTCTTACAATTCAAGAAACTCAGTGTTTGGCAACTTGTTGACAAACCGAAAGGTGCTAAAGTTATAGGCGCAAGATGGTTTCTTTGTTGCAAAAGAGACGATCATGGAATTGTTGTTCGAAACAAAGCACGTCTGGTGGTGCAGGGATTCAGACAGATTGAAGGACTTGACTACAATGAAGTGTTTGCACCGGTTGCTCGTCTTGAAGCAATCCGAATTTTCTTGGCATATGCATCTTTCAAGAAATTCAAAGTTTATCAAATGGATGTCAAGAGTACATTCCTTCACGGTGTGATAAATGAAGTTGTGTATGTCAATCAACCTCTGTGAGCGTGGGACGAGACACTTTCTACTCACCTTCTGAAAAATGGGTTCAGAAGAGGTGTCATTGACTGCACTTTGTTCATTCGAGAAAAGGATGGTGATTTACTCTTGGTGCAAGTATACGTGGATGATATCATCTTCGATTCCGTAAATGATGATCTATGTAATGAAGAGCTCTCATAGCTCTTGAGCTTCTGGCTTAAAGTCTCATAGTCACACTCGACTATGCAAGTTACTTCTTAGTCTCATTTATGGTGTTAAGATAAGAAGTAACTGCATCCTGCTAGTTGAGCACAGCGATCTCAGCCTCATGTAGCTGTCTGTTTAACAACTTAATTTTGTCTTGAAAATATTTTTCATTTGATTTTAAAATTCTGTTTGCTTCAATCATTTGGTTGAGATCACTAATAAAGTCAGAATTGTGCTTCTGATAAGCCAGGACCTTGCTGTCAAGGTCAATACAGTTAAAGCATCTGGACTAAGAAAAAGAACAATCATCATATACCTGATCTGACTGAGAGTTAGAAGAAGTGTTCACAATTATAGCAAACTGTGTAGCAGGTTCTTTAAGCTCAGCATCTGAATCTTCTTAAATGTCTGAGTCTGAAGTGCTTTCAGATTCTGATCCTGATGATTCTTCCAGACCGGTCTTTGTTTCTTCTGAAGTGCTTTCATCACTGGATCCATCATTTTTCTTGATTTCTGCAACACAGGCTTTATCTTCTCCTCCCTGCTCAGGATTGAATCTAAAATCCCAGTATTCTCCTTCATCATTTTGAACCATTAAGGCTTTTGCTAGCATTTGAAGAACTAGCATGATTTGGAGTATCAATGGGCACAAGTCTTCTTTCTGGATTTGCTGTAGATGATCTCTGGTTCTGAAAAGGATTTTTTTTGCCCATCTTCTTTGGTAGGGAGTGAAATGCTTAATTATCATTAACAACAATATAATTATACAGTCCCGTATGTGGTGGGCTGGCGGCTGGGATGGTTGTATGCCTGACCATACGTATGCCCTATATATAAGCATACTTGGCTGGATAGTATAGGTGGTTGTTAGTGAGGTTAAGGTTGTCATTCAAAAAGGTTGTTGGAACAAGTGAAATGCTTAATTATCGTTAACAACAATATGATTATGTGGTTTGGTATGTGGATGGTTGTTAGTGAGGTTAAGGTTGTCGTTTTCAGATTGTTCAAAGGTGTCATTTTCAGATTGTTCAAAAGTGTCATTTTTCAGATTGTTCAAGGTTGAAACTTCAGTGTATGGAATGAAACACTAATTATCATCAAGAACAATATTCTATGTACTTCAGTATGTGGTGGGCTGGCGGCTGGGCTGGTTGTAGGCTTGACCCTACGTATGCCCTATATATAAGCATACTTAGTTGGATAGGATATGTGGTTGTTGATGAGGTTAAGGTTGTCATTCGGTCAGGTTTTGTCAAATCTTATTTTAAATTACTAACTATGATGAACTCACCAACCATGTGTTGACTTTGTTTTCTTGCATGTTTTCTCCGGTGGTATACATGAGTTAGTTAAGGTTCAGGATGCGTACTAGGATGCCTAGATAGAGGACCTAGTATCTTTTGGAAGCACATATTTTGGTTTTTCCTTATGAATCATTTTTGGTATCTTGTACAGATGCAAGATACCAACTTATGATTCTTTTGTTAGGTTTACTTAGTTAAATTATCAAACATTGACAATTGTAATTTAACTTTGTAATCCTACTTTATTATTATTGTGCGTTATTTATTTTCAAATGTTGATGCTATGTATAAAATCTTATTATTTCGATTATCTCATGATATCGCGCCCCGAGAACCTTCCGCCGGACGGGAAAGTCGATCCGTCCCGCCGGCTCGGGGTGTGACAGATTGGTTTCAAAGCCAATGTTATAGAGAACATAGGTCATGTAGTTAGAATGGTTTGTCCTAGACTATAACATAGGGACCCTCATGTAGAGAAAATAAGACTTATGAGACTAATTGAATATGTCTTCAGCATTCGATCATTGCACTAACCGATTCCTTTTCAGTTGTGATCAGAATGCCGCCACGAGGATAACCTCCACCACCACTGCCACCTCCTCCCCCACCTCCTCCTCCCCCACACACTCCGCCTCACAACCAGAACCAGAATCCGTAGTTGGATCCTGCTACGGTGGCATTGGCCACCCTACTGAGCAGTCAGCTGACCAACCAGCTGAAGGAGGTGATCTCGGATATGATCAACAGGATTCGAGGCAACGGAAACAAATCTGGGCACACAGCAGGGGAAGCTAGTGGCAACACCAGCACTACTTCAAACTACTCCTACAAGACGTTCATAGGCTGCAAACCGCCGAGCTTCAGGGCACTGAGGGTGCAGTCAGCTTGATCTAGTGGATTAAAAATATGGACAACGCCCTAGATATTAGGAGCTGCCCCGAACACCATAAAGTTCGGTATTCTGCAGGCTCGTTCAATAAACGAGCTTTGACCTGGTGGAACCTGCAGATGCGTGCACGAGGAAGAGACAAGGCATTAGCAATGCCTTGGGCTGACTTCAAGAACCTGCTGAGAAGGTAGTTTTGTCATAAGAACGAACTCCAGAAGATGGAGGCTGAATTTTCTAATCATGTGGTGGTAGACACAGATCACATGACGTACACCACCCGCTATCACGAGTTGGAAGCCTTCGTGCCAGAAATGGTACCAACACTAGAAAAGCTTTTAGACAGGTATGTAGGCAGATTACCAGCCTGCATTCAAAGCCTTGTCAATTCTGCAATAACTGTAACTCTGGAATCGGCTATTTCACTATCAGTCAAACTCACTGACCTGATGGTAGCCTCAGGAGTTTTAAACAAGGATTCAGGTAAAGCTAAAGAGGAACAACCGAAGATGAAGCAGAAGGTCATCCAAAACTACGGGATGCCCACACCACTCAGTCAAGTTGCTGTAGTACCTGCTAAAGAGGCACGCAAACCCTACACTGGCGTACATCCCTGTGTCCTGAATGGGCCATTGGGTTCAACACTATCGAACTCCGCCGGCACCGGCAGTAAACAATGTTGTTTTAGCATTACCTCCACCACCTAATCCCAACAACAACAACCGAGGATATTTCAATTGTGGAGAGATGGGTCATTACTCCAAGAACTGCCCGAAAAGGGTACAACCTGGAGTCCAAGCACCTCGAGGAAGAGCTTTCATGTTAGGAGCTCCTGTTGCACGCCAAGACCCGGATGCGGGTACTGGTAAGTATTATTCTTTAACTTTTAAGTTCTTGTTACATTATGATACTAGTATGAATAAAGAATTTATCTTGTTCAAATTAGTATAGCAACTTAGGTATTCCATTAAAACTTAGGAATCCTTTTATACAGTAGCAACAATGAAAGAGACATTAGTTAATGTATACCTTATGCTTAGAAAACCACACTTAGTACTAAGATTGTGTAACGATAAGTGATGGTGATGGAACTACTTAGTGTTCACATGGCCTTCGAAATGGACTGGTTGTTCTCAACTAGAACAACACAGGCTTCATAGTGAAGCTATTTTGAACTATAAAGACAAACGATAAGGTATTAGAACTATGAAGAGATTGTCACACCCCGAAATTTCAACTATCAGAATCACAACGTTTAGGGCGTGACAAACCAGGATATCAGTCATTAGACACAGTGAAAGACCTCTATATGCTTTTAAACACAATTCAGTCTTAATTTGTAAAATCAAAGTGTAACATTTGCGGAAGCGTTTGAAAATCAATAACCAGATGTAACAGTTGTGAAATCATAAATACAATGTTCTATGTTTTAAATCATCAAATAAAATAAACTGTATGCATGAGACTCAACGTCCTAGTCCCTGCTTGTCCTTGCTTGTGTCTTAGTGTCTTGAGAAAACATGTAAATCAAGTCAACACAAAAGTTGGTGCATACACAGGTTTGTATGAATAATCACAAATGTTTGAATCAACTGTTTGAACAATTTGTTCGTATATAATGTTTGCAGATCACATAATCACACATTGCATAGTCATGATAGCTAGTCATTGTACTATTTACATAAGCGGTCGACACCAAAGCTGACTGTTTGAATGTTGGTTGCCTTTCCACTATTGTCTAGCACAAACAATAGTAATGTTGTATTGGCTAGTTAAACACTTGCGTAGACCTACAATCTACCAAGTGAGGTTTGTCAAACCCAATAGATCTATCTTCAACTACCACGCTTTGCACTACGGCAAACTAAACGGTTCGATATGTAAGGACTTGTAATGCTATGTTCGCACTTATCGTAAATAGCTAACTCATGCAAGTGATATGTATCCAAAAGCATTTGTTTGCACATGTTTTCTCTCCCAAAACAATAAAAGTAAGAAAGGGGGCCGTGTACACACCTTTGAATGCGAATAGAATGATCAACAGTTCGTGAGTTCGCGTAGACAACCTTCTACGGAAAATTTGTGTCATTACAATAACGTCACGTTATTCGTAATGTCAAATCGTGTTTGTGGTCAAATACGTGTCAACACACGTATGTTATATTGTTTGAAATGTACATACAAAAGTATCTACAACCTCGAGTTTGTTTGATTAAATCGTTTATGTACGTACGATTATACTTAAAGACGCATAATTATATGCGATCATATTTTCGATTAAAAATATATTTTTTATTTTTTCATCTTGTTCGTAATTCCATTTCGGTTCCAACGCATTGTGAACGAGTCGAAACGGAGTTAAAATGAATGTTTTATGATAAAAATACAAAAAATGGTTTTAAAATCAAAAACTGGCGAGGGCAAGGGTCGAACCCGCTACGGAATCGCATTAGGAATTCTTTTTTAATTCTTTTAAGCAAAACCCAACCGGTTCCCCTTTGTTTATTTAGTCGATCCAAATGGTTCCAAATTAACCCACGATTGGCTCACCATTGACCTTGTAACCGTAGGCCTTTGGTTCGGGGAACCCAACCGAGTTTAATCGTACATCCAATTTGATAATTCAACAACCAAAGTATTGTAATTTGATTTAACCTAGTTTCGAAAGTGTATACCAAACCTACAATTCGATTTCATCAAATTCGTTTATGTTAATCTGAAATATCATATGGTTTTCATTAAACCGAGATTTCGAAACTATCTGTGGTGTTTAATTTTTTTAACAAACTCGTTTGAGTTAAAAACCCCCAAATCGTTTATGTTAAAGAACCCTAGATTTCGAAATCATATAATTCGATATTAGAACCCGAAATTGACTTAGGGTTATCCTTATTCGAAGCCTTCTGAAACTACAAGTACCATTTAATTTGATTTTTATACTCGTTTTCATGAAAACCCCCAAAACGTTTTTCCATCAAGAACCCTAGAATTGAAATCCTTAAATTCATGGGTGTTTAATACATTTGTCATAGGGTTTTCGTTTAACAAGGTATTACGAAGCTATCTGTATAGTTTAATTGGATTATAAAACTAATTTGTATCAAAAACCCCAAATTCGTTTTTAAGATGAACCCTAGAAATCAAGCTCATGCATTTCGATGATGTTTGATGAAATTATATTAGGGGTTTGCTTAGTCGGCCATGTTGGAGTGTGTAGGTGTAAAATTTTACCTGATTTGATACCCAATTGAAGGAGATCGACTATATGCCTTGAGTTTGGCCTCTCCCGATCGAATTCTTCAATCCCAATCTTCTGGAATCGATTTGTTGTGTGTAAAAGGTGCTAAAGGGGCCGACTAGTGTGTATGTATGTTCAATTGTGTTAAATTTGATTGAATTGCATGGATTTGATAGCCACCATTGACGGTTTCATTATTTTTGTGTATTATCTTGTTTAATTCGGTCATTATGGTTTTAATAACTGATAATAGTCGTTTATAATCATAAATACGAGTTTTATGAACATTCAATTTGATTAATTATGATGGATAAATGTAAATTTTGAATTCACCATTGATTACCAATCGAATTTAGACTTTAAAAGTCAAAATCCCCACTTTGATGATATTACAAGTATGATCCTTGTATTTTTAATGTTTTTCTAGGCCCATTTTGTTCAATTTTGATCCTTTTAGTTTGACCTTGTATGATTTCGTATGATTTTTGTTAACTTGAATTTAACAGGGTTAATTCGAAAATGCCGGATTGTCACATCATCCCCTTGTTAAAGAAATTTTTGTCCCGAAAATTTGTTAAATGTTAGAAGTAGTTAGTACACTACTTGTGAGTTTAGAGTGTGCATGTTAGTGCAATACTTGATCATTCTGTGTACTTATGTGTACTCACACACAAGGATTAATGTTTGCAACATCACAGCTAAGTGTGATCGTTCGAAGTTCAATGTTTGCAACATCACACCAAAGTGTGATCGTTCTAACTTCAATGTTTTGCATCATCACCCCTAAGTGTGATCGTTCCATTTAACTGCTCGCATGCACACCAGTTAGTGCACCTAACTGTGATTGTTCGTGTTTAATCGTACTGTACTATGAAATCTCGCACATAGCAAATGTTTGTAACTGTTTGTACTACGTAACCTCGTAAATAGTAAAATGTGTGTAACTAATCATGTTTGTACTACAATGTAATGTAACACATTAAATGTAACACATAAAATGTAATGTAGCACAAATTGTTTGTAATCATACTTGTAAGTTTTTGAATTCTATAATGTTTTTGTTCAGCACAAATGTTTGTAATCAATGAATTGCACAAAATGTTTGTGCTTACAGTTTAAAATCCGAAGTGTTGGAGTGTGAAGCATCACATCATCCCCTTGTTGAAAGAAATTTCGTACCGAAATTTAACGTACCTTCTCAGAGTTTATAGTTGTTGTTTTGAACAGATGAGGATACTTATTCATCATTTGATCTTCCCTTTCCCATGTGAATTCAGGTCCACGTCTTGAATTCCAACGGACCTTAACTATTGGATTTTGCTGTGTTTGAGCTGTTTGACCTCTTGGTCCATGATTTCAACTGGTTCCTCAATGAACTGTAACTGGTCGTCCACCTGTATCTCTTCAAGTGGCACTACCAATGTCTCATCAGAAAGACATTTCTTCAAGTTTGAAACATGAAACACATCATGAATTCCGCTGAGTTCATCCGGTAATTTTAGTTGATACGCTACCGAACCAATCCTTTTCAGGATCTCAAAAGGCCTTACGCAGCGTGGGCTAAGCTTCCTGTGCTTACCAAATCGTATTACACCTTTCCAAGGTGATACTTTTAGAAGAACTCGGTCTGATATGATGGAAATTGGTACGCCATGTCACGATACCACTTTTTTTTTATATAAATACGAGCCAATTTCTCCATTTTTTTCTGTTTCCTTACTTGCTAGGAAATGTGCAGATTTCGTTAATCGATCAACAATTACCCATACCGTATCACAACCACTTGGTGTATGGGGTAACTTAGTACTGAAATCCATTGAAATCTCCTCCCATTTCCACATGGGTATTTCTGGTTGTTGTAGTAAACCAGATGGTTTTTGATATTCAATTTTTAACTTTAGAACATATCAAACATTTGCTAGCGTACTTAAAAACGTCAGCTTTCAAGTGAGGCCACCAATAAAGTGCCTTTAAGTCATGATACACCTTGTCTGACCCCGGATGGACTGAATATCTATATTTGTGCGCTTCATCCATCACGAGTTCCCTTAGGACACCATGCAAAGGTATCCAAAGTCGATTCATGAAACAACGAGTTCGATCAGTCATGACTTTCAATTGTTTTTCCATTCCTCGTAAGGATTCCTGTTCCAAAGAGATTAAGCAAAACATAGCGGTAAGACAATTGCGAGCAGTAGGGTGAGTGAAGGTCTGAAACAGTATCAGGTGAATCATACTGAAGGCGATGACACAGGGAGACAAGAACAAGACAGATCCGATTACTGATGAGTAAGTCAACAAATAGGACTCGCTGTGTATAGGATCAGATAATATGAATAACATAGAACTAAGCATGATGCAACCTAGGTGATAGGTTGCAAAAAATGGATAGTCGAATTATTTCTTGATCAAATTGATTTAGGAGAATTGAATAGGCCAACACATATGTTTCATTGACGAACTAATGGGAATTACGGAGTCGTGAGGTTATACACTGAAACGAAGCCGTATTCCTAACTATAAGGTTCGGTGAAGTTCCAAACGCGATCCCGAGTTCATTTAAGAGCGTAAGGAATCACACGCAAAACAAAGTTTCCCCCCATCTGTTAACAAAGAAAGTCGTACCTGATAGTGATTTTAAATTTTGGGACGAAATTTCTTTAATAAGGGGAGACTGTAACATTACTATCTGAACAGTAGATCAGAACAATAGGATTTTACTTTAGGTATGTGTACGGAATTATTCGTACACTATTTCGTGCAAACTTTATACGAAACAACTTGCAAACGGTGTAGAAACTCAACATTTACACACAACACACACAGATACGATGCTAACATGATTCAAGATGCTAAATCATGATGTGAAACTATATGTGCATGTTAGATAGGAAATTATTATGTATTAACGTATGTGAGAACGTATAAATCAATACAAAAAACGAACGTTGTTAAGTGAATATTAAACCGATGGAGTATTCGTGTGGGTGACGATTCGCACGAATATATTTGTGAGTTTAACGTTCTAATTGATATCTAACAAATAGAAAACCATATTGGAAAGTAGCGTTGTCATCGTCTTCGAACGAGTGACAATTCGTACGAAAACGCGCCAAAACGACACGAACCGATTAAACAATTAAATTAAACGTTTTTGAAAATTAAAAAAAAATAAAAGATATTTAGTTAATTTAATAGGAATTACCACCTAAAATAAATTAGAAAACTCTATTTTAACGTATCGTAACGTTTCGTTACGAGAAAGCCGAAAAACCGACGCGTTTGCGCAAAACTTAACGAAACCGAACGAACCCGGACACCCCCGAATGTTAAAAACCATAAGCATGTCATTTAATGACATTAAATACCATCACCAACCCCATTTTCTCTCTCTAACAGAGCTCTCTCTCTCTACAAAGTCGTTCTCTCTCTACCCAACCTTCCCATCTCTCTAAAGAAACCAACATATCTTGCTCAATTCTCAACCAAATCAAGCAAATTTGGTGTCAAAAACACCATAGAAACGAGTAGATCGTGATGAGACGAAGAGATAGAGCTTGGGATCGTCGGATTTGAGGTAAAATCAAAGAAGTTCTCGCTAAAGTTCAGAGTTTCGTCTTTCTTTGAATGGCTGAACATTCCAGCCGATTATCTAGCTTCTAAACCCATAGGTTTTGCACAAAATCAAGGTAGAAAGTTAGGAACAGTTTAGATTGAATTTTGGAATACTTGAAATCGAGCTAGAACCAGGGCAGAAGTAATCTCGACATAAGAATACCAAGAAAGTGATAGTATCGACACTTAGAAGTTCCGATCAGTTCATCCGTCGAGACTAACAGTCTCGACAGGCTAATATCGATGGAATTTCTTCGGGAATGCTAATGTCGACAGCCCTCAAGGATTTGGGTAGCAGGCACCATCGAAACTGTCATTATCGATGATCAAGGGGTTGCCAAATTTGAGCCTATCGAAACTAATAAGATCGACAGGGATGGCTGTGTTCCATCGAAACTAGGGTGGTTGTGATTGCCGATACTGTCCAGACTAGGTCGGTACTAGAACTTGATCATTATCCAAGCATAATAAACTTTGAACCAGTTTAAAACAGTTAGAAACAAAGATGTGGCATGGGATGGAGCATACGGGTGTTGGGTAACAAGTTGTCAAAGTTTTCTTTGTGGTGAAAACCAGATTTTTTTTGCACTTCATCGAGATTAAAGCAATTAACTCCAACGTAATTCTAAAATATTGTAACCATATAAACATATATTTGGACAAGAGAATGGGAATGGTAAACGTGGATTTATTTAATCATAAACTAAGGGAATAGGATCGGTTAAGGTTCAAGAGTGGTTATTTAGGTGCTGGTCAAGAAACCTTAATGTCACCCATAATTAAAACAAGATTTTCTAAACTAATAAACTAAGTCATTTAGTTATTTTAACCTAATGACATGATAAGATGCTAGGGTTTACAAGGAAACTAAAGAACACGTGGAAGCTATGAGAATTCAAGAAAAACATTAAGTGTGGGATTATTTTAATCTTGTGTGATTAACACCCAACTTCTAGTTATTACACACTATTGATAGCACACTTAGATTATTCGTATAGAATGATATTATTTAATTATCAACTCAAGAGTAAACAAGATCAACGGGGTAATGAGAAACTAACAAGGGACTTTGAGATTAACCTAGAAAGGTTAACTAAAGTTCTTATATGATTAACAAATGTTTTTATAAAAGAACTTATATTTTGTAATAAAATGTAGTGTTTCACAACATGACACCTTTGTTTTATAAAAATCATCATAATTGAACTAATTAAAATATTTTAAAATAAATCAAAGGGTTTTCTAAACTTAATAAATGAAGAATTACTAAAAGTTGTATCTTTATTTTCATTAACCTTATGTGAATAAAGTTTATTAGATAATTATCACCTAAGGGTGAGGGTACAATAACTTAGAATAACTTAGAGAAATTCTAGCAACGCATAAGTTAAATCGTAGGACACTTAGTTGCACACCGAGACCAAAACCCTATATCCATCAACTATAAATACTTATAGAATTAGCTGTCAAAGTTTTCTATGTGGTCAAAACCGGATTTTTTTTGCACTTCATCGAGATTAAAGCAATTAACTCCAACGTAATTCTAAAATATTGTAAGCATATAAACATATATTTTGACAAGAGATTGGGAATAGTAAACATGGATTTATTTAATCATAAACTAAGGGAATAGGATCGGTTAAGGTTCAAGAGTGGTTATTTAGGCGCTAGTCAAGAAACCTTAATGTCACCCATAATTAACACAAGATTTTCTAAACTAATAAACTAAGTCATTTAGTTATTTTAACCTAATGACATGATAAGATGCTAGGGTTTACAAGGAAACTAAAGCACAAGGGGAAGCTATGAGAATTCAAGAAAAACATTAAGTGTGGGATTATGTTAATCTTGTGTGATTAACACCAACTTCTAGTTATTACACACTATTGATAACACACTTAGATTATTCGAATAGAATGATATTAGTTAATTATCAACTCAAGAGTAAACAAGATCAACGGGGTAACGAGAAACTAACAAGGGACTTTGGGATTAACCTAGAAAGGTTAACTCAAGTTCTTATTTGATTAACAAATGTTTTTATAAAAGAACTTATATTTTGAAATAAAATGTAGTGTTTCACAACATGACACCTTTGTTTTATAAAAATCACCATAATTGAACTAATTAAAATATTTTAAAATAAATCAAAGGGTTTTCTAAACTTAATAAATGAAGAATTACTAAAATTTGTATCTTTATTTTCATTAACCTTATGTGAATAAAGTTTATTAGATAATTAACACCTAAGGGTGAGGGTACAATAACTTAGAATAACTTAGAGAAATTATAGCAACACATTAGTTAAATCGTAGGACACTTAGTTGCACACCGAGACTAAAACCCTATATGCATCAAGTACAAATACTTATACAATTAGCTGTCAACGTTTTCTTTGTGGTGAAAACCAGATTTTTTTTGCATTTCATCGAGATTAAAGCAATTAACTCCAACGTAATTCTAAAATATTGTAAGCATATAATCACATATTTTGACAAGAGAATGGGAATAGTAAACATGGATTTACATAATCATAAACTAAGGGAAAAGGATCGGTTAAGGTTCAAGAGTGGTTATTCAGGTGCTAGTCAAGAAACCTTAATGTCACCCATAATTAACACAAGATTTTCTAAACTAATAAACTAAGTCATTTAGTTATTTTAACCTAATGACATGATAAGATGCTGGGTTTACAAGGAAACTAAAGAACAAGGGGAAGATATGAGAATTCAAGAAAAACAACAAGTGTGGGATTATGTTAATCTTGTATGATTAACACCCAACTTCTAGTTATTACACACTATTGATAACACACTTAGATTATTCGAATAGAATGATCTTAGTTAATTAGCAACTCAAGAGTAAAAAAGATCAATGGGGTAACGAGAAACTAACAAGGGACTTTGAGATTATACTAGAAAGTTTAACTCAAGTTCTTATATGATTAACAAATTTTTTTATAAAAGAACTTATATTTTGTAATAAAATGCAGTGTTTCACAACATGACACCTTTGTTTTTTAAAAATCATCATAATTGAACTAATGAAAATATTTTAAAATAAATCAAAGGGTTTTCTAAACTTAATAAATGAAGAATTACTAAAAGTTGTATCTTTATTTTCATTAACCTTATGTGAATAAAGTTTATTAGATAATTATCACCTAAGGGTGAGGGTACAATATGTGACACCCGGCAATTTCAGGTAAATTGCAACTCTTACATTCTCTACATTTCACATTCATACTTGTTGCATTTCATTTAATTATGTTAATTAGATGAGTGAACACAAACAACTACGAAACGATAGTTTGAGGAACTGTCGAATCGTACATTGCACATTGGTTTAGTAAACCAAGTGTGGCAAACACAACACTAACACAGGACAATAATTCGAGGAGTTATTGAATTGTGCATTACACGTTGATTAGGATTAATCAAGCGTGCAAACACTTCGTTACACACCAACACAAACTATCAAAGATAATTCGAGGAATTATCGAAACACACACGAGTCTCACGAACGTTGGTGATCAATGAAACTTATGTGCTACTTTGTGATTATATGTTAAACATGTATTTGATGTTTAGAATAAGCGTTAGGAATCGAATACGAGCGAAATCGAATCATCGAAATCGAAAAACAAGGAAGTGGACTCATCGCGGTACGCGATGGTCCCTCGGCGAAAGGCTTCGCGGTACGCGAAGCAAACCGGGAGCCGAGACTCCCGAATCCCATCGCGGTACGCGATAAACATTTTTGATCGGCCTTCGCGGTACGCGAAGGCCATGCAGATCAAATTTCTTTTAAAAACCAACCCCCTTCATTCTCAATCGGTTTCTCTCCGATTTCTTCGAACTCTCTCACCCATTATCGACCAAAAATCCCTGTAAACAGCCCTCAAATCATCTAGGATTCATATTGGAGCTACCATTGGGAGATTTGAAGGTATTGGAGCCAAGGAGAAGTATCGGGAGCCACCCACAAGCCAAGAGCTTCACATCAGCCTTCATTCGAGCTTCCAGAACCTGTTCTACCACGGATTTAAGCTTCAAAGGTAGTTCCCTATGTTTATCTTTAGTTAGATCGTACATGCAATGGGTGAAAACCCACATGCAACTCCATGTGACCATCGAGCACGAATTTGTTGGTGATTTGATGAGTACTTGTTGTAGATTTACTGATTTTGGTGCTTAGAAATGTTAGAATTGAGTTTTGGTTAAGTTAGGTTTGATTTGATGATTATTTGGACAAACTTGCCATAAAAGGAAACTTTTATGTGCAAGTATTGGATTTGTGATGATCAAGACATGTTAGACATGTCTAGATGTTGTTAAATGTGTATTGGAAGTGTTTAGAAACACATTGGGATATTTGATTTTGTCAAAAACTTGGTTTTGTAGGAACTTGCTATAAATGGAAACTTTATTTGGGCAAAACGGCATAAATGGCGATTTATGCGCAAACGACATGTTTTAAGAGTTTAAACGTGTTTTATAAACATATTGGAAGTTATTAGTTTTATGAAAAGGGATTTCATAACCACACTTTCCTAAATTGGAAACTTTCTAAAAATGGTAACTTATGTGATTAGAGTCATAGGATGCATTTTGGTGTCTTATGTGCATTGAGGCACGTAAACACAACAATCGTGTCACCAACGATTCGTCGAGACAACACAAGTCCACACACACACTCGGTTGAGCACACCGACACTTGGAGTTGTATGGGATACAACGCACCACAAAACACATACTCACACCTATATGGTTATAGGTGCATACTAGCAGGTGCTAGCATTCGCAGACGCGAACACATACACACCGGGACTGCTGTAACAGGTGAGTTCACGGCCCCTTTTTACATTTTCTACCTTTGGGGGAGAAAACATTGCATACAAACTACTTTTGAACAACTTACACATTTTTGGTTTCTTTTGTACATGCTAATATAGTATATGCATATGTGTGGCATTCATCCACAAAACTGATAAGTCCTCATTAAACACACCTCGAACCGTTAATAGCGCGTTGCGCTTAGCGTGGTAATTCTGAATAGTACTATTTGGGCCTGACAAGCCCCATTGTTGCGAGCCATATGGCCACCCCGACTGGAGGTCGGAACAGTGCATAATTGACCAAACAACATTTGCCATATCTTGGATGGATTTGGCGGGAGGCAGCATGTTAGCTTCGGTTGCGAACCCGCATATGATATAACACATATTGACTAGCTATCAATTGATATTGCATTGTATTGAAAAGTAGACCTACTTACACTTACTTTAAACATTTGAATGTTTACTGCTGATTACAAACCTGTGCTCTCACCAACCTTTGTGTTGACCTTTTACTCGCATGTTTTCTCAGGTAACTAAGGCACGCGCACAAGGAATAGGATGCTAGGCTGTAGTCGCATGCATCTATTTAAGTGCCATAGTTTACTAAACATTGATTACCATTTGATGTGTTGTGTAATGTTAAACAACTTTAATCGCTTCCGCAACTATTGTTACTTAACATTTTGACTACCGTTTTAAATTAACGCTTCCGCTACCTATGAATGTTAAACTGTTTTGTTAACTTATATTTTACTTCCGCAACTCTGATATTACTAAACTATTTTATCCAAATTATTGGTTGTATGTACGAAATCAGAAATATAGGTCTCGCATGTTGTGTGACCAGAGACTGCGATCCTGACAATCTGCCGCCGTTCGCGCCCCGGAAGGGACGGGATTTCTCGGGGTGCGACAGATTGGTATCAGAGACTCCGGTTATTGCGAATTAGGTTTGCATTTAGTGAACTTAGTCTATAACCACTAGTCTCCACACAACACATAGAGCTTTGCCTTGTGATACTAGCATACATGATTGTACACACTTATTTCACACACCGTAACAAATGGCACCATCATCGACACCGCATGTGACTACACATGACGGGGAAGAGCCGAGAGCTCTACTTGTTTCTTTACAGTATCTACCGCACACACTACATTAGTCATTAGCCATACACTAACACTTATTCTCGCTGTGAAGATCATGGCTGGAAGACGTGGAGGACGCAGGAATGCGGGCGGACGTGGAAACATCAACCTGACTCAAGCTGAGTTGAACGCCCTCATCAACGAACGGGTTGAGGAGGTACTGGCTGCACGGGAAGCTGCCCGTAACCAAAACCTACTGAACCAAGGTGAGGAATCCTTTTCATATTCACCTTGCATCACAATCACTTGTTTCCAATTCAACACGTTTACCCGATACTTAACACAACTCTACTCTTTGCATATCTCAGGAGCAAATCCTAACCCACCTCTCTGCACGTTCAAGATGTTCCTGGATTGCAAACCCCACTCCTTCAGCGGTACCGAGGGTGCCGTTGGACTGTTACGCTGGATCGAAAAGGCAGAATCAGCCTTTGCTATGAGCAACTGCAGGAACGAAGATAGGGTCAAATTCGCTGCAGGGACATTCGAGGGAGCTGCCCTCACCTGGTGGAATGCCAATGTTCAAAACCTAGGGCTTGATGCAGCCAACGCTCTGCCCTGGGATAACTTTAAGCAAATGTAGAACCGCGAGTACTGCCCTCGTGGTGAGGTGCAGAAACTTGAGACCGAGTTTTGGAACCACAAGATGATTGGTTCCGAGGTTGAGGCCTACACTGCCAGGTCTTATGAGTTAGCAAATCTGTGCCCGGAAATGGCAACCCCACCCTTCAAACATATAGAGAAGTACATTGAGGGACTACCACCTCAAATTCAGGGCATGGTACTTTCTGCTAACCCCATCACCATGCAACAAACAGTGCGACTAACTCACAAGCTCACCGATTCAGCTGTCGCACAAGGACTCTTGCCACCTCGTGGTGCTGTGACCACAACTAACGACAAGGGCAAACGAAAGTGGGATGACACCCTGAACAAGACTTCCACTCTTCAACCACCACCACAGCAACGTAAGTTTGGATCAACCCAAGCTTATGCCCCACCCATCCCAACCACACAGAACCAAGGAGGTTATGCTGGGAAACACCCTAAATGCCACAAGTGCAACTTCCATCATGCACAGGGTCAGTGTGGCCGTTTCCAATGCCAGCGCTGCGGAAAAGGGGGACATGCAGCCAAAGACTGCAGGGGTGAGCTAATGACAAAGACCCCACAGCCACAACAACAGCAACAACTTGAAGCACCAAAGGGCTGCTTCGAATGTAGGAAACTAGGGCACTTCAAGAAGGATTGCCCGCACCTGAAAAACAGCAACAACCAACAGAACAACAATAATGGGAACAATGGCACGAGGGGACGAGCCTTCGTGATTGGGGCCAAGGAGGCCAGGAGGGATCCCAACCTTGCAACCGGTACGTATCTCTTGAACGATAATTATGCTTCTGTATTGTTTGATACTGGAGCTGAGAAAAGCTTTATATCTAAGGACTTTAATGAGATACTTGCCATTACCCCAACGCCCTTAGAGTTTGAGTATACAGTAGAACTAGCTGATGGTAAATTAATTGTGACTAAGCACATTCTGAAAGAATGCACGTTAGAGCTAGCAGGCCATACATTTAAGATTGACCTCATGCCGGTTACACTAGGCAGTTTTGATGTTGTAGTGGGCATGGATTGGTTGTCCGAAAACCAGGCTGAAATCATTTGCCACGAAAAGGTTGTGCGCATACCCCTTCCTGACGGAGAAACTCTAGATATCAAGGGCGAAAGGAGTGACACTCCTCTGAACATCATCTCGTGCATGAAAGCTCACAAATGCTTACGAAAGGGATACACAGCCATTTTGGCGCTTATCACCGACAAGACTGAAGAGGAGAAAAGAATAGAAGACATCCCAGTCGTATGCGACTATCCCGACGTATTTCTTGAGGATCTACCAGGACTACCACCACCTCGACAAGTGGAGTTCCGCACAGACCTTATGCCGGGAGCAGCACCTATCGCACGAGCACCATATCGACTTGCACCTTCGGAGATGCAGGAACTGTCCAATCAACTGCAAGAGCTGTTGGACAAGGGTTTCATTAGACCAAGCTTCTCACCCTGGGGAGCTCCGGTCTTGTTCGTAAAGAAGAAGGATGACACTTTCCGTATGTGCATTGACTATCGGGAATTGAACAAAGTAACAATCAAGAACCGTTACCCCTTACCTCGCATCGACGATCTGTTCGATCAACTGCAAGGATCTAGTTACTACTCTAAGATCGATCTGCGATCTGGGTACCATCAGTTGAGGATTCAGGAAGAAGATATACCCAAAACTGCATTTCGCACTCGGTATGGCCATTACGAGTTTTTGGTTATGCCGTTTGGGCTGACAAACGCACCCGCAGTATTCATGGACCTCATGAATAGAGTGTGCAAACCATACCTCGACAAGTTCATCATTGTCTTCATAGATGATATTCTCATCTACTCCAAAACCCAGGAGGAACACAAAGAGCATCTTCAATAGGCTCTTGAATTGCTACGACAAGAGAAGCTGTACGCTAAACTCTCCAAATGCGAATTCTGGATTCAAGAAGTCCAATTCTTAGGTCATGTTGTGAATGAACAAGGAATACATGTGGATAAATCTAAGATAGAGGCAATCAAGAACTGGGAAGCACCAAAGACTCCAACTGAGGTGCGACAATTCCTAGGATTGGCCGGCTATTATCGACGATTTATCGAAGGATTTTCAAAGATAGCACAACCCCTTACAGCTTTAACCCACAAAGACAAGAAATATCTCTGGACTGAAAAGCAAGAAGCTGCTTTCCAACTTCTCAAGCAGAAACTCTGTAGTGCACCTATCCTATCTCTTCCTGATGGAATAGATGACTTCGTAGTATATTGCGATGCCTCAATACAGGGGCTCGGCTGCGTGCTAATGCAGCGAGAAAAGGTGATCGCATATGCTTCTCGACAACTGAAAGTCCACGAGAAAAACTACACCACCCACGACTTGGAACTTGGAGCCGTGGTGTTTGCACTCAAGATCTGGAGACACTACCTGTATGGCACAAAGTGTACGATATACACAGATCATAAGAGTCTCCAACACATATTCGAGCAGAAGGAACTGAACATGCGACAACGTCGCTGGCTCGAACTCCTAAACGACTACGAGTGTGCTATCAAGTATCACCCGGGGAAGGCCAATGTGGTGGCCGATGCTCTAAGCCGGAAAAACACTTCAAAACCCAAGAGGGTACGAGCTTTACAGCTCACCATCCTTCCCAATCTCCCTGAACAGATACGTAATGCCCAGGTGGAGGCACTGAAACCTGAAAACTTAGCGGCTGAATCACTAAGGGGAATGGAACAACAACTTACGGAAAAAGCCGATGGCTTACAGTATTTCATGGAACGCGTCTGGGTTCCACATCACGGGAACCTACGAGACCTTGTGATGGACGAGGCTCACAAATCCCGGTATTCCATTCACCCAGGATCTGATAAGATGTATCACGATCTGAAGGTTCTCTACTGGTGGCCACACATGAAAGCCGACATCGCCACCTACGTAGGCAAATGTTTGACTTGTGCCAAAGTCAAGATCGAGTACCAGAAACCCTCTGGATTACTCACACAACCCGAGATCCCCATGTGGAAATGGGAACGAATATCCATGCATTTCATCACCAAATTACCCCGTACTCCTAGTGGATGTGACACTATCTGGGTAATTGTGGACCGACTGACTAAGTCAGCACATTTCCTTGCGATCAAGGAGAATGACAAAATGGAAAAGCTAGCCAGAATCTATGTCAAGGAAGTAGTCTCGCGACATGGAGTGTCAATCTCCATTATTTCGGATCGAGACGCCAGATTCACTTCTAACTTCTGGAAATCATTACAAAAATCGCTTGGCACACGGTTGGATATGAGTACAGCATACCACCCACAAACTGATGGCCAGAGCGAACGCACGATACAAACTCTTGAAGATATGCTACGAGCGTGCGTAGTAGACTTTGGTAACAGCTGGGAAACTCATCTGCCGTTGGTGGAGTTTTCCTACAACAACAGCTACCACACCAGTATCAAGGCAGCGCCTTTTGAGGCACTCTATGGCAGGAAATGCCGATCACCCATCTGATGGGCAGAGGTGGGCGACAGGCAGCTCACTGTCCCGGAACTTGTACACGAAACGACCGAGAAAATCGTGCAAATTAGAAACCGCATGGCAGCAGCTCGCGATCGTCAAAAGAGCTATGCCGACAAACGCCGAAAGCCTTTGGAATTTCAGGTAGGAGACAAAGTCCTTCTGAAGGTTTCGCCATGGAAAGGCGTCATTCGTTTCGGTAAACGAGGAAAACTGAACCCACGGTATATTGGACCTTTCGAAATCCTGAAAAGGATTGGTCCAGTGGCATACCAACTCAACTTACCAGCCGAACTCGACGGAGTTCACAATGTATTTCATGTCTCGAATCTGAAGAAGTGCTTATCAGATGAGACACTTATAGTTCCACTGGATGAGGTCCAGGTGGATGAGCAACTACGGTTTGTGGAAGAACCGGTAGAGATCATGGACCGTGAGGTCAAACAACTCAAACGGAGTAAGATTCCTATTGTTAAAGTTCGATGGAACTCGAAACGCGGACCTGAATTCACGTGGGAACGTGAGGATCAGATGATGCGCAAATATCCCCATCTCTTCAAGCAAACAACGTCGAACGCCGACACCAAAAAATAAATTTCGGGACGAAATTCCTTTCAACAAGGGGATGATGTGACAACCGGAAAATTTTTGTTTCTCAAACACCGTTGCTTCTCAAACACTACCAACAACAACCAAATTTCGGGACGAAATTTCTTTCAACAAGGGGATGATGTGACACCCGGCAATTTCAGGTAAATTGCGACTCTTACATTCTCTACATTTCACATTCATACTTGTTGCATTTCATTTAATTATGTTAATTAGATGAGTGAACACAAACAACTACGAAACGATAGTTTGAGGAACTGTCGAATCGTACATTGCACATTGGTTTAGTAAACCAAGTGTGGCAAACACAACACTAACACAAGACAATAATTCGAGGAGTTATTGAATTGTGCATTACACGTTGATTAGGATTAATCAAGCGTGCAAACACTTCGTTACACACCAACACAAACTATCAAAGATAATTCGAGGAATTATCGAAACACACACGAGTCTCACGAACGTTGGTGATCAATCAAACTTATGTGCTACTTTGTGATTATATGTTAAACATGTATTTGATGTTTAGAATAAGCGTTAGGAATCGAATACGAGCGAAATCGAATCATCGAAATCGAAAAACAAGGAAGTGGACTCATCGTGGTACGCGATGGTCCCTCGGCGAAAGGCTTCGCGGTACGCGAAGCAAACCAGGAGCCGAGACTCCCGAATCCCATCGCGGTACGCGATAAACATTTTTGATCGGCCTTCGCGGTACGCGAAGGCCATGCAGATCAAATTTCTTTTAAAAACCAACCCCCTTCATTCTCAATCGGTTTCTCTCCGATTTCTTCGAACTCTCTCACCCATTCTCGACCAAAAATCCCTGTAAACAGCCCTCAAATCATTTGGGATTCATATTGGAGCTACCATTGGGAGATTTGAAGGTATTGGAGCCAAGGAGAAGTATCGGGAGCCACCCACAAGCCAAGAGCTTAACATCAGCCTTCATTCGAGCTTCCAGAACCTGTTCTACCACGGATTTAAGCTTCTAAGGTAGTTCCCTATGTTTATCTTTAGTTAGATCGTACATGCAATGGGTGAAAACCCACATGCAACTCCATGTGACCATCGAGCACGAATTTGTTGGTGATTTGATGAGTACTTGGTGTAGATTTACTGATTTTGGTGCTTAGAAATGTTAGAATTGAGTTTTGGTTAAGTTAGGTTTGATTTGATGATTATTTGGACAAACTTGCCATAAAAGGAAACTTTTATGTGCAAGTCTTGGATTTGTGATGATCTAAACATGTTAGACATGTCTAGATGTTGTTAAATGTGTATTGGAAGTGTTTAGAAACACATTGGGATATTTGATTTTGTCAAAAACTTGGTTTTGTAGAAACTTGCTATAAATGGAAACTTTATTTGGGCAAAACGGCATAAATGGCGATTTATGCGCAAACGACATGTTTTAAGAGTTTAAACGTGTTTTATAAACATATTGGAAGTTATTAGTTTTATGAAAAGGGATTTCATAACCACACTTTCCTAAATTGGAAACTTTCTAAAAATGGTAACTTATGTGATTAGAGTCATAGGATGCATTTTGGTGTCTTATGTGCATTGAGGCACGTAAACACAACAATCGTGTCACCAACGATTCGTCGAGACAACACAAGTCCACACACACACTCGGTTGAGCACACCGACACTTGGAGTTGTATGGGATACAACGCACCACAAAACACATACTCACACCTATATGGTTATAGGTGCATACTAGCAGGTGCTAGCATTCGCAGACGCGAACACATACACACCGGGACTGCTGTAACAGGTGAGTTCACGGCCCCTTTTTACATTTTCTACCTTTGGGGGAGAAAACATTGCATACAAACTACTTTTGAACAACTTACACATTTTTGGTTTCTTTTGTACATGCTAATATAGTATATGCATATGTGTGGCATTCATCCACAAAACTGATAAGTCCTCATTAAACACACCTCGAACCGTTAATAGCGCGTTGCGCTTAGCGTGGTAATTCTGAATAGTACTATTTGGGCCTGACAAGCCCCACTGTTGCGAGCCGTATGGCCACCCCGACTGGAGGTCGGAACAGTGCATAATTGACCAAACAACATTTGCCATATCTTGGATGGATTTGGCGGGAGGCAGCATGTTAGCTTCGGTTGCGAACCCGCATATGATATAACACATATTGACTAGCTATCAATTGATATTGCATTGTATTGAAAAGTAGACCTACTTACACTTACTTTAAACATTTGAATGTTTACTGCTGATTACAAACCTGTGCTCTCACCAACCTTTGTGTTGACCTTTTACTCGCATGTTTTCTCAGGTAACTAAGGCACGCGCACAAGGAATAGGATGCTAGGCTGGAGTCGCATGCATCTATTTAAGTGTCGTAGTTTACTAAACATTGATTACCATTTGATGTGTTGTGTAATGTTAAACAACTTTAATCGCTTCCGCAACTATTGTTACTTAACATTTTGAAAACCGTTTTAAATTAACGCTTCCGCTACCTATGAATGTTAAACTGTTTTGTTAACTTATATTTTACTTCCGCAACTCTGATATTACTAAACTATTTTATCCAAATTATTGGTTGTATGTACGAAATCAGACATATAGGTCTCGCATGTTGTGTGACCGGAGACTGCGATCCTGACAATCTGCCGCCGTTCGCGCCCCGGAAGGGACGTGATTTCTCGGGGTGCGACACAATAACTTAGAATAACTTAGAGAAATTATAGAAACACATTAGTTAAATCGTAAGACACTTAGTTGCACACCGAGACCAAAACCCTATATACATCAACTATAAATACTTATAGAATTAGCTGTCAAAGTTTTCTTTGTGGTGAAAACCGGATTTTTTTTGCACTTCATCGAGATTAAAGCAATTAACTCCAACGTAATTCTAAAATATTGAAAGCATATAAACATATATTTTGACGAGAGAATGGGAATAGTAAACATGGATTTATTTAATCATAAACTAAGGGAATAGGATCGGTTAAGGTTCAAGAGTGGTTATTTAGGCGCTAGTCAAGAAACCTTAATGTCACCCATAATTAACACAAGAGTTTCTAAACTAATAAACTAAGTCATTTAGTTATTTTAACCTAATGACATGATAAGATGCTAGGGTTTACAAGGAAACTAAAGAACAAAGGGAAGCTATGAGAATTCAAGAAAAACATTAAGTATGGGATTATGTTAATCTTGTATGATTAACACCCAACTTCTAGTTATTACACACAATTGATAACACACTTAGATTATTCGAATAGAATGATCTTAGTTAATTATCAACTCAAGAGTAAACAAGATCAACGAGGTAACGAGAAACTCACAAGGGACTTTGAGATTAACCTAGAAAGGTTAACTCAAGTTCTTATATGATTAACAAATGTTTTTATAAAAGAACTTATATTTTGTAATAAAATGCAATGTTTCACAACATGACACCTTTGTTTTATAAAAATCATCATAATTGAACTAATTAAAATATTTTAAAATAAATCAAAGGGTTTTCTAAACTTAATAAATGAAGAATTAGTAAAAGTTGTATCTTTATTTACATTAACCTTATGTGAATAAAGTTTATTAGATAATTATCACCTAAGGGTGAGGGTACAATAACTTAGAATAACTTAGAGAAATTATAGCAACACATTAGTTAAATCGTAGGACACTTAGTTGCACACCGAGACCAAAACCCTATATGCATCAAGTATAAATACTTATACAATTAGCTGTCAACGTTTTCTTTGTGGTGAAAACAGGATTTTTTTTTGCATTTCATCGAGATTAAAGCAATTAACTCCAACGTATTTCTAAAATATTGTAAGCATATAATCACATATTTTGACAAGAGAATGGGAATAGTAAACATGGATTTATATAATCATAAACTAAAGGAATAGGATCGGTTAAGGTTCAAGAGTGGTTATTTAGGTGCTAGTCAAGAAACCTTAATGCCACCCATAATTAACACAAGATTTTCTAAACTAATACACTAAGTCATTTAGTTATTTTAACCTAATGACATGATAAGATGCTTGGGTTTACAAGGAAACTAAAGAACAAGGGGAAGCAATAAGAATTCTAGAAAAACATTAAGTGTGGGATTATGTTAATCTTGTATGATTAACACCCAACTTCCAGTTATTACACACTATTGATAACACACTTAGATTATTCGAATAGAATGATCTTAGTTAATTATCAAATCAAGAGTAAAAAAGATCAACGGGGTAACGAGAAACTAACAAGGGACTTTGAGATTATACTAGAAAGGTTAACTCAAGTTCTTATATGATTAACAAATGTTTTTATAAAAAAACTTATATTTTGTAATAAAATGCAGTGTTTCACAACATGACACCTTTGTTTCTTAAAAATCATCATAATTGAACTAATTAAAATATTTTAAAATAAATCAAAGGGTTTTCTAAACTTAATAAATGAAGAATTACTAAAAGTTGTATCTTTATTTTCATTAACCTTATGTGAATAAAGTTTATTAGATAATTATCACCTAAGGGTGAGGGTACAATAACTTAGAATAACTTAGAGAAATTATAGAAACACATTAGTTAAATCGTAGGACACTTAATTGCACACCGAGACCAAAACCCTATATACATCAACTATAAATACTTATAGAATTAGCTGTCAAAGTTTTCTTTGTGGTCAAAACCGGATTTTTTTTGCACTTTATCGAGATTAAAGCAATTAACTCCAACGTAATTCAAAAATATTGAAAGCATATAAACATATATTTTGACGAGAGAATGGGAATAGTAAACATGGATTTATTTAATCATAAACTAAGAGAATAGGATCGGTTAAGGTTCAAGAGTGGTTATTTAGGCGCTAGTCAAGAAACCTTAATGTCACCCATAATTAACACAAGAGTTTCTAAACTAATAAACTAAGTCATTTAGTTATTTTAACCTAATGACATGATAAGATGCTAGGGTTTACAAGGAAACTAAAGAACAAAGGGAAGCTATGAGAATTCAAGAAAAACATTAAGTATGGGATTATGTTAATCTTGTATGATTAACACCCAACTTCTAGTTATTACACACAATTGATAACACACTTAGATTATTCGAATAGAATGATCTTAGTTAATTATCAACTCAAGAGTAAACAAGATCAACGAGGTAACGAGAAACTCACAAGGGACTTTGAGATTAACCTAGAAAGGTTAACTCAAGTTCTTATATGATTAACAAATGTTTTTATAAAAGAACTTATATTTTGTAATAAAATGCAATGTTTCACAACATGACACCTTTGTTTTATAAAAATCATCATAATTGAACTAATTAAAATATTTTAAAATAAATCAAAGGGTTTTCTAAACTTAATAAATGAAGAATTAGTAAAAGTTGTATCTTTATTTACATTAACCTTATGTGAATAAAGTTTATTAGATAATTATCACCTAAGGGTGAGGGTACAATAACTTAGAATAACTTAGAGAAATTATAGCAACACATTAGTTAAATCGTAGGACACTTAGTTGCACACCGACACCAAAACCCTATATGCATCAAGTATAAATACTTATACAATTAGCTGTCAACGTTTTCTTTGTGGTGAAAACAGGATTTTTTTTTGCATTTCATCGAGATTAAAGCAATTAACTCCAACGTATTTCTAAAATATTGTAAGCATATAATCACATATTTTGACAAGAGAATGGGAATAGTAAACATGGATTTATATAATCATAAACTAAAGGAATAGGATCGGTTAAGGTTCGAGAGTGGTTATTTAGGTGCTAGTCAAGAAACCTTAATGCCACCCATAATTAACACAAGATTTTCTAAACTAATACACTAAGTCATTTAGTTATTTTAACCTAATGACATGATAAGATGCTTGGGTTTACAAGGAAACTAAAGAACAAGGGGAAGCAATAAGAATTCTAGAAAAACATTAAGTGTGGGATTATGTTAATCTTGTATGATTAACACCCAACTTCCAGTTATTACACACTATTGATAACACACTTAGATTATTCGAATAGAATGATCTTAGTTAATTATCAAATCAAGAGTAAAAAAGATCAACGAGGTAACGAGAAACTAACAAGGGACTTTGAGATTATACTAGAAAGGTTAACTCAAGTTCTTATATGATTAACAAATGTTTTATAAAAAAACTTATATTTTGTAATAAAATGCAGTGTTTCACAACATGACACCTTTGTTTCTTAAAAATCATCATAATTGAACTAATTAAAATATTTTAAAATAAATCAAAGGGTTTTCTAAACTTAATAAATGAAGAATTACTAAAAGTTGTATCTTTATTTTCATTAACCTTATGTGAATAAAGTTTATTAGATAATTATCACCTAAGGGTGAGGGTACAATAACTTAGAATAACTTAGAGAAATTATAGAAACACATTAGTTAAATCGTAGGACACTTAATTGCACACCGAGACCAAAACCCTATATACATCAACTATAAATACTTATAGAATTAGCTGTCAAAGTTTTCTTTGTGGTCAAAACCGGATTTTTTTTGCACTTTATCGAGATTAAAGCAATTAACTCCAACGTAATTCTAAAATATTGAAAGCATATAAACATATATTTTGACGAGAGAATGGGAATAGTAAACATGGATTTATTTAATCATAAACTAAGGGAATAGGATCGGTTAAGGTTCAAGAGTGGTTATTTAGGTGCTAGTCAAGAAACCTTAATGTCACCCATAATTAACACAAGAGTTTCTAAACTAATAAACTAAGTCATTTAGTTATTTTAACCTAATGACATGATAAGATGCTAGGGTTTACAAGGAAACTAAAGAACAAAGGGAAGCTATGAGAATTCAAGAAAAACATTAAGTATGGGATTATGTTAATCTTGTATGATTAACACCCAACTTCTAGTTATTACACACAATTGATAACACACTTAGATTATTCGAATAGAATGATCTTAGTTAATTATCAACTCAAGAGTAAACAAGATCAACGAGGTAACGAGAAACTCACAAGGGACTTTGAGATTAACCTAGAAAGGTTAACTCAAGTTCTTATATGATTAACAAATGTTTTTATAAAAGAACTTATATTTTGTAATAAAATGCAATGTTTCACAACATGACACCTTTGTTTTATAAAAATCATCATAATTGAACTAATTAAAATATTTTAAAATAAATCAAAGGGTTTTCTAAACTTAATAAATGAAGAATTAGTAAAAGTTGTATCTTTATTTACATTAACCTTATGTGAATAAAGTTTATTAGATAATTATCACCTAAGGGTGAGGGTACAATAACTTAGAATAACTTAGAGAAATTATAGCAACACATTAGTTAAATCGTAGGACACTTAGTTGCACACCGAGACCAAAACCCTATATGCATCAAGTATAAATACTTATACAATTAGCTGTCAACGTTTTCTTTGTGGTGAAAACAGGATTTTTTTTTGCATTTCATCGAGATTAAAGCAATTAACTCCAACGTATTTCTAAAATATTGTAAGCATATAATCACATATTTTGACAAGAGAATGGGAATAGTAAACATGGATTTATATAATCATAAACTAAAGGAATAGGATCGGTTAAGGTTCAAGAGTGGTTATTTAGGTGCTAGTCAAGAAACCTTAATGCCACCCATAATTAACACAAGATTTTCTAAACTAATACACTAAGTCATTTAGTTATTTTAACCTAATGACATGATAAGATGCTTGGGTTTACAAGGAAACTAAAGAACAAGGGGAAGCAATAAGAATTCTAGAAAAACATTAAGTGTGGGATTATGTTAATCTTGTATGATTAACACCCAACTTCTAGTTATTACACACTATTGATAACACACTTAGATTATTCGAATAGAATGATCTTAGTTAATTATCAAATCAAGAGTAAAAAAGATCAACGGGGTAACGAGAAACTAACAAGGGACTTTGAGATTATACTAGAAAGGTTAACTCAAGTTCTTATATGATTAACAAATGTTTTTATAAAAAAACTTATATTTTGTAATAAAATGCAGTGTTTCACAACATGACACCTTTGTTTCTTAAAAATCATCATAATTGAACTAATTAAAATATTTTAAAATAAATCAAAGGGTTTTCTAAACTTAATAAATGAAGAATTACTAAAAGTTGTATCTTTATTTTCATTAACCTTATGTGAATAAAGTTTATTAGATAATTATCACCTAAGGGTGAGGGTACAATAACTTAGAATAACTTAGAGAAATTATAGAAACACATTAGTTAAATCGTAGGACACTTAATTGCACACCGAGACCAAAACCCTATATACATCAACTATAAATACTTATAGAATTAGCTGTCAAAGTTTTCTTTGTGGTCAAAACCGGATTTTTTTTGCACTTTATCGAGATTAAAGCAATTAACTCCAACGTAATTCTAAAATATTGTAAGCATATAAACGTATATTTTGACAAGAGAATGGGAATAGTAAACATGGATTTATTTAATCATAAACTAAGGGAATAGGATCGGTTAAGGTTCAAGAGTGGTTATTTAGGCGCTAGTCAAGAAACCTTAATGTCACCCATAATTAACACAAGATTTTCTAAACTTATAAACGAAGTCATTTGGTAATTTTAACCTAATGACATGATAAGATGCTAGGGTTTACAAGGAAACTAAAGTACAAGGGGAAGCTATGAGAATTCAAGAAAAACATTAAGTGTGGGATTATGTTAATCTTGTGTGATTAACACCAACTTCTAGTTATTACACACTATTGATAACACACTTAGATTATTCGAATAGAATGATATTAGTTATTTATCAACTCAAGAGTAAACAAGTTCAACGGGCTAACGAGAAACTAACAAGGGACTTTGAGATTAACCTAGAAAGGTTAACTCAAGTTCTTATTTGATTAACAAATGTTTTTATAAAAGAACTTATATTTTGTAATAAAATGTAGTGTTTCACAACATGACACCTTTGTTTTATAAAAATCATCATAACTGAACTAATTAAAATATTTTAAAATAAATCAAAGGGTTTTCTAAACTTAATAAATGAAGAATTATTAAAAGTTGTATCTTTATTTTAATTAACCTTATGTGAATAAAGTTTATTAGATAATTATCACCTAAGGGTGAGGGTACAATAAATTAGAATAACTTAGAGAAATTATAGAAACACATTAGTTAAATCGTAGGACACTTAGTTGCACACCGAGACCAAAACCCTACATACATCAACTATAAATACTTATAGAATTAGCTGTCAAAGTTTTCTTTGTGGTGAAAACCGGATTTTTTTTGCACTTCATCGAGATTAAAGCAATTAACTCCAACGTAATTCTAAAATATTGTAAGCATATAAACCTATATTTTGACAAGAGAATGGGAATAGTAAACATGGATTTATTTAATCATAAACTAAGGGAATAGGATCGGTTAAGGTTAAAGAGTGGTTATTTAGGCGCTAGTCAAGAAACCTTAATGTCACCCATAATTAACACAAGAGTTTCTAGACTAATAAACTAAGTCATTTAGTTATTTTAACCTAATGACATGATAAGATGGTAGGGTTTACAAGGAAACTAAAGAACAAGGGGAAGCTATGAGAATTCAAGAAAAACATTATGTATGGGATTATGTTAATCTTGTATGATTAACACCCAACTTCTAGTTATTACACACAATTGATAACACACTTAGATTATTCGAATAGAATGATATTAGTAAATTATCAACTCAATAGTAAACAAGATCAACGGGGTAACGAGAAACTAACAAGGGACTTTGAGATTAACCTAGAAAGGTTAACTCAAGTTCTTATATGATTAACAAATGTTTTTATAAAAGAACTTATACTTTGTAATAAAATGTAGTGTTTCACAACATGACACCTTTGTTTTATAAAAATCATCATAATTGAACTAATTAAAATATTTTAAAATAAATCAAAGGGTTTTCTAAACTTAATAAATGAAGAATTACTAAAATTTTTATCTTTATTTTCATTAACCTTATGTGAATAAAGTTTATTAGATAATTATCACCTAAGGGTGAGGGTACATTAACTTAGAATAACTTAGAGAAATTATAGCAACACATTAGTTAAATCGTTGGACACTTAGTTGCACACCGAGACCAAAACCCTATATGCATCAAGTACAAATACTTATACAATTAGCTGTCAACATTTTCTTTGTGGTGAAAACAGGATTTTTATTGCATTTCATCGAGATTAAAGCAATTAACTCCAACGTAATTCTAAAATATTGTGACCATATAATCACATATTTTGACAAGAGAATGGGAATAGTAAACATGGATTTATATAATCATAAACTAAGGGAATAGGATCGGTTAAGGTTCAAGAGTGGTTATTCAGGTGCTAGTCAAGAAACCTTAATGTCACCCATAATTAACACAAGATTTTCTAAACTAATAAACTAAGTCATTTAGTTATTTTAACCTAATGACATGATAAGATGCTGGGTTTACAAGGAAACTAAAGAACAAGGGGAAGATATGAGAATTCAAGAAAAACATTAAGTGTGGGATTATGTTAATCTTGTATGATTAACACCCAACTTCTAGTTATTACACACTATTGATAACACACTTAGATTATTCGAATAGAATGATCTTAGTTAATTATCAACTCAAGAGTAAAAAAGATCAATGGGGTAACGAGAAACTAACAAGGGACTTTGAGATTAACCTAGAAAGGTTAACTCAAGTTCTTATTTGATTAACAAATGTTTTTATAAAAGAACTTATATTTTGTAATAAAATGTAGTGTTTCACAACATGACACCTTTGTTTTATAAAAATCATCATAACTGAACTAATTAAAATATTTTAAAATAAATCAAAGGGTTTTCTAAACTTAATAAATGAAGAATTATTAAAAGTTGTATCTTTATTTTAATTAACCTTATGTGAATAAAGTTTATTAGATAATTATCACCTAAGGGTGAGGGTACAATAAATTAGAATAACTTAGAGAAATTATAGAAACACATTAGTTAAATCGTAGGACACTTAGTTGCACACCGAGACCAAAACCCTATATACATCAACTATAAATACTTATAGAATTAGCTGTCAAAGTTTTCTTTGTGGTGAAAACCGGATTTTTTTTGCACTTCATCGAGATTAAAGCAATTAACTCCAACGTAATTCTAAAATATTGTAAGCATATAAACCTATATTTTGACAAGAGAATGGGAATAGTAAACATGGATTTATTTAATCATAAACTAAGGGAATAGGATCGGTTAAGGTTAAAGAGTGGTTATTTAGGCGCTAGTCAAGAAACCTTAATGTCACCCATAATTAACACAAGATTTTCTAAACTAATAAACTAAGTCATTTAGTTATTTTAACCTAATGACATGATAAGATGCTGGGTTTACAAGGAAACTAAAGAACAAGGGGAAGCTATGAGAATTCAAGAAAAACATTAAGTATGGGATTATGTTAATCTTGTATGATTAACACCCAACTTCTAGTTATTACACACAATTGGTAACACACTTAGATTATTCGAATAGAATGATATTAGTTAATTATCAACTCAAGAGTAAACAAGATCAACGGGGTAACGAGAAACTAACATGGGACTTTGAGATTAACCTAGAAAGGTTAACTCAAGTTCTTATATGATTAACAAATGTTTTTATAAAAGAACTTATACTTTGTAATAAAATGTAGTGTTTCACAACATGACACCTTTGTTTTATAAAAATCATCATAATTGAACTAATTAAAATATTTTAAAATAAATCAAAGGGTTTTCTAAACTTAATAAATGAAGAATTACTAAAATTTGCATCTTTATTTTCATTAACCTTATGTGAATAAAGTTTATTAGATAATTATCACCAAAGGGTGAGGGTACATTAACTTAGAATAACTTAGAGAAATTATAGCAACACATTAGTTAAATCGTAGGACACTTAGTTGCACACCGAGACCAAAACCCTATATGCATCAAGTACAAATACTTATACAATTAGCTGTCAACATTTTCTTTGTGGTGAAAACAGGATTTTTTTTGCATTTCATCGAGATTAAAGCAATTAACTCCAACGTAATTCTAAAATATTGTGACCATATAATCACATATTTTGACAAGAGAATGGGAATAGTAAACATGGATTTATATAATCATAAACTAAGGGAATAGGATCGGTTAAGGTTCAAGAGTGGTTATTCAGGTGCTAGTCAAGAAACCTTAATGTCACCCATAATTAACACAAGATTTTCTAAACTAATAAACTAAGTCATTTAGTTATTTTAACCTAATGACATGATAAGATGCTGGGTTTACAAGCAAACTAAAGAACAAGGGGAAGATATGAGAATTCAAGAAAAACATTAAGTGTGGGATTATGTTAATCTTGTATGATTAACACCCAACTTCTAGTTATTACACACTATTGATAACACACTTAGATTATTCGAATAGAATGATCTTAGTTAATTAACAACTCAAGAGTAAAAAAGATCAATGGGGTAACGAGAAACTAACAAGGGACTTTGAGATTATACTAGAAAGGTTAACTCAAGTTCTAATATGATTAACAAATGTTTTTATAAAAGAACTTATATATTGTAATAAAATGCAGTGTTTCACAGCATGACACATTTGTTTCTTAAAAATCATCATAATTGAACTAATTAAAATATTTTAAAATAAATCAAATGGTTTTCTAAACTTAATAAATGAAGAATTACTAAAAGTTGTATCTTTATTTTCATTAACCTTATGTGAATAAAGTTTATTAGATAATTATCACCTAAGGGTGAGGGTACAATAACTTAGAATAACTTAGAGAAATTATAGAAACACATTAGTTAAATCGTAGGACACTTAGTTGCACACCGAGACCAAAACCCTATATACATCAAGTATAAATACTTATAGAATTAGCTGTCAAAGTTTTCTTTGTGGTCAAAACCGGATTTTTTTTGCACTTCATCGAGATTAAAGCAATTAACTCCAACGTAATTCTAAAATATTGTAAGCATATAAACGTATATTTTGACAAGAGAATGGGAATAGTAAATATGGATTTATTTAATCATAAACTAAGGGAATAGGATCGGTTAAGGTTCAAGAGTGGTTATTTAGGTGCTAGTCAAGAAACCTTAATGTCACCCATAATTAACACAAGATTTTCTAAACTAATAAACTAAGTCATTTACTTATTTTAACCTAATGACATGATAAGATGCTAGGGTTTACAAGGAAACTAAAGAACAAGGGGAAGCTATGAGAATTCAAGAAAAACATTAAGTATGGGATTATGTTAATCTTGTATGATTAACACCCAACTTCTAGTTATTACACACAATTGATAACACAATTAGATTATTCGAATAGAATGATCTTAGTTAATTATCAACAAGAGTAAACAAGATCAACGAGGTAACGAGAAAGTCACAAGGGACTTTGAGATTAACCTAGAAAGGTTAACTCAAGTTCTTATATGATAAACAAATGTTTTTATAAAAGAACTTATATTTTGTAATAAAATGCAGTGTTTCAAAACATGACACCTTTGTTTTATAAAAATCATCATAATTGAACTTATTAAAATATTTTAAAATAAATCAAAGGGTTTTCTAAACTTAATAAATGAAGAATTAGTAAAAGTTGTATCTTTATTTACATTAACCTTATGTGAATAAAGTTTATTAGATAATTATCACCTAAGGGTGAGGGTACAATAACTTAGAGTAACTTAGAGAAATTATGGCAACACATTAGTTAAATCGTAGGACACTTAGTTGCACACCGAGACCAAAACCCTGTATGCATCAAGTATAAATACTTATACAATTAGCTGTCAACGTTTTCTTTGTGGTGAAAACAGGATTTTTTTTGCATTTCATCGAGATTAAAGCAATTAACTCCAACGTAATTCTAAAATATTGTAAGCATATAATCACATATTTTGACAAGAGAATGGGAATAGTAAACATGGATATATATAATCATAAACTAAAGGAATAGGATCGGTTAAGGTTCAAGAGTGGTTATTTAGGTGCTAGTCAAGAAACCTTAATGCCACCCATAATTAACACAAGACTTTCTAAACTAATACACTAAGTCATTTAGTTATTTTAACCTATTGACATGATAATATGCTAGGGTTTACAAGGAAACTAAAGAACAAGGGGAAGCAATAAGAACTCAAGAAAAACATTAAGTGTGGGATTATGTTAATCTTGTATGATTAACACCCAACTTCTAGTTATTACACACTATTGATAACACACTTAGATTATTCGAATAGAATGATCTTAGTTAATTATCAAATCAAGAGTAAAAAAGATCAACGGGATAACGAGAAACTAACAAGGGACTTTGAGCTTATACTAGAAAGGTTAACTCAAGTTCTTATATTATTAACAAATGTTTTTATAAAAGAACTTATATTTTGTAATAAAATGCAGTGTTTCACAACATGACACATTTGTTTCTTAAAAATCATCATAATTGAACTAATTAAAATATTTTAAAATAAATCAAAGGGTTTTCTAAACTTAATAAATGAAGAATTACTAAAAGTTGTATCTTTATTTTCATTAACCTTATGTGAATAAAGTTTATTAGATAATTATCACCTAAGGGTGAGGGTACAATAACTTAGAATAACTTAGAGAAATTATAGAAACACATTAGTTAAATCGTAGGACACTTAGTTGCACACCCAGACCAAAACCCTATATACATCAAGTATAAATACTTATAGAATTAGCTGTCAAAGTTTTCTTTATGGTCAAAACCGGATTTCTTTTGCACTTCATCGAGATTAAAGCAATTAACTCCAACGTAATTCTAAAATATTGTAAGCATATAAACGTATATTTTGACAAGAGAATGGGAATAGTAAACATGGATTTATTTAATCATAAACTAAGGGAATAGGATCGGTTAAGGTTCAAGAGTGGTTATTTAGGTGCTAGTCAAGAAACCTTAATGTCACCCATAATTAACACAAGATTTTCTAAACTAATAAACTAAGTCATTTAGTTATTTTAACCTAATGACATGATAAGATGCTAGGGTTTACAAGGAAACTAAAGCACAAGGGGAAGCTATGAGAATTCAAGAAAAACATTAAGTGTGGGATTATGTTAATCTTGTATGATTAACACCCAACTTCTAGTTATTACACACTATTGATGACTCACTTAGATTATTCGAATAGAATGATCTTAGTTAATTATCAAATCAAGAGTAAAAAAGATCAACGGTGTAACGAGAAACTAGCAAGGGACTTTGAGATTATATGTAACATCAGTGCCGGAACCGCCACCGGAACAGTGATCTCTACAGTACATGAACAGTAAAACATGTATGAATCATACACATTTCAGTAATTTTCATATTCATATCATTTATCATTATCTTGGTGAGTTGTCGTAGAACAGTTTCAGACACCTTTAACAGGAACACAGTTCAGAACAATGGTTTTTGAGTCGGATAATTATCTGGCAACACAGAACCATCATGTGATTATTTGCTTAGGAATTATTATGTATAAACGTATGTGAGGCTTTACAGAACAAAACACACGAATATTGTTAAGTGAATGCTAAACCGACGGGTTATTCGTATAGGTGACGATCTGTACGAATATATCTGAAACTTTAACATTCTGAATGATATTCTATAATTAGAAAACAAAATTGAAAAGTATAGTTATCGTCGTGTTCGTACGAGTGACGATTCGAACGAATACGCGCGACGACCGTACGTTTCGATTTAAACAGTAAGTTAATATTTTAAATTTAAAATAAATAGAAGATATTAGTTAATTTATTAGGAATCACAACCTAGAATAATTAGATGGTTTCTAATTTTATAATCGGATCGTTTCGTCTTGAGAACTACGCGAAATGGCTATTTACTCGAAACCGAACGAGGTTAAACTACCCGGTATGTGTTAGACATTATGGGGCATTTAATTTTCCCATCTACCACCACCAACCCTCCCCCACCATCACCATTTTCGTTTTCCCCTTCCTCTCTCTAAAAAGAATTTCATCCAACTTCTCTCTACAAGTTCGTGACAATTTCTCGTCGGATTCAGGCTATCTTGGTTCCATTACAACCCTCTCATCGTCTAGATTTCAGGAGTACAACTCGTTCAAGCTTTCATCCACGAAATTCGAGGTAATGTTCAAATTTAAACTCGGTTTATAGGGTTTTTCACGAGTTTATGGGTTTTGTTACAATAATTGATGATAAACACTTAAAACACTTGAGTAATGGTGTCTAGTATGTTTAGAAACTGTTAGGGATGAATTTTGTAACAGGTTTAACCCCTAGGACGAAGAAGATGATGACAAACCACGACAGGTTCGCGAACTAAACCCAATCAACACCAGCCGAACCCCTACAAACCTAGCCGAACCATTTTCTGATGCAACGAACCCTGCCAGCCCTGAGCAACGAACCCTGCACCAACGTGGGGGACTCTGCAACGAACCAGTGTAGTCACCTGCACCGAACCCTCTATCCACGAGCCTGGAATCTTTGGCGAACCTTGAAGATTCGTGGGTGGCAAGTTTAGAGCCGAACCCTAAGGGTTCGTTGGTGATGAATGTTAGCCGAACCCCAAGGTCAGCACCTCCAAAGGTTCGCTGCCTTGGGATGATGCCGAACAACAAACAACCTTAAACCTGAGATCTTAGGATGCAAGAGGGTTAGATACGTACATATACATGAGGCAAAGTTGTGTGTGTGCATGGGAAGTCATGTAAGCTATGCATGGGATAAACCACTTAGGATTTTGCATGAATTTGACATAAGAGCTAGTTATAAGTCATGATGAATCATGAAGTTCATATGTGGGGTGGAAATTCTATAACTAAAGTCATTCATACATATTAACAACTTAAAATGAGTTGTTAATTTTGGAATAACTTAGACATCGATGTCATATGGTTCAAACAAATTGTGATTTTGATCAAGTAAGAATCAAGCGTTAGTGTTTGGGCTCAAATGGGCCCAATGGGACTTGATTAAGTCCATCAAATGTTAAACGGTTAATTAAATCTGAAAAAAAAATGAGATTTTAATAAAAGAAACCTATTTGTAAATTGCTAGATGTCATTGAATGGTTTTGACTTAATATTGAATTAAAAGGGAATTTATTCATGTAAAGTCAATAAGTTTCTAAAACCTTTTAGTTTGAAATGTGTGAAGGTTTTCAACTAAAAGCTTGTCTAATTTGAAATGTGAATTATAAATGGCATTGTTTTCTTTTAAGTTTATTTAGTTATAAAAGTAAATTGTAATTTTTGGTTTAAAGACTTATTGTGATTTAAATTGTTGGGATTTGATTATAAAGAGACAATATAATTGTCTGGATTTGCTATAAAAACAAAGGAAACTCTGTCGAAAATTCTTAAGAATTTAAAAGTAAGTTATTATAACTAATCATGGGATTGGGATCAAAAAAGGGGTAACTAAAATAGGTTAGATCTTAGGTGCACCTAGTGTTAAGACACTTAGTTGCACACACGACAAGACTAAACCATAGGCACAACGACTATTACGCGTACTTATTATATTCGAATTGTTATAAAATAACTCAGGAACTGAAGATACTTAGCTTACAAACAAGAGCGCGTATTCTGTGATAGTACATTAGACATCAACACAGGTGAGTTCATTGCCCCTTTTCTAACATTTTTGTTTTAAAACGCGGGGCTGAGAAGCATGCGTAAACTGTTTATTTAAATCGTTTACTTAAATGCTTTTAAATTATATGTTTTACATATATATAAATGCTATCCTAGACTATGTCTAGGAAGATTTTATGCAGGTTTACTAACTGATTTACTTATAAACTAAGTGAATAATCAGATTTAAACTAAAAGATTTCAACAGATCCAAACATTTCAAAAGAATCATATTAAACATTTTGACAAATCAAGTGGGTGAGTTCAAGGAAATCAAACCAAACATTTTGACAAATCAAGTGGGTGAATTCAAGGAAATCAAACCAAACATTTTGACAAACAAGTGTGGGACTTCAAGAAATCAAACAAGACAATCTTTGCAAAGTTAACATTCGATGTTCAATAAACCAAGTGTTTGATGAACAACGAACCAAGAGTACATTCGATCACCGAATTTAGTATTCCATGATCAACATCTCAAGTACTTCTTGTGACAGAATCAGACGATCATTAAATCATTTTTAAGGGATAGTATGGGAAATATCAGAGATAACATATGCCAACACATTGAATCCAGAAATCCTATATTTCAAGAAGTCCTAGCTAGACTGATTGACTTGTAGGTCTTATGTTTGAGGATATTTACAGAATTCCCTAACTACTAAGTACCTAGATTGACAGACTAGTCTACTCGAGTATGACCTCAGGCCCCAATCATAAGGACTTAGATTTTATTAAATGTTTACTTACTTGTTTAATTAAGCATTTATAATTGTTTATACAATTGTGTAGTTGATCATATTGTGTGATGAACTTGTGAAATCAACATGGATTTCAAATGATTGTAATGACAAGGACAACAAACAGAGGAACTTATGGGATTGTGTTAAGGGTAAAAATGCTTAATTGTCATTAACAGCAGTGTCATATGCATATTAGTATGTGGTGGGATGTTGGCTAGGGCTTGTCCCTTACATATGCCCTATATATAAGCATACCGATGTGGATATTACATGTGGGGTTAATGAGGTTAGGGTCTTTACCAAAGGAGGTTTTCAAATCATTTTTAACTACTAAAATTATATGAACTCACCAACCATGTGTTGACTTGATCTTTTTGCATGACTTCTCAGGTGACGAACATGTCAATTAGTAAGTCATTTCGTTTGGACTAGGACTTCATATAGAAGACTAGTATTTTGGACCTGCATACTTTTGAAGACATCATTATACAATTTATTTTGTATATCTTGTGTAAATACAAGATAGTCATTTTATGATGTTTACAATAGATTTACATTGTTAAATTATAAATGATACTGATGTAATTTAACTTTGTAATTCTATTTTATTTAGCATTTCTCATTTATATCATGTGCAATGTAAACAATCTGATCACTTTCGATTATCACTCCCGTTATCGCGCCCCGGGAACCTTCCGCCTGACGGGGACTCCGATCCTACCCCGCCGGCTCGGGGTGTGACAGATTGGTATCAGAGCCATGGTTATAGAGAAATATAGGTCACTTATTTAAATAGTTTGGCCTAGACTATAACCTAGGGACCCTGCATGTAGAGAACATAGGACTTAAGACCTATTTGCATATTGTCTTCTGTATTCGATCATTGCACTAACCGATAACTTTATTGGTTATGATTAGAATGCCTCCACGAAGACAACCTCCTTTGATACAGCTACCACCACGAGACTTGGCTCCACACTCCTCCACACCGTCACCGAATGACTCTCCACCACCACCTCCTCCACCTCCTCCTCCCCCTCCTCCATTGATTACTCAAGCATCTGGTTCGGGCACAGCACCGACCATGGATCCTGCTACTATTGCTCTGGTGACGTTACTGAGTAGTCAGATGACAAATCAGATGAAAGAAGCAATACCGGAGATGTTCCTTCGTCTTCGTAATGAAATCCTCAACACTGGCAACACATCAGGAAAAGCCAGTGGAAATACTGGAGATTCATCTCATTACTCCTATAAGTCCTTTGTAGGATGTAAACCACCCAGCTTCAGTGGGTCTGAAGGCGCCGTTGGATTAATCCAATGGATTGAGAAGATTGAGGCAACATTGGATCTTTGCAGCTGCCCCGAACACCACAAGGTCCGTTACTCAGCGGGAACATTCAACAAACGGGCTCTGACCTGGTGGAATGGTCAGATCAACGCCCGAGGAAGAGAGGAAGCTATGGCAATGTCATGGGAAGACTTCAAAGCACTGCTGCGGACAAAATTTTGTCCCAAGAATGAGCTGCAGAAGTTGGAGGTTGAACTATCCAACCATGTGATGAAGGGGGCTGATCACATGGGGTACACTACTCGTTACCACGAGTTAGTTGCTTTGGTACCTGATATTGTACCAACTATGGAGAAAAGGATAGACCGTTATGTGGGTGGACTTCCCGCCTGCATTCAGGGCATGGTTGTTTCAGCCAACCCTACTACTGTTGAATCTGCAGTGAGACTGTCTGGGAAACTCACTTACCTCATGGTAGCCTCTGGAGTTCTAAAGAAGGAGGCTGAACCCAGTAAGAACAAGGCTGAATATTCAAAGAAACCCTCCCACCATCAGAAGAAGAAACAGAAGACCATCAAGAACTACGCGGTGGCTACACCTCTGCAACAAATAGCAGCAACACCACAAAACCCCAACCGCAAACCCTACACTGGCACATATTCTCTGTGTGCCAAGTGTCAGTATCACCACACTGCTGACACTCCCTGCAAACATTGCACGGGATGTGGACGGAAGGGTCATTGGGTCCAGTACTGCAGGATGACTCCTAATCAAGCAGTCAACAATGCTGCTTTGGCTCTCCCTCCACCAGCTAATCAGAACCATGGTGCATGCTATAACTGTGGCGAACAAGGCCACTTTGCGAAGAACTGCCCAAAGAAGGCTCAACCAACAGTTCAAGCACCCCGTGGACGAGCCTTTGCTATCGGATCACCAGCTGCACGCCAGGACCCAAATGTGGTCACTGGTACGTTCCTCTTACATGACTTTTATGCATCTGTCTTATTTGATACTGGTGCGGATCAGAGTTTTATCTCTACCGATTTTGCATGCCAACTAGATTCAGTAGAGGAACAGTTAGACTCCCCTTACATTATAGAAGTAGCTAACGGGAAACAGATTACAGTTAGTACAGTTTATAGAAATTGCCCATTGACACTTAATGGTCATACATTTGCCATCGATTTGATACCGATGGAGTTGGGTAGTTTCGACATCATTGTTGGAATGGATTGGCTTTCCTCTAACCGAGTGGAAGTCATCTGTTCTGAGAAGCTGCTTCGAATTCCATTGCCGAGTGATCGTGTATTGGAAGTTAGAGGGGATCAAGCAAAGCGAAGTGTCAAAATCATTTCTTACATAAAGGCGCGTAAGTGTCTACAGAAACAGTGCATAGCTTTTCTGGCTCATGTGGTGGAAAAAGAGAAAGACAAGAAGAAGATTCAAGAGGTACCGGTAGTGAAAGAATATCCTGAAGTATTCCCCGAAGACCTACCTGGTTTGCCACCTGCGCGACCGGTAGAATTTCGTATTGACTTAATTCCTGGAGCAACTCCTGTTGCTAAATCTCCTTACAGGTTAGCACCTTCAGAGGTGCAGGAATTGTCTAATCAGTTACAGGAGTTACTTGACAAGGGTTTCATCAGACCGAGCTACTCACCTTGGGGAGCTCCGGTCTTGTTCGTGAAGAAGAAAGACGGATCGTTCAGAATGTGCATAGATTACCGTGAACTGAACAAACTAACCATCAAGAATCGGTATCCATTACCAAGGATTGATGATTTGTTTGACCAACTGCAAGGAGCTCAATACTTCTCCAAGATTGACTTGCGGTCTGGATATCATCAACTGAGAGTTCAAGACGAAGACATACCGAAAACGGCCTTCCGAACAAGATACGGGCATTACGAATTCATGGTGATGCCTTTCGGATTGACAAATGCACCCGCGGTTTTCATGGACCTCATGAACCGAGTGTGCAAGCCGTACTTGGATCAGTTTGTCATTGTTTTCATTGATGACATACTGATTTATTCCAAGACCAAAACAGAACATGAGCAACACCTTAGAAAGATCTTGGAGCTGTTGAAAGAAGAGAAACTCTATGCCAAATTCTCCAAATGTGAGTTTTGGCTAAGAGAAGTTCAATTTCTGGGTCATGTGGTCAACAGCGAGGGAATTCATGTAGACCCTGCAAAGATCGAGGCGATAAAGGATTGGGACACTCCAAAGACACCGATGGAGATACGGTCTTTTCTGGGATTGGCGGGTTATTATAGAAGGTTTATCTCAAACTTTTCTAAAATAGCTTTGCCTCTCACTAAGCTAACTCAGAAAAGTGAACCGTTTGTCTGGGAGCAGAAACAAGAGGATGCTTTTCAGACCTTGAAACAGAAATTATGTGATGCTCCAATTCTATCTCTCCCAGAAGGCTGTGATGATTTTGTTGTATACTGTGATGCTTCCCATCAGGGACTTGGTTGTGTGTTAATGCAACGGGACAAAGTCATAGCCTATGCATCGAGACAGTTAAAGATTCATGAGAAGAATTACACTACTCATGATCTTGAACTGGGAGCTGTAATCTTCGCGTTGAAGATTTGGAGACATTACTTATATGGCACCAAGTGTACCATATTCACTGATCATAAAAGTCTGCAGCACATCTTTGATCGGAAGGATCTCAACATGCGACAACGCCGTTGGGTTGAACTTCTGAATGATTATGATTGTGTAATTAAGTATCATCCGGGAAGGGCGAACGTTGTAGCTGATGCCTTGAGCCGGAAAGAACGGGTCAAACCCCTACGTGTTAGAGCAATGGGGATAACCGTGCAGACCAGTTTAAGTGACAAGATTATCCAAGCACAACAAGAAGCACTTGACCGAGGTAATCTGAAGAGGGAACTTGATTGCGGAGCAGAGAAACAGTTTGACACGAAGCCTGATGGTATGATCTACTACAAGGAACGTATATGGATCCATGCGGTAGATGAATTGAGAAAACTTATCTCCGATGAAACACACAAGACTAAATACTCTGTTCATCCAGGCGCTGATAAGATGTACCAAGACTTGCGTGGATTTTATTGGTGGCCGGGAATGAAGAAAGACATAGCCGAGTATGTCGGACAGTGTCTTACGTGTGCGAAGGTAAAGGCGGAACACCAGAGACCGTCTGGTCTATTGGAATAGCCTGAGATTCCGCTCTGGAAGTGGGAACAAATAGCTATGGATTTCATTACCAAGCTACCCCGCACTTCCAGTGGTCATGATACAATTTGGGTGATCATTGATCGTTTAACCAAATCTGCTCATTTCTTGCCCATGCGTGAGAACTTCACCATGGATAAACTAGCAAGATTATACATCAACGAGATAGTGGTACGCCACGGTGTGCCATTGTCTATTATTTCTGATAGAGACAACAGATTTACATCAAGGTTCTGGCAATCATTGCAGAAATTTCTAGGGACACAGTTAAATCTGAGTACAGCTTACCACCCACAAACGGATGGTCAAAGCGAACGTACTATTCAAACCCTAGAGGACATGTTGAGAACATGTGTATTGGACTTCGGTGGAAACTGGGATTCCCATTTGCCACTGATTGAATTCTCCTACAATAACAGTTACCACAACAGTATCGGATGTGCACCATTCGAGGCTCTTTATGGCCGAAAATGCCGATCCCCGATCTGTTGGACTGAAGTTGGAGATAATCGGATAACTGGACCAGAACTTATCCAAGAAACCACTGACAAGATAGCTCAGATCCAAAGAAGACTACAAGCAACTAGAAGCAGACAAAAGAGCTACGCTGACAAACGACGCAAGCCGTTGGAATTCCAAGTGGGAGATCGTGTAATGTTAAAGGTATCCCCATGGAAAGGCGTGGTACGCTTTGGAAAGAAAGGCAAATTAGCACCAAGATACGTGGGACCGTTCGAGATCATCGAACGTATAGGTCCTGTAGCTTATCGACTGAGATTAGCAGATGAACTCAGTGGTGTGCGTGACGTGTTTCACGTCTCAAACCTGAAGAAATGCCTTGCAGACGAGTCTCTCGTCATTCCAATCGAGGAGATTCAAGTCGATGAACAGTTACAATTCATTGAAGAACCTTTAGAGATTATGGATCGCAAGGTTAAACAACTGAGGAGAAGCCGTATTCCTATTGTAAAGGTTAGATGGAATTCAAGACGCGGGCCCAAATTCACTTGGGAACGTGAAGATCACATGATGTTAAAGTATCCCCAACTATTTGAAGAGGAAGCTGTACCTGATAACAACTCTTAAATTTCGGGACGAAATTTCTCTAACAAGGGGAGACTGTAACATCAGTGCCGGAACCGCCACCGGAACAGTGATCTCTACAGTACATGAACAGTAAAACAGGTATGAATCATACACATTTTAGTAATTTTCATATTCAAATCATTTATCATTATCATGGTGAGTTGTCGTAGAACAGTTTCAGACACCTTTAACAGGAACACAGTTCAGAACAATGGTTTTTGAGTCGGATAATTATCTGGCAACACAGAACCATCATGTGATTATTTGCTTAGGAATTATTATGTATAAACGTATGTGAGGCTTTACAGAACAAAACACACGAATATTGTTAAGTGAATGCTAAACCGACGGGTTATTCGTATAGGTGACGATCTGTACGAATATATCTGAAAGTTTAACATTCTGAATGATATTCTATAATTAGAAAACAAAATTGAAAAGTATAGTTATCGTCGTCTTCGTACGAGTGACGATTCGAACGAATACGCGCGACGACCGTACGTTTCGATTTAAACAGTAAGTTAATATTTTAAATTTAAAATAAATAGAAGATATTAGTTAATTTATTAGGAATCACAACCTAGAATAATTAGATGGTTTCTAATTTTATAATCGGATCGTTTCGTCTTGAGAACTACGCGAAACGGCTATTTACGCGAAACCGAACGAGGTTAAACTACCCGGTATGTGTTAGACATTATGGGGCATTTAATTTTCCCATCTACCACCACCAACCCTCCCCCACCATCACCATTTTCGTTTTCCCCTTCCTCTCTCTAAAAAGAATTTCATCCAACTTCTCTCTACAAGTTCGTGACCATTTCTCGTCGGATTCAGGCTATCTCTCTCATCGTCTAGATTTCAGGAGTACAACTCGTTCAAGCTTTCATCCACGAAATTCGAGGTAATGTTCAAATTTAAACTCGGTTTATAGGGTTTTTCACGAGTTTATGGGTTTTGTTACAATAATTGATGATAAACACTTAAAACACTTGAGTAATGGTGTATAGTATGTTTAGAAACTGTTAGGGATGAATTTTGTAACAGGTTTAACCCCTAGGACGAAGAAGATGATGACAAACCACGACAGGTTCGCGAACTAAACCCAATCAACACCAGCCGAACCTGGCCGAACCCCTACAAACCTAGCCGAACCATTTTCTGATGCAACGAACCCTGCCAGCCCTGAGCAACGAACCCTGCACCCACGTGGGGGACTCTGCAACGAACCAGTGTAGTCACCTGCACCGAACCCTCTATCCACGAGCCTGGAATCTTTGGCGAACCTTGAAGATTCGTGGGTGGCAAGTTTAGAGCCGAACCCTAAGGGTTCGTTGGTGATGAATGTTAGCCGAACCCCAAGGTCAGCACCTCCAAAGGTTCGCTGCCTTGGGATGATGCCGAACAACAAACAACCTTAAACCTGAGATCTTAGGATGCAAGAGGGTTAGATACGTACATATACATGAGGCAAAGTTGTGTGTGTGCATGGGAAGTCATGTAAGCTATGCATGGGATAAACCACTTAGGATTTTGCATGAATTTGACATAAGAGCTAGTTATAAGTCATGATGAATCATGAAGTTCATATGTGGGGTGGAAATTCTATAACTAAAGTCATTCATACATATTAACAACTTAAAATGACTTGTTAATTTTGGAATAACTTAGACATCGATGTCATATGGTTCAAACAAATTGTGATTTTGATCAAGTAAGAATCAAGCGTTAGTGTTTGGGCTCAAATGGGCCCAATGGGACTTGATTATGTCCATCAAATGTTAAACGGTTAATTAAATCTGAAAAAAAAAATGAGATTTTAATAAAAGAAACCTATTTGTAAATTGCTAGATGTCATTGAATGGTTTTGACTTAATATTGAATTAAAAGGGAATTTATTCATGTAAAGTCAATAAGTTTCTAAAACCTTTTTGTTTGAAATGTGTGAAGGTTTTCAACTAAAAGCTTGTCTAATTTGAAATGTGAATTATAAATGGCATTGTTTTCTTTTAAGTTTATTTAGTTAGAAAAGTAAATTGTAATTTTTGGTTTAAAGACTTATTGTGATTTAAATTGTTGGGATTTGATTATAAAGAGACAATATAATTGTCTGGATTTGCTCTAAAAACAAAGGAAACTCTGTCGAAAATTCTTAAGAATTTAAAAGTAAGTTATTATAACTAATCATGGGATTGGGATCAAAAAAGGGGTAACTAAAATAGGTTAGATCTTAGGTGCACCTAGTGTTAAGACACTTAGTTGCACACACGACAAGACTAAACCATAGGCACAACGACTATTACGCGTACTTATTATATTCGAATTGTTATAAAATAACTCAGGAACTGAAGATACTTAGCTTACAAACAAGAGCGCGTATTCTGTGATAGTACATTAGACATCAACACAGGTGAGTTCATTGTCCCTTTTCTAACATTTTTGTTTTAAAACGCGGGACTGAGAAGCATGCGTAAACTGTTTATTTAAATCGTTTACTTAAATGCTTTTAAATTATATGTTTTACATATATATAAATGCTATCCTAGACTATGTCTAGGAAGATTTTATGCAGGTTTACTAACTGATTTACTTATAAACTAAGTGAATAATCAGATTTAAACTAAAAGATTTCAACAGATCCAAACATTTCAAAAGAATCATATTAAACATTTTGACAAATCAAGTGGGTGAGTTCAAGGAAATCAAACCAAACATTTTGACAAATCAAGTGGGTGAATTCAAGTAAATCAAACCAAACATTTTGACAAACAAGTGTGGGACTTCAAGAAATCAAACAAGACAATCTTTGCAAAGTTAACATTCGATGTTCAATAAACCAAGTGTTTGATGAACAACGAACCAAGAGTACATTCGATCACCGAATTTAGTATTCCATGATCAACATCTCAAGTACTTCTTGTGACAGAATCATACGATCATTAAATCATTTTTAAGGGATAGTATGGGAAATATCAGAGATAACATATGCCAACACATTGAATCCAGAAATCCTATATTTCAAGAAGTCCTAGCTAGACTGATTGACTTGTAGGTCTTATGTTTGAGGATATTTACAGAATTCCCTAACTACTAAGTACCTAGATTGACAGACTAGTCTACTCGAGTATGACCTCAGGCCCCAATCATAAGGACTTAGATTTTATTAAATGTTTACTTACTTGTTTAATTAAGCATTTATAACTGTTTATACAATTGTGTGGTTGATCATATTGTGTGATGAACTTGTGAAATCAACATGGATTTTAAATGATTGTAATGACAGGGACAACAAACAGAGGAACTTATGGGATTGTGTTAAGGGTAAAAATGCTTAATTGTCATTAACAGCAGTGTCATATGCATATTAGTATGTGGTGGGATGTTGGCTAGGGCTTGTCCCTTACATATGCCCTATATATAAGCATACCGATGTGGATATTACATGTGGTGTTAATGAGGTTAGGGTCTTTACCAAAGGAGGTTTTCAAATCATTTTTAACTACTAAAATTATATGAACTCACCAACCATGTGTTGACTTGATATTTTTGCATGACTTCTCAGGTGACGAACAGGTCAATTAGTAAGTCATTTCGTTTGGACTAGGACTTCATATAGAAGACTAGTATTTTGGACCTGCATACTTTTGAAGACATCATTATACAATTTATTTTGTATATCTTGTGTAAATACAAGATAGTCATTTTATGATGTTTACAATAGATTTACATTGTTAAATTATAAACGATACTGATGTAATTTAACTTTGTAATTCTATTTTATTTAGCATTTCTCATTTATATCATGTGCAATGTAAACAATCTGATCACTTTCGATTATCACTCCCGTTATCGCGCCCCGGGAACCTTCCGCCCGACGGGGACTCCGATCCTACCCCGCCGGCTCGGGGTGTGACATTATACTAGAAAGGTTAACTCAAGTTCTTATATGATTAACAAATGTTTTTATAAAAGAACTTATATTTAATAAAATGCAGTGTTTCACAACATGACACCTTTGTTTCTTAAAAATCATCATAATTGAACTAATTAAAATATTTTAAAATAAATCAAAGGGTTTTCTAAACTTAATAAATGAAGAATTATTAAAAGTTGTATCTTTATTTTCATTAACCTTATGTGAATAAAGTTTATTAGATAATTATCACCTAAGGGTGAGGGTACAATAACTTAGAATAACTTAGAGAAATTATAGAAACACATTAGTTAAATCGTAGGACACTTAGTTGCACACCGAGACCAAAACCCTAACTCCAACGTAATTATAAAATATAGTGAGCATATAAATACATATTCTGACAAGAGAATGGGAATAGTAAACATGGATTTATATAATCATAAACTAAGGGAATAGGATCGGTTAAGGTTCAAGAGTGGTTATTTAGGTGCTAGTCAAGAAACCTTAACGTCACCCATAATTAACACAAGATTTTCTAAACTAATAAACTAAGTCATTTAGTTATTTTAACCTAATGACATGATAAGATTCTAGGGTTTACAAGGAAACTAAAGAACAAGGGGAAGCTATGAGAATTGAAGAAAAACATTAAGTGTGGGATTATGTTAATCTTGTGTGATTAAGACCCAACTTCTAGTTTTTACACACTATTGATAACACACTTAGATTATTCGAATAGAATGATATTAGTTAATTATCAACTCAAGAGTAAACAAGATCAACGGGGTAACGAGAAACTAGCAAGGGACTTTGAGATTAACCTAGAAAGGTTAACTCGAGTTCTTATTTGATTAACAAATATTTTATAAAAGAACTTATATTTTGTAATAAAATGTAGTGTTTCACAACATGAGACCTTTGTTTTATAAAAATCATCATAATTGAACTAATTAAAATATTTTAAAATAAATCAAGGGGTTTTCTAAACTTAATAAATGAAGAATTATTAAAAGTTGTATCTTTATTTTCATTAACCTTATGTGAATAAAGTTTCTTAGATAATTATCACCTAAGGGTGAGGGTACAATAACTTAGAATAACTTAGAGAAATTATAGAAACACATTAGTTAAATCGTAGGACACTTTGTTGCACACTGAGACCAAAACCCTATATGCATCAAGTATAAATACTTAAACAATTAGCTGTCAACGTTTTCTCTGTGGTGAAAACCGGATTTTTTTTGCACTTCATCGAGATTAAAGCAATTAACTCCAACGTAATTCTAAAATATTGAATGCATATAAACATATATTTTGACAAGAGAATGGGAATAGTAAACATGGATTTATTTAATCATAAACTAAGGGAATAGGATCGGTTAAGGTTCAAGAGAGGTTATTTAGGCGCTAGTCAAGAAACCTTAATGTCACCCATAATTCACACAAGATTTTCTAAACTAATAAACTAAGTCATTTAGTTATTTTAACCTAATGACATGATAAGATGCTAGGGTTTACAAGGAAACTAAAGAACAACGGGAAGCTATGAGAATTCATGAAAAACATTAAGTATGGGATTATGTTAATCTTGTATGATTAACACCCAACTTCTAGTTATTACACACAATTGATAACACACTTAGCTTATTCGAATAGAATGATCTTAGTTAATTATCAACTCAAGAGTAAACAAGATCAACGAGGTAACGAGAAACTCACAAGGGACTTTGAGATTAACCTAGAAAGGTTAACTCAAGTTCTTATATGATTAACAAATGTTTTTATAAAAGAACTTATATTTTGTAATAAAATGCAGTGTTTCACAACATGACACCTTTGTTTTATAAAAATCATCATAATTGAACTAATTAAAATATTTTAAAATAAATCAAAGGGTTTTCTAAACTTAATAAATGAAGAATTAGTAAAAGTTGTATCTTTATTTACATTAACCTTATGTGAATAAAGTTTATTAGATAATTATCACCTAAGGGTGAGGGTACAATAACTTAGAATAACTTAGAGAAATTATAGCAACACATTAGTTAAATCGTAGGACACTTAGTTGCACACCGAGACCAAAACCCTATATGCATCAAGTATAAATACTTATACAATTAGCTGTCAACGTTTTCTTTGTGGTGAAAACAAGATATTTTTTTTCATTTCATCGAGATTAAAGCAATTAACTCCAACGTAATTCTAAAATATTGTAAGCATATAATCACATATTTTGACAAGAGAATGGGAATAGTAAACATAAATTTATATAATCATAAACTAAAGGAATAGGATCGGTTAAGGTTCAAGAGTGGTTTTTAGGTGCTAGTCAAGAAACCTTAATGCCACCCATAATTAACACAAGATTTTCTAAACTAATACACTAAGTCATTTAGTTATTTTAACCTAATGACATGATAAGATGCTAGGGTTTACAAGGAAACTAAAGAACAAGGGGAAGCAATAAGAATTCAAGAAAAACACTAAGTGTGGGATTATGTTAATCTTGTATGATTAACACCCAACTTCTAGTTAGTACACACTATTTATAACACACTTAGATTATTCGAATAGAATGATCTTAGTTAATTATCAAATCAAGTGTAAAAAAGATCAACGGGGTAACGAGAAACTAACAAGGGACTTTGAGATTATACTAGAAAGGTTAACTCAAGTTCTTATATGATTAACAAATGTTTTTATAAAAGAACTTATATTTTGTAATAAAATGCAGTGTTTCACAACATGACACCTTTGTTTCTTAAAAATCATCATAATTGAACTAATGAAAATATTTTAAAATAAATCAAAGGGTTTTCTAAACTTAATAAATGAAGAATTACTAAAAGTTGTATCTTTATTTACATTAACCTTATGTGAATAAAGTTTATTAGATAATTATCACCTAAGGGTGAGGGTACAATAACTTAGAATAACTTAGAGAAATTATAGAAACACATTAGTTAAATCGTAGGACACTTAGTTGCACACCGAGACCAAAACCCTATATACATCAACTATAAATACTTATAGAATTAGCTGTCAAAGTTTTCTTTGTGGTCAAAACCGGATTTTTTTTGCACTTCATCGAGATTAAAGCAATTAACTCCAACGTAATTCTAAAATATTGTAAGCATATAAACGTATATTTTCACAAGAGAATGGGAATAGTAAACATGGATTTATTTAATCATAAACTAAGGGAATAGGATCGGTTAAGGTTCAAGAGTGGTTATTTAGGCGCTAGTCAAGAAACCTTAATGTCACCCATAATTAACACAAGATTTTCTAAACTAATAAACTAAGTCATTTAGTTATTTTAACCTAATGACATGATAAGATTCTAGGGTTTACAAGGAAACTAAAGAACAAGGGGAAGCTATGAGAATTGAAGAAAAACATTAAGTGTGGGATTATGTTAATCTTGTGTGATTAAGACCCAACTTCTAGTTTTTACACACTATTGATAACACACTTAGATTATTCGAATAGAATGATATTAGTTAATTATCAACTCAAGAGTAAACAAGATCAACGGGGTAACGAGAAACTAGCAAGGGACTTTGAGATTAACCTAGAAAGGTTAACTCGAGTTCTTATTTGATTAACAAATATTTTATAAAAGAACTTATATTTTGTAATAAAATGTAGTGTTTCACAACATGAGACCTTTGTTTTATAAAAATCATCATAATTGAACTAATTAAAATATTTTAAAATAAATCAAGGGGTTTTCTAAACTTAATAAATGAAGAATTATTAAAAGTTGTATCTTTATTTTCATTAACCTTATGTGAATAAAGTTTCTTAGATAATTATCACCTAAGGGTGAGGGTACAATAACTTAGAATAACTTAGAGAAATTATAGAAACACATTAGTTAAATCGTAGGACACTTTGTTGCACACTGAGACCAAAACCCTATATGCATCAAGTATAAATACTTAAACAATTAGCTGTCAACGTTTTCTCTGTGGTGAAAACCGGATTTTTTTTGCACTTCATCGAGATTAAAGCAATTAACTCCAACGTAATTCTAAAATATTGAATGCATATAAACATATATTTTGACAAGAGAATGGGAATAGTAAACATGGATTTATTTAATCATAAACTAAGGGAATAGGATCGGTTAAGGTTCAAGAGAGGTTATTTAGGCGCTAGTCAAGAAACCTTAATGTCACCCATAATTCACACAAGATTTTCTAAACTAATAAACTAAGTCATTTAGTTATTTTAACCTAATGACATGATAAGATGCTAGGGTTTATGTGACAATTCGCAATTCCAGGTTAGAATTTCGTGTCTTAGTCTTAATTAACTCTTATTATGATTAAATATGTATATACATGTGAATATGTGTATATATGTAAGGGAATTACAAGAAGGAACCAATTACAAAAGGCATTACGCAGAATTGCCGAATTACGCGAAATTGCGATAATAATGACCTAAAACCAAATTCATGGATCCAAAACTAAATAAATATCAATTATATGATGAATTGAAGTGAAATAAGTGATAACATAACTAAATCAAAGAATCTCTAAGTTCAATAAGTCAAATCGCGAAAATCTGTGAAAAGGCAATTCGGTATGCGTAATTGTCAAATTAATGACAACCCAAACTTCCTAACCACATTATATTCCAAATGGGATGTAATTGGGAGTATAATAATGGTGGTTGATCAAATGTAGCAATTCCCGAAGTTACGCGCGAAAAAGCCGAACAAACAATCGCGAAAATGGCAAAACCAATTGAAACCCTAAATCTTTTCACACCTCAACTTCTCTAATCTAGTTTACAGATATTTTGAGCAAAATATCTGAAAATATCTGATAGAAACTTGCAGAGAAAGCTAGAAAATTTATAAAAAGCTTAATTTGACTTTTCAAGTCAAACTTTTCACCCCATTTTCAGCTCAAATTCGACCAGACCAATTTCCTTCACTTCTGAAACCTTAGAACAATTTTAAACATCATTTCTAGCAAATACCAACTGGTGATTGAGGCCAAGATCAACCAAAGCAAGAAATCAATATCAAAAGTTTGGTTTTTTGGTGGATTTTCAAGCCAAATCACAAACATGTAAGTTCTAATCTTTATTCTTGAATCTAATAGCTTTATATAGCTTAAACAAAGGTTAAAAAGCTTTGGTTAAGGGCTGGAAACCAACAGATCTTGAAAACCCATGAAAAGGGCATTTTTGTCCAAAAACCCGATTTTTCAAAATCGTCCAAATCGAGATTTTTCTTCACCAAACTCTAGATATATATTAAATATTAGGATCTGGAGATTTTGGCCCGGAAAAAAATGTCAAAATATTTATTTGGCCCGCAAAAACCATGTTTTGGCCTGTGTGTCCCGGCCATGCGGCCCAGGCGGCCCCTACGCGGCCTCGCGTCCTGGCCAAGCGGCCTGTGTCCCGGCCTTGCGGCCTTGCGTCTCGGCCATGCGGCTCGTGCGGCCTGTGCGTCTCGACCAGCGGCCCGGGTCGTGGCCCCTATGCGGCCCCATGTGTCTCGGTCGTTACCGGGAACCCTTGGCCAAACGACCAACCGGCTAGCCAAGGCCAAGGCCAAGGCCAGGCCGGCTCGAGCCATTGGCCAGACCACCTAGCCAACACCCCAGACCACCAAGCCACCACCTGACCGCCACCGCCGGCCACCGGACCGCCGCCGGACCGCCGCCTCCGGCCACCGTCGCCGGCCGGAATCCGGCAAACTCCGGCTATTTTTCCGGCGAAAAAGAATATTCCGGCGAATATTCCGGCGAAAAGGAATATTCCGGTGACTTTTCCGGCCAGACCCAAATTTAGTCCGTTTTGCGTTCTGAACTCCGTTTCGCGGTCCGATTCGCAATCCGGTGATCCGATTTTGATAAAAAGGACATATTTTGAATCGATTTCGCGTTCCGGACTCAATTTATCAGTCTGTTTCGCAAGTCGAAAATCTGATGTCAGTCTGGAAACTGATTAAGACTCCGATTATTACACCAAATTCAGTTTTCTCGTCGGTTTTCAATACAAATACCCATTTTCAATCAATTTTGCATTTCGGACTCAGTTTTGCGATCTGTTTCACAATCCGGAAGCCAGATAATCGATTTAGAAGCGTATTGGAGTTCCGATTGTGACCGGAATTCAGTTTTATTATCGGTTTTCAATATAAAAACCTGTTCTTTGTCGATTTTGCGTTCTGGACACAGTTTTATGATCTGTTTTGTAATCTGATAATCAGATTTCAACCCAGAAGTCGATTGAAAATCCGGATTTGAAACAAAAGTTAATTTCTCACCAAATCAAGTACAAACAACTCATCGAACTTTAATAAATTACAGATTTGGAATCCAGGAACTAGCAATACGAACATTGTATTCTGTTTATTGAGTTATATCAACTGAGGTGAGTTCACGAACCCCTTTTACTGTATTTTGGCTTTTGAACTCGGGGAATGAGAAAACATATAAACTCATTTGAAACATCTTGATTATTGTGAAGCTTTGAAATGCTTTTGATACATTTGTGAAACATGAAACCTGATTTGATCAGGTGGAACTCTGAAACGCTTTCGATGCATTTTGTCAAATATGAAACCTGATTTGATCAGGTGGAACTCTGAAACGCTTTTGAAACATTTTGTGAAACATGAAAACGAAAGCGTTGTAAAACATTTGGTTGAAACACGTGACAGTGGGGAGAACACATGACCGAACTTGTCATTATTTCACGGGTTACACATTTGTCGCTAAGTCCCCTATTCTGTAACCGTTAACCGTGGGGGGGGCGTGATTATTGAGAATAGATTCTATTTGTGATTGACAATCCTCGCCCGTGGTTCGTAGCTAAAACCACGACTGGATGTCGAGCGGGCGCTCAATAAGGCTAGAACACACAATGTCTTGCGACAAGGACATTGGGAAGGGGCAAACACTGAACTCGTCAGCTCGGTTACGGGAGCCCAGGAGTTATAATTGGACAGTTGGTTGGGAACTAAATACGACATTGTTGGAAGGAACAATGTTCGCACTGGATACCAATGTTTTACACCCAGTTTGGGGACATGAATATTATTTAATTTATTTTATGAAAACATTTGAATTATTTGGATACATTACATACATTTTGATAAATAAACTTGTGAACTCACCAGCAATATGCTGATTGTTTTAAAATCATGTTTTCTCAAATGCATAATGATACAGGGGTGGAGCTGGGAGCTCAATCTTTGGAGACCTATTGTGGAGTCTATGAGAGATAGACTCAACAGTGTGATACATAGCATAGTATATATGTGTAATAACATTATATATATGTGTGTGAAACTAAGTTAAAACTATTATTACATTAGGCTTGTGGCTAATGTAGTTGTAACATGGGTTTGTAATATAGAAGCATATGTGTATTTTGTTATAAACAATGACTGTGAAACCTTGAAAGTCACACGGTACGCTTCCGCAACGACAAGGGTGTGACAGATTGGTATCAGAGCCATTGGTTTATAGCGAATTAGGTTGCATGACTAAGACCTAATCTATAGCCATATGACTCTAACACGAAACATATTTGTTGCATGTTCAGAAACATGCCGAGAGGAAGACCGAGGCAAAATCCACAAGGAAATCCACAGGGAAATCCGCAAGAAAATCCACATGGAAATCCTGAAATTGAGCAACCTGTTATCTCAACAGAAATGGATCAACTTATAAACAGACGAGTGGCTGATGCTATGGCCACCTACAGAAATCAACAACATACAGGGGAAGGAGGATCTGGTGCTATTGGCAACAATACAGGAGGTGGCAATGGAGCTATAGGTGGAAATGGTGCTGCAGGAGGTAGTGCGTCTGCTGGAATCATTGGATCTGCATCAAAGGCCTGTTCTTACAAAGATTTCTTGAACTGCCAGCCTCTTAGCTTTAATGGAACCGATGGAGCTATCGCATTGGTCCGATGGTGCGAAAAGATGGAAACGGTGTTCCGTGTTAGTAATTGCCCTGAAGAATGCCGAGTCAAGTATGCCACTTGTACTCTGAATGGAGCAGCTCTTACATGGTGGAACAACCATGTTCAAGGTTTCGGCATTGATGAAGCCTATCAGATTCCCTGGTTGACACTGAAACAAATGATGATGGATGAGTATTGCCCACGAAGTGAGATCCAGAAAATGGAAGAAGAATTCTATAACCTGAAAGTGCAAGGGAGTGACATTGTCAGTTATACTACTAGATTTCATGAGCTGGCACAACTTTGTCCAACGATGGTCACTCCTGAGTACAAGCGAATAGAGCAGTGTCTGAAAGGGCTTCCTCCAAGTATTGAAGATATGGTGACTTTTTCTAAGCCAGATACCATTCAAAGTGCAATTCGGTTGGCTCATCGCCTGATTGATCAGGCAGTTCGTCGTGGAACCTTGGGAACAAAGGTACAAGAGGAAAAGCAAAACATTGGTAACAAACGAAAATGGAATAGCAATCGCCCAAATCAAACACAAAAGAAACCGACTCAGGTTAGAGTCAACACTGCTGTCACAACTGATAAGAAATCTTATGTGGGAAAATTTCCCAAGTGTGAAAAATGTGGGTACCATCATGAGGGTGAATGTAGGCCCTTCATGTGTAACAGATGTGGAAGACGTGGACATTTAGCGAGGAATTGTCGAGCTCCTGTACCTACATCGGTGACAGATAGCAACAGGGATAATAGGAGTTGTTTTGAATGCGGAGTAGTAGGTCATCTCAGGAAGAACTGCCCAAAGCTAACAAATCAAAGTGTCAACAATGCTCGAGGTAGGGCCTTTGTTATTGCAGCCGGAGACGCTAAACGAGATCCAAACCTCGTGACGGGTACGTTCTTTGTTAATAATCATTATGCTTCTGTCCTATTTGATACGGGGGCAGATAAGAGCTTTATGTCAACTGAATTTAGCACATTAATTGGAGCCAATCCAACTGCATTACACGATAGATACACAATAGAACTAGCCAACGGAAAACTGATAGAAACTAGAGAGATAATTCAAGGGTGTACCTTACAACTAGGAGATTATGTTTTTGCTATAGATCTTTTATCGGTGAATCTAGGAAGTTTCGACGTGGTTGTCGGAATGGACTGGTTGTCAGAAAACCACGCAGAAATTGTATGTTGTCAGAAGGTGGTTCGTATTCCACTCCCAAGTGGGGAGACTCTCTCAATTCATGGTGAAAAGAGCGGAAAGGCGTTACAAATCATCACCTGTATGAAAGCCCACAAGTACCTACGTAAGGGATGTCAAGCAATATTAGCGCACGTCATGGAAATGAAGTCAAAAGAGAAGCGATTAGAAGATATACTGATTGTAAGAGAGTATCCAGAGGTATTCCCTGAGGATTTGCCAGGACTACCACCTAACAGGAAAGTCGAATTTAGAATTGACTTGGTGCCTGGTGCAGCACCAATAGCTCGATCTCCGTACAGACTAGCCCCATCGGAGATGCAAGAGTTATCTAACCAACTACAAGAGTTACTGGACAAAGGTTTTATAAGACCAAGCTTCTCACCGTGGGGAGCACCCGTTTTATTCGTAAAGAAGAAAGATGGAACCTTTAGAATGTGCATCGATTACCGAGAGTTGAACAAGCTGACGGTCAAGAATCGGTATCCGTTACCAAGGATAGATGATCTATTCGACCAGTTGCAAGGTTCTAGTTTCTATTCAAAGATCGATCTGCGTTCAGGATACCACCAGCTAAGGGTTAAGGACGAGGACGTTCCAATCACTGCTTTTAGAACCCGGTATGGTCATTATGAGTTTTTGGTTATGCCGTTTGGATTGACGAACGCCCCGGCAATTTTTATGGACCTTATGAACAGAGTCTGTAAACCGTACTTGGATAAATTTGTCATTGTGTTCATCGATGATATACTTATTTATTCCAAGACCAAAGAAGATCATGAGCAACACCTAAGGCTTATTTTGGAGTTGTTGAGGGACGAAAAACTGTATGCCAAGTTTTCCAAATGTGAATTTTGGATGAGAGAAGTACAATTCCTTGGGCATGTAATTAATCAAAAAGGCATACATGTTGATCCTGCCAAGATTGAGGCTATCAAGAATTGGAATGCACCCGAAACCCCGACTGAAGTACGTCAGTTCCTTGGCTTAGCAGGGTATTATAGAAGATTCATTGAAGGTTTCTCCAAGATTGCTTTACCACTAACTACATTGACGCAGAAGGATAAGAAATTTGAATGGAGCAACAAGCAAGAGGCAGCATTTCAATTGTTGAAGCAAAAACTATGCAGTGCACCTATTTTATCACTACCAGAAGGAACAAATGATTTCGTAGTGTACTGTGATGCATCACATCAAGGATTGGGTTGTGTACTGATGCAGAAAGACAAAGTTATTGCATACGCGTCCCGACAGCTCAAAACTCATGAGAAGAACTACACTACGCATGATTTGGAACTAGGAGCTGTAGTGTTCGCACTCAAAATCTGGAGACACTACCTTTATGGTACAAAGTGTACAATTTACACTGATCATAAAAGTCTCCAGCATATTTTCGATCAAAAAGACTTGAATATGAGACAACGTCGTTGGATTGAGTTACTCAATGATTATGATTGCAATATTCGCTATCATCCTGGCAAGGCAAATGTTGTCGCAGATGCTTTGAGCAGGAAAGAACGAACCAAGACATTACGAGTGCGAGCTTTGGGAATGATTATTCAAACAAGTCTTACTGCTCAAATTCAAAATGCCCAACTTGAAGCTCTTAAGAAAGAAAACTTGCAAAATGAATCCTTGCGAGGTTTGGATAAGAAATTTGAGGTCAAGACTGACGGAACTCGCTACTTTGCAAATAGAGTCTGGGTACCAAACATTAGGAACCTAAGGAGCTTAGTAATGGATGAAGCTCATAAGTCTCGATACTCTGTACACCCTGGTTCTGATAAAATGTATCATGACCTCAAGGAGTTTTATTGGTGGCCTAACATGAAGGCTGACATCGCTCTTTATGTTAGCAAATGTCTAACCTGCTCTAAAGTTAAAGCTGAGTATCAAAAACCATCAGGATTGTTACAGCAACCAGAGATTCCACAATGGAAGTGGGATCAAATTACAATGGACTTTGTCACGAAACTACCCAGAACTTCTAGTGGCTATGACACTATCTGGGTAATAGTTGATCGTCTCACAAAGTCTGCACATTTCTTGCCTATGAAAGAAACTGATAAAATGGACAAACTCACGAGACTTTATATCAAGGAAGTAGTTTCTCGACATGGAATTCCAACCTCCATCATCTCTGATCGAGACAGCAAATTCACCTCACGAGTATGGCAGACCCTACATGATGCATTAGGTACTCGTTTGGATATGAGTACAGCATATCACCCTCAAACGGATGGTCAGAGCGAAAGGACTATCCAAACTTTGGAAGACATGCTTCGAGCATGTGTGATTGATTTTGGAAGCAGTTGGGATACACATCTGCCTTTGATCGAATTCTCATACAATAATAGTTATCACACGAGCATCAAGGCAGCACCATTTGAAGCGTTGTATGGTCGTAAATGCCGATCACCTATATGTTGGACCGAGGTTGGTGAAAGTCAACTCACGGGCCCAGAAATCATTCAGGAAACGACAGATAAAATCTTCAAAATTCGAGACAGACTACGAGCCGCACAAGATCGCCAGAAGAGCTACGCTGACGTGAGACGAAAACCATTGTCTTTCCAAGTTGGAGACCGAGTCATGTTGAAGGTCTCACCTTGGAAAGGTGTTGTAAGATTCGGAAAACGTGGCAAATTGAACCCTCGATACATAGGGCCGTTTGAAATCATTGCTAAGGTGGGACCCGTGGCATACAAACTCAAACTACCACCGGAACTCAGTGGGGTGCACGACACATTTCATGTATCGAATCTCAAGAAGTGTTTGTCAGATGAAACGCTTGTGATACCATTGGAAGAAATTCAAATCGATGATCAATTACACTTCATAGAGGAACCGGTGGAAATCATGGATCGAGAAGTAAAACAGTTGAAACAAAGTCGTATTCCAATAGTAAAGGTCCGTTGGAATTCAAGGCGAGGACCGGAATTTACCTGGGAACGCGAAGATCAGATGAAACTCAAATACCCCCAACTGTTTGATGACACATCAGTCTTGGGAAGCACAAACCGAATTTCGGGACGAAATTCCAATAACGGGGGGAGACTGTGACAATTCGCAATTCCAGGTTAGAATTTCGTGTCTTAGTCTTAATTAACTCTTATTATGATTAAATATGTATATACATGTGAATATGTGTATATATGTAAGGGAATTACAAGAAGGAACCAATTACAAAAGGCATTACGCAGAATTGCCGAATTACGCGAAATTGCGATAATAATGACCTAAAACCAAATTCATGGATCCAAAACTAAAGAAATATCAATTATATGATGAATTGAAGTGAAATAAGTGATAACATAACTAAATCAAAGAATCTCTAAGTTCAATAAGTCAAATCGCGAAAATCTGTGAAAAGGCAATTCGGTATGCGTAATTGTCAAATTAATGACAACCCGAACTTCCTAACCACATTATATTCCAAATGGGATGTAATTGGGAGTATAATAATGGTGGTTGATCAAATGTAGCAATTCCCGAAGTTACGCGCGAAAAAGCCGAACAAACAATCGCGAAAATGGCAAAACCAATTGAAACCCTAAATCTTTTCACACCTCAACTTCTCTAATCTAGTTTACAGATATTTTGAGCAAAATATCTGAAAATATCTGATAGAAACTTGCAGAGAAAGCTAGAAAATTTATAAAAAGCTTAATTTGACTTTTCAAGTCAAACTTTTCACCCCATTTTCAGCTCAAATTCGACCAGACCAATTTCCTTCACTTCTGAAACCTTAGAACAATTTTAAACATCATTTCTAGCAAATACCAACTGGTGATTGAGGCCAAGATCAACCAAAGCAAGAAATCAATATCAAAAGTTTGGTTTTTTGGTGGATTTTCAAGCCAAATCACAAACATGTAAGTTCTAATCTTTATTCTTGAATCTAATAGCTTTATATAGCTTAAACAAAGGTTAAAAAGCTTTGGTTAAGGGCTGGAAACCAACAGATCTTGAAAACCCATGAAAAGGGCATTTTTGTCCAAAAACCCGATTTTTCAAAATCGTCCAAATCGAGATTTTTCTTCACCAAACTCTAGATATATGTTAAATATTAGGATCTGGAGATTTTGGCCCGGAAAAAAATGTCAAAATATTGATTTGGCCCGCAAAAACCATGTTTTGGCCTGTGTGTCCCGGCCATGCGGCCCAGGCGGCCCCTACGCGGCCTCGCGTCCTGGCCAAGCGGCCTGTGTCCCGGCCTTGCGGCCTTGCGTCTCGGCCATGCGGCTCGTGCGGCCTGTGCGTCTCGACCAGCGGCCTGGGTCGTGGCCCCTATGCGGCCCCATGTTTCTCGGTCGTTACCGGGAACCCTTGGCCAAACGACCAACCGGCTAGCCAAGGCCAAGGCCAAGGCCAGGCCGGCTCGAGCCATTGGCCAGACCACCTAGCCAACACCCCAGACCACCAAGCCACCACCTGACCGCCACCGCCGGCCACCGGACCGTCGCCGGACCGCCGCCTCCGGCCACCGTCGCCGGCCGGAATCCGGCAAACTCCGGCTATTTTTCCGGCGAAAAAGAATATTCCGGCGAATATTCCGGCGAAAAGGAATATTCCGGTGACTTTTCCGGCCAGACCCAAATTTAGTCCGTTTTGCGTTCTGAACTCCGTTTCGCGGTCCGATTCGCAATCCGGTGATCCGATTTTGATAAAAAGGACATATTTTGAATCGATTTCGCGTTCCGGACTCAATTTATCAGTCCGTTTCGCAAGTCGAAAATCTGATGTCAGTCTGGAAACTGATTAAGACTCCGATTATTACACCAAATTCAGTTTTCTCGTCGGTTTTCAATACAAATACCCATTTTCAATCAATTTTGCATTTCGGACTCAGTTTTGCGATCTGTTTCACAATCCGGAAGCCAGATAATCGATTTAGAAGCGTATTGGAGTTCCGATTGTGACCGGAATTCAGTTTTATTATCGGTTTTCAATATAAAAACCTGTTCTTTGTCGATTTTGCGTTCTGGACACAGTTTTATGATCTGTTTTGTAATCTGATAATCAGATTTCAACCCAGAAGTCGATTGAAAATCCGGATTTGAAACAAAAGTTAATTTCTCACCAAATCAAGTACAAACAACTCATCGAACTTTAATAAATTACAGATTTGGAATCCAGGAACTAGCAATACGAACATTGTATTCTGTTTATTGAGTTATATCAACTGAGGTGAGTTCACGAACCCCTTTTACTGTATTTTGGCTTTTGAACTCGGGGAATGAGAAAACATATAAACTCATTTGAAACATCTTGATTATTGTGAAGCTTTGAAATGCTTTTGATACATTTGTGAAACATGAAACCTGATTTGATCAGGTGGAACTCTGAAACGCTTTCGATGCATTTTGTCAAATATGAAACCTGATTTGATCAGGTGGAACTCTGAAACGCTTTTGAAACATTTTGTGAAACATGAAAACGAAAGCGTTGTAAAACATTTGGTTGAAACACGTGACAGTGGGGAGAACACATGACCGAACTTGTCATTATTTCACGGGTTACACATTTGTCGCTAAGTCCCCTATTCTGTAACCGTTAACCGTGGGGGGGCGTGATTATTGAGAATAGATTCTATTTGTGATTGACAATCCTCGCCCGTGGTTCGTAGCTAAAACCACGACTGGATGTCGAGCGGGCGCTCAATAAGGCTAGAACACACAATGTCTTGCGACAAGGACATTGGGAAGGGGCAAACACTGAACTCGTCAGCTCGGTTACGGGAGCCCAGGAGTTATAATTGGACAGTTGGTTGGGAACTAAATACGACATTGTTGGAAGGAACAATGTTCGCACTGGATACCAATGTTTTACACCCAGTTTGGGGACATGAATATTATTTAATTTATTTTATGAAAACATTTGAATTGTTTGGATACATTACATACATTTTGATAAATAAACTTGTGAACTCACCAGCAATATGCTGATTGTTTTAAAATCATGTTTTCTCAGATGCATAATGATACAGGGGTGGAGCTGGGAGCTCAATCTTTGGAGACCTATTGTGGAGTCTATGAGAGATAGACTCAACAGTGTGATACATAGCATAGTATATATGTGTAATAACATTATATATATGTGTGTGAAACTAAGTTAAAACTATTATTACATTAGGCTTGTGGCTAATGTAGTTGTAACATGGGTTTGTAATATAGAAGCATATGTGTATTTTGTTATAAACAATGACTGTGAAACCTTGAAAGTCACACGGTACGCTTCCGCAACGACAAAGGTGTGACAGTTTACAAGGAAACTAAAGAACAACGGGAAGCTATGAGAATTCATGAAAAACATTAAGTATGGGATTATGTTAATCTTGTATGATTAACACCCAACTTCTAGTTATTACACACAATTGATAACACACTTAGCTTATTCGAATAGAATGATCTTAGTTAATTATCAACTCAAGAGTAAACAAGATCAACGAGGTAACGAGAAACTCACAAGGGACTTTGAGATTAACCTAGAAAGGTTAACTCAAGTTCTTATATGATTAACAAATGTTTTTATAAAAGAACTTATATTTTGTAATAAAATGCAGTGTTTCACAACATGACACCTTTGTTTTATAAAAATCATCATAATTGAACTAATTAAAATATTTTAAAATAAATCAAAGGGTTTTCTAAACTTAATAAATGAAGAATTAGTAAAAGTTGTATCTTTATTTACATTAACCTTATGTGAATAAAGTTTATTAGATAATTATCACCTAAGGGTGAGGGTACAATAACTTAGAATAACTTAGAGAAATTATAGCAACACATTAGTTAAATCGTAGGACACTTAGTTGCACACCGAGACCAAAACCCTATATGCATCAAGTATAAATACTTATACAATTAGCTGTCAACGTTTTCTTTGTGGTGAAAACAAGATATTTTTTTTCATTTCATCGAGATTAAAGCAATTAACTCCAACGTAATTCTAAAATATTGTAAGCATATAATCACATATTTTGACAAGAGAATGGGAATAGTAAACATAAATTTATATAATCATAAACTAAAGGAATAGGATCGGTTAAGGTTCAAGAGTGGTTTTTAGGTGCTAGTCAAGAAACCTTAATGCCACCCATAATTAACACAAGATTTTCTAAACTAATACACTAAGTCATTTAGTTATTTTAACCTAATGACATGATAAGATGCTAGGGTTTACAAGGAAACTAAAGAACAAGGGGAAGCAATAAGAATTCAAGAAAAACACTAAGTGTGGGATTATGTTAATCTTGTATGATTAACACCCAACTTCTAGTTATTACACACAATTGATAACACACTTAGATTATTCGAATAGATTGATCTTAGTTAATTATCAACTCAAGAGTAAACAAGACCAACGAGGTAACGAGAAACTCACAAGGGACTTTGAGATTAACCTAAAAAGGTTAACTCAAGTTCTTATATGATTAACAAATGTTTTTATAAAAGAACTTATATTTTGTAATAAAATGCAGTGTTTCACAACATGACACCTTTGTTTTATAAAAATCATCATAATTGAACTAATTAAAATATTTTAAAATAAATCAAAGGGTTTTCAAAACTTAATAAATGAAGAATTAGTAAAAGTTGTATCTTTATTTACATTAACCTTATGTGAATAAAGTTTATTAGATAATTATCACCTAAGGGTGAGGGTACAATAACTTAGAATAACTTAGAGAAATTATAGCAACACATTAGTTAAATCGTAGGACACTTAGTTGCACACCGAGACCAAAACCCTATATGCATCAACTATAAATACTTATACAATTAGCTGTCAAAGTTTTCTTTGTGGTGAAAAACCGGATTTTTTTTGCACTTCATCAAGATTAAAGCAACTAACTCCAACGTAATTATAAAATATTGTAAGCATATAAACACATATTCTGACAAGAGAATGGGAATAGTAAACATGGATTTATATAATCATAAACTAAGGGAATAGGATCGGTTAAGGTTCAAGAGTGGTTGTTTAGGTGCTAGTCAAGAAACCTTAACGTCACCCATAATTAACACAAGATTTTCTAAACTAATAAACTAAGTCATTTAGTTATTCTAACCTAATGACATGATAAGATGCTAGGCTTTACAAGGAAACTAAAGAACAAGTGGAAGCTATGAGAATTGAAGAAAAACATTAAGTGTGGGATTATGTTAATCTTGTGTGATTAACACCCAACTTCTAGTTATTACACACTATTGATAACACACTTAGATTATTCGAATAGAATGATCTTAGTTAATTATCAACTCAAGAGTAAACAAGATCAACGAGGTAACAAGAAACTCACAAGGGACTTTGAGATTAACCTAGAAAGGTTAACTCAAGTTCTTATATGATTAACAAATGTTTTTATAAAAGAACTTATATTTTGTAATAAAATGCAGTGTTTCACAACATGACACCTTTGTTTTATAAAAATCATCATAATTGAACTAATTAAAATATTTTAAAACAAATCAAAGGGTTTTCTAAACTTAATAAATGAAGAATTAGTAAAAGTTGTATCTTTATTTACATTAACCTTATGTGAATAAAGTTTATTAGATAATTATCACCTAAGGGTGAGGGTACAATAACTTAGAATAACTTAGAGAAATTATAGCAACACATTAGTTAAATCGTAGGACACTTAGTTGCACACCGAGACCAAAACCCTATATACATCAACTATAAATACTTATAGAATTAGCTGTCAAAGTTTTCTTTGTGGTCAAAACCGGATTTTTTTTGCACTTCATCGAGATTAAAGCAATTAACTCCAACGTAATTCTAAAATATTGTAAGCATATAAACGTATATTTTCACAAGAGAATGGGAATAGTAAACATGGATTTATTTAATCATAAACTAAGGGAATAGGATCGGTTAAGGTTCAAGAGTGGTTATTTAGGCGCTAGTCAAGAAACCTTAATGTCACCCATAATTAACACAAGATTTTCTAAACTAATAAACTAAGTCATTCGGTTATTTTAACCTAATGACATGATAAGATGCTAGGGTTTACAAGGAAACTAAAGCACAAGGGGAAGCTATGAGACTTCAAGAAAAACATTAAGCATGGGATTATGTTAATCTTATATGATTAACACCCAACTTCTAGTTATTACACACAATTGATAACACACTTAGATTATTCGAATAGAATGATCTTAGTTAATTATCAACTCAAGAGTAAACAAGATCAACGAGGTAACGAGAAACTCACAAGGGACTTTGAGATTAACCTAGAAAGGTTAACTCAAGTTCTTATATGATTAACAAATGTTTTTATAAAAGAACTTATATTTTGTAATAAAATGCAGTGTTTCACAACATGACACCTTTGTTTTATAAAAATCATCATAATTGAACTAATTAAAATATTTTAAAATAAATCAAAGGGTTTTCTAAACTTAATAAATGAAGAATTAGTAAAAGTTGTATCTTTATTTACATTAACCTTATGTGAATAAAGTTTATTAGATAATTATCACCTAAGGGTGAGGGTACAATAACTTAGAATAACTTAGAGAAATTATAGAAACACATTAGTTAAATCGTAGGACACTTAGTTGCACACCGAGACCAAAACCCTATCTACATCAACTATAAATACTTATAGAATTAGCTGTCAAAGTTTTCTTTGTGGTCAAAACCGGATTTTTTTTGCACCTCATCGAGATTAAGGCAATTAACTCCAACGTAATTCTAAAATATTGTAAGCATATAAACGTATATTTTGACAAGAGAATGGGAATAGTAAACATGGATTTATTTAATCATAAACTAAGGGAATAGGATCAGTTAAGGTTCAAGAGTGGTTATTTAGGCGCTAGTCAAGAAACCTTAATGTCACCCATAATTAACACAAGATTTTCTAAACTAATAAACTAAGTCATTTGGTTATTTTAACCTAATGACATGATAAGATGCTAGGGTTTACAAGGAAACTAAAGCACAAGGGGAAGCTATGAGACTTCAAGAAAAACATTAAGTGTGGGATTATGTAAATCTTGTGTGATTAACACCAACTTCTAGTTATTACACACTATTGATAACACACTTAGATTATTCGAATAGAATGATATTAGTTCATTATCAACTCAAGAGTAAACAAGATCAACGGGGTAACGAGAAACTAACAAGGGACTTTGAGATTAACCTAGAAAGGTTAACTCAAGTTCTTATTTGATTAACAAATGTTTTTATAAAAGAACTTATATTTTGTAATAAAATGTAGTGTTTCACAACATGACACCTTTGTTTTATAAAAATCAACATAATTGAGCTAATTAAAATATTTTAAATAAATCAAAGGGTTTTCTAAACTTAATAAATGAAGAATTACTAAAAGTTGTATCTTTATTTTCATTAACCTTATGTGAATAAAGTTTATTAGATAATTATCACCTAAGGGTGAGGGTACAATAACTTAGAATAACTTAGAGAAATTATAGCAACACATTAGTTAAATCGTAGGACACTTAGTTGCACACCGAGACCAAAACCCTATATGCATCAAGTATAAATACTTATACAATTAGCTGTCAAAGTTTTCTTTGTGGTGAAAAACCGGATTTTTTTTGCACTTCATCAAGATTAAAGCAACTAACTCCAATGTAATTATAAAATATTGTAAGCATATAAACACATATTCTGACAAGAGAATGGGAATAGTAAACATGGATTTATATAATCATAAACTAAGGGAATAGGATCGGTTAAGGTTCAAGAGTGGTTATTTAGGTGCTAGTCAAGAAACCTTAACGTCACCCATAATTAACACAAGATTTTCTAAACTAATAAACTAAGTCATTTAGTTATTTTAACCTAATGACATGATAAGATGCTGTCACACACCCCCACCTCTCGTCACCTGAGAATGATGTCATCAAAAGGGTAGCGGAAGCATAGTGGTGATGTCTCAGAGCATGAGGGGTGACTTACTTGATCCGGTATCATCATAGCACACAGATTACGAAAAGTAAAACTTGCATTACAAGGTTCGTGGTTACAATATTATTACAGTTTATACATATTACAATTTATTTAATTACAGTTGTTGCTAGTGCTGTGAGTGCATCCTCACCGTTGTCCTTGATTGTCTGCAAAAGTTTTAGTTTCGAAAACATCAGCACAAAGCTGGTGAGTTCATACAGTTTAGTTAAATCATATGATATGACAGTTAAGTTCAAATACATGTTCACAGTTCCGGATAACCATGGGACCCGTATCTAGTTCCTTTCGGACGATATGTTCAGTTCTCGATATTACCCGTCGGTAAATATCTTATTGCCTCATTATCTTAATGTCTATCACACCATTAAGAAGTTCAGGAAACAGATAACAAACATTCACACCAGGGGAGATGCAATCCTCCCAGTGAATGGGGTGTCAACCGATAGTACTATCAATGTTTTCTGCTCGGCCACACATGGGTTCACTAGATACAGTTCAAGAATGAGGACTTTGATATCATGATAGAGATACTAACGGCAACAATCCCATGAAATCCACAAATTCAGTTAATCACATGAAATCACGCAGATAACAGTGACACATATCATATGATCGAGAAAAGTTTAGCAGTTATACCCCGATGTTTATAAAACATTAAAAGAACAGGGGTGATACGAAACTCACCCTGATATATAGGTAGCAAAATCTCTCAAATCTAACAACAAAGAGATGATTCTGCATTTAATTATATTTAATAAGTTTTTTTCTTCTAGTTTACTGATTAGATCTTTCTGAACGTTCAATGTCAAAGACATTGCTTAATAAATCATCAACTCGATATTAATTATATAATTAATTAATTTAAGGTTATATCATACAATGTATGATAATGTAGGAATCTACATTGCATTAGATTCCTGATACAAAGTTGATGACTGTCTTGATTAATCTAAATAATCTCGGATTAATCAAATAGTTAATATTGTTGATTATAATATTAAGACAATTTTTAGATGATTTAATGGCTTAGAATTGATTAATCCTTGTTATTGATTACCCAAATATCATGAAATATCACAATGTAGCACCATAATAGGTGAAATAACCAGATTTAACATACTAATCTGACTGTTATCATAAACATCAGATAATCATTCCAATGAGTATGTTAATGATTATGATTAGTTTGAAACACTTGGATTTAACCTTTGCATTTCAAAGATTAATCAAACTAATCACCTACATTGTCATAATCAAATGGTTTAAACCATTATAATCATAGGTATGATTTCATGCAAACCGGGCATCACAACGGATCAAAACAAGGATTTAACCGTTAGAACTTCGTGTTCTTCGTTTATAATCAATCCTAGCCATCATCTAGGCAATAATCAACAATCCTAACTATCTCATTACGTTCAAAATCAAGATCTAATCAATCAAAATCAAACTAGAAGGTTAAAACGAACCGTTACCTGTTCTGACGAGTTGTGCGGGTAAAACTACGATCAGGACTTGTATATACGATCCGTGGGATGATCCAGATGTTTGAGGAGCTTAGATTTGAAGTTTGGAAGTGTTTGATGGCTGGTTTTTCGTCTAAGAACGAAGCAGGGTCGAGAAAATGAGTTTCTACAAGTTTCTATGCGATCTGATCATCAAAATATATTTTTTTGCCGACATAGTCGCCAGGCGTATCGCCTGGGTTGGTACACCCACGCCAGGCGTACCGCCTGACCCGATTTTCATCCCATTTTTGATTTAAACTTCGTTTCGCGATTCCGGGGGCATACGAACTCCGTTTTGCGTGCGGTTTTCGCCCACGTTCATCATTTTTCACGTTCTAACAATCCCCATTAACAAAAGTTGTTAATTCCTCGTGGATTTCAAACACGATCAAATGTGCTTACGTCATTAATGCCGAATTCTTCGTACGCAACTGCCACAGTCTCCTCCTGTTAGAGAAATTTCGTCCCGAAATTTAGTGAAGACTTATCTGTCGACAATTGTTTATGAGAACAAGTGAGGATATTTGGCTTTCATCTGATCTTCACGTTCCCAGGTATATTCAGGTCCTCGTTGAGAGTTCCAGCGAACTTTAACGATTGGTATACGACTGCGTTTGAGTACCTTAACTTCTCGATCCATTACTTCTACCGGTTCTTCGGTAAACTGAAGTTTATCATCGATCTGAAGTTCTTCGAGAGGTACGATCAAAGATTCATCGTTTAAACACTTTTTCAGATTTGATACGTGAAAAACGTCATGAATGTTACTGAGTTCCAGAGGTAATTCGAGTCTGTAGGCTACAGATCCAATTCGTTCAAGAATTTTAAATGGCCCTACAAACCTCGGTGAGTTTTACCTCGTTTACCAAATCTGAAAATGCCCTTCCAGGGTGATACTTTCAACATTACACGATCACCAACTTGGAATTCTAGTGGTCTACGACGGTTATCAGCATAACTCTTTTGACGATCGCGAGCAGCTTTAATTCGTTCTTGAATCAGTGCGATCTTGTCAGTGGTTTCTTGGATGAATTCTGGGCCAATGATTTGATTTTCTCCTATTTCCGACCAGCAAATAGGAGATCTGCACTTGCGCCCATACAGTGCCTCGAATGGAGCGCATTGTATGCTGGTATGGTAGCTGTTATTGTACGAGAATTCCACAAGTGGAAGATGAATATCCCAGCTACCTCCAAAATCAATCACACAACTTCTAAGCATATCTTCAAGAGTTTGATTTGTTCGTTCAGTCTGCCCGTCTGTTTGAGGATGATAAGCAGTGCTCATATTGATTTGCGTGCCCAGAGCATTCTGAAGAGTTTGCCAAAATCGTGACATAAATCGACTATCTCTGTCAGAAATGATAGAGATCGGTACTCCATGTCGAGATACAATCTCATTAACATAGAGTTTAGCCAGTCGATCCATAGAGTAATCTTCTCGGATGGGTAAGAAATGCGCAGATTTAGTAAGGCGATCAACGATAACCCATATCGAGTCATGGTTACGTGACGTTCTGGGTAGTTTTGTAATGAAATCCATAGAGATCTGATCCCATTTCCACATGGGAATCTCAGGTTGTTGGAGTAACCCAGAAGGTCGTTGGTGTTCAGCCTTCACTTTAAGACACGTTAAACATCGGTCCACGTATTCTAATACGTTTCTCTTCATCCCAGGCCACCAGTAAAAATCTCTAAGATCTTTATACATTTTATCGGCACCTGGATGAATAGAATACCTGGATTTGTGCGCCTCATCCAAGATGGTTGTTCGAGAGTTACCGAACAGAGGAACCCACATTCGGTCTTTGAAATACAACAGTCCATCAGCCTTAGTATCGAGTAATTTGTCTAATCCTCTTAGGTTCTCAGCTGGATAATTCGTTGTTTGTAAAGCTTGTTGCTGAGCATTTCTAATCTGAGGAATTAGATTGGTTTGGATAGTCAAACCTAACGCTCTCACACGTAGGGGTTTGACCCGTTCCTTGCGACTCAAGGCATCAGCCACAACATTTGCCTTGCCTGGGTGATAACGGATTTCACAATCATAATCGTTTAAGAGTTCAACCCATCGCCTTTGTCGCATGTTCAACATTTTCTGATCTAGAATATGTTGGAGACTTTTGTGATCCGTGTACACAATACACTTGGTTCCGTACAGATAATGTCTCCAAATCTTGAGTGCAAACACAACTGCACCAAGTTCTAGATCATGAGTGGTATAGTTCTTCTCGTGTACTTTCAACTGCCGAGAAGCGTAAGCAATCACCTTATCGTTCTGCATTAAACACACCCAAGTCCCTGACGGGAAGCATCACAATAAACCGTGAAGTTATCTGTACCTTCCGGTAGTGCTAAGATAGGTGCATTGCAGAGTTTATGTTTCAACAGTTGGAAAGCCTCCTCCTGTTGGGAACCCCATATAAACGGTTGGTTCTTCTGAGTCAAAGTGGTAAGTGGCAGAGCGATTTTTGAAAAGTTCTTGATAAATCGACGATAATAACCTGCCAACCCCAAGAATTGACGTATTTCAGTCGGGGTTCGGGGTGTCTCCCATTGTTCTACCGCTTGACCGCTTTGATCTTACTGGGATCCACTTGAAACCCATTCTCATTCACAACATGCCCCAGAAACTGAACTTCTCGTAACCAAAATTCACACTTGGAAAATTTGGCATATAGCTGTTCACGTGCTAGAAGTTCTAAGATGAGTTTCAGATGTTGGGCATGTTCCTGCTGGTTCCGGGAATAAATGAGAATATCATCAATAAATACAATCACAAACTTATCCAGATAAGGTCTACATACTCGGTTCATCAGATCCATAAAACTGCAGGTGCATTGGTTAAACCAAACGGCATTACTAAAAACTCGTAATGTCCGTACCGGGTTCGGAAAGCAGTTTTTGGAACATCATTGTCATGGATTCGCAACTGATGATATCCGGACCTCAAATCAATTTTTGAGAGAATATGTAGCACCTTGCAACTGATCAAACAGATCATCAATACGAGGTAATGGATAACGGTTCTTGATTGTCAGTTTATTGAGTTCCCTGTAGTCGATACACATCCTGAATGATCCATCTTTCTTTTTCACAAAAAGAATTGGTGCTCCCCAGGGTGAAAAACTGGGTCGAATGAAACCTTTATCAAGAAGTTCCTGTAATTGACCTGAAAGTTCTTGCATTTCAGATGGCGCAAGCCGATACGGGGCTTTAGCAACAGGTGCAGCGCCAGGAATCAAGTCAATACGAAATTCAACCTGTCTTGTTGGGGTAATCCTGATATATCTTCAGGAAAAACTTCAGGAAAATCTTTGACTACTGGGATATCAGTGATACGTGTAGGTGAAGAATTGTGCTCGGTCACGTGTGCCAGGAAAGCATAACAGCCTTTCCTTAAAAATTTCTGAGCCCGCATACAAGATATGAGACCAAGTTTTCTACCGGCTCGTTCTCCTTGAACTACCAGTGTATTACCGTTAGGTAATGGAATACGGATCACCTTAGTTTGACATACAACTTCCGCTTGGTTATCAGAAAGCCAATTCATGCCTACCACGACATCAAAGCTACCAAGCTCAATAGGAAGTAAGTCGATACAGAAAAGGTGATCATTCAGATTCAAGGAACATCCTTGAATAACACTGCTAGTTTTGATCATCTTGCCATTTGCAAGTTCAATGACATAAGGAGTTTCTAGTTCTACCGTAGGCAATGAAAGTAATGATGCAAATTCAGGAGAAATAAAACTCTTATCTGCTCCTGTGTCAAATAAAACTGATGCATAAAGATTATTGAGAAGGAACGTACCAGTGACAATGTTTGCATCATGTCTTGCCTCGGCTGCACCAATCTGAAAAGCTCTGCCCCTAGCTTGATTCCCTGGATTGGTGTTATTGGTTGGACAATTGCGCATGAGGTGATCAGGGCTTCCACAAGTGTAACATGACCGGTTCGTTTGAGCAGTGGGTCGTGGAGCTTGGTTTGGTTGACGAGCAGGAAAGTTGCAGTATTTAGCATAGTGTCCTACCCGATTACATTTTGCACAAACAGGACATGGTCCTGTGTGATGGTAGGGACACCTATCACATTTGGGCGCCGGCCCAGTGTAAACTTTCCTCTCCGTACTCCGCCGCCTCTCCATAGTTTTTTCACGGTTGGTTTGTTCTGACTGGTTTCAGCTGGAGCTTTGGCCTTGGACTTGCCAAACCATTTACGTTTGGTACCTTTAGAAACGTTCGAGGTACCAGCTTCACTACGGCCCACAGCCGTTTGAGATTTTGAGATCAATGTACCACTTCTTACCGCCTCATCGGTAAGCTTGGTGGTCAACAGAATGGTTCTTTTGAGGGTTGTGGGTTCAGCAGCAGTTACATTTCCCCGAATCTGGGGAACCAACCCTTTGATATACTTCTCAATCAATGCTGCCTCAGTTGGAAACATATTGGGAAGTAGACAAGTAAGTTCATGAAAACGATCGGTGTAGGCTAAAGAATCAGCACCGACCATTGAGTGACTCCAGAATTCCTCCTGAAGTTTTTGGATTTCAGTGATTGGGCAGTACTCTGACATAATCAGAGTTTTGAATTCATTCCAGCCCATAGAATCAACTGTCACAGAACCCAAAGTTTTAGCCTGGGTATTCCACCAGGTAAGAGCTGATTCTTTCAAAGAACAGGCAGCATAAGACACCTTATGCTCCTCCAGACACTGGCTGATTTTCAGTTTTGTTTCCATCTCCTCGATCCACCTAAGGAGTCCAGCCGCTCCTTCCCTACCTGTAAAGTAGGTGGGTTACAGGAAGCAAAGTATTTATACGTACATCCCTGTCGTGGTGGATCAGGAGCAGTAGTAGTTGTGCCTGTGGTATGAACAGTTTCAACGTGTCCACCTGTGGCATTATGTTCCACATGACCAGACCCCGAAGTGACATGTGGCTGTGGTGGTATTACAATGCCAGCAGCCGATAGCTGTTCCTTTACGATTCGGGCTATAGCTGCTTCATTCAATACCGACCCACTAGGAGCTGCCGTTGGTGTCGGGTTTGGGTCCTGGTTCACCAGAGGAACGGTATTTGTTTCAGAAACAGGTGGTGGAACTGGATTCGGTTCAGGGGAAGTAATATTCTCAGTAGCTTTCTTAGCTGGACGACCTCTTTTCGGAGCCATAGTTCTGCTCACATGCAGACAAACTCAGGTCAGTTCAAGAATATTAAAGATATAACCCTTTTTAATCACATAACTCAACCATGTTCAGACATGCTGATAATTTCATGTTGAAATGTGATCATTCAAGTATTCAAGTATAACTACATTGAAAAGATCCAGATACGTTCTCAATTCACACTAGTCATTCAGATATTCGTAGTTATACTTAGTCCTGTTATTTCAAACATGTGTAGAGTATAACCCAACTCATTGCCTCGCAATACATGTTTTTAGAGATATGTTCATACAGGACTAGGATATGTTCTCACACAAGTCCTCTGATATGTTCTCAGTTCATGTACTAGATATGTTCTCACACAACAACAATATGTTCACATGTTCTCGTACAGTATGGCTCTCGTACTGTACTTTAATTACAGATATGTTCTCATTAGTTATGTTCTCGTTCACATTACAGATACGTTCTCGTTTAGATATGTTCTCGTTCACATTACAGATACGTTCTCGTTTAGATATGTTCTCGTACAGTATGGCTCTCGTACTGTACTTTTAGTAACTGATATGTTCTCGTATAGTATGGCTCTCGTACTATACTTTAGTTACTGATATTCTCGTTCACATTACAGATACGTTCTCGTTTAGATATGTTCTCGTTCACATTACAGATACGTTCTCGTTTAGATATGTTCTCGTACAGTATGGCTCTCGTACTGTACTTTTAGTAACTGATATGTTCTCGTATAGTATGGCTCTCGTACTATACTTTAGTTACTGATATGTTCTCGTTCACATTACAGATACGTTCTCGTTTAGATATGTTCTCGTACAGTATGGCTCTCGTACTGTACTTTTAGTTAATATATTCGCATACAGTATGGCTCTCGTACTGTATTTTCGCGCAATATATGTTTTTAGTTAAATATATTCGCATACAGTATGGCTCTCGTACTGTATATCAGCGCAATATATTTTCAGTTAGATATATTTGCATACAGTATTGCCTCGTACTGTATTTTCGCACAATATATATATTTTAGTTCGACATATTCGCATACAGTATGGCTCTCGTACTGTATATCAGCGCAATATGTTTTCAGTTAGATACGTTCTCATACTGGTATGTTCATAGATACGTTCTCATACTGATATGTTCATAGATACGTTCTCATACTGATATGTTCATAGATACGTTCTCATACTGATATGTTCATAGATACGTTCTCATACTGATAGGATATAGTGTTCACATAACATACAACAGATATACAGAAACAAACGTTTGATTAAAACAACACTGTTATTATAGAACCATAAAGTTTATGATACAAAGAGTGCCCTTATAATACATCCATACAAACAACCTATCCGTCTATGAGATGTACAATGAAAATCCCAAAAATGTGGGTCAACTGATCTGACTTACCGTAAGAAATACGGTAAACAGGCTAGCACTATAGCTATAGTAGCAAGTACTATAGCTAACCAGATAAGTCTAGCCTCGGTGCTCAGCGTACCGAGCATCCAGATCAGTCCCTGCAGCCTTTCCCCAAAGGCTGCCACCCGCTGCTTACATGCAGCAATCATCTCCCTCCACCAGGTCCTCCGAAGGCGATCCTCAATGGTCGCCCTCCAAGCTAGAGTGTCCGCACCCTGAGTAGTCACATGCTCCATAAGAGCCAGGTGAGACGTGAGAATCTCCAACACCGTGTTACGGGTGTCCTCCATCGTGGCATGGTGCTGCTGCAAATCCTGTCGGAGGCCCAGCAGGTCCTGAGATACCTGCTGTACCTGAGCCCGAAGCTCAGCCTGGTGGGAGGATTCTCCCACCTCGTGTACTGGTGCTGGCTCGTCCCGTGGAGCCATAGGGCGTCGTGGAGGTAGTCCCGTAGTCTTGCGGGCCTGGCCCCGCATACGCCTGAGCCCGTCCCATGCCGGGGCTCTGTGTGGTGAGGAGCTCTGCCTCCTCATGGCCGAAGCGTCGGCCAGCGGTGAGTGGGGTGGACTGTGCACCGGTGGGGATCCCGGTGGTGGTGGTATATACGGAGATCCAGGCGGTAGTGGTGGTACAAAAGGAGATCCGGGTGGTGTAGCTGGTAGCTGTGGTCCCACCTGAGATGATACAGAAGACGCATGAGATGGTACTGCACCCGAGCTCGATCCCGAGCTGTCACTGGGTGTGTCGTCAAGGATGATGTAAGGGAATCTCTGGTAAATATAGTTTTCTCCCGGGTTCGCCATTGCTGAATAAACAAAGTTCTAGATCAGTATCATGAAATAAACATTGAATAATAATATTCAATACAAACATGATATGATATCTCTTCCTATCTCAAAGCAACTATTAGTCTTTAGAATTGTTATAGTTCAGCTTGGATTGACTTAAACTAGAATGCACAAGTATTACAAATTTCAGTTATGCTGGCCACTCATAACTGAAACCTGGATCACTCGATTATCCTAACTTAAATCAACACAAGTTTTGTTCGTTCGTTGTATTCAGTGCTCTCTGTGTCATTATACGAACCTATGGTTATAGTCTAGGTTTCTAAGTCAACCTAATTCTCTATAACCTGTGGCTCTGATACCACCCTGTCACACCCCCACCTCTCGTCACCTGAGAATGATGTCATCAAAAGGGTAGCGGAAGCATAGTGGTGATGTCTCAGAGCATGAGGGGTGACTTACTTGATCCGGTATCATCATAGCACACAGATTACGAAAAGTAAAACTTACATTACAAGGTTCGTGGTTACAATATTATTACAGTTTATACATATTACAATTTATTTAATTACAGTTGTTGCTAGTGCTGTGAGTGCATCCTCACCGTTGTCCTTGATTGCCTGCAAAAGTTTTAGTTTCGAAAACATCAGCACAAAGCTGGTGAGTTCATACAGTTTAGTTAAATCATATGATATGACAGTTAAGTTCAAATACATGTTCACAGTTCCGGATAACCATGGGACCCGTATCTAGTTCCTTTCGGACGATATGTTCAGTTCTCGATATTACCCGTCGGTAAATATCTTATTGCCTCATTATCTTAATGTCTATCACACCATTAAGAAGTTCAGGAAACAGATAACAAACATTCACACCAGGGGAGATGCAATCCTCCCAGTGAATGGGGTGTCAACCGATAGTACTATCAATGTTTTCTGCTCGGCCACACATGGGTTCACTAGATACAGTTCAAGAATGAGGACTTTGATATCATGATAGAGATACTAACGGCAACAATCCCATGAAATCCACAAATTCAGTTAATCACATGAAATCACGCAGATAACAGTGACACATATCATATGATCGAGAAAAGTTTAGCAGTTATACCCCGATGTTTATAAAACATTAAAAGAACAGGGGTGATACGAAACTCACCTGCTGATATAAGGTAGCAAATCTCTCAAATCTAACAACAAAGAGATGATTCTGCATTTAATTATATTTAATAAGTTATTTTGTGTTCTAGTTTACTGATTAGATCTTTCTGAACGTTCAATGTCAAAGACATTGCTTAATAAATCATCAACTCGATATTAATTATATAATTAATTAATTTAAGGTTATATCATACAAATGTATGATAATGTAGGAATCTACATTGCATTAGATTCCTGATACAAAGTTGATGACTGTCTTGATTAATCTAAATAATCTCGGATTAATCAAATAGTTAATATTGTTGATTATAATATTAAGACAATTTTTAGATGATTTAATGGCTTAGAATTGATTAATCCTTGTTATTGATTACCCAAATATCATGAAATATCACAATGTAGCACCATAATAGGTGAAATAACCAGATTTAACATACTAATCTGACTGTTATCATAAACATCAGATAATCATTCCAATGAGTATGTTAATGATTATGATTAGTTTGAAACACTTGGATTTAACCTTTGCATTTCAAAGATTAATCAAACTAATCACCTACATTGTCATAATCAAATGGTTTAAACCATTATAATCATAGGTATGATTTCATGCAAACCGGGCATCACAACGGATCAAAACAAGGATTTAACCGTTAGAACTTCGTGTTCTTCGTTTATAATCAATCCTAGCCATCATCTAGGCAATAATCAACAATCCTAACTATCTCATTACGTTCAAAATCAAGATCTAATCAATCAAAATCAAACTAGAAGGTTAAAACGAACCGTTACCTGTTCTGACGAGTTTGTGCGGGTAAAACTACGATCAGGACTTGTATATACGATCCGTGGGATGATCCAGATGTTTGAGGAGCTTAGATTTGAAGTTTGGAAGTGTTTGATGGCTGGTTTTTCGTCTAAGAACGAAGCAGGGTCGAGAAATGAGTTTCTACAAGTTTCTATGCGATCTGATCATCAAAATATATTTTTTTCGACATAGTCGCCAGGCGTATCGCCTGGGTTGGTACACCCACGCCAGGCGTACCGCCTGACCCGATTTTCATCCCATTTTTGATTTAAACTTCGTTTCGCGATTCCGGGGCATACGAACTCCGTTTTGCGTGCGGTTTTCGCCCACGTTCATCATTTTTCACGTTCTAACAATCCCCATTAACAAAAGTTGTTAATTCCTCGTGGATTTCAAACACGATCAAATGTGCTTACGTCATTAATGCCGAGTTCTTCGTACGCAACTGCCACAGATGCTAGCTTTACAGGAAACTAAAGAACAAGTGGAAGCTATGAGAATTGAAGAAAAACATTAAGTGTGGGATTATGTTAATCTTGTGTGATTAACACCCAACTTCTAGTTATTACACACTATTGATAACACACTTAGATTATTCGAATAGAATGATCTTGTTAATTATCAACTCAAGAGTAAACAAGATCAACGAGGTAACGAGAAACTCATAAGGGACTTTGAGGATTAACCTAGAAAGTTAACTCAAGTTCTTATATGATTAACAAATGTTTTTATAAAAGAACTTATATTTTGTAATAAAATGCAGTGTTTCACAACATGACACCTTTGTTTTATAAAAATCATCATAATTGAACTAATAAAATATTTTAAAATAAATCAAAGGGTTTTCTAAACTTAATAAATGAAGAATTAGTAAAGTTGTATCTTTATTTACATTAACCTTATGTGAATAAAGTTTATTAGATAATTATCACCTAAGGGTGAGGGTAACAATAACTTAGAATAACTTAGAGAAATTATAGCAACACATTAGTTAAATCGTAGGACACTTAGTTGCACACCGAGACCAAAACCCTATATACATAAACTATAAATACTTATAGAATTAGCTGTCAAAGTTTTCTTTGTGGTCAAAACCGGATATTTTTTGCACTTCATCGAGATTAAAGCAATTAACTCCAACGTAATTCTAAAATATTGTAAGCTTATAAACGTATATTTTCACAAGAGAATGGGAATAGTAAACATGGATTTATTTAATCATAAACTAAGGGAATAGGATCGGTTAAGGTTCAAGAGTGGTTATTTAGGCGCTAGTCAAGAAACCTTAATGTCACCCATAATTAACACAAGATTTTCTAAACTAATAAACTAAGTCATTCGGTTATTTAACCTAATGACATGATAAGATGCTAGGGTTTACAAGGAAACTAAAGAACAAGTGGAAGCTATGAGAATTGAAGAAAACATTAAGTGTGGGATTATGTTAATCTTGTGTGATTAACACCCAACTTCTAGTTATTACACACCATTGATAACACACTTAGATTATTCGAATATAATGATCTTAGTTAATTATCAACTCAAGAGTAAACAAGATCAACGAGGTAACGAGAAACTCACAAGGGACTTTGAGATTAACCTAGAAAGGTTAACTCAAGTTCTTATATGATTAACAAATGTTTTTATAAAAGAACTTATATTTTGTAATAAAATGCAGTGTTTCACAACATGACACCTTGTTTTATAAAAATCATAAATTGAACTAATTAAAATATTTTAAAATAAATCAAAGGGTTTCTAAACTTAATAAATGAAGAATTAGTAAAAGTTGTATCTTTATTTACATTAACCTTATGTGAATAAAGTTTATTAGATAATTATCACCTAAGGGTGAGGGTACAATAACTTAGAGAAATTATAGCAACACATTAGTTAAATCGTAGGACACTTAGTTGCACACCGAGACCAAAACCCTATATACATCAACTATAAATACTTATAGAATTAGCTGTCAAAGTTTTCTTTGTGGTCAAAACCGGATTTTTTTTGCACTTCATCGAGATTAAAGCAATTAACTCCAACGTAATTCTAAAATATTGTAAGCATATAAACGTATATTTTCACAAGAGAATGGGAATAGTAAACATGGATTTATTTAATCATAAACTAAGGGAATAGGATCGGTTAAGTTCAAGAGTGGTTATTTAGGCGCTAGTAAAGAAACCTTAATGTCACCCATAATTAACACAAGATAACACAAGATTTTCTAAACTAATAAACTAAGTCATTCGGTTATTTTAACCTAATGACATGATAAGATGCTAGGGTTTACAAGGAAACTAAAGCACAAGGGGAAGCTATGAGACTTCAAGAAAAACATTAAGTATGGGATTATGTTAATCTTGTATGATTAACACCCAACTTCTAGTTATAACACACAATTGATAACACACTTAGATTATTCGAATAGAATGATCTTAGTTAATTATCAACTCAAGAATAAACAAGATCAACGAGGTAACGAGAAACTCACAAGGGACTTTGAGATTAACCTAGAAAGGTTAACTCAAGTTCTTATATGATTAACAAATGTTTTTATAAAAGAACTTATATTTTGTAATAAAATGCAGTGTTTCACAACATGACACCTTTGTTTCTTAAAAATCATCGTAATTGAACTAATTAAAATATTTTAAAATAAATCAAAGGGTTTTCTAAATTTAATAAATGAAGAATTACTAAAAGTTGTATCTTTATTTTCATTAACCTTATGTGAATAAAGTTTATTAGATAATTATCACCTAAGGGTGAGGGTACAATAACTTAGAATAACATAGAGAAATTATAGAAACACATTAGTTAAATCGTAGGACACTTAGTTGCACACCGAGACCAAAACCCTATATACATCAACTATAAATACTTATAGAATTAGTTGTCAAAGTTTTCTTTGTGGTCAAAACCGGATTTTTTTTGCACTTCATCGAGATTAAAGCAATTAACTCCAACGTAATTCTAAAATATTGTAAGCATATAAACGTATATTTTCACTAGAGAATGGGAATAGTAAACATGGATTTATTTAATCATAAACTAAGGGAATAGGATCGGTTAAGGTTCAAGAGTGGTTATTTAGGCGCTAGTCAAGAAACCTTAATGTCACCCATAATTAACACAAGATTTTCTAAACTAATAAACTAAGTCATTCGGTTATTTTAACCTAATGACATGATAAGATGCTAGGGTTTACAAGGAAACTAAAGCACAAGGGGAAGCTATGAGACTTCAAGAAAACATTAAGTATGGGATTATGTTAATCTTATATGATTAACACCCAACTTCTAGTTATTACACACAATTGATAACACACTTAGATTATTCGAATAGAATGATCTTAGTTAATTATCAACTCAAGAATAAACAAGATCAACGAGGTAACGAGAAACTCACAAGGGACTTTGAGATTAACCTAGAAAGGTTAACTCAAGTTCTTATATGATTAACAAATGTTTTTATAAAAGAACTTATATTTTGTAATAAAATGCAGTGTTTCACAACATGACACTTTGTTTCTTAAAAATCATCGTAATTGAACTAATTAAAATATTTTAAAATAAATCAAAGGGTTTTCTAAATTTAATAAATGAAGAATTACTAAAAGTTGTATCTTTATTTTCATTAACCTTATGTGAATAAAGTTTATTAGATAATTATCACCTAAGGGTGAGGGTACAATAACTTAGAATACATAGAGAAATTATAGAAACACATTAGTTAAATCGTAGGACACTTAGTTGCACACCGAGACCAAAACCCTATATACATCAACTATAAATACTTATAGAATTAGTTGTCAAAGTTTTCTTTGTGGTCAAAACCGGATTTTTTTTGCACTTCATCGAGATTAAAGCAATTAACTCCAACGTAATTCTAAATATTGTAAGCATATAAACGTATATTTTCACTAGAGAATGGGAATAGTAAACATGGATTTATTTAATCATAAACTAAGGGAATAGGATCGGTTAAGGTTCAAGAGTGGTTATTTAGGCGCTAGTCAAGAAACCTTAATGTCACCCATAATTAACACAAGATTTTCTAAACTAATAAACTAAGTCATTCGGTTATTTTAACCTAATGACATGATAAGATGCTAGGGTTTACAAGGAAACTAAAGCACAAGGGGAAGCTATGAGACTTCAAGAAAAACATTAAGTATGGGATTATGTTAATCTTATATGATTAACACCCAACTTCTAGTTATTACACACATTGATAACACACTTAGATTATTCGAATAGAATGATCTTAGTTAATTATCAACTCAAGAGTAAACAAGATCAACGAGGTAACGAGAAACTCACAAGGGACTTTGAGATTAACCTAGAAAGGTTAACTCAAGTTCTTATATGATTAACAAATGTTTTTATAAAAGAACTTATATTTTGTAATAAAATGCAGTGTTTCACAACATGACACCTTTGTTTTATAAAAATCATCATAATTGAACTAATTAAAATATTTTAAAATAAATCAAAGGGTTTTCTAAACTTAATAATGAAGAATTAGTAAAAGTTGTATCTTTATTTACATTAACCTTATGTGAATAAAGTTTATTAGATAATTATCACCTAAGGGTGAGGGTACAATAACTTAGAGAAATTATAGCAACACATTAGTTAAATCGTAGGACACTTAGTTGCACACCGAGACCAAAACCCTATATACATCAACTATAAATACTTATAGAATTAGCTGTCAAAGTTTTCTTTGTGGTCAAAACCGGATTTTTTTTGCACTTCATCGAGATTAAAGCAATTAACTCCAACGTAATTCTAAAATATTGTAAGCATATAAACGTATATTTTCACAAGAGAATGGGAATAGTAAACATGGATTTATTTAATCATAAACTAAGGGAATAGGATCGGTTAAGGTTCAAGAGTGGTTATTTAGGCGCTAGTCAAGAAACCTTAATGTCACCCATAATTAACACAAGATTTTCTAAACTAATAAACTAAGTCATTCGGTTATTTTAACCTAATGACATGATAAGATGCTAGGGTTTACAAGGAAACTAAAGCACAAGGGGAAGCTATGAGACTTCAAGAAAAACATTAAGTATGGGATTATGTTAATCTTGTATGATTAACACCCAACTTCTAGTTATTATACAACTTCACTTAGATTAGATTCGAATAGAATGATCTTAGTTAATTATCAACTCAAGAATAAACAAGATCAACGAGGTAACGAGAAACTCACAAGGGACTTTGAGATTAACCTAGAAAGGTTAACTCAAGTTCTTATATGATTAACAAATGTTTTTATAAAAGAACTTATATTTTGTAATAAAATGCAGTGTTTCACAACATGACACCTTTGTTTCTTAAAAATCATCGTAATTGAACTAATTAAAATATTTTAAAATAAATCAAAGGGTTTTCTAAATTTAATAAATGAAGAATTACTAAAAGTTGTATCTTTATTTTCATTAACCTTGTGAATAAAGTTTATTAGATAATTATCACCTAAGGGTGAGGGTACAATAACTTAGAATAACATAGAGAAATTATAGAAACACATTAGTTAAATCGTAGGACACTTAGTTGCACACCGAGACCAAAACCCTATATACATCAACTATAAATACTTATAGAATTAGCTGTCAAAGTTTCTTTGTGGTCAAAACCGGATTTTTTTTGCACTTCATCGAGATTAAAGCAATTAACTCCAACGTAATTCTAAAATATTGTAAGCATATAAACGTATATTTTCACTAGAGAATGGGAATAGTAAACATGGATTTATTTAATCATAAACTAAGGGAATAGGATCGGTTAAGGTTCAAGAGTGGTTATTTAGGCGCTAGTCAAGAAACCTTAATGTCACCCATAATTAACACAAGATTTTCTAAACTAATAAACTAAGTCATTCGGTTATTTTAACCTAATGACATGATAAGATGCTAGGGTTTACAAGGAACTAAAGCACAAGGGGAAGCTATGAGACTTCAAGAAAAACATTAAGTATGGGATTATGTTAATCTTATATGATTAACACCCAACTTCTAGTTATTACACACAATTGATAACACACTTAGATTATTCGAATAGAATGATCTTAGTTAATTATCAACTCAAGAGTAAACAAGATCAACGAGGTAACGAGAAACTCACAAGGGACTTTGAGATTAACCTAGAAAGGTTAACTCAAGTTCTTATATGATTAACAAATGTTTTTATAAAAGAACTTATATTTTGTAATAAAATGCAGTGTTTCACAACATGACACCTTTGTTTCTTAAAAATCATCGTAATTGAACTAATTAAAATATTTTAAAATAAATCAAAGGGTTTTCTAAACTTAATAAATGAAGAATTACTAAAAGTTGTATCTTTATTTTCATTAACCTTATGTGAATAAAGTTTATTAGATAATTATCACCTAAGGGTGAGGGTACAATAACTTAGAATAACTTAGAGAAATTTTAGAAACACATTAGTCAAAATCGTAGGACACTTAGTTGCACACCGAGACCAAAACCCTATATACATCAACTATAAATACTTATAGAATTAGCTGTCAAAGTTTTCTTGTGTGTCAAAACCGGATTTTTTTTTGCACTTCATCGAGATTAAAGCAATTAACTCCAACGTAATTCTAAAATATTGTAAGCATATAAACGTATATTTTCACAAGAGAATGGGAATAGTAAACATGGATTTATTTAATCATAAACTAAGGGAATAGGATCGGTTAAGGTTCAAGAGTGGTTATTTAGGCGCTAGTCAAGAAACCTTAATGTCATCCATAATTAACACAAGATTTTCTAAACTAATAAACTAAGTCATTTGGTTATTTTAACCTAATGACATGATAAGATGCTAGGGTTTACAAGGAAACTAAAGCACAAGGGGAAGCTATGAGACTTCAAGAAAAACATTAAGTATGGGATTATGTTAATCTTGTATGATTAACACCCAACTTCTAGTTATTACACACAATTGATAACACACTTAGATTATTCGAATAGATTGATCTTAGTTAATTATCAACTCAAGAGTAAACAAGATCAACGAGGTAACGAGAAACTCACAAGGGACTTTGAGATTAACCTAGAAAGGTTAACTCAAGTTCTTATATGATTAACAAATGTTTTTAAAAAAGAACTTATATTTTGTAATAAAATGCAGTGTTTCACAACATGACACCTTTGTTTCTTAAAAAATCATCATAATTGAACTAATTAAAATTTTAAAATAAATCAAAGGGTTTTCTAAACTTAATAAATGAAGAATTACTAAAAGTTGTATCTTTATTTTCATTAACCTTATGTGAATAAAGTTTATTAGATAATTATCACCTAAGGGTGAGGGTACAATAACTTAGAATAACTTAGAGAAATTATAGAAACACATTAGTTAAATCGTAGGACACTTAGTTGCACACCGAGACCAAAACCCTATATACATCAACTATAAATACTTATAGAATTAGCTGTCAAAGTTTTCTTTGTGGTCAAAACCGGATTTTTATTGCACTTCATCGAGATTAAAGCAATTAACTCCAACGTAATTCTAAAATATTGTAAGCATATAAACGTATATTTTCACAAGAGAATGGGAATAGTAAACATGGATTTATTTAATCATAAACTAAGGGAATAGGATCGGTTAAGGTTCAAGAGTGGTTATTTAGGCGCTAGTCAAGAAACCTTAATGTCACCCATAATTAACACAAGATTTTCTAAACTAATAAACTAAGTCATTCGTTATTTTAACCTAATGACATGATAAGATGCTAGGGTTTACAAGGAAACTAAAGCACAAGGGGAAGCTATGAGACTTCAAGAAAAACATTAAGTATGGGATTATGTTAATCTTGTATGATTAACACCCAACTTCTAGTTATTACACACAATTGATAACACACTTAGATTATTCGAATAGATTGATCTTAGTTAATTATCAACTCAAGAGTAAACAAGATCAACGAGGTAACGAGAAACTCACAAGGGACTTTGAGATTAACCTAGAAAGGTTAACTCAAGTTCTTATATGATTAACAAATGTTTTTAAAAAAGAACTTATATTTTGTAATAAAATGCAGTGTTTCACAACAGACACCTTTGTTTCTTAAAAATCATCATAATTGAACTAATTAAAATATTTTAAAATAATCAAAGGGTTTTCTAAACTTAATAAATGAAGAATTTCTAAAAGTTGTATCTTTATTTTCATTAACCTTATGTGAATAAAGTTTATTAGATAATTATCACCTAAGGGTGAGGGTACAATAACTTAGAATAACTTAGAGAAATTTAGAAACACATTAGTTAAATCGTAGGACACTTAGTTGCACACCGAGACCAAAACCCTATATACATCAACTATAAATACTTATAGAATTAGCTGTCAAAGTTTTCTTTGTGGTCAAAACCGGATTTTTTTTGCACTTCATCGAGATTAAAGCAATTAACTCCAACGTAATTCTAAAATATTGTAAGCATATAAACGTATATTTTCACAAGAGAATGGGAATAGTAAACATGGATTTATTTAATCATAAACTAAGGGAATAGGATCGGTTAAGGTTCAAGAGTGGTTATTTAGGCGCTAGTCAAGAAACCTTAATGTCATCCATAATTAACACAAGATTTTCTAAACTAATAAACTAAGTCATTTGGTTATTTTAACCTAATGACATGATAAGATGCTAGGGTTTACAAGGAAACTAAAGCACAAGGGGAAGCTATGAGACTTCAAGAAAAATTAAGTATGGGATTATGTTAATCTTGTATGATTAACACCCAACTTCTAGTTATTACACACAATTGATAACACACTTAGATTATTCGAATAGAATGACTTAGTTAATTATCAACTCAAGAGTAAACAAGATCAACGAGGTAACGAAAACTCACAAGGGACTTTGAGATTAACCTAGAAAGGTTAACTCAAGTTCTTATATGATTAACAAATGTTTTTAAAAAAGAACTTATATTTTGTAATAAAATGCAGTGTTTCACAACATGACACCTTTGTTTTATAGAAATCATCATAATTGAACTAATTAAAATATTTTAAAATAAATCAAAGGGTTTTCTAAACTTAATAAATGAAGAATTACTAAAAGTTGTATCTTTATTTTCATTAACCTATGTGAATAAAGTTTATTAGATAATTATCACCTAAGGGTGAGGGTACAATAACTTAGAATAACTTAGAGAAATTATAGAAACACATTAGTTAAATCGTAGGACACTTAGTTGCACACCGAGACCAAAACCCTATATGCATCAACTATAAATACTTATAGAATTAGCTGTCAAAGTTTTCTTTGTGGTCAAAACCGGATTTTTTGCACTTCATCGAGATTAAAGCAATTAACTCCAACGTAATTCTAAAATATTGTAAGCATATAAACGTATATTTTCACAAGAGAATGGGAATAGTAAACATGGATTTATTTAATCATAAACTAAGGGAATAGGATCGGTTAAGGTTCAAGAGTGGTTATTTAGGCGCTAGTCAAGAAACCTTAATGTCACCCATAATTAACACAAGATTTTCTAAACTAATAAACTAAGTCATTCGGTTTTTTAACCTAATGACATGATAAGATGCTAGGGTTTACAAGGAAACTAAAGCACAAGGGGAAGCTATGAGACTTCAAGAAAAACATTAAGTATGGGATTATGTTAATCTTGTATGATTAACACCCAACTTCTAGTTATTACACACAATTGATAACACACTTAGATTATTCGAATAGATTGATCTTAGTTAATTATCAACTCAAGAGTAAACAAGATCAACGAGGTAACGAGAAACTCACAAGGGACTTTGAGATTAACCTAGAAAGGTTAACTCAAGTTCTTATATGATTAACAAATGTTTTTAAAAAAACTTATATTTTGTAATAAAATGCAGTGTTTCACAACATGACACCTTTGTTTTATTAAATCATCATAATTGAACTAATTAAAATATTTTAAAATAAATCAAAGGGTTTTCTAAACTTAATAAATGAAGAATTACTAAAAGTTGTATCTTTATTTTCATTAACCTTATGTGAATAAAGTTTATTAGATAATTATCACCTAAGGGTGAGGGTACAATAACTTAGAATAACTTAGAAAATTATAGAAACACATTAGTTAAATCGTAGGACACTTAGTTGCACACCGAGACCAAAACCCTATATACATCAACTATAAATACTTATAGAATTAGCTGTCAAAGTTTTCTTTGTGGTCAAAACCGGATTTTTTTTGCACTTCATCGAGATTAAAGCAATTAACTCCAACGTAATTCTAAAATATTGTAAGCATATAAACGTATATTTTCACAAGAGAATGGGAATAGTAAACATGGATTTATTTAATCATAAACTAAGGGAATAGGATCGGTTAAGGTTCAAGAGTGGTTATTTAGGCGCTAGTCAAGAAACCTTAATGTCACCCATAATTAACACAAGATTTTCTAAACTAATAAACTAAGTCATTTAGTTATTTTAACCTAATGACATGATAAGATGCTAGGGTTTACAAGGAAACTAAAGCACAAGGGGAAGCTATGAGACTTCAAGAAAAATTAAGTATGGGATTATGTTAATCTTGTATGATTAACACCCAACTTCTAGTTATTACACACAATTGATAACACACTTAGATTATTCGAATAGATTGATCTTAGTTAATTATCAACTCAAGAGTAAACAAGATCAACGAGTAACGAGAAACTCACAAGGGACTTTGAGATTAACCTAGAAAGGTTAACTCAAGTTCTTATATGAAACAAATGTTTTTAAAAAGAACTTATATTTTGTAATAAAATGCAGTGTTTCACAACATGACACCTTTGTTTCTTAAAAATCATCATAATTGAACTAATTAAAATATTTTAAAATAAATCAAAGGGTTTTCTAAACTTAATAAATGAAGAATTACTAAAAGTTGTATCTTTATTTTCATTAACCTTATGTGAATAAAGTTTATTAGATAATTATCACCTAAGGGTGAGGGTACAATAACTTAGAATAACTTAGAGAAATTATAGAAACACATTAGTTAAATCGTAGGACACTTAGTTGCACACCGAGACCAAAACCCTATATACATCAACTATAAATACTTATAGAATTAGCTGTCAAAGTTTTCTTGTGGTCAAAACCGGATTTTTTTGCACTTCATCGAGATTAAAGCAATAACTCCAACGTAATTCTAAAATATTGTAAGCATATAAACGTATATTTTCACAAGAGAATGGGAATAGTAAACATGGATTTATTTAATCATAAACTAAGGGAATAGGATCGGTTAAGGTTCAAGAGTGGTTATTTAGGCGCTAGTCAAGAAACCTTAATGTCACCCATAATTAACACAAGATTTTCTAAACTAATAAACTAAGTCATTTAGTTATTTTACCTAATGACATGATAAGATGCTAGGGTTTACAAGGAAACTAAAGCACAAGGGGAAGCTATGAGACTTCAAGAAAAACATTAAGTATGGGATTATGTTAATCTTGTATGATTAACACCCAACTTCTAGTTATTACACACAATTGATAACACACTTAGATTATTCGAATAGATTGATCTTAGTTAATTATCAACTCAAGAGTAAACAAGATCAACGAGGTAACGAGAAACTCACAAGGGACTTTGAGATTAACCTAGAAAGGTTAACTCAAGTTCTTATATGATTAACAAATGTTTTTATAAAAGAACTTATATTTTGTAATAAAATGCAGTGTTTCACAACATGACACCTTTGTTTTATAAAATCATCATAATTGAACTAATTAAAATATTTTAAAATAAATCAAAGGGTTTTCTAAACTTAATAAATGAAGAATTACTAAAAGTTGTATCTTTATTTACATTAACCTTATGCGAATAAAGTTTATTAGATAATTATCACCTAAGGGTGAGGGTACAATAACTTAGAATAACTTAGAGAAATTATAGCAACACATTAGTTAAATCGTAGGACACTTAGTTGCACACCGAGACCAAAACCCTATATACATCACTATAAATACTTATAGAATTAGCTGTCAAAGTTTTCTTTGTGGTCAAAACCGGATTTTTTTTGCACTTCATCGAGATTAAAGCAATTAACTCCAACGTAATTCTAAAATATTGTAAGCATATAAACGTATATTTTCACAAGAGAATGGGAATAGTAAACATGGATTTATTTAATCATAAACTAAGGGAATAGGATCGGTTAAGGTTCAAGAGTGGTTATTTAGGCGCTAGTCAAGAAACCTTAATGTCACCCATAATTAACACAAGATTTTCTAAACTAATAAACTAAGTCATTTGGTTTTTTAACCTAATGACATGATAAGATGCTAGGGTTTACAAGGAAACTAAAGCACAAGGGGAAGCTATGAGACTTCAAGAAAAACATTAAGTATGGGATTATGTTAATCTTGTATGATTAACACCCAACTTCTAGTTATTACACACAATTGATAACACACTTAGATTATTCGAATAGATTGATCTTAGTTAATTATCAACTCAAGAGTAAACAAGATCAACGAGGTAACGAGAAACACAAGGGACTTTGAGATTAACCTAGAAAGGTTAACTCAAGTTCTTATATGATTAACAAATGTTTTTAAAAAAGAACTTATATTTTGTAATAAAATGCATGTTTCACAACATGACACCTTTGTTTTTAAAAATCATCATAATTGAACTAATTAAAATATTTTAAAATAAATCAAAGGGTTTTCTAAACTTAATAAATGAAGAATTACTAAAAGTTGTATCTTTATTTCATTAACCTTATGTGAATAAAGTTTATTAGATAATTATCACACCTAAGGGTGAGGGTACAATAACTTAGTGAAATTATAGCAACACATTAGTTAAATCGTAGGACACTTAGTTGCACACCGAGACCAAAACCCTATATACATCAACTATAAATACTTATAGAATTAGCTGTCAAAGTTTTCTTTGTGGTCAAAACCGGATTTTTTTTGCACTTCATCGAGATTAAAGCAATAACTCCAACGTAATTCTAAAATATTGTAAGCATATAAACGTATATTTTCACAAGAGAATGGGAATAGTAAACATGGATTTATTTAATCATAAACTAAGGGAATAGGATCGGTTAAGGTTCAAGAGTGGTTATTTAGGCGCTAGTCAAGAAACCTTAATGTCACCCATAATTAACACAAGATTTTCTAAACTAATAAACTAAGTCATTTAGTTTTTAACCTAATGACATGATAAGATGCTAGGGTTTACAAGGAAACTAAAGCACAAGGGGAAGCTATGAGACTTCAAGAAAAACATTAAGTATGGGATTATGTTAATCTTGTATGATTAACACCCAACTTCTAGTTATTACACACAATTGATAACACACTTAGATTATTCGAATAGATTGATCTTAGTTAATTATCAACTCAAGAGTAAACAAGATCAACGAGTTAACGAGAAACTCACAAGGGACTTTGAGATTAACCTAGAAAGGTTAACTCAAGTTCTTATATGATTAACAAATGTTTTTATAAAAGAACTTATATTTTGTAATAAAATGCAGTGTTTCACAACATGACACCTTTGTTTTATAAAAATCATCATAATTGAACTAATTAAAATATTTTAAAATAAATCAAAGGGTTTTCTAAACTTAATAAATGAAGATTTAAAAGTTGTATCTTTATTTACATTAACCTTATGCGAATAAAGTTTATTAGATAATTATCACCTAAGGGTGAGGGTACAATAACTTAGAATAACTTAGAGAAATTATAGCAACACATTAGTTAAATCGTAGGACACTTAGTTGCACACCGAGACCAAAACCCTATATACATAAACTATAAATACTTATAGAATTAGCTGTCAAAGTTTTCTTTGTGGTCAAAACCGGATTTTTTTTGCACTTCATCGAGATTAAAGCAATTAACTCCAACGTAATTCTAAAATATTGTAAGCATATAAACGTATATTTTCACAAGAGAATGGGAATAGTAAACATGGATTTATTTAATCATAAACTAAGGGAATAGGATCGGTTAAGGTTCAAGAGTGGTTATTTAGGCGCTAGTCAAGAAACCTTAATGTCACCCATAATTAACACAAGATTTTCTAAACTAATAAACTAAGTCATTTAGTTATTTTAACCTAATGACATGATAAGATGCTAGGGTTTACAAGGAAACTAAAGCACAAGGGGAAGCTATGAGACTTCAAGAAAAACATTAAGTATGGGATTATGTTAATCTTGTATGATTAACACCCAACTTCTAGTTATTACACACAATTGATAACACACTTAGATTATTCGAATAGATTGATCTTAGTTAATTATCAACTCAAGAGTAAACAAGATCAACGAGGTAACGAGAAACTCACAAGGGACTTTGAGATTAACCTAGAAAGGTTAACTCAAGTTCTTATATGATTAACAAATGTTTTTATAAAAGAACTTATATTTTGTAATAAAATGCAGTGTTTCACAACATGACACCTTTGTTTTAAAAAATCATCATAATTGAACTAATTAAAATATTTTAAAATAAATCAAAGGGTTTTCTAAACTTAATAAATGAAGAATTAGTAAAAGTTGTATCTTTATTTACATTAACCTTATGCGAATAAAGTTTATTAGATAATTATCACCTAAGGGTGAGGGTACAATAACTTAGAATAACTTAGAGAAATTATAGCAACACATTAGTTAAATCGTAGGACACTTAGTTGCACACCGAGACCAAAACCCTATATACATCAACTATAAATACTTATAGAATTAGCTGTCAAAGTTTTCTTTGTGGTCAAAACCGGATTTTTTTTGCACTTCATCGAGATTAAAGCAATTAACTCCAACGTAATTCTAAAATATTGTAAGCATATAAACGTATATTTTCACAAGAGAATGGGAATAGTAAACATGGATTTATTTATCATAAACTAAGGGAATAGGATCGGTTAAGGTTCAAGAGTGGTTATTTAGGCGCTAGTCAAGAAACCTTAATGTCACCCATAATTAACACAAGATTTTCTAAACTAATAAACTAAGTCATTCGTTATTTTAACCTAATGACATGATAAGATGCTAGGGTTTACAAGGAAACTAAAGCACAAGGGGAAGCTATGAGACTTCAAGAAAAACATTAAGTATGGGATTATGTTAATCTTGTATGATTAACACCCAACTTCTAGTTATTACACACAATTGATAACACACTTAGATTATTCGAATAGATTGATCTTAGTTAATTATCAACTCAAGAGTAAACAAGATCAACGAGGTAACGAGAAACTCACAAGGGACTTTGAGATTAACCTAGAAAGGTTAACTCAAGTTCTTATATGATTAACAAATGTTTTTAAAAAAGAACTTATATTTTGTAATAAAATGCAGTGTTTCACAACATGACACCTTTGTTTCTTAAAATCATCATAATTGAACTAATTAAAATATTTTAAAATAAATCAAAGGGTTTTCTAAACTTAATAAATGAAGAATTACTAAAAGTTGTATCTTTATTTCATTAACCTTATGTGAATAAAGTTTATTAGATAATTATCACCTAAGGGTGAGGGTACAATAACTTAGAATAACTTAGAGAAATTATAGAAACACATTAGTTAAATCGTAGGACACTTAGTTGCACACCGAGACCAAAACCCTATATACATCAACTATAAATACTTATAGAATTAGCTGTCAAAGTTTTCTTTGTGGTCAAAACCGGATTTTTTTTGCACTTCATCGAGATTAAAGCAATTAACTCCAACGTAATTCTAAAATATTGTAAGCATATAAATATATTTTCACAAGAGAATGGGAATAGTAAACATGGATTTATTTAATCATAAACTAAGGGAATAGGATCGGTTAAGGTTCAAGAGTGGTTATTTAGGCGCTAGTCAAGAACCTTAATGTCACCCATAATTAACACAAGATTTTCTAAACTAATAAACTAAGTCATTTAGTTATTTTAACCTAATGACATGATAAGATGCTAGGGTTTACAAGGAAACTAAAGCACAAGGGGAAGCTATGAGACTTCAAGAAAAACATTAAGTATGGGATTATGTTAATCTTGTATGATTAACACCCAACTTCTAGTTATTACACACATTGATAACACACTTAGATTATTCGAATAGATTGATCTTAGTTAATTATCAACTCAAGAGTAAACAAGATCAACGAGGTAACGAGAAACTCACAAGGGACTTTGAGATTAACCTAGAAAGGTTAACTCAAGTTCTTATATGATTAACAAATGTTTTTATAAAAGAACTTATATTTTGTAATAAATGCAGTGTTTCACAACATGACACCTTTGTTTTATAAAAATCATCATAATTGAACTAATTAAAATATTTAAAATAAATCAAAGGGTTTTCTAAACTTAATAAATGAAGAATTACTAAAAGTTGTATCTTTATTTACATTAACCTTATGCGAATAAAGTTTATTAGATAATTATCACCTAAGGGTGAGGGTACAATAACTTAGAATAACTTAGAGAAATTATAGCAACACATTAGTTAAATCGTAGGACACTTAGTTGCACACCGAGACCAAAACCCTATATACATAAACTATAAATACTTATAGAATTAGCTGTCAAAGTTTTCTTTGTGGTCAAAACCGGATTTTTTTGCACTTTCATCGAGATTAAAGCAATTAACTCCAACGTAATTCTAAAATATTGTAAGCATATAAACGTATATTTTCACAAGAGAATGGGAATAGTAAACATGGATTTATTTAATCATAAACTAAGGGAATAGGATCGGTTAAGGTTCAAGAGTGGTTATTTAGGCGCTAGTCAAGAAACCTTAATGTCACCCATAATTAACACAAGATTTTCTAAACTAATAAACTAAGTCATTTAGTTATTTTAACCTAATGACATGATAAGATGCTAGGGTTTACAAGGAAACTAAAGCACAAGGGGAAGCTATGAGACTTCAAGAAAAACATTAAGTATGGGATTATGTTAATCTTGTATGATTAACACCCAACTTCTAGTTATTACACACAATTGATAACACACTTAGATTATTCGAATAGATTGATCTTAGTTAATTATCAACTCAAGAGTAAACAAGATCAACGAGGTAACGAGAAACTCACAAGGGACTTTGAGATTAACCTAGAAAGGTTAACTCAAGTTCTTATATGATTAACAAATGTTTTTATAAAAAGAACTTATATTTTGTAATAAAATGCAGTGTTTCACAACATGACACCTTTGTTTCTTAAAATCATCATAATTGAACTAATTAAAATATTTAAAATAAATCAAAGGGTTTTCTAAACTTAATAAATGAAGAATTACTAAAAGTTGTATCTTTATTTTCATTAACCTTATGCGAATAAAGTTTATTAGATAATTATCACCTAAGGGTGAGGGTACAATAACTTAGAATAACTTAGAGAAATTATAGAAACACATTAGTTAAATCGTAGGACACTTAGTTGCACACCGAGACCAAAACCCTATATACATAAACTATAAATACTTATAGAATTAGCTGTCAAAGTTTTCTTTGTGGTCAAAACCGGATTTTTTTTGCACTTCATCGAGATTAAAGCAATTAACTCCAACGTAATTCTAAAATATTGTAAGCATATAAACGTATATTTTCACAAGAGAATGGGAATAGTAAACATGGATTTATTTAATCATAAACTAAGGGAATAGGATCGGTTAAGGTTCAAGAGTGGTTATTTAGGCGCTAGTCAAGAAACCTTAATGTCACCCATAATTAACACAAGATTTTCTAAACTAATAAACTAAGTCATTTAGTTATTTTAACCTAATGACATGATAAGATGCTAGGGTTTACAAGGAAACTAAAGCACAAGGGAAGCTATGAGACTTCAAGAAAACATTAAGTATGGGATTATGTTAATCTTGTATGATTAACACCCAACTTCTAGTTATTACACACAATTGATAACACACTTAGATTATTCGAATAGATGATCTTAGTTAATTATCAACTCAAGAGTAAACAAGATCAACGAGGTAACGAGAAACTCACAAGGGACTTTGAGATTAACCTAGAAAGGTTAACTCAAGTTCTTATATGATTAACAAATGTTTTTAAAAAAGAACTTATATTTTGTAATAAAATGCAGTGTTTCACAACATGACACCTTTGTTTTATAAAAATCATCATAATTGAACTAATTAAAATATTTTAAAATAAATCAAAGGGTTTTCTAAACTTAATAAATGAAGAATTACTAAAAGTTGTATCTTTATTTACATTAACCTTATGCGAATAAAGTTTATTAGATAATTATCACCTAAGGGTGAGGGTACAATAACTTAGAATAACTTAGAGAAATTATAGCAACACATTAGTTAAATCGTAGGACACTTAGTTGCACACCGAGACCAAAACCCTATATACATCAACTATAAATACTTATAGAATTAGCTGTCAAAGTTTTCTTTGTGGTCAAAACCGGATTTTTTTTGCACTTCATCATCGAGATTAAAGCAATTAACTCCAACGTAATTCTAAAATATTGTAAGCATATAAACGTATATTTTCACAAGAGAATGGGAATAGTAAACATGGATTTATTTAATCATAAACTAAGGAATAGGATCGGTTAAGGTTCAAGAGTGGTTATTTAGGCGCTAGTCAAGAAACCTTAATGTCACCCATAATTAACACAAGATTTTCTAAACTAATAAACTAAGTCATTTAGTTATTTTAACCTAATGACATGATAAGATGCTAGGGTTTACAAGGAAACTAAAGCACAAGGGGAAGCTATGAGACTTCAAGAAAAACATTAAGTATGGGATTATGTTAATCTTGTATGATTAACACCCAACTTCTAGTTATTACACACATTGATAACACACTTAGATTATTCGAATAGATTGATCTTAGTTAATTATCAACTCAAGAGTAAACAAGATCAACGAGGTAACGAGAAACTCACAAGGGACTTTGAGATTAACCTAGAAAGGTTAACTCAAGTTCTTATATGATTAACAAATGTTTTTATAAAAGAACTTATATTTTGTAATAAAATGCAGTGTTTCACAACATGACACCTTTGTTTTATAAAAATCATCATAATTGAACTAATTAAAATATTTTAAAATAAATCAAAGGGTTTTCTAAACTTAATAAATGAAGAATTACAAAAAGTTGTATCTTTATTTTCATTAACCTTATGTGAATAAAGTTTATTAGATAATTATCACCTAAGGGTGAGGGTACAATAACTTAGAATAACTTAGAGAAATTATAGCAACACATTAGTTAAATCGTAGGACACTTAGTTGCACACCGAGACCAAAACCCTATATACATCAACTATAAATACTTATAGAATTAGCTGTCAAAGTTTTCTTTGTGGTCAAAACCGGATTTTTTTTGCACTTCATCGAGATTAAAGCAATTAACTCCAACGTAATTCTAAAATATTGTAAGCATATAAACGTATATTTTCACAAGAGAATGGGAATAGTAAACATGGATTTATTTAATCATAAACTAAGGGAATAGGATCGGTTAAGGTTCAAGAGTGTGTTATTTAGGCGCTAGTCAAGAAACCTTAATGTCACCCATAATTAACACAAGATTTTCTAAACTAATAAACTAAGTCATTTAGTTATTTTAACCTAATGACATGATAAGATGCTAGGGTTTACAAGGAAACTAAAGCACAAGGGGAAGCTATGAGACTTCAAGAAAAACATTAAGTATGGGATTATGTTAATCTTGTATGATTAACACCCAACTTCTAGTTATTACACACATTGATAACACACTTAGATTATTCGAATAGATTGATCTTAGTTAATTATCAACTCAAGAGTAAACAAGATCAACGAGGTAACGAGAAACTCACAAGGGACTTTGAGATTAACCTAGAAAGGTTAACTCAAGTTCTTATATGATTAACAAATGTTTTTATAAAAGAACTTATATTTTGTAATAAAATGCAGTGTTTCACAACATGACACCTTTGTTTTATAAAAATCATCATAATTGAACTAATTAAAATATTTTAAAATAAATCAAAGGGTTTTCTAAACTTAATAAATGAAGAATTACTAAAAGTTGTATCTTTATTTTCATTAACCTTATGTGAATAAAGTTTATTAGATAATTATCACCTAAGGGTGAGGGTACAATAACTTAGAATAACTTAGAGAAATTATAGCAACACATTAGTTAAATCGTAGGACACTTAGTTGCACACCGAGACCAAAACCCTATATACATCAACTATAAATACTTATAGAATTAGCTGTCAAAGTTTTCTTTGTGGTCAAACCGGATTTTTTTTGCACTTCATCGAGATTAAAGCAATTAACTCCAACGTAATTCTAAAATATTGTAAGCATATAAACGTATATTTTCACAAGAGAATGGGAATAGTAAACATGGATTTATTTAATCATAAACTAAGGGAATAGGATCGGTTAAGGTTCAAGAGTGGTTATTTAGGCGCTAGTCAAGAAACCTTAATGTCACCCATAATTAACACAAGATTTTCTAAACTAATAAACTAAGTCATTTAGTTATTTTAACCTAATGACATGATAAGATGCTAGGGTTTACAAGGAAACTAAAGCACAAGGGGAAGCTATGAGACTTCAAGAAAAACATTAAGTATGGGATTATGTTAATCTTGTATGATTAACACCCAACTTCTAGTTATTACACACAATTGATAACACACTTAGATTATTCGAATAGATTGATCTTAGTTAATTATCAACTCAAGAGTAAACAAGATCAACGAGGTAACGAGAAACTCACAAGGGACTTTGAGATTAACCTAGAAAGGTTAACTCAAGTTCTTATATGATTAACAAATGTTTTTATAAAAGAACTTATATTTTGTAATAAAATGCAGTGTTTCACAACATGACACCTTTGTTTTTAAAAATCATCATAATTGAACTAATTAAAATATTTTAAAATAAATCAAAGGGTTTTCTAAACTTAATAAATGAAGAATTACTAAAAGTTGTATCTTTATTTTCATTAACCTTATGTGAATAAAGTTTATTAGATAATTATCACCTAAGGGTGAGGGTACAATAACTTAGAATAACTTAGAGAAATTATAGCAACACATTAGTTAAATCGTAGGACACTTAGTTGCACACCGAGACCAAAACCCTATATACATCAACTATAAATACTTATAGAATTAGCTGTCAAAGTTTTCTTTGTGGTCAAAACCGGATTTTTTTTGCACTTCATCGAGATTAAAGCAATTAACTCCAACGTAATTCTAAAATATTGTAAGCATATAAACGTATATTTTCACAAGAGAATGGGAATAGTAAACATGGATTTATTTAATCATAAACTAAGGGAATAGGATCGGTTAAGGTTCAAGAGTGGTTATTTAGGCGCTAGTCAAGAAACCTTAATGTCACCCATAATTAACACAAGATTTTCTAAACTAATAAACTAAGTCATTTAGTTATTTTAACCTAATGACATGATAAGATGCTAGGGTTTACAAGGAAACTAAAGCAAGGGGAAGCTATGAGACTTCAAGAAAAACATTAAGTATGGGATTATGTTAATCTTGTATGATTAACACCCAACTTCTAGTTATTACACACAATTGATAACACACTTAGATTATTCGAATAGATTGATCTTAGTTAATTATCAACTCAAGAGTAAACAAGATCAACGAGGTAACGAGAAACTCACAAGGGACTTTGAGATTAACCTAGAAAGGTTAACTCAAGTTCTTATATGATTAACAAATGTTTTTATAAAAGAACTTATATTTTGTAATAAAATGCAGTGTTTCACAACATGACACCTTTGTTTTATAAAAATCATCATAATTGAACTAATTAAAATATTTTAAAATAAATCAAAGGGTTTTCTAAACTTAATAAATGAAGAATTACTAAAAGTTGTATCTTTATTTTCATTAACCTTATGTGAATAAAGTTTATTAGATAATTATCACCTAAGGGTGAGGGTACAATAACTTAGAATAACTTAGAGAAATTATAGCAACACATTAGTTAAATCGTAGGACACTTAGTTGCACACCGAGACCAAAACCCTATACATCAACTATAAATACTTATAGAATTAGCTGTCAAAGTTTTCTTTGTGGTCAAAACCGGATTTTTTTTGCACTTCATCGAGATTAAAGCAATTAACTCCAACGTAATTCTAAAATATTGTAAGCATATAAACGTATATTTTCACAAGAGAATGGGAATAGTAAACATGGATTTATTTAATCATAAACTAAGGGAATAGGATCGGTTAAGGTTCAAGAGTGGTTATTTAGGCGCTAGTCAAGAAACCTTAATGTCACCCATAATTAACACAAGATTTTCTAAACTAATAAACTAAGTCATTTAGTTATTTTAACCTAATGACATGATAAGATGCTAGGGTTTACAAGGAAACTAAAGCACAAGGGGAAGCTATGAGACTTCAAGAAAAACATTAAGTATGGGATTATGTTAATCTTGTATGATTAACACCCAACTTCTAGTTATTACACACAATTGATAACACACTTAGATTATTCGAATAGATTGATCTTAGTTAATTATCAACTCAAGAGTAAACAAGATCAACGAGGTAACGAGAAACTAACAAGGGACTTTGAGATTAACCTAGAAAGGTTAACTCAAGTTCTTATATGATTAACAAATGTTTTTAAAAAGAACTTATATTTTGTAATAAAATGCAGTGTTTCACAACATGACACCTTTGTTTTAAAAATCATCATAATTGAACTAATTAAAATATTTAAAATAAATCAAAGGGTTTTCTAAACTTAATAAATGAAGAATTACTAAAAGTTGTATCTTTATTTTCATTAACCTTATGTGAATAAAGTTTATTAGATAATTATCACCTAAGGGTGAGGGTACAATAACTTAGAATAACTTAGAGAAATTATAGCAACACATTAGTTAAATCGTAGGACACTTAGTTGCACACCGAGACCAAACCCTATATACATCAACTATAAATACTTATAGAATTAGCTGTCAAAGTTTTCTTTGTGGTCAAAACCGGATTTTTTTTGCACTTCATCGAGATTAAAGCAATTAACTCCAACGTAATTCTAAATATTGTAAGCATATAAACGTATATTTTCACAAGAGAATGGGAATAGTAAACATGGATTTATTTAATCATAAACTAAGGGAATAGGATCGGTTAAGGTTCAAGAGTGGTTATTTAGGCGCTAGTCAAGAAACCTTAATGTCACCCATAATTAACACAAGATTTTCTAAACTAATAAACTAAGTCATTTAGTTATTTTAACCTAATGACATGATAAGATGCTAGGGTTTACAAGGAAACTAAAGCACAAGGGGAAGCTATGAGACTTCAAGAAAAACATTAAGTATGGGATTATGTTAATCTTGTATGATTAACACCCAACTTCTAGTTATTACACACAATTGATAACACACTTAGATTATTCGAATAGATTGATCTTAGTTAATTATCAACTCAAGAGTAAACAAGATCAACGAGGTAACGAGAAACTCACAAGGGACTTTGAGATTAACCTAGAAAGGTTAACTCAAGTTCTTATATGATTAACAAATGTTTTTATAAAAGAACTTATATTTTGTAATAAAATGCAGTGTTTCACAACATGACACCTTTGTTTTATAAAAATCATCATAATTGAACTAATTAAAATATTTAAAATAAATCAAAGGGTTTTCTAAACTTAATAAATGAAGAATTACTAAAAGTTGTATCTTTATTTTCATTAACCTTATGTGAATAAAGTTTATTAGATAATTATCACCTAAGGGTGAGGGTACAATAACTTAGAATAACTTAGAGAAATTATAGCAACACATTAGTTAAATCGTAGGACACTTAGTTGCACACCGAGACCAAAACCCTATATACATCAACTATAAATACTTATAGAATTAGCTGTCAAAGTTTTCTTTGTGGTCAAAACCGGATTTTTTTTGCACTTCATCGAGATTAAAGCAATTAACTCCAACGTAATTCTAAAATATTGTAAGCATATAAACGTATATTTTCACAAGAGAATGGGAATAGTAAACATGGATTTATTTAATCATAAACTAAGGGAATAGGATCGGTTAAGGTTCAAGAGTGGTTATTTAGGCGCTAGTCAAGAAACCTTAATGTCACCCATAATTAACACAAGATTTTCTAAACTAATAAACTAAGTCATTTAGTTATTTTAACCTAATGACATGATAAGATGCTAGGGTTTACAAGGAAACTAAAGAACAAGGGGAAGCTATGAGAATTCAAGAAAACATTAAGTATGGGATTATGTTAATCTTGTATGATTAACACCCAACTTCTAGTTATTACACACAATTGATAACACACTTAGATTATTCGAATAGATGATCTTAGTTAATTATCAACTCAAGAGTAAACAAGATCAACGAGGTAACGAGAAACTCACAAGGGACTTTGAGATTAACCTAGAAAGGTTAACTCAAGTTCTTATATGATTAACAAATGTTTTTAAAAGAACTTATATTTTGTAATAAAATGCAGTGTTTCACAACATGACACCTTTGTTTTTAAAATCATCATAATTGAACTAATAAAATATTTTAAAATAAATCAAAGGGTTTTCTAAACTTAATAAATGAAGAATTACTAAAAGTTGTATCTTTATTTTCATTAACCTTATGTGAATAAAGTTTATTAGATAATTATCACCTAAGGGTGAGGGTACAATAACTTAGAATAACTTAGAGAAATTATAGCAACACATTAGTTAAATCGTAGGACACTTAGTTGCACACCGAGACCAAACCCTATATACATCAACTATAAATACTTATAGAATTAGCTGTCAAAGTTTTCTTTGTGGTGAAAACCGGATTTTTTTTGCACTTCATCGAGATTAAAGCAATTAACTCCAACGTAATTCTAAAATATTGTAAGCATATAAACGTATATTTTCACAAGAGAATGGGAATAGTAAACATGGATTTATTTAATCATAAACTAAGGGAATAGGATCGGTTAAGGTTCAAGAGTGGTTATTTAGGCGCTAGTCAAGAAACCTTAATGTCACCCATAATTAACACAAGATTTTCTAAACTAATAAACTAAGTCATTTAGTTATTTTAACCTAATGACATGATAAGATGCTAGGGTTTACAAGGAAACTAAAGCACAAGGGGAAGCTATGAGACTTCAAGAAAAACATTAAGTATGGGATTATGTTAATCTTGTATGATTAACACCCAACTTCTAGTTATTACACACTATTGATAACACACTTAGATTATTCGAATAGATTGATCTTAGTTAATTATCAACTCAAGAGTAAACAAGATCAACGAGGTAACGAGAAACTAACAAGGGACTTTGAGATTAACCTAGAAAGGTTAACTCAAGTTCTTATATGATTAACAAATGTTTTTATAAAAGAACTTATATTTTGTAATAAAATGCAGTGTTTCACAACATGACACCTTTGTTTTATAAAAATCATCATAATTGAACTAATTAAAATATTTTAAAATAAATCAAAGGGTTTTCTAAACTTAATAAATGAAGAATTACTAAAAGTTGTATCTTTATTTTCATTAACCTTATGTGAATAAAGTTTATTAGATAATTATCACCTAAGGGTGAGGGTACAATAACTTAGAATAACTTAGAGAAATTATAGCAACACATTAGTTAAATCGTAGGACACTTAGTTGCACACCGAGACCAAAACCCTATATCATAACTATAAATACTTATAGAATTAGCTGTCAAAGTTTTCTTTGTGGTCAAAACCGGATTTTTTTTGCACTTCATCGAGATTAAAGCAATTAACTCCAACGTAATTCTAAAATATTGTAAGCATATAAACGTATATTTTCACAAGAGAATGGGAATAGTAAACATGGATTTATTTAATCATAAACTAAGGGAATAGGATCGGTTAAGGTTCAAGAGTGGTTATTTAGGCGCTAGTCAAGAAACCTTAATGTCACCCATAATTAACACAAGATTTTCTAAACTAATAAACTAAGTCATTTAGCTATTTTAACCTAATGACATGATAAGATGCTAGGGTTTACAAGGAAACTAAAGAACAAGGGGAAGCTATGAGAATTCAAGAAAAACATTAAGTGTGGGATTATGTTAATCTTGGTGATTAACACCCAACTTCTAGTTATTACACACTATTGATAACACACTTAGATTATTCGAATAGAATGATCTTAGTTAATTATCAACTCAAGAGTAAACAAGATCAACGAGGTAACGAGAAACTCACAAGGGACTTTGAGATTAACCTAGAAAGGTTAACTCAAGTTCTTATATGATTAACAAATGTTTTTAAAAAGAACTTATATTTTGTAATAAAATGTAGTGTTTCACAACATGACACCTTTGTTTTATAAAAATCATCATAATTGAACTAATTAAAATATTTTAAAATAAATCAAAGGTTTTTCTAAACTTAGTAAATGAAGAATTACAAAAAGTTGTATCTTTATTTTCATTAACCTTATGTGAATAAAGTTTATTAGATAATTATCACCTAAGGGTGAGGGTACAATAACTTAGAATAACTTAGAGAAATTATAGAAACACATTAGTTAAATCGTAGGACACTTAGTTGCACACCGAGACCAAACCCTATATACATCAACTATAAATACTTATAGAATTAGCTGTCAAAGTTTTCTTTGTGGTGAAAACCGGATTTTTTTTGCACTTCATCGAGATTAAAGCAATTAACTCCAACGTAATTCTAAAATATTGTAAGCATATAAACATGTATTTTGACAAGAGAATGGGAATAGTAAACATGGATTTATTTAATCATAAACTAAGGGAATAGGATCGGTTAAGCTTCAAGAGTGGTTATTTAGGCGCTAGTCAAGAAACCTTAATGTCACCCATAATTAACACAAGATTTTCTAAACTAATAAACTAAGTCATTTAGTTATTTTAACCTAATGACATGATAAGATGCTAGGGTTTACAAGGAAACTAAAGCACAAGGGAAGCTATGAGACTTCAAGAAAAACATTAAGTATGGGATTATGTTAATCTTGTATGATTAACACCCAACTTCTAGTTATTACACACTATTGATAACACACTTAGATTATTCGAATAGAATGATCTTAGTTAATTATCAACTCAAGAGTAAACAAGATCAACGGGGTAACGAGAAACTAACAAGGGACTTTGAGATTAACCTAGAAAGGTTAACTCAAGTTCTTAATGATTAACAAATGTTTTTATAAAAGAACTTATATTTTGTAATAAAATGTAGTGTTTCACAACATGACACCTTTGTTTATAAAAATCATCATAATTGAACTAATTAAAATATTTTAAATAAATCAAAGGGTTTTCTAAACTTAGTAAATGAAGAATTACAAAAAGTTGTATCTTTATTTTCATTAACCTTATGTGAATAAAGTTTATTAGATAATTATCACCTAAGGGTGAGGGTACAATAACTTAGAATAACTTAGAGAAATTATAGAAACACATTAGTTAAATCGTAGGACACTTAGTTGCACACCGAGACCAAAACCCTATATGCATCAACTATAAATACTTATAGAATTAGCTGTCAAAGTTTTCTTTGTGGTGAAAACCGGATTTTTTTTGCACTTCATCGAGATTAAAGCAATTAACTCCAACGTAATTCTAAAATATTGTAAGCATATAAACATGTATTTTGACAAGAGAATGGGAATAGTAAACATGGATTTATTTAATCATAAACTAAGGGAATAGGATCGGTTAAGCTTCAAGAGTGGTTATTTAGGCGCTAGTCAAGAAACCTTAATGTCACCCATAATTAACACAAGATTTTCTAAACTAATAAACTAAGTCATTTAGTTATTTTAACCTAATGACATGATAAGATGCTAGGGTTTACAAGGAAACTAAAGCACAAGGGGAAGCTATGAGAATTCAAGAAAAACATTAAGTATGGGATTATGTTAATCTTGTATGATTAACACCCAACTTCTAGTTATTACACACATTGAACACACTTAGATTATTCGAATAGATTGATCTTAGTTAATTATCAACTCAAGAGTAAACAAGATCAACGAGGTAACGAGAACTCACAAGGGACTTTGAGATTAACCTAGAAAGGTTAACTCAAGTTCTTATATGATTAACAAATGTTTTTATAAAAGAACTTATATTTTGTAATAAAATGCAGTGTTTCACAACATGACACCTGTTTTATTAAAATCATCATAATTGAACTAATTAAAATATTTTAAAAATAAATCAAGGGTTTTCTAAACTAATAATGAAGAATTACTAAAGTTGTATCTTTATTTACATTAACCTTATGTGAATAAAGTTTATTAGATAATTATCACCTAAGGGTGAGGGTACAATAACTTAGAATAACTTAGAGAAATTATAGCAACACATTAGTTAAATCGTAGGACACTTAGTTGCACACCGAGACCAAA